>CM063454.1:18565000-23365000 GCA_032191425.1 Lymantria dispar | reverse complement strand
ACTGAAATCGAAGCGAAGCGAGGGCGGGTTGCTAGTAGTATATAAAATATTTCTCCCTACGCATTTTCGAAGTGATAGGTAGATGTCAAATACCCATATCTCGCTATATTATTTCTATATAGATTTCCCCATTATGGGGGTAATAAACCATTTTGCACATTTCTTGGCTCTAAGGCATATAGAGACGTGGTCAGCGAGTGACATATTGTATTCTAAACAGTCACCACACGATTGGTTTATGACATATGATGGTGAACATTACCGTCTATCAAGTATAGTTTCTGTTTGCAGGATCATAACTGAGTATTTTTTATAGAACAATCCCAGTAAGAACCTTTTGGATCTTTTTTTACCACACGATATTCAAGCCGGAGATCGTGCTCAAGTAATCGCACAAGCTTTGTTTAGTATTACTTTTTGTTAATTACGTGACATAAGATAATGGGTTATGCCCATTTTCACCAATAACCCTTAATTTTTAAGCAATACAAATAACCCTTATCACACATTTTATGTGTAATGAATATCAAAAAATGTAAAAAAAACGCCCATGTTAAGTATAATCTATATTGATTTAAGTGTTACTTAGAATTTATCCAAACGAGCTTTAGTCGATTAAATAAATACCTAATAAAAACCAACCTAATTTTTTTCCTTTCTTATAATACTAAACAATGGAAGAAATTGACCTAGCTTTCTATACGGCGTTGGAATAATGGCTTCTCACAGAATTCCCTTTACAGGAGAAGCTTGGGGCAAATAGTGGAATATAAATGGCCTAAGAAGTATTTTAAATTATTTCATCATCATCATCGCAGCCCATATACATCCCACTGTTGGGCTCGGGCCTCCATCTCAATGGGAGGGAATTTGACCTACTATAACATGCTGGTCAGACATGTTGGTATAGGGTTTTATTTCGAGCTTTCCTTCTCTTGCACAGATGTTATGTGCATAATACATCCTTTAGTCGTCTTTTACGACATGCCCGGGTAAGATAGTGAATGGTGAATTGTATTCTTACTCCGTCACCACACGGAACAAAATATTACTCACCTTTAATGCGAAATTAAAGCACATAAATATGTCCACGCTAAAATTGAGTTGTGAGAATAAACTAAGGCTAAGACAAAACAAAGAGGCTATCACATTTCCTTACGATACATAATGGAAAACAATACTTTTACGCTGAATCAGATTTAAAGTGAATAATAAAGTCATATCAGCAACATTACTAATTATAGTAAGCAGTAATCATTTGATTAAAGAAGTTTACATGAAGATATCTGATGTTTACGCGAGCATTACACATTGTAAATAAAACTACTTTTACGGATTATATCGCGTTTGTATTTGATTTATGATTGCCCGACGTTTCGAACACTTTGCAGCCCGTGACCATGAATGCTGCAAAGTGTTCGAAACGTCGGGCAATCATAAATCAAATACAAACGCGATATAATCCGTAAAAGTAGTTTTATTTACAAAGTTTACATGAACTTTAATCTTTACACAGCGATAAGTAATCTCTTTAACATTTTCAACTTTAAGATGATAGTCGTACAAAGTCATATTTTTATCACATCACAAACTGATGAATTATTATCCTCCGTGTGATGATGGACTAAAACTACAATTATCTACCTCCTCTTGTGTATCGTAAAAGTCGCCTAAAATAGAATAGAATTTGAGGTAGTAAATGATAAACCGGGTGTTTTTACCTAGATTTTTGTCTTATTGTGGTGATCTAAATTTTTTCCTAACTATTGTGTTGGAGATGCTTGTGAATGTGCGCAATAGAAGAAAAACATATTGTATAGAGGTGAACGAGAAGAGTCAAGAGCTAATGTTAAAATTGGTTAAATCTACTTCTTATTTAGACTGCTATTAACCAATACAGGCTAATCACTGTTTTAGCGTCAGCTCTAGTTTTGTGACCGGACTATGCTTTAAGTGATCGTTTTCGTTTCGAATCGAATAATGCAATATTCGTCCAAAATATATTTAAAAAAATCTGTAGGTTGCTGTGTGTAAATTAATCTGGCCTCTACTTAGTTTTAAAGATTTATAGTGATCCGTGGACATATTATACCATTTCATACCTCGGGTATAGAGCCGCGTCGTATAAAATATCAAATGGCAGACTTGGCAAGTCTGTTTAATAAGTTAATTTATCCTTACGAATCAATATTCTAAGTTGGCCTAATATTAGATTTTAACACTTGTTAAAGCGCAGATAATTCGCTAACATCCTGACGTGAGTTCCCAAGTGGTGGGAAGAGGTCAATTACGCCAGGCTCCAATTATTTACGAGCAAGGTCATTATACTGTAGCGTATTAACATTTGAGACCCGGACCATAGTATAACAATAAATATGTGTTAAATTATTAAATATAGTTTAAAAACGTGTGTCGACGGAATAAGAATACAATTCAACACTATCTTACCCGTGGATGTCGTAAAATACGACTAAGGGATATAATACGCATATAACATCTATGCAAGAGAAGAAAAACTTGAAGTAAAACACTATGCCAACCTCTCTGACTAGCATGGTATAGTTAGGTCAATTGCCCTCCTATTGTAGAGGAGGCTCTAGTCCAACATTGGGAGGTATATGAGCTGAAATGATGATATTTTAAAAGGTTCTTCGGTAAAGGTTCTTCATCAGCAGCTAACTCAGGAGTCCCAATAGTCGAATACTATTGGGCACGGAAACCCTTCACATTGGTTAGAATTACATGTGTTTAATGTGACTATATTTTTTTACGTTAAAGCCCTTACTGTCTTGTTATTTTTTTGTGTCAGAATGGGACACTTGTAAGAATAGGTAAAATAAGAAATTAATGATATAAATTCGGCTTGAGAGCTCATCCAACAAACTGGGTATAATTATAATAGAAATCTGCGGCTAGCAACTAGTCACACAAAATAGCAATAGCTAAAAAAGAATAAAACAGATGAAAAGTCTTGCATGAAGTAAGTAAAACTATGGACTTAAAAATAAAACAAAAACACGTCCCTATCGGTATCACAAATGATAATTTATACTGTTTGCAAAAACGGAACATTGTTGTACAACTGAAGGCAACAGGATATACAACCTGAAAGCGGAACTATCCGGTTCAAAAACGGACGTACAGTCATACGTATGGTTTATAGACTTTATAGTCTTATCTTATATCTTTAAACGAGCAATTCTTGTATATATATATTATATATATATATATATATATATATATATATTGGCATACTAGAGGTTTCGGGTTCAAAAAATCGATATAGCTAGGTTTTATTTATAGAAAATGTTGTTTTGTCCGTGTTTTTAGCAAAACAAACAATGACATTAAATTTTAAAAGAATATGAATTCAAATTTCGTTGTTAACGTTATGAGTTCCGATAGCTCAGGTGGGGAGGCGGGCGGTTTTAATTTTGGATTATGTGACATTTAAACAGCGTCGGTTCGAATCTCGGTGTTATTATTATTCTCTTTTTGTAGTTTTTTATATAATTTTCATTATTTATTTTTTATTAATATATATCTAAATAAATTCGACAAAAATATGCCGAGCGAAGCTCGGTCAACCAGATATTTATCTTTAAACGAGCAATTCTTGTAAATATATATATTTTCAGGATCTCGGAAACGGCACCAACGATTTTGATGAAACTTGGCATACTAGAGGATTTGGGTCCAAAAAATCGATCTAGCTAGGTTTTATGTATAGAAAATGTTCTTTTGTCGGTGTTTTTAGCAAAACGTTACAATGACATTAGAACTTAAAAGAATATGAATTCAAATTTCGTTCTCAATGTCAAGAGTTACGGTAGCTCAGGTGAGACATTGACCGGTTTTAATTTTAGTTTTTGTGTGTCAAACAGGGTCGGATCGAATCTCGGTGTTATTATTATTCTCTTTTTGTAATTTTTTATATATTTTTCATTATTTATTTTTGATTTTTTATTAATATATCCCTAAATAAATTCTACATAAATATTCCGAGCGAAGCTCGGTCAACCTGATATTATCTTATAATCTGTACAACGCCAAATTAAAATACTTGCTAGTTCTAATAATTAATATCATCGTCGCAACCCACATACGTCCCACTGTTGGGCTCGGGCCTCTTTCACAATGGGAGGGAATTTGACCTACTATACCATGCTGATCACACATGTATAGGTATAGGGTATAGGGTTTCATTTCGAGTTTTCCTTCTCTTTTTCTATTATATAACTAGCAACCCGCCCTCGCTTCGCTTCGGTTATAGGTTATAGTCGTTTTACCCGCGTAGTTCCCGTTCCCGTGGGAATACTGGGATAAAATATAGCCTAGTTTACGCCCTGATATTATAGCTTTCCATTGATGAAAGAATTTTTGAAATCGGTCCAGCCGTTTTGAAGATTACCCGGAACAAACAGACAGACAGAAAGACAGACAAAAATTTTTTAATTGCTATTTTAGGCATAGGTGTCGTGCAAATAACCGTGTGAGCATGAAAAAAGCCTATTATTTTGACATTACAAACAGACACTCCAATTTTATTTATTGGTTTAGATTAATATACCATCAACTTTATACAAAACTAGCAGCCTGCCCTCGCTTCGCTTCGGTTTCACTTGTCTTATCCGCGTAGTTCCCTTTCCCGTGAGAATACCGGGATAAAATATAGCCTATGAGTTTATTCGTAACAAGCATACAAAAATAGAACGTTTCCTCTTTATAATATTAGTGTCGATATAGTTTTAGATTATAACATGTACCACGCCATACACTATTGATTTAACTTTTAGGTAGATCTAAATTTATAATCTCGATCGGTTTCACAGATTGTATGGATTAAACATTAATTGAACTGTACTTGAAAGTTGATGGTTTGTTGATACGAAGGAATGAATTTGCTCTCAGGAATGCCGATATTTTTAGAATATATTGATTTATGAGAAAACAATGTTCTGAGAAGGATTCAGAGAAGTTAAGGAAGGAGGAAAATGTGGGTTTTATAGTTGAGTTTATGTCAAAAAACAATATTATAACAAGGTATCATACCCGCAATTCCTCTCATCATGCGAAGGATTAATATTATATTTTTTACATTAGACTTCTCCAGCAATAAATAGCATCACGTGAATGGCGCCTAATTAATAAAAGCTTTGGAGTTTTATAGAACGTCATTCGAAGGTAGGTCAAGCTGTCTCATGATTCACTCTAACAAATTAACTATCTACGTCAAATTTTGCAAGAATTGCTAGTCCTTGCCTGTATATCTCTTCCAGCCGCAATACTCAGATTATCTATATCCACTGAACTGAGAGTCTCAGCCTGAGATGCTTACTTTCTGTATTTAGGCAATATTATGCTCTTCAGAATGCTTCTACTCCAACGCCTTTTGGAGTAGAACTTCGTTAGACATAATTATGTAGGTATTTCCCACTTCAGTATCCTTATTCCCGGTAATGTTGACTGCAATTTTCAGTTAAATTTTCGTCGTTTTAGAGTTGTTATTAAAAACAACTCACTTATAGTTTAAATTGGCAGATCTATTGTGTCTACCTACGTCTCAGCTTGAATCACACAGTCAACATTTCTTCTTTACTATTGCTATACACAGAATTCAAACACTTAACGTAGTATTTAAATGCAAAACCTATATAACACCTCTCAAATTATAGAAGTCTAAAATAGGCTAATTTAGATCATTCAAAAAACGACAAACGGTCCGTCTGCGGTTTATTGGTCCAATTCTGTCAAGTAAAGTGACAGCCTGTTGGCTAGACAATGTGCGTTCAAATGATGCCTGATCAAACCAGGCCAGACCAAAAAGCGATCTTTTGTTAACGGAAATGACGTTTGACCGTAAACGTGATACGTATTCAAATTTTATTTCATTTATGGTAGTCATACCAAACATAATATGATATGAACACCTAGCCATCGCATCGTCCGTGAGTCAGCCGGAGGGATAAATTGGCGCTAATTTGAGATCTCGCGGCACGCCTGCGTTCAATTGAGGAATGTGTCACTTTATATTACATATGAATACTATATATATATAATATGAATATAGAGATAGAAGCTATGAATCGTTCTAATCCGTCTTACCTGGCGAAAAAAAAGAATACGGAGATCTAAATAAAGTGTAAGTAAGTAAGACCGAGTATAAAGATGATAAGCATCATTATCTCAGCATCTCAGCCCATATACCTACATCCCACTACTGGGTTCAGGCCTCCTCCACAACGGGCGGGATATTGATCTACTATACCACGATGATCTGACGTGTTGGTATAGGGTTTTATTTCGAGTTTTCTTCTCCCGCAGTGATGTTATCTGCACATTGTGTCTCTCAATCGTCTTTTACGATACCCACTCGATAGAGACGGGGTGTTTAAATCACCACGGGGAATGATAAGCATACTTAACCATATTTTGTTTGACGGAGTGCCTTTTCTAATAACTGGATTACAAGATATATCAAGGTTTTCTGGATGTTTGGATCTATAAAATATGTAGAAAATGTTTCACCTATGTACTCTGTCATACAATCCTTTCCTTATACATAACTAAGCGATAATTAACAAAGAAACACGTTCCTAAACACAGAGCTGCGCGTAATGGATTGATCTTCCCAGTAGCTTACCACTGATTTCTAATTATAGGTATATAGTTTATTTAACTGCTGCACAGATGGCGTAGTGGTTAATGCTAGTGACCTACAGCGCCAGTGTCGGGGGTTCGAATCCCACGCAGGACAACACTTTGTGCGATCCACAAATTGTTGTTCTGAGTCTGGATGTAATTTGTGTCCGTTAATTATATGTGTATGTATTTCTCGCGGAAACGCAATGAGTTTCAAAAATTAAAAAAAAAAAACTACGAATGGCGGCGATGTGGTTCGCGACACGTCACGTCTCGTTTCCGTCGGGGGCGAAAAGTGGCCCACAGAGAACCGCTCTGCTACGCTGAATATGTCAAAGATCGTAGCAGGTGGAGGGCAGTGGACTCTGCCTACCCCTATGGGAAAAAGGCGTGAATATATAAAAAAAAAAAAAAAAAAAAAAAAAATTATTTAAAGTTTTTACACGAATCAAGGCAATATTTTAAAACATTTAAATCTATTTCTATCAGATTAGCTTATAGTGTGGTAAGGGATTGAAAATATAACGTGCCGCCATGCCTTCCTATTCCGTTCCATTAAAAACCTGCTAAGGAAGTACACCTGCGCTATCGTGGGAAACTGAACGACCACTGAGATCGCTAAGCTGGGTGCCAAGCGTGGCATTTCCCTTCTTACGAAAGGTCTATGTGTAATAGTAGATGCTGACATGGTAACACAAATCCTTTCTTGCCCGTATTGTAGAAGGATTATCCGTGTGATTATGGAATAAAAATACAATTAACCACCCTCTCTATTGCCCACGAGCATCGTAGGAGATGACTAACGCAAATATGTAAATAACATTGTTGCAAGAGAAGGAAAACCCTATTTTAACATGTCTGACCAGCGAAGAATACTCGTATTAGGTTAATTTTGGGAGGGTACCCCAAATAGGGGGTATTCCGTCGGGCCGACCGCTGACGTCAAGTCACCCTGCTCCGGTGGTCAGCCCAACGACGAAGACGACGTGCATCGTGGGTGGGTTGCGGGTGTGCGTGCCCCTCTGTCGCTCCGGACGAAGTGGTGCGAGGAGTGCGCCGACCGCAACCCACCCCAAAAAATTATTAGGTTAATTTCCCTCACACAGGCCCAAACCCAGCAGTGAGCCTTATATGGCCTGAGATGATGATGATGTATGAGGCGATTGAAAGACGTATAAAATATAGATTTAAAATAAATTGCTTCAGAACACCAAACTGGCTGAACAACGCGATAACAGTAAATTTTCATCTTATCGTAGATAAATCTACACAAGAGAGATACAATTATGTGAGACAAAGATTGAAAAAAAAACTGTCTATAAAAGAAATATACACAATATGTAAAAATTTTGATATCCATGTTAACAAGCTATTTTTATTCTTAGAATAGCTGGCCTAGATGACTGCGTAGGTATTACTGTGGCCTGAATTGTAACTGTGTCTTTGAATCCATTATTGTTAGAAATTGTTGAGCGTGTTAACTGTCACTTTCTTTTTTGATATTCCCATGTGTTTTAAACTTTTTACGACACTTTGGTTAGGTCATCCTAATATTTATTATTACAAACGAGCCTTTGTGTTATGATTCATATTGGGGCCGACTTTTTAGTGTAACTAGTTTTGGAAAAATAATTTTACGGAGCAATCCAAAGGACAACGATATTTCACTAGATCTCAGTATATTTGACGATACTGACTCCTTATATCGATTCCCATGAATATTCATGGCTACAGTGACTGCATACAAAGTTTTCCGAGACGGCGAAGATAGGTTACAACACAAACCTTTTTTATACAAATATGTATTAGAGGCAAAGCAATGTTTTCATTTTTCGTTAAAACGGGTTATATTTAGTAATTTCCGATTTAACACTCATAAAACTCCTGGAAGTCATGCCACAGAGTTCGAGATCGAGACCGGAATAATTAATTGATCTATTGATCTTCAAGCACAAAGTTCGTTATATTTTTGGATATAGAATGTTACAGTCTGGCAGATGGGTTGACGATCGTATTTGGTGTTATAAATTTCCCAGGCGAGAGATTCTGCCCATTCTCCTAGTGATCTGATTTTAAGACATCCACGGGCAAATATTTTTAACCCGTCACCACATGCGCAATGGACAGTTATGTAAACAAAATTATAGATAGCTACATACATTGCAGTATGTTCTATTGTTTTAATAATTTATCTCACACACAATATTCATATTTGGTACTGTAACCTAGATCAACATCTGTGACACATGAGTCTTCAATTACAGCAACAAATGTATAAAAAGCTATATTGTTTTATTTTATTTCTCCTTAAGGCTTTTCGAATAGTCTTTTTCCATTTCTATGTTAAGTGTGCCTTTGTTGAAGCTTAAGGCCTGTAAGATAAAACAAGGACATCATGTTATAAAGAAACTTTAATATCCGTTTTCACTAACGACACCTAAATTTTAGGTGTCACTTAAGATACTAATAACCGATATTGATATTAAGTTTTTTATTTTAAAGTCACCTAAAATAAAGTTTTACGATAGCGATATTTGACACATAACATTGATTTTATTTGTTATTTATATGCCTTTAGATGTTACCTTAAATTCAAGGGGTCTTGGTGTTACAGGGTAACTAAGCGGATGCAATAGACCGGCTTGTCTTTAGACAGGGTTAGATATTATACATTCTATCGTATAGATATTTACATCCCGAATCTTGTAGATATACATATACTCATAGTTATATAGAATTACATAGATATTCACATCCCGAATTCAATTTGTTACAGATTCCAAGACGTTTCCCGGGACTTTCTGAGAGTCAAACTCTGGTATCTTATGCGAAGACTATTGTGGATCCTGGCTTACAGCAGTTACAGTGGTGTGCATGTGTGGTCGGTTTAGGAATACTAAATATAAATCCCGAATCTGCTTTTAATTTTTTTTATATGGTAATAATTGTGCAAGTCTTATCAAGGCTTAAGAGCGAATATAATACGCCTACTATCAGATTATGATCATCAAGGTAAAATAAAAAATTATCAAACAAATATTAAAAAGTGTATAATTTTTTTTATAATTAATATTCACGACTTCAGGATATTGATGTTGGTTCGTCCTTTAAACTTGTGTATATTGTGTCATCTGTTACAACATACTCAGTTATGTTTGTTTAATGTGCGGAGGTGTATTTAGTTAAATTGACATTGATTGTGAATAGGGTTACCAGTAGGTAAATTTAAAAGGCCGGAGATTATGTCTAATTTCTATTATAATATAATAATCTTTAATAATCTTTATTTTGCAAATATACTTAGTACAAGTTACAATGTGAACTTAGGCTAACATATGTATTAGAATCGATCGATTTGAGCTGCTGTAGCCAAACTAGGCTTTTACCTGTGCTTTGGCTATCAGTGCCAAAACCTCCATTTTTATATACTGAGAAGCCCTATATGTACAACTATGAATGTACTGTGGGAGAAGATAAGAGCCATTTGTGGAGGCCATTTTTTTTATTAAAACATTATAAGACTTGGTCGCAATTAGCGAATTTCTTCGAAAACCTAGAATAGTAAACTGATTAAAAAAAAATTGAAATATCATACTAAAAAATTTTCTAAGGTATTAACTAAGTGTTGATTTGTGTTATTAGTATAAAAAGGAGATATTTTTTTTTGGTTTTGTAACTCATTTAAAAAATCCTGAGATATAGAAGGGTCTATAAATAATGAATTATGATAACCCTAGTTGTGAAGGATGTCTGGCATGGTCGTTATCAAATATTATCAATGCGAACATGTGACCATCTGTTTTGATTGAAATCACACATTAAAAGTCATGACATTTCGCACATTTGTTTACTAATTGTCTGTTGTTTGTTATCCCTCCCAATACGTATACACGATCTGTAGAATATTTAAATTCATAGACTCATAGTTTTTGTAAAACATTTCGGAAGCATATTTATTTATTTAAGAATGATAAACAGTTACACATTGTATGCTAACAATAGTATAAATTATGAAAGGTATGTGAATGAGTAACCAACAGAATCATTCTCGGATTACAAAGTCGTAAAATTAGATACACGTGATAGATGGACGCGCTTAGCTCCAAGTAATGGTGCAAAGTTACTGGCCGTCAATACAAATAGAACATTTTTAATAACGATGAGATTAAATCTTATATCTTTAAACGAGCAATTCTTGTATATCTATTCTTTCTCCTTAACCTCACCGAATAGTAATAGTATAAAATATCTTTGTATAGAGACTATCTATACCAATAAATAAAATTGGAGTGTCTGTTTGTAATGTCAAAATAATAGGCTTTTTTCATGCTCACACGGTTATTTGCACGACACCTATACCTAAAATAGCAATTAAAAATTTTTTGTCTGTCTGTCTGTCTGTTTGTTCCGGGTAATCTTCAAAACGGCTGCACCGATTTCAAAAATTCTTTCACCAATGGAAAGCTATAATATCAGGGCGTAAACTAGGCTATATTTTATCCCGGTATTCCCACGGGAACGGGAACTACGCGGGTAAAACGACTATAACCTATAACCGAAGCGAAGCGAGGGCGGGTTGCTAGTATATATATATGTATATTCAGGATCTCGGAAACAACGATTTTGTTGAAACTTGGCATATTAAGAGGTTTCGGGTCCAAAAAATCGATCTAGCTAGGTTTTATTTATAGAAAATGTTGTTTTGTCCGTGTTTTTAGCAAAACAAACAATGACATTAAATTTTAAAAGAATATGAATTCAAATTTCGTTGTCAACGTCATGAGTTACGATAGCTCAGATGGGAAGTTGACAGGTTCTAATTTTGATTTTGTTGACATTCAAACAGCGACGGTTCGAATCTCGGTGTTATTATTATTCTCTTTTTGTAATTTTTTATATATTTTTCATTATTTATTTATTAATATATATCTAAATAAATTCGATAAAAATATTCCGTTCGATAATATACTTAAACTTAAGTTTATCTAAGAGTATTAAATACGGAGTTCCCTACAGCAAAATAGGTTGATATATCTAAAATACTAATATACAATGGTCAGATTGATTAGTATTGGATTTTATGTCAAGTTTTCCTTTTTTTGCAGTGATGTTCTCTATTTAGTATCCTTAGCCGCCTTTTGCGATCATCCACGGCGGAGTATGGATTGGTGATCACATAAACAATATTTTGAAACAACAAGAACATTATCGATAGTTTACAAACTTTAAGATGATGAATGAATGATCATATAAATATGATGAAGGCATAGAACACACAATTTTCCATCCCATTTCTTGCCTGTGTGTGTCGTAAAAGACGCCTAAGGGATATAATGTGCAAATAACATCTATGCAAGAGAAGGAAACACTCGAAATAAAACCCTATAGCAACCCGTTTGAGGAGCGTGGTACAATCAATTTCCTTTCCATTGTGGAGGAGGTTTGAGCGCAACAGTGAGACATATATGAGCTGCAATGATGATAATGACGATGATCATCAATACAAATAAATAAAATTGAAGTGTCTGTTTGTAATGTCAAAATAGAAGGCTTTTTTTCATGCTCACGCGGTTATTTGCTACTATCTACTATGTACTACCTATGCCTAAAAGCTAGTTTACAAAATGTTTGTCTGTCTCTCTGTTCATTCCGGGTAACCTTCAAAACGGCTGGACCGATTTTGATAATATTTTACTACCAGATAGCTATCTCTATAAGAAATAACTTAGGCTATATTTTATCCAGGTAGTCCTATAGAAACGTTATCTACGCGAGTGAAACCGCGAGAATTAGCTAGCTCTTAATAATTAGGAAAGCCGTCTTATATGTGTGAGACGCTTATGTCGAAATGCAAGTGGGCGATAAGAGTAATAAAAATATATACCTAACCATATCTTTAGTAGATACATAAGAAATATGATTGCAGCAACATTTGACAACAATGTATACTTGTCAAACGTTGTTGCAATCAAGACTTAATGTAAATAGAAATAGTAAGTATATTTACTTTCTTATAAAGATGGATATTTCGAATTATGTGATTACCTCAGACTGTTTTATAGAGTTGCTTGTACATATTATAAGTTTGGTTCTTACATATAAAGAAGTGTGATAATACAGGCATTGATTATTGCTGTTGGTGGCAAATGAGTAAACACACCTAATGTTGAGTAATACTGCCGCTTATGTGCCTTTGTTAGGTCGCTGCTTACCGCGAAGAAAGTGAAGGAAGTGTGAATACCTGCAATGAGGTTCAGTGATACTAAAAGTATCACCAAAATCCACCAAACAACCTCAGAAAGTTAGGTTTCCGGTTCTCTTGCTCACCGAACGAAGTGCAATAACAAACATCGCTTTGTGATACCTCTGTGTTTTATTATTTCTACATATTTTTTAGAAATTTATTATCACAGTACCTATCCTAGCAAAATCTCTATCCGAGGCCGCGGGTGACTGGACCGGGGAGTTAGTCCGTCACCCGCCGAGAGGCCGACCGCGCGACGAAGACCGACGTCCTCCCAGAGAGGGGGGAACGGCGGACGTCGGTCGAAGAGAGGGTACTCCTCAAGGGGTATTTCGTCGGACCGACCACTGACGACAAGTCACCCTCCGCCGGTGCTCGGCCCAACGACGAAGGCGACGTGTCACGGGTGGGTTAGGTTAGGTTAGTTGAACCAGGCGCGCCGCCCCTCTATCGCCCCGGACGGAACCGGGCGACGGGTGCGCTGATAGCAGCCCAGCCCCCAAAAAAAAAAAAAAAAAATAGCAAAATACGTCGTCGATGACGATGATGGACGTCGGTCGATGGGAGGGTACCCCAAATAGGTGGTATTCCGTCGGGCCGACCACTGATGACAAGTAACCCTGCTCCGGTGGTCGGCCCAACGACGAAGGCGACGTGCACGTGGGTGGGTTGCGGGTGTGCGTGCTTACGCCCCTCTGTCGCCCCGGACGCAGTGGTGCGAGGAGCGCGCCGACCGCAACCCACCCCCATAAAAAAAATACCTAATTTATGTCATTTGTTATAAATAATGACGTAGACGAAGAAAAATTATTAACTCATTATATTCAAAAAAAGTCTAATGGTGCATGTGTGGTCGAATATGGTCTGTCCAGTGGGCCGGACAGTTTCTCCATACTACAAATATGGCTAGTACCGTTAAGCCAAGTTTACGTTTCATATTAGCAAATATGATTTTGAATGTTCATTTCGCTTACACATCGCCGCCATAAAACGCTTAAACTCCATTTAATAAAATATTAAGTAAATAAATAATAATTCTTTCAAATATAATACAAATTTAGATAAATTGAATTTTGTCGGTGTGGTGACAGCGTTTTGAACTCATTTGATAACTATTTAATTAAACATATCTCTAAGTTCATGCACCATTCATTTACATGTCCACTAAACGATAACGCTGACATAAATTTGAATAATTATATTGTATAAATTAAAATAATATTTTTATAGCTACCTTATTCTTGAAAAAGGAGAAAGAACACCAGCAACGCTTACCTTTTTTCTGACCCACGATGCCAGTCTGACTTGACAACCGCAAAAGGTTATTATACATAGGGACAAGGAATCGAATAGAAAGTATCGATACTTCAAAGTATCCAGTATCGAGTTCATAGAGCCTGTCAGATACGTTCATTGCGGCATTGTGATAAGCTTGTTCTTTCTTTTAAGTAAAATTCTAGAAGAAACTGATAACTTATAATCAATTTCCTACCAGCATGTTTTTTTTTACATATATCACTATCATTTGCAGGATACCCATGATGAGCTTTTTTTAAGAAATAAACATTTGTGAACGGATAAAAATTAAAGTTTAAAATAAGTTATTTCTATAATTTATTCGAAACGGTACCTATCAAAAAATACTCAATGAGTAAAAAACTCGAATGTAAAGAATCGACTATAAAGGTATCGGTATCGAAAGAAAAGTACTCGATATCAAAAAGTATCGATAATTTTTTCGTGACCCTACTTATTCATTATGCCACTAAATCAGTAAGGTATTGAAAAGATAATACAATTCTCTCTATACCTTTGTTAGCTACTGTGATACCTACAGGCGATGACCAATTTGCCTTTCACTTAACTCGTCTTTATGGGATATGCCCACGCTACGTCTATGGTATATTTTATATTTAAAAGCAATATCTTTATAAATGAATAATTTATTAATACACGACTTAGTTGATTACGCACCAATAACATTAAATATGATAGATATCTCATTATAATTAACATAGAAATAACAATTTATTGAACGTTAGTTTCTAATAACAAAATAGAAAGAGAAACGAATGAAGAAACCGTCGTATATTATGGCCCAGTTACTAATATAACACTTTAAACCATAAAAGAACTATTATGTTCAATATAACTGTTATAATATTTTAGCCATTAAGCGGTTGATCGACGTACGAGATCGCGGTTATATGGATCGCCAGTAAATCTTATTGCATTACCGTGATTTTATGTCATAAAGAGTTTCGTTCAGTTCGTACTTCATCAGTACTAAACCTTGTCATTAGTACTAAACCTTAAGGTTTTATTTTTCTACTGGAGAGGGTGGTAGCTGCCCGCATCGAGCGGCACCTCGTCGGCACGGGGCCCAATCTGTCGGACGCCCAGTTTGGGTTTAGGAGGGGTCGTTCGACGATCGCGGCTCTGTTGCGCCTGAGGGCCGTGGCGACTGAGGCCGTCACCGGTGGGGGAGTGCTGTTGGCGGTGTCCCTAGACATCGCCAACGCATTCAATAGTCTGCCATTCAGCTGCATCAGGGAGGCGCTCCGGTATCACGGAGTGCCAGCTTACCTGAGGCGGCTAGTGGCAGACTATTTGGTGGGGCGCAGCGTCCTCTGTACCAACCGAGCAGGGGACGTTGTGCGAACGCCCATGACGTGCGGTGTCCCACAGGGGTCGGTCCTCGGACCCACCCTGTGGAACATCGGCTACGACTGGGCGTTGCGGGGGAGCCTCCCGCCCGGGCTGGGCGTGATTTGTTACGCCGACGACACGCTCGTCACAGCCCGCGGTGGGACGCTAGAAGAGGCGGTAAGCCTGGCGACCTATGGCACCGAAGAGGTCGTCAGGCGGATCGAGGCGCTGGGGTTGAGGGTCGCCCTGGACAAGACGGAGGCCCTCTTGTTCCATGGGCGCCTTATGAGCCCTCCCATCGGCGTCTCGATCACCGTCCGATCGGTTGACATCAGCATCCGGGCCCATATGAGGTACTTGGGCCTGGTGCTCGACGGGCAATGGTGGTTCCGGGAGCATTTCCGCAGGCTCGCTCCGCGGCTCGTCGGCGCGGCGTCCGCCCTATCGTGGCTAATGCCGAACGTGGGCGGACCGAGCACTACGTGCCGACGGCTGTACACGGGGGTCATCCGGTCGATGGCCCTGTACGGCGCACCGGTGTGGGCGGGGTCCTTGACCGTCCGACTTAGGGCCCTTCTGTGGCGACCACAGAGGGTCATGGCGGTCAGGGCCATCCGCGGATACCGCACGGTTGCGACGGAGGCAGCGTGCCTATTGGCCGGGACTCCCCCGTGGGACCTGGAGGCGGAAATGCTCGCCGAGTTGTATCGGCGGGTGTCGGGGGTGCGCGGGGAGGGCGGTGTGATCTCGTTAAGGGATCTCACCGCCTGGCGCGTCGACGCCCGCCGAGACGTCATTGCCCGTTGGGCAGTCCGGCTGGAGAGGCCTCGGTTCGGGGTGCGAACCGTGGAGGCCTTCCGGCCGGTGCTGATGCAGTGGTTGGAAAGGCGGCACGGGGTGCTCTCCTTCCGACTAGTGCAGGTGTTGACGGGGCACGGGAGCTTCGCCAAATACCTGCACAGGGTCGTGAGGAGGGAGAGTACACCGTCCTGCCACCACTGCGATTGTGACGAGGACACGGCGCGCCACACGCTCGAGGCCTGCGCGGCTTGGGCAGTGCAGCGCCGTGAACTCGTCGCAATCATCGGTGCCGACCTGACGCTGCCGGCCATCGCTAGGGCGATGGTCAACAGCGTCGGGAACTGGGACGCGGTCGCAGCCTTCTGCGAGACAGTGATCTCGCAGAAGGAGGCGGCGGATCGTCTGCGCGTGGAGCGCAGCCTCGATGAGGAGATCCGCCGCCGGCGACTGGGGCGGCGCAGGCGCAACTATCTGCGCCTCATGCCGCCCTAGCCGAGGCCGCGGGTGACGTGACCGGGGATTAGTCCGTCACCCGCCGAAAGGCCGACCGCGTGAGGAAAGACCGACGTCCTCCCCGAGGGGGGGACGTCGGTCGATGGGAGGATACCCCGCGTAGGGGGTATTCCGTCGGGCCGACCACTGACGACAAGTAAACCTGCTCCGGTGGTCGGCCCAATGACGAAGGCGAGGTGGTTTTCGGGTGGGTTGCGGGAGTTGCGTGCTTAGGCCCCTCTGTCGCCCCGGACGGAGTGGTGCGGAGGCGCGCCGACCGCGACCCACCCCAAAAAAAAAAAAAAAAAGGTTTTATTTTTCAGAAGATGGCAACAGTACATAGTCTTCGATTTCATTTCGTCTTGGCAGACTGCTTGGTACTATATCATCATCATCATCATCATCTCAGCCCATATACGTCCCACTGTTGGGCTCGGGCCTCCTCTATAATGGAAGGGTAATTGACCTACTATACCACGCTGGTCAGACGTGTTGGTATAGGGTTTTATTTCGAGTTTTCCTTCTCTCGCATAGATGTTATATGCGTTTTATATCCCTTAGTCGTCTCGTACGATCACCCACGGGTAATATAGGGGGTGGTGAATTGTATTCTTACTCCGTCACCACACGGATAGCTCGATGGTATTATATATGATGGTATTATATACTCGTCGTCAACTGATTAAACAAAGTCTAGCTAAATTCAACAGAATGTTAATTTACTTGCCGAGCTGGTCTCCACAATCTAAAACACTAATATGCTGTATAAGAACATTTAAGGCATTTTACCTTCTTCTCATATACATATACTATTCACTCGTAATTCATCTTTACGATAGCAGAAATCATCAACTGAATCTGCTCTCCGGCTTCGAGAACGCTCTACGGAGCTCTGAGACAAGTAGCTTTTCTCGATTCTTTAATTTGCTGTTTTAGACATAGGACTTCGAATAATTAGAAATGTATGATATGAGCTTCCGTGTGGTGACGGATTAAGAATACAATTCACCACTCCCTATCTTGCCCGTGGATGTCGTAAAAGACGACTAAAGTATATAATATGCACATAAGATCTGTGCAAGAGAAGGAAAGCTCGAAATAAAACCCTATGCCAACATGTCTTACCAGCATGGTATAGTAGGTTAAATTCCCTCCCATTGTGGAGGACGCCCGAGCCCAACAGTGGGACTTATGTGGGCTGCGATAATGATGATGATGATATGAGCTTGACGTCGAGACTTTTGTGTATTGCCACACAGAAGTTTTTACTCCTATACATCCATATATTATAACTGTTTAGCTATTTCGTGAGAAAAGGCTTCTTATATAATTATTTTAGAAGTGTTATAAAAGCCATTAGGAAGTCGTATAATTCTTTTGACGTATTATAAATTTTTTTTACTCTAATAATGCTTTTACCATTAATTAACCGTCTTCAAAAAGGAGGGTTCTCAATTTGACTGTATTTTGGTTGTTACTTCAGAACTTTCGTCAACTGATTTTGATGATTCTATTTTTATTTGAAAGCTGGTGCTTCCCGTGTGGTCCCATTTCAATTTGGTTTGTTCAGACAGTGGCATTGATGAAAAAACGGTTGAAGTCGTTTTTTTGTTAATATTTCAAATTATTTTTTATTACATCTTTATATTTGGTATGCAAATATTATTGTAATTTTGAACAAATGTTTAAGTCAATATTTAGACCAAGGCCCCTTTTTATTAATTTCGTTACATGCTGTAGCCAGAAAAATCCACGTTATTAAATATAACTTGCTTTAACAGCATAATTAATATTACAGAATTATTTTTAACGATGAGTCTACGTAGATATTATTTTTTTGTTTTAAAATAATATCTGCTAAATGTAATCTCCACCCAATAAGTAGTCTTATTTACTTTTAATCACTAATTATTCGTTTCAAGCTTTAATAAGAATAATTTGATGACCTTTGCATTCCTATGATGGTGGGCACCTTCATTTAAATTAACAACATTCTAGTTCTGTTGAATAAAGAGTGCGTGTGTGTGTTCTTTCTTTCTATACGCACACACGTAAGAAGTTATACTTTTTGGCGTAACAAGGTAAAATCTTTCTAAAACTTTTATCCTTCGCGTCATTCTACGTATGTCGAAAAAACGACACTAATAATAGAAAAAAGGTGTTTAATACATTGAAGGTTTTATTATAACGCATTATCTTTAACCGGGTTGAGAGCCTTCCGCTCGCCCATTGTCCGCGTTGGGCTGTCAAGGTCATCTGCGACCAACAGCTACACACACAACAACAAAAAAAACGCATTATCTAGTTGCGCGCGCATCGTACTACTACTACTCTCGTCATTTTCTCTAACGCATAAAGAAGTAAAAAAACTACTCATAAATGGCAAATAAATCTCACCGCTAAATGTTTTTTTTTATACTCTGTAAATATAACTAACTACCAGAAATTACGACTGATGTTATATAATAGGTGTATTCGTCTATAGTAACTGTTTCCTGACGTGAAAGGCACTATCTATGAAAACCTTGACCAATTCCGTGATTTCAAGTGCGATGTTTCGTCATATCGTGATTAAAAAATTATTTATATAATAAATCTACCTAGTTTTGCATGTAATCAAAACAATCAACAACATATTCAAGAGTATTTAGTAAGCAAGTTTATCAATACTTGTTTAAAGCAAAATTTTCCGCTTCTTATAAATAGGTTATTTGTTTTCATTAAATCTAACTCGTCTAAATATTGGTACTATTGTTACTAGTTGATTCTCAAACTAGAGTTAAGTGCTAAGTGATATCTGATGACGTGAGGTGACGGAGCAAGAATACAATTCACCACTCCTCTTGCTCGTGGGTAAAAGACGTAAAAGTGCTCGTAAAAGACGACTAAGGGATAATATCTATGCAAGAGAAGAAAAACTCGAAACATAACCTTATGCCAGTCCGTCTATCCAGATCAGGAGATCAATTACTTTTCTATTGTTGAAGAGCTCGAGCTTAGCTTACATAGCTTACTAAATCTTTTAGTATTTATAGAATCGAGCTATCTTGGAGCGTAGTGGACTCGATTTCCATGCGGTGCGAAATAGCTTTTGTGTAACCAATAATTGTTCTGAGTTTCGATGTTATTTGCTTTCGTTAATTGAATGTTTATGTAGTTCAATTAATACACGACGCCACGCAAAGATTTTTACTTAGGCATTAGTTGCTTTATAAGTATAACCCTTTTTTTGTTGGCCTATGGTCAGCACACGTGCCGTCCGTTCCGTCCAGGGTGACGAAGGGGCGGAGCGCAGTCCCATACCACACCGTATTCCACCCCCTTCGCCATTATTCCGACCACCGGTACCGAGTAATAAGCATTATCCTGGGTTTTTACCAAAAGGGTTTTTAAATATAAAATTATAATAATTCTTATGAAAATGCAAATAGTGTTTTTTTTTTTGTTCAAATAGTATCAAAACAATTACAAAACGATTACATAACAGTATTGAATCGTCGCGTAGGTTGAATCAACAATGCGACCTCGCTTCCTTATAAGGTAAGTTTGTAAACACGAAATCAGCAAAAAATATTCGTGTAATTGGCGATGTGAATAAATGGCGAGATTTTGAAAAATATTTTATAATTTTGAATACAATTGGTCTTAATGTGCAAGATAGCGGTGAAATTTAAAAAAAAAACATGTTGATTTAAATCAAAGAAAAAGCTACCTGTTATGAGTATGTGAAATGCTTTATTAGGTGGGTATTATACTGTGTGTTGGGTCATATGTAGAGTGACCATACCTCCCATTTCGAATGGGACAGTCCCGCTTTCAAATGGCCTGTCCCGTTGTCCCAAACTATACAAAAATGTACCGTTTTACAAACAAAGCCTAATTAATCATTTATTATATTGACAGGGAAGTTTTTTTTTAATTTTCAGTCCATATTTATAACAGGTAATTGCTGACTTTTTACGCGATGTTGATTTTTTAGCTTTTAATTTCACAAGTTTACTTATTTTTGTAAGTGTCCCATTTTGATCAATCAATTGTCCAAGCGTCCCGTTTTGAGTTAACAAAAATATGGTCACTTTAATCATACAGTAACTTTAATACATTTCGTAACCCAACACAATAGGTTAATTCAATTTCAAACTCAAATAAATTCTTAGAATTTAAATGCTGCTGCTTTCCGAGTGGTGACAGAATAAGAATACAGTTCACCATCTCCTATTATATGTCTTAAAAGACGACTAAGGGATATGATATGCAGATTTTATGCAAGAAAAGGAAAACACGACATAAAACCCTATAGCAACACGTCTAACCAGCGCGGTGTTGTAGGTCAATTTCTCTTCCATTGTGTAGGAGGCCCGGGCCCAACAGTGGGACTTATATAGACTGAGATGATGTAATGAAATCCTGCTGGATAGAATATTGATTTTATTTATACTTTATTGCACACCTAAGTTAATACATTTATAATATTAATTCTAAGTGGAGATAGTACAACCTTATGATTAAAAGCTATTTGTACCCGGTAACCTTTGGATGCAAACATGTAAGGTATTCGAGAACTGTTAATTGTACATGACATATCAAATTTGTCTAATAAGAAGAGCGTGTGAATACTTTGCACCGTTATAATTTGTTTTTCTACCTCTATTTGTTCAGTTTATAATTACAGCGTAAACATTTCTGTGAAAATAATAACTTTTATGTTTTATCACACTTTAATATGACACTACGTAATACTTTTACAAAACTAATAATACCCACATTTAAAAACTTTTTTTGGTCAAATGTGTCTTAGTCATATCATACCGGTACTAATTAATAAATTACCACCGGAATTTAATAAAACAGTTACACCAAAAAACTTAACTCACAAATTAAAAAAACATTACATTGAAGAAATAACACTCACTAATCAACATATATTTAATAAATAGAAAAGGAAACATGCTGTATCTGTGTCACATTAATATTAATATGTAATAACTTGAGGGTATATCTATGCAGATGTGCGGGCTCACTGCTTGCCGCCGTTATGTATAAGTATTCTTGTAAATATTGTCGACGTTTCCTAGGTGTACAGATAAACCTAAACTGGTTTTTGGCTACACCTTTTAATAGAATTTAAGCACTTGATGTACTCATCATCATCTTGCTCTTATCCCAATTACTTGGGGTCGACGCAATATGTCATCTATTTTGACATATTGCAAAAAGTTTCGGCAATGACTTTTATGACCGGCCGCCAGCCTGACGTCAACCCTCCTTGGGAATGTAATCGTTGACCCAAATGGTACCAGATGGAGTTGGTCCGGGTCAATCTAGGGCTCTTAGTCGTCTTTTACGACACCCACGAGCAAAGCAAGGGTTGGTAATATTCGAAGCCGCTACCACACAGCAGCACTTGATGTACTAATATGAATAAATAAATAAATAAAATAAATAATCAACAGGTGGCGTCATTTATTTACATAATATCACCAATATTATTTAAGATGTAAAAGTCATCACCAGATAGCGTGTTCAAATTGAAATTTTAAAATGCATTACTTAAAGAATTTTGTTAATAGAATCACGTCGCTTCGTCTCACTCACACTAATACGTATAGTACAAATATTCTATCATATAGCGTGGCGTTACGTCGCCAGCCTGTTTACGTCATGCCATCGATCAAGTTTACCCTCGCATATTCCGTCATATAGCGTAGCGTTGCGTCGCGTCGCTGTGGTCTGTATGAGTACACAGCCAACACACACGCCAACGATCAGGTTTACCCTCGCCTATAGATATTTTACATCAATAAACTACTGTCTTCTAACTATACCTAGAAGAAAGCCTTTACATTCAACCACATTTGAGGATTGCGTATAGGTATGCATTTTTATTAGCTACTTTTGAATTACTTATACTGTTGATCATCAAAATGAGCCATGTAATTACAATTTTCCTTAATAAAGACGAACTCAAACAACAACAACAATGATGACGTAATATTTTACAGCACGTCAATATAGAATCCCGTCTGCATAAATGGCGAGTATTTTACGAACCTCGTGGCCCAATAATTGTCATGGGTTCAATTCTGAGCATGATAAGAATCTTGATGCAATCATGCAATCCAAAAAACAGCCACTTGTTCCAAGTCCGAGTTTAATTTATTTCTTACTAGCTGACCCGGCGAACTTCGTGCCGCCATAATTTTTTTAGTAAATATATTTTCAAAATTGCCGAAAATATAGTCTCTAATGGGAGAACCATTACGGCTTTGTCGGGAAAGATTCGATCGTGTTGGTCGCGGCATTGTTAATGATGATTCAAAGAGAATACAAATTACTCACTATTGATTTCTAACAAAATTATAATTAGCAAATTTTCAACCATACTTAACTATAGACAAAATTATGTTTAGTTGTCATTTACGTTTTGGTATTACATATCAAATGTATTTTTTATACTACTTTTCATAGTGACTTGTACCTTCCAAACACCAATTTTTATTTCAGTGTCTGAAAGAATTAAAAATTACAAATTTAAATTCTCTCGAGATAGATTACCTACTTAACTGCTTGGATAGTAATTAGAAAAAAAAAAATCTACAGTAATTAGCCACTTAGATTTTTATACGCCACTTTTTTGTGTGATTTTGTGAATAGAAACTTCAAACAATTAATCAATGTTGGATAGACAGGTTGAGTGCGTGACTCAGCACTAACATCTCCATATCAATAAAATATTGTGTAAAGCATTTTAAGAAGAGCCTTCCTATTAAACTGATCATGCGTGAACCCTTAATCACGACCAATTATACGAATATGCATCGTCATTGGTGTTCATAGGGCAAGGGCTAGGTTGCTGGAACTGATGCTTTTTATATGAATTAATTATTGTAAACGTAAGCAAAATTTTATAATAAACTAGCTTCTGCCCGCGACTTCGTCCGCGGAAAATTTCTTGTTTTAACATAAGATTACACTCGATTGATATTACTGTATTTAATTTTATTAGTAAAATATTTTTTGGAATCAGATCAGTAACTTAAAAGATTACCGAAGTTCTATTTTCTGCTCAAGGTAACTTAACCCTTAGTTGCCTTTTACTTATTTTATTTATTTGTTTAAGTTAGGTATCTATTTAATTTAAAGCTTCTCTATATACAATGTTTGAGGTTGTTTTATTTTCCGGTAACAGAATAATCTGCCTTTCGGATGATCCCACTCTTGATAGACCAACATATAATTGCCCATGGGAAAAACATTCTTTTCGTAGGTCAATGCCAACCAAAGAGAATGTTTGTCCCTGGGACTTATTAATAGTCAGGGCAAATGATTGCGCACGTTCAGCGCTAGTTTCTCGAGCACGGGCCCGCGTCGTCCTCACATTTTGGCTTGCGAGGCGCTGTGAGCGCTCGGAGCTAGATTCTCTAGCGCGTGCTTGCGAAATATATTCTCTATTTCTCGAGAGGCGTTGCTCATTTTCAGGGGCAGATTCTTCCGTACGGCGTACTCGAGCGGCTCTTGTCTGTGATGTCTGCCGAGACAGTTGAGATTTCCTTTTAGGCATGCTCTCAACAAACCACGCACAGACTTGAAAACAATTATGAACAAAGGGAGAGCGACTCGAACACCGTCCGCCTTTACAAAACAAAACAATCGTAATATCGAATAACTCGTGTCGATTATTACGATAGAACGAAGTACGAAACTACGAACATACAAAACAAACGTACAACGAAATTACGATATTTTCGATTATGAGGTATCTATCAACAACAACAACCATGCGAACGAAACAACCGAAACCAATAACCAACTGACATGTAATTTTTAGAACTCCAACTAACGACAACGTGGGCATAATAATTCGAGAGGGTCATCAATCCACGGAAAGTCTTAACACCGCGATTCAGAAAAATGACGTCATTGCAGAACGCCATCTATGGGCAAATAGGTAAAACGTCTGCACAATGAAAGTTATGCTAGGGTCATTTTGCGTTTTAGTAATTTTATATTATCTCCGAAACTGTATGACCAATTGATATACTGTAAATGGCAAATCTTATCTGTATGATGTTCTTGTGATACTGAAATAATTTATTGTCATAAGAATTAATATTTTGTTGCTCAAATAATCAACCAAACGTAACAATGCCGAAAAAAAAATTTTTTAATGCAATAATAGAAGTATAAAAGATAAAATATAAAAGATAGAGATATGGTATCGCTGACTTTTTTGTAGAAATAATTAAGATGAACCAGGTAGCCATACATTCTTTTTAATTTTAAGCAACTGTTTAGGCAGCGCACGCAAATAATTCTGTTTTACGAGGTATTTTTTTCCGACTTGCCAGACAAAAGTTGTGATAGCTCGGTTAATATACATGTTATAGAAACAATTTATAGCCTATAGCACTCAGGAATAATGTAGCTTTCTGCCAGTTAAAATAAAATTAGAATTAGATTATGAGTTCCAGAGATTACCCCCTGCATACAAACTTACAAATTTTACCTCTTTATAATATTAGTATAGACTAGCTGACCCAGTAGACGTTGTTCTTTTCAAATAAAATAGGAATTCTCTTTGAAATCGACAGAAACGCCACCTACCGGGTCCATTTGTGAATCTAAATCATTCTTGAGTCCCCTTAAACACAAAAAATTTCATCAACATCGGTCCAACCGTTTAGAAGGAGTTCAGTAACATACGTACACCAGAACACCCGGACGGAGTGGTGCGGAGGCGCGCCGACCGCGACCCACCCAAAAAAAAAAAAAAAAACACCAGAAATATATAGGTATGTATTGTATAAAGATTAACATCTAAGGTATAATAATTTTGTAATGTCGTCAGAGTAAGGACTGATTTGTACATAATTAAAAACCCCTGTTTTTAGTAGGCTATGGTTTGGCACACCCTGCCTAATCTGTCCGGTTCGACGGCCGAGCGGCGTGCGCGACCCCATAACCATCGTATTCCCTCCCCATCGCCATTGGGCTGACCACTAGTACCGATTCCTTGACATCCGTGGCTGGCCTGACCGGATAACCCTTTCGGTTACCGTCCTCTTAGACACCCCGGCAACAAAGTAGTGTGGTCTGTCCACCCGCGACCTCGGCTAGAGTAATTAGAGACCCTAAGAGACTAATATGATGTCAGTATGGAGTGATTAATAATATTTTCATTGTGATAAGACATTGAATATTATATATGGCAAGGACGCTCTGTTTTCGCATTATAATTATCACATAAAATTACGATAATTAATCATTATAATGATATGCTGTATGGGGCAAAGAGCAAACAGCAACTCTGCTGGTAAGTCATACTGCCGCTTATGGCCCTTTGCTAGGCCGCTGCCTACAGTGAAGAAAGTGAAGGAAGTGTGAATGCGTGCAATGAGGTTCGGTGAGACTAATCACAAAAACCCACCACAAGCAAACACCTTCAGAAAGTTGGGCTGCCGGCTAATTCTGATCTGATCTACACTAAATGGCCTACGTATGTAATGTGTTTAATTAAATAAAAGATAACATTGTATTGTTTTAAATAGCTTCGTAAATAAACCATTATCTATAGTAATATGTAAAAGATAAACATGGTTACTGTCGGTTGTACTTACATAGGTTGTAGATATGGGCGTTTTCGGTTTGTGCCACAAACGGTTATGTATCCGATATACAGTTTGCATATCGATATCGAAAACGGTTTTCTGATATCGATATCAGTAGTACAGTTTTGAAACGTTAACATTGATATTAAAATGAGAACTAACTATGAATGCGAACTGACACAAACTCTCACATTTACAGTTAAGCTATCAGCGATACATCGATGCAGTTCTTAAGTGTAGGTATTTACCTAAAGTTATTTAATAATTAGCTAATTGTAACTACGGCGATTTCCCTTCATGCTTTATTAGGCTTAGGACTAGCAGAAAAGTTTTTGACTAGTAGATGTTAAAAATTGTTAACTGAGATTACTTCTCTGACGCATTTAAAAATTGACATATTTACAATGATTATATATAATGCAATTAAAAACTATCACAAACAACACAAAATTTGTTTTTTCAAATCAAAATAATGCACGAAACAACAACAATTATTATTATTACCTACAGTACTGTGTCTATATTGTAACAACTCAAATTCAACCTTATAACTTCGAAATTTAGTTCCATTTTGTAGTGTCTCACTAATATCGAGTAGCCGTAGCCGCCAGAAACGTTATCATAACTATACAATGGAAACTAAACCTCATTGCTAGTATAGTAAGATATATTAACCACGCAAACATGGCTAAAGTTATTTCATATTCTTTTCATCTCTTTTATACTAATCAAAGAATATATACTTAGAACGAGAGGAACGAATATGGTTCATATCTCAATATCGTTTGAATAGTTTGTGTTTTGTTCGTATCGATATAATTTAAGTTTTGACTTAATAGTTCTCGCATGTTAGTAGAAGTTTTGACTCGATACGGTTCTTGTGATATCGGCTACATTGATATAGATATCGATATTGTATGATATCTAACACATATCCGATATAAGTTACGTTTTGATATATCGAACTCATCATTAATAGGTTGGGTTTCCTCTTAGATATAATTTTTAGATCTTTTCGAGATATGAAATTTGGTATTGTTTAATTTTGATAAATCTTATAAGGGTTAGCTAATGTTTACAATGTAAGCGGACAAAAAAAAACACATATGTATTACAAATCTTTGATATTTTTGGCTTATCTGTATTATAGTAAGGATCCATTATACTCATAGATTTTCCTTTTGAAACACTCTGTATATTAATGAAATTACATTAAAATGTGTTGAGTAGTTTGAAAAAAAAAGAGCGTACAAGAGGCGCGCCTCTTATACTTTGTTTTATACTAGCTATATAAAGATAACGATACATGCTCTTAGATAAAGCAAGGTTGACTTAATTCGCAAATTTTAAAACAATTTATTTAGCTTTTGTAACACCGTCAGTTAGTTTGTCAATCAGCCCTGATGTCCAAATATTACATTAATATGAATAAATTACAGTTCATATGTAATTGACAAACTTTAATAAATATTATTTGCTAACAAACACCACATGAGTTTAACGGTAATTAAAGATTGTGCAGTTAGAATTTTCATATTAATACAATCAATTTAAATGTTACAATTGTTGGTAAGCCCTAAATAAATAAATATGCTTATCTACGCGTTACGCATATTTTAGCAAAATTAATGAAGTTTAACAAAAAGAGAAATATATCTTCAACTATCCTTAATTACGACTATACTAATAATTGTTACTATAAAAAAATTATTGTTCCAAAAATAGTAGTAGATCCATTAATTATTGTTCTAAGTTTTGGTGTAATTTCTGTCTGTAAATTGTATGTTTATTCCGTGTGGTGACGGAATAAGAATACAGTTGACTATCCCCCTATTTTACCTATGAGTGTTGTAAAAGTCAACTTATATGCAATATAATATTTATGCACGGCAAACTCGAAATAAATCCTTATACCAACCCGTCTAACCAGCGTGGTATAGCGGACCAATTTCCCTTCCATTAGGGGGGAGGCCCGAGCCCAACACTAGGACATAATGACATCTGATGATGATGATGTATTGTATGTTTGGGAAGCCCCTCACGACAAGGGATTTATTCCCACATGTTATATATTGGTATTTTTTTTAACTTTTTATAAGTATGTATATAGCATAACATAAAAATACGATACGTTTCCACACACACCTGGCTTCGTGCTTTTGATCCATATATTGTCCGAATAATGGTAAAATTGATATCAAGATCTGCCTATATAATTTGCATTTTAATAATAGGCGGATAAAAAAGAATATTTGCAGAATCAATAAAAACTAGTTTATGTATATTTTTTAATAGAGTTATTAATATAATGTTGTCGTAATTATAGCATCTGTTAGCATTGCTTCTATTATAACTGTATATAATCAACGTATTTAAAAAAGGTTTTCAATTCCATATACGCAATATCTTTTCATTTAGATTACCATTACTTAAAGGCGACTGTGCCGATTTGGGCAATTCTTTTCTTTATTTAAAAATACGGGCAGTATTCAAATATTCAAGATAGGTATTATAGGTATAATGAGAATAGGAAATAAATTATACATATCGCACTATTCCTGTAAAAAAGACATAAATACACTTGTGCCCAAAATGTTTTATTGCGTGAATAAAGCGAGCATCATGGTTTACACCTTCTGTCAAAATCTCGTGAAGCTATCGACAAAACTAAAGGAATAAATGAAAAAATACTATAATTTTGCGATCTTAGAAAACATAAAATTCCAGCTTAAAATAGAGGTATGCATATTTACATTTATACGCTTTACAATATTATCGCGTTCAAGATGTCATAATTATGTTAACGTAAATTTTAAAGGAAGATTTACAAGAAAAGTTATAACGAAAGTATACTTAAATACTTGTTCCAGCATTGTCATCATCATCATCATCATCATCTCAGCCCACATACGTCCCACTGTTGGGCTCGGGCCTCCTCCATAATGGAAGGGTAATTGACCTACTATACCACGCTGGTCAGACGTGTTGGTATAGGGTTTTATTTCGAGTTTTCCTTCTCTCGCATAGATGTTATATGCGTTTTATATCCCTTAGTCGTCTCGTACGATCACCC
Source organism: Lymantria dispar (assembly GCA_032191425.1). Lineage (NCBI taxonomy): Eukaryota > Metazoa > Arthropoda > Insecta > Lepidoptera > Erebidae > Lymantria > Lymantria dispar. The sequence continues at coordinate 23,335,491 of CM063454.1, read as the reverse complement.
ACGGGTAAGATAGGGGGTGGTGAATTGTATTCTTACTCCGTCACCACACGGAAAACTCCGTCACCACACGGAAATCCAGCATTGTACTATCTAGGAATTATGTGTAATTCTAATTATTTATTTCTTCTACGAAACTTTTAGGTGACAGTTTATGTGTAATTATTGTTACATACTTTTCATTTGTTTTATTTTCCGTTAAGGAACAACGTGATTATATTTAAAACGCTAGATTACAATGAAATTAAAGAGAGAATAAAGCCGTAAGTAGATTTAAATAAGTTCATATATTTGAAAATACATGGCGAAAAAACAATAATTATACTTACCCCTGCAAATATTCTTTGCGTTTCGTGGAATACAGAAGTAACAGTATTTTTTTAGATCATCTCGAAGTACATTAAGCTGTTCCTAAATTAAAAAACAGGTGTAGTTGAAGGCAACTGTTACCTACGATTTTCTCTTTGAAACATATTTCTAGAACTCATAGTTAAAAATATAGGACATTTTTTCAAGCTCCTGAAAAGTTGGCAAAAATTATTTACTTCTTTCTTTCAGGAATACTGCGATATTTAGAAAGTGTCAATTGGAGTCAAAAAACATAAAAAGGCAGTGCGGATCCGAGACGACCACCCATCGACGTCAATACAAACGAGTTGATTTATTCACGACGAAAAAGATGGCGGATCACTCCTGTCATCTTTCTTGTAGTCTTTCTAACTCTACCTATTTAGAATACCACCCATATGAAATTGATAGTCTTTTAGATTAATTCTTTATTATATCCTATGTTAGTGTTTTGATGCTATATGGTAAACCTTTTCGTGATTTATGAGGTCGGTCGGCATTTTTTATAATAGAGTATCATAATATTATTTAGAAGAAGCCAAACTTCCAAAGTTTGCTAAGTTCTATACACTCGAGACCAGCCGAGGGGCAGACGAAAAAAGCGACCAAAAAATCTCCCAAGCATTGTTTAACCAATTTGAGGTAAGGTTTCACAGTTCTGAGAAATCTTGCCTGACTGGATTTTGGTTCAAGGATTTTTTACTGACCATGAAAGAAGAGTAGGGCCGTCAAAGGCATTACACATTTTATATGGTAAATGTGAAATTTTTATTTTGAGATGGTTTTTTTAATTCTGGCATTTAAGAAAGAATTTGTTAGACTTAACAAATTGTGCTTTATATAGGAAATAAAATTTATAAATAGTGGTAGAATATTACTATTTAACTAAATAAACGTTATTAAAGGATAATTCCTTATCATTTAATAGGTGAATTAATTACAGGCGGCGTAATTTGTGTCTGCGTATAAACTAGGGATGTATGGATATTAAAATTCGGATCTTGTTACGGGAATTAGAGTAAGTTCAGTATATCGGTTTCGGATACGGTTATGGTTAGATATCAAAATATTTCGGATCATTGGAAAATTTCGGATATTTTCGGTTATTATTACGAATATTTGCGTCATAGTATTCGTAACGTTATCGAGACCAATTCGTATGGATTTGAAACACTGCCCCTATTGTTCGATACCACACACCCGCAGATCGGCTGGTTCATAGAAAACCTGACGTAAAGTGTAAATCTCATACAGACACTGACTCTATCAGAAATTATTCTAAACTTTCGTATCGTTACGGGCTCGGATATATTTTCATTTCGGATTACCGATAGCTTCGGTTACTGAGCTCTATAACATCCCTAGTATTAACAACGTGAGCAATCAGTTTGCAACCATCCGGAGAGAGATAAGATACTCGTATATCGAGGTTAAGTTCACAACGTGGTTCAATAAGTATACCTATACACATACTATTAATGAAGGCGATGCATTGTATCAAAATGTTGAATATGACCTTGTATCTTTCTGGATTGTACAATATTACCAACATATTTTTATCATTTCGTGTGGTGATGAAGTACGAATACAATTCACAATCTCCTCTCGTGCCTGTGGGTGTCCTCAAAAAAAACGATTGGGGGATATAATAGACAGATAACAAATATAGAAGAGAAGAAGCTCAAAATGAAATTCTATGCCAACACGTCTGACCAGCGTAGTATAGCAGACTAAATTACATCTCATAATGGAGGAAACTCGAGCCCTATAGTGGGATGTTTCCGGGTGAGATAAAAATGACTTCTCTTAAATGATAGATTTTCTGTACTCAGTAAAATAATACGTGTCACCTTTCCTTCCTTTTCGTAGTAAGTAATTACATAAGGAAATCTCGAAAGAAAACACTGACCCGTATAACCAGCGTGATATAGGCTACTAGGTAGCCTACTATAGTCTAATTTATTAACAACTATCATGGCGATTTGTGCTTATGACGTATGGATTAAGTTGCAAAGAAAAAAAATAACTGAATTGCCCACAAGGTTAAAAAAAAAATATACACAGACAAAGAGATTATTAGCTATTACTGTTAAGTAGGTACATTTATGGTAAGTGACTCGTCAATTACTGCATAATATCGAGGGTTGTTATAACGGATGAAAGGTAATGAACGTCATGCATGATGCATCAAAAATGCCAACGCCCATTGAAATGCGCATCTTCTGTATCTTTACATAGTATAAAACAAAGTCGTCCCCGTGATCTGTACGGTACGATCTTTTAAACTACGCAACGGATTTTAATACGGTCTTCGTTAATAGACTGAGTGATTCAAAGGGAAGGCCTATTGTGTATAATACATGTTTATTGTAGTTGAGAAAAGCTAGAAATTCAAAGATTTGTAATCTGATGTCGTAAAAAATATATATGTAGGTACACAAACGCTGTCTAAACTGTATGAGATCAATTAAAATAATGTACGTACTACAAAATTATATATCTTAAAAAGATCTAAGTACTTACATAAAATCTGCGATGGTATGTGTCTATCTCCTAAGGGTAGCCCTATGTTTATCGTTATATATTACTGACAAACAGTTATTTAGGAGGCTATTTTTAATAATACAGTATTATTCCTTATACAGTTTAATACTTGAGATACGTGATGCATTAAAATTCCCCTTTACAGCGTATTTTAGCACAGCTCATGTACATCCCACTGCTGGGCTTCAACCTCCAACAATGGGAAGGAAATGGACCTACTATACTGCGCCTGTCAGGAGGGTTGGTATAGGGTTTTATTTCAAGTTTACCATCTCTTGCATAGTTGTTATACGCAAAGATCCCTAAGTCGTCTTTTAGGACACTCACCGGCATATTAGGAGATGGTGAATTGTATTCTTACTTCATGTGGTGATGAAACAGAAAACAGCATATTATTGAAATAAATATCTTAGAAGAAATAAGAGCATTAAAATGCGGCATCAGAGCTACTGAATGTCGAAGTGAATCGAAGGCGGGTAGCTAAGTCTTTATTATAAATCGAATAATCTTAGGTGAAATAGCTACTCATTATTCAATTTCATCAATCATCATTACATAAATTGTTAGTAAACAATATGTGTTGCCAGATACGTTCGCAGATAGGCATACAATAAACAATAAATATCCAAGAAAGTTGCTGCTAAGCCGACATTTTTTATACACAACGTTCGTATGTCCAACACAATTTGTTCCTTAACAACAGTTTAATAGGGTTTATTTTAGCGTATCTATTGTTTAGTGATTCTATTGACATTATCTTTATAAATAAGCTATTGTCAGCAGTTTTTATAAGTCCATACGTCATTTATGACATATACCTGCCCTTTGTTAAATGCCGTCTCTAGAAGTTTTTTCATAATTAGTCATGGGTGAAAAGTATAGATATACAGCCATAAAATAGGCGAGAAAATTATAATTCTTCTACGGCATATATGGTAAAATCTATTAATAATTATTTGATCATTATTTCAGCTCTTATGCGTCCCACTACTGGACTCGAGCCCATCCACAATAGAAAAAAAATTGATGTAGTATCAGGCTGGTTTTGTATATAGTACGGATATTATCCGTACATATTTGCTAAAGAAATTTACGTTCGACTACCTAGACAAGTTATGCAGAGATTTCAAATCATTTCATACTTAAAATTAGGCAGACGTAATCTGAATCATTCATAGAACTTGTATTCGGAGAAAAGTCACGTAAAAGATAAAATTATATCATCATTATCATCTCAGGCCATACTCGTCCCACTGTTGAGCTCGGGCCTCCTCCCCTATGGCCTCTCCCATACCTATAATACCATGCTGGTCAGATATATTGGTATAGAATTTTGTTCCAATAATTAAATCTAAATAATTTTATATAGTTGGTGTACTCACTAACTTATTCCATCACCTCATGGAAAATGAGATACTCATCATTTTCCATATGGTGACGGAATAAGAATTCAATTCACCAGCCCTTTCTTGCCCATGGGTGTCGTAAAAGACGACCAACTGATATATGCCATATCAGATAACATATATGAAAGAGAAGGACAATTAGAAATGAACCCCTGTATTAATCCGTCGGACCAGCGTGGTATAGTAGGTAAATTTTACTCCAGGATTGAGCCCAACAATTGGGCGTATATGAGCCAAGATAATTAAATCTAAATAAAATTTTATTCTCTATAATTTCTCATCATTCCTTCGAAACAATTTCGATATAGTAATGGCCGAATTGTGGTATTCAAGCGGCAAATTTTCACAACATGATCATGGCAAAGAAATAATGTGACAAAGTTTATAAAAGTTATCATACATATTCAACGTTTTATGCGGGTTGCCTGACGATGTTTTTCTTCACTTTAAACGTAAAGGAAGTCTGACGGCAGCCGGCAATAATTAACAATTTATCAGACATAATTTAAAAGCCGGAGGTGTATATCGTGGTTCGTGGTGTTCTTTATATTACGTAAAATAGATCCAAGGATTTGCTTTGTGGTGGCGGCGACGAATTACTATCCTTGCATCACTCGTGAATGTCGTAAAAGATATATTTAGATAGACCTGGGCCAACTATAGCTGATGCTGCCTTTTTTTTTTTGTTAACGCTGTGGAAATGCAATTTACGCACTACCCCCCGCCGGTAACAGACGAGGGGGTGTGTGGGACTCGCCAGTCGCCTATGCAACCGGAATACCCACTAAAACCAACAGCGGTCCCTTCCGCGCTTTTACGGAGTGCCGGAGAGATCGTCTAATGACATTCGATCCCCGACACTCCTACGAAAGGCCGTCGGGCCACGTCCTGTCGTCACTCAAGGCGGTGGGAGGAGATGCGCATATCGGCGCCTCCCACTCCCTGGTCGTCACCTACGGAGCGAGTTAGCGGACGCAAGTGCCTCGCGTTCCCGCTCCGCGGCCTCCTTCCGGGAGATGACCTCCTCGCAGAAAGAGCCCATCGACGACCAGCACCTGTCGCTGTCGAGCATCTTTGTTATGATGGTCAACAATGACAGGTCTGTTCCTATGACCGCCGACAGGTCGCGGCGCTGAGGCCCCCCAGGCGGGACATACCTCCAGGGTTAGCTGATGCTGTCTGGTCGACAATTACATTCCCAAACAGGGTTGAAGTTAGACAACCGACCATAATACTATCAAAACGTAATGATTTCTGATGTTCTGACAAGTATTATGTTAACGCATTGTGAATAAAACTATTTTACGAAATTTTTCGAGTATGTATTTTTAATTGCCCAATGTTTCGAACACTTTACAGCGTTCATAGTCACGGACGGGGTCCGCTGTCGGGCAATTAAAAATTAAATTCAAACTCGCTAAAATCCGTAAAGTAGTTCTATTTACAAGAAGAATATATTGAGACGACCCCGAGCAATTGGGATCGGAGTAGGATGATGAATATCTAACAATTTGTCCATTTTCTAATCCGGGTCTTGTTAACACAGATTCTCGTGAGTAGTGAAGTCTCTATTTAATTAAACAATCTTTCGACATAAAAGGCAAAAGCAAAAACCGCCACAGCCTGTTCTGAATCTTCGTGTCAAAGGCATACCAAATATAGAGGGCGATGCGTTATCGATCCGCGGTCTACCGACCGCAACTCGGTTCACCCCACTAACCCCGACCTATAGGCGCCTGGCGAGGCAGCTATAAGATAAATTGTTTACTGCAATTTAGTTGGGTCACTTGTGTTATATTCAATGAGCGATATATATAATTTTACACACGTTTATATTAACTTGGTTTGTATGTAACAGAGATTTTGTTAGTGATTGCCACCCCCCTACTAATTGTCAGATTAATTTAAAATTTTGCACACTTATAAAGCATCGATTGTAATGCAATGATTTAAATAGTTTGTAAATGCAAATAGTTTATGTTATTAGATTTTAGTGTGATCTACCAAGATGTCCCTATTTTCTGCATCATATTTTCAAAATCAGAAATCTATGATAACGTGTTTTTATACTATTTTATTTATATAAATTATATCTTTGTTTTATAGGCATATAAAACATTAGTTTTATCCCTGAAGGGCTAAACTGTAATATTTAAGTAGCATTTAAGCCATGCAATTAAATTTTGAAGAAAACTGTTTATGGGAGGGCTTTAAACCTGTGATCCGCAAACTTTTTGTGTAACGTAGTCGTGGGTGTTAACTGCCGGGTAGAGTGGAAACAGTACATAAAGCATACAATCTTCTCTCTATCATAGTTTTATTTAAATAAATTAATGATAAACACAACCTAAGCTATTCAAAACTGATTGATGACTAATAAAAATGTTGCTCTAATACAAAAATATTAAAGTTTTTACATACTGTCTAGTTTTTTAAGCTTTATTGAGCCTATTTAAACATATTTAGCACTATTTCAATGCCCGTATAGCTGCTATTCAGAATTTCCGAACGCAAAACACTGTATCACCCGCATATTAAACTGGCGGTCTTCAATAACATATTTATATCGCAAATTTAAGGGGCTATAAAATTACATTACACCTACTTCGTTTCAAGGAAACAAAATCGTTTTTGTTGATACAGCAATCATACAAAACTCAAGTAAATAACATATTACTACAGTACCGGTACGGATATTTATTATAATACGATATTATAAGGTCATTATAATTATCTTCGTTCTTTCTGTTATTACGAGTTATCCGAGAATCGTTGCGCTAACTCCGTCTGATACCTTTTGGTTAAGAATTATATTTCTAAGGAAAGTTGACGTCGGACAAGCGGCCTGCCATAAAACATTTGCAGTATGTACTATGAAAGAAAGGTATTGTGTGGTGCTATGTGGTAGCGGCTTCGAATACTACCAACCCTTGCTTTGCTCGTGGGTGTCGTAAAAGACGACTAAGAGCCCTAGATTGATCCGGACCAACTCCATCTGGTGCCATTTGGGTCAACGATTACATTCCCAAGAGGGTTGACGTCAGGCAGGCGGCTGGTCATAAAAGTCATTGCCGAAACTTTTTGCAATATGTCAAAACAGATGACATATTGCGTCGACCCCAAGTAATTGGGATAAGAGCAAGATGATGATGATGACTATGAAAGAAAGGTATATATTGAACAGGATGATGATGACCCTGCGAATCACTGAAGACATGTTACTCTACACCGGTGCTCGACCCAACGACGAAGGCGACGTGCCACGGGCGGGACCCGCCCCTCCGTTGCCCGGGACGGAGCCGGGCGGCGGGAGCGCTGACCATGGCCCACCCCTAAAAAAAGGATGATGATGACACAGCATCGCTGTGGCCTGTGATGATTCCACTCGCCTTGTGTCCACAGCCGAATTTTACACCTTCCATGGGAAAGTAAGATTGTTTAGCCGTCATTACGCGGGTGCTAACAAATTAAAATTTAATTTCTTACTCATAAGTTTATCATCATTATTATTTAGAATATAGTCATCTAGTGAATGTAGGCCTCCATTACAAAATACCACATGTAATGGTCATTCATAACAGTGCTTATTACTGTAATCTTCACGCTTGGCAATTGTAGTAAGTTATTACACATTTCTCAAGAAAATCCTGCCTATCCATTCTCCTGATGATAACTCATAAAATTTTTACGTCTCCCACGAGCGAGTCTCACTGGCGAGTTCGAGGCTCCTCCATAAGGGAAAAGAAATTGATTTACTATATCATGCTGGTCAGACGGGTTGGTATTTTTTTTTTTATGGGTGGGCTATGATAAGCGCACGCGCGGTCCAGTCCGTCCGGGTCGATGAAAGGACGGCGCGCGGGCCCATAACCCACCCGTACCCACGTCACCTCGTCGTTGGGCCGACCACCGGAGCAGATGTGACTTGTCATCAGTGGTCGGTCCGACGGAATACCCTTTCGGGTAACCTCTCACCTCTCGACATACTGGGACGTCGGTCGCCATCGCGCGGTCAGCCTCTCTGCGGGTGACGGACAATTCCCTGGTCCGATCACCCGCGGCCTCGGCTAGGGCGGCATTAGGCGCAGATATTCGCGCCTGCAGACGGGTTGGTAACTCGAAATGAAACCCTATGGTTAATCCCTAATTACCCTATGGTAACTCGAAATGAAACCCTATGGTTTCATTTCGAGTTTTCCATCTCAGATATTATATCCCGTAGTCGTCTTTTACGACACCCACAGGCAAAATAGGGATGGTGAATTGTATTTTTTTTCTCTGACACCACACAGGCACAACATTGAAATTGGATTTATACCCAACAAAATCTATTATATCAGCCGTGTTGGTATAGGGTTTAATTTCAAGTTTACCAAATTCTGCCCAGATTTTATATGCATATTATATCCCTTAGTCGTCTTTTACGACACCCACGGACAAGATGTTCTTTCGCCTTCAACACACGGTCACTACAAGAAAATTAGATTTATATTCAACGATGATGATGAGATTTCAAAATAAATAAGTCGTTATATCACTATCTTATATTGTGAAATAAACCGTAACTTACCGTGTCATGCCATTGTACTGTTTCATTCACATAATTATATGAGAAGCATTCTATTATAAATTACAAAGATACAGTTACAGTAATTAAAGATATAAGTCTAACGTAATTATCTATTCTTTTAATACATGATTTTGTACAATTATGAAGCAAACCAATGTTTTGAGATTGAATTTTTAACATAATATTCTACTGCTAATTTTACCGTAACAGTGAAAGCCACGAAAACCAACCGTTGACAGACAATTATGGAGACGGTTGTATCTAGTTTACCTTAGGACTAGGGGGTTTCGTGGATTGGTTTATGCAGAGGTCTCTTTCACTCTTAGTACAAACTAGCGATATTTATTTTTGTCACTAAAATAATTATTATAAAGCTAAGGAACGACATTTGTATTTTGCATGGTGACGGAATAATAATACAATTCATCACCATTTATATTGCCGTAAAAGACTAGTAAGGGATCAGGCGAAGAAAACACGAAATAAACCCTATACTAACCCGTCTGACCAACATGGCATAGTAGTATAGTAGAGCAAATTGCCTTATAATATGAAGGAGCCTCGACCCCAGTAGTGGGATGTATGAGCTGAGAAAATGATTTGCATATATTAAGTAATGCATGCTGAACTATGTATGATATTCGTATAAATAGAGTCGGTCTAGTAAAAAATAAAGTGGTATACTTACTAGCGTCTCGAGAACGACGAAATTTAAATATAGAACTTTATATAAGTACCGCTTCGCATCCACGTATTTTTTTTTCCTACTCAGATGTCACTAACCGAGATGTGTGAATGGGGCCACTTGACGCGAATAATTATAGAATTCCCCCGCAGACCGCATGTAATTTCAATATTTCGCAGAAATTAAAATTACAAAGTCTTCAACAGTGTTGCTAAATTACTGTAAGCAACGTTTATCCGGAATGCACGGCTATTTCAAATGCTATAAAAATGTACCTTGTGCTAGAAAGTCGTTGAAGTAATAATTTACGGTTCCCTTGTCGATAACTCGGTGCATTGGTTCTAAAAATAGAGGGTTCATGTTTATATTTTTTTTGTGGATATAAGGTGCGAGGCACGGTGCATCCAAAGAGCAGGTAGTTACTTGACTAACCCTATTGCCCACTTCCTTCATAAATGTTTTAAAAATAAAACAGAGGCGTAACCTTAATGCATAGGTGTTAAAGTCACGGACGAAAAATATGATATCGATTTAATCTTGTTTATAAAAAGTACGACATAATTGGAATAACGGAACGGAAAGTATTTGAGAGGATATTTTTAAGTTTAATAAAACATGGCCGAAGTTCCAGAGTTCTACACTTTCTTGGCGGTTAGTTTACATTCCTACATAGAAAAGGAAACGAGCATTTGGTAGTTGAATTAATGATTATCGGATTTTATTGCTCTTTGGATTTATATGTAAGTAATTCACCTAGTTTTATTAAATTGAATGACAGACAATTCCATTTAGCGGACAATAAAACAAATGGACGCTAATAACATATGAATTTAATTTTAGAAAGTAATTGCTGCAGAGTTTTTATCTACACTATTGTATTAAATATGATCACCGGCTTTAGTAAGTTAATTTAGTAGTAAGCTGTTATAAATATCAATGTTACACAGATATTTTCTAATTATTTCCTTATTTCTTATTTTTTATTGGCAGCTTCTTATCCGACCGTATTTTGCGGGCTAACTTGTCACCATAACCCACCGTACGACTGCTTTAGGTCTTTTGTGACCATTGGTAATGTAATAATTAACTACGAACTTCTTCTTTCTACCTTCGACAAGTTTGATTAAACGTATAATAAAATTATATTAATATCTTCTAATCTTGGCTACTTTGCACTAGATTGTTGTTTAAAAGATCTAAATAACTGTATACAAATTAAAAAAGTACAATACAAAAGAAATTCTTCTGTTTCTCTGTAGATATCTATTTCTCTCATACACGCCCTACTGCTGGGCGCGAGCTTCCTCCAAATGAGAGGGAAATCGACCTACTCTACCACGCCGGTCAGATATTGGTATAAGATTTTATTTAGAGTTTGCCTTCTTATTAAGTGACGTTATCAATAATGTCCGTTTGTCGCCTTTTACCATTCACAAGGGTAAGGGGTTGGTAAATTATGTTCTTACTCCGTCCTAACACGAAATATATACAAATAAATACTTTAATAATTTTATTTCCAGACACAAAAAATTATTTCAAGTACACATTTGATTTAAAAATTTCCATAACGTAATCATTATTATTCATGTTTATTCTAAACACCTTGAAAGTAAAAGTGTCTGTAGTAGGGAGCTGTTAGTGTGGGTTCACCAACTTGTCCATTTATCAAGACAAGAGTAACGCATTAACATACGGCCTTTGGTGTATGGAGCAAACTATCACGATATGTGGCATTCAAGTTTACTTATGTTGAGTAAGAACAGCGGCGCCTTTTATTCAACACAGTAAAACGTACTCTACAGTTATTTAAAAGAGATAAGAACCAAACAACATCTTATTTTTATTACTAAAAACCAACGTACATATATATTATATGACATATATTAACATAATAGTTATTACAATATCAATATTACTCGATGTTAAAATCGATTTTGAGTCGACCGGACGACACAACGTGATGTTTTCTGATCAAGTATGAATATAGTTACTATTTTCAAAATGCAAAATTCGTATCTGCCTTTGCTATTTCAAAACATCATTTCGGCTCATATACGTCCCACTACTGGGCTTGAGCCTCCCCTATATAGGAGGGAAATTGACCTTACTATACCATGCTGGTCAGGCCACATCGCTCGACGAACTGACAACCGCTGGGGAAGAAAGGTTCTCGAGTGGCGACCATGTATCAAACGACGCAGTGTAGGACGCCCCCCCACTAGGTGGACCAACGACCTGGTGAAAGTTGCTGGGCGTCGTTGGATGCAGGCGGCACAGAACCGCACTTTGTGGCGTAACATGAGGGAGGCCTACGTCTAGCAGTGGACGGCGATAGGCTGAAATGATGATGATGATGATGATACCATGCTGGTCAGACAGGTTGGTATAGGGTTTTATTTCGAGTTTACCATCTCTTGCATAGATGTCATATGCGTAATATATCCCTTAATCGTCTCTTACGATACCCACGGGTAACAGAGAGGGTGGTGAATTGTATACTTACTCCGTCACCAAACGGAAAATATACCAAGTTTTTTACTTCTTTGTATATTAACTTTTTTGTACAATATGAGATGGATTTGACAGCTTGACATCGACTATGAGTGAGCGCTGAGGGATCTCTACCCGGTCTTTACTAACTATACACTTGGGAGATATATACAAGAGCCTTTTAGAGGAAATTGCTCGCCTGGTTCGCGCGTTTTATTTTTATTCCTTTCCTCGCCATCATCTTAATTCATACACGTCTAACTGTGAGGTCAAGTCAATAGTAGGGAAATTTATCTACTGGGACACGTTGATCACTCCAGTTAGTATAAGATTTTATTTCGAGGTTTCCTTCTCTTACATAGGTGTTATATACAGATTAAGGCATAGTCGTCTTATACGATAGCTACAGACAAAAAAGGGTAGTGAATTATATTCTTTCTCTGTCACCAAACGAATATTTTTTTAGGTTTCTGTTCTTCTTTTACGATGATATTATTTGCCAAGGGTCCTTAACTCGTCTAAACGAATGTTGTAAAGAAACGAAGTAATTATATTCTTACATTGTCGCGATACAAATTCTTATAAATATTTATTCTAGTGAAAGTGCAATTTATTTGACACATACTTATATATGTTATAAAAGAAGTAAATACAAATATTTACTTCGTGATTATCTTAAAAGTGATTGAAATTCTCGTTTCTGGCTTATATAACCGCCGTTTACATTGCATTAATAAAGATTATATCAATCAAATCTATCTTACGGCAATCGAACAATTGCTTGGATAAAAGTAATAGGTATGTATATGCTATTCAAAACTAATATATGTCTATGCCAAATTTCATTCAGATGCGTTCAGCAGTTCTGGTGTGACTAAGAAACATCTATCCAAACTTTAAGTTTGTTTGTTACACTTAAACCACTGACCCAATTTTAAAAATTCTTTCATGAGTGGAAAGCTACATTACCAGAGAAAAACATGGTGTATGTTTTATCCTCATATTCTTACGAGAACTGCGATGATTTCCTAGTTTATAATATTAGTAAAATACTCGCAATGTGAGCCTATGTTTTTGTTATAAAGTTGTTCGAAAAAGCAACCCACGGCTACGTAAGAGAAGATCCTTTCGACACAATAAACAAACAAATGTTTAGAATGTTCTCACACGCAGGAAGGAGATTTATTGATACAGAAATATCACACCTTACACGCAAGGTCAGTAAATATGTGGGTTCAATTCAAATTGTTGTTGGCTCAAAGCTAACTACAGCTATAGGTCAAACGGCTAATTCAATGTTATAAGCAACGCATGTTTTATACAAATATTTTATAAGCCATAAATATTAACGACTTGTCATAAAAGTATTTTTACTTTGTTCAAGAAAATATCTGTAAATTACTCATATGCGCCTTCACAGATGATTTTCATTGTATTCATACTATAAAAGGAATTCATTAACGGAACCTGTATACATGAAACATGACTGAAATCCAATTCAAATTCTGATAACATTGGAAATATTACGTTTATTGACTTGCCCTGCCCACTCCACTATGTACGCATTCGAACTGCCAATATTTACGACCTAATTAGCCCCATTCCTCGCTTCGAACCCACCCTAATAACGCCCATCAGTATTTCTTTACAAGTAAGATTATAATAATGTTTTCTGATGTTTACGCTATCAAATACAAACCGCGATAAAATCCGTAAAATAATTTTATTTACCAAGTATAATACTCGCGCAAAGATCATCATTATCACAACTCATATACGTACCGCTGCTGAGCTCGAACCTCATCCACAAGAGGAGGGCAATTGACCTACTTTACCACGGTGATCAGACGGGTTGGTATAGGATTTTATTTCGTGTTTTCCTTTGCCTGCATAGATGTTGTATGCATATTATAATCCCTTAGTCGTCTTTTACGACACCCACGCGTAATAAAAAGGTGGTGAATTGTATTCTTACTCCGTCACAACAGGGAAAGTGTTCGAAACGTCGAGCTATTAACAAATACTAACGCGATAAAATCTGTAAAACAGTTTTATTTTATATAATAACTGTTTTAGCTTCCATCTTTGTCAAATGACGTACTATAGTTACGTAAATGGCCTGATTTGTTTAACAATTTAGGTCACCAGCTCGACATCAACATAGTTGGGTACTTAACGTATGGAATACTGGCGATGCAATTTGCTGCATCATCTTCTCATTTATTGGAGTCAAATGAGACACGTAGCAATTCTATTTATCAATTGATATGCGTAATGATTTATTCGAGACTGAATAATCGAGCCAATTGCTTTGAAAATTAAATTCTTGTCGTTAATTTATAATATTACTCCGCGTAGTGGCAAGTTTATACAAAATAAAATTCAAGTGTATTTTTGTAATGCCGCTACCGCTAACCGAACCGTCATATCTAAAATATATTCAATAATAATAGCAGACGAAAGATTGAAGGCGGACGATAGTTTTTTAATCAATAGTTTTTAGTTTAGCTAGTCCATCAAACCTCCAACCCCATAAACAGTTATTAGATACCATCATCACACAATAGTTTTACACCTACCGTTGGCAGTCCACGTGTGTTATGTGCAGACGTGGAGTGTCATCGGTAGATGTCCCATCCCATTTTTATATTAAATTTCTCCAAAGGCCTCTGCGTGTTGGATCCATATCCCCATGTAAGCCTTTCAAAGGACCGGGTATCTTCCCTTTTTGGGAGATAGCCGTGAATCGGAGATACATAAAAATAATAATAATATCAATTTATTTCAGACTATGTCCATATAAAAAGCTTAACTATGTCTAGTACTAATTAAAACAAACTTAAAGATAAATAAATCAAAAAATTAAACCTAAACCAGAATAACAATATATAACAACAATAATCAATAACACTTAATTTTTTAGAAGCAGAACTATTTCAACTATTCAGGTGGGCACTTTGATTTAAAACTACACGCATATAAAGTACGATCGATATGTCTGAAGGACGTAATCTACAACTAGAACAGCCGTGGTCGTAAACGCGGCAGTGAAAACTTTACTGCTTTTAATCGCTTGACTGTTAACTGTCTATCTTTACAGTTCAAATATACACTCGTAAATCACAAGCTGTGCCTAGAAATTTCCAGAAAAAAAAATTATGCCAATTGTAAAGCTAATTACAATATTTAAGATATTATAGTCATGGATGGGTCAGATGTTATATGCTTCATGATGTCTTGCCGTCTTGCTCTGTTCAAGGTCATCGTACAACACTCGTTTAAAGGATCTAATAATGGGATTACAGAGCATTTACAAAGGCTACCTGAACACTCGTTTAAAGGATGGATTTCAGAGCATTTACAAAGGCTACCTCACAGCAAGTTTTTGTTTATTAAAATATTTCATCTCCATTTCCTTTCAATAAAAAATAACATTTGCTTAATACTCCACAAACTGTTTGTATTATGGCCGTTCAAGATCTAACCGCCTTTACCCAAAATAGCTAAGTAGGGATAGAAAAAGATGGTCTAGAATATTTCCATTTGTAGACAATTAATTAACATTCATAGCGGAGTTAAGTCGAGTAAATATCGATCGTGCATTTTAATAAATTATTAGGCGTGCGTGCGTGCAACGTTTATCTATAGCTCGAAAGCGATATATCTATTGAATGATTAGCGATAATTACCGCCCTTGGCGTGTTTCATATTATTTTGTTATATGAACAACATTTCAAAATCTTATGTAAGAATTTAATATCAAATTATTTAAGGAAGATACCATATGTTTTTTCTCGTTTTTGGGTATCGTAAAATTCTACTTAGTAATACATGTATAACCAAAAGTAGGAAGGTATAAAATACTATACACAGCCGCTGATGATGCGACCAGTGTGATAGATCAATTTTCCTTGAGCTTGAGTGGGACATATATGAGCTGAAAAGATGACGTACAAGATTTAAAGAAAAATATAAATCTCATTTATTCTAATGGCTTTATAAATAACAGATTTTGTGTTATTCCTAATATATCAACCTAGTGTATAATAAGGTTTATTATATGTCCTAGTCAACGATGGAACTATATTTAAAAAATATACCACAAGTGAAACTGAGAATAAAATTAGTAATTTTGTTGTAGTTACGCGTTAGTTTTCGCATTTTTCGGTCAAACAGACTTAACGCATATTTAGTCATATTATTTTACTCGCCATAACTCACATGACTGAAGGCGTTTGACGTAAAAGCTTATTGCATGTTATAAGTCAACACAGTGAGTTAAGGAATAAATGCAAGGGACTTTAGAAACATAATTAACTGGCGAAAATTACACACAAACTCATGACAACCATTTTTTGACCGCACAGTTCTAGTCTCCATGCTGGAATTTCTTTAAAAAAAAATTTGGACTCTCCATGCTTGGAACATTTGCATGCGACAACACTGGACCAAAGAAGTAGTAAAAATATAATCCTTATCGCTTAGCAAATAAACAAATGTAACTAGAAATACAAACTTTTATCGCTGCAACGATGAGAGCAACGACCTCAATTACGTTTAGATATACAATTGTTAGTCTTAATTGCAATTGTGATTTTATGCAGAAATATGTAAAGCGAAGCGCGTGCGCGTGAGAATAGTTTTACTTTTTATTTCTAAATTTACAAAGATCATATAATTCCAATTGGTGGGCACGAACATTTCTAAGAAAAAGAGATTGACCTATTTATAATACAGTCAGGTTCTCTCTTTTCAAAACATGCTCAATTTTTTCCGTATGGTGACGGAGTAAGATACAATTCAACACCCTTTTCCTTGCTCGAGGGTGTCATAAAAGACGAGTAATATATAGATAGATGTTCTATACAAAGAGAATTACCTTCTCTTTACCTATTCGAGAAGGTAAACTCGAAGAGAAGATAAAGTAGTTCTATACTAATCCGTCTAACCAAAGGGGTATAGTAGGTCAATTTCCCTTCTATGGAGGATGAGGCTCGGGTCTAGTGGAGTGTTTATGAGATGTGATGATGACGATGATGATACTAATATACATATAGTATGTTGGTCCAAAAAGTTAGCAGAAGCCCCTCAAGTCAATACCCTCGGCAAAGGCCCGAGCCTAACAGTGGGACTTATGTGGGCCGAGATGATAATTCTATCATCATCACAGATTATGCATTAATCACTTCAATTCTCGAGCCTCCTCCGAAGTAGAAGGGAAATTGATCTTACTATACTACGCTGGTGAAACATGTAATAGGTTTTGTTTAGAGATTTCCTTCTTTTGCATAAATATTATATGCGTATTATATCCGTTAGTCGTCTTTTACGACACCTACTGGCGGTCAATTGTATTCTTACTCCGTCACTTCAATTATTATTTATAAATTTTATTTTGAATTCCCAACTACAGCAGTCAAGTAATTTTTCTCTGTATTTTGACCCTAAATGGTATTGAATATACACCAAGACAATGCTTCTATTAGTGTATCTCACCAAGTGATTTAAATTCAAACACATTTTAAAATTAATACCCAAAATTTACCCTACCAATATGCACGGGCCTTTATTTTAATTAAAAGAAAGACTAAATTACTATTCTTAAAAAAAAACAAAAACTTCGCGTTACGTACCGATTGTTGCATCATAGATCTACACTTACATAAAAAAAAATGACATTAATGCAACTAACCAAGTCCGGAAAGGTGTTGTTCTAATGATTAACTTTTCAATTAGGCGCGCTATTGTTACTTTCTCCATAATTGTGTGATATTTTTACTAATAATTATTACGACATAAATATAATTTGATACTGAATATGAAGTTTTTATGATTTAATGAGTGAACTTGATAAACGACTTATCTGCACGATAATTGTATATCATTAGTTACAATACCGTGTAGCGACGGAGTAAAAAGACAATGGGTTATCAATTTATCATTCCTCGCGAATGTATGAGACGACAAATTAACAAGAGATGAAAAAGTCAAAATTTAACTGTACGTAAAGCTGTTTGGGTAGCGTGGTTAAATAGAACTATTTACCTCTATATAAGGGGTAGGCCTTGCTAAATAGTGCCTACATATATAAGTGGCCCTTACTAAATAGTGGGTTCTACCTACATAAGTACATATATGTGTATAAAAATTGACCTACTATAGAATGCCGAGCTAAAAACTAAGTCACACACGAAAAAAAAAAAAAAAAAAGAATGCCGAATGATCTTGTTTCTCTCATTTTGCCTTTTCTTGTAATGATATATGTTTATATCACTTATTAGGTTTCTTTTCTCATACCCTCAGGATAAGAAGGAGTGGTGAGACATCTTCTTCCTATCGTACAACATGAACTTGTATATGGAGTGTTTTAGATAAAAGACATTGTTGAAAGTTTTGCGTGTGGTGACAGAGTATAAATACAATTTACAGCATACTTTCTTGCCGGTGGGCGTAATAAGAGACGACTACAGGGTATGCATATAACATCGATGCCAGAGAAGGTAAACTTGAAATAAAACTTTATGTAAAACCTTTTGACCATCGCAATTAGGTAGGTCCATTACACTCCCATTGTCTGCGAGACCCAAGACCAGCAGAGTGGGATATATGGGATGAAAAGAAGAAGTTAGTACATTTTGTTGGTAAATGCATTGTAGAGAATAGTTCACAGTAAAAGTCATTTCCATCCAGTCTATAATTTATTTTGTGATACCTTTTACTCATTCCATTGCCTATTAATAACCTGATCGGGATCAAAGTTTAAAGGGTTTTTAACGTTGATGAGGGATGAAAAAAAGAAACAATAGACACATTGTCTTGTATAAAAAATCGAACTTGCGTCTCGAGAGCTTTTATTAAGTCTTTGTAATACTTTGCCTTTATAGTATTTTCTTTGTAAAAGACGAACAAAAGGGCCGAGCTGGGCCAAGATGTTATAGAATATTTAAATTTGCGCAATTAGTAGCAAATGTTGCAAGAAATATATGCGTTGAGTAGTCAGGTACGGCTCTAAAAACAAGTACCTACGTAAATTATTTGGTACCAGCAGTAGCTGTATTTTTACTATTTTTGGCTATCATCATCATAATCATCTCGGCTCATATACTTCCCACTGCTGGGCTCAAGCCTTCTCCATGATCGGAGGGATATTGGTTTGGTCAGACGGGTGGGATAGATGAATTTTTCTCCTTCACCAAGCGAATGGCTTTGGCTATCATGTTCAGTCTATCAATGTGCACTATTAGACATAAACCTCTTCAAGAGTACGCTCATATTGTAATAACCATAAAGATACAAATCAGCGACCGCGGATGATGTTAATAAAAAATGTACAAGATTACCAGTCATCATTATCATCCTGGTCTTAGCCCAATTACTTGGAGTCAACTATCTGTATTCCTTTTCCATAGTACTTGTTACAAAGTTACGGGCCATCATTTTATGACTGGGTATTTGTTGAGCAGACGGGCATCAGATAATTTGGCACAGTTATATGTACTCTTAGCCGCCCACGAGCAATATAAGAATTGGTAGTATTCATTCATAATCGCCACCACACAGCGTTTGCAATATTATCAGTATTTATATGTATATAAACCAAACATTGTTCTTGATTCTGAAGTATATATACATAATCAGTATGTGTCATGTGAGCCCTAATCAGTGCGTATGACGCCAGTCTTTGTACACTTCAGAGGCTTCAATTAGGTACGCTATAATAGTCAGGTTTTACTGCAGTATATCTTTATACTACATAAGTTTGTTCAATGAGATTTGCAGGTACGTATTTTCTATGATGTAACATCTTGTTACATAGATTCAACGGCGTTACACCGACTACAATGAAGCGAGAATCAATTACTAAAGAAATATACATAATATCAAATATTAACTATCATTATTACAATTAACAAACGAGAAACGTGCTTCAAATTTGGTTAAATTCTTTAGAAACATTGAGGAAACAATACATAGACATGTAATTGAAGTGATTTTGGTAGTACATAATGTCTTGCATTTCTTCTCAAGTTATATATTTCACTGTTACTCCTTAATGGGAGGGTAATTTAACTACAATATCACGCTGGACAAACGGGTTGGTATAGGGTTTAATTTTGAGTTTTCTTCTCTTATATAGATATTATCTGCGCAGTCGTCTTTTGCGATAGCCACGGACAAGAGGTGTGGTGAATTATAGTCTTAAAAATCATATAATCGTTTATTGAGGACATTCCAAATAGCTTTGACGATAATAATATAACCTTCAAATGAAATTTCAAGACAACGAATAAAAACCTGCACCTTTGTTATTCTTTCAAATTAAAAAGAACGTATCAAAATCTGTTCGCTAATAACATTACGCATATTTAAATAAAGATAATACATGTAGATAATCGACCGGTTCGCTAACGACCTGTTCTTTTCGAAATCGGTTAATATTTAAAAAATTTAACAAGGAGAGCTGAGGTTATTAAATCTTCGTTTCCAACTAGAAATAAGGACTGACGTAATAATTTGAAATTTTATGTCCGCTAATTGTTGAGCATACTTCCTTTATATGAGCGTCATATCAGGGAAATTACGATACAAGTCATTTTCCCTTCAATAATGATAATATAAATTGTTCAATCCGATTTTATGTATCTATTTCTAGTTATAGGATATCCGCGCAATGACGTGTTAAGATTACAATATGTCAATAAAAAAATACGTAAGCAGATACCATGACTGAATGTGATGGAGATCCAAAAACTCGAAGCCAACTTGTCTTTCTAGAGTCATATAGTAAGCTAATTTTCCTGTCCTTGGGGAAGAGTGCCGATATCATGAAACGTATACCGGCTAACCAGAAGAACATAGCTATTTAAATGAAATGGAAACAAGATTGTATTAGACATGATTGGCTCGATTCTCTATTAGACTAATGATCATAATTTAACCGTTAATCGAGTTCGCATCGAATCCTAAGAAGGGCATTGTTATATGATGACCTTAAGGTCGTCCATCCATCGACTGCCACTGTCGGAAATAGTTCTCCTTAATAGGATACCATAATTGCGGCTGGTTCTATAAGCTTTTTAGTGTGGTTTTGCTAATTCTTTTGGTGATGGAAAATAATGGATGGTGGAATAATAGTGAATTATATTCTAAACTCCTTCCTATACCCAGATTATAAGTTATAAGATACCCGCTATTAGAGTATTATATAGTAAATTCTTAACAACTATCTTGACCCGTGCCTGAGAAACAGCAATATATTCGCCTCCTATTGCGTGAAATTAAAAGAAACATGGCAAAATAATGCCTAAGGCGTTATAATTACTAAAAAACATACAAATTATATAATAAGCACAACGCATTGCTTGAAATTATAACGGTTACTTATGTATCTTCTTGTATGTACTCGATCTATACATGGTTGGCGTTAGCGCCAGGATTCGCGCCGGTCAAACCGGTCGTCCGCACTTGGGAGAATGTAAAATCCAGTTCGAACGATTCGATCTGGCTTTCTTTAGCTCCTAACGCAAGCTCTTAACTTATTTGATAATTCAATTTGTCAACAGTTCAACGCTACTGTTAATATCGTAGAAACTAAAATACCCACAACCGTCCTATGAAATTCCAGTTATTTGGAACTTGAATTGATATAATCGTATGGCGTTCGAAGATTGTGAACGTTCGTTACTTTGAATTTAAAATTGTTACCCGCAGAATTACGCAATACTTACTAAAAGGTTACAGAGTCAAATTTAAAAAGCGGTGTTTGATTTGTTTCTTTTCACCATAGATCAAACCTACACTCCAAGACTTTGTTTTTAAGTTGGTAGTTTTGGTTGTATGCTTGTCATTTGAAAGATTAGGTCACTATAAATCAATTATCTTTTATTAACCACATAACATGCATGCATTTTAATGTCCATAATAATTAATCAATATGCAATGATATGCATATTACGTATTCACTCAAATAAATCTTAGCATAATTCGTTGCATAACTCTATATTATTTATTTGTAAACAGCCATTATTTGAACAATTGTTGTTAATCCTTTCTTTATATACATGTGTGATTAAAAATACAAATAACTTATACCTTTCTTGGCCGTGGAGGTCGTAAAAGATGAAGTGCAAGAGAAAGGAAACTCGAATTAAAACCCTTTACCAATGCATCTGACCAGCGTGATACAGCAGGTCAATGTCCCTCTCACTGTGAAGGAAACTCGAACACAACAGCCGGACATTTAGGTACCTATGAGCTAATGATGAAGATACATGTCCAACAAAGAAGAACCTTGTCACAATGGATAACAAAGTTTGTTTCAATAAACAAACTTTGTTATCCATTGTGATTTATATAATAATAAGTTAACGTTCGTATTTTATTTGAAATTAAGAATCTGTTACAGAAATATTTCCAACAAAAAATTTTAATATAAAGAAAATGTGTATAAACTGAATCCTGACATTGGTATTGATCATACGGCAAGGAAATTTCAGACTATTTTAGGGCCGACGCGATTAGCATCGCCAGTTTTAGTCCTACAACGAAGAGGTTGGTATGTCAAAGCGTAATTATATTTCCTGACATTACTCCCCCGAGTATGTCTTGTCATTATATGTCCAAGCCATACATTGCTGCCTACATCTTTATATAATGTGGTCGGCCCAACGACGAAGGCGACGTGGTTCTTGGGTGGGTCGCGGGAGTTGTGTGCTTAAGCCCCTCTGTCGCCCCGGACGGAGTGGTGCGGAGGCGCGCCGACCGCGACCCACCCACAAAAAAAAAAACATCTTTATATAATAAGTAACTATAGTCATGACACTGATTTAGTTTCAACTAAGAATGAATAGTGGGTGTGCGAAAGAAACGGCAGACTATTAAACAGTTGTGTTTAAAAGGAACCTTATGTTTGAATATCTTATGAGGACGTGAAAATTCAAATTATCAGGTTTATAGGAGTAAAAGGGACGGCACATCAATGCGTGACCGCTCTTACGTCCTGAGGATGAAGTAGAATAACGCGATACATAAATCGATAGACGCCCCAAATTGTTCTTTAGAGCCTTTTAAAGTTTGAATTAAGGAGCTTATAAAAGCTTTGAAGTTGTTATGTTAACTTCCAAGCCTTTAGGCTTTTCATAGGCAAACATATTCGTTTAGTAAAATACGTTAGGGGACGCTTCAAGAATTCCGGTTGGAGCAATGACGAGAATTTAGTTTGTTCTTTTTTCTACAATGTCATATTTCGTTTTATCTGTCGACTTGTTTTTATTATCCCTACTAAATACTAGCAGTATTTATTAGAGGCTATTGCGTGTATAGAGATGAAAATAAATGAGGCCCCTTCCTTTTTTTCAGTAGACGGTTCTCACCGGTTTTACTAATAAATAGGGTAGGAGTACTGAGAAAATTATGAGTCCTATTAAGATTGTTAACTTGCCTGTCATCTGATTACTGATTACCGCATTATTTTCTTTTCATGGGCAGCCTGATGTCCAACACTGAATAAATAGATTCATGGACAGATGGAGTCACAGGCAGCCATTTACCATCGAAAAAAAAGTTTAAAATACGAGTATTAAAATAAGCAATAGTAAATAGGTATACGACAACTTCGAAAATTTTCCAACCAATGTAATTTTCAACATTGATTCCCTAATGTGATTACTCATTTAAATTACCAGCAACGAACTACAATTTTAGTCATACACACAGTCATACAAACAATCCAGACCGGATGACGTGAGCCTCGCAAAAATAATCTTAAAGCGATGTCTGTATTTATAAACAACATGAAATGGTGTGAAGTAATACACCACAACGAAGAGAACGGATTGGTATCAAAATAAGTATTCTAAAAAATACATTCGGCTTCTTGAATAAACAATTTAATGCAACAGTCGATGTTATTTAAAATATCTTCATAAGCTAGAGGTATAAATGTTTATTTTGAATACTTTTATCATTTCACAGTTCAAGATCGTGAGTTAAAATATGGCATTCTTGGGTTTAGCCAAGACAAATACTGATAACGGTATCCATAAACAATAACGGTTCATCGAAAGCGATTGCGATTTGTACGATCATTTAAATTTGATTTAAAATTTTGCGAATGTCTCCTGACCATTAATAGAGTTGCCACTTTTGAATCAGCGTTTTTACATATGTATAGAGTAACATTGACGGATGGAAATTTGATTTCTTTAGATGTCGGTGTCTTGCTCTATTTTATCGCGCAATAAAATAAAAGAAGGTTGTAAAATTTACTATTAATAGAACCATTTTTGTGCTAAATATTCCTCAAAAATAAAATAAAAAGAATACTACTCTATAGTGTTTCCGTCAGGACATTGAAAAGTGATTGTATTTATTTTTTTAATTCGTTAAAGCCCTAAACGCACGAGGTTCGAACGTTAAGTTTTGATCCACCTGGACCCCTATCATTAATATGTACAGGTAGCATACAACTAAATCGAACAATTACATTAGGTATGCATATCCCTTAAGGTCTTTAGATTGAACTTGATTGACATTCTTATTAAGCCCTATTTCGTTAAAGGCCAGTATACACGAATAGGAAACTAAGAAATAGACAAGTACCCGTGAGAGTAAATTAAATTATTTTGCACTACGCGATTGCGATATTCAGATTTATATTGAAAATTGTAATATTTATAACTATAGCTTCTGATCAAAGTGATATAGTAGGTTAATTTACCAATATTGTGAATGCGGCTCGAGCCCAGCACATGAGCTGAGATGATAAGAATAATGTTCATTATTCTTTATTTTATTATATTTATTTTACTTCTACGGTCAGAGAATTGTGGTGAACGAGTAGGAATACAATTCATCACTTCTGACTTATCCATGGAACACTCATAAAAGACAACTAAGACAACAATATGGTAATGCAGATAACATTTATCCAAGAGAGTAAAAACTCGGAATAAAACCATATGACTTCAGGTCCAACCAGCATGGTATAACAGGTCACTTTTTCTCTCATTTGTAGAATACTCAAGTCCAGCAGTGAGACGTATATGCTCTGAGATGATAATGAGAAATTTGGGAGCTATGAAAAATACTGACATCTTACATTTATGCTGGTTTTTTCTTCTGAAACATTTACAGAGATTTAAAGCACGAGAACATAGGTATCTAGTTATATGTGTAAGTGTAAAGATATTTTAATTCTATTACTGCGTGAGATAGCTACAAAACAACACCGTGTCCGTGGGCCGTGTGAGCAAGTAGTAGGTATATAAATCTATTTTAAATTGATGGAAGGTCAGCGTATTGAAATGAATACCGGTGCGCAATGTGCATATTGTTTTAAATTGGAGACAATCTCAGATGTTTGAAACTTTACATTATTTAGATACATATATAGCAATTTGATCCTAGTGATTAATAGCAGTCGAAACCAAAAGATAGACTACATCTACACACAACAATCTACACATATGGCTGTTACTCAAAATCTGAAGGGATTTTGCTTTTACTTTCGTACTTGATAATCTGAATTTCCTTTCCGTTTAACGATGGAGCAAGAAAACATCACCACACCATTTCTAGACCATGGATGTTGTAAAAGACCACTAAAGGATTTGAACATGTGGATAACACCTACATAACCCTGTACCAAGTAGGTCAATTTCTCTCCTATTTTGGAAGAAGCCGAGCAGTGGATATTTAATATATGAAATATGATGATAATGAATCTTAAATTTGGATAGACAGTACAGTTTCAATACTAAAATTGGATAGACAGATTTCAAGAGCTGAATAGGAACTGCGTTAAAACTAATTGTAATTGATGCTAAAAGTTATAATTTAAAAGACGTTTTGTTTGTTGCTAGTGTTTTTAAACTAATATTGGGATTACTATGGTCTATTAATTTTATCAGTTTTTTTTTTCTATTGTGCTGATCGCTATTCTAGTCGGGGTCCGTGACATTTTGCCCGCTTTGCCCTCCTATTGTTACGCCAATGTCCTATAACTAAGGCAAACACTTCTATTACAGTGTGGGCGTTACGTAGTCTCGTAATTGTAAAAAGGTTTTTACGATGTCTACTATTGCCTTTGACCACTTAGCTACTGTCTGAGCTTTATACCTATATCATTATATATCGACTAGGTTATTTTATTGTTGTTTTTGGCGCCTATAAACGGGATTAAAAACTCAACCGAACGATGGAATTCACACAGCCATAATGTTAAATGTATCGCGTAGGCGAATTCAAGGAAACCGCGACATATGGCCTGAGATGCGTCATACAAAGTAGTTCTGGGCTTGCTTACAATATGGTATAATATTACAGGCCTTGTGTGAAATTTCAAAATGATGTAATTCAGTGGCAAGTACTTTTATTGTATACATCCGTGCAAAATTTAGGGTTTTAAATTCTTAGTGGGAAAAAACAGCGAAGTATTTGCTTTCGGCTTGAACGGTAAAATATTAATAAAATATTGATGTTTGGTGTAGAGATTTATGGGTATGAAGATTTGGATCTGGGTACGGATATTAGAATGATATTACAGTATAATCGCACTAATCCAGCACTTCAATAGATCGACACGTCCAATAATCCGGCACCCTCCGCTCACGCCCTCGCCCGATTACAATATTATATTCAATTATATATTCTTCGTAACATGCGATAAAAGATTTTTAAGCAAGGACTTCAAGTTGCACAAAAGCAAACCTCAATTAAGGATTACATATTTTAAAACTATGTAGTTACATAATAATATGTATTAATTAATACATTAGATGTATTCTCTCTATGAAATGCTTTATTTTATTTGTTTTTCTCTATAATCCAGTAATCCGAACATTGCAATAATCCGGCACTCTCTGCTTTATATTAGTGCCGGATTAGTAAGATTATACTGTATTTTGTTTTCGGTTACCTACTGGTATAAAATTATTTTGTACTAGCAACCCGCCCTCGCTTCGCTTCGGTTTCAGTCGTCTTACCCGCGGCGTAGTTCCCGTTCCCGTGGGAATACCGGGATAAAATATAGCCTAGTTTACGCCCTGATATTATAGCTTTCCATTAGTGAAAGAATTTTTGAAATCGGTCCAGGCGCTTTGAAGTTTTTTTTTTTTTATTGCAAACGGTGGCAAACGAGCAGACAGTACACCTGATGGTAAGTGTTGCTGCCGCTCATAGACCTTTACAAGGCCGCTGCCTACCGCGAAGAAAGTGAAGGGAGTGTGAATGCGTGCATTGAGGCTTGGTGATACCAAAACCCTCCACACGCAAACACCCTCAGAAAGTTGGGCTTCCGGCTCTCTCAAGATTACCCGGAACAAACAAACAGACAGACAGACAAACAAAAATTTCTTAATTGCTATTTTAGGCATAGGTGTCGTGCAAATAACCGTGTGAGCATGAAAAAAGCCTATTATTTTGACATTACAAACAGACACTCCAATTTTATTTATTGGTATAGATTATCTGAGTGTTTCGGATAGTTTCCTTTACAGGTATTGAATTTTTGGAGAATATAAGATGGAAATGCTAATTGCGTTTATTATCTTATTGTTTCGCTCTGGAGAGACTAACGTTTAGGCTGTTAGTTCGGCTGATTGATAGAACACCTGTCGTAGGTACTGTAACTCATACAGATACCAACCTTATCTGAAATTATCCGAAAATTTTACAGATACAGTTTTTTCATTTCAGATACCCAATAGTTTCGCTTATGTTCCATAAATTTCTTGGTAATTTCGAAGTATATTTCAACTAGCTTTTTATAAATTCTAAAAACTACTTATTAACTTTCTTTTTCCTTGAATGTTTTGATAGGTATTTTCTCTGTTTTTCGGAATAGTAGATATGATTCTTGCGTTGTAAATATAGATATTTACTAATAAATTCAATATCAAATGAAAGGGCGTGGGCGTTGCGATAACAATGATTCCGTCAAATAATTTGATAATAGATCATTATTGTTAACTTGCAACAAGGCCGTATTTGTTAACACTGATGTTTATTTGATTCATTAATTAATTTTATAGGCTATTTTAATAAGCCACTGACTAGTGATATCGGTTTAGTATGTGGATTAGGTACTTATAGGGATTTTCCAGAGGTTATAAGTTAATGCTCTTTAGTTTCAATTTATAAAATCTTTATAGCGTTTCTAATACTTTAGAAATACTTTTTAGTCTTGGTTTGATTAAGGGATTTTATTTAAAATCTATTTATTTTTATTTTCGTTGTTTTTCATATCTTCCCACCTATCTATATGGAATTGACGCAGCATGTCTCTTTAAATTTTTTGCTTTTAATTTCATATTTTCATCTATTTTCGCAAGTCTCCCGTTCTGATACAAAAATAATTGGACAATCACAGATAAATTAATAAGACATTTCTAGGAGGGCAATTATTGCAGTTTGCTCTTATGCAGTAATGTTATTTCCTTACGCCATTAGTCGTCTGTCACAACATCCCAAAAAAAGGAAGAGCACACCTTGCCCGGGACGACGGAAGGAGCATGCGGGCACTCAACCTGCCTTATTGCCTCCTCATCGACATTTGGTTTGACTACCGGTATTGATTCCTTCACATAAATAATCTAGAATAGCATCTAAGATTATAGTTAAGAAATATCTACAACCTACCTTAAGATCCATTTACTTATAACTATATACCTTTTATGGCACTTTACAAAAGTCAGGTTGCAACTTTGTTTCACTATTGTTATAAAATACGGCTCTATAAACTTTGACTTAACAGGTTAAAGCAATAAAGCCATCAATAACGTTGACAAATGAATAGAACTTATTTGCATTGTGCGAACACATAAATTAACAAGTGGCTAAGGGATTGTATTCAAAATTGCTGCGCTGAAAGCTATGGTCGTTGCACTCGCTTTACTCAACCGTGTAATCATTATTGACTACGCCTTAGTTCTATTCTGTGGCTTTACACAACTTGATAATGAAGCTATAGTTTATTAATAATAGATATTTGTAACAATAGAAAGCCTGATGGCAGAACGAGGTAATGCAGTTAGGTATCTTAAGTTTTTGCTTATTGCTGTTGCTGGTAAACGATCTAACAGCACACGATAAGTGATGCCGCTCATGGACCTTTGCTAGGCCGCTGCCTCTCGTGAGGAAAGTAAAGGGAGTGGAAATGCGTGCAATGAAGTTTGGTGATACTAAAAGCATCACCGAAACCCGTCATACGCGAACATCCGCAGAAAATTGGGCTACCGAATCTCTCGCTCACAGAAGTAGGTGTAGTAACAAATTGTTACTACTCAGACGTCGATTTTTTGCGAGTGTGATACTACCACGGACGGATCGCCCGCGATTGTAGACAGACGACTGCCGACAGCGTGGTCCTACCATACATTTTTAATTTAATTTTAAGTCCAAGTATATCAAGATCCCTGATAACTCTAATCATACCTGTTAATTAGGTATTTAATCAAATCAAATAAATAATTGCGTGCTTATTTCAATCGTAACGTATACATTCCTAATGAGATATCAAATTTAGTTTTGTATGTAGGTATAACATATTCTTGTAGATATTACTTTTTCCGTTTTAGTCCATCCTATTAACCTAATCACCTACGTCCCACAAACAAATCGAATCACGAATCTCCTACACAATAAAAGGAAAGTCTGACCTAATATAGGATGCTGGAAAAACGGATTGAATTAGTATTGTTTCGTGTTGCCCTTTTGTAATTACATTTTCTACTTTCGTTTATTAGGATTATACGATAAATGCGAGAGATAAAATGGAATATCTTCTACAAGAATAAGTGTTTTGTACAAATCGATCTTCCAAGCAACTATTGGCAAAAATGTAAAAAGGTATATACAACAGAATGAACGTAATATTTTAAGTACATAGTTAAATATTGTTGCTGCTTGTGCTGTGTGGTGGCGGCTTCGAATACTACCAACCCTTGCTTTGCTCGTGGGTGTCGTAAAAGACGATTAAGAACCCTAGATTGACCCGGACCAACTCCATCTGATACCATTTGGGTCAACGATTACATTCCCAAGGAGGGTTGACGTCAGGCAGGCGGCCGGTCATAAAAGTCATTGCCGAAACTTTTTGCAATATGTCAAAACAGATGACATATTGCGTCGACCCCAAATAATTGGGATAAGAGCAAGATGATGATGAGTTAAATATTGTTGCTTACTAGAATACTTATGTATTTATATGTATGTACTTAAAATAACTATAGATACATATGCTAATTTAATAGAATAGATATAAATACCTACTATAAGTATGAATATACAAGTATGCATATATTTGGCCATAAATGATATTACAAATGAATATATCTATTTTCAAGCAGCAGTTCGAATTTAGGAATGTGTTTATTGTGTAAAAATCTTTAATACCGGCTCCGCCATTTACATAAAAGTATTCACTATTATTATTAAATTACAGAGTAAAAATTATAGTAATAGCGATTGAATAGCGGAATATGGGTGATGCGGAGTTGTACTATCCATTTTTAAAACTTTAAAATAAATAGACATGAGGCGTTTAAGAGTATCTGAAAATATAACCCGCCAAATGACTAAAGTCAAAATCACACGGTGCCAGTTATCCATACATAAAGCGGATAATGTTAGCATAGGGAGTTATAAAGGCACATTGTGCCCTGATGTCCCCGGATGCGGCGAAGCCATATTCCATCAAAAAAAACTTCGCATATCGCCCTATCCTCAAATACACTAATAGGTGCATCTGTCGAAAGTTATTAAAAAGAGTTCTTCAATAATGTGAATAATAAAATTTTAACTAATCCTATAAAAAATCAAGAATATCGCACCAACTTACGACTTTTTTGCGAAATTATAAAACCGGGATCTGAAGCTAAAACTTTATCGTCGATACACGTGCCAGTTATAAATAAAATTGAAGTGTCTGTTTGTAATGTTAAAATAATAGGCTTTTTTCATGCTCACACGGTTATTTGCACGACACCTATGCCTAAAATAGCAATTAAAAATTTTTTGTCTGTCTGTCTGTTTGTTCCGGGTAATCTTCAAAACGGCTGGACCGATTTCAAAAATTCTTTCACCAATGGAAAGCTATAATATCAGGGCGTAAACTAGGCTATATTTTATCCCGGTATTCCCACGGGAACGGGCACTACGCGGGTAAAACAACTATAACCTCGAAGCGAAGCGAGGGCGGGTTGCTAGTATCAAAATAAAATCTCGACTTACAAAGACTGTTACGAAATTAATAATCTGAACTACAATAAGATCGACTTCAAACAGCGTCTAGAGTTCAAAATAATTAATATTCAAATTTATTTAAGCGCAAGCAATCATTTGTCTTGACACGTGGACAGATCGAATTCTCAATTATATTAGTCTGTCAGACAGAAGAATTGATTGTGCTACGCGAGCTTCAAAGAAAGCAATATAAAGACGTCGACCTTTCAAGTTACTTACGAAATCTCACTAGGATGACGCACTCAAGATTATTCCCTATTAATATCAACTAAGTATATGTGAAAGCGACTGCTAGATTTTTTATAGTATCTTTTATAAAAATGTAATAAATGAACGAACGTTAACGAACCAATTTATACTAATACATAATACACCAGTTTATACTACTTAATACATAAAGCTGAAGAGTTTGAACGCGCTAATCTCAGGCACTACTGGTTTGATTTGAAAAATTATTTCAGTGTTAAATAGCCCATTTATAAAGGAAGGCTATAGGCTATATATCATCACGCTAAGACCAATAGGGGCGGAGCATCGATGAAGAATGTTTGAAAATCGTTTTTTTGCACTGAATAAACGGTTAAAATTTCGCAAAAATCTTGTGTGACAGAATGGTATTATTTAAAACTATTTTCACCTGCTAAGTAAACAAAAATCGCAGGTTAAAGTTAGCGTTAGCCCAAAGTAACTATTCCACGCGGACGAAGTCACGGGAAGAAGCTAGTCTATACCAATAAATAAAATTGGAGTGTCTGTTTGTAATGTCAAAATAATAGGCTTTTTTCATGCTCGCACGGTTATTTGCACGACACCTATGCCTAAAATAGCAATTAAAAAATTTTTGTCTGTCTGTCTGTCTGTTTGTTCCGGGTAATTTTCAAAACGGCTGGACCGATTTCAAAAATTCTTTCACCAATGGAAAGCTATAATATCAGGGCGTAAACTAGGTTATATCTTATCCCGGTATTCCCACGGGAACTACGCGGGTAAAACGACTATAACCTATAACCGAAGCGAAGCGAGGGCGGGTTGCTAGTATTGAATAAGTTAGAATAAATTAACTATGTATTTCAGGTAACACATTTTACAATATAAATTCCTACGAGGATATTTGTATATTTATTATTATTTAAGGATAATCTGATCTAATTTTAGAAATAAATATTAATGTTCACAGATTTTATTTATTTAAACATTTTTATTTATTCAATGAACTAATTAAATAAATAAAAATGTTTTTTTTTTTTTGCGGCGTATTAGCAAATATTCAATGGTTTGCGTTTGCAGTCTGTCTACTGCATATAGTATGCTAATTGAATGTATCCACGAGTAGATCTGGGTCACATTTCCTCAGAGGAAGAACTGATAAAATAACAAACAAGCGTTTATCAATTATGTTTACTGATATATGCAATGACTTCGCATCACTAAGCATTGCGTCTAATTTAAATACAGTAAAGTAACTAATGGTAATATTCTTAGTACAACATAAACAATAAAAAACGTTACTTCTAGTAACATAAAACTGGACAAACGTAACACGGCAGAGGTTTCAAATAGTGTGAACAAAGCAAAATAATAAAAGATCGACGATTTTTGTTATAAAACAATAGCTAATTTTAGAAAGCCTATTTATCGCAGGCCACAGGAATTAATTACATACATATATTTGTAATTAATATAGACACGCAAAATCTATATCGCATTAAAATATTTTTCTTAATAACTATCATATGTATGCCGTTAAGAAATAACATTGCGTGCACGAAAATATATTTGGAGTTTGGAGGTCACAGGTTATTTGTATATACTGCAACAGCGATGTGTAAATCGTAACAGTTATATAAATATAACATTTATTTACCTGCATTTACTGTGCAGGAAAAAAATTTAAGAAAAGCAAATGATAACATACCTTTTTCCCTATTACAGTAGCTCAAAAAGAAAAGGAAATTGAGTAAAATTCCCTTATTTAAATTCTGTTTCATAATTAGTATTCAAAACTAGGTTTACGGAGACACACGACGCTGGTACAAAGCGGACGTGAGGCGTGTGCCACTATTGATGCAAATACATTTAACTCGTCATGAATGACAAGTAAGAATATTAAACAATTTCAATAATATCTAATTTTAATGGAGCCTTAAAACGTCTTAAACACCAGAGAGTATCTAGAAAGTGGAAGAATAAATATCATAGAACGACAGTTAACGAGGCTAATGAGATATTATGGATGCATTTATGTGACAGCGATGAACGGTTACATAATGGTCATCATTTAGCTAAATATTTTGAATTTACTTTTGATTTGTACGTTAAAAGTGGCACTTCTAATATTACGTATGAAATGTACAAAATGATGCTCATGTGATACGTCGAGACGAACAGCATAAATATGATTATAACAAAGGACGAGTTTCAGAACAGAATAACATACTGGTAAGGCGGAATGATAGAAATATAATAATTAATAGATTGCTTTAAGATGAAGAAAGTGCTTACGATGTTCGTCGTCTTGTATGTTTACACGTAGAAATAGTACCTATAAACATCTAAGATGTAAAAAGAAAACGACGACTCTAAATAACGATTAGAACAAATTTATAGTATGATAATAGCAATGAAATAGTGAAATAACAATGTTTATATTAACTATATTCATATATTAGTAAATACATAATATACTCTTACTCAGTCACACAACCATTCAACAGACGTTAGAGAACGAATCTTATCGATCTAATCAATTGATACCCCATTATTTTCGGAACACTAACAGCGGAACCAATAAGCGTTTCAATGAATATCAATGAAGGTAGTCATAATTTGATGAGTAATTAGGTTAACCAAATTATAGATGCATCAGTGTTATTAGAATATGAAATAAACTAGCAGAAAATTAAATAAAAATAGGACAATCTTATATAGTTTAACCTAGCTGTTATATAACAAAATTTGGTTAGGAAATATACTTATTTCTTAATGACGAAAACAGACTTCAGAATGAGTAGCTGACCTTGTATGAGCTGCCTACGATAATACATCTAGTTAAATAATTAGTTAGAAAATTTAATACACAGTTGCCTTATCTTTGAAGTCACTCCATGGAATACTGTGCTATTGGAAATAAGAAATGCCACCATAGTAAACTAAGATGAACATTTTATCAGGCTTCATTTCATCATTTCAGCCTATTGCCGTCCACTGCTGGACATAGGCCTCCCTCATGTTACGCCACAATGTGCGGTCCTGTGCCGCCTGCATCCAACGACGCCCAGCAATTTTCACTAGATCGTCGGTCCACTTAGTTGCGTCCTACACTGCGTCGTCCGATACGTGGTCACCACTCGCGAACCTTTCTTCCCCAGCGGTTGTCGGTTCTTCGAGCGATGTGGCCTGCCCATTGCCATTTCAGCGTGCTAATTCGTCGTGCTATGTCGGTTACACCCGTTCCTCTGCGGATTTCCGTATTTCGGATTCTATCTCGCAGAGAAATCCCGAGCATAGCCCGCTTCATAGCACGCTGAGCGACTTTGAGCCTTGTTATGGGGCCTACATTTAAGTACCACGTTTCCATGCCGTAAGTCATCACTGGTAACACACACTGATCGTAGACTTGTGTTTTCAGACACTGAGGTATGTTGGACGACATCCTAATAAGTTTCCCGAACGCTGCCCAACCGAGTCGGATTCGTCGACTGATCTCTTTCTCGAAATTGGATCTACTTAACTGGACGGTTTGTCCTAGGTAAACATAATGATCCACAACTTCGAAAATCGCATTGCCAACTAGAACCGGTACAGGAATGACGATGATATTCATTCATAGACCCACTAGGGGATACCCTGCTGAGATCATTGAGCATGGTGCCAAGGTCCTCCAAGGATTCTGCCATAACGACGATATCGTCTGCAAATCGAAGGTGAGTGATATATTCGCCAATATTGATGCCGAGTCCAGTCCAGTCTAAGAGCTTGAAGACATCTTCCAGTGCAGTGGTGAACAGTTTTGGAGAGATAACATCTCCCTGTCCCACGCCTTTCTGCAACTGGATCGGTTTCGTACTCTTATCCCGGATACGGACTGACATTGTGGCGTTCCTATACAAACACTTCAGCACTTCGATTAACGATGGTGGATTTGGCACCGCTGAAGGGACTGCAGCCCCGCCAAGTTTCAACTGAATCAAAGGCTTTCTCATAGTCCACAAACGCTAAGCACAGGGGCCGATTACACTCTTCGGTCTTTATCAGGCTTACTAGTATATTAATACCAATACATACAATTATATGCATATATGTATATCGCACCTTTAATCCAATACCGTCACTAAACGAAATTTTTCGAAAACTGTTTTTAATGCCATCTATTTGCTGAGCACTGAATTTACACATTGCTTCAATTTATATATATTATTACACTTAACTTTTTAATTTTTTTCGAATATGTGTACGTCACTAATATTTTACCACTAATTAATAATAAATAATTTAAAAAAAATGTGTTTTAATAAGAATAATAGTTGTTAATAAAAAAAAAATAAAAGACAATTATTCCTGAAACGCTAATATACTCTAATTTATATTAGTTAATGTTTGTCATAAATCCTTAAATAGCTCTCTTGTATAATTTGCTTTTTTAGGATAGTGACGGTATTGGAATAAAGGTGCGTATGTAAATAAATTACTGATAACTCAAATTTGATATTTAATTTTCGACAGTAATGAGATGTATTTGTGCAAATTTAATTCGAATTGCCATATATAAATATTTAAATATTGTAGCGTGTTCGAAAATAATTTGGCAAGGTGATCCTCGTTTATGGGGGCATCCTAAAAGCAAGGTGGATATAACATCTGCAGCGACATGCGGTCGAATCACAACAGAATCAATGCAAACACCTGCCACACTGTCAAACAACTCCCTTTATAATTGGCTCACTTAAAATATGTTTTTGCAATTCAGGTTTACGTACCATAAATTTAATAATTTCATCGCAGTTTTGGATAGTATGTCGATCGAATGAATTGTAAATCGAATGTGGCTAAGAATTATTTTAGTACATAAACTAGAAAACGTTTTGTGTGTTATAGAATATAATAAGAGTGATAATAATAATACAAATGTTTGTATAACAATCATGGGATGGCGGTCCAAATAAAAATTATTGACGTTAAACAAGTTGCTCGAGAGGACTAGGTACATGGGTGTCTATGGTATCATAGGTATCTTGGTATCTTGCTTATCCAGTTACGAAAGTATAGGACAGTCGATCGTAGATTTCAGGTCCAAAATTGCCAAGTTTTACACTTCTATGTTCTAAACCTAGACTCTAAAGAAGTACTGACCTTGATAGCGTTGTCTCCAAAAGCGGAATAATAACGTGGAACTAAATTAATGATAAAAATATAGGTGTATTTCTTGACTGCTTACACCTTCAGAGAGGGATGTGAGATTATATTAAAAAAAAACAGGATTGATAATGAGCTAAAACAGCTCGAGTTGTTAGCAAATTGTTCCAAATTTCATTTAACGCGATTTGCCAGCCTTCTGACAATTAGGTCATCTGGATGTATTCCAAAAGAATCAAACTTGACATATGTAGGTATGTATATATCTACCTAACGCAAAACGTGTTTAAAAACTAGCTATTATAAGAACGTTTTGTTTGTCATCATCATCTTGCTCTGATCCCAATTACTAGGGGTCGACGTAATATGTCCCCTTCCGTCGTACATTTTGGAAACAGTTTGGCAATAATTTCATGACCAGCCTGTCTGACGACCGTACTTGAACATGTAATTATAGACGGTATTAGATGCAGTTAGTCTAGGTCAATGTGAAGCTTTTAGTCGCCTCTTACGAGACCTATGGACAATGTAAGGGTTGGTAGTATTCGTAGCCGTTACCACGAAGCGAATCTATACAAATAAATAAAATTGAAGTGTCTGTTTGTAATGTCTAAATAGTGGCCTTTTTTCATGCTGATACGGATATTTGCACGATATCTGTGCCTGAAAACCGGTTTAAAAATTTTGTCTATCTGTCTGTTTCTTTCGGGTAATCTTCCAAACGGCTGGACCGATTTCAATAGCGAGGGTGGGTTGCTGGTTGTTAATATAACAAGTGTTAAAACCAATTTATATTACTTATTCAACGAATTGAAGGCATTCCTAAAAGTTTTTAACTTGTATAACACAACGATCGTGGAAGAAATATAAGAAAAGAGAATAAGGCAGCTGGAATGAATAATTAAAATCTTAGACCTCTACATAATTAAAACGATCACGATTCAAAAGAAAAAGCCTTCAAGTTTCTCGGCGTATACAAAAGCCTTTTCATTTTCCTGTAACACAATAGCCTGGATGGTGTGAGAGACTTTTACCATTATGCTCGGATGCAAATCATGAGAACAACTATTTATTTGCAATACGAATAATGGAATGGACAAATTTATGATCTAAGTTTGTAAGCCTTTGGTTCATGTATGTATAAATAACAGATACGTAGGCATGTTATGAAGATAAAATTTGATAGAACTTGTAGATATGTTTAAATTACATATTTTGTTGATTTGTAAATAATATTTATACTAAATTCTCATTAAATATCGGGACGTCTAGTTGTAATATTTGACTGATGCGTAACAAGTAATAAGTTTTGACTTAGAAACAAAGAAATAAGGGTGTGAGTGTTTAGGGTGTGATGCGTCATCACGGCCTTCTAGTACGCACCCCTGCACACCCTCGCCCGAAACATCGATCCATCTCTTCCTCGCAAAAGCCATGCGCAAAGCCCACCCTTTATGTTTATACTTACTAGACTTTTGCTAAGCTTACATTTTATTATATACAATTATTGATGGCAAATCTAAATATGTAAGAAGTAGAATAGTAAGAAACTGAGATTTTCTAAAGTCTGAGCCGCATGAATATTTATTTCAAATAATAAAATAAATATTAATGTAAATGTTGGTTAAATATTTATATATCTTTTTCAGGATTTTTCTTATGTACCTACCTACTCGAGGTTTTCAAGGTTTCGAAAAAAAACAATAAATATACAAATTTTATACAGCATTGATTGCACTGACGTCATAAGTTTAATAACACATTGCTCTTGAAGACTATGATGTACTAAATTGTACTTACTGGCATTCGCTCATTATTTCCTCCTGAGTGCGAACCTGCACTGGAGCTAGTTTTTCAACGCTTTCCTCGTAATTCCCAAAGCACTTAGTAATCTTCTCGTCAAAAGTATTCACTAAATCTTCGAGTGAGCCGGAGAAAGTCTCAGTGAAATTATCTCCTTCACCATTTTGCATATTGTCCTGTTTGCACTTCACCAGTTTAGGTTCCTCGTTATCATTTATTTTGTTAGAGTCGGTTTTCATTTTGACCATTTCACTTTTGATATTATTAATGTTGTTAAGACGTATGTCATTACCATTTATTGTTTTCTGCGGGTAATCAGCGGTAGAGAGGAGACAATCGTCCGCGTCTTCAATTTGCGCGAGCGGCGCTTCGAACTCGAGCTCGGCCATTCTGCCAGCCGCTTCTCGCATGACCGTACAACCACTCGCGTTGTTTGACGCGCGTATACTAAAACACGAGTCACTCGTCGCGTCGGCGAATCCACCCGATGTTTCAAGCCGATTCGCGCGACAACCCGGCGCGCGGCGAAGCACGCTCTTCTCTTCATTTTCGTCGATATTCAGGCGATTCGTATTCGATAAACATATTGTCATACATATCCAAAAGATGGATATGTATCACAATAATTGTTTGAAGTTTACTTACAGTCTTAGAATAATAATATATAGAAGGTAAGTCCACGCACAAAAAGTGAGGCATTTCAATTGGAGCCTAATGGAGCCTACGCCGGAACAGTCCCATAATGTACAAGTCATTGCACTGCACGAACGTACGCAACTCTTAAAAAATAAATAGGTAATTATGACGGCTTGTGCATTCAAATGGTGCCACAACACATTTGAAAAACATAAAAAGGTTTTTAACATTACTTTTAAAAGTATTTCGACGATTTATTTTAATAAAAACAAAATTTGATTTCATAATTTGTATAGTGGTTTCCGTGTGTATTTTTAAATTCAAATTTTTAAAGTTCGAAGTACTGACATTATCCTTCTATACGTTATTATTCTAAGCTACTATAATTGTCTTGTGACTTCGTATCCAATTTGCTACTTACTAACCGTAGGGTCCCAAGTCCTTCATTAAACTCTCTCAAGGTTTCATCAGTTGCAGCATATTCTAAAAATAATTTCCAGCCTAGCAATTAACTAATCGCGTCCTCATTCTTCTTCTTCTTCTTTTTTGTCTTGGCAATCAGCTACAAATACGAGCCATTTTTGCCAGTGTCGAGTTATAATTATCTTTTCAAGTTCTCAGTTTTTTCATGTCAGTAATGGTCTGTCAGTAAGTCAAAGTGTCGCCCTCAACAGTGTAATGGCCACTGTTAAGGGTATCTTCTGAGAATTTTGGTGGAAATACAAAGATATGTATAGCAGTTTTATATCATATTCACTACACCTCAGCAGTTCTGTCGCTATATATTACATAAAATACCATCAAGATTATTTAACATAACACGTTAATACACTAAGATATTGAATATAATACAAGAACACCACATGACACTTCAGATTCCCGCCAAAAACTCCACGCGTCCTCATTCGTTTATTCTATCTAAATAAATAATAATTAGGTTCCATTTATTTTTAAATCACAAAAAAGAACGTTGTTTTTTTTTTAATGGTTCAGTGCGTACGTTTACTAGCTTATTATTTGCTTTATATTATACTTTATTTTTATACTTTATTATTTGCCACATGTGTAAATCTTTTGAAACGCAAGTGCATTATTTGTATTTATTTAATTACCCTTCCATATTATTTCTGTGAGGTCGGGTATAGATTTTGGAAAGAATATTAAATCAAAGGCCTGTTTTAAGTCCAATCGTAGTGTATTATCAAATCATGCCTGATCATATAGGTTTAAAGAAAGTAAAATTAGTATGTAATATATATTTTTGTTGTTATTGAATTTAAATTCACCTAACAGAGAGATTATCGTTATCCCCTTTTGTCTAGATTTTGTCTATTTTTATAATTTAGTACATTTTTGTTCGAAGAGGCAAGAGGAAGAAAGCCCATACAGCCAAGTTTTATAGAATTATCTTTGTAAAAAATAAAAAAGTATAGCTCTTAAGTGTTATGTTCCAGCATTTTCTGAAATATATTAAATAAAATGTCAGGAAAATTAACACCATAAAATTCTAAAAGATTGAAGATAGATAATAATAGTATAACTCGCGCCAAAAACGAAACGAATGTAAAATGACGGCTATACTTGTAATGATCGTCAGCATAACAGGAATGTTAGATCGTGATATTTTTTCAATTTATACCTTCTTTGTTGGATAAAACACAGTTAGAAAGGTTTTAAAAAATCCAACAAGCATTAATCGACATCGTAAAGAAGGCTTTAAGCAGAGATGCTGCTGAAGAATTAGGCACAACCCACACTGGCGTACTTAAAGTGCTGAAAAAGTATAAGTATAAATGTTATCGTGAAGGCCGACTGGTGCAAAAATTGCATCCTGGGGATTGTGAGAAACGATTACAATATTGTCAAAACATGCTGAGAGAAATTGACCGTAACCCTAATTTTTTGAGTAACATTGCATGGTCTGACGAAACCAACTTCAGCAATAACGGCATGTAGGTACAATCGTCGCAATAACCACTATTGGTCTCGAGTGAACTCTGTTCGTGTTCATGAAACTAACAATCAAGTAAGATTTTCTTTCAACGTTTGGTGCGGAATTATAAGAAATATGGTTGTGTTAGTCCACGTGTACGAAGGTCATTTAAACATTGTAAAAATCTTGAAATACTCTGGATGGATCTCTGAGGAAATGAGTTCAATGGCTTCTCCGAGCAAGAGTGAAACCAAAAAATTCTACAGCAAGATGGTGCTCCAGGCCATAAGAGCAGAATCACTACTGCCTACATTAATAACCATTTTAATACCTGGATTGGTACAAACGGCACAATCAGATGGCTTGCGAGATCCCCAGATCTCACCCGTTTAGATTTTTTTTTGTGAGGATATGTGATAAATCTGATTTACATTAACTCTAATGCGAATGTAAACGAGCTGAGTGTTGAAGTTTTCAGTTAATATAACTATACTCTTTGGTTGAAGTTCAGAATATGATTTACAATATTCACCACAACACAGTATTAAAGGTTACTAGAAATGAATTCGTTAGAAGAATACGTTTGTGTATCCAAGAAAATGGAGGCCATTTTGAGCAACTGATTAGTTAGTTTTTTTTTTATTGCAAACCGTGGCAAACGAGCAAACAGTACATCTGATGGTAAGTGTTGCTGCCGCTCATGGACCTTTACTAGGCCGTTGCCTACCGCGAAGAAAGCGAAGGGAGTGTGAATGCGTGCATTGAGGCTCGGTGATACCAAGGGCACCACCAAAACCCTCCACACGCAATCACCCTCAGAAAGTTGGGCTTCCGGCTCTCTCGCTCACCGAACGAAGCGCAGTAACAAATTGCTACTACTCAGACGTCGATTTTCTGCGAGAGCATGGTAATACCCCGAATGGACTGGCCCGCGGCTGTAGACAGATAACTGTCGACAGTGTGGA
Organism: Lymantria dispar; assembly: GCA_032191425.1. Lineage (NCBI taxonomy): Eukaryota > Metazoa > Arthropoda > Insecta > Lepidoptera > Erebidae > Lymantria > Lymantria dispar. The sequence goes on along the minus strand of CM063454.1, from coordinate 23,293,520 downwards.
CCTACTAGCGTTGCGTAATTCGAATCCTTTAATTCGAATAACTCGAATAAGACTATTGACTCGTTCATTCGAATCGCCGTTGACCGAAACCGAATCAACTCGTGTCGTACTCGTAGGCAGGTAGGTACTTGTAGCGCAGGCGGCCGTGGTGGCGCGGCGATCAGCCGACTCGGTTTGATAAGACATTCGTTGATTCGTTTTCTATTCGTTGATTCGCTCTCTAATGCGGAGTCGAAGAACCGTAAGAACGAATTGCACGAGTGAGAAAATATGAAAATAAACGAAATGTTCTAAGAATCACGAGTTGGTTGGATGCAATTCGATTCGTTTGAGGTAGATACCTATTACATTTACAATTCGTCCCTCGCGCGATTTAATGTTTTCTTGCTTTTGTTGACTGCTCGTTTACGTAATTAGTAATAATAGCTATTAATTATGAGTATACCTGAGACGTATAAACGTATTTATTTTTTTAAAGTTAATTTATAGTGTAATTACTAATAAGAATCAGACTTTATTTAAAAAAAAAAATTTTTTTGTGTATGATTTTATTATTATATTACTTTTTTGTTACTTAGTAAGCTGATTTTAATCATAATAATAAAAAAGGAAGTAAGTCCCCTTTCCGTAACCAAATACCGAGCACACTGTTGTAACTCGAAATCTCGACTCATTCGTAATGCAAACCGATCCGCCAAAAAAAAAACTAGCACGAATAATAATGTAAACGAATTATAACTCGGCAAGGCGGATGACTCGATATACGAGTACGAATTTGCCTATTATAGGCAAATTCGTACTGACATGGCGAATGTGACGATTTGAATCAATTCGAATTGTTATTCGAATCGATAGTAATTTTAATTCGAATGATTCGAATTGAAAATAAAGCAATTCGTCTCATCGCTAGGTCCTACCACTCCTTAGTTTACTATTTTTGTAAATAATTAAAATAATTTAAGATTACATCATTTTCCTGTTATTTAATTTATCAAGTTTGTTAGAGAGATTTCATCCTTATAATTGATTTGCGACGAGGACACGGCGCAGCAAACGCTCGAGGTCTGTGCCGCTTGGGCAGAGCAGCGTCGTCAACTCGTCGCAATCATCGGTGCTGACAGGAACTGGGACGCGGTCGCAGTCTTCTGTGTGACAGTAGTCTCGCGGAAGGAGGCGGTGGATCGCGCGCGTGAGGAGCGCAGCCTCGATGAGGCGATCCGCCGCTGGCGATTGTGGCGGCGCAAAATTAAGGTGCTATTTCAACCTCGGCTGCAGACTGCGGCTGCAAGTCGATGCGCACGTAGTTACGGCACTCCAACCTGTTGAGGCAAGTCCGAAGTAGTCGCTCCTCGGAGCCAATTTCACCAAACTTAATTTGCAATCCAATATAGCGCTCATAATTCAAATTCAAATTATTTATTATGCATAAACCCCGAGAGGGCACTTACATATTGTCAGGTTTACAATTCCCAAAAAAAATATACTACCACCGGATCGGTACGCGACCGCTACTGAGAAGATCCGGCAAGAAACTCAGCGGGCTTGTCATTATTTTTAATTTTTTTTTCTTCTTACTAGTTATACAATTGTGTACATGTTTTGTAAGAACTAGCTCCAGTGTGATGCCTTTCGAACCGCAAGACAATATAATTTAAACGATTATGGCTGGACCAGATCCCACAAGCGGCACCCGATCACGAGTTAACTACTAGAGCAGCCATCACTCCCCTCAACCACTATGGAGGGAAGGGAGAGACCCGCTCCACGCAGCTACCGCAAGTAAATCCTTATGTGAGCATGATCATCACCACAATATGTTACAAACGCTGAAAATACAAAAATTCGTTAGGCAAAACACGCTACACTTTACAATAAAAGTTAAAAGTACATTTACAAACAGTATATTTAAAATAACAAGGAAATTGCTGAATGAGGAGCTGCTCACAACTAATCTGTATTATCATCTACATAATCCGAGATTTTATAATAAGCTTTTTTACAAAGTCTATTCTTGATGGCTTTTTTAAACTTTTTCATAGGCAGGTCCCGAATATCTTTAGGTAATCTATTGTAAAAGCGTATACATTGCCCCATGAATGATTTGCTAACTTTTTGGAGACGAGCAGTGTGTACAACTAATCTGTCCTTTTTACAAGTATTCATTTCATGAATGTCACAATATCGCTTAAAGTTAGCGATATTTTTTTTTGACATATAATATATTTTCGTATATATATTGTGATACAGCAGTTAGAATATTTATTTCTTTGAATTTCTCCCGAAGTGAGATTCTTGGGCCTAGATTATAAATTGCACGGACAGCCCTTTTTTGGAGAACAAAGATTCTATTAAAGTCCGCGGAGCATCCCCACAGTAATATGCCGTAAGACATAAGACTATGGAAATAAGCGAAATAAACCATTCTAGCTGTTTCAGTATCTGTTAACATTCTTATTTTTTTTATTGCATAAGCCGCTGAGCTAAGCCTACTCGACAACTTTTCAATATGAGGTCCCCACTGAAGTTTAGCATCTATGGTGATACCTAAAAAACTGTTGAATCCACAAGGTCTAGAGCCACACCCTTCATTTGGACATTGGTCTCCACTTGCCTCACATTGGGAGTAGTAAATTTGATACATTTAGTTTTTTCTCATTGAGAACCAAATTATTAGTGTTAAACCAATGAACAACGTTAGACAGTGCATTGTTCACATCGTCATAATTAAACAATTGTCTTTTAATTTTAAATAACAAAGAAGTGTCATCTGCGAACAACACAATGTCCAGATTGTCCCCTATATGGTAGGGTAGGTCATTAATATATACAAGAAACAGAAATGGTCCCAGAATGGACCCTTGTAGAACACCCATTTTTATAATAGAACTAGATGATTGTGCACCATTAACATCAACCCTCTGGATTCTGTTGCTTAAGTAAGAAATTAAAAGTTCAATTATTCCTGATCCCATAGTGGTATAGTTTTCTGATGAGTGTTTCATGTTGTACACAATCAAATGCCTTGGATAAATCACAGAAAACACCTAAGGCCTCATGTGATTCCTCCCAGGCTGCAAAAATATTTTTCAATAACTCTACGCCTGCATCAGTAGTAGAGCAATTCTTAGTAAAGCCAAATTGATTTTTGTGAAAAATACCATGTGTCTTAAAATGAATCAACATCTGATTAAGCATAATTTTTTCAAATACTTTACTGAGTGTTGGTAGTATGGAAATATGACGAAAATTATTAATATCTGACATACTACCAGATTTAAATAAAGGAATTACTCTACTAATTTTCATGAGATCAGGAAACACACCCTGAGCAACACAACCATTAAATACAAATGCCAGGTGGGGAGCAATAACAGGTATTTTAAAATCAATAGTCTTTACTGATAAACCCCATAAATCTGCTGTTTTCCTAATATTAAGATTTTTAAAAGACTTTAAAATATCATCCACACCTACATCTGAAAATTCAAAGGAAGTGTCACATTTTACAATGCTTTGTTTAAGGAGCGATTCAGCCAAAATAGGGCACGACGCTAAGGATTTTGTTGTTAATACAGGCACATTTGTAAAATAGTTTTCAAATTCATGTGCCACTTCTTTATTTACTGTCACATTTTTATCACCAATCTTTAAATTAAAGTCCTTCTTCCGCACAGTGTTCTTACCGGTTTCACTATTAATCACTGTCCAAGTCATTTTAATTATATCACTAGATCCTTTAATTTTCCTCCTTAAATAAATGGATTTAGCACTAGAACAGGCACGTTTGAAAATTTTTGAATAATTTTTAACATACTCTAAAAATATAGTTATATTATATATAGATATATTATACATATTGCATAGAATCATAAAATTTTTATCGGCTTTCTGGTCGCCACTTACTGACTGCCGCAGTACGTGCAACCAGCCTCTAAATCACTATCGGATGCGAATGCAGGCAGCGGCTGCGTGTCAAGCGTGTGCTACCTGTATCCGCAGCCTCGAGCATATTCGGAGGGGCATTTACCTAGTGCCCAATAAAATACAATAGGCGTCACTCTCTGTCTCTCTTTCACACACGCAATAAGATTTTTTATATGAGGTCTAATAAAATAGAACATAAGAATATACCTAATCATTTTTTATAAACTTCGTTGTCTGTCACAAAAATATTTTTGATGTGAAACATCTATAGGCGAGGGTGACCGTGATCGTCACGTGGCATTTAACGCCACGCCTCGCGGTCCCCTATTAAATAAATATAAATATAAAATAAATATTTGGATGCATATACCTACATTTTTGTAACGAAACCATGGTGCGATTTAAAATTTTGTACAACGCCATCTAGTGAACTCAAAGTAAATTGTTACTTATAATGTATATTAATGAAAATAAATGTTTATTGAATAAAAATAATCATTTTTTGGAAAAAATCGCGATATTTTATTAATACTTTATGCCTTAGTTTTATCGTATTAGTTCCTGTCGTAATCTAATGTTCTTTTATGCATATATACTTGTTTTATAAATTAATGTAAAATTCTCAAAAAACTTAGTAATATAAATGTACCAGTAGGTATGGTATTTAGTTTACTTTCAGCTACGAAAACTGGAGAACCGTTATTTTGTAGGCTTTTATTAGTTTCAGGTGTATATATATTTATTTCTTTGTATATTACCGACTTCATAGGAATTGGATTTTGACTCACTTTAAACAGTCAAATTTCATTTAAAAGTTGAAAATTTAAGGAGGACCAATGACGTTAAAATTATTTAGATAGCTTGTCTACTAGCTACGTTTTAGAGGGTTCACTTCGTTTGTACTAAATGACGTTACCATAAATATGAGTCGTAAAGTCAATTTTAAAATGGATAATTTATTCGATACGATACCTACCAAAAAGTACTTATTGACTAAAATATCGAATACAAAAGTATCGGTATCGAAAGAAAAGTACTCGATACCTAAAGATAAAGTAAATAAAAATACTCGATACTTTAAACAGTACGTTACTTATCTTTCGATACTATTCATGATTTCAGTACTTTATATTCGATATCGTGTTTTTTATAAAAGTTACGAAAACATATAGAAGATATTATACCATTTTGGAATAATGAATAATTTGATCATGTTTTGAAATTACTTGCCACTATGGTTACGGTATATTTTTTTACAGAGTGGTGAGTTAAAGTAAAATAATTAACGTTTTCTTCGAAAAAATTAAGGAATAGCCATAACAAATAAATATTTTTTTATGTTATTGTAACATGTCTAGTTTTAATTGTACTTGTGGTCCGTAGTGCAGTTATCTGCGCTTCCAACAAGAAGTATCAGATGCCAAAACTAGCCCATTTGTCGTCATAGTACTTGAAAATATCGTATAAGTTCTGATTTTTCACCGTTTTTAGTAATATGCTCATATCAAAAAAAGGACATTTTTTTTTTTTCATAGCTGTCATAAAGTCATCTCCCACCCACTTACCGTTGGACGTTTAATTTAGGGACACGCTGTAGATATATGGGTAGGTACTTGAGTCTCTAATGCACAAACACCATTCAGGGTGTTTTCGAATTATTCTTTTATTACTTTACACTGACACTCTTACGAGTTCAACACACAAAAAAGATCGTCCCTGTTATATCTCTCCGTTACCTCTCAGAGTAATGGTCGGTATACACGACAACGATATTTCGTAGCGATTCGGCTGCGCAGACCATTTGTGCAGTTTTATCGATAGTGTGTACGAAAATCGTCTCAAATTTTTCTGGTTAGCGCAAACGATCGCGGCAGTTTCAAAATCTATTCGATAAATCGTTATCGATCGTGTTTTTCACAGTTTTGTCATAGTGTGTAGAGGGAAGTCGTAGTGATCCCTTAGTTCATTCATAACGCTTGCTATAAGTGCAAGTCAACATGTTGCAAGATGACAATAATAATAGCGGAATCTGTGAGTTGGTAGAATTCATACAGAGTTAAAAAAATTAAGTTGTTGCTTGTGGAATAAGAAAAGTAAAGATTATCACAACCGCAACAAGAAGAATGCTGCCTACGATAGGCTAATTGATATGTAAGTACAAACCTATTGATTTTAATTCCAATAGGGAGACTAGTAAAAAGAAACCATTAAAATGTCAATAAATTCTCATGGTGTAAAAGTAACGAAAGAAAGCGTACCCGTATGTATTCGTTACTAGAAGAATGAGTACTCGTTACTTTCGTATCGTTACGTTACTCGTTACTTCTGATACCTGTATCTTAGGACACCGAATCGAGTCGTATTCCGTACCCTTACAGTATAACGTCGCGGCATAGCAACATTCGTTATTTGTAGAATACATTTGTATACCAAGCTGCGTAAGGTGCATTTTTCACTTTACCGTATGTTGAACCCGATTTGTGTTAAAGTTATTCTAAGTTTAGCTTCATTTAATAGGTAACGTGTAAAACTACAAATGAACTATTAACAGAATCTACAAATTTTGCAATGGATTTACTATTTTAAAAATGTTGACATAAGCTCATTGTTTATGTTATTTCCAATCTTAAACTTTGTCTACAAACACAATACATTCAACAAATAGTAAAAAAAATTAACGACGAATTACCAGATTATATTTTACTTATCAAACAAACATCGTTCTTTGTAACGTATATCTTTAAATTAACAGAATAAGCGCGCGAATGCATAATATAATACGATCAGCAAACGTTACCGGCATCAACGTTACTTCTGTGAACTAAAACATTGCGGGTACCCATCATACGAAACATGCGAGTAACGAAATGGATTCGTGAGTAACGTTTCGTTACTTCGTACTAACTGGCGCACCCGTTACTCAGTACCGAATACATACGGTTTGCTACAGTTCTAATAAATTCACATGAGAGTAAAGTGACTTACGTTTAAGAAGCCAGTATCTACACCACATACTACGATATCTTTAAAATATCAACATCCCTCCCTAATTTATAATACCTTGTTTATTTATACTCTATACGCGTTGTACAATTTTGTTCTTCTTCTTGCATTAATGGCCTTAGCTCGTACAATTTTGTTCTGATGACAAATTTAATGTCAGATAAAAGTCAAGTCTGACAGTCAGGTTGCTGTCAGGGCAGATTTTGAAATGGATTGGAAATTGTAAAATGATAATATGATGAACGACTTTCATATTACCTTTTGGCGAATTGAATTGTATAAATCGTAATGTTTTTCCTTAACCGAAGTCATGGCTTCAAGACCATCAGTAAATTAGCAAGGTTATACAGGTATAAATAAAATAAAGAGAATTACATGTAACTATCAAATGCAATTGGGCAAATTATTCAGGCATTTCTATCCTCATCTTTCAGTTTCAGCAGAAAAAGTCACTATGAAATCCTTAATTTACAAAGAAACTGTTCGGATAAGGAAATTAAGGAGGCTTTTATACAATTAAGTAAAGAGGTAATATGTTTCTAAAATTTGTTTCTTTGATTGTATTAGATAATACGTAGACCATTTAGTTTAATATTCTCTTGGCCGCTAATCCAGCTTTCACTGTGATACATTTGCTAAGTACTTGAGGCATTGTTAGGTATGCTGTTTTTGGCGCCTTCCAACCAAAAAAAAAAAAATTGTACACATTAAGAAGCAAAGTTTTGTTTATGTTTGATATTAGTATCTGCAAGTGTTTAGAAGAGTGTTTTTCAAGTATCTTTAAGGGGGATGCCAAACTGCCAGGCCAGAGTGATTGAGTATTTATATTAATTTGTTTCACCTGAAGGAAGTTTCTATAGTAGATATGTGCTGAATAGATTCTAATTAATACATTGATACATCATCATCATCATAGATCATATATGCATAACTGCTGTGGTCAACCCTCTTCCACAATGGAAGGGAAATTGATCCATTATACCACACTGGTCAGATGTGTAGCCTATAGCATAAAAGCATTTATTTCGAGGTTTAGTTCTCTTGCATGTTACCTACAATAATCTCTTAATCATATGTTTTAAGGACACCTATGGGAAAGCAAGGAGATAGTCACAAGGAATATTTTGGATGGAAACTTACAAATCTGTTAGGTGTCACCTTTATTTTTCTTTTTAGGTTTATATATGTATATATAATTAGAATACATTATAAACTCTGTGTTTACAGTATCATCCAGATAAAAATAAAGATGTAATGGCCCAAGAGAAGTTTGTCAGCATTGTAGAAGCTTACAATGTACTAAGTAAGCCCGGCAGTCGCGCCAGATATGACAGTATGACAGAAATACAAACAAACGGATCCTATATGTATAGAACACATGTGCCTTACAAGTGAGTTGAATTTTTATATTTTTACTAGCTGACCTAACAGACATTGTTCTGATCAAATTTAAAAAAATAGTAAAAGGAATTCTCCTTGAAATCAATCGCATTGGTAGGTTACCAGTTCCAATTACGAATCTAAACCATTCTCATATTGGTCCAGCCGTTTGGGAGTTTAATTACAAACAGACCAACAAAAGATTTATATATAGATAAAGATATACCCTTTATAAAATCCACAAATTGTTGTTCTAAATCTGTGTGTAATTTGTTCCGTTAAATTATATGAGTGTAGAGCCACATACAATACAAGGATTATATGTTTAGTATGGTCTTTAAAAAAATTTTGTATTTTGTAAAATTTTCTAAAAATTTGGTCTTTTGCAAGTTGGGACAGATAAGAATATAATGGGTTGTCATCTCTTACTTTACCTTGGGGAGTCATAAAAACTAAGGGAGCACTAAGGTAGTGGGCAGAACGCCTGGGAAACTTGGAATACATTTGTGATTGCCTATTTCACATGGCATTATTTTTTTTTTATTGCCAATGGTGGCAGGCAAGCAAGCAGCATACCTGATAGTAAGTGATACTGCCAGACATGGACCTTTACAATGCCAGGGACACAAAACAATACCATGGACACAGCTATGCCATTGCCTACTGAAAAGAAAATGCTGTTCTTAAACCTTGTTTAAAGAGGGACATGTCATATTCCTTGCTATTGAAGGATCTATATTTAATAGTGGACTTTGATATGATGGGTATTTATTGTTGAAAGCAATGTTAAGAATTAAATAAACTTATGTTAGAAATCATTGTTGAAACTCCTGATATTTGAACGAGTTATTGTTTTGTAATCACAGTTAGTCTTAATATAGTTCATATTTTATGAACTAAGAATTCATTGCCATTATCTATGTCCTGATGAGCCTCCTACATAATGGCAGGGAAATTGACCCACGCTGGTGAGATGTGTCGGTTTTATATCAAGTTTTCCTTCTCTAGCATAAATGTTGTATGCATATTATAATGCCTTAAGCATCGTTTAGGAAATTAAAAGGGGCACTAATGGGGATGATAAATTATATTTTTACTCCGTCACCACACAGGTAGTTGTCTTAGTTACTCATAATATTTTATTTTTTTACAGTTTACGTAAGAACCCTCAATACAGCTACTACTATGCATCCGAAGCTAAAGCTGGAGCGACACAGGGCAGTACAAATTCATTCTATGGGACTGCTGGAGTGAAGAAATTACCTAACTATGTCATCATTGCATTTTGTACAGGTGTTGCATTGCTTGGCATTTTACTGCAGGTTTTTGTTATCAGGTGAATCTATGATGCACATCATAAGAGATTTGTTGAGGCCTTTTATTTTCAATCTGCATGGTGGTGGATTAAATATACATATAATAAATTATTAATTAACCGTTTTTAAAGAAGGTAGATGTAACAGGACAAGACATAACAGTTAAAAGATGAGGAATTGTCATGCTTGTCAGGCAGTTTGCTGATTACAATTGGATTTATAGATTTTTAGAACACTGCTATTCTTCTGGTGAATTCTCAAAGTTCGGAAAGTACCCTTTTCTTTTGGGGGTGAGACATGTCTGCCCGGCTTCGTCCGGTGCGACAGAGGGGCGAGGGGCGGCGCGCGGCCCTATGACTCACCCGTAGCACGTCATCTTCGTTGTTGGGCCGACCACCGGTGCCGAATACCTTGTCATCAGTGGTTCGCTCAACAGCATACCCCCGTGAGGTACCCTGTCCTCTCGATGCCCCCCTCCGGGACGTCGGTAGCCATCGCGCGGTCAGCCTCTACTCGCGCCTGCGCCGCTCGAGTCGCCGGTGACGGACACATTGACTTCTTAACCTACACCAAACTCAATTTGTACGAGTAATAGTTATTGAAGTATTGAATGAACGTACATAACTGGTGAAAAGCATCTATAATTATGTATGGTATAATGCTTTGTATTACTTTTTGATAACTAGAATCCCTCCCTTTAACTTATTTCTTATTTATAGGGGGCCGTATCAAGTTTTCTTAGCCTATACATGGATTGAAGGGCGGGACTGGTTTATGATAATAAATAATTAATTAATATAACAAATCAATATTTTTAAAATATTAATGAACAAAAATTTCTTCAAATTAATTTCATTATTACCATCACTCTGCTCCCAATTACTTGGGGTCGACGTAATATGTACTCTTCTTCTACACAACTATATCAGATGTCATCTCTGTGTTTAATCCATGTTGCGTTTCACGTAATCCATCCAGCTTTTCTTTAGTCTTTCCTTACTCCTAATGTCACATTTATACTTTCTTCACAATGTTATTTTCGTCCTGTCTCATCAAATGCCCATGCCACGTTAGCAGTTTAGTCTCTAACTTTTCCTTTACTGGTGCATTTTTCAAACTTCGTCTTAATCTTATACATTCATTCCTTATCCATTCTCGTTATATCGCAACATCCATTTCAACATTTGCATCTCTGTTACATGCAGTCATCTCTTATCCGCCACTTTTGTGGCTGGCAACATGCTGACCCAAATAATACACCAGGACTTATTACGGTTTTATAGATTTAGCTTGATTATTAAGGGGGTATTCTCAAGTAAACGCATAAATTTTACCTCTTTTTAGTGATTTTTTTTTCATAATACAACAACATCATACATCAACATCATCATTTTAATTTTTTCTAGGTTTTTATATGTATTTTAAAATGTATAAAATTTTTTTTTCTTATTTTACATTTTTTATATATATTTTTTTAAATTAAATACCTAAATAAAAAAGGAGATCACTGGTCATGGTAATAGCGGCTGTTCATGTTGTCTGAAATAAAAAATCTAATGGATCATTGTTCAGTAGATCTGTCGCTATCGGCCCTACCAGAATTAATCAATTTCATTAAAAAGAAAAAAATGGCGGGCTGTAGAGAAAAATCTGTTTTCTTTTGTAAATTTTTTTGTTAAAATCGTTTTAGAAAATAAGAAAATATTTTCGAAAATAAACAATGTTGGTACGGCCGATAACCATTAATAAGTAGAAGAATATGTATAAATTTCAAAGCAATCGGTTGAATACTTTTGTTTTTAGGACCATGACAGTTTTAGAAAATGATGTTTCCAGAAAAATGCGTTTAAAGTTTCAAGAGCAGAATTTTTGTGGAAAAATTATACTTACACTAATCTACTATTTTCACAGTATATTTTCGATAGGTTTTACTAATGAAATATGAAAAAAAAAAACATCGATTTTTTGAAGTGGGTACATGAGAATACTCCCTTAAATCAAGATCAATTTACGATTTTTACGACTTCTACGGATAGTACGGGGGTCAGCAGCAGTATCCTTTGCCGTTACCATACAGGTAGTTTGCGTGGTATTGTAAGTCAAGTTCGGACGAGACTCATAATTTAAGAACTATTAGCGTCAATGCTACCTTACATTACTCATGGGTGTCGTAAAGGTCGACTAAGAGCTTAAAATCAACCGGGGTCAACTCCATCTGACTGCGTGTGGTCTACAATTACATTCCCAGGCAAACGGCCAGTCATAAAACTATAATTAAAACCTTTGCAATATGTACTATGAAAGAAAAGCACATTTTGGGTTTTATCCCAATTATTCGGCCTAAGACTCAATATGTACTCATGTATGTAGAGTAGGATGGTGGTGATAACTTATACTTACCAATGGGACTTGCTTGTATGAAGATCAATAAAGTGAACATTTAACTTCCTTCATTCACATGTAAATCATATGTTAAATTTAGGAATATGTATCTCGCTCAGCGCAGACAGGATTTGGAGAAGTCTCAGCGTAATGCGGAGAAGTTAGAGGAAATTCGAGCTGCTGCACAGGCCAATGGAAATGAGGTGAATATTGATTTCAAGTGACCATGCAAGAAAGTACTCATTCTACGTCACCCAATTTTTTTCAATTTTCAACCTCCTCTCTCTCTCTCTCTCTCTGGTTAGTTGGTGACCCTCCGTAGTATATGGCAATACTGTCACTATTCTAAATAAGCAAATTATACAGGAGAGCTATTTAATGATTTATGACAAATATTAACTTAATATAAATATGAGTATATTAGCGTTTTTAAAAGACGGTTATGCCTATAATCGTTTTTTATTTTATTAACAACTATTATTCCTATTAAAACACTTATTTTTTTTCATTTTATTTATCATTAATTACTGGATATAAATAATTTAAAATATTAGTGACGTACACATTTTCGAAAATATTTAAAAAGTTAAGTGAAATTAAAATATATAAATTGAAGCAATGTGTAAATTCAGTGCTCAGCAAGTAGATGGCATTAAAACAGTTTTCAAAAAAATTTGTGACAGTATTGGATTAAAGGTGCGATATATCATGAATCCTCCAGTTTTTACGTAGTATGTTTAAGGACTCCCTCTTTCCGTAAATGGGTCACCTAATGTGGGTATGTTGCCTAAATTATTTAGCTATTTTAACTGTATTGATTATTTAGTGGTTAAGTAAGATACTTATCTACCTTACCAGGTATCGTGGGTTCGATTCCTATACGTGACCATACTTTGTGTGATGCACAAATTGTTGTTATGAATCTGGGTGTAATTTATGTCCGCTAATGGTATATATTTTGACTGCACAGATGGCTAGTGGTTAAGATAGCGACCTACAGCGCCAGTGTCGGGGGTTCGAATCCCACGCGGGACAACACTTTGTGCGATCCACAAATTGTTGTTCTGAGTCTGGACGTAATTTGTGTCCGTTAATTGTATGTTTGTAAAGTCCCCCGCAATACAAGGATTATTTCCTTAGTGCAGGGTGTTGTCTTAAATAAATATTTTGTGTAAAGAGGCCGCGACGTAAGGATTATTTTCTTACTGAATGTCTTTTATGAAAATAAAGAAAATCGATGACGATTTACGCCGATTAAAGTAGAAAATTACAAAACCGTCGTCGTTTGGTTGAAATAATAGGTCGTAAGACTAATCGCTATATAATGTGAGCTTACTCAAAAAAAGACTCTGCAACGATGACAATACCATAATACATATGCCTTAGTATAAGTGTATTTAAAACAGTCTTAGAAGAAGGTGCTGCAATATTGGAATTACGAAGAATATTACATTAATATTACTCAGTGAAGATATTAAAACTTAATGGTATTTAGTACCTAACATATTTTCGCCTGATCGTGTCAGTAAAAGACGGTCATAGCCGTTCACGATAATGTGTTCTATAGCTATTGAATGACAAAGTAACATGGTCCCTTTTCGTTGAATGTTACAGCAAGCTAACTAGCTGACTACTAAGCTTGTTGAAAAGTATCGATATTTTTAATTCGTTATATCGATATTTTTAACTGATATGTTTTGATCCGATATCATCATCATCATCTTGCTCTTATCCCTATTACTTGGGGTCGACGCAATATGTCATCTGTTTTGACATATTGCAAAAAGTTTCGGCAATGACTTTTATGACCGGTCGCCTGCCTGACGTCAACCCTCCTTGGGAATGTAATTGTTGACCCAAATGGTACCAGATGGAGTTGGTCCGGGTCAATCTAGGGCTCTTAGTCGTCTTTTACGACACCCACGAGCAAAGCAAGGGTTGGTAGTATTCGAAGCCGCTACCACACAGAAAATTGTGATCCGATATATGGATACAAAATAACCAATATCGAAAATAGTAACAAAAACATTTCTTCTTTATGTAGGTAATTAAGGTCGCTAAAATTCCAAAACCGAAAAAGATAGGAACTAAAGGAAAACAACAGCACAGAGTTTTTAACTTCAGTTGCTTGCCTACCTACTCTACTTATATATTTTTTAAATAATTTTTCGACATGGATGCAATGACCTTTATTCCAAGTCTTCATTTATAACTAATCATTTCATTTGAAGTGATTTATCCTCAGTAAGTCAAATCGTTGCTAACAATAGTGTGTGATGGCTACACTTAAGGGTTTTTTTTTGAGAATTGTGGTTGAACATGAATATATTCGTAAAGCAATATTGTTTTATATTCACTACACCTTAGCATTATCTCCACATTACATAAACTTATATTAAAATCATTTAATATAACATCTTGAAACATTAAAATATTAAATTTACCAGATGAAATTTTTACGTTACCCACTAGAATAGATTAGCTAATTTAGTTCTATATTCTTTTTTCAGTTACAAACGCGTATCTTACTGGAAAAGATTGTGAACGCAGCCAATCCATCCGTTGCCACAGCGTCGCTAGGCCAAGCGTTAGCCAACGAAAAAAAGTGATATATACTTATAGATTAATAATATGTGGTAAAATTGTAAATTTTAGTGTGACTTGAGGAGTCGAAAAACCCTTAGTAGTTACATAGGAGTAGTTATACCTTATAGGCAATTTTACAATCATCAAATACGTTTACATAAAAGAAAATATTCATAACAGACTATGGGCTTTTTTATCGACGATCCCTAAATTTTAAATAATATCTAAGACAGAATACACATTAGAACCTACCTTAATTTAAGATTACGTAGTACGTAATCTTAAATTTAGATTCGTAATTTTAAATTCTTTAAAATTTCTAGACTCCATAAACGCAATTTTTTCTTTATCGGGTGATTAAGAATACAAGTCACTATACCTTCCTTTACTGCGAGCCTGTTGCATGTAGTACCGAAATTAGTCTTTTATGAGTCAGTTTTTATGTTTACTCCCCTTTTTTTCCGTACCCAAAGGGTAAAAACAGGACCCTATTACTAAGACTTCCCTGTCTGTTCGTCTATCTGTCTATCACCAGGCTGTATCTCAAGAACCGCGATAGCTAGATAGTTGAAATTTTCACAAATTATGTATTTCTGTTGCCGCTATAACAACAAATACTAAAAACAAAATAAAATAAATATTTAAGGGGGGCTCCCATACAACAAACGTAATTATTTCCCTTTTTGGCTCGATATCGATAACGGTAACAGGTAGGCACTTGAAATATAGGAATTGAAATATATTTATGTACCTAATAGGTACATAAATAGTATAGAACAATAGGTACCTATAATAAAAAACAATAGGTACTACCTATTGTTCTTTACCTAGTCAATGGTACGGGATCCTTCGTGCGCGAGTCCGACTCTCACTTGGCCGATTTTTTGTAATTGGCTCTGATTGAAACAAGTAGTTTGGTAATGTATAAACTGTATGCCTGCGAAGCACGGACTATTTACGCCTTTGGTTTTGAAACACGACTAAGACAATAAAATATATTGACGAAGATAAGACACGAAAGGATATTGCATTAGGAAGAAATGTAATAAAATTTTATCTAACCATTGGGTCAGGATGAGAGACTAATTGCACTCACATCTTGTAGAAGGCTTTTACGTAACAATGGGAGGTAGAGACGGATATGGTCTAAAAAGGATTTTAAATAAAAATTCATAATATTAGACGGGTAAGGCACAAAACAATAGTGCAAGATATTTATTGATATGTCGGTTTTTTGTTCAGAATTATTTGGCTTTATTGTGATCGAAATGTTTTGAATAGACGGCATCACATGGTGTTGGCAAGGTTCATAGTCCTCTTTTGCGACACCCACTACCAATGTTAGTATTCGTAACCACCATCACAATATAATTGAAATTCATCTATTACCACGCTGGTTAGAGGCTCCATATAAGTAAAGTGACCATATTTTTTTTAAAACTCAAAACGGGACGCTTGCACAATTGATTGATCAAAATGGGGCACTTGCAAAATTAAGTAAACTTGTGAAATTAATAGCTAAAAAATCAAAAACACGTAAAGAGTCAGGAATAGTTCATCATCATCATCGCAGCCCACATACGTCCCACTGTTGGGCTCGGGCCTCCTCCACAATGGGAGGGAATTTGACCTACCTTTTACTATACCATGCTGGTCAGACATGTTGGTATAGGGTTTTGTGTCGAGTTTTCCTTCTCTTGCACAGTTCTTACGTGCATATTATATCCCTTAGTGGTCTTGTACGACATCCACGGGCAAGATAGGGAGTGGTGAATAGTATTCTTACTCCGTCACCACACGGACGCAGAAATAGTTACCTATTATAAATATGGACTGAAAACAAAAAAAACGTCCCTGTCAGTTTAATAAATGGTCAATTAGGCTCTGTTTGTAAAACGGGACATTTTTGTACAGTTCGGGACAACAGGATAGACCACTCCGTCGGACGGACCGTCTCGTTCGAAACGGGACGTATGGTCACTTTAGGTATAAGGTTTTATTTAGAATTTGCCTTCTTTTACATAGACGTGATTTGCATAATATCCCTTAATCGTCTTTAAATGACACCCACGAATAAGATAGGGAATGGTGAATTGTATTCTTACTCTTTCATAACCTTAATAAAACGACTATAACCTATAACCGAAGAGAAGCGAGGGCGGGTTGTAAGTTAGTTATATGTTTGTAAAGACCCGCCGTTGCACAAGGATTATTTTCTTAGAGCAGGGTCTTTAAAGAAATGCCAACATTATGATTATTGATTAAGTGCTTTATACTCAGAAAGTAACACCTATATTTTATAACTCTGCGTTATATTAATATATTATCAAATTAAATGCGTATTTATTATAAACAAAAATAATTGTGTTAATTAGTGTTTTAATTATATTTAGTGTCATTGCTCACGTTTGATATTTGTTTTCTGTAGAATTTTTATAAAGTTTGTAGAATAAAAGTTATATTTTTGTAAATCTTTTCACTAGTTATTCTTATTGTACAGAAAATTTGAACTACCTCTGTAGATAATAGTCAATTTGTGTATATGTTAGTATCAATTGAATATATTTTTACGTTTAGAGTATTCTAGTTTTACTTACAATTGTGTGGTTTATTTAGGTATATATAACTGTGATAGCAAAGGCTGTTTAACCCGGGTTGTGAGCTCTCAGGGTTCTGCAATAGTCCGGCTAAAGCCATCTGCAGCTAGCAGCTACAGATCCACAAAATAGCTTGTTCACTAATCGCCCAGATTGATACATACGCATCCTGTGAGGTCCTGCCAAACATTAGCAGCGAGCTTTCGAGCCGAGTTTCTTTCCCCACAAGGAGTGCCCTCGGGACAAGGTGCCTAACATTATTGGGTGAAGTATAAGTTGTCATAGCCATTTGTGGCTAATAACTATATTTCACACAGAAAAAAAGCCTGTCGCCAACATTTTTAATGTCATGTCTTAACAAATACATTTTTTTGTGATTAATAAAGCGTATATTAATTATTACCTGCTTTAAACGGTTGAACAAAATTTTGTGTGGAATCCTTATACGTGGCAATTTTCTAAAAGGTCTTTGAAGAATTTTATCATCCAGCAGTTCAAGTTACTAAGAGAATTTAGTCAACACTGAGATCAACATTGGGATGGGTCAATAATGAATAGACAATGATGGTTCCACCATAATAGAGAATGTAGTTTGTTTATAATATTGCCGTGCATTCATCAGTTTATCATAGTCCACTATTGCACATAGGCCTCTCCATGAAAGTGAGGATCATGCCTCAATCGCAACGCTTAGTAGTTCACAGTTGGACGATTCGCCCAGAAAGGCAAGGGCGATTTTGGACGATTTTCCCCGGGGAGTAGACAATAGCTTACTCACTCTGGTGCTCCCTTAGCTATAGTCCATAAAATATAGCTTGATCTCTGTGACAGATGTCAACGAAACCAACAAAGTAAGTTTGAACGAGTGACATGTTTACAATTTCATTTTGTATCAAAAATATTTTCATTCTTTTCGTGCCAATTGTATTGCAACTGAATTGCAATATATTATAAATATAAAAATATTAATATTCATGCCTAAAATGTACCTCGTAAGTACTGAAATACCTAGCAAACATTTTATAGAAAAATGACGCTTACGCACGTACAAGGTCATACTGGACTGAAAATAAAAAAGAGATGGGACAGTCGATATACGTAAATCGATAACTGATCTTTATTAAATTATTCATAAAAGAAATAAACCCAATACAGTACCTATATAAAACTTTCAACACATTTTTTACAGTTAAAACAGTGGGTAACATTAAAAAATACATAAATTGAAATAATTAAACATTAAAAATTACTTTACGTCTCAGAAGAAATGATAATATTATGTACACATTACTGTCAATGAACTAGACATATTTATTTATAAAACAGTCGTAATTGATCGATTGATCTAACGACTGTCCCTATTTGGCAAAAAATGATAAATGTTCTAGCAGGAACGCTCCAGTGATGACGATAATAGTGACCGTTTTTTTTTTTTTTTTTTTTTTTTTGGGTGGGTCGCGGTCGGCGCGCCTCCGCACCACTCCGTCCGGGGCGACAGAGGGGCTTAAGCACGCAACTCCCGCAACCCACCCGAAAACCACCTCGCCTTCGTCATTGGGCCGACCACCGGAGCAGGTTTACTTGTCGTCAGTGGTCGGCCCGACGGAATACCCCCTACTCGGGGTACCCTCCCGTCGACCGACGTCCCCCCCTCGGGGAGGACGTCGGTCTTTCCTCACGCGGTCGGCCTCTCGGCGGGTGACGGACTAATCCCCGGTCACGTCACCCGCGGCCTCGGCTAGGGCGGCATGAGGCGCAGATAGTTGCGCCTGCGCCGCCCCAGTCGCCGGCGGCGGATCTCCTCATCGAGGCTGCGCTCCACGCGCAGACGATCCGCCGCCTCCTGCGAGATCACTGTCTCGCAGAAGGCTGCGACCGCGTCCCAGTTCCCGACGCTGTCGACCATCGCCCTAGCGATGGCCGGCAGCGTCAGGTCGGCACCGATGATTGCGACGAGTTCACGGCGCTGCACTGCCCAAGCCGCGCAGGCCTCGAGCGTGTGACGCGCCGTGTCCTCGTCGCAATCGCAGTGGTGGCAGGACGGTGTACTCTCCCTCCTTACGACCCTGTGCAGGTATTTGGCGAAGCTCCCGTGCCCCGTCAACACCTGCACTAGTCGGAAGGAGAGCACCCCGTGCCGCCTTTCCAACCACTGCATCAGCACCGGCCGGAAGGCCTCCACGGTTCGCACCCCGAACCGAGGCCTCTCCAGCCGGACTGCCCAACGGGCAATGACGTCTCGGCGGGCGTCGACGCGCCAGGCGGTGAGATCCCTTAACGAGATCACACCGCCCTCCCCGCGCACCCCCGACACCCGCCGATACAACTCGGCGAGCATTTCCGCCTCCAGGTCCCACGGGGGAGTCCCGGCCAATAGGCACGCTGCCTCCGTCGCAACCGTGCGGTATCCGCGGATGGCCCTGACCGCCATGACCCTCTGTGGTCGCCACAGAAGGGCCCTAAGTCGGACGGTCAAGGACCCCGCCCACACCGGTGCGCCGTACAGGGCCATCGACCGGATGACCCCCGTGTACAGCCGTCGGCACGTAGCGCTCGGTCCGCCCACGTTCGGCATTAGCCACGATAGGGCGGACGCCGCGCCGACGAGCCGCGGAGCGAGCCTGCGGAAATGCTCCCGGAACCACCATTGCCCGTCGAGCACCAGGCCCAAGTACCTCATATGGGCCCGGATGCTGATGTCAACCGATCGGACGGTGATCGAGGCGCCGATGGGAGGGCTCATAAGGCGCCCATGGAACAAGAGGGCCTCCGTCTTGTCCAGGGCGACCCTCAACCCCAGCGCCTCGATCCGCCTGACGACCTCTTCGGTGCCATAGGTCGCCAGGCTTACCGCCTCTTCTAGCGTCCCACCGCGGGCTGTGACGAGCGTGTCGTCGGCGTAACAAATCACGCCCAGCCCGGGCGGGAGGCTCCCCCGCAACGCCCAGTCGTAGCCGATGTTCCACAGGGTGGGTCCGAGGACCGACCCCTGTGGGACACCGCACGTCATGGGCGTTCGCACAACGTCCCCTGCTCGGTTGGTACAGAGGACGCTGCGCCCCACCAAATAGTCTGCCACTAGCCGCCTCAGGTAAGCTGGCACTCCGTGATACCGGAGCGCCTCCCTGATGCAGCTGAATGGCAGACTATTGAATGCGTTGGCGATGTCTAGGGACACCGCCAACAGCACTCCCCCACCGGTGACGGCCTCAGTCGCCACGGCCCTCAGGCGCAACAGAGCCGCGATCGTCGAACGACCCCTCCTAAACCCAAACTGGGCGTCCGACAGATCGGGCCCCGTGCCGACGAGGTGCCGCTCGATGCGGGCAGCTACCACCCTCTCCAGTAGCTTGCCCGTGTCATCGAGCAGCACGATAGGCCTGTAGGCCGAAGGCGACCCCGGAGACCGTCCCGGCTTCGGCAGGAGCACCAGCCTTCCCTCCTTCCAGCACCCAGGGAACCGTCCGGACGCTAAACACGCGTCGAACAGCTCCCTGAGGCGGGGACCCAGGTGGTCGAGGACCAGGCCCAACACGCGGTTTGGAACACCGTCGGGCCCGGGGGCGGTGGACTTTGCGCACATGCGCGCCACCGCCGCTCCCATCTCGGGTTCCGTGATGGGCGGAACACTGTCGTCGTCGGCCTCCCGGTCAGTGTCTGGCGGAGCCATGACCGGGGGCGTGTGTTCCGCCCGCCGCGGGAACAGGTCCTCGACGACCCGGGTGAGAAGGCTGGGCTGGAGAGTCTCGGTGAGGGGAAGGCCCCGCGCGCGGAGCTTATTCAGCACCGCGCGATAGGGGCGTCCCCAGGGGTCACGATCGAGACCGTCCAGCATCTCCTGCCGACTGACGTCCTTGGCGGAGCGGACGGCCAGCCTGAAGGCCGACCGCGCATTGCGGTAGCCCTCATACAGCAAGGCCTCCCGCTCCGCGTCGCGTTGCCGCCGCCGGCTGCGGGTGTAGGCCCTCCGGGCGCGAATGCACGCGGCCCGGAGATCCGCCAGCTCCCGGGACCACCAGTGGACCGCCCTCCTCGGGGGCGGACGCCGTACCCGGGGCATGGCCGCATCGCAGATCTGCGTCAACGCACTGCGGATGCGGCCAGCCTCGGCGTCCACCCCGTCCGACTGGTTGGCAGAGGACAGCCACGAGTAAACGATGGCTGTCTCCGCCAGCTGGTCCCGGTCTAAGCGACCCACAGCCCATCGCGGGAACGCAGGACGTCCATCCGCCCCGTGACCCCTGCTGGGCGTCGGGATTACCGGGGAGACCTCCATCCGGATATACCGGTGGTCCGACAAGGTCTCCACCTCCTCCACGACGCGCCAGCTCCCCACGCGTGCGGCGACATCGGGGCTAGCGAACGAAAGGTCCACTATCGACCCGCCCCGTTGTCGCACGCACGTATGCACCGAGCCCCTGTTCAGCAAACAGAGGCCCAGTGCCGCCGCCCACTCCTCGATCGCCCGTCCTCGGTCGTTCGTCCGGGGAGACCCCCACGCCACGGACTTGGCGTTGAAGTCCCCCAAGACGAAGACCTGGCGCGATGCCATTCGCCGTAACGAGGCCTCCATGATGGTGAGGGAGGCCTCGAAATCGGTCACACTCCAGTTAGGGGAGAGATAGACTCCGAGGAGCGTAATCTCCCCCCAGTCCGCCGCGACGTATCCGACGCCCCTGTCCCTAAGGGTCAGAGGCGACGAAGGCCACGACGTGGAGGCGACGATTGCCACGGTGCCATCGGTGCTACCCAACCAGTTAGGTCGGTCGGGCACCACGTACGGCTCCGCGGCTACGGCTACTCCTATCAACCACTCCGCCATGGCTTGCAGGAACACGTCCTGCGCACCGGCGGTGTGGTTGAGGTTGGCCTGGAGGAGACGAATGGATACGGAGTCCATTAACGGTCCGTATCCATCGTCACCTCCTCCGCGCTGACGGGCGATCGGGCCGCGCTCGGAGCGGGGACTGGCCCGGTCGATGGGCCGTCCCGCCCCTTCGGGGCCGATGCCGGGGGTCTGCAGTCCCCAGAGCCCATGCGGTGTTTGGCAGGCCTATTGCCTGCCGCACACGCGGGGCAGTGGGGCACCGCAGAGCACGATGCCGCCTGGTGTCCGGTCTGACCGCAACGGAAACATAGCCCGCTGCAGTCAAAGCAGTTTTGCATGTCGGTCGGGTATGCCCGACCGCCATGCATTTGTAACACCTCGCGGGCCGGGGCTCTAGCACGGTTACCCGCGCCGAGCTCCAGCCCACGAGGAGCCTGCCTGAGTCGGCCAATTGCTTGACCGACTCCACCGGACACTGCACCCAGGCAGCACCGACGCCGCCCGGACCAGTGCGGATGGTGCCAATCCGGACGGTGTCCGAGGCACATCCGGTACGCGCCATAATGGCCTCCCGGACGTCCTCCACCGTCACGGAATCGTCCAAGCCCGTCAGGCGCATCTCTGCGCACTTGACAGGCCTGGCGATTCGGACACCATCCTCCGGCCCGAATAGCCCCCTCAACATCGTGGCCAAACTATCGGCCGTCTTCGCGCCCTCGGCCCCAGGGAACTCGAGTATTCGAGCCCCTGTCCGGGCCTTGCGGGTCCTCGCCTCGACGCCCCCGATATCGGAGACGTCCAGCTCCCGCCGGGCGCGTTTTAGGACGGCCTCATAGTTGAGGCCCCTCTCAGCCGCCTCAGGCAGCACGGTGATGACCACCGCGGCCGTCTTCGGCGACTTGAGGCCCCTGCGCGACCTTTTCTTCCCCTTTCTGCCGGCTCCCGCCTGGGGAGCGGCGGCCACGGCGGCACTCTTGGCCGCCGCTCTCCGCTTCTGACCGCGTGCCTTCCTGCTCCGCTCAGCCACCTGCCAGCCCTGTTCGAGCCTGGCAGCAGCGCTGAGCGCAGCAGGAGCGGTCGCGGGTGCGCTGGCCGGCGCCTGCGGTGCAGCCGCTGGCGCCGGCCGCGGCCCGGCCTTGGCGGGAGCCGGCACCTTGCCGGCCTTCTTGGGCCCGGCCGCGGCCGCAGCGTAGCTCACCACACGGCCACCCTGACAGGGCAGCGGGGTGGGAGCTGACGCTTGCGGCCGCCTCGCCCCGTCCGCGGCGAGCGGCGGTCGGAGGGGCGGCTCAGGCGGGAGCCTGGCCGCTACGGCGGCGATACGCGCATCCACCATCACCCCTACTCGGGCTAGGATGACGCGTACCGCCGACTCCGACACGCCGTGCACCTCGTCGAGCGGCGGCTCCTCCCCCTTCCGCGGTCTCCCGCGGCCACGAGGCGGCGGAGGGACCACGACGAGCGGAGGAAGCGCCGAAGCCGCGACAGGCGCAGCCGGCGCAGCAGCCGCGACGGGCGCAGCAGCCGCGACGGGCGCAGCAGCCGCGACGGGCGCAGCCGGCGCAGCAGCCGCGACGGGCGCAGCCGGCACCACGGACGCCGACGACGGGCCCGCCCTCCCCGGCGCAGCCCGTTTCGATGGCGAGGCCGGCACCGGCGGCGTGGCCGGCGCCAGGCGCGCGAACTGGGCCCGCAGGTCGGCCATCTCTTTGGCCAACCCGCGGTTCTCCCGTCGCACCGCCGATAGCTCCGTCTCCAGCTTGCGGTTGCGTTCCCGCAAGCCGGAGACCTCCTCGCTAAGGCGGGCGTTCGCGGCCTGTAGGGCCGCCACCTCGCCACCGTGGCCGGCCAGGCCGGGGGTCCCCGGTCTCGCCGCCACCGCCGATCCGCGACCTCTGCGCCCACGGGGCATGGTCGGGACCTTGGGAGGAGGCATGGTGGTACTCCCCTCCGAGTCGGTGTTCGAGCTGCCCCCCTTTTGGAGGGGGCGCTTCCGGACGCTCGGGGGGAGGGCCTCCTCCCTCTTCTTTACCCTTGGGGGTGGCGCCTCCGCAGCCTCCCCAACACTCTCCCTGTTCCTCTCCGGCGACACCGACAACCTACGCAACGACGACCTACGCGACGCCTCGATTGACGGCCCACACGAAACCTCAATTGACGGCCCGCTACTCACTACGGCGCATCCACCGCCCTCGTTGTTGCTTCGGCTGACCTCCATCGTGCTACTTTCGTCGGCAGACGGCTCTGTGGCATTGCCGCCCTCGTCCGCCGACATCTCTGAGGCCGTGTACGCCTCCTCCTCCGACGGCTCTGCGGCACTGCCGCCCTCGTCTCGCGACGGCTCTGCAGCAGTGCTGCCCTCGTCGCTCGACAACTTAGAGTTGTCATTCCGGTCGGAGTCGCTCCGCTCCTCGAATGCGCTCCCTCCGCCTTGTTTCTTCGTGGACGGTCCTGCGGCCCCGCCGCCCTCGTCCTGCGACGGCTCTGCAGCAGCAGTGCTGCCACCCTCGTCGCACATGGCCATACCGGCCGCCTTCTTCCGCTCCCGCCACGCCTTCCCCCTTGGGGCCTCAATGCGGGCTCGCGCCTGGGCGGAACGCTTCGGCTTCCTCTTCCCCTTCTTCTTCCTTTCCACCTCTTCCTTCTCCAACTCCTCTTTCCCCTCCCCCCGGTGAGCCTCAAGATGTTGTGCCGGGCTCTCGGCAGTAAGGGCAGTAGTTGTCCCCCACCCATACGACTGGGGACTGACTGTGCCGGGACTTGAGCGCGACTCCAAGTGGACGTCGCGCGCAAGCACCGGCACAGCAAGGGATTCCCCGGCTTGGCCGGGACCCTCTGGTGAAGTTTTACAGGTATTCACTTCTGCCATGTTATTGGACATTTTTAAGTCTTGCCTTGACTACCACTCTAACGGCTGGACGCTCGCGCGCTTTTTAACCCACCAACCATTCATCCCCTCGCCGAGTGGCCAAACTTAGGATTAGGGGTAATTTTTTATAGGGGTTTTCTTCCCCGCGGTCCGAAGACCCCCGGTCCTGACCCCCCTGCTCAGGATTACGGTTTGGGCCTTCCGGGTCTGGCCGCTCGCGAGCGACCGACCCGTCACGCCCCCGGGCCGTGACGCAACCGTCCCTGGCGACGGAGTGCCATGAGGCACATCCGCCCCATTGGCCCCGGGTCAGATCCGCCGTGCGCTCTGCCACCAGAGCCGCACACGGAGACCCCCACCTGCCGGAATCTTGGCCGTCCAAATGGACGCATGACGTCCAAATGGACGTTACCAGGGAGCACCACGAGGAGGTGCTCCGGCCGCGCCCCCCACGATAATAGTGACCTAGACCTTGATTGTACTCTTTTTGAATAATTAAAACAGTCGGGAAAACAGTTTTTATTTGAAATAAATTCAACAAGATTTTCATTGATTGTATTTTAATTATAATAGAAAATGACAATTATAAACATAGATAATTTTATCGATAAAAAACTACGGACTTTATCGTAAGCGTGACAGCACTAGGGACAACTGTCACAGAGATCATCTTATATTTTATGGACTATAGTTTACATGGTGCTTCCTTAATCAGTTTACAGGGAACACAATATTTCATCATCTTTCAGCTTTTTGCCGTCTACTTCTAGATGTAAGCCTCCATCATACTTTGTCACAAAGACAGCCCCTTGCCGCCCGCATCCAGGCACAATATATTTACGAGCGTATATTTAATTGTCTTTATGGCGATAAAACTATTTATGGGATATAGTGGTATAATCATAACGCTGTAAAGTGGACTCCTAACTGGAGAGTTCTGTTGTTTTAACTGACTGGATACTACTCTCAGTAGTAGTGTCTACTCAGATTAGCAGAACTGGCAGTGAGTCTAGTAGACTATCTTAGCAATGCCCCTGTTATATCATGAGTGGTACCTACTCGCCATTGGGAAGATAATAGTGACAAACGCACCAGCGCGTTTGTCACTATTATCATCATTCAGTCTATCGCCGTCCTTTGCGGCACGTACGCCTCCCTCATCTAGAGGAGATAATGCTGTAATCGCCACGCATGACGTGCGGGTTAACGAAAGCAATGAGATGTTACACATTTCCCAGCGACCACTGAAATCAAAGAACTCTGCACCGGTGGTCGGCCTAACGACAAAGGCGACGTGCTTTATGGGTGGGTTACGGGGCCGCGCGCCGCCCCTCTGTCGCCCCAGACGGAGCCGGGCGGCATGTGGGCTGACCGTAGTCCACCCAAAAAATAATACATTTCCCAGGAGAAAGCTGTTATCCGCTCTCCTGGTGAACCCTTAGCCGATTCTTACGAATCCCACGGGCAAGCAAGGGGTAGCGACAATTGCATTTTTATTTCGTTGCCACAGGGTCCCTATAGAATATGTTAGTAAAATGTAATATAAGTTAACGTGATTTCAGAGCAGAAGAGTTATTTATTATAGAAATGCCACTGTCAGAAGACACAATCGATTGGTCATATTTTGATGATGAAAACGGAGCTAAAGTTATATACCGACTTGCCAAAAGTCTTGTTGCCAGCTTATTGTAATAAAACGAACAAGTTAATATTTTGACTGCCCTGTGAAATATGTCGATTTCTTGTGAACTCTATTGTTACCTATTTGATATGAAACTATTAAATGAACTTTTATAACTTTGTGGTTTATTTTTTAATATCTATGTTATTTTAGCAAGTATTGATACTTTGCACTAGCCTGAAAGTGGTAGGACCACACTGTTGACAGTTTGGTCTACTGTCGACGTCCGGGGTAGTACCACACTCGCAGAAAATCGACGTCCGAGTGGTAGCAATTTGTTACTGCGTTTCGTTCGGTGAGCGAGAGAGCCGGCAGATCAATTTTCTGAAGGTGTTTGTGTGTGGTCGGTTTTAGTGATGCCTTTAGTATCAACTGAACCCCATTGCACGCATTCACACTCCCTTCACTTTCTTCGCGGTAGGCAGCGGCCTCCAGACAGAAGTTGTTTTTAGCCTTTCTTATATTGCTAAGTCCATGAGTAGCAATTGTATCTCTTATATAAGCAGGACTTACTTATCCCTTTCACCACAAACAATTAAAAATAAGTAATTAAGATGGCATAAGTAATCCTATATTACAGATTTTTTAAATGAAAAAAATTGTATTACGTATTATTTTTATTTTCGTCCACAACATTCTTAGCATACGTTTAATTGATAAATTGAAATCCATAATTTAGATTTTATTCAATGTCAGTGATACTGAAGTAGGTAAATTTTATCTCAGAATTAGTAATTTGTTGTTATACTCGTTCCAACCATTTATTTTACTTTTGGCAGGTCGAATTCTGATCAATTAGTGTTGTACCAATGTATTACGGATACTATGTTTTGTAATAATCGATTTTAGTCAGGAAGAACTTTTAATCGATTTAACACGGATATTTTATTTTTGCTTAAATACATATTTCATATTATTTAAAAACTTCACTTCTGTAAATATATTTGTTATTTGGGCACATTAATTTTTGCATACCCACTAATTCAGTCCTCCCAAAATATTTTACTTTGTACTTTGCTAAATAAAAAATAACTACTTTATGAAGCATTTTTCCATTAAGCGGGGTCCGCTGCTCCAAACTTTACTTAGAGACAATGGCGCCCTCGTCTGCGGTAGTAAATCACTAATTTTCTCATCCAGCCTACCCCTTTTTTTTTAAGCCGAATTGGCAACACTGAACGGCGCGCCGGCGACGCCATTTTGTTGTGTTGTCTGTCACTCGCAACAAGACTCCCTAGCACTAGTCACATTTCTGTTCGCTGAGTGCTCTTTCATATTTTTCATACGCTGTGTTGAGTATTTATATTCCACCGTATTGATTTCATTGTTCTTACTTTGATTGAGTTGAGCGTATCGTTCCTCCCAGTAAGATTTTACTTGCAAAATGCCGAAAGGTATGGTGCTTAAAGGACAATCCAGAGAGTTAGTGCTGCGGCTTCGTGAATTTTTTGAAAAGGAAAGCCGCAATGGCGGATTCCTTATACCAGTAACCCAAGTTAGAGACCGTGTTGCAGCAGCATTAGGTATTAGTGCTCCAACGGTGGCGAAAATCACTAAAGAAGCCTATGGTAGTAGTGGTATTGAACAGAACAAGCTATCTACGCCTAAGAAAAAACGTCAGCCCCGTAAAGTGACAGCAATTGACAGTTTTGATACTGATGCTATTCGTCGTCATATATACAATTATTACACAAGCAAAGAGATTCCTACTTTGAAAAAATTAGTAGCGTCTCTACGAAATTGTGGCTTGTTTCGTGGTCAAAAATCTTCGTTGTCAAAGGTGCTGCACCAAATCGGGTTCTTGTATAAGAAATCCGACAAAAGAAAAATTTTAATGGAACGTCGTGATATAGCCTTGTCTCGCTGTGAATTTTTAAGACAAGCGAAGAAAATAGAAGACTGGTCGAATGTCGTTTTCACAGATGAAACTTGGCTCAATGCCAATCATTCCATACCAAAAGGTTGGACTGATGATACTGCTGCTTCTACTTCTGCAGTGCCAATGGGGAAAGGTGAACGCTTCATCATTTGCCATGCGGGAACTACAAAGGGATTTGTACCAGACGCTCTGTTAGCGTTCAAATAAAAAAAAACAGGAGACTATCATGAGGAGATGAATGCGGACGTGTATGAAAAGTGGTTCAGAGAAATGCTTACATCACTTGAAGAGCCATCAACAATATTTATTGATAATGCACCCTATCTCTCTCGCCAAATTAATAAAATGCCAACACAGGCCAACAAAAAACACGAGATTATAAACTGGCTTCGTGATAATGGGGAAGATGTGGACGAATCCCTACTAAAAGTAGAATTACTTAAAATATTAAAAAGTAAAAAGCAGCCAAAACGATATGTCATCGACGAAATGGCAGCAGAATATGGGCATGTTGTAATCAGAATTCCTCCGTACCACTGTCAATATAATCCAATTGAAATGATCTGGGCACAAGTCAAAGGACACGCCGCAAGAAACAATACAACTCCTCCTTTCACAGCAAATAAAATGCTTGAACTTTAAAAAAAACGCATGTGCTAGTGTGACGCTTGAAAACTGGGCGAGTATCGTCAACAAGACAAAAAATATAATATTCTCTGATTGGGATCGGGAAATTGAATTTGACAACATACCTACACAAGAGTTAATAATAAACACTGCAGATGATTCAAGCGACGATTCGAGTTCGTATGAAGAATCCGACGATTCGTTATAATAAAATAATATTAAAATATTTTGGTTGTTTTATTTCATGTTATAGGTATGATGAGAAGATTTTTATATCTCCCTGATACAATTTTAACGTGTTGTCTATTACAACAATTCAAAACTCAGTTGTCACAGCTGACTTAACTGCAAATAAGTGTAATCGATTATTTGCGATTCATTAGTTTGCACCGAATACTTTTGATCCTGTCACTAGATGCGATAGAACGTAACTTTTTTTATAACGGAAATGAATTATCACTTAAATTTTATGAATAGAGCTATTTACGGCATATTAATGTATTTAGTGGGTAATAATTAAGATATATAAATATTATTGGGCAGTTTAAATATTTCTCTGTTGACTCGTTTCAAAGTTAATAATTGCGTATAATGAAACAGTTACGTCCTAAAGCATGTGTCAAAAGTAAAATAAATGGTTGGAACGAGTATAGTTATACATTATCGACAATATTACACTTAATACTAAAATGTACTTACATAAAATTACAAACAGTAGAATTATGATTTCTATCGTTTAAATTTTTACTATGACTGCACAGATGGCGTAGTGGTTAAGATAGCGACTTACAACGCCAGTGTCGGGGGTTCGAATCCCACGCGGGACAACACTTTGCGTGATCCACAACTTGTTGTTCTGAGTCTGGATGTAATTTGTGTCCGTTAATTATATGTTTGTAAAGTTCCCAGCAATACAAGGATTATTTCCTTAGTGCATGGTGTTGTCTTAAAATTATTAAAAATTAAAATTATTAAATTATTAATAATTACTATAATCAGTAAGTAGTAAAACATATTACTTTAATGTAATCATAATTTAATTTCATTGGTTGTTATTGGTTATAAAATTAGTATTTATTTATTTAGTTATGGCACTATTTAGCGACAATGCTTATGTATTCTGTAACTACGATAAGATGCAATAATACGAATAGTATAAAACTTAAGAATAATAGTTGCTAATTTGGATACATGTTAAAATAAATTTATCAATATCTAGGTACATATTTAATATATTTAATAAACATACCACTAGCACAATATTCCCAAGCTTCGAGGAATGCAAAATATTTACGACAGATAAAGTACATATAGATGTGTACGTGTGTCACTGAACTCCTTCTAAACGGCGGAATCGATGTTGATGAAATTTTTTGGTTGGTGGTTTGGATGGTTTAGATTCACAATTGTACCCGATAGATGGCGCTGCTATCATTTGAACAGAACAACGTCTGTTGGGTCAGCTATATATATATATATATATATATATATATATATATACTACAGGGTGTCCCTAAATTAAACGTCCAAACGAAAGTGGGTGGTAGATGACTTTATGACAGCTCTGAAAAAATTTGAAAAAAATCTGTCACTTTTTTTTTGATATGAGCATATTACTAAAGACGGCGAAAAATCAGACCTTGTACGATATTTTCAAGTACTATAACGACAAATAGGCTAGTTCTGGCATCGGATATTTCTTGTTGGAAACGCAGATAACTGCACTATCGACCACAGGTACAATTAAAACTAGACATATTACAATAACATAAAAAAATATTCATTTGTTATGGCCATTCCTTAATTTTTAATCGACTTCAAAAAGGAGGAGGTTCTCAATTCGTCTGTATTTATTTGAAGAAAACATTAATCATTTGACTTTAACACACCACCTGTAAAAAAATGTAACCATAACCATAGTGGCAAGTAATTTGGCAAATAATTAAATTTCTAAAAGTTGGCCACATTATTCATTATTCCAAAATGGTGTAATACCTTCTGGATGTTATCGTAACTTTTAGAAAAAAAAAAATGTTTTTGTGACAGACAACGAAGTTTATGAAAAATGATTAGGTATATTTTTTGTTCTATTTTATTAGACCTCATATAAAAAAATCTTATTGCGTGTGTGAAAGAGAGACAGAGAGTGACGCCTATTGTATTTTATTGGGCATTAGGTAAATGTCCCTCCGAATATACTCGAGAAACATGAATGAACACTCGATGGTCTGGATAGCGTTCAGTATTCGGATATCGCTCACGATACAATTACTTGCAGCATGATCACTGCATCTGTACTCTCCATAGATCAAATGCATTTTAGGGGCTTCTAAAATTGTATAAGAAGACAGCATCGTAATCACACAAGTCACTTTTTATTTTTAATGTCACTCTTTCTATACTAGTACTATTTACGTTCACGGGCGGGTGAACGTGACCGGGGATTTAATCCGGGCACCCGCGGAGAGGCTGAGAAGTGACATGGATTTTTTTTTATTTTTTTCAGAGCTGTCATAAAGTCATCTACCACCCACATTCGTTTGGACGTTTAATTTAGGGACACTCTGTATATATATATATGTGTCTTGGGTGGGCTATTTCTCCACTATATTCAGCAATACAAGTAACTACTTAGACCTCTATGCTATTATAGAGTAATAAGAATTGAAGACATTCATTGCGATTGTACATTCTTGCCAAGCCTTTGAATTTCAAGGTTGGTTCATGTTTTTTGCTGAAGACAAAAGGACTTGCTTAGTATTATATGAGCGCATCCCTGTACATTTTCCATCTCGTTCATTCAGCTCGGCATATTAACATAACAAATTAATTGTGAGTCGGCGAATATTAATTTTTGTTTGCAGAAAATATCCTACGTATTACGTTATGAATTTTATTGCTGCTGTTATTCTAACGTGTCAGCCGAAGGCAATACTTGAATGAATTAGAGGATAATGTACATGGTTTAGCAAAATAGCTTTCTTGGCAAGAAGGATAGACGAGATGTCTCGGCAAGAATGTACAATCTGCATTAAAGGTACACTATAATTTCGATTTTATTAATGCCCATACATTTAAGTGGTGTAGTGGCATTTCTTCCACTCTGTAGCGTAGCTTTCGCTACAGAGTGGAAGGTACTTTATCAGCACCGCACAAACTAGAAGCCGGCGTCCCCCAGGGATCGGTGCTCTCTCCAATACTCTTCTCGCTGTTCACCAGCGACATACCCCAACATAGTAAAATACAAACAGCATTATTCGCTGACGACACTGCCATCTTCTATGCAGGTCGATCTCCCTCAACAGTGACAACCGTACTCCAAACTGCGGCTACCGCCCTAGCCAAATGGACTAGGAAATGGAGAATCGGTATAAACCCCACCAAAAGCCAGGCGATCATATTTCATAAGGGAACAGATCGCCGCTACCCAATGGCTGAATATCCACAGATAAAGATGTTCGACCAACCCATCCCCTGGACAAGGGAGGTCAAATATCTGGGTGTGACCTTGGACAGACGACTGACCTTCGGTCCTCACATAGGGCGAGTCCGCGCGCGCGCAGCCCTAGTGCTAGGATGGTTACACAGCTTAGTACACGCAAAGTCTAAGCTATCTCTCCGTAATAAAGTTAGATTATACACCGCTTGTATACGTCCTATCATGACGTATGCAAGTGTAGTGTTTACACAAGCGAAGCCACGCAGGCTACATCGGCTACAGGCATTACAGAATAGGTTCATGCGCCGAGCGACGGGAGCACCGTGGTACATGCGCAATGTGGATCTTCACATAGATCTTGGCTTGCCGACCATCAGGCAATTCATGAAACAGTGCTCCCGCCGCTACTTCGACTCTGCCGCGACACACCCGAACCCATTAGTGGTAAGGGCGGCTTCTTACATCCCCTCTAAAATATCCGCGATTAAACAACCGCGACTAATACTCGACGAACCCGACGACACTATTACTCTCGCCCAGACTGAGGCATACACAGCCCGCGCGGCCTTGACAAATAGTAGTAAATATCCACGTTACCGCCCCCGCCGACGGGGAAGGAAGACGTGTCGCGTTAAAATCATAAACGTGGGAGTGCCCACTTTGCCAGCGACCGCCCGAGCCGAGGTCCGTACCCCACAGGGGGTGCCCTCGGGATGGGTCGCTTAACTTTAAGCGGGTTGAGAGCCCTCAGCGCTCACCCACCAGTCCGGGTAAAGTTGTCACAGCCATCTGAGGCTAACAACTAAGTCACACAAAAAAAAAAAAAAAAAAAAGTGGCATTTTTTTATAAAAGTTATTGTATTACTAAATATTATCAATATCAGAAATCTTAGGAATATTATTAAGCATAATTATTTTAGATACTTGTGTATTTTAAACCTTATATCTAATTACTTAATAAATTCTAATTGAAAATGAGCAAAAGTTATTAAAATATATGGTCGAATTTTTAAATGTTAAGACACTGCAAGTGGTTGCTTCTTAATGCTAGCTTATAAATAAAAGATGTGTAGTAAGAATTTTGTCCGAACGTAAATATTGTTTTGTGAGGGCATTGAACCCACGCCATATGTTCGGTTAGGTAACTACTACAGCATCTATACAGTTAAAGACTTAAAAATAAAACAGCTGTACACACTCGCTAAGTTTAAATAAGTATGACATTCGCGCTCGCCCTTGATCTTCTCATGCTTCGGGTTTTTTTTTAAATTCAAATGAAAGGGTTTGATACATGTAACAAGTGCATCCTTGTACACTCTTCGTCTAGTTCGTTCAGCTTTCAACTTGTGTAGGTTTCAGAGATCGTTAGCAATCCTAATTGACATTCTAGATTTAATTTTCTTCGTACGTATAAAAATATACAGTAATTATAGATTGATAACAAACAATAATCGTAGAAATGTGATTAATTTCGGCTTGAATGAATTAGACGAGCGTGTACATGGTTTGGTAAAAGATCTTTCCTGCGCGATGTCAAGATCTTGGTGACAGAATACCGAGCATTCCCGGCGAGAGTGTACAGGTTACATTAGAGGTAAAGTGTTGTTTTTATTCTAAAAAAATTACTTGACTAAAAAGATTAACTACCTAGTTAATCTTTCTTTATTTCTAAAATTTTAATATACACACTGTCGTGTGTATGAGGCGGTTTTGGTAACAGGATTGGTTGTCCGTCCATTTTGATGTCTGCGTAGGCGGCAGTGTAGATACAAGTGAAGCCCAGTTTCTCTGCGCTCATGGCTGAGTAGGCGCTTGAAGTATCCATCCGAAGCAGTCGTATCCCGAGTTGCGTTGTCAGTTTTCTTTAAACAATCATTGAAGTATACTCATTACGTATGATTTTATCTTACTTATAGGTACCTCCGTGTGGTAATGGAGTAAGAATACAATTCACTACTTCTCTTGTCCTTGTTTCTCAAACGACGTTGCAGATAGGAGGGGTGAGACGCCCAATACCATCCACAGGAACGGGAATTCTAGTACCCACATTAAAGCCTTGCCATGCTACAGCAAAACTGGCACAGAGGAGGGAGATGCCTCGTCCGACTGCAGCTCTGCTGCTAGTCTGGCACTTGAGGCTCCAAGATTAGCCGAGGGCCCGCCGAAAATAGAGGCCCCTAAAAAGAGGAAGAAAAGAAAGAACATGGGGACGGGGAAGGCCACCAGCGTCAAAAGGCGCGAGTTGGCCAGGCAGGAGCGGCTGGCTAGGGAGGCCGCTGCAGCCACTCCGACTGCTGACGAGGGCGGCAGTACTGCCGCAGAGCCGTCGGACGCCGACATGTCGGCTGCTGAAACCGTCGGCGGGTCATCCCGGTCTCCGGCATCGGCCCTGACGGCAGCCCTAGAGGTTGGGGAGGAGGCTCTCCCCGCGACGGTGCGGAAGCGCCCCCTGAATATGGGTGGCAGCTCAGAGTCCGCCTCTGAGGGGAGTGGCGCTATCATGCCTCCTCCCAAGGTGCCGGCCTCTCGTAGGGGACGAGGGGCTGCAGTGGTGGCGGCGAGGTCAGCAACTTCGGCGTCGATCAGCCATGTGCGGGGGACTGATGCCCAAAAGCGGGCGAATGAGGCGGCTGTCGCGAGGATGATGAGGGTGTTAGCGGACATCCCTCCCACCAGCGCGGCAGCCACAGAGCCCGCTGTAGGTGTCGACCCCCCACCTACCGATGTGGCAACCCTGCAGGCCGAAAATGCCCGCCTTAGTGGCGAGGTTTCAGGCCTGCAGGAGAAGAATAAGGCCCTGCAAAAGGAGCTGTCGGCGGTGCAGAAGGCGAACCGCGAATTGGCCAAGCAAATGGCCGACTTGCGGAGCCAGGTCGCGCAGCTGGCGAGGATCGCGCCGCCGACAAGTCCCGGCCCTGCCGCCGCCCCCGTCGTCCCCGTTGCGGCAACTTGCGCTGCGGTGAGTCCCCAGAGGGCCCAGCTGGCTGGAGCGGTCCCGCTGCCCGCAGTGGACGGCGTGCCGGACCAGACCATGCGCGCCATGGTGGATGTTTTCGGCAAGATGCTTGACGCGCGCATGGCGGCTCTGGAGGCGAGACTGCCCCCGGAGCCCCGACTCCGGCCGCCGCTTGCTGCGGACAGGCCGAAAGCCGTGGCGTCAACCCCTGCCGCGCTACCCTGCCAGGGCGGGCGCGTAGGAAACTACGCTGCGGCCGTTGCTGGGCCGAAGCCCAAGGGACCCGCTGCGAAAAAGAAGATGGCACCGGCTCCTGCTCAGGCCGGACTCCAGCCGCTGCCGGCAAATGCACCGTCGGTGGCGGCCAACGCAGCCGCGGCCGTGACTGCTGTGCCCGGCACCCCTGCCGCGTCTGAAGAGGGTTGGCAGACGGCCGAGCGCAGCCGAAAAAGTCGCGGCCAGAAGAGGAGAGCGGAGGCCAAAAGCGCCGCCAAAGCCTCCGCTCCCAAGGCAGGAGCCGGTAATAAAAGGTCGCGCAGGAGGCTCCGGCTGCCAAAGTCAGCCGCGGTGGTGATCACCGTCCTGCCTGAGGCGGCCGAGAACGGCCTCAGCTATGAGGCCGTCTTACGTCGCGCCCGGCGGGAGCTTGACGTCTCCGATTTAGGAGGCGTTGAAGCCAGGACCCGCAAGGCCCGGACAGGGGCTCGGATTTTAGAGTTCCCTGGGGCCGAGGGCGCCAAGACGGCCGATAGCATGGCCGCGAAGCTGAGGGGTTTGTTTGCTGCGGAGGATGGCGTCAAGATCGCCAGACCCGTCAAGTGTGCGGAACTGCGGGTCACGGGTCTGGACGACTCCGTGACGGTGGATGACATCCGGGAGGCCATCGTCTCGAAAACCGGATGTCCCGTGGACACCGTCCGAATTGGCGCTATCCGCCCTGGTCCGGGCGGCGTCGGTGCTGCCTGGGTGCAGTGCCCGGTGGAGTCAGCCAAGCAATTGGCCGGCTCAGGCAGGCTCCTCGTGGGCTGGAGCTCAGCGCGGGTGACCGTGCTGGAGTCCCGGCCTGCGAGGTGCTACAAGTGCATGGCGGTCGGACACACTCGGCCGACATGCACTAACTGCTTTGACTGCAGCGACCTTTGTTTCCGCTGCGGTCAACCCGGGCATAAGGCGGCATCGTGCGCCGCCACTCCCCACTGCCCCGCGTGTGCGGTGGGCAATAGGCCCGCCAAGCACCGCATGGGGAGCAAGGAGTGCAAACCCCCGGCTTCGGCCCCAAAGGGGCGGAGCGGCCCGACGACCCCGGCCGCTCCCGCTCCTAGCGCGACCCAATCGCCCGCCAGCGTGGAGGAGGTAATGGATACGGCCCACTAATGGCGGCCGAATCTTACCACCTCCTGCAGGCCAACCTCAACCACGCCGCCGAGGCACAGGACGTTTTCCTGCAAGCCATGGCGGAGTGGTTGATCGGTGCAGCCGTAGCCGCGGAGCCGTACGTGGTGCCTGACCGGCCCAATTGGCTGGGCAGCAGTGACGGCTCTGTGGCAATCGTCACCTCCACGTCGTGGCATTCCCCGCCCTTGTTGCTCAAGGACAGGGACGATGGGTATGTCGCGGCGGAATGGGGAGAGGTTACGCTATTTGGTGTTTACTTCTCCCCTAACAGGAGCGCGACGGATTTCGGGGCCTTCCTCACCATCCTGGGGGCCTCGATACGGCGACTGGCACCGCGCCAAGTCTTCGTTTTGGGGGACTACAACGCCAAGTCCACGGCGTGGGGGTCCCCCAGGACGAATGACCGCGGGCGGGCAGTCGAAGAGTGGGCGGCGGCACTGGGCCTCTGTTTGCTGAACAGGGGCTCGGTGCAAACGTGCGTGCGGCAGCAGGGCGGGTCGATAGTGGACTTGTCGTTCGCTAGCCCTAATGTCGCAGCACGTGTGAGGAGCTGGTGCGTCCAGGAGGAGGTTGAGACCCTATCCGACCACCGATACATCCGGATAGAGGTCTCCCGGACCCTCCTGCAGCCCAGCAGGGGTCACATGGCGGACGGAGCTCCCGCGTTTCCGCGGTGGGCTGTGGGTCGATTGGATCGGGACCTGTTGGCGGAGGCAGCCATCGTTCAGTCGTGGCTGTCCTCACCGCCCCAGGTGGACGGGGTGGATGCCGAGGCTGGCCGCATCCGCTGTGCGTTAACGCAGATCTGCGATGCGGCCATGCCCCGTGTGCGGCGTCTGCCCCCGAAGAGGGCGGTCCCCTGGTGGTCCCGAGAATTGGCGGACCTTCGGGCCGCGTGCATACGTGCCCGGAGGGCCTACACCCGCAGCTGAGCGCGCCACCGCGACGCTGAGCGGGAGGGCCAGCTGTACGAGGCTTACCGCAGTGCGCGGTCTGCCTTCAGGCTGGCTGTCCGTACCGCAAAGGACGTTAGTCGGCGGGAGATGCTGGACAGTCTCGAGCGTGACCCCTGGGGTCGCCCCTACCTCGCGGCGCTGAATAAGCTCCGCGGGCGGCCCCCCCCCCTCACCGAGACTCTCCAGCCCAGCCTCCTCACCAGAGTTGTCGAGGACCTCTTTCCACGGCGGGCAGAGCACACGCCCCCGGTCATGGCTTCGCCGGACAGCGACCGGGAGGCCGACGATGAAAGTGCTCCGCCCATCACGGAGCCGGAAATGGGGGTGGCGGTGGCGCGTATGCGAGTCAAATCCACCGCCCCCGGGCCCGACGGTATTCCGAACCGTGTGCTGGCCCTCGTCCTCGAGCACCTGGGACCACGCCTGAAGGAACTGTTCGACGCTTGTTTGACGTCCGGGCAGTTCCCTGGGTGTTGGAAAGAGGGGAGGCTGGTTCTCCTGCCGAAGCCGGGACGGTCTCCCGAGTCGGCCTCGGCCTACAGGCCCATCGTGCTGCTCGATGATGCGGGCAAGTTGCTGGAGAGGGTGTTCGCTGCCCGCATCGAGCGGCACCTCGTCGGGGTCGGGCCCGATCTGTCGGACGCCCAGTTTGGTTTTCGGAGAGGGCGTTCGACGATCGCGGCCTTACTGCGCCTGAAGGCCGTGGTAGCGGAGGCCATCACCGGCGGAGGAGTCCTGTTGGCGGTGTCCCTGGACATCGCCAACGCCTTCAACAGTCTGCCATTCAGCTGCATCAGGGAGGGGCTGAGGTATCACGGGGTGCCCGTGTACCTCAGGCGGCTGGTGGCAGACTACTTGGAGGGGCGCAGCGTCCTCTACGTTGACCGAGTAGGGGACGTTGTGCGAACGCCCATGACGTGCGGTGTCCCGCTGGGGTCGGTTCTGGGTCCGACCCTGTGGAACATCGGCTACGACTGGGCGTTGAGAGGAAGCCTCCCACCCGGGCTGGGCGTAATTTGCTACGCCGACGATACACTCGTCACAGCCCGGGGCGAGACGCTAGAGGAGGCGGCACGCCTGGCAACTCTCGGCACCGAGGAGATTGTCAGGCGGATCGAAGCGCTGGGGTTGAGGGTAGCCCTGGAAAAGACGGAGGCCCTTTTGTTCCATGGCCTCCGTACCGCCGGGCCTCCCGCCGGTGCTTCGATCACCGTGAAGTCGGTCACCATCAGCATCCAGGCCCACATGAAGCACTTGGGCCTGGTGCTCGACGGGCATTTTTGGTTCCGGGAGCATCTCCATCGACTTGTTCCCCGGCTTGTCGGCGCGGCGTCCGCCCTTTCGCGGCTGATGCCGAATGTGGGCGGACTCAGTGCTACGTGCCGACAGCTGTACGTGGGGGTGATCCGGTCGATGGCCCTGTACGGCGCACTGGTGTGGGCGGGGTCCCTGACCGTCCGTCTTAGGGCCCTCCTGTGGCGACCACAGAGGGTCATGGCGATCAGGGCCATACGGGGTTACCGCACGGTGGCGACGGAGGCAGCGTGCCTCCTGGCCGGAAGTCCCCCGTGGGACCTGGAGGCGGAGATGCTCGCCGGCATTTATCGGCGGGTGTCGGAGACGCGCGCCCGCGGCGGCATGGTCTCCATCAAAGAGATCACCGCCTGGCGGGTCGACGCCCGCCGAGAAGTCATTGCCCGTTGGGCAGTCCGGCTGGAGAGTCCTCGGTACGGTGTCAGGACCGTCGAGGCCCTCCGGCCGGTGCTGATGGAGTGGTTGGAGCGGACGCACGGAGTGCTTTCCTTCCGACTGGTGCAGGTGCTGACGGGGCACGGTTGCTTCGGGAAGTACCTGCACAAGATTGTCAGGAGGGAGAGCACACCGTCCTGCCACCACTGCAGTTGCGACGAGGACACGGCGCAGCACACGCTCGAGGAGTGTGCTGCATGGGAGGGGGATCGCCGTGAACTCGTCGCAATTATCGGTGCCGACCTGGCGCTGCCGACCATCGCCAGGGAGATGCTCGTCAGCATCAGGAACTGGGACGCGGTCGCCGCCTTCTGTGAGGCCGTAATCTCACGGAAGGAGGCGGCGGATCGTGTGCGAGTAGAGCTCTTATTCGGCGACACGTTCCGCCGCCGGCGACTCGGTCGGCGCAGGCGCGAGTATCTGCGCCTAATGCCGAGTACGTCGAGAGGTGAGAGGTTACCCGA
This sequence comes from Lymantria dispar, assembly GCA_032191425.1. Classification (NCBI taxonomy): domain Eukaryota; kingdom Metazoa; phylum Arthropoda; class Insecta; order Lepidoptera; family Erebidae; genus Lymantria; species Lymantria dispar. Next base: position 23,253,489 of record CM063454.1, on the reverse strand, counting down.
AAGGATATTCCGGCGGGCCGGCCACTGATGACAAGTCACATCTGCTCCGGTGGTCGGCCCGACAACGAGGTGACGTGAGTACGGGTGGGTTATGGGCCCGCGCGCCGTTCTTTCATCGCCCCGGACGGACAGGACCGCGCGTGCGCTTACCATAGCCCACCCATAAAAAAAAAAAAAAAAAAACTACTTCTCTTGTCCTCTTGTCCGTGGGTGTCGTAAAAGACGACTAAGGTATATAATATGTAGCAACTAAGGTATATAATATGTAACATCTATCCGAGAAAAGGAAAACTCGAAATTAAACCCTATATCAGTCTGCATACTGATTACAATCCGGCGTCATTTTCAGTCCGGCCGGATCGATGGGAATCCGCCGAATTACCGGATCCGTTTTCCGGATTGCAATCCTTAAGTCTGACCCTATATCTGCTGAGAAGTGTTTTTCTCCTTGACGTGTATTTATTCATTTTATAATTATTTATTTTATTTAATAAGTGCAATAATAATAGAATATATACATTTTTAGTTCCAGCTATTGCTTGATTCCCAGCGGGTTAGACCTTAACGTGAAGCGTTGACATGTGCAATATTTTGCACGCCACAATACTTTGCGTTAATCTCTAAATCGTCTGACCAACTTATTGTTAGTAAAAATACGCTGTATAATAATAGAACATTATGTATTCATGTGGGAAGTATTAAGAATTATTTTGAATACAGTTTTTTTTAATACAGTCATTGCTACTTACTCGGTCTCGTTTAACAATGCATTCATAATGCCTCGTTTTCTCCAATTAGGATCTGTGGCGGCGATTTTAACGTCAACCAACTCTTTATCTTGAGGATATTTTTCTGCAAGCTTGGCGCCTTCTTCCCTCTGCGCTAGCACATATAAAATCTTCTGAAATTTGGGGTTTGTACAATTTTGCGCCCAATTTAAGTAGTGGTTAGTGTGGTCATCCTGAAATGTTAAATAAATTAATGTTATTTTTTTTTTATTAATTTTTAACATCTAATTTGAGTTTATAAGAAGAAATACCAGGCCAAAGTGTCAAAGGACAAGCCACATCGCGCGATGAAACGACAACCTTTTTCTTTTTGGGCGGACCATGATCTGGATCAACGCCATCATGTTCGTTCACGGCGATAAAAGGGCGGCTTACAACCCCATAACTCACGGTATTCCCTCCGCATCCTCTTTGGGTCGACCACTGGTACTGAATCTTTGACGTCCGTGACAAGCCTGGTGCGATCTTTGGATAAGCCTAGTTATTTTTGTCTTAATTACTATGTATAAACTATAAAATAAGGATTAATAAGAATTGAATATTTTGTGGTGACAAATTAATGCTTCTTTGCGTAACATTTGGCGTCCAGCGACATGAATGAGGTCATGTACACATCATGTGTACGTTTATTTACTCAATTTTGCATTAATTAATATTTGATACCCTGTACTAGTTTTCTTTAATAGTCCTTTAATATTTATTTTTTAAGGCCAATGGAGATAAATATCTCCATGAATAGTATAAATATACTAAATAGGTAACATTGATAAATTGGTAGTGGAAGGATATTATCATATTGAATTACAGTTCCACACAATTTTTCTTAGATATTCTATATTTTCGACCTTATATACAATTATAAATTGCATGCAACATGCAATTATCCTTTATATTTGCTGACGTGCTATAGACTAAACGTTTTCAGGACGACTTAATAAATTGGCAAAAAAAAATACTATATTATATAATAAGCAAAAATATGCTCACTATATTTTCCATATCATTAAATCACGTAATAAGTAATCAATAAATTGACATTATCTTCAAATATAGATTTTATCTTTTGAGTCGTAAATCCATCATCTATCGTTGCGATATTTCAACAGACAGATACCTATTTCATTTTAAGGAGTTGCCTTAATATATATTCTTTCACGGTTCAGGTTCAATATCACTGATGAAATTGAAATGGGCCTTTTGAGGTATACACTATAAAACCAAAAACATCATCTAAATCAATCGATAAACGAAAAACTTATTTCCATAAATTAAAAAAAAAGCAATCGAATTGATAATCTCTTATCTTTTTGAAATAGCTAAGAATGTAAGAATCAGTTCTATCTATCCACTTTACCGATGTCCCCTGTAGGACATAGAACTTCCTCCACGTTTATTGATGTCCACTATGTCCTACATAATATCCTCATAATGCCATAATCTCTAAGTTTAGCAGGTCGTTTAGCGATTGTAGTTGATGATACACGTTTTCCAGGAGACTGCTACTGTCATTCTTTTTTTTTGGTAGCTTACGGTCTGGGCACACCCCACCCAATCTGTCCGGGGCGACGGATGAGCGGCGTGCGACCCGAAACCTACCATATTCCCTCCCCATCGCCATGGGGCCGATGTCATCCTGGTCTGTTTTTATAAATTTGTAAATAAGTAATGGTGACATTGTATTCTTAATTCGTTTCCACAACAATTTGTTACTTACATGATTTAGTTTCATTCTCTCGCTGATCATAACGCCGGCAATATTACCACTACGGTCCACAGCTTTTAAAGATAACCCAGCACGTAGAGCACTGCTACAATATTCTTCTAGTTCATCACATCTGCTGCCGACACACAGTCCAACGGATTCATTCATTGGTTCGTCCAAGAAGAATGTGCTGAAAGTAGAAATTATATTTATAAGACCACTAGCTAGATTGCGTTATTGGTTTGGAGAGTTGGTATCTAAAATCCAGAACGGCTGCTGAAAGTTTAGTAGAGATTCTCTATATTTTGGTGGTAACTGGAAATTGCCGTTTATGAGATTTTACAGTACCAGGTGCACAGCAGGTACAGAGAGTGAGAGTAAGTAACGTCATCTATATCTCGGTGGAGCCGACAGCGACATATTTATGGGTACAGGAAAAAAATACGAGCAGATTTCTACCACCAGATTAATTTTCTTGATCTTCGAGCCTTTTCTTGCAAAGTTCTTGCTCGAAATCTGAGACTGTTCTCGTTTTGTCGGTGAAGAACGGTAGAATACTAAAAGACTCAAGCGGATAACATCACTGCAAGATAACGATAGCTTATGCTAAGAGTTATAAGTACTATGGTATAACTGTTTAACAGGCTAGCATAACATCCGCGGGTGACGTGACCGGGGATTAGTCCGTCACCCGCCGAGAGGCCGACCGCGTGAGGAAAGACCGACGTCCTCCCCGAGGGGGGGACGTCGGTCGATGGGAGGGTACCCCAACAGGGGGTATTCCGTCGGGCCGACCACTGACGACAAGTTAACGCTGCTCCAGTGGTCGGCCCAACGACGAAGGCGACGTGGTTTTCGGGTGGGTCGCGGGAGTTGCGTGCTTAAGCCCCTCTGTCGCCCCGGACGGAGTGGTGCGGAGGCGCGCCGACCGCGGCCCACCCACAAAAAAAAAAAAAAAAAGGCTAGCATAACATAAAAGGCAACTTGGCCTTTTATTGTGGTGAGGGTTCGTGATTAACCTTATGTTAGGTCATTTAGAAGGCACTCAAAAAAAGTAGAAAAGTAAGTCATCTCTGCAACACCTTTGATTTTCAAGAAGATGCCTTGACCAGTGGTTCACCTTTTTCCTTGAAGGTATAACCACAGATTATTCATCTCTGTTTGTACTTGTGTGGCAATGGGTATCAATATATACAATTGTCCTCAACAATTTGCTCGTGCGGGCGTAAAAATTGATTAAAGGTCCACCAGGAGAGCGAACAGTAGCTTTTAGACAACGCATAATACATCAATATAAAATTCATAATGCGACTGCTTTTACGCATACTATTCTATTAGGTCAGTGGTTCTCAAACTTTTTAAATGACGGAACCCTTTTGGGAAGCAAAATACTTGATGGAACCCTACAATAAAACAATTATTTTTATAAGTGTATTCTATATTAATCAGCATAATAAAAGTACAATGTATCAGTTACTAATTATTATTTACTTCACCACTTGGCAAGGACAATAATAGAAAACATTAAAAAAGAAAAAATCTAACTAGTGGGAGGTATGAAACTGTTTTTTATTTTTCATCAATTGCTTGATATCAGGTTTGATGGAAGAAAGTTGGAGTCTCATATCAGCTTCGGCGTCCAGTCTATTGCGATATTTTGTTTTCGTGGCTGCGTAGGTAGAGAATCCTGTTTCGCACAAATATGTAGTTGGGAACGGGAGAAGAATATCCAGAGCCATTTGGCCAAGCATTGCATATTCATCTTGGATTCTGCACCAAAAATCATTAAGAGGCGTCGTTTTGAACAATGACTCCATACTTGTGTCTGATGACATTTCTAAAAGAGATTCATATATCTCATTTGACATGTTTTCAGGCTTTTCCAAGTTGGGTAAAAAAGGATTATGAATCCAGGAGTTCACTTTAATTTTTGTATTGTGTTCTTCGGGAAAATACTTTTCAAAAGATGCGCGCATCGAACTGAGATATTGGACCAATTCTTCAAACACATTATCTTCAAACATTTCTGAGTCGTTTTCGCTAACAAACTCACTGAGTAACGTAAAACTTTCTATTTCTTTCTTACCAATGCAAATGATCCAAAAATCTAATTTTCTTTTAAAAGCAGTTATTTTATTATAGGCCTGAAACACTGTTGTCTGTTTACCTTGCAACGATAAATTTAATTCGTTAAGTTTTTGAAAGATATCCGCCATAAAAGACAATCGGAACAACCAAGTTTTATCATACAAACGGTCCTTCAAATTAAAAGAAGTATCTGATGAAAGAAACATTTGTAACTCGGCTCTAAGTTCAAATAGCCTTGTTAAAGTTTTTCCCCGAGACAGCCATCGCACTTCTGTATGGAGCAGCAGTGTTTTATGTTTGCTGCCATAATCTTCACACAATAATGAGAACAATCGGGATTGTAGTGGTCGTGATTTGATAAAATTAATTATTTTTACCGCTTCATCCATAACTAATTTTAGATTAGACGGCATTTGCTTCATCGCAAGTGCTTGTCTATGCAGAATACAATGACTGGAACTACAATTAGGCGCTTTATTTTTCATTCGTGACACTGCTCCTGCTGTTTTACCTGTCATCGCCTTGGCCCCATCTGTACAAATGTCAATGCAATTGTTCCAACTGAGATTATGTTCTTCAAAAAATATATTTATTTTATTAAAAATTTCTTCCCCGGTAGTGTTTGTAAGCAGCGATGAACACATAAGCATGTCTTCTTCAAAAGAACTTTTATATGGATATCTCACAATAACCAGCAGGATAGCCAAACCAGCGACATCAGTCGACTCGTCCATTTGCAAAGCGAATCGTGTATTTTGTAGACGTGTAACTAGTTCTTGTTTGACGTAGCTTGCCAGATCATGGATTCGTCGTGAAACAGTATCGTTTGATAGCGGAACAGTAGAAAGATGCTTTGCAGATTTTTCATCAAGCATACATTTTGTTATGTCTAATACACATGGTTTTATTAATTTCTCAGCGATAGTGTGCGCTTCACCTGCTTGTGCAATGCGATAGCTAACTAAGTATGATGCCTCCGTGGCCTTTTCGTTGGTAGTTTGTGTTACATGCATCATATTTTTTTGACTTTCTAATAACTGATCTTTTTTGCGAACAAAAAATTCTTTATTCTTGTCTTTAGTCTCGGAGTGTACGGTTTCTAAATGTCGACGCAATTTGGCAGGTGCCATGGAACTATTAGGAAGCAGTTTACTACAGAGCATGCAGAGAGGTGAGCCGTTGGAATCAACAAATCCGAAACTGATATAAGATTCATCATACTTCCTTTTTTTCGTCTTTGAAACCGTCGAGCTTGACGTCGTGGCACTCGTGGCATCATCTTCTGGATCGGTGATTGCTAAATTCTCCGCGCGCATTGCTTTTGAACATTCAGCGTCATTAGAAGATGTTGTTGGAACACGTTTAACACCTTTAAGCCAACGTTCCATTCTTCTTTATTTATAATGTTACAAGTCAGGATAGTGGGGTTTAAATAATGCACAATCGTTACTGCGTATAAGAGACTAAATTTAGAACCTACAGGGAAGAAATGTATAAAACTGAGACAACAGAATACAGCAGGCAGTAAAACAATGAACACTAGTTTCTCGCTAGCGAGCTTGTAAGTAGGTAGTAACTTATCGCTCCGAACGCTAATCATCAACTGACGACGCCAACGCGCGATCGCCGCTTTTATACTTAGTCCTAGACTCGATCTCAAATATTCTCGAAAATACTCGAGTCGGCACCTTTGATAAACAAAAAGCAAAAATAAAAACAGAAATTTAAAAATAGCGTTGTAAACAATATCGACTTTATCCTTTGAAGTTAGAGACGAAAGTCGCTAGTTGACAACTATAGCGTCTAATTCAGAGGCGGCTTTTATCAAAGAGACTGAGCGCTTACAAGTATACTACCCGCTCGTTTTAAGTTTGCCGCTGGCGATAGGTATGAGTGTATGACGTTCGAAATTTTTTATTTAATTGTAACAATAAAAATTGTGTACGTTAGATATTTGGGTAAAACTATGACACATTATAAGTTTTGTTGTCACGTGGGGGAGGGTACGCGCATTCCACAGACCGGCAAACTTAGAGCGAACGCGTTGTACAAGTATAAAATTGTTGAGACCAAACTTATGAGATATTGTACCAGCTAATGTAACACAAGCTTATACAAATACAAATAAATAAATAAATAACATTCATAGCGTTTTGTCTCCGCGCGGCCGCGGAGTCCGCACAGCCGCGGAGCGACCAGAGAGAGGTGTTTTGATTTTTTTATTTCTAAATTCTTGCGGAACCCCGACAGAGGTATCACGGAACCCTAGGGTTCCGCGGAACACACTTAGAGTATAGCTGTATTAGGTGGAACGGAGTATAAACGCAAGCAGATGTTCTTCATATGGGGATCAAATTATAATGGCCTATATAGCGATAAAAAATGACATTAAACTTCGCCACAATTACCTTATGTAACACATAATGAGTTAATGTTTTAGTAATTGATGTTTTGTATACGCTGTTTCATTAATTACTCTGGCCGTTTGAGTGTTTCAACAGTGTGTGGTGGACAGTTCACTCCATCCACAACTGCAAAGATTGTATAGGGAAACTTGCCTTATTCGTACCACTTAAGAGAAGTCGTTAATAATGCAGAGGAGAAAAGGAAAATAAATGTGAAATTTAGGATTATAGAATCTTTATTAAATGACTAATCAACAAAGAAATTAATTTAAACTTAAATATGAAAAATATCTTCTTTAAAAATTAGAAAAGTTACGTTTTAGGAACATTGTCGTTAAATCGTACTGTATTGGTTTTAAATCGTACTTAGGAAGGTACGATCCACTGTCAGAGCAACTGTAAACTGTATTAGGAGGTCCCCCTCTTTTAAGGTCATTGGTTATTCTTTTGCGTTTATATATCAGCATTGGAGGTATGAATTCACCAGCTGCGTTCATGCAACAGATGCATGTCGTATTTATTCCTCTCTCTCCACTGGTGACTGCCCCAATTTGGCGTTTACCTTTCAATGCTAAAACTTTTGAAGGTTTGTGGACCGTACTCAATCCGGTCTCGTCTACATTGTAGATTTGTTGAGCAGCAAATCTAAATTCATCAAGGAGAGCTTCGTATTTATGAAAAAATTCCGACACTGTTTTTTATTAAAACCTTTACAACGAGCCATAGATGTAAGCTCTGGAGTTCGTAATGATATCTCAGGATGAGTTTTTAAAGAATTGGAGTACCATTTCCAATCAGCAAGTCTTTTATCAGAGTTGAATCTGTGTGGTAATCTATATTTCTCTGCTAATTAAAATGCTAGGTGACGTAAATCATTAATCGTTACCCCAAAAAATCTTGCTTCTAAGTCCAAAATATGTTTGACTAGTTCTTCTTCCATCTCTTTGCTCAAATGCTTTGGGACGCCCAATGTGTTGATGTATTTTTCAACCTTTAAAGTGACGGCGAAATGTAGGTTTAGGTGTATTATATGTGCGACATGCCTCGTTGGATTTTAATATTCCTTTTCTATGTTCCCTAAGTGCTTTTTCCATATCACTTTGTGACCATGCATTATAACTTTGTTTAGCCATGATAACCTTAAACGAAAATAGAACATTATTGCATACTCCTAATTCGTACCGGTACGAAATCAACCAAAACTACAGGTACGAATTAAACACAAGATAAAAATATTCTTTAAAATTTGCCGCCAAAAAAGTTACGCTCATGAAGCGTCATTACATATAAAGAATCAACTTTTGAATTAATGTAAAATTCGATGTCATACTGCAAATTTTAATCACTAATATTCACTTTAGCCACATTGCTTATAAAATAAGCCAAAAAATTACAAGATAATCATAAAATTATTTGCCTTTTGAATATTCCTTGTGGGAGGAAAAGCAACACGATGTCAAAGAATTAAAGTCACATGGCCGATTAATAGTTTCATTCTCTGTCACTTGTATCGCCACCACTGCTTTTGTTTTGAAAATATTGACAGGGTTTTTTCTTGTCGTCAGTGGTCGGCCCGACGGAATACCCCCTACGTGGGGTACCCTCCCATCGACCGACGTCCCCCCCTCAGAGAGGACGTCGGTCTTTCCTCACGCGGTCGGCCTCTCGGCGGGTGACGGACTAATCCCCGGTCACGTCACCCGCGGCCTCGGCTAGGGCGGCATGAGGCGCAGGTAGTTGCGCCTGCGCCGCCCCAGTCGCCGGCGGCGGATCTCCTCATCGAGGCTGCGCTCCACGCGCAGACGATCCGCCGCCTCCTTCTGCGAGATCACTGTCTCGCAGAAGGCTGCGACCGCGTCCCAATTCCCGACGCTGTCGACCATCGCCCTAGCGATGGCCGGCAGCGTCAGGTCGGCACCGATGATTGCGACGAGTTCACGGCGCTGCACTGCCCAAGCCGCGCAGGCCTCGAGCGTGTGGCGCGCCGTGTCCTCGTCGCAATCGCAGTGGTGGCAGGACGGTGTACTCTCCCTCCTTACGACCCTGTGCAGGTATTTGGCGAAGCTCCCTACCCCGTCAACACCTGCACTAGTCGGAAGGAGAGCACCGCGTGCCGCCTTTCCAACCACTGCATCAGCACCGGCCGGAGGGCCTCCACGGTTCGCACCCCGAACTGAGGCCTCTCCAGCCGGACTGCCCAACGGGCAATGATGTCTCGGCGGGCGTCGACGCGCCAGGCGGTGAGCTCCCTTAACGAGATCTCACCGCCCTCCGCTCGCACCCCCGTCACCCGCCGATACAATCCGGCGAGCATCTCCGCCTCCAGGTCCCACGGGGGAGTCCCGGCCAATAGGCACGCTGCCTCCGTCGCCACCGTGCGGTATCCGCGGATGGCGCTGACCGCCATGACCCTCTGTGGTCGCCACAGAAGGGCCCTAAGTCGGACGGTCAAGGACCCCGCCCACACCGGTGCGCCGTACAGGGCCATCGACCGGATGACCCCCGTGTACAGCCGTCGGCACGTAGCGCTCGGTCCGCCCACGTTCGACATAAGCCACGATAGGGCGGACGCCGCGCCGACGAGCCGTGGAGCGAGCCTGCGGAAATGCTCCCGGAACCACCATTGCCCGTCGAGCACCAGGCCCAAGTACCTCATATGGGCCCGGATGCTGATGTCAACCGATCGGACGGTGATCGAGACGCCGATGGGAGGGCTCATAAGGCGCCCATGGAACAAGAGGGCCTCCGTCTTGTCCAGGGCGACCCTCAACCCCAGCGCCTCGATCCGCCTGACGACCTTTTCGGTGCCATAGGTCGCCAGGCTTACCGCCTCTTCTAGCGTCCCACCGCGGGCTGTGACGAGCGTGTCGTCGGCGTAACAAATCACGCCCAGCCCGGGCGGGAGGCTCCCCCGCAACGCCCAGTCGTAGCCGATGTTCCACAGGGTGGGTCCGAGGAAATATTGACAGGGTACGATTTAGGCGAAAGTACGATTTAGGCAAGTTTCCCTTACTTTTGCTTATGTTAAACCTCTCCGACCGGTGTTTTTGAGCTATTAAGGTTAAAATTTAATTAAAGTATTACCAGCATATTCATTTGCTTTCGCTCACTTTCACAGGTGAACGTAATCCGATACATAATGTACATACTTACTACATACATAACGTATCTGATCACGTATTACGCAGTAAGGTCTCATAATAAGCTCACAGAACTTTGGATCGACGATCGACCATATGTGCATAATGAAAATACTGCCCAAATTAACTGTACTGATTATTTTAACTATTAGAAGTTCTATTCATATATTGCTACCATATATTCATGGTTCAGGGCAATGTCCGGGATGTGTGTCATGATGTACTAAGACCGATAGAACTCTGTTAGGGATTTTATCATAGGCGTCATGATGTCTCGACACAGCCAATTCCGTGATGCGTTTGTGCATGCTACGAAAAAGTGGTCCTTAGCCCGCTTTGGCTTAATTTGAATAAAGTACAGGTAAAAAAAAACCTAATAACGACACGTCATTCATATTTTCAATCAAATACGCCAAAGTATATTGAAAATATCGTTGAAACCATGATCATGCATGGCTATTGAAACTCCATGATAACGAGGTTTATGAACAAGTGAACAGTTTAACTTAAAAGATGGGCATTATCAACATCTAAAATAAAAATAAATATGAATATAATAAATATCTAGACAATTAATTCAAGCCAAGCGGCGGCCACAACTACGTACTTAACTATAATCATCGCATTACGTGCCAAGATTTGTATGGTGCAAGTACATAATTAAGTCTAAAAATATGCGTTTATGAGAATTACTAACTGTCGAAGCAACATCATGACGGCTTCAGTATCTTCCTCCTTCACCGGCTTGATTTCGTAGCCTTGTTGAGACATATTTTGCCCAAGTTTGCCTGTCAAAATCAAAATTACACTTTACTACAAATGTTACAACACATTCGTACAAAGTTCGCATTGTCGTTAATGAAACGTTGAAATATTTTCACGGTAATTTTCCACGCATAAAATTAAATAGAGCTAACAAATTAGGTTTCAGATGAACGATGGTGTATTCAAACTTGACAACTATTATATTGAAAATGATTTCATACTCGGAAATCTTTCCGTGCGGTGACGGAGTAAGAATACAATTCATCACTCCCAATTTTGCCCGTGACTGTTGTTAAAGACGAGAAAGCGGTATAATCCTTACTAATATTATAAATGAGAAAGTAAGTTTGTTTATTATGCTTTCAAGCTTAAACCACCGAACCGATTTCAAATATTCTTTCACCAATGGAAAGCTATAAAATCAGGGAGTAACATAGGCATATATTTTATATTGATATTCCCACGAGAACGGGAACTACGTTGCTAAAGCGACTGAAACCGAAGCGAAGCGAGGGAGGGTTGCTAGTATACATATAAGTAACATCTATAAAAGAGAAGGAAAATACTAAATAGTCATAAAACTTTATACCACGTTTGACCAGCGTGATGTTGTAGGTCAATTTCCCTCCCATTGAGGAGGAGGCCTGAGCCCAATAATAGGACTTTCTGAGATGAAGATGATAACTAGAAGATAAAGTCACATGGAGCTTTAATTTGGAGTTAGTTAGTTTTACCTAGTATCCAGTCGGAACACGATTTGCATAAGATGCAATTCTATTCTTATAAAGCACCGCAGATGCAATGAGCAGGGCCGGATTAACCTAACCGGGCCCCTAGGCAATGCAATTCTCGGGTCCATGGTCTAAGGTTCACGAGTAGCAGTATCACTTACCATCAAGGGTCCATTTTCTCTTTTGCCACTAATAGCAATAAAAAAGGAACAATATCGAGGGAGTATACAAATTTTCAAAAAGAATCGTCCAATGAAATGTTTTTGTCTTGGTCCATGCTCGGGGCCCCTAGGCCTAGTCTGCCTTATGGGTAATACGGCTCTGGCAATGAGTATACTAACGTATTCATATTCCGTTATATTATGAAAAACCTTATATTAGCCCCAGTCCCGTATGTTAGCCCCTTTACATTATATAGGTACTTATGTAAATTGTCTACAAAATTTGAGAGGGTTAACGTACTCGCGTAATGCTTAGTAACGTTTATAAGCAAGTAACTAGTCGAATACTCAGTGAAAACCATTGTAGTAAATATTCCTTCCTCTTCTTCCGTGAAAAACGTGTTAATATGAAAAGAACCCATGGTAGTGAGCCAATGTAGATTGCGTTAAGAGCGACACAAATGCTGAATGGAATTGAAATGTATATAGGTAGGTATTCCTTCTTAAGGATACGATATGTACAGTATATAAGTAGTTATTTATGTTGCTTATCCCTTGTTTAAAAGATTAATTTATAGTAAAACTGTTGTAAAATACCATTGTGGCAATTACTTAATTGCTGATGAACGTAGATCTGCCTACTTAGGCAGATCTACATTCATCAGTGGACTTCTATTAGCTGATGGATGAAAACTGTAGTTATTTTTTAAACAATCGAAACGATTCTTTTACTTATATCAATGTGGATTCATTCCCTGAAGAGTGCTTACCCATTAAACTATTCACCCATTACCCACCCACCACAGGAAAGTAAAGGAGTGGAGGCATCTTGTACAATTAAGTAATCACCACAGGGGAAGAAATAAATATACCATCCAATCTATTTGTTATAGGAAAAAGTTTGTATTTCGGCAGCATATCTACCTAACTGACAAAATTGCATATTAAGCTCAATAGCCTACTAAACAATATAATAATATCGTTTTAAATAAATAAAATGAGTAATAAAATCATGTAGGTATACAATAATATGTATTGAATACTTACAAATAAATACCTACCTACTTAAATAAAAAATATCTTGACAGCACACAGCTTTTTTTGTTTACACGCGATTAACTTTATATTAATGGCTTATAACGTATAAATAGAGACACGGATATGTAATATAATCAGTATACGTTTCACAGTATTTATTTTTATATATAAAATAAAAAAATAATCGCAAAATTGTCAATGATTAATCAATAATGGACAACGGACAGGCGCTGCGGTGTGCGCGCGCGCTCCTCACTGATTATTATGTTTTCAATGTTGTTCACTCTAACACATTTACATAATAAACGTGAATGATAAAAATAGGTAGGTACAGTTAAGGCGAACATTAAAGTTTGTTTTTTAAATTGTTATCGCATTGCCGCTACCGCTTATCTCGGTTTACCATGGATGTAATGGTGATTATGAAAGAGTTGATATAATTTTTACGCTTCACCTAATTAATAATTGTTTACGACATTCTTTATGCTTAGGTGCTAATGTTTTTTGACGTAATAACGTCTTATAAATTGATGAACACCGGCTGCACGCATGGAAAATCATGACTCAATGTCACGTTCCGCTTGAGACGACCGTGCAAGCGAGAGCACGGACCAAGCGATAGAGAGGCACGATCGGCCTAAGTGTTCGGATTGTGACACATGTATATCTAGGTCCAGTGCTATATATAAATGTTAATTTATAGAAAATTGTAAGTTTCAATTAATATACAAATAATGATAATTCAGTGATGTTGATTTAATTGATAAAAGTATACAATTTTTCATCAATGTTTTCTTTCTTCTTTCTCAATATATGGTATATTTGCCTGTGTGGCGACGGGTTGAGAATACATATGTCACCATCCTTTACTTGCCCGTGGGAGTCGTAAAAATCGGCTGAGGGTTCACCAGGAGAGTGGGCAGCAGCTCTCAGCTGGGAAATATTTAGCATCTTACTGTGATCGCCAACCCGCTTGCCAAGCGTGGCGATTATGGTAATATCCCCTAATGAAAGCATGAGGCATGCCTACGTCGAGCAGTAGACGGCGATCGGCTGAAATGATGAATGATGATGATGTTTTCTTATGATGTTATCGCGTAAAATGATCGCCCGTAAAGCGAATTTACAGACAAACTGTTTCTTTTTTTTTTCTAATTATTAAATACGCATGTGATGAGCAATCAAATGTTACATGACTTTGCTTGTTTCGCACTCCAAGCATTTTTTCAATGATTCTTAATACCGGTTTAGGAATTAGGAATTACTTATGAAGAAATAAGGCTGCTCTGTGTGTAAAATTTTACCTGCTAATAAAAAAAGCCACTATACTATATACTATAAGTGGTTGTAAATGTTCTTTTATTAAAAGGACATTTACAATCAGCGCCGCGTATAAAATTCAATAATATGACTGTCAAAAAGAAAGAATCAGTTTGCTATCTCGGCCTAGTCTTAGAAAAAAATTTTTCATTTTGGCAATAGTAAAACTTAGTAATCTAGTAGTATATATATTTGCTCCTTTTTAAATATGTAAGAATATAGAGGGCATTTTGCGCTGATTCTTCTACTTTCCTCCGTTCTGATCGTTTACCTGCACATATTCCTGTTTATACACCGTAGAATCTAATTGGCTGTTTTCCCCAAACTTACATAGGTACTCAGTAAATGATATAGAACCATACAATAGCATTTATTCAATAAAATAAAAACATAAATTCTTGACATTTGCAACCCCGTACGTTTCCTTAAAATATCATTTTTGAATAACTGTAACATGTGGTTAAGGGCATTGACCGTAGGTACGGTAGCATGCTAACTGACCTATTAAAACATGGACTAAGGTCGCGCGACTCGAGCGCATCACAAAAGATGAAAGGGGTGCGGAACGCGAGCGGGTGACGTGCCACACTCCGAGGTGTTATGCTTAAAATTATTTTGTTTTACCTATTATTGCGATTTAATACGAATGCTATGTCGTAGGCATGTTGGGAACAATAACGTTGCATGTCAGGCAAACTTAAGAATGTCTAATTATCAGACTTTTTTCTAATTGTATTATGTTTTTAGTTATGTGGGGATATTAAGAATGATTAACTGAGTACATACGTTTCAGGAAAACGGCCAATTAGATTCCATGGTATATAAAACAGGAATATATGCAGGCAAACGATCAGAACGATAAATAATTTCTTTATATAGGTAGATTGCTGGCTATTTACAGGCAAAGGCTTTTAAAATAATCCTTGTAATTACAAAACTATTGCTTGCTTCACAGTAGTAATCCGTAATAATTACGTGTTATATGATGTTATAGACTGCTATTTAAATTAGTTAAATACAAATACGCTCGTACAAAAGTGTTCAAACATACGCAATACATTTCAACAAATTCTTGAGTAGCCTTATCTTATACAAGAGGCTATCTTTAGGCGAAGATACACGATCAAAAATCTCATCGATATCAATATGTATTAATAAATTTTGAAGATTATAATAGTAATAGTAATCAAATAATAAAACATACCGGATTTTTTTTGATAAAATATATTTATTTTTCGTGCGCTTATTTTTATACTTTTAAACTACATAATCGATTTTGTATTTTTTTTTCATTTTCATTACTTGGGTAATGGTTCCATTTTTAAGTTTTAGAGTAAGGCTGGTATGTAATATACAATGACGCGAAACAGGTTCGAGTAAACTAGTTAATAGAATGACGGGTCATTGTTGCGTCACCGTAGTATAGAATGCAAGAGAAACTGTCAAATTCGTCAAAATGATTAAATTCCTTAGTCGTATTTTAATTACCTTCTATCTACAATTCATCATCATCATCATTTCAGCTCATAAACGTCCCACTTTTGGGCTCAAACCTCCTGTACGATAGGATGGAAATTGACCTACCATACCACGCTGATCAGACGTGTTAGTTCAGGGGTTAATAACGGGGGGGCGCGGCCGGAGCACCTCCTCGTGCTCCCTGGTAACGTCCATTTGGACGTCATGCGTCCATTTGGACGGCCAAGATTCCGGCAGGTGGGGGTCTCCGCGTGCGGCTCTGGTGGCAGAGCGCACGGTGGATCTGACCCGGGGCCTATGGGGCGGATGTGCCTCATGGCACTCCGTCGCCAGGGACGGTTGCGTCACCGCCCGGGGACGTGACGGGTCGGTCACTCGCGAGCGGCCAGACCCGGAAGGCCCAAACCGTAATCCTGAGTAGGGGGGTCAGGACCGGGGGTCTACGGACCGCGGGGAAGAAAACCCCTATAAAAAATCACCCCAATCTTAAGTTTGGCCACTCGGCGAGGAGATGTATGACTGGTGGGTTAAGAAGCGCGCTAGCGTCCAGTCGTTAGAGTGGTAGTCAAGGCAAGACTCAAAAACGTCCCAAAAATGGCAGAAGTAAGACAAAGTAAGACTAGAAGAAAGTAAGACAGGGTATTCCGTCGGGCCGACCACTGACGACAAGTAAACCTGCTCCGGTGGTCGGCCCAACGACGAAGGCGAGGTGGTTTTCGGGTGGGTAGCGGGAGTTGCGTGCTTAAGCCCCTCTGTCGCCCCGGACGGAGTGGTGCGGAGGCGCGCCGACCGCAGCCCACCCACAAAAAAAAAGGGGTTAATAACAAGTTTTCCTTTTCTTGCATAGATATTATATGCATATTATGTAATCCCTTAGTCGTCTTTTACGACATCCACGGGCAAGAAAGTGAATGGTGAATTGTGTTCTTACTGCGTCACCACACGGCGCATGCTATTAGAAATGGCGAAATATTTTATTTTAAGGTAAACTCGAAATAAAACCCTATAGCGACACGTTTGATCAGCTTGGTTATAGTAGGTTAATATCTCTTGTATTGCGGCGGAGGCCCAACCCCCATAGTGGGACTTATGTGGACTGGGATGAAGGTGATTTAATTATCTATACCAATAAATAAAATTGGAGTGTCTGTTTGTAATGTCAAAATAATAGGCTTTTTTCATGCTCACACGGTTATTTGCACGACACCTATGCCTAAAATACAGATTAAAAAAATTTTGTCTGTCTGTCTGTTTGTTCCTGGTAATCTTCAAAACGGCTGGACCGATTTCAAAAATTCTTTCACCAATGGAAAGCTATAATATCAAGGCGTAAACTAGGCTATATTTTATCCCGGTATTCCCACGGGAACGGGAACTACGCGGGTAAAACGACTAAAACCGAAGCGAAGCGAGGGTGGGTTGCTAGTCATAAAATATTCTTAAGAACAATGTGTACCGTATTATGAAGTAAATAATTTGAATTGATCAAGAAAATAGTTATCCTCTTGACAAACACAACGAAAAAAACTAGCAATTAGATAATGGATAAAAGTTAGGAGCCTTAAATATAGACGGTGTGGAGGGGGCGACGCCGGCGTCGTCGCATTGGTCATATTATTGTAGTTACGTTTATTATAGTTATATTAATATTAGTAGCTTGTAATATATTATTTTATTTTATTTGAAAGACTAACAGCTAATATATATTTTTATATTGCAAACTAGCAACCCACCCTCGCTTCGCTTCGGTTTCTGTCGTGTTGTACCCGTAGTTCCCGTTACCGTGGGAATACCTGGATAAAATATAGCCTAGTTTACTCCCTGATATTATAGCTTTCCATTAGTGAAATAATTTTTTAAATCGGTCCAGCCGTTTTGAAGATTACCCGGAACAAACAGACAAACAGACAGACAGGCAGACAGACAAAAACAATATAAAGTGTATTTTAGGCATATGTATAGTGCAAATAACCGTGGGAGCATGAAAAAGGCCTATTATTTTGACATTACAAACAGACACTCCAATTTTATTTATTGGTATAGACAATGGCAAACGAGCAAACAGTACACCTGATGGTAGGTGTTGCTGCCGCTGATGGACACTTGCTATGCCGCTGTTTACCGTGAAGAAAGTGAAAGGAGTGTGAATGCGTGCAAAGAGGTTCAGTGAACCTAAAAGCATCACCAAAACCCACCACAAGCAAACACTCTCAGAAAATTAGGCTTCCGGCTCTCTCGCTCACCGAACCAAGCACAGTAACAAATTGCTACTACTGAGACGTCGATTTTCTGCGAGAGTGTGGGGTCCAGGATAGCAACGAACGGACGGACCCGCGGCTGTAGACAGACAACTGAAAATAATGTGGTCCTACCACTAAAAATATTACATGATTACACTATAAGTTAAACAAATTCATCACGTGGTAGGACCACACTGTTTACAGTTATCTGTCTACAGCCGCGGGCCGGTCCGTCCGGGGCAGTACCATGCTCTCGCAGAAAATCGACGTCTGAGTAGTAGCAATTTGTTACTGCGCTTCGTTCGGTGAGCGAGAGAGCCGGCAGCCCAACTTTCTGAGGGTGATTGCGTGTGGAGGGTTCTGGTGGTGCCCTTGGTATCACCGAGCCTCAATGCACGCATTCACACTCCCTTCGCTTTCTTCGCGGTAGGCAACGGCCTTGTAAAGGTCCATGAGCGGCAGCAACACTTACCATCAGGTGTACTGTTTGCTCGTTTGCCACCGTTTGCAATAAAGAAAAAAAGAAAAGAAAAATAGAATCTTAAAGGTAATAATAGGTCTCTACGCTTATGCAACAATAAAAAAAAGAGAGACCTGATTACATAATAAACGAATAAAGGTAACAAAAGTTAATAAAGATGAAAAAGTAACATTAAATATATTTTGTAGTCTAAACTAAGCGTCCGTCTTACAGGTTCCACCTTGGTTACAAATACGTCAAAATTTAATGCCTTTGTTTGACTATTCAAGTAGTTGCTCGCTCGCCATAGAAATGCATTATGACGATAGTTTAGCCGAGGCCGCGGGTGACGTGACCGGGGATTAGTCCGTCACCCGCCGAGAGGCCGACCGCGTGAGGAAAGACCGACGTCCTTCCCGAAGGGGGGACGTCGGTCGATGGGAGGGTACCCCAAGTAGGGGGTATTTCGTCGGGCCAACCACTGATGTCAAGTAACCCCGCTCCGGTGGTCGGCCCAACGACGAAGGCGACGTGGTTTTCGGGTGGGTTGCGGGAGTTGCGTGCTTAAGCCCCTCTGTCGCCCCGGACGGAGTGATGCGGAGGCGCGCCGACCGCAGCCCACCCACAAAAAAAAAAAATGACGATAGTTTACGACCGAGTTGTTAAATATTATTTTATGATTATTTTATATTTTCCGTGTGTTGTTGTTTCGTATGGTGACGGAGTAAGAATACAATTCACCACTCCCTATCTTGCCTGAGGATGACGTAAAAGACGAATAAGGGATGTAATAAGCATATAACATCTATGCAAGAGAAGGGAAACTCGAAACAAAACCCTTCACCAACGTGTCTGACCAGCATGGTACCTATAGTATGGTCAATTTCCCTCTTATTGTGGAGAAGGCTCGAGCCCAATAGTAGGACATATTAAAATGATGAATTATGTTAAATTTTGATTGTTAGTACCTTATTTGTTTCATGGGAGGCGATGTCTGTGTGCCTACTCTTGAATCTCGATTCCAATCCTAAATCCAATCGCAGCTTGAATTTGAGCAAATATGGTACTCTTGAAAGCGACACTAGCGCCCGATTGGAATCAAATTAGGTGGAATGTTTCTAAACTAAATGAATTCGACTCTCGTCGATTAAGTCAAATATTTGCTACTCCCGACGTGATTTTGGCGTAGTTTCAAATAGTTAATGTTGCACAATTTCAAGAAAGCGTCTTTGTGGTGATCGAGTTCGATAACGTTATTAATTTAAAGTAAGAAAACATGGCACATTTGGTGAAAATAACAACGACGAACGCGAAAAATTCATTCTCGATTTTGTTCAAGAGTACCAGATGTATCGTTTGGTGAGATTGAAATCGAATCCGATTCGAAATTAGAATTAATTTCAAGAGTAGGCCCACTGATTGTATCTCATCTTGCTGTCTGGTATCGTGCTAAAGTATGTGTGATTGATAGGTCAATAACACGACAGAACGAGTCCACGTACCCTAATTTCTGTCCACGCATTTTGAGCGAACCACAGTTACTATATGTATTTGATTTCGTAGTTTTCGGGGCGTCGCCCTAGCGGCGGTCAGTCTTTCTGCGAATGACAGATTATCCCCAGTATAAGTGTCCTGCGGCCTCGGCTAAGGATAACGAAAAGATTAGCGAAATATTGAATGAATACTATATAGTCGAACGTTTAACTGAAAAATAGTCTGCGGTTTACACGTTTATGTAATTACATATACGAGTAAACCGCACACTAACTATTTTTATACGTATACTAGCTGACCGAACAGACGTTGTTGTGTTAAAATAAAATAAAGCGCCACCTACCGTGTCCCATTATGAATCTAAACCATTCTCGTATCCCCTTGAGCATACACAAAAAATTTCATCAACATGGTCCAGCCGTTTAGGAGGAGTTCAGTGACATACACACGTACTCAAGAAATATAGGTATATATAAAGATATAGGTATATATAAGATCCGTGTGGTGACGGAGTAAGAATACTATTCACCACTCCCTATCTTGTCCGTGGATGTCGTAAAAGACGACTATGGGATATAATATGCACATAATATTTGCGCAAGAGAAGGAAAACTCGAAATAAAACCCTATATCAACATGTCTGACCAGCATGGTATAGTAGGTCAAATTCCCTCCCATTGTGGAGGAGGCCCGAGCCCAACAGCGGGACGTATGTGGGCTGCGATGATGATAAAGATAACCTCCAACCTTAGCTAAACATTTTAAATAATTAGTAATAAATATTGAAGAGACAATAAAATGTATGTTCCTATATACATTTTATCGTCTGTTCAATATTTTTTACTACTATACTTCCTTCTTTACTTCAAGGTACTTCATACTTCCCTAGCCGAGGCCGGCGGGTGACCGGATCGGGGATTTTTGTCTGTCACCCGCAGAGAGGCTGATCGCGCGATGGCGACCGGCATCCTAGACGTCGAGAGGAGAGGGTACTCCCTCAGGGTATTCTGTTGAGCCAACTACGGAGGATAAAGAATTCGGTACCGGAGGTCGGCCCAACGACGAAGGCGACGTGCTACAGTAGGCTATCGGGCCGCGAGCCACCCCTCTTTCGCCCCGGACGGAGCTGGGCGGCGGGTGCGCTGACCATGCCCCACTCCAAAAACAAAAAAAAGGGTACTTCATACTATATCACTTAGCGATTCCTTTTTGTTTAGAAGATACCTTGGATGATTTCTTTCTTTTCCACGAGGGAAGAGAGAAGTATATAAGTTGATAATGTCACTGCTAGAGAAGGAAAACTGAAAATAAAACTGTGACAGTCGGCCACAATGCACAATACGTATTATTTCTTTCAACATAATATGTTAGCACTTATTGTGACGGAATAAAAACATAGAATTCGTTTTTTACGAATAACTAAGGAATGTAGGCAGTTATCGTCCGTGTACGATCTGGCTACACCGATGGCGTAGTGATCTAAGTATTGACTTTCAATGTCCAGTGTCGTGGATTCGATTTCCACACACGACCAGTTCTTTATGTGATCCACAAATAATTCTTATGAATACGAGTGCCGTTACAACATCATCTCAGCCTCTATAAGTTCTACTATTGGGCTAACGCCTTCTTCACAATGGGAGAGGAATCAACCTACTATTCCATAGTCAGACGTTTCTATATCGAATTTTCCTTCTCTTGCATAGATGTTACCTACATACCACATATCCACGAGCAAGATAATTGGCGTGTTTAATTGTATTTTTACTCCGTAGCCACACGGATCAATGAGTGTTATTTGTCCCCATTTAATTGTATGTTTGTAAAGTCCATCGCGACATAATGGTATATTTCGCGTTATCGTACGTTTGTAGAAAAAACGACACTAATAATAGAAAAAAAGGTATTTAATACATTCAAAGTTTTATTATAACGCATAATCTAGTTAACATTTGTGACGAATCGTAAAATATGTTGACTAGCTAACTTCAGGATGTCGGTTTTGTGTGACGGTATGTAATCTCATCGTAAAAATTTACTCTCATATTTCTTTTTCTAATGTGCTAAAAGAAGTATAACTTGAAAAATATAGGAAGTTCTTGATCAGAATAATTTACAGAATTCTAAATAAACTATAAATTATTATTACGGCTCCAAATAACAGGTATGTTCAGGTAACATAGTTTATATTCTCTATTACGCGAGCCGTCAATGTTTTCTGATATTCTAGATCTCAAAAAGCCACCTATGATTGGAGTTCTTATTCGTTATTGGGTTATTTTTTCGATGCGCTGGGATTGTATTTTTAGGGGTATTGTCACATTTGTTATTCCTCTAATAAAACAGTACATGATCTTGCCTTGGCTATGTGGAACAATGTATATTGGAGGCAACATCATCATCATCATCATCATCTCAGCCCATATACGTCCCACTGTTGGGCTCGGGCCTCCTCCATAATGGAAGGGTAATTGACCTACTTACTATACCACGCTGGTCAGACGTGTTGGTATAGGGTTTTATTTCGAGTTTTCCTTCTCTCGCATAGATGTTATATGCGTTTTATATCCCTTAGTCGTCTCGTACGATCACCCACGGGTAAGATAGGGGGTGGTGAATTGTATTCTTACTCCGTCACCACACGGACACCACATGGAGGCAACATATACCCTATAAGGAGTTTTATTTAGTGTATTATGTAAAGAGCAGATTTTTCACAGCCATTTATACTAGAAAGAGTTATTAATCTAATTGTAATATTGTGCTGAATATTACAAGCTCACACAGCAGTAAGATTTGCTTATTTCCTATCATCCAGTTTTTTAAGTGTTACATATTTTGTATTATTTTGTCTTTTATTAATAAAAAATAAATAACAATGTATCTAAATGCCTAATTTACATCTAAATGCCTAATTTACCGTGTGGTAACGGAGTAAGAATACAATTCATCACTCCCTATCTTGCCTGAGTATGTCGAAAAAGACGACTAAGGGATATAATATGCACATAAGATCTGTACAAGAGAAGGAAAACTCGAAATGAAGCCCTATACAAACATGTCTGACCAGTACGGTATAGTAGATCAAAATCCCTCCTATTGTGGAGGAGTCCCGAGCCTAACAGTGGGACGTATGAGGGCTGCGATGATGATGATGATGATACCTATATACCCGGTTTTACTTGCCTTTTAAATATGTACTGTGTTCGGTACACGGATTTGTGGATTATAAGCGACGTGTACACTTAGTGGATACAGAGAACTTGTAAATAGGTAAGAAAGAAAATATTTTTTTTAATCCTTTTCTCGTAAGTAAAAATGCATTTTACGTCCTATCAATTGTCATTTAATATAGAAATGATAACTTTTCGTGTGATGACGAAGTAAGAATACAACACACTACCCCCCTCTCTTACTCGTAGGTGTCTTAAAAGTTGACTTAGGGTATAATATGCAGATAACATCGATACAAGGTAAACTTGATATAAAATCCTACGTTAGCACATCTGACCAGCATGGTATAGTAGGTCGCATTCCCTCCCACAATGGAGAAGGCCTGAGCCCTATGGTGGGAGCCATATGGGGTGAAAAGTTGACGACGTTACCGCGCCAATCTTAATTTTATGAATTATAATTTTAAAAAAAATTGTTTCTACTTGCAGAACGTTGGTGACGAAGATAGCGAGTGAGTATGGGAGGGGTCTGATGCTGAAGATGATCAATGATTATGATCATGAAGACATGATCGTAGACTATAATATCAAACCGAATGAAATGTAATTTGGATGCTTGTCGTCGACATTTTTAAATACAATCTTATGGTCCAAGGGGAGGAAATTTTTAAAACCCATTAGCAATATAAGGGGTATATCCATACGATGTATTTCGATGCCCGGCACCACCAACGCCCGTCGAGCACCAGGCCTAAATACTTCATGTGGGCCCAGATGCTGATGTCAACCGATTTGACGGTGATCGAGACGCCGATGAGAGGACCCATACGGGGCCCGTGCAACAAGAGGGCTTCTGTCTTGTCCGGCGCCATCGTCAACCCCAGCGCTTCGATACGCCTGACAATCTTATTGGTGCTGAGAGTTACCAGGCTTGCCGCTTCCTCCAGCGTCGCACCACGGGCTGTGAGGAGCGTGTCGTCGGCGGAACAAATTACGGCCAGCCCGGGTGGGAGGCTCCCTCTTAACGGCCAGTCGTAGCCGATGTTCCATAGGGTGGGGCCGAGAACTGACTCCTGTGGCACATCGCACGTTACGGGCGTTTGTACAACGTCCCCTAGTCGGTTGGTGTAGAGAACGCTGCGCCCCTCCAAATAGTCTACCACCAGGGGCCATAACTAAACGGGCACCCCGTGATACCGGAGCGCCACCCTGATGCAGCTGAATGGCAGACTGTTGAATGCGTTGGTAATGTCTAGGGACACAGCCAATAGCAAATACACTAAGACACACTTTCATAAAGTCTTGAACAAAAAAGGGGCACGTGAACCGTTTACCATAAATGGTTCACGCACGGATGTGATAGAATCGCTCGGTGTATTCTGTTTTCGTCGATTCTGTCGCTGATTTACGCATTAAAAATATGGCAATCGCTCATATTCCTTTTTATTGGTTAGATCAGCGATTTACTTCTATAAAGTTAGTAATACCTCAACATATTCTGGGTATCGCCAATGATACAACAAATGCACCTTCTAAGAGGAGCCTTACGTATTTATCTCTTATACCTTGATACCAATAGAAAGGAAACAATGGATGTATGAAGATTTCTCACATTCTATTCTTACTTCCTCACTATACAACTATAACATTAGGGTTATTACTATTGATAAAGTGAAAGTTGAAAGTGTGTGACATTCAATAGATAATTTTATGAATTTTGATTCACACATTTCTTAAAGATTTTTTTTAGGAGTTCAATAAAAGATCATCTTCCTCTTAACCCAACTAGTTGAGGTCGACTTAATAGGTAGGGTAAAACCGGGATAGGTGCTCCACTTTTTAAAAATATTTATTTTATATGAATAATTTCTATGCATGATAGATAGCCTAATCATTTGTGTTGAATTGTCATTTGTTTTTTCTGAACTATCAATTATAGATTTTGCAAAATTGTAGCTTTTTGTGGAACACTTTTTTGAGGATAGATGCCTACTTGTATGGATAGCTGCCCCATTATGGAAATAATAAGAAGGATAGATGCCTGCAGTGCGTCATACATGCCCTTCATGTGTAAAACAGCAATTTTCTTCAAGAAATATTATATTATACTCTTTTCTCATAACACATATTGCATTAGTTTTAAGTCTAGCCGTCTGCCTCATGCCGTCAGGCTCGCCTTGAAAATGTAATTATTGAATATATTGCGTTAGATGTACTGGGCCTGGGTCGATGTAAAGCTATTAGTTTGTCTTTTACGACGTCTAAAATTAATATATAACGCGCTGGTAGAAGTCGTTACCGCCACCACACAGCAATAAGAGGAACTGCAACTTAAATAAAAATATTTTTAATTGACACGTTAACATTAAAATAATATTTTTTTTGGGACCCGAAAGTAGTAACTTTAAAGAATTACTATGATAGTTAAACCGCAAATTATGAATGGTTAGGACCTGATAACGAACTTATCTATTACCATTTACCCATACTTCCGTTCCCAAAAAATATGTAGATGTAAATAAATATTATAAGTTAAATAATAATAATTCTGTGTGGTGACGCAGTTAGCATACAATGTCCCCTCTCATGCCTGTGGGTGTCGTAAAAGACGACTAAGGTATTATGCATAGAACATCTATGTAAGAGAAAAAAACTTGAAATGAAACCCTATTCAAACACGTCGGAGTATCGTGGTATAGTAGGTCAATGTCTCCCCTAATATGGAGGAGGCTCAAGTCCATCAGTGGGACGTATATGAGCTGAAATGATGATGATGAATAAATACACAGCTCGTAGTGGCATTCTCTAGAACAGTCCAAGTCTCATAGTCGAATTATCTGGGATTGAAGCAATAGGTATTTTCTCGAACGTATATTTTGCAATTTTTTTTATTGCAAACGGCGGCAAACTAGTAAACATTACACCTGATGGTAATTGTTGCTGCCGCTCATGGAAGTTTGCTAGGTCCTTGCCTACCGTGAAGAAAACGAAGGGAGTGTGAATGCGTGCAATGAGGTTCGGTGATACTAAAAGCATCACGAAATCCCAACACACGCAAACACCTTCAGAAAGTTGGGCTGTCGGCTCTCTCGCTCACCGAACGAAACGCAGTAACAAATTGCTACTACTCGGACGGCGATTTTCTGCGAAAGTGTGGTACTACCTCGGACGGACCGGCTCGTTATAGACAGACAACCGTAGACAGTGTGGTCCTATCACTAACAGATTACTATTTTGGCAATAGTTTTATGACCGGCAGCCTACCTGACGTCAACCCTCCTAAGGGAAAATAATTGTTGACAAGACCGCATCAGATGAAGTACATCCAGGTCGGTGTAAAACTTTTAGTCGTCTTTTACGACACCGACGAGCAATGTTTGGGTTGTTGGTATTAGTAACCGTCACCAAGCGGTGGCCATCAGATCATAATAAGGGTATGAATCCTTATTATTTTTCTATAATTTCACTCTTTTATACCCGAAGGGGTAAATGCAGTTGTATATTTTGTGTGTGGTGACGGAGTACGAGTACCTTTCACAACCCCATTCTTTCCCCGCGAGTGTCGTAAAGATGACTAAGGGATTATAATATACATGCAACATCTATGCAAGAAAAGCAACAGTTGAAATAAAGTTTATATGACCAGCGTGGTACAATAGGTCAATATCCCACTTAAAAAAATGTATAGGAGGTTCGAGCCCAGCAGTAGGACGTATATGAGCTGATGATAATGGTAATATAGAGATATATGTTAAACGTAATTAAGTTTCACGTGGTAAGAGTTGCTGCAACTGCAGAAAGATTTTGGATCTCTTTGCGTTATGAGAAGTCTTTTATGAGGTATGAGTATTGGTGGTAGGACCACACTGTAGACAGTCTTTTGTCTGCAGTCGCGGGCCGGTCCGTCCGGGGCAGTACCACACTCTCGCAGAAGATCGACGTTTGAGTAGTAGCAATTTGCTGCTGCACTTCGTTCGGTGAGCGAGAGAGCCGGGAGCCCAACTTTCTGGGTGTGTTTGTGTGTGGCGGGTTTTGGTGAGGCCTGAAACCTGCGGTGGTGAGGTCTTGGTCGGGGTATTGAGCGTGAGGGGCTGGCATGGTGTACAGGGAGACCCGATGGGAATGGTCACCGCCGGCCACCTGCCGGTCAGCAGGGGACCCGAACCCAGGATCATCCTCCCTGGGAGGCTGTCCCACCAACCGGCGAAAATCCCGTTGGGTAGTCGTCGTGCCGGTGTGGGAAACCGGAGTGGACCTCGGCGGCTACACACGGGGGGGCATCGGGGGCCCTTCCGTGCTTCGTGTCAGCTCCTCACAACACTCACTCCTCGACCATGCACTATGCCCTGCCTTTTTTTTTTGGTATCACCAAACTCCGTTATACACATTCACACTCCCTTCCTCCTCTTCTTAAACAATAACTCATGGCCAAGAAAAATAAAAAGAGAACGTTTTCTACGGCGGTCCCCTTATCCACATTTGATGTGGATTTTTGCAATATCAGGGGTCTACATAGCAATCTCGACGCCGTCCATCATCACCTCGAGACGGCGCGGCCTGCCTTACTCTTTTTAACGGAGACGCAGATAGGTGCTCCGGATGACATTTCGTACCTAAATTACCCCGGCTACGAGTTGGAGCATACCTTCCGTCGTAAAGCCGGGGTGTGCGTATTCATCCGAGGTGATATCTGCTGTCGCCGCCTTCGGGCCCTCGAACATGGTGACTTGTCAATCCTGTGGCTACGCGTAGACTATGGAGGGCTTACCCGCATCTACGCATGCCTCTACAGGTCCCATGGCAGTGATCCGGGGTCAATTCAATTATTTGAGAACGTCCAATGGGGGATTGACGAAATATTGGAGCAGTGTCCATCAGCGGAGGTGGTGGTTCTTGGAGACTTCAACGCTCATCATAAAGAGTGGCTGGGGTCCCGAACCACTGACCTCCAGGGTCGACATCTCTTCAATATGGTCTCGGCCTATGGTCTCTCACAACTGGTGACACAGCCCACCCGTATCCCAGATATTGAGAGCCATGAGTCTTCTTTACTGGATCTTCTGCTGACTACACACCAGCACGGATATCAGGTAGTGGTTGAAGCGCCTCTTGGATCTTCTGACCACTGCTTGGTCCGTAGCAGTGCCCCTGTTGTAAGGCCTAGTCGTTCTAAGGCGACTGGGACTCGCAGAGTCTGGCAATATAAGTCTGCAGATTGGGATGGACTGCGCGAGTTTTACGCATCCTACCCATGGAAGCGGCTTTGCTTCGCCTCTGGGGACCCTGGCGTCTGTGCGGACTGCGTTACCGAAACGGTTATTACGGGGATGGAATTATTCATCCCCAACACCAAAATACCCGTCGGTGGCCGCAGCCGACCCTGGTTTAACAAAACCTGCAGGACGGCTGCATGCCAGAAACAGTCCGCATATC
The DNA here is from genome assembly GCA_032191425.1 of Lymantria dispar. Taxonomy (NCBI): domain Eukaryota; kingdom Metazoa; phylum Arthropoda; class Insecta; order Lepidoptera; family Erebidae; genus Lymantria; species Lymantria dispar. The sequence continues at coordinate 23,225,072 of CM063454.1, read as the reverse complement.
GGGCCTGGAATAGGGCCAAAAAATGCCAGGACCCGAACGCCAAAGAGGTGAAGCGGAAATTTAACGCCGCTTCTAGATCTAGTAAGAAGGCTATTGCCAGAGCCAAGGCGGAACATGTTGCCAGAATTGGCGAGCGATTGCAAAGCTATCCCGCTGGGAGTCGTGCATTCTGGTCGCTCGCCAAGGCTGCACAAGGCAACTTCTGCCAGCCCAATCTCCCACCACTGCAGAAACACGATGGTAGTCTGGCCCACAGCGCAAAGGAGAAGGCCGATCTTCTAGGTCAATTCTTTGCCTGTAACTCGACTTTGGATGCCGGAGCTGCCACACCACCTACCATCCCACGGTGTGAAAGCTCACTGCCCGAAATCCGCATCACGCAGCGAGCGGTTAGGCGGGAGCTGCGGCTTTTAGACGTCCATAAGTCGAGTGGACCGGATGGCATCCCTGCAGTGGTACTAAAGACGTGCGCCCCTGAATTGACTCCCATCCTCACGCGCCTATACCGACTTTCCTACGCTACTAATAGGGTTCCGTCTTCGTGGAAGGTAGCCCATGTCCACCCGATCCCTAAAAAGGGAGACCGGTCTGACCCATCGAATTACAGGCCAATTGCGATAACATCCTTGCTCTCCAAGATAATGGAGAAGGTTATAAACCGCCAGCTTCTGCAGTACCTTGAGGATCGCCAGCTTATCAGTGATCGCCAATACGGCTTTCGTCATGGTCGGTCGGCTGGTGATCTTCTTGTGTACCTCACACACCGTTGGGCAGAGGCCTTGGAGGGCAAGGGTGAGGCGCTGGCGTTCAGCCTAGATATCGCAAAGGCGTTCGATAGGGTCTGGCACAGGGCACTTCTATCGAAGCTACCATCATACGGAATCCCCGAGGGACTCTGTAATTGGATTGCCAGCTTTTTGGATGGTCGGAGTATAAAAGTCGTCGTAGATGGCTCCTGCTCCGATACCATGACCATTAATGCTGGTGTACCACAAGGCTCGGTGCTCTCCCCGACGTTGTTTATCCTGCATATCAATGACATGCTCTCTATCGAGAATATGCGTTGCTATGCGGATGACAGTACGGGTGATGAGCGGTACACTGAGCAATGGAATATCCCTCGGAGTATTCAGGAAAGAAGGGTTCAACTTGTGTCTGAAGTCGAGCGCTCTCTGGGGCGGGCCTCGGAATGGGGTGAACGGAACCTAGTCCAGTTCAACCCCACAAAGACACAAGTTTGCGCGTTCACTGCAAAGAAGGACCCATTTGTCATGGCGCCTCAGTTCCAAGGAGTAACTCTTCCAATTTCTGAGAGTATTGGGATTCTCGGCGTCAAAATATCGAGCAAAGTCCAGTTTGGGAGTCATTTGGAGGACAAAGCCAAATTGGCAAGCAAAAAGTTGGGCGTCCTGAACAGAGCCAGGCGGTACTTCACACCGAGACAGCGTCTTGTACTATACAAAGCACAAGTTCGTCCTCATGTGGAGTACTGCTCACATCTCTGGGCAGGTGCGCCCAAATATCAGCTAGACCCACTTGACTCCCTGCAAAGACGGGCTGTTCGAATCGTCGGGGATCCCAATCTTACGGACAGATTGGAGTCGCTGGAGCAGCGGAGAGACTTTGGGTCACTCTGTGTACTCTACCGACTCTTTCACGGGGAGTGCTCCGAGGAACTGTTTGACTTGGTACCACCGTCACCATTCTACCAACGTACCACTCGACATCGCAGCAGGGTTCATCCATTTCACCTGGAAACGTTATGGTCTTCAACTGTACGTTTCCAGCGATCATTTCTCCCACGTACGTGCAAGCTCTGGAATGAACTACCTGCTGCTGTGTTTCCCGAGCGCTATGACATGTCCTTCTTTAAACGAGGTTTAAGAAGAGTATTTCCTTCACGGTAGGCAGCGGCCTGGCTGTGCCCCTGGTATTGCAATGGTCCATGTGCAGCAGTTTCACTTACCATCAGGTGTGCTGCTTGCTCGTTTGCCACCGTTGGCAATAAAAAAAAAAAAAAAAAAAAAAAAAAAAAAATGAGGAGTGATCTGAAAAAGTGTTTGACTTCATAATACCGTCAGTCCTATCATTGTAACACCTAAAACAACGGTAGGTTTCCTCTATCACGGGTGGAAATAGTGTCTGTTGACTATGGCAATATTTTATCGGTGCTAATTTCTTGCAAATGCATTTTGGAACGAATTACCTGTTGGAGTTAGGGTTGCCATCCGTACTTTATAATAAAGTATCGTACGCTATTTCGGAGAATTGTACTCTATACTTCATGTGAACAATAAAGTACGCGAAATACTTTATTTCGCCCAAATGAATTTTTTTAGGAAAAATTTTCAAGATAGTGTTTTTGAATCTGTTAAAAATGAAATATTTATTTACTATAAAATAAATATAAAGCACAAAGATGTTGTTTAGCATTGATAATTAATTATTAAAATTTGCTACACATAATCGTAAATCTGTTTTAAAGCAAAATAATGCAAACCGTACTTTATTTGGGCACAATGTATTTTATTTTTCTTCGTTCATTAACCAATATACTTTATTGAAACAAAAAAAATGTGACAACCCTAGTTGTGGTAAAGAAGTTTTTCTTTATTATGGTGATTAAGAAGAGCATTTTTCTCACGATTAGAAGCGATTTGACTATATCCTGCTCCGATCCCAATTGCTTGGGTAACCCCAATATGTAATCTTCTTCCACTGACGTTAATTTTTTGATCGGCCGACCTCCTGACATCAAGCGTTCTTGTGACTATAATTGCTGACCATTTAGTATCGGTTGGGGTTGGCACACCTCGATGTAGCCTTTAGTCGCCTTTTACAGTCCACGGCCAGTGCAAAAGGTTGGTAGTATTCTCAACCGCTACCACTCGGAATGATAATTATAATTTTCTGTTACCTGTACCTTGATCGGCTGTTTGCTTGTCAACAGGGAATTATAAAAACGTCATCTAAATATGCATAATGGTCATTAATAAGATATATTTACCAAGTATCTACTTTTTTATGTTGGCTATAGTTTCCGCGCGGTGATGGCGTAAGAATACAATTCACCACTCCCTATCTTGCCCATGGGTATCGTAAAAGATAACTAGGGATATGATATGCATATATAATCTGTATAAGGGGAAAAAATCTAAAATATAACCCTATAACATATCTGACGTGATCAGCGTGTTGTAGGTCAATTATCCTCCTATTGTGTAGGAAGCCCAGGATGCTTTTTATGGTGTTATTCTGTCAAGGTTGGTATGAATTCGGACCGACCACTGACGACAAGTCACCCTGCTCCGGTGGTCGGCCCAACGACGAAGGCGACGTGTCACCGGTGGGTTACGCGGCTGTGTGCGCCACTCCTCTGTTGTCCCGGACGGAGCCGGGCGACGGATGCACTGACCGTAGAAAAAAAAAGGGTTGGTACAAACAAAACATATGTATTTTTAAATATTTATTGCTACTTTAATTTTTTGTTACAATTATTTTGATAAGATTTAAAATTGACCAGCATAATTTGAACATGAGTAAAAATGAGAATTTCTATGTAATTGAATTGTATATGCAGATATGAATTTGTGCTATGGCGGTAATTTAGGCGAATCTGAGACTTCTTTATTGGATATAGTATTAAAAGACTTTTCGGTTTTAGCTCGAAACATCTTTGCTTAATGGCATAATGCAACAATATATACTTTCTAAATTTGTGACCTTCTGTGTATGTAAAGTGGACTTCGTGTTTGGAAAGATCAAAAAACAAAATCCTCTATCAATAATCAAATAGAATTGAATAATCAGTCGCTAAATAAATAGGTAAAAGTATTTATATTATTTTACAAGGTTTCAGTTTTAATACATTCAAAACGTGAAAGATACTTGATTAGTAAGGCCATATTTAGAAATAACAATAATTTACAAGGAACTTCAAGTAGAATTAAGTTAAAATTCAAACGAATATGTACCGGACATTAAATTAGGTGCCCGTACATAAAGACTAGTTATATTTTTGATTCCAAATTTATAATATGAACAAATCATTTTGAAATTAGAAAAATCCAGACAAATAGATTTATTTATTTTTTAATTTTCTTTTTTAAAACAACACCTCTCTCTAAGGTATTAATTATTCCTTGAATCGCGGCAGTATTAATAGACAACTATCGGACGCAAAATTTAAGCCAAAATCAGAAAAACTATTTGTAGATTATACTTAGAATTGATTGGGAACCACACCCATCACCCTAATTGCTAAAAATTGCTACTTAGACAGTTGTGCAGTTATTTCTATTCTGCTATAAGTTAAATACAAATTACTTTTAACAGCGCCTCTAGTTCTATTAATAGTCAAACGTTGCGTTCATAAATATTGCTATAATATTTATTTTCGAGCAATAATTATAAAAATGGAAAACATTCTTATATTATTTATATAGTTTCGAATAAATTATATTATAATTTGAATTATATTAATTATAATCTGTTATAATTTTGATATAAACACAGTTTATTCACCATTATAATACACACATACATAACTTATAAATGATAGGTTGATGAGAATTAGTAGAATATAGCAAGGTGTATGTACTAGTGTAGGTAATTATATCATAACATTTATAAGTATGTGAACAAGTTTTTCATCTATTAGGTACGATTTTAGACATAGTTTTTCTTTTGAGAATTTTGTGACGGATAAAAACAATGTTCTAAATTTGTAGCTTCAGAAATAAATCAGGTACATATGATAACTATTTTTGTTAATACAAATCTAGTAAACATTAGTTAGGCTTCACCCTATATGTAGGTATTAAGAAATAGGTACAGATAATAATATCTAAAATTTTTAACCATACCCATTCGTTCCTTTTAATTACAAATACCACATATGTAGCAAATTATTGTAATCCTAGTGTGAGGAATGTATAATATATTTATAATATTTATTAATTCGTGATAGAATAAAAATACTGTATGTAGGTGTTGTTGAATAGCTAAGTATTATTGTTAACGTGTTTTCTGCATGTGTGGTGAATGGATTCTGCGAAAAGAAAATTAATATTAACAGTTATAAATTTTAATTATTAAATTAAAATTTATCTGTAGAAATGTTATTATATTATAGTTTCACTTATATTTAAATGTGTCTCTAAACGTAAGTGCAACGATAATAATTTGACATAAGATAATGTAGTTTTATTCATTATTTACTGACGGGTGAGATGTAGTGAGAAGTGGATATGACAGAGTTCTGATGCTGTGAGTATATGTTTTACAATTAGCATAAAAATAAAAATCTAATTGAAAACACTCAACTCTACATAAATTAGCTGGTTTTAGAAGTAGCAGGTTACACTAGGTGTGAATTGTGATACAAAAAATTACGATCTATTTCGATATTGGTCGACGACAAATCGATATAAAGGTATATCTATGCTTACTGCGGATATTATCTAAATTATAGTAAAATGATAATGCTTATAAATTATTAACTACTACAATACTATGTATTCTCTTTTTTATAAGACTTAGTGCTATTTTTTGCCTGGTGGGGAATAGAAACCATATAATTAACGGACACAAAATATACATCAATCATTTTTTGGTGAAATTTACTTACATATATGTAGTTAGCTATTGCTTTTTTAAAATAGTAGATAGCCAAATTTGATTTCGGGAAATAATACTGTCAGTACTTTTTCTTCAACTACACCTTGTATCACAATAAGAGGTAAAATAGCTTATTATTCAACGCTGCCCGATGGGTTGGCATAAGTTTTGAATTTACCTTATTTTGAAGTAATATTGCGTGAATCTTTATTAGTATTTAAAGACATCCACCGCCAATAAAAGCTCTATGGTCTATTCATAATAAGGCAGGTACTGACTACATATTTAAATTTGTATTGCGTACACATTACCTTGCAGTTGATTTGAAGAGCAAATAAACTTCAACGCTTCGTGTATTGTGAGTTACATTTTCACGCAGGAAAAACTTTTGTAGTTCGTGCAATACTATTGCTTTAAATTTTTAATTCGAGTAAATATTTATTACTATCATTATTCTAAGAAGAAATGAAGTTAGGGTTAGAGAGGTAATTGCCTCTCATATATCTTCGTTCTCTTCAATACCTTATAACTGTTTAATGTAGACGCTAGCCTCGGTGTGTGGTGGGTCAGGCTGAGGAGCAAATGACAGGTCGGCGTACTGCACTGTATAGATCTTCTTATAGTTCAAGCGTTCGGCTGCAGCAGCTGAAAATGCCGAGGTTGTGTCCATTCGTAGGGCACGCGCACCCATCATTCGTGCAAGACGCCTGTGAGTAAAGTATACATTAATTAATATTTTCTTTAAGATATTACATGACTATCTTGATGTTAATAGTTATTTTATTTTATCTAATTAGTTGTAGAGTTACAATAGCTATGAGAACCGCAGGAGACATTTAAATTGTTCATTCCATTTTATCAAAATGTTACTTGTTATTGTTATATTATACTTGTTATTTTATCAAAATGTGACACTTTTATGTGTATAAGACCTCGACACCTAAAGAACATCAAATAAATAAAGCTTGTAAAAACTTAGTTTATTATAGATATTACGTTACATTTAAAATTTGTATTTAAATTGTTTTCGGTATATCTAAAATTTAGGTGCTGGTTCGATTGTGAAAATTTGTGAACATTATTTTTTGATGAACCGACAATCGCTGGGGGAAAAAGTTTCCTCTGCGATAACATAGATGGACGCAGTGTAAGACGTTCCCTACTAGCGAGACCGGCGATCTGGTGAAACTTGCTGGGCGTCGTTGAATGCAAGTGGTACAGGATCGCGCTTTGTGGCGAGACATGAAGGTAGGCCTCACTCATCACAACACCACAAAGTACACATGAAGGAGGCCTACGTTCAGTAGTCAACAGCGGTAGGCTAAATGATGATGATATTTTTTTAAATTTCTATATTATATTTATTTAGCTAAACTTACCTTATTTTGATTTTATATTCAAGTTATTATTATTGTATTCATTTAAGTCCTATTTTTGTAAATATTTGTTTTACTAATAAAACATAGCCAAGTCGAATGCTGAGATTCAATAGATTATAAGATATTTGATTGATGTAAATAATTAGTTTCCCTGTGGTGGCCAATTAAGAATTCACCACCCTCTCTCTTGCCCGTGGAGGGATCCCTCCATAGAATCCTTATTTGTCTTTTCAAGAGAAGTCTATGTAAGAGAAGTCTATGTAAGAGAAGTCTATGAAGGAATACTTGAAATAAAACCCTATTCCAGCACAACTGACCAGCAGGTCAATATCTCTCCTATTATGGAGAAGGGTCCAGTAGTGGGGCGTATATAAGCTGTGATGATGACGAGGAAATAATTCGACTGTTAGAATTTAAATAGCCTAATGTATCAACACATGAAAAGCAAGTATTTTTAGTAATAGAAATGAAAACAATTATTTTTTGCAAAAAAAGAAACCGCGTTCAATAATGTAGACAATGTAGATAAATTTTTAGATTATTGTTTTGCTTTTTCAAAAACCGAAACCGCCTCCTTTTTTGAAGACGGTTAAGAAATTGTTTTATATTTACTTAAGAATGTTACATATTCCCTTAATAAAGTAGTTCTGCATTCTCCTCGGCATTTGGCATCTATGCGCATATCTCAAGTCTTTGTAGATGAAGTCGACAACCAAACTATAACTATTATAATATCGGACTTGCTTCTCATTTTCACATTTATATCTTTAGTGGAAGCATTCACTGAAAATTGGCATTGTTAAAGTTTTGATTTGGCAATAATATTATTTTACTAAACTACTACTATTAATACTTAACTAGCTCGAGTAATTTGACGATATTTTGTAAAGATAATTTATAAAATTCCATTTGGTGATCCGTCACCTTACTTACTCTAGTAAGAATACAATTTACCACACCCTTTCTTACCCGTAAAAGGGATTATAATATGCATACATCTATGAAAGAGAAGGAAAACTCAAAATAAAACCCTGTACCAACCCGTCTGACCTATGACATATACTCATCAGATGTGCTAGACATGTTTAATTTAGATGTTTGGATAACAGGTATAATTAATGTAAGTAGTATTGTAAAGCTTGATTTAAAATGTCTGAAAGGAAACAAAAGAAGTAATAACTGTAGCTTAGTAAAATTCGAAATTATAAATGAGCTAAAAGAGAAATATCAAGGCGGGATATGGTTTTATACAGATGGATCAAAAAGTCCAAATGGTCAAGGATCAGCAGTATACTGTAAAAGTGAGGGCATTTCCGCTGTGTACAAAATCCAGGCAAGTGTTTCAATTATGACATTAGAGCTAGTTGCAATCCTAAAGGTCTTAGATTGGATCCAGAAAATAAAATGTCAATATTTTGTAATCTTTACTGATATGTGTACGTATGTACCAACACGAAAGAGATTTAATGAAACAATCGTTGTGCATTAATGATTCGGATGTTGGCATTGTCCAAACTATGTTGGCAAAGCCAACGTCTGAAGCTGCAAAGCATTTATATAACCTGGCGGTTCATCGTAGTAGTTAAGTATTGCTACTGTATCTATATTATATTACCTTTGTACTATATTTATATTATATTTGTATTTAAGTTTAGGGCTTACATATTCATAAAGAATAAAAGTCCCAAATAAATAAAGAAAAAAAACCCGTCTGACCAGCGTGATATTGTAGGACGATTTCTCTCCTATTTATTAGCATTAGTAATAATATGACAGGTCAACTGATCCCCTCTTTATTTAATTTTTGTTATTACTTTTATATCCTTATATTTTAATTTAAATGAGATTGATATAGTATATCTTTTTCCCTATATACATGTAAAGGAGAAGCATAACTTTGCAACATGTAGTTTATTAGCTAAGATTTACAACTGACCACCTAGCGTCCTTTGTGCGAACTCAATCGGTGACCAAAAAATTAGGGCTCGTAACCGATCTCCATCTTGAACACGGTCTTAAGTAAATAAATAGCTAATTGATTAAATTATGCGATACATGATGAAAATCCATTATAAATAGCGAAATATTTAGCGTATTTATCTTAATCAAGATTGAGATCGGTTTACAAATACGGGTCAAAGTGGTATTGACTGAGATCGACATAGAGATGGGATCGGCTTTTGCAACATAATTGAGATATGTTAAGGTTGTTAGTTCTAATAGCTGTTACCAGCAGCAGTAAATTATTCTATTTTAAACTAGTAGATTCACCATTTTGACAATGTTCGACCTCAAACTCCGATTTTGAACAAACAGCTTATCACATCCTTTGAGAGTGCATTCTCTGGCGCAAGGAGCGGGACCTCATGTTAGACAATCTGCATATCACGTCTGGGGAAATATACTATTCGGATCTTGTAGCAACTCGAGAAAATTTCCGTGCGCTTAGGCGCTTTTGCCATAATTACTATTGTAGCTAAAATTAAAGCTCACAAATAGGTCCATTAAGGTCAGTTTAATCCGTGATGCTTTACCGCTGCGTTTCACGTAGTTGTACAAATTCTTATTTACTGGCTTATTAGCCGACTTTGCTTCATGTCTCCCGATTTGCATAGGAGGGAAGTGGAATTTTTCCAACTCGTCCTGCTTTTCTTTTCTAATTAAATTTGATGCGGGTCCTAAGACAATTAAAAGCGTTTCCCAGACTTCCTGAGAGTCAAACCTCGGTATCTTATATGGAGACTATTGTGAATCCTGGCTTACAGGAGTTACAGTGGTGGGAATGTGTGATGGGATTAGTCCCAAAAAAAAGCTGTTACCAGCACTCTAAATATAGTTATCCCTGTCATAGTAAATCACAGCCTCTTCCTGTATGAAGCAAATGATAGTTAATTGTTTTTTAAACAAGTAGGAAGTAATTATTTTGTCTATTACATAAGTATAAAGGTAAATAGTAAATGCACGAGATGGCATGTCACACGGCACACAATGCTTCCTTATACGGTTTTTAATTCTGACGTATTATTAAAGTATATTTATAGTTACTAGTTTGTGTGTTAAATAAATTGCAACTTATATGTTTATTTATTCATTCAATTGCTCACTATACTTACAGTTTCCCAAAACGTGTAGTAAGCCATTACAATTTTATGATTTAAGTTTAAATTTCAAGAATACATCGAATTTGGTGAAGAATATATCAGCTTGCGGATAGTGAGGAATCAGCGAGTTGAGCAGTGCAATAGCCTGATCAATAGGTGCATATTGTGCAGTACACGTACGCACCTGCGTGAAGCGAGCAGGCAGCGTGACCAAAGCCGTGTATACATATATATACCGTGTCCCAAAATTCAACGATAAGCGAGCACCAACAGGTGGGCCTACTTATGACTGCTCGAGAAAAAAGAAGAAAAAAATTCTACCCTTATTTTTTTTCATAACGACAAAAAAAAATCTTTAAGAAATGAACACCTTTAATATATTGTTAAGTGCCATTGCTACAATTTTACAAATAATTTAGTGTTTTTTGTTTGTATTAGCAACCTAAGTAGCACTGCTATCGATTATAACCATTAATAATCCCAGAACGTCTATAGTTTCTACACAAAAATTAACCAAAACTGTGTGTTTCCATAAATTTTGTAAGATTTTGACTTTCAGCTCACTTTCACTCATCGTGGTGAAAAAAAATGTATTGACACTACTATGGCAAATAGTTTTAAAAATTGGCGCAACTAACTAACTATAATTCTAAAATGGTATAATATTCTAGGCAAACTAGCCAAAAAAATATGCATAGGTACTATTTCAGAACAACAACCATATTTCGCAAATTGTTAGTGTTGATAGTAATCACTTTTACTATGTATCCAATATATTTTGGTACTAGTACCAGATATTTTATAAATGTGCATGGAGCACGTGACTGAGTAAACAATACATTTTACATTTGGCCGTATTGAATTCTAAGTGATTGCGCGCATTCCATTAGCTCAAGCAACGTCATTAGCTTGCTCTCGTCTTCCTTTAAGTGGGGTCGACTAGGCACGGATTCAGCTTTCAAAGAAGTCCGTGGTCATCATCATTCAGCCAAGACGTAGGCCTCCTTTATGTTTCGATACAAAGTGCGGTCCTGTGCCTCATCTATTACTATCTGTTCTACGGATTTTTGTATTTCAGATTCGCAGCTTCATGACAGGCTGATCCACGTTCGCTAATAAGATTTGACCGACAGTTTTCAATCTAAGAGGAAATTGTAACATTAAACTTTATCAGCGCAGCGGTCGTAGGGAGTGCGTACTAAAAGTACAAGTTGAATATGATTCATGTATGTTAATTATAGTGTCTTTATGAATCTAGAGCATCTGTTGTGAGTTGGTTCAATAACAATTATATAGGTCTTGCGATGCGCTTCGTTATGATGTAAACATTGCACAAGATGTGTATAAGCATTTATTTATATATTTGTTACTGTAAAACCATGATGTTATTTGTTTTTATTTTTCTCGTTATGTGCCATAACATGTTTCTTTAGCTTTCATAGACTCCTGTCAGCTCTCACATCTTTCATAAGCATTCACACAATCTATCTAATCTCTTTTTGGGTCTGTCACGATTCTTATATTCATACATAATCATATTGATAACCCTCCTTGATAACATACTTTTAATCTTTTTCATCCTTCCTCATCATCATGTCCATACTAAGATAATCTCGCGTTACGAATCTTCTCTATCACTGGTGTCAAATCTTCCTTAACATACTCATTTCTTATTAATGGCTTTTTTCATTGTCAACGTTGGCAAACGAGCAGGCAGAACTACAATATTTGGGGTTTAATTCATGTGTTAGTTAAAGTTTATTTCTTTCTAAATTAAATATTTCTCTTTCTTTCTGTCATTATATGTTATAGTAGGTTAATTTCGCATTAATTGTGGAGTAGGCTCGAGCTCAGCAGTGAGACGTAAATGAGCTTCACTGGATAATCTTGGGAATTATTGAAGTTTGGGATTTTACTGTAACACATATTCGTTGAATTGTGCAGTCATGTACCTAATACATCCTATGACTTTATTATTACTAATGTTATTTACGTGCGTCATGACTGATTAACAATAATACAAGTTCTTATGTAACATAAAAAGAAAACAAGAAAACGTTAATATTTCACTGTTTTTTTAATTTTTTTTGGCGGCGAGTCATGGTCAGCTTACCCGCCTCCCGCTTCTGTCCGGGGCGACAGAGGGGTGGCGCGTGGTCCCATAACCCACCCGTAGCAAGTCGCCGTCGTTGGGCCGACCACCGGTGCAGAGTTCCTTATTGTCAGTGGTAGGCGCGACGGAATACCCTGGGCGCGGGGTACCCTCTCCTCTCGACGTCCCTTTCCCGGGATGTCGGTCGCCGTCGCGCGGTCAGCCTGTCTGCGCTTGATGGACTAAATCCCCGGTCCAGTCACCCACGGCCTCGGCTAGGGAAAAAGCCTCGGCTAGCCTAATATTTCATCTTGCGGACATCCGTGTGGTGACGGAGAAAGAATACAAATCACCACCCGATATTTTAGCCGTAGTGTTCGTAAAATGACTAAGAGATATAATATGAAGATAACACCCATGCAAGAGAAGTAAAACTAAACCCTATACCAAACCATCTGACTAGCGTGGGTAGGTAGCTCAATTTCCTTATTATTGTGGAGGAGACTAGTAGTGGGGCATATATGAGTTGAGATGATGATAATGATGATGAATATTTATCTAGTACTAGTGGTCGCCGAGTGGTCGAACTTCGGCCATAATTTATTTAAATTAATTTTCTACTACCTTTTTCTTTTAATTTTATTAATGTATAATTGTATATTGAGCAATCTGTATTTCACTAATCTATACCAATAAATAAAATTAGAGTGTCTGTTTGTAATGTCAAAATAATAGGCTTTTATCATGTTCACACGGTTATTTGCACGACACCTATGCCTAAAATACAGATTAAAAATTTTTTGTCTATCTGTCTGTTTGTTCCAGGTAATCTTCAAAACGGCTGGACCGATTTCAAAAATTCTTTTACCAATGGAAAGCTATAATATCAGGGCGTAAACCAGGCTATATTTTATCCCGGTATTCCCACGGGAACGGGATCTACGCGGGTAAAACGACTAAAACCGAAGCGAAGGGAGGGCGGGTTGCTAGTAACTAATATATAAGCACAAATCTCTATTAGACATTGTCATCATAATTATGATTATTTGACATTCAGTCCGACCAGAGATTTTAACCGTTAACACTCACACAAACGTTTGTGTGTGTGTTTGTGTAGCCATTGCATGGTAGTGTGCGTAATGCCTTTTTTAATGAATTTAATGCATTTCTAATCCATTATTATATGATATTTCAGTTTTCTGCACTTCTCCTCATTATATACATCAACTGTGCCGCAATTCATACTTATCCATCCACGTAATTTTCGTAAAAAGGGGTACAAAGTTTTCGCTTCACGTATTAATATATAGATTCTATGAAAAACAATCGAGGAAAACAAGCCTATAAAATTTTATGACATAGAAGTAACAGAGAAGTTAAAATAGAATATACATATATATTCAAGAGAGGGCGATCTCGAAAAAAATCTATATGTCAAACTCGTCTAGCAGTGCAATGAGTTGAAAATAAGGCTAATTACTCTTATCTACCAAAGGCCGGTAACCTACAGTAGAATTATATGAGTTGAGAAAGAAGTCGTCGTCGTTTCAGATCGTACCCGCCCCACTGCTGGGCTTCAGCCTCCTCCCATTAGGAGGGAAATAGACCTACTCATACCATGCTGATCAGACATGTTGGTATAGGGATTAATTTCGAGTTTTTCTTCTCTTGCACAGATGTTATGTAGATATTATATCCCTTAGTGGTCTTTTACGACATCCACGGGTAAGATAGGGAGTGGTGAATTGTATTCTTACTCCGTCACCACACGGAAGAAGTACAAAAAGAAAATTTTAATTTTTTTTTTGAAGACTTCACCCTGCACTAAGGAAATAATCCTTGTATTGCGGGGGACTTTACAAACATATAATTAACGGACACAAATTACATCCAGACTCGGAACAACAATTTGTGGATCGCACAAAGTGTTGTCCCGCGTGGGATTCGAACCCCCGACACTGGCGCTGTAGGTCGCTATCTTAACTACTACGCCATCTGTGCAGTCCTAAGGATTGATCCTAAGGAAAGAAGAAAACGGTAATTGAATTCTGTGTTTAGTATAGTTACCGCAGATGTTGAAATTACACTAATGAAATTGCATAATTCACACAAAACTCCTTGAAAAATAAAAGTATAACGGACAATTAAATAAATAAATATACACAATATAATATATATAAAAATAAATTATTATTACATAAACGAATTATGTTTTATTATAACTACGGTCAAAAACCCCATTATTATATAGGAAGACCCTGTAAGACTTTTAAACAGTAAATTATGAAATTATTTTATTCACTTTATGGTTATTATAAAGCTAATTATCGTATTTTATACTAGAGATTTTATCAGTTTTGTTTGTAGTATTATTTATTGTTCGAAGTATCCCATAATAAAATGACCATATGCACGTCTATCTCACGAAAGATTTTTTTTTTACAAATAAATACCATCATATAAGATTTGACTATACTTTCGTAAAAAAAAATCAACGGAATCTATTTTTTTTTTTTTTTTTTAAGACAACACCCTGCACTAAGGAAATAATCCTTGTATTGCGGGGGACTTTACAAACATATAATTTACGGACACAAATTACATCCAGACTCAGAACAACAATTTGTTAATCGCACAAAGTGTTGTCCCGCGTGGGATTCGAACCCCCGACACTGGCGTTGTAGGTCGCTATCTTAACCACTACGCCATCTGTGCAGTTTTATATAGCGCACTTTGCTGTGTGGTGACAGGGTAAAAATACAATTGACCACCTCCTTTCTTGCCCGTGGGTATCGTATACGACGATTGTGTGATTAAATATGCATACAACATCTACGCAAAAGAAGGGAAGTTCGAAATAAAAAAAACTTTACCATCACATCTGGTATAGTAGGTCAATGTGCCTCTTATTGTGGAGGAGGCTCAAGCCCAACAGTGGGACGTATATGAGTTGAAATGAAGACACTCTCAGAGCGCCTTACATTTTTTTTTTATTTATTACTACATATTATCAATAATACAAAAATGACAACTGTTTGCTTACAATCTGAAAATCACTAAGATTTGTCCAGATTGAAATAATATTCTGCATTACCGAACCAACAACAATCATTTAAAGAACAACAAACCACTTAATCATAATTAAATAACCTACCTACATTTAATGTTTAAGATTTGAGCCACATGGAGGACTCCTTTAATATCTTCCTTCTTTAAATATTACTATTTATTATTACAATAATAACTCGTAAAAGACGACTAAGGTATTAAATATGCATATAACATTTATGCAAGAAAAGGAAAACTCGAATTAAAACACTATACCAACCCGTCTGACCAGTATGGTATAGTAAGGTCAATTTCCCTCCTATTGTAGAGGAGGCTCGAGCCCAGCAGTGAATATATGAGCTCAGATGATGATAATGATTATAATAACAAATTCATGTTATGAAAATTACATATTTTTTAAATTTAATTGATTCAACTCGTCAACAGCTAGACGGAGAATAGGGAACTCTTGATAACAGATACTTCACACCTGCGGGTATGGTATTGAAAAAATCACAAGTTAAAGATTGAGCATTTGTCGCTGTATCCTTATATTAGTATGAGGCGAGAGAAGAAATGTTGTTAGAAAAGATATAGGTAAGTACGTATTTTGAATGCCTTAAGTTTAGGTTATAGGTGAAAATTGAAAAAGATAGTTGAATTGTGTATCGTAAGACGAGCAAATAAAGTGAACAGAAAGATGATATATAATACAGTGTGTAGAAGAAGTAAGCATATTCCATTGCTGCCAATATTTTAATAATTGAGTAAAAGATAATGATAATTTAGTTAATAAAAAGAAGATTGCAGCGTTAGTATAGTAATACCTAGGTATACTAAAGCTGAATAAAGAAAAATAAGAGCTTTTATATGTTTTGAACTTTTTTCATTTGCCGTAAAGCGACACATTGTCCTTTTACTCTGAAATTACGGATTATAGACAGATAACTTTAAAAATTATTGATTGCTTTTATTTCTTCCATGCGCAAATACCCTCAGAAAGTTGGGCACCCGATTTTCTCACTCATTGAACGAAGTGTGTATATCCAAAATAATTTCCTATTATTCTAAATTAGCATCAGTGTTAGAAAAAATATTAATTAAAAAAATTAAAAACAAGCTTTTATTTAAATACTCCAAAACGAAGAAAACTTGTCAAGGCTATTCAAACCGAGTCCAAACTCGACGGTTTTATCTGGTTTAGTTTAGGAGTTCCTATAGCCACCTTCCGACGCCATCTTCAGACTAACTTCATGGTACCATATTATTGCAGTGAGACCGAAGTTACGTAAGTAAATCAAATTTCAACCTTATCTAACGACAGGAAGTGGTTCTAATTTAACTCGCAAGATTTGTCCCATACTAACAGAGCAAGTGAAATAAAAGTTTTTAAAAATTATATGCTATATGTTTGATTATATTAAAAAGCCTACCTTAATAAAAAGCCCAATGAACTATTGTTTTTTTTTATTTAAAATAAAATAACTAAACTCATACTTGCGCAATAAACACAGTTAATGGATTTACATATTTTTCATTTATATATTTATATATCTTAGATAGAAATTGATAATATCTTAGATACATTCAAAAGATAGCTGAAAGCCTTCCACATCAAATTAAAATGTATATAATATTAGTGGATCAATGTCGTCAAAGTTGCTTAATATATGATTCGGATCAGGAGTGGTGAAACTTTTTTATATACTAACCAATTTCCACAGTTTTATCTGCGTAGTTCTAGTTACTGTGTGTGTTCATTACCGTTCCCTACTGACCTAGGATGCGCAGTGGAAGGGGACACCAGGCCAGTGAGGGATACCAAATGGGTAATAACATTGGCTTGCGATTACGCAAGGCTATTTTAAGTTCTCCTAAATGATAGTACAAGAACAGATTTTAACACTTACGAGTAGATACCGCGGAGGTAGCTATAACGTAACCTAACTCAGCGTTCGGTCTGGCCAGACAAATTGAAACTAACTGAGGGGTTACTTAGCTTTGTATCCAAAAGCGCGGTGATGACAACGGCCTCGTACACTTCAAGGACTCAGGCTTGCTACTCGTACACACAATTTAATGTTCACAAATATATACTTAATTCTAATTAACTCGCGTACATAAGCGGTACACAAAACAAAGGGTGGCGCGCAATATTACAAATACCACGATTTCACGGCTTTAGTCCACAAAAGACATAGCAATTACAAAATATGTGCGTACGCGACCGTTACTTCCAACGCAAGTCGATCCGCGAACAAAACGAAAGTGAAAGTGGAGTAACCAAAAAGGCGGAAACAAAATGACCCCGGGGCCGGCCGACGCGACGGCCCCGTGTCATCCGCGAACCAAAAGTCCAGCTTTAGTCCCAAAAAGGCGGAAACAAAACGACCCCGGGGCCGGCCGACGCGCCGGCCCCGTGCCATCCGCGTACCAAAGTGAAAGTGAAAGTGAAAGTGGCGGCCGGCTCCGAGCCAACCGCGAACCACAAAAATCAGAACTACCCTACATGGATTTAATTATTAAACTAATATAAAAATGTTTGGTACCGAACATCTACCCGCCTCGGACAGGTCTACCTGGCCGCTAATCAATTGGTAAACGGGACAATGTTGCTACCGCTCTCTTCAGTACCGAACCGTCCACCTGAACCTCAGCAAAACGAGGCACATTATCTGCGCCATATACTAAATTTAAAATTCGGCCGCGACGCCAGCACAGTGGCGGCAAATTGGTATCTTTTATCAAAACGAGGTCACCAACTCGAGGTGGATTAGTCTTGTCAGTCCACTTAACGCGCTGCTGGAGAACATGAAGATATTCTAAGCTCCAACGCTTCCAAAAGCTTTGAGTAAGCTGTTGGACCAACTCAAACCGCGAGAGACGACTTGGTCTCACATCAACAAAGGGGTACTCAGGCAAAGCATTAAGTGGCTGACCAATCAAAAAATGACCCGGTGTGAGAACCTCCAAGTCACTCGGGTCTGAAGAGATCGGACACAACGGTCGCGAGTTCATTACGGCCTCTATCTTACAAAACACAGTTGCGAGTTCTTCAAATGTGAGTACAGACTCACCAATAACTCGTCGCAAATGTGCTTTAGCAACCTTAACTGCGGCTTCGAAAATACCACCCCAATGTGGGCATGCTGCCGGACTAAATTTCCAGGTTATACTACGACTGGTTAGTTTATTACCAATATTTGTGTGATTGCTGGCTAAAAAATCATGTACATCTTTCAAATAATTATTAGTTCCTTTAAAATTTGTGCCACAGTCCGAACGTATCAAAGAAGGCAGTCCTCTCCTTGAAACAAATCTATCAAGTGTCGCAACAAATGCCTCGGTGGAGAGGGATGACACTAATTCAAGGTGCGCCGCTTTAGTTGACAGACATACGAAGACACACAAATAGGCCTTGACTGTTTTACTATTTCGTAGAGTTGAAGTCTTAACCAAAAAAGGACCTGCAAAGTCGGTGCCTACACCGGCGAACGGCCTCGATTCTCTGACACGATCAGAAGGGAGGTCACCCATCAAAGGTTGCATGGTACTAGCCTTCAGCCTGTAACAAGGCATGCAACGAAATACCACACTGCGAATCGTTCTTCGAGCAGACAAAATCCAAAATTCTCGCTGCAATATGGCTAATAAGGCGTTACAGCCAGCGTGAGAATTTCTAATGTGACGGTCCGTCACCAACAATTGCACAAAATGACCTTGCTTGGGTAACAATATAGGATGCCGACTACCGTAGGGTAGACTAGAGTTTCTGAGGCGACCTCCAACACGTAAGATACCCGTGTTGTCCAAAAAGGGGCTCAACATACGCAAGGCTCCTGTTAGTTTAGCCTTACCAGCTTTCAAAATTTCAATCTCCCTTTCAAAATATGTATCCTGTACCACACGTATCCAATGGCAAAAGGCCTCCTGTCGTTCTTGTGGTGATAGAAAAGCCTCTAATTTTTTGTTCCGTAAGTGCTTACAGTTGTAATAGAAGCGCTTAATCCAAGCTGTTACACTTACTAATTTATCGAGGGAGCTATACCGATTCAATAAGACATTTGGATCGAATTCATAAGCACGCCTCTCAACAGCGAGCAGTCGCAATCCAGGCAACGGACCTACGTCCAAAACCGGCGTCAGTGGCCATTCAGACTCTGAGCGTAATAACCATTCCGGTCCCCACCAAAGGGAGTGCGTTACCAAGGCGGGGGATGTACAACCCCGAGATGCACAATCAGCTGGGTTAAGCTCACCAGGCACATGCCTCCAAATCAAGGGAGTCTCAGATTTCTGAATTTGGGAGACTCGGTTCGCTACAAATACCTCTAAGGTGTGAACTGAAGCCCTTAACCAGCACAAAACAATTTGGCTGTCAGTCCACGCGTAAGTGGTGCTAATGTTCACAGTATGACGCAACAAATTCGACACGTGATTAAGAAGACGCACAAGCAGAGTAGCCCCTGCCAATTCAAGTTTAGGGATTGTCAAAGCAGTCCGTAGGGGTGCCACCTTGCTCTTCGCCATGACCAGTGAGATCTTTACTTGGCTGTCAGAACCCACCGTACGCAAATATACACAAGTGGCGTAACCCCGTTCAGAGGCGTCCGAGAAACCATGCAGAGTTGCCTGGTACTTTCCTGGAGGAAGCATAGAACGAGGGATCGATACCTCATTGATCGCAGGAAGTGAGGATACAAATTTGGTCCAGTCTTCCATCAAAGCTCCCCGAAGAGGTTCGTCCCAGCCTAGTCCTGCCATCCAAAGCCTTTGTAAAAAGCATTTAGCCCAAAATATGACGGGACATATCCAACCATTTGGATCAAATGTTCTTGCAACCGTGGAAAGCACCAAACGCTTAGTCCAAATGCGCGGCAACTCTAAGTCAACATTGTAAGTGAATATGTCTGGGGCTGGTTTATACTGAATGCCGAGAACAGTCATCATAGCAGGGTTCTCGATATTCTCGAACAAATGCGGATCTTGCTGATGTTCATCCGGAAGTCCCTTCAAAAGCGCAGGTGAGTTGGATATCCACTTCCGTAACTCATAGCCCGCGGTGGCTAAGATGCCTATCAATTCATCCCGTAGAAGGATGGCCTCTTTCTCAGAGGGTGCACCAGTACAAATGTCATCGACATACAAATCCTCTTTCAAAATCGCGGCTGCGCGAGGAAACTTTAAGCGCTCCAGGTCCGCGAGCTCCCACAGAGACCGTATAGCCAAATAGGGGCTTGACTTTAACCCGTACGTGTTTGTATTGAGCTCATAAACAACCATGGGATCCTGGGGGCTTTCACGCCATAGAATCAACTGATACCGACGGTCATCCGGGTGAATAATCGTCTGTCTGAACATCATCCTTATGTCAGCCACAAATACAACCTGATGTCGACGAAACCGAGTGATGACGTCACAGAGATCCTTGATCAATTTAGGACCAGCATACAAACAATTGTTCAACGATACACGCGTTGAAGTTTGCGCAGAACCATCGAATACTGTACGCAATTTGCCATTTGATGCCTTAATTACAGCATGATGCGGTAGAAAGAAGTGATCCACTGTTTGCCAATCTAATTTCGACACAGACATGTGTCCCAACTCCTCATATTCACGCATAAAATCAATGTATTTCTCCTTTAGGAGAGCATCTCGAGCCATTCGGCGCTCCATAGCCAATAGTCGTTTCTCAGCAGCAGGCCGCGAGATGCCAAGTGGTGGCCGTACGGCGAGAAACGGCAATCGAGTCATAATCTGACCAGTACGTAGGCGACTCGTATTGTTTTGGTAAAACAATTCGCACTCCTCATGCTCCGGATCAGTGCGCGGAGCCTGTGGTGGTTCTTCCACTTCCCAAAACCTCTGAACCGCATCAGAGAGAGCAGAGCCTACCATCAAGCCAATGTCAAGACGGGTATCCGTGAGGACCGGTCCCATCAGTGCAGAGCCAAATATGGTCGGGATGGCTACCATGCCTCCTGGTTGCATGACCTGAATGCTACCCAAGAATATGTTTCCCAGAACATCGGCGCCTAGCAACAAATCGACCGATCCAGGTATACCAAATTTGGGGTCTGCCAAGTTCAAACCCGACGCTAAACCAATAGCATACGGAGACAACTGCTTCTCCGGATGGGTGCCCAAAATATTGTTCATAACAATGGCTGAACACTCAAACAATGGGCTTGACGAGTTTATAGGAGAGAACGCACATAATACTTGGCCTTCAACATTGGCCACAACTGCGTTGCCAACACCTCTAGTGACATGAGGAAAATCACGCATACTTAGGCGTACCTGCCCCACCAACCAAGAAGACGCTATACACCCCTGAGAGCCTGTGTCCAGAATTGCCCGGACCACAACAGAGGCACCTGTCCGTCCCCAGACCCTTACAGAAGCAGTGGGTAGGAGTACGGTTTCAAACGGGGGTGGTGCATGACGGGGGGAGGCGCCGTGTTCCTAATGTCGTCTAGGCAGCGGGTGATTCTCATGTTCACGGGAAGCGTCATCAAAGGTAGGTACCCGCCCGTGACGATACGGGCGCGAATCGTGGTTATCACTCTTGCCACGGGCTTCCGATGACGGCGAGCATTGACCTTGTGGGCGCCTCGCTGCGGCAGAATCTACGACGCGCGGGGGTGAGCGACTAGGTCTCGAACTGCGGTTTTCATACCGGTGCCTTCGCTCATAACTACCCGTAGGTGAGCCTTGACGTTCATGTTCACGACCAATCCCATTATTATTCGCACAAAGAAGTTTCAAATGCTGGCCTCCGCAGTATGTACATGGGCGAGGATTAGGGCAATCGCGCTGGAAATGGTTTCCCAAGCAAGAAAAGCACCAACCTCGAGCCTTAGCCAAACGCCTACGCGAGGCCACGTGCAGCGCAGTAAAATCTGAGCAACTGGCAACTTTATGACTCGGGGACTTGCAATAGGTGCACTCAGGTCGCGACTGTACAGCAGCAAAACGTGGTGGGTGACGAACCTCTGGCCTTCTAAAGGCGTGATTGCGGGTCGGAGCCGATGACCGCGGCAACTGTTGACCAAATGACCTGTCAACGACCGTCATGTCTACCATCCTACACTCGTCTTCCAAAAACTTCTTAAGGTCATCAAAAGCAGGCAAGTGAGTTGCATCATCACCTCCATATTTTTGCTCGAAACGAGCCCTAAGTTCCGCAGGAAGCTTTTTCAAAACAATATGCACCAGCATATATGACCAAGTGCTCACCGGAAGGTCTAACCTTTCCAGTGCGTTGATCGCAATCATCAATGGGTTCAATAAGTCGGACCTTAAAGCCGAGACCCTAGATACCACTGGCAGACCCAAGAGCTGACCAATGTGTGTATCTGCCAGGCAACGCTTATTTTGGTAACGCTTTATGAGAAGGTTACGTGCCACTAGGTAGTTTCCATCATTGATCTCCAGGTGCTGAACTAAACCTCTCGCCTCACCTTCCAACACGGAGAACAGGTAGGCCAATTTTTGAGCGGAACCTAAGTCAGAACGCGCGTGGACTAAGCTCTCAAACAAATTTATGAAACCTAGCCATTGGTCCAAACGACCATCAAAACGCGGCAGGTCCAAAGTGGGCAGTTTACTCAATAAGCCCGACGTAGAAGGTTTCACATCCCTAGACGCGGGAGACTCACCCCTTTTCGACGCGGAAATTTCCCTAGCACGCTGTGAGATTCGATCTGCATAATCCATGATCTGGTCATAATCCGCGTGTACCAAGTCACGATACGTTTGTGGGTAATCTTCATCAGAAATATCTAAAATTTTTGTGTTGAAGTTACGGTACACATCATCAACAAATTGTAAGCGCGTATCCAATTTGCTGTACCTATCCAGGAGAGACTCATTTCGATCAGACCTATCAACCAAGGCGGTTGCAGTCGAGAACCATCTCAACTCAGAGCGCAGCTTACCTGCCGAGTCCTTAGCGCTAGTAAAAGCAGCCATAATAATCGAATAAAATAATTAAATTCCAACAAAAAAATATATATATAATCAACTAAACAAATCAACCAATTGAAACAACAATCAAAAAATACAAATTACAAAATTGAACAATATTTAAATTATTGCGCAAAGGGAAACGTTAATATTTTACTGTATAAGTACCATAAACAAAACGCAAAAATAATATTTAACTAATTGTCTATATAGTTCAATTCATTCGTTCATTCAATCACGAGACTGCACTACTCTGTGGCACAATGTACTACGCAAATTATTTTATTACTCTGTGGCACATTAAGTAAACAATGATATTCAAAATTTCAAATGTTGCAGTGAACTTATTTATATGATATTTTTAATAACTAATAACAATAGGTACACAAATGATCAATCACACAAATATTTAATGTGTATCTTTATACACCAGACTATTTATTAAACTGGGCCGTAATACGTAAAATTCAAGTAATTATATATCGATTTATTTTTCAACACGGGCACTTGTAGATATCAATACCAAACAAAATTACTAGATTCACTAGAACCACGCTCTGCTACCAGAAAGTATGTTCATTACCGTTCCCTACTGACCTAGGATGCGCAGTGGAAGGGGACACCAGGCCAGTGAGGGATACCAAATGGGTAATAACATTGGCTTGCGATTACGCAAGGCTATTTTAAGTTCTCCTAAATGATAGTACAAGAACAGATTTTAACACTTACGAGTAGATACCGCGGAGGTAGCTATAACGTAACCTAACTCAGCGTTCGGTCTGGCCAGACAAATTGAAACTAACTGAGGGGTTACTTAGCTTTGTATCCAAAAGCGCGGTGATGACAACGGCCTCGTACACTTCAAGGACTCAGGCTTGCTACTCGTACACACAATTTAATGTTCACAAATATATACTTAATTCTAATTAACTCGCGTACATAAGCGGTACACAAAACAAAGGGTGGCGCGCAATATTACAAATACCACGATTTCACGGCTTTAGTCCACAAAAGACATAGCAATTACAAAATATGTGCGTACGCGACCGTTACTTCCAACGCAAGTCGATCCGCGAACAAAACGAAAGTGAAAGTGGAGTAACCAAAAAGGCGGAAACAAAATGACCCCGGGGCCGGCCGACGCGACGGCCCCGTGTCATCCGCGAACCAAAAGTCCAGCTTTAGTCCCAAAAAGGCGGAAACAAAACGACCCCGGGGCCGGCCGACGCGCCGGCCCCGTGCCATCCGCGTACCAAAGTGAAAGTGAAAGTGAAAGTGGCGGCCGGCTCCGAGCCAACCGCGAACCACAAAAATCAGAACTACCCTACATGGATTTAATTATTAAACTAATATAAAAATGTTTGGTACCGAACAGTGTGAATACGGGGATAAAATGTTATTCGTCGGTAGTGTAGCTTTGCATTGGTGAAAGAAATGTTGATATCGGTAATATTCTCACGTTTTTACCAGCGTATCAGTTACCAGCGTATCATACCGAAATAGAGTATAGCTTATGTTACTCGCTCATAATGTAGCTTCCCGTTGTTGAAAGTATTTTTAAAATAATTTCAATGGTTTTGACGTGAAATTTTAATAAACAAACAAATTTAGTTTTATATCTATAATATTAGAAGGTTTTTTTTTGGGGTTGGGTTATAGTCGGCGCACTCCTCGCTCTGCTTCGTCCGGGGCGACAGAGAAGCGTAAGCACGCACACTCGTAACCCACCTGTATAGCACGTTCGCCTTCGTCGTTGGGTCGACCACCGGTGCAGAGTTCCTTGACTTCAGTGGTCGACCCGAATAATATTAGAAGGTTAATAAGGCTTTACTCGTGTCGTCAAATAGTTTAGATTTCATGATTTTTGGGCAAATAATAATAATTTAACTCAAAATTCTTTCTCTGTCATCACCGCTAAAAGCAAGCCGTTTCTACGATAAGAGGAAAATTGACCTACCAATATATATAATATTGACGTACCACGAGGGGGTTTAGTATAAGGTTTTATATCGAGTTATTCTTAAATTTTTGCAGAAATGCCTGCAAAATTCCTCTCTTGCATACATGTTATTTGTATATCATATCGCAATGAAATTGATTCATATTCTGCCATAGTTTTGGACTCGGTGCAATAATTTTGCAACTTCCAATTCCTTCATAAATAAATACTATAACCCAAATATGCATATCCGATTTCTAAATTTCAACAATCTTATATTTCTACCATCACATCTACGAAGCAGTTTTAAATGTCATCAATTAAATAATCATACGTTAATAGTTTCTAAGTTATTAATATAGATCTAAGATAGAATCTCAGATAGTATTGGATAGTTGTAAATCTTCAATATTAAATTTACACATTATTTTGATGATGATGATATAAAAGAGTTTTTCGTGTGGTAAAAAAATAAGAATACGATTAATCACCCCACGTGGAGGTTATAAAATACGACTATGGCTTATAGTATGCAGGTAACATTTATGTAAGAAAAGGAAAACTCGAGTTAAAACTATATCAATTCTTTTTTAAGACGGAATCCTTGTATTGCAGGGGACTTTACAAACATATAATTAACAGACACAAATTATATCCAGATTCAGAACAACATTTTGTGGATAGCACAAAGTGTTGTCCTGCGTGGGATTCGAACTCACGACACATAATGACTTTGTAAAAAAATTAAAGGTGTTTCTACTAAGTAAAAGTTACTACAGTGTCAATGATTACTTAAATGACATCATTTAACTAGGTACCTAAATAGTAGTAGTAGTAAAAACATCCACATATAGATTAATTCTAATAATAAATAATAATAATCTAATAACAATAATCAAATAATAATAATTCAATTATATTAAGTAAATTAATAATTAAATTTAATAATAACAATAATTCAAAAATAATTCTAGTAAATTAATAATTAATTCTAATAATCAAATAATAATAATTCTATTAAATTAAGTAAATTAATAATAAATTTTAATAATAATAAAAATTCTAAAATAATTCTAGTAAATTTTAAAAATAACCATAATTAAAATTTTAATAATAAAAAAAATCGCATAATAATAATTCTAGTAAATATATGTAAAAGTATGTATCATAAAATTAGGAAAATTCATAAAAATGTTCCTCTCTCCTACTGTTGCCGTGCCCTACAGGGTCCATAATTGTTACATGTTTTGTTGTTAAGATCTTTTATACATTATGGAGTGCAATAAAGTTTGAAATTGAAACACTGGTATGGTAGGTTATCTTGGTTTCTGGTATCTTGGTTTTTTTTTACTTTCTTTTGGCTTGAATCCAGTATTAGGCCGTGCATGAGTTGCGATGATGTAAAACGCCTCTATAGAATTTATTTCACAGAATGATATTTTATTAAAAATAAATTATGAGTAAAATCATTATAATTATATCTAGATCGAATCTATACATAGCAATAAGGAACCGATTGCAATCATGTCACATAAGAGCGAAGGTCACATCGTATAGCTGGCTATATTATTTCATTTCCTATATACTCACAAAGTCGTAAAACACTGAATAAAGAAGATTGACCTACTACGCCAGTCTCGTGGGTTCATATCCCACGCAGGACATCACTTTGTGTTATCCACAAATTGTTGTTCTGAGTCTGGATGTAATTTGTGTCCATTAATTATATATTTGTAAAGTCCCCCGCAATACAAGGATCATTTCCTTAGGGCAGATAGTCTTTAAAAAAAAAAAGATTTACCCATTTTAAATAAAACTTCTTTACGGGTTTTATCGCGTTGGTATTTGATTTTTGATTGTCCGACGTTTCGAACACTTTTCAGTCAACAGCCACACCATCATCTCATATTATCCATATTTCATATCTGTGCTCGAGCCTTTCCCAAAATGGGACGGAAATTGATCATTTTATATCACGTTAGTCAGAAAGGTTACTGAAGGGTTTTGTTTGGAGTTTTATTCTTTTTACGTCCTATAGTCATCTTTTACGGATTTTAGCTTAGTCTTTGTCACCCACGGGAAAGGAAAAGGTGGCCCAATATATTATTACACTCCGCCACTACATAGATTAACAGATGCTTATAATAATTTACTAAAATAATACGTTTCAGTAATAAAATATAAAATCTATCTTTGATGCTATATTCGTCCCACTATTGGGCACAAGTCTGCATCACAGAAGAAAGGGAAAAGGCCTACTATCTGATGCTAACCAGCCGGGATGGTATATCTTGGCTTTTTTAGAAATTGTTCTATTTTTGTGGATGACAATCAGTTGTCAGGTATTATGTCCTAAAATCAATCAGTTATAATTTATATTACTCCCGAGATAGGAAGAATAGTGAATTATATTCTTATTCCGTTATCAGAAGGTTATTTTTCTTCCGGTTACCAAGTGATCAGTGCTTCCATATAGATTATGGCACTATTGCTTCATTGGGAAGGTCTCTATCTAAACGTGAACGCTATGGGCTCCTGGATAGAAGAATATGATAGCAGTATATGATAGCAGTATAATGATTGAAATGATTAAAAATAACTTATACCTATCCATCTATCCAGTTTGGTATAGTACATGGATTTTTCTTCCATTATGGAGTAGCCTCAAGCTCAGCAGTGGGACCTATATGCAGAAATGTTGATGATGATAAAATAGATTTATATATTGAGAAGAACTCAAAAAGCTAGGTAGACGTACCTAGCTTTTTAAGTTTGTTTCACTTAAAAGGAAAGCGTGATTATTTCTTCACATTAAACATCTCAGAATATTAAAGGATCTTTGTACCGCAGGATACTTCTCAGTTCAATTAACAGACTCAAATTATCCCCCGGGTCTGATCGATGGCCCTGTATGGCGCACCGTTGTGTGCGGGGTCCCTGACTGTCTGTCTAAGGGCTCTTTTTGGCAGAAGGTCTTAGCGGTCACGAACATACGCGGATACTGCACTTTTTGGGCAGTTCAGCTAGAGAAGCCTCTATATAATAACAATAGAATGAAGAAAACGACACTACTTGACTTCATCAACATTAACTCCTTAGATTTTTACTATTTATGTTTTTGTCAAACCCAATATCTCTTAGCGACCGGATACTAAGTAATCTCAAATCAAAATTTACGTTTTAAATTTACAATTAAAAATATAGATTTATCCTTGATTATGAAACGCAGGCTATGTATGAATTGCGTTTATAAATCGATGATAGAGATTTATCTCTGTATTTAATCAGGCACGTAATTGAAAATGGTCGTTAGTGTGCCATTTCGGCAATATAACGGAAGGAATAACGATTAGTTATCAGTTATAAAGTTGACAAAATGGTAATTTTTATTAAAGTATGAAAAAAAAAAATTATAATTACTCATCCAGTGAAATTTGTTGTAATTTTATACATTACAGAAATACATGGCAAAATGTACTTCATCTTTATCATCTTCATTGCAGCACTTCACACATTCTACCCCACCGATTTTCGGTCGACGAGCGATGTGGCCTGCCCATTGCTATTGTAACGTGCTAATTCTATGAGCTTTGTCGGTTACACCCGTTCTTTAAAGGATTGCCGTATTTTGGATATTATTACATAAAGAAGCCCTCTCCATAGCACGTTGAATGACTTTAAGCCTTTTTAAGAATCACTAGTTAAGAAATCTTGCTGAGGTCATTGAGCATGGTGAATAGGCCTTTCAAAAATTCTGCCATGATTAAGACGTCATCTGTGAATTGAAGGTGGGTGGTTTATTCAGCGTAAATGATAATGCGGAGTCTGGTCTAGTTTAGGAGCTTGAAATCAGCTTCCAGCGCGTTTCGTCTCTCTATCTCACACCTCTCTACATCTGTATCGGTTTCGTACACTTATTCCGGATGTGGACCGACATACTAGCTTTTCTATACAAGCAATTCAACACTTCAATGTATCGATAGTTAATTTGGCATCGCTAAATATACTGCAGCACTGCCCAAGTTTCAACAGAATTAAAGGTTTTCTCATAGTTCACAAACACTAGATACAGAGGTCGATTATACTCTTCGGTCTTCTGTATATCCTGGCGTAACGTGTGGAAGTGGTCCATGGTACTATAACCTTCTTGGAATCCAACTTGTTGAGGCGGCTGGAAGTCGCCGAGCTTGCACGCGAATCGGTTCGTAATGATTCTTGAAAACAGTTTGTACACGCGGCTTAAAAGTGAGATGGGTCTATAATTCCTTAAGAGCGCTTTATCGCTTTTCTTGAAAAATAGCACCACCACACACTTGGACCACGGCTCATGATCGTCACCCCCGGTAATGATAGATTTAAACAACTCCGGTAGGGCTTTTGATAATGGTTTATCGTCTGCCCTCAGAAGTTCTGTGATAATTCGCTCATCTCTCGGTGCCTCCCCATTCTTTAATTATTTTAGAGCCATTCTGATCTCATACAAGCTGGAGTTCGGGATTTATTTAATGTAGTACCAAGTTATTTTGGATCGGGGGGCTTGAACCAAGCCAGTAACACGGTTCTGGGATGATGTATATAAATGTTCATAGAACCATTCGACCTCTTTCAAGATCTCAGATAGTATCTAGATGCAATACATATAATTATGTAATAATGTATAATACTACAATATAATAACAGATTTGTGTTTAGACAACTTAAGTGATAGATAATTTGTATTTTATTGTCGAGACAGAGATAACCTTAATTGTCCTTTGTTTGTGTGGCTCCAGCTTTATGCGTCCTCTAACTATGACATAAACTCTATATGTTTCTTCTGTACCTATGTCAGTGTATATGATTTTAACTGAAGCTCTTTAGGCTAATGTATTTCCATCTTTATTGTATATTATAACAGATACCCGATAAATCGAGATTAAAAAGTACTTTTATGTGTCGGAACTCTTTAATATATCTCGCCTAGGTATTTAATATCCATAGAGTGGTCACTTTGCTGTTTGGTGCCGGCTATGAATACCACCATTCCTTACATTGCGCTTGAGTATTAGTAAAAGGCGGTTAAGAGCTTTAAATCGATCTGATCCAATTATTTGATGTTGTCTGGTTGATAATTACATTCTCAAACAATTTTATTAGGTAGGCCGGTCGTAGAACTATTGCCGAAACTTTTACAACATGTACTATACAAAAGAAGACTATATACTTATTGAATGAACCATAAATAATTGGGCAAAGAGTAGGTTAATTATGATGAGACTGGCCGCTGTAACATAACCTATATTCTATAAAGGGATGTAAATATCGAAACCAAAAACATTGATGTATCCTTCTTTTTGCAGGCTCTGCTAAAAGTACCATTCATTTTAAATCATGCAGGCAAAACATCGTATAAAATAACATCGATACATGTTTTACAATAGTGAACATCAATGCCAAACATCGATGTCTTTTTATTGAATCATCGATGTTTCAAACACATCGATGTATCGTTTGCATCCCTATTTCTATAGGATAATATAACTTGTAAGTATTAAGCCCCAGAGTAAGCTGAAAAGTCATTCAAACGACAGATCTAGAAGCTAAACGCTCGGCTGGTCACTGAGTCTAATATAGTATCTAAATTTGGATAGTAGAATATTATATCTTGTAGGTATGAAACCCTCAGAGTAGGCCAGAAAGTTGTTCAAAAGGCAGGTATCCAAAAGGCTAATCGTTAGGTTGGTCATAGGGTGTATTATAATATCAGTGGCTCACTTAAAGTGAGAAATGGACCCACTGCGAGTTATGCGATTCCTTATTACCGCACTTACTTGCACATGTTTATTATTTGCGAAAATTCAAATTGGTTGAAACATGATACAAGACGAGGATGAAATGACACAATGGCTAAAATGAATTCTGTTTTAAGGACAATACGATTGTAAATTAAATATGCTCCATGCTTGTAAAAATAATAAAATATAAAACATACATAAAAACATGCATTCTAAAACAACGTCTGTCTGCTTGGTCTATTTTTGCAACAAATAGTTATAAGTAAAATATAATTTTAATATTTCAAATAACAAGTTTCATTCTTATATTGTTAACTAGTAAAAAATTTAACTAGTAAAAAACATAATCGTTTAGTCTGTAGGTCACTTTAAAGTGTTTCTCGAAAACTTGTCAATATATATTGGTATTCAACGTTATATACCTAGATGGTTGATAGAAATAAATTTTATAAAGTAAAATCGAATTGAAACAAGAAAATATTTAAGATAGAGATACTCGGAAAACAGCCGTGGAGATATTACTTTTTATTCGCAGGATTACTTGAGCAATAAGCGTTGAACCTTATGCCATGGTTATAGGCAATATTCTAAACGCCATCTTGAAATGTTTTCTCATTTCAATAGTTTTGTTTTTGTTTTCTTTTTATTATAATTTCTTTGGGGTTCGTTTTACTTTGCACACTAGATCATATTAGGGGGTTTTGGAGGCTCTACGCCGCTCTGATGGGGTACGCTCAGACTAAGTTCAAAAATGTTGTGTACACCTTGTCAGGGGTATATAAATATATTAACTTCTGCTCGTGACTTCGTCCGCGTGGTATAGATACTTTAACTTTAACCTAAGACTTTGTTTACGTTGAAGGGAAATTATTTTTTAATAATACGATTCTGTTACACATGATTTTTGCGAAAATTTTGCCTCTCAAAAGGAAAAAAAATCTGATTTTGAAACATACTTCATTGGTGCTACGCTCCTGTTGGTTTTAACGATGATATATAGCCTGCCTCGTTTAGTGTTATGCACACCTTGTGAGGGTGTGGCATATAAATGTGCTAGCTCTCATCTAGAAATAAAACTTTCATTTTCGAGGGACGGTTAGTAAGCGGTCGTTATTTGTAACAGTTTATGTTACTAGTATACATTATTTGTAAGTGTATTATGAGTTCAAAGAATAACAAGGAATCCCGGACGAAAGCTTGTTCGTTCTGCACAAGAGAACCTGAGCGCAGCGCAAGTACGGATAAACAACTGATTAATTATAAATGACACTACTATTATTAAGATTGAACAATTATTATAATAGGCTATCATAATAATTAATGAATTATACTGCCTTTATGTATTTAATAGTATTATTTCATTAGAAAACGAACGTCATTCGGCAAAATTAGCAATAGTAAATAGATATTTTAGAATAATAACGTATAGAAAGTAAGTCTATGCACAAAAAATGAAGCATTTAAATTGGAGCCTAATGGAGCTTACGCCGGAACTGTTCCGTAATGTACAAGGTCACTGTACTGCACGTACGTACGCAACTCATAAAAAATAAATGCGTAATTATGACGGTTTGTGTATTCAAATAATGTCACAACACATTTGAAATCAAAAAGGGTTTTAATATTACTTTTAAAAGTATTTCGACGATTTATGTTAATAAAAACAAAATTTGATTTCATAATTTGTGTAATGGTGTGCATGTGTTCGTGTGTAATTGCCTGCGCGCATGTAGTATTTTTGGCTTCATGTTTTGATCACTCGAAGTACCGACACTATCCTTCTATACGTTATTATTCTAAGGTGTTATCTCAACAGTTTTCTTGAGAACGAAGATTGTGAAGAGATTGTGAACCGGCATTTTAAAATATTTTCCCGATTTGCTAACATTTAAAGATACTGCACCGCTCCTATTAGAGGCCATGTTAATGATTTATGTATATATCTATCTATTATGTCTATGATCTTTTTCGATAAATAGACTATCTCGTAGGTACATTTTTTTTAATCTAACTGATATTATTCTGAGATTAGCGCGTTCAAACAAACAAAACTCTTCAACTTAATCATTATCATATTAACCTATAGACTTCCCATTTTTGGCCTCGGGCCTCCATTATTATGGGAGGAAAATTGTACTACTATATCACACTGTTCAAATGTTTTTTTTTTTATTTTTTTTTTTTATTTTATTTATTTATAATATTTTTTTTTAAATTTTTTTTAATTTAGCTGTTGGTCGCAGATGACCTTGACAGCTTAACGCGGGCAATGGGTGAGCGGAAGGCTCTCAACCCGGTTAAACTGTTCAAATGTGTTAGCCCTATGGTTTTATTTCGAAATTTCTTACATACTTTCTTCTCTCTCTTACTTCTCTATCTTATATGGATATTATATCTATTTGTCATTTTCTACGGGTAAGTCGTGGGTGTCGTAAAAAATAACGATTATGAAAGATATAATAGGCATATAATACCTATACATGATAGGGAAATCTAGAAATAAACCTCTATACCAGCTGTCTGACCAGCGTGGTATATTAGATCAATTTCACTCTTATTGTGGGGCTCAGCAGTAGAACCTATATGACCCAAAATATGATGATGAATGACTATTTACAGGCGAAAGGAATGAATCGTCTATCATAATATAATTCATCATCGCAGCTCACATACGTCCCACTATTGGGCTCAGGCCTTCTCCGCAATGGGAGGGATTTGACCTTTTTTTTGGGGTGGGTTACGGTCGGCGCACTCCTCGCTCTGCTCCGTCCGGGGCGACAGAGGGGCGTAAGCACGCACACCCGTAACCCACCCGTGACACGTTGCCTTCATCGTTGGGCCGACCCGGTGGTCGGCCCTACGATGAGCAGGGTGACTTGTCGTCAGTGGTCGGCCCGACGGAGAGGGAAATTGACCTACTATACTATGCTGGTCAGACATGTTAGGATTTCATTTCGAGTTTTCCTTCTCTTGCACAGATGTTATAATATAACATATAATATGCATATAACATTATTATATGCATATTATATCCCATAGTTGTGTTTTAAGACATCCACGGACAAGGTAGGGAGGGAGTGGTGAATTGTATTCTTACTCCTTCACCACACGGCCTTATACTTGAATTACCTCAATTATAAATAGTACAGCTGGACTTAGATACCTTTTTAGCACATTCTTAATTATCTATTTTCTATATTGGCTTGCCAATCCGGAAATAAAACTGCTTATTAAATAAGACCACAAAAAAGGCGTCGAGCAATTTATTATTGAATTGTTTGATTGTTCTATTTATAATCATTATATACACGTTAAGGTACGATCTTGTTGTCCTGAAGACATTAACTAACTGCGTGAAACGTATTTTTAATTATGTACACAAGTACAGATCTAGTCTCACTTCTATCACGTTTATTATCCCATAGGATGATTATGCCATACAAACGGGGAGAGTTTAGGCAGGTTCAGGAGGTAGAAAAGTAAGTGATAGTTTTCGAAGACTGATATATCATTTCATCATCATTTCAACTCATAAACATCCCACTGTCGGGCTGGAGCCTCCTCCACAATAGGAGGGATATTGACCTTACTATACCATGCTGGTCAACAGGTTGGTATAGAGTTTTATTTCTAGATTTCCTTCTCTTGCATAGATGTTATATGCATATTATATCCCTTAGTCGTCTTTTACGACATCCACGAGCAAGATAGGGATATATACTCGTACCTTGAATTTAAATTCAGAACTTAGACTGGGTATTAAATTAAACTTGATGGTTCTATATTTGGATTCCTCGATCTTACTTTAAAGTTACTAAAGCTAGCTACACACCAAGCCTGCCGGTCCGGCGGCGCCTACCCGGCGGGTTGGTTTCGGCGACTAGACACGGTGCTTAGATACGGCGGCTTTAGTAATTGCGAGTTGGATAATTTGTACAGCGGCACAACAGTCACGGTATGTAGATTTGGATATTGTCAAGTGCTGGCTCCTAATATTACAAGGATTTAAAGCTGCGTCTTCTCCCAATGATTCTAGAGGTGTAACTCGTATTGGATTTTCATTGAGTTGGGTAGAGTATACGGACAACTGAATAAGTAGAGAGGCGTACCGCTGGGTAATCCGTGGGTGCAAGCCACCAGCAAGATCGTATATCGTATCATAATGAGGCCACCGGTTTTGTCCAGCGGTCCGAACCACCGAGGCGGCGGCTTAAATGTGCAGAGCTTAACATATAATGTATAATATCATTTTAAAATAACTTATTGGTGCTAAATGGAACTTCGTGGTATTTACAAGTAGCTAACGACTTGAAGGCATGGTTTAAAAGGACTCAATGTTCTACAGAAATTCTGTTAACATATTCTAGAAATTCAAATTATAGTCTCGGATTATGCCAGAGATAGATTTAGTGTTTGAAAAGAAACCAAATGGGATAAAACATAAGTTATTAAAAAAAGAAAAAAACGTTATAGTTCTTAAATATGAAACTGAGAAGTTTGTTTGACTTATAAATTAAAATTCAAATCATTTTTAAAAATATTTTTTTTTGAATTATCAATAAGATTCTTTTAGAATAATTTATAACATGTTTTATAGTGGTACTTTTTACTGTAAAAGCGAGCAAGGAATGTGAGAATTTGACATCAGTCAGAAAAGAAAACTGAAAAATATAACATATTAATTTGTCTTTGTGAACTAGGACAATTTTATTATCAACATGAAAGAGACTTGTGCCCAACATAATCTGAGAGTTGACGAAGATTTTACGCTAACCGGGTTAGATAGTGTTTTAAGCTGAAAAAAAATATAAGTACTTACTCAGCCTCTTCACATAGCACCCGCATGAGGCCCCGACCCCTCCACGCGGAGTGTGTAGACGCGATCCTGATTTCCAATACCTTGTTACATTCCTTCGGTAGTTTCTCCCAAATGTTTGCCTCGCGATCCAGATAAGAGAGTACTTTGAGAATACGGCGGAATTTGGCGTTTGGGCATTCTTCCGATTTATCTGTGTTGTTTACTTCCTGAAAAGAATATTAATATAATAATGTTTCAGATTCAATTTGAAGTAAAAATAAAATATATCTGCGTCAACGTTTTTGTATTATGATTCTACCGCTCCAAGTTTGGTTCGACTTTAAGCCCAGCAAAAATCTAATATTTTTTTTTAAAGTAGCACCTTGCACTAAGGAGAATAAAATTGTATTGCAGGCGACTTTACAAACATATAATTAACGGACACAAATTACACCCAGAATGAGAACAACAATTTATAGATCACACAAAGTATAGTCTTGCGTGGGATTCGAACCCATCAGTCTAACGAATTATGTTTACTTTATATTCTGAATCAATGAAAAATTACAAAATAAATCATCATCTGAATTTATTCCAATAATGGAATATATATTCTTTATTCATCGTACATTTTTCAATAGTTCTGACAATAGCCTGCCAACCTCTTTAATACGTTGAACGCCATGGGGCATATATGTTGGGCGACATTTATATAGTATTTTGATCCCCTCGGCGTTCAATGTGTTAAAAATATAATCGTTAACCGTCGTGTATGCTGTCTGCATCAGATAGATTTGGTTCTGGTGCATGTAAACCTCTAGTCATATTTTATGACACTCACGAGCAGTATAAGAGTTGGTAGTATTCGTAGCCGCTACTATACAGCTGCATGCAAAAAATAGCAAAACAGCAACAAAATTATGTAAATGCTGTATCTTATATCTTTAAATGAGCAATTCTTGTATATATATTTTCAGAATCTCGAAAACAGCTCCAACGATTTTCATGAAATTTAGCATACTAGAGGTTTCGGAGCCAAAAAATCGATCTAGCTAGGTTTTACTTATAGAAAGTGTTGTTTTGTCTGTGTTTTTAGCTAATCAATACAAGGACGTAAAATGTTAATAGAATGAGAATTAAAATTTCGCCATCGCCGTCAAGAGTGACAATAGTTCAGTTGGGAAGTTGTCCAGTCGCATTCAAACAGCGTGAGACCGAATCTCGGTGTTATTATTATTCTCTTTTGGTAATTTTTGATATTTTTTCATTATATTATCATTTTTATCTTTTATTCATATATGTATATCTAAATAAGCTGTGTGGTAGCGGCTTCGAATACTACCAACCCTTGCTTTGCTCGTGGGTGTCGTAAAAGACGACTAAGAGCCCTAGATTGATCCGGACCAACTCCATCTGGTACCATTTGGGTCAACGATTACATTCCCAAGGAGGGTTGACGTCAGGAAGGCGGCCGGTCATAAAAGTCATTGCCGAAACTTTTTGCAATATGTCAAAACAAATGACATATTGCGTCGACCCCAAGTAATTGGGATAAGAGCAAGATGATGATGATGATGTATATCCAAATAAGTTCGGTAAAAAAACAAAAAAAAAATATACCGAGCGAAGCTCGGTCAACCAGCTATTTAATATTGAAAGAAACACGTAATTACATTTGTTCAAAAATGAAACATTGTGTGTGCTACCTTTTTTTGTTACAATGAAAACCATTAACTACCAGGTTGGTGAAGGCGTTACGTTAGACTCAATGAAAGTTACCGTTAGCCTATTGAAACCCCTGCAGTACATATCAGCATCTGTGAAATCCAGAACCCTCTTTAATTTATGATTTTGGCAATCTGTGCTTAGTTAGTCTTAGTTGCAAGCGTCGAGTAAATTTATCTCTCACGTTTGTTTTTTCGGATCTGGATCTTGAATATGGCCTTTCGCGAGTACTAAATAATGTGCGTAAGAGCGTGTTTAATCTAGTATGTATTGATCTGTGTAATCTCGAGGTTTCTGGATTACACAGCAATAAGGTTTTATTGCTTTATTAGTATTGGCAATCGCCACCTAGTTAGAGTCTTAGTTGCAAGCTTCGAGTAAATTTATCTCTGAAGTTGATTTTTTCTTTAAGTCAGTAATTATTTGTTGGTAAGTCAATTAACTTTTCCGTGTGGTGACGGAGTAAGAATACAATTCACCATATACCTATACATATATATATACTATACCTATCTATATACCTATCTTGCCCGTGGATGTCATAAAAGACGACTATGGGATATAATATGCAGATAACAACTGTGCAAAAAGTAGGAAATCTCGAAATGAAACCCCATACCAACATGTCTTACCAGCATGCTATAGTAGATCAAATTCCTTCCGATTGTGGAAGAGGCCTGAGCCCAACAGTGGGACATATGTGGACTACGATGATGATGATGATGAAGTCAACTAGCCTCTGTAGGCAGATCGATTAATCTCCAGTGGTCCAAATTTAATGTGAAACTTTTGGCAATATATTATATAATCGACCGCCTGCCTGATATCAACCGTCCTTACAATCTAATTATTGGCAGGATGGCATCAGATGGAGTTGGCCTAGTTACGCTGATAAATACTGCAAGTCATGTTCGGATGTGATGTTGCATAAAATGTTTCTTTTTTTAAGTAACAATACTCTGCACTAAGGAAATATTTCCCGCAGAAGGAGGCGGCGGACCGTATGCGGGAGGAGAGACTCCACGCGGACATGGTCCTACGCCGGTGACTGGGGTGGCGCAAGCGCGAGTACCTGCGCCTGATGCCGTCCTAGCAGAGGCTGTGGATGACCGGACCGGGGATTTAGTCCGCGCACCCGCGGAGAGGTTAGCCTCGCGACGGCGATCGGCGTCCCAGTAGGGGACGTCGACGGGAGAAGGTACTCCCTTGGGGTATTCCGTCGGGTCGACCACTGAAGTCAAGGAACTCTGCACCGGTGGTCGACCCAACGATGAAGGCGACATGCTATATGGGTGAGTTACGGGTATGCGTGCTTACGCCCCTCTGTCGCTCCGGACGGAGTGCGCCGACCGTAACCCACACCCCCCCAAAAACAAGGAAATAATCCTTATATTACGGGTGACTTCAAAACCCTGACTTTAAAATAAACGGACACAAATTCCAGACTCAGAACAACTAATTATGGATCGCACAAAGTATTGTTGTAGCGTGGGATTCGAACCCGCGATACTGGCACGGTAGAGGTTGGTATCTTAACCACTACGCCATCTGTGCAATTTAAACATGAAGTAAGTGTCGTGTCATATAAATCTGCATTGAACCGAGTCAATACTGTCAAATGTTGTTAAAGGGAAAAAAAAGCAGATAATCTTATGCAATCTATGCAATTAGAATACAAATAAAAAATCTGAAACTTCAATTAATTCTATATCGAAATATATTAAAGACAATGACTTGCAATATTTTTTATAAAACATAGACATTATAAAAAACATGCAGCAAATATTGTCATGGATACTTCTAGATTATATGAGGCATTCGAGTGTTCATCCTAGGCATTAGAGCAAAACGAACCGTCAACCGTAACCCTTTCCTTTTCGTCCTTCAATTTATTCTAATGCTCCCAGCATCTGTTTCAATAACTCTTATACAAATAGTGATTGTGATTTATTACCATGGATACCCAAGGTTAGGACGTGTTATTCTATTAATACCTTTCTCCTTTTAATTTACATCCCACTATTAGATAGGCTCTCCTATAAACGTAAAGAAAATAGCTTATTATCAACCGCTTTCCTCCGCTTTCGGCGGATTGGCCTTGGGTTTATATATTTATATATAGATAAATATTATTATGTATACGGCGGATTTCATCAAAAGCATCAATAATAGATATAGTACCAAATAAAAACAGAAACGAAATCATAAAATAATTGACTAGTTTTTTTACGTCTATATTCCAACCTAAAGATTTGATTGACTAGTTTTATATAAGAAATAATAAAGTGTTTCTCTGCCATTATTTATATTATTTAGACAAAATGTTGTAGATAATAAGGGTCTTTATTTCTTTATTCCACACGTTGGTGCACGACTTTTATTTAAGTATCTTTTTTTGACGAGCTATGGTCAGAACGCGCCGACCTTTCCGTCCGGGGCAACGCAATTGGGCCAATCACTGGTACCGAGTCCCTTAATGGCCATCCTGGAGGTATACCCTTTCGGGTAACGTACCTCCTCAACGCCCCTACCGGAGCATCGCCCTCACATGGTCAGTTTCTCTTCGAGTGATGGATTATTGCCCGGGCTAGTCACCTATAGCCTCAGTTAGAGCGGCATCAGACGCAGGTACTCGCGCTTGCGGTGTCCAAGTTACCGTCAGCGGATTATATCGCTATAAATGTTCTTCCCGCGCACGACCCGCCGCCGCGCCGCCTCATTCTGCGAGACGACTGCCTCACAGAAGGTGACGACCCTCGCTTGGGGCGAAACTCAGTTCCTGGCGCTGTCGAGCATCGTCCTACGGATACTCGGCAGCGTCGGATCGGCACCGATGATTGCGACAAATTCACGGAGTTCACGGCTCTGCCCACGCAGCAGGTGTGTACTGCGTGGGCAGAGTATCCTCGTCGCAATCGCAGTGGTCGCAGGAAGGTGTGCTCTCCCCCCTCACCACCTTGGGCTAGTAATTGGCGAAGCAACCGTGCACCATCAATACCTGCACTAGTCGAAAGGAACGCAATCAGTGGCGGCAAACCAACCACTTCATCAGCACCTCAGCTTTTCCAGCTGAACTGGCCAAAGGGCAATGACGTCACGACGGAATCGGCAGTGTCTCCGACATCTACCGGTAGAGTCCGGCGAGCATCTCCGCTTTCAGGTTTTCATATGAGGGTATATGAAAACCTGAAGGTTATCATATAGGAAGCTCCAGTGCGACAGTAGGACGTATATGGGCTGTGATAATGGATTCAGAATTGGTAGTTAGGTAGGTATGGGGAACAAACGAGGTAGTATACTTTTTAATGAATTTTGATGTTATTCTTTAAAATTTCGTGCACGTAATTACATTGTTATGATACTTTCAGAAAAGGATATCTGGCAAACACGAGTTGAATATTGCAATATCATAAAGTAACACCTGTGTTCTACTATATTGCATACAAAATAAATAAAACTGAAGTGTCTTTTTGTAATGTCAAAATAGTTGTTTTTTTTTTCAAGCTCGCACGGTTATTTACACGATACCGACTTTTTATCGGTCTGTGTAATGTTCTAAATAGCTGGACCCATGTTGATAATATTTTACTATCAATTTGATCCGGAATTACGCGATGGAATCCGCGGCAATTTGCTAGTTATAAAATATGATCATGATTTTAGTGCTGAACGTACGCTCTAAATGAAATTTTTATATCGAGGACTTTATTAAGGGGGCGTTCATAAAATACGTGAGATGTTTAAGGGGGGGAGGGGGTCGAGTCAAATCTCATCTAATCTTACGTTGGAGAGAGGGGGGGTCTCGGCAAATATCACGCAATTTTTTTTCTGATTCAAACAAAAAAAAAATTATACTATTTTGGTCCATTTAATCCAGATTGTACATGCTTAAGCAGCTTTAATCTTAAGCATTATTTACACTTTTACACTTCACAGCTTTATTGCACTTATAATTAAACTCTCAGCAATATTGATTACTAGTCTTAACTAGTCGTAAATAAAAGCACGAAGCAAATTTTTTTTTCTTACAATTACAATCCAACACGTTTACGTAAGAAACCCACATTTTGAAAAATCTCACGTGAGATTGGGGGATGGAGGAGGGGGTTGA
This sequence comes from Lymantria dispar, assembly GCA_032191425.1. Classification (NCBI taxonomy): domain Eukaryota; kingdom Metazoa; phylum Arthropoda; class Insecta; order Lepidoptera; family Erebidae; genus Lymantria; species Lymantria dispar. Next base: position 23,183,515 of record CM063454.1, on the reverse strand, counting down.
ATAAAATCTCACGACATCTCACCAGGGGGGGAGGGAGCGTCAGAAAATTTAAAAAAACACCTCACGTAATTTATGGACGCCCCCGAAGATTCAAATAATAGACAAACTTTCTGATATAGAAAAGTTACAAATCATACAAAAAATTTATCGTGAGCATCAAATCAAAAATCGTACATTGATGTTATTACGGGATTTATAAAAACGTCGATAGGTTCGGAGATGTCAGTCCAGTAAATAAATTTATGGAGAAACGATTCGTGCTCAATCGTCATATCATTTATTTTATTTATTTATTTATTTCATTTATTCTTATTTATTTATTTATTTTATTTATTTATTTAGAAGCAATTATAATGTCTTTTAGGACTTGACCTAATTAAGTATTATAAAAAATAACAATAATAATAAAATTAATAACTAAAATTAAAATATTTAATAGAATAAGACAATAATAGAACACAAATAATTAAATATAACATCATAATATTACTAATCGTAATTGAATATCTAGACTCGCGGCAGCGTGTCAAGCTAAGTCCAAGCAAAAAACATGCTGATGTATATTATTCATAACTCAAAAACTATTCGTTATTAAAATCGCTTCAATTTTGACATACGAAATATTCAATCGAAAAATAGCTAATATAAAAAAACAAAATCTATACAATCGATTTTATTAGGTACTAGCAACCCGCCCTCGCTTCGCTTCGGTTTCAGTCACTTAAACCCCCGTAGTTCCTGTTTCCGTAGGAATACCGGGATAAAATATAGCCTATGTTACTCCCTGATATTAAAGCTTTCCATTGGTGAAAGAATTTTTGAAATCAGTTTAGTGCTTTAAGCGTGAAAGCGTTACAAACAAACAAACAAACATCCTTACTTTCGCATTTATAATATTAGTAAGGATAAAACTTAGACGATTGCATAATAATAATAGCAAAAAAAAACTTCCAAACGGTCGTTCTCTATCATATACCTTTCCATTTTTAATCCCCGAATAAAAAAGAGGGGTGTTATAAGTTTGACGTCGATGTCTGTCTGCCTGTGTGTGTGTGTGTGTGTGTGTTTGTCTGTGGCATCGTAGCTCTCAAACGGCTGGACGGATTTCGATGCGTTTTCTTTATTTGAAAGCTAGTAGGTACTTCAATTATAATATTTATAAGAAAAATATTTTAAAAATTAAGAATTATTAAGCGTTAAAGCTATGCTTACTTTTCAAATACTTATAATTTTCACTTACTTTTTTATGTATGGGTGTTTATGTGAAAATTAAGTATCACTTTAACGTAATCGCAAGCGCGTGCAGGTATAAATACGCGAATTACTTTTGCTGTTTGATAGTCTCTAGGTGCCCTACCTATAACCTTCAAACGGGCGCGCAGTTATTTGTAAACTGTATCGGTCACGTCTAACCTTAAAGACCTGTGAAATGTTTTAGCTATTTAAAATACTAATTCATTAATAATCATTTATTTTATTATACAGGATGTATCAGGTTATGGGGCAACTGTTCGAGTATGTTGTAGTTTAACGGTCATAGATCGTAATTAGAATGTACATTACACCAAAAACAATATAACTTAAAAGTTATAGTGATTTCAAAAAAATGTGTCTAAGATTCTAAGCCTTAAATGTTACGTATTATGTAGGCATGTATAGACAGAATACATGTAGGAATGTAAAGCTTCGATTGTATAATTTCACTCATTTATACCTAGAATTGAGCAAGCGCTTCAATGACAGTGTAGGTACAAACGCGAGCCGCCGACGGTAATCGGCCGATCAGCTGATTTAAAGTGAAGTTTGTCTTGCTTATGCGAACGTAATCATTGATTTATTCAATTTCTATTGAACATTTAACAAAGTACGAACATGTCGCAGGTTAAGTATCACTGACTTTATACATTTCAATCAGATTTCCACGAAAAATCGATTACAAAATTGAAAACTTTACATATCTCTAATTCATTAACGAATCAATATTTTTCTTTCAAATTTTTTCATGGATTCCTACCACCATTGCCTAACTCCCGTTTGACCAATTGCCCCATAACCTGATACACCCTGTATATAGATACAATATTCTTATGAAAGAATACAATTTCTGGAAAATCGAACGTAAAACACAAAAACGCAAAAATGTATATCTGAATAATATAAATTTAATTTTCTGTGGATTAGAAAATAATTTGGCAGCTCAATCTTCTTATATACCCCTAACTAACTATATATAGTATAATAAAATCAAAACAATAAAATCAGTTTGCTCCATGAGATCAAATAATTAAAATTAAAATATTTACAGTTACAAGTCTAGTTGCTTCAGTATTAATTTCTTCTACATTCATTACAAAGGAACGTGTGCGCGACAAATATTTCTAGGGCATGATGAGCATAGAGTCTTCAATTGCCTTCTTTTTTTTGCTAGGCATATTTTGCACTTACCACTGCATGTGTTGTAACTATTTCTTAGTTCCTTCCAGGTTTTTCATGCTTCTATTAAAATTAATTGTATTCCTTTAATTCATTTTGAAATGTTCATCATCGTAGCTCTTTTTTGAAAATGCTCTTCTTGGCAAATTACTTGTCGACGAGTCATTAAAAATTACACAATTTCACTCTAAATTGGTAATATTTACTTATATTTCAAGATACGATATCTCACAATGAGAGACGTAAACTTTTCGAAGAGAGGTGCGACGTGCTTTCGCCTACGCCCTGATTAAAACAAATGTGATCTATACGTTTCGTCCATTTTTGGTTTAAAAAAAGCTATCAAGAATAAACTTTGTAAGAAAGCTTATTATAAAATCTCGGATTATGTAGATAATACAGATTGGTTGTGAGCAGCTCCTCATTATGCAATTTCCTTGTTATTTTCAATAAACTCTTTTTTAATAACTCTAATATTGTAAAGCGTAGCGTGTTTTGCCTAACGAAATTTTGCATTTTCGTCGTTTGTAACATGTTTGTAACATATGGTCTTGGTCATGCTCACTGAAGGATCTACTTGCGGTAGCTGCGTGGAGCGGGTCTCTCCCTTCCCTCCATAGTGGTTGAGGGGAGTGATGGCTGCTCTAGTAGTTAATTCGTGATCGGGTGCTGCTTGTGGGGTCTGGTCCAGCCATAATCATTTGAATTATATTAAGTATCTTGCAGTTCGAAGGGCATCACACTGGAGCTAGGTCTTACAAAACATGTACACAAATTTATATCTAGTAAGAAGAAAAAAAAAATTAAAATAATAGACAAGCCCGCTGAGTTTCTTGCCGGATCTTCTCAGTAGCGGTCGCGTTCCGATCCGGTGGTAGTTTATTTTTATTGGATAATTTAATTTTATTTTGTAAAATTGACAATATGTAAGTGCCCTCTCGGGGTCTATGCATAATAAATGATTTGAATTTGAATTGAAATGTTACAATTTAAGGACCTAATATTGCGTTTTTTAGAGGACACAATTTTTTTTTCGGACATGTGTAGGCAACCCCACAAACTTGGGGTTAAGCTTTTATTGACCCCCCACATACGTCCCAAAAATAAAATTGCATCCTCCAAAAAATGCAAAGCTCATGTAACATTTCAATGGACTAGTTGCACGGGCGCGGATATGAGAAAAAAATCGTTTAGAATGGAACAATGACAGGCTGTTAGGAATATGAAACGCGTATAATAAAAAATAACGATATTAGGAGTGAAACTGTACTGATTTAGACGCCGCGTGACCGTTTGAAGAATAACAATGTTTATGCTTGGTATTTCGAGTAAATAAATTTGAGTACGACTAAAGAGAAAGAAAATATAGAAAATAGTGCTAATATACATATATCTACGGCATCGTAAGAGCGGGGGAAGAAATATAAATAAATATAACTAAAACATTTAAATTAAACTTATAGTATTTTTTTGGTAAATTTAAATCATATTTACTCGTTTATTACTTAAGTACTCGTTTAGTAGTTAAATATTATGTAGGCTATAGTAGGTCCTCATCAAGAGATTGTCTTGTAGCGTTAATACTTTTTTTTTGGCGGCAAACTATAGAGCGGTCACAGTCCGTCCGATCTGTCCAGGGCGACGGAGAGGGCGGCGGGCGAGCCCCTAACGCGCCGGGGACGTACCACTCTCTAGCGCCAAATAGCTAGGGCACCGGTAGCGGACCTTGTTGTATTTATTAATTCCTATCACAAACTTACATCTCTATTATTAGATTCATCCCATCATCATCTCAGCCCATATACGTCCCACAGTTGCGCTCAGGCCTCCTCCACTATGAAAACGCAATTGACCTACTACATCACGCTAGTCAGACGTGTTGGCATAGGGTTTTGTTTCAAGTTCTTCTTCTCTTGCCTAGATGCTATGCTAAAATGCCTATAAGGCATTTTATATCCCTCAGTCGTCTAATTATTTTCTTACTCCGCCACCACACGGAGAATTATTAGATTAGCTTGTTACTAATATATTAATATGCTGTCATTCAAGATACAAGATACAAATCGAACTCCGGTACGTGGGTTGAATTAAGTTTGTAAGATTCTACCCGAAATATATATATATATTCAAATAATGTAAGTTTAAGTTATTATTAAAATAATTTTGCTTACCTCTCTTTTGGCAATGCCATTGACAATTACACCAATATAGTCACCATTTTCGTCAACTGCTGCTAAGGACGCTCCATCTTCTAGTGTGCTAGCTGCGTACTCTTCAAGCTGTAGACATTGCGAGTCTGGTGTTTCTAAGAGGTTTACTGCCAAATTCATGGGCTCATCTCGAAAGAAAAACCTATTGAGTAAAGAATTAATTAATTATCAATTCTGTTTTATGGTCCTACTAATAATGATAAACCAGCCAAAAATTGACAATATGGATAAAAATAATAATATTCTTGTTTTATCTACCACTGACGGTCCACGATTTTTATGTGCAGGCGTGGAGTGTCAGCGGTAGACGTCCCATCCTATTCTAAGATTAAATTTCTTCAAAGGCCTCTGCGTGTTGGATCCATAACCTCATGTAAGCCAACAAAGGACTGGGTATCTTCTCTGTGAAAGATCCCGTGAACAAAAAGGAGACGTACGTAATAATGTATTTTATTTAGACATCACAGTATTGTCAATAAATAAGCTTATGTGCACGTGGTAAGTTTTTTTATTATTAATGTAACATTATTAATGATAGCTTGATTTTCCGTTGAATCCTAGAATAGATATCGTAAGAATCATAGAATATTTCCATCCCTTTGGATTACGGCGATCAGGTGTGAGTGGTTTTAGTGGAGAAATTAAGAATTTGGCTAAATTTATTTGACCTCAATACTGACAGAAACACTACCACTCTATCGTGACCACTACGAAAACTACCAAGCTGATAGATGGGTCGTGGATGTCGTAAAAATGATTAAGAGTTTTGCAACGACCTGGACCCACTCCATCTGATATAGTCTAGTCAAATTGTTGACCATTCAAACCCTTCTTCTAGCATTTATACAACGTATTTGTGAATGCACATTTGACGTTGAATGTAATTTTACTTCCTCCTCGGGAATGTTATTGTACATTACTAAAAAAGTTGATTTCAGGTAGACGGCCGGTCAAAAAACTATTTGTAATATTTATGATTGGAGAAGAGTAAAAATAGCATCAACACTAAGTAATAGCGATATAAGCAGGATGTTGACTGAAAAAGTAATAATAAAGGCTAGGAGAATGGTTCTCGTAAAAATTGAGTCGACTCACAGTACTACGTTAATGCACCCGATCGTATGGTTTTTTAAATGAGCAGTCATTAATCCGTGTCCGAAGGCATACCAACCTACATTGTATGAAAGAGATCAAGGATTTATTGAACGACATCCGAAGAGAAAAAGGTATAAAGTAGACAATCTGTTACGACACGGATATAATCTCGGTTCTCAGTTATTATTTGATATTATAATATTATTAAATTACTGTTTTCTGAAAAGACACTTTTTTAATAACTATGCAGATAGCGTAGTAACGCAAATTAAAAACTTGTAATTATATGTTTTATGTACGTCATGTTTTATATATAAAATTTTAGAAACCAGTCGAGTTATAAATTATCATACAATGCAAATTTAATACAACTAAAATTTTTATTGCACACGAAAATTAAATTACAAGTCAAAAATATAAAATTTCAAATTATTGTGAGTACAACTATTCGAAATGTTATATTTTGATCATATTATTTTTTCGTGTGGTGATCATTAAGATTACAATTCATCACTTACTTTCTTGGACGTAGGTGTCGTAAAAGACGATTATGGGATTATTACAATTTACAGATCTATGCAAGAAAAGGACAGCTCGAAATAAAATTTATACCAACCCGTATGACCAGCGTACGTAAATTTCCCTCTCATATTGGTTTAAGCTTGAGCCCAGCAGTGGGATATCCATCCATCTATCCATCAGCCTATAGACGTCCACTGCTGGACATAGGCCTCCCCACAAGAATGCCACTTGGAACGGTCCTGAGACATGTATATATATATTTTTAATATATCTCCCTACACTTAAGAAACAATCCTTGTGTTACGGGGCTTTACAAACATATGATTAACGGATACAAATTACACACAGACTTAGAACAACAATTTGTGGATCACACAAAGTGTTGTCCCACGTAGGATTCGAACTCACTACACTGGCACGGTAGGTCGGTATCTTAACTACTACGCCATTTGTGCAGATATGAGCTGTGATGATAATGATGATCACATATTTTGATTTCTTGTAGACAATATTATATTATAGAAAATGATAAAAGATAATATCCTTGTGGAATATCAGCGCTGTGCAAGTGCGTTTTGAGAATATTAAAGAATTGATTGAATTAGGCGATACATAGCGGATATCCATTTTTATTTTAATTTGAAATTATTTTTGTGCTGTGTGGTAGCGGCTTCGAATACTACCAACCCTTGATTTGCTCGTGGGTGTCGTAAAAGACGACTAAGAGCCCTAGATTGACCCGGACCAACTCCATCTGGTACCATTTGGGTCAACGATTACATTCCCAAGGAGGGTTGACGTCAGGCAGGCGACCAGTCATAAAAGTCATTGCCGAAACTTTTTGCAATATGTCAACACAGATGACATATTGCGTCGACCCTAAGTAATTGGGATAAGAGCAAGATGATGATGATGATTTTAATTTTAAATTACCCCATTATTTTGTATAACACAAAAAAGGAGTTATTTGAAAATTACAAATTTTTCGATCAATTAACATTTATTTGCACTAGTTAATTTAAATATGTTTTTATTTAAATAATACATATTAATGAGAAGTAACAATGTCACACGCCGAACAATTAGGCCGATTGTGGCACTCTATCACTTATGCCGCGCTTTCGCTTGCACGCTCGTCTCAGTCGGAACGTGACATAGAGTCGTGCTTTTTAGTGCGTGCAGCCGGCGTTCATCGATTTATAAGATGTTATCACATCAAAATGAATTTATCACGCTGGCCACATACACTGGAATATATACTTTTATTTTAAGTTTTTGCTACACTGCAACGACATTTTTTTTTTGTTCGCATATTAAGATAATTGCAAAATAGAATGATTTACTGACACATACCTACTTATTCTGTTGCTGTACGGAGGTTAAATTATAAACTATAACTTTTTTGTCTACGATATTACAATAGTTTGACGTAATTTTATAACGGTGGACGATAGCAACACTTAAAAATGACTATACATACCATATATACCTATTAATAATGTTTGTTGAGAACTAATTATTTAAATAATGTTATTTTTATCACAAAATATTTGATACCCAAGATAAGCAAGTCATCATCATGAACTTGTTTTTATCGCAATTATTTGAGGTCGCCGCAATATCTACTCTGTTTCTATCCTATATAAAGGTTATTGGCAATAGTTTTATGACCAGCCACCTGCCTGACGTCAATTCGCCTTGGGCATGTAATTGTTGACTAGGTGGCATGAGATAAAGTGGTGGATGTAAAGCTTTTAGCTTAAGCTATTGGTAGTATTCAAAGCCATACTGAACGTACTGGACTTTTTTTACCTAGATGGTAGAAGGCGATTATTAGGTGTCAAAGCACACCTACGTAGAAAAAGAATACTATTTACGCACATATAAAGTCATATTTCTTTGCCGTAACAAGATAAAAATCTTTCTAGAATTTTAAATAAAAAAAAGGTATTTAGTACATTGAAAGTTTTATTATAACGCATTATCTAGTTGAAATTTGTGATGGTGTACGCGCGCATCGTAGAAAAGGATGACTAACGGACTTTAAGGTGTCGGTTTTTCGTAACGGTGTGCGCGCGGATCGTAAAAATTTACTCTCATCATTTTTGTCTAACGCAAAACAAGGATAACTTCAAAATGCTTATAATCATATCAATCAGCACATAACAAAAAAAACAGAGGTCTACTAAACCACGCTGGTCAGAAGGGCTGGCATGGGGGTTTATTTCAAGCTTTTCTTGTCTTATATAGATGTTATAAGCATATTATATTCCTTACAATATCAACAGGCGAAAAAGTGGTTAATTGTATTATTACTCCGTGATTACATAGAGAGAAGAGGAGGACCTTCTTTTTTTTCATTTTTTTATGTTGTAGAAAATACATTCTATAGGTGAATAAAAGTTGTCTTAGTATATCATCTTTTCTAAATCCCATATTTAATATTCTCTCTTTGAAACCCCGAGTCAGTTTACATGTAACGACATTTTTTTAAGAGACCGATATTATGAGGCATTCTCTTGACAATGCAGCCTAAGCTATTAATATGTTAATGAAGAAAATTACTTTATGTAGAACAATGTCATGGTAATTATAGGAATTGTGTCTTTAATATTAGTAATATGTACGGTATAAAGCTGCGATAATTATTCTTGTATTATTTAAATTAATAGTTTAGATTAATATAGTGCTTATTGGATATAGTGCTTAGTGCGTATTGCACTGCATGTAGCGGAGATGTGAATGTTGAGATGGGTGTGTTGTGTGACAGGAATGGATAAAGTAATAAATGAACACAATAGAGGAGGTTTGAAAGTTGCGCCAGAGACGGCAAAGTTGAGGAGTGAACGGCTGACATGGTATGGACATGTGATGAGGCGGGATGAAAGTAATGTGAGAAAAGTTTTGAGTATGAATATTGAAGGCTTTAGGGGTAAAGGGAGACTGAGGAAAAGATGGATGGACTGCGTGAGGCATGACATGGATAATCTGGGAGTGATTGCAGAGATGACGTCTGATAGGATCGTATGGAAGAAGATGACATATTGCGTCGACCTAAGTAAATGGGATAAGAGCAGTATGATGATGATTAATATAGTGCTTATTATTATTATCATTCATTAACGGTACAGCTCATATTTTAATAAAAATCTTTTATCTTACTTCCTTAGGAATTTGAGCATCTGTTCCTTGTCATCAGGTGTGAGCGTGCGAATAGTGTAGGTAGGTTGTTGGGACATTCTTTGTAGACTGAGCTCTGAGAGTTGCGCCGGGAGCTCGTCAGCGAGCTGTGGAAGAGAAGATTAAATTAAAATATATTATCATTAATTATTATTGGTATTGTGATGGACTAAAGATACAATTTATTATTCTTTTCTATTCTAGGGATATCGTTAGAGGTAGACTTAAGAATATAGCAGAAGAAAAGCTTGCTATAAAACTCTTATCCTTACTAATATTATAAATGCGAAAGTAACTCTGTCTGTCTGTCTGTCTGTCTGTCTGTCTGTCTGTCTGTCTGTCTGTCTGCTACGCTTTCACGTCTAAACCACTGGACCGATTTTGATGAAATTTGGTACAGAGATGGACTAAAGCTTGAGAAAGGACATAGGCTACTTTTTATCGCGAAAAAATGGGTATAAGGGGTTGAAATAGGGGATGACATTTTGTATGGAAATTCGTCATTTTCGATGATAGAACCACGAATCTTTGTATTAAGGCACCTGACAATAAATAAATAAATATTCGTTCAAGCGTTTTGGAAATTTCATTTACATGGGGATGAAATTCAACCCCTAAAATATCAAAAAGCATACAGCCGAAACCACTGGGCCTAGAAACGTATTTCTTTTTTACACCATCGTATTTCTTGGGGTACACGAGCACTAGCAAAGGATTTTTGGAAATTCACCCCTTTAAGGGGTTGAAAAGCAAATAGCCTTTCACGTCGAAACCGATTTTGATGAAATTTGGTACAGAGATGGACTAAAGCTTGAGAAAGGACATAGGCTACTTTTTATCGCGAAAAAATGGGTATAAGGGGTTGAAATAGGGGATGATATTTTGTATGGAAATTCGTAATTTTTGATGATAGAACCGTGAATCTTTGTATTAAGACACCTGATAATAAATAAATATTCGTTCTAGCGTTTTGGTAGTTTCACTTACATGGGGATGAAATTCAACCCCTAAAATACCAAAAGCATACAGCCGAAACCACTGGGCCTAGAAACGTATTTTTTTTTACACCATCGTATTTCTTGGGGTGCACGAGTACTAGCAAAGGATTTTTGGAAATTCACCCCTTTAAGGGGTTGAAAAGCATATAGCCTTTCACGTCGAAACCGATTTTGATGAAATTTGGTACAAAGATGGACTAAAGCTTGAGAAAGGATATAGGCTACTTTTTATCGCAAAAAAATGGGTATAAGGGGTTGAAATAGGGGATGACATTTTGTATGGAAATTCGTCATTTTCGATGATCGAACCACGAATCTTTGTATTGAGGCACCTAATAATAAATAAATAAATATTCGTTCTAGCGTTTTGGTAGTTTCACTTACATGGGGATGAAATTCAACCCCTAAAATACCAAAAGCATACAGCCGAAACCACTGGGCCTAGAAACGTATTTTTTTTACACCATCGTATTTCTTGGGGTGCACGAGCACTAGAAAAGGATTTTTGGAAATTCACCCCTTTAAGGGGGTGAAAAGCATATAGCCTCTCACGTCGAAACCGATTTTGATGAAATTTGGTACAGAGATGGACTAAAGCTTGAGAAAGGACATGGGCTACTTTTTATCGTGAAAAAATGGGTATAAGGGGTTGAAATAGGGGATGACATTTTGTATGGAAATTCGTCATTTTCGATGATAGAACCACGAATCTTTGTATTAAGGCACCTGACAATAAATAAATAAATATTCGTTCAAGCCTTTTGGAAATTTCATTTACATGGGGATGAAATTCAACCCCTAAAATACCAAAAAGCATACAGCCGAAACCACTATGCCTAGAAACGTATTTTTTTTACACCATTGTATTTCTTGGGGTGCACGAGTACTAGCAAAGGATTTTTGGAAATTCACCCCTTTAAGGGGTTGAAAAGCATATAGCCTTTCACGTCGAAACCGATTTTGATGAAATTTGGTACAAAGATGGACTAAAGCTTGAGAAAGGATATAGGCTACTTTTTATCGCAAAAAAATGGGTATAAGGGGTTGAAATAGGGGATGACATTTTGTATGGAAATTCGTCATTTTCGATGATCGAACCACGAATCTTTGTATTGAGGCACCTAATAATAAATAAATAAATATTCGTTCTAGCGTTTTGGTAGTTTCACTTACATGGGGATGAAATTCAACCCCTAAAATACCAAAAGCATACAGCCGAAACCACTGGGCCTAGAAACGTATTTTTTTTACACCATCGTATTTCTTGGGGTGCACGAGCACTAGCAAAGGATTTTTGGAAATTCACCCCCTTAAGGGGGTGAAAAGCATATAGCCTCTCACGTCTAAGCCGATTTTGATGAAATTTGATACAGAGATGGACTGAAGCTTGAGAAAGGATATAGGCTACTTTTTATTGGGAAAAATGGGTATAAGGGGTTGAAATAGGGGATGATATTTTGTATGGAAATTCATCATTTTCGATGATAGAACCGTGAATCTTTGTATGAAGGCACCTGATAATAAATAAATAAATATTCGTTCTAGCGTTTTGGTAGTTTCACTTACATAGGGATGAAAGTCAACCCCTAAAATATCAAAAAGCATACAGCCGAAACCACTGGGCCTAGAAACGTACTTTTTTTACACCATCGTATTTCTTGGGGTTCACGATTACTAGCAAAGGATTTTTGGTAATTCACCTCCTTAAGGGGTTGAAAAGCACAAGTAACCCTGCTCCGGTGGTCGGTCCAACAACGAAGGCGACATGGTGTTCGGGTGGGTTGCGGGTGTTGCGTGCTTACGCCCCTCTGTCGCCCCGGACGGAGTGGTGCGAGGAACGCGCTGACCGCAGTTCACCCCAAAAAAAGGGGATTGAAAAGCATATAGTCTTTCACGTCGAAACCACTTAACCGATTTTAATGAAATTTGGTACAGAGATGAACTAAAACTTGAGAAAGTATATAAGGCTACTTTTTATTGCGAAAAAATAGGTATAAGTGGTTGAAATAGGGGAAAGTATTTTCTTTTTACGTCGTCTTATTTCTTGGGGTACACGAGCACTAGCAAAGGATTTTTGGAAAATCACCCCCTTAAGTGAGTGAAAAGCGTATAGACGAAACTCTTGGAGCTAGGAACGTAAAACTTTCTATGCAATTCTCTTTCCTTTGTTTTAAGTGAGCTCTAAGAAATTATTTTATTAAAATCAACTCCTAAAGGGGTGCAAAATATATAGCCGAAATCATTAGGCCTAGAAACATGGAATTTTGTATAAAGTTGGCTTTCTTGGGGGAAGAGAGATTTTTGATATTTTAGCCCTAAGGGGGTGAAAAGCGTTTAACCGAAATCACTGAGCCTAGGAAGGATCATTTTAGTACACGGTTGGCTTTCTTGGATTACCCCCAGATTTTCTTAGTGCTCACTTACCAAGCACTATGAAAAAAATTTTGGCAAGGATAAGCGAGCTCTAACAAAGAATTTTTGGCAATTCAACCCCTAAGAGGTTGAAAGCGTATAGCCAAAGATACCGGGCCTAAGAATGTGAAATTTTGTATACCGATTTCGGTTATTTGGGGTAAGCACGCACTAAGAAACAATTTTGGGCTGCCCCAAAAGGATAAAACGCATATAGTCGAAGACACCCAGCCAATGATATATCATCATTATCTTGCTCTTATCCTAATTACTTTGGATCGACGCGATATGTAGGTAGGGTACCTACTACTGCCATCGTAGATATATTGCAAAGGTTCTAGCAACATTTTATGACCTGGCCGACATTGTTGGCCAGACGGCATCACCAATTGGTCCAGGTCGATGTAAATCTTTGGCTTAGTAGAATTTTTTGCGACACCCACGAACAATGAAAACGTGGTAATATTTCTAGCAGCTACCAGACAGTAAGTTACAATCAAAATATTATTACAATTTTCTATCTCTACAAATAAATAAATTTGAAGCGTCTGTTTGTCTATCAAAATAATAGGTTTTATTTATGCTCACACAATACGGTCCAAATTTTTTTGTCTGTCTGTCTATTCGTTACAGGTAATCTTCAAAATGGCTGGACCGATATTGATTATATTTTACCATCAGGTCTACCAGTCGTACATAAGGAATAACTTAGACTATTTTATCTCAGGCTATATTTTATCCCGGTGTGGATGAATTAAGTCGATTTTAAAATTATTTCACTAATGGAAAGCTATTTTTAAGCGAGTAACATATTTAAGCAATTTTTATCCCGATATTCCTACGGGATCGGGTACAATGCCGGTGAAATCACGGGAATATAATGGTTTAAAAAATTAATTCACTAATGAAAAGCTATATTATCAGTGAATACCATATAAAGGCTATTTTCATCCCGGTATTTGCCCAGGAACGACAACTATACCGGGGGATGTTGACCAATTTTTAAAATTCTTTCACCAATGGAAAGCTACCTATGTTGTCAGCGAGTAGCATAGGCAATTTATATCTCTGATATTTCTGGGATTTATATATTTTTTTTTTACCCATGTAAATTTATAATATCAGCAAGTTACATAGGCATTTTTTATCTCGGTATTGGCATGGGAATGGGGTCTACGTGAATGAAACTGCGGGTGTTTGATTGATATAATTTTTTTTCACCAATGGAAAGTACGTTATCAGAGACTAAGGAAAGGCCACAATACCATCGTATTTGCATGGTAATCTGAACTACAAGGCTGGAAGTAATATTCAAATGTGAAAGTTTGTGAAGATATTTGGATGTTTGTTACTCAATCACGCTTAAACTGTTGAGCAGATTTGGATGAAAATTGACACGTAGATAGAGTATTTCTTAAATTAAGAAATGTAATACTTTTTATGTCGATAATATTCTTTGCGATAATAGTTCAATATGCAAGTAAATTTTTACGCGGGCGAAGCCGCGGGCAAAAGCTAGTAGTATATAATAATATAACACTAAATTTATTACTATTTTGAATATAATTGGACTCGTGCCTAGGATTGACAACAGACAGCCGAGGCCGCGGGTGACTGGACCGGGGAACTAGTCCGTCACCCGCCGAGAGGCCGACCGCGTGAGGAAAGACCGACGTCCTCCCCGAGGGGGGTACGTTGGTCGAGGAGAGGGTACTCCTTAGGGGGTATTTTTTTTTATATTGCCAATGGTAGTAAACGAGCAAACAGTACACCTGATGGTAAGTGTTGCTGCCGCTCATGGACCCTTACAAGGCCGCTGCCCACCGCGAAGAAAGTGAAGGGAGTGCGAATGCGTGCATCGAGGCTCGGTGACACCAAGGGCACCACCAAAACCTTCTACACGCAAACACCCTCAGAAAGTTGGGCTCCCGGCTCTCTCGCTCACCGAACGAAGCGCAGTAACTAATTGCTACTACTCAGACGTCGATTTTCTGCGAGAGTGTGGAACTACCCTGGACGGACCGGCCTGCGGCCGTAGACAGATAACTGTCGACAGTGTGGTCCTACCACTCTTCACTATTCTGTCGGGCCGACCACTGACGACAAGTCACCCTGCTCCGGTGGTCGGCCCAACGACGAAGGCGACGTGTCACGGGTGGGTTACCGGTGTGCGTGCTTCATTTCAGCTCATATATGTCCCACTGTTGTGGTCAAGCTTCCTCCACAATTGGAGGGAAATTGACTTACTATATCACGTTGATCAAACATTGGTATAGGGTTAAATTTCAATATCGTCTTTCTCTAGTAAAGATGTTATATACATATTAAATTCTTTAGTCGTTTTTTACGACGCTCATGGGCAAGACGGAGGGTAATGAATTGTATTCTTACTTCGTCGCTACACGGAAAGTTAATTTTTATAAATTTATTTTATAGTATTCAATAACAGCTCGATATCGTCCTTTTTTGTGACTAATCCGATGATCAGCCGCTCGATTGACTGGGCATCGTTCAGAAAGATTACTCTGCACAGGTTGACAGAAAATTCATTTAGCAAAAAGTATTAATTTAATAAATAAATAATGATGGTGTAAACAACAATTATTTAAGAATTCAGTTTTAATTTACTTTAAATATGGTATTATATCTTGTAACAACATATTATGCATGTAAATATATTCAACAGACGTTAAATCGCATTTATTTTCTCATGTCTGAAGTTGTGGAACGTAAACTTATGAAATCTAGATCTAATTGTGGAATCGATTTAAGTAGTAGGTGCACTAGGTGTTGAGTGTTACGGCAGCCTTGTCGCTCATATCTGAGATATATAATTACAGTATTAACATTAATTTAATATTTTATATCTGTTGACATAACGTAATTATTTGATATTATAGGTAATTTACTTGATATTTATAATAATGGATATTACATAAATAATTTTCACTTATGGTGTTATAATTACATATTTCTATGTATTAATTTGACAATTTAGTTCCTTTGTATATATTTGTCGAGCTATTAAATAGGGCTTTTTTTTTGGGGGGTGGGTTGCGGTCGGCGCGCTCTCGCACCACTCCGTCCGGGGCGACAGAGGGGCATAACCACGCAACTCCCGCAACCCACCCACGATGCACGTCGCCTTCGTCGTTGGGCCGACCACCGGAGCAGGGTTACTTGACATCAGTGGTCGGCCCGACGGAATACTCCCTATTGGGGTACCCTCCCATCGACCGACGTTCCCCCCTCGGGGAGGACGTCGGTCTTTCCTCACGCGGTCGGCCTCTCGGCGGGTGACGGACTAATTCCTCGGTCACGTCACCCGTGGCCTCGGCTAGGGCGGCATGAGGTGCAGGCAGGTATTGACGCCTACGCCGCCCCAGTCGCCGGCGGCGGATCGAGCTATTAAATAGGGCTGGCACACAATGAACAGTAATATTTCGATAAAATGACTATGACCTTATAATATAGGGTAATAGAGTGACTAATAGTCCGTTATCGGCATATACTGGTCCTAGAACTTTCTAGATTTACCGAACGGAGACGAAGTCCAGTAACTTCCTTAACAGGCGGAGAGAGAAAGTCAAGAGGATTATAGCCTCCACTCTTTCGGCGCTTTAAAAGATCGAGTGGAGTAAGCCTAGCTGTAGCTAGCTAAAAAGGAAAAATATTTGAAGGTGTTATTTTATTAATTCCTATCATGTATCGGCGTTTATCCGAGATTTGTTACTGCCCTTTGTATTACCAAATTTTGTCTAAAATAAACAATTCTAAATATTAATATTTAAAAGGATTGTAACTATTTCGAAAGTTAGTAGACAGTCTGGCATTATTACAACAGGCCTGCGCATAATGCATTCGTATCCGGCTCCAGTGTCTTGTTATCTGCAATGGTATTAAGATAAATTTATGCACAGCTGTGTTAAGCTTTGGATACAATTGGATCACAATTAAATATGTATATTTATTAGAACTTATTTGCTCTGTAGTTGCGGCTACGAATATTATGAACACTTATACTACTCGTGGGTATCGTGAACGATGATTAAGAGCTTTACATCAGACTATGCCAACTCTATATGATAACATCTGGTCAACAGTTATATTCCTAAGCAAGTTTGACGTCAGGCAGGCGTTTAATCATATAGTTATTTCCAAAACTTTTGCAATATATATCATGGAAAAAGACCATCATTATCATCTCAGCCCATATAAGTTCCACTGTTGGGCTCAGGTCTACTCTGCAATGAGATAGAAATTGACCTACTATAACCTGCTATGATATGCAATATAATATATCCCTTAGTCGTCTTTCACGAAATCACTTTTGGGTAAGAGAGGGGTTGTGAACTGTATTCTTACTTAGTCACTACACGCAGAAAGACGAGTATATATGTAAAGTGTGATAAGATTATGATGATGATTTATTTTAGCGCCATAATACATTGGTATAAACAATTTTAACAAACACGGATTGTATGTTACTACTGCTTAAGCTTACATCGGTATGACATGCGGTAATACTGGTATGCCTTGTATTAAATTGTAGAATAATGTTTATTGGGTCTGGTTTTAATCTAAGTGAAAGTTTGAAAGTTGCATTAGCGACGGAAAAGTTAGAGTAAACGCCTGTCGTGGAAATTAATAGTGTGGGGAAAGTTTCAACTATAAGTTTGAATATAACTAAGAGTAATAAGTTTCCGTGTGCTGATGGAATAATAATACAGTTCACAAACCCCTCTCTTATCTGTAAGTAAAATACGACTAAGGGATTCAATATACCTATAACATTCATACAAGTGAAGAAAGATTTGTTACAAAAATCTATACCAATCCTTTTGACAAACGCGGTATAATAGGTCAATATCCCTTTTATAATGCAGGTTTAAGCCCAGCAGTGGGATATATATGAGCTAATATAACAAACAAGAGTGATAAATTGAAGGCTTTAGGGGTCAGAGAAAACCGAAGAAAAGATGAATACATAGCGTGAAGTATGAAGTGGATTTTTAATCTATGGGAGTGAACGTAAATATCTGATCGGATTTTGTGGAAGAATAGTACATTTTGGATCGGTTTCAAGTAATTGGAATAAGAGCAAAGTAATGGTGATATAAATTTCACAATAAACATAGAAATATAATGTGGGCAATTGCGCGCTATATGGAGGAATGCCCGTATTATACGAGGGATTGAAATCGCGTAATATGAAAACGCATTATAAGGGTACCGCGTAATAAGAGGGATAACTGTATATGGGGGTGAAGATAATGTTAACAGCCTTTATCCATGGTTATGGATGGTTAATGAATATCTTTTTTTGTTAAATGTTTGTTGAGTCGTTGTTGGGATTATACAAGATTTCCAAATATAGGTTACGTATTCAGACAGAATACACACTAAGAACTAATTGTAGACCAATCTACTTGTTTTTTATAGTATCAGGTGTCCTTTTTATGTATATGATTTTGATGGCCGGAGGGTTGACCCGAACTACGTCCTAATATTAAGAGAATTGAACATAGGAGACGCGTATAGTCTCTGTTACATTTCCTGGCTGTCATATGCCGATCGGATAAGTATCGATCGGATAAGGATATTTTGAAAGAAAGAAAGAAAGAAAGAAAGAAAGAAACTCGTTTATTTCGATCTCATAGTGGTACATCGATACAGAATCAATATAAATTCCAAAAAGACTATAATATAACTTAAAAATCTATACTTAAAGTTATACTAAGTTAAAAAAAATAAGGTAAAATGCATAGAAGGCGAAGATATAATAGAGATAAGTAACAAATAATAATTAATAACAAAGAGAACAATAATTAACAAAGAGATCGAAAAAGGTTCTATATCAGCATAAGCCGCACCAAGACGGTGTAGCGCTGGTTTTCATATAGAACCATAGTGGTGAGATCACGGGTAGTCACATAAAAATATATAAAGTAAACCGTATTCTCAGGCTGACCGCATAAATATAAATAATTGATACTATGCTGGTGGTATTATATAAGATATTGTTGAACATATTATTGACAGAATATATATGCAGCACTTACAAAGAGAAATACTCACTGTTTATCTATACACCATATTAATCGAAGAGACTATGGAAAACAGAGTCAGTTTCTATGAGATATTAGTACTGGAAAACAAATAGTAGTAATTTATAGACTCGCGATAAGAAGGCCATAAGAATCATCAGACATACATAGGTACACACATACCTAGATATTAAACATATACATAGAATATACATGCACACATTTTGCTTGTCTTGGTTATTTTATTCCATAACTGGGTCCACAGTTTCCCGTTAAAAGAAATTCAGATTCTGAATATACCGTTGGATAAGGTACTAGCTATCAGGTACATCTGGATTGAAATCCAGATGCTGGTTCAGGTATTGATGATCATTATCATTTAAGCCCACACCGTCAAGACAAATTATTTTACTGCTTCCTCCACAGGAAAAATGTTTTCACATTAAATACACGCTATACTTAGCAAAAAACAAAAGCTGAGCCAAATCCTTTTACCTTCCAGTTTTAATTTTTTTTTTATTATAATTGCATGTTTTAGTTTAAGAAGATCTTTTCTTTATGTTTGTGTTTTTATTACATTTATGATTATGAGTGTTAAACCTTCGGTAACTATTACATCACTACTCAGACTAGTAGTGGGCGCAGAGGGCTATCCACATAAACTACAAAATAAATAAATATTTTTAGTGTATTTAAATACCAATGGTACTCGGTGTACCTAAATCCTTTTTGTTTATTGCCATTATTAACTAAATGCGGCAAGAATACTGGATTTATTTAAATGCATTTGCTTAACGCGGTCACGACAACCTATTTCTAGCCATTGTTCAAAAGTTTAACCTTGTATTTTAATGATATATCCGTAGCAACATATTCCTTGTGGAACGACAACCAATCCTATTATGTATTAAATAACTTTGCACCAATAAAGTTATTATTGGCTGGGCTAGCGTTCGGAAAACTTGGAAGGATCTTCTGGTCCAACATTTAGCAGTGTCTAAAAACAAAGGTTTATGATCAGTGTGTGTTACTAGCGATGACTTGCGACATTGAAACATGGTCTATAAATGACGCCCTTATAAAAAGGCTCAAACTTACAAAACGTGCCATGGAGAGGGCTATGCACGGTATTTCTCTACGTGATAAAATCCAACATACGGCAATCAGTACAGGAACGAATGTAAACGACATACGAGTAGGCCGCAGTATAATAGTACATTGAATTGGCAATGGGCCACATTGCTCATCGAACCGACAACTGTCGCGGAAGAAAGGTTCTCGAGTGGCGACCATGAATCAGACGACGTAACGTAGGATGACCCCCAACTAGGTGGACTGACGATATCTTAATAGTCGCAGGGATTCGTTGGATGACAATGGCACAAGACCGTTCCGAGTGGCATTCTCGTGTGGAGGCCTATGTCCAATAGTGGACATCTATAGGCTGATGGAGGGATGGATGTTATTATTATATATCCTTACGTAAAAAATATTTTCCTTCGAGGCAGCCTGGAGTGTCTGGAGAGACTATACGACGGTAAAGGAAAACTTATATATGAAAATTAATGTAATTTTATGAAATTCTATGTGATGATTAGGACAAATTCGGCACCATTTATTATCATGAATAGTTGTCAGGTGTATATTTAATGCCTTTCTTTAGAACGATTGAGGCTGTTTCCAAAAATTCTGAACCTTTCCGTAATTATTTTTAGGGTCAAAATATTTGGTTGCGGGTGGACGAACGCGGGATTCGTTGGCCACCCATAGAGAGGCCAACCACCTGAGGGCGACACTCCGGTAATACCGACAAAGTTGGCGGGGCGTCGAAGGATACGATCCCGAAAAGGATAATCCGCCGGGCCGGCCACGGTTGTTAAGAATTCGGTACCAGTGGTCAGCCTAATGGAGATGGGAAGGGAATATGGTAGGTTAAGGGGTCACACGTCGCCCATCCATGCCTCCGGACAATTTGGGCGGCGTGTGTCCAGACCATGGCTATAAAAAAAAAGGGTTATAATATTTGATCAACAGAGTTACAACGTTATAATAGTCCATCCCTTACTCCAAGAGCCAAAACAAAAAAGTTGGTTCATAGTGCAATTTATTACAGAACGGATTTTCTTTTTAGAAAAGATTCAGAGGTACCCCTGAATATAAATTCACGGTGTTTTTTTTTTTTTTTGTGGGTGGGTCGCGGTCGACGCGCCTCCGCACCACTCCGTCCGGGGCGACAGAGGGGCTTAAGCACGCAACTCCCGCGATCCACCCAAAAACCACGTCGCCTTCGTCGTTGGGGCGACCACTGGAGCAGCGTTAACTTGTCGTCAGTGGTCACGAAATTCACGGTGTGCGGGTAAATTCACGGCTCACGGTGTGCGGGAGTGCAAGATTCAGTTGCCATCTTGGAAAATGTTTTTATGTTCTTATTAAATATCTCAGTAATAGTAAGTAAGTCAATAATAGTAAAAATAGTCTTTATTTTAAAAATAGACATTTTCATAGATTATCATTATTGTTAGAAACTCTTTTCTTTATAATGCATACATTTTTTATTTACAGCGCTCCAATTTTTTCACTATGGTTGTTATTAGATATGTAATTAACGGTTGATGCTTCATTAAAAATATCTATTTATATGTTTTCGTTTTTTATAATTAGCATCTGAAAAGGAAGAAGTGATGAGTATTGATTTCTTACTCTGTTACTACATGGATAACGCGTACCAAGAGATAGCAATTAAAACAGATAATATTATAAAAATGTTAAATAACCTTGCAATATTGCGTATAAAATAATAATTAACCATTAAGTATCATGAACAAAAAAAAATATAATTCTATTCTTACATATGCATCCTGCACGCACTTTAATAGTGCACACGATATTAAATAGTACTTAATATAAATATCTATTAACGTAAAGTGATAAAACTGTGTATAAATTTCCATATTAGATTTAAGCCAATTATGTTTTGCTTAAATTAACAAGACTTTGTTAAAAATGCGAACAAAAGAATATATTGTAAAATAAAACTATTTTTACGGATTTTATTGCTATATTTGATTTTTCATTGCCCGACGTTTCGAACACTTTACATTTCATGGTTAGCATTCATGTCTGTCTGCTCTTGTCCATCCGTTTTAAAAAAAATATCCCTAAGCTCCTTTATTAGGTTACAGTTCCTATCTTCTTAGGCTTAGAATTGTAAAGCAGACCAAATTTGCCAGACCCATTAAAGAGTAGGCTTTAACCATTAATATTTCTTATCTAGGCTATCCGTCCATCAATATTTATTAAAAAGGAACAAGTTTGTTATAAAAAAAAATATACTAATTGTTTTAATACATTCATTAACCAAGGCATAATGTATAAAATGCTTTTATTATGCTTATATAATTTTGTTTGTTTTTTTTTTTGATATATTAGTAAGAATTTTATAATTAAAGACGTAGGTATTTATTGCTAAATATTTTTTGTTGGAAGTTTTTATTTTTGATTTTCAGGGTTTGTTAATTTTTTTTTATAGCGAATAAATAAAACTTTAATTAGAAAATAGGTATCTAAGTTATCGGACTTTTTTTTGAGTAAAAAAAAAAGTCCGATAACTAGGGGTAATCTTCAATTACCCGGAACAGACAGACCAAAAAAAATATAAAGTGATTTTTAGGCATATGTATAGTGCAAATAACCGTGTGAGCATATTTTGACATTACAAGCAGACACTCCAATTTTATTTATTGGATAGATATTCCTTCTTTTGCATAGACTTTATGTGCATATTTCTCGTAGTGAAAAAGTGAGTCGTTGTAATAGGGTTTTTATGTTTGTTACCTCAGAACCTACTGGGTGAACCGATTTTGAGGATTCTTTTATTATTTGAAAGCTGGTACTTCTTGTGTGGTCTCATTTCAATTTGGTCCAGTTCTGACAATAGCATCCTTGTAAAATCGTTAAAATATTTTTTTAGTTAAATTTTTAATTATAACAACATAACTTGATGTGTGTCTATAGAAATATTAACGCACGCTAATATATGTGCGGCTTAAATAATTTGTTTCAAGAGTTTATTTATTTATAACTTCTATACACAAAAAAAGGTACAAGGCGGACTTAATGCCTTAGGCATTTTCTAACAGTCGACCTAGGGTGGAGCAGAAATAAATTAGGCAAGTGCAATGCAATGAGAGCAATGATTTTTGAAATTCGGTTATCCAAATGTAGCAAATGTATGTAATCTTTTACCTAATACATAAAAACAATGCATAACACAACACTGAACGATTACAATACTGAACGATTTTTGCTATTTAAAGGAGTGTTATATTATATGAAATATTGTATAGATCTAAATCACTAAGATCTAGCATTTAACATGGTAGATTATTTTTAAAAGCTTGTTTACATGTGAAGAAACACATAGGATTTGAAACCACACCTATTGGGATACCGTTCCAATCATAACTTTGTACCAGCGTGTACTGGCATACATTTAATTTAGCACTTGCGTTTGTTGCCTTTATTCTTATCGATTTTATATTTATTTATATAAAAATCAATAACAAGCTACACTAAGGCAATAATCTTGTATCGCGTGGGTCTATATAAATATATAATTAGCGGACAAAAATTACACTCAGACTCAAAGATCGACGCTGCCGACCATTGCTAGGGAGATGCTCGGCAGCATCAGGAATTGGGACGCGGTCGCCGTCTTCTGCGAGGCAGTCGTCCCGCGGAAGAAGGCGACAGAGCACGCGCGGGAGGAACGCTTCCATGACGACGCAATCCGCAGCCGGCAACTCGGGCGGCGCAGGCGCGAGTATCTGCGCCTGATGCCGTCCTAGTCGAGGTCGCGGGTGACTGGATCGGGGATTTAGTCCGTCACCCGCAGAGAGATTGACTGCGCGACGGTGACCGACGTCCTTGAGGGGGCACGTCGAGAGGAGAGGGTACCCTGTGATCGGGGTAATTCATCGCGGGTGGACTGACCATGTCACACCCCTAAAAAAAAAGAGTCAAAATGGCTCACAAAAGCTATTGCCCTGAGTAGTTATTGTAACCACGACACGGTAGGTTGCTATCTTTAACGTCTACGCCATATATGTTTTCCAAATATGTACATAAATTAAAAACAAAAATTAAAAAAAAATAGTTAGAAACTTTGCGAAAATAAAGGTATAACGCCATCAAATATATTTCATGAATCATAAAGTGTTAATAAATCATGGATGACGTTCTCTGTAACTTATAAAAGGCTACATATTATTTGCTCATATTAGCATTTATTATTATACTAGCTGACCCGGCGAACTACGTACCGCCATAATGTTTTTCGTAAATATATTTCCTAAATTTCAGAAAATATAGTCACTCATGGAAGTTATTGATTTCTGACAAAATTATAATTATCAAATTTTCAATCATACTTAACTATAGACAAAATTACGTTTAGCTGACATTTGCGTTTTGTTATTACATATCAAATGCGTTTTTTTATACTACGTTTCATAATGACTTGTATTCTCTTTGACATTTTATGTCACGTCACACGGGGACGGGATTGAACGGGATAAAAGAGTTATTGGCGAAATCTTGTAAACACCATTAAAAAAAAAAGGGATAAGAAGTATCCTATGTCCGTCTCCTGGTTCTAAGCTACCGCCCCACCAATTTTCAGCCCAATCGGTACAGCTGTTCTTGAGTTATAAATAGTGTAACTAACACGACTTTCTTTTATATATATATATATAGATGATGTTGTGAGAAAATGAACAAACAAAAACTTCTACTTGTTTAAATAAATTTAAATTCACACGCAGGCTACTGACGTTTAAAGTAAAATGTCCATGGGAAACAAACAAAAAAATGTTTATTGACGTCATAACTAAAAGGTATTAATTAGCTAATACTTCATTAAGTTGACAACATCTTGGCTATGACTCTAATTTTGATGAATTGTAATGGAGGGTCCATTACCGTAATGGTAACCCGTTTACCATAAAATTTACTAGTTCGTTTGCTCATAAGGCAATAAAAAAAGCGTGTGTACAAACTACATATATCAGAAGTGAAACTCCTTTATCCTTCATTTTTCATCCTTCATCTTTCATCTTTCATCCTTCATCTTTTATCCTTCATTCTTCATCTCATTCTCTTGCCGGCTGAATCCATTTAATATACATTTACGTGTTTGTGTCTCTATGGACTCGCTTTTTCGTTTCATTGAGTTTGAAATCACAACGATTCTAAAGAAGTTTCACTTCAAAAAGAGCAGTTATTAACATTTATAATAAGATGAATTGTTTCTAAATAGAGCAAAGCATAAAGTTGTAAGTTTGTAATAATTTCGCAAAATTCTTATACCTCTTTATTATTAACGTATTGCCAGAAACTTCACTTATTAATATGTACTTGATCGGATTTCACTTTTTAATCGAGTTTTATTGAACATTGTCACTAAAGTTTTATTGAAGTTATTATTTTAAGATGACTAAGTGATATGGTTATCCGTGTGGTGACGGAGTACGAATACAATTCACCACTCTCTATCATGCCCGTGGATGTCGTAAAAGACGACTAAGTGATATAATACACATATAAAATCTATGCAAGAGAAGGAATATTAGAAATAAAACCCTGTATCAACCTATCTGATCAGCATGGTATAGTAAAGTCGATTTCTTTGCTATTATAGAGGAGACTCGAGCCCAGCAGTAGGACGTATATCAGCTGAAATAATGATGAGAAAAATAACGATATTTTTTTTATTTTGGGGTGGTCTACGGTCGGTGCACTCCTCGTCTGCTCCATCCGGGGCGACAGAGGGACGTAAGCACACACACACCCGTAAGACCCGTCGCCTTCATCGTTGGGCTGACTATCGGAGCAGGTGACAAAAAAAATCGATAAAAGACCCCCTAGCAACACGTTTGATTAGCGTCATATAGTAAACATCCCTCCAATTACGGAGGAGGCTCGAGTCTAAGACATGAGTTCAGATGAAAAACTTTTTCCAGGTTCGCTGTTTAGTAATTTGGTCGTGGGTATCGTAGAAGACCATTAAGGGATATGGTCTGCATATAACATTGATGCAAGAGGTGGCAATCTCAACATTAACTCCATGAGAAACCGTCTGATAGGCGTGATATAGTAGATTGTCTTCCCTTACATTGTAGAGGGAGTCCGAGCCGAACTGTGGGATTTGTATGGACTGAGATAATGATGATTTAGTAATTTCAAACTCTATAATAATTTAATTCAATTATATAATTCGTCGTTGGATGCAGGCGGCACAGGACCGCACATTGTGGCGCAATATGAGGGAGGCTTACGTCCAGCAGTGGACGGCAATAGGCTGAAATGATGATGATGATGATATAATTAGTATAGATTTAATTAGATTTCCGTGTGGTGACGGAATAAGAAAACAATTCACCACTCCATATTTTGCACGTGGACGTCGTAAAAGACGACTATGGGATATAATATGCACATAACATCTGTGCAAGAGAAGGAAAGCTCGAACTGAAACCCTATACCAACATGGCTGACCAGCATGGTATAGTAGGTCAAATTACCTCCCATTGTGGAGGAGGCCCGAGCTCAACAGTGGGACGTATGTGGGCTGCGATGATAATGATGATGTAATTAATAATTTAAAATTTGTTGCTTACTAAAACATTTTGGTTAATTAAATTGAATTCAACTGAACCTTGAAAAAATAACTCATTTATATGTGCATTTACTTTAAAAACATAATTGAATGAATATGTTTATTATTATTTTTCCAAATTAGTAGCAAATTATAAAATTACGTTGAAAAGTGTGTATGTTTTACAATAACGATTAACACGGTATGTAAATTAATAATAACATACTGTACTAATGCATTTTTGAATATATACGCGAAATAAAAAATATATATAATTAATATTAGCGATAGAGATTATGATAGTTGTTAAGGTTTAATTAGTAACGCCTAAATATATTCTACTATGTATTTCAGCCGAATTGATATTATAGATAATACGTCATCCTTTTTTAGGTCGTTTATATGTACATTGTTACGGTAGCCTTTTTTTTGGGGGGATGGGTTACGGTCGGAACACTTCTCACATCACTTCGTCCGGGGCGATAGAGGGGCGTAAGCACGCACACCCGTAACCCACCCGTGATACGTCGCCTTCGTCGTTGGACTGACCACCGGAGCAGGGTGACTTGAAGTCAGTGGTTGACCAGACGGAATACTCCTTGAGGAGTACCCTCCCATTGACCGATGTCTCCCCCTCGGGGAGGACGTCGGTCTTTCCTCACGTGGTCGGCCTCTCGGCAGGTGACGGACTAATTCCCCGATCGTAGGCTATCCGTGCCGTGTCCTATGCCGTATCGTAGGCTCGTAGGCTTATAGCAGAAGAAAGGTAATGAAACGGGAAGAAAAAGTGATTTAATTTTATAAACATACTAGCTTTTGCCCGCGGCTTCGCCCGCGTTAAAATTAACTTGCATATTGAACTAAACTCATTTGCAAAAAAAACGGGCGGTTTTGATTTTCATTCATATTTAAAAAGATACAATACCAAAAAGATTTCAATCGTTTGTACACGTTACTGGCCGGTTTTAAAAATGCTGTGGTATTTAAAAAAGTACGTTCTAAATTCAATTTTTCATTTGATGTTCATTTTTACAGAAAACCCCTTTTTATCCTACATTTTTGGCGCGAAGTTCCAGAAGTTAACATCGACTTTCATAACTTTTATTCAATTTTTATCGATTAATTTCATATCCTTGACTGTCAAAGCTTTATTTAATGCTGTTTGGCTGTATCAAAAATGGTAGATAAAGTGGTAAAAGCTACCAAAATTATCGCGCTGCTTGAAGAGGGTTGCAGCCAATGTTTCGTGGCTAGGAGGCTAAATGTTAGTCGCTCGACAGTCCAAAGGACCTGGCAGCGATATCAGGAGACTGGTTCCGTCGAGAGAAGGCCTGGTTCTGGAAGAAAACCATGTACCCAACCACGGGATGATCGTTTTCTTGTGAGTCGCGCATTGAGAAATCGCAAATCTTCGTATGTGGATCTTAAGAACAACCTCCAAGAAGTAAGAAATGTGCATATTAGTCTATGGACGGTCAGGAGGAGGCTTCTCGCTGCCAATATACGCAGTCACCGCCCGGCCCGCGGCCCCAAATTACTCCGTGAGCACAGAGTTCACAGGCTTAGGTTCGCTAGAAATTGTGAATCATGGACTCAAGACGATTGGAATAGGGTTTTGTTCTCTGATGAAGCCAGGATATCTCTGTTCGGTGAAGATCGACGTCGGCGAGTGCTAAGAAGACAAGGAGAACGCTTTGCAGAGGCATGTTTCGAAGAAATCACACCTTATGGTGGGGGCTCTGTTATGTTTTGGGCAGGAATAAATTCAATGGATCGTACAGAGTTAGTCTTCATTGAAAACGGCTCACTGACTGGGCATCGATACATAACGGAAGTTCTAATTTCTCATGCACAACCCGCATTGGCCGCTCTAGGTGAAGACTCGATTTTTATGGACGACAATGCTCGCGCCCACCGATCCCGCGATGTTAATGCGTATGTGCAAGAGGTCGGCATTCGTCGTTTGGATTGGCCAGCTCGAAGTCCCGACCTCAATCCCATAGAGCATGTCTGGGACGTTCTGAAACGGCGTGTGAGATCAGTACACCCGGCTCCACAGACCATCAGAGAGCTGAAGAATGTGATTACTGCGGAGTGGGAACGTATTCCGCAAGCAAGTATCCGGGATATACTCGCTAGCATGCCCAGACGAATTCAAGCTGTGATTTTAGCTAGAGGGGGTCACACTCGATACTAAACATTTATCTGCTTTTACTTTATTAAAGAAAAACAAACAAAAAAACTTTTTTATTTTTACTTCATGAGCATATGCACTACTAGCGAATATACACTACTAGCGAGGTTTAGCATTATTTCCCATAAATTGTATCTAAATTTTATGAAATACTGATGAAAACGATTATTTTCTTATTAATTTAGCAAATTGTGTGGATAAAACTACCTATAATTATCAAACAAAGAAATATTAACATTTGAAATGGTTCATTGCTTAGGTGCCCGTTTTTTTTGCAAATGAGTGTATTATCGCAAAGAATATTATCGGCATAAAAAGTATTCTATTTCTTCATTTAAAAAATACTCTATCTATGTGTCCATTTTCATCCAAATCTGCTCAACAGTTTACTCGTGATTGAGTAACAAACATCCAAATATCTTCACAAACTTTCGCATTTGAATATTACTTCCAGACTTGTAATTCAGATTCCCGTGGAAATACGATGATAAATTTGTCTTTCCTTAGTCCCTGATAATGTAGCTTTCCATTGGTGAAAAAAAAAAATTATATCGATCGAATTCCCGCAGTTTCACCTACGTAGACCTCATTAGGGGTAAAATTGCAAAAAACTCTTTTTTAGGGAGCACTTTCCCCAAGAAAGACAACTTCATACAAAATTTTACGTTTCTAGGCCTAATGATTTCAGCTATATATTTCACCCCCTTAGGAGTTGAGGTTCAAAAAATAATTTCTTAGAGCTCACATACAACAAAAGAAAGTTAATTGCATACAAAGTTTTACGTAACTGGCCCCAATAGTTTCGTCTATAGGCTTTTCACCCCCTTAAGGGTGTGATTTACCAAAAATTCTTTGCTAGTGTTCGTGTACCCCAAGAAATACGACGGTGTAAAAAAAAATACGTTTCTAGGCTCTAGGTAGGCTCTCTAGGTTCTCTAGACTCTCTAGGTTTCTAGTTTCTACTCATCGAAAATGGGATAAAAGTAGCTTATGTCCTGTCTTAAGCTTTAGTTCATCTCTGTACCAAATTTCATTAAAATCGATTCAGTAATTTAGACGTGAAAGATTATAGGTTTTTCACCCCCTTAAGGGGGTGATTTACCAAAAAACCTTTGCTAGTGCTCGTGTACTTCAAGAAATACGACGGTGTAAAAAATACGTTTCTAGGCTCAAGTGGTTTTGGCTGTATGCTTTTTGGTGTTTTAGAGGTTGAATTTCATCCCCATGTAAGTGAAATTTCCAAAACGCTAGAACGAATATTTATTTATTTATTATCAAGTGCCTTATTACAAAGATTCATGGTTCTATCATCAAAAATGACGAATTTTCCTACAAAATGTCATCCCCTATTTCAACCCCTTATACCCATTTTTTCGCGATTTCTTTGCTAGAGCTCGTGTACCCCAAGAAATACTACGGTGTAACAAAAATACGTTTCTAGGTCCAGTGGCTTCGGCTGTATGCTTTTTGTCTTTTAGGGGTTGAATTTCATCCCCATATAAATGAAATTTCCAAAACGCTAGAATGAATATTTATTTATTTATAATAAAGTGCCTTAATACAAAGATTCATGGTTCTATCATCAAAAATTACGAAATGCCATACAAAATGTCATCCCCTATTTCAACCCCTTATACTCATTTTTTCGCGATAAAAAGTAGCCTATGTCCTTTCTCAAGCTTTATTCCATCTCTGTACCAAATTTCATCAAAATCGGCTCAGTGGTTTAGACGTGAAAGCGTAGCAGACAGACAGACAGACAGAAAGACAGACAGACAGACAGAGTTACTTTCGCATTTATAATATTAGTAAGGATAAGGATTTTAATAAAATGTTACATCGTACATTCGATTCAAAATTCTATTCATTAGTCTTTGTTATATTTAAATATATTCATGCTTAATTGCATTTGTTATCCATGATAATTATAATGTAATAATATCATGGCCATTCAAACTTAAAAATGCAAACGTAAGTATGTATGTTACGCTTACATACTTAAATAATTATTCTGATGTTTTATACGCGTTGTGAGGCCTATAGAATAGGATTAAAGGTGATTCAAACAGAAAAAGGTTCCTAAGGAATGGAAAAATAACTTTTAGGGCAGCGTAGGTTGAGGAGAGGGTACTCCTCAAGGGGTATTCCGTTGGATCGATCACTGACGACAAGTCACCCTGCTTTGGTGGTCGGCCCAATGACGAAGGTGACGTGTCACGGGTGGGTTACGGGGCCGCGCGCGCCGCCCCTCTGTCACCCCGGACGGAGCCAGGCGATGGGTGCGCTAACGGTAGCCCACCCCAAAAAATACGTTCACCGTTTGATTCGTTAGTTTCGTTCACCTGGAAGTTGGTTTTATAAACACGTGGGAAATTTTAATTAGAATTTTTATTACGTGATATAATAAAATGTGTGATAATTATTTTAATCGTTTTGTCTGTTCTGAAAGCTTTATTGTTGAGACACAATAAAATAGAATCAAAGAAAAATATGGCCTAATTGTAAAGAGGGTTGTCATGGCGTTTTATTTAGAGTGTTCCTTTAAATACACTTTTATTACCACCTTTTAAACCGTGTTCTTAGTCGGTTTCGATATACGTGTTAAATGTAGTAATACCAACAATAATTATTTTTTGCAAAAAAAGAAACCGCCTTCAATAATGTAGACAATGTAGATATTTTTTTAGATTTTTGTTGATTATTCAAAAATCGCTTGTTTGATTTCGATAAAATTTTCATGGGACCATTTAGAAAGTATACTCTTTTCAACAGAAAAAGAATAATCAAAATCGGTTCATAAACGACGAAGTTATCCGCGAATAAAACAAACATAAAAAAGCACATCCTCCTTTTTTGAAGTCGGTTAAAACATAAAAGTGACAATTGGAGCCAAGTTAAAAATTATGATAATCTTGGTTTGCCGAGTGGTCAGGTGGGTGCTGCGGCTCTTAGACGTCCAGATCCTCATGCGCCTATACCGATTTTCCTATGATACTAATAGGGTTCCGTCTTCGCGGAAGGTTACCCATGTCCAATCGATCCCTAAATCTCTTCTAGATCAAGTGGATTCATCGAATTACAGGCAAATTGCGATAATATCCTTGCTCTCCAAGTTAGTGGAGAAAATTGTTAACCACCAGCAGACATTTAGTCATAACCGCGGGCAGAAGTTTCTAAATTATATATTTCAGAAGACTAAAAATAAACTTGATTAGCATTTAAAAACGTAACATTACTATTCGACAACTGAACGTAATAACAAGAAACGGTCATTGCCATGCTCTCACTATGTCAAGGTTGTTTGTTATAAACCTGTTTTAATAGAGAAACGTAACAAGTTCATATGTCTACTCGAAGCAGGAAATAAAACAGGTTTTAATTCTTTGCGAAGTCCTGCACAGGGCGGCCAATTTACGGATACAAGACACAATGGCATAGATATTAAGATGTATTATCATTATTGCAATAGATATTATTATTGCAACAGATACAAAATTATGGAATTTAACATATGATTATTTGAAATTATACATATACGTACACATCCTATTGTTTTATGGTGTTTCTTTATTAAGCGAAAGTTAAAGAGTTTATTGAAAGCAGTGATCGGTATTCAGTGCTTCTCTTGCGAGATATTAGGATGTTGGTTCTTGTAGAAGAAATTGGGGGCGTCACTCAATATCACTTGGAATCATAGTGGCTGGTATTGATTTCTAACCCGGCTGCTGCAATAAATCCATAACACAGCTTTGTCTAAACTGGACTGTTAAATACAGATATTTTTCAAAGCAGCAAAGCCCCGAAAAGACTTGTATCAGTCGATTGAAGAGGGCGCAGTAACGACTCTATTACTTCGTAGAATTTGGCTACGCATAAGCCTGTCGTTGTCGAAGTAACAATGAATTTATTGCTTTGATATTAATCAGCGCGTTGTCTACCCATCATCATCATTATCATCTTGCTCTTATCCCAATTATTTTAGCTCGACGCATCTTTTATACATATAGCAAAGGTTTTAGATATAGTTTTATGACCGGCTGCTTGCCTGACGTTAAATCTCTTTGAGAATATAATTATTGACCAGAAGGCTATATGTATGTATTCTATTTCGAAGGTATTATTACACTGGAGCTAATATTATATGTTGCATATTTTAATTTAAAAGAAATGGTTTAAATGTTGGGCCCGCTGAGTTTCTTGCGGGATCTTCTCAGCTTGTAGCCGCGTTCTGATCCGGTGGTAGACTATTGGATTGTTTCCAACGATGTGTAAATTTAACAATATTTAAGTACCTTTAAGGGACTTATGCAGAATAAATTATTTGATTTGGTAATATGAGTTTCCAGGAGGTACTGATTATTATGGTGATCCCATAGCCGGTTTTTACAATTCCCGCGGGAGAGCAAGGAGTGGTGACATATTGTACTGTGTACGAGAAAATATATGATCTGTCTCAAATTTGCATTTAAACAACAACTTTTTTGTATAAAATCTCATACAGAATATATTATTTAAATTTATTCTGGTATACACTATTTTTGACAATAAATTATTTCACGGTTAATACTTTACAGAATATAAATTTGCATTTTAATAAAAATAATTTAAATATTAATATTTTAGAGTCTTTTTTTATACGTCTTAATGTAACGTAAGAATTAGCTAGTTGGTAAAACGTTTCTATTTTACTGCCTGGAATAATGTTATAGCTTATTGCAATTATATTTCCCGGGTGACGGGTTAAGAATACAATATGACACCATCCCTTTCTCCCTTAGGAGTCATACGAGATAACCATGAGGATGGTCAGCGGCACTTGCTTATAACGCCAACTGCGGCCGTTTTCCCGACTGCCAAGCGTAGCGATTATGGTATTATTAATCATCATTATGCCACGGGCGACAAGGAGAGTCGGCCCAATCGGCCCCATCGTGAAGGGGAGCTCTCCAACCTTTCGTCACCCTGGACGTCTTTTTTTTATATAGTTGGGCTATGGTAAGCGCACACGCGGTCCATTCCGTCCGGGGCGACGAAAGGACGGCGCGCGGACCCATAACCCACCCGTACCTGCGTCGTCTTCATTGTTGGACCGACCACCGGAGCAGGGTGACTTGTCATCAGTGGTCGGCCCGACGGAATACCCTTTCGGGTACCCTCACCTTTGTTGCCCCGGACGGAGCCGGGCCAAGGGTGCGCCTACCGTAGCCCACCCCAAAAATAAAAGTGGTAATTTTGTAATTAAAAAATCCTCAAGAAACCTATCAATACGGCAATATTTGTCCACATATTCGAAAAGTACATATTTTCAAGTCTTTTTTTTACTATATCAACCCTATATCAAGCGTGGTATAGTGGGTTAATTTATCTTTTTTTGCGGAAGAGGCTTGAGGCCAGCAATAGGAGGTCTATGAGCAGAGATGAATTAATAAATGAATTTCACGCTAGTCAGATATATTGGATTTTGTATAGTTTTCTTTGTCTTACAACCTTTGTTACTTGTATACCCTTAAGGTTCATTTTCGTGCATCACGTGATGAATCGCGTGAGACAGAAGCGCACAGCTGAGGCGATAATTAAAGTATAATAATGTATTGTACAGCTTGCGTCATTTGTTGCATGCATCTATCTAAGACCTCGGAAACGACGAGTTACAATTTCATACTCTAACTATTGACGCATTAGTCGTGCACGTCACCAATCGCGTGCGGCTGCGGTCGGTTGCAATGCACGGAAATAAAATTTTAGTCGAATTTTTACGAATCCCAGGAGCAAGAGAGGCTTGGTTAATTGCATTTTTACTCCATAAACACACGGAGAAGTTATGTATAATTCTCAGTATTTATTATTATTCAATGCTATGTATTAAGTTTAATATATTTTTACTAACTGACGCTGTTCTGTTCACATTAAAAAAAAAAGGAAATTCCTGAAGATTGATCGCAGCGTCACCTTCCGAGTTCATATACGTCCCACTATTGGGCTCGAACCTTTAAAATACATTTAAATCGAAACTGCGACGCTTATAGTTCGCCACTATTTAGATCCTTACGATATTGTATAGTCCTTTAAGTATCTATTACAATTACTACCACTTTTTCATTATAATCATGTATCTATAGTTAGCATATTACTTCCGTCTTGTTTGCGATAAATAATTACCCATATAAAGTAACAGAGTAAAACTAAATAAGTTTTTATGTCACATCGATACTTCCTGATCAAGTATGCAATAAAAAAGGGTAGTAAGTATGTTAGTAATTTATAAACAACTAGCTGACCCAATAGACGTTGTTTTGTTCAAATAAAGCGCCACCTACCGGGTTCAATTGTGAATCCAAACCATTTTCGAATCTAATACATACAAAAAATGTCGTCGACATCGGTCCAGCTGTTTAGGAGGAGTTCAGTGACATACGCACGTACACAAGAAATTTATATATAAACTAGCTGACCCGACAGACGTTGTCCTGTTCAAATAAAATAAAAAGAATTGTCCTTGAAATCGATCGTAGCGCCACCTACCGGGTCCAACTGTGAATCTAAACCATTCCCGAATCCCCTTGAACACACGCAACAAACTTCATCAACATCGGTCCAGCCATTTAGGAGGAGTTCAGTGACAGACACACATACTCAAGAATAGGTATGTAAAGAAGATAGTATTACATTCCCAAATCACAAACATAAATTTCAGTCAGTGAATGTTGGTGGCAGCTGGTGAATCAATCTATATTATTATACTAACCATCAAATAGTACCTATTTGTATATAGTTCATGATTTTTTTTCATGGAATTTAGTATAGATAAATCTTAAGTAAATGATAGAAAATTCACAAAAATTCATTCAAATCCATCCAGGAGTTTTGTTGCAGTATAGATAAACAACCTAGACACCGACGGCAGCGCCATCTGCCATTTGTGAATCTAAATCATCCAAGCCCCCACTTGAATACATTCACAAAAATTCATTCCAATGCATCCAGCCGTTTAGTTGCGGTATAGATAAATAATCTAGATACCGACTGCATCACCATCTATCGGGCTGATTTATGAATCTAAATCATGCAGGCCTCCACTTGATTACATTCAGAAAAAATCATTTAAATCCATCCAGCCGTTTAATTGTAGTATAGATAAATAACCTAGATACCGACTGCAGCGCTGATGCATCTACCGGGCTGATTTGTGCATCTAAATTATCGAGGCCCCCACTTGAAAACATTCACAAAAATTCATTCAAATCCATGCAGCCGTTTAGTTGCAGTATGGATAAATAACCTAGATACCTAGTCGTTAAGTTTTCTTAAATTCTCTGATTTTCTGTGCAACTTTCTTAATTTTTTTTCTGTATAAGCCTTTTTCAAAGTATAAAAAAATTAAAAAGAAAGATGGATGAAATCGGTGAAGTCGTTCTTAAGTTATGTTATTGTCCTGCCCGAACAGCGCCACCTACCGGGTCCAATTGTGAATCTAAACAATGCTCAAATCCCCTTGAACATACAAAAAAAATTTCATCAACATCGGTCCAGCCGTTTAGGAGGAGTTCAGTGACATACACACGTACGCTAGAAATTTATATATAAGACAAGATAGGGTTGACAATAGTCATGAATATTTGTATTTGCGCTGAGGTTTTGGTGGGAACGTTAAAGCGTCATGTGGTCTTCTATTATACATTCAATATTATCATCATCGTCTCAGCCCATATACCTTGGGTTCGAGGCTCCATTTTGTGAGGGAATTTGCTCCACTATACCATTTAGGGTTGGTACAGTTTTTTTTCGAGTTTTTCTTCTCTTGCATATTCGTTATATGCTTCTTATATAATACAGTTGTGATGATGATGATCATTTAAAATCATATCCAGTATTGAGATTAAGCCTTCTTTATAATAGGATGGAATACTACGCTGGCTAGACGGGTTGGTATAAGGCGTTATTCCGAGATTTCCTCCTCTTGCATAGATGTTATCCGCACATTACATCCCTTAGGTAATAAAGTAGGAAATGACCTATCTGGAAGAGGAATTAATACACCATTCCAACGTTTCTTGCTATCTTGATATAGTAGGACAATTGTTCTTTATATAAGGAAAGTGGGTAATGTATATTTAGTTGGATTTCCTTAATTTTCTTTATAGTTTTCATTTGTGGTGAATGTCATACAATCTAATAATTTACCTCTAAATAGAAAGACAAAAGCGAACTTGACATTTAGAATTAATAAAAGTAATGGTTCCGACATAATTGTTTAGCGAAAGGCACACGCCGAGCATCGAACTCTAGACCTTGATACTGATCTTGGGCAAGGTCTAACGATTAGTTTGAATATTTTTTATACAGCTGTAAAGCTGTAAAGCTTTTAACTAAACCAAAGCTGTTGCTTTGGTTTAGTTAAAAGAAAGAAAATGTAAAGGTGATAGGGGACTCAAAAAAAGATTACCAAGTTTTTGAGCGCAGGCTGCAATGGGATACTCAAATTCCTTCACAGATTTTTTAATTTCATTCTCTTCGGGGCTATCTTTTTTTGCAAATAAACAACAGAATATTTTAATATAGAATATATCCAATAGATGTATAAACCCGCCAGATGAGCCTTCGAAGGCAAATTTTTACAGTTTTGATGGTCCACTCAAAAGACGAAGTGCGGTCAGCCCAGTCGAATTAGACGAAAAACGGACCAAACCCAGGAAAAATTATATGTAGAATTTTTCCTTCGGAATTCGTTAGGGGGGGTCACTGGGAGTCTACATTTTGGTTTTCGAATTCCCAGTGATCCTACGGAAAAAATGATGAGAACAAAAATTGTGGGAAATTTAATTTTGAACAATTTTGGTAATGACCATTTTTCGTGTAAAATTGAAAATAAACGAGTTATTTAAAAAACATAAAACCACCCTTAAAATCAAGATGGCGGTAAACGCAAGACCACTGGGAATTTGAAAACCGAAATGTAGACTACCAGTGACCCCTCCTAACGAATTTCGAAGGAAAAATTCTACTTATAATTTTTCCTGGGTCCAATCAACAATTCGACTGGGCTATTAGCCGAACAAAAAAGGTGTTTGAGAGTAACATCTTACCACCATAGTACGTTTCATCATTTTATTCATCATTTGAGCTCATATATATGGGCGCATATCGCCCTCTATCGGCAATATTTGTAAATTGTTGATGTATGTGTTATCAAATATAGTTATAAACATGTTTGAAATATTTGCAACTAATATTTAAATAATTATTTGTAGTAACAACACTGCTATTTACCATGCTATGGTATTTAAGACACTTTTTGAATGTATTTCTAGAAATCTTTGATTTAATTGTTTAAATATTTATATAATTGATCAAATTAAAATCGATTAGAATTAATGTAATTATTTGTAACCATAGTTGTTTTTACACAATAAAGATTCTAATTTATTTCTAGTTAGAGCGCCGTCTGTTGAACAATATATGAGAACAATATTTCCTTTAATTACATTAATGTAAATTGTGTAAAATTGACTATTTGGAATTATGTTAAATGCATTATAATATTTATCATTATTATTTAGCTATATGCCGATAGTAAAAGTAGTTGTTTTATTTGTTTGTTATAAAAAGTAATTGTAGTTACTAAGACTAGACCGTTTCATTGTAAAGCGGAGGTTATAAAAACATTGTAAGATTAGAATAGAGGACAGTTTTACTTCACTCACTTCTCCGGCAAGAATTCCTAATAAATACAGTGATTACATACTCAGTATTTTACTATCATCGTCCAAATTCCTGGCGCAACGCCGACATATACGTCCCACTGTTGGGCTCGAGCCTCCTCCACAATAGGAGAGAAATTGACCCTACTATACCATGCTGGTCATACAGGTTGGTTGGTTTTTCTTCTCTTGCATAGGTGTTATATGCCAATGATATTCCTTAGTCGTCTTTTATGACAGCCACGGGCAGGACAGTAGTGAATTGTATTCTTACTCCGTCACCACACGGAAGATAGTAGTTTAGATAAATAGATTTCGTTTTAATATCAAATACAATTTATTTCAGTAATTTTGTTCATAATAATTATTTAGAATTTACAGCGTCATAATTATGCAATATATTTATAATATATAGGTTTATTAAAGACAAAGTAATAATATTTATAAAGAACAAAGGAACTTGATAACCAATGAATAGTTTGCTAATTATATCGGAAGTATATAATGTATAAAAACAGAAAATTTAGTAAAAAATGAAATTTAATACTTTGTGTTTGTTACACAGACAAAGTATTAAATTCCATATATTACAACTTTAATATTCACGATGGATAGGGAATACGTTATTGCTACTAATGAGCTATAATTTGGCAGTCTAGATTTAAATTTATTAGACAATTATCCTTTGTTGGAATAAAGAAATATGCTTATAGTTAAAATATGAAATATTATTTGTATTA
Organism: Lymantria dispar; assembly: GCA_032191425.1. NCBI lineage: Eukaryota > Metazoa > Arthropoda > Insecta > Lepidoptera > Erebidae > Lymantria > Lymantria dispar. The sequence goes on along the minus strand of CM063454.1, from coordinate 23,144,332 downwards.
AACAGTGTAATGCATTAAAATTTAATTTATATTTTAGTGACAATACGTTTTCATTTAGAAAGAAGAATAAATAATAATCTTTGCGAAAACGGTAAGTATTTTTTATCATCTTAAGTTACGCAGAAAGGGTACGGTGTCTATATTATAATACTGTATTTTCTCATTGATTTAGCGAGTAACATATGTCTTTACCAGTGTTTCTTAAACCTATTTGGATATGTATTACTTTCGTGAAGTATTCATTCTTTGGTAAAATGCACACTGATATTTATCAGTAAGTCTATTTCAATGTGAAATAGCTAACATCCCATATTAATAACAACAATTTAGCGATACAATCATGTAATTACAGGGATCGGCTAATTATTACCTTATTAATTATATTTTCATATATGTGCAATTAAACATTATATTAATATAATTATATAATTATTATATAATTATTCGATTTTATTTGGCTTTTACATACTTATTTCCGTGATTAGACTAAATACTCAAAATATTTAATTATTTACAATGAAAAAAAAAATATCTTCTTCATCTGCATATATAAAAATGAATTCCTGTTTTCCTTGGTCACGCCATCACGCGTGAACGACTGGACCAATTTCATTAATTCTTTTTTTATTGTATTTGTTATTGTCAGGAGAAGGTTCTTATGAATGAAAAAATAAGAAAATTGCCCAGAAAATTAGAAAATTTAAGAATACTTAACCATCATATAAAATTATTTCTAATCTAATCGCTTTGGACAATATAAACTTTTTTAATGTAACCTTATGACGTTTAACATAGAATTGACAGAACGCGTGCTGCAAATATCGTTAAAGAGGATGTAAAAAAAACTGAAAATTTTTTAAAATAGATGCTTCGGTTAGAGATATTTTATTAATAAAATACATGTAAAACAATTAATTCATTATTTCTTACAGAAATGATGTAAGAAAACTGAATTTCTTAGTGCACATCAGGGTAAGTAAGTTCAGAGCCATCACGCCTAATATAAAAAGTCAATTTAATATGGAGTTTTGGTAATTAAGTATAATATAACAAGTGATATACTTAGTTATTAAGAAGAATACAATAGTTTTCTTTAATTTACAGTTGAATTTTCGTTTTTGAAAATGCCAGCGTACAGACGTACAAACTTGAAGTTGTAAGTATTGGGTCAATGAACGTTGTATGCCAATATTGCAAGACATTTAAGTTTAAAAATTAAGGTCCTGGATTGTGTTGCGCGAGCGCAATTGACGCCATTGGTACCGCCGTCAGAGCCATTACATTCATTGGTTTCATACGCATAAGGAAAAAAAAAATAAGTATGCTGTATATAGGAATTAGAATAATAAACATTTTTTTTAATTCAATTCAAATTCAATATTCATAGTTAAGGCATGACAACGTCTGTCGGGTCAGCTTGTATACAATAAAATAGTGGAATGTTGAAAAAAGCTATTTACAAATTTCAAATAATTAATATTTAATAAAGCAATCACGGCGCCACCTACTGGGTCCAATTGTGGATATAAACCATTCTCGAATCCCCTTGAACACGCACAAAAAATTTCATCAACATCGGTCTTGCCGTTTAGGAGGAGTTCAGTGACATACTCACGTACACAAGAAATATATATATAAAGATATATAAGAAAATTGAGCTATATTTTCCCTAAATCTTGTGTGTGTGATATATATTCTAGTGGTTATCAGCGATACTGACTGAAAAAAGAGATAATTCCGTTCACCTTTTTGAAGTAAGTATGCACATTAGAAATGACATTTCTGATTTTTATTCGGCAAATATAAGCCAATAACAAAGTTGACGTCATCTGATTTGTATTCCTCACTCTGTCTAATTACTAAAATTGAAGTAATAGTTACTAAATATGGAAAATAAACATCATGATTTTTCATGAATCGAAACATTAAACTAAATGCATTTAAATTTACAGTCCAAGACTATTTAGACGTAATAAGAACAACGTGGAAAAAACAACATTTATTATTACAATTATTATAATATTATTACATTACAAAAAGAACAATATAAATATAAAAAAAAAACAAAATAATTACTATATAGAAAACTTTACATTTACACGAAGGGGTTAATTAAGTTCAAGTTGTTATCGTCATAACCTTAGACATAAGTAGTTTGAATATGACGTGGTTGTCGATTGTTAGTATTTTACCTTACCTGTCAATATTATGGAATAAGTGCTGCTATCTCGTCTCTCATGTTATCATACAATTATACGTAATTAAATCTAGTAGAAGGACCTCTATTTACTATCAACAGATAAACATTTGAGTCGCCAACGTAACAATATCTAGGTGAAATCAATGTGGAATAGAACTGGCTATCTAAATATATTGAAAGATTTATTTTTGTATTTGAATTAATATACTCCTATTTTACCACGTTACGCATCAGGGGTCTGTTTTTGTTCATCAAATAATTAAAAGCGACATCTTTTTCATATAAAAAAGTTTCAGCCTGAAACCAAACAGCTAAAGAGGGAGGATTAGGCGAATTGACAGTCAATGGAAGAAATTCTTTTTGGTTGATTGGACGAAATTAGGATAAATTTTTGTCTGCCCTCAATTGTGATCCGTAGGTGTGTCTGTGAAACCTAAACTTCAGGTAGAACTCCATGCTTCACGTACTGATTTATAGTGCAGCGATCAATTCCCTGAGAAAAACATGGACAAAACCAAGACGATATATCAAAGACAAATCCGGTTATGGTTCTTATTAAAATGAGCAAACAACTAAGTATAATAAAATGTCGGTTGGATAGCAAGAATTTTAATAATTTTGACTGCACCGAAGACACCATGGGTTTAATCTCCACGCGAGAAATTTCTTTGTGTGGCTACAAATGTATATGCCGAGTCGGGTTCTTTTGTGTTCGTTAATTATATTTGTATTGTATTTTGATATGATTAACAGAACCGGAGACATATGTATTTCGCACTGGTCAGCTTAAAGATGAATTGACTTTAAAAACTTTGTTAAATGTATCATTTAGTAATAGGAACACTATGTAGAGTGACAATTCTTTTTTATTTAAGCTGTGCAAAATGTAGTCGCGCTTCACTCTGCGGATCAATTTAAGCAGGCTATAAGTCTCATAAAATTATTTTTACGGATTTTATCGCGTTTGTATTTGATTGACCGACGTTTTCTACACTTTACAGCGCTAATGGTCACGGGTGGATTTGAAAATCAAATACAAACGCAATAAAGTCCCTAGTTTTATTTAAAATGTGTAATACTCGCGAAAACATTGGGAATGATTCCCAATGTTTTCGCTTACTGAAATTAGTATGTGTATCAATTAAATAAGAGGAAAGGTCACGATGGTTAGTTCAATAATGGCATCATTAAATATCTATACAAAGTATAAATTGGTATAGGTAATATAACTATTTTTAAGGATTTTATTGCGTTTGTATTTAATTTTAACTTTTTTTTTATTGGGGCTGGGTTGCGGTCGGCGCACTCTTCGCACCACTTCGTCCGGGGGGACAGAGGGGCGTAAGCACGCACACCCGCAACCCACCCACGATTCACGTCGCCTTCGTCGTTGGGCCGACCACTGGAGCAGGGTGACTTGACGTCAGTGGTCGGCCCGACGGAATACCCCCTATTTGGGGGTACCCCAAATAGGGGGTATTCCGTCCCATCGACCGACTTCCGCCCTCGGGGAGGACATCGGTCGATGGGATGGCCCACACCGGTGCTCCGTACAGGGCCATCGACCGGATATTTAATTTTAACTTAAGCATGTTTAAAAATCTTCATGATTTTAAAATGCGACTGCATATTTAATAACTAGCACTGTAATCGGTGGAGAAAAGTTTTTATAATAACGATGTCTCATTGGACGTGAACACCCCAAGAGACCATGAACGCTAAATCGCCTTTAAAATATCGGAAAAGAAAAATTTAATGCAATCTTGGTAAAATACGTAAAATGGTTTTACTATCTATACCAATCCAAGCGAGTGAAGTTGCAGGCATATCTATGGCACCATTTATCTATCTATCTTAGGCTTTTTTTGGGGCGGACTATGTTCAGCTTGCCGTCTATACCTCCCCTTCGTCATTAGGCCGGCCACTGGTAAGGAAGGCAAGCGCTCAGTTTCTTTGCGGATGACGGACCATTCTCTGGTCCAATCTCAACCTCGACTAGGGATCTATCTAAGGCTGATGTTTAGTGTAGGTTTATCTCACTAGTATATCACTTAGAACCTGTCCTGTACTGTCAAGTAATTCCAACATGTTATAATCAAGTTTATTATTAAGATAATATTTATTTATGCATGCATAAAATATGATTGTTGTCAATAAAATTATTTGTGGCTTGCATAAAGTGATTATAAAAAATGTCGTTGTATTACTATTCGAAAATTAAATATTTGACAGCAGGCGAATGTCAAGTATCAACCAAAGCCCACAAATATTTATAATGTGTTGTAAATATACAATATGCTTAGGCGTTGTTATTATGCCTTGTCAATTTTAATTATTATCAATCAAGAACATGTGCTATAAAATTAAATATAAATACTACTAGGATAAAGCTGAACTGTTTCTTTGTCTCAATGCACTAACCTTGGAACTACTAGTACAATTTCGAGGAGTGTTCCATGTTAGATTTTTTTATTGTATAAGGATATGATAATTTATGGGAATGGAGTGTAAGCGATCTTAAAGTCAACAAAGTTATAGTGAAATATGGCATAATGACGTGACAGGAATATTAACATTGCGATATCATTTTCCTCTCGGCTCATTTATCTACGTTCTACTAATGCGCTTGAGCACCCTCCATAATAGGAAGAGAATGAATCTACTATCACGCTGGTCAAACGATTTGGTATAGGCTTTTATTTCAGGTTTTTCTTCTCTCGCGTTGTTTTGAATGCATATTACATCCCTAAGTTGTATTTTACGACACGCACGGACAATAGTTGGGGTGGTGAACTGTATTCTTACTCCGTCCCTACACGGATTATCTATACCAATAAATAAAATTGGAGTGTCTGTTTGTAAAGTCAAAATAATAGGCTTTTTTATGCTCACACGGTTATTTGCACGACACCTATGCCCAAAATAGCAATTAAAATATTTTTGTCTGTCTGTCTGTCTGTGTGTTTGTTCCGGGTAATCTTCAAAACGGCAGGACCGATTACAAAAATTCTTTCACCAATGGAAAGCTATAATATCAGGGCGTAAACTTGCTATATTTTATCCCGGTATTCCCACGGGAACGGGAACTACGCGGGTAAATCGACTAAAACCGAAGCGAAGCGAGAGCGGGTTGCTAGTAATATACATATTTTTGTTCTCTTCGAAATTAGCATCGATAGCGAAGTGGCGTCACGAGTTCGAATCCTAAGCAGGAAAGTATCTTGTGCGATCAACGAATTGTTGTTCTGAGTGTGGATGCAATTTGTGCCGTTAATAAACTCCCCCGTAATACAAGGATTATTTCCTTATAGCAGGATGTTATTGTGTAAAAAAGTTCATCATCACGTAAGGACTGTCATTGCCCCCGTTACAGACGTGTTTTACTTTTTTTACAAATATGTAAAATTCGCGCAAATATTAGAAATCATTTCATTTAGTAACTTCCACTTCCAAGTAGTGGGCGCCTGAAGTCGTTCTGGTCAAAGCCAGGAATAGACGGTCATCAACATATACAATAAGGTCTTCTGTAATAGTTACGTCAGGACCCATGGCCATAGGTAGCCGGTAGTTGGAGCCAACAATCGTTGTGGTTGTACAAAGTGCTGGAGTGCTTCGCTCAAAAAAGGCAGGCTGGTCATTTGGTGCTTATACTGCTCAAAGACTCCTCCACAATTTGGGGAAATTGACTTACTATACTATGATGGTCAGATACGTTAGCATTGAGTCTATGTCGAGTTGTCTTCCTCTTTGTACATATGTCATCTTAATACCATATCCAGTAGTCGTCTTTTACGAACCCACAGGTAAGATAGAGAGTGGTGAATTGTATTCTTACTTCGTCGCCACACGGAAAATTCATTACCATATCAATTATCTTTAGTAAGTCACCTAACCGGATATAATTGGATACATAGCCAGTATATAAGCACTACATAATTTTTTATTACGCTATTGGTATCCGGAACAAACCGCTGCTAATGGTGACCTATGTATACTTATTAAGAACTAAGTAACGTATTTAATAGATTGAGTCATATGTCCTTATACGTTCATTCGTTCATTTCAAATCATATAAATCCTACTGTTGGGCTAGAGCCTCCTCTTGGATAGGAGTGAAGTTGAACTGCTATACCACGCTGGTCAGAGGGGTTTGGTGTAGTTTTATTTCGGGTTTTACATCTCTTGCATAGATGTTATATGCGTGACAAATCCTTTAGTCGTCTTTTACAATAACCACGGACAAGATCGTCATCCTCATCTCAGCCCATACACGTCTCACTGTTGGGCGTGGGCTTCCACCGGTATGGGAGGGCAATTTACCTACTATACCACGCTGGTCAGATTTGTTGGTGAAGGGTTTTTTTTGGGTTTTTCTTCACTTGCTGTATATTATACGCGTGTATCCCTTAGTCGTCTTTTACGACACCCACGGGCAAGATAGTGAATAGTATTCTTACTCCGTCACCACACAAAATAACATAATTACACATACATATATAAGTGTTGAAATGCGTCTCAACTATTATGTCACGAACTTAATATCTGGCGCAACTTCATTTGTTCAGGAGTTGAAGACATGGTATTCATTTATATGACCGTATACATACGATATGATTGTCATTAATTTATTCATATTAGTTCTATAATAGAGTTGCGCAGTGTTTATTCAGTTCTATTTAATGTAGAGTTCAAGGGTTTCTAGATTATAACGTTCGAACTTAAAATTATAAAGGCGAAAGAAAGTTTGTTTGTTACGCTGTCACGATTTCTTTTTTTTAACACGCTTTTACTAGTTTCTCCTGTATGTATGCTTGCTTGTAATCAAACTCTGAGCTCGACTTTGAGCGATTCGATTTTATTTAAACTTTGTACACCTGTCAGAGATCGATGACAATGCAATAATCCGCAAATTTGTTTTTTCTTTTTTGGGTTTGTTTTTTGGAGCTGGGTTACGGTCGGCGCACTCCTCGCCCCCTCCATCCGGGGCGACAGAAGGACGTAAGCGCGCACGCCCGTAACCCACCCGCAGGTGACTTGACTTCAGTGATCGGATGAAATAATCCGCTTAAAAAAACGATTGTCCTTATTAGATTCGCCAGGATTCATCAACTTCTTTCCGCGTCCTTTGCATGAGAGTAAGAGAGATAGAGCTAGTCGGGCACTCGGCATAACACAAACGCGTAGAGACTTTCCTATGGTAATAATTACGTCTTGAGCCGTATACATTCATCGACGTACCGATAAATCTAATATGCATACTAATTACATTCCAGTGGCTATTCACTAAAAAGTGAAGAAGAATTTTTAAAATCGGTGCAGCCGTTTTGAAGATTACCCGGAACAAACAGACAGACAGACAGACAGACAGACAGACAGACAGACAAAAATTTTTTAATTGCTATTTTAGGCATAGGTGTCGTGCAAATAACCGTGTGAGCATGAAAAAAGCCTATTATTTTGACATTACAAACAGACACTCCAATTTTATTTCATCATCATCATCATCTTGCTCTTATCCCAATTACTTGGGGTCGACGCAATATGTCATCTGTTTTGACATATTGCAAAAAGTTTCGGCAATGACTTTTATGACCGGCCGCCTGCCTGACGTCAACCCTCCTTGGGAATGTAATCGTTGACCTAAATGGTACCAGATAGAGTTGGTCCGGGTCAATCTAGGGCTCTTAGTCGTCTTTTACGACACCCACGAGCGAAGCAAGGGTTGGTAGTATTCGAAGCCGCTACCACACAGAATTAATCCAATTTTATTTATTGGTATAGATTTCAATCAAAAATATTTCAGCAGTAAAGTCTTAGTGTGTGTGCGATTGAAGTCTATTAACGCGATGGATTTTAACGCATAACGTGTTTCATTTTATTAGTAAACTTTCATTTGAAGATACGACATCGCGCACTTAAGAATAAACGCTGATTTTATAAATATACAATAGACAAACTTAACACTCACTAAAAACCAAAACATAAAAGGATACTTAGACTACTGTAGCATTTGTATATTGGTTTTGTTTCTTTTTTGTTTTAAGTGAATTGTTTCCGTCTTGTGCGTGTAAAAAGTATTTTTCTATTTTTTGAACAAAAAGAATAAAAAAATTACAATATATTAAAATAGATTTACTACATACAATCCTTGTGGTTAGTAAGAATACAATTCACGATCCTCTATTTTGCCTAAACACGACTAAGGCATATAATATGCACATAATATCTGTGCAAGAGGAGGAAAACGTTACATACATACATACCAACATGTTGCAGTTTAGTAGGACAATTTCCTATTTAGAGGAGGCTCGAGATCAATAGTGGGACTCCTGTGGGCTGCGATGATGATGATCACGACTGCATACATGACTGGCATAATTAATCTTTGGTTAGATATACTATAATACACGTATTAAATCTATACTCTATATTTTTTAATATATAAAGCGGAAGAGTTTATTTGTTTGAACGCGCTAATCTCATGCACTACTGGTCCGATTTGAAAAATTCTTTCAGTGTTAAAAAGCCCATTTATCGAGGAAGGCTATAGGCTATATACTATCAGGCTAAGATCAATAGGAGCGGGGAAATAATGAAAAATGTTTCAGAATCGGGTTTTTTCCTTTTGAGAGCTTCCGCTGCGTGCACTATATAAACGGTTAGGTTTCGCAGAAATCATGTGTGTCAGAATAAAAAGAAAATATTAAAAAAAATAAAATAAAATATTTAAAAAATATTTTCACCTTCTACGTAAACAATGTCGCGGGTTAAAGTTAGCATTAGCCCAAAGTAACTGTTCCACGTGGACGAAGTCGCAGAAATAAGCTAGTAGTATATTTTTTTCATGTGGTTATTTTACTGCCATCAAGAACTTAAAATTTATTAAGAATTTGAGGTAAAAGAGATAGTTTCTAGATTTTTGAAAATTTACTCGGGAGATTTCGTTTATGAAATTTGAATCTTGTAAGTATGCACGATTTACAACTTCTACTGTTACAATGTGATAAAATGTGTATTGTTTACCTCTTTCGGTACAAAGATATAGGATACACATATGACATCTATGCAAGAGATGGAAAACTCGAAAGAAAACCCTATACCAATCTGTCTGACCAGCATGGTATAGTAAGGTCAATTTCCCTCCCATTATGGAGGAGGCTCGAGCCCAGCAGTGGGACGTATATGAGCCGAAATGATGATGATGAATTACGTTAACTGTTAATATGCATTGTGTAAGAGGCTTTAATGTAATAGTCTAAGACAAAAAGTGCTTTTTTGGACATTTTTCTCTAGTTTTATTTTCAATCCAAAATGTTTGTAATTTAATTAGTTTAAATATTGTTTATATGTCCGAAGCGACTTGCGCAAAGGTAAATTTTGGATGTCATTTCAATTCCCTCGAAAAGTTATCGCCCTACAGTTCCAGAGAAATAACTTTTTCTTTATTTCCTCCTTTTTAATCGTTTTTCCAGTTTCAAAGATATTAATCCATTTCTGAGATATTGGTAAAAATCAGCAATTTTTGTGATTAATTTTTAAAAATGTGCTTTTTTAAAACAAGTGCTTATTGATACTAGATGTAGCTGTAAGATGTAGCTGGACATAGGTCTCCATTGCAATGAGATGTTATATATTTCACAAGAGATTTTTATGACGCCCATGGGCAAGTAAGGGTTCGCGATAAGTGTATTCATATCCTGTTATCACGCGGTGGAATATGGTACGTAATTATGGCTACAAACATATCCACAACACCGTAAGGCAGGCCCTCCATGTTACTACACAAACTGTAAAGTTGTATAGGGCCTTTCGAGTAGCGTGTCATGAGTTCAATTCTCACGCTAGTTCATTTTTCGTGCGATCCATTATAAATTGTAATTAATTGTGAGTAAAATTTGTATACATTTTTTGTAAGCTGACGTAATAATTTTTACTGTTTATAATTTCCTTAGTGCAGGGTGTTGTCTTAAAAAAAATTGTAGTAATTAGTAGTAATTATAAGAAAATATTGTTTACTAGCAACCCGCCCTCGCTTCGCTTTGGTATCAGTCGCTTAAACCCACGTAGTTCCCGTTCCTATGGGAATACCGGGATAAAATATAGCCTATGTTACTCCCTGATATTATAGCTTTCCATTGGTGAAAGAATTTTTGAAATCGGTTCAGTGGTTTAAGCGTGAAAGCGTTACAAACAAACAAACAAACATCCTTACTTTCGCATTTATAATATTAGTATGGATTAGTCAATGGATTTTATTTTATAAATTTTTGTGATTCCAAATGGTGTCTTTTTTGTTCAATGATCTAGCTATATTTACATGTGAATCGGGCATCCGGGATCTTAAAATCTGTGAGATTAACAATTTATGGTCGATTTTGTTTCTAAAAATTCTTAATAGTAGTTTGGTCTTCAATCTTCCGTTTAATGAGGAGGTAAATATACAGCTCTCCACAAAATCTATCTTGTCCGTGAATATCGTAAAAGACGATTAAAGGATTTAATTTTTATTACTAATATCAATGCAAGGGAAAATTTAAAATAAAACATACTAATCTGTCTGAGCAGCGTAGCATCGTAGGGCAATTTTCTTTCTATTACGGATGTGGTTCGAGCTCAGGAATGTTATTGATGATTGATATTTTTTATATTTGATATTTTTTTTTTTGCCTTTAGTATTACCAAACCATAGTACACGCATTCACACTCCCTTCACTTACTTCATGGTAGGCAGTGGCCTTGCAAAGGTCCATGAGCGGCAGCAACACTTAGCATCAGGTGTACTGTTTACTCGTTTGCCACCGTTTGCAATACAAGAAAAAAAGATATGTAGAATTTTACTCAGTAACAATTTCGCCCGGAATTACGCGAGTCTAAAAGTGACATACCCGTGTCTAATACATAAGCAATAAGATGCATTAGGTATTTGTTTTTATTTTCGTTTTTATATTCTACATGACACTTAATAATCTATAGAAGCTGTTAGGAATACTGTCAACCTTTAAATTACTCATGGGTGACGTAAAAGACGATTAAGAATTTTGTACGGATCTGGGCTAACTCTATCTGGTCAACAATTTTATTTTCAAGGAGAGTTAACTTTATGCAGGCGAATGGCCATGAAAATGTGAATAAGTATATGTCTAACTATGGAGAAATATTGTTGACTTTTTTAACATGACAATTCGAATTTTCCATTGGTATTTTGTTTTTTTGTAATTAATGGTGGTGATTTCGTGTGGTGACGGAGTAAGAATACTATTTACCACCCTTTCTGTTGTCCGTGGGTATCGTAAAAGACGACTAAGCGATATAATATATAAGCAAGATAGGGCAAACTCGAAATAAAACCCGTGTTACCAGCGCGAAGTATAAGTAGGTCAATTTCAATCCCACAGTGGAGTAGGCTCGAGCGCTACAGTGGGTTGTATATGGGCTGAAAAGATTTTTGGATAGTCTAACCATGACTATATGTGGTACATTCCGCTGTGCAATCGTTGTCCACGAATTCAGAACACCACCATTAGAGACCATAATGATAGGTATTCTATAACTTTATTTTTTTAATTATTAGATATTGACCTTGAATTATTCCGTATGGTGACGGAATAAGAACAATTCACCACTCTCTATCTTACCTGTGGATATAGTAAAAGACGATTAAGGGATATAATATGCACATCATATCTGTGCAAGAGAAGGAAAACTGGAAACAACACTCCTATTGTGAAGGAGGCTTGAGCCTAGCTGTGGGACATATATGAGCTGCGATGATGATTGACCTTGAAGTAAAGCGCTAATATCATTCATAAATCATACAAATACGAAAATTCTTGAATAATAATAATTATAAATTTAACAATGAAGATATTATTATAATGCTTGAAAATTATGATTTCTTTTGTTTTATTATTATGCATAATAAGGCGTACGTACATAATTCAATGTACGGATTGAAATGAAAAATACAAGATAACTATGATATGTTAATGAGACACAATTTATTTATTGTTTTTAGTTGAGTTTGTAACTGAGCAATTTTATTCATTGATATTATGATTAGGATTTTTATTTGTAGTTTTATTTATTATAAAATGCTATATTAATTACAGCTTATATGCGTCCCTTTCCTGGGTTTAGGCTACTTCCTAAACGGGAAGGCTTAGACTTTGACCAACACGAATTGGGTAAATGGGTTTTATTTCGCGATTTACTTCTCGTGTAGATATCAGCTGCATAATATACTTCCTTAGTCGCTTTTTATGACACCCACAGACAAGAATTGTATTCTTACTGACTGGTGGATTGTATTCGACATCACACGAAGAAATTTACAAAAATGAAAAGTAATAATTATTTTAGTCTACTTATAGTAATATTATCGAATGATAGTCGAAAAATAAATATTTAATCACATCATCATATTTCCGAAAACCAGGTTGTCTAATATTATTCGCTGTTTATCTACCAATTACGTTTTAGACGTAATTATATTTTATGTTCAAATACTATACATCAGGATTTAATACTATATAAATTTAATATTTTAATCGTAAATATACTAAGAATATTATGTAACTTTAGAAATAACATATCTCTTAATTATATTATATTTTTGTCAGTAATTTAACATCCGATATAATCTGTCAATAGTTGTTTTAAAGGCACATTTTTAAATCTAAATATTCTAAGATCAAAATAGATCAAATAAAAAGAAATAGCATGAAGGTAATTATAGAAATAAATCAAAAATCTCTATGTCCACTGATACCAGAGATCTAAAAATAAAGATAGTCGCATATATTCCTAGACAGACTTCGTTAGGTTTCCTATGTATCATTTCTATAAAATTCATGAAAAAAGAAATCTAAAATTGATATATCTTACCGTATATTTATTATGTCTTGCATTTTCCCGCTCGAAATGTCCCTTTTCCTTCAAATTCACAATATTCCTGGCACTCGTAACAGCCATATTGATATAATAAAATAAAAAATCGTTAATATAAAATTAAACCAATAAGATCTGTCACTTTTAGCGCGTAAATGCGGGTGCGTTCCGGCTACTCAACGCTCCTCGATAGGACTGCGTCGAGATTCCAAATTCGAATGGTTGCGAAACATGGTGCTTCTTTTATATAAAAGCTGTATCACTCTAGCTAGACATGAACGCGCCCCCGCGCTCTAGTAGGTACTTGTACCTTTCATATCTCTATTCTGCACTGGCTATGCAAGTGAATGTTGTCCTACTTTAGTTATTGTTAGATCTATACAGGACCAGCGAATGCTGGACACTTCTGGATAAATGCTACCAACATTATCGGACGTAAATTGTGATAATAACTTTGGTATTATTAACTATTTTAATTACTTTAATCGTTTATTGGACAATAAGCGATTAAAGTCAGATAAATTATGTATAAATTAAACAGTTATCGATTTCAAACGGCGAGGTTAAATTACTAGAATATCCTTTAAATATATATTTATATATGAAATTCATCGCGATGTTTCTTATCTATAATTGAATTGAATAGGTAACGCTGCAGTTGAAAGCCGCATTTCACATTTTTTATTTAGTTTTAGAGTCTTGGAAATGGAAGGGGTGGCGAAATATAATTTCGTCAACACATGAAAAGCTCCAAGTGTATTTGTTGTCACTAATTCTGATTTGACCTTCTATTAGATTAGGCAAAATATGAATTTGCTAGGAGCATTTGGCTATTTTTTTAGCAGTGGTTATTCAACTAGCTATCTCGGATAAATGTCATGTCTCCTTTTTGCGCTTTTTAATCAGGTTCGCGATGCTGTTGAATTCGATGTCCCGTCAAACGTGTTGTCTTTTCGAGTACTAATTCACTAGAACGACAATTTAGGCGTAGAAATGCAGTGGGTGACGGATTAAACCTTGGTCGAATATCCACTGCCACAGATAGGTTGGCATATAGTGCAGGGGTTAGCCCGTATGCCATGATACGTGATAGCAGCGGACCATATCAGCATATACGTTCTATCCCCTAGTCTATTCTGCTAACTGCAGAAGGTGGTGACTTCGAATTAGTTCCTAATGTTCTTGCTATAATAGCCAACAGTTCAGCTTCCATTCGTCATCATCATCATTTCAGCTCATATGTGTCCCACTGCTGGGCTTGAGCCTCCTCCACAACGGAAGGGTAATTGGCCTAATATATCACGCTGGTCAGACGGGTTGGTATAGGGTTTTTCTTCTCTTGCTATATGTTATACCTATGCATATTATTATCCCTTAGTCGTCTTTTACGATCATTTCAACTTCGATGGTTGCAACAAGTTCAAGGCACTGCTCTACCTAGGCCATGCAGGTCTTGTAAGTATGCAGCGTCGTGTTTTCACTATAATAACAGTGGTGGCAGAAAGGAAGAAATTCCTCGCAATTTCATACAGGTACTTTCCGAAGCAATCGGGGCTGATATAAGAATAACATGCAGTAGTAAAGAGCCCTGTAGTGGTACTGCAGACGAGAGTCAACCCATCTCTGCTTACGTCATCGACACCCACCGAGAGTGTCCTATAAAGACCTTCAATTCAAAGTCTCATGGGGGACTTCAAGCGAAACTATTATCTGCCTTCTGCAAGAGATAGAGATATTTAGATATTTCTGACTAGCTAACCGCCCTCGCTTTGCTTCTATTTCAGTCGCTTTGTCCTCGCATTTTAAATGTACACGACTGCATTCCATTAGGGCTTTGGTTCGATTCCCGGACCAGGCAAAATTTTTGTAGGGTTTTTTCTGAGAGGAATAATAGCCTTAGTTACTCACAACTACACACCTGGTAGTAAATTATTACCAAAATAGCCGTTTTGAAGTTTATTCGGAACAAACAGACAGATAAGTAGACAGATAAAAAATATTTAAACTGGTTTTTAGACATAGGTTTTGTTCGGGTGGACGGACCGTGGATTAGTCCACCATCCGCAGAGAGGCTAACTGTGTGAAGGTGATGCTCCGCCAACACTGTTTTTTTGTTGGGGCGTCGAGTGGAACGATATCCGAAAAGGTAACCCGCCGCGCCGGGCCGGCCACGAATGTCAAGGAGTCGGTACCAGTGGTCGGTCCTATGACGATGGGGCAGGAATACGGTAGGTGTTGGGTCTGCACGCCGCTCATCCGTTGCCTCAAGCCGGTGGGACGGGGTGTGTCCAGCGTACAAAAAAAAGGCATAGGTTTGTAGGTTTGTATTTGCATGATAACCGTATATGAGAAAACTCACTACTTTTACGTTACAAACAGATACTTTAGTTTATTTTTATTTTTATAGATGTTATACGTAGCTAGGATACTTCAATTCAGTAGGTAGGATACTTATTCTCTATATTAAGCATCATAAATATTACAGATGGACGGCTTTACATGCCGCACTAAATTGCGAGGCATGAATTTTGCATAAATTGAGGTTTTTCACAGTACTGTTGTTCATCATTAAAAAAAAAAGTGTGTGTATAAAGTACGCATATCAGATGTGAAACTCCTTTAACCTTCATCCTTTATCTCATTTTCTCGCCAGCTGAATCCTATACATTTACGTGATTGTGTCTCTATGGACTTGCTTTTTCGTTTCATCGAGTTTAAAATCACAACGATTCTAAAGAAGTTTCACTTCTAATGTTAATAATTTTAATATGTACATAATCTTGATGAATATACATTTGACGGAGTAAGAATAAAGTAGTCTGGCTTCCTTTCCGGTAGGTATCATAATGATCATTTAAGGGATGAATTAATAACAGCAGAGGAAAAACTCGAAATAAATCTTTACGACTAGAGCCCGTGTTCAATCATGAGACGTATATGGGTTGAGATGAAGAATTTGGAATTCAAAAATGCGCCCATTAAATATCTGTTTATCCTATGAGTTTTCATAATAATTTTACTGTTCTTTGAAATGAATACTCACAATATATATTTATGAAATAATTAAAATACAAAATTTTAATTAATTATTTAGTCTAACTACGTCTGTATTGATGATTTATTACAGTGATTATGATTGCATCAAGTTTGTATTTTAGAGGTAAACGGAATAAACAATATTAAGTAAGTAATTCTAAATACGATGGTCGAAATAATGTAATTTGTATTTGTTGAATTTGGATATATAAACTAATTTAATTAATAAATAAATAGATACATATTTATAAATACTTTATTATTTATAAATATTTTGCTATTAATAATGTTCAATCATTATTAATTATCACAGTATTACAACACAATTACATATTTAACAGAAATTGACATAAAAAATCATTTATTATGTGCAGAATTGAAATACTAATTAAAAAAAAATTACCCAATTTCAGACTCATCACAAAATCAACACTACAATCTTAATAAATTGTTAATATTAAGTACTATTTATTTTTGCAAGAAAGACTTTTGTGGTACTTAGAATTGCAATAAACGCGGCGGGTGGACCGTTGCAGAATCCATAAAACTATAGTACCTCCGTCTTATTTAGGGACTCCCTAAGTCCCAGCGCCTCGATCAGCTAGAAAATCTCCTTGGTGCCGAGAGTTGCCAGGCATGCCGCCTCTTCTAGCGTTCCAAGGCTATAGTAACGAGCGTGTCGTCGGCATAATAATTTACGCCCAGCCCGGGGTGAGGCTACCTCGCAACGCTCAGTCGTAGTTGGTATTCCACAGAGTTCGTCCTAAGATCGACCACTGTGGAACACCGCGCGACATGGGGGTCCGCACAATGCCCCTTATTTGGTCCACGTTGAGGACGCTAACGCACCGTCCGGCTCGGGAGCGGTAGTGTTAGCACACATTCGCGGCACCGCCGCTCCCATCTCTATCTCCGTGACGAGACGGAACACTATCGATGGCCTCCCGGTCACAGTCTGATAAAAATATGACCCCCCGGTCGTTTGCTTCGCCCTGAGGCTGGCCTGGAGAGTCTCGGTGAGGAAGGGGACCCTGCGCACGAAGCCTACTCAGTGGCGCACGATGCAGGTGACCTCAGGAGTCATGCTCGAGACTATCCAGCATTTCCTGCCGATTCACGTCCTTGGCGTGATGGATGGCTAGTCTGAAGGTAGACCTTGCTCTGCGGTAAGCTTCGTACAGCTGGCCCTCTCGTTGGGCACGCCGACAATCAGAGTACCTATGTTATTTTTAAAATTTATTACATTTATCGGTACTAAGGTTACATGGTTATTAATAATCACCGATAAATGTGATTAATTTCTTACTTTTACCTCGAATTTTGGTAATTATGAATAATGATTGATTATTATTAATAATTTTCAATTAATCATATTTACCGTAACATATGTATATACTACTCTGTCAAGAAATTATCGAGAAAAGATCAATAATACACAATTTTTTCGTTATTCATCCGAATTTATTTTATCACCTTCAAAGTATGCTCCTTCAGAAACGATAGATGTATGCCAATGAATATTCCAATCATCAAAACATTTTATAAACGCTATTTCTGGAATTGAGTTCAGTTCTCGCCGCGAATTCTCCTTTATGTTATCTACCGATTGAAAACGGGTGCACAAAATGGTAATTTGCTTTTAGGAAAAAGAAAGAAGTCGGCTGGAGCCATATCTGGTGAATATAGTGGTTGCTCGATGGTATTTGTTGAGTGTTTGGACAAAAATTCGTTCACAATGATGGCCTTGTGCGAAGGCGCATTATCGTGGTGCAAAATCCAAGAATTTCCTTTCCACAAATCTGGCCTTTTTTGTGGAATTTGCTCTCTTAAACGCCGCATAACGCTCAAATAATATTCTTTATTTACAGTTTGACCTTCTGGCAAGAATTCCGAGTGTATAACACCGTGATAGTCTAAGAAAACAGGCAACATGTGCTGTAGGTTTGACTTGGCTTTAAGCTTAACTAAGACTCAGGTCCTCAAACAACCACCTAGAGGCTGCCACGGTGATGAGACCCAAATTACTTTGGGTGACACAGTGCTGGGCGAAGTTAGTACGTTTAAATACCTAGGTAGCCAAATCAGAACAATAACAATCAAAAATCGATAACAATCTTGCCCCAGAAATTCCTTCGCGTATAGCAAAAGCTGCAGCCATTTTTGGTAAACTGAACCAGTGGATTTGGAATTCGCACGACCTCAAACTTCAAACTAAGCTTTCTGTATATAGAGCAATGGTGCTCCCTATAAGTATATAAGTAGGTATATATACTTATGCCGCAGAGACCTGGTGTCTTTACAAGGGAGACATCAGAAAGCTTGACACCTTCCACATGCGGTGCCTGCGCTGCATTCTGCGTATATGGTGGGAGGATCGAGTGACTACCGCTGAAGTACTGCGTCGTTTGGACATGACCTGCATGGAAGCCCTACTTATTAAAAGGCAGCTGAGATGGTGTGGCCACGTTTGTCACATGGATGACTGTAGACTACCGAAAACCGTTTTCTATTCGGCGCTATCTACGGGGAAGCGGAACCAGGGGGGCAGTACCTGTGCTACAAAGACGTCTTGAAGCGCCACCTCAAAGCCTGCGATATCCCGCTGGAAAGTTGGGAGGACCTTGCGTCGATGAGACCGGAGTGGCGCAATAATGTCGAAAAAGGTGCAGCATCTTTCGATGAAGCTCGGTTTAAACACCTGGACTATAAGCGCCACCTGCGGAAGACTCGACCGACACCCTCCTACCAATTCAGATATAACGACCAAGGACAGCTCTACTGCGCATAATGCGACCGAACGTTTAAAACCAAGTTCGGCTTTTGCAAATCACCTACGTGCTCATCAAAGAAACACCACTTAGATTGCAGGGTCGCCGTCGTCGGACCCGACGAGGAGGACTGTATATATCCCTTAGTCGTCTTTTACGATAATCACAGGGAAGACAGGGGGTGGTGAATTTGATTACTCCATCACTACATTTTATTTTGGTTGGGCCATGGTCATCGCCTTCGCCGCCTGGCGGGGCAATGACCATGGCGCCGGGGCGACAGAGGGGCGGCGCGCGGCCTCATAAACCACCCGTAGCCATGTCGCCTTTGTCGTTGGGCTGATCACCGGTGTCGAGTTCCTTCTCTTCAGTGGTCGGCCCGACGGTGTTCCTGAGGGGGTACCCCCTCCCCTCCACTTTCCACTCCATCACTATATGGACAATATGCACTTTAAATAAATAAGAAATTCATTGTTGTTGTTTATTTGATTTGGACCATCTCTTTTATTGACTAACATTTCTCTTAAAATTCATTTGAAGGTCGCATGTGTTAATCGTCATCTGTCGTCATCTTAAGTCCATTTATATGTCTAGTCGCAATTAAAATTTTTATCACTAGAAGAAACTAGATTTTGCAATGTACAGATTATATCACTCGACGAATATAGAATTCTTGTGAAAGGTTGTCAACGTGAATACTAATCGGAAGATGTAGTAAAAGTTGCAAGCAACAGTTGAATGCACTTAATACATGGCCACTTCTTATGACATTTTCTTGGAGCAGGTATTTCCAAGAGTTTGTAGGGCTAATAATTGATTGCAAAGGTTAAAGTGAGATTACAAATTTTTGCTTTTGCTACTTAACTGGCCATTAGATCATGTTATTTCACGTTTTCAAAATATTAATAACATCATGATGTCTGATGTTAATGCGAGTATTACAGATCTATACCAATAAATAAAATTGCAGTGTCTGTTTGTAATGTCAAAATAATAGGCTTTTTTCATGCTCACACGGTTATTTGCACTATACATATGTCTAAAAATCACTTTATATTTTTTGTCTGTCTGTCTGTTTGTTCCGGGTAATCTTCAAAACGGCTGGACCGATTTCAAAAATTCTTTCACCAATAGAAAGCTATAATATCAGGGAGTACCATAGGCTATATTTTATCTCGGTATTCTCACGGGATTGGGAACTACGTGGTTAAGGCGACTGAAACTGAAGGGAAGCGAGGGCGGGTTGCTAGTCTATACCAATAAATAAAATTGGAGTGTCTGTTTGTGGTCCAATAGTTTTGAAGCCTATTCAATACAAACAAACAAACAAATCTTTCCTCTTTATAATGTTAGTATAGATTAATAACATCGTTTTGTACTATTCATCATCATTTCAGCTCATAAACGTCTCACTGTTGGGCTTGAACCTCCTCCACGATAGGAGGTAAATTGACCTTACTATAACATACTGGTTAGACAGGTTAGTATAGGCTCTTATTTCAAGTTTTCCTCCTCCTGGATAAATGTTATATGCAGCGGCGGCCTTACCCATTGCGAGGCTCCGGGCGGCAGGTCTTTGCGAGGCCCTTTGTCCTTCGTGAAAAGTATGACATACGAAAGTAGGTCTGGTTGTTTGGTTTAGGGATTTGTCATGTTTGATGAAAAATACTAAAGTTGTACAAATAAATAAAATTTAAGTTTTATATTATTGAAAACAAAGTGAAAAATATAATTAATATTTAAAAATGTAATTTAAAATCTATATTTTTTTAAATTTGCTTGGGTTGTTGCGTGAGGCCGCTGTAAGCGCGAAGCCCCTGTAAGCGCGAGGCCCCGGGCGATTGCCCTGTTCGCCACCCCCTAAGGCCGCCACTGGTTATATGCGTATTATATATATCTTAGACGTCTTTTACGACACTCACGGGCAAGGAAGAGGTTTCTTTTTTTTTTTTATTGCAAACGGTGGCAAACGAGCAAACAGTACACCTGATGGTAAGTGTTGCTGCCGCTCATGGACCTTTGCAGGGTCGCTGCCTACCGCGAAGTAAGTGAAGGGAGTATGAATGCGTGCATTGAGGCTCGGTGATACCAAGGGCACCACCAAAACCCTCCACACACAAACACCTTCAGAAAGTTGGGCTTCCGGCTCTCTCGCTCACCGAACGAAGCGCAGTAACAAATTGCTACTACTCAGACGTCGATTTTCTGCGAGAGTGTGGTACTACCCTGGACGGACCGGCCCGCGGCTGTAGACAGCTAACTGTCGACAGTGTGGTCCTACCACTCTTAAAAGGGTGGAATTTTACTCTTACATCATCATTGCACGGAAATGCCAATAACTTTTGTAATATGTGCGATATGTCAATAACTTTTACAATATGTATTACGAAAACAGAGTACATATTGAGTCGACCCCAAGTAATGATGATGGTGATGATGATTATAACATAGGTTTATTTAATTACCAGTATTATTTCACATGTCCGTGTGGTGACGGAGTAAGAATATAATTCAACACCCCACGACCGTGCCCATAAAGACGACTAAGGGATACAATATGCATATAACATCTATGCCAGAGAGGAAAAAATTTCCAGTTCAGTTACTGAGACTCTGGATACTTGAAAAAACGTGTTGCTCTATTGCCTATATAAATACTTTGGCCGCTGCGATCCATGTGGCGCTTACTACATTATTTATTGAAGAAAATATAAAACTGATTTAAAAATATCACGATTGTAATATTTGTTGGTATTATAAAAAAAAACCCGTCCCGGCTATGCGCGGGTTCTTTATGCAAAATAAAATATAACCTAAGTTACTCCAAGAAGATATGGCTAATAACAGTAGGTCGTATTTACCGTCACTGTTATAGATAATTTTAAATGATAGAAACAACGAAATACTAGTAGCAGCGACTGTTATATGACGATATATCTTATAAACACACACAAAAAAAGATAGTAATCTTATAAACAAAACTGAATGCTATATCGCACCTAGTGGCAGCCTCATCATTCATTATATCAGCTCATATACGTCTTACTGCTGGACTCGAGCCTCCTCCACAATAGGAGGGAAATTGACCTACTATACCAAGCTGGTCAGACAACAACATCCACGAGTAAGAAAGAGAGTGGTAAATTGTATTTGTACTCCGTCCCTACATACGGAATCGGGTCGACCACTGAAGCCAAGGAACTCTGCACCGGATGTCTACCCAACGACGAAAGCGACGTGCTATACGGGTATGCGTGCTTACGCCTCTCTGTCGCCCCGGACGGAGGGGTGCGAGGAGGCCGCCAACCGTAACACACCCAAAAAAAAAAAACACGGCAAATTATTATATTGCGATCTTGCGATCTTTATGTATGCATACCGATGTACGCATAATAGTTCTTTTTGCGAGTCTAGGTATTATTTATGTAGATTAATTGTAGGCATATTTCTATGTCCAACAGTGGACGTCGTTGGGCTAATGAATAAACGGATATATAAATATAATGGGCAAGAGTACTCTCGTGTGAAACTTATCAAGACTAACTCACAGAGGGACGATTATGGTATTTTTGTCCTTAAGCCTTTCCGAAGAGTAATTCTGAAAAGCCATTGGGAATTAATTGGCCAATAGATGGATATCTCAAGACTCATTTGACTTGCCGTGTAGTGACGGAGTAAGAATACAATTCATCGCCCCCTATTTTAGTCGTGAGTGTCGTATAAGACGACTACTAATATATATATATATATATAACATCGGTGGAAGAGAAGGCAAACTTGATATGAAACCTTGTATCAACACGTCCGATCGCCGTGGCGTTTCCCCTCCGGCCACGGCCAATTCTCCTCCTGTTATGTAGAAGACACGAGCTCAACCGTATATAAGCTGAAATGGTGATTTGAATTAAATGCAAGACCGCAAGATTTAGTATTTAGTCTTTTGTATGCCGGAGGCGAATGGTAGCCTCGCGGTAAAATAAAAAATTGTGCCTATTACTGGCTAAGCTAGAATGCTAAGTACCTAATCTATTTAGGTGATAGTGATTGATTAATTATTATATACGTATAAATCTATAACTGTTACTTTTGGTGATTTCCAATTATAAAATTAAGTCTTTAAATGGGCTTATAAAACCAATATGGACACTATTTTATATGCACTGACATTTTAAGCAAATAAGCTGCTATTTCATTAATATTGTAATTTATTTGGGGTATAAGTATGTATATATTTTTTAATGTCACTGTAAGACACAATCAGTTCTGGGGTAACAATTTACCTCTATTAGGTAGTAGACAAGAAATTAATAGTAAACATGTTATTTTGGAGGAAACCAAAATTCACGTCTCAACTCATAGCCAAGTATGTACGAGTTTCGAGAGCCCATATTGGGCCGACAGACATCGGTCTTTTTTTTTGACATCTTATTTGTTGATTGAATCCCACCCGGTAGTCTGGTCTTCTGTTCGGCAGGATAACTCTATAGCACATCGACAGATAACTTATTTATCTTTGATGATTTCTACTACTGTAGAAATTTGACTTCATTAGGCTATCCGGTGCATTAGGCTATCCGGTGGATTACTCTTTTGAGTAACTATTCTCTGAGTGATGGTCCGATATATTTTGGAATGTTGTAGCTATGCGTTAAGCTAAGTTGCGATTGTACTATTTAAATCTATTAACCTTTGATTTTTATTTGGCGACTGCATTGCCTAAACCGCCTATCCCGACAGAGACAGCATGCAACGCGATAACCTGCCCTACTGTCTATCGCCACTTGAGGGGGAAACAATGGTACCGAGTCCTTGTATTTGGCTTAAGCCGTTGTATCTTTGCAGTATCAGCAGTTATAGTGAGAGCATTTGTGGGAGTGCATATTCTAATATGTTTTATCGATATGCATGCACATATGCTTATTAGTAATCTATTGTCTAAGAAGTAAAAGTTTTACCTACCCAGGTAAAACTTTTACGGCCTTAAATGGGCAGGTTATGTGGACTAGGTTTAGTAATCAAATTTTCGGTGGATATGTCGCTTATTTCGAAGAGAAAGAAGTTTGAGATGCGTTATTCCCCAGTACTAAACGGCATCCGCCGGACTGGCTGCGGAAGACAAGGAACACAGTACCGGAGGTCGGCCTAATGATAAAGGAGAGGGAATACGGTGGGTTATGGGGCCGCAGGCATCCCTTTCGTCACCCCGGATGGAGCGAGCGTCGTGTGCGCTGACCCATAGCCCACCCAAAAAAAAAACCATAAAGTACTAAACGACATTGACAATTTTATTTAATATGTTTGAAACGAAAATCTTTATAGAACTGCTGTGGTTTGAAACTCTATTATATTAAAACGGCAATTGAAAGAGAATATTTACATGTATAAAATTTTGCGTCCGAAAGAATAAAATGTTCACTAGATATTATAGAATGTATATGAAACCTTTAGAAAAAGCGTCACAGTCGAAATTCAAAAGACGAAGTCGGGATAAAATAAAATAATACATATTTTTAATTGCTATCAATATTAATAATTCAGTCCTATAATTGGTGGACGGAGTGTGGTGATGACGTGTGGTAACCGAGTAAGAATACAACAACTACTAAGGGATTTAATATGCCTTTAACATCTATGCAAGAGAAGGAAAACTCGAAGGAAAACTCGAAATAAAACCCTATAATAAAAGCCAACACGTCTGACCAGCGTGGTGTAGTAGGTCAATTTCCCTCCCATCGTGGAGGAGGCTCGAGCCCAATAGTGGGACATCTATGAGCTGCGATGATCCATACATCCATCAGCCTACAGACGTCTAGGCCTCCCCACAAGAATGCCACTCGGAACGGTCCTACGCCGCTTGCATCCAACGGTTCTCTGCGACTTTGATAATGTCGTCAGTCCACATTGGGTCGTCCTACGCTGCGCCGTCCGATTCGTGGTTGCCACTCAAGAACCTTTCTTCCCCAACGGTTGTCGGTTCGACGAGCATTGTGGCCTGCCCATTGCCATTTTAACGTTCTAATTCTGCGGGCTATGTCGGTTACACCCGCTCTTCTACGGATTTCCGTGTTCCGGATTTTATCACATAGAAAAATACCGAGCATAGCCCTCTCCATAGCACACTGAGCGACTTTGAGATTTTTTATGAGGCCGACATTTAGAGACCACGTTTCAGTGCCGTAAGTTATCGCTGGTAACACAGACTGGTTATAAGCCTTTATTTTCGGACGCTGCGGCATATTGGACAAGAAGATCCTCTTAAGTTTCCCGAATGCTGCCCAGCCGAGTTGAATTCGTCGGCTAACCTCTTTCTCGAAATTGGATCTACCTAACTGGACTGCTTGTCCTAGGTAAACATAATGATCCACAACTTCGAGAATCGCATTTACAACTAGGTCCGGTACAGGAATGACATGGGCATTAGACATGACTTTCGTCTTGTCCATGTTTCTTTGTAGACCCACTAGTTGAGATACCCTGCTGAGGTCATTGAGCATAGTACCAAGGTCCTCCATGGATTCTGCCATGACTACGATACCGTCAGCAAATCGAAGGTGAGTGATGTATTCGCCGTTGATGTTGATGCCGAGTCCGGTCCAGTCTAAGAGCTTGAAGACATCTTCCAGCGCAGTGATGAACAGTTTCGGAGAGATGAAGTTTCTCTGTTTCACACCTCTCTGCAACTGGATCGGTTTCGTACTCTTATTTTGAATGCGGACTGACATAGTGGCATTTATATACAAACACTTCAGAACTTCCATGTATCGATAGTCAATTTGGCACCACTGAAGGGACTGCAGCACTGCCCAAGTTTCGATTGAATCAAAGGCTTTCTCATAGTCCACAAACGCTAGACACAGAGGCTGATTATACTCCTCGGTCTTCTGTATAATCTGGCGTAGCGTGTGGATGTGGTCTATGGTACTATAACCTCTTCGGAAGCCGGCTTGTTCGGGCGGCTGGAAGTTGTCGAGCTTTTTTGAGAACAATTTGTAGACGTGGCTCAAGAGTGAGATGGATCTGTAATTCCTTAAGGGCGTTTTATTGGCCTTCTTAAAAAACAGCACCACCACACTCCTGTTCCACGACTCTGGAACTTCGCTCCCGAGAATGATAGAATTAAACAACTTCTGTAGGGCTTTTAGAACTGGCTTGCCACCTGCCTTCAGGGGTTCTGTAGTAATTCTGTCATCTCCCGGTGCCTTCCCGTTCTTTAATTGTTTCAGAGCCATTCCGATCTCGTACAAGCTAACGTCTAGAATTTCTTCGGTGTAGTGCCGAGTTAGCTTGGATCTGGGATCTTGGACCAAGCCGGCAACAGGGTTCTGGAATGATCTATACAACTGCCCATAGAACCTTTCGACCTCTCCCAAGATCTCACCCTGGGATGAAATAACAGTGCCGTCATCGATCTTCAACTTGATCATTTGGCTGTGTCCGATAGACAAATCACGTGCGAACACTTTAGAACCACGGCTCCGCTCTATTGCCTCTTTAATACGCTGCGTATTGAATCGGCGAACGTCCCGTCGCACGGACTTTGAGATTTGTCTATTTAGCTGCCTATGTGTGGACCAGTCAGCTGAAGACTGCACCGTTATTTCCTTTCTCCGCTCCATGAGCTTGAGAGTCTTGTCTGAAAGAATTCTTGGTCTATTTTCGCGATGGGTCTTAAAAAACTTTGACCCGACAGCGTGGACAGTTTCCACGAACCTGTTGCTCATATCGTTCGAGGATTCGCACTCTTCTAGGCATTGGAAGCGATTATGTAATTCGAGCTGAAAGCTCTCGGGGTTCTGGTATTGGACAGGTGTAGGTTGGAGTGTAGCCTTCATCAAGCGAAACCGCTCGACTTTCGTACGCAAATTCAATATGCCTCGTACCATCCGGTGATCACTCCCAGTTTTAATCCTGCTGATCACAGAGACATCATTGAATATTTGTCGTTTGTCCGACAAGATGAAGTCTATCTCGTTTTTAGTGGAACCATAGGGGCTAATTCAGGTCCACTTCCTTAGTGGTCGCTTTTTGAAGAAGGAGTTCATCATAAAGAGGCCTTCTTTCTCCAAAAAATCGGCCCCTTTGGTTTCTCTGTCCAAATCCATTTTGCCCCACTCTCAGCTCATTGTCTGTCCTTTTGTCTAGTTTCGCGTTGAAGTCTCCCATAACTACCGTGAAGTGGGTTTTGGACGTGTGGATGGCTTTCGAGATGTCCTCGTATAAGGCAATAGACAACGTCGTCGGAGTATCTCGAGGTCGGCACGTAAACCTGTATGACCTTCAGGCAATACCGTTTGGTAATTCTGAGTATAAGGTACGCTACCCTTGTCGACACACTCTCGATCCTCTCCAGGTTATTCACGAGAGACTTTCGAACGATAAACCCTACACCGCCTTGGGATGGGTGATCTCCCTCCCGGTAGGAGAGCAGATTTCCAGACTGGAGGATTATCGTGCCCTCACCCTCTCTTCGCACTTCTGATAATCCTACAACGTCCCAACGGATTTTGCTCAATACCTCTTCCAGCTCGATGACCGAGCAATTCTTGTATATATATATTTTTTTTTTCAGGATCTCGGCAACGGCTCCAACGATTTTGATAAAATTTGGCATACTAGAGGTTTTGGGACCAAAAAATCGATCTAGCTATGTTTTATTTATAGAAAATGTTGTTTAGTCGGTGTTTTTAGCTAATCAATACAATGACATAAAATGTCAATAGAATATGGATTAAAATTTCGCCGTCAATGTCAAGAGTGGCGATAGCTCAGTTGGGAAGTTGTCCAGTTTTTTTGTTTTGTTTTGGCATTCAAACAGCGTGGGATCGAATCTCGGTGTTATTATTATTCTCTTTTTGTGATTTTTTATATTTTTTCATTATTTAATTTATATTTTTTATTAATATATATCTAAATAAATTCGACAAAAATACAACAAAAATATTCCAAGCGATGCTCGGTCAACCAGATATTATATATTTAAATCGGTAACAAATTGAATGTAACTAAAAAATCTATGTGAAATTTTACTATATCCTACGGTACAAACGTAGGTCAAATACTTCAAATAAATGTAAATAAATTAAATTTAAAATCAACGCCATTTTTTTATTTGGGGTGGGCTACGGTCAGTGCACCAGCCGCCGGCGCCGTCCGGGGGCGACAGAGGGGCAGCGTGCGGCCCCGTAACCCACCCATGTAGCACGTCGCCTTCGTTGTTGGGCCGACCACCGGTGCAGAGTTTCTTGACTCGAGTGGTCGGCCCGACGGAATACTCCGAGGGAGTACCCTCTTCCATCGACGTCTCCTTCCCGGGGCGCCGATCGCAATCGCGAGGCTAAACTCTCCGCGGGTGCCGGACTAAATCCCCGGTCCGGCAAATCAACGCCATGGGGTTTCATTCGACATGTTTCATTAGGCATTTGTCAATTTTCATCCTCTTAAGGGTGTAGGATAGAGGATTACATTTTGAGACGGTATTTTTATTATTTATTTCATATTGAATTGAAAATTAACACAAATAATTACATAACGTCTTATGCGTCTTAATATGTTTAGCATAGATATCAAATAACGAAAGTCATTTTTGACAGGGACGTCATATATAATTTCTACGCGTGCGAATTTGCGGGCAATACCTATCTAGTATTAAATATATACAAAAATGCATAAAAATAATATTACATACCTATTACTAAATTCTAACCTAACCTTCCAAAATTAGTAGGACATAATAATTGTAAGTTGAAAATGTCTAACATACTTTTTTTATATGATTTGCAACTGCAATGCAAAATATGACGTTTGGACGTTACATTTGAGAACAAGGCTGGAGCTATCTCATCTATTATCACGGTTCGTTGACTATCAAATGCATGTACAACTTATAGTAATATTATTAACAGCTAGATAACCTAAAGAACGTGATTTTATAAATTATTTAGATTGTAACTCTTCTCCTGTATATGATGGCAGTGAATTCAAGATGTTATTAATTTCATCATCATCATTATTTCGGCTCAATACGTCCTACTGCTGGGCTCGAGCCCCAATACAATGGAAGGAAAATTGACCTCCTCTACCACGCTTGCCAGATAGGTTTGTATACGGTTTTCTTTCTTCCCTTAGTAGATGTTATCTGCACATTATAATCCGTCGGCTTTTACGATACCCACGGCCAAGAAAGGGGGTGGTCAAATATTCCTACTTCGTCACCACACGGAAAATTCTCTTGTATAACTTATAACAATAAATCTTCTCGTAGGGAGGCCTAAGTCCAACAGTGGAGGACTATGGGCTGATGGCTATCCATCATTATAACAATAAATGGAATTACCAATACGCCCGTCAAATGTATCCTCTCCTTTTTTTTCATGGTCAGCACACTTACCGCCCGGCTCTGTCCGGGGCGGCAGAGGGGCACCGCGCGGCCCCATGACCCACCCGTGGCACGTCACCTTCGTCGTTGGGCCGACCACCGGTGCAGAGTTCCTTATCTTCAGTGGTCGGCCCGACGGATTACCCCGGTCGCGGGGTACCCTCTCCTCTCGACGTCTCCCTTCGGGGACGTCAGTCGACATCGCGCGGTCGGTCTCTCGGTGGATTACGGTTTAAATCCCCAGCTCAGTCATCCGATATTTATCCTCTCCTGGGGAGGACGTCCAACAGTCAAGAGGCTGATATATAAATGAATAAATTGAGAATGTGAGTCATTTCACTGCCTACTTCTTTGAGGTTACAATAACGTCAAAAATAATTAATTATTATATTATTTATCAGTATGCTTACTAGCTGACCCGGCGAACTTCGTACTGCCATAATTTTTTTCGTAAATATATTTTCGAAATTTCCGAAAATATAGTCTGTAATGGAAGAACCATTACAGCTTTGTTGGGAAAGATTCGATTGTCTTGGTCATGGCATTGTTAATGATGATTCAAAGAGAATACAAATTACTAATTTCTGACAAAATTATAATTATCAAATTTTCAACCATACTTAACTATAAACAAAATTACGTTTAGCTGTCATTTGCGTTTTATTATTACATATCAAATGCGTCTTTGTTATCCTACGTTGTCTTTGTTATCCTACGTTTCATAGTGACTTCTTTGACATGAGTTTCCGTGCGAATATGGAAAAGTCATGTTAAGCTCTTGTATTATGTTCATTTTTTTTGTGTTTTATAGTGTTATCATTTTGAATCATTTTACTGAATATAATACAATTAAGGTGTTTACGTGTGGTGAATGTGATATAAGAGTGGTTTACATGTATTTTCATATTCTACCAAAATTCCAAGAAAAATATTTAATTAGGTTTTCAGCGCCTAATTAATGGTAACGAATTGACTTACTGACGGACATGACTAAAAATAAGCTATTCTACATAAAGAAATGTTAAATAATATGAGGAAAATTGTATCAGACTTGGCTATATGGGCTTTGATCCCTTTGCATATCCGAATGGACAAACAGAAACAAAAAAATATCTATTTGACATTTTATGTCACGTCACACGGGAATGCGATCTAACGGGACAAAAAATAGCTCATTGCCATTAAGAAGAAGAACGTGATAAAAAGTATCCTATGTCCGTCTCCTGGTTCTAAGTTACCTCCTCACCAATTGTCAGCCAAATTTGTAAAGCCGTTCTTGAGTTATAAATAGTGTAACTAACACGACTTTCTTTTATATACATAGATATGCTTATTGTTCATAACGTTGTATAATAAATGTTTAATATGTAACAAGTTCTTCTAATTAATAATTACTTTAAGCACTTTACAAATATTAAAGCTGGGAATAGTATATGAATAATACATTTCCATGTGGTGACGGAGTAAGAATATATTTTGCCACTCACATATAACATCTATGTAAGAAAAGGAAGACTCGAAACAAAATTCTATACCAACCTATCCGACCAGCAAGGTATAGGAATTTCAATTTCCCTCCTATTGTGGAGGAGCTTCGAGCTCAACAATGGGACGTATATGAGCTGAAATCAAACTTAATACATCTATTGTTATTGTAATTTTTTCCTCATACTCCAGTCAAGTAATTTACATACCCAACGTCAAGTAATTTACGTACCCGTACGTAAATATTAGATACATAAATATTATAGTCTATAAGATATAGGATGATCTCTGTGACAGTTGTCCCTAGTGCTGTCACGCTTACGATAAAGTTCGTAGTTTTTTATCGATAAAACTCTTTATTTTCATAATTGTGATTTTCTATTATAATTAAAATACAATCAATGCAATCTTTTTGAATTTATTTCAAACAAAAACTGTTTTTTGACTGTTTTAATTATTCAAAAGGAGTACAATCAAGGTCTAGGTCACTATTATCGTCATCAGTGGAGCGTTCCTGCTAGAACATTTATAATTTTTTGCCAAATAGGGACAGTCGTAAGATCAATCGATCAATTAGGTACGACTGCTTTATAAATAATATGTCTAGTTTATTGACAATAATGCGTACATAGTATTATTATTTACTCTGAAACGAAAAGTAGTATTTTATTGTTTAATTAATTCAATTTATGTATTTTATAATGTAACTGTCTGTTTTAATTGTTAAAAATATATTGAAAGTTTTATATAGGTACTGTATTAGGTTTATTTCTTTTATGAATAATTTAGTAAGGATCGGTTATCGATTTACGTATATCGACTGTCCCATTTCTTTTTATTCTCAGTCCAGTATGACCTTGTACGTGCGTAAGCGTCCTTTATGTATAAAATGTTTACTAGGTATTTCAGTACTTACGAGGTACATTTTAGGCATGAAAATTAATATTTTTATATTTATAATATATTGCAATTCAGTTGCAATAAAACTGGCACGAAAAGAATGAAAATATATTTGATACAACATGAAATTGTAAACATGTCACTCGTTCAAACTTACTTCGTTGGTTTCGTTGAAATCTGTCACAGAGATCAAGCTATATTTTATGGATTATAGATATTTATGACGAAATCAAGAAATTTATATAAAAAACAATAAAATAAATATATACTAGCTGCGATTATTCTCTATGACATAACCCGTTATCACACGGAAATCTCATTTCATTCATTCATCCATTCCATTTCGTCTTGTAATCGATTTTTTTTTACTAATGCGCAGGCTTGATATAACCAGGACTCATCTTCTTAGTGGAACAAACTTATACTTACATTGGACTGAGATTAAAAAAATGGAGCATAATATGAGGCAGCCGTATTAGCTTAACAAATATACTAAAAGGGTTCCATCGTAACCCATAAAGAATAATATCCTAATAACTTTTTCGCAGATATTTAGGAAAATTAAATCCTCAAATTACGTCTGTGAAGATTTCTTAATTGTTTAACTATTAAAAACCTATTCTTGCCGCCATTGTGCATTTAATTATTAGACTCGGGGGCCCCCTCCCTATAGGAGCACATAGCAAAACCCTAACTTATGTTCAATGTTCCATGTGGTAACGGAGTAAAAATATAAGATACCACGTCTTCCCTTCCCGCGGAGATTATTAATTTGACTAATAAGCAATTATAAAAAGATGTAATTACTACTAGATAAGGAAAACAGTAGGATTGTAGTACAGGGCCTAAATAAGAAAGAATATAAAAGGGAACTAAGTAACTACTGATAGCACTCCTGTCGTCATATTCTTAGTTCTAAACACTATGAATGACTATTTCTCTTATATTAGGTCTTTACCTATGAAATTGCCGTTATGTATGAAAAAAATTAAACTATTTTTTTTCATGTATTTTTTATTTGTATTAATCGAAGTAATCACCCATGCAATCAATGCATCTTTGCCAACGCAGCGGCAGTTTATTGATGCCCTTCTTAAAGAAATCAGTTGGACGGGAGGCAACAAATTCTTCAAAGGCATTTTGTACTGCCTCTCGGGTATTGAATTTCTTTCCCGCCAAAAAGTTTTCCAAATTCTGGAAAAAGAAGTAGTCTGTAGGGGTAAGGTCTGATGAGTATGGCGGATGACGGAGAGCTTCCAACCCTAGTTCTTGCAACTTGGAGACCGTTTGCTGTGCAGTATGAGGTCGCGCATTGTCGTACAGGAGCAGCGGAGACGAGCGATTGACCAATGCTGGTTGGAGATGTGCCAGCTTCTCCATCATTGTGTTCAGTTCTTCACAGTACACATCTGTAGTAATGCTCACCTCGTTTGGTAAGAAGCTGTGATGAATCACACCGGCGCTAGACCACCAAACAGTGACCATCACTTTTCTAGGGGTAAGTTTTCGTTTAGGGCATTGTTTAGGTGCTGAACCAGTATCCAAGCAAGCTGCTGCTGAGCGCTTGCGGTTATCAAACAGAATCCATTTTTCATCGCAAGTAACAATGCGTTTCAAAATTCCTTTATTTGTGTGTCTGTTGAGCAATGCAAGGCATGTCTCGACGCGTACTTCGCGCTGGCGATCATTGAGTTCGTGGGGCACCTATTTGTCAAGCTTTCTTACCTTGCCAATTTGACGCAAATGGACCAATATTGTTTTGACGCTAATGTCGAAATCTGCTGCTAATTCAGCCTTAGATTGTGTATCATCGGCTTCCACAATCGTCTTTAATTCGTCATTGTCGACCAAAGTCTTCGGACGACCGCGAGGTTCATTTTTCAGGTCGAAATTTCCAGAACGGAAACGATCAAACTAATAACAGGCGGTGCGTTGTTTTGTAGTGTTAGCTCCGTAAACGTCGTTGATGTTGCGTGCCGCTTGTGCCGCGTTGCTGCCACGACGATACTCATATTCCATAATTACTCGAATTTTTAACGTATCCATGATGACGAAAAAGATTGAAATGCGATGCGATGAAAACGTAACACTAATCAATAAACAAATGACTACTTTTGGAAAATGAATTCCATATTTTAAAATAAAATTAATTTGAAATTAGAATTCTTAGCCAAACAAAAATTATTTTGATGTGAAATGGCCAGTACTGCAGAACGGTAATTACATAGGTAAAGACCTATCCTGAGATATATCCTGAGCTTTTTCCGTGTGGTTTTTTTCACCGCCCCCTTGACTATTGTAAAAAACTGCTAGGGGAATATAATCAAAAACCAAATACAAACGCAAAAAATCTATATAAATAGTTCTATTTACAATCAAGATGACATATAGATAAATAACTATATGTCTAATTCAAAAAGTATAAGGCAATGAAAAAATTATGACTTTAGGCAATTTTTTGTGTGGTGTATATTTTCAGGATCTCGGAAACGCCTCCAATGATTTTGATAAAATTTGGCATTTTTTTTTTGTGGGTGGGCTGCGGTCGGCGCGCCTCCGCACCACTCCGTCCGGGGCGACAGAGGGGCTTAAGCACGCAACTCTCGCAACCCACCCGAAAATCACGTCGCCTTCGTCGTTGGGCCGATCACCGGAGCAGGGTTACTTGACAACAGTGGTCGGCCCGACGGAATACCTCCTATTGGGGTACCCTCCCATCGACCGACGTCCCCCCCTCGGGGAGGACGTCGGTCTTTCCTCATGCGGTCGGCCTCTCGGCGGGTGACGGACTAATCCCCGGTCACGTCACCCGCGGCCTCGGCTAGGGCGGCATGAGGCGCAGGTAGTTGCGCCTACGCCGCCCCAGTCGCCGGCGGCGGATCTCCTCATCGAGGCTGCGCTCCTCGCGCAGGCGATCCGCCGCCTCCTTCCGCGAGATCACTGTCTCGCAGAAGGCTGTGACCGCGTCCCAATTCCCGACGCTGTCGACCATCGTCCTAGCGATAGTCGGCAGCGTCAGGTCTGTACCGATGATTGCGACGAGTTCACAGCGCTGCACTGCCCAAGCCGCGCAGGCCTCGAGCGTATGGCGCGCCGTGTCCTCGTCGCAATCGCAGTGGTGGCAAGACGGTGTACTCTCCCTCCTAACGACCCTGTGCAGGTATTTGGCGAAGCACCCATGCCCCGTCAAAACCTGCACCAGTCGGAAGGAGAGCACCCCGTGCCGCCTTTCCAACCACTGCATCAGCACCGGCCGGAAGGCCGCCACGGTTCGCACCCCGAACCGAGGCCTCTCCAGCCGGACTGCTCAATGGGCAATCGCCAACTCGATCCGCCTGTCGACCTCCTCGGTACCAGAGGTCGCCAGGTTTATCGCCTCTTCTAGCGTCCCACCGCGGGCTGTGACGAGCGTGTCGTCGGCGTAACAAATCACGCTCCGCCCGTGCGGGAGGCTCCCCCTCAACGCCCAGTCGTAGCCGATGTTCCACAGGGTGGGTCCGAGGACCAACCCCTATGGGACACCGCACGTCATGGGCGTTCGCACAACGTCCCCTGCTCGGTTGGTGCAGAGGACGCTGCGCCCCTCCAAATAGTCTGCCAATAAAATTTGGGTCAATAGTTGGCAATAATTGGGCTCATACTAGAGGTTTCGGAGCCAAAAAATCGATCTAGCTAGGTTTTATTTATAGAAAATGTTGTTTTGTCGGTGTTTTTAGCTAATTAATACAATGACATAAAATATTATTGACATTCTTTGAATGGGAATTCGAATTTCGTCGTCGTTGTTAAGAGTGACAAAAGATCAGTTGGGAAGTTGTCCAGTTTTCTATTTGTTTTGTTTTGGCATTCAAACAGCGTGGGATCGAATCTAGGTGTTATTATTATTCTGTTTTTGTAATTTTTGATATATTTTTCATTATTTCATCATTTTTATTTTTTATTAATAGGTATCTAAATAAATTCGGCAAAAATATAACAAAAATATACCGAGCGAAGCTTGGTATACCGAGCTTCGCTCGGTATACCAGATATTTAAATAATATGTAGTTAATGTCCATATTCACTAAGAACATCCAAATGTTAGGTTATATGATCATCCCAGCCCATAAAATATCTACTTTTCGTGTCGGAGCCTCGAGCGTTCTTCAAAATGGGAGGGAAATAGATTTACTGGACCACGCTCGTCAGATGTGTTAGCATAGGGTTATATGTCGAGCTTTCCTTTTCTTACATCGAAGTTATCTGCATCCCTTTATTGTTTTTTACGACATCCATAGGTAACAAAGTGGCTAGTGAGTTGTATTTTTAGGGTCACCGCACTCCTTCGCCATGGGACCTGGA
Organism: Lymantria dispar; assembly: GCA_032191425.1. Taxonomy (NCBI): domain Eukaryota; kingdom Metazoa; phylum Arthropoda; class Insecta; order Lepidoptera; family Erebidae; genus Lymantria; species Lymantria dispar. The sequence goes on along the minus strand of CM063454.1, from coordinate 23,108,340 downwards.
GGCGAGTTACATGCTGTTTGACGTATTGATAATATCAATAAATCATACTGTGTCATGTAAAAAGTACACCTATAAGGTAATTTACTTTAATTAGCTAAAATTTAGGCGTTGAAACTTGAAAATGGGCGTTAGTATTAATTATACTCTACTCAATTTCATCATCGTACTAAGGTTACTTGATAAAACCAAACTTAATTTTTTCGGGTTTAATGAACTCTTTTACCAGTAAGAGTCGCTGTTCTAGCCGAGGCCGCGGGTGACTGGGCCGGGGAGTTAGTCCGTCACCCGCCGAGAGGCCGACCGCGTGAGGAAAGACCGAAGTCCTCTCCGAGGGGGGGACGACGGTTGAGGAGAGGGTACTCCTCCTCGACTGACGTCAAGTCACCTGCTCCGGTGGTCCACCCAGCGACTGTCGCCCCGGACGGAGTGGAGCAAGGAGTGCGCCGACCGTAATCCACCCCAAAAAACAAGGTCGCTATTGACAACCAAGGTTTAAAAAAACATATTTTTCATCGATAATATGTATCTTACCTAGAATTTGGGAATGGTACCCGACGTACCCTAAAGCAGAGGTTCCTAAACTTGAAAGATAACGGAACACCAACCAAATATTTTGATGTGAAACATCTATAGGCGGCCACGCTTGAATATGTTATACATTAGTGTAACGAAACACATACCTATAGTGTACATTAATGAAAATAAATGTTTACTGAATAAAAATATCATTTTCTGGAAAGAAAATCGTAATATTTTATTAATACTTTATGCCATATTAGTTATAGCCTTAATATGTTCTTTTATACATATATATTTGTACAAAATAATTTCGATGTTTCACATCTGCCAGGCGTCCTGAGCGACGGCTCCCTTTTTTATTTTATGGAACCACATACCAAATGATAATATGGAATGCGTGGGAGAGTCCGAATCCGCCGCCATACGTTTACGTGGCGCTTTGTTACTGGCTACGTGCGCCGCTGTGTCATTAGCGGAGTTAAATTATTGCTATTTATCTACTTCCTTACTAATATTATAAATGCGAAAGGAAGGATGTTTGTTTGTTTGTTTGTTACGCTTTCGCGCGAAACCACCAAACCGATTTCAAAAATTCTTTCACCAATGGAAAGCTATAATATCAGGGAGTAATAGGCTATATTTTATCACGGTATTCCCACGGAAACGGGTACTACGCCGCGGGTAAGGCGACTTAAACCGAAGTGAAGCGAGGGCAGGTTGCTAGTACATAATAGTAATGACTTCTCATCATTAATTATGCGCTATTACAAAATAATATTTATAACCGTGGTATAAACCGTTATGTGTAATTACTAAAATTAAAATCTTTTATTTTTGACCGAACCCTGATGACTACTCTATTCATCCTCTAGGTTCCCCGGTATATACTTTGGGAATACCTACCCTAAAGGATAACCCATAAGGCATGCCACCGATCTCAAGGAATCTGTACCAATGGTCAGCTTAAATGGCGGTGGGTAGGTAATGTGGTAAGTTATTATGGCGAATATAATTGTTAACCAGACTGCATCAAATGTAGGCTCAGGTAGACTTAAAGCTCTCAGTCGTCTTTTTATTAATTACTAGTGATCGCCGTGTGGTCGAAATTCGGCCATAATTCATTGTAATTAATTTTTCTGCTACACAATTTTATTTTAATTTTATTTATGTATTATTGTAAATTGAGCAAGCTGTATTTCATTAATAACTAATATATAAAGTACTAAGTACAAATGCTTATTAGCCATCGTCGTCAAAATTATGATTATTTGACATTCGGTTTGACCAGAGATTTTAACCGTAAACAAAAGTGTATAAGCGCGCGCATGTGTGCGTGTGTGTGTGTGTGTAGCGATGGCGTTGTAGTGTGCGTAATGCCTTTTTTAATAAATTTAATGTATTTCTAATCCATTATTATATGATATTTCAGTTTTATGCACTTTTCCTTATTATATACTTCAACAGTGCCAAATTTCATACTTGTCCATGCACGTAATTTTCGTAAAAAGAGGTACAAAGTTTTTGCTTCACGTATTAATATATAAATACTTAAGTTCATTGTGTTATTAACACAATGGGAGGTGCCATAAGCGATCATTAAGGAACATAAGTAGATGAGTTCAGTATATTAAATAGAGAAGCCAGACCAATTAAATTAATAATTGATAATTCAGTAAGCTAAAGTACTCCGACGTCTCGGAATAGGGACGTCTAGAGGTGAGGGTACATGAAAGGGTATTCCGTCCACTGAGGACAAGGAACTCGGCACTGGTGGTCGACCCAACGACGAAGGCGACATGTGAACGGGTGGGTTATGGGCCCGCGGGCCGTCCTTTCATCGCCCCGGACAGAATGGAAGGCGTGTGTGCTGACCAAATTCCACAGGAAAAAAAATCAAGCGTAGGTACTAATTAGTACGCTTGATTTTTTTAAATTAGTAATTACAGGTATTGTGACAAAACTTCTCAACTCTAAATGTTTGAAAGATAATTTTTTGTAAAAACTTTAATTTGTATTTTGATTTTGATGATTTCTATTTAAAACTAGCTGACCCGACAGACGTTGTCATGTCTTAACTATGAATATTGAATTCGAATTGAATTAAAAAATATTTTTATTCTAATTCCTATATACAACATACTTATTTTTTTCCTTAAAAGCTTATAGCTTATAGCCTTTTTATAAAGCCAATGAATGTAATGGCTCTGACGGCGGTACCAATGGCGTCAATTGCGCACGCGCAACACAATCCAGGACCTTAATTTTTGGGGGGCGCGGCCGGAGCACCTCCTCGTGGTGCTCCCTGGTAATGTTCATTTGGACGTCATGCGTCCATTTGGACGACCAAGATTCCGGCAGGTGGGGGTCTCCGCGTGCGGCTCTGGTGGCAGAGCGCACGGCGGATCTGACCCGGGGCCAATGGGACGGATGTGCCTCGTGGCACTCCGTCGCCAGGGACGGTTGCGTCACGGCCCGGGGGCGTGACGGGTCGGTCTCTCGCGAGCGGCCAGACCCGGAAGGCCCAAACCGTAATCCTGAGTAGGGGGGTCCGGACCGGGGGTCTTCGGACCGCGGGGAAGAAAACCCCTATAAAAAATCACCCCAATCTTAAGTTTGGCCACTCGGCGAGGAGATGTATGACTGGTGGGTTAAGAAGCGCGCGAGCGTCCAGTCGTTAGAGTGGTAGTCAAGGCAAGACTTAAAAACCTCCAACAAGATGGCAGAAGTTAATACACGTTACACTTCACCAGAGGGTCCCGGCCAGGCCGGGGAATCCCTTGCTGTGCCGGTGCTAGCGCGCGACGTCCATTTGGAGTCGCGCCCAAGTTCCGGTACAGTCAGCCCCCAGTCGTATGGGTGGGGGGCAACTACTGCCTTAGAAGCCGAGAGCCCGGCTCAACATCAAGTGGCTCAGGTGGGGAAGGGGAATGAGGAGAAGGCGGTGAGGAAGAAGACCCGGAGGACGAAGCCGAGGCGTTCCGCCGCTGCGCGAGCCCGCATAAGCGCCACAACATCCAAGGCGAGGCGGGAGCGGAAGAAGGCAGAAGCCATTGCTGCACGCGAGGCGGGTGGCAGCATTGCCTCTACTGGGCCGTCGGGCCTGGAGAGCGAGTCCACCGCAGAGCCGTCGCTGGAGGAGAGCGTCGGCAGTGGCAGCGGATCCGAGGACGAGGGCGGCATTGCCGCAGGGCCGTCCAAGACGATGGAAGGCAGCTCGGAGTCGAGGCTGCCGAGCGACGAGGGCGGCACTGCTGCAGAGCCGTCGCGAGACGAGGGCGGCAGTGCCACAGGACCGTTGGAGGCGGCAATACACATGGCCTCGGAGATGTCGGCGGACGAGGGCGGCAATGCCACTGAGTCGTCCGCCGACGAAAGTAGCAGGATGCAGGTCGGCCGGAGTGGTAGTGAGGGCGGTGGATGCGTCGTAACGAGTAGCGGGCCGTCAGTTGAGGTTTTGCGTAGGTCGTCGGTGTCGCCGAAGAGGAACGAGGAGAGGGTCAGGGAGGCTGCAGAGGCGCCATCCCCAAGGGTGAAGAAGAGGGAGGAGGCCCTCCCCCCGAGCGTCCGGAAGCGCCTCCTCCAAAAGGGGGGCAGCTCGAACACCGACTCGGAGGGGAGTACCACCATGCCTCCTTCCAAGGGCCCGACCATGCCCCGTGGGCGCAGAGGTCGCGGATCGGCGGTGGCGGCGAGGCCGGGGACCCCCGGCCCGGCCGGCCACGGTGGCGAGGTGGCGGCCCTACAGGCCGCGAACGCCCGCCTTAGCGAGGAGGTCTCCGGCTTGCGGGAATGCAACCGCAAGCTGGAGACGGAGCTATCGGCGATGCGAAGGGAGAACCGCGGGTTGGCCAAGGAGATGGCCGACCTGCGGGCCCAGTTCGCGCGCCTGGCGCCGGCCACGCCGCCGGTGCCGGCCTCGCCACCGAAACGGGCTGCGCCGGGGAGGGCGGGCCCGTCGTCTGCGTCCGTGGTGCCGGCTGCTGCGCCGGCTGTGCCCATCGCGGCCTCGGCGCTTCCTCCCCTCGTCATGGTCCCTCCGCCAGCTCGTGGCCGCGGGAGACCTCGGAAGGGGGAGGAGCCGCTGCCCGGCGAGGTGCACGGCGTGTCGGAGTCGGCGGTACGCGTCATCTTAGCTCGAGTAGGGGTGATGGTGGATGCGCGTATCGCCGCCGTAGCGGCCAGGCTCCCGCCTGAGCCGCCCCTCCGACCGCCGCTCGCCGCAGACGGGGCGAGGCGGCCGCAAGCGTCAGCTCCCACCCCGCTGCCCTGTCAGGGTGGTCGCGTGGTGAGCTACGCTGCGGCCGCGGCTGGGCCCAAGGGGGCCAAGAAGGCCGGCAAGGTGCCGGCTCCCGCCAAGGCCGGGCCAGCGGCTGCACCGCAGGCGCTGGCCAGCGCACCCGCGACCGCTCCTGCTGCGCTCAGCGCTGCTGCCATGCTCGAACAGGGCTGGCAGGTGGCTGAGCGGAGCAGGAAGGCACGCGGCCAAAAGCGGAGAGCGGCGGCCAAGAGTGCCGCCGTGGTCGCCGCTCCCCAGGCGGGAGCTGGCAGAAAGGGGAAAAGGTAGCGCAAGGGCCTCAAGTCGCCGAAGACGGCCGCGATGGTCATCACCGTGCTGCCTGAGGCGGCTGAGAGGGGCCTCAACTATGAGGCCGTCCTAAAACGCGCCCGGCGGGAGCTGGACGTCTCCGACATCGGGGGCGTCGAGGCGAGGACCCGCAAGGCCCGGACAGGGGCTCGAATACTCGAGTTCCCTGGGGCCGAGGGCGCGAAGACGACCGATAGTTTGGCCACGATGTTGAGGGGGCTGTTCGGGCCGGAGGATGGTGTCCGAATCGCCAGGCCTATCAAGTGCGCAGAGATGCGCCTGACGGGCTTGGACGATTCCGTGACGGTGGAGGACGTCCGGGAGGCCATTATGGCGCGTACCGGATGTGCCTCGGACACCTTCTGGATTGGCACCATCCGCACTGGTCCGGGCGGCTGCGATGCTGCCTGCGTGCAGTATCCGGTGGAGTCGGTCAAGCAATTGGCCGACTCAAGCAGGCTCCTCGTGGGCTGGAGCTCGGCGCGAGTAACCGTGCTAGAGCCCCGGCCCGCGAGGTGTTACAAATGCATGGCGGTCGGGCATACCCGACCGACATGCAAAAACTGCTTTGACTGCAGCGGGCTATGCTTCTGTTGCGGTCAGACCGGACACCAGGCGGCATCGTGTCCTGCGGTGCCCCACTGCCCCGCGTGTGCGGCAGGCAATAGGCCTGCCAAACACCGCATGGGCTCTGGGGACTGCAGACCCCCGGCATCGGCCCCGAAGGGGCGGGACGGCCCATCGACCGGGCCAGTCCCCGCCCCGAGCGCGGCCCGATCGCCCGTCAGCGCGGAGGAGGTGACGATGGATACGGACCGTTAATGGACCCCGTACCCATTCGTCTCCTCCAGGCCAACCTCAACCACACCGCCGGTGCGCAGGACGTGTTCCTGCAAGCCATGGCGGAGTGGTTGATAGGAGTAGCCGTAGCCGCGCAGCCGTACGTGGTGCCCGACCGGCCTAACTGGTTGAGTAGCACCGATGGCACCGTGGCAATCGTCGCCTCCACATCGTGGCCTTCGTCGCCTCTGACCCTTAGGGACAGGGGCGTTGGATACGTCGCGGCGGACTGGGGGGAGATTACGCTCCTCGGAGTCTATCTCTCCCCTAACTGGAGTGTGACAGATTTCGAGGCCTCCCTCACCATCATGGAGGCCTCGTTACGGCGAATGGCATCGCGCCAGGTCTTCGTCTTGGGGGACTTCAACGCCAAGTCCGTGGCGTGGGGGTCTCCCCGGACGAACGACCGAGGACGGGCGATCGAGGAGTGGGCGGCGGCACTGGGCCTCTGTTTGCTGAACAGGGGCTCGGTGCATACGTGCGTGCGACAACGGGGCGGGTCAATAGTGGACCTTTCGTTCGCTAGCCCCGAGGTCGCCGCACGCGTGGAGAGCTGGCGCATCGTGGAGGTGGAGACCTTGTCGGACCACCGGTATATCCGGATGGAGGTCTCCCCGGCAATCCCGACGCCCAGCAGGGGTCACGGGGCGGATGGACGTCCTGCGTTCCCGCGATGGGCTGTGGGTCGCTTAGATCGGGACCAGCTGGTGGAGACAGCCATCGTTTACTCGTGGCTGTCCTCTGCCAACCAGTCAGACGGGGTGGACGCCAAGGCTGGCCGCATCCGCAGTGCGTTGACGCAGATTTGCGATGCGGCCATGCCCCGGGTACGGCGTCCGCCCCCGAGGAGGGCGGTCCACTGGTGGTCTCGGGAGCTGGCGGATCTCCGGGCCGCGTGCATTCGCGCCCGGAGGGCCTACACCCGCAGCCGGCGGCGCCAAAGCGACGCGGAGCGGGAGGCCTTGCTGTATGAGGGCTACCGCAATGCGCGGTCAGCCTTCAGGCTGGCCGTCCGCTCCGCCAAGGATGTCAGTCGGCAGGAGATGCTGAACGGTCTCGACCGTGACCCCTGGGGATGCCCCTATCGCGCGGTGCTGAATAAGCTCCGCGCGCGGGGCCTTCCCCTCACCGAGACTCTCCAGCCCAGCCTTCTCACCCGGGTCGTCGAGGACCTGTTCCCGCGGCGGGCGGAACACACGCCCCCGGTCATGGCTCTGCCAGACACCGACCGGGAGGCCGACGACGACGTTCCGCCCATCACGGAACCCGAGATGGGAGTGGCGGTGGCGCGCATGTGCGCAAAGTCCACCGCCCCCGGGCCCGACGGTGTTTCTAACCGCGTGTTGGGCCTGGTCCTCGACCACCTGGGTCCCCGCCTCAGGGAGTTGTTCGACGCGTGTTTAGCGTCCGGACGGTTCCCTGGATGCTGGAAGGAGGGAAGGCTGGTGCTCCTGCCGAAGCCGGGACGGTCTCCGGGGTCGCCTTCGGCCTACAGGCCTATCGTGCTGCTTGATGACACGGGCAAGCTACTGGAGAGGGTGGTAGCTGCCCGCATCGAGCGGCACCTCGTCGGCACGGGGCCTGATCTGTCGGACGCCCAGTTTGGGTTTAGGAGGGGTCGTTCGACGATCGCGGCTCTGTTGCGCCTGAGGGCCGTGGCGACCGAGGCCGTCACCGGTGGGGGAGTGCTGTTGGCGGTGTCCCTAGACATCGCCAACGCATTCAATAGTCTGCCATTCAGCTGCATCAGGGAGGCGCTCCGGTATCACGGAGTGCCAGCTTACCTGAGGCGGCTAGTGGCAGACTATTTGGTGTGGCGCAGCGTCCTCTGTACCAACCGAGCAGGGGACGTTGTGCGAACGCCCATGACGTGCGGTGTCTCACAGGGGTCGGTCCTCGGACCCACCCTGTGGAACATCGGCTACGACTGGGCGTTGCGGGGGAGCCTCCCGCCCGGGCTGGGCGTGATTTGTTACGCCAACGACACGCTCGTCACAGCCCGCGGTGGGACGCTAGAAGAGGCGGCAAGCCTCTTCGGTGCCATAGGTCGCCAGGCGGATCGAGGCGCTGGGGTTGAGGGTCGCCCTGGACAAGACGGAGGCCCTCTTGTTCCATGGGCGCCTTATGAGCCCTTCCATCGTCCTCTCGATCACCGTCCGCTCGGTTGACATCAGCATCCGGGCCCATATGAGGTACTTGGGCCTGGTGCTCGACGGGCAATGGTGGTTCCGGGAGCATTTCCGCAGGCTCGCTCCACGACTCGTCGGCGCGGCGTCCGCCCTATCGTGGCTTATGCCGAACGTGGGCGGACCGAGCGCTACGTGCCGACGGCTGTACACGGGGGTCATCCGGTCGATGGCCCTGTACGGCGCACCGGTGTGGGCGGGGTCATTGACCGTCCGACTTAGCGCCCTTCTGTGGTGACCACAGAGGGTCATGGCGGCCAGGGCCATCCGCGGATACCGCACGGTGGCGACGGAGGCAGCGTACCTATTTGCCGGGACTCTCCCATGGGACCTGGAGGCGGAGATGTTCGCCGGATTGTATCGGCGGGTGACGGGGGTGCGAGCGGAGGGCGGTGAGATCTCGTTAAGGGAGCTCACCGCCTGGCGCGTCGACGCCCGCCGAGACGTCATTGCCTGTTGGGCAGTCCGGCTGGAGAGGCCTCGGTTCGGGGTGCGAACCATGGAGGCCTTCCGGCCGGTGCTGATGCAGTGGTTGGAAAGGCGGCACGGGGTGCTCTCCTTCCGACTAGTGCAGGTGTTGACGGGGCATGGGAGCTTCGCCAAATACCTGCACAGGGTCGTAAGGAGGGAGAGTACACCGTCCTGCCACCACTGCGATTGCGACGAGGGACACGGCGCGCCACACGTTCGAGGCCTGCGCGGCTTGGGCAGTGCAGCGCCGTGAACTCGTCGCAATCATCGGTGCCGACCTGACGCTGCGAGATCACTGTTGCCGGCCATCGCCCTAGCGATGGCCGGCAACAGTGATCTCGCAGAAGGAGGCGGCGGATCGTCTGCGCGTGGAGCGCAGTCTTGATGAGGAGATCCGCCGCCGGCGACTGGGGCGGCGCAGGCGCAACTACCTGCGCCTCATGCCGCCCTAGCCGAGGCCGCGGGTGACGTGACCGGGGATTAGTCAGTCACCCGCCGAGAGGCCGACCGCGTGAGGAAAGACCGACGTCCTCCCCGAGGGGGGGACGTCGGTCGATGGGAGGGTACCCCACGTAGGGGGTATTCCGTCGGGCCGACCACTGACGACAAGTAAACCTGCTCCGGTGGTCGGCCCAATGACGAAGGCGAGGTGGTTTTCGGGTGGGTTGCGGGAGTTGCGTGCTTAAGCCTCTCTGTCGCCCCGGACGGAGTGGCGCGGAGGCGTGCCGAACGCAGCCCACCCACAAAAAAAAAAAAAAAAAAGGACCTTAATTTTTAAACTTAAATGCCTTGCAATATTGGCATACAACGTTTATTGACCTTACAACTTAAGTTTGTACGTCTAATTGCTGGCATTTTCAAAAACGAAAATTCAACTGTAAATTAAAGAAAACTATTGTATTCTTCTTAATAACTAAGTATATCACTTGTTATATTAGTAACATGTATCTTAATTACCAAACTCCATATTAAATTGACTTTTTATATTAGGCGTGATGGCTCTGAACTTACCTACCCTGATGTGCACTAAGAAATTCAGTTTTCTTACATCATTTCTGTAAGAAATAATGATATTTGCAGCACGCGTTCTGTCTATTCTATGTTAAACGTCATAAGGTTACATTAATAAAGTTTATATTGTCCAAAGCGGTTAGATTAGAAATAATTTTATATGATGGTTAAGTATTCTTAAATTTTCTAATTTTCTGGGCAATTTTCTTATTTTTCTTTCATAAGAACTTTCTTCTGACAATAACAAATACAACAAAAAAAGAATTAATGAAATTGGTCCAGCCGTTCACGCGTGATGGCGTGACCAAGGAGACAGGGATTCATTTTTATATATATAGATAAAAGATAAATACGTTGCTTAGATTATTAAGATTTATAATTAAACCGCTAGGTGATTTTGCGGTCGTGTTCTAAGCATTTTTAATTTGTATAAAACAACATCGGTCAACAGCTAAAGATCAATTTAATAATTCGATTAATTATCATTGTTCTTTTTATTGGTATTTTTCTTTACTATATTTATTTTTATCTAAATTACAAGTGATAAAGAGACACGATCTTGACATCTTAGCCTTAACACGAAGTCATAATTTTTATAAACAAGATAAACATTGCGCCTAGCTGTAAATATTTTTTTGAAACTGTGGAAGATTCTAGTACTCAATAAGAGATAATGATTTCTGATGTTTACACGATTATTAGACATTTTCAATAAAACCATTTTTACGGATTTTATTGTGTTTGTATTTGATGTCTCACATCCAACAAGTCATCGTTATTACAGACTGTAAAGTGTTCGAAACTTCGGGCGATTGAAAATCTAATATAAACGTGATAAAATCCTTAGAATAATAACGTATCGAAGGTAAGTTCACGCACAAAAAGTGAGGCATTTCAATTGGAGCCTAATAGAGCTTACACCGGAACCGTTCCGTAATGTACAAATCATTGTACTGCACGAACGTACGCAACTCTTAAAAAATAAATAGGTAATTATGACGGTTTGTGCATTCAAACGGTGTCACAACACATTTGAAAAATATAAAAAGATTATTAACATTACTTTTAAAGGTAATTCGACGATTTATGTTAATAAAAACAAAATTTGATTTCATAATTTGTATAGTGGTGCGCGTGTGTACGTGTGTAATCGTCTGCGCGCCATTAGTATTTTTAGATTCAAATTTTGAACGTTCGAAGTATTGACACTATCCTTCTATACGTTATTATTCTAAGTATAAAATCCGTAAAAATTTTTATTTACAATCAAGAAGAGATGTAAAGAAATAACTATATGTTTAATTTAAAAAGCATGACACGCGTATTGAGATAAAACTGATGACTAGTTACCAACTTTATGATAAATGGTGCATGAGACTGATGGCTTATTTGTTACCCTATATTTCCCTCTCCGAATATCATATTACTAATTTGTATGAATCTCCTTAAGGTAAAAGTAAGAGCAAGAACGCGAGGGTTAGCAGGCTGACTTCTTGCAGTGAAGTTAGTAGCTTACATCTCTCCATAGATACGATCACAGAAATATTAATACTTTAGAAAGGCCCTTCAGATGATTTTGTTCGAAAACCAGCGTCGCTGAATTTCTCCCTCCCACTAATGTTAACATATATGCAAGATCTATGTTTACAACAAATTCACACACTAACAGAACACACACACATCAATCTAGTAGCTGCAGTTGGTACACAAACTATAACTAAGTTCTGTAGGCAATATATAGGTACTCACATATAAAAAAGCACATGTACGCTAGTGCTTGCCATGGTTGATATACTACACGACATTTATTTAGCCTATTTCATCGAAACAAAAATATTAATGTCTTTAAATTAAGCACTTACTTGTGTGATGTGTTGAAGTTATTTGTAATATAAGTCAGTAATTTAACAGTAAAATCATGCAAATAAAATACTCCTCACTACACTCTGTATAGGTGACAGAAAATTTAAGTGCTATAATAAATTACGTAAGCGAGTAGCGATTTGTATTGTTATTATATTTAATATTATATTGTTCCCATATATGGTACACACCAGTACACAAGATACAATTAAAATGTATTAAAAAGAGACCACAGTCAAGTTTATAAACTTCTGCATCTTGTAGAGGGATCTGGCACTTGACATGTGGTAAGAATTGACTAATCCTCTTGAATGGCAGTTAAAATAAGTTTTTATGGAAGTCCGTTTCAGGATGAAACCAATCTTGTCAGTGACTCCTTTCGCATAAGGTAGTACTGCAGGGAGGCGCTCAATTGTGGGTGGTTTCACACGGTCTCTGCGATGGGGGCGTGGACGTCTGTAATAACGTTGACTTGTTTGGACGTCAGACATCTTAGACCGCCCGTGACCATGAATACTGTAAAGTATTCGAAACGTCGGGCAATCCTAAATCAAACATAAATGCGATATAATCCGTAAAAGTAGTTTTATTTACAATGTGTAGTGCTCGCGTAAACATCAGATATCATTCTTAAAACATGTTAAAATATTATTGTTTATTGAAATTAGGTTTATTTTTATTGGTGTTATTATTTAACTTAAAAAACAAAACAGTTATTTTTTTTTTGATATTACTGCTACTGCTACTTCTTAGTACATTTTTGTTTATTGTAAACCAAAATGTACTAACATTATCCGTGTGGTGACGGAATAAGAATACCAATCACCACTCCGTATCTTACCCGCGGATGTTCCATCCTAATATATTGAGACGACTAAGAGATATAGTAAGCATATAACATCTATGCAAGAGAAGAAAATCTCATAACAAAACCCTATACTAATCTGTCTGACTACTATGGTATAGTAAGGTAAATTTGCCTCTTATTGCGGAGGAGGCTCGAGCGCAGCAGTGGCACGTATATGAGCCGAGATGACGACTATCATGTCAATAAAAATTCTTGTAATAAAAATTTAACACTTATAAAAAGTTAGAAATCAACACTTATAATGATAATAACTAGTAATCAATGACCAGTCTCAAGAAATTCATTCGTAACATAAATTATGCCGTCTTAAGGAAGAATAGAGCAATTATTTTGTACGACAACTAAATACCTACTTAATTAAATATTTAGTTTTCAAATAAAAATGAAATACAATAATATTTGATCACTTTACCATTATTTTTAGTATTCTACAAAATGTTGTGAGCAAATTGTGCTAGATTTAGTTGGTATTCAGTTAATTCTATCAGTTGCCTCAATCCATAGTTTTCTAATACTTGGATTTTGTGGGAATCTAAAATCAAAATGTATTTACAATAAAATATTAAACTTCAAATAAAATATAAGATGAATGTCTTTTGTTCAAAGATAATTTTATTAATATATATATAAGTATATATATGTAAATATATATTTGGTGATTGGTCCCGAGCATAGATATTTTATTACTATTATTTTGTTACTTCTATTTTATTAATTGCTAAAGAGTGCTAATGAGCCGTATGAAGTTTGTACTATAGATATACAAGATAAATTAAGTAGGTAATGTATACCAATCAATCATCATCAATCATCCCGAAATCTTGTTGTCGGCTTAGTCCAAAATCCCAGATCCAAGCTAACTCGGCACTATACCGAAGAAATCCCGGGCATCAGCTTGTACGAGATCAGAATGGCTCTCAAACAACTACGTAACAGTAAGGCACCGGGAGATGACGGAATTACGGCAGAGCTCCTGAAGGCGGGCGGCCAGCCGGTCTTAAAAGCCCTTCAGAAGCTATTTAATTCCGTTATCCTCGGGGGCGACGTTCCAGAGTCGTGGACCAGGAGTGTGGTGGTGCTGTTCTTCAAGAAGGGTGACATAGCTCTTTTAAAGAACTACAGACCCATCTCACTCCTGAGCCACGTTTATAAGTTGTTTTCGAGGGTCATTACCAATCGACTCACGCGCAAGCTCGATGACTTCCAGCCGCCCAAATAAGCCGGCTTCCGAAAAGGCTATAGCACCATAGACCATATCCTCACGCTTCGGCAGATTATACAAAAGACCGAGGAGTATAATCGGCCCCTGTGTTTAGCGTTTGTGGACTATGAGAAAGCCTTTGATTCAGTCGAAACTTGGATGGTGCTGCAGTCCCTTCAGCGGTGCCAAATCGACCATCGCTATATCGAAGTGCTGAAGTGTTTGTATAGGAACGCCACAATATCAGTCAGTATCCGGGATAAGAGTACGAAACCGATTCAGTTGCAGAAAGGTATGAGACAGGGAGATGTCATCTCTCCGAAACTGTTCACCACTGCACTGGAAGATGTCTTCAAGCTCTTAGACTGGACTGGACTCGGCATCAATATTAACGGCGAATACATCACTCACCTTCGATTTGCAGACGATATCGTCGTTATGGCAGAATCCATGGAGGACCTTGGCACAATGCTCAATGATCTTAGCAGGGTATCCCAACTAGTGGGCTTACGAATGAACATATTGAACTTGGACAAGACGAAAATCATGTCAAACGCCCATGTCATTCCTATACCGGTCCTAGTTGGCAATGCGATTCTGGAAGTTGTCGATCATTATGTTTACCTAGGACAAACAATCCAGTTAGGTAGATCCAATTTCGAGAAAGAGATCAGCCGACGAATTCAACTCGGTTGGGCAGCGTTCGGGAAACTTAAGAGGATCTTCTCGTCCAACATACCAGTGTCTGAAAACACAGGTCTACGAACAGTGTGTGTTACCAGTGATGACGTACGGCACGGAAACGTGGTCCCTAAATGTAGGCCTCATAACAAGGCTCAAAGTCGCTCAGCGTGCTATGGAGTGGGCTATGCTCAGGATTTCTCTGTGAGATAGAATTCGGAATATGGAAATCCGCAGAAAAACGGGTGTAACCGACATAGCACGAAGAATTAGTACGCTGAAGTGGCAATGGGTAGGCCACATCGGTCGACGAACCGACAACCGCTGGGAAAGAAAGGTTCTCGAGTGGCGACCACGTATCGGATGATGCAGTGTAGGACGCCCCCCACTAGGTGGACCGATGACCTAGTAAAAGTTGCTGGGCGTCGTTGGATGCAGGCGGCACAGGACCGCACATTGTGGCGTAACATGAGGGAGGCCTACGTCCAGCAGTGAACGGCAAAAGGCTGAAATGATGATGATGAATTTATACCAGAATAATTGATTTTTAAATACCTATTTAAATTTGTTAATATAACTATATAAAACGATTACTAAATTAAAAGTGTTAAAAATATTTATTTATATGATAAAATTAACACATAGCTAATTATTGAAATCGATAACTTATAGTATGTTGGACAACACTATCGATACGCGTGGATCAACGTCAATGTTTTGAATGAAAACGTATGCTACCACGCTGGTAACGAGGTTCTCGGTGATATCGCATTGAACGCAGTACATTGCGCGGTTGCTTAAATAATAAAAGGTGATATTCATATATGGCAGACGATGTATAATGTTTGGCTCTTTTTGCGATTTTATAGTTGTTGTTTATAAACGACATAATACTATCATAAAATTAAGAAATATCACTGAATTAATAAGTTTATGGACTTAACGATGAAAAGAAATGCCTTCTTAGACTATATATAACTACGCAACTGACTTATTTTTCGACACGTTGTAACAGCGCAAGACGACATATTTCTCTTTTTTGTCGGAGCTTCGTTCAAGATCACTATATGAGCGCAACTAAGAGCCGGTAAAATGAATTTCGTCAAAATTAAGACCGTTTGATCGCAATTGTGGCACGCTTGCCCCGCCCACATAGGCGTTCTATCTTATTAATTTTTCTGTGGAGACGATACACACTGAAAACGAGTGAGTGGTGTTCAATGTATATTCATAGTGCCATCACAAAGTCTTAACTTAGGTTATATATGTTTCCATTTTTATTACTAACCTACTGTTTGACTTTATACATACATATACATTTTTTTCAATATGTTATTCGGAATAAAGACTTGTATCGCAGGAATTTTACAAACATACAATTGACTAAACACAAATAACACTTAAACTCATGTGGATCGCGCAAACAAATAGCCTGCGTGGGTATCGAACCCACGACACACGGCATTGGTGGTGTTACTTAGTCCACTCAACCGACTGTGTACCTAATCAAAGTTTGGAAAGAACTTTTAACCGAATGGCAAAAGAAATGGGATTCTTCATCAAAAGGCCGTCTTCTCTTTCCATTTTTCCCATGTGTTTTGCTGGTGAGATCCAATTTCTAACTGGCCATGGCAACTTGAAAAGTAAATTATTCTCTTTTAAACGGATTCCCTAACCATTATGTCAATATTTCACATGTGACCACAAGTATGAACAATCATCATCATCATCTTGCTCTTATCCCAAGTAATTGGGGTCGACGCAATATGTCATCTGTTTTGACATATTGCAAAAAGTTTCGGCAATGACTTTTATGACCGGCCGCCTGCCTGACGTCAACCCTCCTTGGGAATGTAATCGTTGACCCAAATGGTACCAGATGGAGTTTGACCAGGTCAATCTAGAGCTCTTAGTCGTCTTTTACGACACCCACGAGCAAAGCAAGGGTTGGTAGTATTCGAAGCCGCTACCACACAGCACAAGTATGAACAATCAGTACACCATATTCTCTGGGAGTGGGATTTCTGGCGTAAAAAGCGAGAGTTTGTAAACTGTCTCACATACGATGACGGTTACAAGTCACGCTTGGGTTAGTATATTAATTAGACATTATAGCAACTCGAGAAAATTACCACGTGTTCAGCCGTTTCCCCGTTAATCCGTGGTGCTGTGTAGCTGTGCTTATTGTAGCTGCACACTCTTAGCTTCGCCCATTGCATATATGTGCAATTTGAGCTTTGAAACAGGTATTTGCCCATCTATTTTAAAAAAGGGCATCGTATGTCCAATATACAAAACTGGAGATAAGACAGACCCGACAAACCCATCTCTCTACTGTCATCACTGTCAAAAGTTATAGAGAAAATAATTAACAAAAGAGTAGTATCATTCTTGGAGAAACATAACATAATAAGCGCTAACCAGTATGGATTTTTACTAGGTAAATCGACTGAAGATGCCGTACTAAAACTGAATAAAAGCTTAACAGATAGTTTAGACAAAGGGAAGAGAGAGATGTGTTGGAGTATTCCTGGATTTACAAAAATCTTTCTATACAATCTCCAGAAAAATCTTAATAAAACGGCTTGAAAACATAGGCATCCGAGGGGTAGTGCTGCAATGGTTTAAAGACTATCTATCTGACCGAATTCAAAGTGTGCGTGTAGAACAGTGTGCAAGTGAATTTGCTCCTAATACATTTGGGATTCCACAAGGCAGTACGCTCTCACCAACCTCGTTTTTAATATATATCAATGACCTGGCAAAGCTAAAGTTGCATAAAGCAGAATTACTAATGTTTGCAGACGATACCGTCCTAGTATGTCACGATAAGACATGGGAAGCAGTTCGCGCAATAGCTGAGAAGGGTTTGACACAAATAATGCAATGATTAAAATGTAGCCTCTTATCACTGAACATCTCTAAGACTAAATTTATATGCTTCAGTAAATCCTGCCAACTATCACCTGACAACGATTTTACACTTAGGATTCACATGGAAAATGCAATTGAAATGGAGCTAATAATAATTGCACGACGCTGGCTCAGGTCCCCCATATAAAATACCTAGGTATAATTGTAGATGAGAGACTTGATTGGAAAGCTCATATAGAGAAACTGGCCGCTAGGATGAGGAAAACCATCTACATCTTTAAAGCCTTACCTAATGTGGCGAACCTTAATACCTTAATTAAAACATACAAGGCACTCTGTGAGTCTCTAGTCAGATACTGTATCTGAGCTTGGGGAAGTGCGGGCAAAACAGATCTCACTGCAGTAGAAAGGGCCCAAAGGGCTGTGTTGAAGGTGTTGATGCAATTACGATATAGACAGGCCACAGAGGAAGTATACAAAAAAGCTAACGTTCTGACAGTGAGACAACTCTATATTACTGAGATTTTAAAAAGATATCATCGCAAAAGTGTGCAAGAAAATGTGCAAGAGAAGAACAACTTGAAACAAAACCCTATACTAACCCGTCTAACCAGCGTGGTATAGTAGGTCAATTTCACTCTAATCCAGGAGAGCTGAGCCAGGAGGCTCGAGCCCAGCAGTGAGTCGTATATGAGCTGAAATGATGTTGATGATAAATGATGATTTAGTAGTGGTAGGACCACACAGTTGACAGTTGTCTGTCTACAACCGCGGGCCGGTCCGTCCGGGGTAGTACCTCACTCTCGCAGAAAATCGACGTCTGAGTAGTAGCAATTTGTTACTGCGCTTCGTTCGGTGAGCGAGAGAGCCGGAAGCCCAATTTTCTAAGGGTGTTTGCGTGTAGTGGGTTTTCGTAATGCCTTTAGTTTCGACACCGAACCTTATTGCACGCATTCACACTTCCTTCACTTTCTTCACTGTAGGCAAGGGTCTAGCAAAGGACCATGAGCGGCAGCAGCACTTACCATCAGGTGTACTGTTTGCTCGATTGTTAAACCTTAGTAATTTAGATAATAAAATGTATCGACACCCATTCCTTTCTATTGCTTGTGGTAAAAACTGGCTGATGGAGCACTAGAATCGGTAGCAGAACGATCCTGGAAAATACGTAACTATTCTGGCATTATCCCTCTATTGGTGTCCGTTTCTAACAGAGGGCGATTAGTTTATAGATGGATGTAAGCTAATCCATTTTAATTTTATTAACTAAAGACTCCTTGTGCAACATTGTGTACATAATTAAAGTAGCTTTAAGGTGAAATTGTATATGAAATTTGAACCAAAATGTCAATAGATTCACCATTATTTTAATTTGAAATGCATATTATTATGAAGAAATGCTGCAATTTGGGTTAACTATTCATGTATCACCTGGACTAATAAATTATTTACTGTGTAGTTGGTAGTAGCACAACCAATACTTCTATTGTTTGTAGGTATAGTAAATACAACTAAGAGTTTTACATCGTTCCGAGTCAAATTCATCTGATGCCGTCTGGTCAAAAAATCTATTACTAAAACTTTTTTAATATGTACAATAGAAAAAGATTACATGTGTGTCAACACTAACAATTGGGCACGGCAATAATTCCCGATGATAATGATGACCTGGATTCGTTAGTATTTATAAATTCCTATAACTCAATTTAAGATATTTAAAACAAAAAACCTGCTTTCAGCGAGGGTTCTAAGGGTAAAGTGAACGTACCTCAATTTAAACCAAAGATAAAAAATTATTAAAGCATAACAAATTTTTATCTAAAACTTGAGAAAGATGAAAAACTTTTTATTGGCTTTGCTTTCAGGCTAAGCTAACCCATATAATGGTAACCCTATATCGTCCCTATACCGTCATGTCTGACTAGTGTGGTACCTCTAGGACCTCAATTTCTCTCCCTGTACGGGGGAGGCTCAAGCCTAACACGCTGATCAGAGGGGATGCTATAGAGATCACCATTGCTCACTATTTGCTCTATTGCTCATTGATCATCCTATCACCATTGCGATTGCCACGAAGACACGGCGCAGTACACGCTCAAGGTGTATGCTACGTAGGTAGAGCAGCGCTCTGAACTCGTCGCTACCATCCGTGCCGATCTCTCGCTCGATTCGAACAAGGCTCGAGCGTCCGGCACTAGGACACGGTCGCGGCCTTCTGTGAGGTGGTCGTCTCACGGAAGGAGGGGGCGGATCGTGTGCGGGTGGAACTGCTTTACAGCGACGCGACCCGCCGCCGGCGACTTGAGTGCAGATGCGAGTACCCGCCGCTGATGCCGCTCTAGTGGAGGCCGTGGGTGACTGGACCGAGAATAGTCCGTCACCCGCAGAGATGCTGCCCTTGTGAGGGCGACACCCCGAGAAGGGCGTCGGGGAGGAACGTTACCTGAAAAGGTATACTGTCGGGCTGGCCACGGACGTCAAGGAATTCGGTACCAGTGGTCGATAATGGTACCAATGGCAAAGGGAAGGGAAAACAGTAGATTATGGCGCGCCACCTTTTCGTCACTTCGTGCGACGTGTTGGAAGCACTACAGTCCGCCCAAAAACAAATTGAATTGGGTGAAATTGTATTTCTACCTTGTCAACACATAAGATAAGTAAATATTATCGAAGCGGATTAGCAATATTTGGTATTACGACGGCCTCTATAATTACTATTCCATAATTAATCTTAGTTTTATATCTTACAAACACTTATTAACGATTAATAGCTTTTGCATTTAAATTTTGCATATAATTAATTTTCTAATAAGGATTTCAGGTCCATGAAATAAATCCTCATTGTCGTTGACTTTGAAATTATCATATCTTAATGCTATCTAGAAATCTAGACTGTTAATAAACCTATTACATATATCCGACTTTGATTTTGATCAGTAAATAAATCTATAACCAGAAAACTTTTAATCTCTTAGCAGATAGCTGATTTATTACTGATTTTATCAAAGCCTTCTTATATTTGATGTAGCCTTTTTTTTTCATCACACCCTCTATTGGGTTCCAGTCATCCCCAAAATGGAAGGGAAATTGACCTACAATACCATGCTGGTCAGACGGGTAGGTATAAGGTTTTATTTCGAGTATTCCTTCTCTTGCATTTTATATCGCTTAGTCAAATTCAAATTCAAATCATTTATTATGTATAAACCCCGCGGGGGCACTTACATATTGTCATTTTTTTACATTTTTCTTAATATTATAATTACCGCTGGAGCGGAACGCGACCGCACTGAGAAGATCCGGCAAGAAACTCAGTAGGATTGTCTATTTTTTATTTGTTTTTCTAATTTCATTTAAATAAAATTACATCTACAGTCGTCCTTTAAGACACCCACGGGCAGGAAAGAAGATGAGGAATTGTATTCTGACTAGGTCACCTAACGGAAGAACCCTTTTACTAAATAATTAACACTGACAGCTTCAACTGATTTTAATGACATTTTGTAGATGTCTGTCGCATAGTCCAACTTAGGAAATACTAAAAGTTTTTAAGTAGTAAACTTAACCATGACTTATTTGTGCAGTTGATTGCAGTAATCATCATCATGTCGGCTTGAACATAACTCATAACTCATGTATTCATAAGGGTTTCTTACATGTCATTCTTTGATATAGATAATTACATTTTAACAATACATTTATTAGATTGTCAATAGAAAAGAAAAATAAATACAAAAACGATGTCAAGGAATAATAATTAAAAACTTAAGCAATATCCGCGTTGAGTATTGTCTACATTTTGAAAAATTCGTCATACGTATAGAATGCTTGCCCGATGAGCCACCGCTTTAGGTGAACCTTGAAGCTTTGGAGGTTAAGAACGAAAGTTACCAGTGTAGGAAATTTATTGTACACTACTGGGCCCATAACATGAGTCCTCTCTGACTTAGCGAGTGTTCGTGCTACAGCTGATAGGTTACGATGTCTCGTGAAATATGAATGTTTATCGCTTGGCTTGGCAAAGTTCCACTGTTAGGCTCAAGCCCTTTATCCATCCATCCATCCATCAGCCTACAGACGTCCACTGCTGGACATAGGCCTCTCCACGAGAATGCCACTGGGAACGGTCCTACGCCACTTGCATCCAACGGTTTCCTGCGACTTTGATAATGTCGTCAGTCCACCTAGTGTCATCCTACGCTGCGCCGTCCGATTCGTGGTCGCCACTCAAGAACCTTTCTTCCCCAACGGTTGTCGGTTCGACGAGCGATGTGGCCTGCCCATTGTCTTTTCAACGTGCTAATTCTGTGGGCTATGTCGGTTACACCCGTTCTTCTACGGATTTCCGTGTTCCGGATTTTATCACGTAGAGAAATCCCGAAAAAAATAGCCCTCTCCATAGCACGCTGAGCGACTTTGAGCTTTTTATAAGGCCTACATTTAGAGACCACGTTTGTCCATGTTGTTTTTTTGACCACGTAAGTCATCGCTGGTAACACACACTGGTTTTCAGACACTATGGAATATTGGACGAGAAGATCCTCTTAAGTTTCCCAAACTCTGCCCAGCCGAGTTGGATTCGTCGGCTGACCTCTTTCTCGAAATTGGATCTACCTAACTGGACTGCTTGTCCTAGATAAACATAATGATCCACAACTTCGAGAATCGCATTCCCAACTAGGACCGGTACAGGTTATTTAATGGGAGGGAAATTGATTTACTATTACAGTCAGACGTTGGAGTAGGGTTTTATATCGAGTTTTCCTTCTCCTGCATAGATGTTACTGCACCCTTAATCGTGTTTTATGGCACTCATGAGTAAAAGAGAGGGGGTTATTGTATTCCTACTCCGTAACCACACGGGAAAGGAATACAGTTCTAAAAGAAAATTAGCTGAAATCCACAGCTGTTTCCTTTTGAAGTCAGAGACCATCTTAGTCAATAGAATTTTAAACAAATTAAGCTTTAATATTTTTACTAATCGCAATCCAGTCCAGTTTCAATCATTGGGCGACCACTAACAAAGGTCAATATGGCGATAGGTTTAGTACGACCATTAACTAAACCTATAAAATATCCGTGTGGTGACGGAGTAGGAATACAATTCACCACTCCTTATCTATCCCGTGGATGTAGATTAAGGGATATTATAAGCACATCTATGCAAGAGAATGAAAAAAAAAAAAAAAACCCGAAATAAAACTCTATACCGACAGGTCTGACCAGCATGGTAACGTAAGTCAATTTCCCTCTTATTGTGAAAGAGGTTCGAGCCCAACAGTGGGACGTAAATGAACTGAGATAATAAAATATTAATTGTTTCAGGTATTGCCTTTGCGACGAGGACACGGTGCAGCATACGCTTGAGGTTTGTGGCGCTTGGGCAGAGTAGCATCGTGAACTCGTCGCAATCATCGGTGTCGATCTGACGCTGCCGACCATCGCCAGGGCAATGCTTCACAGCGTCAGGAACTGGGACGCGGTTGCAGCCTTCTGCGAGGCAGTAGTGTCGAGGTTGGATGCGGCGGAGCGCGTACGCGAGGAACGTCTCCTTGACGACGCGAGCCGACGACGGCGACAGGGACGGCGCAGGCGCGATTACCTACGCCTCATGCCGCTTTAGCCAAGGCTGCGGGTGACTGGACCGGGGAGTTAGTCCGTCACCCGCCGAGAGGCTGACTGCACGAGGAAAGACCGACGTCCTCCCCGAGGGGGGGGACGTCGGTCGAGGAGAGGGTACCTACTCCTCAGGAGTATGCCGTCGGGTCGACCACTGACGACAAGTCACCCTGCACCGGTGGTCGGCCCAGCGACGAATGCGACGTGTTACGGGTGTGCGCGCTTATGCCCCAATGTCGCTTCGGATGGAGCCGGGCGACGGGTGTGCCAAAAAAAAAGGTATTTAAACTCCGCCCCGGACAGCAGATTATCATCACCAACTAATAAATTCAGTGTTAATATGACAGTTAAATGTAACCTGTAAAATATTTGTTTGTTTAATTAAGAGTTCCTTTCACTGTATCTCTTAATATCAAAATGTCAGGGTTAAGTAATATCATTAATAATAAAACAAATACACTCAATTTAGTTTGGCATATTTCACACGCCACATAGAAGATATTTTAGATAAATAAATATGTTAGTTTATTTATCCGTATAATGATGGAGTAAAAATACAATTCACCACCTCTTGTCTTGCTCGTAGACGTTGTAAAATACGACTAAGGGATTATTGCAGATAATATCTATGGAAGGGAAGGACAGTTCATATTAAAACCCTATAACAACCCGTCTGACTAGCGTGTTATACTAATAATATTAGGTCCTTACATATGAAATTGGCATTTTTGTACGGGAGGAATATAAAGAATTTTGTTTTAAAGTATATTTAATTAATCAAAGTATGCACCGTTGTTATCTATGTACTTTTGCCATCTCATAGGTACTTCATTAATCCCTTTACTAAAAAAACCATTGGCGAGAATCAATAAACTCTTTGAAGGCGGTTTGGACTGCCGCATCGGAGTTGATTTTTTTTCCTTGTAAGAAGTTGTCCTAATTCCGGAAAAAATGGTAATCTGTTGGAGCAAGGTCCGGGGAGTACGGAGGATATCGCAGACATTCCCATTGTAGCTCAAATAGCTTAGTGGTTGTTTGTTGTGCAGTGTGTGGTCTTGCGTTGTAGTGAAGCAGCAGTGACCTAGGGCGATTGATCAATCTCGGTTGTTTAGCAGCTAGTTCTTCCTGCATGGTTTGCAGTTGCTGACAAAAGATATCTACCGTAATTGTTTGGCCAGATTTTAGAAAGCTGTAGTGAACGACACCAGCGCTAGTCCACCAAACACGCACAAGTACCTTTTTCTGAGTCAATTTTCGTTTAGGGCAGGATTTGGCTGGGTCTGCAGGATTCAGCCATTGCGACCAGGGCTTCCGATTATCGTACAGTATCCACTTTTCATCACAAGTTATGATTGCATTTAAAATCCCTTCATTATTGTATCGGTTGAGCAAAGTAACATAGCAGTCGACGCGTGTTTGCAAGTTCGATTCATTCAATTCATGAGGTACCCATCGTTCAAGTTTTTTTACTTTCCCGATTTGCTTCAAGTAGATTAATACCTATAGTTTTCTCAGTTACCCCGAAGCCTGCAGCTATCTCTGAAGTGCTTTGTGATGGGTGTGCTTCCACAATAGCCTTTAATTCTTCATTTTCCATTTTGGTCTCTGGCCGTCCACGGGGTTGGTTCTGAAGGTCGAAATTTCCAGAACGAAAACGTTGAAACTAAAAATGTACCGTGCTTTCTTTTGCGACACCAGCGCCGTACACATCATTAATCCTTCGAGCTGTTTCTGCATCACTGGTGCAACGGTAGAACTCGTACTCGTCATTATACCGACATTTCATGTTTTCCATTGTGCGGTAATAAGCGACGCCAAAGAAAATAATGAGTAAAAACAAATGAATGACTGTTTTCTAAAACTCAAATGTACCAGCTAAATGAATTTATAAATTTGAATTTGCAATTCTTAACCAAAGAGACATTTCAGATCAAAGTGTTCAGTACGACAAAACGCTAATTTCATATGTAAGGACCTAATATATATCTAAAAAAGTTATTATACGCAAAAAGAAATATCGGTAACAAAGAAAAATATTAAGATATCATGTGAATACTTGAAATAAGGACTATTATTTGTACATATTACACGTCTTCAGAGAATAAGCAAGTCTTTCTTAGGGCAATGTATACAATTCTACAATAAATTACATAAAGATATTCGAGACATGCTAGTGAAGTTGAAAAACTATTAAAAATAGATTTTGTAAAAAAGTTTACTAAGAAATCTTGAATTGTCTAGATGATAATGCAGATTAGCTGTGAGCAGCGCAGCATTCAGTAATTCGTTATTGTAATTAAACTGGTACATTTTTTTATTGATAAATATAATTGTAAAGCGTAGGGCGAATAGCCTAACGATTTTTTGTTGACTGTGGTTTGCGTATCTGACAGATATATACGTAATGTTGGTTATGTTCCTCGAAAGATAATATCTTTCAGTAGCTGAATGGAGCGGGTCTTTCCCTTTCCTCTAAAGTAGTTGAGGAGAGTGATAGCTGCTCTAGTAGTTAACTTGTGATCGAGTGCCGCTTGTGTGATCTGAGCCAGCCATAATCGTTTGCATTATACTTGGCGAATTATATAGCAGTTTTTGGAACTTTGTAAGTGCTATCATGAACATGAATATGTGGAAAAATTGGGTACATTATTTTTTTTTTTTATTAATAATCGTTGTATACTATAGTTGTATACTAGTATGTATAAATAATGAATTTCTAGAATGCACGCAAACAATTCTCTCTCTTTTTAGGAATAAAGAATTGACTGTGGCCAGTATAAAATTGCATGTGTTTCGGTCAAATGTTTTCGACTTATCATATACAGCAATTTTTTTTTTTTTTGGGGTGGGTTGCGGTCGGCGATACAAGTCGGCGAGCATTTCCGCCTCCAGGTCCCACGGGGGAGTCCCGGCCAATAGGCACGCCGCCTCCGTCGCCACCGTGCGATACCCGCGGATGATCCTGACCGCCATGACCTTTTGTGGACGCCACAGAAGGGCCCTAAGGCGGGCGGTCATGGATCCCGCCCACAACGGTGCGCCGTACAGGGCCATCGACCGGATGACCCCCGCGTACAGCTGTCGACATGCCGCGCTTGGTCCGCCCACATTCGGCATCAGCCATTGTAGGGCGGACGCCACGCCGACGAGCCGCGGGACGAGCCTGCGGAAATGCTCCCGAAAAAACCATCGCCCGTCGAGCACCAGACCCAAGTACTTCATATGGGCCTGGATGCTGATCCCAACCGAATTGACGGTGATCGAGACGCCGATGGGAGGGTCCATAGTAGGCGGACTGTGACGAGCGTGTCGTCGGCGTAACAAATCACGCCCAGCCCGGGTGGGAGGCTCCCCCGCAACGCCCAGTCGTAGCCGATGTTCCACAGGGTGGGTCCGAGGGCCGACCCCTGTGGAACACCACACGTCATGGGCGTTCGCACAACGTCCCCTACTCGGTTGGCGTCGAGGACGCTGCGCCCATCCAAATATTCTGCCACCAGCGGCCTCAGGTAAGCTGGCACTCCGTGGTAACGGAGCGCCTCCCTGACGCAGCTGAATGGCAGACTATTGAATGCGTTGGCGATGTCTAGGGACACCACCAACAGCACTCCCCCGCCGGTGACGGCCTCAGTCGCCACGGCCCTCAGGCGCAACAGGGCCTCGATCGTCGAACGACCCCTCCTAAACCCAAACTGGGCGTCCGACAGATCGGGCCCCGTGCCGACGAGGTGCTGCTCGATGCGGGCAGCTACTACCCTCTCTAAAGCTTGCCCATATCATCGAGCAGCACGATAGGCCTGTAGGCCGATGGCGACTCCGGAGGCCGTCCCGGCTTCGGCAAGAGAACCAGTCTCCCCTCCTTCCAGCACCCAGGGAACCGCCCGGACGCTAAACACGCGTCGAACAGCTCCCTGAGGCGGGGACCCAGATGGTCGAGGACCAGGGCCAACACACGGTTTGGAATACCGCCAGGCCCGGGGGCGGTGGATTTGCCGCGCATGCGCGCCACCGCCGCCCCCATCTCCGCTTCCGTGATGAGCGGAACACTGCCACCATCGCCCTCCCGGTCATTATCTGGCGGCGCCATGACCGGGGGCGTGTGTTCCGCCCGTCGCGGGATCAGGTCCTCGACAACCCGGGTGAGGTGAGGGGCGGGCCCCGTGCGCGGAGCTTACTCAGCGCCGCGCCATAGGGGCTACCCCGGGGGTCACGATCGAGACTCTCCAGCATCTCCCGCCGACTGGCGTCCTTGGCGGAACGGACGGCGCGAATACACGCGGCCCGGAGATCCGCCAGCTCCCGGGACCACCAGTGGACAGCCCTCCTCGGGGGCAGACGCCGTACCCGGGCATGGCCGCATCGCAGATCTGCGTCAACGCACTGCGGATGCGGCCAGCCTCGGCGTCTACCCCGTCCAACTGGTTGGCAGAGGACAGCCACGTGTGAACGATGGCTGCCTCCGCCAGCAGGTCCCGGTCTAAGTGACCCACAGCCCATCACGGGAACGCAGGACGCCCTACCGCCCCGTGACCCCTGCCGGGCGCCGGGATTGACAGGGAGACCTCCATCCGGATATACCGGTGGTCCGACAAGGTCTCAACCTCCTCCTCGACGCACCAGCTACCCACGCGTGCGGCGACATCAGGGCTAGCGAACGAAAGGTCCACTATCGACCTGCCCTGAGGTCGCATGCACGTATGCACCGAGCCTCTGTTCAGCAAACAGAGGCCCAGTGCCGCCGCCCAATCCTCGACCGCCCGTCCTCGGTCGTCCGTACGGGAGGACCGCCACGCCACGGACTTGGCGTTGAAGTCCCCCAATACGACCACCTGGCGCGGTGCCAATCGCCGTAACGAGGCTCCCAAGATGGTAAGGGAGACCCCGAAATCAGCCGCTCTCCAGGCAAGGGAGAGATATACTCCGAGGAGCGTAATCTCTCCCCAGTCTGCCGCGACGTATCCGACGCCCCTGTCCCTAAGGATCAGAGGCGACGAAGGCCACGACGTGGAGGCGACGATTGCCACGGCACCGTTGATGCTGCCCAGCCAATTTGGCCGGTCGGGCACCACGTACGGCTCCGCGGCTACGGCTACTCCTATCAACCACTCCGCCATGGCTTGCAGGAAAACGTCCTGCGCACCGGCGGAGTGGTTGAGATTGGCTTGGAGGAGACGAATGGATACGGGGTCCATTAACGGTCCGTATCCATCGTCACCTCTTCCGTGCTAACGGGCGATCGGGTCGCGCTCGGAGCGGGGGCTGGCCCAGTCGATGGGCCGCCCCGCCCCTTTGGGGCCGATGCCGGGGGTCTGCAGTCCCCAGAGCCCATGCGGTGTTTGGCAGGTCTATTGCCTGCCGCACACGCGGGGCAGTGGGGCACCGCAGAGCATGATGCCGCCTGGTGTCCGATCTGATCGCAACGGAAACATAGCCCGCTGCAGTCAAAGCAGCGCAAAGCATTTATAACACCTCGCGGGCCGGGGCTCTAGCACGGTTACCCGCGCCGAGCTCCAGCCCACGAGGAGCCTGCCTGAGTCAGCCAATTGCTTGACCGACTCCACCGGACACTGCACCCAGGCAGCACCGACGCCGCCCGGACCAGGGCGGATGGTGCCAATCCGGACGGTGTCCGAGGCACATCCGGTACGCGCCATAATGGCCTCCCGGACGTCCTCCACCGTCACGGAATCATCCAAGCCCGTCAGGCGCATCTCTGCGCACTTGACAGGCTTGGCGATTCGGACGCCAACCTCTGGTCCGAACAGCCCCCGCAGCTTCGAAGCCACACAATCGGCCGTCTTCGCACCCTCGGCCCCAGGGAACTCGAGAATTCGAGCCCCTGTCCGGGCCTTGCGGGTTCTAGCCTCGATCCCTCCGATGTCGGAGACATCCAGCTCCCGCCAGGCGCATTTTAGGACGGCCTCATAGTTGAGGCCCCTCTCAGCCGCCTCAGGCAGCATGGTGACGACTACCGCGGCCGTCTTCAGCGACTTGAGGCCCCTGCGCGACCTTTTCCCCTTCCTGCCGGCTCCTGCCTCGGGAGAGGCGGTCACGGCGGCACTCTTGGCCGCCGCTCTCCGCTTCTGGTCGCGTGCCTTCCTGCTCCGCTCAGCCACCTGCCAGCCCTGTTCGAACCTGGCAGCAGCGCTGAGCGCAGCAGGAGCGGTCGCGGGTGCGCTGGCCGGCGCCTGCGGTGCAATGGCTGGCCGCGGCCCGACCATGGCGGGAGCCGGCACCTTGCCAGCCTTCTTGGCCCCCTTCTTGGCCCCCTTAGGCCCAGCGGCGGCCGCAGCGTAGCTCACCACGCGGCCACCCTGACAGGGCAGCGTGGTGGGAGCTGATGCTTGCGGCCGCCTCGCTCTATCCGTGGCGAGCGGCGGCCGGAGGGGTGGCTCGGGCGGAAGGCGATCCACCAAGGCCTTGATGTGCACATCCAGCATAAGCTCAAGCTTAGCAAAGATGACGCGCATCCACCCCTCTGGCACGCCGTGCACCACGGGCAGCGGCTCTGCCTCCTTTTGGGGCCCGCCGCGCTTCTTGGCGGCGGCCACGGCCGGCGCGGTGGGCGCAACCGGCGCGGCAGGTACCACAGGCGCAGGCGGCGCCACGGGCGCAGTCGACGGGCCCGCCCTCTCCGGCGCAGCCCGTTTCGGCGGCGAGGCCGGCGTCGGCGGTACAGCTGGCACTAAAAGTGCGAATTGAGACCGCAGGTCAGCCACGTCTTTGGCCAACCCGCGGTTCTCCTTCCGCACCACCGACAGCTCCGACTCGAGCTTCCGGTTGCGCTCCCGCAGGCCGGAAACCTCCTTACTGAGGCGGGCATTCGCGGCCTGCAGGGCCGCAACCTCGCCGCTCTGGCCGGCCGGATCTGGGGTCCCCGGCCTCGCTGCCACCGCCCATCCTCTACCACTGCGCCCCCGGCGCATAGCCGAGACCTTGGGAGGAGGCATGATGGAGCTCCCCTCCGAGTCGGTGTTAGAGCAGCCACCCTCTAGCAGGGGGCGCTTTCGGACTCTCGGGAGGGCCTCCTCCCTCTCCCTCCTAACGTTTAGGGCCGCCGCCGACGCGGCGGCCCCCCTATCCGCTACCTGCCTAACCGCCCTATCCACCATCCCGGACGAACCAACACCACCCATCATCCCGGACAGCTTCACGGCGTGCTCGGCGCCCTCCTTCATACGTTGGCCGACCCGCGGCCCCTCGTCTTCGGACGGTCCTGCGGCACTTCCGCCCTCGTACGTTATCATCTCCGAAGCCGCGTCGGTCTCCTCATCTACCGATGGCTCTGCGGCACTGCCGCCCTCATCCTACGACGGCTCTGCAGCAGTGCCGCCCTCATCGCTCGGCAGCCTCAACTCCGAGCTGCCTTCCATCTTTTTGGATGGCCCTGCGGCAATGCCGCCCTCGTCCTCGGTTCCGCTGCTGCAGCCGACGCTGACGCTCTCCTCCAGCGACAGCCCTGTGGTGGACCCAGTCTCCTCCTCCGACGGCTGGGCAGCGACGCCAATCCCGTCCCGCGACGGCCCTGCGGCAGCAGTGCTGCCACCCTCGTCGCGTGCGGCAATAGCGGCCGCCTTCTTCCACTCCCGATATGCCTTTGATGTTATGCGGGCTCGTGTCACGGCAGAGCGCCTCGGCTTCTTCCGGGCCTTCTTCTTCTCCGCCTTCTTTTCCTCCTTCTCCTCTTCTTTCCCCTCCCCCCGGTGAGCCTCTTAGTGTTGTGCCGGGCTCTCGGTAGATAAAGCAGGTGTTGTCCCCCTCCCATACGACTGGGGACTGACTGTGCTGGTGACTGTGCGCCTCTCGCGCTCAGAAACCAGCACAGTGAGGGACTCCCCGGCGTGGGCGGGACCCTCTGGAGTAGGTACGTCCGTTTTCACACTTGCCATCTTGTTGGACGTTTTTGAGTCTTGCCTTGACTACCACTCTAACGACTGGACGCTCGCGCGCTTCTTAACCCATACATCTCCTCACCGAGTGGCCAAACTTAAGATTGGGGTGATTTTTTTATAGGGGTTTTCTTCCCCGCGGTCCGAAGACCCCCGGCCCTGAGCTTCAGCCGCAGTCACACTCAGGGTTACGGTTTGGGCCTTCCGGGTCTGGCCGCTCGCGAGCGACCGACCCGTCACACCCCCGGGCCGTGACGCCACCGTCTCTGGCCACGGAGTGCCATGAGGCACATCCGCCCCATTGGCCCCGGGTCAGATCCGCCATGCGCTCTGCCATCAGAGCCGCACGCGAAGACCCCCTCCTGCCGGAATCTTGGCCGTCCAAATGGACGCGTGACGTCCAAATGGACGTTTCCAGGGAGCACCACGTGGAGCAGGGAGCACCCCCCATCATATACAGCACTTAAATACTATTACAACTACTTCGATACCACATCATTAAAGAACAATTGTTTTTTTTTTTGTAATTTATAACACAATGAATAGGTTTTTGCAATATAATTTGTTATATTATATACGCTTCGCTGATATACATATCATATTTATGAATATTTATGAAGAGATAACAAATAAAATAGAAATTATTCTATTATTATATTATTTCTATTATTACTGCCGGATACGCCTTGCATATTTTGATGTATAATAAATCTATCAAAATAATCAAGGCTTATCCGCTATGAATTAGATTTATTTTACTGATGTAACTGTAAAGGTTCGAGTTGCTTTCCTCGTTGAAATGAAAAGTATCACACCGCTGTTACTTGAAACTTGATGAAATAAAAAACTAACATTAAAAGGAAACAAGAAAGATAATTTCCATGTTGTTTTA
This sequence comes from Lymantria dispar, assembly GCA_032191425.1. NCBI lineage: Eukaryota > Metazoa > Arthropoda > Insecta > Lepidoptera > Erebidae > Lymantria > Lymantria dispar. Next base: position 23,076,841 of record CM063454.1, on the reverse strand, counting down.
CTCTCAATAATGCATTCACTTTACTCTGATAGCTAAATTTTTCGAGGATTACAGCCTGCAGGAGAAAATCCCTATATCCCTCGTTTTGTTATCCTACAGTTTATTTTTTTAAGAATTTAGCGTTAACATGTGTGAATGCATGCATATTTTATCTGTAAGATGCTAAGTTACAAGTTTAAAATAACATTTTCTATTTCCACTCGGCTATCAGCATAGATACTTTCGTAATTGTAGATAATACCGTAATTGTCACCCTTGGCAGGTCGATTAGCAACCGCAGTTGCTATTATAAAGAGCTTAAAGAGTGCTCTTACCTACTCACCTGGTGATCCTTAAATCGGTTTTTCTAACGCCCATAGGCAAGGGAAAGATTATGAGACCTATATTTTGTCTTTATGCATATATTTACAACAGAAATTTTGTAGCGTTCTTCGTTCTGTATTTTTTTTTTTCAATGCGTTAGAGTTTGAAGACACAGCGTTAAGATGAAATGCGATACATATAGTGCTAAAAACATATAAATATTTTACAACTTTGTGCATTTCAGAGGCCTAGGTTTGCCAATGTAACTTTTCAGGTGCAACATCTGGTATGTATCGCCTATTTGAAGCTCCTTGAAATATTATCATACAAGGGATACTAGACTATTTCATATGACGACGGGGTAAGAATACAATAATGTCCCCACCTCTACGTAGTTTTATAACTTAGACGGGCTACTTACTAGTGGAAGTCAAAAAAGTTGGTTGAGGATATTACCAGTAAAGTGGGCAGATTTTCTTGCGTGGGAAATGAATAACACCTCACTGTGACCGCTAGTCCACCTGCCAAGTGTGCTGACTACGCTATTACATCATTTGTGAGCTATATTCATTTAGGGCTACATCCAAAGTTGGACGGTGAAAGGCTGAATGACGATGATAATGATGAATAGTGAATACATAGAATCATCCTTAGTTTTAAAAAATCCAAATATATTTGGTCGTATATTGATATTGTAATTGTGAGTAATTTTTACTACACTATTAAACGTAACCTAAAAAAAAATCAAGACATAAATTAACGAATTAACGGGACAATGAAGAAAAAGAAAATGCAAATTTGACAGATGAAATGACAGGCATACAAAATTAGATTTACAATAGATTTTAAATGTCAGACGCATCAAGACATATAATATTTTAAGTCAAAAGTATTAATGAAATTGTTCCTTCTGTCGTATATTATATGTATACAATGGTATAGCTATTTTTGCCATAAGACATTTAGTTATTTTGGATGAATAATAAAAATAAATTAACGTTTCGCACTGTAAGGTTCTTCACCTCTGAAATTGGTTTTAGTATAATCAAATTAGGATCCGTTTTATGCTATAGAAATCAATCGTTTACTTCGGGCCTTTTGTAGTTTGATCAGTTTTTACATTTTAAGACAATATTCTTTATATTTTCCCTGGTCTGGTGTAAGCCACGGTAGTAATTTGGATTATCTGTTATTCATTTTAATGATAAACGATTCGCCAAAATGTGTAGATATGCATTATTATTATTATTTTCAAGCTGTTTTTTTGGTTTCAAATATCCTTCAAGTATGCCTTTATAAAAAATAAAAATAATCTTTATTGCCGCTGGCCTTCTAAGCTTTTTTGTATATATAAAATACACAACCGTATGTTAATGAAATTAATTTTAACAAGAAGTGAACAAGAAGTTCTTTTTTAATCAGCAATTAGGTCAGAATGTCTTGTAATATAGACTTTCTCGAGTTCCCCCGATTTATAGCGATCCAGCATTGATCTTCTTCGACTTTACGATCATTTTAGCGGTCTTCTGCTCTACCTTTTTCCATTGCTTGAATATAATATTTATACAATATTACTATTCCTTTTCTTTTCAATATATTTCCCTACTTGAAATCTCATCATAATTTTTCTATTTCCATTTCAGTATTTGTATTAACGGAAACTAAGACTATATTTCCTAGCAGGACTCTGTGGCCACTTGCGCGCTCTATATAATGTTTTAGAGAAGGCGAATATATTCACAAAAATCTTCGCTGGTAAAACTGCATAGTGAAAAGTCATCGTAAAAATCAAATATGGTATAACTACCTAACAATGAACTCGTCTTATAGCATTCTACCGCGGGCCCTATGTCTAACAGTGGACAGCTAAGGCCTGAATGATGACGTTGATTTTCAATTAGCGATTTGCAAAGCGTGGCATAAAAGTTTTAATAATATTGCAGTTTCTTAAAATATAAGACATATTTTTTTAACTATTCTTTATTTAAAATTAGGTACTATTTTATAAAAGTGGTAAGTACATGTAAAATACATATACAATGTAAAATATATAATAATTATATACAGATACATTTGTTCAAACAATAGATGCAACATGTGACCACTATGTTTACTTCCGTGAGTTATAAATAGAGGTTAATTTGGCTACATTATAATAATAGTTTTTTTTTTATCTTCAAGTTAGAGGAACTTAAAGAGGAGGTTTTTGCTAGCTGGTATGTATATAGACTGAGAAGAAATTAGTATTCCTTGTCCTGTTTTGGAGTACTATATCGAATACATTCTTAGATCATTTCGACATGGATTTATGAGCTCGGGTACCATCACGTATTAACTCTTGGAAAAGTTGTCACTACAAAAGTAATAAGTTTCCTTTCGAAAAAGCTTTACTGACATATTGCATTAAATTTCACAGCCCCATATTTCAAGCGTACTCACAAAGATGCAGAGCAACTGACATTGAAACATCATTTACAGATATGAATTTGAAAGGTAAAAATAACTTTTTAATATAAGCTTATAATGTCAAACCAATGACGTTTACTATTAGAGATTTGCTTATCTAACAATTAAAAAAATCACTAATCGGTTTCATATAATAGACACAGGTGATCTATGGCTTTGGGGAAGTGAATAACGTTAACCCACTTGCCATGCGTGGCAATTATGCCATTATACACCCTTCGTTGGAAGCTCTGTATCTAATAACAAACCAAAATAAGCTGACAGGTAGGGTTTATTGCTCATATGAAAGTAATATGGATGATGTATTGTACTAAAGTAAAGTTGCAGTTACAGGAAATAAATCACTTGTTAGAAGCTAGTAGGTATAGCTTAAAGAAAGCTAAGAAACGATTTAAGGCCGGCTCGAGCTCAGCATTGAGACGTGTATGTGTTGAGATAATATGTATAATAATTATTATTTCATCATTATTAACATTCAGCCTATATTCGAACATTGCTTCTTCTTGCTGACGGTTATGCCCGTTCTTCTACGGTTTATTGATTTACTTTCGTTAATCACAGAGAAATCTCGAGCATAACCCGCCGCTCTATAGCACGTTGAGCGATTTTGAGCTTGGTTACCAGGCCCATATTTAGAGGCCACGTTTCCGTGTCATAGGTTATCAATGGTGACACACACTGATCGTAGATCTGTGTTTTCAGACACTGAAGTATGTTGGTTGAGAAGTTCCTCTTAAATTTCCCGAACGCTGCCCAACCCACATTCGTCGTCTGATCTCTTTCTTGAAATTAGATCTACTGGTTTATTTGTCCAAGGTAAACATAATCGACAACTTCGACAATCGTAATACTAATATATAATTTAGGCTATACTTGATTTCGATGTTCCCACAGGAACGGGGACTACGCTGGTTAAACCGCGGGTATTTGCTCGTATTCAATAGTTGAATATGTAGAATTGTGATATTAATTAATGAAAACAAAAAAGACTTGAATTAAATGTAATAAAACGAATTAAATACGTGTAGTTACGCTCATTTAATTATGTTTTATTTGTAATGTAAACATCCGAAAACAATTAACTCACTATAATTAGTTGAAAATATTGTTTGACATTAATTGTAATTAGTAATATTACATTTACATATGACGTAGGTAGGAATACAATTCACCACCCCCTATCTTACTCGTGGGTGTAATAAAAGACGGTTAAGGGATATAATATGCATATAATATCTATGCAAGAGATGGGAAATTTGCATTGAAACTATATCGCACCTTTAATCCAATACCGTCACTAAACGAAATTTCCAAAAAACTGTTTTTAATGCCATAATGACTGCACAGATGGCGTAGTGGTTAAGATAGCGACCTACAGCGCCAGTGTCGGGGGTTCGAATCCCACGCGGGACAACACTTTGTGCGATCCACAAATTGTTGTTCTGAGTCTGGATGTAATTTGTGTCCGTTAATTGTATGTTTGTAAAGTCCCCCGCAATACAAGGATTATTTCCTTAGTGCAGGGAGTTGTCTTAAATAAATAAATAAATAAATCTATTTGCTGAGCACTGAATTTACACATTTAATTTCACTTAACTTTTTAAATTTTTTCGAAAAAGTGTACGTCACTAATATTTTAAATTATTTATTAATAATAATTAAAACGAAAAAAAAAAGTGTTTTAATAGGAATAATAGTAGTTAATTAAATAAAAATAAAAGACAATTATTCTTGAAACACTAATATACTCTTATCATCATCATCATGCTCTTATCCCAATTACTTGGGGTCGACGCAATATGTCATCTGTTTTGACATATTGCAAAAAGTTTCGGCAATGACTTTTATGACCGGCCGCCTGCCTGACGTCAACCCTCCTTGGGAATGTAATCGTTGACCCAAATGGTACCAGATGGAGTTCGTCCGGGTCAATCTAGGGCTCTTAGTCGTCTTTCACGACACCCACGAGCAAAGCAAGGGTTGGCAGTATTCGAAGCCGCTACCACACAGCAACAATATAATATACTCTTATTTATATTAGTTAATAAATATTTGTCATAAATCTTTAAATAGCTCTCCTGTAAAATTTCCTTTTTTAGGATAGTGACGGTATTGAAATAAAGGTGCGATATGTCAACACGTATGACCAGTGTGGATTAGTAGGTCAAATGCCTTCTAGCTGTGGAGGAGGCTCGAGCCTAGCAGTGGGACTTATATAAGCCAAAATGATGATATTATGTATTATTTATTTTTTAAATTAAGGCGATAATCTTTACTAATATTATAAATGCGAAAGTAAGTTTGTTTTTTTGTTACGCTTAAACCATCGAACCGATTTCAAAAATTCTTTCACCAATAGAACGCGATAATATCAGAGAGCATAATAACATAAGCTATATTTTATCCCGGTATTCTCACGGGAACGGGAACTACGGGGGTAAGGCGACTGATTGTTAGTATTTTTATAACTCTTACCTAAAAATCTTACATACATACATACATATATTCACGCCTTTTTTCCATAGGGGTAGACAGAGATCACTTCCCTCCACTTGCTACGATCTTGACATACCACTTTCGCCTCCTCCACATTCATTAATCTCTTCATGCATTTTCTTCGGTTTACTTCTAACCTGGCCTTTCTTAAGAACGTCCCCGATTTGATCGTGGAACCTCCGCCTTGGTCTTCCCCTTTCAACACTTCCGCTCAGATTCGCCTTATAAATTCTTCTTGTCAATCTCCTTTCATTCATTCTCTCTACATGACCAAACTAACTTAACATACCTTTCTCAATCCTTGTCACTACATCAAGATTCATACCACAACGTTCCCTGATTACACTGTTCCTAATTCTGTCACTCAATTTCACACCAATCATGTTCCTCAACGCTCTCATTTCCACAGCATTTATTCTACTTTGGTGTTTCTTCTGCGATACCTAGCTCTCACATCCCTATGTTAGGGTTGGTACAAGGACTCCCCTATGCACAGCCAGGCGAGCCTTCTTAGACAAGCTCTGGCTGCCCATAAAGGTGCGCAAAGCACCATTCACCATATTTCTCTTACACACTCTTCTTTCAATATCATTTTCACATTTACCATCTCTCGCAAAAGTAGATCCCAGATATACAAACTCTTGTAGGTACTTGTTCTAATATTTCCACTTCTATACGCATCTTACACTCCGTCATATATTCTCCCCTTTCAAATACCACAACTTTCGTCTACTTTACGTTAATTTTCATTCCCTTTAAAATCATTTTTCCCCTTAAAATTATCTTATTCAATTCTTTCGTAGCTCTTGGAGCTACGAAAGAATTGAATAAGATAATTTTTAAAGCTGCTAATATAGTTTATAAATTTTAATCTGCTACGAAATAAAATTTCTATCTATATTAATATTGCAGAAGTATTTGTTTGTTTATTTGCATGCGTTAATGACAAGAGCTGAAGAACAACGGTATGCCCTGCAAACTGTATGACTACTTTATGTAGACAGGAGCAATTGGTAGTCATAATGCACACAATCTGTTTCTGGTGTCATCATCATCATTTCAGCTTATATACGTCAAGCTGTCGAGCCTCCTCCACATCAGAAGGGAAATTGACCTTACTATACCATACTGGTCAGTCAGGTTGGTATAGTATATTATTTCGAGATTGCCTTCTCTTGCATAGATGTTGTATGCGTATGATATCCCTCAGTCGTCCTTTGCGATATCCACGGGCAAGATAGGGAGTGGTGACTTGTATTCTTACTCCGTCACCACACGGAAAATTTCTGGTGGTAAAAAAAAATATATAAAAAAAAATTAAACTCAAATATCAGTATTGCTATTATAAAGCTAAAAAGTATATACCCTTCATTTGTATTGGAGTGATTGTTGAAATCTGAGAGGTACTAGGTCCTGAGATAAGCGCGTTCAAACTAACGTTTTTTTTTTCCGTGCGGTGACGGAGTAAGAAGACAATTCACCACAGGTCTTGCCTGTGGGTGCCGTAAAAGACGATAAAGGGATTATAATATGCATACATCTATGTAACAGAATTGTGGTGGTTCAAGCTCAGCAGTGGGACGTATATGAGTTGTGATAATCATGAACTAATGTTAGTTAGTAGGCTTGTGCGCGCTAATCTCAGGAACTAGCACTTCCATAAAAAAAAAAAAACACCAACTCCTCTACGACGAAACCGACCACCGCCGGCGGCGCAGGCGCGAGTACCTGCGCTAGATGCCGACCTAGCCGAGGCCACGGGTGTCTGGAACGAGAAATACTTCTTCACTCGCAGAGAGGCTGACCGCGCGAGGGCGACCGACAACCCCAGAGGAGCGTTGGAGACATGGAGGGTACCTGAAAGGGTATCTCGCCGGGCCGGCCACGGAGGACAAGGCACTCGGTACTTGTGATCGGCCCAATGGCGAAGGACGCTGGGTTATGGGGCCGCGTGCCAGCCTTTTGTCGCCCCGGACGGAATGGACGTCGTGCGCGCTGTCCATAGCCCACCCAAAAAAAGACGTTAGTAATTTATTTGTTTGTAGTTGCATTACCTAGTATAATACATTTATAAATAATAATATACTACGAAAAGCACTTCGTTCTAAACAAGGGGTTCCAAGATATTCACACATTTCTTTTATATTTTGTTTATATTTTATAATTGTAGGTATGTAGTTTAATTTGCCTCTACTTGGGACGACTTAGGCCAACTTAATCCTATGCCGTCAGGTCAACAATTATATTCCCGGGTTGATGTCAGGCAGGCGGTCGGCCATATATATATATTATCAATAACTTTTGCAATAATGATTTCTGATGTTTACGCGAGTATTATACATTTTAAATAAAACTACTTTACGGATTTTATCGCGTTTGTATTTGATTTTTGATTACCCGACGTTTCGAACACTTTACAGCGTTCATGGTCACGGGTGGACTAAGATGTCTCACGTCCAACAAGTCATCGTTACTGCAGAAAATTTATAATTATCTACCCGATACAGAAATTAGTTATTAAATATTGACCCACATTTTGATACAAAATTTATTGCCAGTGTAAGAAGAAAATGATTCTATATGAAAAAATTATATTGTTTATGGTTAGTAATAATTAAACATTAAAATTAATAGTAATTATATTTAAAAACTAACTAATAATCTAGTATACTACCACCGGATCGGAACACGGTCACACTGTGAAAGATCCGGCAAGAAAACTCAGGTAACATGATGCTAAATTAAAGTTAATTTACGAAGGCGGCTTACTTTATGTTACTAAAAGGTTTTAATTTATAAAATTATCTTTAGTTATTATTATTGTGGGTCAAATCTATACAGTATGAGCTCACGGTGTCTTGCAGTCTTGTGGTGGTCTTTTTGGATTTGTTTTTAATAATGTTTATAACAGGATCCCAGCTTGATGGTAACACCCAGCCATCCTCTCTATTGAAATTTTTGTGTTTTTTAATCTCAATAGCCTCGTGTACCATTCTAGGCAGGTATCGGTGTTCTTTTGCGAGGATTTGTGGTTTATCAAACCTGATGTTATGGTGGGCGCGGTCCTGACTATGTTCACAGACTGCAGACCTAGTGTCCCGGCGGTGCTTCACATCGGCTATGTGTTCTTTGATCCGAGTTCTTATGGATCTCTTTGTTTGTCCAATGTAAGAGAGACCACAAGACCGCAAGACTACTTCCCCATTATGGAAGAGGCTTGATTCCAATTTGAATCTATAGTGCTAATTATAGTAATAATAATCTATTTAATAAAAAAGAACTGTCCTATAAAAGTATTAGAAATTATTTTAAAAATGTCGAACGTTGATTTTAAAAATAAATTTTTCTTTATTTATTTATTTATTTATTTGGACAACCAAGAATTGCTACAACTAAAAATACAAACTTAATAAATATTATTATGAAAAATTAAACTAAGTTGCACAATTTTTTTAAAGGTGCCACATCATGCACAATAAAAAGGTATATTATAAGGTACATTATTTCATTACTTATAGCTAATTAATATAATGAGATAAAAAATAAGGGTAACATGGTAAGGAAAAAAAGATAAAATTAAAGTAGAAATATGGGGAGAAAAGAAATAACTAACTAAATTGAAAAAATAATTAACACTACGTCGCACTTGTACACGCACATAATATTTTTTTTTCGTATCTCTGTATTCAATTACTTCCAGTACAGTTTTCGTAACAGTCTGAGTACGGTAATTTTAAATTTGGAAAATTTATCTGCAAATATATCCACATGTTAGTTTATAGTATTATATTGCCTACATAATCTAGAAATAGTAGAAAATTGCTTTAAATTAGTTTTTGCCCGGGGTTGTTGTAATAATGCAGGTTTAATAACGCGCCTAGGTGTGCATCTAGGAATATGCAAATAAAAGCATTGTAATAGAGCAGGACAGTCGTACTGATTTCTTAATACTTTATAGAGAAAGGACATGTCTAGCAATTGTCTCCGAACTAATAAACTGTCCATTTTAAAGTATTTTAGTTTCGTCTTATATGAAGGAAGTTGTTTATGTAGCCTACAAGAAAAAGATAAATGTCTCAAAAATCGTTTCTGAATACGTTCAAATACCTTCTTCTAACGCCAAATATAAAATAAATTTATTTCACTACAGAAACTTAACACGAATAGTGTAAGGTGTTTTTAATTGTTAGTTTGTATAGTCCAGCCGTACCCCGTCTATCTGTAATGAAGGCAGGTCACTGAAAGTACCTATAACTTATCGTATTTGCCCTAATAAGAGTACATGGAACGACTTCCATGCACTCTCATTAGGTTCAAAAGATTATCCCTGTAATATATTACAAATACAATTCCCGTGCAATTTCCGTGTGGTGACGGAGTAAGAATATAATTCACCATCCCCTCTCTTATCCGTGGGTGTCGTAAAAAACGACTACGGGATTAATATTTAGAAAACATCGATGCAAGAGAAAGAAAACTCGAGATAATACCCTATGCCTACACGTTTGATTAGAATGGTATAGTGGGTCAAATCTACTCCTACAATGGAGGAGGTCCGAGCCCAACAGTAGGACGTATATGGGCTGAGATGATGATGACACATGATGATTATAATGATGACAGTACAAATGCGTCGAGGCCATACAGTAAATTTCGGTTAACAAATCCAGATATTTAGAAACAAGAAAGAAAAGATCTTTATTTGTTTTTATAATATAAAAAAACATAATAAAATAGCAAAATGCAAAAAAGAAACTTAAAAGAAAAATGGGATTGGACTCAACCTATGACTGGGAATGCAAGCGCAATCCAGCCGTTAACTTTCAGCCCAAACCAAAATAATAAATTATTCCATTACATAACAAAGCCGAGCAAGATTCTGAATTGAACTGCGATTAATTATACATATATATCGTTATTTCGTTGCTACACGGATAAAATTGACAATGCAATTACAATTACCTTGCAATGCAATGTGCATTTGTAATTCAAAAATATGTCAAGTATCACATTTATGAATTAATTTTATTATACATATTTACTGGGTCGTTATTAGACTTTGATTGATAATGATCTCTATATATAGAGAGCTAACTACCTGTATACGGAATGAATTTACTTTTATCACATATTATGAAGTAAGGAAGTTATAAATATTACTTCGATAAAACACGAAGATTATTTATGCTACCGGAAATCTAGATTACAAGAGATAATCGTAATATCAAAGTACAGATGAATAAATATATTGCTACGTAGAAGTTTCAAGTTTGTAGCCAAATTATGCACCTCCGATTTTTTATATTACATGTGTATGTTTACATACATACATTCACGTCTCTTTCCCATAGCAGTAGGCAGAGACCACTTCTCTCCACTTGCTACGACCTTGATATACCACTTTCGTCTCCTCCACATTCATTAATCTCCTCATGCATGTTCTTCGGTTTAGGATACTTTTAACCAGGCCTTTCATAAGAATGTCCCCGATTTGATCGTGGAACGTCCGCCTTGGTCTTCTCCTTCCAGCATTTCTGTTCACATTCGTGCTATAAATTCTCCTTGTCCTTTCATTCATTGTCTCTATATATGCATGTTTAGATTTGCGTTAAATGGCAACTTGTAGAAATGAAGACATCTGCATATCTGAATGCATAGAACGAGAATCACTGTCCTACACTGCGTCGTTCGATACGTGGTCTTCAGTCGAGACCTTTCTTCACCAGCGCTTGTCGGTTCGTCGAGCGAACCACTTCAGCGTTCTAATTCTTCCTGCTATATCGGTGACACCTGTTCTTCTTTGGATTTTCGCCTTCTAGATTCTATCTCGCGGAGAAATTCTAAGCATCGTCATAGACTTTGAGCTTGGTTATGAGACTTACATTTAGGAATCATATAAGTTATCACACACTGGTCATAGATCTGTATTTTCAGACATTGAGGTACGTTGGATGAGCAGAGCCTCATAATTTGCCCGTAATGCTGCACAGCTGAGTTGGATTCCTCGGTTGAGCTCTTTCTCAAAATTGGATCCATCCAACAGAACTGTGTCCAAGATAAAATAATGAAGATTATTTATACTATCGGAAATCTAAATTATAAGAAATAATTATGATAATAAAAAGTAATAGTAGTACAGATGAACAAATATACTGCTACATGGAAGTTTCGAGTTTGAATTTCAAAATCGTAGGTCTCTAGATCTACGATTTTTTATGTTACATAATTATGCATGCTTGAATTTGTGGTAAATGGCAACTTATAATAATGAAGACTATAAGAGCCTGCATTTCTGAAGGCATAGGACAGGGAATCAATTCGTCATCCATGGAGAGACCAGCCGCGCGAGGTTGAGGCCCAGGTAACAATCAATTTGGGCCGACTCGGACCGGTGGTCGGCCCAACGACGAAGGCGACGAGCTACGGTGGGTTATGGGGCCACGCACCACCCCTCCGTCGCCCCGGATGGAGCCCAACGGCGGGTGCGATGACCATAGCCCACCCCAAAAAAAAAAAACAATCGACAGTGTTGAAGAAGAATGTGATCTGAGAGGGTAACAAACCAGCCCTCAGCAGATGGGAAGGAGTCGGTACCAGTAGTCGCCTTAATGGCGATAGGGAGAGGACACGTTGGTTATTGGGCCGCACGCCGCCTTTCTCTGGGCCTGAGTGGAACAGACGGGTTGAATTTAGACCAAATACTGTTAATGTTATTGTGAAGGCACACTCCGAACAATGTATTTAAGGTCGGCACCGTTCATATTAGAAGAATGACATATTTTTGGAAAATATTTTTTGGGAACTAGGTCTGATATATTACAATTTTCATTATGTGATGTTAGGCTAGGACAGGTATGTATGCGTGGAGTCATGTAGAAAACAATGATTATTACACCTTTAATTTGTGAGTCTGTGGCTATCATAGAAATCGATTAAGGTATATAAACAGATAAGACAGAAACAGATAAAAAAACACTTAATATTATTTATCTGTATAGATAATTAAGTGTAGACTGTAGAGGTAGGCTACATTGTAAAACGCAACGAAATTAAAGACTTAATAACAACAATATATTCTTAGCTCAGTGGTATGCCATTTCATTTATATTCGCAGTAATGAAAGTGTTTTGCACCGCTGCACCGTGCAAACCCCCCTATTCACCCCTATGTTATTATACTCTTTGAAAACGGCCTCTCTCTGTTTATTTTCAATTAAAGTTCCGAGGTGAAACGGTTTTCCGCTCTGTTAACTTTCCTCTTATACAGGGCCTATGCCTTAAATGTTACGTATTATGTAGGCATGTACGGACAGGATACATATCGGTATGTAAAGCTTCTACAGTATAAATAAGTATGATTTGCGCGAACGCTTCAATGGTGACAAAGGCGACTCGTCAACGGTCATTGGCCGATCAACTGATTTATAGCGAAGTTTGTCTTGCTTATGCGAACGTAATCATTGATTTATTCAATTTCTAATGAACATTTAACAAAGTACGAATATATTGCAGATGCAAGTGTCATTGACTTTATACATTTCAATCGGATTTATAATACACGAAAAAGCGATGACAAAATTGAAAACTTTACATGTCTCTAATTTATTAACGAATCGACATTTTTATTTCAAATTTTTTTCGCGGGTTCCTACCACCATTGCCTAGCTTCAGTTTGACCACTTGCCCCATAACCTGATACACTCTGTATATTTTAATAATTTTCATTTTTTTTTATTATCTTAACTCTTATACTTCTCCAGGTGCTTACTGGATATGGGGTCTGCGGTAAGTACCTGCACAAAAATCGATGAGAAAAGGCCCCAGAATGTCATGAGTGTTACGCGCCATTTGATGATGCGCGCCGCACTCAGAAAGAATGCCTTGCCTAGGGGGTCCAGCGCCACCTCCTGTCAGCCCAAATTGGAACGGACCTGTCGTTACCGACCATCATCTCCAAGATGCTCGGAAGCTACAAGCGATGGTCGTCGATAGCCTAGTGTTGTGAGGCTGTCATGACAGGAACGGACGCCGCAGTGCGGGCATGCGAAGTACTTGCGTCCGCAGACTTACTCCGCCGGCGGCAATCAGGGAAGAGTCCTTCATCGACCTGAATGATGATAGGACGTAGCCAGACGGCCAAGCGTTGCAGCGAGGCGGGGATAGAATATCATCAGATGATCTGGCACCCCGTAAAAACGCGGAGGTGGTGACTTTTATTTTAGTGGGTATTTCGGTCGCTTATGTGACCGCGTGAGTCCCACACACACTCCCACATCTGTCACTGGTGAGGGGATTATGCGTAAATGCATTTCCACAGCGTGAACAAAAGAAAAAGAAAGCTCTTATACTTCCCAGTGCTGGGCTAAAGCTCCCTCTATAATAGGAGGGAAATTAACCTAATGTCTCTGGTCAAACATATTGATTTAAGATTTTATTTTAAAGTTATTTAACTGCATATAGTGTTATATGGAGATTATATCTCTTAGGCGTCTTTTACGACACCCAAAGGCAAGATAAGGTGGTGGTGAATTGTATTCCATCACCACATTGAATTTTACTAGAGAGTAAATACGTTTTAATCGTTAGGAATACTGTTAAATGTGTCGCAGGAAGTATTTGATTTATTTCCTTCATTCAATATTCCATAATTGGAATATCTAACAAACACTTAATTCCATTCGTACATAATAGTATTGATTGTACTCTTAGAAAAATAACTTATAGAAGGTAAGTCCGCGCACAAAAAATTAAGTATTTCAATTGGAGCTTAATGGAGCTTACGCCGGCACCGTTCCGTAATCTATAAGGTTACTATACTGCACGTACGTACGCAACTCTTAAAAAATAAATAGGTATATGACGGTTCGTGCATTCAAATGGTGACACAAAACATTTGAAAACATAAAAAGGTTTTTAACATTACTTTTAAAAGTATTTCGATGATTTATGTTTATACAACATAATTTGATTTTATAATTTGTATAGTGGCTCCATGTTTTCGATCACTCGAAGTACCGAAACTATCCTTCTATACGTCATTATTCTAAGATTGTACTTCATTTATGTAATGTTAATATTTTGAATAATCTATGTGGTGACGGAATAAGAATACAATTCACCTCTCAATACACTTTACCCGTGTGTGTATTTTAAAACACGGCTAAGGGATATTATATGCAAATAATATTTATGCAAGAGGCCCAATTACGGAGGGGAGGGAATACGGCGGATTACAGGGTCTCGCATCAAACTTTCGTCATCCTAGACGGGACCAACTGCCTCCGTACGCACAATAGTCTGCCAAAAAAAAACAACAAATCTGACTAGCGCAGTAGAATTTCCTTCCCACTACAGAGGAATTATTGAATCAAATATTAGGATTTATGTAAGCTGACATGATGATGATAATGAAGATTTTAAGTCATCTATTCTAATATTATAAAGAGGAAAGGTTTGTATGTATGTTTGTAACGAATAGGCACCGAAACTACTGGACCGATTTAAAAAGTTCTTTCACCAATGGAAAGCTATAATATCAGGGAGTAAGATAGGCTATATTTTATCTCGGTATTCCCACAGGAACGGGAACTACGTGGGTAAGACGACTGTAACCGAAGCGAAGCGAGGGCGAGTTGCTAGTCTTATATAACACGCATGGTAAATTAATAATCGACCGATTACAATGTGTGTCTACATGCCCAGAAGTAAAACCTTATACTACGTTAATATATGTATCCATGTGGTGACGGAGTAAGAATACAATTCACCTTCCCGTTTCTTGCCCGTGAATTTCGTAAAAGACGAGTAAGGGATACATATAGACAACATCGATGCAAGAGAAGCAAACTCGAAAACCCTGTCCCAATACGTATGACCAGCGTGGAATAGTAGGTCAATTTTCCTTCCATTGTGGAGGATGGTAGAGCTCAATAGTGGGACGTATATGGGCTGAGATAATGACGATGATGATATATTTATTAAATAATGATAATAAAACAATTCACCAGCCCGTCTCTTGCTCGTGGATGTCGTAAAATATGACTAAGGATTAAAATATGCATATAATATCGATGTAAGAGAAGGAAAACTCGAAATAAAAGCAACCATAAACCGACACGTTTGACCAGCTCGGTATAGTAGATCAGTTTCCCTCTCATAGTGGAGGCGATCCGTGCCCAGCAGTTGGAAGATTATTCGCTGATATGATGATGATGAATATAATAATAATCGAAGCGTGATATAATTAATAAGTAGTGTAAAGGGTCTGGGACAAGGTCTTGTAATGCTATAATTTCACAAACAATTACACTAGGGCCGTTTACCACAACCTTGGCATTCAAACAACCATTTCCTTGTTGTTTCACGATACATTTGACACAGTAAATACGTGACAATAGTATCATTGATTTAAACAATTACATTATATTATGAACTAATTAAATAATGATAAAACAAAGGCGTTCGGCTTATATCGATATAAAACAACATCCGTTTTATATCAGGAAGTTTAATTGATATAATATTGTAAATCAAATCTACACATCGATAACACGGGTTTGATTAAATAAGATAGTTTTTATTTTTATTAGACAATAAATAAGCTTTTCGCGTGGTGACGGATTAAGAATATAATTCACCACCCCTTCGCCTTAGCATCTTGTCCATGAGTGTTGTAAAAGACGACTAAAGGATGTATGTAATATGCATATAACTACTATAATATTTATGATGATAGGCTTATCACATGTCATAATGAAAATAAAAAACAATAATCTCTATATCTTAGTAAATGAATAACAAATTGAACAGATAATGGAAACTTGGAATCTTGGAATAGTTTTTGATGGATTACTCCGATTCGAAACCCATGTGATCGAAGCTGTACGTAACTGTGTTTATCGTCTTAGGTTGATGTATCATATTCGATCGACCTTACAACTTAGATATGCGTATTATGCTTTGTGAGTCACTTGTACTGTCTTTATTGAATTATTGTGACATAGTATATGGACCGTGTCCACTCAATAGAACTCAAAGAATCATTCAGTGTGTACAAAATGTTTGTGTTAGATTTTGTTACATTCTCGCGTCGCGGTCTCATGTTACGCTGTTCTTAAACATGCGCCATATACTTAAAATGGAATCACGCAGAAAACTTCAATTAGCTAGCTTGCTTTTCGGTATAGTTTTATCTCAAAAACCTTAACTTTATAATAAACTTACCGGTCTAGTTCTTTTAATATACAAATCTAGAGCTTCCTTTTAAATACTCCAAAACATCGCACTGCCGCATTCCGTGGTAGTTTTAATTTTTCCACAAAAAAATCTTTACGGTATTCAAAAAGGATTTTTAGATTTAAAAAAGATTGAAACAATACTTATTAAATTCGCAATTTGTTGTCATAGTTAGTGCGGAATTTTATTAGTATAAATACAATAACGTATATATTTTATTAAGTACTTATTAAATACACATTTTATCTATATCATAATTATATGTATTCAAAATATTCAAAATTAATTACATCCTTATATAGATGCACACGTTTTTTTTTTTTTTTTTTTGCTTTGGTCAGCGTCCCCGCCGACCGGCTGCGTCCGGGGCGACAGAGGGGCGGCACGCGGACCCGCACCCTGGGTGGTAGCACGTCGCCTTCGTTGTTGAGCCGACCACCGGTGCAGAGTTCCTTGACTTCAGTGGTCAGCCCGACACAGATGCATACATACCATCACATACGCATATATATACACATACACTTTCATATACTAGTTAAGTTTTGATAACTATTTTTAACAGGTACTTATATACCAGGTGTTGGTCAAATACCAGCGCTATTTCTTAAAGAAGTAGCACAAACTGATCCAAATTAAATTATTTATTGTAAGCTCTTTTATTTAGTCATGTTTGTGATTTTTATTAGATTTAACGTGAACAGAATTAATGCTTTTCTTTCTTTCTTTTAAGTTCGAGATCATAGTCATGGCAGATTCCCTGAAAGACCTTGATAGCGTGCTCAACGACTCAGCAGGGTTTTTAACTAGTAGGTTTACAAATGAATATGGGCAAGATGGAAGTCATGTCTAATTCCCACGCCATTCTTGTACTGATCCTAATTAAGTATACGATAATCGAAACTGTTGATCATTATGTTTACCCAGGACAAGCAGTCCAGTAAAAAAGATCCAATTTCAAGAAAGGATGAATCTAATTCGTCTATTTAGTCTTCGGCAAACTTAGGAGTACCTTCCTGCAATATGCCGTAGTGACAAAGCTTTATAACCAGTGTGTTTTACTAACGACTAGCAATCCGCCCTCGCTTCGCTTCGGTTTTAGATGCCTTACCCGCGTAGTTCCTGTTCCCGTGGGAATACCAGGATAACTCCCTCATATTATAGATTTCCATTGGTGAAAGAATTTTTGGAATCGGTTCGGTGGTTTAAGCGTGAAAGCGTAACAAACAAATAAACAAACTTACTTTCGCACTTATAAAATTAGTAAGGATGTACAGTTCCTAACAAGCTTCTTACAGCTTTAGTAGGTTTGGTCAAGTGATTTATTCCTTACTATTACGTTTATAGTCTATCCCTACTTAGTTTTTTGGTCGAAAGATACTTCGACTGAACTGGTCCATCCATGGTGGTGATGAGTTAAGAATACAGCTGGATCATGCATCCTTGAGATCATAAACTAAGAATACATCGGGCCACTATCCCTTCTTTTCATCGTAAACAGTAAAAGTTATTCTTAGTCGCTCTTAGACAATTTAAGTGTTTCCAGTATTCCTAATCACCACAACATAACAACTGTAGTTTGTAATATCAGTCTGATGTTTTAAGCTTCTAAATTTTAGTCAGAAGGTTTTAAAACAATTAAATATGCCAACGCATAAAACTTTTTATGGATTAAAGTTTTTTTGGTAAGATAATTTTAACGATTCAGTAATTTAAACATTGTTTATATTCAAACATAGTATGTAATTAGTTAGACATATATTAGTTACGCACATATTTCTATTATTTTTATTGAAACTAGTGGTCACTAAGCGGTCGAAATTCGATTTATTTAATTTTTAAGTTTATTTCTCTTGATCGTTTATTGCTTACTAGTCAAAATTTCGTAATTTTGTCACTCACTGATTGACTGACCGATCATCAATATTATTGAGGCACTTCTAGCAGACATAGAAACTTCAAATTTAAAATACAATTGGTATTTAGTGTATAAATTAAGGAAAAATAAAACATTGTAATTTTCGTCCAGTTTCTGAGATACACTAACGGCATACATAATTTTGTAATCTCGTATAAATATATAGGATTACAAAGTTATATTTACAGTTAATGGAACGGAATAAGAATACAATTATTATATACTAGCAATCCGCCCTCGCTACGCTTCGGTTTCAGTCGCTTTACCCGCGGCGTAATTCCCGTTCCTGTGGGAATACCGTGATAAAATATAGCCTATGTTACTCCCTGATATTATAGCTTTCACCAATGGAAAGCTATATTATCAAGGAGTAACATAGGCTATATTTTATCCCGGTATTTCCACAGGAACGGGAACTACGCCGCGGGTAAAGCGACCGAAACCGAAGCGAAGCGAGGGCGGGTTGCTAGTACTATTATAACTGAAGAGTCTAGGAATGATATTTAGTGCACAATCTAATATATCACACAAAATTACTCAAGAGTATGTGTATGTCAATTGTATCGTAGTGTGTATAATGGTTTTTGATTAATTTATTTTTATTTCATTATTATATCAGATTTTAGATTTTTGTACTTCTTTTCAATATTAATTTAACTCTGCAAAATTTCATACTTGTCCATTTATCCTATTTTCGTAAAAAGGGGTACAAAGATTTTGCTTCACATATTAATATATAGATATGAATTTGTTACATGTTATAACTATAGAATATAGAACGCACTTACAATTAATATGCTAATTGACATTATAAAAACATTTTAATATAGTTAGCAGTATTAATATTATGTTTTTGCAATTAGTAATATTAAATACATATTTTATAATGTTAATCTCAGTGCACGGTAGGTACGTTTTATTGACTGATTTAATTAAATAAGTTGACCTGACTCATAATTTAAATTGGTTTTTGATTTGACCTACTTTCATAAATGGTTTCATACATAAAGTAAATGTAGAATAGCACTGAAAACAGTTATAATAAATATTTATCTAGCATTATCTAGAATTTTGAAATGTTTATTGTATAAAAAAGAAAATTTTTATTGTGTATAAACTTCCAAACTAAGGTTTTGGCGGCAGGGATTTGGCTATCTTCTTAGTTGCAGTTTTTTTGCGCCTATGAGCTGGACGCACGCCGTTCGTTCCGTCCGGGGTCACGAAAGGAGCGCGGTCCCATAAAGCACCCTGGTCCTTGACGTCCGTGGCCAGCCCTTGATTGCAGCTGAATGGTATTGCGTTTACCATTACGTTAAAGAAATAAATCCACCTAGTTATGTTGATTTATTTATTGGTCTATAATTCAAATAGTTAGTTAAATGTTATTACTTTTTAACGGTACCTACATAGAAAACTATATGTTATCCGTCTTTCAAACTACATAACAGTAGCAAAATTTGAATGACTTTATATTGAATATGTTAAATTCCTAACGAGCTTCTTATAGCTTTAATAGGTTTAGTCAAGTGGTTTATTCCTTACTAAACTCATTTGCAAAAAAAACGGGCGGTTTTGATTTTCATTCATATTTAAAAAGATACAATACCAAAAAGGTTTCAATCGTTTGTACACGTTACTGGCCGGTTTTAAAAATGCTGTGGTATTTAAAAAAGTACGTTCTAAATTCAATTTTTCATTTGATGTTCATTTTTACAGAAAACCCCTTTTTATCCTACATTTTTGGCGCGAAGTTCCAGAAGTTAACATCGACTTTCATAACTTTTATTCAATTTTTATCGATTAATTTCATATCCTTGACTGTCAAAGCTTTATTTAATGCTGTTTGGCTGTATCAAAAATGGTAGATAAAGTGGTAAAAGCTACCAAAATTATCGCGCTGCTTGAAGAGGGTTGCAGCCAATGTTTCGTGGCTAGGAGGCTAAATGTTAGTCGCTCGACAGTCCAAAGGACCTGGCAGCGATATCAGGAGACTGGTTCCGTCGAGAGAAGGCCTGGTTCTGGAAGAAAACCATGTACCCAACCACGGGATGATCGTTTTCTTGTGAGTCGCGCATTGAGAAATCGCAAATCTTCGTATGTGGATCTTAAGAACAACCTCCAAGAAGTAAGAAATGTGCATATTAGTCTATGGACGGTCAGGAGGAGGCTTCTCGCTGCCAATATACGCAGTCACCGCCCGGCCCGCGGCCCCAAATTACTCCGTGAGCACAGAGTTCACAGGCTTAGGTTCGCTAGAAATTGTGAATCATGGACTCAAGACGATTGGAATAGGGTTTTGTTCTCTGATGAAGCCAGGATATCTCTGTTCGGTGAAGATCGACGTCGGCGAGTGGTAAGAAGACAAGGAGAACGCTTTGCAGAGGCATGTTTCGAAGAAATCACACCTTATGGTGGGGGCTCTGTCATGTTTTGGGCAGGAATAAATTCAATGGATCGTACAGAGTTAGTCTTCATTGAAAACGGCTCACTGACTGGGCATCGATACATAACGGAAGTTCTAATTTCTCATGCACAACCCGCATTGGCCGCTCTAGGTGAAGACTCGATTTTTATGGACGACAATGCTCGCGCCCACCGATCCCGCGATGTTAATGCGTATGTGCAAGAGGTCGGCATTCGTCGTTTGGATTGGCCAGCTCGAAGTCCCGACCTCAATCCCATAGAGCATGTCTGGGACGTTCTGAAACGGCGTGTGAGATCAGTACACCCGGCTCCGCAGACCATCAGAGAGCTGAAGAATGTGATTACTGCGGAGTGGGAACGTATTCCGCAAGCAAGTATCCGGGATATACTCGCTAGCATGCCCAGACGAATTCAAGCTGTGATTTTAGCTAGAGGGGGTCACACTCGATACTAAACATTTATCTGCTTTTACTTTATTAAAGAAAAACAAACAAAAAAACTTTTTTATTTTTACTTCATGAGCATATGCACTACTAGCGAATATACACTACTAGCGAGGTTTAGCATTATTTCCCATAAATTGTATCTAAATTTTATGAAATACTGATGAAAACGATTATTTTCTTATTAATTTAGCAAATTGTGTGGATAAAACTACCTATAATTATCAAACAAAGAAATATTAACATTTGAAATGGTTCATTGCTTAGGTGCCCGTTTTTTTTGCAAATGAGTTTATTACGTTTACAGACCATTCCTATTTAGTTATTTGGTCGAAAGATATGTTGGGGTCTATCCATGATGGTGATTAGTTAAAAATACAGCTCGATCATGCATCCTTGAGATCATAAACTAAGAATACATCGGGACACTATCGCTTGTTTTCATCGTAAATCATTGAACTTCAGTAAAAGTTATTATCAGTTGGATAATCACAAAGTGATTATCTATCTATAACTAATTTCGTATAAGCCTTAAAACATACCGGTTTTGAAACATAAATACAATAAACATTCAATAATATCCAAGCATTATCGTAGAATGTTGGGCGATTACACCACTGCAAATCGAAAAACGTTTAACCTTTCCATTATAAAAAAGCTGTTCGTAAAATATATAATATATTTGTAATTTTATTATCGTTGCGTGCTGAGATTTATAGTTATGGATAAAAGTAAATGACCATTCGTTAAAGTTTTCGAGAACCTACCGTAAATAGGTTTTGGTAATAAATATTAAGTGACAATTTTCTTTTGGCATTTTGAATGAGTGAATAACGAGTGGCAATTACAACAGGCTTTGAACAACACGAAACATCGTGCCATTTGCTATGTACCTATATCGTAAATATACCTTTTACAATGGAATTTTGAGTCATTAAATTAAAATCCTAGCTAATATTTTGATCTATTATTGATAGTAGGTAATTCTCGCTGTTTATTTTGATTATTTTGAAATTTATTTATTATTTTCTTGTAAATAAAATATAATTCAAACGAATTTAAATGCTTTGCAAATGATTTGCCTTTTTTTTTAACGCTGTGGAAATGAATTTTGCGCACTATCCCCCGCCGGTACCAGACGAGGGGGTGTGTAGGACTCGCTGGTCACCTATGCAACCGGAATACCCATTAAAACCAACAACGGTCTCTGCCGCGCTTTTACGGAGTGCCGGAGAGATCGTCTAGTGACATTCGATCCCCGGCACTCCTACGCAAGGCCGTCGGGCCACATCCTGTCCTCGTTCAAGGCGGTGGGAGGAGATGCGCGTATCGGCGCCTCCCTCTCCGTGGTCGCCGCTTAAGGAACGAGTTAGCGGACGCAAGTGCCTCACGTTCCCGTTCCGCGACCTCCTTCCGAGCGATTATCCTCTCACAGAAAGAGGCCATCGACGACCAGCACCTTTCGCTGTAGAATATCTTTGATGTGACACTCAGCAGCGACAGGTCTGTTCCTATGACCGCTGACAGGTCGTGGCTCTGAGGCCCCAGGCGGGACATTTGCATATTAAAATTAAAAAAATATGATTGAATTGAAAGGACTCAGTAAATTAATAAATGCCATCACACGGACTTAAATAAAGTCCGTGTGATGACGGAGTAAAAATATAGTTCACCACTCCCTCTCTTACACGTGGTTGTCGTAAAAGGCGACTAAGGGACATGATATGCATATAACATTTATACAAAAGGATTTCCTCCTTTTTTCCTTTTGATTTTCCTCCTACTCGACATAAAACCCTGCCAACAAGTCTGACTAGCGCGTTATAGTAGGTCAATTTCCCATCCAATGTGGAGGAGGTCCGAGCTCAACAGAGGAACTTGCAAAGGTTAAGATGATGTAGTCTGAAACATTATTACATAAAATCATACATGGGTATCATCATCACTAATCCTATCCTCGCCCGATGCTGGGCTGTGGTCTATGCCACAAATGAAGAGACAGTGTCGCTTGGCAGGCGGATGGGCGATCGCATTAATCGTTTTTACATAGAGAGCTATTCTCTGCCTAGTCTCTTTTTGAAATCCTTTACCGATTTTCACGACTACCACGGCAATTCAGAGATGCACGCCGTTACATGATTATAAGCATTTAAAATTTAGTTTAGTTAGTAAAAAATAATGATCCTTTCATTCTTTAAGAATTATAAATCTATATATATATATAAGAAAGTCGTGTTAGTTACACTATTTATAACTCAAGAACGGCTGTACGGATTTGGCTGAAAATTGATGGGGAGGTAGCTTAGAACCAGGAGACGGACATAGGATACTGTGTGACATGACATAAAATGTCAAAGAGAATACAAGTCACTATGAAACGTAGTATAAAAAAACGCATTTGATATGTAATAATAAAATGCAAATGACAGCTAAAGGTAATTTTGTCTATAGTTAAGTATGTTTGAAAATTTTGGTAATTATAATTTTGTCAGAAATCAATAATGAGTAAGTATTCTTTTTGAATCATCATTAATAATGCCGCGACCAAGACGAT
Organism: Lymantria dispar; assembly: GCA_032191425.1. Lineage (NCBI taxonomy): Eukaryota > Metazoa > Arthropoda > Insecta > Lepidoptera > Erebidae > Lymantria > Lymantria dispar. The sequence continues at coordinate 23,053,006 of CM063454.1, read as the reverse complement.
CGAATCTTTCCCGACAAAGCTGTAATGGTTCTTCCATTAGAGACTATATTTTCGGAAATTTAGAAAATATATTTACGAAAAAAATTATGGCGGTACGAAGTTCGCCGGGTCAGCTAGTTATTAGATATAAGCCTATCTTGCATCGAAAAGATAGTTAAATTAGTCTACCTTACTGCCTGTTAAACGATTTCGCATAGAATTTGATTCGAATTAACTTTTAATAGGAATGATTATTTTTCTGCGTGGAAACTGAGTAAGAATGTAATTCGCCACTCCTTCTTTGGCACATCGGCGTCGTAAAACACATCTAAGCTATGCAAAAGAAGGCAAACTCGAGAAAAAACCAATACGTTTGACCAGTATGGTATAGTGGGTCAATTTCCCTACCATAGTAGAAGAGGCCCAAGCCCAACAGTGGGACATTTATGGTCTTAGTCGAGATGAAATGAGGAATTAATATGGCAATTCTTTTTTGTACAGATAAATTATCAAAATAAGGATAGACCATAATAGAGTCCATACTTCTTTATGAAAATATTTTTTTATTTAAATTAATCACTTAAAAATGAACTATAAATACCATTTAATTAAAATAAAATTAATTTTTGTCTTAATAATTATGTCTATTTAAATTTATAAACACCAATTAATTTCAATAGAACCAGATTTGTATTATAATTTGCTTTAAAATACAGTGTTTATTTTTATTATTACATTGTATAATGAATTATTTATTTACATAAACATGGTAAGAAAAAAAATACAAAACCTATGGAATTTAAAAATGTATAATGTTTATGTATATATTTTTATAGAATAACTAGCAACCGCCCTCGCTTCGGTTTCAGTCTTACTCACGTAGTTCCCGTTCCCGTGGGAATATCGGGATAAAATATAGCCTATGTTACTCCCTGATATTATAGCTTTCCACTGGTGAAAGAATTTTTGAAATCCGTTCGGTGGTTTAAGCGTTAAAGCGTAACAAACAAACATCCTTACTTTCGCACTTATAATATTAGTATGGATTCGTACTATCATCATCATCGCAGCCCACATACATCCCACTGTTGAGTTCGGACTTCCTCCACAATGGGAGGGAATTTGACCAACTACACCATGCTGGTCATACATGTTGGTATATGGTTGTATTTCGAGCTTTCCTTCTCTTGCATATATGTTATATTATATCCCTTAGTCGTCTTTTATAAAATACACGGACAAGATAGGGAGTGGTGAACTGTATTCTTACTCCGTCACCACACGGACAATAATAATATAATATATATGTAAGAGAAATAAAACTCGATATAAAACCCTATACCAACAAGTTTGACCAGCGTGGTTATAGTAGGTCAATTGCTGTTTATTGTGGAGGAAGCTCGAACAGTAGGAACTATATTAGCTGAAAAAATTGGCTAAGTGCGAGTCGGAGGAGTCGCGTACGTGGGCCCGTACCATTATCTTAAAAAAATCGAGTTTGTTGTATGGAAGCCCCCCCTTAAATATTTATTTTATTTATTTTTAGTATTTGTTGTTGTAGCGGCAACAGAAATACATAATTTGTAAATATTTCAACTGTCTAGCCATCGCGGTTCTTGAGATATAGACTGGTGACAGACAGACGGACGGACAGATAGCGAAGTCTTAGTGATAGGGTTCCGCTTTTACCCTTTGAGTACGGAGCCCTAATAAAATGAACATATTTCATTTAGTAAACATATCATAGGTAAATAAGTTTATATGGTTCTGAATTGATGTAGAAGTATGTAATTCCATTCCAATGTCCATTCATCCATTGGCCTATGGACCACTGTTGGACATAGGCCTCCCCACGAGAATGCCACTAATGCCAAACGTAATTAAGTACCTATTTTATGCAAAAAAGAGTGAAGTGTTTACATTTGAAGAGACTTAAAATATCGATATATGTACAAATTAAACATTTACAAGCCATATACGTTGTGCTATGGACCATGGGCCTACTCAAGAATGACCAAATGGCTTTATTACACGATTTTTTTTTGGGGGTGTGTTACGGTCGGCGCACTCCTCGCCCAGTTCCGTCCGGGGCGACAGAGGGACGTCGCCTTCGTCGTTGGGCCGACCACCGGAGCAGGGTGACTTGTCGTCAGTGGTCGGCCCGACGGAATACCCCCTGAGGAGTACCTTCTCCTCGACCGACGTCCCCCCTCAGGGAGGACGTCGGTTTTATTACACGGTTAAACGGAATCATGTAGGGTTTTATTTTGGGATATACCTGTATTGCAGTTATATCTTTCACTTGTTTTTTGGCATGGAAGGAATTTAAATAAAAATAAGTAAATAAAATATTCAATATAAATAAATATAGTTTAAAAAAAACTAAAAACACGCTTTCAACTAAAAAGTGAAAAATAATTTTCAGTATAGGCAAAAAATAATAATGAACGAAATATATTAATATTATTGTGAAATAAGCGTGGGGTGCTTTGTGCCACATTTTCGTAAATCGAGCACCCCACGCTTTTGTCTGACAGGTGCGCAAATTTTAAATAAAATCGAATCGCTCAAAGTAGGAGAAAATTGAGTTCAAAGAGTTTGATTACAAGAAAGAATATATACAGGTGAAACTAATAAAAGCGTGTTAAAAAAGGATACAATCTATGTTTCATATCTATTGTTCCTACTTCTTATTCGAATTAAAATGACTCAATATTCAGTAGAAAATAATAATAATAATTCTCTATTTTTAATATTTTAAGGCGTTAATTATTTAATAAAATATATGTTTTAATATCTTCCTTTAATAAATACATAAAATAATTTTCCGCTGCGTTATTCGAGGCCATCTAGTGCATGACTTTTTGCAGACTTTATGATAAATTAGTCTGGTTTCAAAGGTGCATTGTTTTATTTAGAAAGGCCGGATATTATTGAAAATTTAATAATACTGGTGATTTTTTTCTTTTTGAATGATTGTGATTATCTATACCAATAAATAAAATTGGAGTGTCTGTTTGTAATGTCAAAATAATAGGCTTTTTTCATGCTCACACGGTTATTTGCACTATACATAAGCCTAAAAATCACTTTATATTTTTTTTGTCTGTTTGTCTGTCTGTTCCGGGTAATCTTCAAAACGGCTGGACCGATTTAAAAAATTCTTTCACCAATGGAAAGCTATAATATCAGGGAGTAAACTAGGCTATATTTTATCCCTCTATTTCCACGATAAGGCGTCAGAAATCGAAGCGAAGCGAGGGCGGATTGCTAGTTATTTAATAAATTCGCTTTCTTAATTATAGCTTAGATACTAGCAACCCGCCCTCGCTTCGCTTCGGTTTCAGTCGTCTTTCCTGCGTAGTTCCCGTTCCCGAGGGAATACCGGAAAAAAATATAGACTAGCTTACTCCCTGATACTATAGCTTTCCATTGGTGAAAGAATTTTTGAAATCGGTCCAGCCGTTTTATAGATTACCCGGAACAAACAGACAGACAGACAAAAAAAAATATAATGTGTATTTTAGGCATATGTATAGTGCAAATAACCGTGTGAGCATGAAAAAACCTATTATTTTGACATTACAAACAGACACTCCAATTTTATTTATTGGTATAGACAAACAAACTACTACGCGGAGATGTAATATAGGCAACCACAATGCACAGTATTTGGCTCTTATATATATATATATTATACACTAGCAACCCGCCCTCGCTTCGCTTCGGTTATAGGTTATAGTCGCTTTACCCGCGTAGTTCCCATTCCCGTGGGAATACCGGGATAAAATATAGCCTAGTTTACGCCCTGATATTATAGCTTTCCATTGGTGAAAGAATTTTTGAAATCGGTCCAGCCGTTTTGACGATTACCCGGAACAAACAGACAGACAGACAGACAGACAGACAAAATTTTTTTAATTGCTATTTTAGGCATAGGTGTCGTGCAAATAACCGTGTGAGCATGAAAAACACCTATTATTCTGACATTACAAACAGACACTCCAATTTTATTTATTGGTATAGATGAATATTTATACATGCATGGGTCTACAAAAGTTGCTGTGCTGCTATATGTGGATTACCGTTGTTTCTCCATCCTTCAATGTCTCAACGTCCACAGTCAGACTTATTCCTCCTGAGGGATAAAATGCTATACCACCACGCTCGGTAGTTGGTCTTAGAAGTTTCTTAGGTGAGTGTAGTCTATACTGATATCATAAAGAGAAAAGATTTGTTTGTATGTACTGAATAGCCTCCGAAACTACTGGACCGATTTCAAAAATTCTTTCATCAATGGAAAGCTATAATATGAGGCAGTATTATAAGCTATATTTTATACCGGTAATCCTACGGGAACGGGAACTACGCGGGTAAGGCGACTGAAACCGAAGCGAAGCGAGGGCGGGTTGCTAGTTATTTATATAGTCCTTCCATGTATAAATTATATTTTGCCTTAAATACATTACCAAGGAGGATTGACATCAGGCAAGCGGCTGGTCTATCACCACACGGGGTACTTTCCTTCCGACTGGTGCAGGTATTGACGGGGCACGGTAGCTTCGGCAAGTACCTGCACACGGTCGTGAGGAGAAAGAGCACATCGTCCTGCCACCAATGCGATTTTGACGAGGACACGGCGTAGCACATGGTCGAGGTGTGTGCCGTGTTGGCAGAGTGGTATCGTGAACTCGTCCCAATTATCGGTGTCGATATGACGCTGACGACCGTCGCTAGAGATCGCCCTAGCGATGGTCGGCAGAGTCAGGCATGTTGAACATCAGCTTGACAACGTCATGAACTATGACGCGATCGCCGCTTTCTGTGAGGTAGTTATCTTATGGAAGGAGGTGGTGGATCGTGTGCGGGAGGAACTCCTTTATGGGAAAACGACTCGCCGTCGGCGACTTGGCCGGCCGAGGCGCGAGTGCCTACGCCTGATGCCACTCTATGTAAACCTCGAAATAAACCTCTATACCAACCCGTCTGACCAGCGTGGTATAGTAGATCGATATCCCTCCTATTATAGAGGAGGCTCGAGCCTGACAGTGGAATGTATGTTCATGACAAGCGGAATCCCTATGTGTGTACAAAGTACGCATATGAGAATTTAAACTCCTTTATCCATTATCCTTTATCCTTCATCCTTTATGTTTTATCCTTTATCTCATTCCCTCGTCGGTTGAATCGTATACATTTATGTGTTTGTGTCTCTATGGACTCGCTTTTTCGTGTCATCGAGTTTGAAATCACAACGATTCTAAAGAAGTTTCACTTCAATCTATACCAATAAATAAAATTGGAGTGTCTGTTTGTAATGTCAAAATAATAGGCTTTTTTTATGCTCACACGGTTATTTGCACGACCCCTATGCCTAAAATAGCAATTAAAAAATTTTTGTCTGTCTGTCTGTCTGTCTGTTTGTTCCGGGTAATCTTCAAAACGGCTGGACCGATTTCAAAAATTCTTTCACCAATGGAAAGCTATAATAACAGGGCGTAAACTAGGCTATATTTTATCCCGGTATTCCCACGGGAACGGGAACTACGCGGTTAAAACGACTATAACCTATAACCGTAGCGAAGCGAGGGCGGGTTGCTAGTAAATGATATAAATGCTTGGACTTTTGTGGCAAAAGGATTTAATTATTAAATATTAACAATTACTTAAGTCAAATAACGTTTTTCTGTCAAGTTTAGTAAATAATCACGGAAGTGTTGTGCTTATAATATTATGTAGTATTAATGAATAATATACGTTGTGTTATTAATTAATTATACTAATTGCTGTGGACGAATGCGACTACAATTTTAATGAATATTTATAATCTCAGTCTCGACATTTGACAGTTTTTCTTATTCATTATTTTCCATTTTTATATCAGTATTTTTTTTGGAATTTAATAAGACATGTAATAAAATTATTTAAACATTTTATCTCATTTCATCTCAACCCGTATAAACGTCCCTTTATTGGGCTTAGGCCTCCTCCATTATGCGTGGGAAATTGATCTACTATACCACTCTGGTCAGACGTGTTGGCATAGGGTTTTGTGTTGAGTTTCCCTTCTTTTCATAGATGTTATAAGCATATTATATCATCATAGTCGTCTTTTACGACAGCCACGCGCAAAACAGGGGGTGACGTATTGTATTCTTACACCGTCACCACACGTACAAAGTAATTTAAAGATTGACTGATTATTAAAATAGTAAAAAAATTGTAATTAATAGATTTTTCGTGCTCATTAAGAATTTCCTTATTATATTAAAAAAAAAATAACAAATTAATGGCGTTGAGCTTACTGAAAATATAAACGTATTTTTTTTAGTTACAATACGAAATAAAAGTTCACGGATAATATAATTTACAAGAAAACTTAATTAATACAAATACATAATACTTTATTTTACATATATTTTTAACACAATATAAAATACAAAATAAATAAATTAAAAACAGTAATTCCATCCGCGATTAAAACATTGTAGTTAATAATTAGAATTCTAGAATGTTTCGAAATCTTCGAGCTTCGTTCAAATCAGCGTATGTCCGAGTAAAGAAAGAAAGAATGTTTATTTTGGGCTTTACAGCATGTTTTTAAAACTAACTTATTTACTAGATATTACTATTATAAAAACAAAGACTATTAAAAAGAATATGAATAATAGCAAATATTTAAAATGCTGTAGTAGACCAAAAAAGGTTCTATCTCAGCATAAGCTGCAACACGGAGGTGCTACAGCGCTGGTTTTCAGATAAAACCATTACGTTGAGTACGGGCCGTCACGACATAATTAAATCGCAATATAATAAATATTATTATTATTAATATATATAAATAATATTACCAATAAACATATATATGCACATTAGTGAGCATTAAAAATAAAGTAAAAAGATCAACAAATTAGAAAATTAATAATTATAACTAAATACTCAATTTCATATACATAGATTAACGAACACATTAACAATATTTGTTACTGCAATATCCTCAACTCATAGACAAACCGAGCCGTTTTGCACATGAGTACTGTCCTCTATCGGGTTCGTTCAATCCAATCGTTGTGCTCGATAGGAACGGATCCATAAATCCCAGAGCGCATTCTGTGATCTCGCAAGTACCTCTGGTCACACCAGCTCCTTCTGGGGCGACGAAGCGGTGGCGCGCGGCCCTATAACCCACCCTAGCTGCTCTCCTTCGCCGTTACGACGACCATCGGTACCGAGTTCCTTGTCCTCCGTAGCCGGCCCAATATTTGTTCAACTATAAGGTATAGCCTTCTTGCCCATCATCGTCATAATCATCATTCAGTTCTTATCGTAACTACTCATGGTCGATGCAATATGACCTTTGCCTCCATACAATTCTATCAGATGTTATGTCTGTGGTTACTACCTGCCTTTTCTTTGGTTTTCATCATCATCGCAGCTCACATACGTCCCACTGTTGGGCTCTGGCCTCCTCCACAATGGGAGGGCATTTGACCTAACATACCATGCTGGTCAGATAGGTTGGTTAGGGTTTCATTTCGAGTTATCCTTCTCTTGCAGATGTTATGTGTATATTATATCCCATAGTCGTCTTTTACGACATCCACGGGCAAGATAGGGAGAGGTAAATTGTATTCTTACTAGGTACGTCACCACACGGGAAAGGTTTGGTTTTCGCTTGCCTCTAAAGCATTTATTCCTATCACATCACATGGCTCTATCAGGTTAAACTTTCACTTCTTAACCTCTCGGTCATTGGCACAACTTTCAAATTTTCTTTTATAGGGCTATTCTTTATTTTATACATTCTCATCTCGCCGTATCTCGGTATTCGCACCTCCGCTACACGCAGTTATCTCTTATAAACTTCTTCTTCTTTTTATTGAATGGCAATGAGCTACAATAATATGAGCTATTGGTGCCAGTGTCGAGTATATTGATTATTATTCACGTCTTTAGTCTTAGTCTTTCAGTCAGTCGTTAGCATGACTTGGTGCTGATATCCAAGTCATGCGTCTCTGGATATTTGGGCACAATGTCAAAATGCACGCAATTCAATATTATATCATTTTCACTACATTTCAGAATTTTATCTGCATTATATTACATAAAATATCAGCAAAATTATTCAATATAACACTTTAAAACACTAAAAGAATGAAAAGAATATAAAAGCGCTACATGACATTTTGACATTCGCGTCAAAAGTCCTCTTATAAACTTATTTCACAATCAAGGGAAAAATGTTCTTTGACATTTGTCACTTGACATGTCATTGACATTATGGGACTGATAGTCATTGCAAGTTTAGAATTATTGTATAGATTACTTTAGTACTAATTAACGGTAGATTAGGCTTTTTCTATTATGACTGACTAAATATACACTCTCTTCCGTGTGGTGACGAAGTAAAAATACCATTCGCCACCACCTCTTTTACCCGTGGGTATAGTAAAATATGACCAAGGGAATATGCATGTAAGGTGAAGGACAACTGCTAAAGATGGCAAACTTGAAATAAATTCCAATACCATCACGTTATCTATAAGAGGAAGTAAGGAAAAATAACAAAACCCGATGTCAACCTAATCTACCTATAATATAGCTGGTGCACCATAATAGCACATTTTTCCTATATTTGGAGAGAAGACCTTTTCCTTTTCTCATGCATGTAATCCCTTCGTGAGTATGTACCGGCCGAATGGAGGGATTATATCAGAACCTGGGTATCACCTCTTAAAACACATTCTGCCCGAAACCGTTACGTACCGGACTGTTTTTATACAAAATGTCCCATAAGTAGTAGACCAACGGCCTATGAGAAGTTGTGAGACTTATTATCTAACAAAAATACTCAAATTTATTGTCCTAGGTCTTACATAACGATTTTTGATGTTTACGCGAGCACTATATAGTGCTAAATAACTAAATTTGTACCAAAAATATGGCTCAAAACTTAATAACTAATTTTCTGTAGCGGGTAGATAATTATAAAAATCTGTAATAACGTTGACTTGTTTGAACGTCAGATATCTTAGTCCGCCCGTGACCATGAATACTGTAAAGTGTTTGAAATGTCGGGCAATCAAATACGATAAAATCCGTAAAAGTAGTATCCGTAATACAAACACGATAAAATCCGTAAAAGTAGTTTTATTTACAATGTCCTAGGTCTTATAGTTATGAAATTAGGATTTTAAAATGTGATGAAAATGTCATCCATGTAAGCTAAATATTAAATTTTACAAAATTTTTCTTTTATTTTTTTGTTATTTTTTGTTTAAAGTAGTTAAGAATACATAAGTCTTCCTAATTAAAACGATATTCTGGCGTATTTATTAATACATGAATATTAAAGCATACAACAAGTGCAAATTGTATATCTAAAATTAAATTTGAACCAAACTGGTGTAAAATAAATGTATTACGGTCTTCAGGAACTGTATTTTAAAACAAATGTATCTAATACCAATTACATAAAGGTACTAGCAACCCGCCCTCGCTTCGCTTCGGTTTCAGTCGTCTTTCCTGCGTAGTTCCCGTTCCCGTGTGAATAGCGGGATAAAATATAGCCTAGTTTACTCCCTGATATTATAGCTTTCCATTGGTGAAAGAATTTTTGAAATTGGTCCAGCCGTTTTGAAGATTACCGGGAACAAACAGACAGACAGACAAAAAAAAAATATAAAGTGTATTTTAGGCTTATGTATAGTGCAAATAACCGTGTGAGCATGAAAAAAGTCCATTATTTTGACATTACAAATAGATACTCCAATTTTATTTATTTGTATAGATAATACTGTAGTTTAAAGTATTTAAAAATTGTTGAATTGGCATTGGTCGCTAAATTCCAGAAGTTTTCAGGTATTCAACCCACTATGTGATTCCGAGAATAATTGTACAAAATGGCGGTAGAATTCTTTTGTATTGTTTTGGACCAATAATTTATAGACGATATTAGAACACTCAAACAATGAGTAGTCCAATTTCATTATTACTCTAGATTCAGCGGATTTTTAGAAACTTAATTTTTAATAAAATATAAATGTTATTTTTGGATCATCAACATATCCCACTGTTCTCCCTCTTGGGCTCGGGCCTCCTCCTTTATAAGAGGGAGTTTGATCTGTTATACCACGCTGGTCAGATGTGTTGGTGTAGATTTTGAATTTTCCTTCTCTTGATTTTGTCTATATATTACATCCCTTAGTCGTCGGTGGGGAATTGAATTCTTACTCCGTCACCACATGGATATGTTTCTCTTTTTTTTAACAATGAAAACAAATTCGTCACGGCCGAAAAATATATTTAAATTTTTATTAAGTTATTTTCTGAAAATTATAATGAATAATAATTAGGCTAAAATACGTAGTTACAAAGCAAAAAATAATAATAATATATAGATAGATACTTATATATAAATACATAGTAGGTTAAAATAACAGAGCATATATTTTGTCATATATTTATTATATTAAAACTATTATTAGTTTAGTAATGATAATGATGTGAAATTAAATATTCAAATTAAATTATTTACTAAAACAAATAAATATTTGTTTAAATAATAATATACCTTCATTAATTATATAAATTAATATTATAATAATATGAGCTTGTAAAGTTAATATTCACCATAAATATTATTCCCAGAATTTAATGCAAACAAAATTATTCAAACATTTTTTTTAAATTTCGCAATCAAATTTCATAATTAACTAGACATTTTTTTATTTATTGTTAAGATAAGTTCATCGTGAAATAAGTACTCATAAAATAAAAATTAAATATTAATAAATTTTTGATAAGGAATGTAGAAAGAAGAAAGAAAAAAAAAGATAAACCATTTATTACTCCTTCACGGTAGGAATAAATAACACGTACTTAAAAATAAACTTTATAACATAAAGGCACTAGAAAATATAAGTAAATAATACAAAAACTGCAATATCTATATATTAATACGTGAAGCAAAAACTTTGTACCCCTTTTTACGAACCGTGGGTGATCGGACCGGGGAATTGTCCGTCACCCGCAGAGAGGCTGACCGCGCGACGGCGACCGACGTCCCAGGACGTCGAGAGGTGAGGTTACCCGAAAGGGTATTCCGTCGGGCCGACCACTGACGACAAGTCACATCTGCTCCGGTGGTCGGCCCAACAACGAGGTGACGTGGGTACGGGTGGGTTATAGGCCCGCGCGCCGTCCTTTCATCGCCCCGGACGAACTGGACCGCGCGTGCGCTTAAAAAAACCCCCCTTTTTAGGAAAGTTACTTGGATGGACAAGTATGAAATTTGGCACAGTTGAAGTATATAATGAGGAGAAGCGCATAAAACTGGAATTTCACATAATAATGGATTAGAAATACATTAAATTCATTTAAAAAGGCATTACGCACACTACCATGCAATCGCTACACACACACACACACTCACACAAACACGCTTACACACTTTAATTTAATTAATTAATTTAATTTAATAATTTACGGTTAAAATCTCTGGTCGAACTGAATATCAAAAAATCATAATTATGACAATGTCTAATAGACATTTGTATTTATAATATTAGTTATTAGTGAAATACAGCTTGCTCAATATACAATTATACATAAATAAAATTAAATGAAAATTGTATAGCAGAAAAATTAATTTAAATTAATTATGGCCGAATTATGACCACTCGGCGACCGCTAGTTTTTTTTTATTCCATAAAACTTAGTAGCACAAATGACAAGTATAAATATCTTTACAGTCACTGCTCTACTCCTATCTTTCTCCATAAACAGACTAGTTATTAATTTAGTGTAGTAGTTCTGTGTGGTGACGGAGTAAGAATACAATTCACCACTCCCTTTATGATCTATGGATGTCGTAAAATACAACTAAGAGATATAACATGCACATAACGTCTATGCAAGAGAAGGAAAACCTATCTGACCAGCGCAGTAAGGTAGGTCAATAATCCTCCTATTACGAAGGAGGCTCGAGCCCAGCAGTGGGACGTATATGAGCCGAAATGATGAAAATGATGATTAATTTAGTGCCATAAATTTAGTTCTTTGGAGTAAGCCCAAGGCCAAAATCTCTGAGAGCTAATAAGAAAGCTAGTGTAACCAACAGTTCGGCTAATCTACTTTCAGAATATAATTAACTAGTTTTTGCCCGCGACTTCGTCCGCGTAAAAATCATGTGTGGCAGAGGCAATCACAGATAAGTGTGTAGTGCGGTCAGGGTTCGACTGTTGCTCTGAATGATTCAATGCCAATCTGGTATATCAGGGAGGCGGTGTTATCAGGGGGTGCTTCTATACCTAAGGCGGCTGATTCCAGACTAATTGAAGCGGCGCAGTGGCCTCTACGTGAAGCGTGCAGGAGGCTTTGTGCTAACACCTCTGTTGTACTGCTCCCAGCTGAGCTCGTAATTACGGGTGATTGTATGGTACATTACCTGAGGCTGGACCCTCTAAGGGTTGGGCTTAATTCAAATAAGCGACACGTTTGGCCACACTCGGTATCGAGGTTGTGATTCGATGAGTCACGATGCCGCCTAGAGTAGCCCTATATAAAAAGAATGATTTGATGTTTCATAGACCCTGTAGCTATATACCGGTCGGCACAGCAACCACCGTTCATTCGGTTCCACTCGGTCTCAAATATTTTATCTGGTCCAGATAAAATATTTGGGTTTAGTACTCGACGGGCGACGGTATTTCAGGAGCATTTTTATCAAATTAATCCCCGGCTCGTTAAAGCGATGTTAAATGGTGACGTCTGAACGGGAGACTGGTTCGATCGATGGTCCTGTACGGTACACCTGTGTGAGCAAATTTTGGCTACTTATATTAAAACTTTCTTCTCGCACTCGCAAAAAGCCATGGTGTTTAGAACTACACGCGGATACCGCGCCATGTCCCACAATTGTGGGCCCAGCTAGGATACAGCAGATATACTTATAAGGTCTATGTTGCCTGGGTAGAACAGCGCCGTGAATTTATCGCAAGCATCACTGCCGAAGCTGCCGACCACTTAGATCATAGTCGACAGGTCAGGAACTGGTATGAGGTCGCCATCTTCTGCTTGGCAGTTATCTCGCGTAAGAACTCAGCGGCGCCAGTCAGGAAGAAAATCTTCAAGCTGACTCGTTCCACCGCTGTGGTGGTTGTGGTGGCTAGCCCGAGTGCTTGCGCTTTACTCTCTTTACATGATAGAATCATACTTTCGTCAATCGTCTATCTAATGTCGCGGGCCGGTCCATCCAAAGCGAGAGAGCCGGAAGCCCAACTTTCTGAGGGTGTTTTTGCCGGTGGTGGGTTTTGGTGATGACTTTAGTATAACCAAACCTCATTGGATGCATTCACACTCCCTTCATTTTCTTCACGGTAGGCAGCGACCTGGCAAAATACCATGAGTAGTAGTATCACTTACCACTAGGTGTGCGGTTTGCTCGCTTGCCAACAACAGTAATAAAAAAGCCAACCTAGTCAAAGACATGGATGACTGAAACGGGGATTGGTCCTCCACTCGTAGAGAGACTGAACGCGCGAGGTCTATACCATGACAATATAGTTTGCTGCCTGGCGTCAAAAAAGGGGTGTTCGAGTGACTCTGCACGACCTTCTTTTTCTATTAATTCTACAAACTGAATTTCGCGCTACACCCTTCACAAACATATAAGTGACGGACATAAATTACACCCAGTCTCAGAGCAACAATTTGTGGATGACACAAAAGATTGTCCGGCGTTGGGATTGAACCCGTGACACTGACAGTTGGTATCTTAACCACTATGTTATCAGTGCAGTTAATTAATCATTGCCGTTGTATGAATTTATTACTTGTGTATTAGAGTAAAAAATATGAAAGCATAATTCATTCCCTATTTTACATCCTTAGAAAAGAATATATCCTATGAGAATTGATTTTCAGAATAATTTTCTTTTATAATGAGTCTTTTTGTATCGATTTTCATTGAAGCAAGTTGTGCTGTAAGCTGTGTAGGTTACTATAGTTTTTTAACTATCTCACGGGAGCTCTTTTTATTTTCCGCAATTAAAAGTATCGTAAATGTTGACCGGGGATGTAAGGACCAGCATGCAAAATTTCATTTAAATCGGTCGCTTAGCTTCGAAATTCGTTTAATTAGCCCGTACAAACAGATAATCGAAACAACGTCTGCCTGCCTTCCGGTTGCCCACATGTCGACTACGTACGTCCCATCCCGTTTAAAGTAGGGGTACTTTAAACTCCGAGTACTCTGGTATCGCCAATAATACAATAACTCTGTTATCGCCAATAATAATTATTAGGAACTAATAACTTAAATATAAAATTTCATTGAAATAATGTAGGTAAATACGAAAAACTTGAATACCTACTGAATTTGCACCCGTCTTTTACCCCCTTAGGGATTGAATTCACAAAAAGGGATATCGGCAATAATCATTATCACGAACTTGTAACCTAAATACAACATTTCATTGAGATAACTTTAAAAATTAGAGAATTTTCATTCAAGTTTGGACCTCCCTTTTATTTTCTTAAGAGATGTTTTTCGAAAAAATATTTTACACCTATTTCATGATTTTCAATGAAGAATCTTCGTACTAAATTTCATTTGAATAACTTCAAAAACGGCAAAGTTTCATACAAATTTTGCACCCCGTTTGACCCCCTTAGGGGGTGAATTTTCAAAAATCCTTTCTTAGTGTTCCCCTACGTTATAAAAGAAACCTCTGTGCAAAATTTCAAGTTTCTATCCCTTATAGTTTAGGCCCTGCGTTGATATGTCAGTCAGCTTCTCCTTTTATATATATAGATTTGTAAAAACATTATCATCATAATAGGGTATTAAAACAGTAATATTTTCCATGAACTTAGATAATTGCCTATTTTAATTACTAATTTATTGCTATTAGATTTGTCGATAAATAGTGTTTAATTTAATTTTAATAATCTGTAATTAATAATGTTTTTTTCTTGTTTATTCCTGTTTAATGGAAGTAACAAAATTAACACAATAGCTTATGTAATGTGACACAATAAATAAATACGGAAATCGTCAACATCACGCATACTTTATTGTTATAAAAGAGATTATTATCTAAGAACTTCCCGATTATCATTTCCCATGATCCGATTTATCGTTAAGACGTTTATAAAATATAGCATTGTTGTTTATTGGAGGAATAGTAAACAACGCACTGCGATTCTCGAAGTTCTCAATCAATATATAAACCTTGGACAACTAGTCCAGTTATCAAATTTCTAGAGGAGAGGGTACCCGAAAGGGTATTCCACCGGGCCGACCACTGAGGACAAGGAACTCGGCACCGGTGGTCAGCCCAACAACGAGGGCGACGAGTTTCGGGTGGGTTATGGGCCCGCGCGCCGTCCTCTCGCCGCTCCGGACGGAATAGACGGCGTATACGCTGACCATAGCCCACCCAAAAAAAAAAAAAAACCAAGGCGTATCCTATTTCTAGAAAGAGGTTAGCCGACGAAACTAACTTGGCTGGGCTGCGTTCGGATAAACTGAAAAGGGTCTTCCCATCCAACATTCCTCAGCTTCTGAAAACACAGGTCTGCGACCATTGTGTGTTACCAGTGATTACTTACGGCGCGGAATGTAGTTCCTAAATCTAAGCCTCATAATTTGGTTAACTTAAAGTCGCTCAGCGTACTACGGAACGGGCTATGCTCGGGATTTATCTACGAGATAGTATCCAAAATATAGAAATCCGTAGAAGAATGGGTGTAATCGACATAGTACGAAGAATTAGCACGCTGAAGTAGCAATGGACAAACCACATCGTTTGACGAGCCGATAACCGCTGGGGAAGAAAGTTTCTTAAGTGGCGATCATGTATCGGACGATGCAGCGTAGGACCGCTCCCACTAGGTGGACTGACGAAGTTGGACCTGGTGAAAGTTGCTAGGCGTCGTTGGATGCAGGCAGCACAGGATGGCGCTCTATAGCAAAACACGAGGAAGGCTTACGTCCAGCAACGGCTGGCAATAGGCCGAAACACGAAACAACTAAATTTTCGTGTGGTAACGGGGTATAAAAACATCACCATCCCCTATCTTGACCATGGGTATTGTAACAGTGTACTAAGATATACAATATACATATAACAGACATGAAAATCTCGAAATAAAACCCTATATTAACCCATCCAACCGGGGTGGTATAGTAGGTCTATATCCCTCCTATTATGGAGGAGGCTCAGACCCAAAAGAGGGACGTATATGCGCTGAGATGATGATCAAACTGTGTGACTAACAGGTTATAGAAGGTCAATTTCCCTTCGATTGGGGAGGAGGCTCGAGTCCAGCACTGTGACATAATATATGCACTGAAATGATGACGATAAAATATTTAAATTATAATTAAATTTTCCTTTTTTTAAAGACACCCCTCACTAAGGAAATAATCCTTGTGTTGCGGGGGACTTCAAAAACATAAATAACGGACACAAATTACATCCAGACTCTGAACAACAATTTGTGGATCATACTAAGTGTTGTCCTGTGTGGGATTCGAATCCACGACACTGGCACTGTAGATCGATATTTTAACCACTACGCCATCAGTGCAATATAATGATTACACAAATTTACTTAAATGATAAAAATCATGTGGTTATTGTTAAAAATGTGATGCGAACTCTTAGTTTTCAATGAAAGCTGTAAAAACTGGCTAAGACAGTAGGAAAGAAGTGTGCTGTTGTAGATTACTTATAACATCAACTACAATTGTTTTGTCACCGAGCAAGGGTGATTATGATGATGGTGATTATGACATTATTTCTTATCGTGGGGAGGCCTACGTCCAATAGTGGATATGGATATACAGATTGATACATTATCAATATTATTATTACTACATCATTCATCATCATCATTTCAGCTCATATACGTCCCACTGTTGGACTCAAGCCTCCTCCATAATAGGAGGCTTCAGCTTGAAAATTGACCTTACTATACCATGCTGGTCAGACAGGTTGGTATAGGGTTTTATTTCGAGATTTCCTTCTCTTGTATAGTTGTTTATGCGCATGATATCCCCAAGTCGTCTTTTATGACATCCACGGGCAAGATAGGGAGTATTCAATTGTATTCTTACTACATCACCACACGTTACTAAAAAAGAAGAAAATTTCAAAACAGTCTTTGGCAAACTCTTCGATGAATGTGGTATATTATTGATGTCAAACATCTATAGGCGAGGGTGAACCTGTGAACCTGATCGTTGGCGTGGCGTTAACGCCACACTTGTTTATGTACATTTGTGTAACGAAACCATAACCTGTTTTAGAATTTTGCACAACGCCATCTAGTGAGCTCAAAATAAATTAAACCTAAAAACATACCTATAGTGATTACAAATGAAAATAAATGTTTATTGAATAATAATCATTTTTTTGGAAAAAAATCGTAATATTGTATTAATATATAATTATTAGTATTAATATATAATTAATAGTTTATGCCATATTAATTCCTGTCGTAATCTGTTCTTTTATGCATATATACTTGTACAAAATAATTTCGATGTTTCACATCTGCCAGGTGTTCTGAGAGTCGGCTCCTTTTTTTATAATTGTATAATAAAATTGTTAATATTATGTACCGTTGTAGCTAGATTATAAAGTCATGGTCACCGGGTCATCGAGCCAGTGTGGAATCTGCAGGGTCACCACCGTCTACATAACAATAGCCATTGTTGTATTTTTCATTGCTAATTGTACAGAATTATATTAACACTTAACAGAAAATGCAATAAGTCTAAGAATTCACTTAAAACAAAAGTAGTGACAAAATAAAACTAAAAGTATTATTTTCGCATGAAGTAATTTAACATTTTTTCATGGATTTGATTTTTTTTCTATTTGAATTAACAATTTATAGCGCAGGCTCGAGTGCAGCGTTGGAACGTACATGAGCGGTAATCTAGATAGTTTTCTAAACAATAAAAATGATTTTATTTCATAACAGCTGCTTCATAAGTCTAAATAAGGCTTTGGACTTTCATTTCTTCTTTTCATTCTTTTTGGTCATGCTCACATAGGGATCTACTTGCGGTAGCTGCGTGGAGCGGGTCTCTCCCTTCCCTCCATAGTGGTTGAGGGGAGTGATGGCTGCTCTAGTA
Source organism: Lymantria dispar (assembly GCA_032191425.1). Classification (NCBI taxonomy): domain Eukaryota; kingdom Metazoa; phylum Arthropoda; class Insecta; order Lepidoptera; family Erebidae; genus Lymantria; species Lymantria dispar. Next base: position 23,034,876 of record CM063454.1, on the reverse strand, counting down.
GTTAACTCGTGATCGGGTGCCGCTTGTGGGATCTGGTCCAGCCATAATCGTTTAAATTATATTAAGTGTCTTGCGGTTCGAAGGGCATCACACTGGAGCTTGTTCTTACAAAACATGTACACAATTGTATAACTAGTAAGAAGAAAAAAAAAATTAAAAATAATGACAAGCCCGCTGAGTTTCTTGCCGGATCTTCTCAGTAGCGGTCGCGTTCCGATCCGGTGGTAGTATATTTTTTTTGGAAATTGTAAACCTTTTTTTTTTTTTTTTGTGGGTGGGCCGCGGTCGGCGCGCCTCCGCACCACTCCGTCCGGGGCGACAGAGGGGCTTGAGCACGCAACTCCCGCGACCCACCCGAAGCCCACGTCGCCTTCGTCGTTGGGCCGACCACTGGAGCAGCGTTAACTTGTCGTCAGTGGTCGGCCCGACGGAATACCCCCTATTGGGGTACCCTCCCATCGACCGACGTCCCCCCCTCGGGGGGGACGTCGGTCTTTCCTCACGCGGTCGGCCTCTCGGCGGGTGACGGACTAATCCCCGGTCACGTCACCCGCGGCCTCGGCTAGGGCGGCATGAGGCGCAGATAATTGCGCCTGCGCCGCCCCAGTCGCCGGCGGCGGATCTCCTCATCGAGGCTGCGCTCCTCGCGCAGGCGATCCGCCGCCTCCTTCCGCGAGATCACCGTCTCGCAGAAGGCTGCGACCGCGTCCCAATTCCCGACGCTGTCGACCATCGCCCTAGCGATAGCCGGCAGCGTCAGGTCCGTACCGATGATTGCGACGAGTTCACAGCGCTGCACTGCCCAAGCCCCGCAGGCCTCGAGCGTATGGCGCGCCGTGTCCTCGTCACAATCGCAGTGGTGGCAGGACGGTGTACTCTCCCTCCTAACGACCTTGTGCAGGTATTTGGCGAAGCACCCATGCCCCGTCAAAACCTGCACCAGTCGGAAGGAGAGCACCCCGTGCCGCCTCTCCAACCACTGCATCAGCACCGGCCGGAAGGCCTCCACGGTTCGCACCCCGAACCGAGGCCTCTCCAGCCGGACTGCCCAACGGGCGATGACGTCTCGGCGGGCGTCGACGCGCCAGGCGGTGAGATCCCTTAACGAGACCACACCGCCCTCCGCTCGCACCCCCGTCACCCGCCGATATAGTCCGGCGAGCATCTCCGCCTCCAGGTCCCACGGGGGAGTCCCGGCCAACAGGCACGCTGCCTCCGTCGCCACCGTGCGGTATCCGCGGATGGCCCTGACCGCCATGACCCTCTGTGGTCGCCACAGAAGGGCCCTAAGTCGGGCGGTCATGGACCCCGCCCACACCGGTGCGCCGTACAGGGCCATCGACCGGATGACCCCCGCGTACAGCCGTCGGCTGGAAATTGTAAACCTGACAATATGTAAGTGCCCTCTCAGGGTTTATGCATAGTAAAATAATTTGAATTTTAATTTGAGCACACAAAAGCTAAAAGACATGGAGGACATTTTTTCGTTAAATTTTTTTCATAGAAACCTTTACCTAGGCTCTCGTATATTGTACACAGTTTAATCTCGATAAAGATTTATTTTAAACATAAAGAGAAAAATGAAAACATTAATTTTTATTTATTATGATGTTTATTTTAATTATGAAGTTTATAAAAATTTTATGAAAAATACGTAAAAAATATTGCATCGTAAAATTTTCGTTAAAAATTTTATAAGGTTTATGCGATGCAAAAAAAACACTTATAAATTTTAGTGTACATTAACGAATCAGGGTGTCTTATCGCAGACCTTAGACCAGTATAAACGTGCACTGAATGATTCATTCGTGGCTACGTCAACCTTGACGCGTCAGCTGAACCATATTGACACCAGAATCTTTTAGGAAACAACCTTGCTACAAATTTAAAATAAAGATAGTTATCTGTCGATGAATTCATCAGTGTAGTTGTTTATTTTATAAAAACTATCTATGTTTATAGATGTTATATTAAAGATTCTGTTATCACGAATAAAAATATGAATTAAATATACGAACCTTATTTTTTAAGTGAATAGGAACTCATCATCTATACTGATATATAAAGCTGAAGAGTTTGTTTGTTTGAACGCGCTAATTTCAGGAACTAATAGTCCAATTTGAAAAATTCTTTCAGTGTTAGATAGCCCATTTATCGACAAGGCTGTAGCCTATATATCATCACGCTAAAACCAACAAGAGCGGAGCACCAATGAAGAATGTTTCAAAATCGGAGTTATTTTCCTTTTGGGAGCTTCCACTGCGTTAACAGTTAAATTTTTGCAAAAATCATGTGTGATAGAATCGTATTATTAAAAAATATTTTCACCATCTACGTATACAAAGTTTTAGGTTAAAGTTAGCGTTAGCCCAAAGTATCTATACCAAGCGGACGAAGTCGCGAGCAGAAGCTAGTTATAAATAAAACGGGCGGACCGCAGCTTCAAAGCTCTCGTTGGAAAAAGCTGCGCTTCCCTGCTACAGAGATTACGCTCCAGTTCACACAGTATCCTGTCAGTGCTAAACTATAGGTGGGATTGTCCAATACTGGAGCACTGGATGCATTTACACGCCCCAGTCGCAAAATGTAATGTGATTTAGCTTTTGTGTTAATATGATTTGTTAAATTATTTTAATTCTGTGTGTAGTGTTATTTTTGTTATTTTTATTTTTTACTAATCCTAGCTACCTAAGTATTTTTATATTACTAACATTTATGGATCTATATGGTCTGCAATAAATAGATATTATTATTATTATTATTATTATTATATACGAAACAGGCACTCAAAAATGAAATACAAACGCGGTAAAATCCGTAAAAATATTTTTATTTATAATATGTAATACTCGTGTAAATATTAGAAATCAAGGGATATTAAGTTGTAGTTAACTCTTTGCCGTTTTATGTTGCCATAGGTACTTATAAATTGGCGTTAACACTCTTCTATGTATAGTTTCTGTGCCTTTATGGCACCTATTGTAAAGATATATTATTAATTATATGGCCAGTACTTTCTTTCATACGTTATCATATTATTATCATAAAAAAATAAGTAGCTAGTTTCTTTTTCATTACAAAACCGAGTATTCTTTTAAGTGGAAAACTATGGCCCTTTATGTTTGAATTAAATATTTAAATTAAATATATAAATCCCTTTTTTTATTAAATAGTTGGAAGCTATTAAAGAAGGCTATAAATGTAATATTAGCAAGGTTGAAGCAATATGGACCTTAATGTTAAAAGTAATTTAAATAATATATGGGTGATCTACTAATTGAATATTTCCTTCCGTAGAGGTAAAATATCATTTTAATTTATAAATATGTAATTAAATACTGTCTGACAATTAACTTTTTATTTTATCTACGAAATAATAAGAATATATGTAATTATGGTTGCTATCTTTACATAATTTAGTTATGTATTTATTATTAATTATTATACATTTTATCTATATCATATATGTATGCCAAATAATGAAAATTAATTACATCCTTACGCACACACACGCAAACACGCATGCTAGCACATACACACATGCACATTCACACGCTAATTTAGTTTTAATAATTATGCTTAATAATTATTTTTGACTGCAGAGATAGCATAGTCGTTAACCTGACCTACTGGGCCAGTGGGGCGAGTTCAAATCCTACGCAGAACAACACTTTGTACGATCCACAAATTGTTGTTCTGAGTCAGGATAAAATTTATGTTCGTTAATTATAATATGATTTGTTTTTTAATAATATGTTTGTAGTGAATTGCAATTTAGGGAGCTTTAGTGCAGAGTGTTGTTATTTCCTAGCTAAGGTCACGGGTGGATGGATCGGGGATAGTCTGTCACCCGAATAGAGGCCGACTGCGTGAGGGCGACGTTCCGGTAACTCTGTCCTTGCCGGGGTGTGAAAGGGTAACCCGGTGGGCCGGCCACAGAAGTCTGAGAGGGAATAGGGTAGGTGATGGGGCCGCGCAGAGCTCACTATTCGCCCCGGACAGATTGGGCTGGTTATGTCCAGACCCACAAAAAAAAAGGTATTGTCATTTAAAAAAAACCTTTAAAATGTACATATGTGTTCGCGGAATACCAGTGCTATTTCTTTAGAGAGAAGTAGCATGAGGTGAGTCTATAGCTAGATTATTTTATGCAGGAAGCTCTTTTATTCAGTTATGTGTATTTTATTGGCTTTTAACGACAGCAGAATAAATGTTTTCCTTTCGATCTTTCTTTATAGTTCCACCCATCAGCTCGTAAACATCAACTGTTGGAGATAGGCTTTTTCACGAGATTGCTACTCGGAACTGTCTTTTGCCACTTGCATCCAGTGGTTCCCTATGACTCTCCGGATGTCCTCGGGCCCGATACCAAGATGAGGTCGTGGTAAGGCGAAACTGCTGTGACTGAGGCCTGTTTCTTTTTTGCATCCATATTTTAGTGGAAATAAAGTCATAATCGCGACATTTGACAGACATGTTGGCGATCGCAGTAGGTATTATACTTTTCCTAGGAGGTAGCTGCTGCCAACTTCCCTGCTGAGACACTTAGCCGATTCTTACGCCTCCTCAGGGCAAGTAAGGAGTGACCACACTTGTATTACATCCCGTTGCCTCACGCTGAAAAATTAATCTTTCTAGTCAATATTTTTTTAAATCAATGTAATATGATAATCATTATATTCGATGCTTTAAAATCACTGTGGTCATCATAGCTAATATTATAACTGCAAAAATGAAATACTCGAAATTAAACCTTATGCCCAGCTTTTTGACCAGCGTGGTGAGCCTCAGTTGCCCTCGAATGAAAAAGGCTCGTGTCTAGCTGTGATACGTATTTAACCTGTGTAAAAAAATATGCAATGTGTGTATATGCTTTTTTTATATATTTTATATACTTTTCTCTTTTTTTTTCTTTATATACTTTATTTTTTATTTTTATTTCTACTATCTATCTTTGAATTGGATTTTACTATTCTGTCTCCCCAAAGTACTTCCTTTTGATTACATACAACACAATGTATCACAATTCCATAGACGTTTTTATTAAAAATATGATTACTGAATATATGCAATAGAATAAACCCGCCGGCAAAAGTTCGTGAGCTAATAAAATGTAAGATATGCATCACACAATGTCATTTATATATAAGTATATAATACGAAGAATAAGTCAAATACACGCGTAGCTAGCTGATAAATGTATTATAATATTCATGATGTAAAGGATATCTTGTCACGTTCTGTTTCATTGCAGAATAAAGTATACATATATATATACACAGTTACTAGAATTTAAATATCAATATAATTGTCGGTTTGCTAAATTTAAAATGGATTGAGGTATCCAGACCTCGTAGGTAGAAGGGCTGATCTTTTGAAGATGGAGAAAGATTACAATTGAACATCGCTTCTATTTTATAGTTACGTATACTAGCAGACCCGGCCACGCGTTGCTGTGGCTAATGTTTTTGTTGTATTATATTTTATTAAACTATTTAAGTGGACCTGTAGGAGAACATCAGTTACGGGGACCACCATGCTTTTTTACATAGATGCCATTTGTAAAAAAATATGACTACCTCCATGATAGATTTAAAATAAATTTAACTTATACTTTAACCTCAACAACACGTGATGGTTATGCTATTGAATTGTAGCTTATATGACACGTTTGTAGGTTTGACATAGCAGCGCCATCTATTAATTAATTACTCAATCCAGTCAACAGATATCGGCATCTGTTAAAATCGTTTGGAGTTAACAGATAATTGTGAATGTCAAATAATAGACAAATAATTTTCAATAAAATAATATTGCGACTATAAATTAAGATGTAAGCTATCCTATCTTTCAAGTTGGCTCAAACTGCACACGGTGTGCAAATTTGATTAAAATCGGTTAAGTAGTTTAGGAGTCCATCGCGGACAAACAACGTGACATGTAATTTATATATATTAAGATTTTAAAGAAGACTAAAGGAACTGAGTAGACACTGAAGGATAAATAAAAGTTTATACGAAAATCTATGTTAATTCGATTGATCAACATGAAAAAATAGGACGAGACCCATATGCAATATTGAGACGAAATATGGGTTGGAGAAGTAGATATACAATCCATGTGATGACTGTGTAAGAATACAATGGTGCCTCCCCTTCTCTTCCGTGAGTGATCGTAAAAGACAACAAAGGGATGCAAGCATTATCTCACAAAAACTCCTCTACGGCAACAAGATCCGCCGCGGGTGACTTGGACGGTGCAGGCGCGAGTACCTCTGCCTAATACCGCTCCAGTCGAGGCCTTAGGTGCCTGAACAGAGAGGAATAGTCTGCCACTACAGCATGATATTGCATGTAATTTTATTTAAATGATATTTGCAAATAAATAAAAAATAGACAACCCCGCTGAGTTTCGTGGGGGGTCTTCTCAGCGCAATCGCGTTCCGATCTGGTGGTATTTTTAAGGGAAAATGTATAAAGTGACAATATGCAAATATCCCCGTGGAGTTTACGCATAATAAATGATTCGAATATGAATTTGACTCGCAGAGAGGCTAATCGCGTGAGGGCGCCGCCTCGAGAGGGGCGTCGGAGAGGGACTCGCCAAAAAAAAACTGCACGAGAAGGATAGGTCACAATACCAATCTATTTGAACCACTCTGTAGGAGATTTGAGTTCAATAGTTGGGACATATATCAGCTAAAACAATCCAAAATAACAATCAATATAATGCTTCACTGAGACAGTTAAATATTCGCTGTATCCGGTAGGTTTTACCGATACAGTCGATTACTATTTATTTATATCACAACGGATCTACTCTTGACGGATACAAACCATACAGTGCCATCGGGTTTATACCAAAACAAAACAATGCGGAATGATTATGCAAATAAAAAATCACGTCATACCAGAAATGTTCGATTTCTTTTCTCAGTATGCATATGCATATTTTTTTTTGTCGTGTAAGCACTAAGTTGTTCTTGTTTATAAAGATTAGTTGAATTGAGAATGATATTTTACATGCTTAGGGAATAAAACTCTATTTATGACATTATTGTCAGGTGGGAGTTGTAAAAACTGACTGAGGGGTTTTAGGTGACATTTAGGTCTATATAAGATTTTCTAATATTTTTCTAATATTACAATTAAAATTTTATGTAACAGTTACGCGATATGCCTTCCATATAGTAGCGGAGTGAAAATACAGTTCCCCGCTGTACAAGAGCCTGTGGGTGACCTCGGGCATGCCCATGTGACGACGTTTGATCAAAAATAAATTTTCAAGAAGGATTGACGTCAGGACGACGTGTTATACAACCACTGCTAAAACATTTGCTAAATGTACGATCAAAGAAAGGTACATTTTGCGTCGACCCCAAGTAATAGAGCAGAAAAATGATGTAATAAAACACAAACACAAATCAGCCATGGGGACTGTTGACAAAAGTGAAAACCGAAATCTATGAACAAACAATTGTTAAAATTGACTTTTCAAATTAATTGTTTGAACTTAAGTTTTAAATTTAAAACTTATTACATTTATCTGATTTAGATATCTATCAGCATAGATATAGTGACATTGAGATAGCTACAAATACATATAGTGTTAGCGTTAATACATCACGCGACCATGTCGACGACATGCATATAGACATATTTGGAGTACGTAAGGCAGTAAATGCATTTAAGACTACTACCTATAGAAGTTTTCACTGCAAAAAAATAAAAAGGGTCATTATTCCGTGTTCCGTGTGGTGACGGAATAAGAATACAATTCACCATCTTGCCCATGGATGTCCTAAAAGACGACTAAGGGATAAGAAGCATATAATATCTGGGCTAGAGAAGAAAAACTCGAAACAAAACCCTATTTATACACGTCTGACCAGCGTGGAATAATAGATTAACTCCCCTCCCATTATGAAGGAGGCTTGAGCCCAACAGTGAGACATATAACACTGAGATGAATAAATTATTCATTTTTTTAATGCCTAATAATTTTATAAACATTAAGAACTACATAATACACACTTTTTACTCTTGTCTCAAAAACCACAAAGTCTAATCTATTGAAAGATCACGACAAATATTGGTGTCGTTGCCATGTTAGCCTCAAGCAATAATTTAGATAATAGTCGCTGATTAATTACTAGCACTATATCTCAATGAATAAATAATATATTGATCTAATAAAATAAGCAAAGGATATTTATTAAAGCGACTGTATGTGTTTATATTATGAGATGCGTGCACTTGAGAAATAGATAATATCTATTCTAGAAAATATATACTTATATGATAAGCAAGGATAATTGGTATTTTTTATAATATTGAGTTTGTATGTGTTATAGAAATTTCCGTTTCGTCAGGGTGTGACGGGCATCATCATTTGCCACGCCACATTCATGGCATTCAGGGGCCTCTTCACGTCTAATTCGGTGCAGGTGCTTACCGAAGACCCCGTGTCCGGTAAGTATCTGCGTCATCCTGAAGGTCACGTGGGGCGCAACCGCCTCAACAGTCCTCCGTCCTGCTACGGGGGACTCAGCGTATTTTGCGCTCATTATTAATTGAGCGCTGTCCGTGTGGTGACGAAGTAAGAATACAATTCACCACTACTCCCTATCTTACCCATGGATGTCGTATAAGACGACTATGGGATAAAATATGCACATAACATCTGTGCAAGAGAAGTAAAACTCGAAATGAAACCCTATACCAACATGTCTGACCAGCATGGTATATTAGGTCAAATTTCCTCCCATTGTGGAGGAGGGCCGAGCCCAACAGTGGAACGTATGTGGGCTGCGATGATGATGATGATAGAAATTGTGATAACCTTGAAATAATCAACTGTGAATATACGATTTCATCATCTCAATATTTCATAATGGTAGGACTAGGACCACACTATTGACAGTTGTCTGTCTACAGCCGCGGGCCGGTCCGTCCGGGGTAGTACTACACACTCGCAGAAAACGACATCCGACTATCCATCCGACGTCCTCGTCACGTCCTCGACGAAGAGGACGACACTATCACACTCGCTCAACGTAGAGCCTACACGGCCCACGAGGCCATAACACGTAAATACCCGCGGTTCCGCCCTCGCCGTCGAGGTGCGAAACCGTGCCCCGCAAAAGTCACGAATCAAAACGTGGGCACGCCCACTTTACCTTCAGCGACGCCCCAAGCCGAGGTCCGTTCCCCACAGGGGGAGCCCTTGGGCAATGTCGCATAGCATACTTTTCTCCGGGTTGAGCAGCGCTCACTTATAGTCCGCGTCAAGCTGTCAAGGCTATCTGCGGCCAACAGCTGTACACACACACAAAAAAAAAGACGTCCGACTAGCAATTTGTTACTGTACTTCGTTCGGTGAGCGAGAGAGCCGGAAGCCCAACTTTCTAAGGGTGTTTGCGTGTGGTGGATTCTAGCCATTAGTATCACCGAACCTCATTGTATGCATTCCCACTTCCTTCACTTTCTTCGCGAGTTTTCCTTCTCTTGCATAGATGTCATATGGGTATTATATCCCTCAGTCCGTGTGGTGACGGAATAAGAATTCAATTCACCACTCCCTATCTTGCCCGTGGATGTCGTAAAAGACGACTAAGGTAATACAGGTATATCAGGTTATGGGGCAACTGTGCGAGTATGTTGTAGTTTAACGGTCATAGATTGTAATTAGAATGTATTTTACACAAAAAGCAATAAAACAGTAGGCATGTACAGACAGAATACATGTAGGCATGTAAAGCTTCGACAGTATAAATAGGTACCTATTATTTGCGCGAACGCTTCAATGGTAACGTAGGTACAAAGGCGAATCGTCAACGGTCATCGGCCGATCAGCTGATTTAAAGCGAAGTTTGCCTTGCTTATGCGAACGTAATCATTGATTTATTCAATTTCTAATGAACATTTAACAAAGTATGAATATGTTGCAGATTAAGTATCATTGACTGTAACATTTCAATCAGATTTACACGAAAAAGCGATGACAAAATCGGAAACTTTACATAACTCTAATTTATTAACGAATCAACTATCACTATTACTTAGCTCCCGTTTGACCAGTTGCCCCATAAGCTGATACACCTCTATAGTAACAGCACGGCTTCCGCAAACTCACTGCGTGGACAAAAAATGTAGGTGGATATAGGTAAGTACCTAGGTAAGTTCACCTGCAGAAATACTGACCGCGTGAGGTTGACGCCACGGCGATTTAATGCTGGTACGTCGACGAGGCAGTTTATGAAAGGGTAAGTCAAGGAAGCAGTACCGATGTACGTTGATATATGTAGGTACGGTAGTATAAATATCTCAATGCCGGTGGATTGCTCAATTAATAATGAGCGTAAAATACGTTGAGTCCCCCGTAGCAGGGCGGAGGACCGTTGAGGCGGTTGCGCCCCACGTGACCTTCAGGATGACGCAGGTACTTACCGGACACGGGGTCTTTGGTAAGCACCTGCACCGAATTAGACGTGAAGAGGCCCCTGAATGCCATGAGTGTGGCGCGGCAAATGATGATGCCCGTCACACCCTGGAGATATGTTCCGCCTGGGGACCTCAGCGCCACGACCTATTGGCGGTGATAGGAACCTGTCGTTTTTGACCATCACATCAAAGATGCTCAACAGTGACAGGTATTGGTCGTCGATGGCCTCTTTCTGCGAGGAGGTCATCTCTAGGAAGGAGGCCGCGGAGCGGGAATGCGAGGCACTTGCCTCCGCTGAATCGCTCTGTAGGCGGCGACCAGGGAGGAGAAGGCGCCGATATGCGCATCTCCTCCCACCACCTTGAAAGACGACAGGACGTGGCCAGACGGCCTTGCGTATGGGTTTCGGGGATCGAATGTCAACCAGGCGGAGATCGCCTGGTTGACATTCGACGACGATCTCTCCGGCGCTCCGTAAAAGCGCGGCAGGAACCGCTGTTGTTTTTAGTGGGTATTCCGGTTGCAAGTGACCGGCGAGTCCCACACACCCCCCACGCCTATCACTGGCGGGGGACGGTGCGTAAATACATTTCCACAGCGTTAACAAAAAAAAGGTAGTTGCCGTATTGCTTTAAAATTTTGTCCGATTTGTTAACCTTTACTGCTCCGGGCCAATTTACCACTCCGGACCAATGTCGCAGTGTTATGTATTAGAGCCTAAAATTTTTCTAGATAAACAGACTATCTAACAAAATAACATTCTTTTGGAATAAAATTTTTAATACTGAATTATAATGAAAAGGGTCACCAAATGTATGATATTCGCCATCATCGTCTCAGCTCATAATCGTGCCAATGCTGGGCTTAAGTTTTCTCCCAGTAGGAGGAAAATTGACCTACTATACCACGCTGGTAAGACATATTGGTACAGGGTGTATTTGACTTGCCGTGTAGTGACGGAGTAAGAATACAATTCATCACCCCCTATTTTACCCGTGGATGTCATAAAAGACGACTAACGGCTATAATATATAGGTATATAACATCGGTGCAAGAAAAGGAAAATTTGACATGAAACCCTGTACCAACACGGCCGATCACCGTGGTATAGCAGGTCAATTTTTCTCCTATTATGTAGAAGACACGAGCCCAAACAGTTCAACGTATATAAGCTGAAATGGTGATTTGACTTAAATGCAAGACGCGAGACTCTTCCATGCTCAGTCTTGGTCTTGCTTAAGTCTTGTAGGGCCAGACTTGGTTCATGGCAGTGAGGACTATCAGGGGTTAACGTACAGTGTCTTGGACTGCGGCGATGCTACTGGCAGGCGACCCGCCTTGGCCGCTTGTGGCTGAGGCGTTGGCGGAAGTTTACCAGCTCCGTGCCACAGCGCGGGCCAACGGCGAGCAAGTCTCTGCAAGGAGACTGGGCAGAGCACAAGAAGTGGCCCGGAGGGAGGTTATCCGGCGGTGGAGGAAAGACCTGGAGTCCCCCGTAGCAGGGCGGGGGACTGTGGAGGCAGTTGCACCGCGGTCTCCACCGCTGGCTTACAAGGAAGCACGGCACACCTAACATTTAGGGTGCTGCAGGTTCTTACCGGACACGGGGTCATCGGTTCAGTCCCACACGCCAGACCCCCCCCCCCCCACCGTCACTATCGGGGGACAGTGCGTAAATGCATTTCCACAGCGTGAACAAAAAAAAAGCTAGTCTTGGTCTTGCAAAAATTATGCGGTCTTGGTCTCGCATTTCTTGCAAGACCAAAACTGCAAGACCAAGACTTTTTTGGGCAACACTAATTTCGAGGCACGTTTTAGAAGGTTCATTACGTTTGAAATAGATGGCGTTACCATAAACATGAGTGGAAGATCAAGTTTAAAATGGATATTTTCTACAATTTATTCGGTACGATACCTGCCAAAACATACTCATTGAGTAAAAGTATCGAATACAAAGTATCGTGTACGAAGGTATCGAAAGAAAAGTACTCGATACCTAAAAGTATCGATACTTTTTTCGTGCCCCTATGCCTACCGTAAAGAAAACACTCTTCTTAAACCTCATGTCTTAGCGCGGCAACTCGGGAAACACAGCAGCAGGTAGTTAATTCCAGAGCTTGCACATATGTGGGAGAAATGATCGCTGGAAACGTACAGTTAAAGACCATAACGTTTCAAGTTGAAATGGATGAACCTGCTATGCTATATTATCCGGACCTCAGTTATACAGATTCACAATTATCCGGACTACCAACCGCGACCTATGTATTGTACCTACAAACCTACAAATCGAATTTATGCAAGCATGAACGTGTCTGAAATGGCATATCCCACCCGTACCGCGAGATCGCTACGCCACGCGTTTCATTATTATTTTAACGCATAAAATTATGTACATACTACATATCATATGCACAAAATCAAAGGAAACCTCCAAGCCAACCAAAATGAAATATCATAAAATATCAAAGAAAAAGAAAATTTGGTTTTGTGCATACAATAATCCGGATAATCAAATGTATGAAAAACCTTTCATACATTCGATTATTTGGATTTGCGATTATCCGAATGCCTAACGACAACGATTAGTCCGATTAATCCAGTTGCTACTATTTCTGTGTTGTTCTGTTATTACTAAACTACTATTCTATTATTGTGTTATTTCGTTTAGTAATGTAGTCTACCTAATAAATAATAAATAAAATAAAGTATGACGTAAATGCGCAGTCTGCGAATTGCCTAATTGCCATTTCCAGCGATATCCGATAGCAATTAGCGCAATACGTATGCGTCATTATTTCAAATATTTCGTAAATAAAACTACTTTTACGGATTTTATCGCGTTGATTTATGATTGCCGACGTTTCGAACACTTTACAGTATTCATGGTCACGGACGGACTTGCCGACATCTTAGTCCGCTTATTTATGTATAGTGCTCACGTAAACATCAGAAATCATTATTTAAATATTTCATTACTATTTTCGTTCAAAATTGTATGCTGAAAGAGTTCCTAGTTAATTATTATTTAGTAATTAATATTTGCACGTGAATTCTCAAACTCAAAGGTGTGTTTGAACTTGACCTTCTGTTGTAGCACGTGACTGTTAAAGTGACGGTAATGCAGTTTTATCGGGGGCACGGCAGTGTCCCCGCCAAGTCGAGCAAAAAAAAAAGTCGGGCAAAACGCAACACTGCCGTAACATACTTTTCTCGAAGCAATTCAGGCAATTTTTGACCCCCTATAACTTCATTGTGAACAAAACTAGAAGCCTGAATTTTTAGTAACCCAGCAGGCATTGTATACTCATTGTATATTTCAAATTTCATTCAATTTGAACCAATAGTTTAAGAATTATAACTAGTTAAAATTTCGTAATTTTGTCACTCACTGACTGACTGACCGATCGTCAATATTAAAGAGGCACTTCTAGCAGACATAGATGCTTCAAATTTAGAATACAATTAGTGTTTTGTGTATAAATGAAGGAAAAATTATGAAACATTGTAATTTTTGTCCAGTTTCCGAGATACACTAACTGCATAATTAATTTTGTAAACCCATATAAATATATAGGATTACAAAGTTATAGTGTAGTGCTTAAGGTACCAACGTACCGTGCTGTCGCGGGTTCGAATTCCATGCAAGGCAACACCTTGTACGATCCACAAATTGTTCTGAGTCTGAATGTAACTTGTGTCGGCTAATTATATGTTCTTTCCGTGTGGTGACGAAGTAAGAATACAATTCACCACTCTCTGTTTTGCCCGTGGAAGTCGTATAAGACGACTGTGGGATATAATATGCACATACCATCTGTGCAACAGAAGGAAAACTCGAAATGAAACCCTATATCAACATGTCTGACCAGCATCGTGTAGTGGGTCAAATTCCCTCCCATTGTGGAGGAGGCCTGAGCCCACCAGTGTGACGTATGAGGGCTGCGATGATGAATTATATGTTTGTAAAGTTCCCCACAATATAAGGATTATTATGCCCTTAGTGCAAGGCGTTGTCATTTAAAAAAAAAAGATTCAACAGGAGAGTGGGCAGCAGCTCTTGCCGGGGAAATGTATGATATCTCACTGTGAAACCAACCCGCCTACCAAACGTAGCGATTACGGCATTATTCCTCATATGGTGAAGAAAAATGAGCCCTAGTCATGGCAACTCTATTACCATTGAGCATCGTTGGATGCAGGTGCCACAGTACCGCACTTTATGGTGAAGCATGAGGGGGGTCTATGTTTTGCAGTGGATGGCGATAGGCTGAATAATGATTGGCATAATAGGTGTAGACAGATATCTAAATATAATTATGTTCAAAGATGACTTGTAGAATAGTCAATCAACGGAATGAAAAAGCAAGACTGGGATGTCTCAGTCTGGTACAATTGCAGAAGACTGGTGCTTATGCAATTGTATCAAAATCTCCCAAAGTATTAAGCAAACTAAATTTCCTGAAATTTACCGAAAGAACGCCATCATTAGGCTCGATTGCCATCAAAACCAAGAGGAGACTAGAGGAGATGTGTTCCAAAAAACCAATCAAATTTCTTTATTTTCACATCTCTCCGCTTAGTTTAGATAGAAATGGCTCATGCGGAAAGGAGAGATGTCTCATTTTTCAGAGAGTGGACTCTAAGAAAATCCGTTGTTGGTATTCAAGAAGTACAAGTTACCGGAAAGTAAAATAAGCAGGTCTATCTACAAAAAGAAATGAGATACCATCAAAAACAAAATTTGTAAAAAAAAACCAAGCTTTGCAACAGAGTTCTTCTACCATAAAAAGTTATGAGATCCATGTTGTACAACATGGATCTCACAACTTTTTATGGTAGAAGAACTCTGTTGCGAGGCTTGGCTTTTTTTACAAGTTTTGTTTTTGATGGTATTTTATTTATCACTAGCAACTCGCCCTCACTTCGCTTCGGTTTTGATCGGTTTGCCCCTGAATCTCCAATATCTCCAGTTCGATTTTCGGATCCGGAAAAATTTTATAGGATTACTCTGAGAGAAAAAATAACTAAGTTAATTCTTATAGAGACAGCTGTAAATAGTACACAGTCAAGCATTTCATTTACAATAGATTATTATATATAACATATATTATATTAAAAAAATAAAAACTAAAACCGAACTACGACATAAAACGAGTTATCGAATAAACACGGACAAAATCACGGGCAAATGCTAATAATATATATTTTTGAAATGTACAAGTAACTTACTTTCCAATGGTACCAAACAGGTCATAATTATCTCGATTTTTTTTTACACACTACTGTATGGCCACTAGAGGGCGTCACATTATATTCAGTGACACGTCAGATAGTCTATAGACAGTGGATGATCAAGACGCTTCTAACGATACCTCATTTGTCCGGTTCTAATAAGTATTTGAGGAGCTATGAGGGAACAGATGAATATACAGAGCCTGTCAAAATCACATCCCTCTTTTGGCTTTGACGTAGTCCGATTAAAATCATCAACATCATTTCGGCTCATATACGTCCCACTGTTGGGCTCAAGCCTCTTCACAATAGGAGGGAAATTGACCTTACTATATCATGCTAGTCGGACAGGTTGGTTTTGTTTCGAGATTTCCTTAACTTGCATAGATGTTATATGCATATTATATCCCTTACTTGTCTTTTACGACATCCCCAGGCCAAGATAGGGAGTGGTGAATTGTGTTGTTAATCCGTCACCACACGGTCGTATTATTAAAATAAACATTGTAAATACTTATCAAAATAATTGTGGTAAATTAATTCATACAACTACATAATCCATAAAATATTATTGATTACAATGTCCACTGGGCATAGGCCTCCTCAGGAGATGCCACTCAGAACGGTCTTGTTTATTTATATTTTCTGAATAGTATTTGAAGCCAAAAGATAAAGATATTTTCTCACTATAAAAACTTTTGAGTTCGACCCGCTCTGGGATTAAAATTAATAATGTCCATATATTATGTTTTATGTTTCTAGTTTCATTAATTTGGGCTCGGCCCCTTTTTTTCATTCTGTGGAAATGCATTTACGCACTATCCCCCGCCGGTTACAGACGAGGGAGCGTGTATGGCACTCGCCGGCCACAAAAGTGACTGAAATACCCACTAAAACCACAGCGGCCCCTTCTGCACTTTTACGAGGTGCCGGAGAGATCGTCTGAAGACATTCTATCCGTGACACCCCAACGCTTGGCCGTCTGGCCACATCCTGTCATCATTCAGGGCGGTGGGAGGAGGAGCGCATAGCGACGTCTTCTCCCTCCTCCTCCCTGGTCGCCGCCGGCGGAGCGAGTCAGCGGACGCAAGTGCCTCGCGTGCCCGCTGCATGGCCTCCTTCCTTGTCATGACAGCCTCACAGTAGGAGGCCATCAACGACCAACAGCTGTCGCTGCCGAGCATCTTAGAGAATATGGTCGGCAACGACAAGTCTGTCGTTCCCATGTCCGTTGATAGGACGTGGCGCTAAGGCCCCCGGCGGGGCATACTTCCAGTGTGTGGCGCGCATCGTCGATTAGCGTGCCACACTCATGGCATCCTGGAGCCTCTTCTCTTCCAATTTTGTGCAGGTACTTACCGAAGATCCCATGTCCGGAAAGCACCTAAATTTGGGTGGTTCTGGTGAGTCAGTGAACCACCTCCATTACTTACATATAGAGATATATTGTTAAAATAACCAGTACTTTTGCTACCGTTGCTCGTTGTTGCCAGTATGTATATCAAAATACAGCTCTTAACATTTTACTCAGTAGATCATGGCACGACACAGGAAGGGGGTGTAAGACAGTTTGGAATTATGGATGGGATCAAATAATTATGTATTTCTTATTTCTAATTAATAAAGCAGTGTTTCGTCTAATCTAATGCTATAATATTTTTCCCACTGTTGGGCTCGAGCCTCCTCCACAATAAGAGTGAAATTGACCTTACTGTATATACCATGCTGGTCAAACAGCTTGGTATAGGGTTCTATTTCGAGTTTCCCTTTTCTTGCATAGATATTGTATGCATATTATTATCCCTTGACCCTTAGTCGTCTTTTACGACATCCACGGGCAATAAAGGCAGTGGTGAATCGTATTCTTACTTCGTTACCACACGGACTTCATAAGCTCTTAATAAAATTTAAATCAATAACAGACAGCAGATAGTTCTTGAATGCGATTACTGATTTAAATGGTTTAGTAAATTGAACTGTCATACGCTAAAACGTATAAAAGACAAAGACCTTTAGCTTTTAAAGGATAGAGGACCGCTCCGACTATGTTCAGTTTCACATGAGAAATCGATGCGTGAATGTTATTCCCCAAACCGTTATTAAATATTTTACACCAAAGTATAATATAATTAAACTTATAATTAAACGTATATAACAAATAAACCAGCTAGTGTTTCTTTCATTATTTCCGCATAGTTATACGAGTAGCTCGGTAGCTGTGTAAATTTTTTTAGGTATACAACTTAGTTATAAAATGTAGGCGAGACCTTGTATTATTTAACTATGTGAGGTAATTAAAAACAATTTTGACAAACAACGCAGAAAATATGTCCAAAATAAGTTTATGTAAACATTGATTTGAATGTACTAACACTGGAACTTTTTGCATTATCAATATCTGATTTTTTATGGCTATATTGGAGTCGTTCATAATTAATAAAAAAATTGGCAGTATAGACTACACTTGTTAATATAACATTTTAATGAACTCTTTTATTCCGCCTGTCGCAGTGTTTGAATGTATTTAAGTTTGCACATTAAATTTGATATACTTCCGAGAAGCTGTTTAATTGCGCTGAAATTTTGTACAGAATTTAATTTTTGATGAATATACAATACTCGATATCATAAAATTTTTAATAATGGTGGATTACATTTTCTTCTCAACTCCTTAACATGAGTATCAAGTAAAAGTGCATCAAGAGTAAAAAACAATAAAATTAATGGTGTCACAACAAATTCATTTGTGCGTTCCAAGACGATAGATCACATTTTTCTTTTCACCTCCATATAATATTTGATACTCAATCTATACCAATAAATAAAATTAGAGTGTCTGTTTGTAATGTCAAAATAATAGGCTTTTGTCACGCTCACGCGGTTATTTGCACTATACATATGCCTAAAAATCACTTTATATTTTTTTTTGTCTATCTGTCTGTTTCTTCCGGGTAATTTTCAAAACGGCTGGATCGATTTCAAAAATTCTTTCACCAAGGGAAAGCTATAATATTTTATTCCGGTATTCCCATGGGATTGGGAACCACGCGAGTAAGTCCACTGAAACCGAAGCGAAGCGAGGGCGGGTGCTAGTTAAGAATAAAATTTCTACTTTCTCTAAATACAGTATGGCTGCCTCTTGAAGACCACGCATTAGTTTCTTTGCAGGACCCCTATCAAATAATGGGTTTGAAGTTATTTTAACACTAAATAAGTCACTATAAGGTCGTGGATAATATTTAATTTTACGCCCCTTAATACGGGTATTAAATGAAAGGGCATAAAGGAATATACGCGATTACGAGCAGCTATTGTCGCTAAGGGTAGACAGACCCTTGACAATCTGCCATTCGCAATAAGACCTACTGCATAGTGAACAATCCACTTAAGCTATAGAGAGACATTACATGCCAAGTTTGTGGTCTCCTACCACCTTGTAATCACCCGGGAAAACCATGCATATTGTGGTCGACCGTAGCTAAGCAAAACGGATGTGATATTGCTACTATTAGCTAATAGGCTACTTTCGTAAATGTCATTCACCTTTACTATTTTTGTTAACAGAATCTTATTACATTGAACAGGAAAATGGTAGCTGGTAATACAAAGCAATCAAGCATGGCATAACTAATGATCAAAGTCTTAGGATTTTTTTGCTATGACTCAATTCGTAGATTCTTTTCACTTTTATTCAAAAGGTCGTTCCGTATAATGTTGTATGTACCTGATGATGTGGCAAAGCAATCCTACTTGGCCCTTAAAGTTTGATGTCACAATGGAAAAGGACATATTCAAAAAAAATCTCCTGCGTCGATATTGAACCTACTACTTGTCTGAGTTCAGGTGGACTCAAGAATGGTTTAAACCAAAATTTGGAATGAGTCGCGTGCGCTTACCATAGCCCACCCAGAAAAAAAAAAAAAAAAAAAAATTCAATAGAGAGGATGGCTGGGTGTTACCATCAAGCTGGGATCCTGTTTTTTTTTTTTTTTTTTTTTTTTTTTTTTTTTTTTTTTTTTTTTTTTTAAGACAACACCCTGCACTAAGGAAATAATCCTTGTATTGCGGGGGACTTTACAAACATACAATTAACGGACACAAATTACATCCAGACTCAGAACAACAATTTGTGGATCGCACAAAGTGTTGTCCCGCGTGGGATTCGAACCCCCGACACTGGCGCTGTAGGTCGCTATCTTAACCACTACGCCATCTGTGCAGTCCTGTTATAAACATTATTAAAAACAAATCCAAAAAGACCACCACAAGACTGCAAGACACCGTGAGCTCATATTGTATAGATTTGACCCACAATAATAATAACTAAAGATAATTTTATAAATTAAAACCTTTTAGTAACATAAAGTAAGCCGCCATCAAAATTAACATTAATTTAGCATCATGTTACCTGAGTTTTCTTGCCAGATCTTTCTCAGTGTGACCGTGTTCCGATCCGGTGGTAGTATACTAGATTGTTAGTTAGTTTTTTAAATATAATTACTATTAATTTTAATGTTTAATTATTACTAACCATAAACAATGTAATTTTTTCATATAGCATCATTTTCTTCTTACACTGGCAATAAATTTTGTATCAAAATGTGGGTCAATATTTAATAACTAATTTCTGTATCGGGTAGATAATTATAAATTTTCTGCAGTAACGATGACTTGTTGGACGTGAGACATCTTAGTCCACCCGTGACCATGAACGCTGTAAAGTGTTCGAAACGTCGGGTAATCAAAAATCAAATTCAAACGCGATAAAATCCGTAAAGTAGTTTTATTTAAAAGGAATTTTAAAGACTAAATCCATGATTAATTCCAAAGACCAGCATGGTGTGGCCAACATTCTATAGAAGAGATATTGTGAAGTATGTTTTTGCCACAAAAGCTAGGATCGCATATTAAATAGGTTATACGACTATAAAATAAATTTAAATTCTAAAATTTAAAAAAATGATCCATTCAATCATGTGAAAGTGAATTTGTTTGTTTGTTATGCTTTCACGCTTAAACCACCATACCGATTTTAAAAATTCTTTCACCAATGAAAAGCTATAATATCAGGCAGTATGCGATTCGCGAAGTTGTCGATCATTATGTTTCCTAGGACAAACAGTCCAGTTAGGTAGATCCAATTTCGAGAAAGAGATCAGCCGACGAATCCAACTTGGGTGGGCAACGTTCGGGAAACTTTAGAGGATCTTCTCGTCCAACATACCTCAGTGTCTGAAAACACAGGTCTAAGACCAGTGTGTGTTACCAGTGATGACTTACGGCACGGAAACATGGTCCCTAAATGTAGGCCTCATAACAAGGCTCAAAGTCGCTCAGCGTGCTATGGAACGGGCTATGGTCGAGATTTCTCTGCGAGATAGAATCCGAAATACGGCAATCCGCAGAAGAACGGGTGTAACAGACATATCACGAAGAATTAGCACCCTGAAGTGGCAATGGGCAGGCCACATCGTTCGACGAACCAACAACCGCTGGGGAAGAAAGGTTCTCGAGTGGCGACCACGTATCAGACGACGCAGTGTAGGACGCCCCCCCACTAGGTGGACCGACGACCTGGTGAAAGTTGCTGGGCGTCTTTAGATGCAGGTGGCACAGGACCGGACATTGTGGCGTAACATGAGGGAGGCCTACGTCCAGCAGTGGACGGCAATAGGCTGAAATGATGATGATGAATGATGATGAACGTAGGGTATATTTTATCCCGGTATTCCCACGGGAATGGGGACTATGCGGGTAGGGCGACTGAAACCGAAGCGAAGCGAGGACGGGTTATTAATAAAAGTCGTGACTTTGTATTGATATTTCAATTATTTTTAAAAAGATGATTCTCTTTTGGCTATAATTACTATTGGCTATGTTTACTAACACTCTGAATTACAATGGCATTTTTATTTATTTATTTATTTAAACTTTAGCACAGAAAAATAAGGTACATGGTGGACTTAATGCCTTAGGCATTTTCTGCCAGTCAACCACGGGTGGAGCAGAAATAATTTAGGCAGGTGCAATAGATTGTAAGGGGTAATTTTTAAAATTTGGTTATCCAAGTATAGCAATTATATTTTTATACACTATACACACAAACAATACACACATATATATTATTTTTGTATATGTCACGACATGAATAGTAGAATTAGTCCAAAGATGTATTTCTTTTAAATGCAGTAGGCGAAGGGAAGCATTTAAATCATATTTACATAAAAATAGTGTATTTATGAAAATATGTGAGATATGCGCTTTTTGAAATTGCATATTCTATTTATTTTAATATTTGAGTTAAGAATAAAATCTTACAAATTATCATGCTCAACTTATTAGCACCCACTGTTTAAGATAGGAGGGTGTTAAATCTGTAATCGCTTGCCATGCACATTGGCCATCGCCGTAGGTGTTAGAAGTTGCCCAGAAAAGTGCTGCAGGCTATTCTCCAGGTTATTTTTACCAAATTTTTATATCTCACACGGACAGATAAAGAACAGCGACATGTTGTTTTTTAACTAATCTATAACATATATGTAGAATCTAACAACTACTGGTTGAGACATTTCGTGTGCAACTTCAATACTATTTCTTTAAACTGCTTAGTATTCTAAGAAGCTCTAATTTTCTGTGAATATCGTGTATTTATTTGAATAATAATGAGAGTATATTATAACGTATGTTAATAGGAACACTTAACAATGACAAACGTTGCATAGAATGACCAGCATGATTATGATTAGTAACTACTATTAAAAAGGCCGTGCTAAGAGATATGAACATGAGAATAGCTAGCTATCTACGTATGATATAATTAGTTCCGATAAACTGAGCTGTAAAGTTTTATTCATGTGATGCGAGTAAGAATACAATTCATCAGTCCTTTCTTGGCCGTGAATGTCGTAAGACACGATTAACGGATATAAAATCAGATAAAGGCTGGAAACCGCCACCTCTCAGCAGCAGAGTTGGCCAGACATCGTGGCGGATAAGCGGATCGTCTAGTGAAAATAATAAGACTCGTGAAAAAGTCGGTGTATTAGATTAGTGTGTACCTTAAAAGAGAGGTATAATGTACGTATGACATATGTCAAGAGAACAAAAACTTGAAATAAAACCATATACCAACATGTCTAACCAGGATCATTTAGTAGGTCAATTGCCATCCTATTAAGGATGAGGCTCAACCCCTGCAGAGGGACGTGTATGAGCTGAGACGATAAGACGTAGATAAAAACAGAGATAAAAATAAAATATAAAATATGTGTGTTTTACTCAATTATTAAATTTATAGACACATGGTTTTATTATACGTATCTAATTTTAAATGTATATATATTAACAATAGAAAGGGAAACCAAGGAAAATGCGATGATGCGAACCAAGGAATATCGATTACTACGGCGGTACATTCCGCTGCCGGTCAAAAAAATCAAATCCAGTCTGAAAAGAAGAGTGTGGCCTATGTCCAACTATGAATGGCCTGATGGATTAATGAAAATAACAGGTTTTTTTTTTTTTTTTGTGGGTGGGCTGCGGTCGGCGCGCCTCCGCACCACTCCGTCCGGGGCGACAGAGGGGCTTAAGCACGCAACTCCCGCGACCCACCCGAAAACCACGTCGCCTTCGTCGTTGGGCCGACCACTGGAGCAGCGTTAACTTGTCGTCAGTGGTCGGCCCGACGGAATACCCCCTATTGGGGTACCCTCCCATCGACCGACGTCCCCCCCTCGGGGAGGACGTCGGTCTTTCCTCACGCGGTCGGCCTCTCGGCGGGTGACGGACTAATCCCCGGTCACGTCACCCGCGGCCTCGGCTAAGGACCCGCGGCCTCGGCTAAGGGAAAATAACAGTTTAACAAAATGTAACATACATTTGTTTGTTTTTCAGACTTTGTGTTTTCCACACCGTAAATTTCGAAAAGAGATTATTATTACTTATGAATTTATATAATCACTGAATAGGTATTACTAATAGTATTATAATAATAGTAATTAGTACGGGATCCACGGTACATTTTTTTATTTGATTACTAACAAGCTAATTTTTCGTGAGTAGCTTTATCTTGATGAGACGCCCAACAATATCTATACGAAAACTCTCAATTGTGGTAGATTTTGGAGGTAGGAGGGATAGAATATGTCTATTTGGTGGTTCTAAAAAATTTATGACTAACGGGGTGATTTTTGGTATATCTCAAGATAATTATCTAAATTATCTAAAAAAATATTTGTCGCACAAAATCTAAGGTTTATATAATTATCTAAATTATCTAAAAAAATATTTGTCCTACAAAATCTAAGGTTACATCACAGAGTCCCCTGCTCCCAACATGTATCGATAACGAGGTCATCAAAAGTAATTACTAACAAGTTGATTTTTCTTTTCTTACTTATTTAATATTTATATAAATTAACAGTCATATTGTCCTACAAATTGCGTGGTACGTTATCCCGGTCCTACGCTCAGAAATTGTTAATACCACAATACCGTTTGTCTCATTACTAACTGTAGGACAAAGATATTACATAGTAGGTTAGTGAGTTCTCTACCCGAATGAAACAATGTCCTACAAAAAAACAGGTAGGTTTCACTAGTCCGACAAGAATTGTAATTTTTTCGATTTCCTATTTCTAACGTAAAATACATTGAAAACATCTTTTTTTAAAATTTAAATAACTTTAGTTTTTAATAAACAAGTACTATAATTTGTATATTTACATAAAAAAAAAATTAATCTTCATCTTTGTCCTACAGTTAGTAATGAGACAAACGGTATTGTGGTATTAACAATTTCTGAGCGTAGGACCGGGATAACGTACCACGCAATTTGTAGGACAATATGACTGTTAATTTATATAAATATTAAATAAGTAAGAAAAGAAAAATCAGCCTGTTAATAATTACTTTTGATGACCTCGTTATCAAACATGTTGGGAGCAGGGGACTCTGTGATGTAACCACAGATTTTGTAGTACAAATATTTTTTTAGATAATTTAGATAATTATCTTGAGATATACCAAAAATCACCCCGTAAGTCATAAATTTTTAGAACCACCAAATGGACATATTCTATCCCTCCTACCTCCGAAACCTACCACAATTGAGAGTTTTCGTTCAGATATTGTTGGGCGTCTCATCAAGATAAAGCTACTCACGAAAAATTAGCTTGTTAGTAATCAAATTAAAAATGTACGGTGGATCCCCGGGCTATATATAAAATAATGATAAATAACATTGAAAAATTCAATAATTTTCCACTGCTAATTGAACCCAAATTATAAAAATAAAATAAAAAATAATAAAAATTTTAAACTGCTTTTGAAAATAATTAAATTCTTTCGTTTCCTGAACAATTAAAATTTTCAAAATTGCATATTCAATTATTTCAAGCACACTACGTATTATTTTTCATTTAGTGCAATTTCTTACAAGCGCTATTATTTTACTTTAGTGTGGAAATGCTCCCTCGTGAAAAAACAAATACCCGAGGTTCATCTTCTCTTAAAGCCAGCTCGAAAATCTCACATTTTCTTAAAAATGTCTTAGAAGAGCCGGCCAAGAGAGGGATAGTTCTCCTCGTTTCAATTTTCACCTCCTTTTTCATATGCATTGCTAAGGAAATAATCATTGTATTACGGGGGACTTTACAAATATATAATTAATGGACACAAATTACATCCAGACTCAGAACAACAATTTGTGGATCGCACAAAGTGTTGGCCTGCGTGGGATTCATTCATTCATTCATTCATTTCAGCCTATCGCCGTCCACAGCTGGACGTAGGCCTAGCCAGGTTATAGCAGAATCCATGGAGGACCTCCTCCATGGATTCTGCTATAATGACGATATCGTCTGCAAATCGAAGGTGAGTGATGTATTCGCCGTTAATATTGATGCCGAGCCCAGTCCAGTCTAAGAGCTTGAAGACATCTTCCAGTGCAATGGTGAACAGTTTCGGAGAGATGACGTCTCCCTGTCTCACGCCTTTCTGCAACTAGATCGGTTTCGTACTCTTATCCCGGATACGGACTGACATTGTGGCGTTCCTATACAAACACTTCAACTCTTCGATATAATTATGGTCGATTTGGCACCGCTGAAGGGACTGCAGCACCGCCCGTGGGATTCGAACCTCTGATATTGGCACGGTAGGATAGTATCATAACCACTACGGCATTTGTGTAGTCGAACTATTGACCCGCTGCTATAAAACCGGCTGCATGATCGTTAGAATAATAAGCAGCAGCACTCTCTTAGTACTGCGATAAACTAAACTGCGATAATCCGCTTTATTGACGGGCGCCTATGGTATTTCTCTCCCTTTTGGGAAGACCCTAGAAAGAAGAGTGGATATCGATAGGCGATGCATGGACAGCCGACGTGCTTTATGATCTTCATAATATTGCAATGTTAAAAGCACGTTTTGGTGAAGGAATAAAAACACAATTTAGAACCACCTTTCTTTTCTGTGGGTGTCATAAAAGACAACTAAGGGATATAAATACGCATATGACATCTTTGCAAGATACGAAAAACTTGAAATAAAACCCTATACCAATACCTCTATGGAGTGGTTGGAGCGGACGCACGGGGTGTTTTCCTTCCGACTGGTGCAGGTGCTGACGGGGTACGGTTGCTTCGCCAAGTACCTGCACAAATTTGTCAGGAGGGAGAGCACACCGTCCTGCCACCACCGCAATTGTGACGAGGACACGGCGCAGCACATGCTCGAGGTGTGTGGCGCGTGGGCAGGGGAGCGCCGTGAACTCGTCGCGATTATCGGTGCCGACTTGACGCTGCCGACCATCACGAGGGAGATGCTCAACAGCGTCAGGAACTGGGACGCGGTCGCCATCTTCTGTGAGGCCGTAATCTCGCGGAAGGAGGCGGCGGATCGTGTGCGAGAGGAGCTCCTCTTCGGCGACACGTTCCGCCGCCGGTGACTCGGGCGGTGCAGGCACGAGTACCTGCGCCTGATGCCGCCCTAGCCAAGGCCGCGGGTGACCGGACCGGGGAATTTAGTGCGTCACCCGCAGAGAGGCTGACCGCGCGACGGCGACCGACTTCCCGGGATGGGGACGTCGAGAGGTGAGGGTACCCGAAAGGGTATTCCGTCGGGCCGACCACTGACGACAAGTCACCCTGCTCCGGTGGTCGGTCCAAAGACGAAGGTGACGTGGGTACGGGTGGGTTATGGGCCCACGCGCCGTCCTTTTGTCTCCTGGATGGAATGGACTGCGTGCGCGCTTACCATAGCCTACCCATAAAAAAAATACCAATACCTCTAACCAGCGTGGTGTAATAAGTCAATTGCCCTCCCATTTCGGAGGAAGCTCGAACCTAACCGTGGGACGTAGATGAGCTGTGATGATGATGATGATGTAGAGGAATGTTCACTACCTAAATTACGGATTCATAAAGAACTAGGAAGCACAATCCTGCAGCAAAAGGCATCACGGCCTTCTTAAATTAAATAGGTGTTAAGTGATTAGAAATGGAGAATTAAATTTAAAATACTTAATCCAGTATAATATTATTTAATGCTTGTTTGTTTGCAACCGTTCGAAATAAAAAAAATATGTTTTGTGTGTGTCTGCATTGTTACTACCTTACGTCTTGAAAATTTTATATTTCTTTTTTATAAAATAATTAACATTTCATAATTAGTACGTTTATTATAAAATACAAGAAATTATTAAAACAATGTGTTTACTTGATGAGTTATTTTATAATAGAGATAACCTAATTGATATAAATAGTATATAATCAAAACCGGTTATATATAAAACAATACATATATAAATATAATAAACTAAATATTACATTTGAATTTGGAGTCTGTAATTTTTATATGATTGATCCTTAGAATAATAACGTATAGAAGGATAGTGTCAATACTTCGAACGTTCGAAACATGAATTTAAAAATACTAATGGTGCGCAGACGATTACACACGCACACCACTATACAAATTATGAAATCAAATTTTGTTTTATTAACATAAATAGTCGAAATACTTTAAAAATTAATGTTAAAAACCTTTTTAAGTTTTTCAAATGTGTTATGACACCATTTGAATGCACAAACCGTCATAATTATCTATTTATTTTTTAAGAGTTGCGTACGTACGTGCAGTACAATGACTTGTACATTACGGAACGGTTCCGGCGTAAGCTCCATTAGGCTCCAATTGAAATGCTTCACTTTTTGTGCGCGAACTTACCTTCTATACGTTATTATTCTAAGGATTGATCATTGTATTTTCTCATTTTGGTGCCAATACATTACACAATATTTTGCGATATTAAAATGGAGTGGGGCGATAAAGAGAACCGAATGGCTTTGATTGCATTACAAAAAGTAGGTATGGAGTCAAATGCAATTTTTAAAACTCACCATACGCATGGTATTAGTAAAATGTTTGTGTACCAGGCTATTAACAGACAGAGAATGATCTGGCGGACGGCCACGTAGTGTTCGTACGAAAAACGTGGTCAAAGCAGAAAGTGAAAGAATTCGAAGGGATCCTGTCTGAAAGCAAGAGATTTTATCTCGGGCGATGAGGATAGCACCTAGAACCATTTTGAGTATTTTAAAAGATGACTTAGGACTTGCAGTCTATAAGAGATATACTGGTAATTTCTTAACTGATAATAAAAAAAGAATAGGTGATAAAATCGAAACAACTACTGAAGCGGTTCGCAAAGGGAGGTCACACAAAAATTTTGTTGATGGATGAGAAAATTTTTACAATTGAGCAACTTTTTAACAAACAAAATGACCGTATTTATATCCAAAGCTCTAAGAAAGCTTTCCAATTAGTCCACAGAGTATAACGTGGGCATTATCCGACTTCAGTGATGGTTTAGTAGGGTATTAGCTATGAAGCAGTGACTGTAGTACTTTTGTGAAAAAAGTATCAAAACATCGGCACAAGTGTATCAAGATACCATTCTTGAGAAGGTAGTGAAGCCCCTTAACAACACCATGTTCAATAACCAAGAATGGTCCTTCCAGCAAGACTCGGCGCTGGGTCATAAAGCTCGATCTACGCCGTCTTGGTTGGAAACGAACGTCTTCATCAGAGCTGAAGACTGGCCGTCGTCTAGTCCCGATCTTAATCCGCTGGATTATAATTTATATTCAGTTTTAAAGAGTACGGCTTGCACTAAACACCATGATAATTTGGAGTCCCTAAAACAATCCATACGATTGGCAGTGAAGAATTTTCCTATGGAAAGAGTGCATGCTTCTATTGACAACTGGCCTCAACAATTAAAGGACTACATTGCAGCCAGTGGAGACCACTTCGAATAAGGCTTTTATATTTTAAATTGTTTTATATTTATGTATTAAACTAACATACTGTAAAAGTAATAAATGTTATTTGCAATAGAATAATTATTTTTCTTTGTTACAATATTTATGGCAAGACTATATATAAACATCTCTTAGTCGTCTTTTACGACGAGCCACGGGCAAGGAAACGAGTAAATTACATTATTCCTCCGAAACCATGCAGATTTACAATACACTACTGCGTCGAGCATCTAGTCAGTATGGTGATGGAATAAGAATACAATTCACCACTCCCTATCTTGCCCGTGGATGTCGTAAAAGACGATTAAGGGATATCATACGCATATAAAATCTATGTAAGGGAAAGAAAACTCGAAAAAAAAAACATATAACAACCTGTCTGATCAGCATGATATAGTAAAGTCAATTTCTCTCCTATTGTGGAGGAGGATCGATCCCAGCAGTGGGACGTATATGAAGATGATGATGAATGTTACTGGAGTACATACGATTAACTGTCTTTTTACCTGTATTAATTGTTCAATTTATTAGTTACTTCTAAGTTCCTTTTTGCATATAATAATCTGGCAATTCTTAATTAAAATATCTAAGCACATTGAAATTAAGCGCTTTGATATTACCTAACCTAAAATGTAGTTACTATTACTGCTTAGTAATTGTTTAATGCAACGTAATTACCTTAAATTCGAAACAATTTTCAGATTAATTCTATTTTCAGAATACATATTTGCATAGTAATTAGAAATATTCTAACCTCAAAAATGTACTGTGGAAATGTTAACTATTTTATAACGAAATATAACCTTGACAAAATGTATAAAATTACATGTTACTCTTTATTAAGTAGGAAATATCTATTAATATTTTAATCAGTACAAAATATTAGGTATTTTTCTTTTTTTTTTATACCATATACATTTCACGGTCTCTTGCTCGTGGGTGGCGTAACAGACGACTAAGGGATGACCTGCGCCTGATGCCGCCCTAGCTGAGGCCGCGGCTGACTGGACTGGAGATTTAGTCCGTCACCCGCAGAGAGGCCGACCGCGCGACGGCGACCGGCACGAGAGAAGAGGGTACCCCGCGACCGGAGTATTCCGTCGGGCCCACCACTGAAGTCAAGGAACTCTGAACCGGTGGTTGACCTAATGATGAAAGTGACGTGCCACGGGTGTGTCATGGGGCCGCGCCGCCCCTCTGTCGTCCCGGACGGAGGCGGACGGTGGCTGAGCCGACCATGACCCACCCCTAAAAAAAGGGATGATATGCTGAGAAAATCTAAGTAAAAACTCACCCCCTCCCACTTCCCGAACTCGGAACGCCCGTAATTTATTTTTCCTTTCATTTTTATCATATTCCCCTCCTTTTCTAATGGGTTCCATCCTACTATTATTTTTTTCACTATTTACCATTTTTGAAGGCTTCGGCACTGGTCTATAACCAGCGCGATAAATTGAAATTCAAATTCAAATCATTTATTATGTATAAACCCCGCGGGGGCACTTACATATTGTCATTTTTTTTACAATTTTCTTAAAGTTATAATTACTGCCGGATCGGAACGCGACCGCACTGAGAAGATCCGGCAAGAAACTCAGCGGGATTGTCTATTTTTTATTTATTTTTTTTAAATTCCTATTAAATAAAATTACATCTTACAACATGCTTATTAATAGTTCCAGTGTAATGCCATTCGAAATATTATATAATATAGTTCACAAATATAATAATAATCACAAATGTAATAAAAAAATTATGGTTGGACCAGATCCCGCAAGCGGCACCCGATCACGAGTTAATTACTAGAGCAGCCATCACTCCCCTCAACCATAATGGAGGGAAGGGAGTGACCCGCTCCTAATAGCTACCTCTAGCAGACCCTTCAGTGAGCATGACCAATACCATTTGCCACAAACATAAAACACAGATCCAATAAAAAAATCGTTTGGCAAAACACGCTACACTTTACAATTATAGTAGCAACAATAAAAAAATAATAATAATAAACATGTGCGTAATTTCTATCATTGTAATAATGAGGAAATTCCTGTATGCTGCTCATTGCCAGTCCGAGTTATCATCAAGATAATCTGAGATTTTATAATAACCTTTTAGATAAAATCTACTCTTGATTGCTTTTTTGAACTTATTCACTGGCATATCTCGGATATTATTCGGTAATTTGTTGTAAAAGCGTATACTTTGCCCCATGAAAGACCTGTTAACTCGCTGAAGACGAGTACTATGTACAACGAATTTGTACTTATTCCTGGTATTTACATGATGAATGTCACTATACTTTTCAAATTTACCTATATTTTTTTTACATATAAAACATTTTCGTATATATATTGGGATATAACAGTCAGAATATTTACTTCTTTAAATTTCTCTTTTAGTGATACTCTTGGGCCTAAATTATAAATCGCGCGGACAGCGCTTTTTTGTAAAACCAAGATTCTATTCAATTCTACGGAGCAACCCCACAGTAATATGCCGTATGACATAAGACTATGAAAGTAAGCGAAATAAACTATTCTGGCTGTTTCAATATCGGTTAACAAGCGAATTTTTTTTATCCCATAAGCTGCAGAGCTGAGCCTACCTGACAGTTTCTCAATTTGAGGTCCCCATTGGAGTTTAGCATCTATAGTGACACCTAAAAATGTGGTTGATTCCACAAGGTCCAGAGCCACACCATTCATTACAACATTAGTACCCACTTGTTTCACATTGGGTGTAGTAAATTTAATACATTTGGTTTTTGTCTCATTAAGAACTAAATTGTTAGAATTAAATCAATGAACAACTTTAGACAGTGCATTGTTCACATCGTCATAATTAAGCATTTGTCTTTTAATTTTAAATAGTAAAGAAGTATCATCTGCGAACAATACAATGTTTTGATTGTCCCCTACGTAATAGGGTAAGTCATTAATGTATACAAGGAACGGAAATGGCCCCAGTATTGACCCTTGTGGAACGCCCATTTTGATAATAGAACCAGATGATTGTGCACCATTAACATCGACTCTCTGAATTCTGTTACTTAGATAGGAAATTATAAGTTCCAGAGCGTTCTTCCTGATCCCATAGTGCTGTAGTTTTTTGATAAGAGTTTCGTGATTAACACAATCAAATGCCTTAGATAAATCGCAAAAGATGCCCAAAGCCTCGTGCGATTCCTCCCAGGCCGAGAAGATGTTTTTTAATAGTTCTACACCCGCATCAATAGTAGAGTAATTCCTAGTAAAACCAAATTGATTTTTGTGTTATAGTAAAATCAAATTGATATAGTAGATCAATTTCCCTCCCATTGTGGAGGAGTTCCGTACCCGAACAATGGCACTTGTATAGGCTGAGAAAATAATGATATACATTAACAGAATGCTACTACCGACCACTATTCTGGTGGTGGATCACTCCCTTCCCTCCATTGTGATTGCGGGGAGTGATGGCTGCTTTAGTGATAAACTCATGATCGGGTGGCGCTTGCGAGATCGGTTCCAGCCATGGTACTTCTCATTATATTTAATAACTGTATCATTCGAAATGCATCACACTGGAGCTAATAATAAGTATGTCGTTGTTGTATTTTTTTAAATAAATTTTGTAAATGAATAAAAAAAGAAGATTTAGTGTCTTGCCGAATCTTCTCAGTGCGGTCGCGTTCTGATCCGATAGTAATTTAAGTTAAAAGGTAAAAAGAAATGACAATATATAAGTGCCTTCGCGGGGTTTATACATAATAAATGTTTTGAATTGACTATATCAGATTAATTTCATTACAAACAAAGAAAAAAAGAACAAATGTTTTTGAGTGTTGACCGAAACTGACAATACAGTAGGGTTTGCTAACGCCTCCTAGGGTTTGCTAACACGGTGTACGGCTTATCATTACTCGTTTACGTCCTAGCACTGGGCGCTAAACTTTTTACAATAGGAGAGAAAATAAATTATTGTATCACCCCTCTAGGTTTGGTATAGGATTTATTTCGGGTTCGCCTCCTTTTGCATACATGCTATCATATTGGCAGGCTATGGTGCGGCCGCACGCTGTCTGTCCCGTCCTGGGTGACTCATAACCCCATAACTCGGCGTATTCCTCTTTCGCCAATGGGCCGACCACTGGTACTGAATCCTTGACGCCCGTGGCCAGCCCGTCTGCTTATTCTATCCCTACATTTCCTTTTATGATAGCCCCAGATTCCTATCTGTGAGTTGTTCAATTCTATTCTTAGTTGTTGTTGTTAAATTCTAGGGGGGTTGTTAAATTCTATTCTTAGTTCGTCACCGTGATGAATAGTATTATTTCTCGACGTGATGAATAATATTATTTCTCTATCGTCGTCGTTATCGTCTCAGCTCATACATGTGCCACTACTAGAGTTGACAACTTTTATAACAAAAAAAAAAGTGAGCCGTCGCTCAGGACGCCTGACAGATGTGAAACATCGAAACTATTTTGTACGAGTAGAGACACGGTATCGAATATAAAGTATCGATACTGAACTCATGAATAGTATCGAAAGATAAGTAACGTACTGTTTAAAGTATCGAGTACTTTTATTTACTTTATCTTTAGGTATCGAGTACTTTTCTTTCGATACCGATACTTTTGTATTCGATATTTTAGTTAATAAGTACTTTTTGGTAGGTATCGTATCGAATAAATTATCCATTTTAAAATTGACTTTATGACTCATATTTATGGTAACGTCATTTAGTACAAACGAAATGAACCTTCTAAAACGTAGCTTGAAATAATTTGCGATTTATAAACCAGAAATAGCGACATCTATCGAGCAAACGACCAACTCTAAGCTACAATATATTTTATAAAGAACTCTCTAATCCTGTAATGATAATAAGACAAGCTGTTTAAAGTGAGTCAAAATCCAATTCGTAAGGAGTTGGTGACATATAAACAAATAAATACACAGCTGAAACTAATAAAGGCCTATAAAAAATGAAATGCTTTCATCCGTTCACAGATATTCTTTCCGCACGAAGAGTGTGATTTAGGAAACAGAAATGGCGGCATTTATCGAGCTAACGACCAACTCTCAGCTTCAATATATTTAATAAAGAAATTTTTAATCCTGTAATGATAATAAGACAAGCTATATAAATAATTTTAACGTCATTAGTCCTCCTTAAATTTTCAACTTTGAAATGAAATTTTACTGTTTAAAGTGAGTCAAAATCCAATTCCTATGAAGTCGGTAATATACAAAGAAATAAATATATATACACCTGAAACTAATAAAAGCCTATAAAAAAACGGTTCTCCAGTTTTCGTAGCTGAAAGTAAACTAAATATGTCCATACCAGTAGGTATGGACCTACTGGTATATTTATATTACTAAGAGAATTTTACATTAATTTATAAAACAAGTATATATGCATGAAAGAACATTAGATTACGGCAGGAACTAATACGATAAAACTAAGGCACAAAGTATTAATAAAATATCACGATTTTTTTCCAAAAAATGATGATTTTTATTCAATAAACATTTATTTTCATTAATATACATTATAAGTAACAATTTACTTTGAGTTCACTAGATGGCGTTGTACAAAATTTTAAATCGCACCATGGTTTCGTTACAAAGATGTAGGTATATGCATCCAAATATTTAATTATTAGGGGACCGCGAGGCGTGGCGTCCAACGCCACGCGACGATGAAGGTCACCCTCGCCTATAGATGTCTCACATCGAGAAAGTATAAAATGATTTGGATAGGAAAAAATCAAGTATTTGGAAGTAAATAAGTATTTTTCAAATTTTATGTTTTTACTAGTGTATCCAGCCCGCTTCGACGGGCTAGATTTTGCTTTATTTTAATATCATTATAGTAAATAAAAGCTGTGTTTGACAGTTCAAAAAGAGGACTGCTCCGATCGTCACCAAACCTTACAGGATTACTCGCCAGATCAATCCAGATTGACCGATCTCCAGAGATTCTCTGAAAGTTTCATTGAAATCGGTCCAGCCGTTTCGGAGCCTATATGGAACATACCCACACACTTTCTCTTTTATATATAGAATATAGATTGCCTTAAAAACGTATTGATCATGATTCACATTATATCTGACATCTAATGTTTCGATTAGTAATCGTTTCTATCGTCCGTTTTCACTTATGTATACCGTTAAATAGTTAAGTACCCACTTTTTTTTGGGATGGGCTATGGTCAGCGCACCTGCCGCCCAGCTCCGTCTGGGGCGACAGAGGGACGACACGCGGCCCCGTAACCCACCCCTGTAGCACGTTGCCTTCGTCGTTGGACCGACCACTGGTGCAGAGTTCCTTGACTTCAGTGGTCAGCCCGACGGTATACCCCGAGGTAGAACCCCTCCCGCCGACGTCCCTTTCCCGGGACGCCGATCGCTGTTGCGAGGCTAACCTCTCTGCGGGTGCCGGACTAAATCCCCGGTCCGGTCACCTGCAGTTAAGTAAGTACCCATATTGAGTATTTTGTTTTACGCATCACAATAAAGATTAAAAATAAAGTATTTTCACATACTTTAATGGTATGCAAAAGTATAATAAAGTATAATTACTAAAAATAAAGTAGGATACTTTATTATAAAGTATGATTAGCAACCCTAGCCACTACCTACTTCCACTACCTCAATATGAGAGAAATTTACCTATCAGGTCAGACATGTTGGTATAGGTTTTTATTTCGAGTTTTCCTTCTCTTGTACAGATGTTATATGCATATTATATCCCTTAGTCGTCTTTTAATACACCTACAAGCAAGACTGAGAGTGGTGAATTATATTCGGTAATTGTATTTCCACACGGAAACATATATCACATCACAGAAAATCAGTGATCGCCAAGCCGTCTGCCAAACGTTACGATTACGCCATTGTCACTTACGAAGAATAATACGAAAAAGTAAGTAATAAAATCATTGTTTACTTTATAAAGTTATAAACTATAGCTCAAGTACTCTTTCAAATAAACAATGATCATTCAATCTAATCGGCCTTGACAATATATTTTTAGCTGTATGACAGCAATTTGTTGTAGTATTCCACAACCGGAAGTTGAGCGTTAGTAGATTTGATATGGTAGTATCAGCTTATGGTAGTATCGGTTCTATTTATATCTGTATTTCTTATACGAGTTCTAATCGCCCGATTAGTTTACTTAACAGTTTAGGTAAAATATATGAGCGCGTACTACTTAGTAGGCTAAGAAAGTACGCTGAGGAAAACAACCTCATCCCGCCGATTCAGTTCGGCTTTCGCACGCAACACTCTTGCGTTCAGCAAGTACATCGAATAGTCGAGTATACAAGTTATAAACTGCAACGCGGTTTATATACGGGTATGCTTCTATTTGATGTAGAAAAAGCGTTTGACAAAGTCTGGCATAACGGCCTTATTTTCAAGTTAATAAAGCTCAAAATCCCCCACTATTTAGTTATGATAGTTAGAGACTTCCTACTCGAGCGTAGCTTTCGCTACAGAGTGGAAGGTACTTTATCAGCACCGCACAAACTAGAAGCCGGCGTCCCGCAGGGATCGGTGCTCTCTCCAATTCTCTTCTCGCTGTTCACCAGCGACATACCCCAACATAGTAGAATACAAACAGCATTATTCGCTGACGACACTGCCATCTTCTATGCAGGTCAATCTCCCTCAACAGTGACAACCGTTCTCCAAACTGCGGCTACCGCCCTAGCCAAATGGACTAGGAAATGGAGAATCGGTATAAACCCCACCAAAAGCCAGGCGATCATATTTCATAAGGGGATAGATCGCCGCTACCCAATGGCTGAATATCCACAGATAAAGATGTTCGACCAACCCATCCCCTGGACAAGGGAGGTCAAATATCTGGGTGTGACCTTGGACAGACGACTGACCTTCGGTCCTCACATAGGGCGAGTCCGCGCGCGCGCAGCCCTAGTACTAGGATGATTACACAGCTTAGTATACGCAAAGTCTAAGCTATCTCTCCGTAATAAAGTTAGATTATACACCGCTTGTATACGTCCTATCATGACGTATGCAAGTGTAGTGTTTACACAAGCGAAGCCACGCAGGCTACATCGGCTACAGGCACTACAGAATAGGTTCATGCGCCGAGCGACGGGAGCACCGTGGTACATGCGCAATGTGGATCTTCACATAGATCTAGGCTTGCCGACCATCAGGCAATTCATGAAACAGTGCTCCCGCCGCTACTTCGACTCTGCCGCGACACACCCGAACCCATTAGTGGTAAGGGCGGCTTCTTACATCCCCTCTAAAATGTCCGCGATTAAACAACCGCGACTAATACTCGACGAACCCGACGACACTATAACGCTCGCCCAGACTGAGGCATACACAGCCCGCGCGGCCTTGACAAATAGTAGTAAATATCCACGTTACCGCCCCCGCCGACGGGGAAGGAAGACGTGTCGCGTTAAAATCATAAACGTGGGAGTGCCCACTTTGCCAGCGACCGCCCGAGCCGAGGTCCGTACCCCACAGGGGGTGCCCTCGGGATGGGTCGCTTAACTTTAAGCGGGTTGAGAGCCCTCAGCGCTCACCCACCAGTCCGGGTAA
This sequence comes from Lymantria dispar, assembly GCA_032191425.1. Lineage (NCBI taxonomy): Eukaryota > Metazoa > Arthropoda > Insecta > Lepidoptera > Erebidae > Lymantria > Lymantria dispar. Next base: position 22,997,291 of record CM063454.1, on the reverse strand, counting down.
AGTTGTCACAGCCATCTGAGGCTAACAACTAAGTCACACAAAAAAAAAAAAAAAATACGAGTTCTATATATATACAATGATAAATCTAATAAGGTACAACTCGCAATAGTTTATGAGACAATAATATGTTTTTCATGGATGACGTAGTAAAAATACAATTCACCACCCCGTCTCTTGCCTGTGGGTGTCGTAAGATACGACTCCTTAGTCGTATCTTACGACACCCTTAATTACACCCTTACGACACTCTTAATCCCTTATTTAATATCTATGCAAGAGAAGGAAATCCATTTCATCCATTTCACCCGGAAACGTTATGGTCTTCAACTGTATGTTTCTAGCGATTACCTATTTCTCCCACGTACATGCAGGCTCTGGATTATACTACATGCTGTTATATTTCTCGAGCGCTATGATATGTCCTTCTTTAAACGAAGTTTAAGAGCATTTTCTTCACAGTAGGCAATGGTCTAGCTGTGACCCTGGTACCTCAAAGGTCCATGTACGGCAACATCACTTACCATCAGGTACTGCTTGCTCGTTTGCCAACATCGGCAATTAAAAAACACAAACAATAGGAAATCTCGAAATAAAACCCTGTAACAATATACTTGACTAGTGTAATTAGAGTAGGCCAATTTCCCTCTTATTCTGGAGGAGGCTCGAGTCCAAGAGTGAACCGAGTGTCGTTGGTTCGATCCCTATGCAAGACAATTTTTTTATGCAAACTATTAATAATTGTTGTCTCGTTACTGGTGGTCGGTCCAATGGCAAGAAGGAGTAGGATACGGTGAGCTATGGAGCTGCGCGCCGCCCTTAAGTCGCCCTGGACAAAACGGACCGCGTGTGTACTGACTATAGCCCGCCAAAATGAAAAAGAACGCTGCCACACAACCGCACTTCACATTTTATCGGATAATTGAATCATAAAGGTTAACCCGCTTGTTAGTTACATTTCACGGTAAATATCGACTGCGTGTTACGTTTCTTAATCTCTTGTCAAGTATTGTCCTACCTACCTGAATCACTAACGTCTGTTGAATTAGATCGATGAGCACCAGGTCTCCAAATCCACGGAAAATCCAGGAGCATACTTATTATAAACAACTAAGCATCATCTCAGCTCATATACGTAACAATGCTGGCTTCGAGCCAGCTCCAAATAGAATGGAAATTGGCGAACTTTATCACGATGATCAAAAGCGTAGTTCATCATCATCATCGCAGCCCTCATACGTCCTACTGTTGGGCTCGGGCCTCCTCCACAATAGAAGGGAATTTGACCTACTATACCATGCTGGGCAGACATGTTGGTATAGGGTTTCATTTCGAGCTTTGCTTTTATTGCACATATGTTATGTGCATATTATATCCCATAGTCGTCTTTTACGACATCCACGGGCACGATAGCGAGTGGTGAATTGTATTCTTACTCCGTCGCCACACGGAAAAAGCGTAGTTATAGGGTTTTATTTCGAATTTTTTTTCTCTATCATCAATATTATTTGCATATTACAAATCCCTAAGTCGACTTTTATGGCAAGGGACAAGAAAGGGTGTTTGTGAATTGTGTTCTTACTCTGTCAACGAACAGAATAAATAATCAGTGCTTAATATAAATTGATTCGTGACAAGTTTTGAAGATGCAATTGCTTCAATTAGTTTTTTAATAAGTAAGCTACGTATTACAGCAAAGCTTGCATAGGATTGAATAATTATAACGAACCAGTGGTGCAAGTTATGCAACAAAAAATTATCATACGTCGTAAAACCTTATCGTGTTTACAATCAGAATGGATGTATGATTATCATTTAATGTATAAAGTTTTTAATAACTCAGAATTAAAATGTTTCGTATTATAAATTCACAAAGCAGGAATTAAGAGCTATAAAACTATTTGAACGATACTACTTATATTAAAAATAAACACTACCTCATTTGAAGTAAGCTTTCTTTAATTTGGAATTTGTCTGTCTGTATGTTCTGACAGTCATCTGTAGTACTTTGTATGTTGGTAGTATACTGATTATCACCATCATTTCACCATCATTTCATCACCTTCATTTTAATATACGTCCCACTGTTGGGCTCGAGCCTACTCCACAATAGGAGGGAAAATTACCTTACTATACCATGCTGGTCAGCCAGGTTGGTATAGGATTTTATTTTGAGTTTATCTTCTCTTGAATAGATGTTATATGCGTATTATATCCCATAGTCGTCTCTTACGACATCCACGGGCAAGATAGGGAGTGGTAAATTGTATTTTTACTCCGTCACTACACGAAAAATGGAGTTTACTCAATTACACATGATTTAATTACACATGAATTAATGAATATCGTAAATAATTTGAAACTTCAGTAATTGGTAGAAAAATAAATCTTCTGAGTATACTTACATTAAAAATATAAAAATTAAGGACATCATCATCTCAGTTCATATACGTCCCACTGCTGGGTCTAGCCTCCTCCACAATTGGAGGGAAATTGACCTATTATATCCCGCCGGTCAAATGAATTAGTAGAGTTTCATTTCGAGTATAACTTCTCTTGTACTTGCTTAATTCACCACCTAACGGAAAAGGCCTTAGAGATGAGTATTAGATAAGGCTCGGCGGATTTTTATGATTATAGTAAATACATATGTCAGGTGATCAATTGTTTGTTGAAACAAGAAGAACGAAAGATTCTATACAACTTTAAGAAAGCATTTAGATTATTTATCTTTATCTTATATATAAATTTCTAGCGTGCGTATGTCACTGAACTTCTCCTAAACGGCTGGACTGATGTTGATGAAATTTGTTGCGTCTGTTCAAGGGGATTCGAGAATCGTTTAGATTCACAATTGAACCCGGTACATGGCGCTGCTGTCGATTTCAAGGAGAATTCCTTTTATTTTATATGAACAGAACGTCTGTTGGGTCTGTTAGTTACCTACATATAATATTAAATTGTTACGATTTAATTATAGCTAATAATATAATGCCAAAAACTATATAATTATAATATTTAAATATATCTTTCGAAACGCCCAGAATTATATTTTGGGTCTGATCTAGATAAAGTTTTTATAACTTAATAATACTCGCATATAAATATTATAAATCATTACAAAAATTATTATTTTAATTCCGACTGGCATTTCCTGAAATTAAAGCATCAAAAACATACAAACTCCATATCTGTGTAACATATGGCTAAATAATATTCTTCAAAAGTACTAAGTTTTAAAAGCATTTAATACATTTAAATTAGCTTTATAATTACTTCAATGGCAGGAATAAACATTTTTATTTGCATAAAGGATATTGTTAAAGTGTATAATTTTAGCTCACATTGCTTTATATTATCAAGATGGCCCAAATGCATATTGGTGCAGAATATATTTTAATTCAATGATATTCTATTTATAGATTGAGAAATTTAATTTCTGCTTAAAATTATACTAATTGTGTGGTTCACTAAAATTTCATACTTATTGCTAATTTATTCTTTTCTTATTCTGAAACTAGATTGGTGCGGGACTTGAGTATGTATGTATATATGTTTTGGTTGGGTATGTAGATATATCCAGAAAACTGATCATCTCAACTCATATACGTCCCACTGTTGGGCTCGAACCTTTTCCACAAGAGGAGGGAAAGTGACCTTACTATACCATGCTGGTCAGACAGGTTGGTAAAGGGTTTTGTTACGAGCTTTCATTCTCTTGCATAGATGTTATATGCATTATACCCCTTAGTCGACTTTTACGACATCCACGGGCAACACAAGGAGTGGCGAATTGTATTCTTACTCCGTCACCACACGGAATGGGTAACGAAAAAGGCGAGTTAGGGATGAAAGTTGATAATTTCATCACAGAAGAAGGAAAATTGGATAAAAACTTTACACTTACTCCCTGAACAGTATATTATACTAAATCGCCTGGCGGAACAACGGCCGCCTCATTGCCCGTTGGGTAGTCCGGCTGGAGAGGTCGCGGAACGATATTCGAGTCATCGAGGCTTTTCAGTCGGTGCTGAGAGTGCTTTGCTTCCGACTGATGCAGGTATAGACGAGGCACGGCAAGTACCTACTTGGCGAATCAACCGTAAGGTCGTGAGGAAAGAGAACACATCATTCTGCCACCACTGTGATTGCGACGAGGACAGGGCGCAGCACACGCACGAGGTGTATGGCGCATAGGTAGAACAGCGTTGTAAACTGTGTGTCGCAATCATCGATGTCGACCTGACGCTGCCGATCATCGCTAAGGAGATGCACAACAGTGTTATAACCTAAGACGTACCCACCACCCTCTTGAGGAGTTCATCTCACGGAAGGAGGCGGCAGATCGTACGCGGAAGGAACTCCTCTACGGCGATACGAGGCGCCGCCAGCGACTTGGGAGGCGCAGGCGCAAGCGCAACGCGTGAATTTGCATATCTTTGGTTAATAAATATGTATAATTATGAATAATTAAATACATACATAATGTATCTAATTAAATTTGTGCCTGATGCCGCCTTAGTCGAGGCTGAGGGCGAATAGTCCGTCACCCGTAGTGAGGCTGACTGCATTAGAGCGACGCTCCAGGAGGGCATCGGGTAGGGGAGGTAAAAAATTATCTCGCTAGGCTGGCCATGGATGACAAAAAACTAGACACCGGTGAATTATGAGGTTGCGCGCCGCCGTTTCGTCACTCCGTACGGAGTGCTGCTGGCGGCGGGTATGCTGACCATAGTCCACCAAATCCTTTTATCATATAATAGGACTGTACCACATCCATCCATCCATCAGCCTACAGACGTCCGCTGCTGGACATAGGCCTCCCAACGAGAATGAAACTCGGAACGGTCCTGCGTCACTTGCATCCAACGGTTCCCTGCGACTTTGAGAATGTCGTCAGTCCACCTAGTGGGGGTCGTCCTACGCTGCGTCGTCCTATTCGTGGTCGCCACTCAAGAACCTTTTTTCCACAATGGTTGTCGGTTCAACGAGCGATGTGGCCTGCCCATTACCATTTCAACGTGCTAATTCTGCGGGCTATGTCGGTTACATCCGTTTTTCTACGGATTTCCGTTTTTCAGATTTTATCACGTAGAGAAATACCAAGCATAGCCCACTCCATAGCACGTTCAGCATCTTTGGGCTTTTTTATGAGGTCGACATTTAGAGACCACGTTTCAGTGCCGTAAGACATCGCTGGTAACACACACTGGTTATTAACCTTTGTTTTTAGACACCGCGGAATATTGGACGAGAAGATCCTCTTAAGTTGCCCGAAAGCTGTCCAGCCGAGTTGGATTCGTAGGCTGACCTCATTCTCGAAATTGGATCTACCTAATTGGACTGCTGTACCACATAGTAGCACTAATCTAATGATTTCTGATGTTTACGCGAGTATTATACATTTTAAATAAAACTACTTTACGGATTTTATCGCGTTTGTATTTGATTTTTGATTACCCGACGTTTCGAACACTTTACAGCGTTCATGATCACGGGTGGACTAAGATGTCTCACGTCCAACAAGTCATCGTTACTGCAGTTATCTTAGTCCACCCGTGATCATGAACGCTGTAAAGTGTTCGAAACGTCGGGTAATCAAAAATCAAATACAAACGCGATAAAATCCGTAAAGTAGTTTTATTTAAAAAGCACTAATCTAAGTTGATGAGATACCTATTGCAATTTTAATAACACACAATTTAGGGTGGTCAATTAATTATTCCCAAGCGTAGGCCAAATAATATGTGCCCGCGAAAAAGGAGATGACATGTACCTAATAGTAATTGGCAAAAACAAAACTCATACATAGAAAATGAAGTTTAAGGTCAACAAATAAAACGGTCACATTTAATTGCCTAATAATCTACACAAACTTTTAAATATTATCTTATATTTAGAATTATATTATATTTTTTTACATTTAACAATTAAGCCTGTTACACATTTTTGTATTATAACGCGTGAATTTGCATATCTTTGGTTAATAAATATGTATAATTATGAATAATTAAATACATACATAATGTATCTAATTAAATTTATAAACAGACTTTGATAGTTATCTTAAAATAGTTTACAGTTAATTATATATTATTTAATCTACTTACCTCAAATAAATCGCCTTTAACACCCGAAAATCTTTACTCGCAATACTGAGATTGAATTAGATGAGTAGTGGGCCCCTCTGACAATGAGACTGGTTGGGAATGATGGCAGGATGATAGACCACCGGATACATCATTTGCTTATTCAATTTATTGGGTAACGTTCATAGAGCTTCAGGGATACGGGTAATCGTAAACAAAATACACTTAATCCTTTTTTTATTATACTCATGTCTTTTTAAAGCAGGAGCCCTTAGGCTCTATTCGTACCTTATCAGTAAGGATACTTAAAGGGTGCTAATAGAACATAATTAAAAAATCTCAGCTCTCCTGGTTGTCAGGCAATGAGTATCTTATGAACCGAAATAGCTAGAAGATTATTTTAAAAGCTTTTATTTCAGTAGCCGCTGTAAATAATAAAAATAAAGTTAACATTAGGAATTTCAGTGAAAGAAAATACGCAAATACGTATTTAATAATTTAGTATTAAATTTTGCGAACCTTTGTGGCGAATCCGGCTTGTATTTTGGACTTTCTTTTTTATTCTGAAACGGCGATTATGGTGTAATTCGTCATATATATCTATCCTCTTTAAATCGATTGTGTTGCTATTTTTTGGGTGGTGCGTACAAAGAATTCGAAGTCAGCAGTCACGTGTTTCCTTAACCAGATTAACAAGCTAGTTTAGTCAACACGTTCCTATTTAACACGCTTTAATTGATTTCACTTGTATGTTTGTATGTAACCGACTTACTAGAACTCGATTTTGATCTATTTAAAATAGTCAGATTTAATTAAAATATATAACTTATCAAGGACCGATGACAGTACAAAGGTACAACCAAATCGCTGTCTTTGAAATTTGTTATTATCATCATTATTTAGCTTAGTGCTGCTTACCGCTGAACGTTGGACTCTCCTAGCATTCTCCGTGACACGGTCATTCTTTGATAGTTCTCGGGCAGCGCAAGCGTAAGTACCTGCGCCTGATGCTGCCCTAGCTGAGATTGCAGGGAGATGGACCGCGCATTAGTGCGCAACCCGCAGAGAGGCCGACCGCGTGAGGGTGACGCTCCGGCCGCCGTCACTGCAATGTTGCCGGGGTGTCAAAGTGGACAGATTTTGGGTGTGTCCAGACCAATGCCTCTCAAAAAAATGTGTTCTTGTCAATAATCACTATACTTATAACTTGGCAATATGCGTTATTTATTCTATGACTTAGAACTTTGTCAACGTACTTTCCAAAAAGCAATTCTACATCCTATTAATAACAGACTGTTTAAATATTATATACTAGTAACCCGCCCTCGCTTTGCTTCGGTTTCAGTCGCCTTTCCCGCCTATCTTCCCTTCCCGTGGGAATACCAGGATAAAATATAGCCTATGTTACTCTCTGATATTTTCTCTATATCTCTCGCCTCTCATGCTTACGTAACATTTTTTTATCTTTTCTGCTTTTTTTACTAATTCATGAGCAGAAGTTATGAAGTCTTGAAATAAGATTAGGATAAAGAAATTTCACACACATAATATTTATTAAGTAATTTCTGGACAAGGTAATTCAGTTTTTAAAATATTCATTATCATAATTATCATTTCAGCTCATATATGTCCTACTGTTGGGCTCAAGCCCCTTCACAATAGAAGGGCAATTGACCTACTATACCACACTGGTCAGACCTGTTGGTATAGTTTTCCTTGCTTTGCATGGCTGTTATGTGCACGTTTAATCCCTTAGTCGTCTTTTACGACACCCACAAGCAAGAAAGGGGGTGGTGAATTGTCTTCTTAGTCCGTCACCAAACGGAAAAAATTTAATACATTTATATTTTTATACATCTTTATATATATATTTCTTGTGTACGTGTGTTTGTCACTGAACTCCTCCTAAACGGCTGGACCGATGTTGATGAACTTTTTTAAGTGTGTTTAACGGGATTCTAGAATGGTTTAGATTCACAATTGGACCCGGTAGGTGGCACTGTTATCAATTCAAGGAGAATTCATTTTATTTGGACAGAACAACTTATATTGGGTCAGCTAGTATTTTATATTTGTTTTATACTTATAAAATACTGATACATAAAGATTAATTAACAGCGCAAAGATCGTAAGAGACGTAATTCATGTCACACATGCACCTATGATTTTAAATCTTCGATCGCATTAGATGTTTACTATTCGACGTGCATGTCTGCTCACTGTCATGTGAAATTGGCATCGTTCCCATAGAGCCATTCAACATCTTGCTAGTCGCGCAAATTTTGTATTACGCACATGAATTCCTTAGCAGCCATTCTAAAAGTCTAGTTTCTACATATGCACTTAAAGGCTTAAAGGCTAGTCTTGTTTCGGTACACGTGTTCAGTTTTTTGTATCACCTTGATATGACAATTTAATAACTGGACGGAGGCATGATAAAAACGACAAACTGCATGTTCGATTTAATCATTTCGATTTCACCGTTGGACAAAAATATTCATAAGTCCGAATCTATGTTATGTAATTCTTATTAAAATTCATCAAGGTTTAAAGTTAAAGTTTTCATTCGTCTTCTATCTAGAGGTGCAGTAGATCACCTCTAAATAAAGCAATATCTGCTATTGTGTTTAGCAATGGTGGTCAATCATTCTCTACCCTAAACTTTTCGGTATGTCGTCGGGCCGGCCACTGAAGACAAGTTACTTTGCACCGGTGGTCGGCCGAACGACCAAGGCGACGTGCCGCGGGTGGGTCATGGGGTCGCGTACCGCCCCTCCTTCGCCCCGGGTGTAGTCGGGCGGCGGGTGCGCTGACCATGGCCCACACCTAAAAAAAAATAACATTAAAAAAAAATTCTAAGCTTGCCCACTGAATACCTCATGTTTTATATACTGCTGACGAAAACGAGATCATTGATGTAAATAAGACTATTGTAAATTGTGGTCGCCAATGAATTGTGTTTTGCTGTGTTGTTTGAATATCTATGGGTTTTCATTATTTACCTATAACCAATAATACCACTTTATGAAAAAATGTACTTCGATAACATCACCGGTTATTACAACTATCGAGTTTTAAGACTCAATATGAGTAGTGCCTTCGATGTCGTTGTAACAGATTTTGACTATATTCTAACTCGCCTTGAAGAAAAGGTTAACAACCTGTAGGTTATTGTTTCTAGTCATTGTTTTCAATTATTTTAGGCAGCGTTAAGTTCCTTGTCGGAATTTACTTGTAGCTAGTAACTACGCTACCCTTTGTTAAATAACTGCCTGCTGTACTTTTCGCTGCTTTATAGATATCGACGTAACTCAAAATTATGTAAAATTGAATATTGTATGCCAAATGATCCTTGATATCTAAAATCCTCGATATTTTATCGTGAATTGAGGAATTTTTCATTAATCAGTACCTATAGTCACAACCTTAATAAATCATTTAAATATTATGGTATGCACTAAAACATTTATAAAAACAATTTAAAAGTGCCCTTCTCTAAAATCAGTCATTATCATTTGTGTACTATTCTTGCAAAGCAGCGTTTTGTTTTTGTGCGAGCTTTTTTTGGTATAACTTTTATTCGTGTATATTAGATGATATATAAAATTATTCGGCTTTGGCAAAGGGTATCAATGGTAAAACAAACAATAATTTATAACACATCAAATCTAAAAATAGTAGTAGTAATAGTTTCGGTAGATAACCGAAACGAAATAATAATTGACATAACAAAGTTTATCTAACTTTGTTATGTCAAATATGCGCGGCATAATTTGCTTGAGAAAGAAAGAAAAGCTCCAAACAAACACGTAAGACCCGCTGGTAGTAAGTCAATTTCTCTCCCATAGAAGAGGAGGCCCGAGGCCAACAGTAGGACATGTATGGGCTGAGACGATGATGAGATGAATTTGCCTAATCGGTTCCTTCAATCGTTCTTAGGAGTATGCATATCCATATTATTCAGAGATTTGATATTTATTAGATACGGAGAAAACTGACAGGACGTGGCCAGACGGCCAAGCGTTGGGGTGTCGGGGATAGAATGTTATCAGACGATCTCTCTGGCACCCTGTAAAAGCGCGGAAGGGGCCGCTGTGGTTTTAGTGGGTATTACGGTCACTTTTGTGGCCGACGAGTCCCACACACACTCCCCCCGTCTGTAACCGGCGGGCGATAGTGCGTAAATGCATTTCCACAGCGTGAATAAAAAAGATACAGAGAAAACAAAGCTACTCGCTTTTACATTATGCTACTCAACACAGCTTTCGGAATCATACGCAATAACTGCGCCTTCACCTGATTCATTAAATTGCATTTGTTTCCATATCAAACGACGACAGACTAGGTTTTGAAGAACATATAAGACATTATCCGTATGGCGAAGCAGTAAGAATACAATTCATCACTCTCTATCTTGCTCGTGAATGTTGTAAAAGATGGCTGAGGGATATAATATGCATATAATGTCTATGCAGTAGTTTGTGAATAGCACGCGTATTGCGTATTAAAAATTCGTTTTCATATCTTGGATTTTAAAAAGTAATAGCTGCTGTTATGACTTAACTATAATACAAGTAATTAGATATGTTCCTGGCAGACTTTTATGTAGAATACGAACTATAAACTGATAATACAATGTTTCGTTTTATCGCCAATAGTTTTTGAACTGCATTCCTATAAGTTTTAGTGTTTGTATCTTGGATTACAATATTGCAATTTTTTTAATGATGTGTATATCTTTTTCGTGTAGTTTTCGATCTTTAGCGTTCGGGAAACTTAAGAGAATCTTCTTGTCCAATATGCTCCAGTGTCTGAAAATAAAGGTTTATAACCAGTGTGTGTTACCAGAGATGACTTATGGCACTGAAACGTGGTCTCTAAATGCCGGCCTCATAAAAAAGCTTAAAGTTGCTCAACGTGCTATGCCAAGGGCTATGCTCGGTATTTCTCTACGTGATAAAATCCGAAACACAGAAATCCGTAGACGAACGGGTGTAACCGACATAGCCCGCAGAATTAGCACGTTGAAATGGCAATGGGCAGGCCAGATTGCTTGTCGAACCGACAACCATTAGGGAAGAAAGGTTGTTCATGGTCGACCACGAATTGGACGGCGCAACATAGGAAGACCCCCACAAGGTGGACTGACGACATTCTCAAAATCGCAGGGAACCGTTGTACGCAAGTGGCGCAAGACCGTTCCGAGTGGGATTCTCGTGGGGAGGCCTATGTCCAGCAGTGAACGTATGTAGGCTGATGGATGGATGGATGAATGGATATATATCTTTTTAAAGAAATTACGAGTATGTTAATTTCTGATTATTTAGATTTCTATTGGTGAAAAATGCTTAAAATCGTTCCAATAGCTTGGGAGACAATTAATAAAAAACAAACAAACATATAAATAAAAAGCTTTATAATATTAGTAGAGATTACTATGTGGATCGTAGCTCCCAAAAATACATTATTTAAACTAGAAAAACTCAACAAGCCATTTCTATATTTCTACATCGCGTCTTAAGTTTTTCCAAGTTGACAAATATGTAATATATAAACTAACTCAAAGAGCTATTTCAAAATTTCTATACCACGTTCTTTGTTTTGCCGATCCTAAAAGTACCTACATAAGAATTGCAAAGTTGACCAATGTGTATTCTAAAAACAGTAGTTCTTCAATATCTGAAAATACTAGTATATTTTACAGTTAAAATCATCACCAAAAGGCGGCAAAATAAAATTATTCTGTTGTATAAATATAATTTCTCTCTCGCACGGTTTATTTTGTTTCCAAGAACTCCATCAGCAGTTGCTTAAGCTCTTATTCTGGCCTTTCATAGCATAAAGAAGTCCCGGATCAGAATTTCAAAATCATAAGAAGTTTCAGTTAAAATAATTCCGATACATTGACATTTCTTTCTGAAATGATGATATTGCTTGAGTACATGTTTTTCATTTCAAAAGTAAAATTCAATCAGTAGATCATTTTAAAGAGAAAATTTATCTCTTCCTCAAATTCTGATCCACAACCGAAACAGAAAGAAAAGAAACATGTTCTAAAGTGATACCTACAGTACAAAGTTGATAGAACCATTGTCAGTCACTGTACTAAGGTATAATATCATCTAAATGATTTATAGAACTTAAACGTGATAATGTTCCCGGACGTACGTATGTATCTATTCACGGGATGGCCATGGATGAAATTTAACTCGTTTGAAACGGCAGGCACAGCTAGGCAGGCTTGTTATACTAAATTTATTAGATGACGGAATAATTTCACGCAGCAGATTTCTTTGTACGTTCCACAAATACTTGTTCCGAGTCAGGAGGTATAATTTGTGGGGCGGCGCAGGCGCGATTTCCTGCGCCTGATGCCGCCCTAGCCGAGGCCGCGGGTGACTGGACCGGGGACCCTGCGCCGGTGGTCGGCCCAACGACGAAGGCGATGTGTCACGGGTGGGTCATGGGTGTGCGTGCTTACGCCCCTCTGTCGTCCTGATCGGAGCCGAGCGACGGGTGCACTGACCGTACCGCATCCCAAAAAAGGGGGGCCCCTTAATTGTGTGTTTGAGAAGTTCCCTGCACACAAGAACTTATTCCTTAACACGGAGTGTAGTCGTTTTTTCATTAAAACCAATGTAATTACGTACATACTGGTCCAATACTAGTCCAGACTCATCTGGGACATAGTGCAATTATATGGAGCGCCCCACATGAAGCTCATTACTCGATGATGTTGGAACGAGTACAGAACAAGTTCACGCGGTACTTTTATTCATTATTTATACTCGTAACTCTACGACATACCTATATCCATTTTACACATTGATGTAGGGGAACGCGGGGTATTGAGAGCGGTTGGGTAATGGGAGCGACGATAAATGAATGGCTAATACGCACTTTTACGCGATCCTAAAAACTCGAATCTTTCCGTTAGTCACCCAGAAACTTCACCCGACGAACAGGGAATCATTAGTGCCTTGTGCCAAACATGCCCCAATAGCTTTCATTATATACATTTACGTTATTTTAGATAAATATATCTTGTCTTTTTATTTCAAATACCACGTAAAACGACAAAAGTTTCTTGGGCTGTTGATACATTAGAAAATGCAATCATTATTCTCAAAAGAGGAGGCATTTCATTGTACAATGTATCTTAGCAAACTAGTATACCTCACAGCACTTTAAAAAGGTCACGAAGTCAATTAAACTGCAGCAAAAGATTGGCTAGTTGGGTTATTACAGCGTCATCCTGATTTAACTTTCAGAAAGGCCGAAGCTATTAGTATTAATAGAATCATCGGATTTATCACAACAGAGGTAAGACAAGAGAAACAGGAGTACAACCAGAAACATTAGGACTAAAAGTGGGAAAATGTGGTACCGATGCAGAAGCTGTGGCAACCCATAAAGAAAGTTCTAGCAGTGATAGTCCATATTCTTACATATGTGCTTTTTGTTTGGATCCGTAAACATCGCTCTTTTGCTTTCCTTTTGCCATTTTATAATCTTTTTCTCTCATATTTACAAAGTAGATTTTTGAATTTATGTTATAAATAATTCTTTATAATATTAACAGTGGCGGCCTTAGGGGGTGGCGAACAGGGCAATCGCCCGGGGCCTCGCGCTTACAGCGGCCTCACGCAACAACCCAAGCAAATTAAAAAAAATATAGATTTTAAATTACATTTTTACTTATCTTATATATATAAATCTCCTGTCACGATGTTTGTCCGCGATGGATTCCTAAACTACTTAACCGATTTTAAATTAAATTGGCACACTGGGAAATTGACCTACTTTACCACGCTGGTCAGACGAGTTGGTATAGGGTTTTATCTCGAGTTTTCATTCTCTTGCATAGACGGTACATGTATACTATTATCCCTTAGTCGTCTTTTACAACACCCACGGGTAAGAGAGGTGAATTGTATTATTTACTCCGTCAGGACACAGAGCCATTCGTCTATTTTATTTTAATTGAATTTTTAAACCGTCACCCTTAGAATAATAACGTATAGAAAGTAAGTTCGCGCACAAAAAGTGAAGCATTTCGATTGGAGCCTAATGGAGCTTACGCCGGAACCGTTCTGTAATGTACAAGGTCACTGTACTGCACTTACGTACACAACTCTTAAAAAATAAATATGTACTTATGACGGTTTATGCATTCAAATGGTGTCACAACACATTTGAAAAACAAAAAGTATATTAACATTACTTTTAAAAGTATTCCGACGATTTATGTTAATAAAAACAAAATTTGATTTCATAATTTGTATAGTGGTGTACGTGTGTAATCGCTTGCACGCATGCAGTATTGTTTGCTTCATATTTTTGGTGGCTTACGTATGGACACTATCCTCCTATACGTTATTATTCTAAGCCGTCACCACATTGGGTCAGTAAATAGTTAAAAGCAAGTATAAAATAAAACAAAGTCACGTTTTCACAATCTATATTTAAACAGGATATCTCCACTTTGTTGGTACATCAGCGTGATAGAAGTTACACTCGAGTTTATTGGCGCAATTATTACCATAGCGACACGGCTTCGGATGGTAGAAATGACACGATGGATTCACACAATTGGGATAAAACTTGCACATATTTGGTACAACTGACGATATTGATTTGTAATTTGCTACAGGAACAACATGAGAAGCTGTGGACAAAAAAAAATTGTCTTATTAAACATTATCTACAAAAATAAATAAAATTTAAGCGTCTGTAGTGTAAAAATAGGTTTTTTCATGCTCACACGGTTATTTGCACGATACTTATGTCTAAATAACATTTTAAAAAAATGTATGTTTGTTCCGGATATTCTTCAAAACGGTTGGACCGATATTGGTAGTAATTAACTCGTGATAGGGTGCTGCTTGTGGGATCTGGTCCAGCCATATTGGACCGATATTGGTAGTAATTAACTCGTGATAGGGTGCTGCTTGTGGGATCTGGTCCAGCCATATTGTACTTCTTTTTCTTTATTTTTTTCTTTGTGCTAAATTTTGAAAAAATTCATACATGTATACAATTTCGAAGGGCATCTGGCTAATACCATATGTCGTACAAAGTATATATTTAAAAGATATAAAAAATGACAGCCCGCTGAGTTTCTTGCCGGATACGCAAGTATCTTGCTCAAGATACGCCTATAAAATTATGCCCGGCCCGGGATTGAAACCGAGGCCTTATGGACTGCAGTTGCGTATCGTAATACTTTAGAAGACATTGGAGATATAGAATGCGGGGACAAAGCTACTGAAACCGAAGGGAAGCGAGGGCAGATTGCTAGTTGGTTAATAAAAATTATCATCTCTGCTCATATATGTCCTACTGCTGAGTTTGAGCCTCCTCCACTAGGAGAGTAATTGACCAATAAACCATGCTGGTCAGACAGGTTGGTATAGGGTTTTGTTCAGACTTTTCCTTCTCATGCATAGATATTATATACGTATTTATCCCTTAGTAGTTATTTACGACATCCACAGGCAAGATAGGGAGTGGTGAAATGTATTCTTATTCCATCACCACACTGAATCTGTATTAGTTTCTAAAAATACTAACCGACAATTGGCTGAATCGGAGCGCTAGATAAAGGCGGCGCATTTGGTGAGTGCGAATATACACAATTGCGGCGTGTGCAAGCGGCAAGGAACTTGCAGCGAGGATGGGCGAACGCACAACTGGATCCATAGCGACAGGCCGGGAATGCTCGACACCATGTCGGTTTGCGTTCCGCTACTGATACTGCAGAATGATGATTTATTAGTGCCAGAAAGTCATCTCATCTTGTCTCGTATGACTTTTTTTTTATTGCCGATGATGGCAAACGAGCAAGCAGCGCACCTGATTGTAAGTGATACTGCCGCACTTGGACTTTTGCAATACCAGGGACACAGTTAGGTCATTGACTACTATAGAGAAAATGCTCTTCTTAAATCTCGTTTAAATAAGGACATTTCATAGCACTCGGGTAACATAGCAGTAGGTAGTTTATTCCAGAGCTTGTACGTAAGTGTGAGAAATGATCGCTGGAAACATACAGTTGAAGATCATTACGTTACCAGATGAAATGGATGAACCTTACTGCGGTGTCGAATGGTACGATGTGTCTCGTAGGTATGTCTAATCAGACTCGAGCCTCTACCATAATAGCAGAGAAATTGATCGACTATGCCATGCTGCTCAAATGGGTTGGTATGGCGTTTAATTTCGAAATTGCCTTCTCTTGTAAGGATTTTATATGCATATTGTATCATTTAGATGTCTTTTGCGACACCCAAGAGAGGGGGTGGTGAATTGTATACTTATTTTGTCACCATATGGAAAAATATATATTACAGCACAATTTAGTTAATAATTTATAAAGAGTATGTGGCTAGCTTTTCCGTGTGGTGACGGAATAAGAATACAATTCGCCCCTCCCTATCTTACCCGTGGACGCCGTAAAGAACCACTAAGGGATATAATATCTACATAACATCTGTGCAAGAGAAGAAAAACTCGAAATGAAATCCTATACCAACATGAATGTCCAGCATGGTATAGTAAGTCAAATTCCCTCCCATTGTGGAAGAGGCCCGAGCCCAATAGTGGGATGTTCGTGGACTGCGATGATGATGATGATACTCCTACTCCCCACTGCTGAGCTCGAGCTTTCTCCAACATAGGAGGGAAGTTACCCCACTCTAACACATGGATCTAACGTTTTGGTTTTATTTCGAGATTTCGACCTCTAACAAAGGAATTATATGTATATCATATGCTATAAATCCATAAATTGTCTGACCGGCATGGTATAGTAGGTCTATTGCCCTCCTAATGGGGAGGAGGCTCGAGCCCAGCAGTGGGACAGGTACGAGCTGAGATGACAAGGTAGCTAGTACAGTCACCACACAAAATTCTGGCGTAAGTAAATTCTTCCGGCGAATTAAGTGAGGTTTTATTTTGTCATATAACTTGCTTTGTTTTACATAGGAGGAACATATCTCTTTTATTTATCATAATTATGATAAATGTATTTATATCGGCGTCGTCCATATTTACAGGGTGGTATTATTCGCTAAAAATATTTGTCAATCATTACATCCATCCATCAGCCCATAGACGTCGGACATAGACCACGAGAATAGCACTCGGAGCAGTCCTGTGCCACTTGCATCCAATAGTTCTCTGCGACTTTCAAGATGTCGTCAGTCCATCTAGAGAATCCTCTCGTTCGATTCGTGGTCACCACTAGGTGACCACGAATCGAACGAGAGGATAGATTAGTATCTAACCTAAGAGATTCTAAGATTTATAAATCATATCATCATCGTTCATCATTTCGGCTCATATACGTCCCACTGTTGGGCTCGAACCTCCTTCATGATAGGAGCAAAATTGACCTTACTATAGCATGCCTGTCAGACAGGTTGGTATAGGGTTTTGTTTCGAGTTTTCCATCTCTTGCATAGACGTCATATGTTTAGAAATATTCCTTAGTCGTCTTTTACAACACCCACGGGTAAGAGAGGGGGGTGGTGAATAGTATTATTACTCATCACACGGAAATGTTGTGTATATACAAAGAAAATCTTTATATTTTTTATAATAATAAATAAATCTCTCTTTCCAACTCCTCCTCTTTAATCTTTTCTAATTAAATTTGTTGCGGGTCCCAAGACAATTAAAATCATATCCCGGGACTGCCTGAGGGTCAAACCTCGGTGTCATTTATGGAGACCATTGTGGATCCTGGCTTACAGGAGTTACAATGGTGGGAATGTGTGGTGGGATTAGTCCTATCAAAAAAAATAATAAATAAGTAACAATAATTATAATATCTATAACGGCAAAAACACTCACGTGCTGAGATCGATTACGTCAACCGGGTTTCGAGCATATCCGATGCTCCGTCTGCGCACTCTCCCTGATGATGAGCATCGGATACGCTCGAAACCCGGGTCGACGTAATCGATCTCAGCACGTGAGTGTTTTTGCCGTTATAGATATTATAATATGGATCAGTCTCACGATAATTTCAATACTTTTAAAACAATAACTATCGAGTGACTTTACAAACCGACTCGAGAACAATTATTTGTGGACAACTCAAAGAATTATCTCGAATAAGGAATCAAAATCACTTTATTTTGGACCAAAAGTCGCCACTTGGACTTGCTAATTTTGTATCGTCTTTATTAGACTTTGCAAGTGCACTGATTTTGAAGTCAAGAGGGATCAATAGAATAATATTAAAAGGAAATATGTTTCAAGGCATTAATACTCACAAGGTGGCACAGAATCATATTTATGGGTATTCGTTACAGTAGTAACTGTGACCTGATTATCACTGCTTACACTCTCCGTTCTCTCACGAACTCTTTCAGGCTCTTTTACTTTCTTCCCAACATCAAACACTATGGGCGATGCTTTTCTCTTCCTACTAACTAGTGATATCTCCTTCACTTCAAGATGTTTCTTTTGTTCATCTTTTTCATCCTCTTTCTTAATAACAACTTGAATTGCACTCTCGTCACTTGTGCTACTCAATCTTTTATTTTCTAGAATATCTTTGTTGACTTGTTCCGTTTCTTTAGGTGTGGATTCTTTTAGTTCTAGCGGTTTTGGTTTTTCTTTAATTGTTTTGTTTATTTCATCGTCTTCATTTAATAGACCTTCGGTTTGTAGTTTTTTAGCGAGAAATGCATTAGGATGGTAACCATCCATTGTGACTATAAATTGTGTTTTCTTATCTGTGTTTGTTGATGTGTTGTGAATATTGCTGAAAGAGTAAATATTTCTTTAAGATTATAATATAGATCATTGCAGCCCATATTTGTCGCACCGTTGGGCTCGCGTCTCCTCCACAATGGGAGGGAATTTGACCTACTATACCATGCTGGTCAGACATGTTGGTATAGGGTTTCATTTCGAGTTTTCCTTCTCTTGCACAGATGGTATGTGCATATTATATCCCATAGTCGTCTTTTACGATATCCTCGGGCAAGATAGGGAGTGGTGAATTGTATCCATACTCCGTCACCGCACGGAAGTAATATAGGTACATGTATTACTCTCGTAGTACTTGATGTCGACGCCATATGTAGTCTAGAACAAGAGTTCTTACACTTTAAAAATAATGGAACACTAACCAAATATCTTTCATTTTATAGAATCCCATATCAAATGATAATACTGTAATAATGGGATCCACTTTATTTATTATTTTAGTAATGGGGTCCATGT
This sequence comes from Lymantria dispar, assembly GCA_032191425.1. Classification (NCBI taxonomy): domain Eukaryota; kingdom Metazoa; phylum Arthropoda; class Insecta; order Lepidoptera; family Erebidae; genus Lymantria; species Lymantria dispar. The sequence goes on along the minus strand of CM063454.1, from coordinate 22,977,966 downwards.
GAGGGTCCAAGTACTACGCTACGGCTACGTGCGCTGCTGTGCCGTAGTCGGAGCTGAATTCTTGCTATTTACCTACTTACATAATAGTAATGGGTTCTTCTCATTACAAATTTTGAGCTATTTCAAAATTATATTCGTAACCGTGGTATTATTTCATAGCCAAATTACTAAAATTTAAAGCCATTCAATATTGGCGGAACCCCCATGACTATTCTACGGAACCCCTAGGTTCCGCAGAACACGCTTTAGGAATCCCTGGTTTACAGGACTACTTGATAAGGAAACTCACGACTCTATATAGAAATTTAACATTTTACAATTGGTTTAAAGAAGACGAAAGAAGACAGCGGGTACTTTATTTTTTTAATAAAAATGCATACTGCATGTTACGTAAGTATTAGCTAAAGTTTGTGTTCCTCTTACCAAGATCAAAATATAATACAAAAAGGGGGACTAATTCTAATTTCATAAGTGGCATCTGATTACGAGGTAACTACTATAGCAGCCATCACACCCATCCTCTGATCTTTAGATAAATAAGTTACAAGTCTTACAGAGTTTCTATGATAAGCGTGTCATCCTTCCTGCTAGTGGTTCTATGCTCATTGCGCCGGGATGACGCATATTCATTGTTGACAATTCTCTTTGTTAAATGTGCATGTACGAATTCATCTTTTTCTGTATCACTTGTCACTCTGAAAAAGGTGTTGCCAAATTAATTTGCAGAACATTTTAAAATGTTAAGATGTATTCCATATGTAAAAATTTGAAAGTGTCGTAGAATTTATAGAATCTGATCCGGTAGGCCAAACAATTGGGGATAGGAGTAATATGGTAAGTTAGGGGACCCCACGTTGTCTTTCTGTTGTCCGAACGGTTTGGGCGGACTGCGGCCAGGCAACTAGGTAAGAAAAAGACAGGTATTTTTTTAAATACAAACGGATACGAATATATATGTTTTTTGAGTTCGAAAACATTCGGTAGGTAGCGAATCTGTGACTAGGCGTGGCAGGTTGCTGCATAGACTGCTACGCCATCAAAACTAATCACAAAAATTAAGGGATATAAAAAAAATCTAAATTTTTGGGTGATTTTCAACGAGCTGTAACTGCAAGGAAAATGATCGTACAGCAAAAATAAGGAAATTGTAGCCCCAAGTGTTTAGTTTTCAGATACGACCATAAAATTTTTTTATCATGCTTGGCTTTGGAGAAATCCCAAGGAAACTACCAAAAAAATTTCCAAAAATTTTCTTGTCTTAAGGTCTTTCTACGGCTTCAAAAATGTTTTTCATTGTTTCCTTCAGAAGCTCTTTTAGAAAATTTATCGCTCCTTAATTTGACGTTAGGAACAAGCCTTTACGATGATTTGCCGCGGAGTTATCGGCAATCAAAGCCAAAAAAAAACAAAAATTAAATTTTTGATTTCTTTTTTTTTCAAATTTCCTGAAGGATCAATTTCTTTGATCAGAAAAATAAAGATTTTTGAGTAAAAAAAATTAGCAAAAAGGCAATCTTGTGGAAAGACCTATGTCCAGTGAACTTCTACGGGTTGATAGATAGATTATAGGAAATCCTTTATCCACGCATATAATTAGTAGGTTCCGTGTGGTGACGGAGTAAGAATACAATTTACCACTCCCTATCTTGCCCCTGAATGTCGTAAAAGAAGACTATGGGATATAATATGCACATAACATCTGTACAAGAGAAGGAAAACTCAAAATGTCTATAACACAACACTTTATTTGGCATAAGTGACTTCACTGACACGGATCTGTCAGAATATCAGCGCCAGGGTAACCATATTGCCTCAGCAATAGCTGAGACAGATACCATATTTTGGGCTCACACATGTGCACAGTTATATATAAAATATTATTGCTTGAGGAAAATGTGAGGTTGCAAAATAAAACTATTTTCTTTCTTTCAAAATGAAACCCTAGTCTGACCAACATGGTATAGTAGATCAAATTCCTTTCCATTGTGGAGGAGGCCCAAGCCTAACAGTGTGACGTACGTGGGCTATAATGATGACGATGATGGTAATTAATAGCCTCTAAGTGACGATCATGTCCGTGTGGTGATGGAGTAAGAATACAATTCACCACCCCCTAGCTTACCCGTGGGTGATCGTACGAGACGACTAAGGGATATAAAACGCATATAACATCTATGCGAGAGAAGGAAAACTAGAAATAAAACACTATACCAACACGTCTGACCAGCGTGGTATAGTAGGTCAATTACCCTTCCATTATGGAGGAGGCTCGAGCCCAACAGTGGGACGTATATGGGCTGAGATGATGAAGTGACGATCATAATCCGTAATTTTTAGTGATTTACTTACTTGGAGCTTTTGTCATCTTCGCTGTCCACATCACCTCCGAGACTTACATTATCACCTGACTCATTCAAATTGTCGGCGGGTACTTCTATAACGATTTTTTGAGCATCGACACACCGTCGCATCGGCAGTACTAAAGCGCGTTTTACTTGTTGCGATTCTAAGTCCATTTTTGTATTTGGTGTCTGTAAATATATATATTTTTTTATATAATGACGGATAAGAATAGAAATCACCAATCATCTTTCGTCACCGTGGGTGTTGTAAAGTCGACTGCGGGAAATAATATGCAGATAACATTTATGCAAGACATGGAAAACTTGATATAAAACCAACCAACCCCTCGGACCAGCGTGCTATCATAAATTAAATTCCCTCCTATTTTGGTAGAGGTTCGAACCCTGTAGTAATAGTCGTCTATTACTACAGGGTTCGAACCTCTACCAAAATAGGTGGGAATTAGGAGGGAAAATTAGAAATAGGAGGGAAAAAACTAAGGGATGCGTATTATACGCATATGACATTCATGCAAGAGAAGGTAAACTTGAAACAAAACCCTATACCAACCTGACGGGCCAGCATATGTTACGGGCAATTTTACTCCTATTATGGAGGAGGCTCGAGCCCAGCAGTGGGACGTATGTGAGCCTAGATGATGATGATATCATTCGTGTAGGTGGGATGGAAGTAATAGATTAAATAAAGAAAACTTACATTCAACAAACTCTTATGAGCATCCGCTACTGCGCGCATTAGTAGACTAGATGCTGGTGCCGATACTCTGGGCCGCGGACGAACCCGGACTACACTTGTACATGACGGGCGACTAGGTCGATTCTCTAACATTGACACCCTTCAACAAAAATATGTAATAAAGGAAACCATTTCACCCTATTAATGCAGACAAAATGATAAAATAATCTATACAAATAAATAAAATTTAAGTGTCTGTTTGTAATGACAAAATAATGGCATTTTTTCGTGGCTGATATGGTTATTTGCACGAAACCTATGTCTAAAACCGGTTAAAAAAAAAAAATTGTCTGTCTGTTTGTTTAGGGTAATCTTCAAAACGGCTGTATAGATTTTGATAATATTTTACTATCAGCTGTTTATATAAGGAGTAAATTAGCCTATATTTTATCCCGGTATTCACATGGAAACGAGAACTACGCGGGTATGTCGACTGAAACCGAAGCTAAGCGAGGGCAGGTTGCTAGTAATTAACTAAAAAAATAATGTGCTATGTTTTTTCACATTATCCTGCATTGTCATTCATTTGAGTCTATGGTCGAAATTTCAAGTATAGAGCTAGCTCTTACGGAAAGTTAGTTTAAAATCAATTATAAAATTCCACCTGGACAGACACAACAAAGCGAATTAATAAAAAAACATGGTAGAAAAGCCAACTTTCAACAACTATCCTTTTTTTTTTCGGGGTGGGTCGCGGTCGGCGCTCTCCTCGCACCACTCCGTTCGAGGCGACAGAGGGGCGTAAGCACGCACACCCGCAAACCACCCGAACACCACGTCGCCTTCGTCGTTGGACCGACCACCGGAGCAGGGTGTCATCAGTGGTCGGCCTAACGGAATACCCCCTAGTGGGGTACCCTCCCATCGACCGATGCCCCCCCTCGGGGAGGACGTTAGTCTTTCCTCACGCGGTCGGCCTCTCGGCGGGTGACGGACTAATTCCCCGGTCACGTCACCCGCGGCCTCGGCTAGGGCTCAACAATTATCCTTGGAAATAACTTGAGGAAAATAGCTAATTTATTAATTAATAACAACCAACTCAACCCAACAAAATGACAAATACGGACAACATATTTTGATTACAGTCACTGAAACCATGAAATTGAAAGGGTTCCAGAACAAGCGATTCCTTCGCTGTTTTTCGACTTTTCCACAATGCGCTTCTCTTGGGCATATCCTGCTGCGCTTCGACTTGGTGCTAGGTTAAGTGTTATCTTTGAGGGAGCTCACCGCCTGGCGCGTCGACACCCGCCGAGACGTCATTACTCGTTGGGCAGTCCGGCTGGAGAGGCCTCGATACGGTGTCTGGACCGTGGAGGCCTTCCGGCCGGTGCTGATGCAGTGGCTAAAACGGCGGCACAGGGTGCTTTCCTTCCGACCTTCCGACTGGTGCAGGTCTTGACGGGGCATGGATGCTTCGGCAAGTACCTGTACACGGTCGCTAGGAGGGAGAGCACACCGTCCTGCCACCACTGCGATTGCGACGAGGACATGGCACAGCATACGCTCGAGGTTTGTGCCGCCTGGGCAGTGCAGCGTCGTGAACTCGTCGCAATCATCGGTGCCGACCTGACGCTGCCGACCATTGCTAGGGCAATGCTCGACAGCGTCAGGAACTGGGACGCGGTCGCAGCCTTCTGCGAGGCAGTGATCTCGCAGAAGGCCGCGAGTCGCGCGCGCTAGGAACTCAACCTCGACGAAGCCACCCGCCGCCGGCGACTGGGGCGGCGCAGGCGCGACTACCTGCGCATCATGCCGCCCTAGCCGAGGCCGCGGGTGACAAGACCGGGGAGTTAGTCTGTCACCCACCGAGAGGCCGACCGCGTGAGGAAAGACCGACGTCCTCCCCTAGGGGGGCACGTCGGTCGATGAGAGGGTACCCCAAGTAGGGGGTATTCCGTCGGGCCGACCACTGATGACAAGTAACCCTGCTCCGGTGGTCGGCCCAACGACGAAGGCGACGTGGTGTTCGGGTGGGTTGCGGGTGTGCGTGCTTACGCCCCTTTGTCGCCCCGGACGGAGTGGTGCGAGGAGCGCGACCACCGCAACCCACCACCCAAAAAAATGAAAAGGCTAAGTGTTATTTTTATTTTAATCATAGAGGGCACCCTTACTCAATAAATACGGACTAGTTCATTGCACTTGATTCGGTGATATAATCTATCGAGTCTACTCCAACGTCAACGATGTAGCTAGTTTTGGTTAAAATATGGTATATCACTAATTTGTTGGATGAGAGGAAGATAAATTTACATCTTTTGGTTAAGAATACCATATCTAAATGAATTTATGTTCTCGAAAATTATTCTCTACAGATTTAGACTTACTTAGATGTTAGTTTCTTAGAGCTTGATGATGATTTTTCAATATTATCATCAGACACCGAACTCTTTTTCGATGTATCAACTGGAGCTCCCAAACGGCTTTTAGCATTTTTTTGGTTCCGGTCATCCGGTTCACGATCTGGTGTGAATCTGAAAGTGAAATATATAAAATTACGTCCGTATAGTGAGAATATACTCCTGCGTTTATCCCGCGGGTGTGGTACAAGTCAAGTAATGAAATGCTCAGTTACCTCGTTGAAGTTATAATTTTTCATATCACCATACAAATGCAGTAACCATAGTGGATAAACAATACAATTACTACTCCTTTTTTTGCCCGTCGGTATAATAAAAGACGACTAAGGGATTGATCATCACCACAGCTCATAGACATCCCACTGTTGGGGGTCCAGTCTCCTCTACAATGGGAGGGAACTTGACCTACTGTTGTAATAGAAGATAACATCTATGCAAGAGAAAGAAAATTCGAAATAGAAACCTATATTAACATCAGCATGGTATAGTAAGTCAATTTCCCTCCACATTGGGGAGAAGGCTCGAGCCCAGCATTGGAACGTATATAACCTGTGATGATGATGGCATATAATTTTCGGTGGAAGACTTTCACTAGTGATGATTAAAGAATACCCATTACATGGAATTAGAGAAGATAAATGCAAGTCTTATACTGAGGAGGCCGCGGGTGACGTGACCGGGGATTAGTCCGTCACCCGCCGAGAGGCCGACCGCGTGCGGAAAGACCGACGTCTTCCCCGAGTGGGGGACGTCGGGCGATGGGAGGGTACCCCAAGTAGGGGGTATTCCGTCGGGCCGACCACTGATGACAAGTAACCCTGCTCTGGTGGTCGGTCCAACGACGAAGGCGACGTGGTGTTCGGGTGGGTTGCGGGTGTTGCGTGCTTACGCCCCTTTGTCGCCCCGGACGGAGTGGTGCGAGGAGCGCGCCGACCACAGCCCACCCCAAAAAAAAAAAGAAGTCTTATACTGATGTGGTACTTTATGGTAAGCCAAAAGATAGAACGTAGTATACTTATCAGACACCATCACAGCCAATATGTAATAGCAGTTTATTAATTCTAGATAAAAAAGGCACAGTGAGAAGGACAAAAAGCAGTTGGCATATTTGACCCAAATTTTTTAGGGGAATATAATTTCTTATTTCAGTTAATGTTGCAAGTTTTAACGACATAATATTGCCAGAATGCTGTAATTTTGTAATATCTGTTTTGTGGTAGCAGTTACAAATACTACCAACCTATTTTTTTTGGGGGGAGGGCTACGGTCGGCGCACACTTCGCCCGACTCCGTCCGGGGTGACAGAGGCGCGTAAGCATGGACACCCGTAACCAATCCATGCGCTATATCTCGTGTGTCTCCTTCGTCGTTGGGCCGATCACCGGTGCAGAGTTCCTTGACTTCGGTGGTCAACTACCAACCTATTGCCTTTGGGTAACGTAAAAGACGATGTGCCATTCCATCTAATGCCGCCTGGTAAACAATGACATCGGCGGTCGGTCATAAAATTATTGCCGATAACTTTTGCAATATGTACTATAGAAGAAGAGTAGAGAATCTTGAAGAGATTTATTAGAGAAGTCCACCACAATTACTAGATGCAGGTTGATACTCGTGGAAAGAACCCTTAGGTGTACCTAAGGGTCTTTTTCACGAGGGAGGGCCATCAGATGTGCAATGTACATGTTACACCCTTTTATGTAACTCCACACACAGTTTCAGACTTAAATGGGTCTGAAGTTTGAATTGTTCGGCTTATGATCTATGTTCCAAATATTCGTTCAGCAACTAACCAGTACATTTACAATTTGTTTACATACAATTATCACCTAATTAATAGAAACACAATCAGTTGGTCAGAAAAATAAAATACTTTTATTAATACAGTCGACTCTATTAACTGTATTAATAAAAGTTCTCTAGTCTCCCTAAGTGGGATTTCAAACGGAGAATTCCTCACGCTACGTTTCTAGAACCACTGACGACTCGTGAGTGAATTTAAAATAAGTATTTTTCTTCCTTTTTATTTATTATAGCAATCAGATGCACATGATATGCAAATGCCTTTGTTTACCATACTAGAATATTTTTACAGTTCCACGCCCATCATAGAGCTAATGCTACTGAAATTTTTTTTAAATTTTAGCACCCATAAAAACCAATGAAATCCGATTAAAATTTAAGTGCAGTGACAGAGTATGAATACAAATCTTGCTTGCGAGTGTTATAAAAAATTACTAAGAGATATGATATGTAGATATCATCTAGATAAAGAAGGAAAACGCCACAAAACCTGATCCTAACTTATCTGGCCACCAGAGTATGTTAATTTCTCTTTCACTGTGAAGGAGGCTCGAAACGAATAGTGGAACTTATGTGGGCTGAGACGATGATGGAGATTAAAAGTCACCTCCTTTTTCTTTCTCGCGTGTCATAAAATGTAAATATTACAGAATGTATATAATGTCATGGCAAGAGACTAAAATTAAAATGTTAGTTACCAACTAGTTTAACCAGTGTATATTAGATATAATAGGCAATTTGCCCTCTTAATTAGGAGGAGGCTCTACTAACCTATATCCTGTCATTAACGATGTTTTTTACTTACGAGACGTCCGAAGACTCTGTAGAACCCATATAAAAGATGTTCTATTCAAAAGACTAACTTAGTTATTTTATTTTCCTGCTCATGAATTTAATTATTAACATAGTCTAATATTCATTCTTACTACCTCAAATTGGTAATTTAACAACCTTTCGGGACTTTTAGTTATTTCCTTTTCTTTAACGTCTGATAGCTTTCTAGGCTCCTCTCGAGCCCCAATTCTTTCTCTAAGAGGTCTTTTGGGTAACTTTAATTCTATTTGCGGCAAAGTCTCCATAAGATCTTTGATGGATTCTTTTGTATTTTTTGTAGGTTTTGCAATAGGAAGAGGTGGGGAAAGGATAGCAGATGTTTGAGGTGCCAATGGAGGAGTAGCCACCACCGAAGTTTCTTGGGGTGCATCCTGAAACAATAATTTTAAAATATTTTAGACCTTTAGGTCCTTAGCGTAATCAGTAATTAATATAACAAAATTTATCCATGTGTTGACAGTGTAAAAATACAATTCACCACTCCCTAATTTCCCTGTGGATGTCGTAAAAGACGACTAAGGGATATAAAATGCATGTGTTATATGGGGTATTTCACATCAAGCGGACAACCAAAAAAAGTGAGGTTGTGAATTTTGTTTATAGAGTATAAGGTCAGTTATACTTCTAGTAGACCTGGATGTGTACACACATTATTTTTTTCGTATATTGCTTTATTGCTGAAATATGAGCTTTTGAAAAGTAACTAAGAATGAAGTCATGAACATTTGGATTCTTATTATCTTTAAAAAAAAATCAATTAATTTGTAAAAAAAAAAAAAACTAAAAAATACTGTTTCTTATAGTTAAAAAGTTGAAGTTTTTAATTTTTTTGTTGAATTCTAAATATTTTTTTTTTACGTATAGTAAACCGGAAGTGAAAATTTCAAATCGACATTTCAGTAACTTTGACACTTTATATATTATGCTTTAAATGTATTAATTCTGTACAAAAAAAAAATTAAAATGGGATTTCCAATAGTTAAAGAGCTAGTGCATATGGAGTACATACTCATAGGTATGAACCCTTTCTAAGGAATCGGGTTATGCTAACTATCGCTACTATGCTAAAATTCTACGCTCTTAATATTTTATTCCTTCATTCTAACATTTAAAAACATAAAAATAAATGCTTTTTAAATAATTTTATTTACAATTCAAATGAATATACCTGAAAAGCTTCTTCGGCAAAATCATTCATCAATTCTTCAGCTTCAGTTCTTATATTAATAAAATCATCATCATCAGACAATGAATCAAGTTGTTCAGCTAATTTGTTCTTCAAACCTTGAATTTTGGCTTCAATTTGATTTATTTCTTTTACCTGATCGTCTTTTGGTTCATTTGCCGAGTATGTTTGTAAAGAATTGATATTTGGAGTTATAAGCTCTTCGGGATCCAATTGTGATGAAATGGTTGCAGGATCTATTATAGGTAGAATGGGCCTTTTAATTTCTGCAACAACAGTCTTTTTCTCTACTATATGATCCTCTTTTACAGGATTAAAATTCACTCCATGGTTCTTCAATATTTGTCCAGCAAATACATCTGTTATAGAGGGCTCAGACTCTTTCTCCATGTTCATGAGTAAGGGAGGAATATTTGGACGAATCATTTCATGGTGCTTGCTTTTCTTTTTACTTTTATGAACTTTCTTTTCCTCCTTTTTACGCAATAGTTTCTCTTTATCCTTCTTCTTTGTTTTCTTCACATCGCTTTTCTTTAGTTTTAATTTCTTTTCTTTTGATTTCCTGTCTTTAGAATCGGATCTTTCTTTGCTTTTGGATTGTTCTACCATTTCTGTGAAGAGAATAAAATCTGTTAAAATAATCTATATCAGGGTCTGCAGTAATGAAATTGTTAACATACAAGACCCATAATAACAAAAAGTCATCTTAATATCAGGGCTTTTATAGCCTTGCCCTATAGTAAGGTAAAGTAGACAATAAGACAAAGTGATGTAATTGAATTTATTGATTGCATTATTTTGGACATATAACTAATTGAATTCTTAATATGATAGTAAAAAAATTCTTATAACATCCTACAACATTATAGCACAGAAATGTGGTCTCTAAATGTCAGCCTGATAAAAAGTCTCAGTCACCCAACATGCTATGGAGAGGGCTAAGCTCGGAATTTCTCTATGTAATAAAATCCAGAATACAAAAAAAAATCCGATGTAGCCGATAAAACCTCAAAAATTTACACATTAAAGTAGCAATGGGCAGGTCACATCGTTCATTCGATTGAAGACATTTTAAAAGTCACTGGCAACCATTGGATGTAGATGGCCCTGAACTGTTCTGGGTGGCATTCTCGTGGGGAGACATAGGTCCAGCAGTCAATATCTACCAGTTGATGGGTGGATAGATTTCAGCAAATGTAGTCATCAAAACTTTTATGAACTTGAGGTCTATTAACTGCTCTTACTGGTCACTGTTACTGTCATAATCGAAATGAAATTTAAACAGTGGGACTTTTAGAATTCGCACTAAGCTAATGTTGTTTATAAACATTGTAAGTACTATGATATCTCTTTGTTCAATAAGATTATACAAAAGTATCCAGTTTTAAATTATGTTTTGTTAATGTCTTTATTTTCATTAAGCACCCCTTGTAATCTGACATGTTTATTATTATCATTGAATATTTTTTCATCTATCTTTGCTAATATAGGTAATGCATGATTGAACAGGTTAAAACTTGTATACCACCACTATTATGCTTTAGTTTTAATTCTGATTGCTTAGTTTGAATTTGACTACATGTATAAGTACAATAGGGTGTGTTCTAGACATGCGCAAACCATGTCCTGGAGCGGATTGAACATGGAACGATTCACTTCTCTATCGGAACTATGTCCGGGAATCATGTTCGCGGAACTATCTAGTTCCACAGGTTCAGATTAGATTACTTTAAATGTTTGACTTCTATGGAACTATTTAATTATGTCTAGGAACGGTTAAATTATGTCCAGGAATTGTTTAATTATGTCCACTGATTGTATAAGCAGTGTCAGTGGAGATAATTAAATAGTTCCAAACTCTTCTTCGATTTAATTGAAATAAAAAATCTAACAATAACTAGGCATTATACATTCTTAAAACTAAAACCGTCATCAAATTATACTGTACATATAAAAAGTTCACATAAATTAAAATTCAAAATAATGAAAATTAACGAAACATTTATTTAAACGAAATGGAGCCCTTATCGGAAGTCAAGGTCATTAGCGAGCGAAAAACTAAAATTAAATATGAATAAATCAATTGTCATCTGTAACGCAAAGTGTAATATTCGCATTGTGTATCATAATTGCATAACATAAAAAGTATCATAACATTCCAACTATACTTGTCCTTGGTCGGTTCGTGATAACTCGGACGGAGTCGGTCGGCTCCGTAGTCGGTTCGTAACATGTTCGACAATTCGTTCCGGCGCACATGACAGTTCCTCGGACATATGGAACTGTTTAATTTCACACCGCGGATTGGACCGACATAGTTCCGACGGTGGACATAGTTCCTGGAACTATTACGATCCGGAACTACACACCTCTAGTGTGTTCATGGTTAAGTGTACTCATTGTATATTATGTATTTCAGATTAGTAGGTGCTCTTTTATAAAAAAATCCAGACTATAAGGGGTCTTAGGCAGTACTCTACTACTCCGACAAATTTGATAGTTCGATATTACCATGCAAAACTTTTGTTGGAATACTGGGGAGTGCACTGTGTTACTTACTTAATACTGGAGCAGCAACTGTGACTTCTTGTAATTTCTTCAATACCTGATGCAACCAGTTAACAAAAAGCTCAGTGTTACTTCCGAGAAATAATTGGAGATCATCTTCCATTTGAGTTCGAGTACGCTTGTTAGCTACCATCACCATGACGTAATCTGGGAGCTCATCATCTGCAAAATAAATTTCATTATTTTGAAATTTTAGATGTGGACATCCATATGATTTACCAAATAATGTGTTATCTATGAAGGAGCCTTCAAAGGCTCCTTTTGAAAGGAGCCTTTAAATTCAAAATTCATGTAATGTTACTATTATTTTTATTATGTTTGAGGCTAAACTTTCCATTATGGGCCATTGATTTCGCAGTTCATTTTTTTTTTTTATAGATAGTACTCATAAATAGAAGGCTACTTACAAATTTTCAAGTTGCAGAACATCACGGTTTACAAGATATAATTTTTTAAAGTTCCCATACAAATTAGAAAATAGCACGCCATTTGCAAATTTTTAGGTTGGTTAAAATGTCAATATTGTCTTGGTAGATGTCAAAGTTGACATTTCACGTTCCGTTAACAAAAAAAAAAGAGAAGAACATTATATAATTTTATTTATTTGCAATATACTCACGCAAACTGCGTTACTTACTTACACTATGTTGCTTTACGTTCAGTCAATTGAATCTTAATCTCATTCTGAATAATAACAATTTCTATGAGGATAAACTAGGATGATGACTTTTACGACATCCACGCGAAACAATAGGTAGGTTAGTTAGGTTCCTTTAGACCACGCAAGCAGAAATAGGAGCCCCGCGAAGCGGGGCTCCATCGACTTATTCCGTGGAGTCTTCTAGCGTCTACAAGTCGATTTGTATTTATTACAGAAAGCATTATTGTTATCCATCAACGGAACGTGAAATGTTAACTTTGACGTCTACCATGACAATATTGACATTTTAACCAACCTAAATTGTAAGAAGCCTCCTATTTATGAGTACTATCTATAAAAAAAAAATGAACTTCGAAATTTGCTAGCTCATATCAAGAATGTCAAGCTTTTATCATACCAAAATACCATGTGCCTATTTAAGTAGGCAAACCTATTATACGAGGCTAGAAGACTCCATTTGTAAAATCTGTGTAAATCATAATGGGCATAGTACCTCTTACTAAGGAAGACTATATAATTGACAATTTTGAGATCCATGTATGTATTTATCGATTAAATTTTATTTTTAGAATAAGTACTTACCAACATAGCACCCTAATTCCGTCAGCTTGGCCTTGATGGCAGACTGAAAGTAAATATATTGTGATCAATAAACACCCCAATGCCAGCAATCAACATCATGACAATAAATCGTATCCGTAGCTACTGTATAATAAGTAAAATGTTTTAATATTGTTGTATAACAGGACAAAACGTTCTAAAATAAAGTTTTATGGTATTTTTTAATATAAATATATAGTTTTTACCCGCATTTTCTGTCCTATCTCGCTGCCGACGACATCCATTTTTGTTATAATGGATTTCTATCACTACACAAAATCCACCAAGTTTAATACACAAAACTGCACTAAAGTTTTAATTAACAAGAACATTGTATGTTAAGAGTGAATTAGAATAAACAATTTTTACACACATTATATATTCATTAAATAGAAATAAATCTTCAACACAATACACACTTTATCCGAGCAATAACGAATGTCTCCGACAACTGACACTCATGACATCGAGTTTTTTAAATATTTATTCATGACAATGGATATAAAGTCCTTCAGGACTTTTGACGCGAATGTCAAAATGTCATGTAGCGCTTTTATATTCTTTTCATTATTTTAGTGTTTTAAAGTGTTATATTCAATAATTTTGCTGATTTTTTATGTAATATAATGCAGATAAAATTCTGAAATGTAGTGAAAATGATATAATAGTGAATTACGTGCATTTTGACATTCTGCCCAAATTTCCTGAGACGCATGACTTGTATCAGCACCAAGTCATGCTAACGACTGACTGAAAGACTAAGACTAAAGACGTAAATAAAAATCAATATACTCGACACTGGCACCAATAGCTCATATTATTGTAGCTCATTGCCATTAACTAAGAAGAAGAAGAAAAAGTCCTTCAGCTAAATATTGTCAGTTTAACAAACTGAATATGACAGTCTTTTTGGCACAGTAAAAAAAGGTGTCAATCTTGGGAAGACAGATACCTAATACGTTGTAAATTTGTGTACATCTTCATTTTGGTATTCTAAAGTCTCGTACAGACGTTGGCCGAGCCTAGGCCAACGCGAGCGTCGGCAAATAGGTAAAAGGCGAGTGCTAGCGTCTACACGTTGGCCGAGTGCGGCGAACGCCAACGCGAGTGGCCAACGTAGACGAGCGTTTGTAGAAGTGTCTACACGTTGGCCTCGGTCAGTGTTCATTGTACACTGAAACACTACGGACGTTGACATTAACGTTGCTGCAGCTTCGACTATTTATTTAATGAGCGTATATAACTATTATCTCAGTGTATACCGCAGTAAAGTGGGAAAAAAAGAAGGTGGTTGATACTGAGTATTCACAGAAATAGAAGAGTGTAGGATATATCCGGGTGGTGACGGAGTAAGAAAAAAATTCACCAGTCCCTATCTTGTCTGTGAATGCCGTAAAAGACGACTAAGGGACATAATACATAATAAGCATATAACATCTATGCAAGAGAAGGAAACCTCGAAATAAAACCCTATACTAACCTGTCTGACTAGCATGAAATACTAAAGTCAGTTTCCCTCCTATTGTGGAGGAGGCTTGAGCCCAACAGCGGGACGTATATGAGCTGAAATGATGATGAACGATTAACATACTTTTTGATACTATAGGTAACATATAGGGTGACTTGGATCTAATTATTTACGTCGCATATCTAGAAGTAGCAGGGCTGTCAGATGAAAAAACCAGATAATAGTATACCACCTGTAAAAAAGTAGTACATTTGGGAGTTTTGAATAAAAACAGTAGTACACATTAAAAATATGAATTTATTATAATTATGTATGCTTTTTTATATAATACTTTGCTTGTCCTTTTAGCCATTATTTCGTTATTTAGTTTAAAATTAGCACAACTACCTGCTTCATTTACAATATGTTGTTTGGCCAGTAAGGTACCATTGATAATTTCATTGGATAAACTATTTCTAATTTTGGTCTTAATCAAGTTTACTTGGCTAAATATTCTTTCACAATCTACACTTGAATGTGGTAAAATTAATAAATTTAATGAAAATTGGGATACTGACTTATACTCTTCAAGATGCATAAATATGCAAAATTTTACACAGCTCCCAGAATTGGCTAACCACTTTATTTATTTTCTATATCGAAGTATCTGACTATTACGCATGATAATTTATTGGTTCTGATGTCAGTTGGCTCATCTATAGGGACACTGATCTTGTAGCTCTTCATCAATTCAATAAGTCTCAATTTGTCACTCGCTTGAATCACTTCAGTTACGCTTACGACTGCTGTTGCTTTTGTTTCCTTGATAACATAGAGCAACAACCCGTGATGCTATCATGCCGCTATGCTTGATAACAAGTAAGTTTTATTTAAGGTTGGCTTTTCAAATTATGCCGTTTAACCAACGATCACAACCCAGTTAGCACTACTATGTAACAACGATGCTATCATGCCGCTATGCTTGATAACAAGTAAGTTTTATTTAATGTTGACTTTTCAAATTATGCCGTTTAACCAACGATCACAGCCCAGTTAGCACTACAACGTAACGACGATTTATTAAAGCTTAGGAATCGGGGAAGTCCCGTGATCCGTTCTTTCATACATAATATACGGAGTTGGTCTATGGATTCATAATCCAGAGACCTAATAAAATCAAATATCATCCACTAAGTCGACGAAGCGAGACAGTTCTTTCTCTAAAATATTGTTTCTGTGTATATTGATGTTTCCGAATATAGTACAAACTAGAATTTTCATAATGATATCTGATGTTTACGCGAGCACTACACATTGTAAATAAAACTACTTTTACGGATTATATCGCGTTTGTATTTGATTTATGATTGCCCGAAGTTTCGAACACTTTGCAGCATTCATGGTTACGGGCGGACTAAGGTGTCTCACGTCCAACAAGTAATCGTTATTACAGACATTTATAATTATCTACCCGATACAGAAATTAGTTATGAATTTATTAAATTGTTACCCACATTTTAGTACAAATTTATTGCCAGTGTAAGAAGAAAATGATTCTATATGAAAAAATTATATTGTTTATGGTTAGTAATTATTAATTATTAAATTTGTAGTAATTATTGTTACAATTTGTTGATTTAAAACTAACAAAACTAATATACTACTACCGGATCGGAACGCGGCCACACTGAGAAAGATCCGGCAAGAAAACTCAGGGGACATGATGCTAAATTAATATTGATTTTTAATTTTAGATGCGGCTTACTTTGTCTTACTAAAAGATTTTTGATTTATAAAATTATCTTTAACTATTATTATTGTGGGTCAAATCTATACAATAAGTGCTCACAGTATAGTCACCCGCCGGGAGGCCAACCGCGCGACGACAACTGACGTCCCCGAAAAGCGGTGGAAGGCCGGTCGAGGAGAGGGTACTCCTCAAGGGGTATTGCGTCGGGCCGATCACTGACGACAAGTCACCCTGCACCGGTGGTCGGCCCAACGACGAAGGCGACGTGTCAGTCCCCGCGCCGCCCTTCTGTCGCCCCGGACGGAGCCGGGCGACGGGTGCGCTAGTAGCACAAAAAAAAGCCTTAAGATATACTACATGGACTTTGTAGTAACTCGAAAAAATTTCAGTGAGTTTAGGTGTTTCTGCTATACATATCTACTATGGCAATCAATCTTAGGGCTCACAAGCATTCTTCCATACCCATGGTGCAGTGCGACTGTGCTAATTGTAGCTGCACACCTCCTCATTTTTGTGGACTAATTGGTCCCGTATTGCAGAGGAGAGAAGTGGAATTAATATCTTCTAAATTTTCCTGTGTAACTATTCTGATTAAATTTGTTGCGAGTCCCAAGACAATTAAAATCATTACCCTCCCGGGTAAGGCTGCTGAGGGCCAAACCTCGGTGTCATCTATGGGGACCGTTGTGGATCCTGGCTTATAGGAGTTACAATGGTGGGATTGTGTGGTGGTTATTTAATTAAGGCAATCAAGCAGTAATCTATATATGGTAGGGTGTCTTATTCTATTCCTTTAGACGTAAGTTAAATAAACAGACGTGCATAACAATTTGTAAGGGTTTATTAGTTAGTTTTTACAACTGAGCAACTGCCCGATAAACTCTTATTGTCATTAAGCGAATTTATACTGTAATCATATATTCTACATATAAGATTACAGTGTAAATTCGATTAACCGGCCCTCAGTTAAATGGCTTCAAGATTATTCAGACTACCAACCGCTATCAAATAATTGTGTATATAAACCGAATCAGTGCAAGCATGAACGTGTTGGAACTGGCTTTACCGCATTACTCGCCCACGCTTCACGTGATCTATGCTCCATGCGTTTCGTTATTGTTTTATTTAATTATCAATATAGTTACCAATTATTACTTGGCTGTGTTGTGTCCTGTCTGTACTTAAAAATGTCAACGCGTAAGAGAGTGGTGTTATCGCATAAATATAAAATCAATACTGGTGGATTGATGAAAAAAAAGAGAGGCCGTGAGGAGGGAGTGTAGGCATATACACAAAACCGATTCGATATTGAAAAGTGATAAAAAAAAATTACCTTTTAGAAGACGCTTTGTATTATTTTTTTACAGAAACTATCTACTGGGCAACCGATATATTTGCCTTTGCTCTGTGAAAAAGATTTACAGCTAAATAAAAAAGTAGCTGGCTGAAAATCATACCGAACTACGTATTTTCATCTCAGCTCGTACACGTTCCATTGCTGGGTTAAAGCCTCCTTTACAATGGGAGGGAAAATTGCCTATACGACACTGGTGGGAGGTGTTGGCGTAGGGTTTTATATATTATGAAATACGTTATACGAGTATGTAAATACACAGCTTTTCTTCGTACATTCGATTACCTGGGTTTTAGATAAGTCAAATGTCTAACTATGTTGTCGTATAAGTCCGGTTAATCAAATTTCCACTGTACCAAGAGTTAGTGATTCCAAACTATCGATAGTTACACTAGCGATAGTTGACCTCGAAAATCAGCTAGGATATCGATAGTACCAATACTATCGATAGTATCTATAGTAAAGCTGTCATATAAGACAATAGTATCATCATCATCATTATCGCAGCCCACATACGTCCCACTGTTGGGCTCGGGCCTACTTCACAATGGGAGGGAATTTTACCTACTATACCATGCTGGTCAGACATGTTGATATAGGGTTTTATTTCGAGTTTTCCTTCTCTTGCACAGATGTTATGTGCATATTATATACCATAGTCGTCTTTTACGACATGCACGGGCCACGGTCACTACACGGAACGAACAATACTATCGATAGTACAAAATGTGGTAATACTATTGCTGATCTGCAATAGTATTGATAGTATCGATATTGTCTTGTATATCTTGTATTAGTCCCATCGATATGCCCACTATTAATGCACTATCGATAGACTATTGATAGTAGCCTATCGATTGGCATCACTACTAAGAGAGAGTGTACCGTAAAACGGGGTAAAAATAGGTTTTTACTCTTTTGTAACTATTTCTGTAATATTGTAAATTTGCTCCCTATTTTTTTAAGCGTGAATATTACAAGTTTTAAGTCAAGCTACTGAAATATATTCATTTCTTTCAATATTTTTACACTTAATAAAAAAAAAACACAACATAAGTACGTAACTTCTATGTAAGTACCTTCAACCAGGAGACAACAAACACTCTCGAGGGGGCGGGGTCTCAGAAAAATGGGCTTATTGTACTTTCCCTAAATTGGTTATTGTAATACACTACGGTAAGCAAATGTCACTCGAATAATATAAAATGATATGTATCGAAAGTCAAATGTATTAATATTATTTGTACGTAAATAATCACTCCTTTGCTGTCTGTTAACAATATTTGGGTATCCATTAATCTACCAGGCGGATATCCCTTTCGTGTTTATAATCACCTCGAAATTTTTAAGAAAATAATGCTTACGAAATTAATTACGTAAGTAGAGAGTTCTATTCATCCCGTTTTACGGTATATGTATACACGCTATCCACTCAAATCCACTGAATTGAATGATTTCTAGTGATTCATTTAATAGGCAGCATATAGAGCATTACACCGGACTTTCATTACATCCGAGTTGAGAGCCCTCAGCGCTCACCCATAGTCCGGGCTAAGCTGAGAAAACCGTCTGCGGCTAACAGCTATACACACACAAAAAAAATTCATTACAGTAGACGACTGGTCAGAATCAGGCTGGACAACAAGCCACGAATAAAAAAGTATGTACGCTATCATAAATATATTTGTCAATAAACATAGGTATGAAAATTTATACATAAAAACTGCAGTAACAAAATAATAAATAATGTGTAAATCAAGTATTTACATACTAATATATTACAGTCAAGTTTATTTGTAAAATATTATGGCATGTCGGTAAATTCAATCATATTTATGCCTTTGAATTGGCTAACTTAATAAGGAACACTATACAAATACAATACATAGTCAACATAGACATTAACTTATTAATTTATAGATATTATTTATTTTTTATATCTAGACAAATTTGATAATTTAAAATTAAATAGTTACTCCAATAACGGAATACTCCGACAATTGTATCTTTGTCTATTATGCTAAGGCTTTGGGGCAATTCTCTTCTTTCGAATTTTATCTTGATTTTGTAATTCGAACTTAGCAAGATTGATCTAACTTCAAGACTCACTGAGGCTCATTGGGCCTATTTCGCTTGTGAAAATTTTGAATTACGAAATCGAGATAAAATTCGAATTTTGTCCCCATACATGGTCAAAAGAAAATAGTCTAGTCGACAAGTTGAAAATGGTACAAAATAGAGATACTGCTCTTAAAATTACGTGCGATAGCTCATTGGATCCGGAATGACAAGATCGTGCCATAAAAGTTTGTCATATAACATTACTTGGATTTTTAAGTTTTTGTTCAAGTAAAAAAATTGCTATAAACAAAGTATCAATATTTTTTTAACTTTTATGGCACGATCTTGTTAAGTATGTATGTAAGAAAGGCTCTACGAAGCGAAAATTTTTTACGACCATTATTTAAACATTTTTTTTCACTTATAATTAAGACGATAGTTCGAGAAAATTTCGTTAGTTAACAATTGTTTAACTCGTTGAAAAATTAACTTTAAGTAAAATTTCCAACAGGAATAAATTATTTATAGTGTTCAGAACACACCATAATTTTTTCAAATTAAAAAAAAAAATATTTAATACTTTAAATAAATTAATTAATGCGCCGTACTCGCTTTTGACGCTACGCGCGCATCCTAAAAATGTCACGCGCAGACCTATCTTCAGCGTTAAATTAAAATTATAAATAATGGAGATAGAGTTCCGGGAGTCAGGAGTTTTTTATTGGAAATTTCCTCCTCTTTCAGAATCTTTTTTTTAAATTCCTTAAATATTAATAGTTTATGAAATATTGGCAAAAAACAAAATGCCATTTTTTTTTCATCTTTAATTGTTTATAACTTTTGCAATTTTTTATGTGCTAATACACGCTTTTAGCACATTTTTCTAGACGTCATTCCGGATCCAATGAGCTATCGCACGTAATTTTAAGAGCAGTATCTCTATTTTGTACCATTTTCAACTTGTCGACTAGACTAAAACGTCAAAATCAGATTGAAAACATATAACTTACACATCTTTGGCTAAAAATTGGAATGTTCTTTTCTTTTTCATTACACACTTATTAGGTAGCTATAAACTAAGCACTGTCTTTTACCTAAAAAAAAACTTATTCATAGACATTTGATTGGTCATGGTTTATTCTTAAAATTTATCGGAATGTGGCGATTGTTGTCATTAAAATATGTCAATAATAAATGAAACAAAGCTATTAGGACTTATCTTTTCGTGAATATGATCACTGAAAAGTGTTCAAAACGTCGTGACAGTAAAAATCAACGATAAACGTGGTAAAGTCCGTATAAAGAGTTTTATTTCTGTTTAACTAATACTTATATGATACAGTATCTGGCATTAAATATTGCACATTGATCTTTGGAAACGTGCAATCGGTTGATTTCGACTTAATAGAGCGTTGTCTTTATCGCACACCACCTTGTGACGTTTGTTAGTCGTACAAATGCGAGAAGCCAAAATTAGTCGATTGTCACTTTCCAAGGGTCGATGTGTGTGCAATATTTATCGCCGGGCACTGTAAGTATCAGAAATTATTACGTCAATAATACACAACTCATCTTTATTCGTCTAAATGAATCAGAGTATTATGGAAGACATGACAAACATTTAAATTAAATTTTAAATAAATAATTAAAGTTACCCTATTTACATTATTATGTCGATAACTGCTTGTCGCTCGTTATAGGACGGATATTGAAAATCATATATTAGATTATATTTTAAAATGAACTAAAGCATAACATTAGTGTTATTTTAATATAACGCAGTGCCTCATATATCTGCCAACAGACATTTTTATTTATATCTAATTAAGACTAACCGATACGACTCTTAAAAGTATATTCTTTCAGATCTAATTATTTAACTGACAAATTTAAATAACACGAACAATGCTATTTCTTAAAGAAAACTGTTAGAGAATCTAGAAATAGGAGTTTTTAAAAGCATTTTTAGATTAATATCTGACTGCTTTCTTTACCATAAATAGGTGAATAGATTTTAATAAAATTCAAGTATCGATTGCACAGGATGTATCAGGTTATGGGGTAACTGTTCGAATATGTTGTTGTTTGACGGTTAAAGTTAATAAATCGTAATTAAAATGTATATTACACAAAAACAATATAACATAATGGTTAGAGTGGTTTCAAAAATGTGTGTCTAAGAGTCTTCTCTTGCCTAAGAGCCTTAAATGTTACATATTATGTAGGCATGTACAGACAGGATGTAGGCATCTAAAGCTTAGATAGTATAAATAGGTATGAATTGCGCAAACGCTTTAATGCTAACGTAGGTACAAAGGCGCCTCGTCAACGGTCATCGGCTGATCAGCTGATTTAAAGCGAAGTTTGTCTTGCTTATGCGAACGTAATCATTAATTTATTGAATTTCTAATGAATATTTAACAATGTACGAATATGTTGCAGATTAATATCACTGACTTTATACATTTCAATGAAATTCCACAAAAAAGTGATGGTCGATATTTTTCCTTCAAATGTTTTCATTTCACCACCATAACTTAACACTCCCGTTTGGCCAATTGCCCCATAATCTGATACACCATGTATACATACTATTCATCATGCGCACCACCACAAACAATTTACTCCTTATTTTTTTGCGTTCACCACTCATGAATCTCTGCAATACTTGGGACACAGCGATATTTCTGTCAATGGTAAAGATTTGAACTGTGCTGTGTGGTAGCGGCTTCGAATACTACCAACCCTTGCTTTGCTCGTGGGTGTCGTAAAAGACGACTAAGAGCCCTAGATTGACCCGGACCAATTCCATCTGGTACCATTTGGGTCAACGATTACATTCCCAAGGAGGGTTGACGTCAGGCAGGCGGCCGGTCATAAAAGTCATTGCCGAAACTTTTTGCAATATGTCAAAACAGATGACATATTGCGTCGACCCCAAGTAATTGGGATAAGAGCAAGATGATGATGATGATGGTAAAGATTTGAACTTGGCTTGCTCATCGAACGGAGCGTAGTAGCAAATTACCTTCGATTTATTTGCGGGAGTGTGATACTTTTTTGAACGAACCGGTCATTTATAGCTGCAGACGGAAATTGTCAGCATAATGGCTCTATAACTAGAATGAGTTATCACGCCGCTGTTAGTTAAAGGACACAGTGGGTGACGGGTTCAGGTATCACAGTGGGTCGACCATCTAAATTAAAGGGGCAGCTACATTTAAGTTTATTTGCTTAAGATTTGTCCATTATCATCATCCTGCTCTTAAAAAGGCTTTGGAAATGATTTTATTACTAGCCACCTGCCTTACGTCACCAAACTTGAAGATGTTATTATTAGCCAGACGGCAACAGATGCAGTTGATCGAGATCGATGTAGACCCCTTAATCGTCTTTTACGACACCCACGAGCCATGTTGGAAGTATTCGTAGATGCTACCACACAGTAAGAGAGTTTGAAGCTAGGTTTAACCTTCAGGCAGTCGCGCGACATCGAAACGACCGCATGAGATACAGTTTCGTTGCCAATGTTAATAATAATTTAGGATTTTTTTTGTTTAGTTTCTATTTTACAGAAATTTGTTTTCAAATATATGGATATAATGTATAATATCAAATATATAAAAAAATAACGTTTAATTTCATAGGTCTTTTAGGTCACGCCCCACCGCTGCCGTTATAAAAGACCGCGCGCCCGTTGAAGGTTACGTATATTCGTTTAACATTTGTTCAACCAACTTTCTTACCTTTGGATGTCGTAAAAAAGGACTGAAACATCTCTTAGTAAATTATCAGTCGAACAGTGCCACTATTGAGCTCGAGCCGCCTCCACAATAGGAGGGAAATTGATCTACTATACCACGCTGGTTAGACGGGTTGGTATAAGGTTTTATTTCCAAATTTTCATACTCTTGCAGAGATGTTATCTGCATATTACAATCCCTTACTGGTTTTTGACGACACCCACGGTCAAAATAGGGGATGGCGAATTGTATATCCACCCCCTTTCTTGCCCATGAGTGTCGTTTAAGACGACTAAAGGATTTAATATGCGTATAATATCTATGCAAGAGAAGGAAAACTCGAAATAAAACCCCATGCCGACACGTCTGACCAGCGTGGTATCGTGGATCGATTTCCCTCCCATAGTGGTGGAGGCTCAAGCCCAACAGTGGGATGTGTATGGGCTGAGATGATGATGAATTGTATTCTACTTCGTCACCACACGGAAAGAAGGTAAATATCGAAGTCGAATCCACTATGATGACACATTTGGATAAAGTGGAATAGAAGTCAAATTTGTCTCTTATTATTAAAGTTCCTTGACCAGTAGCAGATAGTGTATATCTTGAAGAAGTAGATTATATTTAAAACTATATTTTATAATTAGAGATACGTCTTATTTAAATACTGAATAGTATCAGACATTCACTAAAATGCGATAATATTTGGTTTGAATTTACAATATCTTTGGTATGTCTTAGTAACGAGCGACAAGTGTTATACTTTGGTTTGTTTATCATTTTTCAATTGATCAATTTGGAATCTGGTAACTTTGGGCCCTAAACTTGTTTGGGATGTCGTCATTAAAAGCTTAGGTTTTATAGATCTTGACTCGATGCTCTGCTGGGATCCCATTGTTGGATTTCTTAACGTCATATCAGATGTGGTACCAACGCTCAATTGGGATCCGCTTTTCTTAAATTTCATATTAGTGGCTTTGGGGCCGAAGCTAACGGATTCTGTCGCGGGGCTTATGGCTTGTACGGGCCCAGTGCTTTGAGATCCTGAAGGCCTAGAACTTATCTTCCTCCAGGGCTTCCCAACGTGACCCGAGGGTCGATCCTCGATTCCCCCAGTGACACTTGGCTGAGCGCCGTTTGTGTGTTGTTGTAGCTGTACCCGTGACGCTCGTTCCATTTCTCTAAAAAGAATAAAATACTAGTTAATTGTTGCATTTAATATCAATTCATAAATTTAACAGTTACTGCTATATAAGTATGTCTATGATAGTCCGGTCATTTTAGACATTTGAAATAACAAAAATTCCGACTGAGTCAAATTTTTGTGGGAAGCTTGGGTTCACCATCAGAAAGAAAACTTCAAAAGTCCCCATCGATCCCATGTGTGCTACCAAAGTTATTTCGGGTCAAGGTTTGAAGTTTTTTGGATTTATCTCGAAAAGTTTTATCGAAAAATTACTTCAGACTAATGTTGTAGATCTGAAAATTCTCTTCCCACAAAAATTTTGCCCTGTCGAAATTTTTGTTATTTGACCACTATTTGTATGTCTAACTTGACCGGACTATGAATATAGATATTACCTCTTGAAAGATTAAGGAAGCGATGATTTTAATCAAAAAAAATATTAGCGAAAATAAATATTTTTTATAACAGATTTAGTAAAACGTATGATTATTCGTCAGAAAAGATTAGGACCGCGAGATTGTCTTGGTATGAACCTGTGATAAGGAGAGATGAAAGACATGTGACAAGAAGGGCTATTAATATGATTTTGGATGGAGGTTAGAAACGTGGGAGACCCTAAAAGAAATTGGATGGATTGTGTGAATAGATAGAATGGAAAATGGAAGGATATGTGTACAAAAGCATTGAGTGCAAATATGACGGCTGATAGAAGGCTATGGAAGGTAAGAACAGTTTGTGCCGACCCCACTTAGATGAGGGCAGGCAAATGATGATGAAGAAATGATATGTTGATTCTGTGAGAATGTAAAAAAATAGTTTTATATTCAGCTATGAGAGAGGTAATGATGAATAATGATACAACGCGCTGCAGAGTTAAGATCAGCTGTTTTTTTATATAACGATAAAATATCCATAAATAATCGCAAAAGAAGCGTTTTATTTTTATTTCTGATGTTTACGCGAGTGTTACACATTGTAAATAAAACTATTTTACGGGTATTATTGCGTTTGTATTTAATTTTTTAATTGTCCGACGTTTCGAACACTTTACAGCGTTGATGTTCAAGGGCGGATTAAAACGTCGGTCGATGGGAGGGTACCCCAATAGGGGGTATTCCGTCGGGCCGACAAGTTAACGCTGCTCCAGTGGTCGGCCCAACGACGAAGGCGACGTGGTTTTCGGGTGGGTCGCGGGAGTTGCGTGCTTAAGCCCCTCTGTCGCCCCGGACGGAGTGGTGCGGAGGCGCGCCGACCGCGGCCCACCCACAAAAAAAAAAAAAAAAGGGCGGCTTAAAATGTCTCACGTCCAACAAGTCATCGTTATTACAATGATGAACATTATCAAATACAAACGCTAATAAATCCGTAAAATAGTTTTATTTATAATATATTTATTTGCTTTGTCTAAATATAAAACAAGTGTACTAGGTACCTTGCACCTATACTGAAAATTAAAATGTTAATAGACTTGGACTTTAGAAGTCCAACTTCAGAGAGATGAAAATATCAGCAGTATATACAAAGATAGCCCAATATTCTTGGGTAGAAGCATAACCGTTGCCCAGTAGCGAGTTGCATCACTTATGATACCTTCACGATCTGAAATATGAGGCGAGCGCTGATGTGCGTTCCGTTTTCTTGAAGGCCTGGCATGCGACGGGCGAGGAGGGATACGCACCGCTGGTGAGCCCTGATAGTCGCGATAGGGGGCAGCACAGAGCCGCTGCGTACGCCGCCCGGTACTGCGCGTTCATTATCACGTAGATGATTGGATTCACGCATGCACTCGCGTACAGCAACAGATAGCCCGTGATGTGGAACACTGAAAAATATTAAAGAATACACATATACAGAAAGAATAAATCAATTGCCGCTAACACTTATTTGCCCGTGTGAGTCGCAAAAATTGGCTAAGGGCCTAACCAGGACAATGGGCAATGGCTCTATATTAGGAAACGTACAAACACCTTACCGTGAAGGCCAACTCGCTTGGCAAGTGTGGTGAAAACGGCACTATCCCTTCATTTGTGAGGAAGGCCAGATAGATATATAGGATGTTCCGTAAGTAGTGGACCAACGGGCTATGAGGCATAGTGAGGCTTATTATCTAACTAAAATATTCATATTTATTGTCCTAGGTCTTGTAGTTATGAAGTTAGGATTTTTTTAATGTGATGAAAACCTCATCCATGCTATATACTAAATTCAATTCAAAATCTTTTTTATTTTATTGTTATTTTTTGTTTAAGGTAGTTAAGAATACATAAGTCTTCCTAATTAAAATGATATTCAGGGGTAATTATTAATTACATGAACATTAAAGCATTTTTTATTTTATTTTTTTATGGGTGGGCTATGGTAAGCGCACGCGCGGTCCAGTCCGTCCGGGGCGATGAAAGAACGGCGCGCGGGCCCATAACCCACCCGTACCCACGTCACCTCGTTGTTGGGCCGACCACCGGAGCAGATGTGACTTGTCGTCAGAGGTCGGCCCGACGGAATACCCTTTCGGGTACCCTCACCTCTCGACGTCCTGGGACGTCGGTCGCCGTCGCGCGGTTAGCCTCTCTGCGGGTGACGGACAATTCCCCGGTCCGATCACCCGCGGCCTCGGCTAGGGCGGCATTAGGCGCAGATACTCGCGCCTGCGCCGCCCGAGTCGCCGGCGGCGGAACGTGTCGCCGAATAGGAGCTCTACTCGCACACGATCCGCCGCCTCCTTCCGTGAGATTACGGCCTCACAGAAGGCGGCGACCGCGTCCCAGTTCCTGACGCTGACGAGCATCTCCCTGGCGATGGTCCACAGCGCCAGGTCGGCACCGATAATTGCGACGAGTTCACGGCGATCCCCCTCCCATGCAGCACACTCCTCGAGCGTGTGCTGCACCGTGTCCTCGTCGCAACTGCAGTGGTGGCAGGACGGTGTGCTCTCCCACCTGACAATCTTGTGCAGGTACTTCCCGAAGCAACCGTGCCCCGTCAGCACCTGCACCAGTCGGAAAGAAAGCAACCCGAGCGTCCGCTCCAACCACTCCATCAGCACCGGCCGGAAGGCCAGCACCGTCGTCCTGACACCGTACCGAGGACTCTCCAGCCGGACTGCCCAACGGGCAATGACTTCTCGGCAGGCGTCGACCCGCCAGGTGGTGATCTCTCTGATGGAGACCATGCCGCCGCGGGCGCGCGTCTCCGACACCCGCCGATAAATGTCGGCGAGCATCTCCGCCTCCAGGTCCCACGGGGGAGTTCCGGCCAGGAGGCACGCTGCCTCCGTCGCCACCGTGCGGTAACCCCGTATGGCCCTGACCGCCATGACCCTCTGTGGTCGCCACAGGAGGGCCCTAAGACGGACAGTCAGGGACCCCGCCCACACCGGTGCGCCATACAGGGCCATCGACCGGATCACCCCCACGTACAGCTGTCGGCACGTAGCACTGGGTCCGCCCACATTCGGCATCAGCCGCGAAAGGGCGGACGCCGCGCCGACAAGCCGGGGAACAAGTCGATAGAGATGCTCCCGGAACCAAAAATGCCCGTCGAGCACCAAGCCCAAGTACTTCATGTGGGCCTGGATGCTGATGGTGACCGACTTCACGGTGATCGAAGCGCCGGCGGGAGGCCCGGCGGTACGGAGGCCATGGAACAAAAGGGCCTCCCCTCCGTCTTTGCCAGGGCTACCCTCAACCCCAGCGCTTCGATCCGCCTGACAATCTCCTCGGTGCCGAGAGTTGCCAGGCGTGCCGCCTCCTCTAGCGTCCCACCCCGGGCTGTGACGAGTGTATCGTCGGCGTAGCAAATTACGCCCAGCCCGGGTGGGAGGCTTCCTATCAACGCCCAGTCGTAGCCGATGTTCCACAGGGTCGGACCCAGAACCGACCCCTGCGGGACACTGCACGTCATGGGCGTTCGCACAACGTCTCCTACTCGGTCAACGTAGAGGACGCTGCGCCCCTCCAAGTAGTCTGCCACCAGCCGCCTGAGGTACACGGGCACCCCGTGATATCTCAGCCCCTCCCTGATGCAGCTGAATGGCAGATTGTTGAAGGCGTTGGCGATGTCCAGGGACACCGCCAACAGTACTCCTCCGCCGGTGACGGCCTCCGCTACCACGGCCTTCAGGCGCAGCAGGGCCGCGATCGTCGAACGCCCTCTCCGAAAACCAAACTGGGCGTCCGATAAATCGGGCCCGACCCGGACGAGGTGCCGCTCGATGCGGGCAGCCAACACCCTCTCCAGCAGCTTGCCCGCATCATCGAGCAGCACGATGGGCCTGTAGGCCGAGGCCGACTCGGGAGACCGTCCCGGCTTCGGCAGGAGAACCAGCCTCCCCTCTTTCCAGCAACCATGAACATTAAAGCATGCAATAAGTTTTACATTTAAAATTATTCTAAGCTTTTGAAGATATATCACTTCAAAAAATATTGAAACTGTAGAGGTTTTTGAGTTATATTAAACCCTCGTAGAAATAGAAGACTTGCGTAGCCTGGTACGATAACCCGTAATGATTATTGAGATATATGTATGTAAATACTAAGTACAGTGTAAGTATTTGGAAATATTCTTTCTTTTTTTATAAACTATATAAGTACCTACATCTATTTTTCCATGTGGTGACGGAGTAAGAATACAATTCACCACCTCTCTCTTGCCCGTGGGTATCGTAAAATCTACTAAGGAAGTCTACTAAGGAATATAATATGCATATAACATTTATGCAAGAGAAGGAAACCTCGAAATAAAACCCTATGGCAAGAGGTCTGACCAGCGTGGTATAGTTGGGCAATTACCCCCTATTGTGGAGGAGGCTCGAGCCCAACAGTGGGACGTATATGAGCTGAAATGATGACGAACGAATATTTATCTATTCGACACAAGCCTTCCTCACAGTGGAAGGGCACTTGCCCTACTATAGGTACTATTCTTTTAACGGACTAACGGCTATAGGGTTTAAATAATAATTTACATTCTGGGGCTGCCTTAAATATAAATAAATTGCCTAACGTTTAACTGATAAATATGAAATGATAGATTCTTACCAGGATAATGCACATGGTTATCAGCGACTTTCGCGATCGTGATTGGCAGGTAACAAACAAGGAACGACAGAAAGATAGCTAACACCATCTTCGTAATTCTCCATTCATTACGACGGGCTTTGGTTTCTCTGTTATCTTTGATTGTTGATCTTTTGTCTGTGCTGTTGAAGCTTCCAGGACTTACATGTTGAGATCTTTGGTGTTCACGCATCCGCTGTTCTGAGCTAGAAGTTATAATAATAGAAAGTTGATTAAATGCATATTATACTGGTATTTGTAACAATATTTAGTGAAGAAAAGGTAATGAAGGAATTCTCGATAGTCAGAATTGTTTTATGTACCTAATTTAAAATATCTTATAATTTAAAGAATTCATAAGAAATTGCCCATTAGAATCCATTAGTTTTCCATCGTCCTATTGATTGTAGGCTGTTAAACTGCGATGTCCGATTCGTGGTTGGCATTCTCGAACTTTCCCCTATGTTATTTGGTAAACAGCTAGGGAGTTACCTTAACGTGCTAATCTTTAAGCCAACGCTCATAGCCAAAGTTTTAGAGGGTGCCGTCATGCGAATTTTTTTCTTTAGAGAAATCTCCAACAGGTTTTTCTTTTTAGCACGTTGTGCAAATTTAAGCTTCCAAAAATTAACTTCTAGAAACTTCCTAAAATCAACGTGTCCGTATTTTGATTTCTTCTAAAAATCTAAATAATACTTGATTATTTTATTACGTATTTCAGTTAACCGAACAAATCCCAATATATTATTTAGATAACTATCTGAAGTAGGCAAAAAAATACCGAAATCCTAGAAACAATAAAACCTCTAGAGAGTTAGTTACTCACAGGCCTCGAGCTACAAATCCCATTTACAATTTTCTGATATAACTTTCTTGACTAAATGTAATATACTGAGTGTTGTTGTAATACAGAACGTATTTTATCTAATACATTAAATAAAGATAATGCTACAATGTTAAATTTAATTTTTTTTTTTGTTTGTAGTTTCACGCCTTCGTCCCTGGATAGTTTAAGTAGAGGTGTAACGTAATGGAATTTTACTTCCATGTAATTGTGGAAAAGAATATTTTTAAGGATTATATACTGTGTTCTGTCAGCATCATATCAGCCCAGAGACTCCTTCGCTATGGGAGGGAAATTGACCAACTATACCGCGCTGGTCAAACCTGTTGGTATATGTTTTATTTAGAATTTTTTTCTCCCCTTACTATAATTGGGCTTATGAAAAAAAAAATTATCTGTACCTATTTTAAAACTTTATTAATAATAATATTGATATTTAGTGCAGAAAACTTTAATAAAGATTTTTTCGATTAATTATAAACATTTGAAAATTATCAAAATTTGAATAAAAATCACGTGACAATGAACGCGCTAAGACTGAGTTGTGACGTCATAATGTTAACGCTATTTTATAACAGTACAGTGTATACAGCTATTACCCATGAGTTGACAATAATATTGGTAATTTACTGCTAAAAAACGATTTTTTGTTACTTACATTTAATTATATAACAATGACAGCAGAATTAAATAGATCAAAACATTGTACTTATTATCTCTGTATAAATTGCAATGAGTGAAAACTGACATTATGACGTCACACGCGTTTGGATTTGTTCGGGAGCTGTCGCCGTGATTTCGTCACTGGATTCAAAAAAATATTTTTATTTTGATATAACTATTGAATTGATTTCTGATGTTTACGCGAGTATTATACATTTTAAATAAAACTACTTTACGGATTTTATCGCGTTTGTATTTGATTTTTGATTACCCGACGTTTCGAACACTTTACAGCGTTCATGGTCACGGGTGGACTAAGATGTCTCACGTCCAACAAGTTATCGTTACTGCAGAAAATTTATAATTATCTACCAGATACAGAAATTAGTTATTAAATATTGACCCACATTTTGATACAAAATTTATTGCCAGTGTAAGAAGAAAATGATTCTATATGAAAAAATTATATTGTTTATGGTTAGTAATAATTAAACATTAAAATTATTAGTAATTATATTTAAAAAACTAACTAATAATCTAGTATACTACCACCGGATCGGAACACGGTCACACTGAGAAAGATCCGGCAAGAAAACTCAGGCGACATGATGCTAAATTAATGTTAATTTTGAAGGCGGCTTACTTTATGTTACTAAAAGGTTTTAATTTATAAAATTATCTTTATAGTCCATAAAATATAGCTTGATCTCTGTGACAGATATCAACGAAACAACGAAGTAAGTTTGAACAAGCGACATGCAAAATGAAATTGTAAAAATTTCATTTTGTATCAAATATATTATCATTCTTTTCGTGCCAGTTTTATTGTAACTGAATTGCAATATATTATAAATATAAAAATATTAATATTCATGCCTAAAATGTACCTCGTAAGTACTGAAATACCTAGTAAACATTTTATACATAAATGACGCTTACGCACGTACAAGCTCATACTGAACTGAAAATAATAAAGAGATGGGACAGTCGATATACGTAAATCGATAACCGATCTTTATTAAATTATCCATAAAAGAAATAAACCCAATACAGTTCCTATATAAAACTTTCAACATATTTTTACAATCAAAACAGACAGTTACGTTATAAAATACATAAATTGAATTAATTAAACATTAAAAACTACTTTTCGTCTCAGAGTAAATGATAATATTATGTACGCATTATTGTCAATAAACTAGACATATTTATTTATAAAATAGTCGTAATTGATCGATTGATCTAACGACTGTCCCTATTTGGCAAAAAATGATAAATGTTCTGGCAAGAACGCTCCAGTGATGACGATAATAGTGATCTAGACCTTGATTGTACTCCTTTTGAATAATTAAAACGGTCAAAAAACAGTTTTTGTCTAAAATAAATTCAAAAAGATTTTGATTGATTGTATTTTAATTATAATAGAAAATCACAATTATAAAAATAAAGAGTTTTATTGATAAAAAACTACGTGCTTTATCGTAAGCGTAACAGCACTAGGGACAACTGTCACAGAGATCATCCTATATTTTATGGACTATAGTTATTATTATTGTGGGTCAAATCTATACCATATGAGCTCACGGTGTCTTGCAGTCTTGTGGTGGTCTTTTTGGATTTGTCTTTAATAATGTTTATAACAGGATCCCAGCTTGATGGTAACACCCAGCCATCCTCTCTATTGAAATTTTTGTGTTTTTTAATCTCAATAGCCTCGCGTACCATTCTAGGCAGGTACCGGTGTTCTTTTGCGAGGATTTGTGGTTTATTAAACCTGATGTCATGGAGGGCGTGGTCCTGACTATGTTCACAGATTGCAGACCTAGTGTCACGGCGGTGCTTCACATCGGCTATGTGTTCTTTGATCCTAGTTCTTGTGGATCTCTTTGTTTGTTCAATATAAGAGAGACCACAGTCACAGCCAAGTTTATATACTCCTGCATCTTGTACTTTAATTTAGCATCATGTTACCTGAGTTTTCTTGCCGGATCTTTCTCAGTGTGACCGTGTTCCGATCCGGTGGTAGTATACTAGATTATTAGTTAGTTTTTTAAATATAATTACTATTAATTTTAATGTTTAATTATTACTAACCATAAACAATATAATTTTTTCATATAGAATCATTTTCTTCTTACACTGGCAATAAATTTTGTATCAAAATGTAGGTCAATATTTAATAACTAATTTCTGTATCGGGTAGATAATTATAAATTTTCTGCAGTAACGATGACTTGTTGGACGTGAGACATCTTAGTCCACCCGTGACCATGAACGCTGTAAAGTGTTCGAAACGTCGGGTAATCAAAAATCAAATACAAACGCGATAAAATCCCTAAAGTAGTTTTATTTAAAATTTTGAATTATTGCGAAACATAAAAAAAAATAGTTTTGTTATAAAACTTAAATATGATCTTTCCATTTATTACAAGAAAAAAGAAATTCAAATACCCAATTGTTAAACGTATGTTATATCCCTTAGTCGTCTTTTACGACACCCACGGGCAATAGAGGGTGTAGTGGTGAATTTTATTCTTACTTCATTACTACACGAAGATGCAGTAAATTAGGTATAGGTACCGCTAACGGTTTATCTATTGGGATTGAGGTTTAAAACTAATATTTCTCTCACAAAATAAATTAGGCAGTGATGTAACATATAGAGAGTAATAATGAAAAAAACCATAATAATCAGCATCATTATCGCAGCCTACATACGTCCCACCGTTGGGCCCAGGCCTCCTCCTCAATGAGAGGGAATTTGACCTACTATACAATGTTGGTCAAACATATTGGTACAGGGTTTTATTTCAAGTTTTCCTTCTCTTGGACAGATGTTACGTGCATATTACATCCCTTAGTCGTCTTTTACGACATCCACGGGTAAGATAGGGAGTGGTGAATTGTATTCTTACTCTGTCACCACACGGAACACACATAATGCGGACAGTTGAATGTATACAATCATCATTTATTCGATAGCCTGGGATTAATATGGTCAATTTTATACACGTGCAATTTATTTCGCCTAGGGGTCCGTAATGGGCTTTTTTATAAAGAGTAATTGGATTATTTAGTTAAGCGTGGTTACGTAGATTAATTTTATCCATTGTTACTATTACCACTTCCACGTGTAGTGACGTATTAAGTATAAATGACGTATTAGGATGTATTGTCATCTTAATCTTCGTAAAGTCAAAACCAGCTAAAGAAATACTAGGGAAGCTACAAACTAGACTAGATGGGAATGTTAATATTATATTTTTTTTTTTATTTTTTTATTGCCAATGGTGGCAAACGAGCAAGCAGAACACTTGATGGTAAGTGATATTGACGCATATAGACCTTTGTAATACCAGGGGCACAGCCAGGCCGTTGCCTACCGTGAAGAAAATACTCTTTTTAAACCTCGTTTAAAGAAGGACATGACATAGTGCTCGGGAAACACAGCAGTAGGTTGTTCATTCTAGAGCTTGTATGTAAGTGGGAGAAATGATCGCTGAAAACGTACAGTTGAAGACCATAACCTTTCGAGGTGAAATTGATGACCCCTGCTGCGGTGCCGAGTGGTACGTTTCTAAAATGGTGACGGTGTTACCAAGCCAAACAGTTCCTCGGTGCACTCCCCATTAAAGAGCCAGTAGAGTACACAGAGTGACCCAAAGTCTCTTCGCCACTCCAATGAGTCCGTCAGATTGGGATCTCCGACGATTCGAACAGCACGCCTTTGGAGAGAGTCAAGTGGATCTAACTGATATTTGGGCGCGCCTGCCCAAAGATGTGAGCAGTGGCAACTCCACATGAGGACGAATTTGTGCTTTGTATAGCACAAGACGCTGTCTCAGTGTGAAGTACCGCTTCGCTCCGTTCCAAGATAGGGGGTGGTGAATTGTATTCTTACTGCGTCACCATACGGCACCCTAGGGTGATACTATTTAAAATCTTTTGGTCCATGATTCATTTTTGAAGGCTCTAGTCAAGAGATTATTTGTTGTTTAATTTCACTGTTATCACGTTCTTTTGCGGCCTGCCATTTGGCTGTTATTTCTTTATTAAATTCCTTGTAGCAATTTCTGCTAATTTTTAATTAAATAGAATACACACGAAAACATGCTGTATGGTAGCGATTGCGAATATTATCAACCATTGCGCGTGGGTGTTATAAAGGACAACAAAGAGCTTTACACAGACCTGGATCAACTCCTTCTCATGACGTCAGGTCAATAATTATATTGAAGGACGATTGCTATGAAGCAGGAGGCCAGTCATAAAACTATTGGCAATAATTTTTGCAATATGTACTATGCAAGAAGAGCGAGTATATATTGAATCAACTTCAAGTAATTGGGATAAGAGCAGGGTGATGAAGATGATTATATAAGATATAAAAATATTGTTTTTTTGAGTGATAACCACCATGATACATCAAAAGAATTGCTATCCTTACTAATATTCTAAATGTGATAGTAAGTTTGTTTGCTTGTTACGCTTTCACGCTTAAACTACCGAACCGATTTCAAAAAACCTTTCACCAATGGTATGCTATAATATCAGGGAGTAATATGTTATTAGGTTACTAGACTATTTTTATCCCGGTATTCCCACAGGAACGGGAATTACGTGGGTAAGGCGACTGAAACTGAAGCGAAGCGAGGGCGGGTTGTTAGTTGAAAATAAAGGTAATAAAATAACATCTTTTTACCTGTGAACAACCCAAAATATTCTTGCATAGCATATTAAAATGAGTAGCGCTGGCACGATAAATGCAATTACAAAGAGGGCTGTCTTCGCTGATCTGCCAGTATCATCTGGCATTATTGAACACGTGCCTAACTCTGGATCGTAGTCGAATTTACCTGGAAATTATAACTTGTTTTATTCTTGTATATTTGAAAATTCCAAAAATAATTGCATCCAACGTGGGCATAGAAGGTTTGAGATCAGATCAGTGGGCTTAACCTTGAAATCAATTCTAATTTCGAAACCGATTTAATTCTAATCTCACCACACTTATATTTGGTACTC
Organism: Lymantria dispar; assembly: GCA_032191425.1. Taxonomy (NCBI): domain Eukaryota; kingdom Metazoa; phylum Arthropoda; class Insecta; order Lepidoptera; family Erebidae; genus Lymantria; species Lymantria dispar. The sequence continues at coordinate 22,941,728 of CM063454.1, read as the reverse complement.
TTAAACAAAATCGAGCATGAATTCTTCGCCTTTGCCGTTGTTATGTTCATCAAATGTGCCATATTTTATGACTTTAAATTAATAACGTCACCGGACTCTTGAACGTCACGAGTCTTGAGTTATCTAGGTACTTGAATACAAAGCGCGTGTTACTTTTCAAAATTAGGTGCATATATAAATTCAGTCGTGTATCTGATCTTTCGCCGTCTTATATTACTGAAGCTTGGACTATTCATCTCATCTTAACTCATACAATGTGTCAGCAGTGAGCTCGAACCGCCTCCAAAATAGAACGGCAATTGACGTAATATGCTGGACAGACAGTTGGTGTAGGGTTTTATTTAGAGTTATTTTTCTCTTGCATAAATGTTATCCACATATTATATGACTTAGTTATCTTCTACAATACCCACAGACAATATAAGGGTAGCGAATGGTTTTTTTAATGCATCACTGCACGGAAAACATTGGACTATTAAAGTACGAAAATAAGTTTTACTACTGAGCATGCTTGCGTATACACCTTCCTATACCAACCCGTGTGACCAGCGTGGTTAATTTGCCTTCCATATTTGAAGAGGCTCGAACCCATCAGTGGGATGTATATCATCTGTAATTTCGGCTTTACCCGGACTGTTGGATGAGCGCTGAGGGCTCTCAACCCATTATGATTATTTTCGCTTAAGTATTTTCAACCACATTTTATAGATGAAAACTTTACTAGTACGATTCAATACTGATTAATCTTTAGTAATGTCATTATATAATAACATTACTAAAGATAAATCAGTATTGAATCGCACTTGTATAGTGCTCAATAATTAATTAATTATTAATTAAAAACTTTTAAAGGTCTTACCCCATATTCCAACTAATGTAGGTATCTGCATACCGTACGAAAACATCCACGAGAACACGATCATGATTGCTATGTTATGCTTACGATAAACGCGAGCATACCAGCTATGGTGTGCTATCATTATGTACCTGAAAAAACGTGTAACACTTATTAGTGGATTGCTTAGGTATTTTTTGTTCCATCTTCCATCTTTGAATGGATAAACAGGACTATCAGGTACTATCAGCAGTCTTGGAAGGGTATCATCTGGAATATCCTGTATCTTCGTCCTTTGAAAACATAAATCATCTTTTCATCTCTGCTCATATACCTACGGGCTTCAGTCGCCTCTAAAAGTAGAGGGAAATTGATCTACTATACCACGCTTGTCAGACGTATTAATATTCCTTCTGATACATAGATGTTATATGCATATTATATCCCTCAATCGTCTATTACAATATTAACGGATAAGAGAGAGAGGTGGAGAATTGTATTCTGACTCCGTCACTACACGAAAAGGTTAAATGTAGATGATGCAATGTCGCCATTTTTCTAGTAGCTTTTTTGGCAAATAATAGGCGTTAAAGCTATTTCCATCACTTGTTGTGAACAGATCTATTCCCAAAGAGCATTGATGACAGTTAATACCGATTCACAAATTTAGCCATAAGCCAATAGGCATGTCTTGCATTTGTTCCTAATTTATTCAACAAAGGCATGCTGTGATGACCCAATATAAATAGACAGATGATCATGAAGACGTTGCAGGCACAATTATAATCAGTTATAAATACTAATATTATAAAGAGGAAAGATTTGTTTGTTTGTTTGTATTGGATAGGCTGCGAAACTACTGGACCGATTTCAAAAATTCTTTCACCAATAGAAACCTATAATATCAGGGAGAAACATAGGCTATATTTTATCCTGGTATTACCACGGGAACAGAAACTGCGCGGGTAAGACGACTGAAACCGAAGCGAAGCGAGAGCAGGTTGCTAATCAGTTATAAAGTTTTTTATTGATTTCTCGATCGATCAGCCTGTTTTTCAGGACAGGTTATGGTATGGTCAAACTGATCTATCCAGAGAAATAAGGGATGGCGCACTCCATAAACACAGTACCTATCATATAACATGTGGACAGGTCACTGGTACCCGTCCTTGTTATGAGGCCCATCCGGCGGGGTACCTCCCCGAGCTGACGCTCCGGCAAGTTTGGCCGTCGAGGTTTGACCGATAAGTCTAATAAATTTATTACCCAGTCAAAAACATTATAACGGTTCTTAGTGTTAATAGAGTAAATTGATTAGTTTTGTGTTGTGCGTCTAAATAACAATAGAACAAAAATGTAATATTTTATTATTAACCCTTAAAGTCGCAAAATTTTTTTTCATATAAAATTAAATAAGGTATGATTTAATAGATTATTAGGCATATAAGACAACTAAGAAAAATATTAAAAATAAATGTGGGTGTGGTACTTTTTGGAAAATTATATGTATACATTGCGCCACTTGCCGAAAATAATAAGACATTAGTAATGTATAGTATACTATACATTGCGCCACTTGCCGAAAATAATAAGACATTAGTAATGTATAGTATACTATACATTGCGCCACTTGCCGAAAATAATAAGACATTAGTAATGTATAGTATACTATACATTGCGCCACTTGCCGAAAATAATAAGACATTAGTAATGTATAGTATACTATACATTGCGCCACTTGCCGAAAATAATAAGACATTAGTAATGTATAGTAAGTATACTATACATTGCGCCACTTGCCGAAAATAATAAGACATTAGTAATGTATAGTATACTATACATTGCGCCACTTGCCGAAAATAATAAGACATTAGTAATGTATAGTATACTATACATTGCGCCATATACCTCAATCGTGTGGTATAACATAAATCAGTTCCTACCCTTAACATAACATAAATGCAGTCTGTATTTAGTGCAAATTGTACTCGCTTGATCTTCTTTACAGATCTATACCTCTAGTACCCGGTTAACTAAGGCCAGTGATCGTGTTTATCGAACCGCACATCATCATGAGGCCTCGCAGTCATCCCATTCTTATTCTTTTTCTTTTCAGGGAAACAATCCATATCTTTCACAGGCACAATGCCGTCACGTTACAGAACGCCAATATAAACTTTGCAGCCAAAACCTTCAGCAATCTTGCTTATTCTTCATATTTATTTGTTTGTCAAGTCTATGACGTAACAGCCAAACATTATTTACACAAATGTCAAAAACTCCGTCTGGTCCTTTTTTTTCAATTTATTATAAAATAAAACAAATGAAACATGCAGCCCAAGCTTCACTCAAATAAAAACCAAATGAAATATCAAACAAAATCTGTTAATTCCTCGTAGCAGCATTAGTGGCAATGTATAGTATACTATACATGGGTGCGTGTGAGTAAATATATACCAGATATGATAATTTACATATCATTTATACAATAAAACGGTTATAATAATTATTTCCCTTTACGATTTATGCATTACAAACAAATAATAAGTAATAAAATCGCGAAAACAAAAGAAAACTTACCTCAATTAGAACTACTAGCCACGGGTTGTTCGTTATTTTCCATCACTAATATAAATTCACCAAAGAATATCTAGTAATAGTAATTTTTACTTAAAACTAAAGGTTCAGAAATGAGATTCGTAACGAAATAATGCAAATAAAACCAGTAGATTTTTCATATTTTTTTAAAGTTGATGTATATTATACTATACAAAATAACTTTAAGGGTATAATTAGGCGGTCTTTTTATTTTTTCATGAAGTGAGGAACTCCTGAATGAGTATTTGATCCACAGGCTCGCTTCAAGCTACCAATGCCTACTATTGGACATAGATCTCCAAGACAAAATAATGAAAAAGACAAGACGTAATAATATCATAATCGTACAACTGTAACTGCTAACCTGTCTATCAAGCATTGCTTGATAGACAGGTTAGCAGTTACAGTTGGTGTTATAAACTTTTTTAACTTCCTAGGAAATCCCTGCTGATCAGTCACCTGATGCTTTTAGATGGTTTCTACCTCTTTGGGATAGTAAGGGGCGGCAACACATCTTATTATTAACCCTCCATCACGTGAAGAAGACAATATCTACTTTAAAAAATCGCACAATGATCTTTCAGCTACTTTATACTGTGGGCCTTCATCCACATTATTTATCCTCATCCTATTAATTCCATGCACCCAATAATTAAGTGTCCTAAACACCAATTGCCAGTGTGATGAAAGTAAAGAATACTATATGACCTACTAAAACGAAATCTTTAAAATTACGATTTCTGATGTTTACGCGAGTATTATACATATATTATAAACAAATTTATTTTCAAAATAATTACAATGGGCAAGAAAAAGTGGATAACTTCTATTTTTTTTAATTCTTACCTTACGACTGTTAATCTTGAATATCTGGTTCATCATCATCTCAGCCCACATACGTCCCACTGTTGGGCTCGGGCCTCCTTCATAATGGAAGGGTAATTGACCTACTATACCACGCTGGTCAGACGTGTTGGTATAGGGTTTTATTTCGAGTCTTCCTTCTCTCGCATAGATGTTATATGCGTTTTATATCCCTTAGTCGTCTCGTACGATCACCCACGGGTAAGATAGGGGGTGGTGAATTGTATTCTTACTCCGTCACCACACGGAAAATATGGAATATCTGGTTGACGGAATATTTTTATCGAATTTATTTAGATATATATTAATAAAAAATAAAAAATAAATAATGAAAAATATATAAAAAATTACAAAAAGAGAATAATAATAACACCAAGATTCGAACCGACGCTGTTTGATTGAAAAAATACCAAAATTAAAACCTGTCACCTTCCCATCTGAGCTATCGTAACTCATGACGTTGACAACGAAATTTGAATTCATATTCTTTTAAAATTTAATGTCATTGTTTATTTTGCTAAAAACACCAACAAAACAACATTTTCTATAAATAAAACCTAGCTAGATCGATTTTTTGGACCCGAAACCTCTAGTATGCCAAGTTTCAACAAAATCGTTGGAGCCGTTTCCGAGATCCTGAATATATATATATATATATATATATATATATATATATATATATACAAGAATTGCTCGTTTAAAGATATAAGATATGCAGGCACTAGGTCTAATACGAGTAAAAGTCGGTTAAGGCTAACATTTGCCATATGTAACCTATAAAGGAAGTAGGCAGAACATACATGAATTAATGGGCCAGGTCACACGCAAGGCTTTAAATCAAGTCACTAATAGATAACACAACCCGACTAGGTAAAAAAACATATCATTGTAGGGAGGATCTATTTCAAAAAAGATTAATTGTATACCGTATTTTCCGTTAGTGAATAATGGGGAATAGTGAATAATAAATGACAAAGGGCTTGAAGACACGGAGTGTGTTGACGGGGAAACAATAGAATTCATCACTCCCTTTGTCAGCAGCAAGCAGCATCTTGCCTGTGGATGCTGTGAAATACGACTAAGGGAAGCGACTGTAATAAGTGTCCAAGAGAAGGGAAGCTCGAAATAAAACCCTATACCAGCATGTCTGACCAGCACCGTATAGTAGGTCCACTTCTCTCCTGGAAAAGGCTGGAGCCCAGCAGTAGGACGTAAATTTTAATTAAATTGAATTTCCGTGTGGTAACGAAATAAGAATACTAATCTCCTATATCTTGCTCGACGGTATCATAAAAGTCGACTAAGCGCCGTAACACGCACATAATATCTACACAAATGAAGGAAAACTTGAAATAAAACCCTATACCAACACATCTAGCGAGCGTGGTATACTAGGTCAATTTTACGACAATTCAGGAGGAGACTCAAGCCCAGCAGTGGGACGTATATGAGTTGAAAGGAATAGTGAATAGTTTAATGAAACATACATATATAATTTGTTTCGAGGTGAATTTTTTAGTTGACTTAATCACTACACTTGTTCAAGTCTTTATGCTTTCCTTTATAAGTACTGAGATTCGGATCGTGACAAAAACCATAGCAGGCTAATGCGATTAGCTTATTATGCTAATATGTTAGCAAGGACCGACGTGACAAGGTTCTTCAAACGTTTTCAAATGTACATAAAATGTCTTTATTTGGTGATAACGTTGTTGTTTGTTAAATACACATACGTGACAGTTACAAGTAATTGCCTTGTTTTCATTTATTATTTAGGTAATTATTCGTCTCAGCCCGTAGTAAACCACCTTTTATAAATTAATAATAAAATTTAGCATCATGCCCTTTGAGTTTTCTTGCTGGATCTTTCTTATTACGGTCGCGTTCCTATCCAGTGGTAGAATATTAGTTTTGTTGAATTAAAATGTTTAATAATTACTGACGAAAAACAATACATTTTTTTCATTTCATTTAATTTTTGTACTGGCAATAAATTTGTATCAAAATGTGGGTCAAAATTTAATACGTAATTCTGTAGCGGGTATTCATCTCTGTAGTAACGATGGCTTGTTGTACGTGAGACAACTTAGTCCACCCGTGACCATGAACGCTATAAAGTGTTCGAAATGTTGGGCAATCAAAAATGAAATACAAATGCGATAAAATCCGTAAAAATAGTTTTATTTACAATATAATAATGTGTAATACTCGCGTAAACATTAGAACTTATTATATTAAACGTCCATGTCTACGTAGATTGCTTTATAGTTGAGTTTTTATAGCCTATGATGGCAGACGACCCAGATGGTCCATCTGTTGGTAAATGGTAACTGCTACTAATGGAGCTATGCAGTACCAGAGTCACAGTCTAGTCGATGCGATGATATAAGGTATGCCTAGAAACCAAGGTGAGGTTTATTTATATGGAATCAGCATTTTGTAGTTTAATTTGCACATAACTCCGAAGAGTCATATGTGTGTGCTCCGGGATTTAAAACTAAGATTTCTGCTTAGTACGTTATTGGTTACTCGATCAGCTATCGACTCTAGGGTGTCTAGAGTTAAGTATTTTTAATAGTATATTGAATTTCGTAATTTTGACTGAAAAACATTTTTTTTATAGTTCCTTTCTGTGAGTGATAAAACTTTATTTTCTTTCTATTTATAATATCTACTTGATTTAGGATTATGAACACAATTCTCAAATAATATAGTTGCCCTTTACTGTCTTGTACTGAAACCGCCTAATCACGAGTTCACTTACATAATTCAGGCTATGTAAATCATATAGCTGTAGGTACATTATACAATTAAAACTTAGATTAAATTAATATGTAAGTTGTTGTATATATATAAAGTGTGGTTTTGCCTTGGGTAACTAGATATACTAAGCAATTACATGCTTTTAGACAATATTATGTTTAGATATAAGATTATGCATGAATTTATATTATAGGAAAGTTTTGTATGTACGTTTAAAGTTATAACAAAGTATTTATTATTATTATAGGTATATAGTTGGAGTACATCTGAATATTCATACATTATTTGGTAAGTTATGGCATGCATAATGATTTAAAAATATTATACTTATAAATATAATATGTAATTGAACTCCTCTTATAGGGCTGGACCGATTCAGACTATTTTTTTGCGTGTGTTTTGTTAGATTCAAGTAAGGTTTAGATTATGAAATGGACCATTTGCTGTAAGAAATTGATTTAAAACAATCCATTTTTATTCACTCTATATACTTTTACTTATTTTTATTTATTGTATATAATATTAGGTCTATTCTATATACAATTTTTTTATTTTTTCAATGTTGGATAGTTCATAAGAATTATAAAAAGAGGGCGCTATAACCTAAATATAGACCTCGTGCGCAATGCTTGTTTCAATGCAAGATAATTATTTGTGCAATCAATAAATATCTTTGCAATTCTAGGTGTTTGTACTCATAATATACAAATAAAAAAAAAAGTAATTTAGTGCCGTTGCTTTTAAAAAGTATTTGTTTTAGTTTTAAATTTTAATAGTGGTAGGACCACACTGTCGACAGTTATCTGTCTACAGCCGCGGGCCGGTCCGTCCGGGGCAGTACCACGTTCTCGCAGAAAATCGACGTCTGAATAGTAGCAATCTGTTACTGCGCTTCGTTCGGTGAGCGAGAGAGCCGGAAGCCCTACTTTCTGAGGGTGTTTGCCTGTGGAGGGTTTTGGTGGTGTCTTTGTTATCACCGAGCCTAAATGCGCGCATTCACACTCCCTTCAATTTCTTCACGGTAGGCAGCGGCCTTGTAAAGGTCCATGAGCGGCAGCAACACTTACCATCAGGTGTACTGTTTGCTCGTTTGCCACTACTTGCAATAAAAAAAAAATATATCTTGGTGGCAGTGACTTAGAACTACTATCAAAAGCTTTAAATCAGAGAAGATTCGCAATAGAGAAAATTGATTAAAATCAATTATATTTTAATGTACATTTTAAGTACGCTTTGAATAATAATGTCGTTATTTAATGTACTTTGATTAATTGAACCCTGTATTGTTTATATCATAGAGTGATACTTTTTTCCTATATTTTATCGTGCACATATATTTATCATTCTTTTATCAGTTAAATTCATCATGAATTAAATTCAGTTGTGAGATTTCGGGCTATATCATGCTGTTTTTACAGTAATGAATTATATCGGTGACGGAGTAAGAACACGATTCAACACCCCCTCTCTTGCTCATTGCTGTCGTAAAAGACGACCAAGAGATATAATATGCAAAGAACATCCACGCAAGAAAAGGCAAACTCGAAATAAAACCCTGTACCAACATGTCTAGCGAGCATGGTACATTAGGCCAATTTTTCTCCCATTGTGGAGAAGGTTCGAGCCCAACAGTGGAACGTACACGAGCTGTGACAAATAATTATTAATATTCTATTAAAACGTGTTTCGTTGCGATGTAGAGTGAACATTCATAATCATCATTTTAGCTCATATACGTACCACTGTTGGGTTCGGGCCTCCTCCACAATGGGAGGTAATTAGACCTACTATATCATGCTGGTCAGACATGTTCATTTCGAATTTTCTTCTCTTGCACAGATGTAGTATGGGACGACTCATAGTCGACTATGGGATATCCATATACATATCCCATAGTCGTCTTTTGCAACATCTGCGGGCAAGATAGGGAGTAGTGAATTGTATTCTTACTCCGTCACTACACGGAGAGGTCTACAGTAGGAGAAAAACTTACCTTACTATACGATGCTGGTCAGTCAGGTTGAAACAGGGTTTTATTTCGACTTTTTCTTCTCTTAAAAAGATGTTAGATGCGTATGAAATCGAACGAATATTATTAATTCTTAATTACTACAAAATCCCTTACAAATTACGTACCTGTTTAAGGTTATTAGGGCGATGCTCAGGAGGGAGACGCCGACGTTGCCGTACCTGAGGAACGGGACCATTTTGCACAATACACCCCCATGGGACCACGTCCGTGTCCAGAAGCCTGATATGGCGAAAGGGAGCACGAAGGCACAAAACAGGAAGTCCGCTATGCATAAACTGAAATCATAAATTGAATACGTCTCCTGTGACAAGGATTTATTTTTAGTGCGAATTGTGATCTTTGAATGTTTAAAATCTTAATATATATAAATTACGTGTCACGTTGTTTGTCCGCGATAACGGTTTGACGGAATATCCGTGTGGTGACCCTCTCTTGCCTGTGGCTGTCGTAAAAGACGACTAAGGGCTTATATTTGCAAGAGAAGAAAATTTTTAAATGAAACCAACACATCTGACCAGCGTGGTACAGTTAGTCAAGTTTCTTCTTGTATAAGCTGAAATGAATAAATAATTGAATAAATGGCATTATATGTAATAACACATTTTTTTATGTTCACATGGTTATTCAGATGATACCCACGCTTAAAACCACTTTAAAATGTTTTATTCTGTTTGTCTGTCTGTTTGTTCTGGGTAATGTTTCAAATGGCTTGACCGATTTTGACAATATTTTACTACCAGGTACCTGTCTATATAAGGAATAATTTATGCTACATTTTATTCTAGTAATCCCATGGGAACAGGAATTACGAGGGTGAAATCGTGTGATATTCCTTTTTTAAATATAAAGTTAAGGCAATTATTAATCAGCCTGGTTTCTTTGCTTAGTATATAGGATTTTACTCTCAAGAAACTTCTATAAAATTTTACCCAGTCCGGGAATCGAACCCAAGGCCTCGTGGACTGCAGTCGAGTATCACAATGATTTATAAGATATTGAAGATGTAAAAGGTGGGGGCAAGGCGATTGAAACCGAAGCGAAGCGAGGGCGGATTGCTAATTTTAATATTTATCACTAACTAGCAACCCGGCTTCGCTTCGGTTATAGGTTATAGTCGTTTTACCCGCGTAGTTCCCGTTCCCGTGGGAATACCGGGATAAAATATAGCCTAGTTTACGCCCTGATATTATAGCTTTCCATTGGTGAAAGAATTTTTGAAATCGGTCCAGCCGTTTTGAAGATTACCCGGAACAAACAGACAGACAGACAGACAAAAATTTTTTAATTGCTATTTTAGGCATAGGGGCCGTGCAAATAACCGTGTGAGCATGAAAAAAGCCTATTATTTTGACATTACAAACAGACACTCCAATTTTATTTATGGGTATAGATGTTTTTAAATTCTAGCTTTAAAAAAGGTTTTTGAATAAATTGCCCTTTTTTATCAAGATTAATTGCAGTTATTGTCTTTGACAAAGAGGTCATAAATTCAGATTGAATTAGTTCGCTTAAAACAACAAGATTGAAATAATATCTTATTTGCACAAAGTATATAATAGGATTTATTTTTAAGACCGATTTTCATTTTTGAATGTAAGATTTTTTTTTTTTTGAAATATACAGCTTCTATCGTTTTTTTTTGGGGGTGGGTTACGGTCGGCGTACTTTACGCACCACTCCGTCCGGGGCGACAGAGGAGCGTAAGCACGCACACCCGTAACCCACCCGTGACACGTCGCCTTCGTCGTTGGGCCGACCACCGGAGCAAGATGACTTGACGTCAGTGGTCGGCCCAACGGAATACTCCCTTGAAGGGTAACTTCCCATCGAATACAGCTTCTATCCTAAAGAATCTAGGATAGGACTGAAATATAAACACGTATCTAGGTGACTAAAGGTACCCAAATTTAAATGAAAATATTTATAAGACTAAAATATATACGCAATGTTGTATAAATATTGTGAGCTTAAGTTAAATAAATACACCTTTCACTTTTGATGGCAAACGAACCAACAATACACTTGATGGTAAGTAATACTGCCGCTTATGGACTTTTACTAGATCGCTGCCTGCCATGGAGAAAGTGAAGAGAGTGTGAATGCGTGCAATAAGATTAGGTGATACTAAAGGCATCACCAAAACCTATCACACGCAAACACCCTCAGTGAGGTAGTGGTTCAGACTTCGATTTTCTGCGAGAGAGTGGTACCACCTCAGATGGATCAGTCCACGGCTGTAGACAGAATACTGTAGACCGTGTGTGGTGTATTTCATCTCGAGTTTTCCTTCTTTTTCATAAATACTATATTCCTTAGTCGCCTTTTACGACATCTACGGGCAAGATAGGTAATGGTAAATTGTATTCTTACTCTATCACCACACGGAAAGATCGGAGATGTGGAGAAACACGCACAATAATAAAAAAAATACTTAGCACAGTTATTAGGCACATAGATTTGTAAGGTGTAAAACGTAAAATCCCTTAATAAATTCTGGATAGTAGACATTACAGTACAGCTCCCAAGGTTTATTGAACCTAAACAACACTGTACTAAATCCGATCTTTATTGTCAGTTGGTGTTTGACGGCCACTAACGAAGCGGAACCATTGTAAAACGGAGGTCTAACTATGTTACTTCTGTATAACTATTGTTGAACGTTTAGTGATGTGAATTTATACGGAGATAATAGCTGTAAGGTCGGCCTTGTCATTATAAATATTAGTTGGGGATGGGGTCATGGTACTACGTGGTAAAAAATGTCAATACTGCACCTAAGTGCAATGTTTATTTTACAAAAAATAACAGCTAATGACCTTTTTTTTGGTAGTACCGGCACCGTTTTGAGGTTTACTGCCAATTCTATCCGGCATGACGGATGAGCAGCGTGCGACACCATAACCTACCGTATTCCCCCTCCATCCCCATTGGGCCAACCACTGGTACCGATTGCTTGACATTCGTGGCCGGCCTGGCGGGTTACCCTTTTGAGTATCCTCCCCTTTGACGCCCCGGCAACATTGCAGTGTTGTCAGCCGGGGTGTCATTTTAATCAATAACATCACTCGAAGATATAAAAAATATAATAATCTATGTGATCCGGGAGGTACGGTAGATCCAAACACTGTGGAGGAAGCTTATATCCTATATAGGAGACCCACTGCACAGATGACGTAGTGGTTAACACACCGACTCACCGTGCCGTGGGTCCGATTACCGCGCAGTATAATACTTTTACCGACCCATAAATAGTTCTCCTGAGTCTGGATATCATTTGTGTCCATATGTTTGTAAAGTACCTTGCACGCCCTGTGGGCTTAGTTAATTAGTGCGGGGTGGTTGTCTTTAAAAAAAAAGTGACAATATTTCAAAAAATATGTGATAGGAAAGGGCGGCTATCTATACAAATCAATAAAATTGAAGTGCCTATTTTGACGTTACAAGTCAATATAATAGGTTTTTTCATGTCCACCTAATAAAAAAAAACTTTTATTTACACTATACTATGCCTAAAAACCAGATTAATTTTCTTTTGTCTGTCTGTCTGTCTGTCTGTTATAGATAACTTTCAAAATGGTTGGATCGATTTTATTAACAGGTAGCCGTCGGTATAAAGAGTAACTTAGGCTATGCTTCATCCCGGTATTCCCACGAACAAGGGAGCTAGGCGGGTCAAACCGTGGAAATTTATTAAATAAAAATGTAACTAAATATATATACCTTATTATAAAAGCTGCAGCCACATTTCTTACTTTGGGACACTTCAGCAATGCAACAATAGTGAGAAGGTTACCGAAGAGTCCAACTAGCATTATAATCCCTGTCACCACCGCTGCAAATGTTAGAAGTCCCGGAGAGAATCTGAAAATTATAAAATTAATATCATTGTATTGGTCCTTTCCGTGTGGTGATGGAGTAAAAATACAATTCACTCTCTATCTAGCCCAGAGATGTCGTAAAAGACGACGCAGAAGATGAAACCTTTAAATTTTTTTATTGTTGTTCGTGGCAAACGAGTAAACATCACACCCTATGGTAAGTGACAATGCCGGTCATGGACTTTTGGTAGGCCGTTACCTATCGCGAAGATAGTGATAACAATGTGAAGGCGTGCCATGCGGTTCGGTGATACTAAAGGTATCAATAAAACCTACCACACGCAAACACCCTCAGAGAGTTGGTCCGCGGGCTCTCACGCTCACTGATCAAAATATAGTAAACAATTGCTACTATTCAGAGGTCGGTATCCTTCGAGAATGTGGTACTATTCCAGACGGAACGACACGTGGCTATCGACAGTGTAGTCCTACCAAATAAAATTTCACAAATGAAAAGACATTTATAAGAATATGTAAAATATTTTTTATTTTCTATCAGCCTATACTCAGGAAGTTAAAAGAGTTATGTGGAACTTTGTATTGAGTTTCTAATGTCACCAATAAGTCAGTTTTTTATCGCTAGTTTACAATAATGCCTAGATTGTGATGCCCAATCTAGGCCGCATTGCGTGCGTATGATGCGTCCTGTCATATAATAACTTGGGTGGCAATACACATTTTTTCCACCCACACAACCGCGATTTGCCGAAACAATCATTCCTACCAGTCCATGTTTCACGCTGTAGTCCATTCATATCAGTACAGCATTTTATGGTCTGGACGTCGCATCAATATGTTTTCAGCTATAATGTCTCAATGCGTACCGCTCCACCAAGCGGTCACCTTAGGAAAGGCGGTTATACACGCTCTGTTTTTTTTTGAAATATATAGCTGTTAGCCACCAATGGCTTTGACTTGATGCTTGCTTGGTTGAGCTTAACGCGGACTGTAGGTGAGCGCTGAGGTCTCTCAACTCAAATATACACGCGTTGTCGATACCCAGTAAAATAAATACATAAGTTCTTTGGCCACTAAATCCTCTTAATATGAGATACAGCCAAGATTTTTAATATTCTGGAAAACATTGAATCACTACTTCCGTATAACATATAATTCGAAGCAGATATATCTTTTGATATCATGTTCATAGTAATATCTCATTCATGCTTCTGTAGTTAAAGGATAGATTTTAATAACGAAATATCACGAGCGCGACAAATTCGTTTTGTACGACTCTATGATGGAATATGTATTTCTTTTTTACTGTATGTTTTTTATATAATAGTTTTATATATCTTGTAAGGCGGTCAAATATTATCATAATAAAATTGTCTTTGAAGGTCTTGAAGCTAGTCTATAACGCTGAAGTATGTTTTAAGATGGTAATTATCAAATTGAATTATCATATTTTTAGAAGTGCTGTGTAGTAGCGGTTGCGAATATTACCAACAATTAAATTACTTGTTAGTGTTGTAAAAGATTACTAAAAGTTTAACATCGACAGCCAGTTCTATCCGAGACCGTCTGGTTAAGAATTATATTCCCAAGCTCTCCTATGTCTCACTCACTGCTTAGTGAGACATAGGAGGTGAGGGTATTCCGAAAGGGTATTCCGTCGGGCCGACCCCTGACGACAAGTCACCCTGCTCCAGTGGTCGGCCCAACGACGAAGGCGACGTGGGTACAGGTGAGTTATGGGCCCCCGCGCCGTCCTTTCCGACGGGGCGACCCCCGGACGGAATGGACCGCGTGTGCGCTTGCCATAGCCCACCCAGAAAAAAAAGCAATGACACATATATGAGCTGAATGTTCACAACTGAATCAAATAAAATTCAAAATGACTTTGTAGACAATTTTATGAATTGGATTTCGACATATTGTGTAATCTATATCTATACTAATATATAAAGCTGAAGAGTTTGTTTGTTTGAACGCGCTAATCTCAGGAACTACAGGTTCGATTTGAAAAATTCTTTCAGTGTTAGATGGCTATCTATGGGCTAATGGGCTCATTTATCGAGGAAGGCTATAGACTATATATCATCACGCTAATATCAACAAGAGCGGAACACCAGTGAAGAAAGTTTAAAAATCGGGATTTTTTTCCCTTTTGAAAGCTTCCGTTGCGTAAACGGCTAAATTTTCGCAAAAATCATGTGTGACATGAAAAATATTTTCCCCCTCTACGTAAACAAAGTCTTAGGGTAAAGTTAGCGTTAGCCCAAAGTATCTATACCATGCAGACGAAGTCACGAACAGAAGTTAGTCTACAAATATTCTGATTCTGGGTATAATTTATATACGTTAATAAAGTCTTCTACGGCAGAAGAATTTATTTTTTAGTATAAAGCATTAAAAAAAAACCGGCTAAATGCGAGTCGGGGTTGCGCACGAAGGGTTTCGTACCATTATCTATAAAAAGTTAAAAAAAAATCGCATTTGATGTATAGGACCCTCCTTTAAATATTTATTTTATTTTGTTTTTAGTATTTGTTGTTATAGCGGCTACAGAAACATATGATTTGTAAAAATTTCAACTGTCTAGTTATCGCAGTTCTTGAGATACAGACAGCGAAGTCTTAGTAATGGGGCCCCTTTTTCCCTTTGGGTACGGAACCCTAAAAACCAAGTGGATTGTTCATCTTAGTCATTAAACTCTAGTTCATATAATCGATCTTACAAGTATAAAATACATCACAAATATTTTCGAGTATGTTTAATCTTTCTACCAGACACTTCACTATTCGTGTACTGCTTCCTGGATGGCTTCTAATACAAGGTATGTAAACTCATTCTTACGCTATTAAACACGTGCAAGCTGTGTAAATATTGCTTCGATAGTGTCAATATTAGAACGAACTGTTTATGGTTTGTTACAAAGGCGTTAATGTTTTCTGAACTGATTAGATCTGTTTCTACGAAATTCACTTTATAGAAATATACTTTAGTATGAGTTATCTATCGATTTTCACCAGGAGTGGAGACAGTAGCACTTTAGTGGCAAACTCAGCGCCTAATCATTACGGCGTTTATGCCATTAGGTTCCCTTCCTAGTGAAGCCTGTGTCCAAAAGTGGATATAGGGCTATTGATGAAAGACTCTTTTTAATAGATAATGGAATTTCTGTGTGGTGACGGAGTAAGAATACAAATCATCATCCTCTTCTTTCCCATGGATGTCTTAAAAGACAACTAAGGGATATCATATGAAGATAACATACGTAGGTGTGTTGTCACACACACACACACACACACACACCGAGACTAGATTTTCGGCAATTTAGAAAATATTCACAAAAAAAAAAAAATGGCTATACGAAGTTCGCAGGGTCAGCTAGTTTTATAATAATAATAGCTGTATACAAACATCAATACATTTTGCTGTATTTTGACAAGTATATTCCACAGGGTGATATTGTTCAGTATAATTTTTGATGAAATAGCAACGAAATCTACGAATAGCCAGTTTAATAACAAGTAATCAACATTGCAATTAAACTTCAAATACGTCTGTGTTTAATTAGAATTCCAGTGAGATAGAATGATATAAAACAAAATGAAATCATTAAAAATGAACAGTACTCAGGAGAAAATATACAAAACATGAGAGTCTGAGACTTAGACGAAACATGCTTCGTATTGTTAACAATAAAACAAGTATATTAGTTCTTGACGTTTACGCGAGTATCACACATTATAAAGATAATTATTTTTACGGATTTTATTGCGTTTGTATAAAAGTATATTAGTGTATATACCTATAAAATATTTCGCTTTGCTTGTTATGAAAGACGTATTGATTTTTTCATTAGTTTCTTCACCCGTTTGGATGGTTTGATATAAACTTAGATTAGATGTCAATGCTTAAATGCATAGTGCTGTCAACAGCAAATTCAAGTTAGCGATACCACTATTTGACGGAATAAGAATACAATTCACCACCCCCTATCTTGCCCGTGAATGTCGTAAAAGATGACTAAGTGATATCTATAATATGTAGATGACATCGATGCAAAAGAAAACTCAAAATAAAATCCTATACGAATAAGTCTGATCAGCGTGGTATAGTAGGTTATTATTCCCTCCTATTATAGACGAGGCTCGAGCCCAACAGAGACGCAAAGGAGCTGAGATGGATACTACTATGGTAGAAGTTCATTAATAAAATTTATTAAATACGACTTACTTGGATAATTCACTGGGCTCCATAGTCGTTGTGGGTTCATCTGTAAAAATATTATCCGCCATCTTGTATCTGAAACAATATTATTATTAGATTAATTACATTTATACATTCATAAGTTTAATGAAGTATATTATCGTACGACAGATGATTCGTTATATAAACCAAATATATTTAACCGCCTGTTTTCGGTTATTATTAAATCACTTTATAGTTGATCGACCATGGACAATAAGTTACAATTAGTTTAAATTGACCCAATTGTTAGGATCAGTTTATTTGTATTACAATTGTACAATGTTATAATTTAAACTACATTTTTACAGTCATAAAGTACTCTATGGTAAGCCACGGAAACTGTCAACCTCGTATTTCTCGTGTATTAGCTGATAGCAACTCATTATACGTGGGGTGCTTAGCATATTTTACGAGAATAAAAAAGGGCTCTATATGTATTTTATTTATTTTTCAAAGGACTTTCCACCAGCCTCTATACAAAGTTTCATGCCTCTGAACGAGTTTTCGGATTATAGACTGCTCAAACGCTGACAGCGCATTTTCCGGCGACAAAAATTGTATCCCATTGAGCTGATTTTTTATTTTCAAGAATAAATCGAAGCCACACAGTGCTAGATCATGGCTGTAAGGAAGGTGATCCAGGAGTTTGACAGACGTGCTGTCCAGGAAGTGTCCTGTATCAAGCACAGTATGCTCAGACACATTGTCGTGTTAGAACAGTAAACCGCGGAACCCTGTGTCGCTTGTTGCTCACAGTTCTGGCAAGCCATTTGGTAGTATACTATTCAGCATTGATGCTTTTTTGATTTTGTAAAGGAATTGACAACAAGTAGCCAGTCAAATTGAAAAACTTCACTATCAAAATCTTCCTGCTGCTTCTACTTACTACTTCTACTACTTCCATTTTGGTAGGCACTCTGAACCACTTTTAAAAATTCTTTCACCAAACCTTGGGTTTAGACGAATCTAATAAGTTCAATAATACAGACCTCCAATGACTACATTCAGCTTTATATCACAACCTTACAATTCAAATTCAAAACGTTAGCTTTGAAGTATTAAATACTTAGACTACATGACGAACCCATGTTAAAGTGAGGTTACAGGAACAATTTGACGTGACCCACGCAATTAGGATTGAGTTAATTTATGGGCCATGTGATTCATTTTAGCTGGCACAAGGATACGCGGATAATACATGTAGATTTCGGTATTACCAGCTATAATACTAGTAAATAGCGGTAATACTATTTCATTCCGTAAAGCTATTTGCTTTGGGGAATGAAATGGAATTACTGTTACATTAAACAACCTGTGTACTAAATTCTAATTCTTGAGATTGAAAATCTGTTTTTAGGATTAGTGTTAAAAGCGCTAGGGTGAGTAATAAACACGACGTTATTTAAATGAACTGATGTTTATCTTATTATATTGCCGTGTGGTGACGGAGTAAGAATACAATTCAGCACGGCCACCATATCACCAGTCTTGAATCGCCAGTTACACTACAATTTTTATTCTAATTCCTGTTATGAGGACAGACTATAGTATGGACGAAAGAGATAGCGCTGCGTGACCCCATAATTTGCCGTACATGTGCTTCTCGTACATCCACCTCTATCACGCCATGTAGGCGGGACTATGGGACTGACAATAAGTTTTACACATGTTACTAACGTAAAAAAACAATATTAGTTTCTTACAATTTTATTTTAAGTTATACTACTTTTGCCGCGTTAAAAAATTATAAGAATAAAATTTACGATAAACACCTTTACGAAAAACAGATACCCTGAAGTTAGCTAAAACATTTTTTACGATGCGCGCGTATACACCGTCTCAAATGTCAACTAGATAATGCGTTATAATAAAATTTCAATATATTAAACAGATGTTTTTCTATTATTAGTGTATTTTTTTTCTACAAACGCGAAGGATAACATTTTTAGAAAGATTTGCATATTGTTACGCCAAAGAACCATAACTTTTTACGAGCGTACATAAGTAAGTACACACACACTCTTAATTTTTTCCTCTGTTTTGATCTTGAAGGTGAAAAATTTTAATACTATACTCTACATCCCGTATAGAGAGATCGTTTACTCGGATATATTCATAGAGTAGGTAATATTTTTAAGTGAACGATAAAATAATTCGTTTTCAATATTCGATAGTACCTCCTGCTAATTCTAACTAGTGCGATTTGTCTACGATTACATCATTTTCATGAAGGAATGACGTCATACGTCTAGTGATGCATAGCCCTCCTCTGTAAAGTTAACATATAAACACAGCTGATCAAAATTTAGTTAGTTGTACTCTTTAACTGTCTGTTTGGTGACGGAATAAGAATACAATTGACTGTTGAAAATGACAATTTGACTAACTGACTGACATTGACTAATATGAAGTAGCTGATAATTTCTAAAGAAATTAAAGTATTAGTAGCTGATTACCAAGACTAATAAAGAAATAGATGAAAAAGGAGGAATGCAATTCATCTGCTTGTTGCCTTGCCCGTGGTTGTCGTAAAAGACAACTAAGGGATATAATACGCATATAATATCTATGTAAGAGAAATCAATCCGTCAAAGTCAATCTCCCTCCTATTGTCGTGCAAATCATGCTGCCGCTCATAGACCTTTGCTTGGCCGCTGCTAACCGTAAAGCTTTCTTTACGGCTAGCAGCGGCCTAAGGGATTGCGAATGCGTGCATAAAAGATTCGGTGATACTAAAGGCATTACCAAAATCCAACATACGCAAACACCCTCAGAAAGTTGGGCTTCCGGCTGTATCGCTCACCGAACGAAGCGCAGTAACAAATTGCTACTACTCAGACGTCGGATGCACCGGTCCACGGCTATAGACAGAATTGTCAGTGTGGTCCTACCAATATATATTCTCTTGTCCGTGGGGCCCATAACAGTCGACTAGGGGATTATAATACATAATGCATATAGCATCAGTGCAACAGAAGGTAAACTCGAAACAAAACCCTATGCCAACACATCTCCCCGCCGAGACTTCATTGCCTGTTGGGCAGTCCGGTTGGAGAGGCCTCGGTACGGTATCAGGACCGTCGAGGTCTTCCGGCCGGTGCTAATCGAGTGGTTGGAGCGGACGCACGGGGTGCTTTCCTTCCGACTGGTGCAGGTGCTGACGGGGCATGGTTGCTTCGCCAAGTACCTGCACAAGATCGTCAGGAGGGGGAGCACACCGTCCTGCCACCACTGCGATTGCGATGAGGATACGGCGCAGCACACACTCGAGGTGTGTGCCGCGTGGGCGGGGGAGCGCCGTGAACTCGTCGTGATCTTCGGTGCCGACCTGACGCTGCCGACCATCGCCAGAGATGCTCGACAGCGTCAGGAACTGGGACGCGGTCGCGGCCTTCTGTGAGGCCGTCATCTCACGGAAGGAGGCGGTGGATCGTATGCGAGAGGAGCTCCCCTTCGACGACACGTGCCGCCGCCGGCGACTCGGTCGGCGCAGGCGCGAGTACTTGCGCCTGATGCCACCCTAGGCGAGGCCGCGGGTGACCGGACCGGGGATTTTAGTCCGTCATCCGCAGAGAAGGTGACCGCGAGACGGCGACCGACGTCCCAGGACAGGGACGTCGAGAGGTGAGGGTACCCGAAAGGGTATATATATTATAGTAGATCAATTTTCAAATTCCATATGACTTCGGATAAGCATGCAAGGATTTCATAGTGGAGAGTTGCCTTTAATGGAAACAGTTTATTTTGTGTTTCTAAAACGAAAAAGGTTTCAAAACGTAAATCTACACTAATACTACAAGGAGGAAAGATTTGTTTGTTAGTTTGTATTATAGGTTCCGAAGCTACTGGACCGATTTCAAAAATTTATTTACCAGTGGAAGGCTATAATATCAGGTAGTAACATAGGCTATATTTTATCCCGGTATTCCCTAGGGATTAGCAACTACGCGGGTAAGGCGACTGAAACCGAAGCGAAGCGCGGGCGGGTTGCTAGTGAATAATAAAATTTAACATTCCGCAGTTTAAGTTAGCAGCAGATCTTTTGAATAATTAGAGCGTTTGAACGTTCCTACGCGATTTGCTGAAATTGAATAGACGATAGTAAATCTGCTGCTGTATTATTTCGTTTCAGTCTAGTATTATTAACTTAGACTGTATAATCATGCACGTAATACGTACAAATGTTTTGATACGAAGTATATGAATATGACGTTTCTTAAAAAATATATTTAATAGATTATTCTGGAAAAAAACGTCTACATCTTGCATGGAATTTAATGTTATAGATTCGCAAATAGCATCTAACCATCTATTAAGTGAAGACTGTTAAGTTTAGTCATCTACTTACACACCTTTAAGTTGCCGAAAGGGATAATAAAGGTTAAAATGTCCTAAAACACGTTAATAAAAGTTTTGATTCATGTGTCTTTTACTTGTAAACGTATTATGCATGTAATAGAAATAGGTACGATCAGATTTGTCAATCATATTCTAGCAATAAGCTAAAATTGGTAGCTTAATTAAAATATCCATCCTATGAATGCCTATTCCATCTCTTGGTTCTCCATCCCTCAATGGTGATGGAATAAGAATACAATTCACCAACCCCTCTCTTGCCTGTGGGTGTCATAATATACGACTAAGGGATCAAATATACATATAACATCTATGCAAGAGAAAGCCAACTTGAAATAAAACCCTATAGCAAAACGTCTGACCAGCGTAGTAAGTCAATTATTATTGTGGAGGAGGCTCTAGTCCAATAGTGGGACGTATTTGAGATGAAATGACGAATGATGGTTACGTATGTTTATTGACTTGTGACAATGAACGCATGGCTACATATGATCTCACTAGGAGTGGCATTTTATACGAAATAATACGTGGTATCCTGTATTTTAGATGTGGACACACAGCGAGTTGTTATATTAGTAGAATTTAAAAAATATGTGTAAGCTATAATATTATAGTTCTTTTATTAATCATTATCACAAATTTAGCTCCTAAATGTTCCACTGCCGGGCTCAAGCCTGCTCCAAAATAGGAGGGAAATTGACCTACGCTGGTCAGACAGATGAGAAATTAATTAATATTTTTTTCTTCTGCTCTTTCTACTACATAAATGTTGTGCATGTCGTCTTTTACGACAACCCCTTGTGGTAAATTATATTCTTACTCCGTCACTACATGGAGAAAAGAATAATAGGCGAATATGTACATACGTAGCTGGGTGAATTATGAGTTTATTAAAAGTTAAAATAAAATCATAAATAATTTAAAGTCTAAATATAATATTCAAGGCGTATAATAATCACCTATCGTAGCTTCCACTTCCCAAAGAGAGAAGTGTAAAATTGTGACTAATTAACGTAAGCTTAGCATCTGTGTTACAATTGGCTGAATTGCTGAGCGCCAATTTGAACCACTTAACGAATGTACCATAAGATAATGCAAGCGTTCAACGAAGAAGATAGTTATTTGTTTTTATCATTATATTTTGCTGTTTATTTATTTATAGATATGAAGTTTTCTCATGTTTACGCGAGTATTACACATTTGTCTTCTTCCCTCTTGGAATCTTCCCTCCTGTGCCTGATGCCGCCTTAGCAGAGACTGCGGGTGACCGGACTGAGGATTTAGTCTGTCACCCGCGGAGAGCTAAGCCTCGCGACGGCGATCGGCGTCCCGGGGGGACGTCGATGGGAGAGTGTACTCCCTCGGGGTATTCCGTATAAGTAATTCCCTGGGTCCAAGAATAGTTTATGTAGAGTATATAAGCTTTACACCTTAGAAACTTTTATACTAC
This sequence comes from Lymantria dispar, assembly GCA_032191425.1. Classification (NCBI taxonomy): domain Eukaryota; kingdom Metazoa; phylum Arthropoda; class Insecta; order Lepidoptera; family Erebidae; genus Lymantria; species Lymantria dispar. The sequence goes on along the minus strand of CM063454.1, from coordinate 22,918,752 downwards.
ATAAAAAACTTTTAAGGTGATCATGATTCTGATGATGAAATGGTGCTAATTTTCTTCGGTATAATATGGTAGTGGTAATATGTTAAGGTGGTGCGGTGCATCCGTGTGGTGTTAGAGTAAGAATACAATTCACCACTCCCTCTCTTACTCGTGAATGTCGTAAAAATCGACTGAGGGATATAATATACAGATAACATTTATGCAAAAGAAAGAAAGCTCTAAATAAAAGCCTATACCAACACATGTGACCAGCGCGGTATTGTAGGTGAATTTCCCTCGCATTGTGGAGGAGGCTGGAGCCCAACAGTGGGACTTATATGGGCTGAAATAATGAATGATGAAATTAAACTTTAAGATACTTAGTAGCATGATACTCTAAATGTATTATTGGTCATTTAATCATCAAAGTAGTCGGTGAAATAAAGCTTTTACTCAAAAAATTATATTAGCTAGCATTTTGTAAACCGAGAGGCCTTCAGGGCCTTTTAACCGGCTGTAATAGTATTAAAAGAAAATTTATTTTTCAACTTAACTCTTAACGACATTCATTACTTACCATTAGAGACCCCTTGAAAAACTAAAGGTTTTAACGCATTATGCGGGAGTAGATACTACCAACAAGACTAATTTACTTAAAAAGTATTCTCATTAATTACTTCACTACTCCGTCTTTAAAGAGTTATTATAAGCGGAACTTAAGGTGAGTTGCTGCTTAAATTTAAGTCATGTTAAGTCACTACAGGCGCTAATGGATATCATATAAGGGTCTTACTTTAGATGAGCTTCAAGTTAACTTGAGCGAAAGTAAAACGAGCGTTTGAAATGTTATCCTTTCGCGTGAATTCAAGAACTAAAAGGGTGAGCTTACATGAATAATATATGTATAAAATTTGTGTGTTGCGATTACTAATGTGATTATTGTACCCCTATTCTACCTCTATATCTATCATACCTTAGTTGTCCACTGCCACTGCTTCTAGGACTATTAAAATGTCATATTATACTCTTTGCATCTAATGTCTTCTTGGAATATATTTTTTTGATATTCTAAGGAAATAATCCTTGTGTTGCGTTACTTTACAAACATATAATTAACGGGTATAATTTACATCCAGACTTAGAACAACAATTTGTGGATTGACAAAGTATTGTCCTGCATGGGATTCAAACTCCGACATTGGCACGGTAGGTATCTTAATCACTACGCCATCTGTGCAGTTGTATAATCGTCAGTCTAAATACTGGCTATTCTCCTTTAATCTTTCTATCAGTATGTCGACGCCCACTGTCACACGTAGGTCACCTCATAAGAATGCCACTGAACAGTAATATGCTTCCTATATTCAACGGTACCCAGCAAATTTAGTTCACCAAATTGTGACCATCGTACGATGCATTGATTTGATGTAACCCCCAATACGGGGCAATTAGTATTAAAGCTGCAGTTTTTTCTGAAGTAGTGATGCTATTAAGCTCGTTTCACATTCTTCTTGATTATTCTTCATTTCACTATTCTCGTAGCTGTTATTAAACTATAAATTCGCTATGTAATCATTAAGCTCAAGGATTTTTACAAATATAACGATTATGTATGTATAAAATTCCGTTATCACTTTCGGATTTTCACTTTAAAGTCCAGAAAAAATCAGGGTTGAATTCTATTTACTCAGGACCTTTAGGAGAGGTGAAATAGATTAATTGTTATGCGCGAATTAGGTCCTCGAATTTATAAATGTGGAGAGAAATGAATTTCTTCTTTAAATATTGAAGGGTTACCTACAGGGCAAGTTTTAAAGATTAAATTTATTAGTTACGTCTACAAAAAAATAATACAGGTGTGCTTTTAACTGATAATGTAACAAAATGGGGAGGCGTTATCGTAATGACTTAAAAGAATAAGACAATAGCATTACTTATTGTAGAAATATACGTAAAATTAAAAAAAACGTAAAATAATCAAGCTTAAATATAAAAGGACAATTTTTATTTTCTTTCTAGTTGGACATCTCTCTGGATTACAATCTGTGTTGGGTAATGAGCGGTGGCATAGCCCCTGTACGACTTCTCCCTACCTGTATAGTGAATCAAAGTGAATTACCGACACCGTGGGGTATTTGGTTTCAGTGGAAATCAGGGGTTACCTTTTCGAGAAGCTCCTTTTCTGAGAATATTGGCGCTAAGAACATAATAAAATATTTATTTTAATGGTATTAAAATTGTATTTAACATTCCGTAAATGTGTATGACAAAGACTATATACAACTAAAAGTGTCCATATTTTTTATTTCTGTCCAATCTATCAATTGAACTTTTAGATCTATTCTCATGAATGTAGTGGATATATGGCAATATAAATACTTGATGACATTTGCGGAAAAATTGTTGATAACTTGTTTAAGATTTTCTTTACTTAATTTGAAAAAAATAATGTTATTAAAAGAAACAATATTTAAAAATTTAAATAGCGTTCTAACTCACCAGCGGAAAATATAAAGACAAAGTAACCATTTATAAATTCATTAGGGCTGCAAAGAGAGGATCTTCAAAGAGAAAAGACCAAAAAATGGGCGCTGTGTCCAGTAACACAGCCTTCTGCGTCAAATTTCAATCCAACTATTTAACGCGAGCCTTTTTAGATGTTATTCGAGATTTTTAGCTATTAGACCATTAGTCAAAATAACTATCGATACAATATTTGTTGTGTTCACATCCCATATATCGACAATCTCGTGAGCAAAGTCCTAATATTCTCATTATTCGAGTTTAAATACGAGTGACAACCAATCTTTTTAGTCACGGTTCAATTATGTAGTGGTTACAGTAACAAAAGAATTGTATTGATGATTGTATCGTGTTCTTATGTTGATTATAAACCACACCATTTTAGTATACATTATATGGAACCTAGTTGCATATTTATAGTGGCATATTATTTTTAAAGGATATAATGATAAGCGAATTATATCACTGCAAGAGAAGGAAAGCTCGAAATAAAACCCTATACCAACGCGATATATTAATTCATTTTCCCCGATTGTGGTGGCAGCCTAAGTCCAGTAATGGAGCGTATATGAGCCAAGATGATGACGATGAAATGTAATGTCTATAATAAGTGTCTAATTTACAATATTATTTTTAATATAAATTTATTGAGAACTGTTTTAAAGAATATTGAAATCGGTTCAAAAAATGTTTATTATTTCATCATCATATCAGCACATAAGTATCCCACTGTTGGGCTTGGCTCTCCCCCACTATAGAAGAGAAATTGACCTATACCACACATGTTGGCATTATTTTTTTGAGTTTTTCGTCTCTTACATAGTGGTTATATGCATATTATATCCCTTAGTCGTCTTTTACGACACCCAAGAGCATGACACGTGACGGTGAATAGTATTTTTATTCCGTTACCACAAGAGCAGTTTATTAATTTCGCTAAATATATAATTTAGATTTAAGAACATTCAAATGGAAGGAAAAATGGTTGTAATATATTGTAATCACTGAACATATCTATATACAAATAAATAAAATTGAAGTATCTGTTTGTAATATCAAAATAATAGGTATTTTTCTTGCTTGCGATACCCTAGTTTGAAAATTTTTTGTCTGTCTGTCGTTCGTTCTAGATTATCTTCCAAACAGCTGGTCCGATTTTAGTAATATTTTACTACCAGTTAGCTGTCTATATAAGGAGTAACTTAGGCTATCTTTCTTGTCAGTGGTACCATACACAATTTTGCACAGCGGAAGGAACTAAAACAAATCGAAGGCACGTCGTTAGTCTATAATACATGTTTTTAATTTTTATTGTACTATTCATAATATGGTATGGGGTATGTATTACAGACATTGATTGCTATGACTATGAGTTATTCTCTGCCCTCAATTTGAATGCCGCAGGAGATCGTGAACGATGCGCCGACAATTAACCAATTTAAACGACAATAAGTGAATGATGTCCATTATACTCAAAGAAGGAAACACCCACGGTCACTCTTTAAAACAAAGAAATTATGATGAATCACTTCCATGAGCGTCTGTACTTATATTAAGTACATTTTATGCGTAGATTGACCGTTTAAAAGATACGATATGTATTTAGTAGCTTTACTATATAATTTTATGCGGTAATGCAATCATAAGGTGGCCAAAAAGATGTGTTCTTGATCTTTTAAGCATCGGTAACCTTAGTGGGGGACTTAGGCTAGTTACTACCGAACTGTAGGGCTATAACGTCAAAGTTTTCACGACACTCACAGGTAAAAGAAAGTGGGGTGGTGAATTACATTCTAATTCTATTAGCACATGGAAAGGTTTTGTTTCATCATCAACATTATCATCACAACCCATATAGATATCTCTGTCGGGCTCGAGTCTCCTCCAGAATGGGAGGAAAATTAACATACTATACTGTGTTAATCTGACGAGTTGGCATAGGGTTTTATGTGTAGTTTTCCTTCTCTTTCATGGTTGTTTTGTGGGCAATATATCCCTCAGTCGTCTTTTACGACACCCACGGGTAAAAGCGAGGGGGTGGTGAATTGTATTGTATTCTTACTCCATCACCAAGCGGTTTTGTTTGGTTTATGTAAATTCAAATCTTTGATTTCATTTCCTTTTACGCAGAAAAGTAATGTATTATTACAAATAACGGTTAGGATTCATAAGCTTTGTGTTGCTCATTTTATGGGTGTCGTATTATAAGGATTGTATTTGAAGTAATTTGTCGGTCGTTGGCTGCTGATTCCACCTACATCGAATTAAAGATAATGCCCCTCGGTCATAAATAGACATAATAGACGAAGTAATATTTGATTTATGAGCGTAGGAAGAAATCTGTTAAGTCACAACTACTTTAGGGATTTTAGAATGCCATGATATTTGTGTATGATTACAATTAGATATTAAACGATATATGAGAATAGAATTAATACGATTCATCATCCCGTTTAATACGCCAACATGTGCCACACAAATACACATATTATCCATTGCGGCAGCGGCCCGTGACTGCCGAAGTGACGACTGTCGAGCGACCCTAAGTGATAATGACCAAGAAGAAGATGAGTCAACCCCGATTTTGTCACACGCCCAGGCATTATCAGCAGTTAATGATTTAAGACGCTATGTAACTTCTTTGAATGAAAGCGAAAACGCACTGCGAAAATTAAATTACGTTGAAAATCTTGTAATTGCTAATGCCTCAAAATTTTTTTGTCAAACTAAAATAAGTGATTACTTTAACTAATGTAATAATAATAAACAACATTTTATTTCAGGTAATTTTTATATGTTAAATTCAATACGTAGGTATTCAAAAATAATAATAGAATATAATACATAATAATTGCACGATTGGTCCCTTTCCCGCATAATACGCTTTCCCGCCTAAGACGCGTTTTTGGTCAGGTCCCTGTGAAATCGTCTTAAACGGATATGGTAGGTCAATTTCCCTTCCTCGAAGGCTTAAACTGTGGGACGTACACGAGTTGTGATGATGATGATAATGTTCAATGGGTGACGAAATAGGAATATTATTCACTACTTCATCATTGCAAACATCCGATACAACGACTTAGGAATATAAGTAGACAATATTCCTTCCAGAGAAATCAAAGTGAAAGTAAAACTGTATACTGTCCAAGCAATATAATATCGTAGGTAAATTTATCTGCTATTTTAGACTAGGGCTTCCAATACCGAGATCTCGGTATTGTGGGATCCGCGATTGCGGGTGCGGGATCCGCGGGATTTGCGGGACTGAAAAGAGCGTGCATGCAACCTCAAACTTAATAAACTCTCAAACTCAAACAGTAACATATCCTATATTAATTTACATTATGTTTACACAATTTGCTATAGAAATATCTACCAAATCATACAGTCGTACTTTTTAAATGGCTCGACTAAATTGAAAATTGATCACCATGCTGTGTCGAAGCCACTGACGATGGGCTGCCCTCAAGGTTCGGTATTAAGTCCATATCTATGGAATTTAGGTTTTGAAGATTTTCTCGAGTTACCTCTACCGAAGAATTGTCTACTGATCGGCTATGCAGACGACAGACTTTTACTTATACAATCGAACACAAGGGATGATTTAGAGAAATTAGCGGCAACATGCCTCAATGATATATTCGATTCGTTTGCTATCTCGGCCTAGTCTTAGAAAAAAAATTTTCATTTATTGACCATATTAAAACTGTAGGCGAAAAAGCGAAACGGAATTTTTACGCGCTTACTAGAATATCCACACCTACTTGGGGCCTTCGTTTTAATACACTTAAAACCATATACATGGCTACATATTTGGGGTGTATTTGTTACGCTGCACCTGTATGGGCCGATAGAGCCACCATAGGGGCGGCTCGCCTTAAATTACTACAGAGCCAACGATTGGCCCTAATATTCTTATGTAAAGCCTATAGAACGGTTAGTACCGAGGATTTGCCAGTACTCGCGGGTGTACTTCCGGTTGATTTAGAGATTCAGAGACGAGCGTCAATGTATTACACCACAAAGGAAACTATGAATACAGATTTCCTTCTACCGCACGACCGAAATAAAATTGCTAGATTGTTTGCACCACAATCCATTGTCTATGAGGAACTTTTAACTGAATGGCAAGAAAGATGGGATTCATCATCGAAAGGTCGTCATCTTTATCTATTTTTCCATGCATCCGGGAGCGCCTGGAGAAGGTGTAGCTGGAGGTTGACCACTTTGTGGCCCATTTTTAACTGGCCATGGCAACTTTAAAAGTAAATTATTTTTTTTTAAACTCGTACCATCACCATTATGTCAATGTTCCACATTTGACCACGAGTATGAACAATCAGCACACGGTTTAACGTTAGGTAGGCGGTCTATAATAAAATTATTGCCAAAACTTTGTAATTTGTTCATACTATAAAGAGTACATAATTTAGTCGACCCCGAGTAATTGAGATAAAAGTAGGATTATAATGTATTGTAATTGATGATGTTCTTAGAACAACAAGAATGGATATGTACTGTATATAGAGTAAAGAAGGTATCGCAGGAGAGAGCCAAATGTAATCGTTTTCGATGTTGATACTCATTGTTCGTGTGGTACCGGATTGGAATACAATATTTCACTACTCCTTATTTTCTAGTGGGAATCATTAAAATCGGCTCAGTGATCACAAGGGGATTGATTTCTAGCACTTTGATAAAACTTCCGTATAGTTACGGAATAAGAATACAATTCACCACTCCCTATCTTGCCCGTGAATGACGACTAAGGGAGAAGAGTAGAACTCGAAATGAAACCTTATACCAACATCTCTGACCACTGCAGTTGCGACGAGGACACGGCGCAGCACACGCTCGAGGAGTGTGCTGCGTGGGAGGGAGAGCGCCGTGAACTCGTCGCGATTATCGGTGCCGACCTGGCGCTGCCGACCATCGCCAGGGAGATGCTCGTCAGCGTCAGGAACTGGGACGCGGTCGCCGCCTTCTGTGAGGCCGTTATCTCACGGAAGGAGGCGGCGGATCGTGTGCGAGTAGAGCTCCTATTCGGCGACACGTTCCGCCGCCGGCGACTCGGGCGGCGCAGGCGCGAGTATCTGCGCCTAATGCCGCCCTAGCCGAGGCCGCGGGTGATCGGACCGGGGAATTGTCCGTCACCCGCAGTGTGGCTAACCGCGCGATGGCGACCGACGTCCCAGGATGTCGAGAGGTGAGGGTACCTGAAAGGGTATTCCGTCGGGCCGACCACTGACGACAAGTCACATCTGCTCCGGTGGTCGGCCCAACAACGAGGTGACGTGGGTACGGGTGGGTTATGGGCCCGCGCGCCGTCCTTTCATCGCCCCGGACGGACTGGACCGCGCGTGCGCTTACCATAGCCCACCCATAAAAAAAAAAAAAAAAATACCAACATCTCTGGCCAGCATGGTATAGTAGGTCCAATTCCCTCCCATTGTGGAGGCGGCCTGAGCCCAATAGTGGGACGTATGTGGGCTGCAATGATGATGATGATGATTTTGATGAAAAAAACTTATAATACTAATTGCGATTGTAGATTGTCCTCCAAGCGTGGAGTATAGTATTATATACTATTACTAGCGATCCATCCTTGCTTCGCTTTGGTTATTGTTGCTTTGTCCCCATATTTTAAATCTGGAGATACATGTCATTATGATATTATGATACGCGACTGCAGTATATGAGGCCTCGAGTACGATTGCTTGAAAAATTTATAAGAGTTTTGTGGCTGACGTAGACGGCTACCTGGTAATACAGTATTATCAAAAGCGGTCCTGCCCTTATCTAGGTTACCCGAAGAAAACAGATAGACAAAAATGTTTAAACTACGTTTTCAGCATAGGTATCGCGCAAATAATTATGTGAGTATGATATTAAAACCTACCTACTATTTTGATATTACGAACAAGCAATTACAACCAACGAACGAAACGAACAAATATTTTTTTTTAATTTGTATCATCATCATCATCACAGCTCATATACATACCACTGCTGGACTCAAGCCTCCTCCACAATGGGAGGGCAATTGACCTTCTCTACCACGCTGGTTAAGGTTTTATTTAGAGTTTTCCTTCTCTTATTCGTGTCCAATACCCTCTACAAATAGAGGGCATGGAGCAATTTGTATACAAAGCATTATTTTTGGCAAGGCCTATATTGGCCATGGTGGATCTCGAGAGTCGGACAGATCAATGGAACCCATTGACTGCAAATCGAGCCGCAAGCCTACTCTATTAGTTTTATTATTCGCTAGATGACTTGATCTTGACTGTATAAAAAAATTAACCGCAAATCTATATAACTGCGGAGAAGATGAAAAAACAGACTACTTTCTGAAGAAATAATCATATTTTTCAGGTGGTTTGATAAAGAAAAAGTTTATAAAAGCGTTTGCGGTAGATATAATCGCTAATTGTTAAAAAAAATATGACTAATTTACTGTAGGGGTAAGAACAAATTATTTGCAAAAAATGCCTTTTGAATTTTTAGCCCATTCCTCATTTGCGATTAAAGTTTCCAACATTTGTTGTTCAAGTTAGACAATTTTTTTGATTAAGACAAATTTTTCTTTGTTTTATAAACGTCATTGCTTTATTGCTTTGTTCCATCAATTTATCAGTCTATCGACGTCTAGTGTTGGGAATAGCCGTCCTCAAGGAGTCACAATCACCGCACTTTGCAGGCAGGAGATTATAGTTGGTTTTATGAGTTTCCCACTAGACATTGATGTTGAATTTCCTAGTAATTACTTTTTTTGGTACGACTCCATAACCCTCCACATGCCCCATTACTATTTCCCTATTCAATCAACCGCGGTTTCGGCAATGTAAGATTTTTTTATAATAATAAAGGAGCTATCATTTAAAAAGTCAGCATGACGACACTATTGAAAATCTAAAAGCGATCATAGAGTCCTAAATATATAAAAGATTACCGAATGATTACCGAAACTATATCATGTTTTATAGAACTATTTACGGCTCACAATTCATATTAAAATAGAAATAATGCAAGTTTTATTTTTCAAAACGACGGAGTTACACCAGGAGTACAATTTTTTTTTTAATATATGTAGTTATTGTTTTTACTTAAATCGATTACATGGCCAACCTGTATATTATATAGGGTAATCTGAACAACAACAGTGCCTGTCCCGTCATAAATAAAAGCCCGAGCTTACAGAAAAAATATTATGTAAATATAATGATTGCCGATGTTTCCGCGAGCACTTGTTAGATGTGTGAAATAAATAGTCACGAGAGGACCATAAACGCTGAAAAACCACATAAAAACCAAATACAAACGCGATAAAATCCGTAATAGTGTTATTTAGTATTATTTAGGAAGGTACTTAACATTTCTGTGTGGTGACGGAGTAAGATTACATTACATTATTTACCACTCTGTATCTTGAACGTGGATGTCGTCATCACTCCCTATTTTGCTTGTAGATGTCGTAAAAGACGACTGAGGGATATAATATGCGTATATCAATTATGTAAGAAAAGAAAAACTCGGTATACAACTCTATACCATCTTTTTTGAGTGAGTTTTGGTGAGCGCACACGCCGTCCATTCCTTCCGGAGCGATAAAGGACTGCGTGCGGCCCATAACCCACCGTAATTCCTCTCCTTTGCCCTTGGACCCACCACCGGTACCGAGATCCTTGTCGTCCGTAGCCGACCCGGCTTACCAACATGCTTGACCGGATCATTGCTCCTATTGTGGAGGAGGCTCGAGCCCAGCATGAGGTCGTACATGAGCTGGGATTATGATGCTATAACAAATTTAAAAAAACATTGTCGGTTTGTATCAAAATAATAGGTTTTATTTCATACTCACATGGTTATTTGCACGATACCTATGTTTAAAAAGTAATTGTAACATTTTTGTTTATCTGTTATCTCCGAGTAATCTTCATAACGGCTGGACCGCTTTTGATAATACTGTATTACGAGGTAGCCGTCTATGTAAGAAGGATCTTTCCTCTCACAAAACTCTTACAATGCTATATGTTATGCTAAGCTATATTGGACGTTTGCTAAACTATTATGAGCTGAGACGATGAAGTAACCAATATAAAATAAAAGATTAAATTACTAAGTTTACAATACAAATTATAACAAAACAATTACTTCGAGTGTTTCCTTTAAAATAAATCTTCACAGTTTTATCTAGACTTTTGTGGTTACGTTAAATTTATTTTTGGTGGGCACACAACACTTAGCATAAAATATAGATTTGTTTATGCCTGTTAATTTATCGTTGTTATACTTTTTACTTATTCATGAGCTACTTTATAATTTGTAGGCCTTGTTTTGAGAAGTATGATGTTATAATATTTGTATTATAAAGGCAAAGGGTTTGTTTGTTTGATAGCGTTAATCATCTTTCAATTTTATGGTTCTAAAAATCTGTTATTCTTTATAATCATCATATACGTTTCATGGTTTGAGCCTCTTCCAAAATGGGAGGGAAATTGACCTACTATGGTCAGACGTGTTGGTATAGAGTTTTATTTCGAGTATTTCTTCTCTTTCATAGATGTCATATGCATATCGTATCATTTAGGCGTCTTTTACGACACCCAAGGGCAAGAAGGGGTGGTGAATGGTATTCTTACTCCGCCACCACACGGATAGGTATAAATAAAGCTATTTTATGGATTTTATCGGGTTTGTATTTGATTTTTGATTGGCTGACGTTTCGAACACTCTTCAGAGCTCATGGTCACTGGTGCACTAAGATGTCTCATGTTCAACAATCATCGCTATTACATAGAATTATATCTACCCGATACAGAAATTAGTTATAAAATTTTGACCCACATTTTGATACAAATTTATTGCGAGTACAAAAAGAAACTTTTATTCTTTTGCTGCTATATGTTCCATTATTTCACACGAACCTTACATAGTTGAAAAAAAAATTAATCTAATTTAGTAAGCAGTTTTATTACCAACTGTCTAACGTCAACCCTGGTTGGGAGTGTAATTATGATCAGACGGCAGTAGATGGAGTTCGCCCAAGTTGATGTAAAACACTTAAATCGTCTTTCACGACACCCACAAACAGTAAAATTGGGTAGTATTAGTAAGTAATATGAGGGTTGGTAGTATTTGTAGCTATCATCAACATCATAGCTCATATACGTCCTACTGCTGCGCTTGTTCACAATAAGAGGGAAAAAAACTTACAATACCACGGTCAAACGCGTTGGTATCAGGTTTTATTTCGAGTTTTCCTTCTCTTGTAACCATCACCATGTGTAAATAAGGAGCATTAGTATTACTATATACAACATTGATTAAAATACTCTGATAGATATATATACAAGATAGGTAACAAGAAATTTAAGTTGAATGAAATCCGCGGTCACAGGTTGTCCGTAAATATTACAATAAAAAATAAAGTTGCTTACGCAAGTATTTCGTAAATGTAAAATTTGAGGTCTCAACCCCTGTCTGTGTAATTATTCTTTTATATTACTTTTCTGTTTATATTAATTAACAAGAGATTCATTCGCGGAAATAAAGGGAGGAATATTTTTCATTATGACAATGTTACTTTCTAAATAACTCGTTTGGTATAATCGATATCATACGATTGTTGAAGTTACGTTCACGTTGTTATTAAAACTATTTTACAGATTTTATAGTGTTTGTATTTGATTTTTGATTGCCCGACGTTTTGAACACTTTACAGCGTTCATGGTCACGGGCGGACTAAGATGTTTCACATCCAACAAGTTATCGTTATTACAGACATTTAAATCTACCCACTCGCGTAAACATCAGAAATCATTATTTCACGTGTTAGAATTTTGGACTAAGTAAAAATGCAAATGAATTTGACAAGACTTTCCCTAGAAATTCTAGATAGTACACCATTCGATTCAATGTATCCCGTAGACGATAATAGACTTACTCACTTTTCGTAGAACTAAAAATGAAACAGTGGAGACTCGATTTATGGAACTAATAATTATTATAATAAGTTTGGGTAATTAAAATTCGGAGTAATTGAAATAATGTTGAATAGTGATTTCCATACATTTAATATATGGTGACGGAGTAAGAATACAATTCACCTCACATCTTGCCGGGGGTATTGTAAAAGTAGCTTAACACGTTCACAGTGCATGCCCCATCGATGGGGCATTTTGAGTTACGAAATGTACGGATGCCCTACCGATGGGTCATGCGTGCCTTGTAACTTTAAACCTTATCACTTTATACACGTACTAGCTAATACACTTATATAAGCTTAAATGTGTAATCAATGAACTAAAGAAATAATTTATATGAAGAGGGGTATAATATACAAAACAATGCTAATGTGCTTAGAATAATAACATATAGAAGGTAAGTCCATGCACAAAAAGTGAGGCATTTCAAGTGGAGCCTAATGGAGCTTACGCCGGAACAGTCCCGTAATGTACAAGTCATTGCACTGCACGAACGTACGCAACTCTTAAAATATAAATAGGTAATTATGACGGCTTGTGCATTCAAATGGTGCCACAACACATTTGAAAAACATAAAAAGGTTTTTAACATACTTTTAAAAGTATTTCGACGATTTATGTTAATAAAAACAAAATTTGATTTCATAATTTGTATAGTGGTTTCCGTGTGTACGTGTGTAATCGTCTGCCCGCCATTAGTATTTATAGATTCAAATTTTTAAAGTTCGAAGTACTGACACTATCCTTCTATACGTTATTATTCTAAGGCGTGGTTATTATTCTAAGGTATGTGTATAATTTTAATAATTTTTTTTTTTTTTTTGGGTGGGCTGCGGTCAGCGCACCCGTCGCCCGCCTCCGTTCGGGGCGACAGAGGGACAGCGCGCGGCCCTTACCTAACAAGTCGTGTTATCCCTAAGTAGCGTTTGCATTTGTAGTGTTGTCTCAATAATCGCAGCTACACTATTAACTTGTTAAGGGACATAATAAGCATATAACATCTATGCAATGCCAAGGAAAACTTGAAATAAAACTATACCAACTCGTCTGACCAGCGTGATATAGTAGGTCAATTTCCTTCCAAAGGGTATAACAATTACCAATGTAGTATATCCCTTCGAATCAGGGTACATTTCTTAAAGATACACAACAAAAATTCCATAAGCGGTATCCGATCACGAGTTAACTACTAGAGCAGGCATCACTCCCCTCAACCACATTAGAGGCTGTATACTCTTCAGAGACCGGATTTACGCAGAACATAGTAAAATTGAGTGGGTTTATAGTGTACAGTGAAAAGTGAAGACATCCATTGTGATCATTCACAATTCAAACGCCGATGATTCAACTTCATATTCGCTACCTGAGACGAGAGAACGTAACTGAGTCAGCATGATGACTCACTGAATCATTGGCACACCTTAAGTAAATACATGTTATATCGTCGTATTTAAGATTTGTCAACTTATATAAAGCTTTGAAGTATCCAGAATTACAAAGAATGAGTTAGGATTCTATAATGGTTTATATAACTCGTCATAATTATAAATTTTCTGTAATAACGATGACTTATTGGACGTGTGACATCTTAGTCCGCCTGTGACCATGAACGCTGAAAAATGTTCGAAACGTCGGACAATCAAAAATTAAATACAAACGAGATAAAATCCGTAAAGTAGTTTTATTTAAAATCGTCATAGACTTTTCTTGATTTTTATCAAGATTTCATTCTAAAAGGAAATATAATTAACATGGATCTCATAAATATTCATCGTCATCATTTCAGCTCATATATGTCCCGCTGTTTTGCTCGAGCATCCTCTACAATAGGAGAAAAATTTACTGTACTATAATACGCTGGTCAGACGTGTTGATGCATATTATATCCTTTAATCGCCTTTTACAACACTCATAGGCAAGAGAGGGAGTGGTGAATAGTATTCTTACTTCGTCACCACACGGAAACTTTCTTGTGTACGTGTGTATGTCATTGAATTCCTCCTAAACTGTTTGACCGATGTTGATGAATTTTTTTGTGTGTCTGCAAGAGGATTCGAGAATGGTTTAGATTCAAAATTAGACCCGGTAGGTGGCGCTGCTGTCGCTTTCGAGGAGAATTTCTTTTATTTCATTTGAACAGAACAACGTCTGTTGGGTCAGCTAATGGTATATGAAAATTAATATACAAAAATGTTGAGAAGTATTTTATTGTAATTAAAAACATTAAACAACATAAGCCAGCGGAATACTTCGAGTTATTTAAACAATGTGTTCATGTAGGTTTTATAACTTCACCTTCAAGAATGTGTTGTATAACAATAACAAAGAAATTCAATAATTCGTGTAACTACTATGGCAGAATTTATAAAGTTTTGAAACAGGTGTGAATCATAACTGGAACGCTAACAGAGGCTTTCGTGGGTGACTCAACACCTCCGACTAAACGGGAAAGTTATTTTATGTAATTGCCATCATTGATATGGTAGGTGAAAATGATTTTTTTTTACAATAAATAATTTTCTGTGTGGTGACGGAGTAAGAATATAATTAACCACTCATTATCTTGCCCGTGGCTATCATAACAGACGACTAAGAGATTAAATACGCACATAACATCTATGCAAGAGAAGGAAAACTTGAAATGAAACCCTGTACCGATACATCTCCCTATTGCAGCCTCGAGCCCAACAGTAGGACGTCTATGAGCTGAAATTATGATTATGAATGATTTATATAATATTAATGATTACCGTGTGGTGACGGAGTAAGAATATAATTCACCACCCCATCTCTTGCCCGTGGGTGTCGTAAAAGACGACTAAGTATAAAAAATGCACAGCCATCTGTGCAAGTTAAGGTAAACTCGAAATCAAACCCTATATCAACACGCCTGACCAGTGTGGTATCCATCCATCCATCCATCCATCAGACAATAGACGTCCACTGCTGGACATAGGCCTCCCCACGAGAATGCCACTCGGAACGGTCCTGCGCCACTTGCATCCAACGGTTCCCTGCGACTTTGAGAATGTCGTCAGTCCACCTGGTGGGGGGTCGTCCTACGCTGCGCCGTCCAATTCGTGGTCGCCACTCAAGAACCTTTCTTCCCCAACGGTTGTCGGTTCGACGAGCGATGTGGCCTGCCCATTGCCATTTCAACGTGCTAATTCTGCGGGCTATGTCGGTTACACCCGTTCTTCTACGGATTTACGTGTTCCGAATTTTATCACGTAGAGAAATACCGAGCATAGCCCTCTCCATAGCACGCTGAGCGACTTTGAGCTTTTTTATGAGGCCGACATTTAGAGACCACGTTTCAGTGCCGTAAGTCATCGTTGGTAACACACACTGGTTATAAACCTTTGTTTTCAGACACTGCGGAATATTGGACGAGAAGATCCTCTTAAGTTTCCCGAACGCTGCCCAGCCGAGTTGGAGCTCGATGACCCTCTCGTCGGTCCTAAGTGTCCGAATATTGTGTGTTACCAGGGCCAAAGATCGATTTTTTTGGTAGCCGGATCGCGACCGGGGATTCTTAGCACCCCCTGCCCCGCCATTCATGGGCCCGCTACCAAAATGAGCGCGTGGAGAGGCGGAACTGCCGTGACTGGGGGCCGTTATTTTTTTAGCATCCATTTTTATTTTTAGGGGGGGTATAATGGCATAATCGCCACGCTTGGCAGACGGGTTGGCGATCGCAGTAGATGTTATACGTTTTCCCAGGAGATAGCTGCTGCCCATTCTCCTGGTGAGGCCCTCAGCCGATTGTTACGACTCCCACGGGCAAGCAAGGGGTGACGACAGTTGTATTCTATCCCGTCGCCACACGGGAAGTGTGGTATAGTAGGTCAATTTCCCTCCCATCGTGGCGGAGGCTCGAGCCCAACAGTTGGACGTATATGGGTTGAGATGATTATGATGTTTAGTCCTTTTATAGATGAAAGTATTACATAATGCAACATTGTTGCCAGTCATTATTTTCATTATCTTGTTAACAATAGAAAACACGTAGACTCATAAAATATAATGTAGTTTACCTGAGACAACTTGTTACGGCACGTAGTTAGATAAGACACGCGAATACCAACATATCGATTGGCTTGTTTTTATTATTCTAGAAGTTATTTCTTGAACATGCAGATGTTACCGTTGCGCTTATATCAAAGTAGAAAAATATATAACTACTAGCAGCGCCCTGCGGTTTTACCCGCATAATTCTCCTGCCCGTCGGAATATCGGGATAAATTATAGCCTATGTGTTTTTCTGATATGTAAGGTATATTATTGTGAACTCGGCACTACACCGAAGAAATCCCGGATGCTGACGTCCGGGATTTCTTCGGTGTAGTGCCGAGTTCAGAATGTACGAAATCAGAATGGCTCTGAAACAATTAAAGAACGGGAAGGCACCGGGAGATGACGAAATTATCACAGAACTCCTGAGGGCAGTCGGCAAGCCAGTTCTAAAAGCCCTATAGAAGTTGTTTAATTATGTCATTCTCGGGGGCGACGTTCCAGAGTCGTGGACCAGGAGTGTGGTGGTGCTGTTTTTCAAGAAGGGCGATAAAACGCTCTTAAGGAATTACAGACCCATCTCACTCTTGAGCCACGTCTACAAATTGTTCTCAAGAGTCATTACGAACCGACTCGCGTGCAAGCTCGACGAATTCCAGCCGCCCGAACAAGCCGGCTTCCGAAGAGGTTATAGTACCATACACCACATCCACACGCTACGCCAGATTATACAGAAGACCGAGGAGTATAATCGGCCTCTGTGTCTAGCGTTTGTGGACTATGAGAAAGCCTTTGATTCTGTCGAAACTTGGGCAGTGCTGCAGTCCCTTCAGCGGTGCCAAATTGACTATCGATACATCGAAGTGCTGAAGTTTTTGTATAGAAACGCCACTATGTCAGTTCGTATCCGGAATGAGAGTACGAAACCGATCCAGTTGCAGAGAGGTGTGAGACAGGGAGACGTCATCTCTCCGAAACTGTTCACCACTGCGATGGCAGATGTCTTCAAGCTTTTAGACTGGACCGGACTCGGCATCAACATCAACGGCGAATACATCACTCACCTTCGATTTGCTGATGATATCGTGGTCATGGCAGAATCCATGGAGGACCTTGGCACTATGCTCAATGACCTCAGCAGGGTATCTCAACTAGTGGGTCTACAAATGAACATGGATAAGACGAAAATCATGTCTAATGCCCATATCATTCCTGTACCGGTCCTAGTTGGAAAAGCGATTCTCGAAGTTGTGGATATTTACCTAGGACAAGCAGTCCAATTAGGTAGATCCAATTTTGAGAAAGAGGTCAGCCGACGAATCCAACTCGGTTGGGCAGCGTTCGGGAAACTTAAGAGGATCTTCTCGTCCAATATTCCGCAGTATCTGAAAACAAAGGTTTATAACCAGTGTGTGTTACCAGCGATGACTTACGGCACTGAAACGTGGTCTCTAAATGTCGGCCTCATAAAAAAGCTCAAAGTCGCTCAGCGTGCTATGGAGAGGGCTATGCTCGGTATTTCTCTACGTGATAAAATTCGGAACACGGAAATCTGTAGAAGAACGGATGTAACCGACATAGCCCGCAGAATTAGCACGTTGAAATGGCAATGGGCAGGCCACATCGGTCGTCGAACCGACAACCGTTGGGGAAGAAAGGTTCTTGAGTGACCACGAATCGGACGGCGCAGCGTAGGACGACCCCCCACTAGGTGGACTGACGACATTCTCAAAGTCGCAGGGAATCGTTGGATGCAAGTGGCGCAGGACCGTTCCGATTGGCATTCTCGTGGGGAGGCCTATGTCCAGCAGTGGACGTCTGTAGGCTGATGGATGGATGGATTATTGTGAAATTTTATGAAAATCCATTCAGTAGTTTTTGCGTGAAAGAGAATCAAACATCCTCACAATCTTTCACGTTTACAATATGAGTAGTATTAGCTAACCCTACAGATGCAGTACAGTTCAAATTTAAAAAAATAAAGTCGTTCTTTTTGAAATCGCAACGTCATCTACTGGGTCCAATTATTAAACTAAACCATTACGGAATCAATCTGAACACACAAAAAAGTCATCAAAATTAATTTAGTTTTTAAGGACTTTAGTCACACATACGGACAGTTCATATACGTCCCACTGTTGGGCTCAAGCCTCTTCTCTTATAAGTGAGACATTGACCTACTATACCACCCTGGTCAGACGTGTTGGTATAGAGTTTTATTTCATGTTTTCTTTCTCTTGCACAGATGTTGTATGCATATCATATCTCTTAGTCGCCTTTTATGACATCCATGGGCAAGATAGGTGATGGTGGATGGTATTCTTAGTCCGTCACCGCATGGAAAAGTCGCTAATATTTATACCAAATTAAAATATCTTAGCAATACGTTAGTAAAATAGTTAGAAACGATCAATAGTAGTTTTAACTCTAGTTTATAATCGATTTGACGGTAAAATATCACAAAAATCATGCCAAATTTCACCACATTTTGTTTTACTTAAATTACCTCGTAATTTATCCAAACATTGTCTGAATATCACAAGGCAAGAATGTTATTGAAACGCAAGAGAAAACACAATATTTTGATATAAAATTTGCTGTTGAGGTGAACCGCAGAACTGGCGTGTACTACATCCGAAACCATTTGTAAGAGGTCTTCAAAGTCCTTACCGACACTCTAGGGACTCTTAGAAAAGTTCGCTAAGTGGATCCGACCCTTCGGCTGTATTCCATTGATATTACAGCTATTTTTTTACTTGCTCTCCGAAACTTGTTTCAAAATAACCACAAAAACCCAGGTCAGATTACAATTTTAGCTACCGCAACTGAAACTGAGTAGATGAAAAGTTAAAATATAAATTGTGGTAAATTTATTGGAAATGTGTTTATTTTTTCGACATAATAATTATTATGTCGAAAAAATAATCGTAATTGATCGTAATACCGGGTTTGATCCAGAATAGCGTTAAGTTCGGATTTCGTCATGGAGTATCGCATTGCGCCCGGTAAATGGCTCCCTATTACATGAAGCTCTTACAGCGAAGTATTATCATTCTATTCTTTCCAGACATCGCTGCCGGATGAGGTCTTCTCCAAAGATATCCGTATAGCACGGTACCGGTATGCGACAAACGTTCTAGATTGCATCCATCGTGGCTGAGGGGAGTAATGGCTGATCTAGTGGTTAACTTGTGATCAAGTGCCGCCTGTGGGATCTGATCCACCCATAATCTTTTACATTATATTTGTGAAATTTTATTAAACCATAGATCGAAGCTAAGTTATATCGCAACCATAATGATATCTGATGACGCGAGTATCACACATTTGTAAAACTATTTCTAAGGATTTTATTGCGTTTTTAGATTGTCCGACGTTTTGAATAACCATGAACATTGAACAAACGCGATAAAATAGCTTTATGTATTTACAATATTGCAACCAATTTTATTCAAAAGAAGTCATTAAAAATATAAAAATAGATAAATTCGTTAAGTTTCTTGCTGAATGCTCTCTGTGCGACTACACTCTGATCCTGTGGTAGTTATTTAACAACATCTTAATGAATAATTTAAGACAATTTCTTGGTATAAGATTCTTTGTGCTATTGCCAGATTTTTCTACAGTACATATATTTTATACATAAACATTAGCTGGTCACCTCAAAAGAATATACTGTCTCTATTACATATACTTACACAACTCTACCCTTATCACAATCACTTAGAGGTCAAATTGCATTGTCAAGAGTAATCGTACGTAATTTATTCTAACGCTATCTGCTGCGAAAACTTTTACGTACTGTAAAGGAGTATTTAAATTATTTTGAAGCTTATATTAAAGGTAATAAATGCGTTATTGCTATAGCATATGTAAGATTCGGTCGTAGAATACATGTTTGTAACAGACTGGCATCAGCATAGCAAATGAGGCTGATAAGTGACATGGAAACCTTATGTATTAGCGGATTTGTGACGGATAATGTTTCTATTTTTGTTCTCTGATGAAAAATTGTAATATAACCTTACACCCCGGATTAAAACTACAACTTTTCGTCACCTCTTACTTTACTGTGGAAGTCAAACAAAATGGTACAGGGAGTAACGATTGGCAGAGAGAGTAGGCAGAAGTGGGCAGGGGGTGTAGGCCGCGGCAGTGGGTAGTGGGCACAGGCTGCGGGGGATGGAAAGCGGAAGTAGGAGGCGGAAGTAGGTAGCAGTAGTAGGCAGTGGGAGCAGGCATAGGGAGTAGGCATCGAGAATAGGTAGCAGGAGTAGGAAGTGGGAGTAGGTAGCGGAAATAGGTGTAGGCAGTGGGAGTGGGCAGTGGGAGTGGGCAGTGTGAGTAGGCAATGGGAGTAGGCATAAGTGTAGGCAGCGGGTGTAGGCAGCGGGTGTAGGCAGCGGGTGTAGCCAGCGGGTGTAGGCAGTGGAAGTAAGCAGCGGGTGTAGGCAGCGGGAGTAGACAGCGGGAGTAGGCAACGGGAGTAGGCATAGGGTGTAGTAGGCAGCCGGAGTAAGTAGTGGGAGTAGGCAGTGGAAGTAGGCAATAGAAGTAGGTAGTGGGAGTAGGCAGCGGGAGTAAACAGCAGGAGTTGGCAGCGGGAGTTGGCAGCGGGAGTAGGCAGCGGGCGTAGCTTGATAGGTCGTTATCTTAATCACAACGCCATCTGTGCAGGCAAATTATGGCAATAGGTCTTAGGCATAGAACTAAATCTAGCAGTAGCCGTCGATAGATAATAATAGATTGTATATCAGGCTAACTATCCTTCGCAATCGGAAATTTTATGCAATGTAATGCATATGAACAAAATCTTTGATATATTTTTCAATCAACTCTTTCCCACTTCTTTCTTATATTGAATATTACCAACTGTCCGACGTCAAAAAATCACATGTCACAAACTTATAACAGCTTTTCCCCTATAAAATATTATAGGTGCTTTAGAAAATAGGATCTCATATCGAGTAGTTTCTATACACAGTGAGTTACTGTACAGTTCAGTGGCTAGCTCAGTCAACTCTATTAGGTTTATCGAAAATCTTATTTAGATTTACGATCAGGAAGCGTTAACTGTCACTACCCTACTTTGGATGTTTCTTTTGAAGGAAAGAAAAATGTTTAGTAAGGCAATCCGAGATGGGTTGATTTATTCGATTTTGTAAATTGAATTTAGTTGAAATCCGGCGATAGGTTTTGTAAATGTTCATTCTTATCCTTAGAATAATAACGTATAGAAGGATAGTGTTAATACTTCGAACTTTCAAAATTTGAATCTAAAAATACTAATGGCGCGCAGACAATTACACACGTACACACGCAAACCACTATACAAATTATGAAATCAAATTTTGTTTTTATTAACATAAATCATCGAAATACTTTTAAAAGTAATGTTAAAAACCTTTTTATGTTTTTCAAATGTGTTGTGGCACCATTTGAATGCACAAGCCGTCATAATTACCTATTTATTTTTTAAGAGTTGCGTACGTTCGTACAGTGCAATGACTTGTACATTATGGGACTGTTCCGGCGTAGGCTCTATTAGGCTCCAATTGAAATGCCTCACTTTTTGTGCGTGGACTTACCTTCTATATGTTATTATTCTAAGTTCTTATCATTGAAACATGTCATTGTTGGTTGAACGTTTGGTGCTTTCTTCTCAGTGGCGTGTTCACACACGTGTTTATTACAGGACAAACACGCTTATCTGTTAGTTTTTTTAATTGATTATATTTCTAGTTTTGAAAATAAAAAGTAATAATTAAATAATATCTTTCCGTGTGGTGACGGAGTAAGAATATAAATCACCACTCCCTATCTTGCCCGTGAATGTCGTAAAAGACGACTAAAGGATATAATACGCATATAACATCTATAAAATAGAAGGAAAACTTGAAATAAAACCCTATACCAACCTGTCTGACCAACATGGTATAGTAAGGTCAATTTCCTTCCTACTGTGGAAGAGGCTCGAGCCCAACAGTGGGACAGATATGAGCTGAAATGAAATAATCTCTTTCATTTCCTTATGGTGACAGTGTAAAAATATAATTAACCAACCCATTTCCTGCCCGTAACTGCCGTAAAAGATGTCTATGGGGTTATTGTAGATACCATCTATGCAAAAGAAGGGAAGACTCGAAACAAAACTCTACACCAACACGTCTAACAAACTTAGTATTTTTTTTTTGGGGGGTGGTTAAGGTCAGCGCACTCCTCGCTCCACTCCGTCCGGGGCGACAGAAGGGTGTAAGCACGCATACCCGTATAGCACGTCGCCTTCGTCGTTGGGCCGACCATCGGTGCAGAGTTCCTTGACTTCAGTGGTCGACCCGATGGAATACCCCCAGGGAGTAGCCTCTCCCGTCGACGTCCCCTACTGGGACGCCGATCGCCGTCGCTAGGCTAGCCTCTCCGCGGGTGCCCGGACTTAATCCCCGGTCCGGTCACCCGCAGACCATAGGAGACTATGGACAATATCAATAAATTATATAATATTAAATTAATATTCCGTGTGGTGACGGAATAAGAATACAATTCACCACTTTCTATTGCCCGTGGGTGTCGTAAAAGCTAGCTAACTATAACTTAGGGATATATCCCTTAGTCATCTATATATAGCATATTAGATCTATGCAAGTGAAAGAAAACTCAAAGGGAAAACACTATAAAACCTGTCTGACTAGGACGGTATAGTAAAGTCAATGTCCCTCCTATTGGGGAGGAGGCGCGAACCCAATAGTATGATGTAAATGAGCTGAGACGAAATGATTGTGCAATCATGAAGGAGTACGTTGTGTTATGTTTTTTTTTTGTAAAAGATTACAAACAACAATTTCTCATAACTACATTGCTTTATATAAGTAAACAAAAGTAGCCGTGTACTTACGTACGCACGTAAGAAGTTATGCTTCTTTGGGGTAACAAGATAAAAATCTTTCTAAACATGTTATCCTCCGCGTTATTCGTACGTTTGTAGAAAAAACGCCCCTAATAATAGAAAAAGGTGTTTAATAATTGAAAGTTGACATTTGTGATAGTGTTTTTTTTTTGGGCGTGGGCTAAGGTCAGCGCATTCGTCGACCAGCTCCGTCTGGGGCGACAGAAGGGCGGCGCGCGGCACCGTAACCCACCCGTGACACGTCGCTTTCGTCGTTGGGATTTGTGCCACAGTGCGCGCACATCGTAAAAAATTGTGACTTGCTAAGTTCAGGGTGTCGGTTTTTTGTGACCGTGTGTGCGCAAATCGTAAAAAAATTACCATCGTAATTTTTCTCTAAGGCATAGAAAGATGAAATGTACGTGTGTGGAAAATGTCTTTAAATACCTGATCTAACCTTTGTAAGTATTCCGAACACGTTCCATAAGTGCGTGGAATTTGATGTAATCGAAATATTATCTTGAACTGTCTTGAAATGACATTTATTATGAGCAATAAATGTCATAAAATGCTTAGAGTTCCGTGCTTCTACATACAAGTAATGCTTATTCTGTGGATTATAAATTGTGAATGAGCTTATCTTATGAGAATACGAATGATTAAAATTTATATTTGAACTTAACTAACAAACGTCAGATTTTATATTTTAGGCCTTTATTCCTATTGAAATAGACAAAACGTATCCGAATTGAAGCGAAGCATTCTCCTCTGTGAATATTTCACGAAGTTTTAGCAATAGTTTTATTATCAGCTGCCTGTCTGATGTCAACCTTCCTCGGGAAAGTAATTGTTGGCCAGACAGCATCAGATGGAATTAGCTCAGGTGGAAGTAACGCTTAATCATCTTTTACGATATCTACAAATAATGTCGTCTCAGCTCAGACATGTCCCACTGCTGGGCTCGAACCTTCTCCCAATAGGAGGGAAATTGACCTACTATAGCTGATCAGACATTTTGATATAGGGTTTTGTTTCGGGTGTTTCTTGTCTTGCATAGATATTATATACATACTAGCAGACCCGGCCACGCGTTGGCGTGCCTAAGGCACGGTAATATAATCTACCAGTAATCCAACTTCATACAAACGGACGAAACGCGAGCTATACCTACGCGCCTCGATCTCGGCATGCGCTCGGCATGTAGACAGTCGCGACTATGCTGCAGTGACGAACGAACGGTGTGTTGTTTTTTTAACAATAACTGCGCGAATTTTTCACTAAAATACATAATTATACACATATTTAATATGACAAGTAGGGTATATTATGCTGTTTTTGGTTGCATGAATTCGTCAATAACGAATTCAGAGATAACTTTTTTTAGATTACCTGGAAACTCTGAAAGGTAACATTATAAAATAATTTTACTTACTAGTAGGTAGGTACATAATGTGTGTCGTTTTAATTTCCTTTTATCTCCCGAAAAAAGTTGTCTGGATTAATAAATAAAGTGAATAAAGTGATTGACACGAGTGAAATAGGTAGTTATAGGCGGTTCATGAATCATGTTACGGTACGCTTGTGTTAAAACTCATAATGTGTTTTGTTTTGTTAGTTTATATAATTCAAAGTAAAGACGTGGTATTTTATTATTAATAATATATGTTTATTGTACTATGTGTATGAATAGTACTAAAAAAAAATAATTTGACCGTCGGTCTGTCACTAGATAATTTAAATTTATAGACCGATTTGTTATTTAAACATAAACATGTTTTTTTTAATTAAAACTACCAATCAAAAATCAACACGCATTCTTATTGAACACTTCCTATTCAATTCACAAAGTATTTTATTTGTTTATATAAGAAAAGTATATACAAAACTAAATGGAATCACAAAGTAGGCAAATGTAATTAAAATGCTGGAGGCGGGCAGCCCTATCACATGTTTACGTTTAGGCATTTAATTCAAGGTCACGGCCGAGATACATTACTGGATAGATGACTATACTGTGGCTAAGGTTTTTGTTATATTACATTTTAGTAAAAAAAAAAAAAAAAAATTAGTATTTATGCTATTGAATTGTAGCGTATATGACACGTGTAGGTTTGACATAGCAGCGCCATCTATTAATTACTTACTCAATCCAGTCAACAGATATCGCCATATGTTTGGAGTTTACAGATAATTGTAAATGTCAAATAATAAACAAATAATTTGCAATAAAATAATATTGCTACTATAAATTAAGATGTAAGCTATCCTATCTTTCAAGTTGAATCAAATTGCACATGATGTGCAAATTTGATTAAAATCGGTTAAGTAGTTGAGGAGTCCATCGCAGACAAACAACGAGACACGTAATTTATAATATTAAGATTAGTGATCCCTTAGTGGTCTTTTAAAACATCCAAGGGCAAGACGGAGAGTGGTGAATTGTATTCTTACTCCGTCACCACACTTCCGTGTGACATGAATAATGTAATGATTGATAACATTCGTAGCCTAAACATTTATTTAATTTATGTCAAAGCAAAAAGTTGATGAATAACAACATAAAATACCGGTATAAAACATTCCAATTGCAATAGAATATATTAAATAATGACTCACTAAATACTTTTTGATCATTCCAATGACTTCTCGATACTACGTTTTCTTGTAACGTAATCGATGAGTAACAACACGTGGATCACGTGTTGATGAAATTGAGTAAGCAAACAGAAGCCTTATATAAACTTAAGGTTTTTTGGAAATGTTAGTTGTTCATAAATAAAGGTGTAGTAATTTTATTTCACATTGAGTCAACTTTGGCTCAATTCATACACATCTCAAAGTTGGGCTTGAGCCTCTTTTCCAATAGGAGGACAATTAACCTACTACACCATGCTGGCCAGACAGGTTGGTATAGAATTTTATTTCAAGTTTTCCGTTTTGTTACACAGATTTATATATTATTGTTTCCCGTAGTAGTCTTTTACGACAACCACGGGCAATATAGGGAGTGGTGAATTGCATTCTTACTCTGTCACCACAGGGATTAATGTGTCCTGCCTATCACAAAAAAGTGGCTTACATACCAAACTGCGATACTAATTTATTTTAATTCCAATGATGTAAGGGTTGCCCGTGTGGTGACAGTCTAAGCATACAATTCACCACTCCCTATCTTACCCGTGGATGTCGTAAAAGACGACTAAGGGATATAATATGCACATAACATCTGTGCAAGAGAAGAAAAACTTGAAATAAAACCCTATACCAACATGTCTGATTAGTATGGTATAGTTGGTCAAATTCCCTCCCATTGTAGAGGAGGCTCGAGCCCAACAGTGGGGCGTATATGAGCTGAAATGATGATGATAATGATGTAAGGGTTGAAATATAAATAATATAAAAAAATAGTACTTGAAGAACTAATACAACCTGTAGAAGTATCTCAAAGATCTTATTGTATAAACTAGTAACCCGCCCTCGCTTCGCTTCGGTTTTAGTCGTTTTACCCGCGTAGTACCCGTTCCCGTGGGAATACCGGGATAAAATATAGCCTAGTTTACACCTTGATATTATAGCTTTCCATTGGTGAAAGAATTTTTGAAATCGGTCCAGCCGTTTTGAAGATTACCCGGAACAAACAGACAGACAGAGAGACAAAAATTTTTTAATCTGTATTTTAGGCATAGGTGTCGTGCAAATAACCGTGTGAGCATGAAAAAAGCCTAGTATTTTGAAATTACAAACAGACACTCCAATTTTATTTATTGGTGTAGATGAGTAAGTTTGGATGGATAAATGTTTGACATTACTCAATTATGTCGCAATGACTAAGCGGGTTTGGATGAAGTTTGTCACAGGAAGAAATTACCATTTCATCATCTCAGGTTATATCATGATGGTCATACGTATTGCAACAGTGCATTATGTCGAGTTTTCTTTCTCTTACATCGACATTATTTGAAAAATGTTATCTTAATTATCTGTTACGACGTCTATAGAAAATGAAGCAGGTGGTGAATTGTATTATTACTTCATCACCATACGTAAAATGTACTATAGTTTGGACTAATTTTTTTCTGGCAAAATTTAAGGTTCCAGTGGGATGATTTTATTGACGCAAGCGAAATCGGCGGCATAGCTAGTAATTGCTAACTATTGGTGGTGTCTATGTGCGTCTTGAACTTAATTCAGAGAAACAATTTTAAAACTGTCAAGAGTAAAACTTATTAAAAAAAAAAGGTAAAGGGTTCTTAACACTTTAAATAAAACTACTTTACGGATTTTATCGCGTTTGTATTTGATTTTTGATTGCCCGACGTTTCGAACACTTTGAAGCGTTCATGGTCACGGGCGGTTCTGGTTCTTAACACTTTAAATTTAAAGGCTTAAACTATTTTTTTTGAACGTTTAATGAAATTCTTTTATTATATATAAAGACAACTATTTGTAATATAGGATAGTGGGGAATCTATAAACTAATTGCACAAATAAATAATACAAACACAAATATACTCAAACATAGAACAAAAGTTGCAACCGATGTCAAGGCACCGTATAGCAGTACCGCCTCCATGGCGCCTGAGAGTTACGAGCACGACAGATTATAGGGCCGCGCACCTTTTGTCGCAACGGTCGGATTGGGCGGGGTCTGACATAGCCTCAATCAAAATAAAACATGCAAAAGTCAGAGCATACAATCTTATTTTTAGATGTCAAAGGTGGGTTAGTGTAAAGTAAAATCCATTTTTTTTTGTGGTCGCAACTATATTTCCGCAGAGCAAAAGGGAGGTTATAAAGTATTTTTTTCACATGCCGTTGATTTCTCTTTTTTATCCTTACTACCTTTTATGACACTTGTGGATTGAAATCTCTAAATAAGATTTATACGTATATTTTTAATTGACTACATAATTAATTTACCAATCACTCTGTATATACCCACAAAATATATGATTACACAAAAATCTATGAAATAGAATAAACAATATAAGTATTATTTGATGGATTAAAAGAAAATAATGTCCTGTCTTTTAGGAAAAAATGCTACAAGTATAAAATGATTAGGTACCCATGTTAAAGGTACAAATCGTTCTAGAAACGTCACAAATTGCGACAATGACACGTAATGGGAACGGAAATATATTGCATTCTTCGTGTGTAAATAAATAAATGTATTGTAGTAAATATAAAAAAAATAATGATACAAAAAGGTAAATGATATTGATTCTTTGGAATAATAAAAGCAAGTAAAGAAATATGCATGATTTCATTAGGTCAGAACACCATAGTTAAGGGTTCCGTGTTGGATAATTTGTTCTGTTTTAATAGTGTATTTTCTGGTCACAAATGTAGTGTTTTTTTAAATAAAACTTATATATATGGTCATGGTCACGGTGACCATGATTGCTGGAAAGTGATCGAAACGTCGGACAATCAAAATTCAAATACAAACGCGATAAAATCCGTAAAGTAGTTTTATTTAAAATGTATTATTACGCATTCGCTTAGACATCAGAAAACAATGTAGTATTTATCATGCATTTTATATGCATCATATAAAAACATCTTTGTTGTGTAGTGGCGGCTACGACTATTACAAACCCTTACATTGCGCGGGTATTGTAACAGACAACTAAGAGTTTTACATCGACCTAGGCCACCTCCATCTAATGCCATTTATTGCTTCTTACGACATTACGGGAAAGGAGAGAATGGTGACGCAATGTATTCTTATGCAAGTTTTATAAAACTACATACCTACATACATATATAGATTCATGCCTCTTTCGCATAGGAAACCACTTCCCTCCACTTGCTACGATCTTGACATACCACTTTCACCTCCTCCACATTCATTAATTTCTTCATGCATGTTCTTCGGTTTAGAGTACTTCTAACATGGCTTTTCTTAAGAACGTCCCCGATTTGATCATGGAACGTCCGCCTTGGTCTTCCCTCCCCCAACTCTTCCGTTTACACACATTCGCCCCTTATCAATCTCCTTTCATTCCTTCTCTCTACATGACCAAACCAACTTAACATATCTTTTTCAATCCTTCTCACTGGTCACCCACAGTCACTATATCTACTACCATACCACAACGTTCCCTAAACATATAACACCTACCCTCCAAATATTAAAAAAAATATATATTTGATATATAATAATAATGTTGCTTAGTGTATCAAAATCGCAATGCAAAATAAATAATAATTGGGCGATATTGATAATGCGTATGATAATTTGAAGACGACTTAACGGATGACATACTTATAGGTGATATGGATATACTGTAGGTACTCTTTGTAAATATACGTATGTACATGCAGATATTATCCCTGTAACTTACGAGTTCAACAAACCTGCTAAAATATTTAGTTCCTAGAGCTTTATCATATATTTTTATCCGAAAATAAATAACATTATCTATCTAGATATCATTGCTTAGTTCAGTTACGAGAAAACGAGGCATTTTGATAAATC
Source organism: Lymantria dispar (assembly GCA_032191425.1). NCBI lineage: Eukaryota > Metazoa > Arthropoda > Insecta > Lepidoptera > Erebidae > Lymantria > Lymantria dispar. The sequence goes on along the minus strand of CM063454.1, from coordinate 22,888,883 downwards.
CGTGAATATTCTGTTCATATTGCTGAAATGAAAATTCATATTGCTGAACTATCTGTACATGTTCATCTTTAAACGAAGTTTAAGAAGAGCATTTTCCTCACAGTAGGGTACATGTGCGGCAGTATCATTTAACATCAGGTGTGTTGCTTGTTCGTTTACCACCATCAACAATAAAAAAAAAATATTATATCTAATAGTAGGTATATTATTAAATCTTAGAACTTATAATTAACCACTACTACTAATTAGAATATGACGTTCAGCGTTGGCGTTAGGATTTTTGTACAAAATCGCTGCTCACTCCCCTAGTATCTCTTTAATAAGTTTCTATGACATTCAATAAAATATTGGTTGGTAACATATTATTTTGTTAATACTTTAAAATTTTATATTTATCTCCCAAATTAAGAAGCTCAGAAATAGGTGGTAACGACTTTATTGTCAACAAAATTCAAGATTTAGTATTATAAATTAAATGTCATTGTTTTATCGTGGGAAAGTTATTCAAATATAAATGATTATAATCTTTCAAGCTACAGAAAAGCAAATAAATACTGCCAGTTTATTGCATACTTAATGCTAAGCTCATGTTTGAATCTGGCCCATGAGTTTATTTTAGAACAATTTAATAGAGAGAGATTTATTTCCCGTCTGAAGACGAGTCATTATCCCCGCGTAAGTTGTAAAAAGGGTCACATCAGGAATGGGTAGCAGCTCTTTTCTGGTAAATGTAAAATATTTTATTGCTATCGCCTACTCACCTGTCAATCTTAGCAACTACACACAAAATTTGTGGGTCAAAATTTAATAACCAACTTCTGTTGCGGGTAGATAATTATAAATCTCTGTAATAACGATGACTTGTTGGACGTCAGACATCTTAGTCCCCCTCGACCATGAACGCTGCAAAGTGTTCGAAACATCGGGCAATCAAAAATCAAATACAAACACGATTAAATCCGTAAAATATTTTTTTTTACAATACTAAGGACAAAATAAAAAAGGGCTCCCAGTTACGGCATTTCGGCTATCTTTTGGAATAGGGGGTGCAGGAATCCGGCTACCAAACCAAACCCTTGGACCTAGTAATATACAGCTTTCAGACCCTCAGGACTGAAATATAAGATGACACAGTGTAGGACGCGCCTCCACCAGGTGGACCGACGATCTGATGAAAGTTGCTAGACGTCGTTGGGTGCAGGCACAAGATCGCACTTTATTGCTAAAGATATGGGGGAGGCCTACTTGCAGCAGCGGATGGAGATAAGCTAAACGATGATGATCATGATGGTGCACTAAAATGTAATAAATATTATGCCTTTAAACTCAATGCAAGTAAACCCGCCACTCAAATACCTTAGTTATGTAGGTTCAAAATACGGAAATATATGAATATGTAAACAAACCATAATGTTTTCAACGTGTTATTTTTAAACTATTTAATATTAAAACAAATTAACTATGGCACAATACGATTATATAATATTATGATTATATTTTAACAAAATAAGATAAATATTATCAGAGTGTAATTAACTTATTTCCTAATTTACAACGCGTAACACGAGTACCCTACGAACAAAAAAAAAATGTATTAATTTCAGTAATTTACAATATTCATGCTACATTTATTTGTGTAAAAGTAGTTAAATCTGTCTAACGTGAAAAATTTAAAAAAAAAAGTATAGATAATGATAAAATATCTTCTAAGCATTACTTTTGGTAACAATATAAGATGTTCTAAGAACCTTCTTTGATTACAATTTGTTTAAGAATATCTCGTATTGAGTATACAAACCTTAAACATCCAAATAAATACACACGTGCACGTACGCACTTACACACACACACATACACACGCGCGCGCGCGCGCGCACACACAAATACAAACACGCGCATATGTACACACACACACACACACACACACACACACACACACACACGCAATCATGCAGAATCATGTTCACATTAGACGCACGCATACACACTCTTAAAGAAACTCTCTTTCTCTCCAACGAAAACTGACAAATCACACACATATACCTATATTAATTCTACAAGGCAAGAATACATTTTAATTAAAAACAAGCAATGTATTTGCACTTAAATAAAACCGTTAAGTTAGGTAACATGCTTATTAAATTAAAATTCACAACACTATTTACGTCTGTCCTACTGACGAACTCATTTGAATATCCTGTTATTAGATTGCACTGTACGAAATACCCAAGAAAACGGATGGGTACACGTAAAATTGTTTTGCGGTATAGAAATAAAATTACAAATTAATGCGCTAAGCTGTTGCAAAGAGGTAACATATTAAATTAATTATTGCACAAAATTCTCCAGGAAATTAATATTAAAACATCATAATGGCCTCATTCAAAAAACATTAACATTATTCGGCTTGTAGGGCACTCCTTTGGAAGCGTCCATAAATTACGTGAGGTGATTTTTTTAATTTTCTGTCCCTCCCTGCCCCCCTGGTGAGATGTCGTGAGATTTTATTCAACCCCCTCCCCCATCCCCCAATCTCACGTGAGATTTTTCAAAATGTGGGTTTCTTACGTAAACGCGTTGGATTGTTATTGTAAAATGAAAAAAAAAAAATTCCTTCGTGCTTTTATTTACGACTAGTTAAGACTAGTAATCAATATTGCTGAGAGTTTAATTATAAGTGTAATAAAAATTTAATTTGTAATAAAAATTGTTTCAATCAGAAAAAATTGCGTGATATTTGACGAGACCCCCCCTCTCTCCAACGTAAGATTAGATGAGATTTGACTCGACCTCCTCCCCCCCTTAAACATCTCACGTATTTTATGAACGCCCCCTTTGCATTTAAAGTATTACAAATTTCTTTTTTTTAAACTCCCACAGACTTGGGTATTTGAAGTTTGTTTTCTAGTTAAGCATAAATTTAAAAAATAACTATTTTACGATTTAGAAGTAATACATAAGTATTGCATCGATTTTAAATACAGAGATACTATTACTATCGAATAGATTTTTTTTTGTATTTACTGTGCATACATAGATGCATAGATATTGTTGTGTGGTAGCGGCTTCGAATACTACCAACCCTTGCTTTGCTCGTGGGTGTCGTAAAAGACGACTAAGAGCCCTAGATTGACCCGGACCAACTCCATCTGGTACCATTTGGGTCAACGATTACATTCCTAAGGAGGGTTGGCGTCAGGCAGGCGGCCGGTCATAAAAGTCATTGCCGAAACTTTTTGCAATATGTCAAAACAGATGACATATTGCGTCGACCCCAAGTAATTGGGATAAGAGCAAGATGATGATGATGACATAGATGCATAGATAAATGCGTAATAATTAGTATAGGTATATATTATTTAGGTAATATTAAGTACGTAAATATAATGTTTGTACGTGTTTGTATTTGAAATTGTTGTAAATACACATTATATCTCTCCGTGTGGTAACGGAGTAAGAATACTATTCACCACATTTCTTGCTCATGGTGAATAGTTTTCTTGCCCGTGGGTGTCGTAAAAGAAGACTAAAGAATATAAAATGCATATAATATCTATGGAAAAGAATAGATCCCAACAGTAGGACGAACATAGACTGTGATGACTATGATGATGATTTACACTAATATTATAAAGAGGAAAGATTTGTTTGTTTGTTTGTATTGAATAGGCTCCGAAACTACTGAACCGGATTCAAAAATTCTGCCACCAATTGAACGCTATAATATCAGTGAGTAACATAGGCTATATTTTATTCCAGTATTCCTACGGGAACAGGCACTGCGCGGGTAAAACGACTGAAACTGAAGCGAAGTGAAGGGTTGCTAGTAAAATAATAAATAGCTCAATGCATCCATTAGTAAAACTATGTTTTATTGTGTTGTTGAAAAAAGGATAAGTTCATCACAGAGATGAAGGGTAGAATGAATAAACATTATACATACTAGCAACTCGCCCTCGCTTCGCTTCGGTTTCAGTCGCCTTGCCCGTTCCTGTGGGAATACCGGGATAAAAATAGCCTATGTTACTCCCTGATAATATAGCTTTCCATTGGTAAAAGAATTTTTGAAATCGGTCTAGTGGTTTAAGCGTGAAAGCGTAACAAACTTACTTTCGCATTTATAATATTAGTGAGGCTAACCATTTTGCAAATATAATGTCAAATTTTGAAACATAAAATTTAATTCGCTTCTTTCTCAGGGAAACGGAAATACTTACGTGAAATTGGTTCGTGACATTAATATGTAGGTTGGTATCAATACGGGAAGTCTTGTACAATCGTCAGACTGTAAATATTGGAAGTGATTTAAAATATTTACATACAGTAATAGCGTGTATGGTCTTGCTAATTCGCGTACTAAATATTTTTATATTTTTCGTTTAATATGTTGCCTATACTTTAATTCAGTTTCAAATCAATTCAAATTCAAATACTTTATTATGTATAAACCCCCGGGGACACTTAGATATTGTCATATTTTTTTTACATTTTACCTTAAATTACCTACTACCAGATCGGAACGCGGCCGCACTGAGAAGATCCGGCAAGAAACTCAGTGGGATTGTCTTCTGTCTTCAATTACTTCATTTCGGTTCATATACGTCCCATTACTGGGCTCGAGCCTCCTCCATAATAAGAGGGATATTGAGGGGTTTTGTTTCGAACTGTCCTTCTCTTGCATAGACGTTGTATGCATATCCTTTAGTCGTCTTTTACGACATCCATGGGCAAAATAGGGAGTGGTGAATTGTATTCTTATTCCATCAAAATTAAAAACAAGTACACAATTGAATCGTGTAGATTTAATTACTTGTTTTTAATTTTAAGATGAAATACATTTATTTATTTGTAATTAATTAATCCTATTCAGCCCTCTTCTATGGAAACGTATATTCAATAATAGAAATGAATAAGCTGATAAATGGATAATTACGAGTATGAGCGATTTAATGGAGATAATTAGAAAATGTTTGCAAAGCCTTATCCTTACTTAATATTATAAATGCGAGAGTAAGTTTGTTTGTTACGCTTTTACGCTTAAACCACCGAACCGATTTCAAAAATTCTTTCACCAATGGAAAGCTATGATGATATCAGGGAGTTACCGAAGCGAAGCAAGGGCAGGTTGCTAGTGAAGTTATAAAATTGTGAGATAATTTATGAATTCAAACATTATAAATTCCCAACTAAACCCAGGACAGCAATAAATTTGAACATAACTGTTTCAAATTATTTTTCCTGTACTTCAGGGAAAATATAATGCACGTACAACGTGACATAGGTCACGTAGGGACGTGATAAAATACCATAACTCTTGTGTTTAACTTTACAACAAAAGGCAAAAAAGAGATAAAAAGAGATATAAAAAGAGATTTTAAGAGTGGTAGGACCACATTGTCGACAGTTATCTGTCTACAGCCGCGGGCCGGTCCGTCCGGGGCAAGTACCACACTCTCGCAGAAAATCGACATCTGAGTAGTAGCGATTTCTTACTGCGCTTCGTTCGGTGAGCGAGAGAGCCGGAAGCCCAACTTTCTGAGGGTGTTTGCGTGTGGAGGGTTTTAGTGGTGCCCTTGGTATCACCGAGCCTCAATGCACGCATTCACACTCCTTTCAGTTTCTTCGCGGTAGGCAGCGGCCTTGTAAAGGTCCATGAGCGGCAGCAACACTTACCATCAGGTGTACTGTTTGCTCGTTTGCCACCGCTTGCAATAAAAAAAAAAAAAGATAGGTGCACCGCAACGACGGACATGATCATGTAAGCGGTTTTATGTAATACTAATGCAGTTTTATCATATATTTTTGTTTTTGTGCTCTTATGAAAGAAATTAACTATATTGTTAGCTGTATCTGAATCTTGATGTTGAACTATTCAGCAAAGTTTAGTGCGAGATTCATTTGGATAAAAAGTCAAATAGGCGAACAAATACTGTGCAGGTCTTAGGCAGTCCCAGGTTATATTTTAATTATCATGGGACGCGCAATAAATATAATTATAAAACTTAAACAGGAGGATCTGGAAGAGATTGATTCTATTTCTAGCACAGCAAAATATTTTAATAGACTAATTTTAAACTATCCTATTTAAAGATGGGTCTTACAATTCTTCTATCACGGTATGGTAAGCGAGATCTGGCAGTTCACAATACTGAGAGATATTCATTAAAAGCCGTTCCCATTTTACATATGGATTTTTATGTTTATTAAGTTTTCTTTGGGCTCTTCGAAACCATTTGCGAATTTCTACTAAGTGTTATCGAACCAATTACACCTATAAAGGAAGAAAATAACAAAATGCATTCATTCGACAATATATATGTTGAACATAGTTATCATATTATGAGTAAAGAAAGATAAATAGTCACCAGTTCAACAGTAAAAATAGTACAACAAAAGTGAATTAAAAAAAAAACAAAACCTTACTTATTTGAAATATATATAATACTTAAATTAAATTAAAATCATATATTAATATTAATTCGTAACATCATGTATATACTTTTCTTTTTAATTGCTGGTAATTTTAACATGATGTAGGTTAAAATAAATATAAATTGAAACTGTATTCATAAAATGTATATGTAAATTAAAATCTACACGACTACGCAGTCACTTTTGCCGAATAATACATTATTTTCCTTATATAACTAGACTTATAAATTAAATAAAGCTGTCAAGGCCTATATACATATGTATAACTGTCTCTGTTAGACTGGTGACTGATTGCGGCGATTTCTAACATGAGCATTGCCTGTTTTTCTAAAAATAATTGAGAAGCTCTGTCTGTCAATCTTTATCGTTATATATAAATTTCTTGTGTACGTGTGTATGTCACTGAACTCCTCTTAAACGGCTCAACATCGGTTGATGAAATTTTTTGTGCATGTTTAAACGGATTTGAGAATGGTATAGATTCACAATTGGACCCGTTAGGTGGCGCTTATTTGAACAGAACAACATCTGTTGGGTTAGCTAGTATACTTATAAAGACTGAAATGCCATTGAATTGTCATTGCCATTGCAATTGCCAATGCAATTGAATACATGAATATTACCACAAAATTTTGTCTATTTTTTCAACATTATTACTATTATTAATTAATACTCAATAGAACCTTCATTATAGAAGGAAGAACCACAAATACTTTGATTTTGATTAAGTTTTACGATTATTTTAGAACATAGGATAATCCTCCTTGAGAACATGCTTTTTTTTTTTTTTTTATTTTTTTGTGTGGGCTGCGGTCGGCGCGCCTACGCACCACTCCGTCCGGGGCGACAGAGGGGCTCAAGCCCGCAACTCCCGCAACCCACCCGAACACCACGTCGCCCTCGTCGCTGGGCCGACCACTGGAGCAGGGTTACTTGTCATCAGTGGTCAGCCCGACGAAATACCCTCTACCCGGGGGTACCCTCCCATCGGACGTCGGTCTTTCCTCACGTCCTTGAGAACATGCTTAGTAATTTTAAGTATAAAGCACTAGGACGATTCGAAAAACCCTCCTCATCATAATCATCACGGCTTATATACGTACCACTGCTGAGCCTGAGCCTCCTCCACAACGGTAGAGAAATTAACCTACTATATTACGTTAGTCAGACGGCTTTTATTTTAATTTTGATTTCACTTGCATAGATCTAATCTGTATATTATAATCCCTTAGTCGTTTTTCACGATACCCACGAGCAAGGGGGAATTTTATAAATGGTAAATTGTATTCATACCCCATCACTGTTATGGATAAGCAGATTAGCTAATCGAAACAGACTTCTCAAATGCAATTTTTGCTCTCAAATAAATAGAATTAGTTTATAAGCTATATTTTTTTACAAGTTTTATTAAAGTAACATAGATAAGGAACAACCATGAAACTAGTAACAAAGAGACGCTGCTACTTTTTAATAAAAAGAGGAAGTATTTATATAAACAAAAAGTGTTAAATATTTCATTTATTATCTGTGTAATAAAATGAGCTGTTGTTATGCAATGTGATTCCTCTTTGTATAGCAAGAGTCTCTATATGGATTACTAACCGACAATTAAACCGCCGATTAAACTTAATTGGAGTCGTCAGAGGGACAATGATGCGGGCATTTTAAACACGACATTGGCGCCACTACAATACCTTTCAGTTTTGATTATAATTATTATTGTCTAGCCGTGCCTCATCAATTTCACTGGTATATGTATTCACAAAGCCAGGTCATTAAATACAACCTTAAACGTGTATGTAGGTTATTCGAATACAATGAAGGTATTCAAGCTGTATCTCTTAATTTATTAAAATTATGTAGTCTATACCAATAAATAAAATTGGAGTGTCTGTTTGTTATGTCAAAATAATAGGGTATTTTTATGCTCACACGGTTATTTGCACGATACCTATGCCTAAAATACAGATTAAAAAATTTTTGTCTGTCTGTCTGTCTGTTTGTTCCGGGTAATCTTCAAAACGGCTGGACCGATTTCAAAAATTCTTTCACCAATGGAAAGCTATAATATCAGGGCGTAAACTAGGCTATATTTATCCCGGTATTCCCACGGGAACGGGAACTACGCGGGTAAAACGACTATAACCTATAACCGAAGCGAAGCGAGGGCGGGTTGCTTGTTTATAATATAAATCTTGTACTTCTATACTGGAGTTAGCATATAGAGTAAAACTTACAAATCGTATGATGGCTTCAAGTTATGTTTCCATAGCATGTACCTACAAGGCGAGTGGCTGTAAGTGTAGGTTTAACAGTAAGTTACGTTATGCCGAGCAAAGATTTCAATCACCCATTGCTCATCATTTTGTACTTTGCAATGTATTCATTCAGTACTTTTGTAAGTTTGTGTTGATATTTCATTATTACATACCGTTTTTGGTATTGAACAGTGAACAACGAGACGAGATTTGAATATTCAAAAGTAGGTCAAATAAAATACTTCGGTGGTATATTGCCGCTGCTGCGATCGTGAGATCCTGGAACAGGCAAAATTAAAAGAGTGTTCCTGATATTTTTTCGAGGAAATTCTCAAGCTAAGTTTGAAATTGTCTCCGAAATTACTGACAATAGTTCACCGAAAGATATTGTGGCAAAATTTAGGTGTGTTTACACGTTTGTTTTGCTCATATCTTCATAATCTATCAGCCCGTAGACGTTCATTATTGGACATAGGCGTCCCCTCGAGAATGCTACTCAGAACGGGCCTGTGCCATTTACATCCCACTGTTTCCTGCGACGTTCAAGATGTCGTCAGTTCACCTAGTAGAAGTACCGCCTACACTACGTCGTCAGATTCGTGGTCGTCACACGAGAAACTTTTTTTCCCAACGGCGGTTCGACGAGCAATGTGGTCTACCTATTGCCATTTCAACGTGCTAATTCAGATTTCCATATTCCGGATTTTATCACAAAGAAGTACCGAGCATAGTCCTCACCGTAGCACGTTGAGCAGTTTTATGAGGCCAACATTTAGATACCAGTGTCGTATGTCTTCATAGATAAAGGCTTAAAACTATAAATAAATAACAAGAATATAATATATATTATACATCTCCATCCGACGTCCTCGTCACGTCCTCGACGAAGAGGACGACAACATCACACTCGCTCAACAAAGAGCCTACACGGCCCGCGAGGCCTTAACAAATAAATATCCGCGGTTCCGCCCTCGCCGTCGAGGTGCGAAACCGCGCCGCGCAAAAGTCACTACTAAAAACGTGGGCACGCCCACTTTGCCTCCAGCGACGCCCCAAGCCGAGGTCCGTTCCCCACAGGGGGAGCCCTTGGGCGATGTCGCTTAGCATACTTTTCTCCGGGTTGAGAGCCCTCAGCGCTCACCCATAGTCCGCGTTAAGCTGTCAAGGCCATCTGCGGCCAACAGCTGTACACACAAAAAAAAAAAAAAAAAAAAAAAATATATATATATTATACATTTTATGAATGAGTAATCAGTGCGGAAACACACACGTTTGCCAGTGAAAGGTACAGAATGCTAATGAGCATTTGATATTTTATCTCTATTGTTTTGTTCAAATCGTGGTTAACTTACAGTATTTACGAAATATGTTTCTCAGTATAATGTAATAAGAAGCAAGCTTATTTTAATTATAAGGTAATAATATTTCGTATTTGTTAATGAAAGGTAATTTAAATAATGTTACTTACAACATATAATACTTATTCATTGATATGTATTTACTATGAAAGAAAATATCGTAACAATTAGCATAATTGGGAATTGTTTAAATGATTTACTTGTAGAATATGCTAAGCCAGATTAAGTATGCTTAATGATTTATATAAATACTAGCAATCCGTCCTCGCTTCACTCCGGTTTCAGTCGCCTTACCCGCGTAATTCCCGTTCCCGTGGGATTACCGGTATAAAATGTAACCTATGTTACTCCCTGATATTATTACTTTCCATTAGTGAAAGAATTTTTGAAATTGGTTCGGTGGTCTAAATGGGAAAGCGTAACAAACAAACAAACAAACTTACTTTCGCATTTATATTAGTAGGGTTTTGAGGAATGTGAAGTAAATGAAGTTATACGTCGTAGTAAACCATGCTATTTTACTAACGCCGAATACATATCTCTCTTATTTCAAATGAAATACCTTTAAGTTGATTACGATGATTTCTGTGTGGTAACGGTGTAAGAATATAATTCACCACCCCTGTGGGTGTCGTAAATGATGACTATAGAATATAATATGCATATAACATCTATGCAAGAGGAGTAAAAATTCGGAAGAATACCTTATACCAAGTCATCTGACTATATATGCGTATATAGTATATAGTATATATATTACATTCCCAAGGAGGGTTGACGTCAGGCAGGCGGCCGGTCATAAAAGTCATTGCCGAAACTTTTTGCAATATGTCAAAACAGATGACATATTGCGTCGACCCCAAGTAATTGGGATAAGAGCAAGATGATGATGATGATGATGATGCGTGTTATAGTAGGTCTATTTTCCTTTTATTGTAGAGAAGGCTCAAGCTCAGCAGTAGGAAGTGTATGAGCTGACATTATGATGATGATGATGAAAAATGATAAAAGTTGATAAATAATAAAAAGTGTAGTCTTTAAATGTTAAAATTTTGACGATACTCTGAGGATCTATGAAACAATTAAATTTATCTCCAATAACAAAAGTAAGTAACAACTTAGACGTTACTTTCATATCACGAGAACAAGTAGACGTTGCAAAACGAAACTTGTATTTAAAAACTTCAAATACCGACTTAGTTTACAAAGAACTTGTTTTAGAAAAAGAATTCACACAGTAATGACAGTGTTACTTTTACCTCTGAGTCATATATCGTGGTAATTCATGCGGCAAATGGCCCCAGTTACGATTAATCGCATCATTCACGATGCTATGAGTCTCAAATGAGGCTATTTACTTAATTGTTTAAGTAAATGTATATCTTAGCGAATATGAGAACACCACACACGTTGTTGTTTCAACAACGAAACCACTGAATATATACAAATATCTACTTTGAAAAGGTAAAATAAACGATAAATGTTTTGATAACATACTTGGTATTTATGCAATGTTAATGCACATCACTACTATTATTGTTTTAGAAGTTTTATTTGAGTTTCTACTCTATAGTCATTGGAATAGAATTTATTAATGATCAACACAAATTTTATTAGTCTTTTTAGTCCATAATAGCTAAGAGTAGCATATGTGTGGATACCAAATTGCTGGTAAATCGATTATATTAATGCTAATATACCTTTATATATTGGTTTTAATACAATTCAACATAGAACATCTCTTTATTGTTTAAATGTAAATTTTATGGCTTTGTATATGCAGTGGCGTAACTATACGATCACTGGTACTCAGGTTCAAATCTTGGAACAGGTAAAAATGTGACATTACAAGCCAATTTACCTCAACGGCTCATGCGGAGTAGGTAATGAGTGTTATATAAGGTTTTAAACTATGACTTAGTAAACATTTCCAGCAACTCACTGTGTGGTAGAGAACCACCCCAACCCTTTATGTTCTCGTGGGAATAGTAAAACTATGTAGTTGAGGGGTTACTAGAAAAGTGGCTAGAGGCATTCTAGTCGTGGCCGCGGGTGACGTGACGAGGATTAGTCCGTCACCCGCCGAGAGGCCGACCGCGTGAGGAAAGACCGACGTCCTCCCCGAGGGGAGGACGTCGGTCGATGGGGGGTACCCCAAGTAGGGGGTATTCCGTCGGGCCGACCATTAATGACAAGTAACCCTGCTCCGGTGGTCGGCCCAACGACGAAGGCGACGTGGTGTTCGGGTGGGTTGCGGGTGTTGCGTGCTATACGCCCCTCTGTCGCCCCGGACGGAGTGGTGCGTGGAGCGCACCGACCGCAGCCCACCCAAAAAAAAAACCCACTATGATTTTGAATCTGTGTGCCAAGTATCTCGATTATGAAATTATCCGTCCTTGTTAAGGTGAATATCCAATAGTGGTCATTCTGATGATAGATGGAAAGTATACGCTTTAAAAAGTAGTAGAAAGCTATATTAAACATTTATTTATTTATTAAATTACCAATTACATCTATTATTACAGGTTTCCCCAATGCAATAGTGTAAGTCAACATAAACCATTAATAACATTATCTGTTAATGTCAATATAATAATTATATAAACAATTAATTTTTTATACATTTTATATCGTATGTAAGTTAAAAATTAAATAATTAAGTTAATTTATTATTAACATTTAACAATTTGCATTTTATTTTTAAAATGATAAGTAAATAATCCTTGTATTACGGGGGTCTTTACAGACTTAGAACTTAACAGACACAAATGACACCCCGCATTCAGATCAATAATTTGTAGATCGTACAAAATATTGTCCTGCGTGGGAATAGAACTCATATTAGTATAATAGGTTGGCATCGCCATTAGTGTAGACATTTGTTCATGTGGAATAAATTTGTTGATAATTATGGTTTTCCGTATAGTGATGAATGCAATTCGCTACCCCCTTCTCTTGCCTGTGATCCTAAAAAGCTTAGTCGCTTTTTTTTCGGATATGATATGCAGGTAACATCTATGCAAAAGAACGAAAAAAAAATAAAACGTGACATCACACATGTCTGACCAAAGTGGTCGGTGATAGGTCAGTATCCCTTTTTTTGGGCACTGCAAAATCTAATGTATATGACTTGAGAAATTCATGGTATCTACTCCTTTCATACTCATCATCATCATTTCAGCCTATCGCCGTTCACTGTTGGATGTAGACCTCTCTTACGTTACGTCACAGAGTGTGGTCCTGTGCCGACTGCATCCTATTCCATTGCTAGGGTTATGTTAACGTGTTGTGTATTTATTTATCAATTCACAAGGTAAAGCTATTTTTTTCAAATTGCTCAAGTCATTCTTGAGATTATTGCAAACTACTTTATATATACCGGCGCCTGATGCCACCCTAGCCGAGGCTGCGGGTGACCGGACCGGGGATTTTAGTCCGTCACCCGCAGAGAGGCTAATCGCGCGACGGCGACCGATGTCCCGGGAAAGGGACGTCGAGAGGAGAGGGTACTTAGGGTATTCCGTCGGGCCGACCACTGACCACAAGGAATTCGGCACCAGTGGTCCGTCTAACGACGAAGGTGACGTGCTACGGGCGCGCGCTGCCCCTGTGTCGCTCTGGAGTGCGAGGAAGCCGGGGGGCGGGTGCGCTAACCACGGCCCCCCCTCCAAAAAAAATAATACTACTATATATACTACATATATATATATATATTGTAACGATCTTTCTTTTAGTGAATAAAAGGGCATCATTGCGGTTATCTAAGAAGATAATATTATTATTAACTTTGTAAAAATTCAAGGTTTATTATTTGTCGTTATAGATAAACACACAAAGTATATTAAGAGTATAAAACATAGTATATATTTGCCTTTTTTTTTCAAGGAAGATATGTTTACTACTATTAAATAAGAGCCTCTTACGAATGAAGGGAAATTTATTTAACTACGCTGCGAAATAGGTTATTATAGGATTATGTTTTAAGTTCTCTTGATCTTGTAATGAAATTATCTATTTAGGTTCCTACGCTCCCTTAAGATTAACGTGGGAAGAGAAGACGTGAAAACGAATAAATGTTATGGAGAAAGAGCTCAAGAATGTTTGGTTTCTGTATTTTTGAAAGCTCTTTGACAATTTATCTTACCTATATAATTTTAAAATCAACTCATAATACTCGAATCTCGCAATGAAGTTGCAAGAGGTTTAAATTCAAGTGTTATCAGAATTACCTGGCCAATGTAAAATCTGACATACTTTTAAAACTTGTCCCGTGAGTGTACAGCCTCTGCATCTTCTGAACTGTGTAACACGGTTTCTAATCTTATGCAGATTTTTTATTTCTTTTAACACTTCACATATTCTTATAAAAAAATACAATATATCGATTTCCCACCCATTTTTTTATAAAACGACACATTTGTCTGGACTTCTTGCTTATTCATTTTGTTGGCGAAAATCATAATACCATTTGCCTCGTCTCCAGATTCGTTTATATATATACGTTTTTTATACATAAAGATTTATGTTTTTCATTCAGTATTTATATTGTTTTTTAGTTCATTTACTGAATATGTAAATATAGAAATTGTTTTGCAATCCTTTCGTATACCCAGATTTTTATAGATTATATTACTCAGAATATAAATTTTGCTCTTAGAAATAGATTATGAGTACCTTCAATTTCTAGAATTCTAGACGGAGCCAATGTCACCCCCAATTAACCTTAATAAGTGGGGGCGATGTTTCATCTGCTGCAGCATCGGTTGAAGTATCATCAAATTTAATTAGTTCAATTCTAAACACAAACAAGTTTAGAACTATTTTGTATAGCGTCTAGCATAACGTGTAGAGAAATAAGAGTTAAATTTATATTTTATAGCTCTTTATTCTCCAATAAGGGTAAGACTTAAAACCTACCAAGGTTTCAGTTATAATGGCGTGGTGAGACATTTCTGAGAAAAGAAACTTAAAAATCGAAAATATCCACTACATTTTTTTTTGAGTCATTTGTGTTTTAAGCTTCACGATCCATAGATCCGTTTGTCGTTCACCAGAATGTCGTAACATGAGTTGTACCTAACACTTTTTAAATAGTAAACACATTAATAAAAACAAATAAAACTATTTTTACAGATTTTATCGCGTTTGTGATTGATTTTTGACCAACTTCAAAAAAAGAGGAGGTTTTTCAATTCGACCGTATATAGCCTTTTTATGTTTGTTTGCGGATAAATTCGTCGCTTATGAACCGATTTTGACGATTCTTTTTATGTTGGAAAGGATATACGTCCCAAATGGTTCCATGAAAATTTTATAGGAACCGGACAAGTAATTTTTGAAAAATCAACAAAAATCTAAAAATTTATCTACATTGTCTACATTATTGAGGGCAGTTTCTTTTTTTGCAAAAAAATAATTATTGATTACTCGATGTTTTGAACACTATCCAGCGTTCATAATCGCGGCAACATTAAGGTGTCTCACGTCCTACAAGTCATCGTTATTACAGAGATTTGTATCTACCCGCTATAGAAAATGTACTTTAATATTTGATAATAACTAACCAATAATAATTTTTTTTATTATTGAATTATTTTCTCTTTGTGTACTGGTAGTGTAATGAAGTATTGAAAATGTGGGTCAAGTTTAATCACTTATTTTGTCAAGGGGTTTTGACACGAATATGGTATTCATATCACGCTCTTGAATTATATTGATTTTTTTAGTGTTTTATAGTGTTATATTGAATATTTTTCCTGATACATTATGTAATATAACATAGTTAAGGTGCAGAAATGTCGTGAATATGATATAATAGTGTTTACGTGTATTTTCATGTTCTATCGAGATTCCCAGAGAAATCATAATTTAGTTTTCAGCGGCTAATTAGTAGTAACGACTAACGGACGATGACCATTAAGATACTGAATACGAAGAACTGTTAAATAATAGATATCTGAAGAAAATTGTATAAGACTTGGGTGTATGGGCTTAGTTCCCTTTGTTTGTATGAATAGACGTTCAGAACAAAAATAATTTTCAAATCTCAATCAGAAATTAAATACAAACAATAAAATCGGGGGTTTTTTACGGAATGTCAAAATGTCATGTAGCGCTTTTAAATTTTATTTATTACTTTGGTGTTTTACAGCGTTATATTGAATAATTTTGCTGGTATTTTATGTAATATAACACAGAAAAATTTTGAAGTGTAGTGTATATGATTTAAATATGACTGCGTGCATTTTCAAATTCTGCAAAATTTCCAGAGAAAACATTGATTTGACTATCAGCGCCCCATCAATGGCAACGACTAAGACTAACATGACTATTATATACATAATTATAAAGATGAATTAATTGGTTTTTAACTTGACACTGGCACCAATAACTCATATTATTGTAGCTTATTGCCAAAAAAAAAAGACGAAGAAGAAGAAACGATAATATCCGTAAAAATAGCTTTATTTATAATAATACTCGCATAAACATCAAAAATTATTAATATTTTTATTGCATTATTTTCTGCAAGATCTTTTTCTGAAAATCTCTACTCATGTACTAACTAATATGTTTATATTTAAGTCACCTACTCCTATTTCGCTGTGATCACACATATCGTAAGATATTAGTTTAGTAATACATGACTTTATTTGTAATTCCAATATTCATTTTAGAATTTGTGCACGCCATACCAGTTACGTGATATTCTGCGAAAATAAAGATCAATATATTTGTCATCGAGTAATCACTGTTATTCTTAACGACACGGTATTTGTAAATCGTGGAAACGTGATTCATGGCCACGATAAATGTTTTAAACCATTACCATAATGTGTGGAAACCATGAAACGTAGTAGGTACAACTCGTGACAATGTATAATAAATTAAGTTTTATATAATCTTATTGTATCATAAATTTATCTCCATATGAAATTTCATTCATATACGCGTAACTTTCTAAATTACAACAAGATTAAAGCTGCTTTTCTGATGATATTTAACTGTTGATAATTAGGCATTTGCTTGATATATTAGAAATAAAAAAGTTCCTCCTAATAAAGAATTAATCCTATTTAAAACTAACAACTCTTATTTAAAACTTTCCGTCTGGTGACAGAGTAAGAATACACTTCACCTCTCCCTATCTTGACATTATTACTATTATTTGACATTCACAATTATCTGTTAACTCTAAACGATTTTAACAGATGGCGATATCTGTTGACTGGATTGAGTAATTAATTAATAGATGGCGCTGCTATGTCAAACCTACAAACGTGTCATATACGATTTTAACTTGCTTTTTTACCTAGATGCCATTTGTAAAAAAAATATGACTACCTCCATGACAGATGTTCTCCTACAGTTCCACTTAAATAGTTTAATAAAATGTAATATAACAAAAACATTAGCCACAGCAACGCGTGGCCAGGTCTGCTAGTTAAGATATAAATAAAACTATTAATCTATTTAGGAATGTACCCTTATTAGGTTTACGCGATGTTCACGGGAAAGGATAAGCTGGTGGACCCTGCCTTTTTATTCCACCATCATACGAATATATTTTTTAAGGAACAAAGTTCATTCATTAATGAATGTGTTCTCCGTGTGGTGCCGGCATTCTCAGTGTGGTGACGGAATAAGAATATAATTCACCACTTCCTACCTTGTCCGTGGATGTCGTAAAAGACGAGTGAGGAATATAATACGCATATAACATCTATGCAAGAGAAGAGAAACTTGAAAAAAATCCTATACCAACCTGTCTGACCAGCATGTTGTAGTAAGGTCTATTTCCCTTCCATTGTGGAGGAGGCTCGAGCCCAGCAGTGGGATGTATGTAATGATGATGATATGTTCAAACAACGGTTCATAAAAATGAAAAAAATAAGTATTGATAATCTAGTACCATAATGATCTTATTGAAATACAAACTTTTATGATAAAGTTATATAATGAGTTTGTTAAAGATAGAATATTTAAAAAAAAATGTTCAATGTTGCAAAATAAGAGAGAAGTATTTAAAAAGCAAAAGGTGCATCAGCAAATTTTAATGCAGCGGAACTAATAAAAGTTTCTCCATCTTAACAATTATTTAAGTAACTTAACGCAAGAACCAAATTGAATCCGGTTTTAGTTATTAGTTTAAGACTTGAGTTTTCGATGCTAATTTGCATACGATGAATCACGATTAATGTACCTACTTATGTTTTTCTATATATACTTTAAATAAACATGACGATTCATAAATAATTATTGTGAGTAATAAACCTAAAAATATTATAAACAATTGAATTGAAGCACAGATCTGACCTGAACTGGTTCGAATCCTACACAGGACAACACTTTGTGCGATCCACAAATTCTTGTTAGAGTCCGAATGTAGTATGTGTCTGCTAGTTATGTGTTCGTTCGTGTGGTGACAGAGTAAGAATACAATTCACCACTCCCTATCTTGCCCTTGGATGTCGTAAAAGACGATTAAGGCATATAATACGCATATAACATCTATGCAAAAGGAGGAAAACTTGGAATAGAACCCTATACCAACCCGTCTGACTAGCATAGTATAGTAAAGTCGATTTCCCTCCTATTGTGGAGGAGGCTTGAACCTGGCAGTGGGACGTTTATGAGCTGAAATGATGATAATGAATGTGTTATCTGTTTGTAAAGTCCTAATACAAGGATTAGTTTCCCTAGTGCAAGGTGTTGTCTTTAAAAAAAAACTAACAAATTAGTCTTGTAACAATACGAGTATAACTAGATACCTAAGGCGTTAAGACTTCACTTAGAGTTTAGGTAGCCAAAAGGGTAAGCCATATTTTACAACTGTCCACTTAGCTAACGTCAAATTGTTTGCTAAAATAATCTTCATCCTCGTGGCACTAGGCGAAATTGGAACACGTCGGTATACAGCTCTTAATCGGCTTTTGACACCTACGCTACGAGCAATGTAAGCTTTGCTAGTATTTTGACCGAGCTTTCAATCACAATAAATAATGTCTATTACATTTAGGCCTTTATTTATTATTACTACATACGCGATCACGCTTCAATAAAATCCATAAAACGAATGCCGTTCCGCGCTGTTAATACGTTACGATTAATCAAAATAAACCTAACCATTGGACCGTTACCTTATTCGATAAAAAATAAGTATAAATGTAATTGTTTTATTCAAATTTTTTAGAATATATGTCGTATTTTAGACACTTATTACTTAAAACGGACAATATTATATTTGATAACCTTAATGCCACGACAGACATTTATCATCAGACATATCTGTTCTGAAGTAAATAATATGCCATTTGTCGTAATTAGTCACACAATCTCAAACGTCATAAGATCGCGCAACCTTGAATGAGCTATGTCTTCGTCGTATATACTAACAGTATATTATTAATGCAATTTGATAACTGCTCCTTAAATAGAGTACGTTGGTGGAAAGAATTATATATTTCTATTTTTAGCTCTGTCATGGGTGGTCAATCTTGGTGGCTGCTTGATATAGATCGTGGGACGACATTGTCGTTGATGAATGCGCCAGTTTATCATACGTGTCCTGTCCCTGGGATAAAACGATGACAGAGGCCAGTAATAATTTATTATACATGTATCTCGTTTCCTGGCATTTTGATTTCATTTAAAAATATTCGCAAAAAGAGATGTAATTTACTTTAGATTTACGATCTGTATTAATATTATAAAGCTGAAGAGTTTGTTTGGTTGAACGCAATAATCTCAGGAATTACTGCCTCGAAATGAAAAAATATTTTAATGTTGGATAGTCAATTTATCGAAGCAGGCTCGATATAACGAGTATGATATATGAAAAATGTTGCAATACGGGAAATTTATTTTTCTTTTCAGAGCTTCCGTTATGTGCTACGCGTTATACGGAACGGCCCACTCTCTCTAACTCTCTATCTCCTTTTCCCTTATGTGATGCAGACGGATTTGCGCGGTTTTGTTAATTATATTATAAAGCTGAAAAGTTTTTTGCTAGGCTGAATGCGAAGCCAGGTCAAAGAGCGTAACTATTAAATAACTGACATTTAAGAATAGATGTATATTTATTACTAATACTATAAGAATTATTGTTGTTTCTATGTATGGGTATCAATGGACATAGACAGTGTCATAAAAAGACACTTGATACTGACAGATTAATACACATTTCAAATATATAAAAGGGAAAATAAAATAGCGAATTTAGTTTATGAGGCAACAGCTGTATAAGCCAGTGTAGTCCATTGTAATCCAGGGTCTTTTATTTCCACAGAACAATTAATGGCCGTACAGTAATTAATGACGCGGGACTAACCTAGATTAATAGAAAAAAAAAATATATATATAGCACAAGAGATAAAGTACTTCGATCTATTTTAATATATAATATATTTTATTTTATTAAAGGCTTTGTGTATTTCTGCATTTTTTTTATTGCAAACGATAGCAAACTAGCAAACTTGATGGTAAGTGTTGCCGCCGCTCATGGACCTTTGCTAGGTCAGTGCCCACCGTGAAAAAAGTGAAGAGAGTGTGAATGTGTGTAATGAGGTTCGGTGAAACCAAAGACATTGTCAAAATCCATCACACGCAAACACCCTCAGAAAGTTGGGCTTCCGTCTCTTTCGCTCACCGAACGAAGCGCAGTAACAAATTGCTACTACTCAGACGTCGATTTTCTGCGAGAGTATTATGGTACTACTCCGAACGGACCAGCTCGCGGCTGTAGACAGACAACTGTGAACAGTGCGGTCCGATCACTAAAAGTTCCTGTTCTCATACTCTTATTTTCTATGTAATATGAAAGATAGATATATAGATACCTACTTCTATTTTAGAGAGTCTCTCATTGGAAATGGTGTTAGTGATACCTACGCCTTGTTTGTCTGACCGGTTTGGGGATTAGTCCACCACTCACAGAAAGGCAACCCACGTGAGAGCCACATCGACGATAGAAAGGTTCGAACTGCTGGACAGATCACCCAAGTCAAGGAATTGGTGGCCTGTTCAATTAGCGGAGAGGGTTAATACAGGAGCGGAGAGGGTTATTTACCTATGGGCCTTTTGACTCACGCCATCCTTTCATTGCCCTATACGACTTTGGTAGGGTCTAGCCCGATCGTATACTGTTAAAATGTGTATTTTTTTTTGTGTGACTTAGTTGTTAGCCTCAGATGGCTGTGACAACTTTAATGTCCACATCATTTATTGGCTTTTTTTAATCAAAGTTATTAAGCACATCTTTATGGAGTAATGAAATAATAATAATTTTTAATAAAAAACCCGACTTCAAACAGTAAACTAAAAAGCAAAAAAACTGTAGCGCTTTAATAAAATACTTAATGAAAAATCTTACAAATGCACAGTCACTTCTAAGATTTTTGAAAGTTCCTCTCGATTTCTCTGATCTGCCATCATCAAACCCTAATTTGCTTATCATGGGCCATCTTTGAGATATCTTCTTTCCATTAAAAAAAGAATCATCAAAATCGGTTCATAAACGACGAAGTTATCCGCAAACAAACATAAAAAAAGGCGAATAGAATAGAAGGCATAGAATAATAAATAGAAGGCATATAGAATAGAATATATACGGTCGAATTGAGAAACCTCCTTTTTTGAAGTCGCTTAAAAATAGAAGTACTTAGGACTTTTTTGAACTAACGGTGTCATTTGTGACTGCAAAGTTTCTCAAATTAACTAATATTGGAAATGGTGTTCAATAAATATATGATGTCAGTCATTGCAAAATAAATTTATTAGCATTTACAATTACGTAAATGCATTTTTAAATAGGTATGTTATTTGCACCTGGTGGTATTTATTTTTAAACGTAGATAATGTTCAACATTTAATTACAATATTGGAGACGATTTTCATATTATTCTATACCTATTTTAATAAGTCGTTTAAATCTTATGAAGTACTACTATTAAAATTTGGTGTTAGCATATTTCGTTGAGCCATCTTTAATCAATTCTACAATTGTGGGATTAGCATAAGACAATTTTAGTAGGCACAATACAATAGACCACATTCTCCTTCTTTATGACGAAGGCACAGATCCAATATCGCAATGTACATCATATACATCGGGGAAAGTAAAACATCATTAAAAGAAAAGAGTATTAAAGGACACCCTCACTTTAAATAGCACATGAACACTATTTTTGCTGTTAACATACCTCTCATCACTAAATTAACTGTGTAATTAACCGTGTGGTCGCTGCGTGAAATATCTTTAGTCCCGCGTGAAGAACCTTTTCTTAATAAAGCGGGGTATGTTAAAGTGAAAAGATTAGGGTTACAAATAAATAATAAAACGAGGTTGTACTTGCAAAATTAATTTCGAATGGGTGATTCAAAGGTATTATTATCCTTACTAATATTATAAGTGCGAAAGTAAGTTTGTTGGTTACGCTTTCACGCTCAAACTACCAAACCGATTTCAAAAATTCTTTCACCAATGGAAAGCTATAATACCAGGCAGTAATATAGGCTATATTTTATCCCGGTATTCCCACGGAAACAAGAACTATGCGGGTAAGAGACTGAAACCAAAGCGAAGCGAGGGCGGGTTGCTAGTAATTAATAAACACCTTATTTTTTTATATGTATATAATTTTTTTATACGTGTGTACATGACTGGAGTCCTCCAGGGCCACAGCTGAGTCTACCGTGAAGAAAAAGCTTTTCTTAAACCGTTTAAAGAAGAACGGAAAACACAGTAGCAGGTAGGTAATTTATTCCACATCCTGCACTTACGCGGGTGAAATGATGGCTGGGAACGAACGTTGAAGACATTCCTAGGTGAAATAGATGAACCCTGTCACGGTGTCAAGTGGTACGTTGGTAAAAAGGTGACAGTGGTACCAAGTCATACATTTCCTGATATCGATCGAATCGTGATAAAAGCCGGAAAAATGTCATTAGTATTTCATTCGGTGATCACTATATAATTATGGCGGCATATGGTATTAACAATATTTCCAATAGCTTGGTTTATTTACTTCAATATTTTACAGTCAACAACAGCGATAGCAGCCCGCCTGCTAAACGTTATGATTATCGCATTATCTCCCCTCGTTAAGAGAACTATGCCCAATAGTGAACGTCGATAGACTGATGGATAGTTTGGCTTATCTGAGATCGGTATATTGATACTAGAATGCCACATATTGAAAAAGTATGGGTCATCAAATTATTTTCTTAATAAAATCTCTATAACGAGTTCTTATTTTTTCCCTGTTGTGACGGTCTAAGAATATTATTCACCACCTCTCTCTCTTGACCGTAGGTTTAGTAAAAAACGACTTAGTAACTAAAGAATATGTAGATAACATCTGTGCAAAAGAAGGAAAATTAACATAAAACCCTATATCACCTATACCCTACCCTATACCGTACCGTAAAACTAGTTTGGTCAGCGAGCCTCCTCCACAATAGGAAGGATAGTGAACCTGCTCTGGTCAATTTCCCTCCTATTGTGAAAGACGCTTGAGCCCAGGAATGTGACGTATATAAACTGAAATGGTGAATACACTTAAATTTTATTCGAGAAATTTTATTGACTTTAAGAATAAATGTTATTCAATCGTAAGCTTTCCGTGTTTGAAAGAATACAATTCACCACTACCTATCTTGTTCGTGGATGTCGTAAAAGACGACTAAGGGATATAATACGCATATAACATATATACAAGAGAAGGAAAAATCAAAACAAAACCCTGTACCAACTTGTCTGACTAGCATAGTGTAGTAGCGCGGGGGGGCGGTGTTGTTTCCTTGAAGGAGCTCACCGCCTGGCGCGTCGACGCCCGCCGGGACGTCATCGCCCGTTGGGCAGACCGGCTGGAGAGGCCTCGATACGGTGTTTGGACCGTGGAGGCCTTCCGGCCGGTGCTGATGCAGTGGTTAGAAAGGCGGCACGGGGTGCTCTCCTTCCGACTCGTACAGGTCTTGACGGGGCATGGGTGCTTTGGCAAGTACCTGTACAGGGTCGCTAGGAGGGAGAGAACTCCGTCCTGCCACCACTGCGATTGCGACGAGGACACGGCGCAGCACACGCTCGAGGTCTGTGCCGCTTGGGCAGAGCCGCGTCGTGAACTCGTCGCAATCATCGGTGCAGACCTGACGCTGCCGACCATCGCTAGGGAGATGCTCGGCAGCATCAGTAATTGGGACGCGGTCGCAGCCTTCTGCGAGGCAGTTATCTCGCAGAAGGAGGCGGCGGGTCGCGAGCGCGAGGAGCACAGCCTCGATGATGCGACCCGCCGTCGGCGACTGGGGCGGCGCAGGCGGGAGTACCTGCGTGCAATGCCGCCCTAGCCGAGGCCGCGGGTGACGTGACCGGGGATTAGTCCGTCACCCGCTGAGAGGCCGACCGCGTGAGGAAAGACCGACGTCCTCCCCGAGGGGGGACGTCGGTCGATGGGAGGGTACCCCAAGTAGGGTATTTCGTCGGGCTGACCACTGATGACAAGTAACCCTGCTCCAGTGGTGGGCCCAACGACGAAGGCGACGTGGTGTTCGGGTGGGTTGCGGGAGTTGCGTGCTTAAGCCCCTCTGTCGCCCCGGACGGAGTGGAGCGGAGGCGCGCCGACCGCAGCCCACCCAAAAAAAAAAGAAAAAAAAAAAACATAGTGTAGTAAGGTTGATTTCCTACTATTGTGGAGGAGGCTCGAGCCCATCAGGGGGACATATATTAGCTGAAATTATGATGATGATTCGTGAGCTATTAAACTACAAACAACTACTATTAAAATACGACATATAAATTATAGTTTGAACATGAAAATAATACATAACATACTTAAGTGTTATGAATGTTACATGACCTAAATGTTAATCAAATAAATGGCTTACAATTTGTTCAAATGTTTAATTCGTTTAAAAATGTAGTTACAATAATGTATTCAATATTAATAGTATTGTGAAAGGTCTGCTTGAGACAATAAACGCGATTGTCATGCAATGACCTCATTTAGAAGTTATAGAAACACTTATTTGCTAGGAAAATAATTGCAGTAATTCATGAATTCCTCCTCATTCCGTGACGTAGTAAGATTACAATTCAACCCCTTCTTTCCCGTCCGTGCATGTCGTAAAAAGCTAAGGGATTACAATATGTAGATGGGATCTATGCAAGGGAAGGAAAGGTCGAAATAAAACCCTATGCCAACCCGACCTATGCCTGACCAGCGTGGTGCAGTAGCTCAATTTCCCTGCCGTAGTGGAGGAGGCTCGAAGCCAACAGCGGGAAGTATACGGGCCGTGAGGATGGATTCCTGTCAAAATAGTTTTGAAATTTGAAACTCTTAACAAGTATAAACTCACTATCTTCACCTTAACATAATTTATATTGGAGCGGCATTTAAATGTCTATGTCTCCGTAAAACAGAAAGAAGTGAAGCTGGCATATTATTATAAATAAAATTATTTTTACGGATTTTATAGCGTTTATCGAATTGTCCGCTCGTGACCATGAACATTGAAGTATTCGAAACATCGTGAAGTCAAATATTAAACATGAACATGGTAAAATTCGTAAAAAATGTTTTATTTCTAATGTGTAATACTTGCGTAAATATCAGAAATCGCTTGCATATAATTTTATAAACAACGACTTATAGTCCTGATAAAATTTTTCAACTAGTCGTTTGATAGCGATACTCACGTAATTTTTTTTCATCTCAGTCCATAGACTTTCCATTGCTGGTCACGGGCGTTATCCGGCCTTTCGTCACCTCGGATGGAACGGACACCATGTGTGCTGACCATAGACCACCCAAAAAGGGGATATTATGTGCTTGCATTCCTTAATTGAGTTTTACTATAGTGATATGAAAGGAAGAGGTGTCTATCATCACATTCTTACTGCCTTACCACGTAAAAATTATAGAAAAAGAACACTAATTGTAATTTGCATAGATGCAATACCTAAGAGCAATCTTAATATTGATAGAATTCCTATCTGTAATAGTATCAATTTACATTATAAATAAAACTACTTTTACGGATTATATCGCGTTTGTATTTGATTTATGATTGCCCGACGTTTCGAACACTTTGCAGCATTCATGGTCACGGGCGGACTAAGGTGTCTCACGTCCAACAAGTAATCGTTATTACAGACAACTTGCGTAACAAATCAGATATCGTCATCCTGCGCGCAGACAAAGGAAACGCGACCATGGTAATGAATACGTCAGATTATAATGCCAAAATTAATCAACTTTTATCGGATGAAACGACTTACAAAAAGGTTAAAACAGACGCCACTAATGTTGTGTTGAAAAACACAAAAAAGTTAAATAAAACACTCCGATGCATTACATCTAGACGTGAAAAAGCTCATACCACCGTGTTGTAAGCCACCAAAACTGTATGGATTGCCAAAAATACACAAAGCAAGTGCTCCTCTACGTCCAATAGTAAGTCAGATAGACACGCCGACTTACAAGTTAGCCCAGATGGTCGCAAAAGTCCTCTCACAACTCCGGGGACACACTAGTGCATTTGTAAAAGACTCATACCATTTTGTCAGTGAAATCAAAGATCTACATCTCGCTGACAATGAAACTATGGTCAGTTTTGATGTCACATCACTTTTCACCTGTTTACCTGTAGAGGAATGCATTAAAACTGTAACTAAGAAGCTATCAGACAATAATATGCCACCGGAATATGCTGAACTATTACGTCAGTGCCTAACAACTGGATATTTATTGTGGAATGATGAATTCTACAAGCAAGTAGATGGAGTGGCTATGGGCTCGCCTGTCTCCCCTGTTGTCGCTGACATTTTCATGGAGGACTTCAAGGAGCTGGCCTTATCAAGCTCACCTGTCACACCAAGGTTCTATAAGCGGTACGTAGATGACACTTTCACAATACTACCAACAGACAAAATAACCATATTCCTAAACCATCTTAACTCCATCAATCCAAAAATTCAATTTACTATGGAACTGGAGTCAAATAACTCATTAGCTTTCTTAGATATTTTGGTTATCCGTAAACCCAATAACACCTTGAGTCATACAGTGTATCGTAAGGCAACACATACTGACAGATATCTGAACGGAGATTCTCATCATCCCCCTTCACAGTTAGCTACCGTGTCTAAATCTTTGTTGCAGAGAGCACGAGGAATCTGTGACGAGGAGCACCTGGCTGGGGAGCTGCAGCATGTCAAGCAGGTTCTACGTGCAAACAAGCTGCAAGTTCCACGCCCCCGTCGCAGAGACCGTGTGAAACCACCCACAGTTGAGCGCCTCCCTGCAGTACTACCTTATGTGAAAGGAGTTACTGACAAGATTGGCTATATCCTGAAACGGGCTTCCATAAAAACTTATTTTAAGCCACTCAAAAGGATAAATCAGTTCTTACCACCTGTCAAGTGCCAGATCCCTCTACAAGATGCAGGAGTTTATAAACTTGACTGTGGTCTCTCTTATATTGGGCAAACAAAGAGATCCATAAGAACTCGGGTCAAAGAACACATAGCTGATGTGAAGCACCGCCGTCACACTAAGTCTGCAGTCTGTGAACATAGTCAGGACCGCTCCCGCCATAACATTAGGTTTGATAAACCTCAAGTCCTCGCAAAGGAACACCGATACCTGCCTAGAATGGTACGCGAGGCTATTGAAATCAAAAAACACAAAAATTTCAATAGAGAGGATGGCTGGGTATTACCATCAAGCTGGGATCCTGTTATAAACATAATTAAAAATAAATCCAAAGAGACCACCACAAGACTGCATGATACTGTGAGCACTTATTGTATAGATTTGACCCACAATAATAATAGTTAAAGATAATTTTATAAATCAAAAATCTTTTAGTAAGACAAAGTAAGCCGCATCTAAAATTAAAAATCAATATTAATTTAGCATCATGTCCACTGAGTTTTCTTGCCGGATCTTTCTCAGTGTGGCCGCGTTCCGATCCGGTGGTAGTATATTAGTTTTGTTAGTTTTAAATCAACAAATTGTAATAATAATTGCTACAAATTTAATAATTAATAATTACTAACCTTTATGGTTAGTAATTATTGGTTGGCAATATAATTTTTTCATATAGATTCATTTTCTGCTTACACTGGCAATAAATTTGTACTAAAATGTGGGTAACAATTTAATAAATTTATAACTATTTTCTGTATCGGGTAGATAATTGTAAATGTCTGTAATAACGATTACTTGTTGGACGTGAGACACCTTAGTCCGCCTGTGACCATGAATGCTGCAAAGTGTTCGAAACGTCGGGCAATCATAAATCAAATACAAACGCGATATAATCCGTAAAAGTAGTTTTATTTACAATGTGTAGTGCTCGCGTAAACATCAGATATCATTAAGTATCAATTTATTTTCCTCCCAGCTTATATACTTTTTTTACTACTACGACTAGTTTCACTGCTAGTCTAAAAATAAAAATTATTTCTAAGTATATTTTCTAATAACATTTTTAATGCTGAGAGGGGTGAAATAGGTTTTGTTATGAATTTTCTTTCATTTATAGCCAGGATCAGTCTATCAACTTTCACTGTTGGACATAATACTGTAATTGCCACGATTTTTAGGTTGGCTGTTGATCGTAGTTGGTGCTACCTCAGTCTTGTGCTGTTGATGATCCCTCAGTCTTATTTTTGCGACACCCATAGGAAAGAAAGGAGGTAGTGACATATTTTATTCTTAAGCCTTGTGAACATTTCGTGTGGTGACGAAGTAAGAATACAATTCACCACCTCCTTCTCTTACCCGTGCGTGTCATAAAAGACGACTAAGGGATTATAATATGCATACAGCATCTATGCAAGAGAAGGAAATCTCGAAACAAAACCAAGCCAACATGTATGACCAACATGGTATAGTAGGTCAACTTCTCTCCCTTAGTGGAGGAGGCCCGAGCCCATCAGTGAGACGTATATGGGCTGAGATGCTAAGGTGCTTGTGAACTTAACGGTTGGCTACGATTTCTCTTATGGTGATTTTATCCAAATACCTAGTACCTTAAGAGGAGATATGACACCTACGGAAACTTTTGGTAACATATTGTACTATGCAGTACCATTAAATTATGTATATTTCTGTATTAAATCTTCAATTTCTTTTTTCATAATTCAATAATAAAGTTCGGGGAACTACAGTAATCGTGTTATAACTGTCAGCGTTAATGAGGTGTTTAAAAATATAATATATTGAAATAGTCCAGTGAAGTCTTTGAACCAAAAGTTAATGGTGTTTTTTACCCTTAAACTTCTAAATTTACACGCATGCTTACGATTGTCAGGCGTAGAACATCCGGTTAGTTTTCTGTAGCGTACAGCGACAGTTGCCGTCCTATAAGTATTATGATTTTCTTAATTAATAATAGTGTAAAATTAATAAAGTTATTAGCTGAAAAGGAGATAAGTTTGATGTACTGAATTGTATAAAATATTTCGCGAACTAAAGCTTAATGGGTAGGAATTAAAACTTATTATTCTAATACAGAATTTAATGTATTTTTCAGCAAAAGAAATTAAATAAAACACGCTTCATAATTTCTACAAGATTCAAATGTTTACTTAAATCATCTATAGCTGCTTTTTGACTTATTTTAATAAAATAATTTGCCATGTGATGACGGAATAAGAATACCATTCACCACTTCCTATCCTGTCCGTGAATGTCGTAAAAGACGACTAAGGGATATAATAAGAATATAACATCTATGCAAGACAAGGAAAACTCGAAATAAAACCCTATACCAACCTGCCTACCAACCGGCATGATATAGTAAGATCAATTTCCCTCATATTGTGGAGGAGACTTGAGCCTAATAGTAGGGACGTAATTGAGCTGAGATGAAATGAATAAAAGGAATAATGGTAAAATAAATGCATTACTTTAGCTGTCCATTAATTAGTCGGTCAGTTCATGATATCCTATCATCAACATTGCCCTAGAATCTTCATAGTTCCTATGTCTTCGTCTCTTACAGAAGACATCATTATCTTACTCTTTATCCCATTTACTAGGGGTTGACAGAATTTGTACTCCTTCTCCATCTTGACTACTGCAAAAATTATTGGCAATAGTTTTATAATCGACCGTATACCTGATGTCAACGCTTCAGGGAATGTAATTAATTGTAATTCGTGAAAATCCCGAAATACCTTATTCTATTCCATATATTTCTTCCTATTGTGAAGAAGATTCGAGCTGAGAAGTGGGCGTAGATGAGTTGAGATGAATAATGCAATTGTTTATGCGAATATTTGAATTTTAGATAGCCTTAAATGTTTCTTACAAGGAATTCTAACACCGCTAATTAAGGTTACATATTATTTTTTAATTTACATAAAGTTAATTAAGTTATAATATGATTAAGGGGGCACCGCGGAAATTACAACAAAAATGCGTTCGTTTCATCCCTTACTGTATCCTTATTACCAACGCTTTAGTTGTATAATTCTTATATAAGATATTTAAGGATTGATTCTATACATTATAAATTTTGAAAACACGATCACTTGTAATTTCCTCGATACAAAAAGAAATGCAAAGTTACCTCTAAATGAAAAAATAAACCCACAATACAGTGTAAATACTTCACAAAATTTATAAAATTTTGAATATTGATAAAACTACATATTTACTATAAGTTATACAGATTAAAATTTTAAACTGTGTATTTGTTTTAATAATATGAAGGAAAAACCACCATAGCTAGAGCTGTTACTCTTCCCTCTTATCCGCTTTAGTATTGCTTCGGATATCGGACGGGTGGATTGTGTCACTTGCGCATACGTCATTTTATAAACGTATCAAGAAATATAAAAGAAATCTATAAATAACTTCAATAAAAATATTTTAAATCGCTTGTGTCATCTTATTTGGTAAATATCATTAGCACCCTAGCTAGTTGATGGGCGCACGGCTCCTGTCCACGGTCCTGCTCTTGTCGGTGCTCCTCACGCACACATACACAAAACGTATAAAATACCTAAAATCGGTCAGCAACAAAAGCTCTATGCCCCTTAAGCGCTTATTACTACACGTTATTCAGGGCCCTGAATTACTAGAGGTGCTGTACAACAGCTAAATAGTGGAACCTGTGTCACCTTTAGCGAAATAACAGTTTCAGAAAACTGTTCCAAAATAACAGCCTGTTGTGCTGTAATACGAGAAAAAAGGGGAAAATAACCATTATTTAGGAATAATGTTTAGAAGTGGTTTCAGTGTTTGTTCCTAAAATGAAAACGATATATTTTAATCATAAAAATTATCAACCATTCATTTTTAATACATTGTTCTTTGTAAATAAAGCTACTTTTACGGATTATATCGCATTTGTATTTGATTTATGAGTGCCCGACGTTTCGGACACTTTGCAGCATTCATGGTCACGGACGGACTAAGGTGTCTCACGTCCAACAAGTAATTGTTATTACAGACATTTATAATTATCTACCCGATACAGAAAATTAGTTATAAATTTATTAAATTTGACCTTGTTGACATTGTTCTTTATTAATTTAACTACGTCCTTTCCACTATGGAGGGTAGAAGTAAGCAGAGCCATCTCAGTGTATTAAAAAGTATCCGTTGAAAGGCAGCAAATTGAAGTGGCGCTATAGCATCAAGTGGGCGAATTTTAAGAAAAGCGCCACAAATTATTAGGGTAGGATACTAAACTGAAAAAGGAAAA
The DNA here is from genome assembly GCA_032191425.1 of Lymantria dispar. Classification (NCBI taxonomy): domain Eukaryota; kingdom Metazoa; phylum Arthropoda; class Insecta; order Lepidoptera; family Erebidae; genus Lymantria; species Lymantria dispar. Next base: position 22,857,118 of record CM063454.1, on the reverse strand, counting down.
GTGATTCAGGGCCCTGAATAACGTGTAGTGTAATAAACGCTTTAATAAGATTTCGCGTCAGCCATCACGTTTTTTTCAAAAACACCGCTGAAACTTGTTTTGTGAGTTTGGTCCTACAAAAGTACTTACAGCATTATCTTCATCCATCGTACATAATCCCATTATAAATATACACAGTCGTTCTTACGTCTATTTTTATAACAAACAGATGTGCGACTATTTTTTTCTAACACACGTCTTAGTTCCATTTAATTACTACCGGAAAGATGGACAAAAAAACAACTAAAATCGTGAACAAATATTTTGGTATTATTAAAGTAAATGTAATGCCTTAAAATGTGTAATTCACCATGAATTCGTTTGATCTCATTACCATCAAAGTTAGAGGTGTTTTGAACATGAAGTGGGTAATTCATAACATGACCATACGTCCTGTTCGGAGTGGAACAATCCCGGTTTGAGGTTGTCTGTCCTGTTGGCCTGAGCCGCATAAAATTGTCCCTGACTTTTTGTATTTTGAGTATAAATGCTTATTTATTGTATTTATAGAGACGTGTTCTTGTTTTACCTAACACTACGAGTCTTTTCACGTGTTCTTGTTTTTTTTTTATAGATTTTAGATTTCATATATTTTTGCATACATTTCCGCGTGGTGACGGAATAAGAATACAATTCACCACTCCCTATCTTACCCGTGGATGGCGTAAAAGACGACTGAGGGATATGGTAGGCATATAACATTTAGAGAAGGAAATCTCGAAAAAATATCCTATAACAACCTGTCTGATCAGCATGGTTTTATCTGTTTCTTTTTTTATTTCCTTCCTGTTGTACAGGAGGCTCGAGCCTAGCAGAGGTACGTTTATGAGCCGAAATAATGATGATGATATTTCTGCAAGTTGCCCGTTCTCACAAAAAACTGACTGGTACAATTATTGAAGCGTCCCATTTTCACTTAAAAATATGGTAACATTAGTATGAATTACTAATTTGTATTTGTGACGAGTAATAATGGTCATTAGACTTAATTATTCAACAAGTTACTAAGGTTTTGCGTCATTTGAATGCCAGACCATAGTTGATTAAGTCCTTGCCAAGTTAAACGTGACGAGGCTAATAGGCATTTGTAATGTTTAATACTTTATGTATGTACTCATCGTAGAATTGTATAGATACTTAAACAATTGTCAGTCTCCATTTTTGTCTATATGTTCATGGGAAAGAAACTAACTATAATATAAATAAAATAAAGAAGTGTGATTTAGCTTTAGCAGACCGATTTAATTTCCCTTCTGGATACGAGTCTTCTTCATTTTTCGTCTTATTCTTCTCAGTCTATACATATACCCACCATGCTTTCCATACGAATTAGTAGAGGTTTTCGAGTTGTATTCTTACAGTGATGATTTGTGTTTAGGGCCGCCAAAGAGAGGGAACATTTCTTACTACGCCACGATACGTGAATGTCCATTAGGAAGACGTATATGGATTATGAAAAAAAAAGGAGAACGAAATCCATGCAAATGTGTTTAACGATGTAGGGCGATATGGTTAGTTATGATTTTGAATATTGCTAAGCACTTAAGGATTAAGAAAACATAAAAAATATTTACTTGGAGATTGGATTCAAGCTCGAAGGATTTCTTTAAAATAAAGGAAATGATGAGAGACTACTTTCCACATGGTCAATTAATGTACCGCACACCACAATAGAATGGAAGGAATACGGGATAGGATTAAAAGTGACTTCACATCCTAGGCTGTAGATTTATGTCCAAAAGTGGTATCCTAAAAATAAGTAATTTTTATCGCAGTTCGGCATGTTTACATTTTTATTTATCCTATTTAACGTATAAGTAGACTGCCAGATAAATTACATAAAGCATTATAGGATAAAAAAGACCAAATTCGAAGGTATTTAAAAAACTTAGATATCCATGACAGAATCAGTCGAATAAATCTTTCTAGCATATCCGTTGTTCCGCAATCTTCAGGGTTAATCGTATATAAGAAAGGAGGATGTTGCACAAAATCCTTCATTATTTTTCGACTAATTCCATTTTTTCGTCACATTCCATTACTAAGTAATGAGGTATTTTGTAATACGCAAATGTTTAACGAGTTAAGTGACCAAATATTAAAACTATATCACCTTCAATTATTTTAGTACACATTTACTTTTTGAATATTTAAATTTTCATTGTTATAATATTACTTTAGTGACAAAAAAATAGGTATAGACAGACTTACCGGTTGAAAATGTCCGTGAAAAACCAATACTGTAATCCAATGTCAATATGTTTTCGTTGAATCAATTCCGGGCCAGTACCGCTTGATTTCTTTGAACACGCATATCAAACAATAATATAATATCGTCACTATTAATAATTTTGTTATGTATTGTAATGTTTCTGTCATCACACAAATCTTTAAATAATTCAATTTTCACTTTACGTTTTTTATAAAAAAAATATTCGTAGTAATATTCGCGCCAAATTCTTTGTAAAACGAAACGTGCTTTAACGGCTGAGACATATGTCACACTGACAAAACGACGGTAGCTCACAATGCGCTCGCGCACGCAATGTCAATAAAGTTGTACAAATTCGTTTTCAAAACTTGTTATACAAAACTAAAGTTTATGTCACAGCATGAAAGAGCATAATAGCAATAAAACACTAAGGTAACTCAAGTAAACGGGAAAGAATGAGTCACTCGTCGACCTACAGCTGGCCGCGTCATTCATAACTAGCTCTCATATTAAACTCGCCATTATGACGTCACTGTAAAGGCTATATTCGTATGATTAATATTATTAATTACGTAGTAGTCATTAAATGTTCTACTGGTTCATTTTTTGTCACCAATTGAATGCTTTTGATTTTAGGAATGGACATCCTGCTCTGGTATTGAATGCAAAGTGAAAGTATAAAGTACTTATATGCCTATCTGCCTTATCTGCCTACATATACATAAGTATATTCATACCTTTTTGTTTTTTTTTGTAGTATGCTCCCGATCACTATAGGGCCGACCACCGGTACCGATTTCTTGACATCCGTGGCCTCTACGGAGGATTACCCTTTGGCTAAGAACTCACGGAGCGATTTTCACTCGCGTCCGCCGCGGTTGCGACTTGCGGGCCCGTAGCTTCTGTAGATTATGTAAAAAATAAAAGCAAATCTCACGGCGCGTTTTACGCCCGCGGTGTGTACGGTTGTTTGCGGCTTCCGCAGCACCGGCGCGCAACTAGTAGAATCGCGCGGGCCGCGGTCATCTGCAGTCTCGGCGGGATGCGCCCGCGCGCTCTGCAATCGGCTGGCGGTCGCCGTCGGCGGGGCGGGGATTACAGAAATGCAACGTCATAATTTTGAATGACTTGTAGTATCGTGATGTGTTTGTACACATTTAACAGACATTATAAAATGGATATTGAAATCGATCTACTAATTACTTTGGTGCAAGAAACGCCAGTTCTATGGGATTAGAGCTTAGAAGAATAAAGTACAAGAAATTAACACTCAAAGCATGGGAACAAATATGTAATATTTTAAATAAAGATCTTGAAAACATGGACGTTTCTAGTGTGTGTCCATGGCGATATGGACCTCAACTGTAGGTCTACTCTTGAAATCAATTCTAATTTCGAATCCGATTCGATTCCAATCTCACCAAACTTATATTTGGTACTCTTGAACAAAATCGAGAATGAATTTTTCACGTACGTCATTGTTTGTTTCACCAAATGTGCCATGCTTTCTTACTTTAAATTAATAACGTTATCGAACTCGATCACCACAAAGACGTTTTCTTGAAATTGTGCAACATTAACGATTTTAAACTACGTCAAAATCACGTCGGGAGTAGCAAATATTTGACTTAATCGACGAGAGTCGAATTCATTTAGTTTAGAAACGTTCCACCTAATTTGACTCCAATCGGGCGCTAGTGTCGCTTTCAAGAGTACCAAATTTGCTCAAATCGAGCTGCGATTGGATTTAGGATTGGAATAGAGATTCAAGAGTAGGCACACTGATCGTTAATTGTTCGTCTTGCAACCGCCCGCCTTGCGATCATCGCCCGCCATATATGCGGGCGATAACCTAAACCACGACGGCTGCGTAACCGCGCAAATAACCGGTCTCGTGAGTTTAGAAATAAAACCGCTATTCCACTACCGCAGCGGGCACGGTACAAAATCGCTCCGTGAGTTCTTAGCCTTTCGCGTACCGTTCCGTTCTACGCCCCGGCAACAAGATAGTGTTGGCAGAACATCGCCCTCACGTGGTCGGCCTTTCTGCGTGTGGCGGACTAATCCGCGGTCCGTCCACTCGCGACCTCGGCTAGGGCGGCATCATGCGCAGATAATTGCGCCTGCACCGGCGGCGGAGTGTGTCATGGTAGAGAAATTTCTCCCGGACCCTCTCCACCGCCCCCTTCTGTGATACAACTGCTTCGTAGGAGGCGGCGATCGCGTCCCAGTTCCTGAAGCCGTGGAGCAACGTTCTGGCCATGGTTGGCAGCGTCAGGTCGGCACCGATGATTGCGACGAGTTCACGGCACTTCTGTGTCCAGGCCACGCAGATCTTGAGCGTGTGCTGCGCCGTGTCCTCGTTGGCAAACGGCTGTCTCTCCCTCCTCGCGATTTTGTGCAGGTACTTACCGAAAAAGCCACGTATATTCATACTTACTAGGTATATATAAATTGGCATTTTCTGTTAAAAACTGTTTTATACTTGACTGTCTTTCTGCCTGTATCTTAAGAATGGCTGGACAGACCTTGATGGCAATATATAGTAAAATTCTATAAAAATAAATGAAATTAAAAATGTCTGTAATGTCAAAATACTGGGCTTTTTTCATGCTCACACGATTATTTGCACGATGCCTAAAAACTGGTATAAAAAATTTTTGTCTGTCTGTCTTTCTGTATAAACGGGGTAAACTTCAAAACGGCTGAACGGATTTTTGTAATATTTGAATACCAGGTAGCTGTCTATATAAGGAGTAACTTAGGCTATATATATTATCCCGGTATTCTAACAGGAACGGAAATTACGCGGGTAAGGCGACTGAAACCGAAGCGAAGTGGGCGGGTTGCTAGTTAAGAATAAATGTTTACGCAAACTATGTGCCCCTCATAATATTATCAACACGAATTTATTTTTAGATATATAACATTAGAAATATTTAAATCAAAAATTAAAACGTTATAAGCATAGCTATATAATCCTTAGAAATAAACTAATAACCCTTTTTCAATTTAAAAAAATACTAAAAGAAATGCAGTTTACATGTTTTTAGTATTGGTTATTTAAACTTGCAAATACCAACCTGTAGGTATTTGAGTAACTTTTTGTTAAGATTAAATATAAAATTATTGAAGCAATTGAGAATCCCTCATTATTCAACTTCACGCTTTCAGGATCGCTAATTTTGTTAACATCAAATTTGACATTTGTGTTCTTGTCAGGCACATAAAAGCGTCATGTGGCGGTCTTGAGATTAAATTCAATATTTTAAAATGTCAGATTTGATAGAACTAAACATTTTTTGCAGAGAAAGTGTTAAATTGTAGTTAGTGCGATCAGTGCTTTATATTATATTACTTTTGAGGCAGACGTGCTGGCGGTATCGGCAGGCGACCGGTATCGAGCCCTTATCTTTGGTGTTTTCATCTTTTTCCGCACTTGATAAGGTAAATATTTTGTTGTTATACTACTAAATACTACTACAGCAATAAAGAATAATCTCTGTGTGGTGACGGAGTAAGAATACAATTCACCACCCCCCTCTTGCCCGTGGGTGTCGTAAATGACGACCCTAGTCGTCTTTTATGACACCCACGGGATTAAATATGCATGTAACATATATGCCAGACAAAGCAAACTTGAAATGAAACCCTATATCAATACATTTGACCAGCGTGGTACAGTGTATGAATTGCCCTCCTATTGTGGAGGAGGTTAGAGCCCAACAGTGGGACGTGTATCACGCGTATGAGCTGAAATGAAAAGCAATAACACTTATTCACAAATATAATTTTAAATAAAATAAGTGTCAGCATCACAGCTCATAAAGATCCCACTGCTAGGGTCGAGTCTCCTCCTCAATAGGAGAGAAATTGACCTAATATACCACGCTGGTCAGCTGGGTTGGTAAGGGTTTTATTTCAAGTTTTCCATCTCTTGCACAGATATGCATACTATATCCCTTAGTCGTCTTTAACGACACCCACGGGCAGAGAGGAAAAGGTGAAACGTTACTTCGTCCCCATATGAATTAAAGCTTAAACTGTAAAATAAATTGACTATCCACTAAATTGAATTACATTATGCTGAAATTATATTTAGTACATTGTTAGCCCACCGTATGATTTAATAGAACTAGTGGTCGCCGTGTGGTCGAAATTCGGCCATATTTCATTTTAATACATTTTTCTGCTACACAATTTTCTTTAATTTTATTTATGTATAATTGTAAATTGAGCAAGCTGTTTTTCACTAATAACTAACAAATCTCTATTAGACATTGTCATCATAATTATGATTGTTTGATATTCAGTGCGACCAAAAATTTTAACCGTAAACAAAAGTGTATAAGCGTTGCTACGCAACACACTCACGCAAACGCGCGCGCGCGGTGTGTGTGTGTAGCGATTGCGTTGTGGTGTGCGCAATGCCTTTTTTAATGAATTTAATGTATTTCTAATCCATTATTGTATGAAATTTCAGTTTTATGCACTTCTCCTCATTATATACTTCAACTGTGCCAAATTTTATACTTGTCCCTCCACGTAACTTTCGTAAAAAGGGGTACAAAGTTTTTGCTTCACGTATTTATATATAGATACAATTCACCACTACCTTCATTGCCAGTGGGTGTCGTAAATGACGACTAAGGCATATAATGTGCAGATTAAGATCTATACAAAAGAAGAAAAGTTTAAAATGAATCCCTGTACCAACATATCTGACCAGCACGATATAATAGGTCAATTTCAATGTCATTTTCTAGAAGGCTCGAGCGTAAGAGTGAGCCGAGTTAAAAACATAGCTAACCTGAGCTATTTAATAATTTGGCAGCGGAGGGTCGTAGAAGACTTCTAAGGGATATGATATGCAATATGCATATAACACTGATGCAAGTGACGGCAAACTCGACATAAACTCTACTACAACACGTCTGATAGGCGTGGTATAGAAGGTCGATTTGTCTTCCGTTGTGAAGGTGGCTCGAGCTCAAAAATGGGATTTATATGGGCTGAGATAAAGATAATGATTTACAAACTTTTTTTTTTGGGGTTGGGCCATGTTCAGCGCACCTGCCGCCCGGCTCCGTCCGGGACGACAGCGGGGCGGTGCGCGGCCCCTTGACTCGTTCGTAGCACGTAGCCTTCGTCGTTGGGCCGACCACCGGTGCCGAGTTCTTTGTCGTCAGTGGTAGGCTTGACGGAATACCCTGGTCGCGAGGTACCCTCTCCTCTCGACGTTCCTCCTCGGGTACGTCAGTCGTCGTCACGCAGACAGCCCCTCTGCGGGTGACGAGCTAAATCCCTGGTCTAGTCACCCGCGGCCTCGGCTACGGTGGCATTAGGCACAGGCGCCTGCGCCGCCCGAGTCGCCGCCGGCGGCGGACCGCTTCATCTTGGAGGCGTTACTCCTACGCTCGCTCCACCGCCTCCTTTCGCGTGACAACTGCCTCGCAGAAGGCGGCGACCGCGTCCCAGTTCCTAATGCTACCGAGCATCTTCCTAGCGATGGTCGGCAGCGTCAGGTCGGCACCGATTGTGACGAGTTCACGGCACTGCTCAGCCCACGTAGCACACACCTCGAGTGTATGCTGCGCCGTGTCTTCGTCGCAATCGCAGTGCTGGAAGAATGGTGTACTCTCCCTCTTAACGACCGTGTGCAGGTATTTGGCGAAGTAACCGTGCCCCGTCAAAACTTGCACCAGTCTGAAGGAAAGCACCCGCTGCCTCCGATCCAACTACTCTATCAGCACCGGCCTAAAGGCCTCGACGGTCCTGACACCAAACCAAGGCCTCTCCAGCCGGACTGCCCAACGAGGCACTATAGTATCCGCATATGGCCCTGATCGTCATGGCCGCCACAAAAGACCTCTCAGACGGACGGTCGGGACAATTCGGTCGATGGCCCTGTACAGCACAATGCCATCGACAGGATCATCTCCGCGTACAGCTGTCGGTATGTAGCGCTGGGTCTGCCCACATTCGGCATCAGTCAAGAAAGGGCGGGCGCCGCGCCGACAATCCGCGGAGCAAGTCGGTGGAAATGCTCCTGGAACCACCAATGCCCGTCGAGCAACAGGCCCAAGTATTTTATGTGGACCCGGATGCTGATGTTAACCAACTTGATGGTGATCGAGACCCATACGGGTCCGTGAAACAAGAGGGCCTCCGTCTTGTCAAGGGCCACCCTCAACCCCAGCGCCTCGATCCGCTTGACAATCTCCTCGGTACCAAGAGTTGCTAGGCTTGCCGCCTCCTTCATCATCCCACCACGGGCTGTGACGAGCGTGTCGTCGGCGTAACAAATTACACCCGGCCCGGGTGGGAGGCTCCCTCTCCACGCCCGGCCCTAGCTTATGTTCCACAGGGTGGGGCCGAGAACCGATCTCTGGGGGACATCGCACATCATGTGCGTTCGCACAACGTCCCCTACTCGGCTGGTGTAGAGGACGCTGTGCCCCTCCAAGCAGCCTGCCACCAGTCGCCTCAGGTAAACGGACACCCCTTGATACCGGAGCGCCTCCCTGTTGCAGCTGAATGGTAGACTGTTGAATGCGTTGGCGATGTCTAGGGACACCACCAACAGCACTACTCTGCCGATGATTTAGTAACCTAGTAGTGAAACGTATATTTATGAACTAAAATATTAAAATGATAAAATGGGTAGCGTAAAACAAAGATGGTCAATTATGTTTAGGGTACTAGCTACCAACCAAACACGTAACAGGTTGAACGGTCATTAAGTATGAGAACCATCTAAATAACACAGTTTAAATTACCCCAGTAATTATAATTAAATGTCGCTTAATAACGTATATTAAAAAATAATTTATGCTTTACGATGAAATCGAGCTTTTATACAAGTCCTTTGTTTATAAATTATATATTAAATTAAATTAATATGATGATAATGGCGAATGTTAACTGAAATTTGTATATAAAAGCATTTAAAATATTTTAGCGATGAATTTTGCTTCTTTGAAGTTTACGGATGTATGTCTATTACGAATTTGTGTAAAAAAATTGTTCATATGTTTACCTGACGACTTTATGTAGTACCCTTCGCGGCACTTTGTGGTGAAACATGAGAGAAGTCTAGGTCCAGCGGTGGACGACGCTGAACTGTAATGATGACGCGAATAATACACATATATATATATATATATATATATATATATATATATATATATATATATATATATATATATTCTGATGTTTCGAATATTATTAAACATTCATACTCGCCGGACGACCATCTTGCCGTATAAATCCGTAACAGCGGTTTTATTTAAAATACTAGCAACCCGCCCTCGCTTCAGTTACAGTCGCCTTACCCGCGTAGTTTCCGTTCCCGAGGAAATACCGGAATAACATATAGCCTATCTTACCCAGGGATAATGTAGCTTTCCAATGGTGAAATAATTTTTTAAATCGGCATAGTAGTTTTTGAGTTCATTACAAACATACACACACACAAAATACAAATTTTTCCTCTTTATAATATTAGTATATAAATATTGAAAGAATTTTCTTTTTCATATAGAAACAGTTGATAGGTATTAAAAAAGAAATTCAAAACCTCCATTAATCCAAAAATTCAATTCACTATGAAACTGGAGTCAAATAACTCTTTATTTAACTTTCTTAGATCTTTTGGGTATCGTAAACCTAACATCACCTGGAGTCATACAGTGTATCGCAAGGCAACACATACAGACAGATATTTGAACGGTGATTCTCACCATCCCTCTTTACAGTTAGCTATCGTGTGTAAATATTTGTTGTAGAAAGCAAGAGGAATCTGTGACGATGAACAAATGGCTGGGGAGCTGCAGTATGTCAAGAAGGTTTTACATGCAAATAAGCTGCAAGTTCGTCGCCCCTGTCGCAAAGACTGCGTGAAACCACCCACAGATGAGCGCTTCCTGCAATAGTATCTTATGTTACAGCTGTCACTGACAAGATTAGCTATCCTCAAACGGTCTGCCATAAAAACTTATTCTAAGCCACTGAAGAGGATTAGTTAATTCTTACTACCTGTCAAGTGCCAGATGACTCTGGAGTTTATAAACTTGACTGTGACTGTGGTCTCTCTTATATTGGGCAAACAAATAGATCCATTAGAACTTGGATCAAAAAACATGTAGCCGATGTGAAACACCGCCGTCACACTAAGTCTGCAGTTTTTCAACATAGTCAGGACCCCGCCCTCCATAACATCAGGTTTGATAAACCACAAATCCTCGCAAAAGAACACCGATACCTGCCTAGAATGGTATGCGAGGCTATTGAGATCAAAAAACACAAAAAATTCAATAGAGATGATGGCTGGGTGTTACCACCAAGCTGGGATCCTATTATAAACATAATTTATATATATATAACACTTGGATTTATAATCCGAATATCGAAAGATTTTAGTAGTATTGATAGTATCATAATACTCTACAATACATTGGTACGAAGTCTCTTAGAATATTGTTCTGTAATATGGTCTTCGTATTACTCAACTCATATAGATAGAGTGGAATCGATCCAGGCCCGTTTCCTGCGATACTTATGTATTAAAAAAGGCATACGTAAGGCTCTTCCAGAGTATAGTACTAGACTAGATTACTTTCACATGCTTAGTCTAAAAAAACGAAGAAACAACTCTGATCTATTAACTCTTCACAAGATCATAAATGGTTCGATAGACGCTCCGCTAATCAACTGTCTGAAATTCAGAGTCAGCACGCGAACTCTGCGACAACCTCGTATATTTGATATCCCAGCATCTATCTTAAATACTTCCTTTAGCAGTCCACTTACACGCATGGTAAGGTCATATAATATAAGGTCTGTTGAAATGGATAATATCGACATATTTTCAATGACATATGCAACATACAGACACTGCCTTTTAAAGGGCGAGTAATTGCTTCTTTGTTATACTTTGTTTTTCTTTTTTACTAATAATTAGTTACAAATAATTATATTCATATACAAAATTAGTATCTCGAATTTAATGTGTTAATGAATGTCATGTATGCCTATCATCTGTGCAATTACTATTAAGCTAAAATTGTTAAATTTTTAGTATTAGTGCTTCTGCTGTAATTGTGCTGTTGGTGTGCTGAATAAAATAAAACAAAAAAAAATTAAAAAAATTAAATATCCTATTATAAAAATAACTGAATGATGAATAAATAAATTAAAAATAAATCCAAAAAGACCACTACAAGACTGCACGACACCGTGACTGCACTTATTTTATAGATTTCACCCACAATAACAATATTTAAAGATAATTGTATAAATCAAAACCTCTTAGTAAGATAAAGTAAGCCACCTTAAAAATTAATATTAATTTAGCATTATATAGCATAAACACTAAATATTGTTTAATTATAAGCAATACTGCAATTATAATCACTAAAAATTATATTATATTACAATATAGAATGATGGAAATTGAGATAAAAATTTTAGTGGAAATCAGATAACCTATATTATTTAATATTTATCTTGTAGATTTAGTGTCTGCTAACGACGCTATTAATATTTGATAGAAGGATTCATCCTTCTATCAAATATTAATAGCGTCATCCTTCAGGATTGTGAGATGAGTGAAAAAAACGGTGCCGTGAATTGAACATTCTCCTATTCGAATCTCAATTAATTCCGGGAACGCGAAACTTTTTGTATTCACGACGCTGGAGTTTAAATTTACTGAGTCGTATTATATAGGGAAGCTATTCAACACGACAAGTAATTGATTTAAATTTTGCTAATTTCAATTTAAGACTACCTTTATTCTAATATACCTTGACTACAGCTACTATTGCAATGAAAGTTTTGAATTAATATTAGAATTTTCACACAGATAAATTGTCAGATTATTGAATTTAGTTTTAATCTTTTGAAACTTCAGTCATGTATTCAAATCGTATTGAAATTGTATAGGTACGGTCGGAATTTATGGAATTAAAATTCTTTTGCAGATAACGTTCGTTATTAAATTTGAATGTCGTAGTAACAGTTATTTCATTTGATAAAATATCTATATAATAATATCTCATCAATAAAATTGTCTGTATTTCTACTGGAGCCTCTCAGGGCTGACCCATAGCTCGGGTTAAGCCGTCAAAGCCGTCTGTGGCTAACAGTTAGTCACGCAAAATAAAATTATTTAAGATAGATTTTTTTTGAGCCAGTCAGGGTTCAACTCCTTGACTGGCTCCGGGCTGATGTAAATTTGGGCGACCAGCGTAAAATACTACGAATAGATTACAATATACAGATAAAATATATGGGAGGGGAAAAAAAATCGACATAAAACCTAGGCCCAAGCCCAGCAGTAGGACGTATATGAGCTGTGATAATTATGATGAGCTAAGCTAACCCATCACAATGCACTGTTGGACTTAGGCCTACCCAACTCTACCCTGGGTAGGCCGATTGGAAATTGCAGTTATAAGTTTTTCAGGAGAGTGATACTGTCCACTGTTTTGATGAACCCCCACAAGCAACATTTATTCGCACAAAAAGTAAGGGGTAGTGACACATTGTATTCTTAACCATACATCTTACGGGGATTATACTATGGTCAAACTGTCTTTTAAATTATAGAGGAGGCGTATGCAATGGCTCATACAAAAACTCTAATCAGTATCTACTACGTAAATATATCCTTTATTAATCCTGTTATTTTTTTACATAGAAAACCGAATTCATCAGATCTTTGTAGAATCTGAATACCAATATTTCGGAATAAGGCTCTATCAAATAAAAAAGAAATTGGGAAAGTCTGAAGAAACATAAAAAATATATACATATAAGAATCCAAATTGAGATTTCCTTCCATTTTTTAAAGTCACTTAAAAATAAAAAGTATCTATGACATATTTACATAAAAATAATAAACTTAAGCTAAGGCACAAATTTACGTAAATAAATATGAAAGGCATTGTTAAAGCAATTAGACGGCTGCGCTTGAACTTATTTTTCTGGCTTTTGTTCAGTCCGGCAGTGGACCCATTAAATCGTCATTTTCTTCATTCTGGAAGGAAATGAGAGCAATATTTTCGGTACGTGTTATCGTGACCCATTTAGCCATGGACCGAGGTTTGTATAACAGAAAACAAAGCCAATGAGGGTGGGGCGTTACAATAAAATAAAAAACAAAATAGGGCTCAGTCCATGTATCTGCAAAAAAGCTCACGGTTCTGTGTTTCGTCACATTATCAAATAAATCCAGTGATTCATATTGATTACATACTTTTCTAAACAAGACTTAAAATAAACTCATTTGCAAAAAAAACGGGCGGTTTTGATTTTCATTCATATTTAAAAAGATACAATACCAAAAAGGTTTCAATCGTTTGTACACGTTACTGGCCGGTTTTAAAAATGCTGTGGTATTTAAAAAAGTACGTTCTAAATTCAATTTTTCATTTGATGTTCATTTTTACAGAAAACCCCTTTTTATCCTACATTTTTGGCGCGAAGTTCCAGAAGTTAACATCGACTTTCATAACTTTTATTCAATTTTTATCGATTAATTTCATATCCTTGACTGTCAAAGCTTTATTTAATGCTGTTTGGCTGTATCAAAAATGGTAGATAAAGTGGTAAAAGCTACCAAAATTATCGCGCTGCTTGAAGAGGGTTGCAGCCAATGTTTCGTGGCTAGGAGGCTAAATGTTAGTCGCTCGACAGTCCAAAGGACCTGGCAGCGATATCAGGAGACTGGTTCCGTCGAGAGAAGGCCTGGTTCTGGAAGAAAACCATGTACCCAACCACGGGATGATCGTTTTCTTGTGAGTCGCGCATTGAGAAATCGCAAATCTTCGTATGTGGATCTTAAGAACAACCTCCAAGAAGTAAGAAATGTGCATATTAGTCTATGGACGGTCAGGAGGAGGCTTCTCGCTGCCAATATACGCAGTCACCGCCCGGCCCGCGGCCCCAAATTACTCCGTGAGCACAGAGTTCACAGGCTTAGGTTCGCTAGAAATTGTGAATCATGGACTCAAGACGATTGGAATAGGGTTTTGTTCTCTGATGAAGCCAGGATATCTCTGTTCGGTGAAGATCGACGTCGGCGAGTGCTAAGAAGACAAGGAGAACGCTTTGCAGAGGCATGTTTCGAAGAAATCACACCTTATGGTGGGGGCTCTGTTATGTTTTGGGCAGGAATAAATTCAATGGATCGTACAGAGTTAGTCTTCATTGAAAACGGCTCACTGACTGGGCATCGATACATAACGGAAGTTCTAATTTCTCATGCACAACCCGCATTGGCCGCTCTAGGTGAAGACTCGATTTTTATGGACGACAATGCTCGCGCCCACCGATCCCGCGATGTTAATGCGTATGTGCAAGAGGTCGGCATTCGTCGTTTGGATTGGCCAGCTCGAAGTCCCGACCTCAATCCCATAGAGCATGTCTGGGACGTTCTGAAACGGCGTGTGAGAGCAGTACACCCGGCTCCGCAGACCATCAGAGAGCTGAAGAATGTGATTACTGCGGAGTGGGAACGTATTCCGCAAGCAAGTATCCGGGATATACTCGCTAGCATGCCCAGACGAATTCAAGCTGTGATTTTAGCTAGAGGGGGTCACACTCGATACTAAACATTTATCTGCTTTTACTTTATTAAAGAAAAACAAACAAAAAAACTTTTTTATTTTTACTTCATGAGCATATGCACTACTAGCGAATATACACTACTAGCGAGGTTTAGCATTATTTCCCATAAATTGTATCTAAATTTTATGAAATACTGATGAAAACGATTATTTTCTTATTAATTTAGCAAATTGTGTGGATAAAACTACCTATAATTATCAAACAAAGAAATATTAACATTTGAAATGGTTCATTGCTTAGGTGCCCGTTTTTTTTGCAAATGAGTGTATATTATTATAGATTTTCATAGAAACATGGATATTTTAGCGTGTGAGAAAATACTATTGTCTAGTAATATAGTTTCAATGTTTAGCAAGCATAGTTACGAATATATAGGGTAATAAATCATCATCTCAGCTCACATACGTTACACTCTTGGATTCGACCTTCCTCCGCAGTATAAGGGAAATTAACCTACTATGACACTATAAGTAAAACACAGTAGCAACTCGTCTGAACAGCATGGCATTTCTATATCAATTTGTTGGTCAAGTTGGACTGCATACATGGCGTAGTGGTTAAGGTACCGACCTACAGTGCAGTGTCCCGGGTTTAAATCCCACGCAGGACAACATTTTGTGCGATCCACAAATTATGATTCTGCATCTGGACGTAATTTGAGTCTGTTAATTATATGTTTGTAAAGTCCATAAGGATTATTTCCTTAGAGCAGGGTCCTTTCCTCTTCTCCTTAAAAAAATAGCACGTTGAATTGACAAATGAACAGGTCACATCGGTCGTAAAACCAATAAGCGTTGGATAAGAAAGGTTCTCGAGTGGAAACACGAATTGAACGATGAAACTATCAGGTGGTCTGACGATACCTGGAAAGTCGCAGGGAACAATTGAATGCAGGTGCCACAAGACCATTGTGAATAGCATCTTGTGGAGGGGCTTATATCCAATAGTGGATGTCTATAGACTGATAGATAGAAATAGGTGTTAAATAGCAAGTATTGTTGAAGATTTGTTCAGTTAGTACTCCTTACCGCATGACAACTATTATTTTGTTGAAGATCTATATCTTCTTCTCTTCTCTTCGTCCTGGTTAGAATTTATGTTCTTTGGTGAAAAATATATTTTAGATAAAAATACTATAACTTTGTTTAAAATAATGCCCATTGGAATGATTGATGTGCGAAAATAATTAATTACCCACATTAATAACATTTCGTACATATTCTATCTGTCATAATAATGATTTATTATTTAAAATATTACTTCTCGAAAATCGGTCATTCAGCTCAAATTGTATAAACGTTGGTAACTTCACATTTTTATTAAGAAAATACTGCTGATTCCATGTCTGTGCCTGTAAAATTGATTTGTAAATTTTATACGTTCATAAAATTGTTCACAGAATTTTTTGTTGAAACAGAGTAGAAAATATTGTAAGTAAAATAGCGTAACTAAATACTTTTACTGGAATTCTTTCCAATATAGGTGGTTAAAAAATAAATTTTAATATCACAGAACACAAAAAGTAGGGACTGTTTTGGCATTTATTCGGCTTTATTATGTAAATTAATTATTTGAATGACTGTTTACCGAGAAAAGGTATTATCCATTTGGTGCTGCTAAAATATAATGTGTTACAAAAGCTGGCTTTCTTATGGATGTCGTAAGAGACAACTAGCAAGCAAATTACATGTTTACAAGAGAAGAAAAACGCGAGGTATAAAGATGAAGAAAGCGTTATGGGCTAGTTTCCGTGTGGCTGTAGAAAGTAAGAGTACAATTCACCCTCCCATCTTGCTTGTGGATGTCGTAAAAGACAAATAAGGGATATAATATGCATATAACATCCGCGTAAGAGAAGAAAAACTCGAAATAAAAACCTATACCAACATGTCTGACCACCATGTTATAGTAGGTTAATTTCCCTCACATTTGGGAGGAGGCTGCTGTGTGGTAGCAGCTTCGAATACTACCAACCCTTGCTTTGCTCGTGGGTGTCGTAAAAGACGACTAAAAGCCCTAGATTGACCCGGACCAACTCCATCTGGTACCATTTGGGTCAACGATTACATTCCCAAGGAGGGTTGACGTCAGGCAGGCGGCCGGTCATAAAAGTCATTGCCGAAACTTTTTGCAATATGTCAAAACAGATGACATATTGCGTCGACCCCAAGTAATTGGGATAAGAGCAAGATGATGATGATGATTTGGGAGGAGGCTCGAGTCCATCAAGAGGACGTATATGAGCTGAGTCGTCAGTCCAGGCTGATTAGCATAGATTTATTGGCCAATCTCCTTCCTATTTCAATGATGGTATTTCGTATTAATAATTAGAACGTTTATAAGTAGCCAGTTTATAATAAGAATAATGCAAACTATTCATTAAAACAGCTTGAATAATTTATACCTTATTATTCCTAATTGATTGGATGCCTCTCATTCTCTTTACTAGACTATGGAGAGTAAAATGACTTACGTGAATCCAAAGAAAAACTAGTTCATTTATGTATAGAAGAACTTGGGATATTCTGAAAAGGAATTTGACATTTAAATAACCTACATTAAGAAATGTCAAATCTTTTCCGGAGTATTATTTCGGAAGGTAAAACTAAACAATATAAATATAGTTGTGAGATTGTTGGCTAAGTTTTCACACCTTACTTATGAATTCTCTCTTTCGATAATCTTGTAACTTGTTCACAAGTAAAAGCTAAAATTGATCGACAAAATCTATACAAACGCGGGTGAAGCCATCGGCATAGCTAATATTTTTTTTTTGCTTTTAAAGATTCACACATACTCATCACCGTTCAACATCATCTCAGCTCATATTCGTTCCACTGCCAGCCTCGAGTCTCCTCCCAAATAGGAGGGAAATTGTCGTACTTTATTACGCTGGTCAGAGGAGTCGGTATAGAGATTTTTTTCAAGTTTGCCTTACCTCGCATAAATGTTCTATCCCTTACTCGTATTTTATGATACCTACAGATAGGATAGCGGGTCGAAAATTTTATTCTTACAACTTTAGAAATTATTGAGTTGACCGCGTGAGGAAAGACCGACGTCCTCCCCGAGGGGGGGACGTCGGTCGAGGAGAGGGTACTTCTTAGGGGGTATTCCGTCGGGCCGACCACTGACGTCAAGTCACCCTGCTGCGGTGGCCGGCCCAACGACGAAGTTGACGTGTCACGGGTGGGTTACGGGTGTGCGTGCCTCTCTGTCGTCCCGGACGGAGCGGAGCGAAGAGTGCGGCGACCGTAAAAGAAGGAGTTATTGAGTTAAGATGGACTGATGGACTTCACGTTCATTTTCGCTCCGCAAAGATATATTACTGCTCCAAATATATGGTTATGTGTGGAAATCAAATCCAGACTCAACATGACAGATTATTTTTTAGACAACTACGCTACACAATAATTTAATAAACACATACTAATAATATACGTTAAAGATAGAGACTGAACGTTAAAACAAACGCAATCCATAGGACAAAACTAAATCGAAATAAAACGCAGTAAGTATATTTTGACTTTGAACGAAATAATCCATAGACGTCCGTAGATCTATACATGCCCATATAAGAGGATAATGCTAATATCAGCATAGTTAGCGGGTTGAGGATCGTATCGGGTATTATAAGTTTCCCAGGAGTGCGAGTGCCCCTTCACCTGGTGATTACTTAAGATTGTTCTACGAGTCCCACCGCAAATTATTCACATTCAGTCATATTGTAAATTCTTTATCGTAACTATCTAGAGAAGGTAAACTCGAAACAAATCTTATACCAACCGTTCTGACCAGCCACAGTAAGGTCAATTTCCCTTCTATTGTGGAGGAGGCTCGGACCTAGCGGTGGTACGTATAAGAGCCGAAATAATGGTGAATGACAAACTATATCTAAATTATAAACTTATTATATCTTAATCCAGCAGAAACTTGGTGGATAAGGATAACAGAAGATTAGAAAGTTGCGATAGTAACAGAAAAGTTGAAGGGTGAACGCTTGACGTGGTATAGATATGTGACGAGACAGTGTGAAAGTAATATTGTAAGAAAAGTTTTAAGTATGACTATTGGAGGCTTTAAGGGTAAAGGAAGATCAAAGATGGATAGTTTGCGTGAAACATGATATCGATAGAAATGGAGTGAACGCAAAGATAACATCTGTTAGAGATTTGTTGAAGAAGAGGGCATATTGCGTCGAACCCATGTAATTGAGATAAGAGATAAGAAGAGTCGGCAGGGTGATGATGATGGGGTACTACGCCAGAAACCTCCGCGTGGTGTACCCTGGGCACGAGCGACAATTTCTTGGACTGCTCTCTGGAATTGTCGCTCGTGGCAAATATCTGGCCCGAGGGGGGGCCCAGTTTGTGGGATGCCCCAAATTCGCTCCATGCCCTCTAATTGTAGAGGGTATTGGATGCGAAAATTCGACGGGTCCAGTCACTCATTCATTTGAGGACTGGGTAGGCATTTGCCAACCGCGACAAATCGTAGACCTGATTCTTGCTTCGGGACATTTGTCTTGAGGCCTAGATTCAGGAGCGAGGGTCTTGGCTTAACCGCCTGGACCGCGAGGAAGAAAACCTCTATAAAACAATCACCCAGAATCCTAAGTTCTGGCGCGCGGCGAGAGGATGCATGGCTGATGGGTTGTTCAGTCGTTAGCGCGCCCCCAGCCAGGGTACCTGCGGACCCCCTGTGTTGGGATACAAATGTACGCTTACCCGGGTATCGGGATCTCTGCCCGGGTGGACCGTTATTTCTCCCATACTCGTGGGAACCTTATGGATTTCTTGTACAATAAAGATGCAGATAGGAGGGGTGAGATGCCCAAAACCACCACTAACGGGGAGCCTAGTTCCCACGCTAAAGCCTTGCCAGGCTACTGCAACTCTGGCACAGACGGGAGAGATGCTTCGTCGGACTGCAGTTCCGCACTGGAGGCATCCAAATCAGCCGAGGGCCCAGCGAAAATTGAGGCTCGAAAGAAGAAGAGGGGGGGGGAAACCCACCCCCGAAACGCAGCGCGCCAGGCGACGCGCTGCGAAACTGCGACGGGCGGAGCAGAGGGCACGGGGGGCTCCCGATGTTCCGCCCAGCGATGGTAGCGTATCTGACGCTGACAGCAACGCGACGGCGGAGACCGATGGGACTGCAGAGCAGTCAATGGACGAGGGCGGCAGTGCCGCAGGGCCTTCTGATGTGATGGAGAGTCCAGCCGCTCAGGCCGCCGGGGGGCCTGCGTCGTGTTCTGCGGCGTCATCCCTGGCGGCGGCCCTGACAGTGAGGGAGGAGGCCCTCCCCCCACAGGTGCGGAAGCGCCCCCTGCACAAGGGTGGCAGCACTGCATCTGACTCGGAAGGGAGTGGAGACATCATGCCTCCTCCCAAAGTGGCAACCTCACACAGGGGTCGCAGAGGGCGTGGGGCTGCGGTGGCGGCGAGGACTGGGGCTCCGTCTCCGGTAAGCCAGGCTGCAAGGATAGTGGGGGATCCTCCAACCACAGGAGTGGCGGCCCTGCAGGCTGAAAATGCCCGCCTCAGTGGCGAGGTATCAGGTCTGCAGGAGCACAATAAGAAGCTGGAGACGGAGCTGGCGGCGGTGAAAAAGGAGAACCGCAGGTTGGCCAAAGAAATGGCTGACCTACGGGCCCAAGTCGCGCGGCTGACGCCCGCCGCGCCGAATGCAGGGCCACCGAAGCCAACCCTGCCACCGACACCGGCGACGAGGGCTGTCGCTGCCACCCCCCCTGCTCCGTCGACTCGCGCCACGGGACGTGCCCCTGTCCCGGCTGCAGAGGTGCCACTTCCCGTAGTAGACGGCGTGTCGGATGAGGCGATGCGCGCCATTTTCACCAGAGTTGGTCGGATGGTCGAGGCGCGCATTGAGGCCGTGGAGGCGAGACTCCCTCCTGAGGCACCTCTCCGGCCGCCACTCGCTGCGGACAGGGCGAGGGCAGCGCGGGCGACGGTAGCATCGAGTCCCACCCCGTTACCATGCCAGGGTGGCCGCGTGGCCAGCTTTGCGGCGGCCGTGGCTGGGCCTAAGGGTCCCGCCACAACAAAAAAGGCGAGGGTGGCGCCAGCTCCCGCCATACCGCAGTCGGTGCCCGCAACGATACCGCAAGCACCGGCTAGCGGGCCCGTGACCGCGCCCGCTGCGCTCAGCGCTGCTGCCATGCTGGAACAGGGTTGGCAGGTGGCTGAGCGGAGCAGGAAGGCTCGCGGTCAGAAAAGGAGGACGGCAGCCAAAAACGCCGCGGAAGCTGCTGCTCCCCAGGCGGGAGCCGGAAAAAAGAAGAGAGGCAAGAGGTCGCGCAAGGGGCTCCGGCCGCCAAAATCAGCCGCAGTTGTTATTACTGTGCTGCCTGAGGCGGCTGAGAGGGGCCTAAGCTACGAGGCCGTCCTGAGTCGCGCCCGGCGGGAGTTAGACGTCTCTGACATTGGAGGCGTCGAAGCTAGGACCCGCAAGGCCCAGACAGGGGCTCGGATCCTGGAGTTCTCTGGGGCCGAGGGCGCCAAGGCGGCCGACAGTTTGGCCACGAAGTTGCGGGGTCTGTTCGAGGAGGAGGGTGGCGTCCGAATCGCCAGGCCCGTAAAGTGCGCCGAAATGCGCATTACGGGTCTGGACGATTCCGTGACGGTGGAGGACGTCCGGGAGGCTATCGTGGCTAGAACCGGATGTGCCTCGGACACCGTCCGAATTGGCGCCATCCGCCCTGGTCCGGGCGGTGTCGGTGCCGCCTGGCTGCGGTGCCCGGTGGAGTCGGCCAAGAAACTGGCCGACTCAGGCAGGCTCCTCGTGGGCTGGAGCTCGGCGCGGGTGACCGTGCTGGAGTCCCGGCCTGCGAGGCGCTACAAGTGCATGGCGGTCGGACACACTCGGCCAACATGCACTAACTGCTTTGACTGCAGCGACCTTTGTTTCCGCTGCGGTCAACCCGGGCATAAGGCGGCATCCTGCGCCGCCACCCCCCACTGCCCCGCATGTGCGGCTGGCAATAGGCCCGCGACACACCGCATGGGGGGCAAGGATTGCAGACCCCCGGCTTCGGCCCCAAAGGGGCGGAGCGGCCCGACGACCCCGGCCGCTCCGGTCCTTAGCGCGACCCGAACGCCCGCCAGCGTGGAGGAGGTGATGGATACGGCCCACTAATGGCGACCGAATCCTACCACCTCCTGCAGGCCAACCTCAACCACGCCGCCGAGGCACAGGACGTTTTCCTGCAAGCCATGGCGGAGTGGTTGATCGGTGTAGCCGTAGCCGCGGAGCCGTACGTGCTGCCTGACCGGCCCAATTGGCTGGGCAGCAGTGACGGCTCTGTGGCAATCGTCGTCTCCACGTCGTGGCATTCCCCGCCTTTGTTGCTCAAGGACAGGGGCGATGGGTATGTCGCGGCGGAATGGGGAGAGGTTACGCTATTTGGTGTTTACTTCTCCCCTAACAGGAGCGCGACGGATTTCGGGGCCTTCCTCACCATCCTGGGGGCCTCGATACGGCGACTAGCACCGCGCCAAGTCTTCGTTCTGGGGGACTACAACGCCAAGTCCACGGCGTGGGGGTCCCCCAGGACGAATGCCCGCGGGCGGGCGGTCGAAGAGTGGGCGGCGGCACTGGGCCTCTGTTTGCTGAACAGGGGCTCGGTGCAAACGTGCGTGCGGCAGCAGGGCGGGTCGATAGTGGACTTGTCGTTCGCTAGCCCTAATGTCGCAGCACGTGTGAGGAGCTGGTGCGTCCAGGAGGAGGTTGAGACCCTATCCGACCACCGATACATCCGGATAGAGGTCTCCCGGACCCTCCTGCAGCCCAGCAGGGGTCACACGGCAGACGGAGCTCCCGCGTTTCCGCGGTGGGCTGTGGGTCGATTGGATCGGGACCTGTTGGCGGAGGCAGCCATCGTTCAGTCATGGCTGTCCTCACCGCCCCAGGCGGACGGGGTGGGCGGAGGCTGGTTCTCCTGCCGAAGCCGGGACGGTCTCCCGAGTCAGCCTCGGCCTACAGGCCCATCGTGCTGCTCGATGATGCGGGCAAGCTGCTGGAGAGGGTGTTGGCTGCCCGCATCGAGCGGCAC
The DNA here is from genome assembly GCA_032191425.1 of Lymantria dispar. Taxonomy (NCBI): domain Eukaryota; kingdom Metazoa; phylum Arthropoda; class Insecta; order Lepidoptera; family Erebidae; genus Lymantria; species Lymantria dispar. Next base: position 22,834,160 of record CM063454.1, on the reverse strand, counting down.
CTCGTCGGGGACGGGCCCGATTTGTCGGACGCCCAGTTTGGTTTTCGGAGGGGGCGTTCGACGATCGCGGCCCTGCTGCGCCTGAAGGCCGTGGTAGCGGAGGCCGTCACCGGCGGAGGAGTCCTGTTGGCGGTGTCCCTGGACATCGCCAACGCCTTCAACAGTCTGCCATTCAGCTGCATCAGGGAGGGGCTGAGGTATCACGGGGTGCCCGTGTACCTCAGGCGGCTGGTGGCAGACTACTTGGAGGGGCGCAGCGTTCTCTACGTTGACCGAGTAGGGGACGTTGTGCGAACGCCCATGACGTGTGGTGTCCCACAGGGGTCGGTTCTGGGTCCGACCCTGTGGAACATCGGCTACGACTGGGCGTTGAGAGGAAGCCTCCCACCCGGGCTGGGTGTAATTTGCTACGCCGACGATACACTCGTCACAGCCCGGGGTGGGACGCTAGAGGAGGCGGCACGCCTGGCAACTCTCGGCACCGAGGAGATTGTCAGGCGGATTGAAGCGCTAGGGTTGAGGGTAGCCCTGGAAAAGACGGAGGCCCTTTTGTTCCATGGCCTCCGTACCGCCGGGCCTCCCGCCGGCGCTTCGATCACCGTGAAGTCGGTCACCATCAGCATCCAGGCTCACATGAAGTACTTGGGCCTGGTGCTCGACGGGCATTTTTGGTTCCGGGAGCATCTCCGCCGACTTGTTCCCCGGCTTGTCGGCGCGGCGTCCGCCCTTTCGCAGCTGATGCCGAATGTGGGCGGACCCAGCGCTACGTGCCGACAGCTGTACGCGGGGGTGATCCGGTCGATGGCTCTGTACGGCGCACCGGTGTGGGCGGGGTCCCTGACCGTCCGGCTGAGGGCCCTCTTGAGGCGACCACAGAGGGTAATGGCGGTCAGGGCCATACGCGGTTACCGCACCATGTCGACGGAGGCAGCGTGCCTCTTGGCCGGAACTCCCCCGTGGGACCTGGAGGCGGAGATGCTCGCCGACATTTATCGGCGGGTGTCGGAGACGCGCGCCCGCGGCGGTATGGTCTCCCTGCAGGAGATCACCGCCTGGCGGGTCGACGCCCGCCGTGGAGTCATTGCCCGTTGGGCAGTCCGGCTGGAGAGTCCTCGGTACGGTGTCAGGACCGTCGAGGCCTTCCGGCCGGTGCTGATGGAGTGGTTGGAGCGGACGCACGGGGTGCTTTCCTTCCGACTGGTGCAGGTGCTGACGGGGCACGGATGCTTCGCAAAGTACCTGCACAAGATTGTCAGGAGGGAGAGCACACCGTCCTGCCACCACTGCAGTTGCGACGAGGACACGGCGCAGCACACGCTCGAGGAGTGTGCTGCGTGGGAGGGGGAGCGCCGTGAACTCGTCGCGATTATTGGTGCCGACCTGGCGCTGCCGACCATCGCCAGGGAGATGCTCGTCAGCGTCAGGAACTGGGACGCGGTCGCCGCCTTCTGTGAGGCCGTTATCTCACGGAAGGAGGCGGCGGATCGTGTGCGAGTAGAGATCCTATTCGGCGACACGTTCCGCCGCCGGCGACTCGGGCGGCGCAGGCGCGAGTATCTGCGCCTAATGCCGCCCTAGCCGAGTCCGCGGGTGATCGGACCGGGGAATTGTCCGTCACCCGCGGTGTGGCTAACCGCGCGATGGCGACCGACGTCCCAGGATGTCGAGAGGTGAGGGTACCTGAAAGGGTATTCCGTCGGGCCGACTACTGACGACAAGTCACATCTGCTTCGGTGGTCGGCCCAACAACGAGGTGACGTGGGTACGGGTGGGTTATGGGCCCGCGCGCCGTCCTTTCATCGCCCCGGACGGACTGGACCGCGCGTGCGCTTACCATAGCCCACCCATAAAAAAAAAAAAAAAAAAAGGGTGATGATGATAAGACCTTTGAACGGCTATCTTTAACTTGCTATTTATTATAATTAGTTTTCTGTATCTACTATCTTTAACCTACTACTTATTTTAAATAGTTTTTCTGTACCTGCTACCGTTAAGCTGCTTTTTATTTTTATAAAATTTTTCTTCCTTTCTTTAAATGTCTTAACCATTTCATTTCCATATTTCAAAATTTGCAAAACAAATATCCAGTTTTAAACAGTCGTCGAACCTTCTTCAAATAAAATGGGAATTTCAATAAACCCAAATCAGGCCACAATAAATATACATTTGTTAATACCACAATTTTCTTTCATGTCTTAAACGTATTTTATTTATTTATCAAAGGTCTTATTTTGTTCAACGATCTGTTATTTATTTACTTGTATAAATAAATTTCGGTATTTTGTATAGCCGAATGAACTCAATTTGTCTACGCGTACAGGGGAAAAATTAATATTACATACTTGAATTTATTTGATTTAGTAACAAATCCTTTTATCTATAACATTACCGCAAGTGCTGAGGACCTGTTAACGACTACACAGATGGCATAGTGGTTAAGATACCCGCTAACAGTGTAAAATGTCGTGTGTTCGAATCCCACGCAGGACAACACTTTGAGCAATCCACAAATTGTTGTTCTGAGTCTGGATATAATTAGTGTCCGTTGATTATGTTTGTAAAGTCCCCTGCAACACAAATTCTTAGTGTCGGTTGTTGTCTTTTAAAAGAAAAAATAACAAATCTTTATCAGGTACATTACAATCTACTGATACATTATATTTTTAGATTTTGATCCAGTTGTCCCGAATGGAATTACGCTTAATGCAATTTTACCCTAGATTCGTCTCGTCGGTTTAGTTCATATATATCCCACTACTGGACTTCAACCCTTCTCCACAATGAAAGGGAAATTGACTTACTTTACCACGCTGGTTAGACGGGTTAATATATGTTTTTACTCCGAGTTTCTCTTTTCTTGCATAGATTTTATCTGCGTATTATATGGTTAAGTTAAATTTTACGAATTCACAAAAATTGTAGAAGTAATATGCAGAACTCATTGCTAAGTTAAGTAAGCGATTGTAACACTTAATATATCTACTTAGTCCACCCTACTTGTAGACAACATTGATTTTGAATAAAACTAAGAGTATTTTCTTCTTTTGAATTTGGTACATATGTGCTCAGGAATCGCGTATTAAAAGATTTGGAGAAAAAAATATAGAGCCTTAGGTAAAATTACTGAATACATAATCACTGAGGCTTCAGTAAAGGATTCCGTTTCAGCATTGTTGCTAAGCTAAGATAGCATAGAAAGCCTTAAGGGAAACTTACGAAGAATTGGGGCGTAATGAAAAATTCTCCTCATTGTTATGTTGTGATGTTGAAATCCTGTATGTGAAAGGGTTGGTTTACTGAAATTCAAATCAGTACTTAAGTAAATTTATTAAACATTTGCTTAGAAGGTATACTTTTATATTATTATTAAATGAGCTTCTCGCTCTTTTTCTAAGCTTAAAATGAAAACTTTTGTGAGGATATACCTATACTTATAGGCTGGAAAACGTCTTATAAATAGATGTAATTTTCAAAGTGGTAGGACCACACTGTTGACAGTTTTCTATCTACAGCCGCGGGCCGGTCCGTCCGAGACAGTACCACGGTCTCACAGAAAATCGACGTCTGAGTAGTAGCAATTTATTACTGCGCTTCGTTCGGTGAGCGAGAGAGCCGGAAGCCCAACTTTCTGAGGGTGTTTACGTGGGGTGGATTTTGGTGATGCCTTTAGTATTACCGAACCTTATTGCACGCATTCACCCTCCCTTCACTTTCTTCAAGGTAGGCAGTGGCCTAGAAAAGGTCTATGAGTGGCAGGAACACTTAGCATCAGATGTACGGTTTGCTCGTTTGCCACCGTTTGCAATTAAAAAAAATGTTACTGTAAAAATGTTACAAAATATTTTAATCATCATCATCGCAGCCCACATACGTCCCACTATTGGGCTCGGGCCTCCTCCACAATGGGAGGGAATTTGACCTAATATACCATGCTGGTCAGACATGTTGGTATAGGGTTTTATTTCGAGTTCTCCTTCTCTTGCACCGATGTTATGTGCATATAATATCCCATAGTCGTCTTTTACGACATCCACGGGCAAGATAGGGAGTGGTGAATTGTATTCTTACTCCGTCACCACACGGAAAAATATTTTTATAAGTAAAATGTATTTATGTAATTATGTTTTTAAATTTTCGGCCCCGCACCTGGAGAGTTGGACGCTAGGTCTGGAATATCTCGCTGAAATTTGAAACCACCAATCAACCTGTCACCATATAGATAGAGTTTTCCAAATATTATTAGCAATAGAGGTTAAAACCTATAATAAATGAAAGAAAATTACTTCCTCTAATACATGTCATGCACCCATTTGTTTACAGTCGTATCTAGGTTCATATGTCGGGTCCTAAATAGCGAGTTATGAATGACATGCGATTGCAGGGAGCCACATCCTCATTTGGAGCGGAGGGGACTGAGCAAATGGCGTGTAACACATCGCTTCAAGGTGACATATCATACTTGGTGAGAATGTAACGGGAATTGCTTTGGTCGAGTATATGGGATGAAAATGAAGAGGGTAAAATTAAATGGGATTAAATTAAGAAAGATAGCTAACAGTTTTCAAAAACAATTAAAATTAAGTTATCATGATCATAACAGTTCAAACATGTCCCACTGTTGGGCTCAAGCCTCCTTCACATTAGACTGGAAATTGACCTACAAACGGGTTGGTATAAGGTTTTATTCCGTGTTTGCTTTACATTTCATAGATGTTATCTACATAATATAATCCCTTTTTTTTGGGGTGGGTCACGCTCGGTGCACTCCTCGCACCACTCCGTCCGGGGCGACAGAGGGGCGTAAGCACCCACACCCGTAACCCACTCGCGACAAGTCGCCTTCGTCGTTGGACCGACCACCGGAGCATGGTGACTTGACGTCAGTGATCCGTCCGACGGAATACCCCGAGGGAGTACCCTCTTCCTTCGACGTCCCATACTGGGACGCCGATCGCCGTCACGAGGTTAACCTCCCCGCGGGTGCCCGGACTAAATCCTCGGTCCGGTCACCCGCAGCTTCTGCTAGGGCGGCATCAGGCGCAGGTACTCGCGCCTGCACCGCCCCAGTCGCCGGCGGAGGACCGTGTCCGCGTGGAGTCTTTCCTCCCGCACACGGTCCGCTGCCTCCTTCCGCGAGATGACAGCTTCGCAGAAGGCGGCAACGGCGTCCCAGTTCCTGATGCTGGTGACCATCTCCCTAGCGATTGAGGCAGCATCAGGTCGGCACCGATGATCGTGACGAGTTCACGGTGCTCCCCCGCCCACGCGGCACACACCTCCAGTGTGTGTGTGTGTGTGTGTGTGTGTGTGTGTGTGTGTGTGTGCGATTTCGACGGCTGCGCCGTGTACTCGTCGCAATCGTAGTGGTGGCAGCATGGTGTGCTCTCCCTCCTCACGACCGTGTGCAGGTATTTGGCGAAGCATCAATATAATCCCTTAGTGGTCTTTAACGATACCCCCCCGTGGGTGTAAGAAAGAAGTATCTTTACACCTTCACCACAGGCAACGAAATAAAATAAGTGAAACAATATTATTGTAATTAATTTCCATATGATGGCAGAGTAAAAATACGTTCTACCTACCTTACTATAGCCATAGGATATGGTAATATACGATAAAGGTATTAAGGCTAACAAAATAGTCACCATCTTAGTTCATAGAAGTCCCACAGTTGGGCTCAAGCCTCCTCCGCAATAGAAGAGAATATAATCTACAGACGTGTTGGCACAGGGTTTTATGTCGAGTTTTCTTTCTCTTACATCGTTTTTATCTACATACATACATAGATTCACGCCTCTTCATAGGGGTAGGCAGACACTACTTCCACCCACTTGCTACGATCTTGACATACCACTTTCGCCTCCTCCACATTCATTAATCTCCTCATGCATGTTTTTCGATTTAAGGTACTTCTAACCTGACCTTTTTTAAGAACGTCCCCGATTTGATCATAGAACATCCGCCTTGACTTCCGTTCACATTCGCTCTATAAATTCCCCTTGTCTCCCCTTCAATCTCCTTTCACTCATTCTCTCTACATGACCAAACCAACTCAACATACTTTTTTCAATCCTTATCACTACATCTACTTACATACCACGACGTTCCATAATCACTCTGTTCTTAATCCTATCACTCAATTTCACGTCAATCATGCTCTTTAGCGCTCTCATTTCCACAGCATTAATTCTACTTTCGTGCTTCTTCTGGTATGCCCAGCTCTCACTTTTATACATTAGGGTTGGTAAAAGCACTCCCCTATGCACAGCCAGGCGAACCTTCCTAGACAGACTCTGGCTGCCCATAAATATGCGCAAAGCACCATTCACCGTGTTTCCCTTACACACTCTTCTTTCAATCTATTATCTATGTACATAATATCCTTTCATACTTATAATACTCATGGTTAAGAGAGAGAGTGGTAAATTGTATTCTTACTCCGTTAACACATAGAAAAGAACTAATAAAATTACTGCAAGATTTTGAAAACTTGAAATAAAAACCAACATCTTTGACCAGCTTAGTGGAGCAAACCTATTTCTCTCTCATTATAGAGAAGGCCTGTTTCCAATAGTAGGGCATACGAGTATGTAGGATTAAAAAAATAGTTACATCTTTACATATACTAAAGATGCGGTGCCAAAAATATCTAATACTAGCAACCCGCCCTCGCTTCGTTTCGGTTTCAGTCGCATTACCCGCGTAGATCCCGTTCCCAAGGGAATACCGGGATAAAATATAGCCTATATTACTCAGGATGAATGTAGCTTTTCAATAGTGAAAGAATTTTTAGTACAGTAGTTTTTGAGTTTATTCATTAGAAACATATACACAGACAAAAATAAAAAAATTTCCTCTTTACAATATTATATCTAATACGAGTAAAATCACAGGTAAAGTAAGTCCAGTATATTCTTAAGTTTAATAGTTCATGAGTATCAGAAACGAATTTCATTTGAAAGGTCAAACACGAAACTGAAGGGAAATATTAACATAGTTGTCAATTCAGGCCGCCGGGCGAAAAGGATTCCAAGGGTTTGACGATATTGCTTCATATCTATGCAAATTACGGGCTACTCAAAATTGAAATAGGTTCTGTTCAAGCAATAGAAATTAATTTTGAAAATATTTATTTATTTAACATAAATATGCATGATCTGTTTATTGCTTTTTTAGTGTGATTTATTGAAAGCACTTTTTTATTGACGTTGTTGGCAAACGAGCAAATGGTAGACCTGATGGTAAGTGATTCTGCTGGTTATAGACCTTTACTAGGCCTACTGAAAAGAAAGTGAAGAGAGTATGAGTGCATACAATAGGGTTCGGTAAAGGCATCACTAAAACGCATCACATGCACACCCTCAGAAAGTTGATTTTCCAACTCTCTCGTCCACTGACCGAAGAGTTTTATGAAATTGCTAGTACTTAGACCTTGATTTTCTACGAGAATGTGTACTACCCCGGACGAACTAACCTGTGGCCGTATACTAGAGGACTGTCAACATTGTGGTTCTACCACAATATAATAACTTTTAATAATACTCTAATAATTTAATCCATATTAATATTATAAATGCGAAAGTAAGGATGTTTGTTTGTTTGTTTGTTTGTAACGCTTTCACGCTTAAACCACCGAACCGATTTCAAAAATTCTTTCACCAATGGAAAGCTATAATATCAGGGAGTCATCATCATCATCATCTTGCTCTTATCCCAATTACTTGGGGTCGACGCAATATGTCATCTGTTTTGACATATTGCAAAAAGTTTCGGCAATGACTTTTATGACCGGCCGCCTGCCTGACGTCAACCCTCCTTGGGAATGTAATCGTTGACCCAAATGGTACCAGATGGAGTTGGTCCGGGTCAATCTAGGGTCAATCTATAATATCAGGGAGTAATGGCTATATTTTCTCCCGGTATTCCCACAGGAACGGGAACTACGCCGCGGGTAAAGCGACTGAAACCGAAGCGAAGCGAGGGCGGGTTGCTAGTAAAAAATAAATACTCTTATTTAGAAGTTATATGTGAATTTTGTTTCACAAGTATTTTCATTTATCCCTCAACCTATCGATGTCAATTGTTGGACAGCCTTTCTACGAGATAAATAATACCATAATCACAATACTGAGCAGGTGGTTTACCAGTTCCAGTTAATGTTAGTTGATTAAGCAATAGACTAAGAAGACGTTTTAAAACTGTTTTAGCAGTTTAAAATCATATTAAGTATCGCTGATCTTAAGCCACATAAATCCTACTGTTTGGCTCGGGCCTCCTATACCATGGGAGAGAAATTGACCTACTATATCGCTCTGGTCAGACGTGTTGGTATAGGATTTTATGTTCGGTTTTCCTTATCTTGAATATATGTTACTCGTATCTCATATCGCATAGACGTCGTTTACGGCATCCAGCAAGAGGGGATGGTGAACTGTATTCTTACACTGTTACCACACAGAAAATATTAAATATAAAAAAAAATATATTTTAAACACGCACCATCATCTATACCAATAAATAAAATTAGAGTGTCTGTGTGTAATGTCAAAATAATAGGCTTTTTCATGCTCACACGGTTATTTGCACGACACCTATGCCTAAAATACAGATTAAATTTTTTTGTCTGTCTGTCTGTCTATCTGTCTGTCTGTCTGTCTGTTTGTTCCGGGTAATCTTCAAAACGGCTGGACCAATTTCAAAAATTCTTTCACCAATGGAAAACTATAATATCAGGGAGTAACCTAGGCTATATTTTATCCCGGTATGCCCACGGGAACGGGAACTATACGGGTAAAACGACTAAAACCGAAGCGAAGCGAGGGCGGGTTACTAGTTACTCTATATGTAGCTTCGTGTAGTTCTTAAAATTAAATTAATTAAATGAATGCATTGCTCTCCAAGTCACTACTTATTGAGATGTATGTCTTGAAGAAAATCTATAAATATTTGATATATCAGAATTGGTATGCTTGACGCGGGACAAATGCCAAATTGTACAAACATCAAAAGACCTACAAATGTTGACCAATATTTAAATGAACCGAATACCAAATTCACAAGTCCTTGACTTCAAATGAAGTCCTTGACTTCTAGGACGTGCGACAGCAGTTCTTCTTTTCTGTAGTGTAGTACTGGATGCAATTTGGGTTCGGGTCACCCAAATTGAAATGCGACTGATTTGCCGAATTTCACGCCTCTATTTTTTTTTAATCACAATACCCTCCACTAAGGAAATAATCCTTATATTCCGGGGGACTTTACAACAATACAACTCATCATCATCATCTCAACCCATAGACATCCAACTGTTGGTCTTGGGCCTCCAGTAAACCGTATTAAACTACATAATGTTTTCATATAGAATAATTTTCTTCTTATACTGATAATAAATTTGTACCAAAATGTAGGTCAAAATTGAATAACTAATTTTCTGTATCGGGTAGATAATTATAAATCTCTGTAGTAACGATGACTTGTTGGATGTGTGACATCTTAGTCTGCCCGTGACCATGAATGCTGTAAAGTGTCCAAAACGTCGGACAATAAAAAATCAAATACAAACGCGATAAAATCCGTAAAGTAGTTTTATTTACATTGTGTAATACTCGCGTAAATATCAGATATCATTATTCCTTAGTCGTCTTTTGCGACATCCACGGGCAAGAGGGCGGGTGGTGAATTGTATTCTTATTCCGTCACCACACGGAACGAAAAAAAGAATATAACTAAAGGACACAAATTACATCCAGATGGAGAACAATAATTTGTGGATCGCACAAAGTGTTGTTTTGCATGGGATTCGAACCCGCAATACTGGCACAGTAGGTTGGTATCTTAACAACTACGCCATCTATTCAATCACTACATCATACTATTGAGATATCGTAAGTACGTAATTATTACCGCGCGACGGCGACCGACGTCCCGACACAGGGACGTCGAGAGGTGAGGGTACCCGAAAGGGTATTCCGTCGGGCCGACCACTGAGGACTCGGCATTGGTGGTCGGTCCAACGACGAAGGCGACGTCGGTACGGTTATGGGCCCGAGCGTCGTCCTTTCATCGCCCCGGACAGACTGGACAGCGTATTCACTGACCATAGCCCAACCATAAAAAAGTACGTTATTATTGCCTGTTTTAAGCGGTGTGTATATTTTCAAGCATTAGTACCTTTTTAGGTCACTATGAATATAAAATCAATATGATATATTTATATACATACTCTGCCAAGTTCTACGTAAAATACACACGCCTTTTTGATGTATATATTTGAATGGAGACCTTAGAAAGTCTTTTATTCCGTAACACATAGCTCTTTAATCCCCCGCTCGGATTTAATCTCACATCTACTGAATTGAATATTTTATTTCTGTTGATTTTAGAAACTAAATTTGTGAAATTACTTAATTCTCTGAATAAATACACTGATCATTTTCTGTGAGAGTACAATTCGCTTAAACATAACAGAAATACTCTTAGGTTTGAAACTGTGAAATGTTTTTGCAATTCATACCTTATTTTTACAATGCTTATTAATATTATAAATGTGAAAGTAAATTTGTTTATTTATTACGCTTTACCACTTAAGCCACTTAACCGATTTTAAAAACCCCTCCACTAATGGAAAGCTATGTTATCAACGAGTAACACCTGTAAGAACGGGGACTACGCGGGTAAAAGTAATAATAAAAAATATAAATTTGTGAAAATGTTTCTAAGTATGTTTGTTACTCAATCACACGTAAATCGTTTTAGATGAAATTTTGGATATCGATAGTGTATTGCCTAAATTAACACATACAATACTTTTTATCTCGGTAATATTTTCCCTTGGACTATCTCAAGATAACTTTAGTTCAACTGTGGGTAAGTTTATTCTTACGCGAGCGGAGCCACGGGCAGTTAAAGTTTTTATGAAAGGCATAATACATAACAAAAAAGGTAAAATATTTGATTTGCTGTTTCTATAACATTTAATTATGAATATATGAATTTATTGGGCAATTGCAAGGCAAGCTACTGAAATTAAAAACAGTTTCAGGGGTCGGCTCATAGAAAGTTTTGACTCTGAACCAGTTAAACATTTTACTTAGAAGTGTAATATTTTCTTTTTCTATATTTCACTTGATTTAAACGCGGTATGTTATGACTTTTATTTAATCATATTTGTATTTGGAGAAATGCAAATGATAAATGACTCTTTATATCAAATACAACGAATGCACAGATGGCTGCACAGAAGGCGTTGTGTTTAAGTTACCTACCGCCTTGCCAGTGTCGCGGGTTCGAATTCCACGCAGGACAACACTTTGTGCGATCTACAAATTGTTGTTTTGAGTCTGGATGTAATTTGTGTCCGTTATTTATATGTTTGTCAAATCTCCCGTAATACAAGGATTATTTTGGTGTTATTTTTTTAAAAAGCTACAGATAAGTTAAATTTCAATTCAAATTTATAGTCACGTCTTAAAGTTTCTTCCGGTCATACGACTATGAATAGAATAAACAAAAAGTACGCAAAGAACCTAAATAGATTTGTACGATCGAGCAGAATAAATTTAGCTTTGGGTTTATCTAGCGGTGTATAGTTTGTGTAAACAAACATTTTCCTTCCTTGGAGATTCGAATGGATTAGAATGATCATTGTATTATGGACGCTACAGACCTTCGGTTTTAACTGTGCAATTTATCTGTACAGTCAAACTGTACAGATAAATCATTAGGTGTGTAGGACAAACTGTACGGTTTAACTGAAATCTAATCAAAATATGAATAGATAAATCTGTACAGATAGAACTGTACATTTAAAACTGAGGGTGTGTAGTTAAAAACTGCACAATTTCGTCAGTTTTGTCGATACCAGTGTGAACTGAAAACGTATTTTTGGTATTAAATTTATTAAACCTATTTTTATGGTATTCCTAAAAAAAGCATATGCAAATAGGTATACTCATTCATTCTCAAATAATTATAGTAATCTTTTGGCAGCGTCAGGTCGGCACCGATGATCGCGACGAGTTCACGGCGCTCCCCCGCCCACGCGATACACACCTCGAGCGTGTGCTGCGCCGTGTCCTCTTCGCAATCGCAGTGGTGGCAGGACGGTGTGCTCTCCCTCCTGACGATCTTGTGCAGGTACTTGGCGAAGCAACCAATATCATTATTTTACATGTTTTTTCATGTTCTGTTAATATTATGAGAGAATTCTTTAATTGATCGACAACAACTTTAAAACTAAGCACAATCTTGAGAAATTAATTCACTCGATACTGGCAATAAACAGTTCTTAGGCTAGATAGTCAAATAGAAAAAAGGGGAAGTAAATCGTAATATAAAAATTTGTAGACACACTTTTTATATTGCTCTTGGTAGCAAACGAGCAAACAGCACACCTGGTAGTAAGTGATAGCCGCTTATAAAGTTTTGCTAGGCTGCTGTCTACCGTGAAGAAAATGTGATGCTACATCGGACGACACCGGCGCGCGACTGTAGATGGGCGACTATCTATGTGCTACCACATAATACCTACCACATGATAATTGGAGTCGATCATAAGGTCTACGATTCATAAGATTTTGGCTAAGTTACTCACAGCCGAATACCTGACGTTAATATACTTAAGGATCGCAATCACTATCCAGACAACACTGGCGATTTGGAATTCTTAGCTGCTTTTTGTCACATTAGGACAGTAAGAGTTGGTAATATTTGTATTATGACATCATTTCAGCTCATATATGTCCCACTGTTGGGCTCTCCTCCACAATAGGAGGGAAATTGACCTTACTATATCATGCTGGTCAGACAGGTAAGTATAGGGTTTTATTTTGAGTTTACCTTCTCTTGCATAGATGTTATATGCCTATTGGAACGAAGTTCCTTACGGCAGGCTTGGAGGAGATAGGGATTTTGCTGCGCGACCGAACTGAAAAAAATGTGATAGTAAAACCGTAAGAAAAAGTGCGTGGAATAAAACCGTTAAATGAGATGAAATTGTTTTGACCGCCGTATCTCAAAAACTATAAGTGCTAGACCATTTTTGATAGAAATTTTGACCCCCCTTCCACCTTACATTGCCGCCCGGACTACCCCCTACCCCCCATTAGAAACTTATTTTTTTGATAGAAATTTTGACCCCCCCCCCTTGCACCCTACATTGCCGCCCGGGCTACCCCTACCCTCCATTAGAAATTTCCCTCCCCCCCCTTCTTTTGATGTGAAACATCGTTCAACCTACAATTGTTTCCGCCTCAGGGGGCTGTTCGATGCGTGTTTAGTGTCCGGACGGTTCCCTGGGTGCTGGAAGGAGGGAAGGCTGGTGCTTCTGCCGAAGCCAGGACGGTCTCCGGAGTCGCCTTCGGCCTACAGGCCTATCGTGCTGCTCGATGACAAGGGCAAGCTACTGGAGAGGGTGGTAGCTGCCCGCATCGAGCGGCACCTCGTCGGCACGGGGCCCGATCTGTCGGACGCCCAGTTTGGGTTTAGGAGGGGTCGTTCGACGATTGCGGCTCTGTTGCGCCTGAGGGCCGTGGCGACTGAGGCCGTCACCGGCGGGGGAGTGCTGTTGGTGGTGTCCCTAGACATCGCCAACGCATTCAATAGTCTGCCATTCAGCTGCATCAGGGAGGCGCTCCGGTATCACGGGGTGCCAATTTACCTGAGGCGGCTAGTGGCAGACTATTTGGAGGGGCGCAGCGTCCTCTGCACCGACCGAGCAGGGGACGTTGTGCGAACGCCCACGACGTGCGGTGTCCCGCAAGGGTCGGTCCTCGGACCCACCCTGTGGAACATCGGCTACGACTGGGCGTTGAGAGGGAGCCTCCCGCCCGGGCTGGGCGTGATTTGTTACGCCGACGACACGCTCGTCACAGCCCGCGGTGGGACGCTAGAAGAGGTGGTAAGCCTGGCGACCTCTGGTACCGAGGAGGTCGTCAGGCGGATCGAGGCGCTGGGGTTAAGGGTCGCCCTGGACAAGACGGAGGCCCTCTTGTTCCATGGGCGCCATATGAGCCCTCCCAGCGGCGATCACCGTCCACTCGGTCGACATCAGCATCCGGGCCCATATGAGGTACTTGGGCCTGGTGCTCGACGGGCGATGGTGGTTCCGGGAGCATTGCCGCAGGCTCGCTCCACGGCTCGTCGGCGGGGCGTCCGCTCTATCGTGGCTTATGCCGAACGTGGGCGGACCGAGCGCTGCGTGCCGACGGCTGTACGCGGGGGTCATCCGGTCGATGGCCCTGTACGGCGCACCGGTGTGGGCGGGGTCCATGACCGCCCGACTTAGGGCCCTTCTGTGGCGACCACAGAGGGTCATGGCGGTCAGGGCCATCCGCTGATACCGCACGGTGGCGACGGAGGCAGCGTGCCTATTGGCCGGGACTCCCTCGTGGGACCTGGAGGCGGAGATGCTCGCCGGACTATATCGGGGGGTGCGAGCGGAGGGCGGTGTGGTCTCGTTTAGGGATCTCACCGCCTGGCGCGTCGACGCCCGCCGAGACATCATTGCCCGTTGGGCGGTCCGGCTGGAGAGGCCTCGGTTCGGGGTGCGAACCGTGGAGGCCTTCCGGCCGGTGCTGATGCAGTGGTTAGAAAGGCGGCACGGGGTGCTCTCCTTCCGACTGGTGCAGGTTTTGACAGGGCACGGGTGCTTCGCCAAATACCTGCACAAGGCCGTTAGGAGGGAGAGTACACCGTCCTGCCACCACTGCGATTGCGACGAGGACACAGCGCGCCATACGCTCAAGGCCTGCGGGGCTTGGGCAGTGCAGCGCTGTGAACTCGTCGCAATCATCGGTACGGACCTGACGCTGCCGGTTATCGCTAGGGCGATGGTCGACAGCGCCGGGAATTGGGACGCGGTCGCAGCCTTCTGCGAGACAGTGATCTCGCGGAAGGAGGTGGCGGATCGCCTGCGCGAGGAGCGTAGCCTCGATGAGGAGATCCGCCGCCGGCGACTGGGGCGGCGTAGGCGCAACTATCTGCGCCTCATGCCGCCCTAGCCGAGGCCGCGGGTGACGTGACCGGGGATTAGTCCGTCACCCGCTGAGAGGCCGACCGCGTGAGGAAAGACCGACGTCCTCCCCGAGGGGGGGACGTCGGTCGATGGGAGGGTACCCCAATAGGGGGTATTCCGTCGGGCCGACCACTGACGACAAGTTAACGCTGCTCCAGTGGTCGGCCCAACGACGAAGGCGACGTGGTTTTCGGGTGGATCGCGGGAGTTGCGTGCTTAAGCCCCTCTGTCGCTCCGGACGGAGTGGTGCGGAGGCGCGCTGACCGCGGCCCACCAACAAAAAAAAAAGCCTACAATTGTTTTGACCGCCGTATCTCAAAAACTATAAGTGCTAGACCATTTTTGATAGAAATTTTGACCCCCCTTGCACCTTACATTGCCGCCCGGACTACCCCTAACCCCCATTAGAAACTTCCCTCCCCCCCCTTTTTTGATAGAAATTTTGACCCCCCTTGCACCCTACATTGCCGCTCGGACTACCCCTACCCCCCATTAGAAACTTAATTCTTTTGATGTGAAACATTGTGCAACCTACAATTGTTTTGACCGCCGTATCTCAAAAACTATAAGTGCTAGACCATTTTTGATAGAAATTTTGACCCCCCTTGTACCTCACATTGCCGCCCGGACTACCCCTACCCCCCATTAGAAACTTCCCTCCCCCCCCCCCTTCTTTTGATGTGAAACATCGTTCAACCTACAATTGTTTTGACCGCCGTATCTCAAAATCTATAAGTGCTAGACCATTTTTGATAAAAATTTTGACCCCCCCTTGCATCCTACATTGCCGCCCGGACTACCCCGACTCCCCATTAGAAACTGCCCTCTCCCCCTTTTTTGATGTGAAACATCGTTCAAACCCCAAACTGCCATAAATCAGTCGTCTTTGACCGCAGGAACTCCGGATTTTTGACAAACCTCATAGAATTTCCAGTAGAACCGATTTAATACTAAAAAACCTAAATTTCAAGAGCCTACACCCAATAGTTTAGTCACAATAAATTTTATAATTAGAAACTAACAATGTTCGGAACAAGGACACCAACTAAAAGAGCCCTAAATTTTGATTTTTTTTGCAAATTGTGTCGATTCTACATTAGCCGAAGGAACTTCGTTCCTACCTGGTGTCCCACGACACCACATTTCTTTTTATATTTCTTAGTCGTCTTTTACGACATCCACGGGCAAGATAGGGAGTGGTAAATTGTATTCTTACTCCGTCACCACACGGACTGTTATGACATAGTATGGTACAAATAATATACAAGATCTAAAATCTTATGTATGATGATACAGTATTTTATCCGTATTATAACATAAATGACAAATAAGCTACATTACAGAAGAAATTACACACATTTGTACCGTCGCAAGAGCCTTAATATGCTTTCATTTATCAACAATATTAAATGAGACAGCTGTCGAACTCATACTGAATTTCATATATACTTTGTTCAAAGTAAATGTGATCAAAAGAATAAGATTATATATGAAGGTTTTGGTATGCATAGTAGCATAAAGGAGGGTTTTCCTACTCTTGCATAGATGTTATATGCGTATTATATCCCTAAGTAATCTTATTCCGTCGCCACACGGAAAACTGTTCCTAAGCTTAATTCTCGCCAATAATGTTTTCTTTTTGCATATTCCTAATGTGTGTTTTGCATATTCATCAGTGATGACTTACGGCACGGAAACGTGGTCCCTAAATGTAGGCCTCATAATAAGGCTCAAAGTCGCTCAGCGTGCTATCGGGCTATGCTCGGGATTTCTCTGCGAGATAGAATCCGGAATACGGAAATCCGCAAAAGAACGGTTGTAACAGACATAGCACGAAGAATTAGCACGCTGAAGTGGCAATAGGCAGACCACATCGCTCGACGAACTGACAACCGCTGGGGAAGAAAGGTTCTCGAGTGGCGACTACGTATCGGACGACGCAGTGTAGGATGCCCTCCACGAGGTGGACCGACGACCTGGTGAAAGTTGCTGGGCGTCGTTGGATGCAGGCGGCACAGAACCGCACTTTGTGGCGTAATAAGAGGGAGGCCTACATCCAGCAGTGGATGGCGATATACTGAAATGATGATGATATTCCTAGATATAGAACTAATTTGGTCATTTACTTTCCTACCTCAAGACTAACCTTTAGTCGTCGTCGTTGTCGACGTCTACTGACAATAGTTGGCGGCAAATCGTTTTTAAAGATTCGGTCTTGATATTTGCCACGATCGATCTACAAGATTGAAACAGAAACTGTATATTTAATTTATCATCTGTATTATCGTTACTATTTCTCCTATATTCATGTTTCAATGATTTTTGCTTTTTATAGTATAATTTTATCCTATTCCACAAATTCTCTTTTTATTTACATATTTATTAGTTAAATATTACTTTTTTCATTCACTTTGACTAACCTTTTCTTTTTAGGCGGACGCACGCACGGTCCGGACGCACCGTAGTGTCGAGAGAGTTCTTTTTTAATTTTTTTTTATGGGTAAATGCACGCGCGGTCCATTTCGTCCGGGGCGATGAAAGGACGGCGCGCGGGCCCATAACCCACCCGTACCCACGTCACCTCGTTATTGGGCCGACCAGCGGAGCAGGGTGACTTGTCGTCAGTGGTCGGCCCGACGGAATACCCTTTCAGGTGCCCTCACCTCTCGACGTCCTGGGACGTCGGTCGCCGTCGCGCGGTCAGCCTCTCTGCGGGTGACGGACAATTCCCCGGTCCGATCACCCGCGGCCTCGGCTAGGGCGGCATTATGCGCAGATACTCGTGCCTGTGCCGCCCGAGTCGCCGGCGGCGGAACGTGTCGCCGAATAGAAGCTCTACTCGCACACGATCCGCTGCCTCCTAGAAAAAGGCGGCGACCACGTCCGAATTCCTGACGCTGTCGAGCATCTCCCTGGCGATGGTCCGGGTTCACGGCGTTCCGATGGTCCGAGTTCACGGCGTTCCCGCTCCCACGCGGCACACACCTCGAGCGTGTGCTGCGCCGAATCCTCATCGCAATTGCAGTGGTGGCAGGATGGTGTGCTCTCCCTCCTGACAATCTTGTGCAGGTACTTCGCGAAGCAACCGTGCCCCGTCAGCACCTGCACCAGTCGGAATGAAAGCACCCCATGCATCCGCTCCAACCACTCCATCAGCACAGGCAAGAAGGCCTCGACGGTCCTGACACTGTACAGAGGACTCTCCAGCCGGACTGCCCAACGGGCAATGACTTCTCGGCGGGCGTCGACCCGCCAGGCGGTAATTTCCTGCAGCGAGACCATACCACCGCGGGCGCGCGACTCCGACACCCGCGGGTAAATTCCGGCGAACATCTCCGCCTCCAGGTCCCACGGGGGAGTTCCGGCCAGGAGGCACGCTGCCTCCGTCGCCACCGTGCGGTAGCCGCGTATGGCCCTGATCGCCATGACCCTCTGTGGCCGCCACAAGAGGGTCCTCAAACAGACGGCCAGGGACCCCGCCCACACCGGTGCGCCGTACAGGGCCATCGACCGGATTACCCCCGCGTACAGCTGTCGGCACGTAGCGCTGAGTCCGCCCAAATTCGGCATCAGCCACGAAAGAGCGGACGCCGCGCCGACAAGCCGGAGAACAAGTCGATGGAAATGCTCCCGGAACCACCAATGCCCGTCGAGCACCAGGCCCAAGTACTTCATGTGGGCCCAGATGTTGATAGTAACCAAATTCACGATGATCAACGCGCCGGCAGGAGGCCCGGCGGTACGGAGGCCATGGAACAAAAGGGCCTCCGTCTTTTCCAGGGCTACCCTCAACCCCAGTGCTTCGATCTGCCTGACAATCTCCTCGGTGCCGAGAGTTGCCAGGCGTGCCGCCTCCTCTAGCGTCCCACCCCGGGCTGTGACGAGTGTATCGTCGGCGTAGCAAATTAGGCCCAGCCCGGGTGAGAGGCTTCCTCTCAACGCCCAGTCGTAGCCGATGTTCCACAGGGTTGGACCCAGAACCGACCCCTGTGGTACACCGCACGTCATGGGCGTTCGAACAACGTCCCCTACTCGCCCTTGACGTCTGTGGCACTTTAACTGGCCTTAATATTGTGCACGATAATTGATGTAGTAAAAACTAACCTTAAACTTTTAAAATGGTATTAAATAGTGTTATCATTTAGTTACTAGCTATGTACATCGCGTCGCTTGTTTTAATGTAGATTAGTCAATGGTAGATTTTGTAAATTTACTTTTCTATCCCCCGGAATTAATAAACTTTCCCGGCATGAAAGATGCCACAGAATGTTTTCTATAAAAATATAAAAATATATGTAAAATTTTAAAAGAAAGACAAGTGTCAAATAAACCTACATTTGCATTTATAGTATTAGTTAAGATTATACAAATAATATCATAATCTCAGTCCATATATATAAGGCTATCTCCATTATGAGAGGGCATTCGATCTACATGCTGATCAGCCGTATTGGTGTAGCGTTTTATTTCGGGTTTATCTTCTCCTGCAAAGATGTTGTATGCATATAGGGCAAGAGAGGGAGTGGTTGTATTCTTACTACGTCATTCCACTGAAAATAATATAATAGAAAACAATATTAAAAAAATGCTAGACTTTTAAAAATAATATAAAAAATGCTCTCTTTCATATGAAAGAGAGCATTTTTTATCAGTTATCTGTCTACAGCCGCGGGCCGATCCATCCGGGGCAGTACAATGCTCTCGCAGAAAATCGACGTCTGAGTAGTAGCAATCTGTTACTGCGCTTCGTTCGGTGAGCGAGAGAGCTGGAAGCCCAACTTTCTGAGGGTGATTGCGTGTGGAGGGTCTTGGTGGTGCCCTTGGTGTCACCGAGCCTCAATGCACGCATTCACACTCCCTTCGCTTTCTTCGCGGTAGGCAACGGCCTTGTAAAGGTCCATGAGCGGCAGCAACACTTACCATCAGGTGTACTGTTTGCTCGTTTGCCACCGTTTGCAATAAAAAAAAAATGAAACGAATATCGCAATAATATCGCAGTAATAATATAACCTTTATAGAAAACGTATGTATCATCCAAAAAAGTGACACGATGAATTGTATCATCTTTCGTATTTTATTCTGAGTGAACTGTGCAATATACATATACTATGTAATTTTGTAAGCGTATTGGAGTAGCTTTCTACTTCATATATATTTTAAAAATTATTATATTTTTCTAGTAAATTCATACATAAAAATATTCTATGTATTTGATCAAATATCGAGGCGAAGTATTTTATTATATAGAAGTACTTATTTTCTAGTTCATTGATGAGATAGAAAAGGTTAAAGTTAGTTAAGGTTGGCGACGGAGAGACTTTGGGTCACTCTGTGTACTCTATCGGCTCTTTCATGGGGAGTGTTCTGAGTAACTGTTTGACTTGGTACCACTGTCACCGTTTTACCAACGTACCACTCGATACCGCAGCAATGTTCATCCATTTCACCTGGAAACGTTATGGTCTTCAACTGTACGTTGCCAGCGATCATTTCTCCCACGTACGTGCAGGCTCTGGAATGAACTACCTATTGCTGTGTTTCCCGAGCGCTATGACAAGATCAAAGAAAGCTTTGACCGAGGTTTAAGAAGAGTATTTTCTTTACAGTAGGCAACGGCCTGGATGTGCCCTTGGTATTGAAAGGGTGCAAGTGCGGCAGTATCACTTACCATCAAGTGTGCTGCTCGCTCGTTTGCCACCATCGGCAATAAAAAAAAAAACTTGATCTCAAATTTTGAATGCCGAATTTTATAAATATATTTTACTTACTATTTTAAAGATATTTGTTCAATCAAACAAATTGTAAGAGCCAAATATATATACCAAAAATATCCAGCCGTAAGTGCGAGAATTGTTTCTATATGCAACAAGGCCATTAACACAAACATATTTAATTTATGAATAAAGTATTATAGTATGTAGCTTGAAACGTATTAGAGTGAATTCCCTGCTATCTAAAATTGTAGAATATTTTGGAGTTTTAAATAGTCTATCAGAAAAATCGCCAGTGGAAAGTTTCTGATAGTGATGAATATTATTTTGTATTTTTCTGTGTTGTGACGGATTAAGTATACAATTCACATCTTCTATCTTGCCCTTGGGTGTCGTAAATGACGACTAAATGATATGATATACTATACCTGTGCCAGAGAAGAAAAACTCTAAAGTAATCCTTCTGACCATCATGTTATAGTTGGTCAATTTCCATGTTATTGAGGAGGAGGCTTCAAGCCCAGCAGTGGGATATATATGAGCTGTGATGATCATGATTTACAATATATATATATATATATATATATATATATATATATATATATATAAAAATTAACAATCAGAATTTAGGATAAGTTTATACCATTTTTACTAACCTTACTAATCTGGTGCCTTCAAATTGGACGTCTAACCTTGCAGGTATGACTTTCAAAGTATATATGAACACTATTTACTAAGTTTCGTCTTTAAGAAAATAAAAAAATATTTTGGAATTTTTTTTAAGTTTGTAATGTGTGAAGTGGTACTGTTTTTATCTTATATCTTTAAACGAGCAATTCTTGTATGTATATATATATATATATATATATATATATATATATATATATATATATATATATATATATATATATATATATATATATATATATATATATATATATATATATCTATATATATCCTCAGTAGATCCTCAATATATATATATATATATATATATTGAGGATCTCGGAAACGGCACCAACGATTTTGATGAAACTTGGCATACTAGAAGTTTCGAGGCCAAAAATCGATCTAGCTATGTTTTATTTATAGAAAATGTTATTTTGTCAGTGTTTTTAGCAAAACAATATAATGGCATTAAATTTTAAAAGAATATGAATTAAAATTTTGCCATCAACGTCATGAGTTACGATAGCTCAGTTGGGTTTCAGTTTCCTTTTAGTATTGTTTTGGCATTCAAACGGCGTCGGATCGAATCTCGGTGTTACTATTATTCTCTTTTTGTATTTTTTTATATTTTTTTTATTATTTAATTTTTATTTTTTATTAATATATATCTAAATAAATTCGACAAAAATACAACAAAATATTCCGAGCGAAGCTCTGTCAACTAGATATTTTCTATTAATAAGAAGAGAAAGTCTTGCGCTAAGGTATCATCATCATTAACACCTCAGCCTACATATGTACCACTGTTGGGCTCGGGCTTATCTATACCGCACTGATCAGACATGTTAGCATAGGGTCTAATGTAGAGTTAGACCCTCGTTGAAAGTTGAGTTTTCCTTCACTTGCAAAAATGGCATCTGCTTATCATATCCTTTAGTCATCTTTTTCGATATCTACAGGAAAGAAAGGGGGAAGGATGGTTAACAACTATATACACTCATTTGCAAAAAAAACGGGCACCTAAGCAATGAACCATTTCAAATGTTAATATTTCTTTGTTTGATAATTATAGGTAGTTTTATCCACACAATTTGCTAAATTAATAAGAAAATAATCGTTTTCATCAGTATTTCATAAAATTTAGATACAATTTATGGGAAATAATGCTAAACCTCGCTAGTAGTGTATATTCGCTAGTAGTGCATATGCTCATGAAGTAAAAATAAAAAAGTTTTTTTGTTTGTTTTTCTTTAATAAAGTAAAAGCAGATAAATGTTTAGTATCGAGTGTGACCCCCTCTAGCTAAAATCACAGCTTGAATTCGTCTGGGCATGCTAGCGAGTATATCCCGGATACTTGCTTGCGGAATACGTTCCCACTCCGCAGTAATCACATTCTTCAGCTCTCTGATGGTCTGCGGAGCCGGGTGTACTGATCTCACACGCCGTTTCAGAACGTCCCAGACATGCTCTATGGGATTGAGGTCGGGACTTCGAGCTGGCCAATCCAAACGACGAATGCCGACCTCTTGCACATACGCATTAACATCGCGGGATCGGTGGGCGCGAGCATTGTCGTCCATAAAAATCGAGTCTTCACCTAGAGCGGCCAATGCGGGTTGTGCATGAGAAATTAGAACTTCCGTTATGTATCGATGCCCAGTCAGTGAGCCGTTTTCAATGAAGACTAACTCTGTACGATCCATTGAATTTATTCCTGCCCAAAACATAACAGAGCCCCCACCATAAGGTGTGATTTCTTCGAAACATGCCTCTGCAAAGCGTTCTCCTTGTCTTCTTAGCACTCGCCGACGTCGATCTTCACCGAACAGAGATATCCTGGCTTCATCAGAGAACAAAACCCTATTCCAATCGTCTTGAGTCCATGATTCACAATTTCTAGCGAACCTAAGCCTGTGAACTCTGTGCTCACGGAGTAATTTGGGGCCGCGGGCCGGGCGGTGACTGCGTATATTGGCAGCGAGAAGCCTCCTCCTGACCGTCCATAGACTAATATGCACATTTCTTACTTCTTGGAGGTTGTTCTTAAGATCCACATACGAAGATTTGCGATTTCTCAATGCGCGACTCACAAGAAAACGATCATCCCGTGGTTGGGTACATGGTTTTCTTCCAGAACCAGGCCTTCTCTCGACGGAACCAGTCTCCTGATATCGCTGCCAGGTCCTTTGGACTGTCGAGCGACTAACATTTAGCCTCCTAGCCACGAAACATTGGCTGCAACCCTCTTCAAGCAGCGCGATAATTTTGGTAGCTTTTACCACTTTATCTACCATTTTTGATACAGCCAAACAGCATTAAATAAAGCTTTGACAGTCAAGGATATGAAATTAATCGATAAAAATTGAATAAAAGTTATGAAAGTCGATGTTAACTTCTGGAACTTCGCGCTAAAAATGTAGGATAAAAAGGGGTTTTCTGTAAAAATGAACATCAAATGAAAAATTGAATTTAGAACGTACTTTTTTAAATACCACAGCATTTTTAAAACCGGCCAGTAACGTGTACAAACGATTGAAACCTTTTTGGTATTGTATCTTTTTAAATATGAATGAAAATCAAAACCGCCCGTTTTTTTTGCAAATGAGTTTATAATAACAACAGCATAACAATCTCTAATTATTACTTTAATTATTATGTAGTTTCCGTAGCCCTATCCGTGTGTTGACGGAATAAGAATACAATTCGCCACCCCTTTTCGTGCCTGTCTTGCCTTGAATACGCATATAACATCTATACAAGTGAAGGTACACTCGAAACAAAAGCCTATACCAACACGTTTGACCAGCGTGATACAGTAGGATTACTTCCCACAGTGGAGGAAGCCTGAGCCCAACAGTGGGACGTTTATGGCTAAGCTCTAGTTGTCTATATATGAGCGACCTCGTCATATAACAGTACATCCTTCATAATTCAATTCATTAATGTTATTTATATTAATATCATTCTTATTGTTAATAATTTTATTTATTTTCTTTTTTTTCTCTCTTTTCGTTATTTTTTCTTTCTTATATATTTGAGGAAAGATCTTTGCTGAAAACCAGCCCTGCATAATTTCAATGCAGCACAAACGCTGAGCATTCCCTTATTGTCAAAATTAACTATAAAACATGTACTATAATTGTTATTATGTGACACTAAATGTTATTCTATTCTTTATATGCCACGCATTTATAAAATCAAACACTATTGCGCGATTGAATAAACAAAATAAATCTTGAATGCCCGTCTTCCTTTTACAAGTGAAAGTACTTCTTTTATATCGAAAATACAATAATATGAACACGAAACCAATTTCACACATAGTCTACCAATTGAATACGCTATTCAACGCCTTTTGAATGCTCAAAACATTCGAATGAAGTCTGTTAGAGCTTTTATTTCATAGCACAATTGATTAAACTCTTTAATTGATCAAACGAATTCAGCATTAGATATTTCAAATTAGTATAATGTCCAAAACTTTGCTTAACTTCGCATAACTTTTGTTTGAAGACAATTCCAACATATGGAATGTGGGAAGTAAATTGCCTGGCAATGTGGATGCGTGCGTTTGATGTTCATTTTATAAATTAAAGTTTTCAATGAAAATGGAGGATATACGTATATAATTATTTGTGAAATTAGCTTGCGAGTTTCGGACTTCATATTATACTTAATTTGATAAAAATTTAAAGTAATACTTACTAAATATATATGTACTTTCATATGCAACATCCTTACTAATATTATAAATGCGAAGTTAAGTTTGCTTGTTTGTTACGCTTTCACGCTTAAACCACCAAACCGATTTCTAAAATTCTTTCACCAATAGAAAACTATAACATCAGGGAGTAATATAGGCTATATTTTACCCCGCTATTCTCACGGAAACGGGAACTACGCGGCTAAGGCGATTGAAACCGAAGCGAAGCGAGGGCGGGTTGCTAGTTAATAATGCAAGTACCTACAAAAGTTACGTTGTCCGTGTAGTGACGGATACAATTCACCTACCCCCTTTCTTGTCCGTGCATGTCGTAAAAGACGTCTAAGGGAAAGCACCCTTCTAACATCTAATCAAGAAAAGGAAAACTCGAAATAAGCCCCTATGCCAACTTCTTTGATCAGCGTAAAATAGTACCATTCAACTTCCCTCAACTTCCCTCACATAATCCTGTCAACTTCTCTCCCATAATTAGGGAGACTCGAGTCCAACAGTGGGACGTATATGAGTTGAGATGATGATAGTGATGAAAAGAGTTACGTGATAGCGTTGCTTAAAGATATTTTCTTTTTTGGCAATTCTCTTTGATTTTTGGAAAGACATAATTTGCACAAAATTGTTGTAGTCGGTAGAGAGAAATATACACCCTCAGAAAATTGGGCTTCCGGCTCTCTTACTCACCGAATGAAGCGCAGTAACAAATTGCTACTATTCAGAAGTCAATTTTTTGCGAGAATGTGGTACTACCCGGCCCGGCCCGCGGCTATAGACAGACAACTGTCAACAGTGTGATATTACAACTGATGATGAAAGGACAGCGGGTTGCCTCATAATACCCTCCCCTTTGCCGTTTGGTCGGCCACTGGTGCCGAATTCTTAACGTCCGTGGCCATAAGTTCCTTCCTGACCGACTTCTCTGCGAATCTGCGAAGCAATTGTCTGTACTCTGCCTTCTGGTGATCGTGTAGATACTCACATCAACTGTCTGCTAGTGAAATTTCCGATAAAATCCGTTAAACTAATACAAAGATTATCCGAAACAAATACACGACGTATTAAAAAGTTGCTTCACTGTAACGTATATACTGAAATGTGTATTCAGTGAAAACTTTGTTCTTCGTTATTCTGACAATACAAACAGACGATTGAATTTCATTTCTTCATATATGTTCTATATGAATAGAAATAAAATTTCGATTTACACCATATCGATGTTTTCGAGCCAAGATGAGTTTATTGCCGTGGGTGATAACGAGTGAGCAAATCCTAAAGAAATATATTATCTTTTACAGAAGGCAATAACGCATTTAACTTTAAACATCTGAGGAATATTTATTGGAAGGAGAAAAGGTCGATATACATAAGGGTACATAAGAAATAAAATCTATTGCTTACAAATTCTATTCCCATTAAAGGGCTGCAATATTTTTGTAAGTTCGCACCTTAATCTGCGAAGGGAACTGAGGAATTTTCTCACACACCGTCGTCACATAGTATTTAGTGAGGCTCCCTTTTTTACGTTATTATGACCCACTTTTTTTTCAGCTTACTTTTACAGGCAAACCAACCTTTTCATCCTTGCTGCCTTGAAAGAGATTCTCATTAATAAATTTACATTTAAAAGCTGAAATTACGAAGTAATAATAGGCTCGTGTCCAATTTAAGATTAAAAAGTAAACGGTGAAAATCACATATGTAACGATTTCTGATATTTACTCGAGTATTACATATTTGAAATAAAAATATTTTTCAGTTTTTATTATCTTCATATTTGATTTTTAGCTGCCGACATTTCGAACACTTTCCAATGCTCATGATCCTCCCGTGATTGTAAAAATCTATAAACATAAACGCGATACAATTTGCAAAATCGTTTTGTTTCAAATAAACATACACCTAATTATATTTGTTCTTTAGAATATGAAAAATAGCTAAAAATGTTTTGAGCCGTGATAATGAAATGTCTACAAAAGCAAGCTCTTTGCTAACTACGTGGTGCTGGAAGTTACATTGGAAATATAAGTTTTTATAATTATATTTTCTTCTTCGAGTATGACGTATATCAAACTAAAAAATATTAAAATAAAAATATTTTGTCTATTTTTATTAACTTTGACTCAAGACGGCGGCGCGACACTTTTATATTATGACTTGCACCTCCAGACAGACTCTCAGAGTGTCACGTACAACGACGTTTACACTACCCTTTACCTTTCGCGAACCTCCCGGTGCGCTTAATATGCACCAAACATCTGTAAACGAAATCACAGATAAAATCTGGCATCTATTTTTGTAAATACCTTTTCGTTCGTCCACGTCACTTATACAGAATTGATAGTTCAATTTTTATTCTTGTGAACGTTTTTGACGGTCAAAATTGTTTTTTATGCCATATAGGATAATGACCTTAGAATAATAACTCATAGAAGGTAACTCCGCGCACAAAAAATGAAGTATTTAAATTGTATAGTGGACGTAACGTGGTGCGTGTGTACGTGTGTAATCGCTTGCACGTATGTAGCATTTTAGGCTTCACGTTTTTGATCGCTTAAGTACCGACACTATCTTTCTATACGATATTATACTAAGATCATGACTTTATAACTATATAAACCATATTTAAAGATTTTTAACGACCTTCAAAAATAGTGACTTTATAAATAACTAAATATTAATAAACAGCATAGAGAGATTCGTATTTGATTCGTTCCGCCGTTTCTTGGGCGAAACAGAGAAGAGAGTAATTCTTTATAAACATAAAATTTTGATTGAAAAGTATTCAACATAAATATTATTTCATTTATTTTTCATAAGCACCTCTTGCTCACGTAGAGATTCCAATCATTGCTTCCGTATTCGTGGTGCTGTACTGCTATGCTTATCCTAACTGTACATACTTTT
This sequence comes from Lymantria dispar, assembly GCA_032191425.1. Lineage (NCBI taxonomy): Eukaryota > Metazoa > Arthropoda > Insecta > Lepidoptera > Erebidae > Lymantria > Lymantria dispar. The sequence continues at coordinate 22,806,143 of CM063454.1, read as the reverse complement.
ATTTATTGAATCAACAGTCCATTTAGCTCAATATAATGAAGAAATCATTGCATGGTGAAGCGAAATCAACCTTTTTCAACTCCTGTTTAACATTTCTAATTAAATTAGTTGCGAATCTTAAGTCAATTAAAAGATTTCACAGGACCGCCTAAGGGTCAAACCTCAGTGTTATCTATGAATACTATTGTAGATTCTGGCTTACAGGAGTTACATTGGTGGAAATCTGGGGTGGTATAATGCCTATATAAAAAAAAAAAAAACATCGCTTATAGATATAGTTAAACAAGAGAAACATTAAAGAAATTTTGGGTAACTTTACCATAGATATATTTCATCTTTATTTCTTTTTTGGGGTGGGCTACTATCAGCGCACCCGCCGCCCGGCTCCGTCCGGGAAGACTGACAGAGGGGCGGCGCGCGGCCCCATAAGTCATCCGTGGCACGTCACCTTCGTCGTTGGGCCGACCACCGGTGCAGGGTGACTTGTCTTCAGCGGTCGGCCTGACGCAATACTCCTGAGGAGTACCCTCTCCCCCCTGGGACCTCGGTACCCTGCGCGCGGTCGGCCTCTCGGCAAGTGACAGATATATTTTATCTCTGACTCTAGCCGAACTGGATTTTGGAGGATTATTATTTTTTTTTTAGTGCCATGACATATTTTTCTACTATAATCAGCAATTGTAAGTCTAAGCTATACCTAATTTGTTCTCCTTGGTCTATATGTCTGTTAATGCTATCATCCTCCGGGGATCGAATGTCATTAGACGAACTCTCAGGCACTCCGTAAAAGCGCGGAAGGGACTGCTGTTGGTTTTAGTGGGTATTCCGGTTGCATAGGCGACTGGCGAGTCCCACACACCCCCCTCGTCTGTTACGGGCGAGGGGTAGTGCGTAAATTGCATTTCCACAGTGTTAACAAAAAAAAGGAGAGTTGACGGCAGGCAGGAGACCAGTCAAAAAACTATTGCCAACAACTTTTGCAATATGCACTATGGAAGAAGAGTACATATTGAGTCGACTTTAAGTAATTATGATAAGAGTAACGTGATAATAATGAGTCTCTATGTATGTAGGCGCTTATTGATTTTGCAAATATTTTGTTTTTTATCTTATCTTATATCTTTAAACGAGCAATTCTTGTATATATATATATATATATATATATATATATATATATTCAGGATCTCGGAAACGGCACCAACGATTTTGATGAAACTTGGCATACTAGAGGTTTCGGGTCCAAAAAATCGATCTAGCTAGGTTTTATTTATAGAAAATGTTGTTTTGTCTGTGTTTTTAGCAAAACAATACAATGACATTAAATTTTAAAAGAATATGATTTCAAATTTCGTTGTCAACGTCATAAGTTACGATAGCTCAGTTGGGAAGTTGACCGGTTCTAATTTTAGTTTTTTTGGCATTCAAACAGCGTCGGTTCGAATCTCGGTGTTATTATTATTCTCTTCTTGTACTTTTTATTTATTTTTCATTATTTATTTTTTATTAATATATATCTAAATAAATTCGACAAAAATATTCCGAGCGAAGCTGGATCAACCAGATATTTTCTTTATTAACCAATTAAAGAAATTATACTCGTAAAATATCTTAGATGTTAATAATCTATAAAGCATAAACTTCCTATGTTCGAGCAATCCTCATAACTTTCATGTTCCTAATTGAATGTCTGGTATTTATAATAAACAAAACATTTTTATTAAACCATATTTGTTAGGGCTTCGTTCCAAATAAGTTTCTTGCTTTGTTAATAAGGACAGTATTCTCAAGTATAAAAATATTGTATTACGTACATTCAAAAAGCTTCTTATAAAGTTTATTTTTACTCACTGGTAGAAACTAGAATAACAACCTGGTCTAGAATTATTATTAAGAAACTGATATTGAATAATGGTATTCATAATTACAATTATTTTACTTATGCGCACTACTACGTATGCGTGTATGTGTGCGTGTGTGTGTAAATGCGTGCGTGCGTGTGTAAATGCGTGCGTGCGTGTTTGCGTGGGAGTGTACGTTATTTTTTTTTTATTGCAAACGGTGGCAAACGAGCAAACATTACACGTAATGGTAAGTGTTGCTGCCACTCATGGACTTTTACAAGGCCGCTGCCTACCGTGAAGAGAGTGAAGGGAGTGTGACTGAGTGCATTGAGGCTCGGTGATACCAAGGGCACCACCAAAACCCTCCACGCACAAACACCCTCAGAAAGTTGGGCTTCCGGCTCTCTCGCTCACCGAACGAAGCGCAGTAATAAATTGCTACTACTCAGACGTCGATTTTCTGCGAGAGTGTGGTACTACCCTGGACGAACCGGCCCGCGGCTGTAGAGAGATAACTGTCGACAGTATTTTCTTTTTTCTTTGTGTGTGTACAGCTGTTGGCCGCAGATGGCCTTGACAGCTTGACGCGGACTATGGGTGAGCGCTGAGGGCTCTCAACCTGGAGAAAAGTATGCTAAGCGACATCGCCCAAGGGCTACCCCTGGGGGGAACGGACCTCGGCTTGGGGCATCGCTAGAGGCAAAGTGGGCGTGCCCACGTTTTGGTTCGTGACTTTTGCGCGGCGCGGTTTTGCACCTCGACGGCGAGGGCGGAACCGCGGATATTTATGTGTTAAGACTTCGCGGGCCGTGTAGGTTCTACGTTGAGCGAGTGTGATATTGTCGTCCTCTTCGTCGAGGACGTGACGAGGACGTCGGATGGAAACTGTCGACAGTGTGGTCCTACCACTATTTATGTACATGCGTGTCCGTGTGTGTGCGTGTGCGTGTACGAGTGTGGGTTACGCACCATAATATGAACATGGTTGCGCCAGTAGAGAACATATGTCAGCAGAATAAAAATTAAATTTAGTTTTAGACTTGTACCTACTTAAAAATGTCTTTTTTATTTTATTCGCCACAATGCAAGAGCATATCTTCCAATTAAAAACTAAATAAGGAAACTACACACGGACAAATTTAAATACAAACATTCAAATTTAGTAATTTTATAGAAATTACTTCAGATTACATGTAGTTCATGGCAATCCTATGACTTAAATGATAATATACTGCAGAAAAAAGGAGTAAGTTTAGGTAATAAAAAAATAATTAAAAGAAACGGAGTTGTAATTTGCAATTATTTAATAGTCTCTGTTATTTACGCAAGTATTACACATTACGAGTATAAGTAAAACCTTTTTTACGGATTTTATTGCGTTTGTATATAATTTTTGATTTCCTAACGTTTCGAAACCTTTTTAGCGGTCATGGTCACGGGCGGATTGACAGTTCGCTGAAAAGCGTTCAAAACGTCAAAATCAAATGCATTATTTATTTTATCCATGTGGTGACGGAGTAAGGATATAATTGACCACCTATATTGAACTGGGATGTTGTAAAAAATTACTGAGGGATATAGTATGCAAATAATGCAAGAGAAGACACTTCAAATAAAACTCTATCAACCCGTCTGACCAGCGTGATATTGCAGGACAATATCCCTCCTGATGAAGAAGGTTCGAGCCCAGCAGTAGGAGGTATATGAATCAAGATGATGATGATATTTATCTTGATCAACGCATAGGTCTTAGATAAAAAATTATTTGCTCATTACATTTCTTCTGCAGATTTTTTATGAAAAATTACTAATATTTCTTCTTTTTTCTGAAGTATTTTTAGGAACACAAGCCTCTTACACAATTTTGTTTTGTGGCGGCAGACCTTGGTGCACCGCGCACCGTCCGATTCGTCCCGGGTGACGAGAGGGGGTGGCTAAAGAGCCCATAGTCTGCCGGAGGCGTACCTACTTATTTCAAGCGCCAAATAGGCAGACCACCGGTACTCAACCTTGTCAGCAGTAGCCAAGCCTCTTACACAATAGGAGGTCAATAAGAGATTAACTACTATACCTAAAACTGACAGGATTTTAATGATTTTTCTATTCCTTCAAGTAATATTTCTTTTTATTCGATCTCTTCTGCGCACATGGACACGTTACTCTTAAACTAAGGTTAATGGTTGTCCCGACATACACAGGAATGTAGATGTGGGGATATATCCCACAAAGTACAATACTCTATATTCTTTTGGCGTTTATTCGTTTATTAGTGAGGAATTCTGGCAATCATTTTGTTTGCCAGAATAATTACCTAATTTAATGCAAATGTTTTTATTGACAGTGTATTAAAATATATAAAAATACTAGTAGAAATATTTTATTATCGTTTCATTTTCTGTTATAAAGAAAATACTGTGATAATCAGCCATTATTGATGCAAGGAATTACACAGTTTTGCAGTTTTTCGTTATACAATTGATATTTTAATGTGTGTATATTAGTTTGAATCCTTAAATGTACACCTTCATTGATTTCACTGCAAATGTTATTTAATATTAATTGGTTATTTAAATGCGATATATTTAAAATTAATTTTGCATTATTATATATTTTAATTCTTTTCCACATGTTATAAACAAAAGTAAGGATTTGAGTTGGAGGTTGTTTTTCGGAATTATGGAATTTTCAGACTTTCACGTATTACGTGTCGTATTATGCATGTAATATATATATTTATGAGAAGGAAATTTAAGAGAAGGAAAACTCGAAATAAAACCCTATATCAACCTGTCTGACCAGCATGGTATAGTAAGGTCAATTTTCTTTCTACTGTGAAATAGGCTCGAGCCCAACAGTGGGACGTATATGAGCTGAAATGATGATATATTTATATATAAAAAAAAAAGTTTTTATTGGGCCGCCCATGGACACAAATTACTAATGATCATGAATAAACCAATGTTACTTTTCAGAATTTCGATACGTTGAATAACCGCTGCTACACACATTAGTATCTAGCTTTTTTGGGTATCCCTAAAAGTAAGTTGTGTTTTGATTTTCCGTTTAATTACACTCGGACACAAAGGTGATAGATAGATGGTTTTGATTTCGACGATTCAAAAATTCGGCACGGGGCCCGATCTGTCAGACGCTTAGTTTGGGTTTAGGAGGGGTCGTTTGACGATCGCGGCTCTTGCGCCTGAAGGCCGTGGCGACTGAGGCCGTCACAGGCGGGGGAGTGCTGTTGGTGCTGTCCCTGGAGATCGCCAACGCATTCAATAGTCCGTCATTCTGCTGCATCAGGGAGGCGCTCCGGTATCACGGGGTGCCAGCTTACCTGAGGCAGCTAGTGGCAGACTATTTGGAGGGGCGCAGTGTCCTCTGCACCAACCGAGCAGGGGTCGTTGTGCGAACGCCCATGACGTGCGGTGTCCCACAGGGGTCGGTCCTCGGACCCACCCTGTGGAACATCGGCTACGACTGGGCGTTGAGGGGGAGCCTCTTGCCCGGGCTGGGCGTGATTTTTTACGCCGACGACACGCTCGTCACAGCCCGCGGTGGGACGCTAGAAGAGGCGGCAAGCCTGGCGACTCTAGGCACCGAAGAGATCGTCAGGATCGAAGCGTTGGTATTGAGGGTGGCCCTGGACAAGACGGAGGCCCTCTTGTTCCATGGGCGCCACAGGAGCCCCCCATCGGCGTCTCGATCACCGTCCATTCGGTTGAGATCAGCATCCGGGGCCATATGAGATATTTGGGCCTGGTGCTCGACGGGCATTGGTGCCGACCATCGCCAGGGCGATGCTCGACAGCGTCAGGAACTGGGACGCGGTCACAGCCTTCTGCGAGGCAGTAGTCTCGCGGAAGGAGGCGGCGAATCGGTTGCGCGAGGAGCGTAGCCTCGATGAGGCGATCCGCCGCCGGCGACTGGGGCGGCGTAGGCGCGAAGAACTGCGCCTCATGCCGCCCTAGCCGAGGCCGCGGGTGACGTGACCGGGCAATTAGTCCGTCACCCGCTGAGAGGCCAACCGCGTGAGGAAAGATCGACGTCCTCCCAGAGGGGGGGACAATGGGAGGGTACCCCAAATAGGGGGTATTCCGTCGGACCGACCACTGACGTCAAGTCACCCTGCTCCGGTGGTCGGCCCAACGACGAAGGCGACGTGCATCGCGCGTGGGTTGCGGGAGTACGTGCTTACGCCCCTCTGTCGCCCCGGACGGAGTGGTGCGAGGAGCACGCCAACCGCAACCCACCTCCCCCAAAAAAAGGTATAATGATGTATTTGTATACCAATGATATAATCTGTAACAATGCGCACTAAGCGCGCTAAGCGCTTTCTCCCTCTTTTCTTTTCTTTTAAAGAGTAATCACTTTTATTTTCATAAGCCGGATATTAATTACATTTTACAATATTTATGGTCAAAGTATTTAACATATACAATTAAAACTCGTCAAGATTGGGTAGCGCTCCTTCACTAAGGATTCTGTAACATCGTACAAACTTTAATTTTCTCAATACTTTAATAAATTAAAAAGCAGCCCTAAACTACGTTTTATAACTTCTTTAATCATTTACTTTATTTTCTAATATTTTTTTGAGTTTCTCTTCGTCGTCGTACTCTTCAATTATCTGAAGGTCGTGTCTAACTCTGTTCGTGAGCTTCGGCGGTACTCCTCATTAGGCTCCTCCACGAGTTTCTGTCCTCAGCCAAACGGAGAGCGGTGGTGATGGGCAGCTTAAGGATCTCCTTTATTTGGCGAGACCGCGGTAGGGCGATCTGCCGCGGGATCGTTTACTTTCTCCTCTGCCAAGCATGATTTCCCTCTCTAAGTTCTCTGGGCCCCTCCTGGCTACATGTCCGAAGAAAGTTAGTATTTACTGAATGCAAACTATTGACAATCTTGATTTTCTCTTCAATTGATCGAGAATTGATTTATTGGTTCGTTTTGCTGCCCAGGGAATGCGCGATTACTCTGATCGTGGGTTTTATCCCCAAGTAGGCAAATTCTTGGTGAGTGACGCAAATGATTATGTATGGATGAGTGTTATTTTATGGTCTGAATATTATTTTTGTCCTTGAAGTTGTATGTTTTTAAAGACTAAAGACATTTCTGAGTAGGTACTGAGTGGCGTTGTAAAAAGATTTTTTACTTATAAAACTGATGTTTTTTCATAGATGACGATATTAAGTACCGAAAGAAATTAATTACACCCTTGAATTGCAAATGGCGGATCTATTCCCACTTTACGAATATAATGAGAATTAATATAACGTCGATCAATTGTGCTGTAAATTGAACCATTTTTTCCCTTTCGTATCAAAGCGTTGTTCATTTACGGAGAATATATAATTAAACGTTTTTTTTTTGGTTAATTTTCATTGCAAATTAAAATTCTTGGCAGTACCTATTTTAAAAAATATCCTATATTTTTTATACTTATAGTCCATAAAATATAGCTTGATCTCTGTGACAGATGTCAACGAAACCAACGAAGTAAGTTTGAATGAGCGACATGTTTACAATTTCATTTTGTATCAAATATATTTTCATTCTTTTCGTGCCAGTTTTATTGCAACTGAATTGCAATATATTATAAATATAAAAATATTAATATTCATGCCTAAAATGCACCTCGTAAGTACTGAAATACCTGGTAAATATTTTATACAAAAATGACGCTTACGCACGTACAATGTCATACTGGACTGAAAATAAAAAAGAGATGGGACAGTCGATATACGTAATTCGATAACTGATCTTTATTAAATTATTCATAAAAGAAATAAACCCAATACAGTACGTATATAAAACTTTCAACATATTTTTTACAATTAAAACAGACAGTTGCATTATAAAATACATAAATTGAATTAATTAAACATTAAAAAAATTACTTTTTGTCTCAGAGTAAATGATAATATTATGTACTCATTATTGTGAATAAACTAGACATATTTATTTATAAAACAGTCGTAATTGATCGATTGATCTAACGACTGTCCGTATTTAGGTTAAAAATGATGAATGTTCTAGCAGGAACGCTCCAGTGATGACGACAATAGTGACCTAGACCTTGATTGTTGATTGACCTTTTGAATAATTAAAACGGTCAAAAAACAGTTTTGTTTGAAATAAATTCAAAAAGATTTTCATTGATTGTATTTTAATTATAATAGAAAATCACAATTATAAAATAAAGAGTTTTATCGATAAAAAATTACGGACTTTATCGTAAGCGTGACAGGACTAGGGACAACTGTCACAGAGATCATCCTATATTTTATTGACTATAAGAATTTATTAAAAGTTTTTATTCATTCATAGTAAAATACTTTATTTCTTTTTTTGAAAGCGGTTAGTTAAGTTTAGGCATTACTAATTGCTTTTTAATACCTACTTTTGTTCTTCGAGAAAAATTGTAAAAAAATAATAAGGAATACGTTCTTTTGAATACGAATTTTGTTTATTTTTCAAACCCATATACGCCCATTTTAAACAATGACTTTCTTCATAATGGGAGGAAAAGCACTGATTCTACGCTATTAGAGTAAGTTGATGCAGAATTCTTTTTCGAGCTTTCTCGCTTTTGCTTTTTATTTGCTTATAATCTGTGATCGTTGTTTATGACAACCCTAGTATAGTCAGGAGTAAGGCAAGCGATGTGCGACTTGAAAAGAAAATAAACAATAGAGTTTTACGAAAAGGGAAACTCAAAACAAACCCAATCACTAATTCACTTCGTCAGAATTGTACAGTAGATCAATTTCCCTTTTATGGTGGAGGAATTTCATACTTACCAGTAGAACATAAATCGATTGACAAGACAACGTAAATGATATGACTTTGGTAAGACGAAGAGAATATAGCTCTACGCTTGACAGGTGGGTTGGCGATAGAGCTTGGTGATATAAGTCTGCTGGAGATTATTGTTACTCAGAAGAGTGCTGCTGGCCATTCAACTACTGATTTCTTAGGCGATATTTACAATTACTTATAAAATGAAATAAATGAAATGAAATCAAATCAAATCATTTATTCTGCATAGGCCCCTTAAGGGCACTTACATATTGTCAAATTACACGTTTGAATACAATAATCTACCACCGGACCGGAACGCGGCCACAAACTGAGAAGATCCGGCAAGTAACTCAGCGGGCAGTCATTTTTTTTCTTAATCCTTTAAATATACATAATATTATGCTTCGTACAACATATATGGTATTAGCGCCAGTGTGATGCCCTTCGAAATTGTATATATGTATAAATTTTTAAGATTTAATACAAGACAAAAAATAAATATTAAAGCATAAAGAAAGGAAGAAAATATGGCTGGACCAGATCCCACAAGCAGCACCCGATCACGAGTTAACTACTAGATTACTACTAAATTAGTAAATAAATAAAAAAAAATAGAGAAACTCGCGCAGTTTCTTGCCGGATCATCTCAGTGCAGATGCGTTCCGATTTGGTTATAGTTCAAGGTAAAATGTAAAAAAAATGACAATATGTATGTACCCCCGCGAGGTTTGTACATAATAAATGATTTGAATTTGAACTATGGGAAAGTAAAGAGTAGTGACACATGTTGCTCTTAATGGTTACCCATGTATACCCAAAAATATAGCTATTTTAATATTTCGCTACATATATCATTCTACACCGAAAATTTATAATAATGATCATATTTGAACATTAATATTTACGCTCTGGCGACCAACTATGAATTTTACCAAAGGCGTTGCCAATGTAATAAAGATAAACAAATCTATTTATTTTCACTGAGTTATAGGATCCATAGGCCCGGCATATATTAAATGGCCAATATTTCTTATTTCGGGCTATGAACATGGGCAAAGGTTTGAATTATTGCTACATCCCAATGTATTAGTTAGATGTTAAATTTCAGATCCGCGTCCCGAGTATCGCACCAATAACTTTCTTAGAATAAAATGCTATAATTTTATTCAGCCTTTTATTGGTAAATATAAAAATTCCTTTATTATTGTTTGTATTTTAGGAGTATAAGTCTTATTAGTATTTTCTTTGGTTTAGTGACGGAGTAAGAATAGAATTCACGACCTAGAAAAATAAGAAGATATGCAACATTGTATTCTTATTCTGAGGTCAGATAGATATTATTAGTTAGGTACATAACAAATACACACGTTTCCGTGTCGTGACGAAGTAAGAATACAATTAATCACCCCCTATCTTGCCTGTGGGTGTTACAAAGACTAAAAGATTAAATATGTATATAAGATCACATTTTTAGTAAATACTTATAATAGTAAGTTATAGATAGATATAATATCTGTTAGAGTTACTGAATAATCCTCCATAATAGGAGGAAAATTGACCTTCTCTACCACGTTGGTCAGACGGGTTGGTATAGAGTTTTATTTCGAGTTTTCTTCTCTTGCATACATGTTATTTGTTATCTAATGCCTTAGTCATCTTTTACCATACACGGGTAAGAAAGGTGGTGGTTTTAAAATTGTATTCTTCCTCCGTCACTATACGGCAAATCGATAAAATAATGGTCAAAGAATAGGTAAGGACTTCTTGAGCAGTGATAGCTTTTGTTTCACTTTGTTCAGTCCACAATAGTTCTAGTTAAAAATTAAGAGTATTTGAACTCAATTACTAGGTTTACATAATCGAGATACAGGCATACTCAGCAAAGAGAAAATGAAAAATGTTTTTAACTTATCTACTCAGAAAGCTTGGCACATGTGCGCATAACGACTTACTAAAAGTACGTGTGATTGCAAAAAAAACAAAAAACGTATCTTAATGTTACATCTGAAGTAGTAAGCTATAATTTCGATTGTTATAGGATCGATTGCCATGTAGAATAATGTTTAATTGGTTGTTAATTTGGTTGAAGTTTATTTTCGTGAATTGTAGATTTGAATACTCACTGAATTATTTCTTATTATCATCATTCATCGTTTTAATTTATATACGTCGCACTGTTAAGTTCGAGCCTCCTCCACAATTGGAGAGAAATTACCTTACTATACCACGCTGGTCAAACGTGTTGGTATAGATTTTAATTTCGAGTTTTTTAAACGGTTTTATTTAGCTTACCCCGTTTGTTTATTTTTTTCTTTGTTGGGTCAAATTTAGTAATTCAAATTTCACCCTCTTTCTGTCAATCGATTGACCTGAAATTTGATATACGCCTTTGGTTTTGGTGACAATACAATTATGTATAGTCAATATTTTTGTAAATTCAAGATGGCCGCCATTACAAAATGGCGGATAACCTATTTTTTTTAACCCATCAATATGGGTATCAAATGAAAGAGCTTGACAAGTAGAATACAATGCACTATACAAATTCCAAATCTAAGATGGCCGCCGCTACAAAATGGCGGACAACCTATTTGTTTTTCAATCCCATTAATATGGGTATTAAATGAAAGGGCTTGACAAGTAGAATACAGTGCTCTATACAAAATCAATATAAAAACTAAAACTTGAAAATAAAAAAGGAAAGAAATAATTTTTAAATTAAACGATTTTATTGTAAAGAAACAGTAAAAATAAAATCGTGGGGCACGTCAAATATCTACAATCGTCGATTAAAATGTTTGTTTTGTAGTGTCCCACGATTTTATTTTTTCTGTTTCTTTACAATAAAACCCTTTAAGTTAAAAATATTTTTTTTCTTTTTTTCTTGTATAGATGTTATATGCATATGTAATCCCTAAGGCGACTTTACGGTACCTACGGGCAAGAAAGCAAGGGTGGTGAACTGTATTCTTAGTCCATTACAACGCGAAAAATGTATTTCTTAATGTAGACTATAGATAATAGAATTTCGTAAGGTAGACTAAAAATTTTCTCCATAATCAGTATTCGTTTTCTTAAAGCAAATTTCATCATCATCATCGCAGCCTACTTACGTCACACTGTTGGCCTCGGGCCTCTTCCACAATGGGTGGGAACATGACCTACTATACCATGCTGGTTCGACATGTTAGTATAGGATTTCATTTCTAGATTTCCTTCTCTTGCACAGACGTTATGTCAAAAATCAAGACATATAATATATATCACTTTTTTATGGGTGGGCTATGGTAAGCGTACGCGCGGTCCATTCCGTCTGGGGCGATGAAAGGACGGCGCGCGGGCCCATAACCCACCCGTACCCACGTCACCTCGTTGTTGAGCCGACCACCGGAGCAGAGTGACTTGTCGTCAGTTGTCAATATATATCACTTACTCGTCTTTTACGACTTTCACGGGCAAGATAAGGAGTGCTAAATTGTATTTTTACTCAGTACTCAAAAAAGCGAATTTACCTCAGAGAAATTTTCACTTTTATATAGAATATTAAATTTGCCTATTCGATCTTGAAATGCCCACTAAAACTATTGATCAAACAAACACATCAAATAGTATTGCAAGAATATACCAATCAGATACGTATTTTTATCCTTTAATAACAATAAAGCTACCCATTATAATGGCGGTTTCGTTTTATATAAATTGCATGTCAAGAGAAAGTTTGTTTATCAAATGAAGAAAATTTAGATAAAGGAACGCTATAATAAATTGTTTTTGTAACATAATAATGGTGATGTCTGCTATTTATTTTTTGGTAAGGTTTTTTATTCGCAAGCTTAAATAATAAAAACGAAAAATTGAGTTCTTCATGAATAAGTTTCGTCATTTGTCATTTCTTTTCGATGTTGAAAACCAAATTGTAAGGATAGGGCGTACAGCTTGGTGTTATTGTTACGATACGTTCAGTGCAGTATACGTTCTCTTTCTTACCATGCAGAATAAATTTTCGATATTGCGTTTGTGAACTGCACGATATTTTTTTTTGTATTTAAACTATTCGAATAAAAAGGTCATTCACAAACATGTCGCTATACCAATACGGGGCTCGAGTCTAACTGTGGTACAAATATGAGCTGAAATGAATGATCACCCAGATACCCATTAACCAGACAAAGAAATTTATAGAAAACAATACAATTAACCCGGAATGATATAATCATTTGTATTTTTATGGCAATTGTATTTTTATTGATACTTTTATTGAAACAGAAAGCAGTTAATAATAGAGATTATCATTATTGTGTCACGATTATGATTTTTTGTGCCTTAATATCGAATACCTACTGTCATTTTAATGACCACTTTTATCGCTCAATTTTATTATGTACATATTTAGTATTTTTACTGATATATGTATGTATATACTAGCAACCCGCCCTTGTTTCGCTTTGGTTTCAGTCGTCTTACCCACGTAGTTCCCGTTCCCGTGGGATTACCAGGATAAAATATAGCTTATGTTATGCCCTGATAATATAGCTTTCCATCGGTGAAAGAATTTTTAAAATTGGTTCCGTGATTTAAGCGTGAAAGCGTAACAAATATACAAACTTACTTTCGCATTTATAATATTAGTAAGGATAAGGATTAAACACCATTCATCTGAGATTAACATTGGAATTAAGTATTAGGAAGATGTTATCACTGCTTGACTACACCATTACGATTTTTCTTTGAAGTATTATAACTTTTCTTTTTTGGTGCATTAGAGAAAAATGGTGAATTTGAGATTGATTTTTATGATGCGCGCTCACAGCGACACGAAAACCCGACACCCTGAAATTAGCTACTCAACATTTTTATGATGCGTGCGCCTACTGTCACAGATGTCAATTAGATAATGCGTTATAATAACACTTTTAATGTACTAAATACCTTTTTTCTATTATTAGTGTCGTTATTTTTTTTTTATTGTAGCAGTGGCAAACGAGCAAACAGTACACCTGATGGTAAGTGTTGCTGCCGCTCATGGACCTTTACAAGGCAGCTGCCTACCGTGAAGAAAGTGAATGGAGTATGAATGTGTGCATTGAGGCTCGGTGATACCAAAGGCACCACCAAAACCCTCCACACGCAAACACCCTCAGAAAGTTGGGCTTCCGGCTCTCTCGCTCACCGAACGAAGCGCAGTAACAAATTGCTACTACTCAGACGTCGATTTTCTGCGAGAGCGTGGTACTACCCCAGACGGACCAGCCCGCGGCTGTAGACAGATAACTGTCGACAGTGTGGTCCTACCACTCTTAGATTCCACAAACGTTGGATAATGCGAAGGATAAAACGTTTAGAAAGATTTTAATCTTGTTACGGCAAAGAAGTATAACTTCTTACGTGCGTACATAAGTACACACACACTTTTTATTTGTAATCAATAATTTATTTGCAAGTATGGGTAAAAATATGATCTTACAACAGATTTTCCAGCTCTTCCATATTTCACAAGGCATACAAAATTTTAGAATTATATGTACATTGTAATATTACAAGAGAGTCAAGGCTATCTAGAGTTTAAATATTTATTTCTTATAGTAGTATACAATACAGCAATCCTAATATATTAAACGAATTGTATTCATAGTTCAACTTGGGTAAATTATGAAATATTTGTACTTTATAATATAACTAAGTATTCTGATTGTAATACTGTGTCTGTATACCATCATCATCATATCTTATTTACGTCTCAATGTAGGGCTTGAACCCTACCCCTACCCTACCCTCCTTCAAAATGAAAGGGAAATCGCCGTCTGTTCCCTCCGAGTTCAGAAGAAAGGGCGGCGCGGTGATACTAAAGGCATAACCAAAACTCACCCCACTCCCTTAGAAACAAAACACCTTTAGAAAGCTGAGCTTATGACTCTCTCGCTTATGGAACGACGTGCAAGATAAATTGCTACTATTGAGATGTCGATTTTGTGCGAGAGTGTAGTACGGTAGTAGGCACGTGGCTATAGTCAGAAGACTGACAACAGTGTGGTCCTACGATTTTTTTGATGTGAAACATCTATAGGCGAGGGTGAACCCGATTGTCGCGTGGCGTTTAACGCCACGCTTCGCAGTTCCCTCTTAATTAACTATTAAATAAATATCCGGATACATATATCTACATTTTTGTAACGAAACTATAGTGCGATTTAAATTTTTGTACAACGCCATCTAGTGCACTCAAAGTAAAACCTATATTGTATACTAATGAAAATAAATGTTTATAGAATAAAAATTTAGAAAAAAATTTTATGTGGCAAAAAATCCTAATATTATTTTTATTAATACTTCATGCTATATTAATTCCTGTCGTAATCTGTTTTTTATGCATATATACCTACTTGTACAAAATAATTTAGATGTTTCACATCTGCCAGGCATCCTGAGTGACGGCTCACTTTTTTTTTTCAAATAATATATTACAGTAAATATTCTAACTTGTTCGTAACAGATTGAGAATGAATTTCAAATAACTTCGAACTTTAGAATCTTTAGTCTAAATATATGCTGAATAAGGTCCATATATTATAAAACTTAGATATGAGTCAATAAAGATAACTCGAGATTTATTCATATAAATATTTATAAGAATCTCTGATAAATATTAATACAGTAACAAATCGCAAAGATCACAAACAACTTCTAAACAAGCTTCGTCTTTTGTAAATAGTTTTGACAATTTTCTGCGATGCGAGGAGCAAAATATGTGGCCTAAATATTCGATTCTAACTTTGAATAGATTGAGAACTTGTAAGGAAGTTTCTTGGTATGTAGAAAGATAAGCAGTTTATTATAGGGTTGGTAACAATTATCCTTATTTCTAATTACTGATTAGGATTTTTCTAAACAATATTGTTTACAACACGTTTAGTGTTAGTTCTAGTGTGAAGCCCATTAAATCAAGATGTAATACCAATACTTAATGCAAACGATCATCATCATCATTTCAGCCTATCGCTGTCCACTACTGGATGTAGGCCTCCCTCATGTTACGCCACAAAGTGCGGTCGTGTGCCGCCTGTATACAACGACGCTCAGCAATTTTCACAAGATCGTCGGTCCACCTTGCGTCCTATACTGCGTCGTGGCATACGTGATCGCAACTCAAGAACCTTTCTTGCGGTTATCAGTTCCTCAAGCGATGTGTCTTGCTCATTGCCACTCCAGCGTGCTAATTTTTCGTGCTATGTCGGTTACACCCGTTCTTTTGCTGATTTCCATATTACGATTTCTATCTTGCTGAGAAATCCCGAACATAGTCCGCTCCATAGCACGCTGAGTACTTTGAGCTTGGTTATGAAGCCTATATTTAGGGATCACGTTTCCGTGCCGTAAGTCATCACTTCATCAGCCCAAAGGCACTACCTCTACATGAGTTAACTACTAAGACAGCCATCACGCCTCTCAATCACCTTGAAGCAATGCCTTCAACTACAGCCGCTTAACGTGGCCACTGCAAGCAGAGATCTTTCAGTGAGGCTGAGCAACGCCTTGCTCACGAGTCCTATATGTGTTTCCTATACGTGCTGAGCTAGCATAGAATCATCGTCAGTCTCGTCAACTAAATAAAGAGGACATCGTAATATATATCGGCATCGTCATGGCTTTCACTCTGATGTCCGTATAGACATCCTTAGCCTCACGTTGACAGTGAACAATGCTGTTGCCGTTAGTCGGTAAACAGTTTTAGAATACGAGCTTCTTGCTGAGAACTGGTAATATTTGTGAATGAACTGAGTACATGGATAGTGTAGTGGTTAAGATACTAACCTAACGTGCCAAGGCTCGATGCCCACGCAGGATAATACTTTTTGGGATCCACAGATTATTGTTCTGCGTTTAAGTGTAATTTGTGTCCGTCAATCGCATATTTATGAAATCCTCCACAGTATAATGACTTTTTATGCATAAAAATCCTCGACAAATGAGAAAATCTAAAGAAAACGCCAACATCACTTTTTATGATCGACTTAGCATGCGAATGAGGGACTCCATCATGGTCTTATCGTGCTCATTCATTCAACTAACGAGAAAATGTATATATAATAACTCCAGTGATACTAGTATAAACTATAGGTAAAGCAGAGTAATACGCAAATATAAGAACAATAATCAATTTACTTTACAAATTTTGGTTTGATATAGTTTTTAGGAAATATATTGTAAAAAAGAAAAGACAACTTACCAAAATAAACAACCTTTGTTTATAATTCACGTTTGTACAAACCTAAGTCTTGGTATTAACAAGAATTTTTTATTCATAACTCATTTCATTCATACATGAATTCGTTTAATCTTTTACGCATTCATTCGATTTTTCATTCATTCTCCTCAGTAAACATTCTTTCATTCAATAAATCATGATTCCAGAATAAAAAAAAAATATACGTGATTGTAAGTGGTAATTATTGCTAGTGCTCATAGACTTTTATACACACTGACATGCCTATCGCAGTTACCAATGTTTGTATTTGAGAACTAGCAACCCGCCCTCGCTTCGCTTCGGTTATAGTCGTTTTACCCGCGTAGTTCTCGTTCCCGTGGGAATACCGGGATAAAATATAGCCTAGTTTACGCCCTGATATTATAGCTTTCCATTGGTGAAATAATTTTTGAAATCGGTTCAGCCGTTTTGAAGATTACCCGGAACAAAGAGACAGACAGACAGTCAGACAGACAGACAAAAATTTTTTAATCGCTATTTTAGGCATAGGTGTCGTGCAAATAACCGTGTGAGCATGAAAAAAGCCTATTATTTTGACATTACAAACAGACACTCCAATTTTATTTATTGGTATAGATTATTGTTTGAGCTTTCAGTGAAAGGTTTTTACGCAATAAGTGTCTTTAAAGCGGAATATAAACTTCGAATACTATAATTATTGTTATATATATTTTAGTTACTAACCCTGTAAGTAGGTGGGAATACCCGCTGATACTGCCCTAGCCGAAGCCGGTGATTGGACCGGGGAATAGTCCGTCACCAGTAAACAGGTTGACCACGCGAGCGCAGCAACAACAGTAGCGTCTCGGGGCGTTGGCGGGAGATGCGGCCTGAAAGGGTAACAGCTGGCCATGATCGTCAAAGATTCAACAGTCAGCCCATTTCGTTGGAGAAGGAATACGGCGGGCTATGGAGCCGCCCGCCACCCTTTCAGCCCTTGGTCAGTCCAATAGTGATGGATAAGGTATATGATGCCTTATGTTGCCGCGTGCTGCCTCCGGACCGAAGGAATGGTGTCTATCTAGACTATGGGCTACCCAAAAAGGATGATGTTTTGTACGATCGACAATAAGAATTTAGTGTACAGTTCAAAATGATTTCTGTTATTTTTAAGCAAGTGAAATAAACTTATTTTTTATAGATTTTGTCACGACTATATTGAATTTCCCGACCACTTTCAAACTTGCTTCATACACTTTTCAAAGTTCATGGACACAAGACGACAGTAGTCCCCCCCCCCGTAAAATCCATAAAAATAATAATTTCTGATGTGTACACGAGTATTACACATCTATACTAATATTATAAAGAGGAAAGATTTGTTTGTTTGTATTGAATAGGCTCCAAAACTAATAGACCGATTTCAAAAATTCTTTCACCAATAGAAAGCTATAATATCAGGGAGTGACATAGGCTATATTTTATACCGGTATTGCAAAGGGAACGGGAACTACGCGAAGCGAGGGCGGGTTGCTAGTTGTAAATTAAACTATTTTTCGGATTTTAACGCGTTTGTATCTGTATTATGATTGCTCGATGTTTTAAACATTTTACAGCATTTATGCTCACGGGAGGACCATTAAAATAGTTTTATTTTATATAAATCTTCATAAAAAAGGGTTTTATTTTTAGCAGACTTTAAAAAAGGAGGAGGTTTCTCAATTCGACCGTATAGGTATATGCTTTTTTATGTTTGTTCGCGGATAACTTGGTCGTTTATGAACCGATTTTGATGATTATTTTTTGTTGGAAAGGGTATACTTACCAAATAATCCCATGAAAATTTTATCGAAATCAGACAAGTGGTTTTTGAAAAATCAACAAAAATCTAATAAAAATATCTACATTGTCATTATTGAAGGCGGTTTCTTTTTTTGCAAAAAATAATTATGTATAAAACTGTTTCAATTTTATGTAAGATTGATTAATATAATTTCATTCACAGCGTAATATGTTTTTGTATACGGTTAGTTCATGATGATGATGATTCACAATGAGTCACGCAGAACATTGCTGACAAACAGAATTATTTCGAAGGCAGTCCATTGGAATACGCGTTCAGACTGAATCTGTGTTGTATTATGAGGATTGGACTCGAAATGGTGGACTCTATCAGGAATCATATCAGACACGTAGAGTCCCTATATCGTGATTGCGTGTCAATATCAGACCTTTATATGCGTTCGTGATATGATTCAGTGATAAGGGTATGGTGATCGAATTGGGCAAACGGTACATATGTGGACATCGTCCAAAGAACCCCTATCCTTAACCTTTTGTACGTTTGTAAATACGTTTAATTATAGGCAATGTATTAAGTTTAGATAAAATTTAAAAAAAAATATGTGTACTTATGTACGCACATAAGAAGTTATACTTTCTTTAGCGTAACACGATAAAAATCTTTCTAAAAATTTTATCCTTCGAGTTATCCTACGTTCATAGAAAAACGACACTAATAATAAACAAAAGGTATTTTATGCATTGATAGTTTTATTATAACGCATTATCTAGTTGACATTTGTGACAGTGTGTACGCGCATCACAAAAAATGTTGACTCGCTAACTTCAGGGTGTCGATTTGGCGCGATTACGTGCGCCTCATGCCGCCCTAGCCAAGGCCGCGGGTGATGTGACTGGGGAATTAGTCCGTCACCCTCCGAGAGGCTAACCGCGTGAGGAAAGTCCGACGTCCTCCCCGAGGGGGGGATGTCGGTCAATGGGGGGGGGGGGTACCCCTAAATAGAGGTTATTCCGTCGGGCCGACCACTGACGTCAAGTCACCCTGCTCCGGTGGTCGGCCCAATGCGAAGGCGACGTGTCATGGGTGGGTTACGGGTGTGCGTGCTTACGCCCCTCTGTCGCCCCGGACGGAGTGGTGCGAGGAGTGCGTCAACCGTAACCCATCCTCAAAAAAAAAAGGGTTGTCGATTTTTGGTGGCGGTGTGCGCATGTATCGTATAAAATTACTCGCATCATTTTTCCCCAACGCGCCAAAAGAAGTATAACTTCATTTCAAGATTCACGATTCAGGGAGCATCAGGAGAATGTTTAGCATAAACATACTAAAAAACTTATGCCATCAGCTGTGATCGCTAAGCCGCCTGCTAAGTGTGGCGATTAAGCATTAACCCACTCAGGGATAGGGATGAAAATATCGGAACCAAAAACATCGATGTATCGATACATCGATGTTAGATAACCAACATCGATGTACAAAAACATCGCCCTGATCGATGTTTTCTAGAAATCTTTGCAATAAGCTTTTTTTTTTAGCTAAATCAAGCATATTTTTTACACGAAACACCAGCATTTGCGTGATGTTAGGACCTTTTTTGCAGGCTCTGCTAAAGTACCATTCATTTTAAATCGTGCAGGCAAAACATCGATGTCAAAACACCGTATAAAATAACATCGATAATGAACATCGATGGCAAACATCGACGTTTTCTTATTGGAACATTGATGATTCAAAAACATCATTGTATCATTTGCATCCCTACTCAGGGAGGCCTATGTCCAGCGTTACACTTTTATAGCATGAATTTAAAACGTGATATCTTTACAAAGACAATGAAGTATTTAATTACTTATTCTATCTCTTCAACGTCATTATAGCCCAGACACGTCCCACTGTTGGGATTGGGCCTCCTCCATTAAGGGAGGGAAATTGACCTACTATACCACGCTAGTCAAACGTGTTGGTATAGAGTTTTTTTCTTCTTGCGTAGATATTTTATGCATAATAAATAGCCCTTAAAAGATGACCTTTCACGAGACCGACGGGCAAAAGACCCCTCTTTTGGTGGTGAATATACTAGTACTAGCTGACCCAAAAGACGTTGTTCTGTTCAAATAAAACGCCATCTACCGGGTCCAATTGTGAATATAAATCATTCTCGAATCCCCTTGAGCATACACAAATTACTTACTCAATTCGGTCAAGTGTCAACAGATATCGCCATCTGTTAAAATCGTTTGGAGTTCATAGATAATTGTGACTGTCAATTAATTATAGACAAATAATTTGCAATTAAATAATATTGCGACTATAAATTAAGATGTAAGCTATCCTATCTTTCAAGTTGGATCAAACTGCACACGGTGTGCAAAGATTAAAATCGGTTAAGTAGTTTAGGAGTCCATCGCGGACACACAACGTGACACGTAATTTATATATATTAAGATAAGATTAGTAGTATTCTTACTCTGTCACCACACCAAAGAGTTTATCTCTTAAGTATGAAGAAATAACTAGTATCGCCCACATGGCGCCTGAGAGGATGTGTTCGGAAGGTTATAGGATCGCTGGTCATCCCATAAATCCTCCATCCGGGCGACCTCTAAAAAGTTCTTTAAAAAAGAACTAGAAACATAATTAGAATAAACGTATTTCTAAATATTCACAGATTTGTTTTGTTTATACCAATAAATAAAATTGGAGTGTCTGTTTGTAATGTCAAAATAATAGGCTTTTTTCATGCTCACAGGGTTATTTTCACGACACCTATGCCTAAAACAAACTAAAAATTTTTGTCTGTCTCTCTGTCTGTTTGTTCCGGGTAATCTTCAAAACAGCTGGACCGATTTCAAAAATTCATTCACCAATGGAAAGCTATAATATCAGGGCATAAACTAGGCTATATTTTATCCCGGTATTCCCACGGGAACGGGAACTACGCAGGGAAGACAACTGAAACCGAAGCGAAGCGAGGGCGGGTTGCTAGTCTACACTAAAAATCGAATTTTTGTAATATACAGTTGATATATTTTTGATATTTACTGAAAGGTCGTTTATCAAATTTCATTAATTGGCTACAAAAATAGAAAAAAGAAAATACCAAAAAGAAAATACTAATAGTTTCAACAAATTTAGGACGTCCTAAGTTTGTAGAAACTAAGCTCAACTTTTATTTAACCTTAGTTTTAATCACTACGAGTATAATTCTTTCATCTATGGAAAGCTATAATATCAGGGAGTAATATAGATTATATTTTGTCCCGGAATTGACACGGGAACGGGAACTACGTAGCTAAGGCAACTGAAACCGAAGCGAAGAGAGGGCGGATAGCTAGTAATAAAAACAAAATATTTACGGCATCTACCAAATAAGAAGAAGCCATATCAAAGAAAACAAAAATCTGAAGAATGAAATAAATGGTTTGGCGAGCTTACATAAACATAATGTTCATTCATGCTTCAAATGGATTTGAAGCCGAACCATCCTGAGGATGCCTCGTTTAGAGGCGAAACACGTGTCGAATGAATATTCGAAGTTCTGCGGAAAATTGCAAGTTGATGTTCTGGAAGGTGCTCATCACGTGAGAGTAAGATTTTCTTATTTCCTAGTCCACCTTATTCCTATCCCGCATTCCTTTCATTGAGGTGTGCGGTATATTGATTACCGTGGGAAAGTGGTGGGTCTCCCTTCCTTCCTTCCATTTCAGAATAAAAATGGATTTCCGCTATGTATCGCCTAATTCAATCAATTATAAACATAATGTCTTAGAAAGATATTAAGAAGACAACTCATTGCATAGACACCAAGCAAATTGAGATAAACACAGGAAAATTATAAAATCTGAAGCATATTTTTTTTTTAAATTCAAAATACTTGCTGGATAAGTGTTTAACTGAAACTCCTTTGTATTAACAAAGTTTCATTCATATATTGTTATCTGTTGTTTGCGATCGATTAGCCATATATCTTTTTATTTTTTTAACCCACTTAATTTGTAACTAACAAGTGAATTTTAGCGTTTAGTTCTTTATTACATAATTACTAATGAGATCTATACATGATGACTTATAAGCGCATATACCTCAGTGTCTGAAAACACAGGTTTATGACCAGTGTGTGTTACCAGTGGTGACTTACGGCACGGAAACGTGGTCCCTAAATGTAGGCCTCCTAACTAAGCTCAAAGTCGCTCAGCGTGCTATGAAGCGGGCTATGCTCGAGATTTCTCTGCGAGATAGAATTCGAAATATGGAAATCCGCAAAAGAACAGGTGTAACCGACATAGCACAAAAAATTAGCACGCTGAATGGGCAGGCCATATCGCTTGAGGCACCGACAACCGCTGGGGAAGAAAGGTTCTCGAGTGGCGACCATGTATCAGTCAACGCAGTGTAGGACACCACTTGGTGGATCGACGACCTGGTGAAAGCTGCTGGGTGTCGTTAGATGCAAGCGGCACAAGACGGCACTCTGTGACGTAACATGAAAGAGGTCTACCTCCAGCAGTGGACGGCGATAGACTGAAATGATGATGATGATGATAAAAGCGCACCCGACAACTTGCCGTCATGCAACAATATTTTCAGGATTTGGCAGCTGGATATTAAAAGCCCTTTTGAAAAAATAAAATACGTTTGTCGTAGATCAACAATTTTTCCTTTTACATGAACTTTCTTTCCTAAGGTAGTAGATCGGCCACTTGTGCTTTATCATACCTATAATGCAGCCCTAGCTTAACTGGTACGTAAAATTTTAGTCTCTATACGATTTTCCTAATCTAATGTATTTTATAACTTTAATCAGAATAAAACTGTTGAATCATCACGTTGATTAATTGTTTTTATTCACTCGAAACTCCAAACATTAATTGTAAACTCCCACACATGACTTGTATTTTATGTACTACAATTTAACATTCCGTAATCAGAAGGGTTTCAGTTTTTATTACCGCAAAGGGTTGGATAATATATAGGAAAACTGGATTTGGATATATAACTTTTAATTCTCATGGAATAAGTGTTCTATACGGACAATATCGGCTAATATAAATTCAAATCCTTTATTATGTATAAACCCCGCACGAGCACTTACATACTGTCATTTTCATTACATTTACCTTACCTTAAATTACTAACGGATCAGAACGCGACTGCACTGAGAAGATCCGGCAAGAAACTCAGTGAGATTGTCTACTTTTATATTTATTTACTAGTTTTATTGAAATAAAATTATATACAACAACATATCTATTAATAGCTCGAGTGTGATGCCTTTCGAACCATCATATAATACAGTTATTAAATGTAATGAAAAGGTACCATGGCTGGACCAGATCTCGCAAGCGTCACCTGATCACGAGTTAACCACTAGAGCAGCCATCAATCAATCAAGAAATACTGTCTACTTAAACAGATAATTTTCTGATGGTAGTGTCCGTTAAAGTTTCGAGAATTTTCTGATAATAGTAAACGTTAAAATAGAAAGTTAATTAGTAATTTTTGTATACATATTACGTTTGATCAATGTATTTTTATGATTGCATATCGTAATCATTCACCATCTTACTGCATAATGCCGCAGTGATTAAGATCTAACTTCCCAAGTGTCGCAAGTTCGATTACTTCGAATATTTTTTCGCATGGTGACGAAGTAAGAAAACTATTTACCATCCCCTCTCTTGGCCGTGGGTATCGTAAAAAACGACTTAGGGATATCTTATGCATATAACAACTATGAAAAAGAAGGAAAACTCGAAAGAAAACTATATGACAAAACATTTGACTAACGTGGTATAGTAGGCCAATTGCCCTCTCATAGTGGAAGAATCCCCAGCACAACAGTGAGAGATATATGGGCTGAGATGATAATGACAGAAATTGTACGTTTTGTATAAGTTAAACATTGGACCTACATACCTATTATTGTACTCAATTTTCATTTTGCTTCCTCCTTTCAATTGCCACAAAGATGTCTACTACCAGGAATAGGCCTCGTCACAAAACAACAATTTTGAGGAGAGCGCTACTGCCCACTCCTTCGGTACTGCCCTAGTCAGTATTTATGATTCTCAAGCGCAAAATAAAAACGAAAACATGTCTGCAATTCATACGTGGTAGAAGTGAAATCTTATAATTCATCAATCAATCAAAAATTTTGTAGTAACTTAATACTACGCATTTACGCACAAACACTGATTAATACACGTACAAGGAATAAGAAACACTATAATGCTTCCTATCTTATTTTCTTGCACGATAAATCTTATTATGTGTCCGTCTCTTTTTACTGTCACTTTTTTGTTTCATCGACATTCAAATCACAACGATGCTAAAGAAGTTTTCACTTCAATAAGAGCTTGCACATTGTATTCTTAACCTTTCACTACACTGCCAGAAAATTTTATAAAATTTGAAAAAGGAAACATTAATGGAAACATAATAAAATTCGTAAAAATATACTTAATTCATATACAAATAGAAATAGAGTAACTAGAATAAATAAAATAAAAATTAAATATTTAAAAGTGGATTTACCTCAGATGAAATACATCCCTCCATCAACCCGTAGACGTCTCCTGTTGGACATATATCTCCCCACGAGAAAGCCACGCAGAACAGTCCTGCACCTAACGGTTCCTAGCTATTTTCAGAATATCGTCAGTCCGCGTAGGAGGAGCACGTCCCTCGTAGTCACCACTCCAGAACCTTGCTCTACGGTATTCGACGAGCGATATGGTTTGCTTATTACCATTTCAATGAACTAATTCTTCGATCTATGTCGGTTAGTCCGCTACATAGCACGTTGAGTGGGTTTGAGCCTTTTTAAGAGACTGACATTTAGAAACCACGCTTCAATGCCGTATGTCATCGCTGGTAACACACACACACACTAATTACAAAACTTTGTTTTCATCACTGCAAAATATTGGACGAGAAGGTACCCCAGCTTGAATCATTTAACTTATCTTACCCAACTGACAAGATAAGCGATAATATGACTGACAGATAGTCATTAGATAATAATGCCGCAATTTGATTATTATTCATAATACTCATGTTGATCTAATTGGTAAGGCGTCATAATTATCATAGGTCATATATGTCCTACTATTGGGCTCGAGCTTCCTCCACAAAGGGAAGGAAATAGCCTTACTATATCACGCTGGTCAGACATGTTGGTATAGGGTTGTATTGCGAGTTTTCCATCTCTTGCACAAATGTTTTGCATATTATATCCCTTAGTCGTCTTTGCCGACACCCACGGGCAAATAAGGGAGTAGTGAATTGTATTCTTACTTCGTCACCACACGGAATTGGTAAGTCCATGGAAATGATTTGTAGGCTCAAGAGTCACTGGTTGACCGAGCTTCACTCGGTATACTTTTGTTGTATTTTTATCGAATTTATTTAAATATATATTAATAAAAAATAAAAATTGAATAATGAAAAAATATCAAAAATTACAAAAAGAGAATAATAATAACATCGAGATTCGATCCAACGTTGTTTGAATGCCAAAACAAAACAAAAAGAAAACTGGACAACTTCCCAACTGAGCTATTGTAACTCTTGACAATGACGACGAAATTCGAATCCCTATTCAGAGAATGTTAATAACATTATATGTCATTGTATTGTTTTGCTAAAAACACCGACAAAACAACATTTTCTATAAATAAAACCATCAAAGGATGGAGAAAGGATCACTAACATGTCCAGACATCCAAACGTGGCATCATTGAGAGCCTCTATTGAAGCAGCATTCGCCGATATGGACCGAGCTTCTTTAAAACGGGCCTGCAATCGCTTCAGACCGAGAATGGAGACAGTCATTCGAGCAGAAGGGGGTTATATAGAATAAATGTATTGTTTAAATTATAATTGTTTAATTTATAAACAATTTAATAACTGATCAAATCATGAACTTCTCAATTTTTGCAATGAAAATTATGTTTCAAATAAATGGTCAATTTGTCGGGATTTTGGTGCCGCAGCCTGTATATATATATATATATATATATATACAATTGCTCGTTTAAAGATATAAGATAAACTCAGGCCTCCTCCACAATGGAAGAGAGTTTGCCCTACTATACCATGCTGGTCAAATATCATAGTAGATTAGCATATTTTTTACTCCATTTTTAAAGGATAACAACCGTTTGATTTTTTTTTTGTATCGCGTCTATAAACAATTTATAGATACGGATAATGCCCAAACTCCTGGATTATCATATTCAGGGGTCGATCAAACGATCCTCGGCTTGAAGTTTGCTACTTAGAACACTACGCCAGGGCTTGAATTTTTGCGACGAGGACACGGCGCAGCATACGCTCGAGGCCTGCGCCGCTTGGGCCACGCAGCGCCGTGAACTCGTCGCAATCATCGGTGCCGACCTGACGCTGCCGGCCATCGCTAGGGCGATGGTCGACAGCGTCGGGAATTGGGACGCGGTCGCAGCCTTCTGCGAGACAGTGATCTCGCAGAAGGAGGCGGCGGATCGTCTGCGCCAGGAGCGCAGCCTCGATGAGGAGATCCGCCGCCGGCGAATGGGGCGGCGCAGGCGCAACTACCTGCGCCTCATGCCGCCCTAGCCGAGGCCGCGGGTGACGTGACCGGGGATTAGTCCGTCACCCGCCGAGAGGCCCACCGCGTGAGGAAAGACCGACGTCCTCCCCGAAGGGGGGACGTCGGTCGATGGGTGGGTACCCCACGTAGGGGGTATTCCGTCGGGCCGACCACTGACGACAAGTAAACCTGCTCCGGTGGTCGGCCCAACGACGAAGGCGAGGTGGTTTTCGGGTGGGTTGCAGGAGTTGCGTGCTTAAGCCCCTCTGTCGCCCCGGACGGAGTGGTGCGGAGGCGCGCCGACCGCAGCCCACCCAAAAAAGGGCTTGAATTTAGCTATTTAAAACACTACGCCATCTGTGCAAGAGTGTATTTTATACTCGTATATTGTTCATTAACGCGAAATTTAATTTATTACAGCTAGACATGTTACATTTTTACAATCAAATCAAATTAAGGTTACAGAATTATTATTTTTTATTTGTCTCATGATAGTTCACCGAGTATAACGAAACTAAAGCGTGGACGAATTTTAGTTTTATAAAAATATAAATGGAGATTATAAGTCAGTTAGGTATACTTGTATGTAACTTACGTTTTTACAATATCATCATTCATCAAACGAAATTCAGAATCAAATGGAGCAATACCACAGAATCAAACGGAATCACAGAGACAAAACGGAACGAAACGGAGTTTGATGAGTACAATTCATCAAATCCCATTAAAAGCGTATATGATTAGAGATTATTGCCCTATTTAAATAGTACCTGTTCACAATTTCAACTGTTATTTTTGCCCAGGAACTTAATTGTCGATTCTGAAATTGAAGTAATTAAAATGACTCCGTAAAACTCCAGCCACCTATCAGTGAAAGTTCTACTAAAATATACAGTTATTTCAGGGATCAAGCGAAGAAACAAACACACTAACATTTTTATTTTTTTTTTTTGTAGTAAGTTTATGTGGATACAATGTAAAAAATACATTCAGCAAAAATGTAATTTTTACACTTCAGATATTTTTCTTTTATTTGTATAGACTTTCAGAAATTTCTAGCGTACCGTTTATGAAGAAGAAGATAATAAGCTTTTATTTTTGAATCAGGTGATTATAGCCAAATTTGCGAAGCCATAGCTGATAAAGTCGACATAATACAGATCCTCGCCTACAAGATTTACTACTAATCCATTCCAAATTATTCATTTAAAGTTGCATGCTCTACTGGTTTCTACAAAGGATAGTTGTATTATTGTATTGTTAGTAATCTAAATTCTATATGAAACTGAGTAAGTAGTATGTTAATTTATTTGCGGGTGACGTGATTAGTCCGTCACCCGCCGAGAGGTCGACCGCGTGAGGAAAGACCGATGTCCTCCCCGAGGGGGAGACGTCGGTCGATGGGAGGGTACCCCACGTAGGGAGTATTCCGTCGGGCCGACCACTGACGACAAGTAAACCTGCTCCGGTGGTCGGCCCAACGACGAAGGCGAGGTGGTTTTCGGGTGGGTTGCGGGAGTTGCGCCCCTCTGTCGCCCCGGACGGAGTGGTGCGGAGGCGCGCCGACCGCAGCCCACCCACAAAAAAAAAAATGAAAATGTTAATTTAATTGTATGACGTGTTAGATGTGTTTAGCTTTTAGAAATACTAGTCAGATTTGAATAAAAAAGTTTGTTTTACATTTAACTTATTTAGAGGCCGTGTGATAATGAGTTAAGAATACAAACCACCACCCCTTTTATTATATGTAGGTATCATAAAAAAGGCTAAGGGATATAATATTTTCCATGACCTCGTGGACCTTTGCAAGGCCGCTGCCTACCGCGAAGAGAGTGAAGGGAGTGTGAATGCGAGCAATGAAGTTGGATGATATATAACTAAAACCCACCATACTCGAAACACCCTCAGAAAGCTGGGCTGCTGGTTTTTTCGCTCACCGAACGAAGCGCAGTAATAAATTGCTACTACTCGGACGTTGATTTTCTGTGAGAGCATGGTACTACGCCGGATGGACCGGCCCACGGTTGTAGACAGACAACCTTCAACAGTGTGGTCCTACCACTATAAAAATGCATGTATGCATATAATATCTATGCAAGAGAAGGAACTTGCAATAAAACACTATATCAAACCGTCTGAACGGATTGGTATTGACCACATTGCTCTTGTGGATAATCGTCTGTCTACAGCCACAGGCTTGCCCGTATGCAGTAGTATCGTACTGCTGTAGAAAATCGATGTCTGAATAGTAGCAATTTGTTACAGCGCTTCGTTTGGTGAGCGAGAAACCCGTAAGCTCAATTTCCTGTGGGTGTTTGTTTGTGGGTTTTGGGCTTTTAGTATCCGAACCGTATTGCATGTATTTAAACACCTTTCACTTTCTTCACGTTGGGCAGTAGCCTAATTATAGGCACTATCGGTTACCATCAAGTCTTCTGTTTGCTCGTTTTCCATAAATAAAAAATAAAAATTTTACAGCATTTATGCTTATTGGTGGAGATTACTACATCCAACGATCCTAAAATATGCAATAAATAGTAAAAAATAATATCCAAAAATGAAAAAGTTACATTTTCATTTTTGGCTACATATCTTTTTACGTTATTTGGTCTCTCTATAAGACAATAGCTAAATCAAAACGAATGCCTTGAAATTGTAAGTATAAATATATGTTTTTAACTTAGCGATATTTACAGTGCTAGAAATTGTACGAAACTGCATATGTATTGAATATTTGATTGAAATTGAGAAGGTTCAAATTTAATATTGATAGGATACAGTTGGTCATATTTTCCTTGCATATGTAAGATTTGCGCAATTTGAATGAATGCATATGGAAGTGGAAGGTTGCGGAATCTTTTACTGTAATAATATCATAACCATGGAATAATACTTAGTATTGAAAGAAAAGGGGGTGAATTGTATTATACCGTAATGGTATCATATAATTCACCTCCTTTTACTTCCAGGAGTGTCGTAAAACACGACTAAGGAATATGATATGCTAATAACATCTATGCAAGACAAGAAAAATCGAAATAAAATCCTATTTGATTTGCTTAACAAGGTACAGTAAGTCATTTTCCCTCTCAATGCAGAGGAGGCTCGAACTCAGTAGTGACAAGTATTTGAGCTAAGATGATGAATGAAAGAAAGAACTATGTAACTGCATAAGAGCACATGGTTTGATACGAAGCTTGAGAAGGAATTCTTATTGGGTTCAAGTCAAAGTCTCAACAGCAAGCATCTGACATTATTTTCAGTAGCTACAAGCCTACAGACTGCACTGGCAATATGTTTAAGTTGAGGCTCAAACAGTGAGATATCACTTCTGGAACCTTTTTCACGGTGAAATTCAAGGCAACGAATCACGTTATGTTACAGTTAATTTAGTCGCTGTTCTGAATAGGTGATTGTCCTGGCTCCATTCTCCTGCAGTTTCGTCATCATCATCGCAGCTTATATACGTCCCATTGTTGGGGTCAAGATTCCTCCACAATGACAGGATTATTGACCTACTATATCACGCTGATCGGACGTGTTGGTATAGGTTTTCATTTCGAGATATCCTCCTCTTAACTTCCTTTTCTGCAATCTCCATCAGGGGAGCATTGCTTATTCCTTGCAGATAAAAACCATATCATGGCATATGTAGGCGATGAGATACTGGATACGCCTGCGTGAGTGTAAAGGCTGTAATGTCTATGGATAGATATATGCGAATTTGGGGTCGTGGTAATGAAGAGTCATCACCGCCTAAGTATGCCATTTGTTTATGTAGTGGGAGGCTTCTTAAGTGTTATGAATGCGTTATGTCGCATTACCAATCCAACATTCAGCCTAACGAATAAGTTATACAAAACATCAATACAAATGAATAAAATTGAAGTGACTGTAACGTAAAAAATTACGGTATTTTCATGTACACACAGTTATTTCCAAAATACCTATGCTTGAAAACCACTTTAATTTTTTTTGTCTATCTGTCCGTTTATTTCGACTAATCTTCAATACGGCTGGACCAATTTTAAGAATATGTTACTTCACGGTAGCTGAGTGTATAAGGAGTAATTTAGATGATATTTTATCCCAATATTTCCACGGGAACTGGAACTACCTGGGTCAAACTGCGATAGTTCGCTAGTTTCCAATTTTAAAAAAAATCTGTGTGTACACGTAAGAAGTTGTACTTCTCTGACGTGACAAGATAAAAATCTTTCTAAAATATATCCTTCGCGTTTGTAGAAAAATGACACTAATAATAAAAAAAGGTATTTAATACATTTAAAGTTTTCATTATAACGCATTATCTAGTTGTCATTTATTACGGTGTGCGCGCGCATTGTAAAAAATATTGACTAGCTAGCTTCAGGGTTTCGGTTTTTCGTGACGGCGTGAGCGTGCATCATAAAAATTTACCCGTATCATTTTCCCTACTTACAAAAGAAGTATAACTTCTAAAGCATTAAGATCGAAGCAAATATAGTCGTGTAATAAATATAAAAATCTAGAGGCGATTAACTTCAGGCGTTTCGATACGACGAATAATAAGTTACAAATTGCCTCTTGAAATTTTATTACTATGGAATGTATTTATTTAAGAAAACTATTACTAAGTAGACTCGAGGGTCACTTCAGATTTTAGGAGTCTATTGTTCTAGCAGACGTAGAGGTCATTTCTGAGTGCAATAATCGTTTTTAGTCTAAAAGGTTTCACATTTAGCGTCAATAGCTTAGTAGTCATATTTACAAATACCCAAGCATAACTTTAAATTCCTTTCTTTTTATGGGAAAGTCATATGAACACGACTAATCTGTGGTGTGCAATCCCTAACCAGTCGTACATGTCGGCGTTGCGCCAGGAATTTGGTTGTTCATAATAAAATAGTAGTAGTAATATGAGTATGTAATCGCTGTATTTATTAGTAGTTATTGCCGGAGAAGTGAGTGAAGTACAACTGTGTTCCATTCTAATCTTACAATGTTTTTATACCCTTCGCTTTACAATTAAACCGTCTAGTCTTAGTAACTATAATTACTTTTTATAACAAACAAATAAAACAACTATTAAATAACTATCGGCATATAGCTATGATAAATATTCTAATGCATTTAACATAATTCCAAATAGTCAATTTTATACAATTTACATTAATGTAATTAAAGGAAATATTGTTCTCATATATTGTTTAACAGACGGCGCTGTACCTAGAAATAAATTGCAATGTTTATTGTGTAAAAATAACTAAATATGGTTACAAATAATTACATTAATTCTAATCGATTTTAATTTGATCAATTATATAAATATTTAAACAACTAAATCAAAGATTTCTAGAAATACATTCAAAAAGCGTCTTTTAAATATCATGGCATGATAAATAGCAGTGTTGTTACTACAAATAATTATTTAAATATTAGTTGCAAATATTTCAAACATGTTTATAAGTATAATTGATAACACATACATCAACAATTTACAAATATTGCCGATAGAGGGCGATATGCGCCCATATACACGTACCTCTTTAACGACGTCTGGGCGGGCTACCGGTAACCACTCTTGTCATAAAAATACACCATTTAATAAGTTTAAAATATCAAATAGTACTGACCTTAAAGACTTTTACAAAGCTTCAAATCAGCGTTCTTCAGGGGGCTAGGGACTAAACGACTGCAGCGCCATCTCCCAGGCTAATTTGTGAATCTTAATGATCCAGGCCCCCACTTGAATGCATTCACAAAAATTCATTCAAATCCATCTCGCCGTTTAGTTGCAGTATAGATAAATAACCTAGATACCCAGTCGTTAAGTTTTCTTAAATTCTCTGATTTTTTGCGCAACTTTCTTATTTTTTTCCGTAAAAGCCCTTTTCAAAGCATTAGAAAAATTAAAAAGAAAGATGGACGATATCGGTGAAGTCGTTCTCAAGTTATGTTATTGTCCTGCCCGAACACCACCTACCGGGTCTAATTGTAAATCTAAACCATCCTCGAATCCCCTTGAACACACACAAAAAAATTCGTCAACATCGGTCCAGCCATTTAAGAGGAGTTCAGTGACATACGCTAGAAATTTATATATAAGACTAGCTGACCCAACAGACGTTGTTTTGTTCAAATCTGTAAGAAAATAGAAAATTTAATTCTCTTTGAAATTGATCGCAGCGCCACCTACCGGTCCCAATTATTAATCTAAATCGAATGGTTTGGATGTGCCGAATAGCTATTCCTATAGATATGAGAGTTCATATCCATCGGAATGGCCACAAAAATCTGTTTAGGAGTTCAATTACAAACACATTAACAGAAGATTTATATATATATGTCACCGTAAAATTGTACGAACTGTTAGTTTATAAACTATCTAGTGAGATTATAAACTATCGACAGATTGTGAACGGACACAAAAATTTACAATCTAACGCTTACATTTTCTTAAGTTTATAAACTGACTATGTTTAACCGTCAAATTGTGAACAAAACGCAAAGTGCGCGCTGATTGGTTCAACGAATCATTGTTTTCACACGCTGCCATGCCGCTATTATTATTTTAGCGGCATTACTACATTACATCAATTTAAAGATATTAAAAATAGTTCTTTAGTGGTATTTAATAATGTACGTTAATATTTGCTGACAATGAGCTTTTTAATTGCTGATAATTATGTTTGTAACTCTATGCACACGAACACATGCTATTTATAACGCCAACCAATCAGAGGACGGTTCACAAATTCGCAGGCGAGAAATTGTAAGACAGTGCTGTGATTGGGTCATTTCTTTTTGAATTGATGGTTAAAAGCACAGAGTACTTTATATATATATAGGTATAGAGTCAACAGCAAACGTTCAGGAATTGTCGCCATCTGTCGATGAGTGGTGTAAATTAAGAACGGCTTTCTGGGCGAGAGAAGATACCATTTTTTATTCAAATTAATATAAATTCTCCAAGGAATTTTCAGAAATAAAATCTTTATAAAATTGATTTTACAACTGAAAATTACCTACTTACAATTAGAGAATGTTAAAGAAAATCAGTCAGCCATGATCTAGGTAATTAAATGCCAATTCGTAAGCAAAATCGGTGTCCAGCAGGTATTATGCGTGGTCAGGCGTTAGTAAAACAAGCATCGATGGCGGATACCGATCCAGGAAACAAAAATAGTCGTCAGTGATAGCAAAAAATGAGAGCATGTTCACAAGTCACAAGAAGGAACAGAATAATGTCAAACAGTTTAAAATGGCTACCAGTGTTTCCACTATCACGTAGTTTTACCTTAAATGTTTTCATTAATTTGCCCTAAATACCCCAGTCGGCCTCCGAAAATCTTTCATTTAGGGCGCAAAATTTGAATGAGTTCCAAATAAAACAAAACTTGATGGTGTGATTTTTATTTTTATTCTCATCTATTAATCAGAGTTAGTAAACATGTAATCATAAAAAGAATTCATTGTAATCTATGGAAGAAGTAGATGGTGAACAATATGATGCCGATGTTGAAGCTAAAGCATTGGGCTTAAGTTTTTTAGCTGCACTCAACATTTGTCAGTCGGGTTTTAAAATCGAGTCGGTCATATTTAGTTTGATGTGCAACAAACCGTTGAGGGTTTCACTGTGAAGCTTTTTTTTTTGGGTTGGGTTGTTTTTTTTTTGGGCTAGCGCACACTCCATCTATTTCTTCCGGGGGGAGGAAAAGGTGACGCAGGCCTCATAACCCAGTGTATTCCCTCCCCTTCGCCATTGGGCTGATGGATCCTCGTCGCAATTGCAACGTTGGTAGGACGATGTGTTCTCCTTCCTCACAACCATGTGCAGGTACTTGGTGAAGCAACCGTGCATCGTCACTACCTATACCAAACGGGCAGAAAGCAACCCGTGCCGCCGACTTCACTACTCCATGAGCACCGGCCGGAAGGCCTTGACGACCCGAACATCGTACCGAGGCCTCTCCAGCCAGTCTGCCCAACGGGCAATGATGTCACGGGGGGCGTCGGCCCGCCAGGTGACCAGCTCTTAAATAGAGACTTTTGAATCGAATTGAAATTTCCTATAGCAGTTCTTAGTATCGCACTGAAATATCCCTATGTAAACACTGCAATATATTTGATTTAAATTCTACTATCGTGTCTTACACAAGATAATTTCGGTGAGCTCTAAGAGCCCATTGAGGGTAACCATTGTTTGTGGTGGGCAAAGTCTATGGTAAAATAGTGTTTGTTATTTTATATTCAATTTTACCCCAAATTACCCTAAATCCCTAAAAATATTAAATAGGCCTAAGCCATATTCTAAATCAGTAGTTGCCCCCTAAAAAGGGCGAAATCCCTAAGAGTGGAAACACTGATGGCTACTCTGGTGGCAGCACTTTCTTTTTACGCATATATCAACAAAACGTATAATAAATAATACGTATTTATAAAATTAATAAGAGTTAAAATGTATTTTTTACTCGAATACAACTAAGCTCATATAATTTAAATTAATTTTATAGTAGTTTTATTTTAACAAAGCTATATTGTATAAATATTAATATTTAAAATTAGTGCCATCTAACGCAATGTGGTGGAGTTAAAAATCTCATACAAAAACCCTTTAGACGAGCTGTTAAGACACTGGTTAAAAGTATTAAAATCACAATTTGACGGTTGAACATAGTCAGTTTATAATCTAACGAAAATATAAGCGTTAGATTGTAAATTTTTGTGTCCGTTCACAATCTATCGATAGTTTATAAACTAACAGTTCGTACAATAATACGGTGACATATATAAAGATAGAAAAGTTCATGTAGTCGAAAAAAGGTTACTTTAGAAAGGAAAATAAACGTTTTCTTAAATTTTCTGATTTTCGACGCATCTTTCTCACTTCTTTTCCGTAAAGACCTTTTTTTAAATATTAGTAAACTTAGAAAAAAAAAAGATGGATGAAATCGATAAAGTCGTTCTCAAGTTATGTTATTGTCGTGCCCGAGCAGCGCCACCTACTGGGTCCAATTGTAAATCAATAAAAGATTAGGTTATGTAAATTGATAATATGTAAGCGTTCTTGTCGGTTCGACGAGCGATGTGGCCTGCCAATTGCCATTTCAACGTGCTAATTCTGCGGGCTATGTCGTTTACAACCGTTCCGTGTTCCAGATTTTATCTCGTAGAGAAATACCGAGCATTAACCTCTCTATAGTACGTGGAGCGGTTTTGAGCTTTTTCCACGTCCTTTGACCACGTTTCAGTGCCGTAAGTCATCGCTGGTAACACACACTAGTTATAAACCTTTGTTTTCAGATACTGCGGAATATGGAAGACAAGATCCTTTTAAGTTTCTCGAACGCTGCCCAGCCGAGTTGCAATCGTCGGCTGACCTCTCTCTCGAAATTGTATCTACTTAACTGGACTGCTTGTCCTAGGTAAACAAAGTGTTTGACAGCTTCGAGAATGGCATTGCTAACTCGGACCGGTACGGGAATGACATGGGCATAGACTGTCATCTTGTCCATGTTCATTTGTAGACCCACTAGTTGAGAAATCTGAGGTCATTGAGCATAGTGCTAAGGTCCTCCATGAATTCTGCAATGACTACGATATCGTCAGCAAATCAAAGGTGAGTGATGTATTCGCCGTTGATGTTGATGCTGAGACCGATCCAACTTAAAAGCGTGAAGACATCTTAAAGCTCAGTGGTGAACAGTTTCAGAGAGATGACGTCTCCCTATCATATCGACAACTGTTGGGGAAGAACGGTTCTTGAGTGGCGACCACGGTTCGACGACGCAGTGTAGGACTACCCCCACTAGGTGGACTGACAACATTCTCAAAGTCGCAGGGAATCGTTGGATGCAAGTGGCGCAGAATAGTTCCGAGTAGCATTCTCGTGAGGAGGCCTATGTCTAGTAGTGGACGTCTTTAGGCTGATGGATGGATGGAAGCGTTCTTACTTATATATAAATTATTTGAATTTGAGTATTATATAAACAATTACTTATTAAAACAATATAAAATAATATACTTTCTGTGTGGTGACGGAGTAAAAATATATCATCACCCCTTACCCGTGGATGTCAAAGGATGACTAAGAGCTATTGTATGCAGCGATAGGCAGATAAATTCTATGTAAGAAAAGGAAAACAACATAAAACCTTATGTCACATCAGACGTAGGTCTGCCGCCGGCGTCCGGCCACCGGCGGCTCGGACGGTGCAGGCACCTGCGCCTGATGCCGCCCTAGCAGAGGCCGCGGTTGACAGGACCGAAGATTAGTCCATCACCCATAGAGAGGATGACCGCACGACGACGTCCGACGCTCCGGGAAGGAGACGTCGAGAGGGTATCTCGCGGGGTATTCCATCGGGCCATCCATGGAGGACAAGGAACTTGATACCGGTGGTCAGCCCTACAACGAAGGCGACGTGCTACGGTGGGTTTTGGGGTCGCGCGCTGCCTCTCTGTTGCCCCAGATGGAGTCGGGCGGAGGGTGCGCTAACCATAGCCCACCCCAAAAAAAAAAATAAAAGATCACATCACACGTCTGATCGGCGTGGTAGATCAGTGTTTCTCCTTATGTCGGCTGAGATAATGATAACGATGATAATGAAAATAACATAGCAATGCTGAACCCGACTTTATTTTATAACCAGAGTAGTTGTAAATTATCACACAATAGTATCTACCAATTTGCTTACGTCCAGTAAGTGAAAATTACAACACATACTGAGCTTTAAGCAGCACTAAATAATTTCAAATTACTAACACAACTTAAAACTAATCCTTTAAAGCTTCACACATGCTGTAGACGGAAAATTAAGAACTTAGAAAATGAATTAATAAATTTGCATTGTGTGACATTCACAGCCTCTTTGCCCTCTACAAGTACATTTTACGGCTGGGCACATTTTACGATTGGTTTCTCTTCTATTACAGTGATATTTTGTGCTTAACTTTCTTAGTTATCTTTAATAAAGGCTGTGATGAGATAGGAAAGGATGATGATATTTTGCATCCATCACTACGGGGATATAAATATTATATTACAAATAATACTTCAGGATAAAATAGGTAATATGTTTGTAGAATAAAATCACAAATTTAAAAATAAATTATTTTAATAATTTCTGATGTTTGCGCGAGTATTACACACAATTTAAATAAAATTATTTTTACGGATTTGATCACGTCTGTATTTGATTGCCCGCCGTTTCGAATACTTGACAGCGTTCAGTCACGGTCCACCCGTAACTATGAGCGTAATAAAATCCGTAAAATCAGTTTTATGTAGAAACTATTTTTGAAATATCGATATATATAATATAATATAATAATAATAATAATATAATATAATATAATAATAATATATATATATAATCGCTCTTGCCCGTAGGTGTCATAAAAGACCACTGAGGGATATTATATGCAGAAAACATTGATGCAAGCGAAGGAAAACTCGACATGACATTATATACCAACACACCTGACTAGCGTGGTGTACCACGCTTCTCTCTAATTGGAGTCTTCTCCATAATTAGAGGAATATTGACCTACTGTAGTAGGTCAATATTCATCCAATTATGGAGAAGACTTGAGCCCAGTAGTTGTTCTTATATGAGCTGAGATGACGAAGATGATACATACATACATTTCAATTTGATATTTAAAATAACAATCTCATTATAATTGATTACTGTGATTGCAGATATCACACAGGGGACGACGTAGCGAGTTCTTGTGCTGAGTGTCATTGGTTCAATTTCCATACATGACATTTTTTCGTCCGACGTTTCCGCCGAAGACGATCAAGAGGCAAACACCTCCCCCGCACCCCTCATGGCTGTGTGGCGGCGCGCTGCTCGATATGCATCGCGCAGTGCACACCGGGGTCTCGCAGACACCGCTGCTCACTCGCCCTGATGATGAGCATCGGATATGCTCGAAACTCGGGTCGAGGTAATCGATCTCAGCACGTGAGTATTTTTGTCGTTATAGATATTGTAACATGACATTCTTTATGAGATCCACATATGATTGTACAGAGTGTGGAATCCTTTATATGTTTATACAGCTGGAATAATGAGATTCTGAGATAGGAATAATTTTAGACAAAGCAAGTACCTACTTATAATTGAAAATATGATATGCACACGTTTTATTAATAATATTTAATGAAGTCAAGTAGAAACTTCAAATTTATCAAGTTACAGCAAGTTTATAAAATAATTAACCTTTAATTTTATTGACTTCGTTTTTAAATGTTTCGTGTGGTGACGGATTAAGAATACCATTCACTACCCCCTATCTTGCCTGTGGATATCGTAAAAGACGACTAAAGGATATAATATGCATATTATGTATTTATTTATTTTAAAACTTGCACAATAAAGGTACAAGGCGGACTTAATGCCTTAGGCATTCTCTACCAGTCGACCTAGGGTGGAGCAGAAATAATTTAAGGCAGGTGCAATACAGATAGTTGAGGATAACCAGAATTTATCAAATATATGATTACCAAATGATACAGTAAATAAATATGAGTACATATATATATATACCATATAAATATATATACATACATATACATACACATACATATACATACACATACATAGACATACATACGTATACAATACATACATAAAAGTGGATGTGAGCCGTCACAGATGAGTTGACTCCGCTAGAAAATCTAAGTAGAGTCGTTTAACCTTGGCCTTGAAAATGTCACGACTAGTAGCCATTCTGATGTCCAGAGGTAATGCATTCCAAAGAAGAATAGCCTGGATATTAAAGGAGGAATGCACGAGACTAGAAGAGTGAGAGGGACAGTGAAGAAGAAGATTTTTGGAAGAACGAAGAGTACGGTCATGAGTGGTGAAGAGAAATTGAAACTTTGGTTTTAAGTAGGAAGGGGCGTTAGGAGAGTTAAGAATAGAATAGAGTAAAGAAAGAGTTCGCAAGCTCCGTCTTTGTCTAATTGGTAACCAATTGAGTCGAGAGCGAAATGTGGTTACATGATCGAACTTGCGAAGGTTAAAAACGAATCGAATGCAATTGTTGAGAAGTCGATCCAGCTATTACATCTGTGATCCGATCTTACATCTGTGTAAGAGAAGGAAAATTTGAAGTAAAAGCCTATACCAATATGACTGACCAGCATGGTATTGTAGGTCAGTTGCCCTCCTATTGGGGAGGAGGCTTGCGCCCCGCAGTGGCACGTTTATGAGTTGAGACCAATATTTAATTGGGGTAGTCCTACAATACGTGAGTCCTACAATGTGATCATGAACTCACGGGTTCCACTACTATCTTAACTAACATTATAAAAGCGAAAGTAGGTTTGTTTGGTGTTGCGTTTAAACACTTAACCTATTTAAAAAATCTTTCAACAATGGAAAGCTACATTATAATAGCGTAAAATAAGGCTATATTTTATCCCCATATTCCCACGAGATTGGAACTACGCGGCTCAAACTAAGGGAAATTGTCAGTACTTCCTAAAACAGAGCTTGATATGAATAATAGACAACACAAAATAATGACTAACGATGTGACGTAATGACTGAATAAATCAATAAGTATACGAAGTGTAATCGATTGATATCGATCGATTGAGTAAAATATATAAGAGCTTTTCTTGTGTATTATTGATTGCAAAAAATCGAGATTGCTGGCGTTGCGAAGTGAAGGTATCGTCAAAGATATCGGTTCAAAAGTTATGACGTGGGATTTCCATCTAGCTATCTGCAGTACCAAGCTGTATTTTATAACCTATAAAATAAAACTACAATGTAAAAATCGACATATTCGCGCATACGAAATATGTAAATGGATTCAGTATAGAGAAATAAATCAACCGCTTAGAATAATAACGTATAGAAGGTAAGTCCGCGCACAAAAAATGAAGCGTTTCAACTGAAGCCTGTGGAGCTTACCTGTACTGCACGTAGGTACACAACTCTTAAAAATAAATCAGTAATTATGACGATTTGTGCGTTCAAATGGTGTCACAACACATTTGAAAAGCATAAAAAGTATATTAACTTTACTTTTAAAAGTACTTCGACGATTTATGTTAATAAAAACAAAATTTGATTTCATAATTTGTATAGTGGTGTGCGTGTGTACGTGTGTAATCATCTGCGCGCATGTAGTATTTTTAGATTCATGTTTCGATCGTTCAAAGTACCGACACTATCCTTCTGTACATTATTATTCTAAACTCAACCGTTTCTTAACGGTTTCTTCTGTTTCTCTTCTCATATTCATACATCCTCTATTAGACACGTACCTATACTAAAATGAAAAATAAATTTGGGTGCGATACTATTTTTTTTCTACTTTGTGGATTAAACATTTTACTTACTAGGTCTCCTATAAATCTCATCTATCCATCCATCAGGCCATAGACGTCCACGGTTAGACATAGGTTTCCCCACGAGAATGCCACTCGAGACGGTGCTGTACCACTGATATCCAGCAGTTGCCTGCAGCTTTCCTCGTTCCAGATGTCGTCAATCCATCAAGTAAGGGGTGAACCTCTTACTAGGTGGATTGACGACTTACAAGGTTCACCTTGTAAGTCGTCTCATCAGTCTCATCTGTGAATAGAAAACTTATTATTTGGATCTGTGTGGCAAAAAATTTCTGTAAAATGAGGAGTCCACGGGAAAGTAAGTATGATGGTAATGGGAGAGGTTAACGATGGTACCTAAGTGAAATTCGTCTTAGTTATATAGTATCCACACAGCAGTATTCTTTTCTAATACAGGCAGAAGAAGTCCACTTTCTGCTGATAGGAAGGAGTGATACCATTGTGTACCCTTATTGCGTCATTTCGTAAAATACCTATAGCAAAAATACTTGTTATGTTTCGTAATCAATGCGCAAATTCTAAAAAATAATATATAAATAAAAAAATAAGCTGCTACCCCTTTTATTTGTACGTGTCACATGGCAAATTGGAGACCAAAAATCTCCAGTTTCTCAGTATAAATAAAGAACTTACTCCCGCATTTTACGCATGAGGAATCGTTAGTGAAATGTGAACAGTGACGGAGAAAAATGTTAGGGAAAAAACCCGGTGTCAACCACCCGTCAACCTTTGTTAAAAAGTGTTCGTTTGGATTTCAGTAATGATGTGTTAGGTATTAAATTATATGATTATGTTGAAAATACAATAAAACGTAGTTATAAATTATATTAGATGTTTTATAGTTTTTTTTTAGATTTGGATCTGTGTGATGACGAAGTAAGAATACAATTCACCACCCCTTTCCCTGTGGGTGTCGTAAAAGAGGACTTAGGTATATGATATGGAGATCATCACTTCAAGAGAAGGATATATCGATAAAGGAAATATCGAAAAAACCCTATGCTAACCTTTTTCTTGTGTTTTTTTTTTTGGCGGCAAGCCATGATGCTTCGTTCACTGGCCGATCCGTCTGGGGCGAGGAGAGGGGGCGGCGATCGA
The DNA here is from genome assembly GCA_032191425.1 of Lymantria dispar. Taxonomy (NCBI): domain Eukaryota; kingdom Metazoa; phylum Arthropoda; class Insecta; order Lepidoptera; family Erebidae; genus Lymantria; species Lymantria dispar. Next base: position 22,763,474 of record CM063454.1, on the reverse strand, counting down.
GCCCATGGCTGGCCGGCTGCGTACCTTCAAGCGCTAAGTGGGCGGGCCACCGGTACCCGGCCTTGTCATCAGTGGCCCGTCCAGGCGGGACCCTATGCTACCCCTTTTTATATGGGTGGGCTGTGGTAAGCGCACACGCGGTCCATTAGGGCGATGAAATGGACCGCGTGTGCGCTTATGCTACTGCCATATGCTACCCTACCCTTTTTTTAAAGAAAACATCCTGCGTTAAGGAAATAATCCTTTACGAATATATATTTAACAGACACAAATTACATCCCGACTCAAAACAACAATTTGTGGATTGCACATAGCATTGTTCTGTGAAGGATTCGAACCCGCGACACTCTTCACAGTAGATCGGTATCTTAAATCACTAAGCTTCTGTGTAGCGTGGTATAATAAGTTAGTTTTCTTTCAATTGTATAAAAGGCTTGAACCTAGTAGTGGGATAATAATAAGCTGACATAATGATGATGATGAGGATTTTCTGAATAGTAAGACGCTTTTTCAAAAAGAACTCTTCTGTTATTTCATATTCTGTGTAGATAACAGTTTTATATACAAACACTCTACTTCTCCTACGTCAATTAATTTAATATGTTATATTTGAGTCATTAAATCTGTTACGGCCCGTTCACGACCTTGCCGCTGTGAGCGGCAGCTAAGCGCGGAGCGGCGCACAGTGGGAAAATCGCGTATGTTTCGTCTCAAAACTCCGTATCTCAGTTGTTTCAAAACTAAATGAGCAGTAATTTTTCTCACATATACTGGAATGTTTAAAGTTTAAATGAAACAACTTTGATTTTAAAAAATCTATTTATAAATTAATTAAAAAAATAAAATTAAAAATACATGAATTATATAAGAAAAAAAAATACAAAATATGCTTGTTTAATTTACATAAAATGGTAGAACATAGTAATAACATTTTATAAACGCATAATACACTACTACTACATACTATATATACTAAAATGGCTGGCCAAACTAGAAAAAAAATTGTAAATAAAACTACTTTTATGGATTATATCGCGTTTGTGTAATTGTTTATATATGTATTATATATTAATTTATAAATTTTATTCCATTACAACGACTTTCACATGAAACGGTTTTGAGACGGCTTGGTATGGGGCTTTACCAGTGTGCGCCGCCCCGCACGCTGCACCGCTCGCCGCTAAGACCAAAGTCGTGACCGGGCCGTTAGGGAGGAAGTTTGTGTCCAATAGCCAAACAAACGAGTAGAAGATTAGATCTGTCTTATATTAACTAGTGACGGAGTGAAAATACAATTCACCACTCCCTATCTTGCCCATGGGTGTCGTAAAATACGACTAAGGGATTAAATATGCATATAACATTTAAGCAAGAGAAGGAAAACTCGAAATGAAAAACCTATAACAACACGTTTGACCACCATGTTATAATAGGTCAACTCCCCCTTTTATTGTGGAGGAGGTTCGAGCCTAATAGTTAGACGTATATGAGCTGTAATTATGATAATGAATGATAAACTAATTAATATGAATGAATGTTTTAAATCTATAAATATTAGTAGTAGATAAATATTTATCTTGAAATTGATCTTATATTAAAAAACTTATAAATATGAAAAATTTAATTATAACTTTTAAATCTCGAAAAGCAAAAGTTTTTAAAAAGTTCATCTCTTTCACTATTTTAAAATCAAATTACTGTAGCGAAATTAAGTCTAGCCAGCGACACAAGGGGAAAATCACCTTTATGATCATAAGAGACGCTTAGTCATTGCGACGTAGATAGCCCTTTGAAGGGACATCCTTCTTCTATTGAAGATAAATTACCTTGGGTCAACGACACCTGGCCGGTTTGTTGTTGATGATATCCTATTTTAATGGATAGAATTTGGAGTCGACATTGTAAATATAGACCACTACGGGTATACGTCAAAAAATGAAAAATGAACATCTTTAGAAGCTATTGAAATTATGAATTCATTAATAACAGCGAAATTTGATTTGAAAGGCGGTCTTTCAGAATATTATAAATAAAGTTTGTTTATAAGTACCAAAACAAGGATAAAATTTTGGAAGTGAAGACTATCCAAATATTAATGAAATATATATTTTTTTGAGGTTATACGTACTTTGATTGGAACGTTAGGGAAAAATTGGCCAAGTGCGAGTCGATTTCGCGCACGAAGTGTTCCGTACCGTTGAGCAAAAAAATCACGTTTGTTGTATGGGAGCCCCCCTTAAATATTTATTTTTTTAGTATTTGTTGTTATAGCGGCAACCGAGCTACATAAAAAAATTTCAACTGTCTAGCTATCGCGGTTCTTGAGATACAGCTTGGTGACAGACAGACGGACGGACAGACGGCAAAGTCTTAGTAATTTTTTTTTTTTTTAAGTCTTAGTAATAGGGTCCCGTTATCACCCTTTGGGTACGGAATCCTAAAAATGATAGACAATGCGTTATAATAAAACTTTCAATGTATTAAATACCTTTTTTCTATTATTAGTGTGGTTATTTCTACAAAAGTAGGATAACATTTTTAGAAAGATTTTAATGTTATTACCCCAAAGAAGTTCTTACGTGAGTATACAACATACTTTTTTTTATAAAACATGTAAATAAGTAACATTATTCAATCATCATCATCTTGCTCTTATCTCAATTACTTGGGGTCGACGCAATATGTCATCTGTTTTGACATATTGCAAAAAGTTTCGGCAATGACTTTTATGACCGGCCGCTTGCCTGACGTCAACCCTCCTTGGGAATGTAATCGTTGACCCAAATGGTACCAGATGGAGTTGGTCCGGGTCAATCTAGGGCTCTTAGTCGTCTTTTACGACACCCACGAGCAAAGCAAGGGTTGGTAGTATTCGGTAGTAAGTAACATTATTCAATAACGATTAAAAATATACATAAAGAAGTTACAAGCTTCTAAAGTTTACTTAATGATCCATATTCTATCTCTTTCTCGTAAAACGATGTTTGGAGACGAGTATGGAGATTATAGTTATGATGTCATCTTACACTATAGCGCTCTCTATCTAATTATTAAATTGCTTATATTAAGCACAACATGAAAATAAATATTATGTTGTTCATACAAGATTCGAAGATATATTTTACTTTTATTCTTACTAAAAATAATAATTAAATACATTGCTAGTTCTTACGTATAGTGACGGAATAACAATACGATTCACCACTCCGTGTCGTAAAAGACGGCTAATGGATATAATATTGTTATAACATCTGTGCTAGAGAAAAAAACTGGAAATAAAATATCTGGTTGACCGAGCTTCGCTCGGTATATTTTGTTGCATTTTTGTCAAAAATTAAAAATAAAAAAAATACCAAAAATTACAAAAAGAGAATAATAATAACACCAAGATTCGATCCCACGCTGCTTGAATGCCAAAACAAAACAAAAAGAACACTGGACTACTTCCCAACTGAGCCTTTATAACTCAAGAGTTAATTAAGAATATGAATTCAAATTTCGCCGTCAACAACAAGACGTTGACGGCGAAATTTGAATTCATATTCTTTTAAAATTTAATGTCATTATATTGTTTTGCTAAAAACACCGACAAAACAATATTTTATATAAATAAAACCTAGCTAGGTCGATTTTTTGGCCCCGAAACCTCTAGTATGCCAAGCTTCATCAAAATCGTTGAAGCCGTTTCCGAGATCCTGAATATATATATACACAAGAATTGCTCGTTTAAAGATATAAGATAAATAAATATTGCTACTCATAGATACAGACGTGGATCTTGGATGGACCTGCCCGCGGCTGTAGATAGATGACTGTCGAAAGTATGGTTCTACCACATAAATATAACAAACGTGATATAATAGGTCAATTCAGGTCCTTTTGTGAAGGAAACTCCACTCCAGCTCACGGACATATATGAGCTGATAATATGACGTTCTTTCAAGTTAAAGCATAACTTTTTTTTATTGCAAATGGTAGCAAACGAGCAGACAGTACATCTGATGGTAGGTATTGCTGCCTCTCATAGACCTTTGCAAGGCCGTTGCCTACCCCGAATAAAGTGAAGAGGGTGTGAATGCGTACAATGAGGTTCGGTGATACAAAGGCATCTCTAAAACCCACCAAGCAAACACCCTCAGAAAGTTGGGCTTCCAGGTGAGGGAGAGAGATCTCCCTCACCGAACGAAGTGCACTAACAAATTGCTACTACTCGGACGGCGATTTTCTGTAGTGTGGTACTACACCGGTTGAATCGGCCCGCGGCTGTAGACAAACAGTAGTCAACGGTGTGATCCTACCACTTCAGATAATAAATTCTAACAATATCTTATAGTTTTTAGTTTGGTTTACAGTTAAAAAAAAATATCAACATATTAATTTTGTATTTCTCATCAAAGTGAAATATTTTTTGTTTCCCTATAATGCTATGATAAAACACATAATTAAGTAAGAACACAATATGGGCATGTTATATAGATGCTTTTCCTCTAGTTTTTTTTTATAGTGGTGGTTAGGTAGTGACATGCAATGTCTAGGATTTGATTCCCATGCAGGATAGATTTTTGCGAGGTGGCGGAGAACGCGCACGAGGAACGCCTTTCGACGACGCGGGTGACGGGTGTGCTCACCGTAAAAAAAGAAAAACGATAGATTTTTTTGCAATTTTCCAGTGAATACTTTTGTCTGATATTTTCAGCTATGATGACACACTCTCTCTAGATCTTGCCTAGATAAGGAGTGGTCATCGAAGACGACTAAGGGATATCATATGCATGTAACATCTATCCAAGAGAAGGAAAATTCGAAATAAAACGCTATACCAACCGGTCTGACTAGCATGGTGTAGTCAATTTGCCGCCTGTTTTGGAGGAGGCTCGAGCCCACCAGTGGGACGTATATGAGCTGAAATGATGATGATGGTTAAAAATATCACTGAACCTTGAATTCTGTGTATTATGTCGTCAGACTTTTTAAATTTAGAACGAATAACCAATTGCTACCATTGCTACCACTGCTGCTAGCCTTTGAAATTTTATTTTACCATCGTTCATATGCGAAAACAGGTCAAAAAAGTAATTCGTTATTTTACTTTATTTCTTTCCTTGCTAATTTATATAGCCAATACCGTTCAAATGGATACAATTAAATACTGACGTATATAACAAAGCAAAACAATACACATTTTTATTTTCAGCATTTAAACAAAAAGCAAGCTCACCATAAAAACGCAAATGAGACTAATTGTTTTAAAAGCGCTTTGACTTTTAGGGCTTTCTGACAACAAACAATGTTTACAAATATTTTTACTTTTGCTTGTACGATTTTACCTTTATTTATTTTTATCAGAGTCCTAAAAAATAAGATATTTACATATTTGTGTTGTCAATGTGAATGCGTGTAATGAGTTTCGGAGATGCTAAAGGAGCACCATACAACATGCTTACACCCTCAGAAAGTCGAGCTTCGGCTCTCTCGCTCACCGAACAAAGTGCTACTATATAATAAATTGCTACTACTCACCTTGATTTTCTACGAGAGTGTGGTAACTGGACTGACCGGCTGCAGACAGAAGAATATCGACAGTGTGGTCCTACCACAAATAAATTTGAGATGTAGTTTTGCCTTACGGCTTAGATTAGTGGGGGTGATAAGTTTAATAATCAAATTATGCCTCGCGTTGTGTGGTTTACGAACGACGTTCGACATGCCATCTATCGGAAAACGTTTGCACATTGTGCCAATTAAATACTCATTTCAAATAGAATTGTATTATCCATGTGGTGATGGAGTAGAATACAATTCATCACTCCGTCTCTTACACATGGGTGTTTTAACAAAAAAAAACAAATATACGAACCCGTCTGACTAGCGTGGTATAGTAGGTCAATTTCCCTCCTATTATGGAGGAGGTTCGAGCTCAGCTGTGAGACGTATATGAGTTGAACTGTAAGCGATAATAAAAATGGAAAATCTAAAAGAATATTAAACTTTTTACGTTATAAAAGGACATGACTGGAAAATCAGAAATAAGCGCTATGAGTTCAAATTCTAGAACTATCCGTAGAAGACTATTAGAATAGTTTTCAGAAATGCCAGTAATTCTATGATTAGGAAATTAAAGCGTCGATTTCAATAGGAATTTAGATCAAACTACTGTTATTTTTGAGCAAAAATTTGTCAAAATATTTATACAATGCTTAAGTTTTCATATGCGGTTAAATGTGTTTGAACATGCGAGGGAGTTTTGTATGTATACGTATAAATTGTACAATTTGAGGTGTTTGTCTGTTATGCTGTGCAAGAGTCAATAACAACTCGAGACTGTCTGGAGATCGGGAGGTTAACGTTTGATTATTCACCGAGAGGTATTATATTTATTAACTATTTGTTTGAAATAGGTAGACAAATGTATATAGTCGCTCTTCAAGAGTAAACTAAAGTCACCGAATTTGAGGATATAATATAACAAACTTGAGTGATCTAAACAATAAAATATGTATTCAACTTTCTCTAACTTAAATTCTTGAAACTATTATTTGTATTTTGACATTATTTCCCATGGCTCCCTCCCCTTTCCGTGATGTGATGGAGTAAGAATATGATTTGCCACCCCCTATTTTGTCCATAAGAGTTCTAAAAGACGATATATGCCTATAACATCTATGTAAGAAGGAAGATAATTAAAACTGGAAATGAAACCCTATTAGGGCCTACTACATAGTATGTAGGTCAATTTCCCTCTTGTTTAAACTGGTTTAAAAACTAATGCCTGAACAGACTCGATGAAAACTAACGCTAGATAAAATCTTATATGACGAATTTATACAAATCCTTTGGAATAACTTGAACATGTTGAATATAAAATATTCTTTTCCGGGAAATGTGAATCCTTAAAAGTATTCCAAATATTATAAACAAAACTTAAACGCTAAATTTTAAATAAAACTACGGATTTTATCGCGTTTGTATTTGATTTTTGATTGCCCGTTTCGAACACTTTGCAGTGTTCATGGTCACAAGCGGACTAAGATGTCTCACGTCCAACAAGTCATCGTTATTACAGAAAATTCGTAATTTATAAGTTAACCAACTTTTGTCGAATGAAACAAGGTACAAGAAGGTCAAAACAGATCCCACTAATATCGTTCTTAAAAACACAAAGAAACTAATAATAAAGTACTCCGATGCATTACATCTACACGTGTAAAATCTCATACCCCCGCGTGTTAAACCGCCCAAATTATATAGATTACCCAAGATAAACAAATCAAATGCACGATTGCGACCAATAGTAAGTCAAATCGACGCGCGGACTTATAAGTTAGCTCAGATGGTTGCGAAAGTCCTCATCATTAAACGCTAAAGTTGCATTTCGTACAAAATACTTTTTGTTATTTATTTATGAATTCCATTTCCTATACTGGTTCGAGAAGGCTACGAATACTATGAACCCTTACATTTTTGTATGATTAAGAACTACTAAATACATATATGAGCAAGGTAATGTGATGCGGATATATCTTTTAACCCGTCATCTGGTGAAGAAAAACCGTAATAACAAAGTTTAATTTTTAAATGTAATTTTACATTATCTGATGTCATTTAAGATAGGAATGAATAAAAGCGACCATAAGTAATTTGCAAAATAATGTTTTTCTAATGGAGTGCGTGTTCCAATTACGTAAAAAATAATAATTGAGATAAGCTCGGTTGAAACGGGTCTCCGATATCACGTAGTCTACACGACGTGACGGATAAAAATGTCGCTTGTTATATTTGGTTACATCGTTGAGTAATTACATCTGAGATTAGAGAAGTTTTATAGTATTAGAATTTTATACCAAAAAGATAATTAAATTTATGCGCAGCTACTGTGATTAAAATCACTGCGGCCAGGTATTATATAAGTTTAAAAATATAAAGGCATGGGCTTTATGAATATTATGTTTAATTTCAATATTTATTAAACTTATTAATACTGTGTATTACTAAGTTAAATATATTTAGCACACAGTTTTAACACGTTTGATAAATGATACGATAAAAAAATTCCGTGTGGTGACGGAATAAGAATACAATTCACCACTCCCTATCTTAACACGTGGCTGTTATAAAAGACGACTAAGAGATATAATATTCATATAGTATATGTGCAAGATAAGGAAAACTCGAAAGAAAACCCTATACCAATATCTAACCAGCATGGTATAGTGGGTCAACGGCCCTCTTATTGTGAACGAGACTCGAGCCCAGCAGTGGGACGTGTATGAGCTGAGATGACGACGATGTAAATCTTTTTTAGTTTCATCGGATTTTATTTCAATTTCATTTTTTTTTCCTTGTATACGCGATATTAGTATATCAAATGCCGTAGTCGTCTTTTAAGATATCCTAGAACAAGAAAGGGTTGGTGATATTGATCGTGATATTGATGGTGATATATTTTAACACCGTCAGCATAGAGGAAAATGGTAGGTGACTTTAAATATATACAATTAACCAACAACCAGGCATGGTGAAATCATCTGTAGATGTCTCTAATGGAATGCTCTGCTTCATGCAGAGCATTCCATTAGAGTTCAACTAACCATTCAGCCAACGACACTCAGAATGGAAGGCCACCAGACTACTACGCTATCTGAACTGTCAAACTTTGTTAGACAATACTACAGCCTGTCACTGTTCAGATAAAAAAGTAAGACAAATGTAACAAGTTCGAGACAGTTCTGGAAGTATAACTTACTAAATGTTATGTGATACTAAAGGGAATACAAACTTATAAAACTTTGTCTACGATGTGGAACGATGTTAATACCATGTTATGTTAAAAGCTAACATAAGTTATATTGCCTTGGATTTTGAACAATATCATTTTAAATAAAGGAATTAGCTGGTGTTATAAAGTTTTGTAATACTTTAAATAGGTCGAGAACAAGTTATAATTACAGTAATGATATACCTACGCAATTTATACATTAATTTAGTGAGCATATATCATTTAGCTAGGAGTAATTATACATATTTATAAGTGAAAATATAGGCAAATTCATTTAAGTCATTATCGTCATGGTCACATTCAAAAACCCAAGGTGTAAAAAAATTACCTTAAAAAATCTTTATATCGCGTTTGCTGCGAAAAATATTGATTATAGAACAAAACAATATACTACAACTTTATAATTTTCTACAAAAAATGTCGCAATACCATCTAACTACTTTAGTTATCTCACAATAAGTGATTTTCTTTTATTTTTTTAAATAATTAAAATGCCGTCGCTTAAAAACTCTTTATTTTGTAACTTCGCATTAATCCTTATCAAAATAAATTACTTCGTATTCAAGACGGATTCAATACCTTTCTAGAACTTTTTGAATTATTAAATTCGAACATTTTATTCAAAAGATATCGCGATATTAAAAATGTAAGTATTAGTGATGTAGCCATGTAATTATTAAGTACTAGCTGACCCGGCGAACTTCGTACCGCCTTTTCTTCGTAATTACTTTGTTTTAGTATTTATCAGTTTAGTTTTAGTACTGTCCGTGCGGTGATGGAGTAAGAATACAATTCACCACCCATGTGTGTCGTAAAAGACGACTAAGTGATATAGTATGCATATAATATCTATGCAAGAGAAGGAAAACTCGGAACAAAACCCTATACCAACACGTCTGACCAGCGATGTATAGTAAGTCGATTTCCCTCCCATACTGGAGGAGGCCCGAGCCCAACAGTGGGACGTGTATGGGTTGAAACTATGATGATGATTTATCAGCCTCCTACAAATGGCGTAAAGTTGCAGATTAATGCAATATAACACTTACCGTAAATTCAATCCAGTTAAATTATTAATAATACCATTATATCGACATGTTTGTGGCCGAGGCCGGCGACCGTCCCACCTTCGGCACCAGCCTCTCCTCCTTCCAACATCCAGGGAACTGGCCAAACGCTATTCAAGCGTTGTATAGACCCGTGAGATGTGGTATCAGGTGCTCAAGGACCAGTACCAGCACCCATTAGGGTTGACCGTTTGGCCGGAGAGTAATAGATTTAACGCGTATATGCGCCACTGGCGCCCTGTCTCCGGTTTCCGGTTTTTTTTTTTTTTTATTGCAAACGGTGGCAAACGAGCAAACAGTACACCTGATGATAAGTGTTGCTGCCGCTCATGGACCTTTACAGGGTCGCTGCCGGTCATAGACCTTTACAGGGTCGCTGCCTACCGCGAAGAAAGTGAAGGGAGTGTGAATGCATGCATTGAGGCTCGGTGATACCAAGAGCACCACCAAAACCCTCCACACACAAACACCCTCAGAAAGTTAGGCTTCCGGCTCTCTCGCTCACCGAACGAAGCGCAGTAACAAATTGCTACTGCTTAGACGTCGATTTTCTGCGAGAGTGTGGTACTGCCCCGGACGGACCGGCCCGCAGCTGTAGACAGATAACTGTCGACAGTGTGGTCCTACCACTAATTAAACTGTCTGTCTGGTTACTGTCCAGCAAAGTAATGATTGCGGGGAGCTTTCCGCGGTGAGATAAGGTCCTCGACAACCCTGATGGGGAGGTCGGGGAGGCAAATTTCGGCGAGGGGAGGACGGCGTAGCTTACTCAGCACTACGATACAGGCGACCCCAGGGGTCACATTCAAGACTGTCCAAAATTTTCTACTGATTGATCTGAAGAAAAAGTGAAATCTCTACTTAGTGCCGTTCAATAAGGACGACCCCAGGGGTCACGTTCGACACTCTTCAGCCTCTTTTGATTGGTGCTGGCGCTGGTCTTTAAGCACCTGGTACCTTGACTGTACAACGCTTGAATAGCGTTTGGCCAGTTCCCTGGATGTCGAAAGAAGGGGAGGCTGGTGATCCTGCTAAAGCTGAGGCGGTCACCGGACTTCGCCTCAAACGTATAAATATAATGGAATTATTGATAATCCAACTGAATTCAATTTACGGCAAGTGTTATATTTCCTTAATCTGCAACTTTACGCCATTTGTAGGAGGCTGATAAATCATCATCATAGTCTCAACCCATACACGTCCCACTGTTGGGCTCGGGCCTCCTCAACTATGGGAGGAAAATTGACCTACTATACCACGCTGGTCAGACGTGTTGGTATAGGGTTTTGTTCCGAGTTTTCCTTCTCTTACATAGATATTATATGCATACTATATCACTTAGTCGTCTTTTACGACACACACGGGTGGTGAATTGTATTCTTACTTCGTCACCGCACGGATAATACCACGCTGGTCAGACGTGTCAATATAGGGTTTTGTTTCAAGTTTTCTTTCCCTTGCATAGATATTATATGCATATTATATCCCTTAGTTGTCTTTTACAACACTCTCAAGTGGTGAATTATATTCTAGCTATTTAATATACCGCCTTTTCTTATGGATTCCAAAACCTTTTTTAATCTAGATCTACATGTAATTATGCCAAAAATGCCGAACCGACGACGGGACGAACAGCAATTAATTTTTATAGATAGAATGCACGCGCATGTATGATGTGGCGGGCGGTCATGAGAGATGAGGGGGCGGTAGCCTCTACGAAACGCCTAGAAAAAGACATCAACTTCCTCGACAGTCTGCTACTGCAAAACGACTACGACTTATGCGCAGTAATGAGAGAAGTTTTAAAATAAATAAATAAATCCTGAAAGTCACTATGCTCTCCAAAGTCACTATTCCACGCGGACGAAGTCGCGGGCACTGCTAGTTTATAAATAAAGATGGACACAAATGACACTTCGTCTCAGAACTATCATTTGCAAAAATAAACTGTCTTGCGAGGATCGAACTCACGATATTTGGCAAAAAAGTAGCTACTGAGACCACTACGCCATTTATGTAGTTATTTAATTAATAAATTTAATATTTGGATATATCAACAAAATTTTAATCTCGTCAAGAACCTGTATGAAATGATTATCGTTAGGAAGGTTCTACTTTTTTTTTAATTTTAAATATAAATGACTATTTTATTTAAAAAACTGTTGCAGTAATTTTGCTCCTTAATGTCTACGAAATGCATTAAAGTAATGAGCAACGTTTACAAATAATCAAAGTTTACTAGCAAACCTCAAGGTCACAAGTTACAACTATGGCAATTTTCGGTCGTCAAAATCACTCACCCGATTTCCAATTTACAAGTTAGTGAACATTTCGAATTTTTGCTGATTGATGTTGAAATGTGCGGCGTTTTGAGAATATTGCAGCAGTAAGGAATTTTTTTTCACAAAGATCCGAATTATTTATTTTCAAGTAAGAATGGGTGTGTGGTGACGGAGTAAGAATACAATTCACCACCCCCTATCGTGAATGGGATGTACTATGCACATAACATCTGTGCAAGAGAAAGAAAACTGGAAATGAAACCCTATTTTTTTTTATTTTTTTTTTTATTTTAATGGGTGGGCTATGGTAAGCGCACGCGCGGTCCTGTCCCTCCGGGGCGATGAAAGGTCAGCGCGCAGGTCCATAACCCACCCGTACCCACGTCACCTCGTTGTTGGGCCGACCACCGGAGCAGATGTGACTTGTCATCAGTGGTCGGCCCGACGGAATACCCTTTCGGGTAACCTCACCTCTGAAAAATGAAACCCTATACCAACCTGTCTGACCAGCATAGTATAGTAGGTCAAATTCTCTCCCATTATGGAGGAGGCCCGAGCCCGAGTGGGACATATGTGGGCTGCGATGAAGAATGGGCACTGTTTCCCACATTATTGTATCATATGAAGGAATCTCAGCCTAAAGCTTATAAAATTAAATTGTTTCAAATCTATGGTGCTACGTGTCATAGAGCGACCGTAACCAGTGATTTATTTCCTTCCGACTAGTGCAGGTGTTGACGGGGCACGGGAGCTTCGCCAAATACCTGCACAAGGTCGTAAGGAGGGAGAGTACACCGTCCTGCCACCACTGCGATTGCGACGAGGACACGGCGCGCCACACGCCCGAGGCCTGCGCGGCTTGGGCAGTGCAGCGCCGTGAACTCGTCGCAATCATCGGTGCCGACCTGACGCTGCCGGCCATCGCTAGGGCGATGGTCGACAGCGTCGGGAATTGGGACGCGGTCGCAGCCTTCTGCGAGACAGTGATCTCGCAGAAGGAGGCGGCGGATCGTCTGCGCGTGGAGCGCAGCCTCGATGAGGAGATCCGCCGCCGGCGACTGGGGCGGCGTAGGCGCAACTATCTGCGCCTCATGCCGCCCTAGCCGAGGCCGCGGGTGACGTGACCGGGGATTAGTCCGTCACCCGCCGAGAGGCCGACCGCGTGAGGAAAGACCGACGTCCTCCCCGAGGGGGGGACGTCGGTCGATGGGAGGGTACCCCGCGTAGGGGGTATTCCGTCGGGCCGACCACTGACGACAAGTAAACCTGCTCCGGTGGTCGGCCCAACGACGAAGGCGAGGTGGTTTTCGGGTGGGTTGCGGTAGTTGCGTGCTTAAGCCCCTCTGTCGCCCCGGACGGAGTGGTGCGGAGGCGCGCCGACCGCAGCCCACCCACAAAAAAAAAAAAAAAACCAGTGATTTATTGAAGTAGTATAGGATCCCGCTATACAACGACCTTCACCGAGATCTTTATTTGATGAAACTTATTCTTTATTTAATTAAATATGTCAATAAATATATTGCATATGGGTTGCTTAACAAATTTTAGTCCAGAGTATGATTAATTAATAATTGAAAAATAATTTTTTTTTTGAACATTGCACTGGTTTGATTTTTAGACAAATTCTATACCAATCGAAAGTATGAAGCCCATAGAATATGCAAACGTTAGATTGCCTATTCTTTTCCGGTCACAACTCTCGGGTAGCCAGGTATAAACAGATAAATCGATACTAGCATTTTGCACCGGTCTGATCGACGTTTGCATATTCTATGGGCTTCATACTTTCGATTGGTATAGAATTTGTCTAATAATCAAACCGGTACAATGTATAAAAAAAGTGTGGCACTCGGGGACTGCCGCGGTAAAGATATTGCATAACATTTATTATCAACTTATGCAATTATAATTATTTATTTATTTTTTATTTATGCAGGATTTTTTTTCTTTGATATTAATTCAAGTTACACTTTTTGAGCGTGGTGACCGATAAGAAACAAATATACTACATGTATAACAATAAAGGCGGTTTGGATTACCATTGTCGTCCGCTGAAGATCGTTGGGACCGTTAGAAAACGCGTGAAAAGTTTTTCTACGCAAAGCGATGGCACGTGTGCGCACCGAGCCGTACTAACGCAGGTTAGCTTTTGTTATCGTTACGAAATTTCTTGATTCGGTCGCCCGCTCAAAGTCCGCGATAAAAGCTATGCAATAGCTTAAAAAAAAATATTAACTAATCATACTCTGGACTAAAATTTGTTAGGCAACCCATATGCAATATATTTGTTGACATATTCAATTAAATAAAAAATAAGTTTCATCAAATAAACATCTTGGTGAAGGTCGTTGTATAGCGGGATCTTAGACCAAAGAGGAAATTGTGAGATCGCGTTATCTTAATAAATGGGGCTGTCAGTATTGCGAGCTACCTTCGGACATCCCTATAATTTTTGAAGTTATGCTTCTTTTGGCGTGTTAGAAAAAATTATGAGAGAAAATTTTCACTATGCGCGCCCACACCGTCACGAAAAACCGACACACTGAAGATAGCTAGTCAACATTTTTGACGATGCGCGCGCACACTGTTACAAATATCAACTAAATAATACGTTAAAATAATACTTTCAATGTTTTAAATACCTTTTTTTTTCTATTATTAGTGTCGGTTTTTTTCTACAAACGTAGGATAACGCGGCGGATAAAATTTTTATGAAAATTTTAGAAAGATTCTCTTAGAAAGATCTTATCTTGTTACGCCAATGAAGTATAATTTCTTATGTACCTACCTACATAAGTACACATACACATTTTTGGGACTACATTGAGCTAATGGTTTAACTTAACAAACAACTAACAATAACCTATCTTAAAACCAACTTTAAAAACAAAATTTTAAGACTTTATGCATAAAAGTTTGGTGATGATTTTAAAATGAAAATGTATAACTCCTAATAGAAAATTCTTTAATATGGAAATATAGAATAATATCACACTAATTTAATTAACATAGTCACATAAAGTAACTATTTGTTTCATTAATATAATTAAGCTCGTGCTAACAAGGCGACGGAGTGATCTTAATTGGTAAAAGAACTTGTTAAGACTACACGAATATAGGTTAACATAGAAATGTCTGTAATTTTAGTTAATTTAGTCCTCTAAGGCATTATTTCATTTACAATGTCATTTGCTATTGGTGTTTTTCTTTGTTACGGCACAGTTTTACAAGTTATAGAGTAATTCAGTTAGGTATTACTTATTAAATTAGATATTGTTCATTAGCTGTGTTGTGGTGGCCGCATTAAAAATACATAAAAGTTAGAAAGCATAAACGTAATAACCCATAAATAAAAAAAATATGCAAATCTAGAGTTTAGTTATAATGTTTAATTGAAAAATAAAAGGGAATTTCTACTGTAGTACAGAGTTTTAATTTTGTGGGTTTTTACGTTTATGATTTTGAGCGTTGAAATGTTTTGCTACTTGCTTAGGTGTCATAAACTGGACTGATGGTTCAGCAGTGGTTTGTAGTTTAGCACTCTCCCGCTAAATTTATAGAATACCAATTCCGCCTTGAGGAGGCCTGTTTTGAAAATAGTGGGGTGGGCTGCTGTCCATTTCCTTGTGTTTCCTCAGCTAATTTTTATTACCCCCACGGGGAACTTTAGTGGTGTGGTACAATGTATTCATAAACTATCATCATACGGACCATAAATAGCTAATTACTTCCAACAATGACACGAATCAGAAGTGGTACTTTTACATTCATCATCATCTCAGCCCATACACGTCCTATTGGTGGGTTTGGGCCTTCTCCATTATGGTAAGAAACTTAACCTACTATACCACGCTGGTCAGACATGTTGATAGGTATAGAATTCAGTTACGTGTTTGCGTTCTTGCATATAAACTCATTTGCAAAAAAAACGGGCGGTTTTGATTTTCATTCATATTTAAAAAGATACAATACCAAAAAGGTTTCAATCGTTTGTACACGTTACTGGCCGGTTTTAAAAATGCTGTGGTATTTAAAAAAGTACGTTCTAAATTCAATTTTTCATTTGATGTTCATTTTTACAGAAAACCCCTTTTTATCCTACATTTTTGGCGCGAAGTTCCAGAAGTTAACATCGACTTTCATAACTTTTATTCAATTTTTATCGATTAATTTCATATCCTTGACTGTCAAAGCTTTACTTAATGCTGTTTGGCTGTATCAAAAATGGTAGATAAAGTGGTAAAAGCTACCAAAATTATCGCGCTGCTTGAAGAGGGTTGCAGCCAATGTTTCGTGGCTAGGAGGCTAAATGTTAGTCGCTCGACAGTCCAAAGGACCTGGCAGCGATATCAGGAGACTGGTTCCGTCGAGAGAAGGCCTGGTTCTGGAAGAAAACCATGTACCCAACCACGGGATGATCGTTTTCTTGTGAGTCGCGCATTGAGAAATCGCAAATCTTCGTATGTGGATCTTAAGAACAACCTCCAAGAAGTAAGAAATGTGCATATTAGTCTATGGACGGTCAGGAGGAGGCTTCTCGCTGCCAATATACGCAGTCACCGCCCGGCCCGCGGCCCCAAATTACTCCGTGAGCACAGAGTTCACAGGCTTAGGTTCGCTAGAAATTGTGAATCATGGACTCAAGACGATTGGAATAGGGTTTTGTTCTCTGATGAAGCCAGGATATCTCTGTTCGGTGAAGATCGACGTCGGCGAGTGCTAAGAAGACAAGGAGAACGCTTTGCAGAGGCATGTTTCGAAGAAATCACACCTTATGGTGGGGGCTCTGTTATGTTTTGGGCAGGAATAAATTCAATGGATCGTACAGAGTTAGTCTTCATTGAAAACGGCTCACTGACTGGGTATCGATACATAACGGAAGTTCTAATTTCTCATGCACAACCCGCATTGGCCGCTCTAGGTGAAGACTCGATTTTTATGGACGACAATGCTCGCGCCCACCGATCCCGCGATGTTAATGCGTATGTGCAAGAGGTCGGCATTCGTCGTTTGGATTGGCCAGCTCGAAGTCCCGACCTCAATCCCATAGAGCATGTCTGGGACGTTCTGAAACGGCGTGTGAGATCAGTACACCCGGCTCCGCAGACCATCAGAGAGCTGAAGAATGTGATTACTGCGGAGTGGGAACGTATTCCGCAAGCAAGTATCCGGGATATACTCGCTAGCATGCCCAGACGAATTCAAGCTGTGATTTTAGCTAGAGGGGGTCACACTCGATACTAAACATTTATCTGCTTTTACTTTATTAAAGAAAAACAAACAAAAAAACTTTTTTATTTTTACTTCATGAGCATATGCACTACTAGCGAATATACACTACTAGCGAGGTTTAGCATTATTTCCCATAAATTGTATCTAAATTTTATGAAATACTGATGAAAACGATTATTTTCTTATTAATTTAGCAAATTGTGTGGATAAAACTACCTATAATTATCAAACAAAGAAATATTAACATTTGAAATGGTTCATTGCTTAGGTGCCCGTTTTTTTTGCAAATGAGTTTATATTATACGATTATCCTTTAATCGTTTTTACGACCCCACAGCTAAGGAGGGGGTAGTGAATTGTATCCTAACTCTATCACCTTTTACATTATTTTTTAGAAAATCTGTAACATCATTTGCCATTTGTAACTTCCAGTAAGTGATCAATCGCAGGAGGAATGATATCGTTATAGCGAGTCACTGAAGTGAGTTCCTTTCGGGTATTTTCCTTGTTTTCGACGTATTCCTGGATATTGTATAGATACAATAGGACCACACTCTTGACAGTTGTCTGTCTACAGCCGCGGGCTGGTCTGTCCAGGCTAGTACCACATTCTAACAAAAAATCAACGTCCGAGTAGTACTAATTTGTTACTGTGCTTCATTTGGTGAGTGAGAGAACCGGAAACCCAAATTTCTGACTGGATGTTTTCGTGTGGTGGGTTTTAGTGATACTGGACGTCATTGCCGCATTCACACTCCCTTCACTTTCTTCGCGGTAGGCAGCGGCCTAGCAAAGATCCATGAGTGGCAGCAACACTTACCATCAGGTGTACTGTTTGCTCGTTTGGCCATCATTTGCAATAAAAAGAAAATAAACTGGATAGACACGGTACGCGAGGGCTGTGGGTGGCGAACTGTGTTCCACCAGAAAGCTGGGGGCTGAAATATGCTTAACGTAAGCAAATTTTATGCTTCTTGTATTAAAAAAAAACATTTAAATATTTTATAATTTTCGAACTTTAATAACTCTAATACATGTAATAACGATTTAATTATTACCCTGCTCTTACCTGAATTACTTGGGGTCGACTCAATATATACTCTTCTTTCATAGTACATACTCCAAAAGTTATTGGCAATAGTTTTATATACGACCGCGTGCCTGAATTGGTACAAGTATATGTGCTTTACATATTAGTCATTTTCTTATGGTACTCACGACAAATATAATATTAGTAGTTCCACACAGTATTAACAAGTTTAATAGATATCGAAACTAAACATAATATTCATAAAGCCCATGCCTTTATATTTTTAAACTTATATAATACCTGGCCACAGTGATTTTAAACGCAATAGCTGCGCATAAATTTAATTACCTTTTTGGTATAAAATTCTAATACTATAAAGCTTCTCTAATCTCAGATGTAATTACTCAACGATGTAACCAAATATAACGACCGACATTTTTATCCGTCACGTCATGTGGACTACGTGATATCGGAGACCCGTTTCAACCGAGCTTATCTCAATTATTATTTTTTTCGTAATTGGAACACGCACTCCATTAGAAAAACATTATTTTGCAGATTACTTATGGTCGCTTTTATTCATTCCTATCGCAAATGTCATCAGATAATGTAAAATTACATTTAAAAATGGACTTTGTTATTATGGTTTTTGTCCACCACGTGTTAAAAGATATATCCGCGTCCCATTAACTTGCTCATATATGAGCGTCTTATATGGGGATTTTAATCCTGTGAATATCGACCTCTACAGTGTACACGATACTTAGTTAAGTCAAGCTATTAATTGATGTAAGTTATGTCCCTGGCGAATACTAGACGAAAAATAATTGTTAGTATTTCACTGAGTACATATTTCACTGAGCACACATTTCAAAGAATTCAAAGTTTTATTTAAAGGGCGGGTGGCTTGTAAGGTATATAGTAATTAGTATTAAGTGTCAAATATCCTTAAATATGCGTATTTATTATTACTCGTGGT
The DNA here is from genome assembly GCA_032191425.1 of Lymantria dispar. Taxonomy (NCBI): domain Eukaryota; kingdom Metazoa; phylum Arthropoda; class Insecta; order Lepidoptera; family Erebidae; genus Lymantria; species Lymantria dispar. The sequence goes on along the minus strand of CM063454.1, from coordinate 22,744,108 downwards.
CGCCGTGTGGTCGAAATTCGGCCATACTTCATTTCATTAATTTTTCTGCTATACAATTTTCTTTAATTTTATTTATGTATAATTGTAAATTGAGCAAGCTGTATTTCACTAATAACTAATATATAAGCACAAATCTCTATTAGACATTGTCATCATAATTATGATTGTTTGACATTCAGTTCGACCAGAGATTTTAACCGTAAACAAAAGCGTAGAAGCATTGCTACGCAACACATTCACACTCGTGTGTGTGTGTGTAGCGATTGCGTTGTAGTGTGCGTAATGCCTTTTTTAATGAATTTAATGCATTTATAATCCATTATTATATCGACGGTTCCAAGGCTAATTGATCTAAGCGACATTTTTTAAAAGTTACAGGAGAGCGATTTAAAGTTTCGTTTATTGGAAAAAAAATCATTAAAAATAACTACTGCGTAGATTTTGATCTACTTAATACAGTATTTCTTTAAATACATATTGTACTTTCTTAAATAGTTTTCATGAATATTTAGCCTTTTTTTACTGATATAAATGTAGTTTGACTCAAAATGCATCGTATATATTGTTTGATGGAAGAAGGAAAAATGGTTTAACAGCCAGTGATTTATATTCAAGTTGAAAGTAAATTAGTTCAAATGTTGATATAGATATGAAACAGAACAAGGGAAAATGACATAAACTACACGCCTCACTATGAATTTAATATGTCAAAAGAGTTGAAGTAACATGTGATGTTGAAGTAGACTAAAGTAAATACAAACAACAACAAATGTTCAAACTGAAACAAGTAAAGTGAATGTTTACTATCATAAGATTAGACGTAGGTTCATAAACCATTGTTAAGATTTAGCATGAATACGAAAAGATGTAATGATTAGAGTTCATTTTAAAATAAAACTAATGTTTGAAATAGAAAAAAATATTTATTATTAAGGTTTTTTTTCTTTTTGAGGGTGGGCTGCGGTTGGCGCTCTCCGCACCACTCCGTCCGGAGCGATAGAGGGGCTTAAGCACGCAACTCCCGCAATCCACCCATAAACCACGTCGCCTTCGTCGTTGGTCCGACCACCGGAGCAGGGTTACTTGACATCAGTGGTCGGCCCGACAGAATACCCCCTATTGGGGTACCCTCCCATCGACCGACGTCCCCCCATCGGGGTGGACGTCGGTCTTTCCTCACGCGGTCGGCCTCTCGGCGGGTGACGGACTAATCCCCGGTCACGTCACCCGCGGCCTCGGCTAGGGCGGCATGAGGCGCAGGTAGTTGCGCCTACACCACCCCAGTCACCGGCGGTCGATCTCCTCATCGAGGCTGCGCTCCTCGCGCAGGCGATCCGCCGCCTCCTTCCGCGAGATCACTGTCTCGCAGAAGGCTGCGACCGCGTCCCAATTCCCGACGCTGTCGACCATCGCCCTAGCGATAGCCGGCAGCGTCAGGTCTGCACCGATGATTGCGACGAGTTCACAGCGCTGCACTGCCCAAGCCGCGCAGGCCTCGAGCGTATGGCGCGCCGTGTCCTCGTCGCAATCGCAGTGGTGGCAGGACGGTGTACTCTCCCTCCTCACGACCTTGTGCAGGTATTTAGCGAAGCACCCATGCCCCGTCAAAACCTGCATTAGTCGGAAGGAGAGCACTCCGTGCCGCCTCTCCAACCACTGCATCAGCACCGGCCGGAAGGCCTCCACGGTTCGCACCCCGAACCGAGGCCTCTCCAGCCGGACTGCCCAACGGGCAATGACGTCTCGGCGAGCGTCGACGCACCAGGCGGTGAGCTCCCTTAACGAGATCACACCGCCCTCCGCTCGTACCCCCATCACCCGCCGATACAATCCGGCGAGCATTTCCGCCTCCAGGTCCCACGGGGGAGTCCCGGCCAATAGGCACGATGCCTCCGTCGCCACCGTGCGGTATCCGCGTATGGCCCTGATCGCCGTGACCCTCTGTGGTCGCCACAAGAGGGCCCTCAGACGGACGATCAGGGGCCCCGCCCACACCGGTGCGCCGTACAGGGCCATCGACCGTGTGACCCCCGCGTACAGCCGTCGGCACGCAGCGCTCGGTCCACCCACGTTCGGCATAAGCCACGATAGGGCGGACGCCGCGCCGGCGAGCCGTGGAGCGAGCCTGCGGAAATACTCCGGATGCGTCATGTAGTGATCATCGCCTGATCGTGTATGAATTTGAATCGAGACTGTTGCAGGCTCCTTCCAGACAGAGTTATAATTTTAGATACAAATCTAAAGGCGCAAACTGGGACTTTTTCAGCTCTCTCTTTTCTTCGTGTGCCAGGGATTTCACTCGTAGACAATTAACCGCAGAAGAAGGCACTGAACTAATGTCACATTCTCTGATATACTGTGCTGATGTAGCCCTAGGCCGAACATTCTTGCCTAATACTAAGAGATGTGACTGGTGGAACAATCACCTAGTGGAACTCCGCAAACGCTTTCGAAGGGCGCGCAGGAAGCATAATAAACTTAAAAAGTCACCTAACATAGGAAGGGCCTTTGATGAATCTCTATCTGTACTGAAAGCTGCCAGGTCTCGCTACCGGATTGCAGTAGAAAAATCGAAAGACGCTTTGTTAAATAAGATTGTGGAATGATTAGAAAGTGAAGGTCCATGGTCTCCACTATATCACGAGTTTAGAGCGAATCGATCAGTCGACTTAGCGTACATACAAAACATTAAAGTGAACGATAAACACACTACGGGTATTGAGGAGACCACGGAAGTTTTATTAAATACGTTAATCCCAGACGATGACATCTCAGTCGACAGCGAACATCATAAACAAATACGTACATGGGCCGCCGAGCCACCTCTCCCGCTTATGTCTGACCTTCCATCTCTTGCCGAGTTTATGAATACCGTTAGAACTCTTCCCCTCAACAAGGCTGCTGGCGAAGATAAAATATTAAATAAAATGATCAAAGAAGCTAGTCGAGCATCGGGCGACTCAATGTTAATAATTTTTAATCGTTGCATAACTGAAGGCATTTTTCCTCGTATATGGCGTCGCGGTTATATACGTATAATTCCTAAAGGCGGTGATAGCCACCAGACGACCTGAAGTCATTAGGCAAGCTCTTAGAACGTCTCATTGTTCCTCGTTTATTGCCGGGTGGACCAACGTTCAATCATAAACAATTCGGCTTCACTTACGGCAAATGAACTATCGACGCGGCCGTTGCGGTAAGACGTGTCATTAGGGCATCCGTTTTTAAATACGTACTAGGTGTCTTCCTGGACATCTCAGGTGCTTTCGATAACGCCAGGTGGCCAATCATCATCATCATCGCAGCCCAGATACGTCCCACTGTTGGGCTCCGACCTCCTCCACAATGAGAGTGAATTTGACCTACTATACCATGCTGGTCAGACATGTTGTTATAGGGTTTTATTTCGAGTTTTCCTTCTCTTGCACAGATCTTATGTGCATATTATATCCCTTAGTCGTCTTGTACGACATCCACGGGCAGGATAGGGAGTGGTGAATTGTATTCTTACTCCGTCACCACACGGAAAGGTTGTGGCCAATGCTACTTCTTAAATTAAAGGCTCGTGGTTGCTATAGAAATATCTACCAAATCATACAGTCGTACTTTTTAAATGGCTCGACTAAATTGAAACTTGGTCACCATGCTGTGTCGAAACCACTGACGATGGGCTACCCTCAAGGTTCGGTATTAAGTCCATATCTATGGAATTTAGGTTTTGACGATTTTCTCGAGTTACCTCTACTACTGATCGGCTATGCAGACGACGGACTTTTACTTATACAATCGAACACAAGGGATGGTTTAGAGGAATTAGCGGAAACATGCCTCAATGATATATTCGATTGGGGTACACGAAACCGGCTTGCCTTCGCACCATAAAAAACATATGATCTTTTATTAAAAGGACATTTACAATCGGCGCCGCGTATAAAATTTAATAATATGACTGTCAAAAAGAAAGAATCAGTTTGCTATCTCGGCCTAGTCTTAGAAAAAAATTTTCATTTATTGAGCATATTAAAACTGTAGGCGAAAAAGCGAAACGGAATTTCTACGCGCTTACTAGAATATCCACATCTACTTGGGGCCTTCGTTTTAATACACTTAAAACCATATACATGGCCACATATTTGGGGTGTATTTGTTACGCTGCACCTGTAAGGGCCGATAGGGCCACCATAGGGGCGGCTCGCCTTAAATTACTACAGAGCCAACGATTGGCCCTAATATTCTTATGTAAAGCCTATAGAACGGTTAGTACCGAGGCCTTACCAGTACTCGCGGGTGTACTTCCGGTTGATTTAGAGATTCAGAGACGAGCGTCAATGTATTACACCACAAAGGAAACTATGAATACAGATTTCCTTCTACCGCGCGACCGAAATAAAATTGCTAGATTGTTTGCACCACAATCCATTGTCTATGAGGAACTTTTAACTGAATGGCAAGAAAGATGGGATTCATCATTAAAAGGTAGTCATCTTTATCTATTTTTCCATGCATCCGGGAGCGCCCGGAGAAGGTGTGGCTGGAGGTTGACCACTTCGTGGCCCAACTTTTAACTGGCCATGGCAACTTTAAAAGTAAATTATTTTCTTTTAAACTCGTACCATCACCATTATGTCAATGTTCCACATCTGACCACGAGTATGAACAATCAGCACATCATCGCATTCTCTGGGAGTGCGATCTCTGGCGAAACAAGCGTAACCTTATGTTAAACAGTTTGCAAGTCACCTGTGGGGTAGTATACTATACCGACCTTGTAGCAACTCGAGAAAATTTCCATGCGTTCATGCGTTTCTGCCATACCTACTGTAGCAATCAATCTTAACGCTCACATATAGGCCCCGTTAAGCTCTTCCGTATCCGTGGTGCCGTACTGCTGCGCTATCGTAGCTGTACACCTTTTTACTTATTGGCTGACTAGTAATTTTGTTTTCCTGTCGCCCGCTTTGCCTAGGAGGGAAGTGGAATCTCTCTTTCTAACTCCTCCTCTTTAATCTTTTCTAATTAAATTTGTTGCGGGTCCCAAGACAATTAAAATCATATCCCGGGACTGCCTGAGGGTCAAACCTCGGTGTCATTTATGGAGACCATTGTGGATCCTGGCTTACAGGAGTTACAATGGTGAGAATGTGTGGTGGGATTAGTCCCAATAACGCTCCCGGAACCACCATTTCCGGTCGAGCACCAGGCCCAAGTGCCTCATATGGGCCCGGATGCTGATCTCAACCGAATGGACGGTGATCGAGACGCCGATGGGAGGTCTCATACGGCGCCCATGGAACAAGAGGGCCTCCGTCTTGTCCAGGGCGACCCTCAACCCCAGCGCCTCGATCCGCCTGACGAGCTCTTCGGTGCCTGAGGTGACTGATGCGCTCGCGCGGGGAAATTTCACACTAAAGTACGTTAATTCATATTGTACGACAATTTTTTTTTGTTTCAATCGACGTAAGTATAATCTTTATTACTATTTTCTGATGATTTAACAAGCAAAATTTTTCAATTTCAATTTAAGTAAAATGGTATAACTACCGAAACCATAAAAGTTTGAACGTATCTCAGAAGGATTATGTAACATTGAACATCAATATCAATTTAAGGAAAAATGGTTCAAACATCATTACATATAAAACTAGGCCAAGTTGAAATGGTTCAAGCGACTAGGCCTCTTATTATGATGGAATACAAAATGGTTCAAGCGACATAGCCTATCTTTATGAAGTAATGCAAAATGTCTCAAGCGACAAAACCATGTATTTGAGCAAAAGGTCAAATATCTTAACGCGCATTAGATATTCAAAATAGTCGTAGGAAAAATGAATCAACCGACGTATGACAAAGACTTTAGAAAAGCCCATATAGTCCAAGTTACCAACTACAAATAATGCTCAAATTTTATGCCGGTTGGATCACAGACGTCCTAAATGAGAGCAAAGTTAGTGTGGGGTTCAAGCGCCAAAAAAATGCTCATATAAATTTGAAACCCAGTTCAAACGACGCAGAAAAATTAGCTGATTCCAAATACGAGTATGTATATAACTCAATATCGCAAAAAATGTCGCTTAGACCAATTAGCCTTGGAACCGTCGATATGAAATTTCAGTTTTATGCACTTCTCCTCATTATATACATCACCTGTGCTAAATTTCATACTAGTCCATCCACGTAATTTTCGTAAAAAGGGGTAGGTACTGTGTACCTACCCCTTTTTACCTCTTTCTTCACGTATTAATATATAGATTTATCTAGTAATACAGTGCAGATTTATCCAGTAATGCCACATAATACAGTCATCATCATCGCAGGCCACATGCGTCCCACTGTTGGGCTCGGGCCTTCTTCACAATGGAGGGAATTTAACCTACTATAGCGCGCTATAGGGTGTCCGGCCTTCCTACCCAAATGTCCGGCCAAACTGACTGGTCTGTCCGGCTATTAGGTTTAACAACCTGGTAACCCTAGCTGCCAACTATAAAAATTTGGGACTTCGGTTCCCACGCTTATTGAACGAAGTATAGGAGCAAATTGCGAGTGCTTATACGTCGATGTCTGGGTAGGACATGGTACTATTGTAGAAGAGCTAGTCATTCCACATCTAGTCAAAGTAAAAATTGTGAGCATGCTCCACCACCAGATACCTTTACTATAAATACCAGTATTGCCTATATGATCAGATGTCGTTATCGTCACCTCAGCTGATACACGTCCCACTACTGGCCTCAATTGGAGGGATTTCTCTCCCCCTCGACCTAATATACCATGCTGGTAAGACATATTGGTACAGAGGTTTACTTCGAGTTTTGCCTCTCTGGCACAGATGGCATATGAATATTCTTCAGTGGTCTTTTACGACATTCGCAAACAAGATAAAAAATGGTGAATTCCTACTCCGTCACCACACGGAATCAAATCGATTGTGGCTTTTGTTTTATTGGATTAAAATGATATGTAAGCAAAATAATGTATGAGTCGCTAATTGAAGTTACAACAATACAACCGAATTCAAATCGTTACCAAAAGTACAGAATACAAAGTACATTAAAGTATTATGAAACGGTAGTTAAACGAATTGGCAGACATGCTGAAAGTTTTAACAGCGTAATTATACGATTGTGGCTTAAAATTAACAAACTTCACGAAGCTAATGATTAAATCGCCGGTCGCCAATTTGAATATCAACATTTAATTGTATTTTAGTAGCGCTCTTAACAATATCAAAGTTCTGTATATTTATATATCAAAGTTCTGCGTAAGAGTAATTTTACAAAAATATTTAGCTACTCCTTATGTTACGCTATGTAACTTGTATTACGTGGCGTAACATGAGGGAGTCCTCCCTCAGTGGACGGGGATAGGCTGAAATAATGAATGATGATAAATTTAACTTGGTTTTTACTATTCCAACGATCCACGACCACAAAGTACGGACCTGTGCCACCTACATCCAACGACGCTCAGCAATTTTCACCAGGTTGTCTATTTACCTAGTGGGGGGCGTCCGCACTGCGTCGTCCGATACGTGGTAGCCACTCGAGAAACTTTCTTCCTCAGCGGTTGTTGATTCATTGAGCGATGTATCCGGCCTATTACCACTTTAGCGTGCTAATTATTCATGCTATGTCTGTTACACTCGTTCGTCTATGGATTTCCATACTTCGGATTGTATCTCGAAATCCCAAGCGTAGCCCGCTCCATAGCATCCTTAGTGACTTTGAACTTAGTTATGAGGGCCACATTTAGGGCCCACGTTGCGGTGCCGTAAGTCATCACTGATAACACAAACTGGTCGTAGATCTGTGTTTTCAGACATTGAGGTATTTTGGATGAGAAGATCCTCTTAAGTTTGCCGAACGAAAAGAAGTATAATTTCAAAAAGTTAGAAACATATTTCGCATGATATTAGCATAAAATAAAATTTTATAAACTTTATTAAATTTAATTCATCAATGTCAGTTACATTAAAATTTAAAAAAATCATGTAGGGAATTTATTTTTAGAGTGATTCTGATATTGAAATTATCCATGTGGTGACGGAATAAGAATACCACCACTCTTGCCCCTTGTTATCGTAAAAGACGACTAAGGGATATACGGACAATAACATCAAATCAAGAAAAACTTGAAACGAAACCTTATACGAAACTGTCTGATCACTAATTTCAATAAATTTCAACCCCGCAGCACTGTTCATCCACTTCACCTGGTAACGTTATGGTCTACAACTGTACGTTTCCAGCGATCATTTCACCCACGTACAGGCAGGCTCTGGAATGAACTACCTGCTGCTGTGTTTCCCAAGCGCTATGACATGTCCTTCTTTAAACGCGGTTTAAGAAGAGTATTTACTTCTAGGTAGGCAACAGCCTGGCTGTGTCTCTGGTATTGCATAGGTCCATGTGCGGCAGTATCACTTACCATCAGGTGTGCTGCCTGCTAGTTTGCCACCATCGGCAATAATAAAAAAAAACCCTCCTATTGTCGAGAAGGCACGAACCCACTAATGGGTCGTATAAGCCGAGATGATGGTGATACTGAAACCCTAAATTCCCATAAGAAGTCATGTTATAAAAGTGTACTATATTCTCTATATTCAACAAAGTTAATTTCGCGTAGTTTAGCTAATTCCCAAAATACACCCTTGCGACAACAATGTAATCTACTCGTATTTTAATTGTATATTTGGATTAAAATTCAAGGTAATTAGTCCATATTTCATGTAGTTATTGAGAATATCCTAACAAAAACCCCCTGAACCGGTTTAAAACAGTAGACAACTAGTTGTAGGAAGTATCCTACATTACTAAGGAGTATGTTAATGCTATTGAGGTTCTACTTTTGCTATTGAACTTCTAATGCGACTTCCAACAAGGTTGCGTTAAACATTTAACGTTACGGGAATAGAAAGAGACAGAACGAGAGTGAATGCGTGGCACTTCGCACTTCGAACGCATGCGCGTAGTATACTTGTTACAGGCCAGCGCGATCGTTAGCAACGAGTAACGTCCAATATTTTTTATCATTTTTATTTTATTTTATCTTTTTTTTATATTGACAAAAAACACGTGGCACCAAAGAAGTTTCACTTCTGACATACGTATTTTGCACGCACGCTCTTTTTTTTTATCAATAAGACTATCAATGTCCACTGTTAGACCTCCGGTATAATCCCGAAATCGTCACGCCATGTTATACGTTACTCAGAAAAGCGCTGTTGTCTAATCTCTTGTTGCGCCCATAGACGGTTTTTATGACTACCATAGAATAGTAAGAGCTGATAACACATCGTCACCATATGGTTGTATTAATTCAAATGATGATTTGACCTTTATAATACAAATACAAAACCTTATTTTCTCATTGTTGAAATGGTTTCTTTTTATATCTTCTTTTATATATATACATTCAGTCAAGAAGGTATGGGGAATGGATGATTTGTTTATGGTCCCAAATTCAAATTTTTGTTTTTGTTTGTTGCTGTTAGATTGGCACAACTGTTTTTCATTTTGGCGCGGAGTTTGAGTTGCTTCTATTATTTATATTAAATACAGTGTTGTTTTAGTTATATCATATCTAGTGTGTATTGCGAATTTCATAATGGACAAAAACATCGAACAAAGAGTTTGTTGTAGATAGAATTTTGTGTTCGGAGTCATTGAAAATGTTACAGAAGGCTTACAGTGAAGCGACTTTATCAAAAACACGTTGTTATGAGTGGTACAAAGCGTTTAAAAGCGGTCGAGATGTGATGGAAGATTTACCTCGCTCTGGTAGGCCATCAACGTCTGCAACTGAAATTAACATTGCAAAAGTGAAGGAAATAGTGACTGAAAATCCTCTTTCAACTTTGAGAGAGATAGTCGCCGAACTTTCTGTGTCTCACGAGTCGATCCGTACTATTTTAAATAATCACTTGAGTATGAAACATGTTTCCGCTCGGCTAGTCCCAAAAGACCTGAATTTTCTCCAAAAACTCAATCATATGAGAATCGCCGAGGACATGCTAGAACGAGTCAATTCAGACCCAACATTCATGAAACGCATTGATGAGACGGTGACGAGACGTGAGTTTATGAGTTTGACATGCAAACTAGTCAACAAGCTTCAGAATGGCGACTTCCAACTAAACCGAAACCGAAAAAACCACGCCAAATTCGATCAAAAGTCAAAGTCATGTTGACTGTTTTTTTTTACTATCGCGATGTTGTGTACTCGGAATTCTTGCCTGAAGATCAAACGGTAAATAAAGAATATGATTTGAGCGTTATGCGGCGTTTAAGAGAACAAATTAGACGAAAAAGGCCAGATTTGTGGAAAGAAAATTCTTAGATTTTGCACCACGATAATGCGCCTTCGCACACGGTCATTATTGTGGACGAATTTTTGTCCAGACATTCAACAAATACCATCAAGCAACCACCATATTCACCAGATATGGCTCCAGCCGACTTCTTTCTTTTTCTTAAACTCAAATTACCACTCTGTGGCACCCGTTTTCAATCGGTAGAAGACATAAAGGAGAATTCGTGGCGAGAACTGAACTAAATTCAGGAAACGGCGTTTAAAAACGTTTTGATGATTGGATTATTCATTGACGTAAGTCTATCGTTTCTGAAGGAATATACTTTGAAGGTGATAAAATAAATTTGGATGAATAACAAAATTTTTGTGTATTATTGATCTTTTCCCGGTACTTTCTTGACAGAGTAGTATATTTCTTGTGTACGTGTGTATGTCATTGAACTCCTCCTGAACGGCACAGCTAATGTTGACGACATTTTTTGTGTGTATCAAGGGGATTCAAGAATGATTTAGATTCATATTTGGACCCGGTAGGTGACGCTGCGATTGATTATAAGGGGAATTCCTTTTACTATTTTTTTTTTAGATTTAAACAGTCAAAACAAACGTCTCTTCGGTCGACATTTGTGATCGTATGTGCGCGGAATGTAAAAATCTTGATTAACTAACTTCAGCGTGTCGATTTTTCGTGACTGTGAGCGCGCATATCGTAAAAATTACCTCTCATCATGTCAAGGAAATCGCGCCAAATGAATAATTTCGAAATCTCTATGAATGAGCATGCATTGATTTGCTTTCACAGCTTTAATGTTAGTGCCTTTTGGGACTAATCCCACCACACATTCCCACCACTTGTTGTCAACTCCTGTGAGCCAGGATTCACAATGGTCTCCGTATAAGACACCGAAGTTTAACCCGCAGGAAGTCCCGAAAACGCTTTTAACTGTCTTGGAACCCGCAACAAATTTAATTAGAAAAGAAAAACAGGAGGACTTGGCAAGATTCCACTTCCCTCCTATGCAAAGCGGGAGACATGAAGCAAAGTAGGCTAATAAGCCAAAAGGGATGGACAATTACGTGAAGCGTAGCAGTATAGCGCCACGGATTTAATATAGCTTAACTTATATGTGAGTTTGAGAGTAATGTTAGTGCCTACGCATATTTCACAGGCATTACTATTAAGCGTTGGTTCAACGATACAATATATTTAGAGCTAATTAAGGAAATTTCATATATGCCGCTGCATTTCTATAGCACGCTTTGTTCTGCTATTATTTGGAGAATTTGGAATTTAATATTCATAGAGTTGAATGTTTGCTTTATCTTTATATATATATATATATATATATATATATTTCTTGTCTACGTGTGTATGTCACAGAAGTCCTTCTAAACGGCTGGACTTCTCTTGCACAGATCTTATGTGTTATACCTTAGTCATCTTTTATAACATCTACGGGCAAGATAGAAAGTAGTGAATGTATTCTTACTCCGTCACATGGATATTATAAGCTTTTTTTTTACCAAAAACTTTGCTAAAATCATAAAATATATTGTAATGCTTCTATCCACAGTAGGATTTAATTGAGATTTGTTTCGAGAACAAGTCAAATATGGCGTAGGTAACCTAATTTTTATGTTACCTTATTTGTACTGTTGAAAGAGACACGCAAACATATAGGATATTTATTGAGTTCACATATATCATTATAATAACATTTATTAATTTGAAAACTTAAAAGAATCGAGTAAGATATTAAAACAATTATAATAATTGAAAAAGCAAAAATGCTACTATAAAATAAACTTATTGATTACGTAACTTTAGCGCTATTAAGTCTAAGCTATTAACTTTATACTGCTATTAAGTCCACGTTATAAAAGGACTGAATGTAGACTAAAGGATACTACGCACTGAATGTCGACAAAATGTCCATGTTCGCATTTTATTCTCTTTGAACGATTCAACGATCGCCAAATTGTCGAAGTTCAGGTTTTGTTTTAACGAATTTTGAAAGTATTAGGTACGCATTTTTATGCATAAAACTGTTGAAATGTAATATAATACTCGCATAGCAGATGAATATTTTTATTAATTATATATGGACATTAGAATATAATATGATTGAATATTTAATTACCTATTACCGGGTATATTATTTGCAGAATGTATAGAGAAGAAAAATAGGCGGTATTATTTGGGTACAAAAGAATTAAGGACGTTTGAGTTATGAATGGTACCCTTTAGATATTGATGCCTTTTTAATGCTTTGTAAATCGACTCGGAAAATGGAACTGATTTACCAAACCGTTTTTATATTACTCACAACCGAAAAAAAAAGATTTCAAATGGCATTAGATAGTAATGGATAATTTATTGGTGGGCATTAGGAGCTGGGAGTGTTCGATAAAGATATTGGAAAATCATGAACATAATAGGCGTAACGTGTTACCTAGCCTCGTGAAAATCCACTATATCAACAGTTATACCAAAGGTGTTTGTTTTTAATTTGATTAAAATATGCCTGATGTACACAATTTTCGTATGGTGATCGAACAAGAACCACAGTTCACCACCCCTTCTCTTAACTGTGGATGTTGTAAAAGAGGACTAAGTTGGCGGCCCACCCCTAAAAAAAATAAAAAAAGGCGAATCTTATATTTTTATATAAATTCTTTTTTATTTTTATTTTTTTTGTATTTATATTTTTTTTAATAAAGATGTTTTTTTAACCGACTTCAAAAAAGGAAGGAGGTTTCTCAATTCGACCGTATATATGTTTTTTTATGTTTGTTCACGGATAACTTCGTCGTTTATGAACCAATTTTGATGATTCTTTATTTTGCTGGAAAGAAGATATTTCAAAGGCGGTTCCATGATAAGGAAATCAGGGTTTAATGATGGCAGACCAGAGAAATTGAGGGGAACTTTCAAAAATCGTAGATGCGATTAGTGCGTTTGTAAGTATTTTCATTAAGAATTTTATTTGCTTTTTAGTTTACTGTTTGAAGTCAGTTTTTATTGTTAAAAATTATTTAGTTGTTAAACCGAATATCTTTTTATTTAATAATTAGATAATAAATAAAAATGTAATTGTTTTTAATATTATATTATTACGTCAACTCCAAGTTATTGTGATGAGAATAGGACGCATGGTGGTCATTGCAGTATCATAGTGAGCATTTCGCGAAGGATATGTTTACCGCGTATATAATTTTCTAATTTCAATACTAGCATTTTGTAGACGCTGTTACCTTTTGGTCGATGGCGTTATATATAGGTCAAGTTTTAAGACAAAATATATCGTCATGATAAACGAGTTTCCTCGAGTAAATGTCATAAACGAAAGGGCGTAATAAAGGTGAGGCGATAAACTTTTTGTAAGTTAAGTGTAAAGGGTCAGCTAAAACATACTAAACTGTATATTGGACGAAATATGAAGTAGCAAGAATGTTTTTGACGAGCCTACTTCACTTTGTCGTAAGGTAGTAACAGTTAATCGGCAAATTGTTTGAACAAATTCAGGATCGTACTAAAATGATGAAGTGTTATTGAAAATTCATGGTGCAGTTGCGGTCTGATGATCTTTATGATCATTTTTCTTTATAATATTTTTTTAAGTGTGAAATTGTAAGCGGTATTATGGTTATAATATCGAATAGGAAACAAAGCTTATTACAAATTGGCCGAGTTATAATCGCGTAGCGAATAATAATAAGTAAGATCGATCGATGCAATGACCATACAATAGAGGCACCTACGAAGAATTGGTTGCGAATTTGAATATATGGCACAACAAATTACATACGCCAACAAAAATCAAATTGAAAACTTTTTAAACGATCATATGTAAATCTAATATATTTGTAGTCCCGTTACAAAGCACATTCACGCTGATCGATTAACAATTACAAATATATATATATTGATATGTTTAAGACCGCTCGGCGGAACTGAAATCTTCATTGGCAATTGTAATTTATATCGTCATATCCTATTAATCAGTATCGTATCAATAATAACTTTTCAAAACTATTGAATAATCGATAATAATAATAATTATTACATATAAATTAACTTCAAATTTTAAAAACTTCAAAAATTTGTAAACACAGCAGTGAAGAGCTGACTGTGCCTTTCTCGCTCGGGTACATTCGGCGGTCCTGAGTATACCTCGATCGAGCCTTTCACCTCAGAGCGTGACAGAACCGCCTCACTTACAGCTTACGAAAAAATCTGTATGCGGTGCGCCAAAATAAGTTTTCACTTCAAAATAATTTGACTAATTTAAAATCCAATAATTATAAGTAAAATTGAAAATTTTGAATAACCCCCGACTCAACCTAAAATAATAAAAAAAAATATATATTACGTTCTCTTCAACAGGAATTATCAAATAATTGTCATTTACAAACATATTGGTACGCGTGAGCACTTAATCGGGTAAAACGCCATCACATCATTTAGAAATAGAGCTGATATTCTTACACTGCTTGACCGATATTAACCAAACATAGTAAATAAAAATCGCAAGAAAACCGGCTTAAAAAACCTCATCGAAATCCGTCCATCCGTTTAAGAGCTCCGATGCCACATACAGATACACACACACACAGACAGACAGACAGACATCGACGTCAAACTTATAACATCCCTCTTTTTTACTCGTCGGTTAATAAAAGCATTTTAAATAATTAAATGTTTTTTTTTTAACTAGAATCCAAGCTCCCGATTAATAGTACCATGTCTAGTTGATTTATAAATGAATAAGCGTTTAAAAATATGATATTTTTAATTCCAGACGATGACAACAATTCGTCAACATAAAAAATATTCTATATATTTAAAAAGCTCAGTAATATAATCTACCCTACAAGGAAAGGATATAACAATTTTATTATCATGACCTCATAAACTTTCGTTGGCAGCAGTATTGAGGTTTTGACGAATAAGGTCAATTCGAACAGATGAACGTTAAGGGAGCTGACGGCTCACCCATCAGAGTGACATGGACATAATAGACATATTGACCCGAGGTTAAATTAAGTTTAGATCGTAGCAAAGAACTTATGGAAATATACCTATTATTATAAAAAGGTGAGTATTCAGATGGTGTATTAGTCTAAGTAGGGACTTTCTATGCTATATGCCATGGTTTCTATCCCCATGTAGGATAGTTCTTTATGCGATTCATGGGTTTATGTATTATTTGTGTCTGTTAATTGTATATTTGTAACTAGCAGCGCCCTGCGGATTCACCCGCAGTTCCTCTTTCCGTGGGAATATCGGGATAAATTATAGCCTATGTTTTATTCTGATATATAAGCTATATTATTGTGAAGTTTCTTCAAAATCCTTTCAGTAGTTTTTGTGTGAAAGACCAACAAACATCTTCACATCTTAACATCCTCACATACTCACAAACTTTCGCGTTTATAATATTGGTAAGGATGTGCGGATCAAGGATTTTCTACGTAGGGTGTTGTTGCATGAATTGGGGATAACTTTTCTACTTGCAGAGAGACTGACCGAGTGAGGGCGCAGGTTGTCGATGGGGATGGTACCCGAAAGGATAACTCGCTGGGTTGGCTACGGTTGTGAAGGAACCGGTATCAGTAGTCAGCCCAGTGTTAATGGGAAGAAACTGTGAGTTATGATGCCGCACGCCGGCCTAGGAACGAATGGACGGTGTTTGTCCAGACTATAGCCTGCGAAAAAAAATGTATATTTAAACAAAAATTGGCTCAAGTACAAACTAGTTTTAATATGGTTAAGCATAATATTAAACACTACAACACAGTTGATACAGTATAAGTAGCGACCGTGTGAAGCGATTTGAATTCGATACCCACTCAAAAAAAAATTTCACAAGTTCAAGATGTAATGTATGTCAAATGCAAATACGTTGCGGATTTTTGAAACAAATGACCTAATTTTTATGTCATGCGAATTCATAATTTATACATAGTTTTGTAGTTATATTTTGCTTCCAGTAAAATAAAATTAAAACGTTATTTAAATCAAGTTAAAATACCACAATGACATGCAACTGCAGAATTTTATAGCTCTTAACGATATTTCAATGAGGTTAGTGGGTCCCGGGTACTACTAAAAATTACACCATTTGGATACATTCCAAATACCATAGTTAAGTAAGAAAAATATATTTGCTTTTAACTAAGTAAAGGGTTTCAAGAATTATTCTTGCATTTAAATGGAAAATATACAATTATTGCAAAATAAAAATCTTGTTTGGTAAAGAGCACTTTCAAAACTTCTCCCTAAAGACGCGTACGAGAATTTGATAACTTCATGCATTGTTATAAATTCAAATTCATATTCATTTATGTGTATCATCATCACAGCTTATATACATCCCACTGTTGGGCTCGAGTCTCCTCCACAATAGGAGGTTGACTTACACTTACAGAAAGGGGGTGGTGAATTGTATTCTTACTCTGTCACCACACGGAAAGTAATATATGTGTATCATTATGTATTAATCCTGCGGGGTGTAAAAATTATCAATTTCATATTTCACCTGAAAATAATCTTAACTCATAACTCATTTATTCATAAGGGTTTCTTACATGTCATTCTTTGATATAGATAATTACATTTTAAAAATACATATTAGATTGTCAATTGAAAAGAAAAATAAATAATAAAACGATGTCAAGGAATAATAATTAAAAACTTAAGCAATATGCGCGTTGAGTATTGTCTACCTTTTGAAGAATTCGTCATACGTATAGAATGTTGCCCGATGAGCCATAATCAAATAATCAATCACCAGAACAGAATAAGTTCTCTACTTAAGAGTATTAAAGTACTAGAGCAACCATCACTCTCTTCAAGCATCTTAGAGAGGTAAATACCCAATCCATGTAGCCGCTGCAATTTTCTAAATGAGCATGACCATTATACTACCAAAATCCATAAATGCAAAATAACAAATTACAATTATAGTAGGTAAATAAAAGTCAGAGTTTAGGACATAATCAGACATAGCTCCTTAAAATTAAAAGACAAAGTTTAGTATTGATTGTTTTTAATTTCATTCGCTGGCATGTCTCGGATACAGCGGTTGGAAAGATTGATGATCATTGACCCATTCACAAATGATATTTTACTAAAAAAACATAGCTTATTTAAAAAGTTATAAAAGAGGATTTTGATTATAATAATTACAGTTTAAAATAGTTATAATTATGGAAAATATATTATTGTGTATGGTACAAATTTGGCAATGCTATATTATCATTAATATAAAATAAATTAAAAAAAATATCTTATAATAATAATTCTTACCGATCGAATGAAATATATAGGAAAAAGAAATAAAAAGTAAAGCCAAATCTATTTATATCAACCACTTAAATTTTGAACTGAGCTTATAGACATATAAGAAGACTGCGTATGGTATTACTACCGGGGTAAAATATAGCCTGACGTACTCCTTATATAGACAGCTACTTGGTAGTAAAATATTATCAATATCGGTCCAGCCGTTTTGAAGATTACCTCATACTAACAGACAGACAAAAAAAATTAAATTGTATTTTAGGCATAGGCGTGCAAATAACCGTGTGAACATGTAAAAAGTCCTGTATTTTGACATTACAAATAGACACTTCAATTTTATTTATTTGTATAGATTTCAGAAAATTTAATATTATATAGAATTAATAAATTAACTTCAATTATTAAAAATATTTATTTTAAAGTTCGTGTATTTCTTTACTAACGTAGCTGCTACTATGGAAAATTATGAAATCAAATCAAGTCATTTATTCTGCTTAGGCCCCTTGAGGGCACTTACATATTGTCAAATTTATACATCGTTTGAATATAATACAATATCTACCATCGGATCGGAACGCGGCCACAAGCTGAGAAGATCCGGCAAGAAACTCGGCAGGCTGTCATTTTTTTATCATCTTTTGAATACAATTACGTATACAACATATAGTCTTATCTCCAATGTGATGCCTTTCGAGATAGGATATTAAGTACTGTTTTAATTTTTTTTAATTTAGTTCAAATAAAAAAAAAAGGAAAACATGGCACCCGACCACGAAATAACTACTAGAGCAGCCATTACTCCCCTCAACCACATTGGAGGGAAGGGAATGACCCGCTCCACATAGCTACCGCAAGCAGAACCTTATTCAGTGAGCAAGACCAAACCATAAATTACGAACTATGATAGGTATGCTAAAAAGACCAAAATCTAAATTCGTCAGGCAAAACACGCTACGCTGTACAAACCCAAGACTAACAGCACAATAAAAAAATAAAAAACAGTGAATTCTTACAAGAAACGGGCCATAAAGCTGTAATCATTACAAAAACAAAATTGCTGAAAGAGGAGCTGCTCATAGCCATTCAGTATTATCCTCTAAATAATCCGAAATTTTATAGTAGCCTTTTCTACAAAGTCTACTCTCTTGATAGCCTTTTTAAATTTATTCATTGGCATATCTTGGATATCTCTAGGTAGTTTATTATAAAATCGTATACATTGCCCCATGAAAGACCTACTAATTCTCTGACGACGAGTAGTATGGATAATAAGATTATCTTTATTCCTAGTGTTAAAATGATGAATATCACTGTATTTTTCAAATTTTTAAATTTTTTTTTTCACATACATAAGGTTTTCGAATATGAACTGAGACACAACAGTTAGAATGCTTATCTCTCTGAATTTCTCCCGAAGTGAAACTCTTGGGCCTAGATTATAAATAGCGCAGACAGCCCGTTTTTGGAGAACAAAGATGCTATTCAAATCCGTGGAACATCCCCAAAGTAGTATGCCATAAGACATAAGACTGTGAAAATATGCGTAATAAACTATCCTAGCCGTCTCAATATCAGTTAACATTCGAATTTTTTTAACAGCATAAGCCGCTGAGCTAAGCCTATTAGATAACTTTTCAATATGAGGACCCCATTGTAGTTTTGCATCAATGGTGATACCTAAAAAAGTCCTGGACTGCACAAGATCCAGGGTCACACCATTCATTTGAACATTGGTTTCCACTTGTCTCACATTAGGTGTGGTGAATTTAATACATTTAGTTTTCTTCTCATTAAGAACAAGATTGTTTATATTGAACCAATGAACAACGTTAGACAGTGCGTTGTTCACATCGTCATAACCAACAATGTCTTGATTGTCCCCTACATAATACAAATACTTTATATTACCTACATACTCGAACCTATACTAATATATAAAATTGAACTATGTTTGTTTGAACGCGCTAATCTCAGGAAAGTAGTTCCTATTAGCAGGCCCGATTTGAAAAATTCTTTCAGTGTTAGATAGCTCATTTATCGAGAAAGGCTATATATCATCACGCTAAGACTAATGGGAGTGGAGCACCAATGAAAAATGTTTCAAAATCGTATTATTTTTTCCTTTTGAAAGCTTCCACTGCGTAAACAGCTAAATTTTCGCAAAAATCATCCGTGACAGAATTGTATTATTGGCTTAGGTTAAAGTTAGCGTTAGCCCAAAGTATCTCTCGGACAAAGTCGCGAGCGGAAGCTAGTGTTAAATAAAGACATCACGTACCTATTTAATTTTATACAAGTATAAATGAAATAAATATAAACAATTATTTTCAATTGAATATTATTTCATATTACAACGTGACATCATATCACGTAAATGCCATAATTTTTACACTATCTTCGAAATTTTAGAACAGCTATAAAATTTAATAAATGGCCAGACACATTTAGAATGTATTCTTTTAGGTAATTTAAGGATAAATTTTATGAGTTTTCTCGGCATAAATTTGATTTAAACTGAAGGTCTTAAAAGTGATTTTTATTTCATTCATTCAAGGGTCTTATAATGTTTAAAGATATTTTAGAATATTTTTCGGACGAGAGGTTATCCACTGGGTACACAAGGACACTTAATAAAAATTTACATTGTTTTAACTATCACTTAATTTTGTATGGCGCAAAAGTAATAGTATAGTAAATTTATAATTCTGTTTATTAGTTTTTTTTTTTTATTTTTATTAGTTTAGTACCACACTCTCGCAAAAAATTGACGTCTGAATAGTAGCAATTTGTTACTACACTTCATTCGGTGACCGAGAGAGCCGTAAGTCCAACTTTCTGAGGGTGTTCTGCGTGTGGTAGCTTTTGGTAATTTAGAAAGAAAGAAAGAAAATAAGATTTATTGGACACTACATGCCTGACATAGAAATATAGGTACACAAGTGATATAAAAACGAAGACGAAAAAATATTGATGATTGAAATATTCATAGTATACATAAATGAAATTCATAATATGAGTGTCCAAAAGGCAACAGCTCAGCATATGCTACATAAACTTGCAGCGCTGATTTTCAGCTGCAGCCTAACTAGTCTAAGTTACAGGTCACAAGAAGTGCAAGTACAGAAGAGGTACATTTAATAGGTTCATAGATTTTTCAAAATTGTAGTCATATTAGTAACAATAATAACAGCATTTGAATCAAACCAACACTATTTAAAATCTGCATTTTAAAAGTCTGAAATGATCAGATGAGCATAGTAAACATTGGTATGTTACAGTCAGTTTAGTATCACCGAACCACATCACGCGCATTCACACGCCTTTCGTTTTCTTCACGGCAGGCAGTGGACTAGCAAAGGTTCATGAGTAGCAGTTTTAGTTACCATTACGTGTGCTGTTTGCTTGTTTGTCGTCAACAGCTATTCAAAAAATATATATGTAGAACGTAAACATAATTTTGAATAAAACCACGAAAATCTAATAGAATAGTGTAATATTCGTTTTCAATCGATATATGACAATGAAGAAAGTTACGATTAGAATTACTCTATAAGTAAGTATTTAGTGACTATCAGTAAATTATAATTTTATTGGCTCGTAAATTTTTCATTTAATTTCATTAACTTCCTATTCAAGCTCTATGTATACAAATTAGTAAGTTAATACGCTGTCACGGTTGCGTTAATATAATATGAAAAGACGAATACAGAGGCTTTAGAAAGGCTTTATATGAAACATAATTTAAGCTTCGCAAAGGATAAAACGATTTTATTATTGTCACATAAACTTTCGTTGGCAACAGGTTTAGATGAAAATGGGCAATTTAGACAGATGAACGTTAAGGGACCGACGACTCGTCAATTCAAAAGGTATGGACATAATAGACATTGACCTCATGTTAAAATAAAATGAGATCGTAATAAAGAGCTATCATTACCATATTAGCTTATATAACCACTGTTGGTGGAACCTCCTTCATAATGGAAGGAAAATTTACCTTCTATACGGTACTCATTAAACGTATTGGCATAGAGTTTTATGTTGAGTTTTTCTTCTCTTGCATAGATATTATCTGCATATCATATCTCTTAGTCGTCTTTTACGATACCTATGGGTAAAAGATGACGTAGTAGTATTCTTACTTCATCACTACACGGAAACCATGTAAAATATGTATTATTATTTAAATAGAGATAAGTAACATTAAAATCTTCTATTGAGATCGTTATTAACCTTTTAATTAAAATAGATATTAGTTTAGTTACCTAACTTTAATTGCTCTCTTGATATTTTCCACATATTGATAGATTTGAATGAGCATTTATCTTTAGTATAGGAACAATACCATGCTATTATCTTCCCGTGTGGTAACGGGGTAAGAATACAATTTACCAACAACCGAACCCCCTTCCCCCCTCTCATACCTGTGGATATTGTAAAAGACGAAGAAGGGATATATTATGCATAATACATATGCAAGAGACGGAAAACTCGAAACAAAACTCAATACCAACTTGTCTGACCAGCATGGTTATAGTAAGGTGGTCAATTTCCCTCCTATTATGGAGGAGGCTCGCGCCCAATAGTAGGACATATATGAACTGAAATAATGAATCTTATTTATTTTTGTTAAGATTCGTTTTACGTAGATGTCTAAGCTTAACAATAAACACATTCAAAATACAGTTTAACACAAAAGTAGACTGCTAAAGAATTTCTTAGAAATTTCAGAAATATGATTAATTTACATCAAATTTAGTAGAAGAAATTAATGCATGGAATTAAAAGACATATAAGTTAAAGGGCACTGTCCACACCGAATCAAGAATCCCCCTTGGTATCAAGGAGGATTCTTGATTCGGTGTGGACAGTAAATTCAACAATAAATTCTGATTGATAACAAATTCCACCTATTGGTAATATGTAACTATATTTTACAATACAGTCACTATAAAAGATAGTGAGTATTACGAAATAACATACTAGGTTGGAGTGCTGCCAAATACAGAATATAAATAATAAAAATATGTCTGTTGAGGCTATTATTTTGGGTTAAATGGACACTTACTCGTACGCCAGATGGCATTCGCGGAAGGTTTTAAGGACAAAACTGAAGGCTTACAATATCTATACTATAAATATTTGGAGAAATATATATTAACTATAACTTATAATGTATTTATTACAGAATATTGGGAACATGCATCTATTTATTTTAATAAAAGACTATGGTTGAAAAAGTTACTCGGACAACTTGACGTACATATTTTACTGAGTATTAGAATTTTATAAATATTAAAATACTTAGTGATGAAATATATTGATAGGCTTTCGAAATAAGTGAAACTGCATTTGTTACCAAAGCCTAAGTAATGAATAAGTACGACTGATAATGTAAAGAATTAGCACGTTGAAGTGGCACTCGGCAGACCACATCGCTCGACGAACTGACAACCATTGGGAAAGAAAGGTACTCAAATGGGGACCACATATCACATGAGGCATATATTTATATGAGAGCAGGAGTACTACTACTGACTAAGAGACACGGATAGATATAGCATATGCTTTTAATAATTTATTACGAGTTTCGCTTCCCCTTCATAGATATTATATGTATTTCATATCCCTTTAGTCGTTTTACGATACCCACGGGTAAGTGAGGGGGTGGTGAACTGTATTCTTACTCTGTCACCACACGGAAAATTTTATTATTATATTATTGGAAACAGATTCATTAATCATATTTATTAGTATAGATTTAAGAAACTAGTATCTACCAAGTTCTTTTTTTTCTTGAGACTGGTGCGTTAACATTCAATAGAGTAATTCTTAAGATTTATAATAGTAATATGAATATCCATCACTTCAAATATAGTCCTCTCTGTCTTAATAAAGCTAGGTGATATATCCCAGAAAGATATGTCACGTACAAAATATTTGGGTCAAGGCACTACCGTCACATACAACTTATCATATTAATGACATTTTGCTCTCATGTTACGTGGAAATATGAGAATCTGCAGAGCAATTTCATATATGAATTAAAATAATTAATTTTTATTAGGAATACTATTTATATTATTGATAAAGACATTAATACATAAACTGTTCAATATTGGCATATAATAAACATGTTAAAAGTTCTAAATCAAGACTATCGGACAATATCATTGCAATAAAAAATACCGAAACAAAAGTAACACTATTTGACATACATACAGCCCAGTCATTTAAGAGCTTTCACTTCGGAAAATCGATCTAACCAGTAATATACTGGTTAGGTCAAACCACGTAAAAACTTGTATTTTGGCATTCTAAAACTTTTCTCAAAAGTCCCATATAATTGGATGGTCGCAAGTATTTTAAGTCAGGGGTACCCGTGTGGGTCCTTGACTATCCGACTCAGAGCTCTCTTGTGGCGACTACAGAAGGCCATGGCGGTCAGGGCCATACGTGGATACCGCACGGTGGCGATGGAGGCAGCGTGCCTGTAGGCCGGAACTCCCCCGTGGGACTTGGAGGCTCGCTGGTCTTTATCGGCGGGTGTCGGCGACGTTGCAGGAAGCGGCTATGTCTCACTCCGCGAGATGGCCGCATGGCGGGGCGACGCCTATAGGGTTGACGTTGCCCGTCGAGTAGTCCGGCCGCAGAGGCCTCGGTTCAGTGTTCGGACCGTTGACGCCTTCCAACCGGTGTTGATGGAGTGGTTGGGTCGGCGGCACGGGGTCCTCTCCGTCTGATTGGTGTAGGTCTTGTCGGAGCATAGTTGTTTCTGCAGGTACTGGCACAAGGTCAAGAGGAGGGAGAGGATGCCATCCTGCCACTATTGCGATTGCGACGAGGACACAGCGCAGCATACGGTCGATGTCTGCGTGGCCTGGGCAGAGCAACATCGTGAACTCATCGCAGTCATTGGTGCCGACCTTACGCTGCCGACCATCGCCAGAGTGATGCTCGACAGCGTCAGGAGCTGGGACGCAGTCACCGCTTTCTGCGAGGCAGTTATTTCACAGAAGGAGGCAGCGGAACGGGTCAGGGAGGAATTCCTTTACTACGACACGCTTCGCTACCGGCGCGTTGGGTGGCACAGGTGCAAGTACCTGCGCCTGATGCCGCCTTAGCAGAGGCTGCGGGTGACCAGATCGGGGATTAGTCCGCTACCCGCAGAGAGACCGACTGCGTGAGGGTGACGCCCTGGGCGTCAAAGGGGACGGTACCTGAAAGGGTAACCCGTCGGGCCGGCCATGGATGTCAATGGATGAATGTCATGGATGTCAGGCCCACTGGCGATGGGGAAGGAATACGGTGGGTTATGGGGTCGCGCGCCCGAACGGTTTGGGCGAGGTCTGTCCATACCAAAAAAAGGTACCTTTTAGGTCACAAAATTTGATTTTACTACATTTTTAAAAAAATAATTATTGTTGAAATTTAAATTCTCTACAACTTTTGTATTTAACATTTTTTCCTGTCTCGAATTATTTTCGAGTTAATCATGGGAGGTCAACTGATAGTCCCGATCAAAAACTTGTAATTTTAAAGTTATAATTTATTGCTAAATATATAATTTTCATTATTTATTAGCTTTTTCATTAAATTCAATTTTCCTTTCTAAGAATTCAAAATTTCCTTCCCGTTGTGGAGGAGATTGCCCAGCAGTGGAACTTATATGAGCTTTAATAATGATGATAAAAACCGACTTAAGTGAAAAGCTCTTTTCGGCCATTTAATTTGCAAAAGTGAAAGAGCGTTAGAAAAATATATTAATAAATATAATAAGTATATAGTTATATTTATTAAAAGTGTAGAGAGTAAAAAAAATCAGAAATGCTATATAAAAAAGAACTTTTATGCAGTCCCACCTTTAAGGCGGTTTTGTTTTGAGTTTTCCTCATCTTATAGTCGTATTATACTTTTGTTATCTTAACAGCCTAGCACGTTGCGGATCGTAAAAATGAGTATAGGAAATAGTGATATAGGACTTTTACTGCGATGTATTTTTCTGTCTTATCTTTAATACCGTATTCGAAAATTCTTAAGATAATACAGCTTTAAAATTAATAAAGCGAAAATTAAATCTCAGCAAGATTTTCATCAAAGTAATTATATTATATTACACTGCCACTTAAAATTGCAATCTGCCAAGAATTATTACTCAATTGAGTCAACAGAGAGCTTTGTGAAGGCTGATTAAAGTAAAAGACAAACTACGTAATTTAAATTTGAATTTTAGATCGCATTACATTTAATTTATTATTTACTTGTTTTTAATTTAACAATACATATAGGTTATATAAAATACTAGCAACCCGCCCTCGCTTCGCTTCGGTTTCAGTCGCGTACCCGCGTAGTTCCCGTTGGTGACTACGTATGGGACGACGCAACGTAGGGCGACGCCCTACTGAGTGGACTGACGACATCTTGAAAGTCACAGTAAACCGTTCCTTGCAAGTGGCACAGGACCGTTCCGAGTGACATTTTTGTGAGGAGGCCCATGTCCAACAGTAGACGTCTATAGGCTGAGCCATTTAAAAATGATGATGAATTAGTTTCAATAAAATTTATCTAAAAGAAAACAAAATTAAAACGTGCTATAAACAAAGCAAACTCCACTTCGGTTTAACACACTGTATTATGAGCTGAAAGTTTAAGTTAAATACCCGCATTAAGCTAAGTCGAAATAAATTTTCTGTTCGCCCTTTGTAAAAAACAGCACACCCTTCATCCAACGCCATTTGATGTGTGGAATTAGCTAGTTATGAGCTCATCATGATATCTCCAAAACCATAGGTCACATTTACTTTGAATTTTGCATCTTTCATAGCGAAGATTCATACGAAAAAATCATCTGCAAAATATTTTATTTATCTATCACACACATAATTCTATGCCTTGGTAGATTTTGCAATCGTAAATGTTGCTAAATAACTGTTCAATATTTTTTATTAAAATATTTAGATGTTTTTTACAAAGAAATTAAAATATTTCGCAAATATGGGTTATTTTACCCATATTTGCGAAACATTTTAATTTCTTTTATTCTCTTTGAAAGCTCATGTTGCTTGGCTGAGAGATGCAGATGGGCACGCGCTCTCTCCAACCATATATGCCTGCCTAACATGTATGGTACCTATATAAAGATAGTACCAAATTATAAAAAGAAGTAAATTATTTTAAATTATCCGATACAGCACAAAAATCCGTTTAGCATTTCACGAAGATTTTGAATATAAAAAGCAGCAACAATTTGAATTAACATGTAAATTTCAATCACTAGCAAGAATACAGCATTAACCTGTTTTTTTTTTAAGTTTAGAATGAAAATATAAGTTACCTAGTTTTTCTAATCTGTCATAATTATTTATTTATTGGAAGATGCTGTTTTTAAAAACACATTTTACCACTTCAATTAAAAAAATATACTCGTATTTTCCTCACAGATAAGGTTGGAATTCATGAACGATTATCACTCGACACCAAACAAGTACCTAACATCTGTTTAAGTTTTATTGAAAACTAAATTTTTAAGTAAAAACGAGAATGACTTGATACTTGGCAAAAATAAAAATATTATTTGGGGCTTTAATTTTTAAAGGAGTAAATTGAAAAATGTTCTCTACATTTCTTAATTTACGTAGTAGGGTAAGGTCGAAGACGAGCAGAAACGCTGCAAAAGGTTTTTGCTACACTTTGCGACTGCATGCCAGCCATCAAACCTCTTAGGAAATGCAATCGTTGACCACTTGCCACTAAAGAGAATGGATTCAGGACGGTGTAACTCTTAATTTACTTTTACAATCAATAAAAACAATGTTAAGTTGGCAAACAGCACGAATACAATTTAGGGTTGCATTTGGGCTATCTTTGTAAATTTTTCAATTGCTAGTCAGTTTTATCTTCCATTATAATTTATAGTATAACAACCAACATCAATAATGGTATACAACTATAACATTATTAGGCGCGAGTCTTCTCCATATTGGTAGAATAATCAGCATCTGATTTTTTTCGCTTGCAATGATGTATACATCTGAGACGGTACGTCTACAAGTATTATATGATAATCTGTTCTATGTTAGGTCCTTATGGAGGGAAGAGTGTCCAAAAACGCTATGGAGACAGCTACAGAACCTAAAAGAACTGACAGAAACCTAAAAGAATTAAGTCACTCTGTTGCTGAAGCAAGCAAAAACGCATCAAAAATTTTTACAAAGGGTCTTCAATGCAAATCATCATCATTTGCCTGCCCTTATCCACGCTAAGTGGGGTCGGCACAACATGTACTTACCTTCCATAACCTCCTATCGGCCGTCATATCTGCACTTACCCTTTTCATACGCATATCATCATTCATACAGTCCATCCATCTCTTTTTGGGTCTCCCACGCTTCTTACGTCTATCCACATTCATATCGATAACCCGCCTCGTCACATGCCTTTCATTCCTACTCATCACATGTCCATACCAAGACAACCTCGCGTTCCTAATCATCTCTATTATTGGTGCCACTTTCAGGCTTCAATGCAATCAAGGGTCTTCAATGCAAAAGACCGCTCTATTTAAATTGTTTTAAAGAGTCACATTTAGGGATGCAAATATCGAAAGCAAGAATCGTCTAAAAATCGATCATATTGTTCTAAAAACATCGATGTATCGAAACATCAATGTTTTAATAAACTGTAAAATTACAATTAGCTAGTATTTTTTATTTAGAAAAGTTAATACAAGCTTACGTTAACTGTAGCAAGTTATTTAGAAATAGAGTTTAAAAATTACCAAATATTACTAGCAGATGAGAGGCTAAACATCTATGTAAAAACATCCTAATACAACATCGATATATCGATGTTTTGCAATAGTGATCATCGATGGGCAGCATCGATGTCTTTTTTACTGAAACATCGATGTATTATTTGCATCCGTAGTCGCATCTCTTATAAATTGTTCTGGTCTTATAAAAAAATATTCTATGGGACATTTGTGTTTTAATTTCAATAGTTCATTGCTCATATAACCCTATATAGTCAATGTTGTAGCTTATACGTTCAGCCCAAAAACGTGTTCAAGTTAACATAGATGAACGTACTATGTATAGGGCATGGAAGTCACAACTAGATCAAAATGCACTATATACAGGATTTTATATTTTATTGTTTTTTTATGTAATATAAATTACACAAAAAACGATAAAACATAATAGTTACAGTGATTTCAAAAATGTGTGTCTAAGATAAGTGTCCATAACTTCACACTAAAATTTGCCCAATGCCATTGTATTCAGACATCGAACACTATGATGAACAATTCCTAGCTTAAATCTCTGTTCAAATTCAGGTAAGTATAATGACATATAATTTTAATAATAGCAATACCAAATAAGATCGGTAGGGTAATGACCGGGGTATTAAACATAACTAGCCCTGCCCAGAATAATTAAATCTCATTTGAACATTTTGAACAAGCCACTGAATCACTTCTGTAATAATACGCTTATTAAATCGCCGGATATCACAGAGCAGTTTGGTTCGTTCGTAAATATTAATTAAATTATCAAACAATAGTAGATACACAATAGCAGGTAGATTCCTAAATTCCTCTAAAATCGTCATTCATTATCCGGGAATTCGAATCCATTCATCACTTAACAAATCACTTAAGCGGACTTAAATTTATACAAAATTACGTTCATTTATTATAAATCTGTCGATGTAATCAGTACAAGGTATTCTATTTTGTGGTAAATAGCGGAGATTAAAAGCCTTGCCGAAAATAAGCTCAGTGGAAGCGAGGCTCAGCTTATATTTGGGTAGATAATCAATAAGGCCTTCTTGATTTATATGAAGCATTTAAAGAAATGGAGAGAAATATATTTTCTCTATAATATTTTAATTAATAATCTTGTGGTGACGGATTAAGAATAGAATGTGACCACTCCTTATACTCTCGTGGAATTTGTAAAGACTGGCAAAAGGAACACAAGGGGAATGGTTAGCGGCCCTCTCCTGGTAATCCTTCTAATACCATCTGCGGTGCCTAATCTGTCTGCCAAAAGTGCAATTAAGGTAATATCCCTCTTTTGTGGCGAGGTCTATGTGCAACATTCTGGATTAATAGGCTAAGTTTAATTTATTTTTTTTTTTGAAGAATATACAGAAAGAAATCAATTACGAACTGGTATAGAAATATAAAGATGCATCGAAGAAGTGAAGAGGGGTATATCTAGGTCTGCAATGGACAAACTGAATAAAATGTATAATTTATAAATAATATATCTAGGTCTGCAATGGACAAACTGAATAAAATGTATAATTTATGAATTGAATATAATATAATCGCAACACATATAGTGCCGTAATAATCCAGCGAGTTCAAGCACTTGTATTCCCCATATTTTTGTATGCTGTAGATATGTAAATCCTGCGGGAAGTAGAGAAGAAGAAAATAGACACTGTTCATTACCGTTCCCTACTGACCTAGGATGCGCAGTGGAAGGGAACACCAGGCCAGTGAGGGATACCAAATGGGTAATAACATTGGCTTGCGATTACGCAAGGCTATTTTAAGTTCTCCTAAATGATAGTACAAGAACAGATTTTAACACTTACGAGTAGATACCGCGGAGGTAGCTATAACGTAACCTAACTCAGCGTTCGGTCTGGCCAGACAAATAGAAACTAACTGAGGGGTTACTTAGCTTGTATCCAAAAGCGCGGTGATGACAACGGCCTCGTACACTTCAAGGACCCAGGCTTGCTACTCGTACACACAATTTAATGTTCACAAATATATACTTAACTCTAATTAACTCGCGTACATAAGCGGTACACAAAACAAAGGGTGGCGCGCAATATTACAAATACCACGATTTCACGGCTTTAGTCCACAAAAGACATAGCAATTACAAAATATGTGCGTACGCGACCGTTACTTCCAACGCAAGTCGATCCGCGAACAAAGCGAAAGTGAAAGTGCAGTAACCAAAAGGGCGGAAACAAAACGACCCCGGGGCCGGCCGACGCGACGGCCCCGTGCCATCCGCGAACCAAAAGTCCAGCTTTAGTCCCAAAAAGGGCGGAAACAAAACGACCCCGGGGCCGGCCGACGCGCCGGCCCCGTGCCATCCGCGCACCAAAGTGAAAGTGAAAGTGAAAGTGGCGGCCGGCTCCGAGCCAACCGCGAACCACAAAAAACAGAACTACCCTACATGGATTTAATTATTAAACTAATATAAAAATGTTTGGTACCGAACATCTACCCGCCTCGGACAGGTCTACCTGGCCGCTAATCAATTGGTAAACGGGACAATGTTGCTACCGCTCTCTTCAGTACCGAACCGTCCACCTGAACCTCAGCAAAACGAGGCACATTATCTGCGCCATATACTAAATTTAAAATTCGGCCGCGACGCCAGCACAGTGGCGGCAAATTGGTATCTTTTATCAAAACGAGGTCACCAACTCGAGGTGGATTAGTCTTGTCAGTCCACTTAACGCGCTGCTGGAGAACATGAAGATATTCTAAGCTCCAACGCTTCCAAAAGCTTTGAGCAAGCTGTTGGACCAACTCAAACCGCGAGAGACGACTTGATCTCACATCAACAAAGGGGTACTCAGGCAAAGCATTAAGTGGCTGACCAATCAAAAAATGACCCGGTGTGAGAACCTCCAAGTCACTCGGGTCTGAAGAGATCGGACACAACGGTCGCGAGTTCATTACGGCCTCTATCTTACAAAACACAGTTGCGAGTTCTTCAAATGTGAGTACAGACTCACCAATAACTCGTCGCAAATGTGCTTTAGCAACCTTAACTGCGGCTTCGAAAATACCACCCCAATGTGGGCATGCTGCCGGACTAAATTTCCAGGTTATACTACGACTGGTTAGTTTATTACCAATATTTGTGTGATTGCTGGCTAAAAAATCCTGTACATCTTTCAAATAATTATTGGTTCCCTTAAAATTTGTGCCACAGTCCGAACGTATCAAAGAAGGCAGTCCTCTCCTTGAAACAAATCTATCAAGTGTCGCAACAAATGCCTCGGTGGAGAGGGATGACACTAATTCAAGGTGCGCCGCTTTAGTTGACAGACATACGAAGACACACAAATAGGCCTTGACTGTTTTACTGTTTCGTAGAGTTGAAGTCTTAACCAAAAAAGGGCCTGCAAAGTCGGTGCCTACACCGGCGAACGGCCTCGATTCTCTGACACGATCAGAAGGGAGGTCACCCATCAAAGGTTGCATGGTACTAGCCTTCAGCCTGTAACAAGGCATGCAACGAAATACCACACTGCGAATCGTTCTTCGAGCAGACAAAATCCAAAATTCTCGCTGCAATATGGCTAATAAGGCGTTACAGCCAGCGTGAGAATTTCTAATGTGACGGTCCGTCACCAACAATTGCACAAAATGACCTTGCTTGGGTAACAATATAGGGTGCCGACTACCGTAGGGTAGACTAGAGTTTCTGAGGCGACCTCCAACACGTAAGACACCCGTGTTGTCCAAAAAGGGGCTCAACATACGCAAGGTTCCTGTTAGTTTAGCCTTACCAGCTTTCAAAATTTCAATCTCCTTTTCAAAATATGTATCCTGTACCACACGTATCCAATGGCAAAAAGCCTCCTGTCGTTCTTGTGGTGATAGAAAAGCCTCTAATTTTTTGTTCCGTAAGTGCTTACAGTTGTAATAGAAGCGCTTAATCCAAGCTGTTACACTTACTAATTTATCGAGGGAGCTATACCGATTCAATAAGACATTTGGATCGAATACGCAAGCACGCCTCTCAACAGCGAGCAGTCGCAATCCAGGCAACGGACCTACGTCCAAAACCGGCGTCAGTGGCCATTCAGACTCTGAGCGTAATAACCATTCCGGTCCCCACCAAAGGGAGTGCGTTACCAAGGCGGGGGATGTACAACCCCGAGATGCACAATCAGCTGGGTTAAGCTCACCAGGCACATGCCTCCAAATCAAGGGAGTCTCAGATTTCTGAATTTGGGAGACTCGGTTCGCTACAAATACCTCTAAGGTGTGAACTGAAGCCTTTAACCAGCACAAAACAATTTGGCTGTCAGTCCACGCGTAAGTGGTGCTAATGTTCACAGTATGACGCAACAAATTCGACACGTGATTAAGAAGACGCACAAGCAGAGTAGCCCCTGCCAATTCAAGTTTAGGGATTGTCAAAGCAGTCCGTAGGGGTGCCACCTTGCTCTTCGCCATGACCAGTGAGATCTTCACTTGGCTGTCAGAACCCACCGTACGCAAATATACACAAGTGGCGTAACCCCGTTCAGAGGCGTCCGAGAAACCATGCAGAGTTGCCTGGTACTTTCCTGGAGGAAGCATAGAACGAGGGATCGATACCTCATTGATCGCAGGAAGTGAGGATACAAATTTGGTCCAGTCTTCCATCAAAGCTCCCCGAAGAGGTTCGTCCCAGCCTAGTCCTGCCATCCAAAGCCTTTGTAAAAAGCATTTAGCCCAAAATATGACGGGACATATCCAACCATTTGGATCAAATGTTCTTGCAACCGTGGAAAGCACCAAACGCTTAGTCCAAATGCGCGGCAACTCTAAGTCAACATTGTAAGTGAATATGTCTGGGGCTGGTTTATACTGAATGCCGAGAACAGTCATCATAGCAGGGTTCTCGATATTCTCGAACAAATGCGGATCTTGCTGATGTTCATCCGGAAGTCCCTTCAAAAGCGCAGGTGAGTTGGATATCCACTTCCGTAACTCATAGCCCGCGGTGGCTAAGATGCCTATCAATTCATCCCGTAGAAGGATGGCCTCTTTCTCAGAGGGTCCACCAGTACAAATGTCATCGACATACAAATCCTCTTTCAAAATCGCGGCTGCGCGAGGAAACTTTAAGCGCTCCAGGTCCGCGAGCTCCCACAGAGACCGTATAGCCAAATAGGGGCTTGACTTTAACCCGTACGTGTTTGTATTGAGCTCATAAACAACCATGGGATCCTGGGGGCTTTCACGCCATAGAATCAACTGATACCGACGGTCATCCGGGTGAATAATCGTCTGTCTGAACATCATCCTTATGTCAGCCACAAATACAACCTGATGTCGACGAAACCGAGTGATGACGTCACAGAGATCCTTGATCAATTTAGGACCAGCATACAAACAATTGTTCAACGATACACGCGTTGAAGTTTGCGCAGAACCATCGAATACTGTACGCAATTTGCCATTTGATGCCTTAATTACAGCATGATGCGGTAGAAAGAAGTGATCCACTGTTTGCCAATCTAATTTCGACACAGACATGTGTCCCAACTCCTCATATTCACGCATAAAATCAATGTATTTCTCCTTTAGGAGAGCATCTCGAGCCATTCGGCGCTCCATAGCCAATAGTCGTTTCTCAGCAGCAGGCCGCGAGATGCCAAGTGGTGGCCGTACGGCGAGAAACGGCAATCGAGTCATAATCTGACCAGTACGTAGGCGACTCGTATTGTTTTTGTAAAACAATTCGCACTCCTCATGCTCCGGATCAGTGCGCGGAGCCTGTGGTGGTTCTTCCACTTCCCAAAACCTCTGAACCGCATCAGAGAGAGCAGAGCCTACCATCAAGCCAATGTCAAGACGGGTATCCGTGAGGACCGGTCCCATCAGTGCAGAGCCAAATATGGTCGGGATGGCTACCATGCCTCCTGGTTGCATGACCTGAATGCTACCCAAGAATATGTTTCCCAGAACATCGGCGCCTAGCAACAAATCGACCGATCCAGGTATACCAAATTTGGGGTCTGCCAAGTTCAAACCCGACGCTAAACCAATAGCATACGGAGACAACTGCTTCTCCGGATGGGTGCCCAAAATATTGTTCATAACAATGGCTGAACACTCAAACAATGGGCTTGACGAGTTTATAGGAGAGAACGCACATAATACTTGGCCTTCAACATTGGCCACAACTGCGTTGCCAACACCTCTAGTGACATGAGGAAAATCACGCATACTTAGGCGTACCTGCCCCACCAACCAAGAAGACGCTATACACCCCTGAGAGCCTGTGTCCAGAATTGCCCGGACCACAACAGAGGCACCTGTCCGTCCCCAGACCCTTACAGAAGCAGTGGGTAGGAGTACGGTTTCAAACGGGGGTGGTGCATGACGGGGGGAGGCGCCGTGTTCCTAATGTCGTCTAGGCAGCGGGTGATTCTCATGTTCACGGGAAGCGTCATCAAAGGTAGGTACCCGCCCGTGACGATACGGGCGCGAATCGTGGTTATCACTCTTGCCACGGGCTTCCGATGACGGCGAGCATTGACCTTGTGAGCGCCTCGCTGCGGCAGAATCTACGACGCGCGGGGGTGAGCGACTAGGTCTCGAACTGCGGTTTTCATACCGGTGCCTTCGCTCATAACTACCCGTAGGTGAGCCTTGACGTTCATGTTCACGACCAATCCCATTATTATTCGCACAAAGAAGTTTCAAATGCTGGCCTCCGCAGTATGTACATGGGCGAGGATTAGGGCAATCGCGCTGGAAATGGTTTCCCAAGCAAGAAAAGCACCAACCTCGAGCCTTAGCCAAACGCCTACGCGAGGCCACGTGCAGCGCAGTAAAATCTGAGCAACTGGCAACTTTATGACTCGGGGACTTGCAATAGGTGCACTCAGGTCGCGACTGTACAGCAGCAAAACGTGGTGGGTGACGAACCTCTGGCCTTCTAAAGGCGTGATTGCGGGTCGGAGCCGATGACCGCGGCAACTGTTGACCAAATGACCTGTCAACGACCGTCATGTCTACCATCCTACACTCGTCTTCCAAAAACTTCTTAAGGTCATCAAAAGCAGGCAAGTGAGTTGCATCATCACCTCCATATTTTTGCTCGAAACGAGCCCTAAGTTCCGCAGGAAGCTTTTTCAAAACAATATGCACCAGCATATATGACCAAGTGCTCACCGGAAGGTCTAACCTTTCCAGTGCGTTGATCGCAATCATCAATGGGTTCAATAAGTCGGACCTTAAAGCCGAGACCCTAGATACCACTGGCAGACCCAAGAGCTGACCAATGTGTGTATCTGCCAGGCAACGCTTATTTTGGTAACGCTTTATGAGAAGGTTACGTGCCACTAGGTAGTTTCCATCATTGATCTCCAGGTGCTGAACTAAACCTCTCGCCTCACCTTCCAACACGGAGAGCAGGTAGGCCAATTTTTGAGCGGAACCTAAGTCAGAACGCGCGTGGACTAAGCTCTCAAACAAGTTTATGAAACCTAGCCATTGGTCCGAACGACCATCAAAACGCGGCAGGTCCAAAGTGGGCAGTTTACTCAATAAGCCCGACGTAGAAGGTTTCACATCCCTAGACGCGGGAGACTCACCCCTTTTCGACGCGGAAATTTCCCTAGCACGCTGTGAGATTCGATCTGCATAATCCATGATCTGGTCATAATCCGCGTGTACCAAGTCACGATACGTTTGTGGGTAATCTTCATCAGAAATATCTAAAATTTTTGTGTTGAAGTTACGGTACACATCATCAACAAATTGTAAGCGCGTATCCAATTTGCTGTACCTATCCAGGAGAGACTCATTTCGATCAGACCTATCAACCAAGGCGGTTGCAGTCGAGAACCATCTCAACTCAGAGCGCAGCTTACCTGCCGAGTCCTTAGCGCTAGCAAAAGCAGCCATAATAATCGAATAAAATAATTAAATTCCAACAAAAAAAAATATATATATAATCAACTAAATAAATCAACCAATTGAAACAACAATCAAAAAATACAAATTACAAAATTGAACAACAATTAAATTATTGCGCAAAGGGAAACGTTAATATTTGTCTGTATAAGTACCATAAACAAAACGCAAAATAATATTAAACTAATTGTCTATACAGTTCAATTCATTCGTTCATTCAATCACGAGACTGCACTACTCTGTGGCACAATGTACTACGCAAATTATTTTATTACTCTGTGGCACATTAAGTAAACAATGATATTCAAAATTTCAAATGTTGCAGTGAACTTATTTATATGATATTTTTAATAACTAATAACAATAAGTACACAAATGATCAATCACACAAATATTTAATGTGTATCTTTATACACCAGACTATTTATTAAACTGGGCCGTAATACGTAAAATTCAAGTAATTATATATCGATTTATTTTTCAACACGGGCACTTGTAGATATCAATACCAAACAAAATTACTAGATTCACTAGAACCACGCTCTGCTACCAGAAAGTATGTTCATTACCGTTCCCTACTGACCTAGGATGCGCAGTGGAAGGGAACACCAGGCCAGTGAGGGATACCAAATGGGTAATAACATTGGCTTGCGATTACGCAAGGCTATTTTAAGTTCTCCTAAATGATAGTACAAGAACAGATTTTAACACTTACGAGTAGATACCGCGGAGGTAGCTATAACGTAACCTAACTCAGCGTTCGGTCTGGCCAGACAAATAGAAACTAACTGAGGGGTTACTTAGCTTGTATCCAAAAGCGCGGTGATGACAACGGCCTCGTACACTTCAAGGACCCAGGCTTGCTACTCGTACACACAATTTAATGTTCACAAATATATACTTAACTCTAATTAACTCGCGTACATAAGCGGTACACAAAACAAAGGGTGGCGCGCAATATTACAAATACCACGATTTCACGGCTTTAGTCCACAAAAGACATAGCAATTACAAAATATGTGCGTACGCGACCGTTACTTCCAACGCAAGTCGATCCGCGAACAAAGCGAAAGTGAAAGTGCAGTAACCAAAAGGGCGGAAACAAAACGACCCCGGGGCCGGCCGACGCGACGGCCCCGTGCCATCCGCGAACCAAAAGTCCAGCTTTAGTCCCAAAAAGGGCGGAAACAAAACGACCCCGGGGCCGGCCGACGCGCCGGCCCCGTGCCATCCGCGCACCAAAGTGAAAGTGAAAGTGAAAGTGGCGGCCGGCTCCGAGCCAACCGCGAACCACAAAAAACAGAACTACCCTACATGGATTTAATTATTAAACTAATATAAAAATGTTTGGTACCGAACAGACACCCTTTTTTTTTTTTTTTTTTGTGGGTGGGCTGCGGTCCGCGCGCCTCCGCACTACTCCGTCCGGGGCGACAGGGGGGCTTAAGCACGCAACTCCCGCAACCCACCCGAAAACCACCTCGCCTTCGTCATTGGGCCGACCACCGGAGCAGGTTTACTTGTCGTCAGTGGTCGGCCCGACGGAATACCCCCTACGTGGGTTACCCTCCCATCGACCGACGTCCCCCCCTCGGGGAGGACGTCGGTCTTTCCTCTCGCGGTCGGCCTCTCAGCGGGTGACGGACTAATCCCTGGTCACGTCACCCGCGGCCTCGGCTAGGGCGGCATGAGGCGCAGATAGTTGCGCCTGCGCCGCCCCACTCGCCGGCGGCGGATCTCCTCATCGAGGCTGCGCTCCTCGCGCAGACGATCCGCCGCCTCCTTCTGCG
Organism: Lymantria dispar; assembly: GCA_032191425.1. Taxonomy (NCBI): domain Eukaryota; kingdom Metazoa; phylum Arthropoda; class Insecta; order Lepidoptera; family Erebidae; genus Lymantria; species Lymantria dispar. The sequence goes on along the minus strand of CM063454.1, from coordinate 22,706,022 downwards.
AGATCACTGTCTCGCAGAAGGCTGCGACCGCGTCCCAAAAATAGACGCCCTAGAGATATCGTCCTGGAGGAACATGCTTGGAGTATCGTACACTGAATTCCATGTGAACGAATCTATACTCCGAGCATCAAGCAGAGTTTATCATTTTTGGTACAGTCTCGTATCCTTACCTTTTTTGGTCGCCAGTGGTGGTGGCATCACTAGGATTCTTTTCCGTGTGGTGACGGAGTAACAATATAATTCACCGCCTCTTGTCTTGCCCGTGTGTGTAGTAAAAGACGAGTTGACGAGATATAATATGCATATAACATCTATGCAAGAGAAGGAAAACCCTATGCCAACACGTCTGACTAGCGTGGTATATTTGGTCAATTTCCCGTCCACAACGGAGGAGGCCCAAGCAATAGTGGGACGTATATGGGTTGAGATAACGAGATGATGATGCCATCGAGGTGAGGTGGTATACGTGAAGGCTACGAGGAAGATCACCTATGAAATGGACTGATGAGATAAAAGCGGTTGTACAAGATTCATCCTTGCTATCAGAGAAGAGTGACGGCGTGTTGTGAGCCTTACCACGATCACCACGATCAGTCTTTCAAGAGTGATAAAGAAGAGAAGAAAATATAAACATAAATATTAATTATGAATAAGTAAATAAACACAAACTTCTGAGGGGTGACGAAGTAAAAATACAAGTCATCGATCTCTTTCTTGCCCGTAGGCACCGTAGAGCATCGATTTAGCATCTCATAACTGAAGTTAAAGAAAGTTTTATATACTGCAATTTCTAGTATTTTTGATGAATTTTGTAAGCGAAAGTACAGTAAATAAGATCGAGCTTATCGTTATGTTTCTTTATTATATATACTACAATATCCGCTGGAAATTTGCATTACTTGTAGAGTATTTATTACTTACATAACTGTAACCTGGTGACGGTATTTATATACACTTTGGTAAGCAATAGTTCTTAAAATTGATACACGGTAGTGATTCAACAAAATTTTTGAATAAAAAATATATGGGATGAAATGTTATTAAAATTTTAAAACAGTTACTCATTTACCGCCACTAGAGTCGAAAATAACTTCGTATATCAAATATTTCATAATGATAAAACAACTTGGAGAACTAATGTATAATATAGCTCATTTTTCAGTACTAAAAATCTGTCTTAAAAATGCAATATATTATTACGTAAATCATATTTGTTCAATTACACTATATAAGTAGATAAAGTCAAAGTCGGTGGCCATTTAGTAACTGCTCATCACATGAAAGGTTTAATAACTTAAATATAATCTGATGAAAATTTTTATAAAAGATATAATCTTTGTCTAAAAAGAAATCCTAGTGATACCCTATAACTTTAAAGCATCGTAGACGTAGTAGTATGTGGTGTATGATTTGACATCATTTAGGGTACCTGTGGTGACGAAAGATTGATCATGTGATTTTTTTGATATACTATATGGTACCCTAAAAACAAAATAAGCAATAACTATATCTAATCAAATAATCAAAGTATTAGTTATATGTAAATTTCAACAAATTTCAGACCCCAAAACGTAACGAAATTGTAAACTTATTTCGTTTTCATTGTTTAAAACATTTGTGAAAACCGAGTCGTCGTGAATAATATCTAATAATTATATTAATAAATTAGCTAGGTATTAGGTTGTTATTCAGCCAACGTGATGTGGGTAAAAACTAAATATTTTATAACAATTTGATTGTATTTTAGACGAAGTATATTAATAATTGAATATTTAAATATACATTTAGAGGTAGATACTTGTCTACAAAATTGTGTGTTCGGTAATACATACGTAATTTGTATTTTTTGATGAAACTAATAATGTTTTAAATACCGAATTCCCATATCCAGTATCCTTGTTGTGACAGAGTAAGAATACAATCACCAATATCTTGCCCGAGGATATCGTAAGTAACTAAGGATTTAATATGCATATAACATCTATGTAAGAGAAGAAAACTCGAACTAAATCATATACCAACCTGGTCGACCAGCATGGTACTGTAGGTCAATTGCCGTTAGTATGAAGGAGGCTCCGGCCCAGCAGTGGGACGTATATGAACTGAGATGATAAAGATAATCATTTCGAGTATCATAATGTGATTAAATCACTTTAGCTATTCGGAGTATGCGACTAATTTATGGTCCTTATTTATATTTTTGTAATATTCCCTTTAAAGACTATTATAGAGAGGCTTTCAAAGTAGGTGATCGGACGAGGACACTGTTCAATTTAAGTTTAGGACCAGGTTTCTTTTTAAGCTAGTAGTTAAACCATGGATTAATTCGATAACAATAGGTTGGCCAATTACGTTAAGAATATCGCAGGCAGTCCCGGAAAGTGTAGCTTGAAGGACGGTCACTGATGTCAAATAATCGGCCCTGGTACCCTGCTCAAGGAGGAAAGGCTAGTACTGTTGGTTTTTGACACTATGCTGCTCTCCTCAGAGGGTAGGACTAGATGTGGCAAGACCATGTTCGGGTTTTAAAGTAGTAGTAAGCACACAATTCATCACTCCATTTTAGCAGTGGGTGTCGTAAAAGCCAGCTATGGGATATGATATGCGTGTTACATCGATGCAAGAGAGGGACAACTCGACATGAAACCCTATGATAACACGCCTGACCAGGGTGGTATAGCAGGTCAATATCCCTCCGGAGATCCGAGCCCAACAATGGGACGTATATGGGCTGAGATGATGATGATGTATATTATAATGAAATGGTATATAACTTTTATTGACAATATTTTTTTAGAAACAACATAGTACAACAAAATTTACGTTATTTATAATAAAAAGTTAGATAAATATTAATATTTCGTTAAATTATATCTATACAAGAGAGAATATTTATGCAAGAGAAGCAAAACACGAAACTAACTCTGACCAGCGTGGTATAGTAGGTTAGTTTCCCTCCCATAATTGAAGAGGCCCGAACCCAACAGTGAGATGTATATCGGCTGAGATGAGATACCAAGCTGGTCAGACATATATGTATTTATACGCATATTATAGCCTCTAGTCGTCTTTTGCAATAGTTAAGGATAAAAAGTATTGAAGTGTATTATTACTAAGTCACCGCATAGAAAAAATAATATTTATTATAATGTCTATCCCCAGAGTAATATAAATATAAATGAAAAAAAAAAAATAAACAATGTAATGGTAAACAAATATTAAATAACATTGACAGGGGTTTAATTAAAATTTCTTTACAAACTGTTATAAATAAAATGTAATTGCAAGCTTTTATTTAATACTAGTGGTCGCCGTGTGGTCGAAATTCGGCCATAATTCATTTTAATTAATTTTTCTGCTACACAATTTTCTTTAATTTTATTTATGTATAATTGTAAATTGAGTAAGCTGTATTTCACTAATAACTAATATATAAGTACAAATCTCTATTAGACATTGTAATCATAATTATGATTGTTTGACATTCAGTTCGATCAGAGATTTTAACCATAAACAAAAGAGTATAAGCTTTGCTACGCAACGCACTCACACAAATGTGTGTATGTGTGTGTGTGTAGCGATTGCGTTGTAGTGTGCGTAATGCCTTTTTTAATGAATTTAATGTATTTCTAATCCATTATTATATGAAATTTTAGTTTTATGCACTTCTCCTCATTATATACTTCAACTGTGCCAAATTTCATACTTGTCCATCCACGTAATTTTCGTAAAAAGGGGTACAAAGTTTTTGCTTCACGTATTTATATATAGATGCTATTTTAATTAGTTTGTTTAGGTAATATTTTCAAGGCGAATTAGTATCAGTTCATTTAGACTTACGGCAGATTACAAATTTAATTCACTTAACCATCAAGTATACACAAAATGCGTATGGTGACGGAGTGAGAATACAATTCACGCCACTCTTGCCCCTGGATGTCGTAACGACTAAGAGATTAACTATGCATATAACATTTATGCAAGAAAAACCTTGAAATGAAACCCTGAAACAACACGTCTGAGTCGTCTCTCAGCTTGGTATAGTAGGTCAATTTCGCTCCTATAATGGAGGAGGCTCGAGCCTGGTAGTGGGGCGTATATGAGCTCTGATGATGACGATGATGATGATCCACAAAAAAAAGAAATATTAAATGTTTAACGAATAATAATTGAAGTGAAACTTCTTTGGCGTTGTGTTGTTTTTTATTTATTTACTTTATTAAGATTTAACAACAATATTTCACATTAAAGTTTAACACTAAACAAAATTCTTAATGCTAGTAACAATATGACAATTACATAAAGGTAAACATCACATGTGAAAGACAAAATAACAATATATAAAAAAATACAGTGAGTTACAGGCTAGCAACAATGAACCACGTGACCAACGAAGCTATGTAATTATGGTTCTAGTAAATTATGCAGTTGGACTTTTGTGTTAACACTCAAAGTGTGAATCGACTATGTCACTGCAGCTGTTTATTACCTTTAATAATCTTGTAAAAGTAAAATTACTGCTTAAAACTGTTCTTCGTAACGGTAGACACAGAGGTGTAATAGGGTGATGCAGAAGCCATGAGGGAACGAGAAATTTACAAAGACTTAGTAATGGAGGACAATTGATACTATGACCTAGAATTTTGCACACGAAAATCGCATCATGTATTTTCCTACGATTTCCTACGAGTGGCGACCACGTATCGGACGACGCAGTGTAGGACGCCCCCCCACTAGGTGGACCGATGACCTAGTGAAAGTTGCTGGGCGTCGTTGGATGCAGGCGGCACAGGACCGCACATTGTGGCGCAACATGAGGGAGGCCTACGTCCAGCAGTGGACGGCTGTAGGCTGAAATGATGATGATGAGTAGTAGTTAGTCTAGATGTGTAAGGTATTTATAATGTATACATAGTATAGATGTGTTCGTACAGTATGAAGTTAAAAGTCATTACTTTCATGATTATCAAAGCTCATATACGTCCCACTGTTAAGCTTGAGCTTCCTCCACAATAGGAGGGAAATTGACCTAAAATAGGCTGGTCAGATGAGTTAGTATAGGGTTTCATTTCGAGTTTTTCTTCTCTTGCATTGCTGTTATATGTACACGTATTATATCTTTTAGTCGGCTTTTGCGATATCCATGCGCAAGATGGGGGTGAATTGTGCTTTTAGGCTAAAAATACCTTAATAAGGTGTTATGTGTCTAGCCAGTGTGACTGAATCGGGAAATAGCCGGAGGATGGCAACCAGCCGTCAAACATTTAAGACGAGCGTTCGTCTCCATCTCTTAAACGAGTTAGCAGAATTATCACAACTGATATAATGTCCTTGTAATTATGTATATATACTGTGTATGTATATATGTGTATGTATATATTTATATATCTTAATATATATCACATCTATCTATGTATTTGTGTATATATGTATCTTTGGTATGTATTATATATTTTCGTATATACCTATTTATCTATGAAAAATGTATTTTCTTTTTCATTTTAGAATAATGTAGCTATCTCGGAACATGCACCTACCTTTTTTCATCATTGCATCACCTATAGTTGACTGGTAGAGAATGCCTTTGGCATTATGTCCGCCATTGTACTTGTTGCATGAAGATTAATAAATAAATAAATAGCCCGTCAATCGTAGAGAAGCTGACTGCGTGAGGGCCACACCGGGCTGGCCACGATCGTCAAGAATTTGGTATCAGTGGTCGGCCCAATAACGAAGGATAGGCAATGCGGTGGGTTATGGGATCGCACGCTACTCTGTTGTCACCTTGGATGGTATAGACGGCATGCCTGTTAACTACAAAAAAACCGTAAAATAGCGAACCAGTAAATTATGAAAAATAATTACAAAGGAGAATTGCCAAATCGTACATATATCATTCCTCATTTAGGCATTGTGTCACACTTACCGGATACACGTAGTGATTGAGTTTGACGAATTTACACCGATATAAATCTACGGATAATTGAATTTGGTCCGTTTAGGATTTGAATTACATTTATATAACGCGTGTATCCAGATCAAAATATATTTAATCTACTCATTTGATTAATGAAAATCTCTTTCCTAATTGAAAAAGTTTTTTCATTGACATATATACCTACAAATATTCACAAGCGCTTACAGTCTAAACTGGAGATGTACAATTTATTTGAAGTGAAATTGAGGCTGTCTGAAGGATAGATATTTACTTTGAAATGGAAAATCGTTACAGCAAAAATGATATATCGTAAAAAAATATTAGCATCGAATACCTACACATTGTCACGTGACGCTCGTACTGTTTTCTCTTGGGCAGGCTATGGTGCGGACGCACGGCATCTGTACCATCTGGGGCGACGAAAGGGCGCCGCACGACATCATTATACGCCATATTTCCTCCCCTTCCCTATTGGGCCGACCATTGATAGCGAATTCTTGATTTCCGTAGCCAGCCCGGCTGGATACCCTTTCGGGTACCCAAAGGTGGGCATTAACTCATTAATCCGTTAATCCTTAATTAACGAAGTTAACATTTTGCTTAACGGATTAACTTTTAAGTTAACTTCAAAAAATCTTAACGCTCTTGTTAACTTACGTTAACTTTAGTCCGTTACATTAGCCATTTGATGCTGTCATTTTGTTTGTTTGAGTTACGCGCCATGGCGCACTCGTAATTTCCACGACGTCTACGCCGCCCAAGTCACCGGCGGCGGATCGTCTCGTAGGAGTCCTTCCTGCGCACGATCCGTTCCCTCTTTCCGTGATATAACTGCCACACGGAAGGCGGCGACCGCGTTGGAGTTCCTTCACGCAACAGACCGCACTGGCGTCCCAGTTACGCCGTTCAGAATCACTCTAGTGATAGTCGGCAGCTTCGGGTCGGCACCAACGATTGTGATGAGCTCACGGCGCTGCTCTATCCACGCAGCACACACCTCGAGCGTGTACTATGGCGTGTCTTTGTCGCAACCGCAGTGGTGGCTGGACGATGTGCTCTCCTTCCTTACGACCGTGTGCAGTTACTTGGCGAAGCTACCATGCCCCGTCAATACCTGTACCAGTCGGAAGGAAAGCATCCTATGCCGCCGATCCAATCACTCCACCAGTAATGGCCGGAAAGCCCTGATGGTCCGAACTCCGTACCGAGGCCTCTCCAACCGGACTGCCCAACGGACAATGACGTCAAGCCGGAGGTCATCCCGCCAGGCGGCCATTTCATTAAACAAGGCTAAGCCGCTCCCCGCCCCACCCTCCACCTGGTTATTACGTCAAAAAGCGTCGTACTGTTGAATCTTTAGGTATCGCAGCTAAGGGCAGTAGCGTATCCCAAGCTAGTGTGGAAAAATGCATACCGATATAATTCCACTACATGCTACAGAATTTATCTACCTATTTCTCGCAGCCTAAAAGCAGTACAGTTTTAAATGGTTGACTTTTAACGGTAAACTATAACTTGCGTTAAATTTTCATAAATTTAACCCTTTAACAATTATCGAAGTTAACATTTTAGTTAACGAATTAACGATTAACGAAGTTAACTTTTGGGTTAACTGTGCGGATACCCTTCCTTCCCGTCGTCCTCATGCGGTAGGCCTTTCTACGGGTGACAAATTTATATTTTAATATCTCTTTAACTCATTTATATTATATTCATTGCTCCAGTCACCTGCAGTCTCGCCTGGGACGGCATCAGGCGCAAGTACTCGCGCCTGCGCCGCCCAAGACGCCGGTGGCGGATCGTGTTGCCATAGAGGTGTTCCTCCCGCGCACGATCCGCCGCCTTCTTCCGTGAGATAACTACCTCACAAAAGGCGGCGACCGCGTCCCTGTTCCTGACGCTGTCGAGCATCGCCCTAGCGACAGTCGGCAGTGTCAGATCGGCATCGCTGATTGCCAATAGTTCAACTGTTTGTATGAGTGTTGTGCGTCTTTTGCATGGAGCATTGATATTATTACTTCAAAGGAACCCATAAATTTTCACGCAGGGTTTTCATATACAAAAATCACGTGTTCTCAAAACATTTACTTCAGAGAATATAACACAAAAGAAAATACTTTTAGCTTATAAATGAGTTTTATACCAAAAATGTAGCAATGGCCTTTTGTACATTTTTATAAAGTAGAAACACAAGTACCTATATAAAAACTGAATCATAAAGAGGTCCGGAAACTGCCGTAATAAGTACAACAGCCATCGCGCTTTATAATTTTGCGCAGTTGTAAACGAAGTTGCAAAAAATATACTAAATCTTAGTAATTATTTTACACTTGTGCTTGTTACAGCAGCACTTGTGGTTTCATAAGTGATACGTTTTCAGCCATTGGTCATTTTTCACATAAACCACGGCTATGTTGATTTACTAATAACATTGTTTCGTATCTAAAAGTTATAAGATGATGTTTTTTAGTTTTATACTTTTTTTAATAAACAAACTATGTCATAGATTTTTAATCCAAATTGGATTAGATCAACTTAATCTCTGTAATTGCTTTGTTATAATGAATCCCATAAACAATTTATAAACACAATACCTAAAATACTAGTGCGATTTTAAAGAATTCGGGCATTATTTAAATTATAATATATAAAACCAGCTGACCTAATAGACGTTGTTAAGTTCAAATCCAAAAAAATAGTAAAAGGAATTCTACTCGGAATTGATTGCAGTGCCACCTACCTGTTCCAATGATTAATCTGAACCATTCTGATATCCTTCGGAACAGCCACAAAAATCATCAAAATCGGTCGAGCCGTTTAGAAGGACTTCAATTACAAACACACGAACAGAAGATTTATATAGGTATATAAAGATAGAAAATTATATTATTTGAAAGGTATATAGATTAAGCCCAAAACCGGCAGCTTTGCAAAGTTGACGAGAACTTCAGCCGCCATCTTGGAAAATTTAGTTAAAAATCGTGTATCGTGTAACAAAAATAGAAGAGATCATTTTCATAGAAATTCACTTTTATACAAATCTTTTTTCTGTAATAATACATTTTTTATTAGGACAACATAATTCTTATACAGGAAAAGTGAGAGTATACTTATGTACGTACGCAAGAAGTTATACTTCTTAAATAAAACTACTTTACGGATTTTATCGCGTTTGTATTTGATTTTTGATTACCCGACGTTTCGAACACTTTACAGCGTTCATGGTCACGGGTGAATCCGTAAAGTAGTTTTATTTAAAATGTTTCTGATGTTTACGCGAGTATTATAATACTCGCGTAAACATCAGAAATCCTTAAGTTATATTTCTTTGGCGTAATAAGATAAAAATCATTCTAAAAATATTATCATTGCCTTTATCCTACATTTGTAGAAAAAACGACACTAATAATAGAAATAAAAAGGTATTTAATGCATTGAGAGTTTTATTATAACGCAATGCGTTAATGTCAACTATAGTCCATAAAATATAGCTTGATCTCAAAAAAATACAAAAAGAGAATAATAATAACACCGAGATTCGATCCGACGCTGTTTGAATGGCAAAACAAAACTAAAAGAAAACTGGACAACTTCCCAACAGAGCTATCGTAACTCATGACGTTGACGGCGAAATTTGAATTCATATTCTTTTAAAATTTAATGTCATTGTATTGTTTCGCTAAAAACACCGACAAAACAACATTTTCTATAAATAAAATCCTGAATCTATATATATATATATATATATATATATATATATACAAGAATTGCTCATTTAAAGATATAAGATATATATGTTGAATAATTTTATAAAATGACTGATGTAATGAAAACTGGCCAAGTCAAATCTAACCTACTTTAAGATCTCACATTTTTTTTAAATAACAGCAATTGTTAGAGGTATCCATTAAGCAAAGAAATAGAGTTTAAAACTTGTTCATAATGTTATTTTGTTCCTATAAATACATATTTGGATTTTGCATAGAACTTGGCACTCATTTAGATCTCCAATCTTTTTACGCAATTCATTATTTTGTGAACGGTCGTAGCGGTCGGTCACAACTAACCTCAATCCATTCCATGTGAGTATTCTGTACAGTGTTAGTCCTAAAATATTCTTTCTTTAGTGATTTGATAATCAAAGGTTTGTTAGTAAAGATTTAGTGTACTGCACTTAACGTCCAGTGTTATTTCCACAATACCTCCATGTCTGAACAACACCTGGACGAACTGGGAAATGAAGGTTTACTGCTCCCGCCATCATATAGTTAATGTTGATGGTACACTAAAAATAAAATTTGGAAAATAATTAAATCGTATTAAAATCGTGATAACTAAATTTGTATAACATGATATTGCCTAAGAATTTTGTTCAAGTTTTTGCCGTCACTTTTATAGTTTGTAGCGGGTGCCCAGTTATATTTAGCATAATATATTTTTCCTCCTTTTTATTTGAACTGCACAAAGATTATAACGTAATATATATTAAATCATACGCATCTATATTTTAGGATTTATATCAGATCGTGTGGTGACGGAGTAAGAATACAATTCACCACTCCCTACCTTGCTCGTGGATGTCGTAAGAGACGACTCAGGGATATAATATGCACATAACATCTGTGCAAGAGAAGGAAAACTCGAAATGAAACCCTATACCAACATGTCTGACCAGCATGGTATAGTAGGTCAAAGGTCCTTCCCATTGTGGAGGAGTCCTGAGCCCAATAGTGGGGCGTATGTGGGCTGCGATGATCAGATCGATCACCCTTTTACGTTTCCAAAAATATTTAGGTATTATCCCAAGGAAAACATGTTTCAATAAGTTTAACAGTGGATTAAGGTTGGCTAATTTTTTATTTAAACATCTTGAAACTGGATGCAATATATTTAAAAGCCATTCTACAACATACTTTCACTTAATACATTGCATCAACTTTATGAGTTTCTTGAAAGGGTCTTGCTTATTTAAAATCGGACGTCGGGGCACATATTTTAAAATTCATTTTTTTAATAAGGATATGCATAATGCTCTTTACAACTTAATTTTTTGTTTGTTATGTCTTATATATGTATCTCTACATTTTTATAAAAAACTTACTTATCTGAAATAAATGCGGCAGTTATTAAACGACGATTTTAACGCCATTTTAAATTAAATAACACTGCTGCAATGATTATAGGTCTTTAGTTGGCGTCACCAAATTTAAACTAAGTTCACGATCAATTACATTACAAGAGCTATGCTAAGAAGATGAGGCTTCGTTTGGTCAACTAATTAATATCGTAATTGGGACAGAGGGGTTAAGGTTAGTAAATTGAATTATTAATTTCACTGGAGATCTATAATTATTACCAGCAACAGAACAATTATATTCTAATTACAAAGTCCAATCTAAATTAGAATAGCATTAAATTATGTTACTAGGTCAGAATATTGTTTATAAAACTACTTTACGAATTTTATCGCGTTTATAATTGATTTTTGATTGCCCGGCGTTTTGAACACTGCAGCGGCCATGGTCACGGACGGACTAAGATGTCATACGTCCAACACGTCGTCGTTATTACAGGGATTTACAATTATCTACCCGATACAGAAAGTTAGTTACTAAATTTTTACCTACATTTTAGTACTGCCATTTTGGTATTGCCAGTATAAGAAGAAAATGATTCTATATGAAAAAATTATATTGTTTATGGTTAGTAATTATTAACAGTTAAATTTTTGGTCATTATTATAATAATTTATTGATTTAAAAACCTAAGAAACTAGTATACTACCACCAATAAAACTCAGGAACCAACTAATAAAACTTTTATTTACACTACGCCATCTATGCAGTCATCTCTCTTTTGTTCTAAATAAAATTAAAATAATTATTTAAACCGTGTGGTGACGGTGTAAGAATATAATTCATCACCCACTATCTTGTTCGTGGGTGTGGTAAATTTATCATTTAAAGGGTTAAATTTAGTAGCTGGTCAAAGAAGTTGGTATAGGGATACCAACTTCTTTGACCAGCATGATATAGTGAAGTCAATTGCCCTCCTATCGTAGAGGAGGCTCGAGCCCAGCAATGGGACGTATATAAGCCAAAATTTTGATGAATGAACAATGATAAAGACTACCGCACAACAAGTCTTTAAGTATCAACATCAATCAACACACATACGTCGCGCTATTAAGCTTGCGCGTCCTTTGGAATGGGAGGAAAATTGACCTACTACATATATCTGTATATCCCACTGGTTATAGAGTTTTATTTCAAGTCTTACTTATATCCCTTAGTCGTCTTTTACGATACGCACGGGCAAGAGAGGTTCGTGAATTGAATGATTTTAACAATTGTAGATTGAATTCATAGTAAAATAGATTATTTATTATCAATCACCACAAATAAATAGTCCAAGTAATCGGAATTTACTGTAGGCAAGTTTAACATAATTAATCAAATAGATTACTTAACTGAATAACTAAATAGCTTGGATTACTTTAACAAAACGATTTTAGAATTTGCCACATCCAAGCGGACTTTTGATTTTGATGAATAGTGGAGACGAAGTTAAATTGAAATAGCAGAAATAATTAATGTGAATATTTAACAATCTGAAACATTATTTTAGTATGTAGAAGCAAATACATATTTGGTAAAGGCAGAGCAAGGTCTTTTCTGTACGGTCATGGAGTAAGAGTACAATTCACCCCTTATCTTGCCCATGAGTATCGTAAAAGACAACTAAGGGCTACAATATCCATGTAGTATGTATCCAAGAGAATCTTGAAGTTAAATCCTATACCAACACGTCTGACCAGTGTTGTATAGTAGGTTAATTTCCCTTTTATTGTGGAGGAGCTGTTATTTTATAGCGATAGCAGGATTATAGAAATTAATAAATGTATATTATATATATTCTTTTGCATTTGACTGAACTCCTCCTAAACGGCTGGACTGATTTTGATATTTTTTTCTGTGTATTGTGTGTAATCCACTGGGATTCGAGAATTCCAAAAATAAATAAATAAATAAATTGTTTAGTGTTATAATTGGACTCGGTAGATGGAGCTGTGATTGATTTCAAGAAGATATTTTTTTTAGATTTGATCAGAACAGCGTCTATTCTGTCAGCTAGTTATAAATTTATCTGATTGTTTCTTATAGTGAAAGAGTAAGAATATAATTCACCACCCCTTTCCCTACCGTTCACTATAGTATCGTAAAAACGCCTAAGGAATATTATAAATAGAAAATATCTATGCAACAGTAAGAAAACTGCAAATAAAACTCTGTACTAACCCATACGAACGTACTACAGTAGGTCAATTTCGTTTATATCGTGCAAGAGGTTCGAGTCCATCAATGGGATGTATGTATATGAGTTGAGATGATAGATATTTCGTATATCTACTCATCATCCTGATCTTATCCAAATAGTGGTAGGACCACACTGTTGACAGTTGTTTGTCCACAGCCGCGGGTCGGTCCATCCGGGGTAGTACCACACTCTCGCTGAAAATTTCTGAGGGTGTTTGCGTGTGGTAGGTTTTAGTGATGCCTTTAGTATCACCGAACCTCATTGCACGCATTCACACTTTCTTCGCCGTAGGCAGCAGCCTTGAAAAGGTCCATGAGCGGTAGGAACACTTACCATCAGGTGTACTGTCTGTTCGTTTGCTACTATTTGCAGTAATAAAAAAAAATACTAGGAAGTCAATACAATATGTGCTACACCTCTATATTTCTACTAGCTGACCCGACGAACTTCGTACCGCCTAACAGTCGATTCTTTATTTTTTTAGTTTTCAATACTTATTCTGCTATTCGGGTCGCCGAGTCAGCTAGTAAGATAAAAAAAGAAAAAAGAAAGTCAATAAGTCAACGATTACATTAGGTCAAAAAATAAAAATTATAAAAAATCAAAACATTTGTGTTTGACATCAATATCCATACGATATTATCACTCAATTGTTTTACCTCCCCAGAACCTCTCCACTAGTACTTGAACTTTACATATTCCCTACTATTGTGGAGGAGGCTTGAGTCCAGCAGTGGGACGTATATAATTTGTGACGGTGATGAACTTGTTAGTCTAGTTATGATTCGTACTATTGGTAAGAAACTTCATAGGGTTCGTTTAATGACTGAAAACGTAAACATAAGCGTAGGTTCAAATAAATATCTTCTACATATATATTGAACCTGTAGAAGTTTATTAGGTCATGAATTGCAGGTTAGTGTATCTATTGAATATTTGATCAAGGGCTGCGACCCATGAGAGTAGACCAGTGTTTATAAATGTAAAGATTCCCGGCAAATTGGAGGGTAAACTCATAAAGGACTACCTATGGTAATGACCAGCGATAAGTTTGAAAGTTAAGTTAAAATATACCTATTTTGAAATACAGGAGTATTTTGATTTTTGCAGCCTTCTGCGAGGCAGTAGTCTCGCGGAAGGAGGCGACGGATCGAGCGTGCGAGGAGCGCAGCTTCGATGAGGCGATCCGCCGCCGGCGACTGGGGCGGCGTAGGCGCGATTACCTGCGCCTCATGCCGCCCTAGCCGAGGCCGCGGGTGACGTGACCGGGGAATTAGTCCGTCACCCACCGAGAGGCCAACCGCGTGAAGGAAATATGACGTCCACGGGCAAAATAGGGAGTGGTGAATTGTACTCTTACTCCGTCACCACACGGAAAAGATGGTATACATTTTTTTAATACAGAGCTCATAAACGTAAATATCGATATTTTTTCGATGTACATACTCCGATTACGATATATACATATATTGAAAATATCGATATATTGAAATATAATTTTCAATATATCGATATTTTTGTGACAGTCCTAACATATAAAGACGAGGGGAAAGTACAGAGGTGAGGAAGGATGGAAAACAATTTATACGTCAAGTAATATATGGAAGTATGGAACCATAGATTAAAGACGAGTTTCTTACGGTCGAACAGAAATGTACGGTGATTCCTGGCCGTGATAATTCATTATAAAATAAGAATCCAAGGTGAAAGCACGTCCGTCAGTTGCTTCACGATATTTTTTTGCAATTGCATAAGGGTGGGCCGCGAGTGTCGGACACGACTACTATACTCGTTCCAACCATTTATTTGGGGGGCGCGGCCGGAGCACCTCCTCGTGGTGCTCCCTGGTAACGTCCATTTGGACGTCATGCGGCCATTTGGACGGCCAAGATTCCGGCAGGGGGGGGTCTCCGCGTGCGGCTCTGGTGGCAGAGCACGGCGGATCTGACCCGGGGCCAATGGGGCGGATGTGCCTCATGGCACTCCGTCGCCAGGGACGGTTGCGTCACGGCCCGGGGGCGTGACGGGTCGGTCGCTCGCGAGCGGCCAGACCCGGAAGGCCCAAACCGTAATCCTGAATGGGGGGGTCAGGACCGGGGGTCTTCGGACCGCGGGGAAGAAAACCCCTATAAAAAATCACCCCAATCTTAAGTTTGGCCACTCGGCGAGGAGATGTATGACTGGTGGGTTAAGAAGCGCGCGAGCGTCCAGTCGTTAGAGTGGTAGTCAAGGCGAGACTTAAAAATGACCAAACACCATGGCAGGAGTTGAAACGAGCGTAGCTACTCCAGAGGGTCCCGGCCACGCCGGGGAATCCCTCACTGTGCTGGTTTCTGAGCGCGAGAGGCGCACAGTCACCAGCACAGTCAGTCTCCACACGTATGGGAGGGAGACGACAACTGCTTTGACGGCCGAGAGCCCGGCCCAACATCAAGTGGCTCAGGGGTGGAAGGGGAATGAGGAGAAGGCGGTGAGGAAGAAGACCCGGAGGACGAAGCCGAGGCGTTCCGCCGCTGCGCGAGCCCGCATAAGCGCCACAACATCCAAGGCGAGGCGGGAGCGGAAGAAGGCAGAAGCCATTGCTGCACGCGAGGCGGGTGGCAGCATTGCCTCTACTGGGCCGTCGGGCCTGGAGAGCGAGTCCACCGCAGAGCCGTCGCTGGAGGAGAGCGTTGGCAGTGGCAGCGGATCCGAGGACGAGGGCGGCATTGCCGCAGGGCCGTCCAAGACGATGGAAGGCAGCTCGGAGTCGAGGCTGCCGAGCGACGAGGGCGGCACTGCTGCAGAGCCGTCGCGAGACGAGGGCGGCAGTGCCGCAGGACCGTTGGAGGCGGCAATACACACGGCCTCGGAGATGTCGGCGGACGAGGGCGGCAGTGCCAAGGAGCCGTCCGCCGAGGAGGGTGGCTGGATGCAGGTCGGCCGAGGTGGTAGCGAGGGCGGTGGATGCGCCGTAGCGAGTAGCGGGCCGTCAGTTGAGGTTCTGCGTAGGTCGTCGGTGTCGCCGAAGAGAAGCGAGGAGAGGGTTAGGGAGGCTGCGGAGGCGCCATCCCCAAGGGTGAAGAAGAGGGAGGAGGCCCTCCTCCCGAGCGTCCGGAAGCGCCCCCTCAACGGGGACAGCTCGAACACCGACTCGGAGGGGAGTACCAACATGCCTCCTCCCAAGGTCCCGACTATGCCCCGTGGACGCAGAGGTCGAGGATCGGCGGTGGTGGCGAGGCCAGGGACCCCCGGTCCGGCCGGCCACGGTGGCGAGGTAGCGGCCCTACAGGCCGCGAACGCCCGCCTTAGTGAGGAGGTCTCCGGCTTGCGGGAACGCAACCGCAAGCTGGAGACGGAGCTATCGCCGGTGCGACGGGAGAACCGCGGGTTGGCCAAGGAGATGGCTGACCTGCGGACCCAGTTCGCGCGCCTGGCGCCGGCCACGCCGCCGGTGCCGGCCTCGCCACCGAAACGGGCTGCGCCGGGGAGGGCGGGCCCGTCGTCGGCGTCTGTGGTGCCGGCTGCGCCCGTCGCGGCTGCTGCGCCGGCTGCGCCCGTCGCGGCTTCGGCGCTTCCTCCCCTCGTCGTGGTCCCTCCGCCGCCTCGTGGCCGTGGGAGACCGCGGAAGGGGGAGGAGCCGCCGCTCGACGAGGTGCACGGCGTGTCGGAGACGGCGGTACGCGTCATCTTAGC
Organism: Lymantria dispar; assembly: GCA_032191425.1. Taxonomy (NCBI): domain Eukaryota; kingdom Metazoa; phylum Arthropoda; class Insecta; order Lepidoptera; family Erebidae; genus Lymantria; species Lymantria dispar. Next base: position 22,689,092 of record CM063454.1, on the reverse strand, counting down.
CCGAGTAGGGGTGATGGTGGATGCGCGTATCGCCGCCGTAGCGGCCAGGCTCCCGCCTGAGCCGCCCCTCCGACCGCCGCTCGCCGCGGACGGGGCGAGACGGCCGCAAGCGTCAGCTCCCACCCCGCTACCCTGTCAGGGTGGCCGCGTGGTGAGCTACGCTGCGGCCGCGGCCGGGCCCAAGGGGGCCAAGAAGGCCGGCAAGGTGCCGGCTCCCGCCAAGGCCGGGCCGCGGCCGGCGCCAGCGGCTGCACCGCAGGCGCCGGCCAGCGCACCCGCGACCGCTCCTGCTGCGCTCAGCGCTGCTGCCAGGCTCGAACAGGGCTGGCAGGTGGCTGAGCGGAGCAGGAAGGCACGCGGCCAGAAGCGGAGAGCGGCGGCCAAGAGTGCCGCCGTGGCCACCGCTCCCCAGGCGGGAGCCGGCAGAAAGGGGAAGAAAAGGTCGCGCAGGGGCCTCAAGTCGCCGAAGACGGCCGCGGTGGTCATCACCGTGCTGCCTGAGGCAGCTGAGAGGGGCCTCAACTATGAGGCCGTCCTAAAACGCGCCCGGCGGGAGCTGGACGTCTCCAATATCGGGGGCGTCGAGGCGAGGACCCGCAAGGCCCGGACAGGGGCTCGAATACTCGAGTTCCCTGGGGCCGAGGGCGCGAAGACGGCCGATAGTTTGGCCACGATGTTGAGGGGGCTGTTCGGGCCGGAGGATGGTGTCCGAATCGCCAGGCCTGTCAAGTGCGCAGAGATGCGCCTGACGGGCTTGGACGATTCCGTGACGGTGGAGGACGTCCGGGAGGCCATTATGGCGCGTACCGGATGTGCCTCGGACACCGTCCGGATTGGCACCATCCGCACTGGTCCGGGCGGCGTCGGTGCTGCCTGGGTGCAGTGTCCGGTGGAGTCGGTCAAGCAATTGGCCGACTCAGGCAGGCTCCTCGTGGGCTGGATCTCGGCGCGGGTAACCGTGCTAGAGCGCCGGCCCGCGAGGTGTTACAAATGCATGGCGGTCGGGCATACCCGACCGACATGCAAAAACTGCTTTGACTGCAGCGGGCTATGTTTCCGTTGCGGTCAGACCGGACACCAGGCGGCATCGTGCTCTGCGGTGCCCCACTGCCCCGCGTGTGCGGCAGGCAATAGGCCTGCCAAACACCGCATGGGCTCTGGGAACTGCAGACCCCCGGCATCGGCCCCGAAGGGGCGGGACGGCCCATCGACCAGGCCAGTCCCCGCTTCGATCGCGGCCCGATCGCCCGTCAGCGCGGAGGAGGTGACGATGGATACGGACCGTTAATGGACCCCGTATCCATTTGTCTCCTCCAGGCCAACCTCAACCACACCGCCGGTGCGCAGGACGTGTTCCTGCAAGGCATGGCGGAGTGGTTGATAGGAGTAGCCGTAGCCGCGGAGCCGTACGTGGTGCCCGACCGGCCTAACTGGTTGGGTAGCACCGATGGCACCGTGGCAATAGTCGCCTCCACGTCGTGGCCTTCGTCGCCTCTGACCCTTAGGGACAGGGGCGTCGGATACGTCGCGGCGGACTGGGGGGAGATTACGCTCCTCGGAGTCTATCTCTCCCCTAACTGGAGCGTGACCGATTTCGAGGCCTCCCTCACCATCATGGAGGCCTCGTTACGGCGAATGGCATCGCGCCAGGTCTTCGTCTTGGGGGACTTCAACGCCAAGTCCGTGGCGTGGGGGTCTCCCCGGACGAACGACCGAGGACGGGCGATCGAGGAGTGGGCGGCGGCACTGGGCCTCTGTTTGCTGAACAGGGGCTCGGTGCATACGTGCGTGCGACAGCGGGGCGGGTCGATAGTGGACCTTTCGTTCGCTAGCCCCGAGGTCGCCGCACGCGTGGGGAGCTGGCGCGTCGTGGAGGAGGTGGAGACCTTGTCGGACCACCGGTATATCCGGATGGAGGTCTCCCCGGTAATCCCGACGCCCAGCAGGGGTCACGGGGCGGATGGACGTCCTGCGTTCCCGCGATGGGCTGTAGGTCGCTTAGACCGGGACCAGCTGGCGGAGACAGCCATCGTTTACTCGTGGCTGTCCTCTGCCAACCAGTCGGACGGGGTGGACGCCGAGGCTGGCCAGATCCGCAGTGCGTTGACGCAGATCTGCGATGCGGCCATGCCCCGGGTACGGCGTCCGCCCCCGAGGAGGGCGGTCCACTGGTGGTCCCGGGAGCTGGCGGATCTCCGGGCCGCGTGCATTAGCGCCCGGAGGGCCTACACCCGCAGCCGGCGGCGCCAACGCGACGCGGAGCGAGGGCCTTGCTGTATGAGGGCTACTGCAATGCGCGGTCGGCCTTCAGGCTGGCCGTCCGCTCCGCCAAGGACGTCAGTCGGCAGGAGATGCTGGACGGTCTCGACCGTGACCCCTGGGGACGCCCCTATCGCGCGGTGCTGAATAAGCTCCGCGCGCGGGGCCTTCCCCTCACCGAGACTCTCCAGCCCAGCCTTCTCACCCGGGTCATCGAGGACCTGTTCCCGCGGCGGGCGGAACACACGCCCCCGGTCATGGCTCCGCCAGACACTGACCGGGAGGCCGACGACGACAGTGTTCCGCCCATCACGGAACCCGAGATGGGAGTGGCGGTGGCGCGCATGTGCGCAAAGTCCACCGCCCCCGGGCCCGACGGTGTTCCAAACCGCGTGTTGGGCCTGGTCCTCGACCACCTGGGTCCCCGCCTCAGGGAGCTGTTCGACGCGTGTTTAGCGTCCGGACGGTTCCCTGGGTGCTGGAAGGAGGGAAGGCTGGTGCTCCTGCCGAAGCCGGGACGGTCTCCGGGGTCGCCTTCGGCCTACAGGCCTATCGTGCTGCTCGATGACACGGGCAAGCTACTGGAGAGGGTGGTAGCTGCCCGCATCGAGCGGCACCTCGTCGGCACGGGGCCCGATCTGTCGGACGCCCAGTTTGGGTTTAGGAGGGGTCGTTCGACGATCGCGGCTCTGTTGCGCCTGAGGGCCGTGGCGACTGAGGCCGTCACAGGTGGGGGAGTGCTGTTGGCGGTGTCCCTAGACATCGCCAACGCATTCAATAGTCTGCTATTCAGCTGCATCAGGGAGGCGCTCCGGTATCACGGAGTGCCAGCTTACCTGAGGCGGCTAGTGGCAGACTATTTGGTGGGGCGCAGCGTCCTCTGTACCAACCGAGCAGGGGACGTTGTGCGAACGCCCATGACGTGCGGTGTCCCACAGGGGTCGGTCCTCGGACCCACCCTGTGGAACATCGGCTACGACTGGGCGTTGCGAGGGAGCCTCCCGCCCGGGCTGGGCGTGATTTGTTACGCCGACGACACGCTCGTCACAGCCCGCGGTGGGACGCTAGAAGAGGCGGTAAGCCTGGCGACCTATGGCACCGAAGAGGTCGTCAGGCGGATCGAGGCGCTGGGGTTGAGGGTCGCCCTGGACAAGACGGAGGCCCTCTTGTTCCATGGGCGCCTTATGAGCCCTCCCATCGGCGTCTCGATCACCGTCCGATCGGTTGACATCAGCATCCGGGCCCATATGAGGTACTTGGGCCTGGTGCTCGACGGGCAATGGTGGTTCCGGGAGCATTTCCGCAGGCTCGCTCCGCGGATCGTCGGCGCGGCGTCCGCTCTATCGTGGCTAATGCCGAACGTGGGCGGACCGAGCGCTACGTGCCGACGGCTGTACACGGGGGTCATCCGGTCGATGGCCCAGTACGGCGCACCGGTGTGGGCGGGGTCCTTGACCGTCCGACTTAGGGCCCTTCTGTGGCGACCACAGAGGGTCATGGCGGTCAGGGCCATCCGCGGATACCGCACGGTTGCGACGGAGGCAGCGTGCCTATTGGCCGGGACTCCCCCGTGGGACCTGGAGGCGGAAATGCTCGCCGAGTTGTATCGGCGGGTGTCGGGGGTGCGCGGGGAGGGCGGTGTGATCTCGTTAAGGGATCTCACCGCCTGGCGCGTCGACGCCCGCCGAGACGTCATTGCCCGTTGGGCAGTCCGGCTGGAGAGGCCTCGGTTCGGGGTGCGAACCGTGGAGGCCTTCCGGCCAGTGCTGATGCAGTGGTTGGAAAGGCGGCACGGGGTGCTCTCCTTCCGACTAGTGCAGGTGTTGACGGGGCACGGGAGCTTCGCCAAATACCTGCACAGGGTCGTGAGGAGGGAGAGTACACCGTCCTGCCACCACTGCGATTGTGACGAGGACACGGCGCGCCACACGCTCGAGGCCTGCGCGGCTTGGGCAGTGCAGCGCCGTGAACTCGTCGCAATCATCGGTGCCGACCTGACGCTGCCGGCCATCGCTAGGGCGATGGTCAACAGCGTCGGGAACTGGGACGCGGTCGCAGCCTTCTGCGAGACAGTGATCTCGCAGAAGGAGGCGGCGGATCGTCTGCGCGTGGAGCGCAGCCTCGATGAGGAGATCCGCCGCCGGTGACTGGGGCGGCGCAGGCGCAACTATCTGCGCCTCATGCCGCCCTAGCCGAGGCCGCGGGTGACGTGACCGGGGATTAGTCCGTCACCCGCCGAGAGGCCGACCGCGTGAGGAAAGACCGACGTACTCCCCGAGGGGGGGACGTCGGTCGATGGGAGGGTACCCCGCGTAGGGGGTATTCCGTCGGGCCGACCACTGACGACAAGTAAACCTGCTCCGGTGGTCGGCCCAATGACGAAGGCGAGGTGGTTTTCGGGTGGGTTGCGGGAGTTGCGTGCTTAGGCCCCTCTGTCACCCCGGACGGAGTGGTGCGGAGGCGCGCCGACCGCGACCCACCACAAAAAAAAAAAAAAAAAAAAAAACCATTTATTTTACTTTTGACACATGCTTTAGGACGTAAATGTTTCATTATACGCAATTATTAACTTTGAAACGAGTGAACAGAGAAATATATAAACTGCCCAATAATATTTATATATCTTAATTATTACCCACTAAATACATTAATATGCCGTAAATAGCTCTATTCATAAAATTTAAGTGATAATTCATTTCCGTTATAAAATAAGTTACGTTCTATCGCATCTAGTGACAGGATGAAAAGTATTCGGTGCAAACTAATGAATCGCAAATAATCGATTACACTTATTTGCAGTTGAGTCAGCTGACAACTGAGTTTTGAATTGTTGTAATAGACAACACGTTAAAATTGTATCAGGGAGATATAAAAATCTTCTCATCATACGAGTACCTATAACATGAAATAAAACAACCAAAATATTTTAATATTATTTTATTATAACGAATCGTCGGATTCTTCATACGAACTCGAATCGTCGCTTGAATCATCTGCAGTGTTTATTATTAACTCTTGTGTAGGTATGTTGTCAAATTCAATTTCCCGATCCCAATCAGAGAATATTATATTTTTTGTCTTGTTGACGACACTCGCCCAGTTTTCAGGCGTCACACTAGCACATGCGTTTTTTAAAGGAGGAGTTGTATTGTTTCTTGCGGCGTGTCCTTTGACTTGTGCCCAGATCATTTCAATTGGATTATATTGACAGTGGTACGGAGGAATTCTGATTACAACATGCCCATATTCTGCTGCCATTTCATCGATGACATATCGTTTTGGCTGCTTTTTACTTTTTAATATTTTAAGTAATTCTACTTTTAGTAGGGATTCGTCCACATCTTCCCCATTATCACGAAGCCAGTTTATAATCTCGTGTTTTTTGTTGGCCTGTGTTGGCATTTTATTAATTTGGCGAGAGTGATAGGGTGCATTATCAATAAATATTGTTGATGGCTCTTCAAGTGATGTAAGCATTTCTCTGAACCACTTTTCATACACGTCCGCACTCATCTCCTCATGATAGTCTCCTGTTTTTTTTTTATTTGAACGCTAACAGAGCGTCTGGTACAAATCCCTTTGTAGTTCCCGCATGGCAAATGATGAGGCGTTCACCTTTCCCCATTGGCACTGCAGAAGTAGAAGCAGCAGTATCGTCAGTCCAACCTTTTGGTATGGAATGATTGGCATTGAGCCAAGTTTCATCTGTGAAAACGACATTCGACCAGCCTGCGCCTCATGCCGCCCTAGCCGAGGCCGCGGGTGACGTGACCGGGGATTAGTCCGTCACCCGCCGAGAGGCCGACCGCGTGAGGAAAGACCGACGTCCTCCCCGAGGGGGGGACGTCGGTCGATGGGAGGGTACCCCAATAGGGGGTATTCCGTCGGGCCGACCACTGACGACAAGTTAACGCTGCTCCAGTGGTCGGCCCAACGACGAAGGCGACGTGGTTTTCGGGTGGGTCGCGGGAGTTGCGTGCTCAAGCCCCTCTGTCGCCCCGGACGGAGTGGTGCGGAGGCGCGCCGACCGCGGCCCACCCACACAAAAAAAAAAAAAAAAAAAAAAAAAAAAAAAAAAAGTCTTCTATTTTCTTCGCTTGTCTTAAAAATTCACAGCGAGACAAGGCTATATCACGACATTCCATTAAAATTTTTCTTTTGTCGGATTTCTTATACAAGAACCCGATTTGGTGCAGCACCTTTGACAAAGAAGATTTTTGACCACGAAACAAGCCACAATTTCGTAGAGACGCTACTAATTTTTTCAAAGTAGGAATCTCTTTGCTTGTGTAATAATTGTATATATGACGACGAATAGCATCAGTATCAAAACTGTCAATTGCTGTCACTTTACGGGGCTGACGTTTTTTCTTAGGCGTATATAGCTTGTTCTGTTCAATACCACTACTACCATAGGCTTCTTTAGTGATTTTCGCCACCGTTGGAGCACTAATACCTAATGCTGCTGCAACACGGTCTCTAACTTGGGTTACTGGTATAAGGAATCCGCCATTGCGGCTTTCCTTTTCAAAAAATTCACGAAGCCGCAGCACTAACTCTCTGGATTGTCCTTTAAGCACCATACCTTTCGGCATTTTGCAAGTAAAATCTTACTGGGAGGAACGATACGCTCAACTCAATCAAAGTAAGAACAATGAAATCAATACGGTGGAATATAAATACTCAACACAGCGTATGAAAAATATGAAAGAGCACTCAGCGAACAGAAATGTGACTAGCACGGGAGTCTTGTTGCGAGTGACAGACAACACAACAAAATGGCGTCGCCAGCGCGCCGTTCAGTGTTGCCAATTCGGCTTAAAAAAAAGGGGTAGGCTGGATGAGAAAATTAGTGATTTACTACCGCAGACGAGGGCGCCATTGTCTCTAACTAAAGTTTGGAGCAGCGGACCCCGCTTAATGGAAAAATGCTTCATAAAGTAGTTCTTTTTTATTTTGCCAAGTACAAAGTAAAATATTTTGGGAGGACTGAATTAGTGGGTATGCAAAAATTAATGTGCCCAAATAACAAATATATTTACAGAAGTGAAGTTTTTAAATAATATGAAATATGTATTTTAGCAAAAATAAAATATCCGTGTTAAATCGATTAAAAGTTCTTCCTGACTAAAATCGATTATTACAAAACATAGTATCCGTAATACATTGGTACAACACTAATTGATCAGAATTCGACCTGCCAAAAGTAAAATAAATGGTTGGAACGAGTATAATTTATATTTTTCGAGTAAATAGAAGAACAATATGAAAGTTTAATTATTTCTTTTTTCATCAGATTAGTTAACAAAAACCAATGTAGGTATTTATTAAAATCGAATTTCGAGTAAATAAGGGGAAACAGAAAGAAAATTATTACAAACAAAAAAAATACGGAAGGTTCAAACTAAAGCAGTAAATATATGTTAATAGAGTAAGTTATTCATCTTTTTACTGGTAAAAATAGCCAAAATGGAGTTGAAAGCTTATATAGCACATTTGCTTTTAATGTAAGGTTAGAGATTTTAAAATTCATATTTAGGTTAATGATGAATATTCAAATAATAATGCATCAGAGATGAAATAAGGTGCAGAAATGAGAGTCAAATATTGTACTAGAAGGTTTTTTCATTCAATCTTCAAATCTTTTACTTTTTTTAGATGATTTTTTCTGAACTTTAGATGATTTTTTCTGAACTTGACTTTTTTGCCTTCCTGCTCCGCTCAGCCACCTGCCAGCCCTGTTCGAGTCTGGCAGCAGCGCTGAACGCAGCAGGAGCGGTCGCGGGTGCGCTGGCCGGCGCCTGCGGTGCAGCCGCTGGCGCCGGCGGCGGCCCGGCCCTGGCGGGAGCCGACACCTTGCCGGCCTTCTTGGCCCCCTTGGGCCCAGCCGCGGCCGCAGCGTAGCTCACCATGTGGCCACCCTGACAGGGCAGCGGGGTGGGAGCTGACGCTTGCGGCCGCCTCGCCTTGTTCGCGGCGAGCGGCGGTCGGAGGGGCGGCTCAGGCGGGAGCCTGGCCGCTACGGCGGCGATACGCGCATCCATCATCACCCCTACTCGGGCTAGGATGACGCGTACCGCCGACTCCGACACGCCGTGCACCTCGTCGGGCGGCGGGTCCTCCCCCTTCCGAGGTCTTCCGCGGCCACGAGCCGGCGGAGGGACCAAATAAATATAGTCTAATAAATAAGCTTTCTTTTCGCAATTTTTTAGATTTTTTTTTTAGTTAATCATAATGTATATAAATAGGCATCAAAGCTAACTCATGTTTAATACCGTAATTTTGGCGCAGTATGTTACTACAATTCAACACCACATTACTCAAAAGTTTTTCATATAAATATACAAGTATTCTACATTTTTGGAATGCTTATAATCTCCTCATAACGTTTCACAATTAATATTATAAATATTGGTATTGGTGGTCGCCGGCGGAGCGAGTCAGCGGACGCAAGCGCCTCGCGTGCCCGCTCCGCGGCCTCCTTCCTTGTCATGACAGCCTCACAGAAGGAGGCCATCGACGACCAACAGCTGTCGCTGCCGAGCATCTTGAAGATGATGGTCGGCAACGACAGGTCTGTTGTTCCCATGTCCGTTGACAGGACGTGGCGCTGAGGCCCCCAGGCGGGGCATACTTCCAATGTGTGGCGCGCATCGTCAATTGCCGCGTCACACTCATGACATCCTGGGGCCTCTTCTCTTCCAATTTTGTGCAGGTACTTACCGAAGACCCCATGTCCGGTAAGCACCTGCACCATCCTAAATGTAAGGCTGCCGTGCCTTCTTCTGAGCCAGCGGTGGAGATGTGGCGCGATCGCCTCCACAGTCCTCCGCCCTGCTACGGGGGACTCCAGCTCTTCCCTCCACCGTCGAATTACTTCCCTTCGGGCCACTTCCTGGGCTCTGCCCAGTCCCCTTATGGACACTTGCTCTCCGTTAGCTCGTGCTGTGGCGCAGAACCGGTACACTTCCGCCAACGCCTCCGCCACCAGTGGCCAAGGCGGGTCGCCTGCCAGCAGTGTCGCCGCAGTCCATGACACAGTACGGTAGCCCCTAATGGCCCTCACCGCCATAGCCCTCTGCGGTCGTCGCAAAAGGGCTCTGTTGCGGATGGTGAGGGACTCCGACCAGATAGGAGCACCATACAGAGCCATGGAACGCAGGATGCCGACGTAGAGACGTCGGCATGTCGACCCGGGACCGCCAGTGTTTGGCAGAAGTCTTCCCAGCGCCGCGGCCGACTTGACGAGCCTAGGGACGAGCTGGGCAAAGTGTGGCCCGAAATTCCAGTTTGAATCTAGGTGCAGACCCAAATATTTTAAATGGGCCTGCACCAGCACGGCAACCCCAGACACACTGATGTGTGCTCCTCGGGGGGGACCTCGACGTGGGCCATGAAAAAAGAGGGCCTCGGTTTTGTCCAGTGAGACCCTCAGACCCAGCATCCCAATCCGGTCTACGACGAGCGCTACTCCTTCCTCTGCCAATCGGACAGCCCCTCGGAAGTCCGCCCTCTTCACTGTGACGAGGGTGTCATCCGCGTAGCAGATGATCCCCATCCCAGGAAGGAGCTGACCCCGTAGGAGCCAGTCGAACCCGACGTTCCACAGCATCGGACCGAGAACCGAGCCCTGTGGGACGCCGTAAGAACCGAGCCCTGTGGGACGCCGACCTCATGCCGCCCTAGCCGAGGCCGCGGGTGACGTGACCGGGGATTAGTCCGTCACCCGCCGAGAGGCCGACCGCGTGAGGAAAGGCCGACGTGCTCCCCGAAGGGGGGACGTCGGTCGATGGGAGGGTACCCCAAGTAGGGGGTATTCCATCGGGCCGACCACTGACGACAAGTTAACTCTGCTCCGGTGGTCGGCCCAACGACGAAGGCGAGGTGGTTTTCGGGTGGGTTGCGGGAGTTGCGTGCTTAAGCCCCTCTGTCACCCCGGACGGAGTGGTGCGGAGGCGCGCCGACCGCAACCCACCCACAAAAAAAAAAGCTATATTTATTGATTTATTAATTTTATTCTATTACAACGACTTTCTCCTAAAACGGTTTTGAGACGGCTTTGTATTAAGCTTTACCATGGTGCGACGCCTCGGGTGTCGTGACCGGGGAATTAGTCCGTCACCCGCCGAGAGGCCGACCGCGTGAGGAAAGGCCTCCCCGAGGAGGGGACGTCAGTCGATGGGAGGGTACCCCACTAGGGGTTATTGCGTCGGGCCGACCATTGATGACAATACTGCTCCGGTGGTCGGTTCAACGACGAAGGCGACGTGGTGTTCGGGTGGGTTGCGGTTGTGCGTGCTTACGCCCGAGACGGAGTGGTGCGAGGAGTGCGCCGACCGCGATCAACCCCAAAAAAAAAAGCAAATCCTAAAATCACACTATTGTTATAGTGAAACATCCTCCAATTTATACAAATCATTAAAATAAATTATACGTTATTCAAAACTTCACCATATTCTGAACATTAAGACAAATATAACTCGTCTGCTCAAATTAATGATACCATTTATGTTGAAGATTGTGTTTTATGTCAACATCTGTTTCATTTCATTTAGAATGTGGAAAATAATTAGAACTCTACGCGTATTTACACCCGAAATAGTTGTAGTTCCTTTTTTATACCAATTCTGTTAGTTTCAGACGTTCAATTTAGTTTAGATTCTTATTAATTATAGTTGCTTTGTAATATTTATATTTTATTGTATGGTGACAGATATAAGATAAAATCGGGGAAGTGCGAGTCGGAGTCGCGCATAAAGGATTTCGTACCATTCTCAATAAAAGGAACACTCAAAATAAAACCCTATACCCACTCGTTTAACCAGTATGGTGTAGTAGTTCAATTATCCGCCATTGTAGAGGAGGTTGAAGTGTGGTTGAAGAAGTGGAACGTATATGAGCTGTGAAGATGATTATAAAAATGCTAACCAAGTGATAGCCGTATAACAAAAGAAATAGTTGAATTTTGAGAAATCGCCGGCCGTAAGAGGCCAGTTATGATTCATTTTTGAATGTCAACTAGAACGCTAGCACGACTGAATAGATGCAAGTATCGATAGAAGTATGCAAAATTAAAATGCTATGCCAACGCCGAATCGTGATTTTGCACAACAATTGGATGCCTAATCATGGCTGATCTAGTCAGAAGTTCTTTGAGAATAAACTTACGAGATCCAGTTCATACAAAATTGAAATATGCTATGCAAAGTAATCCCTATCTTTCCCGTGGATGTCGTAAAATATGACTTTGGGATATAATAGGCACACAACATTTGTGCAAGAGAAGGAAAACTCTAAATGAAACCCTATACCAACATGATTGACCAACATGGTATAGTAGGTCAAATTCCCTCCCATTGTGGAGGAGGCCAGAGCCCAACAGTGGGACGTATGTGGGCTGTGATTATGATGATGATGATCTATAAAAAATCGCGTTTGTGTGAGAGCCCCCTTAAATATTTATTTCATTTTGTTTTTAGTTTTTGTTGTTATAGCGGCAACAGAAATATATAATTTTAAAAAATTCAACTGTGTAGCTATCGCGGTTCTTGAGTTACAGTCTGGTGACAAACATATGGACGGACAGACAGCAAAGTCTTAGTAACATGGTTCCGATTTTACCCTTTACTTACGGCACTCTAAAAACAGTTCATCACCCCATTCCTTTTTCGACACCCACGGGCAAGAAAGGGGGTGGTGAATTGTGTTCTTACTCTGTCATCACACGAAAAGTACAGGATAGAGTATACAGATAACATATATTAAAGAGAGAGGAAACTCGAAATAAAAGCCTATACGAACGCGTCTGACCAGCGTGGTATAGTAGGTCAATTTCCCTTCTATTATGGAGGTGACTCAAGCCTTTTAGTGGGGCATATAGGAGGGACAAAATTATACATTTCCCTTAGCCTACTCATCAGATAAAGCTAATACAATAAAATATTCAAGAAGCGTGCTCGAAGTCCAGGCTGGTAACCATGTCACTTTATAGTCTTGAATAGCTGTACACACTTCAAGAAAACGAGTGTCACTCAACAAATTTGTCTTTATGCCCGTTTTGCCTCAATTCATCTCATCATCTTAGCCCATATGGGCTTCCATCGCTATGGGAGGGAAATTGAACTACTGCACCACGCTGGTCAGACGTGTTGGTATAGGGTTTTGTTTCGAGTTTTCCTTCTCTCGCATAGATGTTATATGCGTTTTATATCCCTTAGTCGTCTCGTACGATCATCCATATGCTTTTTGGCATAGGATTTTGTTTCGAGTTTTACTTCTATTGCCTAGATCTTAATGCATATTTTATCCCTTAGTCATCTTTTACGACACCCAGGGCATAAGAAAGGGTAGTGAATTTTAAACTTACTCCGTCATCATACGGGATTGCCTAAATCCATTCATCATTCAGTCGTCGCAGCCTATATACGTCCCACTGTTGAGCTTGGGTCTCCTTCACTACAGGAAGACAATTCACCTAGTATACCACGCAGGTCAGACATATTGGTGTAGAGCTTTGAATTCTCCCTCTCTTGTATATATGTTATATGCATATTATATAATTTTTTTGTCTTTTACAACACCCGCAGGCAAGACATTATCATAGTATGTTTAATTTCATGGTGTAATAACCATCTTAGACTAACATGAAGGTCAGTTTAATAAGGTTTGCATAATTATATATTAATCAATAAATATATGAAATGTTTCAAATAATTAATAGGTAGATTCAAAGTTAAGACTAGTTAATCTTTTAAATTTAGTCGAGGCTTCAAAAACAGCACTTCGAATTTCTACGTGGTTGAACATAATAGAAGTGGCCTACGAAAGCAATTTTCGCGCGGGCACTTGAAGTACAAAAGTCGTTTTATAACAAGATGACTTGCGGTTAAATATTTACACAATGGGAAGCTGGGAGCTCGCCAGTAAATATACCCTGATGTCGCCCAATACAAAGTTACACTAATTTTTTAAGAATTTTTGTCACGTTAATTATTAAAGTAACGAATGGATTATATTCCTCTCGCCCCATATACGTTCCAATATTGACGAGCCTCTTACACAATTTAAGAGAAATTGACATCCCTACTATAACCACGTTGGTCAGATGGTTTGATACAGGTTTTTATTTCGAGATTTGCTTCTCTTGCACGTTGGTCAGATGGTTTGATACAGGTTTTTATTTCGAGATTAGCTTCTCTTGCTTAGATGTTGTATGCATATTATAATCCCTTAGTCGTCTTTTACGATACCCGCGAACAAGAAAGGGGGTGGTGAATTGTATTCTTATTCCGTCACCACGCGAAGGATTTTTATTTTAATATGAGTCAGTAATAACTGCCCAGTATACTGTTTATTATTTAGATAGACTGGGTTTAGTTATTAAAACCGCTCAATAATTCTACCAAATTCTGTCACTTACCTCCTATTCGTACGTGACCTCTTCTTAATGCGTTGTTAAAATTTATACCCATGGTTTATGATGTGCAGGTTTACGATAATTTCGTATGAATTTATTAAATTTCTAGATCCATACCAGTTTCATACGGTCTACGTAACTATAAAAGTCTATTTTAATCGCTTCAAAAGGTATACTCAAAAGGTATACTGTTGAATGTTTATAATAAACAGTATATTCAAATTAATTTTCTAAATATCATATCGTGTAGTGTAGATATAGTAAGTATGCATATATATATAAAAGTGCTGACCATTGGGGCATTTCACTTGAAGCGGTCAAACTCGAAAATAATATTCATAATGAAATAATAATGCTGTATATCTTATAGTAGTTTCTTTAATCCACAATATGAACAAGATCTAAATATGTGACATTTTTTGCTGCTCGTTTTACGTGAAGTGCCCTTATTGTCATAATGGATAGTAGCATTTTAGTAAACTCATAACACCAGTTGCTAATGATCGCGAACGCACCTGCTAATAATGACGATTATGACATTAATTACAAGTCGTTCACCATTTCAGCTCATACGTGGTTCTAGCCTCGTCTACGTTAAGAGGAAATTTGATCTATTATACCACACTCTTTAGACGGATTGGCATATAATTTTATTTACATATATGTTTCTATTATATAAATGCTTTATGTATATATCCGTTAGTTGTCTTTTACGGCACTCACGGATAAGACAGCAGTGATGAACTATATTCTTACTGCGTCATCACATCGGCCTATGTGCAACGATGGATATTTCTGGTCTTATGCATATAAGGATGATACATTTTGCCATTGTTGATGTAACTAATATTATGTAAGACTGAAAACTTTGATTGAAATCCTTTTAATGTTAACAATGTTAGAAACAGCCAGATTGATTTTTAAATTATGAAAGTTAATCATGTTGTAACAATAATATTCCTACATATTAAATTGTTAATAATTTTGAGAAACTTTACTTATACAAACAAAGTTAATTTAAATTTTATTAAAAGTAATTCTAGACTTCAAAGCTTCGATATCAAATTTTAATAATAACGATAGACAATGGAAATAATTTTTTGAACATTGCACCTGAGAGACAAATACCATTCATGGTATTGACACTGTATAATAACAATAATACTAAGAAAACTATAATTGAAAGAGAAAGCTCTCTATTTTAATTAAATTTATTTTTCAATTTGTGGAGTACTATTATTAGTTCAGATATTGGATTCCAAGTTTCAAGTTCAAACAGAACATTAACTTCGAAAAAAAATAGGTAAGTTTCTATATTATGAAGATATATTTTATAAATTTTTATTATCTTCGAGACAAAATACCTCTCATTTATTAAATAATTAGCAACCCGCCCTCACTTCGCTTCGGTTTCAGTCGCCTTCAGCCTTACCGCGTAGTTCCCGTTTCCGTGGGAATACCTAGATAAAATATAGCCTATGTTACTCCTTGATTTTCTTTGGTTGGGGCTTTCCACTGGTGAAAGAATTTTTGAAATCATTTCGGTGGTTTAATCGTGAAAGCGTAACAAACAAACTTACTTTCGTATTTATAATATTAGTGAGGATATCTATCTGTATATAAGTGGAATATTACTAACTGACTGCCTTATCACGATATATCTCCGAAAGTATAAGTGGGATTAATTTCAAATTTTGCATAGGTACTCGTTGCAAGAGCAGAAAATCGCGAAATAAAATATAGCTTAGTTGTTTCCTATTGGGAAGGAGCCTCGAGCGTAGCAGTGGGAGATGTATGAACGAGACGATACCACGCTGGTCAGACGAGTTAGTATAGGAATTTATTTTGAGTTTGCCTTCTATTGCACAGATGTTATCTGTATCTAATAAACCCTTTTACGGCATCCAGGGACAAGAATGAGGGTGGTAAATTACATTCCTTCAGCTTATGGCCGTCCACTGCTGGACGTAGGCCTCCCTCATGTTACGCCACAAAGTGCAGTTCTGTGCCACCTGCCTTCAACGACGCCCAGCACGTTTCACCAGATCGTCGGTACACGTAGTTCTACACTGCGTCGTTCGATACGTAGTCGCCACTCGAGAACCTTTCCTCCCCAGAGGCTGTCGGTTCGTCGAGTGATGTGGCCTGCCCATTGCCACTTCAGCGTGCTAATTCTTCGTGTTATGTCGGTTACACCCGTTCTTCTGCGGATTTCCGTATTTCGGATTCTATCTCGAAGAGAACTCCCGAGCATAGCCCGTACTCACTCCATCATCACACGGTTTTATACCAATATATATATTATAATTATACCAAGTTTGTCAATATACACAAGATAAATTAAGAAGACTTGAACCCGTTTCAAATTAATTCGAATATAAAAGTAAAAATTTAATAACTAGACTCTTTTCTATGAAGAATGATAGCTTAATTAGGTAAAGCAATTAGAAACAATTTTAAAGTCTCATGGGTTCAAGTACCTCTTTATCGTAATTTCTTCTGCAGTAATACATTTATCGAAAAAAAAAAGATTTCTCTCAGACTGAATAAAATTCAATTTTTTTCTAATTTTAGATTGCCACTTGCTGAATAAAATAAACATCTGACTTAGCAGCTGTTGAAAACGTGCTTTTATTGAAGATTCGTTACAAAATAAATATTTTCAAATAATATATAAAAATATGTATTTGAATAATGTGAACTTACATTACAAGTATTATTTTAAAAATTGCAGATTTTCCTAACATATCTTTAGATCTGACTTTTGGCAATTTTATCATATTTTTTTTTAAATATTTAAATAATGTGAACCTCTCCTACAACTATAAAAATTAAAAATTATTTTGAAATGTTATTTAATTATCCTTACATCTGAATTTTCGTAATTTTGTCATGATTCCACATCATGACGATAATTAAATTAAATGTAACAGCGTTCATCTAAGAATCTTTCCAATAACTTTAAAACCTATGTACTTTATTGAATTCTTTTTTTTTGTCTTGACAATCAGCTACTATTACGAGCCATTTTTGCCAGTGTCGAGTTGAATTTTCTTTTCAAATTATCAGTTTCTTCATATTAGTAATTGGCCATCATTAAGTCAATTTGTCGCCTCCAACAGTGCTATAGTCAGTGTTACCGGTATCTTCTGTGAATTTTGGTGAAAACAAAAAGGTATGTAAAGCACTTTTATATCATATTTATTACATTCCAGCAGTTCTTTCGCTACATATTACATAAAATGTCGTAAAAATGTTGAATGTAACACATTAAAACATTAAGATATCTTATATCTTTAAACGAGCAATTCTTGTATATATATACCTACTAGCAGACCCGGCCATGCATTGCTGCGGCTAATGTTCTTGTTATATTACATTTTATTAAACTATTTAATTGGAACTGTAGGAGAACAACTGTCATAGAGGTCGTCATATTTTTTACAAATGGCATCTATGTAAAAAAGCAAGTTAAAATCGTATATGACACGTTTGTAGGTTTGACATAGCAGCGCCATCTATTAATTAATTACTCAATCCAGTCCACAGATATCGCCATCTGTTAAAATCCTTTGGAGTTAATAGATAATTGTGAATGTCAAATAATAGGTATATATAGGTAATATAAATAATTTGAAATAAAATAATATTGCGACCATAAATTAAGATGTAAGCTATCCTATCTTTCAAGTTGGATCAAACTGCACACGGTGTGCAAATTTAATTAAAATCGGTTAAGTAGTTTAGGAGTCCATCGCGGACAAACAACGTGACACGTCATTTATATAAATTAAGAAAGATATATATTTTAGGGATCTCGGAAACGGCACCAACGATTTTGATGAAACTTGGCACACTAGAGGTTTCGAGGCCAAAAAATCGATCTAGCTAGGTTTTATTTATAGAAAATGTTGTTTTGTCGGTGTTTTTAGCCAAACAATACAATGACATTAAATTTTAAAAGATTATGAATTCAAATTTCGCCATCAACGTCATGACGTTTGTCCAGTTTTCTTTTAGTTTTGTTTTGGCATTCAAACAGCGTCGGATCAAATCTCGGTGTTATTATTATTCTCTTTTTGTAATTTTTTATATTTTTTTCATTATTTAATGTTTATTTTTTTATTATTATACATATATCTAAATAAATTCGACAAAAATACAACAAAAATATGCCGAGCGAAGCTCGGTCAACCAGATATTTGAATATAAAACAAGCACACACACACACACACGCACTCACGCACGCACGCACGCACGCACGCACGCACGCACGCACGCACACACGCACGCACGCGCACTCGCACGCGCACCCGCACACGCACACGCACACGCACACGCACACACACACACACACACACACACACACACAAACCACTTGACACTTTCACATTCCAGCCAAAAGTCTATTGAATTCGTATACCTACATGCATTTCGTCGTTGCGCCTGCCAAATTCCATATGTGCATTTTTTTATTTTTCGTTTTTTTGCACTAAATAAATCTCCATTTTATTCTTTATGTGTTGGTAAAATCCATTTTGTAATATTTGAATTAGAAACAATTCTAACAAATTCCATATGTGTTTTGTCCGTTGGCAAAAAATCGTATGTGCAGAAATACACATAAAGGATTTGCGTTCCGTTATCTTTTGCGCGCTAAACGTGTAAGCGAGATGTGAGCGTTGTGGTGTAAATCTATTATTATAAATTAGTTTTAAGTATTAGAACGCAGTGAAAGTGGTAAGTACTTAATTTTCTACATATTAGTTATTTTTCATGTTATATCCACAGTTCTTCTTAAAATTGCCAACCCCTTCCCCCATATTGTGGAAAACGGAGTATCAACTAAAGTTTGGAAATTTTTAAAAACATTGGGAATGGGCAAATCACAAGTAGATTCCATTCCTACAAATCTTGACATTGATTCACTGAATACACATTTTTCATCTTCGCCTAATTTTAATTGTTCAATTAAAGAATCCACCCTACGTCTTTCATCACATTCTCCGAACACTCGATCATCTTTTATCATTAATCTGTTTACTGTTTCTGATGTAAAAAAGAGCATCCTTTCTATTTCTTCGAATGCAGTAGGACACGACTGTATAAGTCGAAATATGATAATGCTCATCCTTTTTTTTTTTTTATGCGTGGGCTATGGTAAGCGCACGCGCGGTCCAGTCCGTCCGGGGCGATGAAAGGACGGCGCGCGGACCCATAACCCACCCGTACCCACGTCAACTCGTTGTTGGGCCGACCACCGGAGCAGATGTGACTTGTCATCAGTGGTCGGCCCGACGGAATACCCTTTCAGGTAACCTCTCACCTCTCGACGTACTGGGACGTCGGTCGCCATCGCGCGGTCAGCCTCTCTGCGGGTGACGGACAATTCCCCGGTCCGATCACCCGCGGCCTCGGCTAGGGCGGTGTGCTCTCCCTCCTGATAATCTTGTGCAGGTACTTCCCGAAGCAACCGTGCCCCGTCAGCACCTGCACCAGTCGGAAGAAAAGCACCCCGTGCGTCCGCTTCAACCACTCCATCAGCACCGGCCGGAAGGCCTCGACAGTCGTGACACCGTACCGAGGACTCTCCAGCCGGACTGCCCAACGGGCAATGACTTCTCGGCAGGCGTCGACCCGCCAGGCGGTGATCTCTATGATGGAGACCATATCGCCGCGGGCGCGCGTCTCCGACACCCGCCGATAAATGTCGGCGAGCATCTCCGCCTCCAAGTCCCACGGGGGACTTCCGGCCAGGAGGCACGCTGCCTCCGTTGCCACCGTGCGGTAACCCCGTATGGCCCTGATCGCCATGACCCTCTGTGGTCGCCACAGGAGGGCCCTAAGACGGACGGTCAGGGACCCCGCCCACACCGGTGCGCCGTACAGGGCCATCGACCGGATCACCCCCGCATACAGCTGTCGGCACGTAGCACTGGGTCCGCCCACATTCGGCATCAACCACGAAAGGGCGGAGGCCACGCCGACAAGCCGGGGAACAAGATGGAGATGCTCCCGGAACCAAAAATGCCCGTCGAGCACCAGGCCCAAGTACTTCATATGGGCCTGGATGCTGATGGTGACCGACTTCACGGTGATCGAAGCGCCGGCGGGAGGCCCGGCGGTACGGAAGCCATGGAACAAAAGGGCCTACGTCTTTTCCAGGGCTACCCTCAACCCCAGCGCTTCGATCCGCTTGACAATCTTCTCGGTGCCGAGAGTTGCCAGGCGTACCGCCTCCTCTAGCGTCCCACCCCGGGCTGTGACGAGTGTGTCGTCGGCGTAGCAAATTACGCCCAGCCCGGGTGGAAGGCTTCCTCTCAACGCGCAGTCGTAGCCGACGTTCCACAGGGTCGGACCCAGAACCGACCCCTGTGGGACACCGCACGTCATGGGCGTTCGCACAACGTCCCCTACTCGGTCAACGTAGAGGACGCTGCGCCCCTCCATAGAGGACGCTGCGCCCCTCCAATAATGCCCATTCTGGATGAAATTTTACCTATTCTGTGCCACATACTAAACTTCTCTATTTCTTCTACTACATTCCCATCTCCATGGAAAGCTTCACAAGTTATTCCTTTACCCAAAAAATCAAAACCCCTATGCTTCTCTGACTACCGTCCAGTTTCTATCTTACCTTTTCTGTTTAAATCTTTAGAACACCTTATTCATTCTCAACTCAGTACTTTTCTCTACACAAGCCAACTTCTAAGCCCCTTTTAATCTGGATTTCGACCAGGTCATAGTACTACTTCAGCACTTGTTCACATCACAGACGATCTCAGATCAAGTATGGAAAATGGACATTTAACCGTTTTGTCTTTTAGATTTTTCCAGTGCTTTCAATAAGGTTGACTATGATATTTTACTTGGTATTCTACGCTCAATTAATATATCTTCATCCGCGGTTGACTGGTTTCGTAGTTATCTCTTTGGACGCCGGCAACGTATATGTATTAAAGACTCCCTTCTCATCTTGGTGCAATTCCTATGCAGGTGTGCCATAGGGTGGAGTTTTATCTCCTTTACTCTTTACCATATTTATTAATTCAATCGTTAATCAATTAGTTTCAGCCTTTTTTTTTTTTAAGTGGGCCATAGTGTGTGCACCCGCCGCCCGAATCCGTCCGCGGCGACAGAGGGGCGGCGCGCGGCCCCATGACCCACCCATGATACGTCGTCTTCGTTGTTGGACCGACCACCGGTGCAGGGTAACTTGTCTTCAGTGGCCGGCCCGAAGGAATACCCCGGTCGCGGGGTACCCTCTCCTCGACGTTCTCCCTCGGGGACATCGGTAGCCGTCGCACGGTCAGCCTCTGCGGCTGACGGACTAATTCTCCGGTCCAGTCACCTGCGACCTCGGCTAGGGCGGCATTAGGCGCAGATAATTAGTTTCAGCCTACCACTTTTATGCAGACGATCTCCAAATTTACAGCCAAGCTCCTCACAGTAAACTTTCGGACGCAATAATGACAGTAATGATTTAGCGCGAATAGCTAAGTGGAGTAGTGACTATGGGCTTATGGCCAATCCTACGAAGACCCAAATTATAGTTGTTGGGAGTACCAGGATGCTCTGTAAGGTTACTTGGTCAGATATACCTCCAATTATATTTGATGGTATAATAGATTATACCCATCAGCAACAAAGTCAAGGATTTAGGTATCTATATTGACAGTATGGTATCTTGGAGCTCACAGATACAAGAAACTAGCCGTAAATTGTACCCGTCAGCTAGAGCATTGCAGAGGCTGCGAAATTTTCTTCCATTTGCCACCAAAACCGCGCTTGAAAAACCCTACTTCTCCCTATTCTCGACTACGCAGATGTCTGCTACCTTGATATTACAGAGGAACAACTTGACAAACTAGAGCGGCTTCAAAATTTTTGCATTCGTTTTATTTATGGACTACGCAAATATGATCACATCTCTGAGTTTCGGCAAAAGCTCAAATGGTTACCTACCAATGATGGCTACCAATTCGCCTTCGCCGGAACTTTCATTCACTTTCATTCTTGTATAATATATTATTTAATCCAACGGCCCCCGTCTATCTCAAAGATCGATTTAAGTACCTCCATGACACACATACAAAATCCTTGAAATTATCTAAAAATTTGAAATTTTAGGTACCAACCCACTACACAGATTTCATAGGTAAGTCCTTTAGTGTAAAAGTTACATTACCCCGACGAATAGAAAATTCAACCTCAGCGTCTTCGTTCGTGTAACTCTACATTCGTTATTCCTCAACTATACAACGGATCCCGAAAACTTGATAAAACCAAGTATGATAGTCTTCAATCTCTAAAACCTTTTATCCATCGTGAATATCATGCATTTTATGATAATCTTTCTTACAAGGAGTAATTTGTAACTCAACAAGTCTGATTTGTTTAGAGAATAAGATTTTATAATATTTTTACTTTAGTTAACTAACTTTTAGTTCATTGTCTCATTGGTTGGCACCGACAGGTAATTGCTTGGATTTAAAAAGAAGCTTATTTTTCTATTTTCACTGGTTCTGAAGTCGTATTTTTTTTGTTAGTAAGTTTTTTAGAGGTTTTATGTTTTTATTTTATTTAAGATTTTATTTTTAGTTTTTATTGTAGCAATAGGCATTTCAAAGTTAAATGTTGTGATAAAGCATTAATGTTCCAATTGTAATTATACCTACCTATTTTATGACATTAATAGCTCAAATAAGAATTAAGATTAACACTTAAGAACCATATATCTTACTGTCTTTAATTAATAAATTGTTAAGGGTGACTGATTACATACGACACATTATTTTATTATATTTTGTATTTTAAGAAAACCTAAATATCACATAAAGTAGCCTCAAGATTTCAAAAGTGTAACTTTGCCAAATCCCTCATGTGTCATAATGCACATACGTCATTATTTATAATGGTCCCAAACCAGTTATGTGCAATTATTGGTTTAAAAAAATTCTAGCTCGTTAAATAAGTGATGTTTGCTATAAATTTTGTAATACTAATATGTCTTTCATAAATATTAATAATACTGCATTCATAGTTTTCAAATATATCTGTCCCTTTATTTAATAACATGTTTTTTATTGTTTCCCAAAACCTTGTGGAAATCACATAAGGAATCTGTCAGGCGCAACGACGATTTGAGATGTCTCTGAAATAGATTTCTAGTGTACATATTACAAATCGATTAAATAGGTTGACGTCATTGTAATAATGATTAAATATTTATTAATAACTACTTAAGCCGAAGCATTATGTATATAAACAGAGTCAACATGGTGTTTGATAAAATAATCACGTTTCTAGACTTAAAACTCCTGCTACTACTATAAATTATATACCAAATGTACCATTTTTATTATAAGTTTGCTATAAGGTTTATACGTGGTGACATTTATATCGTCTTACAAAAGCAGGCCAATTAAAGTATCCAGTATCTACTATAAATTCGTACAATTAAAAGGTTAAAAAAATATCTACTAGAATATTTTTAAATAAAAATGATTATAAATAATTACCAATTTAAATAGGAAGGAAACAGCATGTAGCGAGCGCGTAGGTACTTAACACAGATGTTGTACTATGTACTTTAGGTACTATTAGGTACTTTACCGCGCCGCCCGCGCGGATCAATCATATTGCACCATAGAAAAAGTTCGATTGTCAACTCGTAAAATTGTACCATAATCTACCTACGTCCTTTTCAGAAATACCACTACGTATTCAGTAAGTGCGGAGTCCAATTTTTTCCTTAATACTTTCTACGCACTTAGGACCGTCAGAAACAATAATGTAAAGTCTTAGTGAGAGACTACTAGTAGACTAGTAGATACCATCTACTAGTCTACTAGTAGGTCATTATTTCAATAAAGTAAATTGGTTCAGATGTATTTAGATAAAATGGAATCAGCTATTTACACTATTTACAAATAATTGTGAACAAAGTAACAAAAATAGGTATCGTTCTATCGATATTGAAAGAACTGTTCAAATTGCTCACCCTTTTTTTGTCTATGCATAAAGGACCATTTGTGCAACGTTTGTACGTTCTCGTACGATATTCGAGTATTGATAATGTCTATTAGACATTTCGCAACAACACAAACACACAACGATGTCGCGAAATAGGTAATTACTTGTAAGGAAATTGTAAGTTCATGCGCTTGAGTTTTCACTTTCGCACGCCGGTGGATACTAAAACAATTGGCGGCTAGTCGGGGATCGCCAAAGATACCTGGGTAGGCAGGGATTATGCTTTGTAAAAGCCGTCCACGTGGACTTCGTAGCTATGATTGGCTAACGAAATTCCGCATGATTTCTTTTGTTTAAAATCTAAACATGATAAATAGGCTGTTACAAAATATTAACTTTAATTTATTTTATTTTATTTTTTTTATAACTACCACTATTGAACATTTAAATATGTTAGATATGTTTCTTAGGTCGGATACTTTTATGGTTTTTTTTTTGTGAGACGATAAAAAAACCTACGTACCTATATTACTGTTTTTTTTATATTGTGGATTTAGCTACCAGCGATTGATCATATTGTATCGGCTATAAATACAAAATAATTAAGACGGGTAATCGAATTGCAATACAGAAATTGTGAAACAGCTTATCTAATTTCATTTACAAAATTTGTTTATAATGTGTTTGATAGTATTTATTATTACTTAAGAATTATATCTTAACTTAAGCTTGGCTTGAAAAATTATTAGTTTAAATTTAAACAGTTTTTTATTTCATCCATTTGAAAGTCATACAATAATACCTACTATGGATTTTATTTTTCAAGGCAACATCCGGCACCAAGGAAATATTCCTTGTATCGCGGGGGACAAATTACATCTAGACTCACAACAACAATTTGTAGATCGTACAGTGTTTTCCTGTTTGGGATTCGAACTCGCGATACTGGCACAGTAGGTCGGTATCTTAACCACTACGCCATCTGTGCTGTGTGGTAGCGGCTATGAATATTACCAACTGTTCTGTTGCTTGTAAGCATCATCAAACATCCACCTGGGTCAATACCATCTGATGTGGGGTTAAATATTCCATTTTCAAGGAGGGTTTGACATCAGACAAGCAGGTTGTAAAATTATTACCTATACCAATATTAACATCATTGATCTCTTATTCCAATTGCTTTTCTTGGCCGTGGGTGTCGTAAAAGACGACTAGTTATATAATATGCATATATAATCTATGTAAGAGAAGGTAAACTCGAAATAAAACTTTATACTAAGATGTCTAACCAGCGTGGTATAGTAAATTAATTTACCCTTCCAATGTGGCGGAGGTTCGAGCCCAGTATGACGATAATGATGATGAATATTATAAATACGATTCTGAATGTATTTATATGATCGATTTCAAAAAATGCAGAGCTAGACTATCAGTGAGTAACATAAGTTATAATTTAACACCGTATCCCTACAGGAACGGAAACTACGAGAGTGAAACCCCGGATATTCTTAGAATCAAATAATACAGCGGGTGTCGGGGGTGCGAGCGGAGGGCGGTGTGGTCTCGTTGAGGGAGCTCACCGCCTGGCGCATCGACGCCCGCCGATATATAATTGCCCGTTGCGAAGTCCGGTTGGAGAGGCCTCGGATCGGTGTGCGGACTGTAGAGGCCTTCCGGCCGGTGCTGATTCAGTGGCTAAAGCAGCGATATAGGGTGCCCTCCTTCCAACTGGTGCAGGTGTTGATGGGGCGTGGTAGCTTCACCAAGTACCTGCACACGGTTGTTAGGAGGGAGAGTACACCGTTCTGCCACCACTGCGATTGCGACGAGGACACGGCGTAGCATAAGATCGAGGTTTGTGCCACTTGGGCAGAGCAGCGTCGTGAACTCGTCGCAATCATCGGTGGCGACCTGACGCTGCCGATCGTCACCAGGGCGATGCTCGACAACGTCGGCGCGACTACCTGCGCCTGATGCCGCCCTAGCTGAGGCAGTGGGTGACTGGGCCGGGGAATTAGTCCATCACCCGCCGAGAGGCCGACCACGCGAGGAAAGACCAACGTCCTCCCCGAGGAGGTGGACGTCGGTCGAGGAGAGGGTACTCCTCAAGGGGTATTCCGTCAGGTCGACCACTGCCGACAAGTCACCCTGCTCCGGTGGTCGCTCCAACGACGAAGGCGACGTGTCACGGGTGGGTTACGGGTGTGCGTGTTTACGCCCCTCTGTCGCCCCAGATGGATCGGAGCGCGGAGTGCGCTAACCGTAACCCACCCCAAAAAAAGGAAAGAAGGATACTATAATACATTATCAAGGCCTTTGAAGGCTATTGTAAGTAAAATATCCGAGCATTAGAGAGGAGTTTTACCTTTAAGATATTATTATACTCTCTTTGAAGTTTATCACCACAATAGAACCTTTTCTTCGAATACAAAGATATAAATGTAAAAAGAATTACATTAACTAATAATTTTCGACACCTTTGTAATAAAGAAACAGGAATTTTCCTAAGCCACTGAGAGAATTAATGTCACTGAGTTTATTTTAGAATTTCCCTGAGGGCAATAACGAAGTAAATACCTTAGTTGGTTTTTCTTCCAATTTTGGTCATCCACGTATATGTCTTTATTACTTATAGATTCAACTATATAGTGATAGAAATTACTGTTTTCATACACAATGTATATATTTATAACAGTTATTAAAAGTTTTTTTAATCATCCAAAATAGTCTATTATTTGCAATATTTTTAATATGGCGGTACTGATTCACTACATCAACTATCATAAATGCTTATTAATACGTGTGGTGGAGGAATAAGTGAATAATTCACCATTACTTCTTCGTCACCGACGGAATAAGAATACAATTCACCACCCCCTCTATTGTCCGTGGGTGTCGTAAGAGACGACTAAGGGATTAAATACGCATATAAAATCTATGCAAGAGAAGAAAAACTCGAAATAAAACCCATTACTAACACGTCTGACCAGCTTGGTATAGTAGGTTAACTTCCCTTTCTTTTATGGAGGAGGCTCGAACCCAACAGTGGGACGTATTTGACTTATTCGTCACTATCCTTTATGTATTTTCTGTACTCGTCGTAGAATTCAACTAAGTAAATTCAGTAGATAATATTATTGCAGAACAAGGACAAGTCAAAATCATATCCTATAACCCAAAGTGCCTGA
Organism: Lymantria dispar; assembly: GCA_032191425.1. Lineage (NCBI taxonomy): Eukaryota > Metazoa > Arthropoda > Insecta > Lepidoptera > Erebidae > Lymantria > Lymantria dispar. The sequence continues at coordinate 22,662,254 of CM063454.1, read as the reverse complement.
TTAACGTGTTATAGTAGGTCAATTTTATCTTATTGTAATGGAGGTTCGTGAACATTAGTAAGACGTAAAAAGTAATAGTACATTTGATACAGAAAAACAGCAAGAAGTATAATAAGGGGAAAATTGACTTACTATACCATGCTGGTCATACGTGTTGATATAGGGTTTTGTTTCGAGTTTTCCTTCTCTTTTATAGTATTCATTTGGATAAAATTGAAAAGTTTAATTTTAAGTTAACTACGTACCCATATTTTATTATTTATCTAAAAATAAAGTATAGAAAATGTCAAGTTATTAAAAAGAAAATTTATAAGAGCACAATTCTCATGTGTACGATTCCTGCACATGCAACTTATTGAGATAAAAAGGTTTATTCTCAGTCTGGGTTTTGATTTCTATCCGTTTAATGGATCTTTGCAATATTCTTATTAAAATATTTATTTATTACTCCTTAGTTACAACCTTAGGATTTACTCCTTAGTTACAACGTGTTTGTTTAAGATATATAATATATTTAAAATATTAAAATAGGTAATTAAAAAAAAAACTAAAAGCACTTTTATAGATAGATAAACGAATCAAAAAGTGAGATGCAATAAATAAGGAGAGCGAAATCTATCGAGTCACATTAAAATCTCGGCAAAGAATATAAATAAATGCTAATCCTATTTAAAATATTTCATTGTCATCGGTCTTTGATAAGTGTAGAAAGTTTCAAATTAATCAGACGTTCAAAAAAAGATGGTCAAAATTGCGCTCAAAGATTCCTTTACATACAAACTAAGTTAATTTGAACCTGTAAAAATATCTCATTTGTATAGTTGAATAATAAACCAAAAAAATAAACCAAATCATTACAATTTATCCATTTATATATAGATATGTACTACATATCCGATTATGATAGTCTTAAAGTTAATGCAAGATTAAAAATTTAATCAAAACTTTTATCTTAAAGGATATATATAGGGGAAGGTGGTATGAGATGATCCCCTTAAGGGAGAATGCTCGTAAATCCGAAAATATACAATCTAATCTTATTGTTTAAGCTGTTTTGAATAGTCAGTTTATCTATCTAGGTATCGTCATACTTCAGGATCTCGATGTCTATTATCGATTAGAGTTTTATTAATTAGACTAAAAGTCTTCTAAAGGATCATCATGTACATACGGGGGTATAAGATAATCCCAGGGGATCATCTTACCCCGTTGACCTTCAAGCTAATCAAAATCATGCTTTTTATGAAATAAAGAAAACCAATACATATCTAGGTACCGTTAAAATAATATTACTCAAATAATTATTATATAGGTTTTATTCAAATATGTGTTTTAAACACTGAGATCAATCCTTATTAATAATCAATATAGAACATATAAACAATTAGAACCATAACTTAGAACAGGTACCTATAAAATAATTAAGCGCACAGTATTTGGTAAAGAAACAGAGATTCATACTCAATCACAAGTTCAAATATCTTTTGCCTGGACTAGCCTGGAGTAATGTTCCACAAATCGCAAGTAACTTCGTCACCATCGTCGCTGTCAACTCCAGCGCACGATTTATACCCCCATCTTCCACAGATACAACATTTAACCCCCTTCACCCTTATTGTCTTTTGAAAAACTTTCGGTACAGAAAATACATTCTGCGTCATTCTCTTCAGATGACTCTGATTGAACACATTTTCTCTTTTGTGTTGATATGGTTTTTCCTATCCTCTCTTCCTGTCTTGACACTACGTTGCTTCGCTTTTCGCTCCAATTTTCGATTTTCTTTGTCACTCTTCTTCGTCGCTTCTTCCTCTAAATATTTTTTTTATATGGCGTGCTAGGCAATAATCTTTATTTTGACCTTTTGCACGCCTTTTTAATGACATCAAGGGTACACTAAATTCTCTACTCGCTGACCTATAAGGTTTTCCAGTTGTGACAGCCTCCAGTGCCTTCAACATTGACCCTTCATCCCACTGTCCACGTTTGGTCTTTATTTTATAGATACGTGGCATTATACTGTGAAAAGTAAAAAAATAACGTTAAAGTAAATACATTGGGGGTGAGATGATCCATGGATCATATTATACACAAGAAGACGGATCATCTTGACCCAGAGCTCACTTTTTATTTAAAATTCTAGAACCTAACCTATAAATATTCTACAATTACTGCAACACGTTTTTATCACAAATGTACATATTTAGAAACTATAAAAACAATAGCCATTGCATAAAATTGAGTACAAAAGAAGTAAAGTAGTTTCAAACACAGGCTTACCTTAAATAAGCACTACACGTTTCTTTTTTTTCACAAAAGCATAGCAATCGCCCTTCCTGCAGCCATGACGGTTTGACTAGCGTCAGTGGGGGCGGGAACCTACACCCTACTCGAAAAAACATCTAAATTGCCTGCATAGTATCGTCACAATCGAAAAGGATCGTCTTACCTTACAGGATCATCTTATACACCTTTCCCCTATATATATAGATCATAATATAGAGATGAAACCCAAGCTGTAGGTGTAGATTTCTAAGATATCAGTAACTTGTTTGATGAAATTGAATTTTCATTCTAGTATTACTATACCCATATGTCAAAAGTTATTCGTACATACCTACTGCTTTTTACTTAATCTCATGCTTATTTTGGACGGGCTATTGTCTGACCGTACGCCGTTTGTTCCGTCCGGGGTGATGAAAATGCAGCGCGTGGTCCCATAACCCAAAGTATTGCCTCACCTTCGTCATTGGGGTGACCATTGTTACAGACTCCTTGGCATCCGTGGCCAGCCAAGCGGGTTATACTTTCGGGACCCATCCATAGCCGTCGCCTCTCTGCGGGTAACAAACTATTCCTCCATCTAGTCACTCGAGGCCTCAACTAGGAGGGCATCAGGCTCAGGTACTCGTGCCTGCACCGCCCGAGTTGCCGGTACCGGAACGTGAGGCCGTAGAAGAGTGCCTTGCCCGCACGATCCACCGCTCCATTCCGCAAGACGACTGCCTTGCAGAAGGCGGTGACCGCGTCCCAGTTCTTGAAGCTGTCGGACATCGTCCTGGTGATGGTCAGTAGCGTCAGGTCGGCACCGATGATTGCGACGAGTTCAGCGCTACTTTGTCCACGCGGCACACACTTTGAATCTGTACTGCGCTGTGTCTTCGCAATTGCAGCGGTGGCAGGATGGTGTACACTCTCACCTGACGACCTTGTGTAGGTATTTGGTGAAGCAACCGCACCCCTTATATAGCTGCACCAGTCAAAAGGAAAGCAACCGTACCGAGGCTCCTCCAGCCGGCGGGCATCGCTCCGCCAGGCGATCATATCGCTCAGCGAGTCTTTGATACTGCCGCACATGGATCCTGCCAATACTAGGAGTACGGCTAGGACGCTGCCTACTCTTCTTAAACCTTTAAAAGATGGACATTTTAAAGCGCTCAGCAAACTCACCTTGAAAGATCCCGTAGAGTACAGAGTTTCACGGCCACTCCAGCGACTACAATCTGTCCGTAAGATTAGGATCACCGACGATTCGAACTCGTACATCTTTACAGGGAGTTAAGTGGATTTTCCGTGTGGTGACGGAGTAAGAATACAATTCACCACTCCCTATCTTGTCTGTGAATGGCGTAAGAGACGACTAAGAGATATAATATGCACATTTTTTATTTTTATTTTTTTTTTGTTTTTGGGACTAATCCCACCACACATTCCCACCATTGTAACTCCTGTAAGCCAGGATCCACAATGGTCTCCATAAATAACACCGAGGTTTGACCCTCAGGCAGTCCCGGGATATGATTTTAATTGTCTTGGGACCCGCAACAAGTTTAATTAGAAAAGATTAAAGAGGAGGAGTTGGAAAGAGAGATTCCACTTCCCTCCTAGGCAAAGCGGGAGACAGGAAAACAAAATGACTAGTCAGCCAATAAGTAAAAAGGTGTACAGCTACGATAGCGCAGCAGTACGGCACCACGGATACGGAAGAGCTTAACGGGGCCTATATGTGAGCGTTAAGATTGATTGCTACAGTAGGTATGGCAAAAACGCATGAACGCACGGAAATTTTCTCGAGTTGCTACAAGGTCAGTATAGTTTACTACCCTACAGGTGACTTGCAAACTGTTTAACATAAGGTTACGCTCGTTTCGCCAGAGATCGCACTCCCAGAGAATGTGATGTGCTGATTGTTCATACTCGTGGTCAGATGTGGAACATTGACATAATGGTGATGGTACGAGTTTAAAAGAAAATAATTTACTTTTAAAGTTGCCATGGCCAGTTAAAAATTGGGCCACGAAGTGGTCAACCTCCAGCCACACCTTCTCCGGGCGCTCCCGGATGCATGGAAAAAATAGATAAAGATGACGACCTTTCGATGATGAATCCCATCTTTCTTGCCATTCAGTTAAAAGTTCCTCATAGACAATGGATTGTGGTGCAAACAATCTAGCAATTTTATTTGGGTCGCGCGTTAGAAGGAAATCTATATTCATAGTTTCCTTTGTGGTGTAATACATTGACACTCGTCTCTGAATCTCCAAATCAACCGGAAGTACACCCGCGAGTACTGGTAAGGCCTCGGTACTAACCGTTCTATAGGCTTTACATAAGAATATTAGGGCCATACGTTGGCTCTGTAGTAATTTAAGGCGAGCCGCCCCTATCGGCCCATACAGGTGCAGCGTAGCAAATACACCCCAAATATGTGGCCATGTATATGGTTTTAAGTGTATTAAAACGAAGGCCCCAAGTAGATGTGGATATTCTAGTAAGCGCGTAGAAATTCCGTTTCACTTTTTCGCCTACAGTTTTAATATGCTCAATAAATGAAAAATTTTTTTCTAAGACTAGGCCGAGATAGCAAACTGATTCTTTCTTTTTGATAGTCATATTATTGAATTTTATACGCGGCGCCGATTGTAAATGTCCTTTTAATAAAAGATGACATGTTTTTTGTGGTGCGAAGGCAAGCCGGTTTCGTGTACCCCAATCGAATATATCATTGAGGCATGTTTCCGCTAATTTCTCTAAACCATTCCTTGTGTTCGATTGTATAAGTAAAAGTCCGTCGTCTGCATAGCCGATCAGTAGACAATTTTTCGGTAGAGGTAACTCGAGAAAATCGTCAAAACCTAAATTCCATAGATATGGACTTAATACCGAACCTTGAGGGCAGCCCATCGTCAGTGGTTTCGACACAACATGGTGACCAAGTTTCAATTTAGTCGAGCCATTTAAAAAGTACGACTGTATGATTTGGTAGATATTTCTATAGCAACCACGAGCCTTTAATTTAAGAAGTAGCATTGGCCACCAGGCGTTATCGAAAGCACCTGAGATGTCCAGGAAGACACCTAGTACGTATTTAAAAACGGATGCGCTAATAACACGTCTTACCGCAACGGCCGCGTCGTTAGTTGATTTGCCGTGAGTGAAGCCGAATTGTTTATGATTGAACGTTGGTCCACCCGGCAATAAACGAGGAACAATGAGACGTTCTAAGAGCTTGCCTAATGAAGGCAGTAAGGTGATTGGTCGATATGACTTCGGGTCGTCGGTGGCTTATCACCGCCTTTAGGAATTATACGTATATAACCGCGACGCCATATACGAGGAAAAATGCCTTCAGTTATGCAACGATTAAAAATTATTAACATTGAGTCGCCCGATGCTCGACTAGCTTCTTTGATCATTTTATTTGATATAAACAGCACAGATGTTATGTGCATTAATATGCACATAACATCTGTGCAAGAGAAGGAAAATTCGAAATAAAACCCTATACCAACATGTCTGACCAGCATGGTATAGTAGGTCAAGTTCCCTCCCATTGCGGAGGAGGCTCGAGCCCAACAGTGGGACGTATGTGGGCTGCGATGATGGAGTGGATTCAATCGATAATTATGTATGTAAATTAAAATATGTTTAGGTAGATTGCTCTGCTACACCAGGAAACATCCCTTTTCGAAAGAGTTTTCTTGGTGTTTGCGGGAATGTTTAGCCCTTATATTTCGTCTGACTTAGGATATATATATTTGAAACAGCCCGTCAATAACATACATAATAATCAAGCATGAAAATTTAGCATAAGTTTGTCATATTTTTACCTACATTTCTTATATGGTACATTTGAAATGGTGGCCTTATCCAATTTCATAGGTGGACTGCCATTCCAAGACTTTTGGTCTATAGATATTACCAATTTCGGCAAATTAAGAATAATGAAAATTACTTATGATTATGAAAGTTATTATCCCATAATGATTTCTAATCTTTATACGAGTATAACACTGTGTAAATAGAACTACTTATACTATGGATTAGTAAATGTAGCTAAGGTAGTCTGGAAGAAATTGTAGTATTCAATAAGACCGCGTAATTGCACCAACATCATAGTTTATTTTTCTTATTGCCGTACTTGTGGTGAGCAATAAAGAGTTATCGTATTGTAGATGGGAGTTCTTCGCAGTGTCTGTGATGTAAGGTTGAAACATAAAATTAGGAATAGGTTGATGAGAGAGCGCTGATCTGTGAATGAAGAACTAATGACAATGAGCAAAAAACACGTGTTAAGTTGGTTTGGACATGTAGAAAGAATGGACGAAGCTAGGTTTACGAAGCAAATTTACAAAGCAAGGGTCACAAGAAAAAGACCTCCCTATACGTTTCTGAATCAAATTGGAGACATGCTGGCCAAATGTCACATTAAGTGTATGCATAACTGTAAAGCATGTATGAAGACTATAATGAGCGTGAAGGATGTCTTGGAAGTAGGGCAGGATCGTGGCTTGTTGCAATCCGTAATTTACTCTCTACAAAACAAGCTGGAAGCTATTTATATGTATTTCATTATCATCTCAGCTCATATACGCCCACTGCTGGGCTCGAGCCCCCTCCGCAATAGGAGGGAAATTGACTTTACTATACCATACTAGTCAGACAGGATGGAATAGGGTTTTGTTTCGAATTTACCTTCTCTTGCATAGATGTTATATGCGTATTATATACCTCAGTCGTCTTTTACAACATCCACGGGCAAGATACGAAGTGGTGAATTGTATTCATACTTCGTTCCCACACGAATATTTATATTTATGGTAATAACTATGTAGATGTTTTACGCAAAACTGCAGATATAGCTAGAATAAAAAATAAATTTGGACACAAAACTTTTTATTTTATATAAGAATCTTTTCGTTACCAAAATATAAAAAACTAAGACTGATTGGAATAAGTCGTGTTCGAGGATACAATTACTAAGATTGCTTATTAAATAAGGTCATAACATTTTGTGAAAATTGTGTTTATGCTATTTATAGTAACTGGATTTGTACCAAATTCTTAATACAATTAATTCGAATGAGATATACAAAATGTCTAAAATTAAGTCACATCTTTAAATGTACTTATTAATGAATCACCCAATTCAAAATTAATTGATTGGTGTTCCCATTATATTTGAGAAGGGCAGAAATAGCGATGGGAGGATAACTTGCCTATTTAATATTCTTCATTCTTAAGTTGCCAAAATTGATAATACTAATAGACCAAGAGCCTTGATGAACCGTTTTTTTTTTTTTTTTTTTTTTTTTTTTTATTTTTTTGTGTGTACAGCTGTTGGCCGCAGATGGCCTTGACAGCTTGACGCGGACTATGGGTGAGCGCTGAGGGCTCTCAACCCGGCTTGATGAACCGAGCATACTTTCTACATATATACCATTTTAAGCAAAGATAAAACGTAAAGGCTAAACATTCCTCCAGGCACCAAAAACATTTAGGCAAAAAAGAATGTTTCCTAGTGTAGCAGCGCCATCTAACCAAATATATTTAAGAGTGGTAGGACCACACTGTCGACAGTTATCTGTCTACAGCCGCGGGCCGGTCCGTCCGGGGCAGTACCACACTCTCGCAGAAAATCGACATCTGAGTAGTAGCGATTTGTTACTGCGCTTCGTTCGGTGAGCGAGAGAGCCGGAAGCCCAGCTTTCTGAGGGTGTTTGCGTGTGGAGGGTTTTGGTGGTGCCCTTGGTATCACCGAGCCTCAATGCACGCATTCACACACCCTTCACTTTCTTCGCGGTAGGCAACGGCCTTGTAAAGGTCCATAAGCGGCAGCAACACTTACCATCAGGTGTACTGTTTGCTCGTTTGCCACCGTATGCAATAAAAAAAAAAAAAAAAACAAAAATATATATTAATTAATATACTACATTAATTAAAAATATACTATTATTATTCTCTTTAGCCCATTAATACATTTTGACGAAATAATTTTAACCAATCTTACGTATAAAATTTATATTCTTAGTAAAAAATGTTGCTTAATTAAAACGTAAATAAGGGTAGACTAGTTCATTTAGAATCACTCTTTATCGCATAAAAGGCTAAGTAAGAGAAACACATGACATGTAATATCGTTATTTATCACGGCCCTCCAGGCTGGGCAGTATTATTTATTGTTGTCTACAGAACTAGTGCTTCAGAATAACATGACAATATGATTTATTTGAAGAGACCATTGTTCGTGATACACGCTGTGATATTTTACTCTGCCGAAAGCATTTATTTCAATCTATACCAATAAATAAAATTTGAGTGTCTGTTTGTAAATTGTCAAAATAATAGGCTTTTTTCATGCTCACACGTTTATTTGCACGACACCTATGCCTAAAATACAGATTAAAACATTTTTGTCTGTCTGTCTGTCTGTTTGTTCCGGGTAATCTTCAAAACGGCTGGCAATGGAAAGCTATAATATCAGGGCGTAAACTAGGCTATATTTTATCCCGGTATTCCCACGGGAACGGGAACTACGCGGGTAAAACGACCAAAACCGAAGCGAAGCGAGGGCGGGTTGCTAGTATAAAATGTATTTTTTATAAATAGGATTAATCTGTATTGTGAGTAAATTATTTCTAGTCTCGCTTAGGCCTTATATCCAAGCCAATTTCGTTTCGCCTTGTAACTTTTGGTATATGTTATCCAAGGTGACTGACATGTTGAGTCATCAGAAGGAGTCTCGGTAGTTCGCTCCATAGTTGGAGAAAATTAATGCGGCTGGTAATCGGATTCCACACTTCCTTTGAAGCTGTTACACGATTAGATTAGATGATATACGATTAGACCACAGACTATGATCAAAAATTTTTTTGAAATTATACTGATTTTTGCGCGTTAGGGAAAAATGATGAGTGTGAATGTTTACTATGCGTGCGCATACCGTCATGGAAAACCTAGAAACTTTTATGACACCAACAGTCAAGAGAGGTGGTGGTGAATTGTATTCTTACTCCGTCACCACACGGAACATTACGTCACCATGATTAAGGAATCATACCGCTACCCAATGGCGACATGATAGGTTATTGGTGCATACACTGCACTTTCGTCGCCCTGGACAGATTGGTAAAATGTTTTCTGTACCCATACAAGAGATCTTTGTGATAACTCTTTAAAAAAAAAAAATAAAAAAAAAGAAAACTCAGCTAGTTTCCAATACTCTCAAAAGAAAGTAAGAAGTGACGATATATCGTATTCATATCCTGTCAATACACCAAATAGATTTTTTTTAAAACATTTTTATATAGACAACATTTTATAGAATATCTATAAGGCAACATATTATAGATTTTCTGTAAGGCAACATTGCTAGAGTTTACAGATAATTTTAAAATTTTAAATGGCACATGGTTGTAGTCAATATGTAGATGAAAAAGCTAATACCATCAAAAACAAAACTTGTAAAAAAAGCCAAGCCTCGCAATTGAGTTTTTCTACCATAAAAAGTTGTGAGATCCACGTTATACCAAGTCGGTAAACTCATTCAGTCCCTGCTTAAGGGACCTTTCTTCGTAAGTTATTACGTAAATAACTAACCTAACAACTTCTTATAGTGACTATATCAATATTAAAGATCTTTTATGTCTTAAATAAACGGGCGTCTTAAATAAGGGCGGGGCCAAACGAGCGTAATTTTGTGAGTTGGCAGTCACGTAATTTCGGTCACATAATTTCTGCTGCATTCGGTTTCATACAAAAGTCTAGTTCGTGCCACACAGCGACTCAAAATGAGTTGTGTGCAGCGTTGCCAACCATACGATTTAAATCGTATTTATACGATCTTTTTGGTTCTTGTACGATGTACGATCGAGTGATAGAAATCGTACGCAAAACATACGACTTTTTGAATGAAATCTTATGTGTTATTTTCAGTAAATAATTATTTTATTTTAATGTTGTAGAACCGTATATTTAATATATCCATCTTGCTGTAGTTAAAATGTAAAATATCCGACAAACTTCCCAAAAAAAAAGCTCATCAGAATTTGCTCGGAGTCATGAACGATTTCCTAAAAAAAAAAAAACTCCTCAAAATTTGTCCAGAGAATTTCGATGTATGGTTTTAATGTTAATTGAAAATTATAATTATATTCCGCTTTTTAATTGTTTTACGGTAATTTTTTGCAAATTTCATTGCGTATTTTTATATTTCTTGAATTCTTGGCAAAATACTATCCTTTTTAGTCCGTGGTACGATCTTCGAAAAAATAAAGTTGGCAACACTGGTTGTGTGCCAACTCGCACGCATAATCCGACCAAATTGAGTTCGCGGGGGAGTCGAGGGGAACGAGGAAAGTAATGGCAAACCAAAGTAATTTTGAAATATACATATTTGGATTTGCACATAAACGTTCATATAAGGTGTGGAACCAAGCATCAGTCTTTCACTATTAAGTGGATTTACCCAACTTCTTTCTCTGCCATTATGTTTCGTGTCTTCTACATATGCTTTGTAAAAAAAATTGCAACGGTTCTATTGCACGACACAAACATCCGCTAGAAACGTTGGATAGCAATTGAATAAAATGCGCCCGTCTGGCAGCTCAACAGAATTTCTGCAAGGCAGAATTTCTACGACCGAAATTACACGACTCACAACTCAAAAAAATATGTTCGTTTGGCCTCACCCTAAGGGTCATATAGAGGTATTTACACTTTTTTGATAGTTGAAAATTCTTTATAAAGAGGTTGTTCATAAAAAAAATTCGTAATGTAAAGGTATTATTTACATTGGACTCTATGGACATTTCAAAGGGGTTTACGAAAAATTTGTTAAATCGAGGAAGTCGTTAAATTGAGGTTCGTTATATTAAGGTTGCACTGTATATTAAATTGTACTAAACATAGTGCGATTGCCAAGTCAATCTATTCTTATCAATTATCTTACTTATCGGTCTAGTCGGGTTAGCTGCATGTAGTGTTTTTAACTATCGACCAATAGTGTCATCGAGGTTCCTGATATCGATTCTTTAAATAATGCATTATATCTAGTAAAAACAACGTTGAATTACAACTGTGTTCATTATATTTGCAAATTCCCTCGAACTTATATAAAATTAAAATCAAGCTTTATTCAAATATTTAAAGAGAAATTTAGGCCACAAATGTCTGAAAATATTTACTCGCGTTTTCCTTGACTTGATAACAACTTCATAACTTGAGTGATGCTTGTAATTCTCTTTATTTACACTGTTTCTAATGAAGGGTGTAGATTGTTGGCCTGAGATCTCGATTTCGAGCGACCGCAGCGCCAAAGTTTAATGTAACATCCGACGGGGCGGATGAATGACCTAGAGAGCGCGATTTTCAAAATGTTTTGCAACAAACGTTCCACGTTGAGAAATTGTTATTGAACTTGAATATTTACAGCATAACAATAACGTTGAATTTTTGGAAACTAGCTGTTGATTCTTTTTAATAGATTAATAAGAGTAGTTGAGACACAATTTTTATGTTTTTCTATCATTACATTACATAGTATAAAACAAAGTCGCTATCCGCCGTATGTCTGTCCCTATGTATGCTTAGATCTTTAAAACTACGCAACGGATTTTGATGCAGTTTTTTTTAATAAATAGAATGATTCTTAAGGAAGGTTTATATGTATAATACATGCATAATATAGTAGAGAAACGCTGATTAATTTAGAGGTTTCTAATGTGATGTCGTAAATAAGCACGTTTTTTTACGCTTATATTGCAAACGTTGGCTGAACCCTACGAGATAGATCAAAATAATGTACTACAGTATTATCCATCTTAAAAAGTTCAACAAAAAAGTCCACGATGGCATATGTCTATCTCTTAGGGATAACCCACCATAACCATTTTTTATCCTCTACTAAAAAATGATTATTTACTAAGTGATTTTATACAATACAGCATTAATCCTTATCCAATTAAGTACCTTAAATAAATTGTGCATTTATTATAGATCAATATGCTTTTTATAGTATGTAATTTAAGTGAATATTGCTGAAGATAGCGAAGATAGCGAGGGCGGGTTACTAGTTTATAATATAATATACAATCAAGAGCAGGTCCGGACTAACATTTTTGTATTCTACTTACCTAAAATTCCAACTATGTATTTATTTGTAATTTCACTACCAAAATTTATTCTAATTCGTAAAATATTCATTCAATAAAATAATTGCAAATTCAGTAGGAAGTGTGTTTATCTCTACGCAAGGAAATGTGCCTATTGCGTAAACTCAAATACTTACTTTTTGTTTACGATCACCTCGTCGATATCTAAAAAAAATCCTAGGGTTTTAAAAAAATGTCAATAAATGAAACACAAGTATAAAAATGATTTATTTACTACACAATAACAAATATGAGTCGCCATTACTCGCTATCTCAAAAGCGTGCTAGGGTTGTACAAAAATTAGTAAATAATTCATTTATTTACTAATTTTAACAGCTCTTTCTTTCCTCTCTTTCATAGCCTCTATGATACTGGGCGCGTCACGAATGGACATGCTTCGTGACTGCCGAGGATCAACTAATTCTGGAAGTAGGCAATCGTAATAAAACCTAACTAATTTCATCTCCATTTTCTCCTCCCAAAATTTGTCGTCCTTTTCTATAATATAAACTTTCATAGGTACAGTAGCACCAAACCAGATGCCAAGCATGCAAACGTTTCTTTTAGTAATATGTACCTGTCCCTGAATTTGGAAATACCAGTTATGATTTTTATTTATGACATAACCCTTGGAAGCCTTGTCCTTAACCCAAAAGGTATGTTTGGCCATTGCTTCATCAAGAGTCATGCCAGCTAAAGAATGTGGGCACTTAATTTCAATTAAACCGTTTGCATAAATGCCATCTGGTGTAGTACCAAGAAATTCATATTGATCGTCGACGAACAAACCGCAACCTTGTATACTAATATTCTCTTGAATTTCTAACTGTTTAATTGCGGTTTCTTCGTTTTCGATACCGTACCGTACAGCAGGCAAACTGGAGATATTACTACCATAAACGATTTTACGAACAAGAACAGCACAACTTGTGCTCTCTCGTTTTTTACAAAGTTCCCCGAACGATGATGAGGTTAGTAATTTTCTCCTTGTACTCATCCACTCAGAACTACTTCTTTGCAAATGGGTCGACCTTTCAAGCTCCTCTCTTTCAGCACAAGACAACTTTAAATCGGCTAAAAAAGATGACTTGGCTTTCTCATATAATTCTGGACTCAGATCAGGTTTTTCGCAGTTTGGTCCATAGTGAGCGTCTTTCGATACAGCGCTGTGGCTCTTTTTCAATCTTAATTTAGGTTTAGCAATTAAACGGATTCTACGATTACAATTTTCCACTTTCGCGATCAAAGGATTAGGACTAGATTTAAATATTACTTCATGAGTTTTACTATGAATCGATCCTGTATTAAAAGACACAACAGCAGCTGCGCATCGGCCCGCATAAGAACCACGGGAAGAATAATTTACACGCTTACCCCCTACTAATTTGGCAATCACTGCGTTAAAACTTTCAACTATATTACTTGTACAATTATGAATTAAACTTCTAGAATGATATGACAGTCTTTTACTTAAAATGTGTACCGCGTCCATTAATCCGCATCCAACAATTGCTGGAAGCAACCCAACAGGTTCTATTCGACGAGTATCAGGTCTACAGAAATACTCCTTGCAATATTGGTGATTACCAAATACGTGTTGTGGACCATTTAGGATATCTTCACTAAGATTTTTTATTTTTTCTTCGAGTGACTGATTTTGATCACCCCAATATTTAATAGCGCATTTTACACCCGTTCTTAAACGCAAATACCTTTCTTTTAGGAATTTCTGCAATTCGCAAGGATACTTAGTGTCTTTCGACAGTTTCTCCAAGCTATTGCAGTAGTTTCGTAAAAGATGATTTTTGCATTCAATTTTCTCTACTGTTAAATTACCGTACGGTCGCGAATCTAATATTTTTTTATAAGTACTTGAATCGCCGTCTGCTACAAATTTATTATAAATTACACCGTGATCAACAATGGAACGTTTAAACCCCTCAACTATTATGGTCGATTCCATACCGGTAGATGATCCCGAATAATTCTTGAAACAACGGTGTTCCGAGGGCTGACTGTCGTTCTTTGCGGCTCGTGCACAAACTACGCAGTATTTATTTTTAACTCCAAAAAACAATACTTTATTAGTTTTAATGCCAATTATCGCAGCTGCGCCGGACAAGGCGGAAAAAATTCTTACCATAAGATCTCTTGCTCCAACAACCGTCAACAGCAACAGATATTAATGGTGTACCATTTTTATCAACACTACCTATAGACACTGCGTACTCCGCTTCTTCCTTGACAGCTTCTGCCATGGAATGTGCTGCTGTCTTTTCCCACCAATCGCAAACCGTATTATTAATTTCATTGTATAATGAAGGTGACATGATTGGTAGGGCTACTGCGGCAGTTAATGTTTTTAACTGATAGTAGCTCCCACCAGATGATATGATACCAGATACAATTTGATGATTCACTTCCATTCTATCTTCTTTCTTTTCAATCAAACACACAGTAAATTTCATACTACACATACTACATTTCATGATGAGTTTTGAGTCCAGACCAACTTTTACTTCACCTATTATACTGAGGTAACTTAACTTACAATCCATTGGACCGTGGTCCCCTATGGCCTGAAGAGCTTTAAAAAAAAGAAACGTCTACAACTCTACGCCCAACTTCCATTTCATCCACCTTTCCCTCTTGGTCGTTTTCAATAACTAGTTCCTGTAAAGAAAGATAATGGCTTGATTTTTTTTATAAAAAATAATTAAAAATTTAAATGCAAAAGAATTAATACAATATTAGGTTCCTGATGAATAGAAATTATAATTTCTTTACGCATTAGGTATTGTTTTTTTATGACGTCACCTATTTGAACGTAAATTTTCTTTTGAGAAAGTAATTGAGAAGTATTTCGGTACTAAGGTGTTTGTCTCTCGATGAAAATAATAAATATTGCAAGAAAAAATCTATAGGTAGGTATTGAGATTTTGTCTTCGCCCATCACTAACTAAGTAGTTTGTTTATTTATGTAACAAGTCTACAAGAATTACGTATAACAACTTACCTCTATACAGCGCGTAGCATTGTTGCTCAGAGTCTCGGCCCCAAGGTTTTCTTTATTTTCAATACTGGAAATATTATTCATCAATATTATCCACTTTTTATTTATTTTGTACAACCCTAAGCCAGACGCTAGGCGCCTCGCGTCTGTTTGGCGGTATAGGTATGTCGACAAAGTTGCGCTGTCGCCTACCTACTTCCACAATTTGATATTTAGACAATACTAGCCGACCCGGCGAACTCCGTATCGCCTTTTTTTTTTTTTTTTTAATTTTGATATTACATACAGATACTTCAATTTTATTTATCAGTATATATATAGATAATACAAACCAATATTTACATGTTATTGTAGGTATATGTCTGAATCGGGCGATCTAAATCATATGACATATTGTATTAGCTTTGTAATGTACCCTGTTCAAATGCGATAATAAATAAGTAGGGAGGAACTTACATTTTATTCCGAGATCTTTTGGCTTTCATATTTTTATAATGCGTACAAAACTTTCTTTTCCCTGGCATGACACTCAAATTCAATCAGTCCTGCGAAAAAAATAGTCTATGTTACTCAGTGATAATGTAGCTTTCGAATGATAAAAGAATTATTAAAATCGGTCCAGTACTTTTTGAGTTTATTCGTTACATACAAAAATCCAAATCTTTCCTCTTTATAATACCTATTAGTGTAGATATTGCATTTTTTACGATTTATATCTAGTTCCATCATGGTTTTCTTTCAGACATTCATTATATCGATACTTTCTACTAACTGAAAATAAATTAATTATAAAAATGTTATACTTACAGTTTTTTACAAAATACACAAATTCACAATACGTAATTCTGCTGTCTGCAGCCGACAAGCGTGGTGTCGCGTTCACTTACAGAAAGGAACTGCCGAACTGACCACCGAGATTGCACGAATGAAACGAACGTTTTATCCCATACATTTGTGTATGAAAAATTTACCTTAAAATATATCTAGATTTTAGGGCTTTAAAAGAGGAAGTCTTTGTTTGTAAAGGTATAAAAATAAGTATACAGCTATACTTACTGGTATCTTCAGTGTTCAAAAAGTGTTTCTTTTTATCAATTTGTGTTGACTTATGGGGTTAAATCTGAAAAATACGAAGTCATGTTTTTGCATTTTTACTCAATTTTGTGCGTTTGTTGACGTTTATTATATAACAACTATTAGGTTTAAGAGTTTAATATAAGCATTTTTTTTTTTTTTTGGGTGTGTCGCGGTCGGCGCGCCTCCGCACCACTCCGTCCGGGGCGACAGAGGGGCTTAAGCACGCAACTCCCGCAACCCACCCGAAAACCACCTCGCCTTCGTCATTGGGCCGACCACCGGAGCAGGTTTACTTGTCGTCAGTGGTCGGCCCGACGGAATACCCCCTACGCGGGGTACCCTCCCGTCGACCGACGTCCCCCCCTCGGGGAGTACGTCGGTCTTTCCTCACGCGGTCGGCCTCTCGGCGGGTGACGGACTAATCCCCGGTCACGTCACCCGCGGCCTCGGGTAGGGCGGCATGAGGCGCAGATAGTTGCGCCTGCGCCGCCCCAGTCGCCGGCGGCGGATCTCCTCATCGAGGCTGCGCTCCACGCGCAGACGATCCGCCGCCTCCTTCTGCGAGATCACTGCCTCGCAGAAGGCTGCGACCGCGTCCCAGTTCCCGACGCTGTCGACCATCGCCCTAGCGATGGCCGGCAGCGTCAGGTCGGCACCGATGATTGCGACGAGTTCATGGCGCTGCACTGCCCAAGCCGCGCAGGCCTCGAGCGTGTGGCGCGCCGTGTCCTCGTCGCAATCGCAGTGGTGGCAGGACGGTGTGCTCTCCCTCCTTACGACCCTGTGCAGGTATTTGGCGAAGCTCCCGTGCCCCGTCAACACCTGCACTAGTCGGAAGGAGAGCACCCCGTGCCGCCTTTCCAACCACTGCATCAGCACCGGCCGGAAGGCCTCCACGGTTCGCACCCCGAACCGAGGCCTCTCCAGCCGGACTGCCCAACGGGCAATGACGTCTCGGCGGGCGTCGACGCGCCAGGCGGTGAGATCCCTTAACGAGATCACACCGCCCTCCCCGCGCACCCCCGACACCCGCCGATACAACTCGGCGAGCATTTCCGCCTCCAGATCCCACGGGGGGGTCCCGGCCAATAGGCACGCTGCCTCCGTCGCCACCGTGCGGTATCCGCGGATGGCCCTGACCGCCATGACCCTCTGTGGTCGCCACAGAAGGGCCCTAAGTCGGACGGTCAAGGACCCCGCCCACACCGGTGCGCCGTACAGGGCCATCGACCGGATGACCCCCGTGTACAGCCGTCGGCACGTAGCGCTCGGTCCGCCCACGTTCGGCATAAGCCACGATAGGGCGGACGCCGCGCCGACGAGCCGCGGAGCGAGCCTGCGGAAATGCTCCCGGAACCACCATTGCCCGTCGAGCACCAGGCCCAAGTACCTCATATGGGCCCGGATGCCTATGTCAACCGATCGGACGGTGATCGAGACGCCGATGGGAGGGCTCATAAGGCGCCCATGGAACAAGAGGGCCTCCGTCTTGTCCAGGGCGACCCTCAACCCCAGCGCCTCGATCCGCCTGACGACCTCTTCGGTGCCATAGGTCGCCAGGCTTACCGCCTCTTCTAGCGTACCACCGCGGGCTGTGACGAGCGTGTCGTCGGCGTAACAAATCACACCCAGCCCGGGCGGGAGGCTCCCCCGCAACGCAAGCATGAACATACTTATTGGTCTTTGATTGTAATATATACAAATTATCATTGATATCAATCATATGTAAATAGGTTAAATATGAAAAATCGTAACACTCTTTTCGGTGATTTTCACGATCTACACCCTGAATATTATTACAAAGTTCCAGCTGTATTCACGTTGTAATAAGTTCAAAGACAATGGTCTTGGCTTTAATAGAAAATATTTTTCCCGACATTGAAATAAGCACTCCTTTTGACAAAAAAGTGAATCTTGGACACAATACTTAAACTTCATTGTATTAGAGCATTTACATTTTTATAAATTCTTATTCACATTTCTGTACTTTTCGACATAAAATATAAATTTTACTTATTTTTTAGCGCTCACCAAATACTCTCATTTCAAATAACTTTGTTATTATATTAGGTCTTTACTTATGAAATTGCTGTTATTTATGTAAAAAAATTAACTATTTTATTTTATGTATTTTTATTTGTATTAATCGAAGTAATCACCCATGCAATCAATGCATCTTTGCCAACGCAGCGGCAGTTTATTGATGCCCTTCTTAAAGAAATCAGCTGGACGGGAGGCAACAAATTCTTCAAAGGCATATTGTACTGCCTCTCGGGTATTGAATTTCTTTCCCGCCAAAAAGTTATTCAAATTCTGGAAAAAAAATTAATCTGTAGGCGCAAGGTCTGGTGAGTATGTCGGATGACGGAGAGCTTCCAACCCCAGTTCTTGCAACTTGGAGACCGTCTGCTGTGCAGTATGAGGTCGCGCATTGTCATGCAGGAGCAGCGGAGACGAGCGATTGACCAATGCTGTTTGGAGTAGTGCCAGCTTCTCCATCATTGTGTTCAGTTCTTCACAGTACACATCTGCAGTAATGCTCACCCCGTTTGGTAAGAAGCTGTGATGAATCACACCGGCGCTAGACCACCAAAACAGTGACCATCACTTTTCTAGGGCTAAGTTTTCATTTAGGGCATTGTTTAGATGCTGAACCAGGATCCAAACAACTTGCTGAGCGCTTGCGGTTATCAAACAAAATCCATTTTTCATCGCAAGTAACAATGCGTTTCAAAATTCCTTCATTTGTGTGTCTGTTGAGCAATGCAAGGCATGTCTCGACGCGTACTTCGCGCTGGCGATCATTGAGTTCGTGGGGCACCCATTTGCCAAGCTTTCTTACCTTGCCAATTTGACGCAAATGGACCAATATTGTTTTGACGCTAACGTCGAAAGCTGCTGCTAATTCAGCCGTCAATTGCGTATCATCGGCTTCCAGAATCGCCTTTAATTCGTCATTGTCGACCAAAGTCTTCGGACGACCGCGAGGTTCACTTTTCAGGTCGAAATTTCCAAAACGGAAGCGAGCAAACCAATAACAGGCGGTGCGTTGGTTTGTAGTGTTAGCTCCGTAAACGTCGTTGATGTGCGTGCGCGTTGCGTGCCGCTTGTGCCGCGTTGCTGCCACGACGATACTCATATTCCATAATTACTCGAATTTTTAAAGTATCCTTGATGACGAAAAAGATTGAAATACGATGAAAACGTAACACTAATCAATAAACAAATGACTACTTTTGGAAAATGAATTCCATGTTTTAAAATAAAATTAATTTGAAATTAGAATTCTTAGCCAAACAAAAATTATTTTGATTTGAAATGGCCAGTACTGCAGAACGGCAATTACATAGGTAAAGACCTATAATTATTATCTTATGGTATAAAACAGGCTCAAAAATTGAATCAAAATCATCACTGTTTTCGTGTTTCAATATGTATAGATAGCCATTCAATGTTTAACAATTTGTTTTTGGTATAAATTTAGGAAATTTTGTAAGGCTACAAGAAAGTATATTTTTTACACTATATTAGTTCTTCGTTTCGTATATTGAAATTGTATTTATATAAATATACTAATACAGATACATAATACAATTTCGTTTTGGTTTAAATTTAGCAAATTTTGTACGAGTAGGTATATTAGTTTACATTATATCAGTATTCTGCTCGTGTGTTGAGGTTGTATTAGATAAATCCTTATTAATATTATAAATGTGATAGTAAGTTCGTTTCTTACACTTTCACGCTCAAACCTCCGAACCGAGGGCAGGTTGCTACCATACAATATAAATATATGTCACCGTAAAATTGTACGAACCGTTAGTTTATAAACTATCTAGTGAGATTATAAACTATCGATAGATTGTGAACGGACAGAAAAATTTACAATCTATAGTTGTCACCAAATAAGAGGCCCGTTTTGACATTTGGTCTTACTAATGTAATTAGTGATGTACCATACGACTCGGTACTCGATACTCACGATAAATCGATTCAAGTTTGTATGAGTATATAATCGATTTGAATATGTATTGTAAAGTGCATTGGATTAAAGTTCTAATTTGAAAATTTTACTTAAACTGTGATGATGTAGATATTTTGAAATGATACAATGTTACGAATGGTCATTTTTCTATCATATAATATTTTTGTTACAGTAACATTCACTCAATCACAAAAATATCGAGAAAAAGTGAATCTTCAGTCAATCATTTTCTTATGATGATGAGCCAAAATTGTCAGTTGAGCTATCGTCACCCATATATATATTATTTCATTTTCATATTGTCAATATTGACGTCTCGAATTTTCAGTAAAAATCACTACACAGCTGGTGAAACTCTGTAATTCGTTGGTCTAAATACTAGTATTAATATTAATAATACCGGCCAAGTACGAGTCCGCCTTCAAAAATATATCTTGATCGATTTATTTTTCCTTAACCGATTATTAATAGTCTGTGGACAATATGAAAAAATCGTTATGCCACAGCACTTAGCCCAGTGGGCGCTACCCGTCAATGAAAAATGTAATTACCTTCAAAACATTTCGATCCGTAAAAAATTAAAAACTTCTTGGGCGTGAACTGTCAAAACGGGCCTTTTATTTTGTGACAACTATAACGCTTATATTTTCGTAAGATTATAAACTGACTATGTTCAACCGTCAAATTGTGATTTTAATACTTTTAACCATCAGTTCAAAAAAAAAATTACTCAATTACAGCACTGTCTTACAATATCTCGCCTGTGAATTTTCGAATCGTTCTCTGATTGGTTGGCGTTATAGATAGCACGTGTTCGTGTGCATAAAGTTACGAACATAATTATCAGCAATCAAAAAGCTCATTGTCAGCAAATATTAACGTACATTATTAAATACCACCAAAAACTGTTTTTAATATCTTTAAATTGATGTAATGTAGTAATGTTGCTAAAATAATAATGGCGGCGGGATAGCGTGTGAAAACAATGATTCGTTGAACCAATCAGCGTGAACTTTGCGTTTTGTTCACAATTGGACGGTTGAACATAGTCAGTTTATAAACTTATGGAAATATAAGCGTTAGATTGTTAATTTTTGCGTCCGTTCACAATCTGTCGATAGTTTATAATCTCACTAGATAGTTTATAAACTAACGGTTAGTACAATTTTACGGTGACATATACATATATATGTGTGTGTGTGTGTGTGTGTGTGTGTGTGTTTAATACAAAATACATACATAATACAACTTCTTTTTGTTCTAAATTTAGATAATAATATTGTAAGGCTATTAGTTATTAAAAATTATGTTGTGATGAAATTAAATTAGACACAATATACTACAAGGTATCAGGCGGTCAACTATTGTAAATCTAATCAGAATTAACATCTGGCTGCATAGTCAGTCATCAAACTTTGCCAAAATTCTATTCAACTTGTTTAGCTTTTCAAGTTGTGTGAATTAATTGTGACAAGCCATGGTGCTAAATAAAACAAATCTGTAATAATTCTCAATTAAAATTTTTAATCAAGTGTTACTTATAATTTATAAAGTACAAGATTAATTGTTAACAATGAAATACACTCAACTTTATATTTAATAAAGTTATAGCTATGCTGCAATTACTGACACACATGTAGTAAAGTTATGTCTTAATATAATAACAGATCGGGTATGACACCCAATCTATTATATTAACTAACGAAACAAATGCTCGAATATAAAGCTAGAGGTCAACGGAGCACTGAAGTTCTTTATACACTAGTGATCTCCTTAAAAGGCGGCAAATAAGCTCACAGTATGTTATAGAATTCTAAATTATTTTGCTATCACTCCAGATGACTGAATGGTGTTCTTTAATAGTATAATCCACAAAAGTTGTTATCTGCAAACTTTCTTTTTATTGTGGTGATAAATATACTATCTGATAGTAAGCGGTTAATATCATCCATAGAATGAAGTATTGTCAGCTAAATTATCCTAGTTTAAGATATCCTATCCTACGATGAGAGAAAAGATCTTCTAATGTTCGTTTAAAGCTAGCTCTTATCTTCTGAAACTATTACACCAGGCAATTCATTCAAAGAGAAAGTGCTGAAAATATGCTGTCGCAGACAATGTGCATCTCGAACGCTTCCCGTTAACTGTGCTACGGTGACTTATAGCAAAAGACAAAAATGTGATTGGTGATATCACCAAGTATTTCGTACGCTTTATTGATGGGCAACAGAATAGATTTTCTAATGCTCGTATAAAGCTAGCTCTTATCAGTGTTCTGAAACTATTACACCAGGCAATTCATTCAAAAAGAAAATTTGCAAAGTATGTTATCACAGACAATTTCTATCCCAGGCGCTACCCATTACCTCTGCTCCGGCACCTTATAGCATAAGAGAAAATGTGATTGGTGGTAACACCAAATCTTATGCACTCTTTGTTGATGGGAAACAGAGATAACTGAACTTTTTTTCCTCCACAAGACTGTGATTATTAACGATTGGAACATCAGTCAGGAATCAAGTCATAGCGTCTAATATTGCATGCACAACTAGAGGTAGGTAGACACTAAGGAAGACGGATTAGTGCATTGTATTATATAAGTCTTCGCCTAGCCTTGAATTATTTAAACTCTCTTGATTCCAACTTTTCGCATAAATTTTATCTAGGAGAGATACGCTAACAGCATCCCTTTATTAATTTGGATGTTTAATGTTTTGACTGCACAGTAAAATACAATTATGAAATTAATTGTAATGTCATTGTTGCCGAAATTGTTACAGAGCAAAATACAAATATGTTGATATTATGCTGTTGCCTTTGTGTTACAAGAATATCGTTTAATAACAGTGTATGTCTCTTCGCTGAATACAAGCCTAATTATTGTTACCTCATTCTATACTGTGAGAAGAAAGGGTATGTAATAATAACGAAATACTGACACAACAAATTACTTGGTATATTCACAAAAATCTGCTAATAACATTTTATATTTAGTTTTAATTTGTTTATAATTGAATTTAGATAAACCTGAGCCGAACATATGATACCTTCTGGTAAAAAAATTACATGCCCAAGGAGAGTTGACAGCATGCAGGCGATTATAAAACAACTAGCTGACCCAAAAGACGTTGTTCTGTTCAAATAAAAATATCTGGTTGACCGAGCTTCGCTCGGCATATTTTTGTCGAATTTCTTTAGATACATATTAATAAAAAATAAATAATAAAAATTATATAAAAAATTACAAAAAGAGAATAATAATAACGCCGAGATTCGAACCGACGCTGTTTGAATGCCACAAAACCGGTCGTCTCCCCAACTGAGCTATCGTAACTCATGACGTTGACAACGAAATTTGAATTCATATTCTTTTAAAATTTAATGTCATTATATTGTTTTACTAAAAATACGGACAAAACAACATTTTCTATATATAAAACCTAGCTAGATCGATTTTTTGGACCCGAAACCTCTAGTATGCCAACCAATTGTGAATCTAAGCCATTCTAGAATCCCCTCAAAGACTCAAAGGCTGGACCGATGTTGATAATTTTTTTACAAGAAATACATATATAAAGATTATTAAAATTTGTGTAATTGTACAATGGAAGAATAATACATATTGCGTCGACAATAGAGACATTGTGATAAAAACATGATGATGAATACCTGTGGGCACCGTAAAAGACTAGTAAGTGATATAAAACGCCATATCAATCAATCACCATAGTATAATAGGCTCAAAGTTAATAGTGGAGCGTAAATAAGCTGAGATAATGATGATAATGACGTAATGATATCTGATGTTTACGCGAGCACTACACATCTATACCATTAAATAAAATTGGAGTGTCTGTTTGTAATGTCAAAATAATGGGCTTTTTTCATGCTCACACGGTTATGTGCTCGACACCTATGCCTAAAATAGCAATTTAAAAAAATTTGTCTGTCTGTCTGTCTATTTGTTCAGGGTAATATTCAAAACGGCTGGACCGATTTCAAAAATTCTTTCACCAATGGAAAGCTATAATATCAGGGCGTAAACTAGGCTATATTTTATCCCGGTATTCCCACGGGAACGGGAACTACGCAGGTAAAACGACTATAACCTATAACCGAAGCGAAGCGAGGGCGGGTTGCTAGTTGTAAATAAAACTACTCTTACGGATTTTATCGCGTGCAGATCACCACAAGACTGCAAGACACTGTGAGCACTTATTGTATAGATTTGACCCACAATAATAATAGTTAAAGATAATTTTATAAACCAAAAATCTTTTTAGTAAAACAAAGTAAGCCGCCTTTAAAAATAATAATCAATATTAATTTAGCATCATGTCCTCTGAGTTTTCTTGCCGGATCTTTCTGTGTGGCCGCGTTCCGATCCGCTGGTAGCATATTAAATTTATTAGGTTTAAATTAACAAATGGTAATAATAATTACTGGACTATGAGACAGCCTTTGATTCAGTCGAAACTTGGGCGGTGCTGCAGTCCCTTCAACGGTGCCAAATCGACCATCGCTATATCTAAGTGCTGAAGTGTTTGTATAGGAACGCCACAATGTCAGTCCGTATCCGGGATAAGAGTACGAAACCGATCCAGTTGCAGAAAGACGTGAGACAGGGAGATGTCATCTCTCCGAAACTGTTCACCACTGCACTGGAAGATGTCTTCAAGCTCTTAGACTGGACTGGACTCGGCATCAACATTAACGGCGAATACATCACTCACCTTTGATTCGCAGAAGATATCGTCGTTATGGCAGAATCCATGAAGGACCTTGGCACTATGCTCAATGATCTCAGCAGGGTATCCCAACTAGTGGGTTTACGAATGAACATGGACAAGACGAAAGTCATGTCAAATACCCATGTCATTCCTGTACCGGTCCTAGTTGGCAATGCGAATCTCGAAGTTGTCAATCACTATGTTTACCTAGGACAAACAGTCCAGTTAGGTAGATCCAATTTCGAGAAAGAGATCAGTCGACGAATCCAACTCGGTTGGGCAGCGTTCGGGAAACTTAAGAGGATCTTCTCGTCCAACATACCTCAGTGTCTGAAAACACAGGTCTACGACCAGTGTGTGTTACCAATGATGACTTACGGCACGGAAACGTGGTCCCTAAATGTAGGCCTCATATCAAGACTCAAAGTCGCTCAGCGTGCTATGGAACGGGCTATGCTCGGGATTTCTCTGCGAGATAGAATCCGGAATACGGAAATCCGCAGAAGAACGGGTGTAACCGACATAGCACGAAGAATTAGCACGCTGAAGTGGCAATGGGCAGGCCACATCGCTCGACAAACCGACAACCGCTGGG
Source organism: Lymantria dispar (assembly GCA_032191425.1). Lineage (NCBI taxonomy): Eukaryota > Metazoa > Arthropoda > Insecta > Lepidoptera > Erebidae > Lymantria > Lymantria dispar. Next base: position 22,636,425 of record CM063454.1, on the reverse strand, counting down.
GAAGAGAGGTTCTCGAGTGGCGACCACGCATCGGACGACGCAGTGTAGGACGCCCCCCCACACTAGGTGGACCGACGTCCTAGTGAAAGTTGCTGGGCGTCGTTGGATGCAGGCGGCACAGGACCGCACATTGTGGCGCAACATGAGGGAGGCCTACGTCCAGCAGTGGACGGCAATAGGCTGAAATGATGATGATGAATGAATAATAATTACTACAAATTTTAATGTTGAATAATTACTAATCATAAACAATATAATTTTTTCATATAGAATCATTTTCTTCTTGTACTGGCAATAAATTTATACCAAAAATGTGGGTCAAAACTTAATAACTAATTTTCTGTAGCGGGTAGTGATAATCTACCCGCTTTATAAAAATCTGTAGTAATGTTGACTTGTTTGGACGTCAGACATCTTAGTCCGCCCATGACCATTAATACTGTAAAGTTTTTGAAACGTCGGGAAATCATAAATCAAATACAAACGCTATAAAATCCATTAAAGTATTTTTATTTAAAATTATATTTTTTTTTTTTTTGTGGGTGGGTCGCGGTCGGCGCGCCTCTGCACCACTCCGTCCGGGGTGATAGAGGGGCTTAAGCACGCAACTCCCGCGACCCACCCAAAAACCACGTCGCCTTCGTCGTTGGGTCGACCACCGGAGCAGCGTTAACTTGTCGTCAGTGGTCGGCCCGACGGAATACCCCTAATTGGGGTACCCTCCCATCGACCGACGTCCCCCCCTCGGGGAGGACGTCGGTCTTTCCTCACGCGGTCGGCCTCTCGGCGGGTGACGGACTAATCCCCGGTCACGTCACCCGCGGCCTCGGCTAGGGCAGCATGAGGCGCAGATAGTTGCGCCTACGCCGCCCCAGTCGCCGGCGGCGGATCTCCTCATCGAGGCTGCGCTCCTCGCGCAGGCGATCCGCCGCCTCCTTCCGCGAGATCACTGTCTCGCAGAAGGCTGCGACCGCGTCCCAATTCCCGACGCTGTCGACCATCACCCTAGCGATAGCCGGCAGCGTCAGGTCCGTATCGATGATTGCGACGAGTTCACAGCGCTGCACTGCCCAAGCCACGCAGGCCTCGAGCGTATGGCGCGCCGTGTCCTCGTCGCAATCGCAGTGGTGGCAGGACGGTGTACTTTCCCTCCTAACGACCTTGTGCAGGTATTTGGCGAAGCACCCATGCCCCGTCAAAACCTGCACCAGTCGGAAGGAGAGCACCCTGTGCCGCCTTTCCAACCACTGCATCAGCACCGGCCGGAAGGCCTCCACGGTTCGCACCCCGAACCGAGGCCTCTCCAGCCGGACTGCCCAACGGGCAATGACGTCTCGGCGGGCGTCGACGCGCCAGGCGGTGAGATCCCTTAACGAGACCACACCGCCCTCCGCTCGCACCCCCGTCACCCGCCGATATAGTCCGGCGAGCATCTCCGCCTCCAGGTCCCACGGCGGAGTCCCGGCCAATAGGCACGCTGCCTCCGTCGCCACCGTGCGGTATCCGCGGATGGCCCTGACCGCCATGACCCTCTGTGGTCGCCACAGAAGGGCCCTAAGTCGGACGGTCATGGACCCCGCCCACACCGGTGCGCCGTACAGGGCCATCGACCGGATGACCCCCGCGTACAGCCGTCGGCACGCAGCGCTCGGTCCGCCCACGTTCGGCATAAGCCACGCTAGGGCGGACGCCGCGCCGACGAGCCGTGGAGCGAGCCTGCAGAAATGCTCCCGGAACCACCATCGCCCGTCGAGCACCAGGCCCAAGTACCTCATATGGGCCCGGATGCTGATGTCGACCGAGTGGACGGTGATCGAGACGCCGATGGGAGGGCTCATATGGCGCCCATGGAACAAGAGGGCCTCCGTCTTGTCCAGGGCGACCCTCAACCCCAGCGCCTCGATCCGCCTGACGACCTCCTAGGTACCAGAGGTCGCCAGGCTTACTGCCTCTTCTAGCGTCCCACCGCGGGCTGTGACGAGCGTATCGTTGGCGTAACAAATCACGCCCAGCCTGGGCGGGAGGCTCCTACTCAACGCCCAGTCGTAGCCGATGTTCCACAGGGTGGGTCCGAGGACCGACCCCTGTGGGACACCGCACGTCATGGGCGTTCGCACAACGTCCCCTGCTCGGTCGGTGCAGAGGACGCTGCGTCCCTCCAAATAGTCTGCCACTAGCCGATTTAAAATGATAATAACGATTAAATTGTGTGTCTTAACTTTTCGTGTGGTAAGAGAGCAAAAATACTATTTACCACCCTTTTCTATCCATGGTTGTCATAAAATGGTACTAAGGAATGAGACATACGTGTAACATTTATGCACGAGAACTCGAAATAAAACCGTCGAGGAGGATGAATTTGAACTGAAGAGAACAATCAGATTTTCATTAATTTCTTGGAAAAACCTCAATATTATTAACACAAAAGCGTTTTCAGAAATGTATAACATTTGAAACTCGTAAAGCTTTACCCCTTGAAAGTGTTATAGGGATATAATCTCTACAATAATCTTAAGGGAGGCAAACACGTTAACGTAATTTATTGACACAAGCAACTTTCAACGCAGCTAAAGTTTAACAAACATTATACACGTTTCTTCTTATATCCGTTTACACGCCTTCTTAATCTTACTTTTACATACTTGTTAATAGCCATTTAAAAGCAACATTGTTGTACAAAAATAACGTTTAATAAAATTTTGCTTTAATATCTATAGAGCAAGACTACGCTTTTTTTTGGCCGGTTATGGTGCGGACGCACGCCGTCCAAGCCGTCCGGAGCTACGAGAGAGCGACGTGCGATCCCATAACCCGCCATATTCCCTCCCCTTACCCTTGAGCGACTACTGGTACCAAATCCTTGATGTCCGTGGCCAGCCTGGTGGGCAGACTTCACGCTAATCATATCTCAGGATTCGAACCTGATATTTAACGATTCACTCTACGTTAATTATCATCATCATCATCCTGATCTTAATTAGTTAAAGTCGACGTAATATGAAATATTCTTCCATCGTACATATTACATAAGTTATTGAAAGTAGTTTTATGACCAGCCGCCTGCCTGGCATCACCCTTAGGAATGTAATTGTTGACTAGACGGCATCAGTTGGAGTTGTTCCCGGTTGATATAAAGCTGTTGCTCATCTTTTACGATATCACTAACAATTACCTGGGTTCATATTATTCGTAGCCGCTATCACACAGTACGACACTAATAAATAAATGAATTATGTAATCCGATTACATGGTAGTGCTTACGAAGTTCCTTAACCCAAGAAATGCATCTTGCGCTAAGTAAAAGCTGTATATAAATCTCTTTTTTATGACCTATGCTCTCAATACAACTTATTTGTTTGATGATGGAGCAAGAATATAATTCACAACTTCCTATCTTACCCTTGGATGTCATAAAAGGTAATTAAGGGATATAAAAAACACATCTATGAAAGATGAAAAGACGGAAAATTCGAAATAAAACCCTATAACAACACATCTGATCAACATGGTACAGTAAGTTAATTTCTATCCCGTTGTAGAGGCAGGTCGAGCCCAACAGTGAGACTTATACGACCTGCGAGGATGATGATGTTTTGAACACAAACTGCCAGCCATTGCGAGTAATAATAAGGTAGTACATGGGTCTAAAATTTACAATGCGACCTTTCTATAGCGTATTCATCACTCGCTATGCCAATCTTAGTCAACCCTGTGGTGGTTTATAAACCCCCTTCTTTTACCGTAATTTTTTAAAAAACTACCAAAATGTAAATACCAAAAAATGCATGTATAATATTTCATATTTTATATTTGCAAGAAAAGGAAATAGAAATATTTCGTATTAAGCTCATAAACGTTCCACTGTTGCGCTTGAGCCCTCTCTGCAAATGAAGAGACAGACATGTTGGTACAGGGATTCAATTCGAGTTTTCCCTTCCTTGCACACATATTGTATCCTTTAGTCGTCTTTTACAACATCCACGGGCAGAATAGAGCATCGTGAATTGTATTCTTACTCTGTCACCACATGTAATCTTCATTAACTATTATAGTTTATCATAGGTTCATACTTTTCTACTTTAATGAAACAAGAGCATGACCAAATATCACCAATTTCCTTTACCTATTTCAATTGGATATACAAACATAGAAAATTCGGTTGCATAAATGGCATAGTGGTCTAAGTAGTGACCTTCTGCGATAAAGGTAGTTAGTTCGATCCCCATGGTATTTGTTTTATTTTATTCGTCGTTGTTTATAACCTTCTAGAATACAAGAATTTACTTCTTATTGCTATGTTTTTGGTGTAATATATGTTTACGTTTTTTTATTTTAAATATTTTATCAGCTACACAACTTATTTTGATATCTATATAACTAAGAAAGCAAGTTTCCACATTTTATTTGTAACTGTCATGGTGACGGACTAAGAATACAATTCACCACCCCTTTTTACCCGTGCATGTCGTAAAAGATGGGTAAGGGATATAATATGCCATATACCATCTATGCAAGACAAGTTAAACTCGAAATAAAAGCCTATACCAACACGTCTTAACCAGCGTGATTTAGTAGGTCAATTTCCTTTCCATTGTGGAGGAGGCTTGAGCCCACTAGTGGGACGTGTACGAGCTGTAATGATGATGATGTATGGGAAAGCAAGATCGCACTTTTTGTTTGTACTGATGTTTATACATAAAAATAGGTCTTGCAAGTCTTCCATTTGGAAACATCGCAACGGAATTAATCACGCGATTCATGTAATTTAAACTGACTGTAATCTATTTCAAATTGATTTTAAAACATTTGGTTAACAACTTTTGCTAAATTATATTGCAGAGCAGTTTTAATGTTAGACATGCGGCCAATCGTAAAATTTAGCCCAGCCTTAGTGCCTAGTTGCCAAAGAGGATTAATGTGAACTAGACGGGCAGTCGTAAAACTTAGTTATGTTCTGCTGTTTTGCCACCAAGTTTTAAGAGTAGAATATAATAAAAGATGGTGACATACTTAGATTGAAAAAAGTCATTTAGAAATGGCTTGGATGCATATATATATATATATATATATATATATATATATATATATATATATATATATATATATATATATATATATACATTTGTGTGTATATATACATACGTATGTGATATGGTATATAGGAATATTTTAGAATCGGGGATGGTATCAGAAAAGGTAACCTGCTGGACTGGTCACAGATATCAATGGACGAGGGGTCGGCCCAATGGTGATGCGCAATGTGTTACTTTTAAACGGTACTCTATATAGATTAGTCTCTATATAGTCCGTGTGGTGACGGAGTAAGAATACAATTCACCACCCCCTATCTTACCCGTGGATGATCGTACGAGACGACTAAGGGATATAAAACGCATATAACATCTATGCGAGAGAAGGAAAACTCGAAATAAAACCCTATACCAACACGTCTGACCAGTGTGGTATAGTAGGTCAATTACCATTCCATTATGGAGGAGGCCCGAGCCCAACAGTGGGACGTATATGGGCTGAGATGATGATATAGATTGCAAGAAGGAAAAGAAGATATTTTTTTTTATTGCAAACGGTGGCAAACGAGCAAACAGTACACCTGATGGTAAGTATTGCTGCCGCTCATGGACCTTTACAGGGTCGCTGCCTACCGCGAAGAAAGTGAAGGGAGTGTAAATGCGTGCATTGAGGTTCGGTGATACCAAGGGCACCACCAAAACCCTCCACACACAAACACCCTCAGAAAGTTGGGCTTCCGGCTCTCTCGCTCACCGAACGAAGCGCAGTAACAAATTGCTACTACTCAGACGTCGATTTTCTGCGAGAGTGTGGTACTACCGCGGACGGACCGGCCCGCGAATGTAGACAGATAACTGTCGACAGTGTGGTCCTACCACTCTTAAATGTAAGAAGGAAATTGCTTTTAGTTTCATTATATAAGCACATCAATTAACCATCCATTTTAATTTACGCTATAGCGTTTTAAATTCGGGTATTTTTTGTATTATCTTATTACATTTTTAATAACCGCCTACAATACCCGTGGGAGAGAATGCCGCTTTGATATTTTTCTTTTTGGACTATTATTATACGGGTATAATTATTTTATCAGACGGGGTTACTCTAAAAGTAGAAAAATATGTAAATCTCTCAATATCGTTGTAACTGACGCTTGGTGTACCATTAAATATTTCTGATAAAACACCTTTGTAACACTGTATTCGTTGAATTACATCCATGGAATAAAAATAAGGCCTCAGAGTAAAGCTTACCCAAAATCCTCCTGATAAGAGCATACTTATACTTAAGATAACGAAATACTGACAACCGTCATGGATTACGGACGGCATTGTAGTTAAATTCCCAAGTGTAAGTACGTCGAAACTATAACATGATATATTACAACGCACCCGTATCGAAATCTATTATTGTTATGCGGAGAAAACTTCCGAGCTTTTTTGTATTAGATATTATATTTTTATAAGCAATGTTAAGAATATTATGTTTCCTTTCCATTTCTATTCGTAATTAAATTTACCTTAAATATTTTATATCAATTTAAATACCATTGCAGATTTTGCTAAATTACGAAATTACTTTTTCTTTTAAAGAGACAGTTATCAGCTCTTACTACCACGTGGCCGTCAATCCTGTCAACCACAAATAGACCAGCCCCCATCTAGTGTAGTACCAAACTCTCGAAGAAAATCCACGTGTAATTAGTAAACCTTAAACTCTCTCGCTCACCGAATGAAAAGCTGCTACTACTGCTTTTCATTCGGTGAACGAGAGAGAGTCGATTCTAGATCCCAGCTTTAAGGCAAAAATAATCGATGGGATAAAAGTATATTCTTATTTCACCGTGTATTTTTTTTAAACGCATTACTCTATGTTAAGGTAATAATCCCTGTATTGCAAGGGACTTTACAAACATATGATTAACAAACACAAATTACAACAAGACTTGGAATAACAAAATGTATTCACCTATTGCCCTCAATAGAATATGATTTCACACTTTGTGCTTGTTACGTATATTTATTAAAGAAAATCCTATTACTTTTAGACAAAGTTACAACAAAAATACAACACTAAAAAGTACACAAACTAAAAAAAAGTAATACTGTAAAAGTATACAACATGAGCATACTTTTAGTTGATCAATCAATAGTCAAAGAAAACTTTTTACCTTAAGTATCTACTCTGTGAATAATGGCCGTAGGCTTTAATTCCTGCTAAAAAACTATGTTTTGGCAAACTAAAAACTTAGGCAATAAATCTGCCAAACTCACAGTATATAAATTTGGATTCAATCAAACTTGCTATCAGTTTATACATTCCATATAAGTTGAGTTGTACAGCCAAAATGAGAAACATTCAATCATTTTAGAGGCGAACTTCCTTTGACATTTCATTGTTAAATCCAGGTGTTGTCTATCTTGCCACGATGCCAGCTTGTTAGCTCAGTATAATGCTCTGATACACGACTAAAATTCCATAGAAATAATTATGAAATCAGCTATGGAATGACTTTCCGTGTGGTGACGGAGTAAGAATAGAAACCACTCCCTATCTTACCCGTGGATGTCGTAAAAGTAGACTAAGGGATATAATACGCATATAACATCTATGCAAGAGAAGAAAAATTCGAAATAAAACCCTATACCAAACTATCTGACTAGCATGGTATAGTAAGGTCAATTTCCCTCCTATTGTGGAGGAAGCTCAAGCCCAACACTGGGACGTATATGAGCTTAAATGATGATAGAATGATATCGCCCATTTTATTTTTATCCAATATTTTTGGTTGTATGAACATATTAAAAAGTTCGTTTACTAAAAATCGAAATAAAATCCCGTCTGACCAACACGGTGCACCAGGTCAATTTGCCTTACATTGTGGAGGAATCTCAAGCCTAGCAGTGCAACAATTATGAATGATAGACAATTATGAAAAACGAAAAAAAAATAAAATAAACGTGTTGGTGTTGTTGAACAAGTTGAACAGAATCCGTACATAATTGATGGAGAAATCGGTGATATTATACCAATAAAAATCACACAGTCGCTTTATGCGCGGCTATGTGCTTCTTCTTTCTTTTAGTTATATTATACATATAGTACAGTTATATGGTGTTCAAAATGGAAGTTAACTGGAATATTAGTCGGGCATTTTCAAAACTAGTTACTTTATAAAACAGCCGATCCGTGATGGTACAAAATGTTTGCCAAGATTGGCATTTTGCTTTACGAATAAGTCTTTGGGCAGTACTAATTTTTGTTTTAAGTATCACTAGATTGTCAGGAGTGGAGCAACGTATTAATTTAGAAAGCGCTAAACGTTGTTCCGCGACTGCCTTTGAAAGCTCCGTCGACGGTTTAAGGTTTGGGTTTCAATTTCTTGTTTATGCATTGTGTAGTTTTAACAGAGGGCATATATTTGTCGGCTGATAATTGTACAGTATTATTAAATATATCATATATATCCTGGAGGTCGGGAGGAATCACAAAGTTTTGTAACTGGTTATGTATAAATGTTGTATACGATGACCAGTCAGCTTTTCTGAAATTTCTTTTATATCGATATTCATTGAATGAAGTTATTACAAAACTAAGGTTGATTATTAAATGATCACTACCGAGCGATTCGTTTGTTGTTTGCCATTTGATCAGTAACGATAAGTCTGTTGACACAAAAGAGATATCAGGATTCTTGTAGTACACCCTGAACCATTTTAACCCTAGTGGAGCTCCCATCATTTAAATGAATAAAATTGCTGTCCAGCATAGAGAAAAATATCTGAGAACCCCGTCGATCAGTTCTAACAGACCAATTAGAGTGATGGGCGTTAAAATCACCTAATAAAATAGTTTTGTTCGTAGCTATGGAGAATACAGCATCCCAGTCTTCTTGGGACGTGTGCACTGATGACGGACAATACACTGAAATAATGTTCTCAATTTGCTGGCAGTTCAAAACTCTGATATGTACTAATTCAATACCACTATTATGACTTTGTGTTGCACAATGCCTTAACAGAGCGATGGGTTAAGATGGCTACACCACCATACTCATCAGATCTGTCTACTCTATGAGTATTATAGTTAATTTTAAAGCTACTTTCGGGCATTAACCAAGTTTCACTAAGTACAGCAACATGAACTTTTTGCTGGCTTAAATAAGATTCAAATGACTGCAACTTACATCTAATACTTTGGCAATTCCACTATATAATATTCATGTTCATACGTTTGTCATCCATTGGTAACAAACAGATTCAACAAGGTGTCAATAGATAAGCTACTTACAATTTTGTGAGTCAACCATTCTACAACTACAGACATCGTTTGCTGGATTTTTATCTGATATGTTTGTTCACTTAGAATAATGCCTTTAATTTTTTTAAGCAATTGAGAGAATGTCATATCGTGCGAATGTTTAACTGCCTTTTTTGGTTTGTCATGAGTATGTAAAGCATTAAGTTGCGAGGAGTCTGATCCATCTGTATCTTCTATTTGGTGCCATATTGTGCTATCCTGGGGAGTAGGCGGGCGGATTATTTTTTGTTTTTTAAATGTCCGTTTGGGCAGTGTCTTAAGTCGTGAAGCTTGTGTTGTGACTTCTGGTGCTTTTGTTCGGGAAACAGTGCAAGTATCCATATTGTCCTGGTTATTTATTGAATTGTTTTTTTGATTAGCAAAAATAGATTCTAGTTCAACCGTGTCTAATGGTTGAGAAGTGATTCGTGTTTCGCATAAAGGAGAAGGAGGGACGTACAAAGTGAGTGCTTTTCTGTATGTGCAATGAAATTCTGCCATTAATTCCCGTATTTATTTTTCATTTTTGAAAGCCGGACATATCCTGTTTAGTGCCATATGATCTCCGGAGCAGTTCACACACGTAAATTACGCTGGATTACAATTTTCATGACTTCTGGTGCACTTCGGACACACAATCTTTTTACTTGGACACATTTTTAGCGTATGGCCGAATTTCCAACAACGAGAACACTGACTAACGGGAAATATATATGGTTCTACTGGAATTCGTAAATCGTAAATATAAACATATGACGGTAGCGAGGAGCCTTTAAATCCAAGCCTGATTGTTTCACTCGGCACCCAAACGTTATCATTCGTGGTAGCTTCACCTCGTCTATCAAGCCTCTTTGCCGACGTAATCTCCATGTCGCATAATAAATTCTTCGTAAGGTCTTGGTCTGATATATCTAACTCCACACCCTTTATAAGGCCATAGGATAAACTCAGCTCTGACGTCTTCTGACAAGTCCACTTCATATCATTAATTAACTTGCATTTTAAAAATATATCTGCATCAGTTTCATTATCAAAAGTTATAAGAATTTTATATTTATGTACATATTTGATTTTGTTGATACCACTTTTTATATTGTATTCCTTGAATAAGCGCGCCAAAGTGAATTGTTTTGGCAGGGGTTCCTTACTTGTCACGCATAGCTGAGTTTTTTCTTTCGTTATTTCAGTTTGGTCTTCTCTGCATATTATTTTACTACGTCGGCTCGTTACGACACTCCATCCTTCTTCGGATGAATTTTCTTCTCTATTCCTTTTTCTTCCTATTAAATCATTACAATCCGGTAGTGTATTTTGTTCATATTCTATATTTGTACCCTCTAAATCTTCCACGCTTGAGTATGTATTGCTGCTTACATTGGATGTATTTGCTTCATTCATTCTAACACTACGTTATCGCGGCCGCCCGGCAAAACCGGTTGGCGCGCGGTAAGCAAATAAATATATGTATGCACGACGCAAACTACTATCGCTATTTAGTACCTACGACCGCTCAGTACGATAGGCCGCGCGCGAATGTTTTCAAAGGTAGTAAAGTAACCGCCTTTTTTTTCAATATACACAACACGTGATCAATCAAGAACAACGAAGCGAAGAAGAAAGCGGATTTTAGAATACTTCATTATATTTAGATTAGGCATATTCAGAATATGAAAAAAAACACAATAGTATTTCTAATAGTCTGAAAATGTCATTTGATTCAAAACCTAACTATTCTCCTAAGCTATCTTTACGTCTAAACTTTCCGAATTTACAAAGCAAACATTATTACAGCCTAACACGCTTATATTAACTTGGTTTGTATCGTGTATCTTTGAATGTGATTTTCACCACCTTCTAAACGTTAGATTAATTTGAAACTTTGCACATTTATCAACGATCGATAATAATGCAATAATTTAAAAGGTTTGTTCCCTTATCCTTATAGGATTAGCGAATTTTTTATATTTATCTAAGATATTGGCGTGATTTGATAGCTGATAGTGCCCCTATTTTCTAGATCGCAAGTTTTAGTTCGGTTATCTATAAAAGCGTGGCGTATAGTTTTTTTTATACTACCTTTTTTTTTGTTTGACTTATCAAACTTTCTTTCGTTTAATTGAATACTGTGATGAGGAGTAAATTATATAATATTTTAACTCTTCGTTTTGATGTGGAAATCGTAAAAATGGGCTGACGGATTACCAGGAGAACGGTCAGGTCTTATGGAAGACTTATCAACTAAACTATTAGTGACTATGTTATTAAAATTTCTTGCGTCAATTTATTTTTATGACTATAGTATTGAAAGCATAAAATGTTATCTAAAAGTTAAATTAGAGAGACAAAAAGGCACGTACTATAAAATCCTTTTAAAAAATTCATTGCAATAATAATTTTGAAGTTTGAGCTACTGTATAATCAAATTTAAAACTGTCGTCTGAACTTTAAACATAGTTATCGTCTACAATTTACAACGTCTGACAGGCCAATCATTCAAGTAGGGGGACGATTACACTGTTTATATTGCGAATAAGCGGACGTTCAAACTGAGCGACTACATAAAAGGTCAGTTGTGAACTCCACAACCCGAATATTAATTAGTATATGCGTTTACACATGCTTTAAAAACAATACACGTCAACGGAACTTGAAATATCTATGGATATTCGCAAGAGGAAATGGTGAATACAGTTAGACTAGCAAGATGATTGATTACATATTGCGAATTATTTATATCAATTCTATATTCGTAATGCGATTTGATTGTTAATTCATAAATCGCTTATAATTTGTATTGTGCATTAATAAATTTATAATTACAAAACTATACACTGTTTACATAGATTCATCGTAAAAATGAATTTTCATCATTTCAGCTCTGGATTCGAACCACCTTCATAACAGGAAAGACATTGACCTCATATACAAAAATTTTAATACTAGCAACCCGTCCTCGGTTCGCTTCGGTTTTAGCCGCCTTACCCGCGTAGGTCCTATTCCCGTGGGAATACCGGGATAAAATATAGCCTATGTTACTCCCTGATATTATAGCTTCCCATTGGTGAAACCATTCTTGAAATCGATTCAGTGGTTTAAGCGTGAAAGCGTAACAAACAAACAAACTTACTTTCGCATTTATAATATTAAGTAAGGATTTAATATAAGCCTCTAAAATAATTAATCGTGTTATATTAAAATCTTCGAAGAATAGGATCCCAGTGTAATGACGTTTATGAATATAGTTGTTACCAGCCTTTATTTGTCCATGAGAGTTCTAAAAATCGGTTGAATAGATTGCTAGGAGAATAAGCAGCAACGTCAGGCGGGTGAGGGTCATGGCGATCAGGGCCATACGGGGTTACCGTACGGTGGCGACGGAGGCAGCGTGCCTCCTGGCCGTAACTCCCCCGTGGAATCTGGAGGCGGAGATGCTCACCGACATTTATCGGCGGGTGACGGAGACGCGCGCTCGCGGCGGCATGGCCTCCATCAAAGAGATCACCGCCTGGCGGGTCGACGCCCGCCGAGAAGTCATTGCCCGTTGGGCAGTCCAGCTGGAGAGTCCTCGGTACGGTGTCAAGACCGTCGAGGCCCTCCGGCCGGTGCTGATGGAGTGGTTGGAGCGGACGCACGGGGTGCTTTCCTTCCGACTGGTGCAGGTGCTGACGGGGCACGGTTGCTTCCGGAAGTACCTGCACAAGATTGTCAGGAGGGAGAGCACACCGTCCTGCCACCACTGCAGCTGCGACGAGGACATGGCGCAGCACACGCTCGAGGAGTGTGCTGCATGGGAGGGGGATCACCGTGAACTCGTCGCAATTATCGGTGCCGACCTGGCGCTGCCGACCATCGCCAGGGAGATGCTCGTCAGCGTCAGGAACTGAGACGCGGTCGCCGCCTTCTGTGAGGCCGTAATCTCACGGAAGGAGGCGGCAGATCGTGTGCGAGTAGAGCTCCTATTCGGCGACACGTTCCGCCGCCGGCGACTCAGGCGGTGCAGGCGCGAGTATCTGCGCCTAATGCCGCCCTAGCCAAGGCCGCGGGTGATCGGATCGGGGAATTGTCCGTCACCCGCGGAGAGGCTAACCGCGCGACGGCGACCGTCGTCCCAGGACGTCGAGAGGTGAGGTTACCCGAAAGGGTATTCTGTCAGGCCGACCACTAACGACAAGTCACATCTGCTCCGGTGGTCGGCCCAACAACGAGGTGACGTGAGTACGGGTGGATTATGGGCCCGCGCGCCGTCCTTTCATGGCCCCGGACGGACTGGACCGTGCGTGCGCTTACCATAGCCCACCCATAAAAAAAAAAATTATTAGCTTTAAATTGCGCTCACCAAGCTGATTGTGTGGAATTTCTATGGGGGGGAGGCGTACGTCCGACGGTAGAACGCTATTTGATGAAAGATTTGTTAAATATTAAACCATGTATTATCATCATCTAGTATAAACATACCTACTATTTTTTTTACGCGTGGAGACGGAGTAAGAATATAATTCACCACCCCCTCTCATGCCCATGGGTGTCGTAAAAGGCGACTAAGAGATATCCTGTGCATATAACAACAATGCAAAAGATGAATTAAACCTTAACTGGAAATAAAACCCTATGCCAACCCACCAGCGTGGTATAGTAAGTGAATTTCCCTCCCAATATTGAAGAGGCTTGAGTCCGGTAGTGGGACATATATGAGCTGTGATGATGATGATGATATTTTTTTATCTCTTCGTGTGGTGACAGAATGACAATACAATACACCAGCCCCTGCCTGCATGTAAGTGTGGTAAAAGGCACCTAAGGGATTAAATATGGATATAACATTTATCCAAGAGAATGAAAACTCGAAATATTCTATACCAATCCGTTTAGTTAGCTTGGTTAATTTCCCTCCTATTATGGAGGAGGCTCGAGCCCATCAGTGGTATATGACCTGAGATGATGCTATTTTTAATCGACTTCAAAAAAGGAGAGAGTTTCGCAATTTGATACGGTCAATATAAACTCATTTGCAAAAAAAACGGGCGGTTTTGATTTTCATTCATATTTAAAAAGATACAATACCAAAAAGGTTTCAATCGTTTGTACACGTTACTGGCCGGTTTTAAAAATGCTGTGGTATTTAAAAAAGTACGTTCTAAATTCAATTTTTCATTTGATGTTCATTTTTACAGAAAACCCCTTTTTATCCTACATTTTTGGCGCGAAGTTCCAGAAGTTAACATCGACTTTCATAACTTTTATTCAATTTTTATCGATTAATTTCATATCCTTGACTGTCAAAGCTTTATTTAATGCTGTTTGGCTGTATCAAAAATGGTAGATAAAGTGGTAAAAGCTACCAAAATTATCGCGCTGCTTGAAGAGGGTTGCAGCCAATGTTTCGTGGCTAGGAGGCTAAATGTTAGTCGCTCGACAGTCCAAAGGACCTGGCAGCGATATCAGGAGACTGGTTCCGTCGAGAGAAGGCCTAGTTCTGGAAGAAAACCATGTACCCAACCACGGGATGATCGTTTTCTTGTGAGTCGCGCATTGAGAAATCGCAAATCTTCGTATGTGGATCTTAAGAACAACCTCCAAGAAGTAAGAAATGTGCATATTAGTCTATGGACGGTCAGGAGGAGGCTTCTCGCTGCCAATATACGCAGTCACCGCCCGGCCCGCGGCCCCAAATTACTCCGTGAGCACAGAGTTCACAGGCTTAGGTTCGCTAGAAATTGTGAATCATGGACTCAAGACGATTGGAATAGGGTTTTGTTCTCTGATGAAGCCAGGATATCTCTGTTCGGTGAAGATCGACGTCGGCGAGTGCTAAGAAGACAAGGAGAACGCTTTGCAGAGGCATGTTTCGAAGAAATCACACCTTATGGTGGGGGCTCTGTTATGTTTTGGGCAGGAATAAATTCAATGGATCGTACAGAGTTAGTCTTCATTGAAAACGGCTCACTGACTGGGCATCGATACATAATGGAAGTTCTAATTTCTCATGCACAACCCGCATTGGCCGCTCTAGGTGAAGACTCGATTTTTATGGACGACAATGCTCGCGCCCACCGATCCCGCGATGTTAATGCGTATGTGCAAGAGGTCGGCATTCGTCGTTTGGATTGGCCAGCTCGAAGTCCCGACCTCAATCCCATAGAGCATGTCTGGGACGTTCTGAAACGGCGTGTGAGATCAGTACACCCGGCTCCGCAGACCATCAGAGAGCTGAAGAATGTGATTACTGCGGAGTGGGAACGTATTCCGCAAGCAAGTATCCGGGATATACTCGCTAGCATGCCCAGACGAATTCAAGCTGTGATTTTAGCTAGAGGGGGTCACACTCGATACTAAACATTTATCTGCTTTTACTTTATTAAAGAAAAACAAACAAAAAAACTTTTTTATTTTTACTTCATGAGCATATGCACTACTAGCGAATATACACTACTAGCGAGGTTTAGCATTATTTCCCATAAATTGTATCTAAATTTTATGAAATACTGATGAAAACGATTATTTTCTTATTAATTTAGCAAATTGTGTGGATAAAACTACCTATAATTATCAAACAAAGAAATATTAACATTTGAAATGGTTCATTGCTTAGGTGCCCGTTTTTTTTGCAAATGAGTGTATATACTTTTTATGTTTGTTCGCGCATAAATTCGTCGTTTATGTACCGATTTTGATGATTTTTTTGCCGGAATGGGTATATTTCTCAAATGGTCCCATGAAAATTTTATCGAAATCGAATAAGTGGTTTTTGAAAAATCAACAAAAATCTAAAAATATTAATATAAACATTGTCTACATTATTGAACGCTTTTTTTGCAAAAAAAAAAGGAATATTAACCTCCGATTTAAAAACAGATGTGTTATAAATTCACCGTATCATTGTGCTTCTGTATTTGTGTGTCCATCTGGTATCATATCTCCTAAACAAATGGACCGATCACGATGCATTTTTTTTTTGTTTGAAAGTTGACGTGATCTAGCGATCTAGATCTTTCTTGACTATAATTTATGAAGGCATACGTTTCAATATTGTCAGTTCTTTTTGTTAGCTTCCTAAGGTAACTATATATATAACACATAATTTGTATATACTTAATTATCAAACATGACTGTGTGATCTAACATTTTAAACACCCATATATCGAGTTATTCTGATGATGAAGTCGAAATCCCAGATTGACTACATACATACATACAAAACGAGGTCGCGGGGTTACTTTTTTTTTATATTTCGGTTCACGATTCGATTGTATTTTATATGTTTGTTACCTTAGTACTTTTGACTGGGTAAACATCGGTTCAAAATCCTTTTTCAACAAAATATGATGCTTCCCGTGTCTGGGAATGGGGAAATGGGTCCCCATTTCAATTTGGTTCAGTTGAAGTCTTTTTTTTTTATTAAAATTATACTCCGTGTTTTTATACTATTATACAATATAACAGCCTAAATACGAGCCACAATATTAAAATTACAAGCTATATTTCATCATAAACCATTAATAAAAACATTTATAATTTCAATTATGTTAATATTTCAAACCAAACTTATTAACACATGAGGCTATAATTTGAGTCTAAAATTTTTAGTTTTATTAACCTGCTTTTTAACCTTGTAAATGATTAGGTTGTAGAAGTAAATACATAATAATTAAGAGAAAATCTATTGCTAAACATATTATTCAAACTAATATACTCTTTATTTTTAAATAAGCAGACAATATTTTATTTTAGTAAACATCACTTGAGGTGTTTGATGTGGTGCTAAATATTGTCTATTTTGTCTATTATGTAGATTTGAAATTAAATATTATTTTAACGACTAATTTGAAAATTATACAAAGAATTTATTTCATTACTAAAAGCAGAGTAATATTGATTAATTTCTAGTCTTTACGCCAGTATAACACATTGAAAATAACATTATTTTTACGGATTGTATCGCATTTATATTTGATTTTTAATTTGCCAACGTTTTAAATACTTTTCAGCGTTCATAGTGAGGAAAGGACTAAGGTGTCTCACGTCCCATAAATCATCATTATAGAGTTTTCTATACAAATACCATAAAAACAACAAAAACTTTATTTAATTTTTGTTTTATTCCAAATACTGATTGGATTATTTCTTACGTAATAGTGTAACATATTTTCTCATTGATTTAAAAATGCGTTGTGCAAAGGCGTTAGTCTATATCCTATTTGACTATGAACTAAAATGGACACACATGCCAAGGGCTCATCGAAATTATGTTTGTGTTCACATGAGTCCATAAACCCTCTATAAAGTAAAATTTACTGTAATAGTATTAATCGCTCCGCTTAGAAATTTATTTGTGTAAATCAAAATTATTCTTCATCATCTCACCTCGGTCCACATAAGTCCCACTGGCCTCTCGCGACAATGGAAGAGAAATTGACCTATTATACCGCGCTTGTTAGACGTGTTGGGTTTTATGTCGAGTTTTCCTTCTCTTGCATAGATATTATCTGCGTATCATCCCTTAGTCGTCTTATAGGACACCCACCGGTAAAAGAAGGGGTTGTGAACTGTATTCTTACTCCATTATCACACGAAAAAAATGTTCTCAAATTATCTTTATTATTATTTTTTTTTAATTTAACGACAACAACATACAACAACACATACAACATACCATCATTATTGAAACAATAACACTAATATAATTATAGCTTTTATTATAAGTTCTACCAGAAGTGAAGACTTATTTGGTTTAAGAAGAAGAATCTTCATCGCCCTGCTCTTTGCCCAGTTACTTGGGGTCGAAGCTATATGTACTCTACTTCCTTCATATATATATTGCAATAGCTTTTGATAATAGTTTTATGACTGATCACTAGCCTGACGTTAACCTTCCTTAGGAATGTAAATGTTGACCTGACGGCACCAGAGTTGTCTCAGGTGAATTTAAAGCGGGTGACTGGACCGGGAAATTAGTGTGTCACCCGCTGAGAGGCCGACCGCGTGAGGAAAGCTGGACGGCCTCCCCGAGGGGGGACGTTCGAAGGGAGGGTACTCCTCAGGGGGTATTCCATCGGGTTGACCACTGACGACAAATCACCCTGCTCCCATGTTCGGCCCAACGACGAAGGCGACGTGTCACCGGTGGGTTACGGGTGTGCTTACGCCCCTCTGCCGCCCCAGACGGAGTGGAGCGAGGAGTGTGCTGACCGTAACCCACCCCTTCTACTAGAAGTACCCCAAAAAAAAGGTGAATTTTAAATAGCTACGAGCAATGTATTAAAAAACATATATTAGACATTAAAAATTATGTGATATCACACTGATATGCTGGAGAGCTTCACCATATATAACATAATTGAATAATCTGGATATACGCAGATTAATCTTTCATGGTGATTAAATTAAACTTTATTAATAAGCAGTACAAGATTTCGTGTGGTGTTGGACTTATTTACCGGCCATCACTTGCACGTGGGTATCCTAAAACACGAGTAAGGGATATAACACGCATATAATATCTATTTAAGAGAAGGAAAACTCGAATTAAAACCCGATATCAATCCATTTGATCAGCGTGCTATAGTAGGTCAATTTCACTCCTATCCAGGAGGAGGCTCAACCTCAGCAGTGGCACGTACATATATAGGGGTGCAAATATCGAACTAAAAAACATCGATATATCGATACATCGATGTTCAAACAAAAATCGTTGTACAAAAAACATCGCCCTAAAAACATCGATGTATCGAAACATCGGTGTCTTTTTAATGATCGTGCAAACAACTTTAATTTTAAAATGAATAGGTGAGTCTTTAGAACAAGGGAGATGTAGAGTTGAGGAAATAAAGTTATATTTACCATATATTTCTCTATTTAGTAACGTTATTACAAGCTTAACTGTAGCATATTACCTATTTAGAAAATTAGAAATAGAGTTTAAAAATAATAGTCTTTACGAAAACGTACATACTTAAGTCATTTACTGTGGCAAATAGACTGTCACGCAAGTTTTGCTTAAATGACCATACATTTCAAACAGATGTCAGGCAAAACATCGATGTTAAAACATCGTAGAAAATAACATCGATATATCGTTTTTTTTTCTGTGTATGTGTATAGCTGTTAGCCTCAGATGGCTTTCACAGCTTAGCCCGGACTATGGGTGAGCGCTGATGGCTCTCAACCCGGTGATACACCGATGTTTCGCAATAATGAATATCGATGGTAAACATCGATGTTTTTTACTGAAACATCGATGTTTCAGAAATATCGATGTATCGTTTGCATCCCTACACGTATATGAGCTGTGTATGATGAATGATGATTACAGGATAGAATTCATTAAAATATGCATGTCAATATTTTTTGTTTATCAATGCATTAGGTATAGGTTAGATTCTTATAATTTCTGTACTGTTGGAATGATCCACCTAGATGACTGTTATAGTAAGTTTTACCTTGAACCTTTCAGCACCTGTTTATAATTCATCAAAACAATTACAGAAAACTATTCGTTTTGCCACTCAAAAATTTTTCATCCCCAAGCGTCATCGATCTTTTATAATTAGTTAGTATTTTAAATAATAGTCTTCTACTATGTAAGTAAGACATTGTGAGAGGTAAAAAACGAGCTACTAAATTGGAAATTTAATATCACATCAAATTCAAGACATGATCCTCTTACGATAAAATTATTTTATGTCTAACAATTTTCTCAATAATCTTTGGCAATATATTTAAATTTGTGCAAAATATTATTGAAGTAATAAATACACTCGACATATTTATTTAGATTTAATATTAACTGTTTGTAACTCTTGTTGGTTATTTAATAAATTAAATTTCTGTTTACTCGAGTTAGTCATGTGTAATTTTCTTTGGCATGAGTAAGCACATATATCTGTAACTAGCTTTTGCCCGCGGCTTCGCCCGCGTAAAAGTTGGCTTGCATATTTCTTTCTATTGTGTTATTGTTTGTGGTGACGGAGTAAGAATACAATTCACCATTCCCTATCTTGCTCGTAGATGTCGTATAAGACGACTATGGGATATATACACATAACATCTATGCAAGAGAAGGAAAACTCGAAAAATGAAACCCTATAGATATCTGACCAGCATGGTATAGTAGGTCAAATGCCCTCCCATTATGGAGGAGGCCCGAGTCCAAGAGTGGGAAGTACGTGGGCTGCGATGATGATGATGATGATATTTCTTAATTTAAGAAATACTCTATCTGTGTGTCAATTTTCATCCAAATCTGGTCAACAGTTTACGCATGATCGAGTAAGAAAGGTCCAAATAACTTCACAAATTTTTATATTTGAATATTACTTCCACCCTTGTAGTTTAAATTCACGTGGAAACACGTTGATAAATATGGCCATCCTTAGTCGCTGATAATAACATTATCCATGATAGGTTTCCATTGGTGAAAAAGAATAATATTGATCAAACGACCGTTGTTTCACCCACGTAGACCCCATTCCCATGCGAATGCCGAGATAAAAATTGCCTATGTTACTCGCTGATATTGTAAGTCTACATAGGTGGAAAAAAAATTGTACTAACAAATCCCACACAAATATCCAAGATAAAAATTGCCTATGTTACTCGCTGATAACGTAGCTTCCTATTGTTGAAAGAATTTTAAAAATTGGTAAACATCCATCGGTTTCTCTCGCAGTTCTCGTTCCGGGCAAACACCAGGATGAAAATAGCCTTTATTTGTTATTCGCTGATAATGTAGATTTTCATTCGTAAATTAATTTTTATATCCATTAAATGTCCGTGATTTCACCCGCATTGTGCCCGGACCCGTAGGAATATTGGGATAAAAAATAGCCTAAATATGTTCATCATCATTTCGTCTCATATACGTCCCACTGCTGGGCTCGTGCCTCCTCCATAGTAGGAGGGAAATTAACCTTACTATACCATGCTGGTCATGCAGGTTGGTATAGGGTTTTGTTTCGAGTTTTCCATCTCTTGCATAGATGTCATATGCGTAATATATCCCTGAATTATCTCTTACGACACCCATGGGTAAGAGAGGAGGTGGTGAATTGTATTCTTACTCCGTCACCACACGGAATAAAACCTAAATATGTTACACGCTTAAAATTAGCTTTCCGTTAGTGAAATAATTTTAAAGTCGATTAAATTCTCACAGTTGCTCCAGCCACACCGGGATAAAATATAGCCTTGGATAAAATATAGCCTAAGTTATTCCTTATGTAAGGCTTGGTAGACCTGGTGGTAAAGTATTATCAGTATCAGTCCAGCCGTTTTGAAGATTACCCGTATCGAATAGACAGACAAAAAAATTGAGCCGTTTTTAGGGTTTCGTACCCAAAGGGTAAAAACGGGACCCTATTACTAAAACTTCGCTGTCTGTCTGTCCATCTGTCTGTCACCAAGCTGTATCTCAAGGACCGCAATAGCTAGACAGTTGAATTTTTTACAAATTATGCATTTCTGTTGCCGCTATAACAATAAATATTAAAAACAAAATAAAATAAATATTTAAGGGGACTCCTATACAACAAACCCAATTTTCCCCTTTTTTATAGATAATGGTACGGAACCCTTCGTGCGTGACCCCGACTCGCACTTGGCCGGTTTTTTAGACGTAGGTATCGTGCAAATAATTGTGTGAGCATAAATAAAACCTATTATTTTGACAACAAATAGACGCTTCAAATTTGTTTATTTCTAAAGATAGAAAATTGGATTAATATCTTGATTTTAACTTACTGTCTGGTAGCGGCTAGGAATATTATAACACTTTCATTGTTTGTGGGTGTCGCAAAATACTACTAAGACAAAGATTTACATTGACCTGGACCAATTGGTGATGCCATCTAGCCAGCTATGTCGTTTGGCAGGCAGCTGGTCATAAAATGTTGCTAAAAGAACTTTTGCAATACATCTACGATGGCAGAGGACCAAATACATATTGCGTCGATCCAAAGTAATCTTAATAAGCGAGCATTAAGAAAAAATAATGGGGTAACCCAAGAAAGCCGATCATGTACTAAAATGATCGTTCCTAGGCTCAGTGATATCGGTTTTACGCTTTTCACCTCCTTAGGGGTAAAATTACAAAAACTCTTTTTTAGTGAGCACTTTCCCCAAGAAAGAGAACTTTGTACAAAATTTCACGTTTCTAGTAGGGATGTGACTTGGAGGGAAAATAATCGATTTTTTAAATAATCGATTTTTTGTTCTTCAAAATAAATCGATTATAAAATAATCGATTAATTAAAAATAAATAATCGATTATAAAATAATCGATTTTTCCCAACAGGATTATGATGATTTTTTTTAGGAAATGTGAGCTTCATCTTCTAATATAGTATGAAATACTACACGCAGTATTGTTATTACCTTCTTTTTTTAGGAAAATCTATTTAATTATAAAAATAATCGATTTTCTATTATTTTGATAATCGATTGTAAAAATCGATTATTACAAAAAAATCGATTAATAATCGATTATTATAAAAAGCGATTATTTTTTCACATCTCTAGTTTCTAGGCCTAATGATTTCGGATATACATTTTTGACCCCCATAGAGATTGAATTTCAAAAACTAATTTCTTAGAGCTCATTTACAATAAAAGAAGGAGAATCGCACAATACAGAGAACTACATAGTTTTACGTTCCTAGCCCCAATAGTTTCGGCTATACGATTTTCACCCCCTTAAGGGGTGATTTTCGCTCGCTGCTCGTGTACCCCAAGAAATACAACGGTGTAAAAAAAATTACGTTTCTAGGCCCAGTGGTTTCGGCTTTATGCTTTTTTGTCTTTTAGGGGTTAAATTTCATCCCCATATAAATGAAATTTCCAAAACGCTAAAATAAATATTTATTTATATATTATCAAGTGCCTTAATACAAAGATTCATGGTTTTATCATAGAAAATGATAAATTTGCATATTAAATGTCATCCCCTATTTCAACCCCTTATACCCATTTTTTCGCGATTTCTTTGCTAGAGCTTGTGTACCCTAAGAAATTCTACGGTGTAAAAAAAAAATTACGTTTCTAGGCCCAATGGTTTCGGCTTTATGCTTTTTTGTGTTTTAGGGGTTGAATTTCATCCCCATATAAATGAAATATCCAAAACGCTAGAATAAATATTTATTTATATATTATCAAGTGCCTTATTACAAAGATTCATGGTTTTTTCATCGAAAATGATAAATTTGCATACTAAATGTCATCCCCTATTTCAACCCCTTATACCCATTTTTTCGCGATTTCTTTGCTAGAGCTCGTGTACTCTAAGAAATTCTACGGTGTAAAAAAATAAATTACGTTTCTAGGTGCAGTGGTTTCGGCTTTATGCTTTTTTGTCTTTTAGGGGTTGAATTTCATCCCCATATAAATGAAATTTCCAAAACGCTCGAACAAATATTTATGTATACATTATCAAGTGCCTTAATACAAAGACTCATGATTCTATCATCGAAAATGACGAATTTCCATACAAAATGTCATCCCCTATTTCAACCCCTTATACCCATTTTTTCGCGATAAAAAGTAGCCTATGTCATTTCTCAAGCTTTAGTCCATCTCTGTACCAAATTTCATCAAATCGTGGTTTAGACGTGAAAACGTAACAGACAGACAGACAGACAGA
The DNA here is from genome assembly GCA_032191425.1 of Lymantria dispar. Lineage (NCBI taxonomy): Eukaryota > Metazoa > Arthropoda > Insecta > Lepidoptera > Erebidae > Lymantria > Lymantria dispar. Next base: position 22,612,466 of record CM063454.1, on the reverse strand, counting down.
CAGACAGAGTTACTTTCGCATTTATAATATTAGTAAGGATTATTAGGTGCCTGAATACAAAGATTCGTGGTTCTATCATGGAAAATGACGAATTTCCATACAAAATGTCATCCCCTATTTCAACCCCTTATACCCAATTTTTTGCGATGAAAAGTAGCCTATATCCTTTCTCAAGCTTTAGTCCATCTCTGTACCAAATTTCATCAAAATCGGTTAAGTGGTTTCGACGTGAAAGGCTATATGCTTTTCAACCCCTTAAGGGAGTGAATTTCTAAAAATCCTTTGCTAGTGCTCGTGCACCCCAAGAAATACGATGGTGTAAAAAAAAATACGTTTCTAGGCCCAGTGGTTTCGGCTGTATGCTTTTTGGTATTTTAGGGGTTGAATTTCATCCCCATGTAAATGAAATTTCCAAAATGCTTGAACCAATATTTATTTATTATCAGGTACCTTAATACAAAGATTCGTGGTTCTATCATCGAAAATGACGAATTTCCATACAAAATGTCATCCCCTATTTCAACCCCTTATACCCATTTTTTCGCAATAAAAAGTAGCCTATGTTCTTTCTCAAGCTTTAGTCCATCTCTGTACCAAATTTCATCAAAATCGGTTTAGACGTGAAAGACTATATGCTTTTCACCCCCTTAAGGGGGTGAATTTCCAAAAATCCTTTGCTAGTGCTCGTGCACCCTAAAAGATACGATGGTGTAAAAAAAAAATACGTTTCTAGGCCCAGTGGTTTCGGCTGTATGCTTTTTGGTATTTTAGGGGTTGAATTTCATCCCCATGTAAATGAAATTTCCAAAACGCTTGAACGAATATTTATTTATTTATTATCAGGTACCTTAATACAAAAATTCGTGGTTCTATCATCGAAAATGACGAATTTCCATACAAAATGTCATCCCCTATTTCAACCCCTTATACCCATTTTTTCGCAATAAAAAGTAGCCTATGTCCTTTCTCAAGCTTTAGTCCATCTCTGTACCAAATTTCATCAAAATCGGTCAAGTGGTTTAGACGTGAAAGCGTAGCAGACAGACAGACAGACAGACAGACAGACAGACAGACAGACAGACAGACAGAGTTACTTTCGCATTTATAATATTAGTAAGGATAATACGGTTGGCAAAAATGTTTTATGTCTTAAATATAGCGCTGAATACTTCAATTAACTGCCAAATTGAACAATTTATAATAGTTTTTCTCTTAAAAATATTGATTTAATCTAGCCAGGTTTTAATTGCTATAATTTTTTTTTTTTTATTATTTAAATAGTTGCTCGTTGGTGTCGGAAATGTAGTGAGAGATTAAATATTGCATATGCGTTGATGTAATAAGAGATTAAATATTACATATACCATTCATACAATAGAAGGAAAACTCGAAATGAAACCCTATACATACACGTCTGACTAGTGTGGTATAGTATGCCAATTTCTCTCAAATTGTGGCGGAGGCTCGAGCCCAGTAGTGGCAGTGATTGCCAGTTAAGGTGCTTTGCAGTTGTGATTATACTTACATTATATAAATCACGCTGTATGTATTAGATTTTTGCTGTTGTATAGATGTGTTCCTATAGTTTATTCCTATAGAAATATGTTTAGCATTACACATAGATCAAAGATGAGAAATAATTATGTTGATACATTTTCACCGCATTATCTATACTAATATTATAAAGAGGAAAGATTTCTATGTATGTCTGTAATGAATCGGCTCCGAAACTATTGGACCGATTTCAAAAATTCTTTCACCAATGGAAAGCTATACTATCAGGGAGTATTCTATATTTTATCCCGGTATTCCCACGGGAACAGGAACTACGCTGGTAAGGCGACTGAAACCGAAGCGAAGCGAGGGCGAGTTGCTAGTTAAGCAATAAACAAAGAAAGATGTGATCATGGGTGTCGAGGTGTATAAGTTGAATGATATTTTAAAAATCGCAGAGAACCATGAGAAGCGGTTGACGCATGACCGTTCTATCTAGTATTTACGACGAAAGACTTGTCTAAAGGTGGTTTCATTTCAACTTTTGATTTTCTTGCATAAACCTATTGTGTATATTTAATCCCTTAGTAACCTTTTAAGATAACCACGGTCAAGAGAGGATCTACCGAAACAATCTAAAATTTAAATTTATATACAATAAATACTAGCACAGAATAAATAATAGCACATCTATAAATCCCGACGTACGACCACCAACGATTTCAAAGTTGACTTAACTCCGTGAATTGGCTACCAATCAGTAAGTTATTTCGGGTACAAGTACTTCCGTTGTGCAAACATTTTCACATAAATATTTGTGGTAGATAATGGCCAAACAAACTTGGATCCTAGTCGCACTCAATTCTAGTGAAACGGACGAGGGTATGCATTAAATATTTATGTTTATATCCTGTGGTCCGCAGAAAGTAGTACTCCGTATCATAACAACAGATTTAAGTTGCAGAGATGTTATGAACTTAATAAACTTAGGAACGTGACATACAATCATACAAAATATCCAGCAAATAAATTTCCGTGTGGTGACGGAATAAGAATACATTTTAACACCCTCTTTCTTTACCCATGGGTGTCCTAAAATACGACTAAGGGATTAAATATTCATATAACATTTATGTAAGAGAAGGAATACTCGAAATAAAGCCCTATAGCATCATATCTAAACAGCCTGGTATAGTAGGCTATTGAGGATAAGGCTCGAGCCCAACAATAGGACGTATATAAGCTTATATGATCATCATCAATGATGAACATCACTAAAAGAAGGAAAACTCGAAATAAAACCATATGGCTAATCCACCTGGCCAGCGCAGTGCAGTAGACTTTTCCCTGATACAGGTCGCTCTTTCACAACCGGAACATGTTATATATGGACCGAGATTAAAAAGAAGATCAACTTTTACTTTGTTTATTTTTTCTACATGTATTTTTCAGGATTTTAGGCCTTCCTCCTTTTATGCCTGCACTTTAAATATTTTTCTGCTTTCGTCATAAGAGATATTTAAAGTTTAACAAGTAATCGCAAAAGAAAATGAGGTCATATAGAAAAATATTGTTATCTCTAGACATTTCTCCTTTTACGATTCACGCGGGAAAATAAGGGTTTGATATTTGTTTCAAGTCCCTATAATACTATTTATGGGTATCATATGATAGGGCTTTATAAGTAGAGTAGAGAGTGCGTGGCAGATCATGAAGCTTAGATAGTTTACACTTTAAAACTATCTAGGCATCTAATCAAAACGTAGAATAATATTTTAGGTAACGAAAACTTGAAAATAAAACGTTTAAAAAATTACTTTGTTTCAATTTTTTTAATAATAATTATTAATTGTACAAGCCAAATAAAATCACATTACAGTTACATTATATTCTGTTTACAAATGAGGTATAGCAGGTAATGTAAAAATAATGCCTGAATCATAAACACGGTTTAAATCCCTGTGTTTTCGGAAACGGTATTCCTTTTTTAATAAAGTGAACTGTTGAAATTGATACCAGTATAAATTATTAAACCAAAATTACACAAAATAAAAAAAATAAAATGAAAGATAACGTAGTCAATGTAGATGATGTAGACAATGCATTAAAACCTAAGGAATAATTACGTAGTACCTAAAATTAAAGTCGTTGGAGCGAAAAAGATACTCGGGGTCTCTTTGTGTGCTTTATCGAATCTTTAATGGGTAGTACCTTGAACTTGCCCTGGACTTGGTACCTATGTATCCTTTCTTATCACTTTATATCTTAGTAAGATTTACCCACGCTACCTGGAGACGATATTGTACGTTTTGAGCCCAGGTACAGCAGACTGGAATTAATTGACTGCTGTGTTCTTTCCCAAGCGTTAAGATACGTCCTTTTTTAAACATGATTCAAGAAAATGTCTTATTTTACGACTTAGTTGTTGGTATTGCTGAAGTACATGAGCGGCACTTAAAATCAGATAAGATAATGAATTTAGATTCAGCTATAATTTTTATTAGTATAAGGAATTAAGGCATTCTGAGTATCTGTATGTATCCTAACATAAGATAACATTTATACTGTACGAGGTAATTCCACTCTAATGTTATTTAAACTTCTCTGCAAGCTACACACTTAACTTACTTCATCGTGTATTGTGATATTTAACGACGTATATAACTAAAGACTTTATAATTATATTACTCTAGAAGACTTTATTTATACTTTCTTATAATAATAACTATTTATTTAGGCTGCAGATATTTTTGCACGTTAGATTTTAATTTTAATGATGATTAGATCATGGTTAGAATTAAATACTTGATTTTTTACTAATATTTACGAAGAGAATTAGGTACAGTTACATTTTTCTCCTAAATATAAATGATAATTTAGTTCTAGATGGTTATAACTTAATGTTTGTTTTCGTCTAAAATTATGCTGGTACACGAATAACGTTACTTGAAGGCATAGCGTTAATAAGTAGATGGTAACTTACGCAAGGTTGAAGCATCTACATAATTTGGTAATGAGACCAAAACTCGTTTCCTTAATTATCATAAATTCAATTAATGTATAAAATATATTTCTTTAACTGTGCTTTTATTCAGTATAAAATAAAGTTATTTCTGTTTTGCAAAGTACTAATAATAATCCATTGAAAGACCTTTTGACAAACTTTCTCTCTAGATTTACTTTCAATGCTCCTTAAATACCAATCACTGTTATTACAACTTTAAAAGTACGTACATATATAGATACAGTTAATCTTTGAGGCTAATGTGCTGACTTAGGTAGCGAGGTGAAAATTGAATTTATGTAGACTACGCAAACGCTGTTTACTCTACGATGCGTTTTCCTATCTAAAATACTTTTAGATCTAATCTAAAGCAAATATTCAACTCCTAGCTTTTTTATGCTTAGAATTCAAATTTATTTAAACTCGAATGATATTGATAGTATTGATTAGATAGAATCTTACGTAGTTAAAGTTTGTTAAAGTTTTTCAGCTCGAACGTTTTTTTTAATGTTTAGAATGTAATAATATAAATGTGTCTGATATACCGACGTTTACCTTATGACATTTTCCTCCTAACGAAGTAGGGATAGTGGGATAAATTGACTTGCTTTTTTGGCTGGTTGGTGATTCGGTTTGGTGTTTTTACCTGGTGCTTACTCAGTCATTTTTAAAAGTACCACAGGCAAGTAAGAGTTTGAGACACATTGTATTTCTAACTCATCACGACAAGGGTAATATCATCATCATCTCAGTCCATACACGTCCAACTGTTGGGCTCGGACCTCCTTCACTGTGGGAGGGAAATTGACTTACTATACCATGCTGATCAGACAGGTTAGAATAGGGTTTTCTTTCGAGTTTTCCTTTTCTTGTGTAGATCATCATTCATCATCATCATTTCAGCCTATCGCCGTCCACTGCTGGACGTAGGCCTCCCTCATGTTGCGCCACAATGAGCGGTCCTGTGCCGCCTGCATCCAACGACGCCCAGCTACTTTCACTAGGTCATCGGTCCACCTAGTGGGGGGGCGTCCTACACTGCGTCGTCCGATACGTGGTCGCCACTCGAGAACCTTTCTTCCCCAGCGGTTGTCGGTTCGTCGAGCGATGTGGCCTGCCCACTGCCACTTCAGCGTGCTAATTCTTCGTGCTATGTCGGTTACACCCGTTCTTCTGCGGATTTCCGTATTCCGGATTCTATCTCGCAGAGAAATCCCGAGCATAGCCCGCTCCATAGCACGCTGAGCGACTTTGAGCCTTGATATGAGGCCTACATTTAGGGACCACGTTTCCGTGCCGTAAGTCATCACTGGTAACACACACTGGTCGTAGACCTGTGTTTTCAAACACTGAGGTATGTTGGACGAGAAGATCCTCTTAAGTTTCCCGAACGCTGCCCAACCGAGTTGGATTCGTCAGCTGATCTCTTTCTGGACTGTTTGTCCTAGGTAAACATAGTGATCGACAACTTCAAGAATCGCATTGCCAACTAGGACCGGTACAGGAATGACGTGGGCATTTGACATGACTTTCGTCTTGTCCATGTTCATTCGTAAACCCACTAGTTGAGATACCCTGCTGAGATCATTGAGCATTGTGCCAAGGTCCTCCATGGATTCTGCCATAACGACTATATCGTCCGCAAATCGAAGGTGAGTGATGTATTCGCCGTTAATGTTGATGCCGAGTCCAGTCCAGTCTAAGAGCTTAAAGACATCTTCCAGTGCAGTGGTGAACAGTTTCGGAGAGATGACATCTCCCTGTCTCACGCCTTTCTGCAACTGGATCGGTTTCGTACTCTTATCCCGGATACGGACTGACATTGTGGCGTTCCTATACAAACACTTCAGCACTTCGATATAGCGATAGTCGATTTGGCACCGCTGAAGGGACTGCAGCACCACCCAAGTTTCGACTGAATCAAAGGCTTTCTCATAGTCCACAAACGCTAACAGGCACAGGGGCCGATTATACTCCTCGGTCTTTTGTATAATCTGCCGAAGCGTGAGGATATGGTCTATGGCCTTTTCGGAAGCCGGCTTGTTCGGGCGGCTGGAAGTCATCGAGCTTGCGCGAGAGTCGATTGGTAATGACCCTCTTGTGTAGATATTATATGCAAATTTTATCCCTTAAGCATCTTTTACGACACCCACAGGCAACAGAGGGACACCTACGGGCGAAAAAGGGGCACAAGTATTATATTTAACAAGTATTTTTTTATTAGAAGTGATTATTGCCAAGCAGAGTTTCACATGCCCAGTCAGCAGCACATATCAACTGTAGTAAGATCAAAAATGTAATAGCACTTGAGAACTGGGGTTTAAATGCCTAAATATTAGTAGTATATATATACTTAGTCTTTGAATTGCAAATGTGTGGAAGTCTTATTTCTATTTACTGTTACCCTACATACGCCATTACGTTAAATACTATGAACACTAATAATAACATACAGGAATTAAATAGTGAAAAGATCGCTAACAGAGTAGTGATAGAGTAAGATTAGATTTCACCACCCCTTTTCTTGCCCGTGGGTATCGTACATGATACGGCTAAGGAATACATCATTCAACATCATTTCGGCCTATCGCCGTCTATTGCTGGAGGCCTACGCCTCCCTTATGTTACACTACAAAGTGCAATCCTATATCTAATGACGCCCAGCAACTTTCACCAAGTCATCAGTCCACCTAAACCTGCGTCTTCGATACGTGGTCGCCACTCGAGAACCTTTCTTCCCCAGCGGTTGTCGATTCTTCGAGCGATGTGGCCTGCCCATTGCCACTTCAGCGTGCTAATTCTTCGTGCTATGTCGGTTACACCCGTTTTTCTGCGGATTGCGGTATTTCGGATTCTATCTCGCAGAGAAATCCCGAGCATAGCCCGTTCCATAGCACGCTGAGCGACTTTAAGCCTTGTTATGAGGCCTACATTTAGGGATCACGTTTCCGTGCCGTAAGTCATCATTAGTAACACACACTGGTCGTAGACCTTTGTTTTCAGACACTGATGTATGTTGGACGAGAAGATCCTCTTAAGTTTTCCGAACGGAATACAACATGAGCATAACATCCATGCAAGAGAAAGAAAACTCTAAATAAACGCTATACCAACTCAGCGTGGTATAATAGGTCAATTCGCCTCCTATAGAGGAGGCTCATCCCCAACAGGGGAACATATATGAGCTGAGATGATGATAATGATCCCTAACATAGGGCATTTATAAAAAACAGTCAAACTAGATTTATTTTGAGAGGGTTTTCCTCAGGGAGTATTTCGTCGGGAGCACTGACGTCAAGTCACCTGCTCCGGTGGTCGGCCCAACGACGAAGGCGACGTGTCATGGGTGGGTTATGGCTGTCGCCCCGGACGGAGTGGAGCGAAGAGCGCACCGACCATAACCCACCCCCAAAAATAAAAAAGAAACTAGATTTATTTTCATACTCTTTTGGTGGATTATAAATTTATGTTATTAAATATAGATTTAGATAGAAATATAGATTAGATATCGTAAATTTGAACAACTATTTAAACAAAATTGAAAGAAATTACAGTACGCAAGTTGAATAATGAAAATATGAAAAATAATTCACTATCACTGTTTTTTACGTGTTGAAGGTATTTTAATCAAAGTGTAAGATTTTGTAAACACTATCGTAATTATATAATTCATCATCATCCTCATCATTTCGGCTCATATACTCTCTCACTCGTCTCACTGATGAGCTCGAGCCTCCTTCATAATAGGAGAGAAATTGACCTTACTATACCATGCTGGTCAGACATGTTGGTATAGGATTTTGTTTCCAGTTTTTATCTCTTGCACAGATGTCATATGCGTAATATATCCCTTAGTCGTCCTTTACGACACTCACGGATATGAGTGTGGTGAATTTTATAAATATTATTGTAAATAAGCGTGGGGTGCTCGACTTGCGAAAATGTTGCACAAAAAAAAGCGGATTATTGCATTGACATCGGTCTTTGATAGATGTGCAAAGTTTAAAGTAAATCTGATCGCACAAAGTAGGGCAAAATGAAGGCTCAAAGGTGGACGTTACAAACAAACATACAGGTGAAGCTAATAAAAGAGTGTTAAAAACTATACAAGGGAGGAAAAACTCGAAATAAAATACAATACCAAGATGACTGACATACTGGTCATATATAATATAGTAGATCAATATCCCTCCTATTGGAGAGAGGGCTCGGACCCACCAGTAGAATGTATGTGTACGAGCAGAGATGATGATGATGATGACAATGAAGTAATATTTATACTTCACATTATGCACTCCAAAAAAAAAAGCAGAATATATGTACATAAATATTTAATATATTTAAATCAGATAAATTCATCATCATTATCAGCCTATATATGTCTCGCTGTTGGGCTCAGGCCTCCTCCGTAACGGGAGGGGAATTAACCTATTATTCCACGCTGGTCAAAAGTGTTGGAATAGGGTTTTGTTTCGAGTTTTCCTTCTCTTGCATAGATGTTATATGCTTATTATATCCCTTAGTCGTCTTTTACGACATCCATGGGCAAGATAGGGAGTAGTGAATTGTATTCTTACTCCGTCATCACACGGACAAAATCAGATAAATTGCTCACCAACTATTCTAGATTATTTTAGATGTTGTATCGCACAGGTTGTCTTTAACGACACCCACCGACAAGAAAGAGGTTGGTGAATTGTATTCTTACTCCGTCACCATACAGAAGTTATTTCAGTTGATTGTAATTATCATTAGAATGGCCTTACTTTAGCTTTTAAGCATTCATATTTAATATACAACGCTAATGGATGGCCGGACAAATCATTCAAAATATAATGTGCCATAATAGTCTGCGGCTTATTCCATAAGTAGAATATCTAAATACATTCCTTTTTCTGTCTATAAATATTTACAATTACCATGTTATTTATCTGAAATAGTCAGTTTATCAAGCCAAAAGGACAAAAAAAAACAAATTAAACTACCATTTTATAAAAGTTTTTTCAATTTTGGTTTTGAATAAATTGTATGTATCTAGAGATCTATGGAACTTCAAAATTATAAATACAATGAAACAAACATTACACGCTGATAACGTTTAAATATTTATTTTGAGACATCTTTCTTCGTACTATCTTTGAAAAAATCGCAGACCCCATACTGCCAACCATAACATTAATTCTCTATGTGACTAAACTATTTAAGCAAACGTTTTCGACTTTTATGAAGTTATTAAATATTCAACTCGCATACTGCATTCACATCTCCTCATATTGCTACGTTCTTGAAGAAAAAAGAAAACTGAATACAGATGCCACAGCCTAAACTAATATTAGCTATAAAGGAGCAGCCATTAATATAAGCTTCAAAATTAACGGCCTTCCTTTTGGCCTTAAAATGAAATAAACTAAAAGATATATTATATATTTCTATGTAGAAATCGTTAACTAAGTTAAATTTGTCTCAATAATTTTACCTATCATTCCGTCGTTCGGAGGGAACACGATACGGAGTAGGTACTGAGATCTCATCCCTCCAGAGTTGACTGACCTCGCGTGAGCCTACGTTTTATAAAAAAGCTAGGAGAACCTACCATGTGTTTGTATTTTCAGTGCGACTGTAAAGCGTCAGTCGGCAACGAGCCGTAGTCGGCGTAGAACGTGTCTGTGTTACTTCGACAAAAGCTCAACGTCGCGTAAATAACTTCGATACTCAACACCAAAAAAATATTCGTTGATGCTCAAATTGAAATAACATTTAATTATTTGTATAAATATATTAAAACAGAAGTGACTCTTTATAAATTGTAATTATTACAGCAATTGAATCAATAATAATTTATTAACATATTTAAAGACAGCAAAATATTATACATATTGGATGTTACAGCTAATTTATATGAAATTGTATTAGTTACTCATGAGACTATAATCTCCACAGTTCAGAAACTTTCCTCGGTTATAGGACTAGTGAAATTATAAACAGTTTTGTGAGGACAGCATGTAGTGCAGATAATTATATTTTGGAAACAATCGAACGTCGGCCGTGTATGTGATACGTTTGTATGCTTTGATTGGCATTTTCCTGCAACGAGCGGAAGTCAACGATACGAGGTTCGAGTAAAACTAGAAGTCAGAAATAGAAACTTGCTTCAACAACAAAACGGTAACTAACGTTTGTATTTGCTGAACATGTTTATTATGGTAACATTCTCATTCTGATTGTATTAATAAACAATTATAACCACTTTTACACCTAAAGTTATGAATGAAAACAAACTTGAGTTGGATGTTTAGTATTTCAATTTGATTTCATACAACCTATTTTGGTAGCATGCATTTCTTACGTCAAAGCGTTATTGCTTTAACGAACGTTCTTTAACTTTGGAAATATGAATACTTTTGAAAAACTTGAAATTTAATAGTACTATGAAAATAGCTTGAATTACTTCAAAAGAATCATGCGAAAAAAGTAAGATTAATAATAATAATAAGATCCCCATGTAAGCCTTTCAAAGGACCAGGTATCTTCTCTTTTTAACAACGTGGAAGATGGCCGTGAAACTGGGAGATACAATATAATAATAATTTTTTATTTTTTTTATAATTTCTTTATTTATTTAAATTTTTTATTTTCTCACCACAATACATATGATAAAATTAATAATGCGTATTATTGATTTGTATAATTATATCTTTGTGACATGTATTATAATTTTAGATAAAATATACTTTGGTTTTATGTAACAAAGATTTTTAAATACGGTTTTTTAATTTCCTCTTTACGACCAAGGCATGCATTTTCAGTAATTAGTAGATGAAATTTTAGAATTACTTCATTTTTATAGCCTATATAAGTATATAAATACGAGCCTATTGTTGACCACCAGGTTCTCAACAATGGGAGTGTAATTGGCCAGCTCGGCCACATTGATCAGACGGATTTGTTTAGTTTGTTATTTCCTGCAGTGTTGTTATCTACTTATATTTGTTAGATGAATTTTCCAAAAACTGTGTGAGAAAATGGGACTTTAAATTGTATTCTTACACCGTCACCGCAGGGACAATTACTTTATAAATAAGGAACTTATACCTACTAATTTTGATGTTATAAATTAAATATCAGGCAGTGTTTTGAATAATCAGCTATTGTAATAGAGTTGACCGTCTTGTTATTATTTATGATTACCGGATCGCTTTTGTTACTCATATTACAAAAGCTTCAAGTTTCATTATTTGTTCACTGTATACGTAATAAATCCCTTGTCATATTTAGGTCTTCCTTTTGATGTATTCTGTTTAGTTATGGCCTTATTAAAACGACTGTAGCCTTTTGAGTTCAAGTTCATATTAGTACATTTCGTTATGTTTAGTATAATTATTCAAATGATTTTTAACCGACTTCAAAAAAGGAGAAGGTTCTCAATTCGTCTGTATGTATGTATGTATATAAGTTATTTTGGTTTGATATTATGCGGGTATTACGTTATAATTGAAATGATATTGTTTTTACGTCTTTTATCGCATTTTAATTAACTTTTGAAACTACTTAAGTTTAATTTCGAAAACTTCAGCGTTCATGGTAATAGGAGAACCGAAAATAAAAATTTAATTTACAAACGATAAAATTCGTAAATCTAGATTTATTTCAATTATAAATTAATTATTATTACCTATATATATGTGATAAATTTAGAATTCTCTTTCAGCCTGTTTTCTCTTCATTCAAACTCTTCTCAAATGTCCCTCTATTGCGCACGAGCCTCTTTTATAAAAGGAGGGAAATAGACCTACTATACCACACTAGTCAGATGTGTTTGTGCAGGGTTACATTTCCATTTTTCCTTCTCTTGCATAGCTTTTATACAAATGGGCAAGAAATGGATTGTATTCTTACTCTATCATCACACAGATTTTTAATCTTATCTACGTAGTAATCGATGTCTAATGAACATAAACATGTCATATGACTGTAATGACTGACTCTAACGTGCCTTACATTCTATTCTTGATGGGCAGTTCCATTTTCAGGCTGTCGGTCCCATTGTCTTCAAGCCAAAGTAAAAATATCCTATATGGAACAGATTAAATCATCATTTGTTATACTTACCTTTTTGGCTATTACACAAGAATCTCTTACGAATGGGCAAGATATGTACGAATATACACTTTTGATTGCTTTTTTTTCCGTGTGGCAACGGAGTAAGAATACAATACGCATATAACATCTATGCAAGCGAAGGAAAACAAGAAATAAAATCCTAAAACAACACGTCTGACCAGCATGATATAGTAAGGTCAAATTCCCTCCTATTGTGGAAAAGGCTTGTGCCCAAGAATGTGACGTAAATGGGTTGAAATGATGTCCAACCTATAGGGCTTGATAAAAATAAAAAGAGAACTTATTTTCGAGTGTGATTCTTTTTTTAGAGTAAGAAAGTTTTAAAGTGCATTCTACCATTCTAGGCTGGTAGATGCAGCCAAAATTATTACTGGGTATCCTAATTTCTTCCTCGTCATCATCGCCACGGCCTACTGATGGACTCAAGCCACCTCCTTAATGGAAGGGAAATCGATCTATTAAATCAAGCTAATTAGACGAGTTAATATAAAGTTTTAACCAAATTTTCTTTCCCTTGCACAGATGTTATCTGTATATTGTAGTCTCTTAGTCGCCTTTTACGACACCCATGAAAAAAATTGGAGCTGGTGAATTATATTTTTGCTTCGTCACCATACGGAAAATTCCGTCATCAGACTGACAAAATTTAAATCTCGTAAAATAAATTTAGCTCTAAATTCTTCTTCTTTGGCGGTATCACTCTTGACAGAGTGGTCGTGGTCATCATTTCAGGTGTTGGTGGCAAGCTTCACAACACGCCGCCACTCCTCTCTGATGGCCGCTTTCCTCGTGCATTCAAGTAGCGATGATGAACCATGTACTGCCGCTTTTATCTGGTCAGTCCATCTCATAGGCGACCTTCCCCGTGGCCTGGTACCCTCAACCCTTCCCTGGATCACAAGTCGCTCAATAGCCACCTCACCCCGGCGGCATACGTGACCAAAAAAGGTAAGGTTACGGGACTGTACCAAAGATGATAGACGCTGCTTGATTCCGAGTTCTCGAAGTATAGATTCGTTGGTACGGAATTCAATCCACGATACTCCAAGCATTCTCCTCCAGCACCACATCTCTAGAGCGTCTATCTTCCTTTTCTCCACTTCCCGCAAGGTCCACGTTTCTGCAGCGTACAAAAATATGGGGAATACAAGTGCCCGAACTAGCCGGATTTTTGTGGCTCTATATATGTTACGGTTCCTCCATATTTTCCTCAATTTGTCCATTGCAGACCTGGAAATTGCCATACGCCTCTTCACCTCATCGATACATCCACCGTTGTTCGTAATTCGTAATTTAGCTCTAAATACCAAGGCACTTTATGTACGATCGATGACTTCAGAAAACAGCTGGTATTTACGTTTTTACTACTGTACTCCGGAGTAAGTCAATGTTCAATGCGAAAAGCTAACGGTCATCAATTTAATGGCAGGCCGCGCAAAGGAGAGCTTAACCTTATTCGCATTTATATTGTCATGGATACCGCAAGACGTATCAGAAAAAAAGGAAGACAATTTCATCATCATCATCATCGCAGCCCGCATACGTCCCACTGTTGGGCTCGGGCCTCCTCCACAATAGGAGGGAATTCGACCTACTATACCATGCTGGTCAGACATGTTGTTATAGGGTTTCATTTCGAGTTTTCTTTCTCTTGTCTCCTTATCATTATCTCTGCTCATATACGTGCCACTGTTGAGCTCGAACCACCTCCACAAAAGAGGGAAATCGACCTGTTTATTGTACCATGCTGGTCAAACGGTTTGGAATAGGGTTTTATTTCGAGTTTTCCTGCTCTTGAATCAATGTTATATGCATGTTTAATCCCTTAGTCGAAATCAATACGTCTGACCAGCGTGATTATAGTAGGTAAATTTTCCTCAAATTGTGGAGGAGGCCCAAGCCCAACAGTGGGATCTATGCGAGTCGAGATGAAATAAAAAAATAAATTCTTTGGCGTTGTAAGATTACTGCAATAATCTATACCAATAAATAAAATTGGAGTGTCTGTTTGTAATGTCAAAATAATAGGCTTTTTTCATGCTCATACGGTTATTTGCACGACACCTATGCCTAAAATAGCAATTAAAAAATTTTTGTCTGTCTGTCTGTCTGTTTGTTCCGGGTAATCTTCAAAACGGCTGGACCGATTTCAAAAATTCTTTCACCAATGGAAAGCTATAATATCAGGGCGTAAACTAGGCTATATTTTATCCCGGTATTCCCACGGGAACGAGAACTACGCGGGTAAAACGACTATAACCTATAACCGAAGCGAAGCGAGGGCGGGTTGCCAGTGTATGTATATAATGATGTGTTAGAATGTTAACTGATTGTTAGAATTCACAGTTGACTGACAATAGGTGATTATTTTTATACTATTTCGTATTGGATCTAGTAAGATATATTTTCCTTACATAATTCTGCCTTTTCTATTACATATTCTTATATATAGTCAACTTATATTATATATATACTTATATATGGTCAAATTATAATGTCTAGGAAACAAGATAGAAATAAAATTACTTTCTATACCATCAATCCTTCCATCCATCCATCAGCCAATAGACATGCACTACTAGACAGAGGCCTCCCCATGGGCATGCCACTCGGAAAGGTCCTGTGCCACTTGCATCCAACAGTTCCCTGGGACTTTGAAGATGTCGACAGTCCACATAGCATTAGATCGTCCTACGCTGCGTCAGACGATTCGTGGTCGCCACTCAAGAACCTTTCTTTCCCAACCTGTGTGGTCTGCCTATTACTATTTCAACGTGCTTATTATTATATCGGTTACAGCCGTTTTTCTAAGAATTGCCGTATTTCGTATTTTATCACGTAGAGAAATATAAAGCATAGCCCTCACTATAGCACGTCGATTCAAATTATTTGTATCATCATAATCGAGATAATCATATCAGCTACCAGACGTTCCACAGCTTCGCTCAAGCCTTCTTCATAATACAAGAGAAATTGACTACATATACCTGGTCAGTCGAATAGGTTTAAAGCTTTATTTCGAGCCGTCTTTCTCTTACAAAGATGTTATCTGCATAAAATATCGCTCTCGTCATCTTCTACGATACCCACAGGGAAGATAGGGAGTGGTGAATTATATTCTATTTCAGCTACCACACGTGTAAACTCTTTTCTTTTTATTAAATTCAATTTATTTTTGTCGAAGCGGTAATTATTATTCGAAGGCAAACTTAAACGATTTATCATATCTAATGAGCAATGTATATGCTTACATATTGACAATTTTGTATACTATCCTAAAATAACTAAATCGTCTACCGTATATGGGACCACATTGTCAACAGTAATCTATCTACAGTTGCGTTCTGATCCATTCTTCACGAAAGGGAGCGGCCTAACAAAGGTCTATAAGCTACAGTATCACTTACAATTAGGTGTGCTGTTTGTTCGTTTACTACCAAGAGCTATAAAAGAGAACAGTCTATGACCAATCCTCGCACTAAGTGAATAAACATCCAAATGATCTATGAATTTGCTTTAATCTGTAAAATAATAAAAACAAAGTTATGCCTATATCTAGATATTAATATCGCGTAACAGTTTTATTTATATTTTATCTATACAAAGGTAACATCATGACTTAAATTAGATTTCACAGTTCGCTTGACTTTTCACTCTTAAGTTCAGCTAAGCTGATTGGAACGCTATGGCCAATAAAAAGATCCATCGAAAAATTGTGCGTTTTTATTTTGAATTGTTACTTAAATTCCTATGTACATATGTTATGTATGTTTGTATATTTGTATGTATGTTTTGTATACAACATGTCGATGTCTCTTGCGATCCAAAAATTTAAGTAATATCAGTATATGCTATTAAACAAATATGTTAAATGGAAAAACAAATAATATTATTTGAAAAGTGACCTTGGATCTTTTTACGAGCGTTTAAAAAGCTATTAAAATACTTTTCTATCGCACACAATATTGACTAACAATAAGTAATATACTCATAGGTGTAAGGTATAAATCAATATTCCGTTCGCGTAGTAACTGAACTAAGAAAATAATATTTCAACATTCCCTTTCTTTCATTGGGTCCCGGTTAATCTACTACTAATGGAGAAAATAAATAAGAACATTTTCTTAATTAATTTATTCATTATTCGATGATACAGCTTATTCTAGAGGACTTCTAGGATACTGTATTTTCATTTAATCTTCGGCGTCCCTACTCCGTGAACTCGAATGTCTTTTGTACTCCGTCGGCGTCGTCATATTTCTTTAAAACAACTTCTTAGTAATATTAGAACATGTAATGATGATATAACTGACGATATTTCGTATTGTGTTAAATTCCGTTGTTATATAGGTACGCTACAATGAACACGTTTCGTCTAAAATTGTATAAGCAAATATTATGTTATTAACCACATATTACGTCGAGACTAACATATTCATTTGTACATTTGTGGAACATGATATATCATATATATGCATATAATCTACTTCCTAATAACAACAGTTATATTTGCCCAAGGTCTTTCCAGAATTTTGCAATGGTAGGTTGACACTTAAAAGCAATGCATTCAAGGTTAGCTATGAGATTTATATAAGCTTCTATGAATGTGTGCTTATAGTTATAATAAGTTATTAGGACGCTCCAGGATGAGAAAATATCACCATAATTTCAGCCTATCGCCGACCACTGCTGGACGTAGGCTTCTCTCATGTTACGCCACAGAGTGCGGTCCTATGCCGCCTGCATCCAACAACGTCCAGCAACTTCCACCAGGTCGTCGGTCCACCTAGTGAAGGGGTCCTAACGCTGCGTCATCCGATACGTGGTTGCCCCTCGAGAAACTTTCTTCCCCAGCGGTTGCCGGTTCGTCGAGCGATGTGACCTGCCCATTGCCACTTCAGCGTGCTAATTCTTCGTGCTATGTTGCTCACACCCGTTCTACAATAATGTTTATATATCATTATCATTATTTAGACTCATATACGTCCCACTGCTGGTGTCAGGCCTCGTTCATAATGGAAGGGAATTTGATCTTAATATACATGAATAGCATGGTCAGGCAAGTTGATATAGGGTTTTGTTTCGAGTTTTCCTTCTCTTGCATAGATGTCATATGCGTATTAAATCTCTTAGTCATCTTTTATGACATTGAATTGTATTCTCATTCCGTCGCTACATGGATAACACACACGCACGCACGCACGCATGCACGCACGCACGCACCCATGCACCCACGCACGCACGCACACGCACACGCACGCGCACGCACGCACGCACGCACCCACGCACCCACGCACGCACGCACGCACGCACGCACGCACGCACGCACGCACACACGCACGCACGCACACGCACACGCGCACGCACGCGGACGCACGCGCACGCACACGCACACGCACGCACGCACGCACGCACGCACGCACGCACGCACGCACGGCAAATTTATTAATGAAATGTTATGCTAAATAATGCTTTATTAAAAACATATGTAATACAGAGTTCCGATTTATCGCCTTTAAATGAAAAATACTTTATATAAATATTAGAACAGGTTTTAGACAAGGTGCCTTACATTTTTAATTTGGGTCTCAGGATCAAGCGTAGATCCTAAAAGATAAACTTTTACCTGTTACTCAGAAGTTTTTGATTAAATATTAAATCGAGATGTCCGTGATAAAATCATTAAGTTATACTGCGATAACTTTAGTAGCAGTTTATAAAATATAATTGATGATGAATATACAGTATTATTTTATAATTACTTAAAGAGTATTCAAAATATTAAGAGATAACCGAAATATAATATAATTTTGGTCATATTCAAATTTGCGTAAACTAGACGCAGGATATTTTATTTTTCTAGAATAAAGACCGTGTGGTCCGTGCAGTGGCGGAGTAAAAATACAATTCACTATTCCCTATCTTGCCCGTGGATGTCGTAAAAGGCGACTAAGAGATATAATATGCATATAACATCTCTGCAAGATAAGAAAGAAAAACTAAATAAAACCTCATACCAACATGTCTGTACACCAGCATGGTATAGTAGGTAAATTTTCCTCCTATTGGGGAGGAGGCCCGAACCCAGCAGTGGGACATCTATGAGCTGAGACGAAGCAAAAGAAGAGCAATATGTGCTGTTTAGCGTTTTGGACATGTTTGTTTTGCAATATCTACCCTTTTCTGCCTGGGAGTAGGGTAAAAGGCAATTAAAGGATAAACCTACTAAAGACAATAATGTCACTACAAGAAAATAAAAATTCCAAATGAAATTCTACCAACCTCTTCTGCCAATGCATCACAGGTTAATTTCATTAATCTGGAGAAAACATGTGAGCAACAATGATATGTGGATACATGACGTATAAAATCTGAAAAATAAAGAGGAACCAAAAGCTTTTTACAGTTAATTGAAAACTTACCGTTTGTAATGTAAACTATAAATATTCATTTTTATTTAAAATATACATAAATAAAAACAATATACAAAATGTCGTAAGCAGGCACATATCATTTAATAAAATATTAGAATAGTTCTGTACCAAATACCCTTCAAACATCGACCCTCTAAAAGTTATCAACAGTAATTTAATTAAATAAATTATAATTAAACTAGCTTTTGCCCGCGGCTTCGCCCGCGTAAAGTTTACTTGAATATTGAACTATTATGGCAAAGAATATTATCGGCATAAAAAGTATTACATTTCTTAATTTAAGAAATACTCTATCTACGTGTCAATTTTCATCCAAATCTGCTCAACAGTTTAAGCATGATTGAGTAACAAACATCCAAATATCTTCAAAAACTTTCACATTTGAATATTACTTCCAGCCTTATAGTTCAGATTTCCGTGCAAATACGATGATAAATATGCCTTTCCTTAGTCTCTGATAACGTACTTTTCCATTGGTGAAAAAAAAAATTATATCAATCAAACACCCGCAGTTTCATTCACGTAGACCCCATTTTCATGCCAATACCGAGATAAAAAATGCCTATGTTACTCGCTGATATTATAAATTTACATGGGTGAAAAAAAAAAAAATATAAATCCCAGAAATATCAGAGATAAAAATTATGTTACTCGCTAATAACATAGGTAGCATTCCATTCATCATCATCATCTTGATCTTATCCCAATTACTTGGGGTCGACGCAATATGTCATCTGTTTTGACATATTGCAAAAAGTTTCGGCGATGACTTTTATGACCGGCCGCCTGCCTGACGTTAACCCTCCTTGGGAATGTAATCGTTGACCCAAATGGTACCAGATGGAGTTGGTCCGGGTCAATCTAGGGCTCTTAGTCGTCTTTTACGACACCCACGAGCGAAGCAAGGGTTGGTAATATTCGAAGCCTACCACACAGCACACAGCATAGGTAGCATTCCATTGATGAAAGAATTTTAAAAATTGGTCGACATCCCCCGGTTTAGTTCTCGTTCCCGGGCAAATACTGGGATGAAAATAGCCTTTATATGTTATTCACTGATAATATAGCTTTTCATTAGTGAATTAATTTTTAAAACCATTAAATTCCCGTGATTTCACCGGCATTGTACCCGATCCCGTAGGAATATCAGGATAAAAATAGCTTAAATATGTTACTGGCTTAAAAATAGCTTTCCATTAGTGAAATAATTTTAAAATCGACCTAATTCTCAAGGTTGCTCCAACCACACCGGGATAAAATATAGCCTGGGATAAAATGTAGTTTAAGTTATTCCTTATGTACGCCTGGTAGACCTGATGGTAAAATGTAATCAATATCGGTCCAGCCATTTTAAAGATTACCTGTAACGAATAGACAGACAGACAAAAAAATTTGGACCGTATTGTGTGAACATAAATAAAACCTATTATTTTGATAGACAAACAGATGCTTGAAATTGATTTATTTGTAGAGATAGAAAATTGGAATAATATCTTGATTGTAACTTACTGTCTGGTAGCTGCTAGAAATATTACCACGCTTTCATTGTTCGTGGGTGTCGCAAAATACTACTAAGACAAAGATTTACATCGACCTGGACCAATTGGTGATGCCGTCTGGCCAATAATGTCGTCCGCCAGGTCATAAAATGTTGCTGGAACCTTTGCAATATATCTACGATGGCAGAAGAGTACCTACATATCGCGTCGATCCAAAGTAATTAGGATAAGCGCAAGATAATGATGATATATCATTGGCTGGGTGTCTTCGACTATATGCGTATTATCCTTTTGGGGCAGCCCAAAATTGTTTCTTAGTGAGTGCTTACCCCAAATAACCGATCGGTATACAAAATTTCACATTCTTAGGCTTAGTATCTTTGGCTATACACTTTCACCCTCTTAGGGGTTGAATTTCCAAAAATTCTTTGTTAGAGCTCGCTTATCCTTGCCAAAAATTTTTTCATAGTGCTTGGTAAGTGAGCACTAAGAAAATCTTGGAGTAATCCAAGAAAGCCTGTACTAAAATGATCCTTCGTAGACTCAGTGATTTTGGTTAAACGCTGTTCACTCCCTTAGGGCTAAAATTGCAAAAATCTCTCTTTCCCCAAGAAAAGCAACTTTATACAAAATTCCATGTTTCTAGGCCTAATGATTTCGGCTATATATTTTGCATCCCTTTAGGAGTTGATTTTAATAAAATAATTTCTTAGAGCTCACTTACAACAAAAGAAAGAGAATTGCATAGAAAGTTTTACGTTCCTAGCACTAATAGTTTAGTCTATACGCTTTTCACCCCCTTCAGTGGGTGATTTTCCAAAAATCCTTTGCTAGTGCTCGTATACCCCAAGAAATAAGACGATGTAAAAAGAAAATACTTTCCCCTATTTCAACCCCTTATACCTATTTTTCGCGATAAAAAGTAGCCTTATATCCTTTCTCAAGCTTTAGTACATATCTGTACCAAATTTTATCAAAATCGGTTAAGTGG
The DNA here is from genome assembly GCA_032191425.1 of Lymantria dispar. Lineage (NCBI taxonomy): Eukaryota > Metazoa > Arthropoda > Insecta > Lepidoptera > Erebidae > Lymantria > Lymantria dispar. Next base: position 22,590,923 of record CM063454.1, on the reverse strand, counting down.
TTTCGACGTGAAAGGCTATATGCTTTTCAACCTCTTAAGGGGGTGAATTTCCAAAAATCCTTTGCTAGTGCTCGTGCACCCCAAGAAATACGATGGTGTAAAAAAAATACGTTTCTAGGCCCAGTGGTTTCGGCTGTATGCTTGTTGGTATTTTAGGGGTTGAATTTCATCCCCATGTAAATGGAATTTCCAAAACGCTTGAGCGAATATTTATTTATTTATTATTAGGTGCCTTAATACAAAGATTCGTGGTTCTATCATCGAAAATGACGAATTTTCATACAAAATGTCATCCCCTCTTTCAACCCCTTATACCCATTTTTTCGCGATAAAAAGTAGTCTATGTCCTTTCTCAAGCTTTAGTCCATCTCTGTACCAAATTTCATCAAAATCGATTTAGACGTGAAAGACTATATGCTTTTCACCCCCTTAAGGGGGTGAATTTCCAAAAGTCCTTTGCTAGTGCTCGTGCACCCCAAGAAATATGATGGTGTAAAAAAAAAATACTTTTCTAGGCCCAGTGGTTTCGGCTGTATGCTTTTTGGTATTTTAGGGGTTGAATTTCATCCCCATGTAAATGGAATTTTCAAAACGCTTGAGCGAATATTTATTTATTTATTATTAGGTGCCTTAATACAAAGATTCGTGGTTCTATCATCGAAAATGACGAATTTTCATACAAAATGTCATCCCCTATTTCAACCCCTTATACCCATTTTTTCGCGATAAAAAGTAGCCTATGTCCTTTCTCAAGCTTTAGTCCATCTCTGTACCAAATTTCATCAAAATCGGTTTAGACGTGAAAGACTATATGCTTTTCACCCCCTTAAGGGGGTGAATTTCCAAAAATCCTTTGCTAGTGCTCGTGCACCCCAAGAAATATGATGGTATAAAAAAAAATACGTTTCTAGGCCCAGTGGTTTCGGCTGTATGCTTTTTGGTATTTTAGGGGTTGAATTTCATCCCCATGTAATTGAAATTTCCAAAACGCTTGAACGAATATTTATTTATTTATTATCAGGTACCATAATACAAAGATTCGTGGTTCTATCATCGAAAATGACGAATTTCCATACAAAATGTCATCCCCTATTTCAACCCCTTATACCCATTTTTTCGCAATAAAAAGTAGCCTATGTCCTTTCTCAAGCTTTAGTCCATGTCTGTACCAAATTTCATCAAAATCGGTCCAGTGGTTTAGACGTGAAAGCGTAGCAGACAGACAGACAGACAGACAGACACAGACAGACAGACAGACAGACAGACAGACAGACAGACAGACAGACAGACAGACAGACAGACAGACAGACAGACAGACAGACAGACAGAGTTACTTTCGCATTTATAATATTAGTAAGGATTAGGTGCCTTAATACAAAGATTCGTGGTTCTATCATCGAAAATGACGAATTTTCATACAAAATGTCATCCCCTCTTTCAACCCCTTATACCCATTTTTTCGCGATAAAAAGTAGTCTATGTCCTTTCTCAAGCTTTAGTCCATCTCTGTACCAAATTTCATCAAAATCGATTTAGACGTGAAAGACTATATGCTTTTCACCCCCTTAAGGGGGTGAATTTCCAAAAGTCCTTTGCTAGTGCTCGTGCACCCCAAGAAATATGATGGTGTAAAAAAAAAATACTTTTCTAGGCCCAGTGGTTTCGGCTGTATGCTTTTTGGTATTTTAGGGGTTGAATTTCATCCCCATGTAAATGGAATTTTCAAAACGCTTGAGCGAATATTTATTTATTTATTATTAGGTGCCTTAATACAAAGATTCGTGGTTCTATCATCGAAAATGACGAATTTTCATACAAAATGTCATCCCCTATTTCAACCCCTTATACCCATTTTTTCGCGATAAAAAGTAGCCTATGTCCTTTCTCAAGCTTTAGTCCATCTCTGTACCAAATTTCATCAAAATCGGTTTAGACGTGAAAGACTATATGCTTTTCACCCCCTTAAGGGGGTGAATTTCCAAAAATCCTTTGCTAGTGCTCGTGCACCCCAAGAAATATGATGGTATAAAAAAAAATACGTTTCTAGGCCCAGTGGTTTCGGCTGTATGCTTTTTGGTATTTTAGGGGTTGAATTTCATCCCCATGTAATTGAAATTTCCAAAACGCTTGAACGAATATTTATTTATTTATTATCAGGTACCATAATACAAAGATTCGTGGTTCTATCATCGAAAATGACGAATTTCCATACAAAATGTCATCCCCTATTTCAACCCCTTATACCCATTTTTTCGCAATAAAAAGTAGCCTATGTCCTTTCTCAAGCTTTAGTCCATGTCTGTACCAAATTTCATCAAAATCGGTCCAGTGGTTAAGACGTGAAAGCGTAGCAGACAGACAGACAGACAGACAGACAGAGTTACTTTCGCATTTATAATATTAGTAAGGATTTGTAGCGATGTTAATTCTATTGAAGTCTATTGAGAAAAACTACTAGACTAGATTATTTGTAACTAGGTATGTAATAATATACTCGTATATAACAAGAGAAAACAGTTTTTCCAGAGTTCTGCAAGAAATTTTTGCATTATAAATATTTATAAAGAATAAACACCTTCACACCTTTACATAGTATAAAAAGAATCCACTAAAGCTGTGTTTAAGCTTAAATCTTATTAAACTACTCAGCAGATTTTTATGTGGTGTTCATCAATGGGCAGTATGATTCAAGAAGAACATTTATATCTATCGAGGGTTAGCGCCGTGCTGCATCACTATCAGATCGGTCACACATCGCGATGTAATAAAACAACACTTCGTTCGAATGGCTACTTTTAAACTATATTCAATAATTAACGTTAACACAAATTTTCTATTATAACTAATGATTTATGTATGCCGCCGGATAACTTAAGATTTAGGGAAACGCGGTGAATTTGATACAACCCGCCAGCAACAACGACTGATCGCTCTCAAGTCTTGTTCCCAACTGAGTATTCAACGGACCGCTCTCAATAACGAAAGCTCGGTAATATTTCAAACGTTAGCGGTCAAACGACAAACATCAAAAATCATTGCCAACGTTTGTATCGAATACACCCAAGTATAATACTTGACGTTTCCGTAATCGATTGATTTCTTAAAAACTATTAAGATATGGCGCTAGAGGTAGTGACGCTGCGACATATCTATAATACGTGCCTATTTTAGCAGAAATACATTTTTCAATGTTAATAAATTTCATATATTATTTATAAATAATATATAAAATTTATTACTTAATTTTATTTACATTTTTAGAACACGTAATGACTATGTGAAATATACAGAGAAAAGTTGTAAATACTTTTAAGTATGAGGCCTGTTACATTGAGTTGGGGTCGTCCATATCACCTGTCAAGGATGATGGATGCTTTTACACGTGTCCTCATTTCTGTACAATGTTTATAGTATTTTTTGGTATGGAGGGCATTACAAAAGGCAAATTTTACCTACATTTTCGGTAAAATTTTTCTTCTCCGAGCTTATATGTGGCCAATTGTTGGACATGAGTCACTTACATAGTACGAAAATATATTGCCGTATACCTTTTTTTCTATAATAAATAACTATATCGTCTACTTAACGTGGCCGTATGAGTGTGTATACACTGTAATACAATATTTTCAAAGATATATTTTGCATTTGAGTTTTCAATGTGGTACAATTTCACACGTTAATGGCGTCTTATCTATCTTGGCCATTTGGATGGATATCCACCAGTCTAGTCTACTGTCGTACGCTTGGTCTCCTTAATAGAGAATAATACAATAATGGCTTTACGCTAACCCATTGTAGTGTTATAAATGGCCCAGAACAGTGATATTACTTATTGATGTGAAACATCTGTAGGCGAGGGTGAACCTGGTCGTTAGCGTGGCGTATACAGCTCATGGCAAGCGATGTTGTGCGCAAATGCCTGTGCGCTATCTCTTTGGCTGCACTGAACTCGCATACCTATAGTGTATACTAATGAAAATAAATCTTTATTGAATAAATATTCACGTTTCTGAAAAAAAAATCGTAATATTTTATTAATACTTTATGCCATATTAATTCCTATCATAATATATACTTGTAATAATTTCGATGTTTCACATCTGCCAGGCGTTCAAAGCGACGGCTGCCTTTTACTATTTAATTATTCATTGTTATCACTAATAACAATGTAGAAATATACACTAAAATTTCTAACCTATTAAGGTTCAGATCGTTAAGAGACACCGGCAACTTTGATAATATAATTCCGTTAGTACCTACTTTTTGGATACGGAACCCTAAACAATGAACTTGCTAAGGTTATCTTCACAGTGTTACCAACTAATAGGTTTGTTTTCTACAAAGTAAAGCCGGAAATATACAATAAATTTTTACGAACTATCTAACGATTATATGATATGAAAAAATCATGACAAAACTAACATTTCGGGATAAAAAAACAAAAAGTACGTAAGTTAAATTACACATAATATCAGCAATGCTATTTTTTTTTTCAATATATCTATTGTTTATATACTCTATAATGTAAAAACTTTTGTAATGAATTCCACTCACGTAGGTTTTACGTCAGAATCAGTTCTCTATGATCGTGGCATAGGTTTCTTCAATTTTCTTACAACAACAACACTTTTTGTGAGTATTTTAGTAAAACATAATACAGGTAACAATTATATAGGTTTTGCGTATATTTTTATCATTATCATCATCACAGCTCACACACGTTCTACTCCAAAACTTTAGCCTCCTTCATAATGAGGGGGAAGTAAATGTATTTTACGATCATCCAAGGGAAAGAAAGGAGGTAGTAGGTAAATTGTATTCTTACCCCGAAAATATTATTATTATTATTATAGTCTCATTTTGCTAACCCTGGTTCTAGACGTAGCTTTGTTCGCTTAATATAGATTTTATCAATCAATTTAAATTGTAGAAGCGTGAACGTGAAACCATTCAGTTATTCAATTCACGTTGTTAGTTGTCAATGTTTTTTTCTAATTTGATAGTTTGTAAGGAGAATCGAACAATATATAGGTAGCGTATTTTCTTGCAGAGGCCGCGGGTGACCGGGCCGGGGATTTTAGTCTGTCATCCGCAGAGAGGCTGACCGTGCAACAGCGACCGACGTCCCGGATAAGGGACATCGATAGGAGAGGGCACCCCTTCTGGATATTCCGTCGGGCCGCCCACTGAAAACATGGAACGGTGAATCGTTGGCCCAAAGACGAAGGCGACGTGCTATCAGGTGGGTTATGGGGCCGTGTGCCGCCCCTCTGTCACCCCGGATGGAGTCGGGCGGTGGGTGCGCTAATCATAGTCCACCCTAAAAAAAAGATAGCGTATTATAACCAAATATTAAAATGGATACCATCGGTAATAAAACACTCGTAAAGACTGATCATTGACAAGATATTTATCCCCATAATTACTCTAACTAGTGGTCGCCGTGTGGTCGAAATTCGGCCATAATTCCTTATAATAAATTTTTCTGCTACACAGTTTTCTTTTAATTTTATTTATGTACTGGCAACCCGCCCTCGCTTCGCTTCGGTTTTAGTCGTTTTACCCGCGTTGTTCCCGTTCCCGTGGGAATACCGGGATAAAATATAGCCTAGGTTATTTCCTGATATTATAGCTTTCCATTGGTGAAAGAATTTTTGAAATCGATCCAGTCGTTTTGAAGATTACCCGGAACAAACAGACAGACAGACAAAAATTTTTTAATCTGTATTTTAGGCATAGGCGTCCTGCAAATAACCGTGTGAGCATGAAAAAAGCATTTTGTCATTACAAACAGACACTCCAATTTTATTTATTGGTATAAATAATTGTAAATTGAGCAAACCGTATTTCACTAATCTTAATATATATAAATTACGTGTCACGTTGTTTGTCCACGGTGGACTACTAAACTACTTAACCGATTTTAATAAAATTTGCACACCGTGTGCAGTTTGATCCAACTTGAAAGATAGGATAGCTTACATCTTAATTTATAGTCGCAGTATTATTTTATTGCAAATTATTTGACATTCACAATTATCTGTTAACTCTAAACGATTTCAACAGATAGCGATATTTGTTGACTGGATTAAGTAATATAACATAAACATTAGCCACAGCAACGCGTGGCTGGGTCTGCTATTAACTAATATATAAAGTACTAAGTACAAAAAATGTATATTAGATATTGTCATCATAATTATGATTATTTGACATTCGGTTTTTACCAGAGATTTTAACCGTAAACAAAGGTGTATAAGCGCGCGCATGTGTGCGTGTGTGTAGCGATTGCGTTGTAGTGTGCGTAATGCCTTTTTTAATGAATTTAATGTATTTCTAATCTATTATTATAAGCAATTTCGATTTTATGCTTCTCCTCATTATATACTTCAACTGTGCCAAATTTCATACTTGTACATTCACGTAATTTTCGTAAAAAGGGTTACCAAGTTTTTGCTTCACGTATTAATATATAGATAACATCAATACTCGACTGACAGATGAAAGTTTGAAATTTCCACCGTAATGTTTATTGAATTTATTATTGCAGACTTCAGATTTAGAATTCAGAAAAAACCACATCTTATAATGAACAGAAAATAGAGTATTGTTGACAATAATAATTGATATCTTAAACCCTTGCATTTGGCACATTCAATTAAGTGGACAAAAAAAAAATTTAAATTTCAAATATTTCTTTGTTTCTTTTAAGCTGTGCAAGAAGGCGTATCATTAATATTTATTAGATACACTTTAATTAAGTAGACACTGCGCTAGCAGTTATTTCAAATGGTAGAAATAAATTTTCTTTAAACATCACGGTTAGCTTTAAATATTTTTCAATATTTAAAAGGTTAACTCGACAAAATTATATACGTACAAGCAACCCGCCCTCGCTTCGCTTCGGTTTCAGTCGCTTAAACCCGCGTAGTTCCCGTTCCTGTGGGAATACCGGGATAAAATATAGCCAATGTTACTCCCTGATATTATAGCTTTCCATTGGTGAAAGAATTTTTGAAATCAGTTCGGTAGTTTAAGCGTGAAAGCGTTACAAACAAACAAACAAACATCCTTACTTTCGCATTTATAATATTAGTATGGATAAGCGACAATAGGAGCACCTATATAGTAAATCTCATTCGAGTCTCTTGTTTTACTTTTACTTATGTTTTGATATAATAAGTTATATGAAATGAGGGATGTTAGTTAATGCCATCGCATATTATAATTAACATCATGAATGTTTAACACCTTTTTTTTGGCGTTGGCTACGGTCAGCGTACCTGCCGTCGACAGAGGGGCGGCGCGCGTCCCCGTAACCCACCCGATAGCATGTCGCCTTCGTCGTTGGGCCGACCACCGATCCAGAGTTCCTTGTCTTTTGTGGTCGGTCAAACGGAAGACCCTGAGGGGGTACCCTCTCCCATTGAGGTCTCCTTCCTGGGACATCGGTCACCGTCGCGAGGTTAGCCTCTCCGCGGATGACGGATTAAACTCCCAGGTCCTGTTACCCGCAACCACTGCTAGAGTAGCATCAGGCGTACGTATAACACCTACCATCAATAGTACCCAAACGCGAAAGTGCGCGAAATCAAAGATTTTATCTATATCTATACCATCAGCTTGCTCTTATCCCAATTACTTGGGGTCGACGCAATATGTCATTTGTTTTGACATATTGCAAAAAGTTTCGGCAATGACTTTTATGACCGGCCGCCTGCCGGACGTCAACCCTCCTTGGGAATCTAATCGTTGACCCAAATGGTACCAGATGGAGTTGGTCCGGGTCAATCTAAGGCTCTTAGTCGCCTTTTACGACACCCACGAGCAAAGCAAGGGTTGGTAGTATTCGAAGCCGCTACCACACAGCAAATCTCATATCTATATCTATACCAATAAATAAAATTGGAGTGTCTGTTTGTAATGTCAAAATAATAGAGTTTTTTCATACTCACACGGTTATTTGCACGACACCTATGCCTAAAATACAGATTAAAACATTTTTGTCTGTCTGTATATTTGTTCCGGGTAATCTTCAAAACGGCTGGACCGATTTCAAAAATTCTTTCACCAATGGAAAGTTATAATATCAGGGCGTAAACTTAGGATATATTTTATCCCGGTATTCCCACGGGAACGGGTACTACGCGGGTAAAACGACTAAAACCGAAGCGAAGCGAGGGTGGGTTGCTAGTTCGGTTAATATAACAACTATCGCAAAAATTTGTGTTATCAATAGCCAATTCGTAGTTGTATAAAAATTTTAAAAAGGGACATTATTCTCAATCCTCGAATTCTATTTATTACTAGCAACCCGCCCTCGCTTCGCTTCGGTTATAGGTTATAGTCGTTTTACCCACGTAGTTCCCGTTCCCGGGAGAATACCGGGATAAAATATAGCCTAGTTTACGCCCTGATATTATAGCTTTCCATTGGTGAAAGAATTTTTGAAATCGGTCCAACCGTTTTGAAGATTACCCGGAACAAACAGACAGACAGATAGACAAAAATTTTTTAATTGCTTATTTTAGGCATAGGTGTCGTGCAAATAACCGTATGTGCATGAAAAAAGCCTATTATTTTGACATTACAAACAGACACTCCAATTTTATTTATTGGTATAGACTAGCAACCCGCCCTCGCTTCGCTTCGGTTTCTGTCGCCTTATCCCCGTAGTTCCCGTTCCCGTGGGAGTACTGGGATAAAATATAGCTTAGTTTACTCTCTGATATTATAGCTTGTCATTGGTGAAAGAAATTTTTAAATCGGTCCAACCGTTTTGAACATTACCCGGAACAAACAGACAGACAGACAATAAATATAAATTGATATTTAGGCATATGCAAATGACCGTGTGAGCATGAAAAAGACCTATTATTTTGACATTACAAACAGACATTCCAATTTTATTTATTGGTATAGATAAAAAATATGTTATTTAAGACAAGTATATATGGGGTTTATATATTTTACACTTAAACTGTTTAACCATTTTTAAGACACCTTACAATAAGAAAGAAATACATGCATTATGTGAAACCTTGCATCGTGATAGATTTTTCATACACAGTAAATGAATATTCACTAAAAACGAATATTAAATTAAACTCAAAACAATCAATTCATGCATTCTACAAAGATTTGTACTGTTCACAAATGGACGGAGAAAGCGATATCTAAATCTCTAAAACAATAGTGTTGTCAGTTATAGCTAATTCATAGATTATTATCCAAAAGTTTTAATGTTAATAAAATTGTTCTCTATTATTCAACCATTTCTGCAAAAATTTGTACTATTCAAAAATGAATGGAGAAATCGATATTTAAATCTCTTCACTAACAGTGTTGCAGCTAATTCATAGATTATTATCCAAAAGTTTTAATGTTAATAAAATTGTTCTTTATTATTGAACGAGCAACCTTTGATTGATGATCTCTTAGTACAATTTTAGTTCCATTTGAAGCTATAGCTCGATGAGCAATATGAGCGTGTCCTAGATACGTTTGATTTATCACCGCCCCCGTACGTGACGAAATGGATTTATGGGAAAATAAATAACGCCTTATTGTTCTCATCAGTTTGTCGTGGTCTAAGTTCTTTTATTGTTAGTTATGCGTTTCTATAAGATATCTATGTTGGCAATTTACCAAGTATAGCTATCATTGACTGTATTCTAACGGGTAATAGCGTGACAATCCGACCACTGACGACAAGTTAACTCTGCTCCGGTGGTCGGCCCAACGACGAAAGCGACGTGGTTTTCGGGTGGGTTGCGGGAGTTGCGTGCTTAAGCCCCTCATCACAGCTCATTTACGTCACACTGTTGGCCTTGGGTCTCCTAAACAATCGGTGGGACATTCACCTACCACTTAGGTCAGACGGGTTGCTATAGAGTTTCTTTTCGAGTTGTCCTGCTCTTGCACAGATTTTATATGCTTATATCCCTTAGTCGTCTTTTTTGATAGGCTCATGCCTATAATAAGGGAATGGTGAATTTTATTCTTACTCTGTTACCACACGGAAGGTTCGATATTCATTATTTTACAACCTGATCTATTAGTTTTTTGAGTTTAATGGTACTAATGATGTAGAAGTCAACGTCATCAACAGAGCTCATATACTGGCCTTATGCCTCTTTTACGAATGGAGGGAAATTGACCTACTATACCCCGCTGGTCTGACGGGTCGGAATAGAATTTCTTACAAGTTTTCTCTATTTTGAACGGGCCCTATTAAGATATCGCATTTTTAGTGGTCCATTTCCACACCCACTGTGAAAATGGAGGTTATAAATTGTATTCTTATTCTATCTAATTATTATCAACATCATCGTCATCATTTCAACTCAGAGGCGTCCCACTGCTGGGCTCAAGACTCCTTCTTAACAGGAGCGAACTTAATTTACTTATACTAGGACCAGACACAGCCTTCTACTGCAGAATCATGGTATAAGCAAATGTTCAGAATCTGGGTAGGCTATATATCCTTTAATTGTATATTCGTAAAGCCCCGTGATTACGTCATTGTGAATTTATCCCTTTACAGTAAAGCCTCACTGTAAAGAGATAAATCCATCCATGAACCTCTTGACAAGTAATGATGGATATAGCTGCAAAGAGCGATAATACCAAAGCGGGTCTGCAATCGCAGCTGCAATTACAATTTTACTGGTGATCTCTCTTCTTTTTTTTTTTGAAAAAAAAAAGAGATGATCCATGTGGTGACGGAGTAAGTATATTATTCAACACCCCCTATTTTACCCGTGAATGTCGTAAAATACGACTAAGAGATATAATACGCATAATATTTGCAAGAGAAGGAAAACTCGAAACAAAACCCTATACCAACCTGTCTGACCAACAGGGTATATAGTAAGGTCAATTTCCTTCCTACTGTGCTGGAGCCTCGAGCTCAATAATGTGACGTATATGAGCTGAAATGATGATGATGACTGTTAGCACAAACGCCGTCCATTCCATCCGGAGTGTCGAAAAGGTGGCGTGCGGCCCCATAACCCACCGTATTCCCTACCCTTCGCCGTTGGGCCGACCATTTACCGAGTTCCTTCACTCACGTCTATGTCCAACCTAGCGCCATGGCCTTTCAGGTACCGTCTCAACCCGCCCTTCTTTGGGTGTCGTCCTCACCCGGTTACCCTCTCTATTCCCCGGTTCAGTCACCCACGACGTACTGACGCCGTCATGGGAGTCATAATCAGCTAGATTATGACTCCCACAAACACTTAAGGTGTAACCATTGTATTCGCCATCTGGTAAAGAATCTACTGTCACCAGATAGCGAATACTCATTATAGACTATCATGCTGTTATCCTAATTACTTGAAATCGTTGCAATATGTATGATACTATTCTTCCATCATACATATTGCACAAGGTTTGGCAATAGTTTTAAGACCAACGTCAATTATCCTTGGGAATGTAATTGTTGTTGACCAGATGGAATGCAAATATAGGCATTTTTTGGGATGGGTTACGGTCGGTGCACTCCTCGCCCGACGCCGTCCGGGGCGACAGAGGGACGTAAGCACCCGTAATCCACCCGTATAGCACGTCGCCTTCGTAGTTGGGCCGACCACCGCTCCACTGCAGAGTTCCTTGACTTCAGTGGTCGATCCGATGGAATACCCCGAGGGAGTACCCTCATACAAATATAGGCCTATGTAAAATTCTTCGCCGTCTTTTACGACACCCACGGGCAATGCAGGATTTGGTAGTATTCGTAGCCGCTCCCATACAGCAATTGCGAAAGCTAGCGATGTAGAATAAATTGTTTTAAAATATATATAAAACGAAACACCCGCGTAGTGCCGCTGTCCCGTGGGAAAAATACTGGGATAAAATAACCTATTACACTACTTCTTATACAACCAGCTATTTGATAATAAAACATTATCAAAATCAGTTCAGCTGTTTTGAAGGTTATCCAAAATAAATAAATTTAAACAAAAAAGATTTAAACTGTTTTTAGGCATAGGTATCGTGTAAATAGCGTGTAAGCATAGAAATAACATAGTATTTTGATATTACAAACAAATACTTCAACTTTATTTATTTGTAGTATAGATAAAAAGATATATGATAAATAAAATAAGAAATACTGTAATAAATTGCATGTGTAACATTCTTTGGATAAAATAAGGATTTAAAGACAAATAAAGCCAAACCGTTTCTCAAACGCATAAGAACACAACGTGGAATAGAATAGCGTCGACGTATTTGACGTTGACTTTATCGCCAACGGAGCGCTTGACAAAATGTTTTAAAATAAAAGTTACACAAATCCTCGTAAACGTTCTCATGTTTGTGCAACATGGCGCGAACAATTTTAGTGTAAACTATTTATGTGTTTGTCTTACAAGTTTTATTTTAAGGTAAAATATTTAGAAAACAAAATATTTTGGCATCCACTCTAAGTATTAACAATAGAGTCGTGTACAATTAAAGCTTCAACTTGTTTTTATTATCACGTAGTTTACACGATAATTTCTTAAAACTTGATGACTGCTCTAGTAGTTAACTTGTGATCGGGACCTGCTTGTAGGATCTGGCCCCGCTTATGGGATCTGCGCCCGCTTGCGGAATCTGGTCCCGCTTGTGGGGTCTGGTCCAGCCATAATTGTTTGAATTAGACTACGTATAATGATATCTGATGTTTAAGCGAGCACTACACATTGTAAATAAAACTACTTTTACGGATTATATCGCGTTTATATTTGATTTATGATTGCCCGACGTTTCGAACACTTTACAGCATTCATGGTCACGGGCGGACTAAGGTGTCTCACGTCCAACAAGTAATCGTTATAATAACGATCGTAATGAATGCTGCAAAGTGTTCGAAACGTCGGGCAATCATAAATCAAATACAAACGCGATATAATCCGTAAAAGTAGTTTTATTTACAATGTAGATAGACTACGTATCTTGTGATTCGCAAGCCATTGCAACGCCATCCTTCGCTTGCCCATGGGTATCCTGAAAGGTGGAACATAAAAACTTATAAGACCATTTAAGAACATCAAGCAGCTTATCACGCATATAATAATAGCATTATCCCAATTCGTGAAGGTTTGTAAGTCCAACAGTTGACATGGATAATCTGATAGATGAATATTTACTTCATCAAATAGATATATTTATTATTATGTTATATACCCAAGAGGTACAAAACTGCTATAAACTTTCGGTCCATAATTTAACATACTAACAACTAACAAGGTAAAATATTATAAAGCTTTATGAACTTAACACTGTAAATGAAATTATTTATATACTAGATAAGCCGGTGCCCAGTAGGAATATACTGACAGAGATTTCGGGCTCGAATTACATTATGATATGCGTTATGTTTATCATTTAGAATATAACATAACGGCTACATAACTATGTAACGCCTTTTTTTTTCCTTTACGGTCGGCGCGCTCCTCGCTCCACTCCATCCAGGGCGACAGAGGGGCGTAAACACGCACACTCGTAACCCACCCGTATAGCAACGTCGTCTTCGTCGTTGGTGGTTGACCACTGGTGCAGAGTTCCTTGACTTCAGTAGTCGACCCGACGGGATACCCCGTGGGAGTACCCTCTCCCTTCGACGCCCCCTACTGGGATGCCGATCGCCGTCGCGAGGCTAACCTCTCACCGGTTCGGTCACCCGAACTATATAACGCCTGTGAAGTAGTAAAAATACAGGGGTCGTCAATATTTATTTTCCTGTGAGTGATAGTAAAAGACGACCAAAGGTAAACAGATATCTTCACTATAAGAGAAAAGGAAAAATATAAATTAATCAATCCTACCTATACCTTTTTTTTAATATCAGCGTGCTTAATTTCCTTCTGAATGTAGAGAAGCTTTTAGTCCAGTAGTTAGACATCATGGCGTCAGCTCATATACGTCCTACTGCTGGGCTCGCCCCTCTTCTATATTAGAAGGGAAATTAACCCACTTATTTCAGGTTATAACTTATCATATCCTTTGAATTATTTTAAAAAATACGTAAAAAATTAATATGCGCAAAAAACGCTCGTTAAAAGTACATGATCAAAAATGTTTTTAATGCTTATATGGCTGCACAGATGGTGTAGTGGTTAAGATACCGACCTATAGTTTCAAGGTCGAGGGTTCCAAGCCCATGCAGGACAACGCTTTGTGTAATCCACAAATTGTTGTTCTCAGCCTAGGTATAATTTGTGGCCATTAGTCATATGTTTGTAAAATCGCCCGCAGTACAATATAAGGTATGCTCCTTCAGAAACGCTAGACTAACGCCAACGAATAATCCAATCATCAAAACATTTTTTAAACGCTGTTGCCGGAATTGAATTCAGTTCCCACCGCGAACCCTCCATTATGTCTTCTACCAATTAATTTGAGTTTAGGAAAAAAAAGAAGTCGGCTGGGGTCATATCTTGTGAATATGGTGGTTGCTCGATGGTATTTGTTGAATGTTTGGACAAAACTTCGTTCACAATGATGGCCTTGTGCAAAGGCGCATTATCGTGGTGCAAAATCCAAGAATTTTCTTTCCACAAATCTGGTCTTTTTCGTCGAATTTGCTCTCTTAAACGCCGCATAACCCTCAAATAATATTCTTTATTTACAGTTTGACCTTCTGGCAAGAATTCCGAGTGCATAACACCGCGATAGTTCAAGAAAACAGTCAACATGACTGACTTTTGATCTACTTTGGCGTGGTTTTTTCGGTTTCAATTCAATTGGAAGTCGCCACTCTGAAGCTTGTTGACTCGTCCATGTCTCGTCACCAGTAACAATGCGTTTCATGAATGTTGGGTCGGATTTGACTCGTTCTAGCTGAGGGCATCTCAGCGATTCTCATGCGATTGAGTTTTTGGAGAAAATTCAGGTCTTTTGAGACTAGCGGAAACATGTTTCATATCCAAGTGTTTATTTAAAATGGTACGGATCGACTCGCGAGACATAGAAAGTTTGGCAGCTATCTCTCTCAAAGTTGAATGAGGATTTTCAGTCACTATTTCCTTCACTATTGCAATATTAACTTCAGTTGCAGACGTTGATGGCCTACCAGAGCGAGGTAAATCTTTCATCACGTCTCGACCGCTTTTGAACGCTTTGTACCACTCATAAGCACGTGTTTTTGATAACGTCGATGCACCGTAAGCCTTCTGTAACATTTTCAGTAACTTCGAATACGAAATTCTATTGACGATGCAAAATTTAAGACAATCTCTTTGTTCGATATTTTTGTCCATTGTGAAATTCGCAATACACACGCAATACATACAAGCATATGACATAACTAATAACAGCACTGTATTTAATATAAATAACAAATGCAACTCAAACTCCGCGCCAAAATGGAAAACAGTTGTGCCAATCTAACAACAACAAAAACAAAACAAAAATTTGAATATGGAACCATAAACAAATCATCCATTCCCAATACTTTCTTGACTGATTGTTTGTTATTTTTCTTTTATTTTTCTTCATGCAATCATTAAAAATCCAATCACTAAGTGCCCATCCCTCTCTTACTTGATGTGAGAGTCGTAAAAGTTGACTAACACACAACGTCTCTTATTTTGTTGTTATATGCACAATATATTATGCATATAACAACTAAACAAGAGGAGGAATAGTCGAAATAAAATCTCATAACAATCCGTTGGAACAGCGTGGTACATTTCAATTGTGGAGTAGGCTCGGACCCACCAGTGGAATATATATGATCTGTAATTACGATATCATTTATTTAGATATAAATTCTAGTATCACGTGCGACTTCGCAAATATGTAAAGAATTGTTCTGCACGGGGAACGCATATGTGAGAAGAATGAGTGAAAATCTATGTTAACTTGTGTAAGCAATTACTCTATGAAGGCACGTAGCTTGTAGTAACCGTACGTACACTGTTTGAAAAAAAGAAGAATTAAATGAATACAAAGAAACAAGGCCAATTAAACAATGCAAAATACAACGCTATTGGTCAAAAAGAATCGTGACGTCAATGTTCACGCTTAGAGTGTCAACAAAGGCGTTGCTACTAGACGTTTTTATAGTTTCATATTTTAATTTTATGTTTTATTAACATATGCTTAAGATTAGCCGTGATTCATTCGCATAATTCGTTAAATATTATATTCATACGAAAAAACCATTCATGAAATCGTCAGTCTATCGAAGTCTACTATTAAAAATAAGACTTCTTACAAGATAGCTCTCCGTGTGGAAATAATTCAGATCACCACGCCAATATTTTGTTCGTGGATGTCGTTAAATAGGAATAAGAGATATAATATGAATATAACATATGCCAGAGAAGAAAAACTTGAAATAAAATCTTATACCTATCCATCTGACAAGCGTGGTATCATCATCATCATCATCACAACTCATATACGTCCCACTGCTGGGCTCGAGCCTCCTGCATAATAGGAGGAATATTGTCCTACTATAACACGCTGGTCAGACGTGTTAGTATAGGATTTTATTTTAAGTTTTCCTTCTCTTAAATAGATGTTATATGTATATTATAATCCCTTAGTCGTCTTTTACGAGACCCATGGGCATGTCAGGGGTTGGTGAATTGTATTCTTACTCCGTAACCACACAGAAAAACCATGGTATATTGTCAATACCCTTACAGTTTATTAAATATGATTTTCATTATTTGTATGTTATATGAAAATATCAAAGCAAATTACCCTTAGGGGTAAATATATCCCGCCGAGAGGCCGGCCGCGTGAGGAAAGACCGACGTCCTCCCCGAGGGGGGGACGTCGGTCGATGGGAGGGTACCCCAATAGGGGGTATTCCGTCGGGCCGACCACTGACGACAAGTTAACGCTGCTCCAGTGGTCGGCCCAACGACGAAGGCGACGTGGTTTTCGGGTGGGTCGCGGGAGTTGCGTGCTTAAGCCCCTCTGTCGCCCCGGACGGAGTGGTGCGGAGGCGCGCCGACCGCGGCCCACCCACAAAAAAAAAAAAAAAAGGGGTAAATATATGCGCATGCGCTTACCATAGCCCACCCATAAAAAAAAAAAAAAAAGAAGGGTAAATATATCCTCCTTATATGTATTACTTTTATTGAGTCTCTACATTACAAATGTAAGAAGTTTATATTTGGCCCATACTAATGTTGCCACTGCGTTTCACCATTTACGGGATAAAATTTCATAAAATTATTTCTAAGTGAATTTTTACGTTATAAAGAAAAATCTTCTGTCAAATTGTCAAATTGTGTTTCTAGTTTCAAACAGTATTTACGGCTCGGCGTTCCTGAGTTAGTCAAGCTGTTTTTTTATACATATGTATATAGATTATTCTAATTCGTCAATTGATAACTATCATATCTACCTCAATACTATATCAATTTCAATATTTGGTAAATCTATTCTAATCTACTTTTGTGCTTATTTCATTAAAATATAGCCTTATCTATTCATATCTTATTTGTCATTAACCTTCCTCCAGGCATCTGAAATTGAGTTCGTTAAGTTATTTTCCTTTATAAATTTAAGAAAATTATAATTAATTAACGTACCAGTAACTTCGATTAAAATTCAACTTTAGAAATGAATGATCAACTTTCAGAAATGATGATGTCACCTACTTCCTTATTATGTATCAAGTACCGCCTCCTTTTCATACATCAAGGTATAAATATCAACTTTAACTTTGATTATATAAAAATTTGGAAGGATCTAATTATTAATCCATAAAACGGACTTTTATTGCGTTATTAAATGAATAATTTGATAAATCTAGGACGTAATAATAACTGCGTCCTAGATTCATTTAATCCCGTTTATGACAAAAACTCAAAAAGTTTATTAAAATAAAAGGGAATGTCAAAAATTGTCGTTATATTTGGAAAATTGGTACCTTTATATGACATCATATACACATATTGTATTATTTAATACAGGTATGAAATAGTTTCGTGCGATAACGATGTAAGAATACAATTCTTCATCCCCCCATTTATTTTTCGGTGGTTCGCGGGAGTTGCGTGCTTAAGCCCCTCTGTCGCCCCGGACGGAGTGGTGCGGAGGCGCGCCGACCGCGGCCCACCCACAAAAAAAAAAGAAAAAAAAAATCCCCCCATTTATTACACCCACGACATAGGTAGGGCGATCGGAACAGTATTCCGATAGGTGGGTTCGGATCCCGGGTACAGCAATTTCTCCGTAACAAGTTTTATTTTCGTTGTGTTGAGGAGTAAGAGTTTGTGGTGGTGACGGAGTAAGAATACTAACCACCAACCCATTTAAAAGATGACTAAGGTATTATAATATCCCGATAACATCTATATAAGAGAAGGAAAACTTGAAATAATATCTTATGACAACATAATGGACCAGTGTGGTAAGTCCAATTCCCTCCCATTGAGGAGGAGGCTTATAGCGGAGGCCCAACCGTGGGACTTGTATGAGCTGTAACATACATAATCATTATTACAAGTTTTATATAGGACTAGCAACCCGCCCTCGCTTCGCTTCGGTTTTAGTCGTTTTAGCCGCGTAGTTCCCGTTCCCGTGGGAATACCGGAATAAAATATAGCCTAGGTTCCGCCCTGATAGTATAGCTTTCCATTGGTGAAAGAATTTTTGAAATTGGTCCAGCCGTTTTGAAGATTACCCGGAACAAACAGACAGACAAAAATTTTTTAATATGTATTTTAGGCGTAGTGTCGTACAAATAACCGTGTGAGCATGAAAAAAGGTTATTATTTTGATATTACAAACAGACACTCCAATTTTATTTATTGGTATAGACTTAAAATATAACATCGATATGTACTATATATATAACTCTATGAAATATAAGGATTGCGATAATAACATTATTTTTAAGCGAAACAACATTGAATTTGAGCACCCTTTTTAATGTATAATTTACATATTATACACAATAACTTTTGTGATCCTATACCATTTATTCAGTCTGAAACGTTGGTAGAAACAGATGTTTGTACATTTTGTAGATGCAATAAAAATATAAACTCTTCTTGCGAGAGAGTATATAAAACTTACACAATGCAAGTTTGTCTTTTAATAAAGTCTGAATTCAAAAATTTTATTACCTAGCTCTTTGGTTTACCCAAAGTATTATTAAGGAGAGGATTACTTAGGATTGTGGCACATTGGTATTATATAACATAAACAAGTTTATTATTTATTTATAGTCTTGTCTTTATCTTCGTGGATTTGTAAAGTAGGTTGTAACACACGCACATTTCGGCATCCATACTAATATTATAAATGCGAAAGTAAGGATGTTTGTTTGTTTGTAACGCTTTCACGCTTAAACCACCAAACCGATTTCAAAAATTCTTTCACCATTGGAAAGCTATAATATCAGGGAGTAACATAGGCTATATTTTATCCCGGTATTTCCACAGGAATGGGAACTACGCTGGTTTAAGCGACTGAAACCGAAGCGAAGCGAGGGCGGGTTGCTAGTAAGTAATAAACAAGATACTATTGTCATAGGCTGGGTACAGTTGCAAATTTTAAGTTTAATAAACTGATTTTCAAGTCGTTGTCTCAGCTTATACACATTTCAGTACTGGCCTTGAGCCTCCTCTCTATTAGAAGACAAATAGACAATATACTGGTCAGACATGTTGACATAGGTTTTCATTTCAAATTTCCTCTTGCACAAATGTTATATGCATATTATATCCCTTTAATCGTCTTTTAGGATGTCCTCGGGTAAGATAGAGAATGGTGAATTGTATTTTTAGTCCGTCACCACACGGAAAGTTTTCAAGTAGTTACCATTAGAAAAAAATGTATTTTCGAACTTACTATTTGTCTATATACTTCTTTATACTGCAACAATACATTTGAATAACATTTTGAATAAATCTGCATATACTTATGTAATATTAAATTGCTGTGTGGGGTCGACTACAAACGCAGCTAAACCAATGCTCAGAGGTGTCGTAAAAGATAACTTAGAGCTTTATATGAAGCTGAACAGCTAGTTCAAGTCTACATAGATGTAGACTTATAACGTCTGGTCAACAATTACATTTCCAAGGAAGATTGATTGAAGTAGGCGGTCGGTCATAAAATTATTGTGAAAACTTTAGCAATATGTACTAGAATCGAAGACATATTGAATTGGCGCCAATTAATTGCAATAAAAGTAGGATAATGATATTGTTATCCGTATGGTGATGGAGTAAGAATACAATTCACCACTTACTATCTTATCCATGGATGTCGTAAAAGACGACTAAGGGATACAATATTCAAATAACATATATCCAAAGAGAAAGAAAACTTGAAATCTTATATCTTTAAACGAGCAATTCTTGTATATATATATATTCACCTATATATATACACCAACGATTTTGATGAAACTTGGCATAATAGATGTTTCGAGGCCAAAAATCCATCTGGCTAGGTTTTATTTATAGAAAATGTTGTTTTGTCAGTGTTTTTAGCATCACAATATTAAATTTGATATGAATATGAATTCAAATTTTGCCATCAACGTCATGAGTTACAATAGCTCAGTTGGGAAGTAATGCAGTTTCATTTTAGTATTATTTTGGCATTCAAACGGCGGCGTCGGATCGAATCTCGGTGTTATTATTATTCTCTTTTTGTAATTTTTTATATATTTTTCATTGTTTATATATATCTATTGTATATATATCTAAATAAATTCGACAAAAATATGCCGAGCGAAGCTCGGTCAACCAGATATTAAAACCTTATGCCAACACGTCTGACCAGCGCGGTATAGTAGATCAATTTCCCTCTCATTTGTAGGAGGCTCGAGCCCAGCAGAGGGACGTGTGTGAGTTGTTGAGATGATGATGAACATTAAAATAATCACTCTATCAGTTTATTGAGTTCACTGATAGAGATATACTTGGACAAGAGACATAACTGTTACGTTTACGTAACTAACGTAACGCTAACTGTTACAGTTCGTAATTAAACCTTAAGTAAAGTTCGGTGGCATAGCCTATTTTTGATCCATCATAATTATGAGTAATTAAAACAAAAAAATAAGAACACGAATCATTCATGAGGAATAAAACTAATTACTTGACAATGAGAGAGAGTCCGCCCGTGACCATCATGAACGCTGTAGTGTGTTTGTAACGTAGGACAATCAAAAACCAAATACAAACACGATAAAATCCGTAAAATAGTTTATTTCTAATACCTACTCGCGTAAACATCAGAAATCATTATATTCATGAGGAACGACGACAGAAGTGAAAACTGAAACTATGAACAGTGTTTTTTTTTTCGGATATACAAATTACGTAATCTTATCTAAAATTATCTTAAATTAAAATTTGTAAGTGAAATCTTTTACATTTATTTGGTTTTGACATCTGTCAGTACAAGTATAGCGACGCTAATCAATATAAGCGTTAACGTGAATTATATGAATTTACCTCAAACCTTTCTATAGAATATTTCAGTTCAAAAAAATCAATATTATACGTAGTTACCGCTCAGTGTCCAGTTTCATTTTTTTAATTAGATAGATATATCTAGTTTCAACTAAATATATCTAGTTTCATATAGTATTAATATCTAGACCTCCAACTGTAGTTATATGTATTGCAGTGCTCGAGGTTTTTAAAAGTTTTCAATATAAAACATTGTTTGGTTTGAAACCGCTTGAAAATACTTACTTTAAACTGCATCTTCCAATTCAGTCTTTATTTAAACAAAGTCGTCAATCCATACCATATTTTAGATGAATGCAATACGCCAGTTAAGTCAGCAAAGCGCTGTAACGTGATTTGAAACATGTTTTAGAAATTTGAAGCTAATTACGTAAATGCAATTCCGTGTTTAATTTTACATTTCTAGAAAAACTTCTAAAGTTTAAATGAAATTGTTTTTAATCTATACAAGTTTATGAAGTGGTAAACTCTGTGTATTTATATATCAAGGAATAATAATCTATCAAAAGAAATAGTAACCGATAGTTAAGATCACAAAAAGCAGGAGACTGTATGTACATATATCTAAATAAAAAGATGGTCTATACTCTACAGGTTTTGAGCGTTTACTTGCGCCTGATGCCACCCTAGCTGAGACCACGGGTGACTGGGCCGGGGATTAGTCCGTTACCCACAGAGAGGCTGACCACGCGAGGGCGACCGACGGTCCGAGAGGGACGTTGAAGGAAGAGAAGGTACCCGAAAGGGTATCCCGCCGGGCTGGCCACGGACGACAAAGAACTCGGTACCGGTGGCCGGCCCCATGGCGAAGAAGAGGGATGATGGTGGGTTATGGGGCCGCGCACTGTCCTTTTGTCGCCCTGGACGGAATGTACAGCGTGTGCGCTGACCAAAAAAAAAAGGGTTTGAGCATTGAAATTGATAAATAAAATAATAGATTAAGATTTAAAATATCTTTAAGGTATATTACGAAACTGTTGATTTGACAGTAATATGTTCATTTGATTACAGAATCAATTGATTATTCCGTGACGATACCTAATCGTGAAGTTGTATTACTCGTGAAGTATTGACGAATTCATATCACGTAGGAATCGTGGAATAAGATATCCATGACCCAGTTGCCATCAATTACACTTATGTTATATGGACAGGCAAAGTTTTGTAATTAATAAATTACGTTATCTTGCAAACATAAGATAGACAATTTTTCCTCCAATGTTTTGGTCCTAACGGAACGTTAATAATAGTTCAATGATTTCTATTATGATACGTATATTCTTACAAATATATTAATTATTTTTCAGTCAAATACCAGTATTTGAGCGTGATCTCGTCCTCGACTTACCAAGAATATTATTGTTCACTAACGAGGCGCGAATGCAGTGCCTATCCTCAGATGAATAGAACGGGCTGTAAACAAAATAGACTATCTTCATGTCTTCAGTTTATTTACATTCCACTATAATACATGAGCCTCCTTCATGACGGGAGACTAATAGATTTAATATATCGCGCTGATCATACAATATTTGATCTAAAATTATCAAACGAGTTATTTATAATATTAAATCGATTTTTTTAGACCATATATGTGCATATACTTGCCGAAAGATAAGCGGTGCTGACACAATGTATTTACACTGTATTTACAGAACAAAATAAATGGACTACTACCGGATACAAAGAAAGATAATATTTAAGTATATAATAATAACTCCATATGTCTATATAAAAATTTGAAGGTTAACAATTTCTATACATAGCTCAGTAACTCAAATCCCGAGGAATCCATTACTACATATTTTAATACATTCCACGGGATTTGCTAATAAAGCTATTAACATGTAATATATTGTTAAAGTTTCTAGTTCCACTTAAGGAGAATATCGTCGACTTGGCTTGGTGCCAGCACAGTTAGTGCCAAATTAAATGTTTAAATATCATGTCACGTCACATACACGTAACGTGTATTACGACGACGTTCTTCCGTGTTCCAATAATATTGTATGGAGATGTATATTTTTGTTTGTTTATTATGAAGACGACAATATCAACGCTTAAAATATAACTCGCCTCTTTGGTATAATTTTATAATTACGTGAGTGCCGATTGTTGAGTTTATGTCAGAGTTTGCTTCAAACGAAATGGTTATAAGTTATAATGGTAATTTAGTGACGAAGTAAATGAATTGAAAGAAGAAAACTGAGAATACAGTGTTATCATTATCTCAGCCTATATATGTCCTACTATTGGGCTCAGGCCTCCTCCATAATGGTAGGGAAATTGACCTACTATTCCACGCTGGTCTGACATGTTGGAATAGGGTTTTGCTTCGAATTTTCCGTCTCTAACACGAATATTATATGCTTATTTTATCCCTTAGTCATCTTTTATAACATCCACGGACGAACCTTCAACTACAAAATCTTCAACCACCACCAATGAGTGGTGGTTGAAGAAGGGAGTGGTGAATTATATTCTTACTCTGTCACCACATGGAGAATACAGTATGAGTTATAATAGATCATTGCTTCTTTCTTTTGTAAAAACGGATAAGATCTCTGAGCAGCTTACGTAATTGTAAGAGAAAAATAATGACAGAAAACTCTTTAGCTTATACTAGCACGTGCGGCCAAACCATTAAAAACTAATAACGTCTCCAAGTACCCGTTTGTAGCAGCAGTAATTGCCCTTTTGGGCATACGTCTCTGACGCCCACCAGGCCGTAGTAAGTCTAAAAAGTAGTATTAAGTTTATTGATCCTGGTAGTAGTAAGCCTACTGGATGTTTAAACAATACTCCTTAACCACAGCGTATTTATCAAATACTTTCATTTTCATTCGTTTCATAATGACTTTCGTTTATAAGCGTTACCACTTTTCGTATCAACGTTTTCGACAAATTTACATGAGGAGTCTGGCCCTAATTCGCTGATTGAACATGAATTTTATTTTTACATACACAGACTCATTTTAAAAGAAACCTTAGTTGCCGACTGAAATTTAGTTTACTTTTAATAATAAAGTCTTACGTTTTAAATTTAATTGTTTAATCTACTATGTTATCAAAATCTTAGTCTTTATTTCATTCAGCCATTTGTTAATGCAGTAACATCACAACGGTTTTCAGACATCAGCGTTGTTGATTGCTTTTTACAAAATTCTCGTCAATATGTTATAAAGAGTTTTATTGAATAGAAAATATTTTAAATAAGCATGAATAAGCGCTCATGAATAAAAAGCAAAATTTTAAGTGTCGTCATAATTATATCTTTCATCCCTCTAGTGATTCAACCCCTGGTGATGTAAAAAAGAACAAAGATTTTAATCGAAAACCACACGTTATAATGTGGAATTAAATTTTGTATTTCAGATTTTCGCAGAACGCTTGGCAAAGTATATAATATTTTTTAAAATAAATAATGATAATATGTTCACCTGTCACAGCGAATCTTTTATTTTACTTCATATTTCATTGCTTCTTGAAAAATTAAAACAGGGTTTGTGACCGGCACAGTTTCGTTTCTTGGAACTATTTATTTTTATTCATACATACAGGCATTTTTAAAAGTTCTTAAAACTGAAACATTTTAATATTTCTTATCGAACTCTTAATAATTTCAAATAATTATTGTGTAGTGACGTACGAATTCTATCAAGCCTTAGATTGGTATTCATCAAGTCGGCTCATATGCGTCCTATAGCTAGGCTCGAACCTCCTCCATAATAGAAGGGAAATTGACCTACTATGTCACGCTGGTCAGACGTGTTGGTATAGGGTTTTATTTAGAGTTTTCCTTCTCTTGCATATACATTATATGCATATTATATGCTTTAATCGTCTTTTACGACATCCACGGACAGGATAGAAAGTGGTCAATTGTATTCTTACCCCATCACCACGCGCAGCGATGTTAATTATATACAATAAAACAATAAAAGATGATAAAGATGATTTTAGTTTCATTAAAATTTACATTTCATTAAAATATACACACATTACACAGGTTTAAAAATATGATAGGAAATTATTATCATTAAATTGTACGATACTTCAAAGTTATATCGACGAAGCTACTATGAAAGCTAATTGGAAACTCGACTTCTTATTTCCGATTGCGTCGATATCAAGTAGAAAAATAATTCTCTGAAGTACTAGTACGACTTACTACAAGATAATAAATTAAAATAACAATAAAAAATACTACAACCTGCACTAAGGGCATAATCTTTGTATTGTGAGGGACTTTACAATTAATGGACACAAATTACATTCAGACTCAGAACAACAATATTTGGATCGCACAAATCCTGCGTGGGATTCAAACCCATGATACTGGCGTGATAGGTCAGTAACTTAACCACTACGCCATCTGTGTATACGTTAAATGCTCTCCTATTATTAGAGGATGCCCGAGCCCAACAGTGGAACCTTAAAATAATAATGCATATAAGGATAGTGTCGGTACTCCGAGCGTTCAAAAACATGAAGCCAAAATTCCTACACGCACGCAGGCGATTATACACGTACACACGCACACCAATATACAAATTATGAAATCAAATTCTGTTTTTATTAACATAAATCGTCGAAATACTTTTAAAAGTAATGTAAAAACCTATTTATGTTTTTCAAATGTGTTGTGACACCATTTGAATGCAAAATCGTCATAATTATCTATTTAATTTTTAAGAGTTGCGTACGTATGTACAGTACAGTGACCTTGTACACTACGGAACCGTCCGGCGTAAGCTCCATTAGCCTCCAATTTAAATGTTTCACTTTTTGTGCGCGGACTTACTTTCTATACGTTGTTATTCTAAGAGTGGGACTTATATATATCCGACCACTGATGACAAGTAACCCTGCTCCAGTGGTCGGCCCAACGACGAAGGCGACGTGGTTTTCGGGTGGGTTGCGGGAGTTGCGTGCTTAAGCCCCTCTGTCGCCCCGAACGGAGTGGTGCGGAGGCGCGCCGATCGCAGCCCACACCAAAAAAAAAAAAGAGTGGGACTTATATGGGCTGAGATGATGATGAAATGGTTGAGAAATTACTACTGTATAGAATTTAATTTAATAAATTGTCATACCTATTAATACAATGTACATTCTATCATCGCTACTTATATTACGCAAATGTTCACGGTCAGAGCATTCAAATAATAAGATATTGTGTGATGAACGTGTCTTTTGTAACACTAACACGGTCACGAAGTGTAAAATTTCACGACTAGTACGACTACGTAAGCATCAATACTCATAAGCTTAACATTACATTGTAATGTAAATATAATGACTCAATATGTATGTATTATTAAAGTAATCATATATATATATATATATATATGTGTAATGTACGACACCATTTATAGAATATCAACTCGTATAGTGTACTAACTTACTATGTAACTAGTATAATGGCTAATAATTACGCACTAATGATACTAAATTCTGTTTTGGATATTGACTTATAAGAAAGACTAAATAGGTGTAATGACGGTAGTAGTGTCATCCTGTGGCGAGTATCATGGATTCAATTCCCACGCAGGTAATTCTTTGTTTCTAGCCGAGACCGCGGATGACTGGACCGGGGAATTAGTCCGTCAGGTCGATCGCACACGGAAAGACCGACGTCCTCCCCGAGAGGGGGACGCCGGTCGATGAGAGGGTGCTCCTTAAGGAGTATTTTGTCGGGCTGAACCCTGACGACAAGTCACCCTGCTCCGGTGGTCGGTCGAACGACGAAGGTGACGTGTCACGGGTGGGTTACGGATGTGCGTGCTTACGTCCCTCTGTCGCCCCGGACGAAGTGGAGCGGAGCGCGCCGACCGTAACCCACCCCAAAAAAAAGCCAATTCTTTGTCTAATCCACAAATTATTATGTAACTGGATGCCAGATTCCCATATGGTGACGGAGTAAGAATAAATTTCACCACAAACATTTTGGTATAGGGTTTCTTGCGTAGTTATTATATGTATATTACATCCCTTAGTCGTCTTTTACGACACCCACGAACAAGAAAAGGGGCAGTAATTGTACTCTTACTCCGCTCACCACACGGAAAAAATATATGTATTAAAATCAAGGGGGCTTAAAGAGCTTATCAAGGTAAAAATACCAGCTGTTGTATAAAACTTAGAACAATAATAAAACATTTGGGTTGCTGAGGCCAGATATTAGTTGATCCACAGAATAATATTTTATGTGGAATCTTTTTTCATACGAAATCTTGAATGTCTCAAAACTGACGTATGATATCTGCTCCTTTGAGAGTATATTGAGCTGCGAATATCTAAGATAGTCGAGTACTTGAATTGTGGAGGTCAAATGATAACTTTTTTTTTTTTTATTGTAAACGGTGGCAAACGAGCAAACAGTACACCTGATGGTAAGTGTTGCTGCCGCTCATGGACCTTTACAAGGCCGTTGCCTACCGCGAAGAAAGCGAAGGGAGTGTGAATGCGTGCATTGAGGCTCGGTGATACCAAGGACCCTCCACACGCAATCACCCTCAGAAAGTTGGGCTTCCGGCTCTCTCGCTCACCGAACGAAGCGCAGTAACAAATTGCTACTACTCAGACGTCGATTTTCTGCAAGAGCATGGTACCCCCGGTAGCCCCGGTGGGACCGGCCCGCGGCTGTAAACAGATAACTGTCGACAGTTTGGTCCTACCAACCCAAAACTAATAACTAATTAAAACTAATGAATATGGCTTATTTCACTAGTGACTTACATTGTTATGGGCGCCAGTGCCTTACATGGTTATTATACTTACGTGGTTATGGGGCCGCGCATCGCTCATTCGTCGGCCCGGACGGGACGGACGGTGTGTGTGGAGACCATAGCCCACCCAAAAAATGGTGACTTACATCACGAGTGAAATAAGCCATAACACACCATCATCCGG
This sequence comes from Lymantria dispar, assembly GCA_032191425.1. NCBI lineage: Eukaryota > Metazoa > Arthropoda > Insecta > Lepidoptera > Erebidae > Lymantria > Lymantria dispar. Next base: position 22,562,562 of record CM063454.1, on the reverse strand, counting down.
CTCTTATTCCAATAACATACTTGGAGTCGACGCAATATGTACTACTCTTCCATCAAATATATTGCAAAAGTTAGGCAACAATTTTATGACCGGCCATCCGTTTGATAGCAAGCCTTGGGAATGAAATGAAACCAAAAAAAAAAAATAGATTATTCAAGAAGAAAGTTTACCGTTTTTTATGTTCACGCTGTGGAAATGCATTTATGCACTCTCCCCCGCTGGTGACAGACGGAGGAGTGTGTGGGACTCACCAGCAACTGCATGACCGGAATACCCACTAAAACCAAAGCAGCCTCTTCCGTGCTTTTACGAGGCGCAGGAGAGATCGCCTGATGAAACTCGCTCCCCGACACCCCAACGCATGGCCGTTTGGCCGCGTCCTATCGTCCTTCAAGGCGGTGGAAGGAGTTGCGCATATTGGCGCCTCCTCCTCCCTGGCCGCCGCCGGCGGAGCGAATCAGCGGACGCAAACGCTTCCCATTCTCGCTCCGCAGCCACCTTCCTTGTAATGACGGCCTCACAAAATGAGGCCATCGACAACCAGCATCTGTCGCTGTCGAGCATCTGTGAAATGACGGTCGACAACGACAAGTTTATTCCGAATTCCATCGATAGGACGAGGCGCTGGGGCCCCCGGGCGGGGCAAACTTCCAATGAAGAGAATTTACCTAACGATGTAGTGCGGTTTTAAATCGTGTTTAATATCTACATACAATGAAAATATTTGAAAAATGTGTATGTAAATAATAGATCCATTTACTAAATTAATATCTTTATTAAGGCCAAGTATGCTTTCCAATCTATATTAACTAATTATAACCTTGAAACGCTGTCGTGCGTGTAATTTTATTAGGGCCATACATCAAAGGCTGCCAAAATAAAAATTATCTTTTATCTTTACATATAGCTTCGCTTAAGAGATTACTTTTTGTGTATATTATAAACATGTATATTATAAACATGTATTTATTATAACGGATAAAAGTTCAAAATAAAATCCTGTATTAATTTGTTTGACGAGCATATGGCGTATAAACTTGACGGCACTTGTAACCTGTAGCTTAGAATTATAGAATGTATAATATCGGTACCTAAACCAGCGGCTTCCCTCATATTTAAATAGATTTTATTATTTAAATCTATACATTACAAATCATACCATGTTCTGTGTAATGACAAATGATAGAATGGAATAGCCATAAGGTTCGTATCCAATGGTGTATGTAAATGCCCTGTGAGAAAGAAAAACATTGAAAACTATTAACTATTTTCTTTCGTCTCAGCAGCTATAAGTCCCACTGTTGGGTTTGAGCCTCCTCCATAATATGAGGGAAACTTGACTTAACGCATCACGCTGGTCAAACTTATTGTTTACTAGCAACCCGCCCTCGCTTCGCTTCGGTTATAGGTTATAGTCGTTTTACCCGCGTAGTTCCCGTTCCCGTGGGAATACCGGGATAAAATATAGCCTAGTTTACGCCCTGATATTATAGCTTTCCATTGGTGAAAGAATTTTTGAAATCGGTCCAGCCGTTTTGAAGATTACCCGGAACAAACAGACAGACAGACAGACAAAATTTTTTTAATTGCTATTTTAGGCATAGGTGTCGTGCAAATAACCGTGTGAGCATGAACAAAGCCTATTATTTTCACATTACAAACAGACACTCCAATTTTATTTATTGGTATAGATAGGATTTCATTTTGAGTTTCCCTTCTCTTGCATAGTTATGATGTACATTTTATATCCCTTAGTCGTCTTCTACGACATCCACGGACAAGAAAGTTAATTATATTCTTACTCATCACCAGACTTTTTTTTCAATTCATGCAAATTAGCAGCTGATTTTTTGAAAACCAATATCATCATTTTCTATAGTTTTCTATAGCACAGTGCAATGTTTCACACGTCCCAGATACATACCCCACATGCGTCTATGTTTGTATATATGCGTATTCCATATATTTGAAGTAAACAATTTGCCTACGTTCTAGAAGGAACCTGTACGTATTACTTTTGTTTTGGGTTTTCGATGCCTAAATGAGGTTACCGTTCGTACTCTTGAAAATTTGTTATTATAATTATAATTTTTAATATCAATAACGGCTGTAGCTTACAGCTGTTTCACAGATTGTTGCTCTGGTTTCATATTTAAATATGATTCATATTCGTGATGATTTCTTTCTAACCATATTTCGGGACCAGCGGCCAGTGTCAGGGAATCCCATCCAGCTGTTTGATATTTACATTACTAGCAGACCCAACAGACGATGTTCTGTTCAAATAAAATAAAGCGCCACCTACCGCGTCAAATTGTGGATCTAAACCATTCTCAAATCCCTTTGAACACACCCAAAAAAATTTCATCAACATCGGTCCAGCCGTTTAGGAGTTCAGTGACATACACGTACCTACACAAGAAAATATATAAGATTATATACCAATTTGTGGGTAAATATAAACTAACAATTTTATCAACATCATAATTGATATTATACTTCTTTTGGCACGTTAGGAAAAAAAATATGAGAATAATTCTTTACAATGCGCGCGCACAGCGTCACGAAGAACCGACTCCCTAAAGATAGCTAGTCAACATTTTACGTGCGCGCACACTGTCATAAACGTCAACTAAATAATACGTTATAATAAAACTTTCACTGTGTTAAATACCTTTCCTTGTATTATTGGTGTCGTTTTTGTACTAATGTAGGATCACGCGAAGGATACAATTTTTAGAAAGATTTTTAATTTATTACGCCCAAGAAGTATTAACTTCTTAGGTGCGTACATAAGTACACACACACACACACATTTTTTTTTTTTCAATAAAATTACCGTTCAATATCAGAGTGAGATTAAGATAAAATAACACTTCTGAACTCGCTCAGGAATTGAAACTGGAATTTGGAATGAGTAAATAATGAGTAAATATCATTAACGAAACGAGACAGATATAAAATATTAAAGTTCAACTTCTATATATTAAAGTTTGATTAACCAAAGCATCCGCTTCGTTTAATAGAAAACGCTTTAAATGTCGGATTTGAAAATTGAGTTTGCGGTATTGGATACTATAAGTTAAGTGAATAAAGTTTCGGGTTTCTGGCTTGGAGCAAATCAATAATCGTTATATGCCCTTCATCGCTGGGTTTTCCTCATAGGAAATGTTATGTGAAGAACTTTTCTCATTCCATACATTTTCATTAAACCTGGCGCTTGAAAAGTAGGCTAATTATTGTTCAAGGTTTTGTTTTTGAATGGAAACAATACCTATGTACATGTATATACGTAATGTAACATTAATAAATTCTTTTAGAAGAATTTTGACTTAGGTTACCATAAATTATTATTGCAAAAAAAAAACAATTTTAATTGAATTTTTTGTATTCGCGAACATTAGATGTATGGAAAATATTTTCACGATTGTGTATACTTAATCGTTTTTTTTTTTCTTTAAAATAAATACAACAAAAGCATATAGTTCCCGTGGAAAAATCCAAATAAAATATAGCTAAAATCCCTAAACCATCTTTTTCGTGGGGGATAAAATAGGGCTGAGCTGTAGTCTTACTCTGTCACTAAGCTGAAACGTGTAACAACTAAACACTGTTATTTTAACAACCCCTTTCATCTCTCCTAAAACTTTAGTTATTATTTTTGATTCAAATCTACACACAAAAAAGTCAAATATATCAATTCCATAAAATAAATACATAAAAAATAAATTATCATTTTTGACGTTTGAACATAATTATTATTTTAAAACAAAATCTTGAATAACATTTGGCAGTATCAATCTATTTTCATTCAATAAATTATTTTGGTGTCATCGTACCTTAGAAAATATTTAAAACTAAAAATAGATCCAACACTTATACAATTATAACATTGGCTATTAAAATAATCAATTTCTTCCATCTAAATACTCATTTATGTTGATACATTATTATAAAAACATCATCCACCAAAAGAAATAATTCTTCCAGCACTCAAGTGTTCGGCAGTCTTTGAGTATTTAAAAATAGCTTATGTGGTTTTGGTGTTTATCATAAAACTGACTAAGTTATGACCGAGACATAAATAGCTGTCCAGAGTAGATCGTGTCCGTTACAGGGTTAAGTGCTTCCAAATATTAATACCGCGTAATAACTTCACCCATATCTTCTTTAATTATATTTATAGAGTATTAACCTTATTTTATGACACTGTTTAAGTCGATCCTATTTATATTTCCAAAATATTCTAATATATTTTGTCCCTGTGGGATAAGTGAGATAAGTGTCAGGAAAAGTTTTAAGGTTATTTATATAATACTTTCTAACAGTAAGTAGAAGTTTTATAATTATGTAATATATGTTTATGAAGTACCCTGAAGTGCAAGGATTAGAGGGACCAATCTGTACCGAGAACAGTACAGTCCCTGTATAGAAAAAAAGCAAAAATTTATTACACCACCCGTAATTGTTGGGTAGTAATAAATTCTGAATAAGGTAACAAGTCCTTTACTAACTTATTCAATACTAGCAACCCGCCCTCACTTCGCTTCGGTTTCAGTAGTTAATAGTTCCCGTTCCCATGGGAATACCGGGATAAAATATAGCCTATGTTACTTCCTGATATTATAGCTTTCCATTGGTGAAAGAATTTTAGAAATCGGTTTGGTGGTTTAAGTTTGAAAGCGTAACAAACAAACAAATAAACAAACAAACATACTTTCGCTATTATAATATTAAGCTATGTAAGGAATATAGATACCTTGTAATAAAGACGAGGATTAGTTGCCATGCATCAAAATGCAATGCGTCTAGCCAAAGTCGAATAGTATAAAACCTAAATATTCTTTTATTGCTGTCAAATAAAACATGTCATGTGTACATTTACCATATTAATATGTGTATATATACCATATTAACTGTCTTTTTCTTTCTTGCAGGTAACAAATAAGAGAAATAATAGATGTATGTAGACATAGCAAAAGGAACAAAATCTTGTAAGAATCTACATGAGCAGCGTAATGTATTAAGGTCATTTTCGTAACACTCCAGCGAAGCCTTAGCCTTATTGAGACATATATGGACTGAAAATAAGAAGTGAAACCTTACAACTTTATTATCTATGATCCCATTAATACTTACAATATATTAGTCTATCTTTCCGTGTGGTGACGGAGTAAGAATACAATTAACCACTCCCCATCTTGCCCGTGGATGTCGTAAAAACGACTAAGGGATATAAAATGCATATAACATCTATGCAAGAGAAGGAAAACTCGAAATAAAACCACTAGCATGGTAAGGTCAATTTCTCTCCTATTGTGGAGGTGTCTTGAGCCCAATAGTGGGGTAAATGAGCTGAAATGATGATGATCATGATTAGTCTTTCAAGGAAAAATAAACAACTTTGTACCTTTTACGTTATGAAGGGCAATCTATTTATACTTTACCGTAATCTATTACAATTTATCAGAGCATTTTCTTTGTTATGGAAAGTCTCGAATAAAAATCTTAATCAGGGATCAACTGACTGTGCTATCATGTAACGTTTATACGCATCGCTGAAAATACGAGGAAAGATACCAAAATAAAACGGCTAAGTAAAATTTAAAATAACAGTGAAGAAAGATACAAAGTATGATATAGTGTTACAATTATGGTAATAGAGGTTTTTTAGACATTAACATTTTGTATATTATCTACTTAATCATTATCGTAATCATCATAGCTCATATACGTCCCACTGCTAGGCTTGAGCCTCCCCCACAAAAGGAGGGAAATGCACCTAATATACCACTGTGGTTATACGGGTTAGCATAGGGTTTTGTTTCGAACTAGCAACCCGGTTTCGGTTTCAGTTGCCTTACCTGCATAGTTCCCGTTCCCGTGAGAATACGGGAATAAAAAATAGCCTAAGTTACGCCTTATATAGACAGCTACGTGGTAGTAAAATATTATCAAAATCGGTCCAACCGTTATGAAGATTACCTCAAACAAACAGACAAAAATTTTTTGAACTGTATTTTAGAAATAGGTGTCGTTCAAATAATCACGTGAGCATGAAAAAAGCCTAGTATTTTGACATTACAAACATACACTTCAATTTTATTTATTTGTATAGATATTACTTCTGTTGCATAGATGTTATATGCATATTATATCCTTTAGTTGCTTTTTTCCACACGCAACCAGGATAGGGGACGGAGAATTGTATACTTTCTCCGTCACCACACGGACTAACTAGTTAATACTAATTATGAATAAGTTTTTTTTTTAGTTAAAACGAAGGGTAGTTCTAAGCTTTTCTTCTCTTGTTATATTATCTGTATCCCTTACTCGTCTTTGTTGACATCCACAGGTAAAAAAGGAAGCATAGAATTGTATTCTTATCACTCCAATGATGAGCATCACATGAACTATAATAGTTCCATACCATTTATAATATCTGTTACTACTAGTACCCACTACTTACATCAATTCACATCGGACGGCTCACTGGGGAAAACAGAACGACAAACAGCCGCAAATAAATCTATTTGCGGTTAGACGCGTTGTTTTACTGCTAGTAAGCTAGTAACACTGAAGCACAAATTGTAATGTATACGTTACTCTGTGAAATACTATTGATTCGAGTTTGCTAATTAAAATAATATCATAATATTGACTTAGCGATACAATTTTTGGTGATCTTTACATACATTTTTATTTACTTACTCATCATCATCATTCAGCCTTTTATTTATTTATTTATCGGGAGACCAACAGCTTAAAAGCCATAAACATCTAGGAAAACATATTTAAGATATATAAAGCCAATAACAGGTCTTCACTATTATGCTTCACATAAAACAATACAACGGAGAACATTAAATTTGCCAATTGATGTGTTGTGAAAAAATCGAGACTGAGTGTCCGTTTCATCGCATCCATATTAGCGTTAAATATATCGAATTTATGTTTTTTATATTGATTATTAAGTATATTGCTCGTTCGCCACAAAACCCCTCCACTCTCCTCTAGCCCTCCACTAGTGGATGTAGCACTCCCTTATATATTTCCTCAAAGTGCAGACAGGAGTCCACCTGCATTCAACGACGCCTAGAAACTTTCCCCAGATTCGGTCCATCTGGTGGACTCCTATACCGCCTCGTCCGATACTTGGACGATACTCGAGAACCTTTCTTCCATAGCAATTGTCGGTTCGTCGAGCGATGTAGCCTACCCCTGCCTCTCCAGCGTGCTATTTCTCCCAGATTTCCTCAGGTTTTTGGTCCACCTTGTGGGCTCCTATATCAGAGGTCAGATACGTGAACGACAGTCGAGGACCTTTCTTCCATAGCAGTTATCAATTCGTCGAGCAATGAAGCCTACCCTTTGCCACTTTAGAGTGCTATTTCTTGATAATATATCGATTACACGCGTTCTTCTACGGATTTTTATGCTTTGGATTTTATCTCGTAGAGATATACTGAGCATGTCATATTGTCCGTACATAACAAGAATTTGTTATATATAAGTAGTACGACCCATTTTAGTGACAGAATTTTGTGTTTGTTGTAAAGCAATATAACGAGATCATCTGGACCGGTGATTCATTGAAATTCGTTGGAAGCATTTAGACGTGGTCGGCACAGGACCACGCCTTGCGCCGATCTATAGGAGAAGCCTACGTGTGGTGGTGGATGTCATAATAATAAATCATAAATGATGATGACAGTGACGTATATAGGGTAATTCAAAATGTTCTAAAAGTAGCTATAGACAGATAGATCTAAGGACAGGATCAGGATGTTAAGTAACCTATTCATGAACAAAAAAAAAAAAAAAAAAGAAGTAACCTATTCATCAAATAGGTGGTCCAACGGAAAAGACGTAGGAAAAAATAAATAATCATTCTTATTCTAAATATTTAATTTAGATAATGTCCATGGTGTATTGTAAATAAAACTAATTTTACGGATTTTATCGCAGTTGTATTTGATTTATGATTGTCCGACGTTTCAAACACTTTACAGCATTCATGGTCACTTGAACCGCCCGTAAACAAACGCGATAAAATCCATAAAAGTAGTTCATAGTGTATTTTAATACAAAAATCTATGTTTCTATTTGGTAATTGAAAAATTTGACCAAAGTGAGCATTTCAATAGTTCGAGAATCCACAATCATGTAATTGTAGAATTGAAAATTGGCAGCTATAGAGAAGTGGACACTTAGATTTCAACAATGCACAGTGTATACACATCGAACTTTTCACAAAATCCATTCATTTCACTTAAAAGGTATACCTACACAGAACTAAATGTCAGCTGTATAGCAACACGTATATAGCTATAAGCATGTCTATGACGCGAACGCACGAAATTTCATTCATTCAAAAAGTGTCTAAGGCGCACAGCATGGTGCGCGTGTGCTAATCATGAGCATGTCGGTGACGCGAACTCATAAGATTTCCCCCTACCAAAAGGTGCTCCGTGTGGTGACGGAGTAAGAATACAATTCACCACCCCCTATCTTACCCGTGGGTGATCGTACGAGACGACTAAGGGATATAAAACGCATATAACATCTATGCGAGAGAAGGAAAACTCGAAATAAAATCCTATACCAACACGTCTGACCAGCGTGGTATAGTAGGTCAATTACCCTTCCGTTATGGAGGAGGCCCGAGCCCAACAGTGGGACGTATATGGGCTGAAATGATGATGAAATGATGAAAAGGTGCTCAACGCGGCTAAAGAAGTTTTCACTTTAATATAAAAAATAAGACTTGTCGGAGCATAATAATAAGCCTAACTCAAAGTGAATGTATTCTTAAATTAGGTATCTTATCTTATATCTTTAAACGAGCAATAGGGAATATGCACGAAGCTCCAAAATGAACAAATTATTTTTATTTGTAATCTTTATTGCTTAAAAAACGTACCTATACAATTATTTTTTTAATTTTATCATTACTTAATAATTAAATTTAATTATCAAAAAGTGCCTTTTTTGAAATTCGCGCGCAAAATTTCTGAAACGCACCGCATTGGTTGGAGTACTATGATGTCATGTTTTGAACACGTGACACCCGAGTCTTCTAGTTAGGGCTGTCTATATTTAAAAAAAAATAGTTTTTCGATATATCGATATTTTTAAATATATCAATATCGGAGTTCGATATAATGAAAAAATTTCGATATTTCGATATTTTCTCCATGATCACTCTTTAACTTCGTTCATTGCGGGGTTGCCGTGCCGAGCTTTTTTTTATCAAATTCTAGGAGTAAGTGATAACTGATCATCAGTTTCATGCCAGCGCTTCTACAGTAGATTAAGTTTACGGTGATTTAGTAGAATAAATACTTTAGAAGAAAAATAAAACACCAAATTTATTCAAATAAATATCGACATCGATATTTTTAAATAATAATATCTATATTTTGACATATCGATATTTTATCAACAGCCCTCCTTGAACCTTGGATAGGAGAACCTTGTGATATCATGTTGCTGTTTGTATGTTTCTAGTGATTATTTTTAGGGATGTGAAAAACAATCGATTTTTATAATAATCGATTTTTACAAAAAAATAATCGATTAATAATCGATTTTTACAATCGATTATCAAAATAATAAAAGGCGATTATTAATCGATTTTTATTATTCGAAATTCGATTAAAATTCATCATTCTATGTTAGAAAATAAAGCTCACATTTCCTAAAAAAAAGTCATCATAATCCTGTTGGGAGAAAAAAATCGATTATAATCGATTAATTTTTTAATTATAGATTATTTTATAATCGATGTTTTTTTAATTAATCGATTATTTTATCATCGATTTATTTTAAAGAACAAAATCGATTAGTTTATAATCGATGTTTTTTTAATTAATCGATTATTTTATAATCGATTTTTTTAATTAATCGATTATTTTATAATCAATTTATTTTAAAGAACAAAAAATCGAGTATTACAAAATCGGTTTTCCCTCCAAGTCACATCCCTTATTATTTTGTATTGTTACCCAGTTATTTCATAATAAATTATTAGTTTTCTGTGTTCAAGTATTAATCTTGTGAATAAGTCTTATTACAATGACTGAAACCGGTTTCGTCAAAGTATAGTCAGATAATCTTCCTAAAATAGACGTGTATATGATGACAACATATTTCGCGTCTAATTCAAATTTAATGTCTATTAAACTCGGAGGAATAAAAGCTGCAAGGTAAATAAGATATAATATATTTAATAATCGTAATAATAATAAAAATATCGATATTTTTATCGATATGTCGATATTTTTCCGATTTAGCGAACCCCGATATTGATACATTGTAAAATATCGATATGTCGAAAAACGATATTTATAAAAATATCAACTGCCCTAGATGGCAGCCCTAGCAACTTGTACGACTGTCGAGTACTCTGACGTCACAGAATACGCGCGCCGAAGTAGTCGCGTTTACATCGCCCATAATAGCGATTTTTAATTTTTTTTTTTACCATAATGGTTTATATTTTGGATGTGTTATATTTATTTCTAGTAATGTAATAACTACTAGAAACGTTTAAAAAAATAAAAAAATATCATGCATATTCCCCATTCTTGTATATATATATATATATATATATATATATATATATATATATATATATATATATATATATTTATTCAGGATCTCGGAAACGGCTCCAACGATTTTGTTGAAACTTGGCATACTAGAGGATTCGGTTTCAAAAAAATCGATCTAGATAGGTTTTGTTTATAGAAAACTAGTTTTTGTGTGTCAAACAGCGTCGGATCGAATCTCGGTGTTATTATTATTCTCTTTTTGTAATTTTTTTATATAATTTTTATTTTTTAATAATATATATCTAAATAAATACTACAAAAATATTCCGAGCGAAGCTCGGTCAACCAGATATTGTATTATTATAATTTATATAATATGGAACGCATAAGGTGTAATGTTTATGGGAAAAGGATGTACTTCCTGCATGGTAAGGTGTTAAACTGACCGCAGGCCGTTTGATGTCAGAATTTGTATGTGTTCTTTGCTATTTTGAGAACAGTAAACATGTGGATCGCTACCTGTAAAGTGTGAAACAATTTACGAGAATAGTGACTTACTTATACAACATTTAAACACTTCTAACATGTTCTAATTACTGTACATTTACAACGCTGCGAATATAGTATTCTTTATACGATTGCTAAATAATTTAATAATAACTATCTCTGTTATAATTGTGTGTGATTCCTACATATGGTGACGGAATAAGAATACAATTCAACAGCCCGTTACTTCTCTGGGGATGTTGTAAAAGACGACTAAGGGATGCAACACGTTGGTGTTGCAAGAGAAGGAAAATTAAAACCCTATATAAACCTGTCTGACGAACGCGGTTAGTAAGCTCAAATTCTCTTCTATTGTAGAGGAGGCTCGAGGCCAACAATAAGACGACGACTTTTTCTCTTTTTTTCATTCTAATATTTGCAAATGCCAAACAATATAGGAATGCATAGTTCTGTATGTTTTCTTAAAATAATCTTAGTGTATCACACAGCAGCACACTATTTCAACTCATAAAGCATAATCACAAATTGGACTTCAATCTTCCTATTTATTTGAATTTCTTGTCGAATGTAGTAATCAATATCTCATCCACATCCTCCTCCTTATAAGAGGTCGGCAAAGTTATATATTAGGAAGGTGGAATGTTTTGCGACTTCTATTGGCTTCGAGAAAGCCTCTTGAAGACAACATGTCTTCAAACAATAAATTAAATTTAGGAATATTCAAAATTTTCCCCATTATATATATGTTTATTAAAATTAAAGTATACCATAAATGTTATCGTTAAAAGATAATCGAGTCAAAATACATTTCTCTATATATTTTTCCTAACAAAGTAATTGTAATTTAGTTTAATTTAAAACGTATCGTATCTATCACGCCAAAAATTCTTTATCATACATTCTAATCAGTGCACTGTAATAAGAAAAGCTCTCATGAGCTTTAAGCCATGAAATGTTTTCCAATATACAATAAAATAGAAAACCGTCGACACAAATTGGCCATTAGCTAAATTAATAAACTAACCGATTAAGAGTAAATGTTCTGAACATTACACAGCGACGGGCTTCCCGGGTCGTAATTATTGTTTTTATTCTTTATAAAAACAATACTACTTCATCATCATCAGCATTTCAGCCTATCGCCGTCCACTGCTGGACGTAGGTCCCTCCCATGTTACGCCACAAAGTGCGGTCCTATGCCGCCTGCATCCAACGACGCCCAGCAACTTTCACCAGGTCGTCGGACTACCTAGGGGGGGTGTCCTACACTGCGACGAATGATGAACCATCGAAGATAAAAACTTAATATCTATGGTCTGCTCAAAGGGCAACAGATTGATATAGTAATGCCGGTAGATACGATTGCATGCTTCCGTTCTTTCCATCGCCCTGGCGGTTTTTATACTATCCTAAAAAAAGAATTCAAGTTACGTTTTACGTTTTTGTACAGATTTATCACGCTAATTGTACACAATTAAACTTCTTCTTGGTTAGCACTTGTATGTTGTAAAATTCGATACGTTTAGTTGGTTTACAATGTTGATTTTTTTTTTGTTCGGACTGGGAGTGTTAGCCTCAGATGGCTGTTACACCCTTACGCAGACTAGTGGTGAGCGCTGAGGGCTCTCAACCCAAAAAAAATTAAGCAACGGGGCCTAAGGGCACCCCCTGTGGGGTACGAACCTCAGCTTGGGGCGTTGCCGAGGGCAATGTGGGAGGTCCCACTTTAGATTTATTTATTTTTACGCGGCACGGTTTCGCACCTCGACGGCGAGGACGGAACCGTGGTCTTTTCTTTGTCGCGGCTTCGCGGGCCGTGTATGCTGTATTCTGAGCTAACGTGATCTCGTCGTCGGGCTCGTCGTCGGGCTCGTCGAGAGCGAGTCTCGGCCGAGGGACCTTCGAGATGCGGGACGGGATATAGTTGGTCGCAGGTCGGAAGCAGGGTTACTTGTCATCAGTGGTTGGCCCGACGGAATACCCCCTAAGGAGTACCTTCCATCGACCGACGTCCCCCCCTCGGGGAGAACGTTGGTCTTTCCTCGCGCGGTCGGCCTCTCGGCGGGTGACAGACTAACTCCCCGGTTCAGTCACCCGCACACAAAACCCTATAGCAACTCGTGGGACCAGCGTGGTATAGTAGGTCAATTTCCTCCCATAATGGTGGAGGCCGGCGCCCAGTAGTGATATGCAGATATAATCTGTGAAAGAGATAGAAAACTCGAAATAAAACTCCATAGCAATCTGCCTAATCATCTGACCAGTAAGTCAATTTACTTGTCATGTACAGTACGTTTTAGAAGGTTTAATTAAAGTTACAAAAGTATTTCAGAAAAAATAATATATAATGAGTCCGCATAAAACATTTTATATGTCTAATAAACTTGAATAACATCCCTGCTGACAGCATGAATGTATTTATATCGTCTCATCTTCCTTTAAATGCTATAAAATATGTGACCGAATGATTGTAATAATTTTTTAAATATGAAAAGGAGAATTGGATGCGCTGAATTCTTGACCACGTATTGAAGTGTTAATACTACGACTTAATAGTTAGCATTTCACATTCAAATCATTTATTATGCATAAAATCCGCGGGGGCGCTTACATATTGTAATTTTTTTTACATTTTACCTTAAATTACTACCAGATCGAAACGCAACCGCACTGATAAGATCCGATAAGAAACTCAGTGCGATTCTCTTCATTTTTATTCATTTACTAGTTTTATTTAAATAAAATTACATACAACATGATGCCTATTAATAGCTCGAGTGTGATGCCTTTCGAACCATTATACAATACAGTTATTAAATATAATGAAAAACTATCATAGCTGGACCAGTTCCTGAAAGCGGCACCCGATCACGAGTTAACCACTAGAGCAGCCATCATTCCCCTCAACAATAGAGTGAAGGGAGTCGTAGCTACTGCAAGCAGACCCTTCAGTGAGCATGACCAATAATACCATTTGCCACAAACATAAAACACACATCGAATAATAAATTCAAGTATTGTATACCTTCATCAGGTCGTCGGTCTATCTAGTTGGTGAGCATTACATTACATCGTCCATTACGCGGTCGCCACTCGAAAACCTTTCTTCCCCAGCCGTTGTGTAGTCATCGAGTGATATGGCTCCAGATTGCCAGTAATTCTTTGTGGTATTGCTATATTCAGCGTGCTAATACTTTGTGCTAAGTCTGTTACACCCGTTTTCTATAGATTTTAGTATTTTGGATTCTATCTCGCAAAGAAATCCCAAGTATATAGTTACGAGGCCCATATTTAGGTACCGCGTTTCTATGCCGTTAGTTATCGGTTGGTAACGCACACTGGTCGTAGACCTGTGTTATCAAACACTGTTAAAGTATGGATTCATATTTTATACAAATCAAAGTATAAATAAATAATATTGCCAAAAGTCAAATTGCCATCTCTTATTTGAATTCGAGACCTCTGTCTTTGTTATATTCACGTCAATGATACTCGTAAAACCAGATCGTTCTATCTTTATGACTATCACTGCGTCACCTAACACCTAGTTGAGATAAATTATGGGCCCTAAGAGACTGTGTGTATGAAACATTAATAAAGATGAAATATATAGTATTTTGTTTGAGAAAAGGCCTATCTCCCGACCTTTATTCTCTTTGTCTCAGTATGCAGGATGGCAAAAGATGAGGATATTCTTGTTTATATTTGTTCTACTTATTTCTTTTATTAAGAAATATTATATGTATGTTCATACAATCATGCTTCTCTTATTTGTATTTGAATATAGTTTGTATTCTCTTCATAGTTCTTATTTATTAGATTTTGCCAGTACAACTTGCTGTTGGTAGTATTCATAATCAAATTAATAGCTAAGAGATATTTAAGATTTCAATTACTTTTTATTTAATTAAGTGGCTTGAGATTTTGTATATTACATTTACTAACTCACTTATTGCAGTGCCAAGTAATAGGAACTACTTCGAGCTGTTGAGGCACGAATCTTGATTTTGTGCTTGTATTTAAGATTATCTAATAACATTCTGTGTTAGACTGAAGAACTGAAAACTCAACATATTGTGTTTCGCAGCTGCATTTAGGTAAAAAAGAAATTTCGAATAGCAATAATATAATCAATGCTTTAATTTATGCTAATGTTGATGGCTGAGTTTGTTGTTAGTTACTTACTTCTATCCAACTACACCTTCTTTCTCAAGTATGTCAAAAATAATGACCAAGGTTGGACGCTTGTTTTTTTCGCGTGCTTCTTAACCCTTATGTATGGCTGGTCCATACATCTCCTCGCCGAGTAGCCAAACTTGAGATTTGGGGTATTTTTTTATAGGGATTTTCTTTCCCGCGGTCCGAAGACCAGACTCAGGGTTACGGTTTGGGCCTTCCGGGTCTGGCCGCTCGCAAGTGACTGACCCGTCACGCCCTCGGGCCGTGACGCCACCGTCTCTGGCGACGGAGTGCCATGAGACACGTCCGCCCCATTGGCCCCGGATCAGATCTGCCGTGCGCTCTGCCATCAGAGTCGCACGCGGAGACCCCCTTTCGCCGAAATCTCAACCGTCCGGCTGGACGTTGTCCAGGGTGCACCACGTGGAGGTGTTTCGGCCTCGCACCGCAAATAATCCTTGTATTGCTGGGGACTTCACAAACATATAACAACTAACAGACACAAATAACACCCAGACTCAGAACAACAATTTGTGGATCGCACAAAGTTTTGTCCTGCGTGGGATTCGAACCACTGATCCTTGCACTGTAGATCGGTATCTTAACCACTACGCCATCTGTGGAGTTATCGATAAAGTTTCGAAGAAAATACGACCGATACGAACAATTAATAGTAAAACTATCGCTAATAACTTTAGCAATACGTACTATGAAAAAAAAGTACATATCAAGTCGACCCCAAGTAATTGGGATAAGAACAACATGATGATGAGGTTGAGAAGTGGTAGGACCACACTGTTGACAGTTATCTGTCTACAGCCGCGGGCCGGTCCGTCCGGGGTAGGACCACACTCTCGCCGAAAATCAACGTTTGAGTAGTAGAAATTTGTTACTGCGCTCCGTTCGGTGAGCGAGAGAGCCGGCAGCCCAACTTTCTGAGGGTGTTGTGTGTGGAGGGTTTTGGTAGTGCTCTTCGTATCACCAAGCCTCAATGCACGCATTCACACTCCCTTCACTTTCTTCACGGTAGGCAGGGACCCTGTAAAGGTCCATGAGTGGCAGCAACACTTACCATCAGGTGTACTGTTTGGTCGTTTGCCACCGTTTGCAATAAAAAAAACATAATAATAATAATTAGGTACTACTTTAATATTCAACAGAGGGATCCTTCAAGTGTTTATCATAGACATGTAGGTCGTAAAAATCAGTAAGGGGTGATGACATATTTTATTCTTCACCCAATTACGAGTAACCATATATATATACCTAATCCAAAATCTTCGGAGTAATGCACTCAAAAAAAGGATAATGCGCCCAAAGTGCTACCATCCGTAATTGAATATAAACCTACTAAATTATTTATTCAGATTGTACTTTATTTTTACTTAATATAACGAAATAATCGTTACGGGGAAACCCTTTTTGGCAAAAATTCCTTATTTACAACATTTTCCTTTTAAGAAAGAAAATTCAACAATCTCACATTTAATTTTTCTTCGGGCTATTCGCTGGAGCTTAATAACAAGGTCTGCGTAATAATAGCCAGTTCTTTAGACAACTCAACTATTATGTATATCTATTGAGGTTTTAATTCATATTTTGTTTAACAAACTGAGATTTTTGTGAACATAATCTTTATATATCTTGTGTACGTGTGTATGTCACTGAACTCCTCCTAAACGGCTGAACCGATGTTGATGAAATTTTTTGTGTGTTCAAGGGGATTCGAGAATGGTTTAGCTTCATAATTGGACCCGGTAGGTGGCGCTGCTTTCGATTTCAAGGAGAATTCCTCTTAGTTTATTTGAACATAACGTCTGTTGGGTCAGCTAGAATTGCCTAAAATGCTAATAAATGAACTCCTATGAGTTTTGAAGTCGAATTCGAACAAACATGCTTTAAATTTTATTACAGGCTTTTGAAATGTGCCTATAGGGAAGAATCACCATTATCATCATAAAAGCTCTTATGGATCTACACTCGAAACCCTAGTTGACTCGAACCTCTTATACAATAGGACGGAAATCGACCTACTTATTCCCCCGTTAGAAGTAAGGAGTTTTCCTTTTCTTGTATATATTTTATAAGCATGAATACCCTTAATGACCTTTTACGATACCCAAGGGCATGAAAGGGAGTGGTCAATTGTATTCTTACACCATCACCACACAGAATGTAGGGAAGGATAGGTAGGACAGAAAAGGATTTATGGGATCGGACGAACTCGGACTCGGTAGGACGGACTGACAGAAATTTTCATACATTCTCTGTTTTCCCATTGTTTTACTTATTCTGTTATTATCTGGTTGACCGAGCTTCGCTTGGTATATTTTTGTTGTATTTTTGTCGGATTATTTAGATATATATTAATAAAAAATTAAAATTAAATAATGAAAATATTAAAACGTACAAAAAGAGAATAAAAATAACACCGAGATTTGATCCCACGCTGTTTGAATGCCAAAACAAAACAAAAAGAAAACTGGACACCTTCCCAACTCAGCTATCCTAACTCTTGAGGTTGACGGCGAAATTTGAATTCATATTCTTTTAAAATTTAATGATGGTATTGTTTTGCTAAACACCGACAAAATAACATTTTCTATAAATAAAACCTAGCTAGATCGATTTTTTGGCCTCGAAACCTGTAGTATGCCAAGTTTCATCAAAATCGTTGGTGCCGTTTCCGAGATCCTGAATATATATATATATATAGGTGTATATACTGTATATATATACACAAGAATTGCTCGTTTAAAGATATAAGATAATATCTGGTTGACCGAGGTTCGCTCGGAATATTTTTGTTGTATTTTTTTCGAATTTATTTAGATATATATTAATACAAATAAAAATTAAATAATGAAAAAAATATCAAAAATTACAAAAAGAGAATAATAATAACACCGAGATTCGATCCGACGCTGTTTGAATGCCAAAACAATACAAAAAGAAAACTGGACAACCTCCCAACTGAGCTATCGCCACTCTTGACGTTGACGGCGAAATTTGAATCCATATTCTATTGACATTTTATGTCATTGTATTTATTAGCTAAAAACACCGACAAAACAACATTTTCTATAAATAAAACAAAGCTAGATCGATTTTTTGGCTCCGAAACCTCTAGTATGACAAATGTCATCAAAATGGTTGGAGCCGTTTCCGAGATCCTGAAAATATATATATATATATATATATACAAGAATTGCTCGTTTAAAGATATAAGATATTGTCAAAGAAGTTTTGCTTTAACTGTTAGTGACGGTTTACATCACTTTAATTTTTTTGTGTTCTGTACCCAAAGTGTAAAAACGGGACAAGATTACTAACACTTCGCTGTCTGACCGTCCGTCTGTCAAGAACTGCGATAGCTAGACAGTTGAAATTTTCATAAACTATGTATTTTTGTTGCCGCTGTAACAACAAATACTAAAAACAAAATAAAATATTTAAGGGGGTCCCCCATACAACAAACTCGATTTTATAGATAATGGCACGGAACCTTTCGTGTGCGATTCCGACTTGCGCTTAGCTGGTTTTTTAATTCTTACCTTTACCTTTATTAATTATAACAGTAAATATTTTCGTATTCAACGCCTCCATTTATGTATCAGCCTCGATACTAGTTGGACAGGTTGATATAGATTGATTTTTTCATATCTTCTTTTTCTTCATCTACAGCTCATATACTGCTGGGTTCCAGCCTCGTCTACAATGGGACGGAAATTGACCACGTTGGTCAGACCCGTTGATATGGGGTTTAACTTCGAGTTTTCTTCTCTTACATAAATGTTATCTGCATATTATAATCTCTTAGTCGTCTTATACAACACCCATAGGAAAGGAGCTGAGTGGTGAATTGCAGTCTCACACCGTCACTACAGGGAAAACTTATTTCTTTTAAAGTTAGGATATCTACATCTCTTAGTCATCATATACAATATGGACGTGGAAAAAAATCGTTCATTCTTAATAAGTCACCACACGGAAAGGCTTTTATACCCTTAATACAAATATTTACCAGCCATTTATGTGCTTAACATTTAACAGGCGTAATGAATACTAGGGGAACCGTTCACCCGAATTAGTATTCGAGATAAGGGGCGGTAATAAAACACAGCTAGTCAACGTATACTGTATTTATTGAGACATAAGGGTATGGTCTTATTATAAGCGTGAACGCAAACAATAGAAATCAAATCTGAAAAAGTAGTAATGCCAGTTTTCGTATTATAATATTCATCATTATCATCATCTCAGCCTATATAAGTCCCACTATCGGGTTCGGACCTCCTCCGTATTAGAAGGCAACTTGATCTGCTATACCGCGCTGGTCAGACGTGTTGGTGTTAGGCTTAATGTCGAGTTTTTCTTCTTTTGCATAGATGTTATCTGCATATCATATCCCTTAGTCGTCTTTTACGGCACCCACGGGAAGTGAGGGGATGGTGAATTATACAGGATACTGAATATAATATTATCATCGTCATCATCAACTCATATAAGTCCCACTGTTGGGCTAATAACTACACAGATTTTATGCTTATTGCACTGAAATAGCAACGACAGTAAACCATTTTATTTTATACTAGCAACCTGCCCTCGCTTCGCTTCGGTTTCAGTCATTTTAACCGCGTAGTGCCCGTTCCCGTGGGAGTACCGGGATAAAATATAGCCTAGTTTACGCCCTGATAGTATAGCTTTCCATTGGTGGAAGAATTTTTGAAATCGGTCCAGTAGTTTCGGAGCCTATTCAATACAAACAAACAAATCTTTCCTCTTTATAATATTAGTATAGATACAAACGCTTTGTATATCAATTAGTCATAAGCCCACGAACTCTACGTTTAATTAAGTTTAAACACTTGAATTAGTAATATGTTTACGTTATTTATATGTAATTTCTATCCACAAAAACCAATAATTGAACAAATAATTCCTTGGGATCAACATGAAAAATATAGTATGTCATAAATATGATTATATATCCTTAGAAATGACTTAGGACATAGCCAATAACAGGTCTGAGAGAAAGAGAAAGCAAGCAAGCAAGATGCTGAGTCAATATTTTTAACTAATATGATATATGTATTAGGCCACTATATTTACCTTTGTAAAGGATATCCATATCGTGTAAGAAATAAAAGGATATAAAATTGTGATTTCTAAATTTCTTAAATAATTTATAGTAAATTTTTAACGAGACGACGTTTCAACTGTTCATGAGGCCGCACCTCATAATCGCTGCTCCTATCTATCTAAAGTCGTAAATGTTATCCTTATTAAATTTTAAGACTACCATTCCTCACTGTAATACAATCGTGCTATGAGTAAAGAAAATAGCTTCCCCAGTGATTGTACAAAGCGTCGTGTGTTTGGTAGAACTTTTTGAAATGAAACTTTTTTGGGCGCGAAATGACTAGTAATTCGGATCTATTTTGGATGCAAGTAAACATTCAATCAATAAATATATATACGTTAATTCATTCCATCGGCCTATAGATGCCCACTGTTGGATATAGGCCTCCCCATATATTTTTGGGAGGGAATAATGCCATGGGGGATACGCACTAAAATTGCAATATCTATGCTATTATCCCATTCCCCTATAAAAAATTACTTAAAAAAAAATCTCGTTGGTACATACGGATAAACATTCTACTGCAATCTTCTTACTCATGTGGTGGATTAATCGTGGTAACCGGTAATAATAAATCGTGGTAACCGATTCTAGTTTGGGGGAAATCTGCTAAAGGACAAGAATATGCGGCAGCAGTTTCTTTATCCGTAATGATAAGCTGCCGGGTTGGCCATGGGCGTTAGTCATTTGGTACCAGTGGTGGATTCAATGACGATGGGGAGAGAATACGGTGGGTTATGGGGCCATATGCCGCCCTTTTGTCGTCCCGGACGGAACAGACGGCGTGTATCCACACTATAGCCCGCCCAAAACAAAGCAACAATCTTTATCTGGGTAAATTTATATAACTAACTGCGATTACCAAATTGCCTATCATAAGTGGGCAATTAAACCCTCATTGCCCTTCGTGGGAAGGTCTATTCCGAACAACGACCGTAGTAGGCTGATATATAGACTGACCTTTTCATTAAAAAGGTGGTAATTTCTTTAATAAAATGTTTAAACTATTTTTTATAGTTTTCTATATTTAATATTAGTGCGTGTAGTAAGACGAACGAAATTACGTTTTCATAAATTGATGAGCCCAAAATTTGAATTATGTTACTGTTATTGTCATTTTATCATCACTTAGATTTTTATGTCTTACCAAGTAGTATATTATAATATTAAAACCATCAACAGAACGTCATAAACTTTTGTTACACCAACAAATGTAAAAATGGATATGATGTACGAGTATATACATAAAAATGGATGTCCTGGTTGAACGCATAGTATATAACACTAAAAATAGCAATATAAAGTTGGGATCGGTGCTTGTTTTTATAAGATCAACGAAAACTAAGAAAATAAACTACATCGTCAAACCCTTTTTAATAATGCCCGCTTGGGAATAAAATGAGTATAAAATTTTATGTAAAGAATCTCTTTGTACATCAGTTCTAAAATTTTGGATATTATTAACAAAGCAGCGCTTGTTCTCTTTAAGAACATAGAAAGTAAAACTAAGAATATGCAATACTAACAACTCGCTTCGCTTCGGTTTCAGTTGCCTTAACCGCGTAGTTTCCGTTTCCGTGGGAATACCGGGATAAAATATAGCCTATATTACTCCCTGATATTATAGCTTACTATTGGTGAAAGAATTTTTGAAATCGGCACAGTAGTTTTTGAGTTTATTCATTACATACATACACACATACAAACTTTTCCTCTTTATAATATTAGTATAGAAATAACTGTTTATGAAATGTAAAACGATATTAAATTTGCATTTTCTATTATTATTTGTTTTTTTTTTTACAAAAGACAATGCCCTGCACTAAGAAAATAATCTTTGTGTTGGACTTTACAAACATAATTAGCGGACACAAATTATAATACATCCAGACTCAGAACAACAATTTGTGGATCGCAGTGTTGTCCTGCATTGAATTCGAACCCACTACACAGGCACCATCTTTACTACTCGATCTGTGCAGAATTAAAAGTATGTTAAAACTATTTAGATAAAATTGTAATATTTCATCATTCATCATCATTTCAGCCTATCGCCGTCCACTGCTGGACGTAGGCCTCCCTCATGTTGCGCCACAATGAGCGGTCCTGTGCCGCCTGCATCCAACGATGCCCAGCTACTTTCACTAGGTCATCGGTCCACCTAGTGGGGGGGCGTCCTACACTGCGTCGTCCGATACGTGGTCGCCACTCGAGAACCTTTCTTCCCCAGCGGTTGTCGGTTCGTCGAGCGATGTGGCCTGCCCATTGCCACTTCAGCGTGCTAATTCTTCGTGCTATGTCAGTTACACCCATTCTTCTGCGGATTTCCGTATTCCGGATTCTATCTCGCAGAGAAATCCCGAGCATAGCCCGCTCCATAGCACGCTGAGCGACTTT
The DNA here is from genome assembly GCA_032191425.1 of Lymantria dispar. NCBI lineage: Eukaryota > Metazoa > Arthropoda > Insecta > Lepidoptera > Erebidae > Lymantria > Lymantria dispar. The sequence goes on along the minus strand of CM063454.1, from coordinate 22,539,780 downwards.
GAGCCTTGATATGAGGCCTAAATTTAAGGACCACGTTTCCGTGCCATAAGTCATCACTGGTAACACACACTGGTCAAAAACCTGTGTTTTCAGACACTGAGGTATGTTGGACGAGAAGATCCTCTTAAGTTTCCCGAACGCTGCCCAACCGAGTTGGATTCGTCAGCTGATCTCTTTCTCGAAATTGGATCTACCTAACTGGACTGTTTGTCCTAGGTAAACATAGTGATCGACAACTTCAAGAATCGCATTGCCAACTAGGACCGGTACAGGAATGACACGGGCATTTGACATGACTTTCGTCTTGTCCATGTTCATTCGTAAACCCACTAGTTGGGATACCCTGCTGAGATCATTGAGCATTGTGCCAAGGTCCTCCATGGATTCTGCCATAACGACTATATCGTCCGCAAATCGAAGGTGAGTGATGTATTCGCCGTTAATGTTGATGTCGAGTCCAGTCCAGTCTAAGAGCTTGAAGACATCTTCCAGTGCAGTGGTGAACAGTTTTGGAGAGGTGACATCGCCCTGTCTCACGCCTTTCTGCAACTGGATCGGTTTCGTACTCTTATCCCGGATACGGACTGACATTGTGGCGTTCCTATACTAACACTTCAGCACTTCGATATAGCGATAGTCGATTTGGCACCGCTGAAGGGACTCCAGCACCGCCCAAGTTTCGACTGAATCAAAGGCTTTCTCATAGTCCACAAACGCTAAGCACAGGGGCCGATTATACTCCTCGGTCTTTTGTATAATCTGCCGAAGCGTGAGGATATGGTCTATGGTGCTATAGCCTTTTCGGAAGCCGGCTTGTTCGGGCGGCTGGAAGTCATCGAGCTTGCGCCAGAGTCGATTGGTAATGACCCTCGAAAACAACTTATAAACATGGCTCAGGAGTGAGATGGGTCTGTAGTTCTTCAAGAGAGCTTTGTCACCCTTCTTGAAGAACAGCACCACCACACCCCTGGTCCACGACTCTGGAACGTCGCCCCCGAAGATAACGGAATTAAATAGCTTCTGAAGGGCTATTAAGACCGGCTTGCCGCCCGCCTTCAGAAGCTCTGCCGTAATTCCGTCATCTCCCGGTGCCTTACCGTTACGTAGTTGTTTGAGAGCCATTCTGATCTCGTACAAGCTAATGTCCGGGATTTCTTCGGTATAGTGCCGAGTTAGCTTGGATCTGGGATCTTGGACCAAGCCGACAACAGGATTTCGGGATGATTTGTATAACTGTCCATAGAACCTTTCGACCTCTCCCAAGATCTCACTTTGGGATGAAATGACAGTGCCATCGTCGGTCTTCAGCTTAGTCATTTGGCTTTGCCCAATAGACAGATCTTGTGCGAACACTTTTGAGCCACAATTCCCCTCTATCGCTTCTTTAATACGGAGCGTATTAAATCGGCGTATATCGCGACGCACAGACCTAGTGATCTGCCTATTTAGCTGCCTATGTTTGGACCAATCGGCTGAAGACTGCACCGTCATTTCTTTTCTCCGCCCCATGAGCTCGAGAGTCTGGTCAGAAAGTTTTTTAGGTCTATTAACGCGGTGAGCCTTGAAAAATTTCGACCCAACCGCGTGGACAGTTTCCACGAACCTGTTGTTCATATCGTTCGGAGATTCGCATTCGTCCAGACATTGGAAGCGATTGTGTAGTTCGAGTTGAAAGCCTTCGAGGTTCTGCTATTGGACAGATGTAGATTGAAGTGTAGACTTCATCAAGCGTGACCGCTCGACTTTTGTGTGGATATTCAATGTGGCTCGTACCATCCGGTGATCGCTCCCAGTTTTAATCCTGCTGATCACTGAGACATTATTGAATATCTGTCGTTTGTCTGACAAGATGAAGTCTATCTCGTTTTTTGTTGAACCATCGGGGCTAATCTAGGTCCATTTCCTTTGTGGCTGTTTCCTGAAGAAGGAATTCATCATAAAGAAGCTTTCCTTCTCCAGAAAATCAGCCAGTTTCTGGCCCCTCTGGTTTCTCTGTCCATATCCATGTTTCCCCACTCTCAACTCATCATCACTCCCTTTGCCTATTTTCGCGTTAAAGTCTCCCATGACTACCGTGAAATGGATTTTGGACGTGTGTATGGCTTTCGAGATGTCCTCGTAAAATGCCTCCACCTCGTCGTCGGAGTATGTCGAGGTCGGTGCGTATACTTGTAATATTTAGATAAAGATATTTTTAATTCTTTAAGTCAAGTTTTCAAACGACTTTGGGGACAATAATTTTTAAAAATAAAAATCAACTTATATAAAACAGCGTAATATGGATATATATTTTTGTTATGATTTCATTCAAATTAATATGACGTCAATAGATTTTATTAGATAAAAATAACAAAAATAATCCCCTTATCACATTACATATACTGAAAAATACATTATTATGCTAATAAAATTATCCACTTTATTGTATCTGATATAAAAAAAATATATATCACTTGTTTCAGAGAATTAGAATAATCGAATTCGAGTCTGCCTTGTTAGCTGTTCCTATACTAAGACAAAAACAATTTGTCACAAAAGCTTGGGGATAATAATTGTAAGCATTCTTAGAGTATGTTTACTTGTGAAAAAATTGGCATGTGTGAGTTATATTTTGTAATATGTTGTATAAATATCCGAAAGATTAGCAAATTTAAAGTTCAAATTGACCACATAAATCCTACCTGCCAATTTCTACTCCTGTAGATTTTTCGATCCGTCCCATGGCAAAATATTGGACGATCACACGCAATAAATAATGCTATAATTACGACATCCGTGGAATGAGGTAGTTAGATCTAAATAGAATAAATTTAATTTCATTCTATACCTGAGAAATCTATTACAAGTTTTAACATACAGATATTTATAGAATATTACTACTATTGCTTGAAATTTAGGCAGTTATAGTTAAGAATAACTTAGAAGTAGAGTTGGTGCCGTCAAAATGTCCCTAGCAAGTGATAAGCCATTCATCATCATCTCAACTAATATATGTCCCACTGTTGAGCTCAGGCCTCCTCCATTATGGGAGGAGATTTAACCTACTATGCCGCGCTGGTCAGACTTTTTTGTTTCTTTTTTATTGCAGGCAGTGGCAAACGAGCAAACAGTACACCTGATGGTAAGTGTTGCTCATGGACCTTTACAAGGCCGCTGCCTACCGCGAAGAAAGTGAAGGGAGTGTGAATGCATGCATTGAGGCTCGGTGATACCAAAGGCACTACCATAACCCTCCACACGCAAACACCCTCAGAAAGTTGAGCTAGGGTTTTATTTCGAGTTTGCCTTTTCTTGGGCAGATGTTATCTGCTTTTTATATCCCTAAGTCATCTTTTACGACATCCACGGGCAAGATAGGGAATGGTGAATTGTATTCTTACTCCGTCACCACACGGAGGATAACCATTGTTTAATACAAAATGCTTAAGATACAATATCTTGAGTTATTTCAATTCTTTAAGTTACAAGATTTCAAAATATGGTTTTATCAAGATCAAAACAACTCAGATGCACTTGGAATCTAACATAACCTTATAATGTTATGGAACTAATTCCTTTCGTGTCCAAGTCAGCTTTGCCTTATTAACGCTTATCGTACCGGAATACGTGATCAAGATATAAATTAAGTCGTACATTACTTAATTTTAGACAAAGTTATCGTTTTAAATGAGGTAGGGCAACATTCAGCTTACTTCACCTAAGCAAGTTTAAAACGGTAATATTTCTGTCAAGTTCAACGGTTATAATATATATGGATACTATCTGACTTAAAAAGACACTGTACTGTTCAAATCAAAAAAATATAAAAGAAATTCTCGTTGAAATCGTTCGCTGCGCCACCTAGTGGGTCCACATATTAATCTAAACCATTGTCGAATCTACCTGAATACGCACAAAAAATCATCAACATCGATCCAGCCGTTTAAGAGCAGTTAGAGCAGTTCCGTCACATACACATGTACAGAAGAATTATATATGTATGTATATGTTATCGTTATATGTCACGTATTCAATTCCAAATCAATGGAAAGCTTCCGATTCGTACCTGTTCTACTCTGAAGTTTAAAAGTTTAATTTTGTTTAAGAACAATTTTGGATATTGAATAAATCAAGCTTAATCTCCCGGGGGTGAAGTTTAATAATGGAACTTTCTTCACAAGTACTGGTCCTGACAACTTTGTCAAGATAAAGTTATATTCTGATTGACGTTGGGTCACAATAATACTGCCGGAATTCTCACTATTAGGAGTACCATAAAATAAGGGAGTTTTATTTTTCTGAAAGGGAAAAGTACCCGAAGTAACTAGCTTTTCTCTATCGAACCGCTGTCGAAACTTTGTTAAGTACAGTTTATTCATATTTTAGATGAAAAAATAAAATCATTGAGATACTCATTCTCCCTTTTATATATTTAATCTATTTTCTCCTTATAAAAAGATGACTATGTTTATTCTAGTCTGAAATTTATTAAAAATATAACTAAAAACATTGTCCTGTTTTAATTCTAATAGTATTTGGTCGGCTTTGTAGAAATTAAATTGGAGGGAAAATCTTTTTCACAGCATAATGAGACAGTGAAATTTCATTTGACGTGTGTTGTCGGAGTAAGAATAAAATTCACTATTTCTTCTCTTGCCTGTGGGTGACGTATAAGGCGACCAAGGTATGTGATATCGAAGGCGACGTGGGTACGGGTGAGTTATGGGCCTGTGCGCCGTCCTTTCGTCGCTCCGGACGGAATGGACCGCGTGTGGACTTATGGTGGGCTATGCCACCCATAAAAAAAAATGCCAACACGTTTGTCCAACATGGTACAGGAGGTCAAATTCCCTCTTATGAGAAGAAGGCCCGACCGTAACAGTGGAACATATATGGGCTAAGAAAGTGATGATGATGAAATTACAGCATTAGACCACTTATGATATTTTGAGAGTAGTGACACCTCATATTGATTTTATAAATCTTCTTAATATTCGGGACTAACGTTAATCAACCTGGTTTTAATTTATAGACAATATAGGTATATAGAATGGTGGAGATTCGAAATTCGTATTTTGTAAGTAAAATGAAACAATGTAAAAGCCTGTGACATTAATTTTTTTTTGCCTATATATACAATTTTAATTAAATTCTAACGCTTGATAATATTCATTCTAATGGTAAATAACAATGATTTTCAAACAACAAAATATTTAATCTCAGTTTTGGATATTGGGCTTTCACCACGGACTGATTACTACCATTAATTATTACATTTCGCTAAGTAATCCACGATCTACGAGGAAGGATTATGACCAGCAGTCAAAGCCAAATGGCAAAAGGCTGGATGATGAAATAATACAAGTGCTTTTATATTGCAATACTTAATTGAACGCCAAAATCCGAAGCTACCGCTTTTATTATCTGCTACTGTATTGCCACTTATTATCAGCAAAAAATAGTATCAGCACTAGTCCTATCCATATGCTCATTAGTCCTTATCGATATTAGTCCCTGTCGTTATTAAACTTTAAGCGTCGGCCTCCCCATAGGTTTAATAAAGCTATAATCGCGGCGCTTGGCATTCAAATTTTTATTTTGCAAAACAAACGATATTACAATATATATTTTAGCTAGTCACATAAATTTATTACAAACATAAATAAATATAATAACCATAACATACTTTATTGTTCAATTAATAGAATTTTGCTATGAAATTTTGGCGAGCTCAGTTATGATGTACCCTGAAGAATGCTGTTGCCGACTACTTTGAAATTCCTTTAGCCAGTTTTTATTTTAATGAGTAAGTAAGGAGTGGTGAAACATGGTATTCTTAACTGATCATCGCACGAGAGTTATATCAGTAACTAATATAGTTCCGATGTTTACGCGAGTATCACTCATTTGTAAATAAAACTATTTTTACGGATTTTATCGCGTTTGCATTTGATTTTTGATTGCGCGACGTTTCGAACACTTTACAGCATAGCGAACTAAAATAGTTACGATTTCTTGAAAGTGAAACATCTTAAAACGTCAGACAATCAAAAATCTAATACAAACGCGATAAAATCCTTAAAAATAATTTTATTTATAATATAGTTACTTTAGATAAAATACTAAGGTCAAACACAAAATGTCTTGAAGTTAAATCTTTTATGCAATAGGATTTGAGGTACGTTATATTATGCGTAAAGACAACTAAGTTACGCAATTACAAACCTCTTGGGTCCTCCTAGTTATTAGCTCAGCTTGGATAAGATTTAGACAAACACTAGGTTAAGTTTAGGAATTATTTGTAGAGGATGGAGTAAGTTCCAGCTGTGATTAAAAGTTTAAATAACTTTTACCGCAACTGTGATTGTGGGGGGCTGTTTCTTTATGTAAACCAGAATTAATTCCATTACGAGTGATGAATACAGAATTTCAGATATCTGAAAGAAAAACAAATTCACAATTTATACAAGCAATTATATCTATAACTTCAATTTAATGCAATCCACTTTCGCTTCGCTTCTATTTGAGTCGTATTGCCCTGCATTCTAAATCTCCAATATCTTCTAAAATATTATGATACGCGACTGCAGTCCATAAGGCCTCAGGTTCGATTCCTGGACGGGCAAAGTTGTATAAGGGTTTTGTTGAGAGGAAATATAGCGTAAGTTACCCCTTATATAGACAGGTACCTAGTAGTAAAATATTATTAAAATCAGCCAAGGCGTTTGGAAAATTACCCGGAACAAACAAACAGACAAAAAAAATATAGTGGTTTATGGAAATCACCGTGTGAGCATGAGAAAATGTATTATTTTGACATTACTAACAGACACTTCAATTTTATTTATTTGTATAGATATACCTACGCCATTTACTGTGTCTACTTTCTATTATATACTATAGACCTACATGCCTTAAAGGAAATTATTAAAACTAATATTTAATAATATTACCAGAACCTACTCGATACATGGTTTATTGAAAAAGTTTTACAATTTTAGTAAAATTAATAATATCGCTAAACATTTCGAAATTTGTTGAGAGGTCTGTTTGCTATTGTTTTTGCTTATATTGAACTCTAGCATAAATAAGAAATAATTCGCATAGTAATATGAACCAGTAGTCGTATTTATATTAGAATATAAATTATCTATTAACTCCTACCACTTAAACTCATATATGTCCCTCTATTGAGCTCGAATCGCCTCCATAATAGAAGAGAAATTGACTTACTTTGACTACATTGGTCGGATGTGTTGGTTAGTTTTATTTCCAGATTTATTTCTCTTGACAGATGTAATATGCATAATTATTTAACCCCTTAGTCGTCGGTGGTTATGGAATAAGTATAAAATACACCGCTCCCTATTTTAAACCATGCTACCTATACAACATTTATGAAATTACAACGGCCCTTTAGCCTTAGATTCATTATTTCACACGCCTATTACAAGTTCAATAAGGCACATCCAGCGAATCTGTTGGCCTCACATCAGCTATCCATCAGCTCATCGATTTCTATCGCTGTATATAGACTTCCTCAAAAGAATACTTCGTAGAGCGTTCTTGTGCTACCTACATCCAACGAGCTCCTGTGGAGATAGTCAGTCTACCTAGTTAAATGATTCGACGAATTTATGATTACCATAACAAATCGTTACTTATTTGAGTTATATGATATATCTATTCGGATACATATTTTCCGTGTGGTGACGGAATAAGGATACAATTTACGACTCCCTATCTTGCCCGTGGATGTCATAAAAGACGGCTAAGGGATATAATATGCATAGAGAATCTGTGCAAAAGAAGGCAAACAAATAAAATCCTAAACCGATCTGTCTGACCAGCATGGTGTAGTAAGGTCAACTGCCCTCCTATTGTGGAGGAGGCTCGAGCCCAACAGTGGGACTTATATGAGCTGAAATGATGAAATGATGATTCCGTATCACGTAGAGATATCACGATTATATAATTTTGAGCATACTAGTATCATTTTAATCTTCACCTCAATGACGCCAGAACTGATGAATGAATTCGAATTAAATTTGGCACAAATATTAATGATAGTGTGGAACAGCTCAGAATCTACTATTATTTATCGCGAAAAAGTTACGATTCTAGTGGCGTAAATTTGACGAATTATACGCTAACGCAAGCTAAAACGAGCGTCGTTAGATAATACGTATCTAAACTTATATAGGTTGCTACAACTTATCATTACTGCACGTAAAACTTACTAATTTTTTGCCTAGAAGAAATAATTTTGATTTGTTTTGTAAATAAAATCAATATTTTAAATCTCAAAGACATTATTTTATTTAAAATATAATCACAGATAATTAAGAGAAGGAAAACTCAAAATAAAACCAACAAAACATGCCTGACCAATATATACCAATAGGATCAAGATTTCCCCCTTATTGTGGAGGAGGCTTGAAGCCTGCAGTGGGACGTATACCTATAAGCTGAGATGACGATGATGACAGATACAGACAAGTCATTATTTAAGTTTTTGTTTATTTTATAACGCTTAATGGAGATTTTTTTTCTACAATATATGTCCACAACACAACAACTCCTTCATCAACCACTAACATCCCGCACTATCCATAAATAAACAGATCCAAATAAGGGAAGTATTTGGATCGTATAAATAATTCACAATCAGTAAGTGCTACAGTAAGTTTCTGCAATCCCAGATATTTATATAACAGCTTATACTCGTAAATGTTACTTGAATATTTGAAAGATATAGATTATTCAATTCCCTGTAAAGACGGATAAGGGCGGTTTATAGTCATTAACTCGTAATCCAACGATAACACTAAGATTAACTTTGTACCCATATTTATACTGTTATGTATTTAATTTTGCAGAGTCTGGACACTAATCTATAAGTAAGTATTCTTATAAGCGTTATATATATTTTAATACTTTAAAAATAATGTTTATTTTTCATTAAAATTGCCAACAGATAAAAACATTGCTGAGTAAATCAGGAACTCACACCTTAGATATTTACTACCACCTTAGAGATTTAAAAAAAAAACATTATGATATAATCCTTATAAGATTCAATCTCCTAAATTTTAGTAATTTAACTTAATACCTGCTTCTTTTCAGCTCAAACACCTCAATGTTGGGCACTGGCTTCCTGTAGATAAAGGAAATTAGCGTACTAGGGTAGTGGCTGGCCAGACGAGTTGGCATTTAGGCAGATTTTATGTCGAATGTTCTCTTACAATGTTTGATTTATGTAATCGATTTTATGGTACCTGCGGGAAAAGAAAGAATGAGGGAACCATTACATTTATAGTTCATTAATACCCGGATAATATATCGATTCAACTTAAATGACGATAATATATGAGCAAATTGATATCTTTTTGTTTCCAATTCCTTTTTTCCTACAACTAGGTTTCTTTAAAACTGAAATATGTAGTTACTAAATATAATATTATTTATGTTTGCTTGTATACTACAAACAAATACTAATTAATATTTCAATAAATATACAATAATAAATATTTATTTTTTATATATCCTTTATATTATGGTAAACCCTGAGATGAAATAAGTAAAATTTAATTAAACAAACAAAATCTCTTTGGGAACGGTAACATGTTCAATTAACGTAGCCATGTTTTTATTATTTCCACGTATTTTTTTCAGTTGAGAGAAAATTATTGTTACTATGCGAGGAGAATGCGAAAACATCATAACTTCTATTATGATACATGACAGTGTACTAATTATAATATCACAGTGTTTCCTTCGATAACTTATAGCCAGAAGCGACTGTTAAGCTTATTAAATATTGCCTATTATTAACCATCATGTTCAAACATTTGACCTGACAATGATATCGTTTACCATCTTGCGTGTTTATTTCTGCTACGTACGTGCAGTCTAGAACGATCGATCTCTTGCGATATTTCTCTAATACGTGTTCTTTATAACAAATTAAAAAAACGCTTTACTTATAATTGATAGTGATAGTCTAGCTGGGTATCAGACATCGCTAAAACTTATAAACAGAAGTTTCACTTACCAACAGGTAATGTGCTAGCGTCTCTGTTACCACAGGCAATAAAAAAGAGGCGTAAATAAGATTGCCAGTGCTGAAGAATAAAAAAAAAATAAAAAAAAATAGACTTATAACTAAAATCCAAAACCATTATTGACGATTTATTAATAACAATATAATATATTTTTATTAATCCGAAATACGGTAATCCACAGAAAAACGGGTTTAACTTACATAACACGAAGAATTAGCACTCTGAAGTGGCAATGGGCAGGTCACATCACTCGACGAACCGACAACCGCTGGGAAAGAAAGATTCTCGAGTAGCGACCACTTATCGAACGATGCAGTGTAGGACGCCCAACTAGATCTGATGACCTGGTGAGAGTTGCTGGACGTCGTTGGATACTCGCGGCACAGGACCACACTCAGTGGCGTAATATGAGGAGGGCCTACGTCCAGCAACGGACGGCGATGTGCTGAAATGATGATGATGATGAATATATTTTTTATTTTACAAATGGCATGCTAGGCTTCAGATTTCTCACATAATTTGTCTCCAGTCAGGGACCATTTTCATCCATTATTAGAGTTTGAGTGTAAGGGAAAAAAGTGTTTCTGCGTCTGTGAATACACTTGATCACTGTGACAGTAAAAGGAAGTAGGGTTTTTTTTCTCTACTCAGTTCATATATATCTCACCATCAAACACCAACATTGGGGATGTGTTACCTATACCATGCTAAATGCATTGCTTCGACGAATTTATTTTTGCAGCGATATCATTTGGTAATAAATGCTTTCGTGTATATGAGGTGTCGATGAGAATACATTTTCATCTCACCTCAGCCCATATATGTCCCATATTTGTGCTCGGGCTTCTTCTATTGTGAGAGATAATTTAACCTGCTATACCACGCTGTTCAGAGATTTGGAAATGGGTTTCATTATAAGTTTTTCTTCTCTTACATCGATGCTATCTGCCTATTATATCCCTTAGTCGTTTTAATCCTGCAAAAGACAGGATAGGGAATTATATTCTTACTTATCATCGCCGCACAAAATATAATGTATTTTCTTAATCTGTTAAAATATGTAAGATGTTACGTTGTAACTATTTAGTAGTATGCCTCTTTAATTATTTAGGTTCATATTATGATCAGAACTATCTTGTGAAGTTGTTTGTATTATAACGTTGCCAGTAAATTTAAATGACAGTAATTAGCCGCAACAGGTAAACAGGAAACTTACTTAAACACTCTGGGGAAATATCTTAACATTTCTCATCTTCTATATTTATATTAACTAGTAATATTTGTTTGTTTTGTTAAGAGTTTACGCTATTATACGGAATATAGATACTTCTCTAAAATATATTAGCTAGGCAAATATACAATAAATACCGGTAATATAATTTAAGAGGATCTTCTCATCCAACATACCTCAGTGTCTGAAAACACAGGTCTACGACTAGTATATGTTATTAGTGGTGACTTACGGCACGGTAACGTGGTCCCTAAATGTGAGCCTCATAACTAAGCTCACACAGCGTGCTATGGAACGGGTTATGCTTGGGATTTAGAAAACCAGCTTAACTTCCACCGAAAGTTGCTGGGAGTCGTTAGATGCAGGCGGCACAGGACAGCTTTGTAGCGAAATATAAAATAGATAGGTAAGCCTATCTATCTTATATTTCCCTCAATGAACGGGGATAGGCTGAATGATAATCATAATGATGAATATGTCGCTTAAATATATTTGTTCGATTTTTCTTTAACAAAAAAGAAGCAATTTTTATAAGCAAGTTTTATATTTTTATAAGTTTAAATCATAAGTATGCGTATAAAGTTAAGGCATTTAAGTATCAAAAAAGAGTTATGAGGTACCTTAGCCCTTATGAAAATCTAGTACTTTCATTATAAGATAATTTTGCAATAAAGAGTAGGAAGAAATTTCCTAATATAATTAATTGAGATAATATTTCCTTTCTTATCGTTAATTACTCGAACTTAGAGAAAATCCTTACTAATATTATAAATGCGAAAGTAGGTTTGTTTGTTTGTTACGCTTTCACGCTTAAAACACTAATCTGATTTCAATAATTCTTTCACCAATGGAAAGCTATAATATCAGGGAGTAACATAGGCTATATTTTATCCCGGTATTCCCACGGGAACGGAAACTACGAGGGTAAAGCAAATGAAACCGAAGCGAAGCGAGGGCGGGTTGCTAGTATGATATAATTTTCATTTTTATTCAGATTAAAGAAAAAAAATTAAATTGTGTGAATATTTTTTTTATGTACATTCCTTTGAAGACTTTTTTTTCCTGTACAATGAATTTGATAATTTTATTAAAAAGGCATCTAAAAGGATGTCCTAAATTAAAATATTTTCAGTTATGTTAAGATATTTTTAAGTGAAACTTATATCATCAATAGAAAAAAAAAATATATTAAAAAGTTGTTTGACATTGCGTGCTCGTGTCTTTTACGCATCTTTTAAAGGTAACATAATACCTTTTTATTTTTTATTTATAAACATAGGTTCTTTAGGCTGGTTATAAAATACCCAAACTGTGCAAAACTCAATATGATAGCAGACCTTTAACCCACCATAATCACACTTTCCACCCATGGCACCGGTCAATGGTTAGCTGCATAATACCTAGCAAAATAAGAAGATAATACCTTAATGTTAAAAAGTATACATAGCCGTGTAGTGACAGAATAAAAATACAAATCATCACCTCCTTTCTTACCCATGGGTGTTGTAAAAAACGACTAAGGGCTTTGATATGAAGATATGCATACAAAATCTATGCAAGTGAAGGTAAACTCGAAATAAAACCCTATAGCAACACGTATGACCAGCGTGGTAGGTCAATTTCCCTCCGATTGTGAAGGAGGCTCAAGCCCAACAGTGGGACGTATATGAGCTGTGATGATGAAAAAGCATACAAAACAATAAAACTCAAGGTTGTAATTCTAGTTTATTACACCAGAACAAAAGCAGTTACAGATAAAGTTTTGTCAAGGCAGGAAATGAAACCGAGCGCAACTTAAATTAATTTCTAAGCATTGCCCTCTAGCTTTAAGACCGGCCTTACCTTTGTCTCTAACAATTTTAATTAATCGTAATGCCATCAACTTATACCCGGCACTTTAGTAATATTCCTTTTTTATTATTTTCTTTTAACAACCGAGGAACGATCGTTTTATCTGAATTTATAAACATTCACAAATATTAAGAATAGACATTAGAAAGGTTAAGTTTGATGTATTTGTAGACTGATAGTAACAGCACGGCGAGTGACCCTTTCGGATATAGTTCCCGTCGACGCCTACGCATTGATTACAAACAGCATTATTACTCACATTAGATTCTCCTAACACATATTTCGACGGTATCCCCCTTAATGATTTCTGATGATTACACGTTTAAAAAAATTAAATATCAGATTGACCGAGCTTAGCTCGATATATTTTTGTTATATTTTTGTTGAATGTATTTAGATATATATTAATAAAAATTAAATAATGAAAAAAATATCAAAAATTACAAAAAAAGAATAATAATAACATCGAGATTCGATCCGACGCTGTTTGAATGCCAAAACAAAAAAAAAACTGGACAATTTTCCAACTGTGCTATCGCCACTCTTGACGTGGACGGCGAAATTTGAATCCATATTCTATTGACATTTTATGTCATTGTATTGATTAGCTAAAAACACCGACAAAACAACATTTTCTATAAATAAAACCTAGCTAGATCGATTTTTTGGCCTCGAAACCTCTAGTATGCCAAGTTTCATCAAAATCATTGGGGCCGTTTCCGAGATCCTGAATATATATATACACAAGAATTGTTCGTTTAAAGATATAAGAGACTAGCAACCCGCCCTCGCTTCACTTCGGTTATAGGTTATAGTCGTTTTACCCGCGTAGTTCCCGTTCCCGTGGGAATACCGGGATAAAATATAGCCTAGTTTACGCCCTGATATTATAGCTTTCCATTGGTGAAAGAATTTTTGAAATCGGTCCAGCCGTTTTGAAGATTACCCGGAACAAACAGACAGACAGACAAAAATTTTTTAATTGCTATTTTAGGCATAGGTGTCGTGCAAATAACCGTGTGAGCATGAAAAAAGCCTATTATTTTGACATTACAAACAGACACTCCAATTTTATTTATTGGTATAGATATAAATTTAAAAATTAATATTAATTTAGCATCATGTTTCATCACCCTGAGTTTTTTTGCCGGATCTTTCTCAGTGTGGCCGTGTTCCGATCCGGTGGTAGTATACTAGATTGTTAGGTTTCAAAGACAATTACTATTAATTTTAATGTTAAATAATTACTATCCATTAACAATATTATTTTTTCATATAGAATCATTTTCTTCTTACACTGGCAATAAATTTGTATCAAAATGTGGATCAATATTTAATAACTAATTTCTATATCTGGTAGATAATTATAAATTTTCTGTAACAACGATCACTTGTTGGACGTGAGACATCTTAGTCCGCCCGTGACCATGAACGCTGCAAAGTGTTCGTAACGTCGAGCAATCAAAAATCAAATACAGACGCGATAAAATCCATAAAGAAGTGGTATTTATCCTTACCGTTATCTATATTTTTTTTTTGAGTAGAATAATTGCAATTTACGTTGTTTGATTGACCTGTCATATTTTCTAATAGAATACCGTCTGTTTAAACCTCGGCTCATATATCCCTCACAGTTAGGCTCGAGCCCTCTCCATAATAAAAAGGAGATTGACTTACTTACCACGCTGAACACACGGATTATTATAGGATAATTTCGAGTTTTTCTTCTCTTGCATCTATATCAACATCTATACGTTATATCCATGTTTTATCCACAGGCAAGAGGTGGACTGTTAAATTCTTACTCCGTCACCACATTGAAAATTATTTATGCATAGTATATAATTTAATTTTATGAAAAAATTATCCATAAAAATCTCTTACAACACACTCAACACTCATCATTTTCAAACTATAAATTTTATTTTTATTCTTTTTATTAGCTTAAATATGTAAACGAAGGGAGTTTATTTTATAGTTTAAAGATAGTAAACTTAATTATGAAACTTTCATAACCTATTTTGGTGTTATTAGTGTAATAAAATGAAATAGTTCATATTAAAAAAACTTTAAAACTTAGTAATAATTTCTGTGAAGAAATAAACATGTGGCGATACTTAAGCGGTCATAATAAAAACTAAAGTTTCGTCCGATCTCACACGAAGTTCTACCTATAGGTGATAAAAGCAATAAAAATAAAGACGGCACAGACAGACTTGAGTCAAATAAAACAAATCTAAGCGCACGTGTGGAACCGAACGGAATCTTAAAATGTAATGCAATAGAAAGAGAATAATTTACAGACATAAATAATTTACTTTTGTTAACCGCTAAATGCAGTTATTCTAGAATTGTTCTTTTTTGATATATGCCTATCTATCTTATATGTTGAGACTTCATCATCATCATTGCAGCCCACATACGTCCCATTGTTGGGCTCGGGCCTCCTCCACAATGGGAGAGAATTTGACTTACTATACCATACTGGTCAAACATGTTGGAATTTTTTTTTTTTTATGGGTGGGCTATGGTAAGCGCCCGCGCGGTCCTGTCCGTCCGGGGCGATGAAAGGACGGCGCGCGGGCCCATAACCCACCCGTACCCACGTCACCTCGTTGTTGGGCCGACCACCGGAGCAGATGCGACTTGTCATCAGTGGTCAAACATGTTGGTATAGGTTTTCATTTCGAGTTTTCCTTCTCTTGCTATGTTATGTGCATATTATATCCCATAGTCGTATTTTACGACATCCACGGGCAAGATAGGGAGTGGTGACTTGAATTCTTACTCCGTCACCACACGGACCACTGTAACAGTGGTAACGGATGAAGAGTAACAAGGAATTACTACGTAGCCCTATTTTATCTCTTTTATATTGAATTCTTATACTTAGTCTACGAGACAATGTTCAAATTAAAAGTAGTTCGGAAGTAAAGACAGCGTCGTACGGAACCCTAAATTGCTTAATGATTTCTAATGTTTACTCGAGTATTACACATGGTAAATAAAACTAAATTACGGATTTTATCGCATTTTTATTTGATTTCAGTTTGCCCACCGTTAGACTGCTTTTCTATCCTTGAACAGGTTTAGTATTATGAGTCTAATTGAAATACGTCTTAATCCGTGCGAATTATAAATAAATCGAGTGATAATAAGTGATAACCTAAAATGTCCCACATCTGAAAGGACAGGGTAACCAGGTCAATGTGTTTAACAAAGTGACCCAGAGTCCCGGTCACGCTAGTGTTAATTAAAAGTGGCTATAGAAGATAACCCAGTTGTTTAACAATATTTCAAGTCATCAATTTAGGCAGAAACCTTGACTTCATTCAAAGAAAAAAAAAGTAAATAATGTCAAAGCAATAAACAAGGAAAACTCACGATGTTGACAATTCTGTGTTTTGTTGGTATTCAAAGACCTTGAGTTCCTCAGACATTCAAACTGTATATTTATTTTCACTTTTATTACCAAGGATTATTCTATGATTAATACTTGGTTGAAAATCTTAGCTCGGGTTTGATCTTATCCTCGCCATCATTAATTTTATAGTAAAAAGAAAAATATTTATCTACGGCATTAATATTTATGAGAAGAAGACGACAATCGGTGAATTATTACAGTATTATACCATTAAAATAGGTGTAAAAATATTAGAAAATTAGATTAATTTGAATTATATTTAGAAAATACAAAATATAAATTTAATTGAATTCCATTCTTACACTTCAATTTAGTACGAAGAAATAGCAGGCTAAAGTGGAAATGGGCAGACCACATCGCTCGGCAAACCGACAACCGCTGGGGACCACGTATCGGACGACGCAGCGTAAGACGACAAACACTAGGTGAACCGATGACCTGATGAAAGTTGCTGGGCGTCGTTATGCAGGCGGCACAGGACAGCACTCTGTAACGTAACATGTGAGAGGCCTACGTTCAGCTGTGGACGGCGATAGGCTGAAATGACGATGATGATGCTGACACTTCAATTTTAATAAAATTATTATACATTTTAGTACAACGAATAAGGTTAATCTATATATATTTTTTACAAAACACATATTTTAATCAACAGTATATTATTGTGACCTTACAAGGCTTAATAGAAGGGCACACTTTGTATTAACGTTCATCCCTGATGCTTGCATTTCAAAAGAAAATGTCTTTGATCATTGTGGCGCGTGGCTTTCAGGAAACAGCGGACTAAAACGCTGTACTAGATAGATCTTACAATGTTATGCAAATGAAAGTGGATCCTTCCAAAATTGACTGTGAAACTGTTGCCTATATTAGGGGATTTATTGTAGCACCTACCCTAAAATCTATACGTTATCTAACCATAGATGAATTGATATTTTGATAGGAAATTTATAGTGAAAACTGATATCATCATCACAGTTCACTATTGGCTTCGAGCCTCCTCCACAATAGGAGGGCAATTGACCTACAATAACGCTGGTCAGACGTGTTCATATAAGGTTTCATTTCGAATTTGCCGACTCTTGCATAGCTACTATATGCATATTATAATCTCTTAATCGTCTTTTACGACACCCACGGGCAAAAAAGGGGCTGGTGAATTGTATTTTTCTCCGTCACCACACGGGCTCTGATATATATATGAAACAAAACTTTTATGGATTTAATCGCGCATTTACGTGACTTATTGAAATCCCGACGTCTCAAAGATTTTTTTACATTAAAAAATGTCTTGTTTTGGTCAGTTATTTAAACATTAAATTTATGGTAATAATGATAATTTAATCATTTGAACCTAAAAATCTTATAAGCTTATTTATTTTGTGGTGGGCTGCGGTCGGCGCACTCTTCGCACAACTCCGTCCGGGGCGACAGAGGGGCGTAAGCACGCTCCCGCAACCCACCCGAACACCACGTCGCCTTCGTCGTTGGGCCGACCACCGGAGCAGGGTTACTTGTTATCAGTGGTCGGCCCGACGGAATACCCCCTATTTGGGGTACCCTCTTATCAACCGACGTCCCCCCTCGGTGAGGACGTCCGTCTTTCCTCGTGCGGTCAGCCTCTCGGTGGGTGACGGACTGATTCCCCGGTCACGTCACCCGCGGCCTCGGCTAGGGCGGCATGACGCGCAGGTAGTCGCGCCTGCGCAGCCCTTCGCCGGCGGCGGGTCGCTTCGTCGAGGCTAAAATCTTATAAGCTTCTACGAGATTGGAACGTGGCTACACTAAAAAACATATGAAAAAAAAAACTCGGCGGAGATAATATTGATTATTATTGACTTTTAAGAAGTATTTTGCTTTATCTTCCTAAACATTTAATAAAATAATCTTTAAGAATTTTTTATGGTGATTTAGTTTATACCAAATCACATTGCGCACATTCACACTCTCTTCACTTACTTCATGGAAGGCAGTGGCCTAGCAAAGTTCGATGAGCGGCAAAAAAGAACTGTCAAGCGTGACGACAATGGTCTATGTGCAGTAGAAGACGTCGATATATATGCATAAATAGATTTCAGATTATCGATTCTTTAAATGTAGGAGGAAAGCTTCATAAACTACAATCTCAGTTTTTAAGTTAATATAATCAAGATTTTCATTCAGGGCCTATTGATCACCTCATTATCACCTCAGTCCACATAAGTCCCACTGCAGGGCTCGGGCCTCATCCCTAATGGAAGGGAAATTGACCTACTGGTGGTCAGACGTGTTGATACAAGATTTTACGTCGAGTTTTTCTTCTTTTGCATAGATGTTATACGCATATTATATATCTTAGTCGTCTTTTACGACATCTACGGGTAAATGGGTGATGAATTGTATTCTCAACAGAAACAAGGCATATTATTATTATTCTATCTCCGTCACTACACGGAATGATGTAATAGTAATGTCTTACGCATCCAACTAACTTGGACCACCTACCAATCATAGGTAATAAAAATTAGTTATAAAACAAAATATTTAATGATTATAGTAATTTAATTTAATACAAGCGAATATAAAAAAGGTTTGCTTTATTTTTGCGTTACTAAAACAAATAAATGTACTTCATAATCTCAATAGGTTGTTCAGGAAAATGGAGTATCATTACTCTTAGTTACGCTCAGTAATTCATCGTCGTTTTTCATTTTTTGTGAGCTTTCTACATGGTGTTGGTCGTATTTTTTTACACCCTATTTTAGTATTTTTTTACATGTACTACACATAGAGTCAACTTAAAATATAAACATTTTTATATAGATAAAATAATACCGGTTGTGTAATTATTTTATTATAAAATGAACTTAGATAATTCTGAACAAATAAAAATCGACTTCAACCATTTTCTCATGCATGCTATAATCAGAACTAGACCAAATTGAAATAGGACCACAAGAGACGCACCAGCTTTTAAACACAAATGAATCATCAAAATTGGTACACCCGGTCGAAAGTTCAGAGGTAAAAAAACACAAAAAATACAGTCGAATTGAAAGCCTCCTCCTTTTTTGAAGTCGCTTAAAAATATACAAATTTTAGGGGAATAGAAATAATAATAATTTGAAAGTGTCCGAGTAATACACATTTAAACTAAATTACTTATCAAACAATGACTCTAAAATTGTATTTATATCGTCTCAGTTTATACACGTCCCACTGCTGGGCTCGAGCCTCCTCCTCAATAGGAGCGAAATTGACCTACTACACCATACTGGTCAAATATGTTGGTATAAGGTTTTAAGTTTTATTTATCTAAGTTTATTGTTAAAGTAACAAATGAACACATTGGGATAAGAGCAAGATGATGATAATATGATATATGTTTATCATATCCCTTAGTCGACTTTTACGACATCCACGGACAAGATAGGGAGTGTTGCATGGTGTTCTTACTCCGTTACCACACGGAAAATTATTATATACGTATTTATATACTAGACAAGAATTACTTTCAACTCGATCGAATACAATTATTTGAAAATGTAACCTTAGCAAACGCTCAGTTCAACTAGCATTTGTCGATGGAGAACTGTTATTAGGCTTTTAGGAGATCTACCTATAGTTTTTAAGGTTGCTATTCCATAAAATCATCATCATCATCATTTCAGCCTATCGCCGTCCACTGCTGGACGTAGGCCTCCCTCATGTTACGCCACAAAGTGCGGTTCTGTGCCGCTTGCATCCAACGACGCCGAGCAATTTTCACCAGGTCGTCGATCCATATTCGTCCTGCACTGTGTCGTCCGATACGTGATCGCCACTCGAGAATCTTTCTTCCCCAGCGGTTGCCGGTTTGTCGAGCGATGTGGTCTACCCATTGCCACTTCAGCGTGCTAATTTTTCGTGCTATGTCGGTTGCACCCGTTCATCTGCGGATTTCCGTATACCCGCTTCTATCTCGCATAGAAATCCCGAGCATAGCCCGCTTCATAGCACGCTGAGCGACTTTAAGCCTTGATATGAGGCCTACATTTAGGGGCCACGTTGCCGTGCTGTAAGTCATCATTGGTAACACACACTGGTCGTAGACCTGTGTTTTCAGACACTGAGGTATTTTGGACGAATAGATCCGCTTAAGTTTCCCGAATTCTATAAAATATACTCTATAATTTAATAAATAATAAATCAGAGCATAAAATCTGAGATCATAATCGCCATCTCAGCTCATATATGTCCCACTTGTGGGCTCGAACCTCCATCACAAAGGTAATGATATTGACGTACTATATGTTACAACGCTGGTCAGATGGGTTGATTTTCTTTCAAGCTTTCCTTTATCATACATATCTGCCTGGTTTAAGTTAACTTTTACATGACGTCTACGGGCAAGAAATGGGGAAGTGAACTGTATTCTTACTACATCACCCCACGAAAAGTAACCCAATGTAACTATAAATATTAAAAATCCAAACAAATAAAAGAAATAATAATAAGGTTACATAAAGCTATAAATATTTCCAGCTTTATACTTAATATAAGTAGCGTCTCGGAAGTTAAGCTGTCAGCGTAAGATATCTTTGTAAGAAACAGCTATGCCAGCGATGTCGAGAATTCGTTCAGACATATCCAATATGCGTCGCACATTTATCTTACCTACATTTGAAAAAGAAGATTGAGTATTTCCTTTAATTATATCTATTACTTTCTCCTTTTTTACACATATTTTGTTTATGGTGAACTAGAATGTAGCCATAAAATAGTGGTATATGTTTGCTCGTGGGAATACTAAAAATCACCTATGTGTATCACCAAAAGAATGGGCAGCATAGATCTCCTGATAAAATAGTAACATCTACCGCGGTCACTAATCCGCCTGCCAAGTATAGTAATTATAACGCCCTCGAATGATGTGAATGAATGATTCTTTGGAGGAAACCTAAGTCCAGTAATGAAAAGCAAAAGGCTGCCCGAGTGATGACAAGGATGAATTAGTCATCATCACCCTGCTCTTATCGCAATTCCTAGGGATTAACGCAATATATCTTCCATTATACATATTGCAATAGTTTTAAGACTGCCTGCCTGCCTGACGTCAACCTTGGGAAAGTAATTGTTGATCAGACGGCCTCAGATGAAGTTGGTGCAGGTTAATTTAAAGTTCTTACTCATCTTTTACGATTAATATTGAAAGTATTCATAACCACTACCACACAAGATTTATTCTGAAATAGGTTGTCAGTTATTTTGATTTCGGTAGACCGATCATATCGTTAAATTCACAGAGAACTATTGGATGCAGATGGCACAGGATCGTCCTGAGTGGAATTCCTATAAGGAAGCCCTAAAAGTTGATCATCATCATAACTCTTACAGTGATTATTCCCACTCATGTCCAGGTCGCTTTTTTCTTTACCATGTGTACAGATTTTGTCTCTGCGTATTATTTTGCTCCTTTTGTTTCGAGTGTGCCGTTCTTTAGTCATCCTTGCATGATTCGTATAAAAAGTAGGCTTTATACTTAGAATAATAACGTATAAAAGGTAAGTCTGCGCATAAAAATGAAGCATTTAAATTGGAGCCTAATGGAGCTTACGCCGGAACCGTTCCGTAGTGTCTAAGGTCACTGTAATGCACGTACGTACGCAACTCTTAAAAAATAAATAGGTAATTATGACGGTTTGCGCATTCAAATGGTGTCATAAGACATTTGAAAAGCATAATAAGTGTATTAACATTACTTTTAAAAGAATCCCGACGATTTATGTTAATAAAAACAAAATTTGATTTCATAATTTGTATAGTGGTGTGCGTCTGTACGTGTGTAATCGCCTGCGCGCATGTAGTATTTTCGGCTTCATGCTTTGATCGCTCGAAATACCGACATTATCCTTCTATACGTTATTATTCTAAGGCGTTATACAAGAATATATAGCATTGCTATATATTCTTCTTTAGTCACCGTATAGAAGAGCAAAATTGAGAGAACAAACTTTCTTAAGGAGCTGTTTCCATATGAACTGTGTAAAATATACGATATTCTAAAGTTAGACTTGATATCAGAACTGTTAACAAAGACCATTTTCTTAGTTCTCAGATGTTTGTCGACAGCTAAGAGCAATTTGAGATATACAATGAGGTTTTGCATATTTCAATATTAAATTGGAGTTACGTCTTCTTAGTTAAATGTGGTTACATAGTTTTTGTTTTTATTTCCTTTGCGTTTCAGAATTATATAAATTCTGATCCGCAAGTTTAATTTTCCAAATAAACTTGAAAATATCGTCTACTATCCTAATTATAAAATTCTAAATTGATTTTTTAACCAATTTTCTGGTGACGGAGTAAGGATAGTATTTACTATCCACTACTAAGGTAGTGTGTTCTAAAGCCGACTATATGATTAAATGTGCATGTGACATCTATTCAAGAGAAGAAAAAACTCGAAATATAACCCTATACTAACCCGTCTGAACAGCGTCATTTTAATCATACTGTTAAAAAGAAGATCCTGAGCTATGAGCTGAGTATGAGCTGTGATGATTACAATTTTAATCATAGGTATATATGGTATTTTATATGTTCTGCTTAGCTAGCTTCTACTCGCGACTTCGTCCGTGTGGTATAGATACTTTGGGCTAACGCTAACTTTAACCTAAGACTTTGTTTACGTAAATAATAATATTTTTTAATAAAACGATTTTGTCACACATGATTTTTGCGAAAATTTAGCCATTTACGCAGCGGAAGCTCTCAAAAGGGAAAAACAACCTCGATTTTGAAACATTTTTCATTGGTGCTTCACTTTTGTTGGCCTTATCATTGTAATATATAGCCTATAGCCTTTCTCGATATATGGGCTATCTAACATTGAAAGAATTTTTCAAATCGGACCAGTAGTTTCTGAGATTAGCGCATTCAAACAAACAAACTCTTCAGCTTTATATATTAGTATAGATTTAAACATATTATTATTAAGTACTTACTATACTCATTTTTACATAAAAGAGAAGATAATTCTCATGTATGTATTTTAGCTGAGTAGAGACAAAACTTTACGAGTCGTCTGTATACTTTATCTGATAAAATATATTATTATATACACACGTATAAAAACCTAATGTGTTTACTTTTTCTTTCATAGTATTAGTTAGAATACCTACAGATTATTTTCTTTGCTCTTTGTGAATCTCAGCACCAGACATTTAGGTTTTATGTGAGCCCATTTTTCCAGGACTCAACATAAACTAAACTGAGAATGAAAGATGCTTTGTATACAAGGATAGTGTAGGCTCTTACGTAAAACAATTGTCATGGTGATTCAAGGATGAATTTTACGTATAAAATTGTCTTTAGAGATATATAATGTTGATAGTGATACTTTTAACTAGTAACATACATAATAAAAATATGTATGTTAATAAAACTGTTTTTACGATTTTTGATTGCCTGACGTTTCGAACACTTTACAACCTTCAGGGTTACGGGTGGCGTCAAAAATCTAATACAAACGCGATAAAGACCGCAAAAATAGTTTTATTTACAATATGTAGGTAATACTCGCGTAAACATTAGAAGTCATTACAAATATATTTATTGCAAAAATAAAATCGCTACAGAACATCAATTTAAAACACTTCGTCTACCCTCACGTCTTTTGTGTTAGTTAAACACTGTGTTACAAAGAACAAACATTTTTTCAATAATGTGAGCCATGTTTATTGAAGATTTTACGAACGTGTGAACACGATTACTTTTTATTTTGGTTTTTTCTTGTGTTTTGACACAATCAATCTCATTATATAGTTTGTTGTGTTGTGTATGTGTGCCTGTTAATGTGCGTGGTATTTTCTTGTGCGTGTGTATGTTAAAGCTGTGCTTGATCATATTTGTAAATGTGTAGGTCGACGCCCTTGTAGGTGAGTACATCGACGCCCTTCTAGGTGCCGGGTCGTATTCGCGTAGAGAGGCTTATGTCCAACAGTATGTCAAATAAAAGCATCAGTAAAAAACCAGTAGGTTTAGGAGAGCGTTCAAAGCAGACGGTGATGGCTATCATTTCATAGCTATAAAATTTCAGAGTATTTAGTAACCTTAAATGTCCTGATATTTATTCAAGTTCCAGAATACTCATCCATACATAAGTTTATAGACGTCCGCTATTAATCATAGGCCTTTTCTAGTAGCGATCATACCATAATCGCCTCGCATGGCAGTTGGTTCGGCGATCGACTGCAAATGGTTATTCCACTTGCAGTTTATCCCCATTTTCTCAGAAAAGTGCTGCCTATTATTAAAATGATTCCTAGGCTAGGTTTTACGACACTCAGGAGAAAGGTAATTAGATTACGGTTTTGCTTAAAAAAACTATACCTCGTGGAAGATCTTCGTGACTAATACTTGGATTTGAATATTATTATTAATCTATTAAAAAGGGAAGATATTTTAATCTCCTTAAACACATATACATTATTATAGATTTAGTTTACTAATAATTTAAGACTATTTTAACCAGAATACATTATTGTGGTATAAACAGATAATTGATGTCAGCCTAAATTTGCGATTCAACAGCCGACTGTCACGAACACGCGTGAATCTGTTATCACGAAGTTACAAGGGTTATATCCAAAGTTTATATGAGTATTATAGAATTCTTTGAATTATATATATCGGGCGTTCTTGATGACTATATGACTATATTTCCGGTATAGCGACAGATCCAGAATATAATGTGTCAATGCCCTTACATTCCTGTGGGCGTTGAAAATCGGCTAACGAAAAATTAAGAAAATGAGAGTAGCATTTTCCGAGGAAAAATAATTAAAGTTCCAAATGCGATCGCCAATCCGCCTACCAAATATAGCAATTTGTCTTTATTAGGTATATATTTTATAAAGAAGGCCTATATTTTGAGTCGCGAGTGGATGCACCAGGGATTAGTCCGCCACCCGCTGAAAGGCCGACGACAAGAGGACAATGGTTCGACAACATTGATGTTTGTCTCTGGACAGAGACAATACCCGAAAGAGCAATCCGCTGGATTGGCCACCGGGGTCAAGGAATCGCTACTAATGGTAAGCCAATTGGCGATGAGGAGGGGATACATTAGGTTCAGATCCCATAGGTACCCCTCGCCGTCCTTCTCGCCCGATTAGATTGGGCGGTGTGTATTTAAACTATAGTCTGTCACAAAAACAAGGAAGGCCTTTATCAAACAGGCTATTAAATGAAGGGATATGACCAATAAAATTATAAAAATAATGGTAGTATTTGTTCAATAATTTTGAAGTGGATACACTTCTTTCAATGTTTGTATGCAGTTCTAGCTAGCATGCATTCTAACTGCATAAACGGCGTAGTGATTAAGTTACCTACGGTGCTAGGTGTCGCAGGTTCCATTTCCATGCAGAACAATACTTTGTGTGACCCACAAATTAATATTTATATTCTGGGTGTAATTTTTATCCGTTAATTGCATGTTTTTGTATTTCCTCTCAACACAAGAATTATTTTCGTCTTTGTATAAAAAATGGTTTGGAAATTTACATAAGATATACGGATAACGGATTTCCGTGTGGTGACGGAGTAAGAATACAATTCACCACCCTATCTTACCCGTGGGTGATCGTACGAGACGACTAAGGGAAATAAAACACATATAACATCTATGCGATAGAGGGCAAACTCGAAATAAAACCCTATACCAACACGCCTGACCAGCGTGGTATAGTAGATCAATTACTCTTCCGTTATAGAGGAGGCCCGAGCCCAACAGTGGGACGTATGTAGGCTGAGATGATGACATGGATAACTGCCCTTCATGTCATCACACAGAAATACCACTATTGGGTTCAGATCTCCTCTGCCATGGGAGGGAAATCGATCAACTATACCGCGGGGCAGACGTATTGGCATAAAGCTTTGTGTCGAGTTTTGCTTCTCTTGCATAGACGTTAATTGTATATAATATCCCTTAGTCGTCTATTACGACACCCACGGGTAATATAGGGGGTTGTGAATTGTATTCTTACTTCGTCACCACAAGGAGAATCATCTAATGTCTCAGTAAATTATTCACGGTCGATTATCAGATGCTGTATTTTTTTTGGATTATACCTACTATATTTTGATTACGCCTCGTCCAGGCATTGAAATGTCTACCGTACAAATTATGCTACATACATTTACCGTATATAATCCACAAAATATCTATTATCAAGATCGTAATTATCATAAATATTTATCATTATTAGAAATCATCCAAAAGCAATCACGATTGGAATTACACAAATATAATTACAACAGCAACACATATTTTACACAGGTGTAATGTCATTATCGTTCAATAATAACGCGTACACCGTGGGAGCGGTATCTATTATTATATTTAGGAAGCGTACGTGAAATCACTTAACGATTCTCTACTAATTATATTACTAGAACGGCAATTTACATTTAGAAGCATGGTTTTCAATTTTAATTGGATCTTATTTATCTATGTATATACATATCATATAACAAAGATTGGACACACTTTGAAGTTTAGTCTTTGACACTCAAAACCGTCTTGAGACTGTAATCAACCTAATTTGCAAGTGGATCAGTGAAGTCTTTAAGCCATGCAAGGACCTTAACGTCAAATGCCAAGACGTCGCGTTGCTGAATCTCCACAGCATCAGGCACACTGTCAAAAATATTGATAACTCAAAGAAGGATTACACGTTATGAAAATCCATGCCACGCTGTTGTCATTCTAGATATTCAAGTGGGCTGCAGCTTTTGTGCTCGCTGATTGAGAATGTTCTCTCAAAAATCCTTACTAATATTATAAATGCGAAAGTAACTCTGTCTGTCTGTCTATCTGTCTGTCTGTCTGTCTGTTACGCTTTCACGTCTAAACCACTGAACCGATTTTGATGAAATTTGGTACAGAGATGGACTAAAGCTTGAGAAAGGACATAGGCTACTTTTTATCGCGAAAAAATGGGTATAAGGGGTTGAAATAGGGGATGACATTTTGTATGGAAATTCGTCATTTTCGATGATAGAATCATGAATCTTTGTATTAAGGCACTTGATATTATATACATAAATATTTGCTCAAGCGTTTTGGCAATTTCATTTATATGGGGATGAAATTCAACCCCTAAAAGACAAAAAAGCATAAAGCCGACACCACTGGGCCTAGAAACGTAATTTTTTTTACACCGTAGAATTTCTTAGGGTACACGAGCTTTAGCAAAGAAATCGCGAAAAAATAGGTATAAGGGGTTGAAATAGGGGATGACATTTAGTATGCAAATTCATCATTTTCGATGATAGAACCATGAATCTTTGCATTAAGGCACTTGATAATATATAAATAAATATTTATTCTAGCATTTTGGAAATTTCATTTATTTACGGATGAAATTTAACCTCTAAAAGACAAAAAAGCATAAAGCCGAAACCACTGATCCTAGAAACGTAATTTTTTTTTACACCGTTGTATTTCTTGGGGTACACGAGCTCTAGTGAAGGAGTTTTGGAAAATCACCCCTTAAGGGGGTGAAAATCGTATAGCCGAAACTATTGGAGCTAGGAACGTGAAACTATGTATTTCTGTGTATTGTGCGATTCTCTTTCTTTTGTTGTAAATGAGCTCTAAGAAATTAGTTTTTGAAATTCAATCTCTAAAGGGGTGAAAAATGTATATCCGAAATCATTAGGCCTAGAAACTAGGGATGTGAAAAAATAATAGATTTTTATAATAATCGATTATTAATGGATTTTTTTTTTGTAATCATCGATTATCAAAATAATAGAAAATCGATTATTTTTATAATAAAATTAATCGATTATTCACAGCCAGATATCCTAAAAAAAGAAGGTCCTCACAATACTGCGTGCAATATTTCATACTATATTAGAAGATGAAGCTCACATTTCCTAAAAAGAAAGTCATCATAATCCTGTTGGGAAAATCGATTATTTTATAATTGATTATTTATTTTTAATTAATCGATTATTTTATAATCGATTTGTTTTGAAGAACAAAAAATCGATTATTTTTTTATCCCTACTAGAAACGTGAAATTTTGTACAAAGTTGTCTTTTTTGGGGAAAGTGCTCACTAAAAAGAGTTTTTGCAATTTTACCCCCTTTTTTTTTTTTTTTTTTTTTTTGTGGGTGGGCCGCGGTCGGCTTGCCTCCGCACCACTCCGTCCGGGGCGACAGAGGGGCTTAAGCACGCAACTCCCGCGACCCACCCGAAAACCACGTCGCCTTCGTCGTTGGGCCGACCACTGGAGCAGCGTTAACTTGTCGTCAGTGGTCGGCCCGACGGAATACTCCCTATTGGGGTACCCTCTCATCGACCGACGTCCCCCCCTCGGGGAGGACGTCGGTCTTTCCACACGCGGTCGGCCTCTCGGCGGGTGACGGACTAATCCCCGGTCACGTCACCCGCAACCTCGGCTAGGGCGGCATGAGGCGCAGATTGTTGCGCCTGCGCCGCCCCAGTCGCCGGCGGCAGATCTCCTCATCGAGGCTGCGCTCCTCGCGCAGGCGATCCGCCGCCTCCTTCCGCGAGATCACTGTCTCGCAGAAGGCTGCGACCGCGTCCCAATTCCCGACGCTGTCGACCATCGCCCTAGCAATAGCCGGCAGCGTCAGGTCCGTACCGATGATTGCGACGAGTTCACAGCGCTGCACTGCCCAAGCCCCGCAGGCCTCGAGCGTATGGCGCGCCGTGTCCTCGTCGCAATCGCAGTGGTGGCAGGACGGTGTACTCTCCCTCCTAACGACCTTGTGCAGGTATTTGGCGAAGCACCCATGCCCCGTCAAAACCTGCATCAGTCGGAAGGAGAGCACCCCGTGCCGCCTCTCCAACCACTGCATCAGCACCGGCCGGAAGGCCTCCACGGTTCGCACCCCGAACCGAGGCCTCTCCAGCCGGACTGCCCAACGGGCGATGACGTCTCGGCGGGCGTCGACGCGCCAGGCGGTGAGATCCCTTAACGAGACCACACCGCCCTCCGCCCGCACCCCCGTCACCCGCCAATATAGTCCGGCGAGCATCTCCGCCTCCAGGTCCCACGGGGGAGTCCCGGCCAGTAGGCACGCTGCCTCCGTCGCCACCGTGCGGTATCCGCGGATGGCCCTGACCGCCGTGACCCTCTGTGATCGCCACAGAAGGGCCCTAAGTCGGTCATGGACCCCGCCCACACCGGTGCGCCGTACAGGGCCATCGACCGGATGACCCCCGCGTACAGCCGTCGGCACGCAGCGCTCGGTCCGCCCACGTTCGGCATAAGCCACGATAGGGCGGACGCCGCGCCGACGAGCCGCGGAGCGAGCCTGCGGAAATGCTCCCGGAACCACCATCGCCCGTCGAGCACCAGGCCCAAGTACCTCATATGGGCCCGAATGCTGATGTCGACCGAGTGGACGGTGATCGAGACGCCGATGGGAGGGCTCATAGTGCGCCCATGGAACAAGAGGGCCTCCGTCTTGTCCAGGGCGACCCTCAACCCCAGCGCCTCGATCCGTCTGACGACCTCCTCGGTACCCGAGGTCGCCAGGCTTACCGCCTCTTCTAGCGTCCCACCGCGGGCTGTGACGAGCGTGTCGTCGGCGTAACAAATCACGCCCAGCCCGGGCGGGAGGCTCCCCCTCAACGCCCAGTCGTAGCCGATGTTCCACAGGGTGGGTCCGAGGACCGACCCCTGTGGGACACCGCACGTCATGGGCGTTCGCACGACGTCCCCTGCTCGGTCGGTGCATAGGACGCTGCGCCCCTCCAAATAGTCTGCCACTAGCCGCCTCAAGTAAACTGGCACCCCGTGATACCGGAGAGCCTCCCTGATGCAGCTGAATGGCAGACTATTGAAGGAGGTGAAAAGCGTATAACTGATATCGCTGAGCCTAGGAACGATAATTTTAGTACACGGTCGGCTTTCTTGGGTTACCCCATTATTTTTTCTTAATGCTCGCTTATCAAGATTACTTTGGATCTACGCAATATGTAGGCGGTCCTCTGCCATCGTAGCTATATTGCAAAGGTTCTTTTAGCAACATTTTATGACCAGCTGCCTGCCAGACGACATAGCTGGCTAGATAGCATTACCAATTGGTCCAGTATCAATGGTCAATGTAAATCTTTGTCTTAGTAGTATTTTGCGACACCCACAAACAATGAAAGTGTTATAATATTCCTAGCCGCTACCAGACAGTAAATTAAAATCAAGATATTAATCTAATTTTCTATCTCTAGAAATAAACAAATTTGAAGCATCTATTTGTTGTCAAAATAATAGGTTTTATTTATGCTCACACAATTATTTGCACGATACCTATGTCTAAAAAACCGGCCAACTGCGAGTCGGGGTCACGCACGAAGGGTTCCGAACCATTATCTATAAAAAAGGGGGAAAAATTGCGTTTGTTCTATAGGAGCCCCCTTAAATATTTATTTTATTTTGTTTTTAATATTTATTGTTATAGCGGCAACAGAAATGCATAATTTGTAAAAAAATCAACTGTCTAGCTATCGCGGTCCTTCAGATACAGCTTGGTGACAGACAGACGGACGGACTGACAGCGAAGTTTTAGTAATAGGGTCCCGTTTTTACCCTTTGTGTACGAAACCCTAAAAATGGCTCAATTTTTTTTGTCTGTCTATTCGATACGGGTAATCTTCAAAACGGCTGGACCGATACTGATAATACTTTACTACCAGGTCTACCAAGCCTTACATAAGGAATAATTTAGGCTATATTTTATCCAAGGCTATATTTTATCCCGGTGTGGCTGGAGCAACTGTGAGAATTTAATCGATTTTAAAATTATTTCACTAACGGAAAGCTAATTTTAAGCGTGTACCATATTTAGGTTTTTTTCCGTGTGGTGACGGAGTAAGAATACAATTCACCACCGTGGGTGGCTTATCCGTGGGTGTCGTAAGAGACGACGCAGGGATATATTACGCATATGACATATGCAAGAGATGGCAAACTCGAAACAAAACCCTATACCAACTTGCCTGACCAGCATGGTATAGTAAGGTTAATTTCCCTTCTACAATGGAGGAGGCTCGAGCCCAGCAATGGGACGTATATGAGCCGAAATGATGATGAACATATTTACGCTATTTTTTATTCCAATATTCCTACGGGCCCGGGCACAATGCGGGTGAAATCGCGGACTTTTAATGGATATAAAATTAATTTACGAATGAAAATCTACATTATCAGCGAATAACAAATAAAGGCTATTTTCATCCTGGTATCTGCCCGGCAACGAGAACTCTGCGAGTGAAACCGGTGGATGTTGACCAATTTTTAAAATTCTTTCAACAATAGGAAGCTACGTTATCAGCGAGTAACATAGGCAATCTTTATCTCGGATATTTTTATGGGATTTGTTAGTATAATTTTTTTTCACCCATGTAAACTTATAATATCAGTGAGTAACATAGGCAATTTTTATCTCGGCATTCGCATGGTGTCTACGTGGGTGAAACTACGGGAGTTTGATCAATATTATTATTTTTTCACCAATGGAAACCTATCATGGATAATATATTATCAGCGACTAAGGATGGCCATATTTATCATCGTTTTTGCACGTGAATTTGAACTACAAGGGTGGAAGTAATATTCAAATATAAAAATTAGTGAAGTTATTTGGACCTTTGTTAATCGATCACGCGTAAACTGTTGACCAGATTTGTATGAAAATTGACACATAGAGTATTTCTTAAATTAAGAAATATCATCATCATCATCATCGCAGCCCACATACTTCCCACTCTTGGGCTCGGGCCTCCTCCATAACGGGAGGGAATTTGACCTACTATACCATGCTGGTCAGCTATGTTGGTATAGGGTTTCATTTTTTGAGTTTTCCTTCTCTTGCATAGATGTTATGTGTATATATATCCCATAGTCGTCTTATACGACATCCACGGGCAAGATAGAGAGTGGTGAATTGTATTCTTACTCCGTCACTACAATAACACAATAAAAAGAAATATGCAAGCCAACTTTTACGCGGGCGAAGCCGCGGGCAAAAGCTAGTTTCAAATAAGTAATCAAGTAAGTAATACTTGTTTGACTTCGTTTTTGAGCTCAATCATAAAATCAGCAATTTTGTGCTTATGCCAATAAATCAACATGACTATTACCAATACATACGCAATGAGGGACTCATCTTCAAAATCAGTAAAATTTCTTTCCAAGTACCAAGTGTCATGGTTTTATTTTAAACATAAACATAGTTATACTGATTATATCTACCTTGTGCAAAATTCTCGTCAATTAATACTTGATTGGCGTTTTAAAACAATATCTTTTCAAGGCTATTTGCAGAAAACTCATAAATTAAAAGGACCAAATCTTCGAATTTCATTAACTGATCAAAACAAGTTATTCGACGGAAAGTCCAGTGTATTTTATGACAGTAGGTTTTAATTTTATGAACCTCAGATAAAAGACTCTTGATTCATGACTCAGAAGTAATTTCGTTATTCGTTTTCGTGAAATTGGAGCAAGTGAGCTGCAGAATTTAAATGGAAAATACTTTCCAATGCGATCTAAGATGGTTTATAAATAATTAATTTGTTAAGTTAAATTCTTTTACAAAACAAATTTTTAAAAATAATTAAGTAAGTCAAAGTTCTATACGGATTGAACTCTCATAATATTCGGTAATATAGTGCTAACCACTTAAAATAATGAGGCATGGACGTCAATTGACTATTATTAATAGTTTCCCACTACTTTAGCTTGTTGTTGGGAAAGATGAATTGTACCTGACATAGATACTTGTATATTCTATACTAGCAACCCGCCCTCGCTTCGCTTCGGTTTCAGTCGTCTTTCCTGCGTAGTTCCCGTTCCCGTGGGAATAGCGGAATAAAATATATCCTAGGTTACTCCCTGATATTATAGCTTTCCATTGGTGCAAGAATTTTTGAAATCGGTCCAGCCGTTTTGAAGATTATCCGGAACAAACAGACAGACAGACATAACAAAATATGAAGTGTGTTTTAGGCATATGTATAGTGCAAATAACCGTGTGCGCATGAAAAAAGCCTATTATTTTGACATTACAAACAGACACTCCAATTTTATTTATTGGTTTAGATATGAATACTTACAAAACAAACAAAACCTTTGGTAAAAATACTTTGATTAGTCTGAATATACATCAAAAGCAAACGTATAACGCGTTACTATTTTTTTATTGGCCTATAAGTAATTTTGATGATTCAATATCCGGGTTAGTAATGAATAAAGCAATCAGCTTCTGTTAATACTGATTGATTAAATCATATAAGAGAAATGAAAACAAAAGTAATCGTAAAAACAACCCAGTAAAAAATATTAGTGATGAGCAAACTATGTAAGAAGAAAATATAAAAAGTTTTAGTGCTTCTATTCAGTAGTAAAATCTTGATTTGTAATTTCGTTACGATTTGAGTATGACACGAAACTATCCGTAAATTTTATTTGCTGTTACATTTACAACTGATAAATTAAGAGATAACTTTAGAAAAACATGTTACGAAAAGGAATCTAGTCACTAGATTGCCTCATACTCCGAATATGACGTTTCTAGAAACGTTACAGACGTAAAAAAAAATCTCTTTATTAAAATGTATGAGACTTAGTTCATTCTGTAATCATCCAACAACATCTTGTACCATGCACGGATCCTCGACGAGTAGTGCCAGTGTCATTATTCTCAGTTATACTGGACATGGTATAAGAAATACTATCGTCGTGTTTTTTCCATACCTAACACCTTCTAAACACGAATACAGTGTGAAACGTTGTAGAGGGCAGACTATAATGCAAAAACAATGTACCTACCATTTTTGCGTACCTCTATCTATACCAATAAATAAAATTGGAGTGTCTGTTTGTAATGTCAAAATAATAGGTTTTTTTCATGCTCACACGGTTATTTGCACGACACCTATGCCTAAAATAGCAATTAAAAAATTTTTGTCTGTCTGTCTGTCTGTCTGTCTGTTTGTTCCGGGTAATCTTCAAAACGGCTGGACCGATTTCAAAAATTCTTTCACCAATGGAAAGCTATAATATCAGGGCGTAAACTAGGCTATATTTTATCCCGGTATTCCCACGGGAACGGGAACTACGCGGGTAAAACGACTATAACCTATAACCGAAGCGAAGCGAGGGCGGGCTGCTAGTATACACATATATATTGTGTAATGTTAATGTTACTCGCGCTTAGCACGGCAAGAGTACCCGCTCCCTAAACCATCCTCCTTTAACACCTACATTTCATTCTTATGCAAGTGATAATTGGTCTAAGCAATTAATATGCAAATAGGTCTTGTATTTTCCTACATTCTGTGAAATTTTATTTCTTAATTTTTTATACAAATAAATAAAATTGAAATGTCAGTTTGTAACGTCAAAATAATAAGTTTTTCATGCTCACACGCTTACACGATGCATATGCCTAAAATTCAGTTCATAATTATTTTGTTTGTCTATCTGTTTGTTGCGGGTAATTTTCTAAACAGCTGGACCGATTTTAATAATATTTTACTAACAGGTCTGCATATACTCTCTATGAGTAAGTTGGGCTATTTTTCATCTCAAGAAACCCCTATAAAATTTCGCCCGTTCCAGAAATCGAACCCGAATATTGTTAATTTAAAATGCGGAGCGAGGCGGCTGAAACCAAAGCGAAGTGTGGGCGAGTTACTAGTTTAAAATAATTCGGTAATTGATTTGTAATAAATTTTGCAACTTTCGTCTCTTTCAAAGGCTAACGCCATTTTCGTCATCTATGAATTGGATGGCGAAATATAGTTGTTTTAAAAACCCCAGCTTCTACTTTGGAGGTTAAGGCATGAGACTCATCATGATCCCGATCCTATTACAATTATTTGGGCTCAACGCAATAAATGCTCTTCTTACATAGTGCATATTGTTAAAATTTTGACAATTTTATAATAGGCCGCCTACCTGACGTCAAACATCCTTAGAAATTATAACCAAATGACATCTGAGACTTCCGTCCAGCAGTGGGCTGGCGAAAGACTAAAATGATAGTTAATAAAGGTGATATACACACTATTGGACGAATACTGCCTTCTTATTAGAAAAAAACACCTAGGACGCTAGTTATATTCGCTGTTAAAAGAATTTATTCACAGTCTTTTTTTTTCAATAATTGTATCTGCTTACAATCCTTGGAGGATTATATATTATAGAAGCTGCCATGATTTTTTGAAATATAATTATAACAAAAACTCTTTTTTTATTAGGAAACATATATCAACTATTCCTTTAAATTCTCAGGGCTCTAAACAAGTATCAATGACCGAATCCGCTATAAACGATACAATACTACGCCCACAAACAAAGATATGAGCGATTAATCGCTCCAGCGGTTGTCATTCACGCATCAGAAATAACGTTTGAGCTTCTAAAATAACAATGTAGGATTACTTTGGTGAGATTATGACCTAAATAAACAAGTTTGTACCGAATCAGAGGAAGTAAAATTATTAAATGATATAAAAATGTTCTTTACTTAATGTAGTCCTCATATTCCTCATAAATTAATAGAATAATATTTTATTCCCTTTGCTACAACCTACGTAGGACGTTAAGAAAATAAAGCAAAGTGCGCGTAACATTTACACACGAAGTAAAACCTTTTTGACATTATAGCAGATGATGATAAATTTAAAAATAGAATAACAACAGCAATAAGCATGCAGCAATAGCAATAAAATATCAAAGCGGCCATTTTACATGTACTTCCTACAATTAACTATCCTTTTTATAGTGATTACAACAAAAATAATATTTTTCTTTTTTGTTGCCGGGGATATTTCTACAGATTTATATGCTTTTAAGTTGCCAGTTTTAGAATATACTAGCAATCCGCCCTCGCTTCGCTTCGGTTATAGGTTATAGGTTATAGTGGTTTTACCCGCGTAGTTCCCGTTCCCGTGGGAATATCGGGATAAAATATAGCCTAGTTTATGCCCTGATATTATAGCTTTCCATTGGTGAAAGAATTTTTGAAATCGGTCCAGCCGTTTTGAAGATTACCCGGAACAAACAGACAGACAAAAATTTTTTAATTGCTATTTTAGGCATAGGTGTCGTGCAAATAACCGTGTGAGCATGAAAAAGGCCTATTATTTTGACATTACAAACAGACACTCCAATTTTATTTATTGGTAAAGATTAATGAAAAATTTGAATTGGCTCTGGTTTTTATGATTTTGGCGTATTGTATATTTTTACTAATTTACACTTTAACTTGATTGATTTAACTTAGGTTAAAGTTTCCATATGGTGACAGAATAAGAATATGATTTACCATCCCTAAATATGTTACCGGTAGTTATAGTAAAAGATGATTAAATTCTATAATATACATATAATATCACGCAACAGAAGTGAATCTCGAAAAAAAAATTCTATATTGAAGAGCAGGCTCTAGCCATTTACACACATTAGCAGTAATGATGTTGATTTCTGATGTTTACGCGAGTATTATACATTTTAAATAAAACTACTTTACGGATTTTATCGCGTTTGTATTTGATTTTTGATTACCCGACGTTTCGAACACTTTACAGCGTTCATGATCACGGGTGGACTAAGATGTCTCACGTCCAACAAGTCATCGTTACTGCAGAAAATTTTATAATTATCTACCCGATACAGAAATTAGTTATTAAATATTGACCCACATTTTGATACAAAATTTATTGCCAGTGTAAGAAGAAAATGATTCTATATGAAAAAATTATATTGTTTATGGTTAGTAATAATTAAACATTAAAATTAATAGTAATTATATTTAAAAAACCAACTAATAATCTAGTATACTACCACCGGATCGGAACACGGTTACACTGAGAAAGATCCGGCAAGAAAACTCAGGTAACATGATGCTAAATTAAAGTTAATTTTGAAGGCGGCTTACTTTATGTTACTAAAAAGGTTTTAATTTATAAAATTATCTTTAGTTATTATTATTGTGGGTAACTAAAGATAATTTTCTCCTTGTCTTCTTAGCACTCGCCGACGTCGATCTTCACCGAACAGAGATATCCTGGCTTCATCAGAGAACAAAACCCTATTCCAATCGTCTT
The DNA here is from genome assembly GCA_032191425.1 of Lymantria dispar. Taxonomy (NCBI): domain Eukaryota; kingdom Metazoa; phylum Arthropoda; class Insecta; order Lepidoptera; family Erebidae; genus Lymantria; species Lymantria dispar. Next base: position 22,502,110 of record CM063454.1, on the reverse strand, counting down.
GAGTCCATGATTCACAATTTCTAGCGAACCTAAGCCTGTGAACTCTGTGCTCACGGAGTAATTTGGGGCCGCGGGCCGGGCGGTGACTGCGTATATTGGCAGCGAGAAGCCTCCTCCTGACCGTCCATAGACTAATATGCACATTTCTTACTTCTTGGAGGTTGTTCTTAAGATCCACATACGAAGATTTGCGATTTCTCAATGCGCGACTCACAAGAAAACGATCATCCCGTGGTTGGGTACATGGTTTTCTTCCAGAACCAGGCCTTCTCTCGACGGAACCAGTCTCCTGATATCGCTGCCAGGTCCTTTGGACTGTCGAGCGACTAACATTTAGCCTCCTAGCCACGAAACATTGGCTGCAACCCTCTTCAAGCAGCGCGATAGTTTTGGTAGCTTTTACCACTTTATCTACCATTTTTGATACAGCCAAACAGCATTAAATAAAGCTTTGACAGTCAAGGATATGAAATTAATCGATAAAAATTGAATAAAAGTTATGAAAGTCGATGTTAACTTCTGGAACTTCGCGCCAAAAATGTAGGATAAAAAGGGGTTTTCTGTAAAAATGAACATCAAATGAAAAATTGAATTTAGAACGTACTTTTTTAAATACCACAGCATTTTTAAAACCGGCCAGTAACGTGTACAAACGATTGAAACCTTTTTGGTATTGTATCTTTTTAAATATGAATGCAAATCAAAACCGCCCGTTTTTTTTGCAAATGAGTGTATATTAAGTAACACTATAGTCAAACTAGTAAGTATACTATAGTTTAATTCCGTGTGGGTGACAGAGTAGGAGTATTTCGACTCTGTACCCCCTCTTTTGCTCGTGGCTGTTGTAAAAGAGGACCAAGGGATTTGATAAGTATATAGCATCTGTGCAAGAGAAGAAAATCTCGAAATGAAACCCTATGCCAACACGTCTGACTATCGTGGTATAGTAGATCCAATTCCCTCCCAAAACGGAGTAGATCCATGCTCAACAGTGGAACGTACATGGACTAAGATGAAGATAATAATAATTAGACTAACACCGTAAGGGTATCCATTATTTTAATGTACGTCATTTCCAACCAAAAACTTTTACATCCATCCGAAAAAGATCTGAGTCAGTCTTAATTCGCGGCTAAAAAAGTTTTACTTTTTAAAGATATAAATTTAAAACACTTGTAGAGCGATAAATTTTCATGCATCTATGGGTTCTTGAGATGCTATGTTTTATGTGTTTATTGTGAGTGTAGATGAGTGTCTTGTGTATTTTTGCACTATCCTTTAGTTTATGAAACTTTAATAGGTAGGTTTGTATGAAGAGGAAATTTATGCAGGTTGTCATCAACATGGTCACATGACGTGTTAACGGTAACACGTCATGTGACATATCTGTAGCTATGTTACTGCCATTTTATGTGTCGAAACCAAATAATGTTAATTTACAGATTTTAATTCAAGATCAAATAATTAATTTGTATGTCCAAAAATGACAACTGTTTATGCATAATTTTAAGTTTTCACTTCTGTCCACTGTACTCATGACTATTTTGTGTTCGTTTTTTCTTTAATAAATTATGAAGAGAGAATAAATTATTTACCCTACGTGTGACCTTTCTACCCTATGACATATCATTTGCCCCGACAGGGTAAATAGGTCTAATGGTATACCTTCCACTGTGCATTTTAACTAGTGGGTAAAGGTAGGTTCTGTAGTCCTAACAAAATTTTGTCTGCCAATCCAGAAATTAAATCCAAAATCTTATTCGCCATCTAAAGTCTTATACGTCAGTCTTATACATTCGGACATTACCAATAGATCCATGATATAATTCTATTATTTCAAAATTTTATTAAATTTATTGTCGTAGTTCGCGTTTCTCATTCCTTAATTTACGAAACAACACAATCAGAGCGAGCAGTTTAAAACTTCTACGTAATACTATTGAAAATATCTGAAAATACCAAAGTTCAAAGTCATGCCCCATAAATTTAGTTTTACCTCTCTCATGCGAAGGGAGTTCGAACTTTGTAATGACTTTTAGTGAAATAATTTGCTCGAACACTACGAAAGTGTTGAACAAAATTGTTTTACTTTTTTATTTTACATTACTCACTATATATTTTTTTTAAATATAAACCATCTCGTCCATATGTAGTAGATATTGAGTAAACCTATATTCTTTTAAGATATCTGCCTGTAAATAAATATTCTTGTCATCATCATCATCTTGCTCTTATCCCAATTACTTGGGGTCGACGCAATATGTCATCTGTTTTGACATATTGCAAAAAGTTTCGGCAATGACTTTTATGACCGGCCGCCTGACGTCAACCCTCCTTGGGAATGTAATCGTTGACCCAAATGGTACCAGATGGAGTTGGTCCGGGTCAATCTAGGGTTCTTAGTCGTCTTTTACGACACCCACGAGCAAAGCAAGGGTTGGTAGTATTCGAAGCCGCTACCACACAGCGTATATCGTGTGTAATTTTATAACAATTCAATTCATGAACATTAATTATGCCCAACGTCTGCAATCTTTTATAGTTAACTGAAGCTGTTGTGCCGTATAAGTTTCGAACTTCCAAGATTCGGCACGTAAGGTCGCTACTTACTTGCCAAATCCGTGGCATGAAATAAGAAAATAGGTCATTTAAAGAAAAAATAGAAGTGAGAAGTGTGTGTGTAATTACGTACGTACCTACGTAAGAAGTTATATTTCTTTGGCGTATCAAGATAAAAATCTTTCTATAATTTCAACCTTCGCGTTATTCTACGTTTGTAGAAAAATACACTAATAGTAGAAAAAAGTATTACACTAATAGTAGATAAAACTTTCAATGTATTAATTGAAAGTTTTATTATAACGCATTATCTAGTTGACATTTGTGATGGCGTGCACGTCCATCGTAAAAAAATGTTAACTAACTTCAGTAGTATTTTTCGTGACGGTGCGCGCACACATCGTAATTTTTCTCTCATCGTTTTCCCCTAACGCGTCAAAAGAAGTATAACTTCAAAATAGAACGTAAAGTATCAAAATAACAGTGAGCTAACAATGCAGCAAGCTTAGAATAATAACATATAGAAAGTAAGTCCACGCACAGAAAAATGAAGCATTTAAATTGGAGCATAATGGAGCTTACGCTGGACCGTTCCGTAGTGTACAAGGTCACTGTACTGCACGTACGTACGCAACTCTTAAAAAATAAATAGGTATTTATGACGGTTTGTGCATTCACATGGTCACGGTAATATAATCTACCAGTAATCCAACTTTATACAAACGGACGAAACGCGAGCTATACCTACGCGCCTCGATCTCGGCATGCGCTCGGTATGTAAACAGTCGCGACTGTGCTGCAGTGACGAACGAACGGTGTGTTGTTTTTTTAACAATAACTGCGCGAATTTTTCACTAAAATACATAATTATACACATATTTAATATGACAAGTAGGGTATATTGTGCTGTTTTTGGTTGCATGAATTCGTCAATAACGAATTCAGAGATAACTTTTTTTAGATTACCTGGAAACTCTGAAAGGTAACATTATAAAATAATTTTACTTACTAGTAGGTAGGTACATAATGTGTGTCGTTTTAATTTCCTTTTATCTCCCGAAAAAAAGTTGTCTGGATTAATAAATAAAGTGAATAAAGTGATTGACACGAGTGAAATAGGTGGTTCATGAATCATGTTACGGTACGCTTGTGTTAAAACTCATAATGTGTTTTGTTTGTGTTTATATAATTCAAAGTAAAGACGTGGTATTTTATTATTAATAATATATGTTTATTGTACTATGTGTATGAATAGTACTAGAAAAAAATAATTTGACCGTCTGTCTGTCACTAGATAATTTAAATTTATAGACCGATTTGTTATTTAAACATAAACATGTTTTTTTTAATTAAAACTACCAATCAAAAATCAACACGCATTCTTATTGAACACTTCCTATTCAATTCACAAAGTATTTTATTTGTTTATATAAGAAAAGTATATACAAAACTAAATGGAATCACAAAGTAGGCAAATGTAATTAAAATGCTGGAGGCGGGCAGCCCTATCACATGTTTATGTTTAGGCATTTAATTCAAGGTTACGGCCGAGATACATTACAGGATAGATGACTATACCACAGTATACCACAGTATACCACAGTATACCACAGTATTGCGTAATCGCCTGCGCGCTTGTAGTATTTTTGGCTTCATGTTTTTGATCGCTTAAGTACCGACACTATCCTTCTGTACGTTATTATTCTAAGCCAGTAAGCAAGATTTTGTGTTTCGAAAAGCATCTCAAACAAAAGAGGTGTAATAAAAAAAAATATTATTTACATTCTAATCTAGCAGATATGGAAAATAAGTAGCAAGTATATGTAAAACTTTGGAGTGTAAATATGGCTAATGAGTATATCAGATACGAGAATAACAAATCCACCTTGTGATGTCTACTGGAAATTACTTTACTTACTTTTATGGTTTAACGCGTAGTTTGTTTACGTCACAAAAAGAGAACGAGCTACATTGTTCTTGAAGAACATGACAAAGAAATGTAATTTGTAATACGTACATAGGTACGTATTACAAATTAAGTTAGATTAAAATGGCAAATAGCAGGTTCGTATTGATAAAATAAAGACAAAGATTTACTTTTGTTCCTTTTGTTTTATGTTTATTAAAACCAAATAAAATAGAATATTTAACAAAATATCGGACTGTCCTGTTAAAATCACATGGAACATACACATTTTCATGGCAATTATTTTGATACTCTATTCAAGATTCTTGAAGTAAGTTTAATATTAAGCAATTCAATTCGGTAATCAATACTGTTTTTTTTTAAGAATTCTATGTACTCACGCCAGCAAGACGAAACTAATAACGTATCGTTTATCAAAGTCGGTGTAACCGTCAAGCGAACATAAAAACAGACAGGCACACAAATACAAATTAAATATGTAACCCTCCTTTTGGCTTTTCCGTAGTCGGATATAATTATTGCATTTAAAGAATAAGTAAATTTCAAGAACATCTTATGTCCCATATTTATGGCGAAATCTCTTGTATAATGAGATGCAAATTGATCTACTGTAGCACGTAAGGCAAATGTGTTGACATAAATATTGATACGAGTTTCCCTACTATTTCAAATACAATACATCGGAGTAGATAGATAGTAGATCTATTGTCTATAGATGTAGTAGATTTACGCATAATAGAGCAAAAAAAAAAGAATTAATTAACAGTAAACCAACACAAAATTAAATTTCTGATCTAAATAAGTATGATTATTTGAAGTGTGAAGGTGTGTCATTCATTTTATGGATGTTAACCTTACAAATACTGCCTGTTAAGCACGTGATAGCATTATGAAGACTAAACACGCTTTGAATTAATTATATGTATATTAAAATGTAGGCGTCGTGGTTTCCTGTACCGGTCATACTAATTTGGGATAAACATATGACAACAGATTATTTTAATATTCTATTACGTGTAATATGATCAAAGGTGGAACTAGTGTCAGGGTTAAATAAGTCATCAGAAAAGGACGACAAATGACACAGCAGTGAGACGTTTATGAGCTGATGATGATAATGATATTTACCGGACTTAGTACTGGTGGTCGACTCAAATGACGGTAGAAGGATACCATAAGTTTGTGGGGCTGCATGCTACGCCTTCTATCATCCGATTTATTTGGACGACTAGATAACACGCTATTAACGTATATCTTCATTACGAATCTCAAAAATAAATCTGTCCAAAGTTTTAAAAAGAACCACAATGTTTTCACGTCAATATCGTTTTGGACTGAATTTTCTTTTTTATTACTCTTAGTGGCAGACCTGCATTATGTATTTTTTTCACATTGCCTTTGGTGGCCGACAAGCAGGTAGCCTCCTTGATGGTGTTAACTGCCGCTCCTTCATTTCTGCAATGCCAGTGGAATAGCAAGATTACTGTATACCGTAAAGTTAGGCCTCCGGCAGCTCGCTCGCCGAATGAAGTGCAATACTAAGTTGCTACTACACAAACGATGAATGTAAACGGATGACGTTCGGGGACGTTTTTATGAAAGGCTAGGTTAGAAGTACCCTAAACTGAAGAACATACATGAGGAGTTCAATGTGTAGGAGGCATAAGTACTATGTCAAAATCGTAGCAAGTGGAGGGAAGAGGACTCTTCCTACCCTTATGGGAAAGAGGCGTGAGGGTAAGTATGTATTTAAACGTCGAATTCCTACGAGAATGTGGAAACCTTTTTTTTTAGACTTAAGAGCCTTAGATAACAGTTACATCCTTACATGGACTATAACCGTAATACCCCAGTCTAATTGGCCAGTTATAACTGCAGAAAGAAAATTTTTAGCAACATCATTCTAGCGCAAGAAAATGTTTATTTGGTCATATCAAATACAGGTCCCTTTTGCCCAATATTGTTCTCACTATTTAGTAGACTATGTAGTCTACTACTTATTACATATATAATATTGTTTTAATATGTTAATTCCGCTCTTAATATCGCTTTAAGACTAAAGATATAGACAACAGATAAAATAAACATAAAAATTCATTGAAAATTTCCCTTTTATACGGAACCTTACGCCCTCGTTACAAAATCTTTAGTAGCTATATATACGTCCACAAAAGATATTAAGCTCGTCATGTAACATGGAGTTTAGTAGAATTAGGAAACTATGCGTCGTTAATAACATCTGTCTCACGCTGTGACAGGCGTAATATTATACAAACAACCTACTTTGCATCCGTAGGGAATTTATAAACGTTAATAGTCACATGTCCATCTATAATATGTAGTTAGATTTAATTCCCTTAGTTATAACTATAGACGTTCTTTGTTGGACATATGCCTCCTTCGGTGATAAGTGGTCAACACGCTAGGCTGGCGGGCTGCCCTAGCCGAGGCCGCGGGTGACGTGACCGAGGATTAGTCCGTCACCCGCCGAGAGGCCGACCGCGTGAGGAAAGACCCACGTCCTCCCCGAGGGAGGGGACGTCAGTCGATGGGAGGGTACCCCGGGTAGGGGGTATTCCGTCGGGCTGACCACTGATGACAAGTAACCCTGCTCCAGTGGTCGACCCAACGACGAAGGCGACGTGGTGTTCGGGTGGGTTGCGGGTGTTGCGTGCTTAAGCCCCTCTGTCGCCCCGGACAGAGTGGTGCGGAGGCGAGCAAACCGCAGCCCACCCCAAAAAAAAAGGCTGGCGGACTGCCATCGACGTCAAGAACTCCGTACCAGTAGCCTAATCAATGGCGGAGGAAGTACGGTCGGTTATGATATCGGACACCACACTTTCGTCGTCTCGGACGGAACGGACTAGGTCTGTCCAGACTATAGTCTACCAAAAAAGGCGGTTAGCAATCGCTATTTCCACGGCGCATGCTTCTAATATCCAACGGCCAATATTCTAGTGCACTCATGAACACATAAACCATTATATTGCCCGAGAGCATCATACTCGTAAAATAGGATTGAAAGCTTATACGCCATCATGATATGATTCCATCTAGCACCGTGATATTAGCGATTACATTTTCAAGGTAGTTTGACATCTGATAGCTGGTTGTAAAAATTAGCTAACACCTTATATTGTTTGTTTTTCCACTTTTATTAATAGAATACATACTGTGCCCAACTCCACCCCATATGAATTAGTATAAAATAAGGCTATTAGAATAAATTCAATTAACATTACTTAGTCTATCTAAAAAAATTAATCATCATTATCATTATATTACTGTCATACCAATTACTTGGGATCAACACAATATATACCTACTCTTCTACCATCGTATATATTGTAACTAGTTTTGGTACTAGTTTTATCCAGCTGCCTGCCTTACGATAATTTTATTTGAGAATGTAATTTTTGACCAGATAGCATTACACGAAATTGGCTTAGGTCGATGTGAAGCTCGTAGTCGTCTTTTAAGTACCCAAGTGCAATAGGTTGATAGTATCTATCGGTAGCCGCCAGCACAAAGCAATGTAAAAAATTCAATATAAATTCAATTATATTCAATTCAATTATATTAACCATTACAACATTCTTTCTTTTTTTTTAATAATGAAGAATTAGGATTTATTTTGTTTGTTTGTTTCTTTCTTTTTTATATTTCGTTTTCTTAATTTGTTACCACTTCTGTGCACGCTGTGAAAGCTTAATAATTGAGCATTTAACTTAATTTAATGTTATACTAGCAACCCGCCCTGGCTTCGCTTCGGTTTCAGTCTTTCCTGCGTAGTTCCCGTTCCTGTGGGAATACCGGGATAAAATATAGCCTAGGTTACTCCCTGATATTATAGCTTTCCATTGATGAATTTTTGAAATCGGTCCAGCCGTTTTGAAGATTACCCGGAACAAACAGACAGACAGACAAAAAAATATAAAGTGTATTTTAGGCATATGTATAGTGCAAATAACCGTGTGAGCATGAAAAAAGTCTATTATTTTGACATTACAAACAGATACTCCAATTTTATTTATTGGTATAGAATAGATTTCTAATGTTCCAATTACTAGCTGTCCTTAAATGAATAAATAAATGAATAAATAAATTCAAATAATCTACCTATATTATCATCATTATCATCACCATTTCAGCTCCTATACATCCCACTGTTGGGCTGGACCCTCCTCTACAATACGAGGGCAATTGACCTTATTATAACATGCTGGTCAGACAGATTGGTATAGGTTTTATTTTGAGTTTTTCTTCTCTTGCATACATGTTATATGCATATTTTATTCCTTAGTCGTCTTTTACGATATCCACGGGCAAGATAGGGAGTGGGGAATTATATTCTTACTCCGTCACCACACAAGATTACCTATAGGTATATAGAGTAGAAAATACAAAGCAATTTTATTACCAAACAAACCTCATTTTCACTAACAGACATGTAAAATGTTGCACAATTCTTACAAATACGATTTCTATTACTTACAAAGTCGGCATACGAATGTTCTCTGTGCAAACAAATGCTTTTCATGTAAACACAGTAAAAGTAAGACAATAAAGGTGAAAATTCCAAATGTAAAAGCATTAAAATACCATTAAAGAGGCTATAAAAAAGCAATAAGGAATTGCCGTTTCTGGATATTATTCTATTTCGTGTAATCGGTTTAGGAAAATCTGGTGCACTAATTTTTTTTTTATTGTTATAGAAGTATGTCTTAATAATCTTTTTTAGAACGAAGTTCCTTGACGCGGCTTACGGGTAGTGTGATTTAGTAGAAATCGTCACGTAACGAAATGGCGTATGCTGTGTGTCTATGCGTGTGTATCGAGCCTACTACTAGCAAATAAGCACACAAGCGAGTGAGCCGGGTGTTCAACTACTCTCTCTCTCTCTCTCTCTCTCTCTTCCTCTATCTGTCTCTTCCTTACTAATATTATAAACGCGAAAGTTTGTGAGTGTATGAGTATGTGAGGATGTGAAGATGTTTGTTGCAAAAACTACTGAATGGATTTTGATGAAACGTAACAACAATATAGCTTACATATCAAAATAACACATAGGCTATAATTTATCCCGATATTTCCACGGAGGGAGGAACTGCGGGTGGAACCGCAGGGAGCTGCTAGTTTTATCATACAGCCTCAACACACCGTTGTACAGAAACGTGTATATCCCGCGAAAACGTCTTTGTTATTTGTGTTTTTATGTTAGATCATACGTGAATATTTTATTATTGCAATTAAATTTTCTAAAAAGAAAATTGCAGGAAATGCATGTATTATAAATTTAGAAGAACGTAAGTTACTTCGTTTGGTAGGTTGGTGGTAGGTTTTTTTTGTTATTATATTTGTCGGCTCTGTTACCGTCATAAATATCGCGGATAATTTCTACTACCACTCCAAACTGGTCAAATATGTTGGAATAGAGTTTTGCATCGAGTTTTCCTTCTCTTACTTTAATGATATCCATTAAAGTAAGAGAAGGAAAACTCCCTTCAGGAATATCCCTTAGTTGTTTTTAGGACCCCCACGAGCAAGAGAGGAGTTGGTTAATTGTATTCTTTCTCCTTAACCACACGGATTTTTTACAATGAAATAATAATAACAATATTTCAAAATAAGCAAATATGGATAAGAATTAATTCCTTTTGAGAGCTTTCGTTGGGTGCGCTCAGAGCTGTAGGTACCTACAAGGGCCCACTCTCTAACCCTCTCTTTCATTTATTTGATGCAAACGAAAATTCACGGGGCTTGTTTAAAATAACGAGGTGACCTGAGAGTTTTTGATAACAGGAAAATCACAAAACAAATAATATTTCTTATTTAGAATTAAAAACATTCGTTCATTCTTAGTCTAGCTAATTAAAAATTCGCTAAGTGTGAGTCGGCCTCGCGCACGAAGGGTTTCGTACCATTGTGCAAAAAAGGATAAAAAATCGCATTTGTTGTATGGGATCTTCCTTAATTAAATATTTTATGTTGTTTTTAGTATTTTTTGTTGTAGCGGCAACAGAAATGGATATTTTGTAAAACTTTCAACTATCTAGTAATCGCGTTTCTTGAGATACAGCCTGGTGATAGACAGACGGACGGACAGATAGCGGAGTCTTAGTAACAGGCTCCCGTTTTTACCCTTTGGGGACAGTACCCTAAAAAGATTAATGTGAAGCCCCCATCTGAAATCTCACGCGGTAAATAAAATACTATCTCAATGGAGATGCAGTAAGAGTATAATGTATTATCTATATATGTTTCTTGCTTCATCATTATTAGTTCATTTCGGCTCACACGTGTGCCATCGCTATGCTCGAGCTCCCTCCCCAATGAGAGGGAAATTAACCTGCTACACCATGTTGGTCAGACATGTTGGTATAGGGTTTAATTTCGAGTTTTCCTTTTCTTGCATCACTGTTATCTAAATAATCTTAGTCGCCTTTTACGACACCCACAAGTAAGAGAGAGGGTGGTGAATTGTATGTAGAAAAGAAGATTATCTAATGATATTCCTTTAAATTAATTCATTGTGTGAAACTCAAAAGCAATTGCAATATTTATCTTTTATGTAGGTACGAATTCTATAATCTACATTTAAATATTCATAGTAATCTCCGTGAAAGCCCCATGTCTCATACTACAGTCGATTATTCTTATTTTTATACAAATTCATACCTCACAGCGGGTTGTTTAAATATAATGCCGACTCACCGCCTTCCTTATTCTGTTCATTTCTTTAACCACAGGAAGCCTTTTCACCAAACTTTATCTTTTCCTTCTACGTTGTACAAAATTATCTTACATTATGCCATGGATTAAGTAAAAGTCTATTGTCACTTTATCTGACGGATGAACCAGTATTTTATTGTGTAAAAAGTGCATAAAATTATGGTGGATTTAAGATTTTCTTTCGTCTCAAATTTTCATTTAAATGATCTCTTCTTTTAAGTAAATTATAAGATTAGTGAAGGATATTGCTGAGAACTGAAATGTTGGTTGTTGTATGTATTTAGAGTTGTCACTAACCTAAGCTTTTAGAACATTTTGAAATTCATTATTATGAAGATTGTTAGTAGTAGTAGAGAAATAAAGAACTTGAAGTAACTCAAGAAATTGAACTGCATTTAAATGTTTCTGCAATATATGTTATTGTAAATAGGACAGCACTGCTGTGCTTATTACAATAGCACATCCTCTACGACCAGTATTTTTCTTCATACCACTTGCATTGCATAGTAAGGAACTGGCAGCCTCCCAACTTCAACTCATATTTTCTCTTAAAATTTGGGTTCCAGGATAATTAAGAGCGTTATCGGTAATAAGCGGCCATAAACCCAAAATTGTGGTTTTTTGAGGACTGGTTACTCGTTCATCATAATAGCCTACTAAAAATTTATATAACCACTACATTAAACACATCTTTATATTGTGCTTGTACAGAATTATAACTCAATATTGTAACTATTTTATTAAAAGGCAAGGGTATTTTGAACTTAAGTTAATGAGATTTTACGAAAACGCTGAGTTTTGAAGTTCAGGTACGAATAAACGATAAGTCGTGGCAGCTCGAAAAAAATTGTAGATGTTAGAAAAATTACTGTTCTTGGGTATGTATAAAATAAAATTCATGATTTCTTCCTTTTAAAACTAAAAAAAAAAATATTTCCTTAAGATTAATTTGACGAAAATGGCTCCTGTAAAACATTTAATTTTGTGAATAATACTAACCTTGGAATATTTAAAAAAATATCCACTATTTGTTCGACTATTGTAAAAGCAGTAAAAAGAAAACCAAATTGAAATACGAATAGTCACCCTCGTAATTAAATTTTAAATATTACTATAAATTGAACGGCATAATTGTTCGTAAGCCAGTCGCGCCTTGGCGCTCAACGGAGCAGGGTCACGTCGCTCGAGCTCTCCGCTCACAGCGTAAAAGACGACAATACGAACTTGAGCGTATACTGCGACTGATCGGTTTTGATTCGTAAGTATTTATTACTACCTAATTCTTTTAATTACTTTCATGCGATCTCTATAAAGAATAATATAGAATCTTTTTACGTTTTAGGTGATGGGTCGAAAAAGCAGATTGTATCTTGGGAACAAAATCGGTTACAAGGCAAGGAAAAAGAGAACACACGATTTTTTTTTTTTTTGTGTGTGTACAGCTGTTGGCCGCAGATGGCCTTGACAGCTTGACGCGGACTATGGGTGAGCGCTGAGAGCTCTCAACCCGGAGAAAAGTATGCTAAGCGACATAGCCCAAGGGCTCCCCCTGTGGGGAACGGACCACGGCTTGGGGCGTCGCTAGAGGCAAAGTGGGCGTGCCCACGTTTTTAGTCGCGACTTTTGCGCGGCGCGGTTTCGCACCTCGACGGCGAGGGCGGAACCGCGGATATTTATTTGTTAAGGCCTCGCGGGCCGTGTAGGCTCTTTGTTGAGTGTGATATTGTCGTCCTCTTCGTCGAGGACGTCGGATGGATGAGATTTTGGAGGGTCTATAGAAAGCCGCCCCAACCACTAGTTGGTTGGGGTGTGTCATGGCAGAGTCAAAGTAGCTCTGAGAGCACCGTTTCATAAACTGCTTGATGGTCGGCAGTTCGAGGTCGATGTGGAGATCGACGTTTCGTATGAACCACGGTGCTCCCGTAGCTCGGCGCATGAAATGATTTTGTAGTGTCTGTAGCCTGTGGATCCTGTGTGGCTTTACGTGCGTGAACACCACGCTGGCATAGGTCATGATAGGCCGTATGCAGGTGGTGTAAAGTCGGACTTTGAGAACACACGACAAAACTGTAAGGTACTTATAGTTTCAAAAGAGTAAACGAAAAGAAAAGTGAGCCGTCACTCAGGACGCCTGGCAGACGTGAAACATCAAAATTATTTTGAAGTCGTTACCGCAAAGCGTGGCGTTAACGCCGCTTTTAATGCCACGCGACGATCAGGTTCACCCCGCCTATAGATATTTCACATCAAAAATCCGAACGGAACATTTATGCAGCCTCATCTTCTGAAGATTATCAGCTAACTCAAATTTAATGTTTTAATAATTACTAACCATACACAATATAATTTTTTCATAGAGAATCATTTTCTTCTTGTACTAGCAATAAATATGTATCAAAATGTGGATCAAAATTTAATAACTAATTTCTGTAGTGGGTAGATTTAAATCTCTGACTGGACTTGTTAGACATCCATGGCCATGGCGACTAGGGCCATACTCGACTACTGCACGACAGCCACGGAGGCAGCGTGCCTCTTGGCCGGAACTCTCCGGTGGGACCTGCAGGCGGAGGTACTCGCCGAGCTTTACCTGCGAGTATCAGAGACGCGAGCCACATATAGCCTCAATCAAGGTGATTGCCGCCTGGCGGGTCGACGCCCGCCGAGACGCCATTGCTCGTTGGGCAATCGGACTGGAGAAGCCTCAATACGGTATCAGGACCGTCGAGTCCTTTCAGCTGGTGCTGATGGGGTGGTTGGGTCGGCAGCACGGGGTACATTCCTTCCGACTGGTGCAGGTATTGATGGGTCACGATAGCCAAGTACCTGCGCAAGCTCGTTAGGAGGGAGAGCACACCATCCTGCCACCACTGCTATTGCGACGTGAGCACGACGCAGCACAGGCTCGAGGTGTGTGCCTCGTTTTAAAATTTACATCATGTTGATTTTTGAAAATCTACTTCTCCGAAGAATATATTAGAGAGTGATTATTATAAGCGCCAAGGCTCAAGACTGGTCATTCTATGAACTCGCGTGTGTGTGTAGTGCATTAGTGTGCGTCGATATCGGACCGTAGCAAAAAACCAAAAATGCGAGAAGTGCCGATTACCGATAACGCTCTTAAAAAGCTTATCACTTTTGCTATGGGTTACAACGTTTGAAAAGTATTTTAGAAGATAGGTTTTAACCTTAAAAATAAATACAACGCTATTTTCTTATAATATTCATTATTAATTAACCTCTGTATATATTTTTAATAATTACCTTGTGTCTGGGTGTAATTAATGTAAACTGTTATTATTGTTTTCCGTGTAGTGACAGAGTAAAAATACAATTCACCGTCTCCTTCTTGCTCATGGGTGTCTTAAAAGACAACTTCGGAATATAATATGCATATAAGAACTAAGCAAGAGAAGCAAAACTCGAGACCCTAACACGTTTGACCAGCTTAATATACAAGGTCAATTTTCCCTTGCATTCTGGAGAAGATTCAAACCCACTTATACGACTACATTAAAATGCTAATTTAATCCAATCTTCAAGACTTCTTATGCCAAAATTAATGATTTAATTATTCACATAAATTAAAAATCGTTAAGAATCTCAAAGCTAATAAACTTCAATAGAAATATACCCTCTTTATGATTTATTTGGGTAGTATTTAGAAGTTATGAAAGGGCCATAAAAGGCGCATTAACATCACTGAGGCAAGATCTGGAATCTTCTCAATTTCCTAATGGTTTCATAACAAATGTCATCAGTGAGTGAGATGGGCAGCCAGACGATAATTCGTGCGAGAATGAACCGAGTATTAATACAGCCAATGTCCTCGATGACAGGTTCCGACCTAGATCTTATGCCGTCTGGACGTGCTAACTATAATTTATATTTCACGAAGCTTCATTTTATGAATAAAACTTTCTCCACTTAGATACTTACTTTTATGAGTAGGGCAAGCATAAGTTCTGCTTTATATATGTTTCTCAATATGAAGATTATTTAGTCAGTATTCATTAATAATAAATAATTTAAAAAAAATACTATCTTATTTAAATACGTCCTGTAGTTAATTTATAGAAGTTATACTTCTTTTTGCGCGTTAGGGAAAATGATGAGAGTAATTTTATTACGATGCGTGCGCACACCGTCACCAAAAACTGACACCCTGAAGCTAGTTAACATTTTTTATGACACAAATGTCAACTAGATAATGCGTTATAATTAAACTTTCATATTGTATTAAATTGTATTAAATACCTTTTTAGTGTACCGTACCCAAAGGGTAAAAACGGGACCCTAATACTAAGACTTTGCTGTCTGTCTGTCCGTCCGTCTGTCTATCACCAGGCCGTATCTCAAGAACCGCGATAGCTGAACAGTTGAAATTTTTACAAATGATGTACTTCTGTTGCCGCTAAAACAACAAATACTAAATATTCCCATACAACGAACGCGATTTTTTGCCCTTTTTATAGATACTGATACGGAACCCTTCGTGTGCGACTCAGACATGCACTTAACCGGATTACAATTAGTGTTGCTTTTTCAACAAAAGCGTTCTAAGTTTGTAACACGAATGATAAAATATTTAGTAAGATTTTTATTATTATTTTTTTTTTATTATTGCAAACGGTGGCCAACGAGCAAACAGTACACCTGATGGTAAGTGTTGCTGCCGCTCATGGACCTTTACAAGGCCGTTGCCTACCGCGAAGAAAGCGAAGGGAGTGTGAATGCAATTATTATTATCTTGTTACGCCAAAGAAATATAACTTCTTACGTGGATATATAAGTACACACACACTTTTTTATAATAATAATAACCTTTCCACCACCTAA
Source organism: Lymantria dispar (assembly GCA_032191425.1). Taxonomy (NCBI): domain Eukaryota; kingdom Metazoa; phylum Arthropoda; class Insecta; order Lepidoptera; family Erebidae; genus Lymantria; species Lymantria dispar. The sequence goes on along the minus strand of CM063454.1, from coordinate 22,486,053 downwards.
GTACATAACCATTGTAAAATGGTAAAAATGGCAGCAGAATAGGTCGTAGAGAGAGTTTCTCCTGGATAACATTGGTATGGAAGGTAGCCTATTTTAAAGAATATTTTTTTTCATCAGCCCCTATTTTCTCTTTCTTCGAAATTTTAGATAATACACCCGAACCTAATACGCTGATTTCAGATAATGTTTTAGTGAAATGAGGTATCAATTTGATGTGTGCGTAGGTCGGCTATAAAATTAACATAACATTTTAGTGCTCGTAAGCGATTTAGCCATTTTTGGAGCAGTAACATGTTAAAATGTTCCCTTTTTCATTGAGTATAAAATTGGACCTTAATCCCCTATTAAACTGACTGCGATTGAGGTCGTGTGTACTGTTAATAAATTACCGTGAGTGGGTGGTTGAAGATGCTAATAAGATTAGTACTAATTACTTTTGGATTGGGGTTAAGGTGGAAGCTGTCAATATAATTAATCCGTAGACAAATCTATCGAGGGTACAATCTAGTCTATTGATATGAATTAAATTCAAGTAAGATTTATGTGAATATGAGCTTCCAATTTAATAAAAAAATGTTGAAGTAATATTTTTTATTTATTATTTGCTTTTTTTTTCGTACACAAAGCCCTAAAATTAAGTATTAGTCATGATATAATGTTAAAATATTTAATTTTCTAATGTAAACTAAGATAATCCTGAGAGCCTAAACGTAAATTTGTTAATAATAAATCTTTGAATAAAATGGGTTGTACTTTAATCAGCAAAAACGTGTAAAAGGATTCAGAAAGGCTACGGGGAAAATAATGGCTTGAGATTTAACATCGTTAGGGATTGTTTGCTTAAGTTGTCTAAAGCTTATACAAATTTCTGCCATCTGACACCTAGGTATAATTATTCAATAAACATGAATTTTGTCTACACTGTTTTATATTGAAAACTACGAACAAAGGTGATGTTTATTTTCAAATTGCTATATATATTACCATTATATACTATTCTCTTTATTTATCCACTAGTATAGGAAACTTCCAAAGTGAGATCTTGGGAGAGGTCGAAAGGTTCTATGGACAGTTATACAAATCATCTCGAAATCCTATTGTCGGCTTGGTCCAAGATCCCAGATCCAAGCTAACTCGGCACTATACCGAATAAATCCCGGACATCAGCTTGTACGAGATCAGAATGGCTCTCAAACAACTACGTAACGGTAAGGCACCGGGAGATGACGGAATTACGGCAGAGCTTCTAAAGGCGGGCGGCAAGCCAGTCTTAATAGCCCTTCAAAAGCTATTTAATTCCGTTATCCTCGGGGGCGACGTTCCAGAGTCGTGGTCCAGGAGTGTGGTGGTGCTGTTCTTCAAGAAGGGTGTCAAAGCTCTTCTAAAGAACTACAGACCCATCTCACTCCTGAGCCATGTTTATAAGTTGTTCTCGAGAGTCATTACCAATCGACTCTCGCGCAAGCTCGATGACTTCCAGCCGCCCGAACAAGCCGGCTGCCGAAAAGGCTATAGCACCATAGACCATATCCTCACGCTTCGGCAGATTATACAAAAGACCGAGGAGTATAATCGGCCCCTGTGCTTAGCGTTTGTGGACTATGAGAAAGCCTTTGATTCAGTCGAAACTTGGGCGGTGCTGCAGTCCCTTCAGCGGTGCCAAATCGACTATCGCTATATCGAAGTGCTGGTGTTTGTATAGGAACGCCACAATGTCAGTCCGCATCCGGGATAAGAGTACGTAACCGATCCAGTTGCAGAAAGGCGTCAGACAGGGAGATGTTATCTCTCCGAAACTGTTCACCACTGCACTGGAAGATGTCTTCAAGCTCTTAGACTGGACTGGACTCGACATCAACATTAACGGCGAATACATCACTCACCTTCGATTTGCGGACGATATAGTCGTTATGGCAGAATCCATGGAGGACCTTGGCACAATGCTCAATGATCTCAGCAGGGTATCCCAACTAGTGGGTTTACGAATGAACATGGACAAGACGAAAGTCATGTCAAATGCCCATGTCATTCCTGTACCGGTCCTAGTTGGCAATGCGATTCTTGAAGTTGTCGATCACTATGTTTACCTAGGATAAACAGTCCAGTTAGGTAGATCCATTTTCGAGAAAGAGATCAGCCGACGAATCCAACTCGGTTGGGCAGCGTTCGGGAAACTTAAGAGGATCTTCTCGTCCAACATACCTCAGTGTCTGAAAACTCAGGTCTTTGACCAGTGTGTGTTACCAGTGATGACTTACGGCACGGAAACGTGGTCCCTAAATGTAGGCCTCATATCAAGGCTCAAAGTCGCTGAGCGTGCTATGGAGCGGGCTATGCTCGGGATTTCTCTGCGAGATAGAATCCGGAATACGGAAATCCGTAGAAGAACGGGTGTAACCGACATAGTACGAAGAATTAACACGCTGAAGTGGCAATGGGCATGCCACATCGCTCGACGAACCGACAACCGCTGGGGAAGAAAGCTTCTCGAGTGGCGACCACGTATCGGACGACGCAGTGTAGGACGCCCCAACTAGGTGGACCGATGACCTAGTGAAAGTAGCTGGGCGTCGTTGGATGCAGGCGGCACAGGACCGCTCATTGTGGCGCAACATGAGGGAGGCCTACGTCCAGCAGTGGACGGCGATAAGCTGAAATGATGATGATGATGATAAGAAACTTTGCACTATCGCTAAATAAGAAAATCATCGATACAGTAGAACTTACACAATAAATAAGTTCTACTTTTAACAAGATGTTTTTATTAACCAACATCTAACAGTCGTGTATTTTGTAACTGTACAAAAATTTATCACAATATGAATAAACGACAAAATGCAAATGCAAAAATGCTAAAAAAATATATATATATAATAGATTACCTCCTTGTTTACATAGAAGACAACGAAGTTACAAATATTTTTAGTTTAGTAATCTTAAAACTTCACAATATTTTACTCAATGGTATACAACAATACAGTTCTAGATAATAGGGTACGTAAGCGTCAAGGTTTGGATTTCAATTTCAACTAAGTTTCACAATAAAAGACAACTTGTATTGTTCGGTGATAAGAGTTAGTAGTTTCTTATAGTTTTCATCAACACAAAGATAGACAAAGGTCAACATAGTCACATTTCACTATATATTATATACTAGCAACCGGCCCTCGCTTCGCTTCGGTTTGAGTCGCCTTACCCGCGTAGGTCCCGTACCCGTAGGAATATCGGGATAAAATATAGCCTATGTTACTCCCTGATATTATAACTTTCCATTGGTGAAAGAATTTTTGAAATCGATTCGGTAGTTTAAGCGTGAAAGCGTAACAAACAAACAAATAAACAAACTTACTTTATTTATTTATAATATTAGTAAGGATTTTTAGCTCTACGTATTATTGACAAGCCTTTTGCCTTTTACCCATCATCGTCATAATTCAGGCTTTCACCATCTAATGCTGGACGAAGGCCCTCATGCTTCGCCACAAATTGCGTTCCTGTGCCGCCCGCATCCAACCATGCGGAACTTTCATCAAGTCGTCGGTTTTACCCACATCGAATTCAAATTACATATATGACTGCACAGCGGTTAAGATACCGACCTACCATGTTAATGTCATAGGTTCAAATCCTATGCAGGACAACACATATATATATATACAGAGTGTATCAGGATATGGGGCAACTGTTCGAGTATGTTGTAGTTTAACGGTCATAGATCGTAATTAGAATGTACATTACACAAAAAACAATATAACATAAAAGTTATAGTGATTTCAAAAAAACGTGTCTAAGAGTCTATGCGTTAAATGTTACGTATTATGTAGGCATGTACAGACAGTATTCTGTCTATCTGTAGGCATGTAAAGCTTCGACAGTATAAATTCATTCATTCATACCTAGAATTACGCAAACGTTACAATGACAGTGTAGGTTTGTACCTACGAGCGGTGAGCGGTCAACGGTCATAGGCCGATCAGCTGTTTTAAAGCGAAGTTTGTTTTGTTTATGTGAATGTAATTATTGATTTATTCAATTTCTAATGAACATTTAACAAAGTATGAATATGTTGCGTATTAAGTATCATTGACTTTATACATTTCAATCAGATTTATACGAAAAAGCGACGACAAAATTGAAAACTTTACATGTCTCTAATTCCTTAACGAACCGATATTTTTCGTCCTACCACCATTACCTAGCTCCCTTTTGACCAGTTGCCCCATAACCTGATACACCCTGTATATACTAGTTGACCCAACAGACATTATTCTGTTCAAATAAAATAAAAGGAATCCTCCTCGAAATCGACTGCAGCGCCATCTACCGGGTCCATTGTGAATCTAAACCATTCTCGAATCCCCGAGAACACACACAAAAAATTCATCAACATCGGTGTTGCCATTTAGGAGGAGTTCAGTGGCATACACACGTACCTACATAAGAAATATATATATATTTTATATATATATAAAAAACGTTAAAGTTAGTTTAAAAAAAAGTTAAAGTTAAAGTTCTTTGAGTTGAATTTACACATACATATATATACAGTTTAGCTAAAAAATGCAAAAAATAAAAAATTTGAACTTCGAAGCTGTATAACAAGTCAAATACTGAAAATAGACATTCAACTCAATAGAACATTTTGTACTAAATTTAATACTAAAGAAGGTATTTAATTTTGACCTTTAATAACTTTTGAATGAGTGGGTTTAGCGAAAAATAATATCAAACCTTTTCTATAGAGCGTTTAATTTTCTACAAATATATGTAATGGGAATTGCAGAGCAATATATGGTTCATTAGTTACAAAAATCTGAATAAAAAATAAAAATTTTCCTATGTAATTCTTATAGAAAATCGAAAAGTGCGATGCGGACATACTTAACATTAATATTAAGAGCTCATATTTTCAGAGGCCTATTTTGGCATCTAAACGAATCTTTTGAGCCTGGTTCCGAGAGTGAAAATTTTTTTTTTTTTATTTTAAACGCCCTAATATATATCTATATATATATATATATAAAGGTATAAAAAGCTTCCTTTTATTCCAATAATATTAACCAGGTTGTATTCTGTATCCGACACCAAATGAATATACCTGCTCACGTCATTGGTAAAAAAACATCAATTTGTATTGGTTACTACTGAATATGTAATGCTCTAATTTGGTTATTTTGTAACATATATTATGTAACATAACGCATGAACAACACTAAGTATGCAGAAAACGTACGTACTATTGTATTTAAATTTATTATGATTGTGACATTGATGAATAAATGCCCTATCAAAATAAATTCCTACGCTATCGTTGCTAATTTCTTATGTAGAAGGACCCTTTCATTTAATTGAAGCACTACTAGTACATTAGTGATATCACAGTTGGGTATAACTTAATAATACCCAAGCTCTTTTGTGTAATATAGCCACATTACACACCTCGCCTACTGAAGATACATCAGGGTAAAGTTATATAAAGCGTTTGGTCAATTTTCATTTTTTTTCATGCCGAGAGTTAACTTCAATGGTGGTTTTTAAAGGCTTATTGATAAAAATGCTCTTCTTTTTAACAGACTTCAAAAAAGGAGGAGGTTTCTCAATTCGACCGTATATATGCTTATTTTGTTTGTTCGCGGATAACTTCGTCGTTTATGAACGGATTTTGATGATTATTTTTTGTTAGAAAGGATATACTTCGCAAATGGTCCCATGGAAATTTTATCGAAATCGGACAAGCGATTTTTGAAACATCAACAAAAATCTAAAAATTTAATTATCTACATTATTGAAGGCGGTTTCTTTTTTTTTGTAAAAATAATTATTGTAGTAAAAATTTCTTTAAGCTGTCTGTGTACTTTATTTTGTGGGCATTAAATGAGACTGAGCCATCGCGTTCGGCTATGTAATTCTGGTTCGAGTAAAGTCACCAATATGGCATTACAAATCTCCTTAGTCCTGGGCGATAATCTGTCATGAAAAATATCACTTTGTTCGAATGTATTAGACTCTTAACCTGACTGTCGATGCCACAGATATTAACTGTAAGCAGAGTTGTGTTTGCTGTTAATATTTATTGTTACCAAACCTTTTATCCGGTTTAGTTATAAAATAATAATACTGTCATTACTTTTCCTGCGGATATATTGAAGAATGTAAGTAAATAACATGCATACCATATAAGATAAAAAAATCTTGAAATAAAACTTAATGTCTGTCTACTTCTCGTGGTCTAGTGTACTAATTTATCCCATCTGTAAGAGGAGGCCCATGATATATGTTGGCACGTATATGGGTTGTGTAAAATAAGAATTTAATCGACCCATTGTCGTCGTAAAACCCTGTCAATATGAAGATTACATTTTTATATTATCATAGATTATATATTTCATCCTTACCAATATTATAGATGTGAAAGTTTATTTGTTTGTTTGTTACGCTTTCACGCTTAAACCATCAAACTGATTTCAATAATTCTCTCACAAATGGAAAACTATAAAATCGGGGAAAACATAGGCTATATTTTATCCCAGTATTCCCATGGAAACGAGAACTACGCGGATAAGGCGACTGAAACCGAAACGAAGCGAGGGCGGGTTGCTAGTCATAAAATAATACATGAAATAGTTTCTACCTATGTCTGTAATAGACTGAAACCATCCAACCAATATACCCCAAACTGTTTTTATTAGAAAGGCAACAATGCGAATATCCGTATAGTAATGAGTAAAAATATTAGTAGGTGTCGTAAAAGATGACTAAGGGATATATGCCATGCATAATAAACACAATATCCATGCAAATTAATTAAAGAAAGTGTTATAAAGTAAATTCTTCTTTTTCTTCATCTCAGCCCATCAACGTCCTATTGTTGGACTGGAATATTTCGCAAAAAGGACGAAAATGTAAGACTTTAAATTAAAAATTTTTATTTGCGGGCAAATGTATTCAAAGTAACTCATCATCATTTTCGTTCAGAGATGAATATCCTTGCCTGTATAAGTCCCACTGTTAGGCTCAGGCCTCCTCTATAATGGGAGGAGAATTGCCCTTCTATTTCACGCTGGTCAGACATGTTGGCATAAACCTGCATATATCCCTCAGTCATCTTTTATGAAACCTATGGGTCAGAGAGATATTGGTTATTTATATTCTTACTCCGTAACCACCTAGATAAGTTTGAAGTAATTCATTGACAGTAACTATTAAATGAAAATTATCTCTTAGGCCAAAACACATTAACTTGATGATAAAAAAAACTCGAAGGTGCCACCGATGGAAAAAAAACTGAACGGATTAACCCTAGAGATTTATTTGAAAACACTTTTAAAAGAATAGTTAATTAAACTGCGAATTCGTTTCGGTTTCTTAGTAAAAATAGATTGTGGATTGAAAGTATTTTCTAAATTACATTGGCGTGTTCGAAAGCGTGGGTAGTTTAGCGTCAGCCCAATTTGTGTAATCTATGTTTTGATGCATGGCAAAGTTTGCCCCCATCTAATTACGTATTTGAAATTCTTGAACCTGAAAATTAGGCCAATTTATCTATTTTCAAATAACTCATTTCAGATGTGAATTAACCTCGAAGCTATACTTAATAAAGGGTGTAGAAATGATAACCTATATAGTAGTCTCATATCGATGTTTTAGATTTTCATAAAATACATTACTGTATACCTACCACGAATAACTTGAAATCGATAAAAAAGATATCTGAAACGATAGGTTGGAGAAAATATAGATTTTTATAAGAATTAATACGAGTATTCTGTCCGTGTGGTGACGGAGTAAGAATACAATTCACCACCCCCTCTCTTGCCCGTGGGTGTCGTAAAAAACGACTAGGGGATATAATATGCATATAATATCTATGCAAGAGAAGGAAAACTCGAAACAAAACCCTATACCAACACGTCTGACCAGCGTGGTATAGTAGGTAAATTTCCCTCCCATAGCGGAGGAGGACCGAGCCCAACAGTGAGACATGTATGGGCTGAAATGATAATGAATGATGAATACGAGTATCATTAAGGAAAGCACGAAAAAATGTAGATATAACACTGCCGAGTGCTTAGCAGGAGAGTTATTGATCTTTATACCGTCCTGGTCAAACAGGTATAGAATTTTATTTGAGGATTTCTTTCTCTATATCCTTAAATTGTATTTTACGACACCACGGCCAAGATTAAGTATGTTCCTATTCTGTCACTTTTACGTTGTATTAATACAATTAGGAATAATTATAAATAGTTCTCTTTTTATTAAAGTGAGCTATAGGAATCCTATCATATGTGAAAAAGAGATATTCACGAAGGTACGGCAGTAATTCTTATGTTCATATTCTAATTATCTATAAATGACATCTTTACTACTTAGTCAAATTAAATTCATACACTATATTTACTTAGGTACCCTCGCACTGTATACTTATCCTGTTTGAGAAAATTTTTACCTTGATATATGATTATATTTCAAAAAAAAAACCTCCTCCAGCACTCAGTAGTACCCCTTGCAAACTGCTATTACAATAATTTTCTGGCGCGTTTGTGCAAGTTATTATATCGATTTATTTGCCGAGTGCAGCGGTACTTCGGCATTATTTCTCAAATTTCTTACAACGACTTACTAATATATAAAAGTATATTCATAGTCTACTCGGGGATACATAACTACGATACGTTAATATCTTTTGTATGTTAACACATACATGTATAGTGCAATTCATACCTTCTCAGAAAAATTATACCTGAAATAATTTAATGCCCTATTGTCTAATTGTAGAAAATGGAATAATACTCCAATAATGTAAAGTGTGCTTTATGTTCTTTGAATACGGCGTCTGTTTGACTTCAAATATTTACATTTCATTCATTAATATTACGACAACTTAAACCTGGAGGCCGACAACTTAGTTTTTAGTATTGAATTTTGAATAAAAATATTATGGAACTCAATCCATTCAATATTGTAGTTTCCCTTTGTCCCTAAAACTCGATTAAGCTAACGTTAAACATCAATTTTAGAAATCGCTTTATGTTGATAATAATAACTAAATATTATCAAATGCTAGTACTAAGTTATCAAAAATTAAGTTTATATAGAATGACTAGCTGACGTATCAGACGCTGTACAAATCTAATAAAAATGGCAATAGAATAATTTGAAATCGATCGCAAAGCCCACTACCGGCGCCTAATCCTTTTATTGGTCTAAAACTATCTTCGCATTATTGCCTTTCTAATGAAACCTGTGTCGAACCCATTGTTTTGATAGTAGTTTATATATTTGTGCTTTAGTAAATCTTTTTTGTTTTAATACAAGAAACGAAATGTGGTTGAGAAAATTATGTTCATGGTTCACACAACGGCCATCCAACCTCCTGTCATTATCGCCATATATCTGTAGCAGTAATAACTTTATAGGATAATAAAGACAGGGAAGCATTTTGTCTTTACTACCAAGTCATACTATTTAAATTTTTAGTATGCACACAATATCATATAAAATATTATTCAATTTATAAATTACTTTAGTTTCATTAAGAGCACACCTTTTTATATCTCTCCTATGAAACATGCAATATTTCTAAGCTCATAAACTTCATAAATACTATTTTATAGTGGATATATTCATGTATAAAATTATAGCCAGACGAGCTGTCTGGCACGAACTGGTTATACAAAGGATAATTCTTTATTACCCGTATACATCGCTTCATTATTTTAAAAGTTCAACTATTTTAAAGGAACTATTAAAAATCATCTCAACTTATTTACACACTTGACTACTGGAAGGATAAATTGGTAAAATCATCATCATTATTTCAGCTCATATACGTCCTACTGTTAGGTTCTAGCCTCCTCCAGAATAGGGGGAAATTGACCTACTATGCCGCGCTGGTCAGACAAGATTTCCTTTTGTTTAGATGTTATATGCATATTTAATTCCTTAGTGTTACGACACCCTGAGGCAGAAGAAGGAGTGGGGATTGGCGAAATATATTCAACTAAACAATTGGTTTTTAATTTGGTTTGTTCTCTGTGTCTTGGCAGCTACTAATACTACCAACGCTTACATTACTTGTAGATGTCGTAAAAGACGACTAAGAGTTTTTATCGACCTAGACCAACTCCATCTGATTCCTTCCAGGTCAACATTGCATTTCAAAGGAGAGTTGTATCATGCACGCGGCCGATCATAAAATTATTGCCAATAACATTTGCAATATGAATGGAGAGTACAATATTGAGTCGATCCTAAGAAATTGGGATAAGATCAGTAATTGGAATATTGATTAACTTGCTTTTTACCTTATGATTAACATGTTTGTTTAACATGATTTTATTATTTAGATTTTTGATTGTATAGTAAAAAAGTCTAAGAGATATAATAAGCAGCCACGGAATGACACTCTACCTTATTAGCATGGTATAGTAGATCAATTTCTCTACTATTGTGAAGAAAGCTCCATTATAGCAGTGGGACATATAAGAGCCGAGTTGAGACGATGATAGTATAATAAAACAACAAATTTATTTATCTACATTAATAATATAAAGAGGATTTTTTTTTTATATTTGTGTGTGTGTATGATTGTAATGAATAAACTCAAAAACTACTGTGCTGATTACAAAAATTCTTTCACCGTCACCGGAAAGTTACATTATCCATGAGTAACGTAGGCTATATTTTATCCTGGTATTCCCACGGGAACGGGCACTACGCGGGTAAGGCGACTGTAACCGAAGCGAAACGAGGGCGGGTTGCTAGTTTTTAATAAATTAATACGAATATTCTTCTTCTTGTTGCTTAATTGCAATAAGCTATAATAATATGAGCTATTGGTGTCAGTGTCGAGTTATTATATTGATTAGTCTTTAGTCTTTGTATTTTAGTCAGTCATTAACATTAATTTGGTGCTGACAACCAAGTAATATTGGCAGAATGTGAAAATACACGCAATTCGCTGTTTTCATTAGTAGTAGTATTGTTTCATTTCAGCATTTTATCTGCATTATATAAAATAAAATATCAGCAAAATTATTCGATATAAAACTTTAAAACACTAAAATAGAGAATAAAATTTAAAATCCCTACATGAAATTTTGACATTCTCATCAAAAGTCCAATACGAGCATTCAAAGGATGACGATGACCTGCCAAGAATGGCGGGTAAAAATAATAACGTCACTAGAACAGAATGTAGAACTCATATTTTCCCACGCTATTTTAAGTGGAAATGTTTGACATTCTTTTAATATAATAGTAGTTATACTTTTTCTCCTATTATTATAATTTAATGCCTAGGTATATATAAAATTTATCACATTATCATTTTTGAATCAAAATAAATACATTCAGTGTTAAGTATCGCTATTGAATAAGTATTCCTCTAGAATTTTGTATTATTTATTGGTTTAGTATAACTTTTAGAATACGTCATTGTACCTTAATTTTAGAAAACTGTATTTTCTAAAAGATGTACAAATTATACTCAATTTCAAGCATCCTATCTAATAAATAATTTAAAAAACATATAGATATGGGTATATAATCCATATTAAAAGAAGATTTCAGTAATATATGATCCATACCAACGTGGTACAGTAGTCCAATTGCCCTTCTATTGCGGAGGAGGCTCGAGCCCAACAGTGGAAGACCTGACGCTGCCGACCGTTGCTAGGGCAATGCTCGACAGCGTCAGGAACTGGGATGCGGTCGCAGCCTTCTGCGAGGCAGTGATCTCGCAAAAGGAGGCCGCGGGTCGCGCGCGAGGAGCTCAGCCTCGACGAAGCGACCCGCCGCCGGCGACTGGCGCGGCGCAGGTGCGACTACCTGCGCGTCATGCCAGGGCGGCATCCTCCAAAAGACCGACGTCCTCCCCGAGGGGGGACGGCCCGATGGAATACCCCAAGCAGGGGGTATTCCATCGGGCCGACCACTGATGACAAGTAACCCTGCTTCGGTGGTCGGTGCAACGACGAAAGCGACATGGTGTTCGGGTGGGTTGCGGGTGTGCGTGTTTACGCCCCTCTGTCGCCCCGGACGGAGTGGTGCGAGGAGCGCGACGGCCGCAGCCCACACCCCCAAAAAAAAAAAGAAGCCCAACAGTGGAACGCATATGAGCTGAATTGATAATGGGAGTTGCATGATAAATCTATTTCAAACGCCATTAACGAATTATAGAACCATCTAATGGGAGGGTATATACCCGATCTAACATCGTTCTATATAAGAAATATATAAACAAATAACAAATGCACGGTCTAATAGCTTATTCACTACATAGAATTGAGTTCAACGCAATAAAGGAGAATTTCGGACTGTTAATTTCTAAAATGATGACTCTGTATCCTCCCTTTTGCTGTTAGTAGCGACCTCTGGTACTGTCATGATTATATTTATTTGAATTATCATACTAAACCTCTTAACAAAAATAAAGCTTCACATAATATATTATAAATAACTAGCTGACCCAAACGACGCTGTACCATAAAAATTAAAAATAAAATAAAATGGATTTCGTTGAAATCCATTGTAGTGCCAGCTTCTAATGCACTGTTATAGTAGTATAAAACCATTTTCGAATTATTGTTTATTCAATGAAACCAGTTTCAGGCACATAGTTGTATGGTTTCAAAGTAGATATATAGCCAATAAAATTATTTATTATGATTATATATTTAGATAATATACAGTTTATTTTGTAAAATAAGGTATTGTGTTCATATATTTTATAATCGCCCTAGCCGAGGCCGCGGTTGACGTGACCGGGGATTAGTCCGTCACCCGCCGAGAGGCCCACCTCGTGAGGAAAGACCGACGTCCTCCTCGAGGGGAGTGCGTGCTTACGCCCCTCTGTCACCCCGGACGGAGTGGTGCGAGGAGCGCACCGACCGCAACCCACCCCCCAAAAAAAAATGTATTTTATAATATCTGAAATCTTAATAAAGTAGTAATTTGTTAAAAAATATTAAAAACACAACCTCCTGCACTAAGGAAATAATCCGTGAATTGCGGGGAACTTTACAAACATATTATAATGAACGTACACAAATTACATCCAGATAACACATTAAACCATTAAATCTAAATAACAGTCGTTTCGCTTTGTATCTATCACGGAATTCCATTTACAATTATTTCACAGCCTGGCTCGTTATCTAGGAAACACGAAGCCAAACTCGAATTATCGGACTATCTACTAGTGTCTTTTTTTTTTTAATAAGCGGGTGACGTGACCAGGCAGTTAGTCCGTCACCCGCCGAGAGGCCGGCCGCTTGAGGAAAGACCGACGTCCTCCCCAAGGGGGGTACCCTCTCATCGACCGACATCCTCCCCAAGGGGGGGACGTCGGTCGATGAGAGGGTACCCCAAATAGGCGGTATTCCGTCGGGTCGACCACTGATGACAAGTAACCCTGCTCTGGTGGTCGGCCCAACGACGAAGGTGACGTGGTGTTCGAGTGGGTTGCGGGTGTGCGTGCTTACGCCCCTCTGTCGCCCCGGACGGAGTGGTGCGAGGAGCGCACCGACCGCAGCCCACCCCAAAAAAAAAAAGTGTTTTTAAGAATAAAATATTATTTATATTATATTATTATTTTTTAAGAATAATATTATAAGTATTATAAGTAGGTATCCGAAAAACTGATTCCTTGACCTCGGTGAATAAGTCAACGGGCGAACTCGAAGAACCTTGAAAACTTTATAACACTAATTTTGATCATCAAAAAGCCTTCTAAGCGGAAAGATTATTGCGAAATTTTCCTTTGGGGAGGTTTAAATATAACGATGGACATTTAAATAAACTGATGATGCTGACTTAGATTTATAAAGTCACTACTATTATAAGAAGATCATGATCATATCTTAATTATTTAGGGACGACTAAATACGTACTCTTGTTATAGTCCGCCCGTAACTATGAACGCTGAAAAGTGTTCAAAACGTCGGGTAAACCAAAATCAAACGCGATAAAACCCAAAAAAAAAGTACTTTTGTTTACAATGTGTAATACTCACGTAAACATCTGAAATCATAATGTACTCTTCTTTCTTAGTACATATTGCAAAAGAAAATATGAAAATAACTATTACAAATTGTTTATATATTACTAGCTGACCCAACAAACGTTGTTCTGTTCAAATAAAATAAAAGAATTTCACCGCCACCTACCGGGTCATATTGTGAATCTAAACCATTCTCGAATCCCGTTGAATACACATAAAAAATTTCATTAATATTGGTCCAGCCGTTTAAGAGTTCAGTGACATACACAAGTACACAAGAAATTTAATATAAAGATGGTATATCCGTAGAATAGTTTTATTTACAATTACCAACCCGCCCTCGCTTCGCTTCGGTTTCAATTGCCTTACCCGCATAGTTCCTGTTCCCATGGGAATACCGGGATAAAATATAGCCTATGTTAGTCCCACATATTATAACTTTTCATTAGTGAAAGAATTTTTGAAATCGGTTCGGTGGAAACAAACATACTTTCGCATTTATAATATTAAAGAAGGATGTATAACTAACTATCGATCGTGAATTCCCCTGCGTTTTGCCCATGTGTGACTTTTCACGTAGTTAATATATTATTTATAAATAATTTATTGATCGTATCTTTCCTGTATGAACCATGGATTTTATTTTACTATCGTATAATCGCTTGCAAAGAAAGTATTGGAGCCCATCTTACATTAAATAGAGGGTAGTTGAATTTTATTGAGTAGGCACTTCAAATAATTAACTGTATTACTTGGTAAAAAATATCATCCCTAAATTAGAACGCGCTGTGTACTTATCTAGAAAATCACCGAAATCAGGACGCTGCTTGATCTTATAAACTTGATTTTGTGAACTGGACTAACTCAAAGCTTTAATACTTACGTTGCCGTGTAACTTAGTGTTGGTGCTGTGAAAATGAACTTTGATTCTATTATATATACTTCTCCACTGACCACCCTGTATTTAATGCCTTAAGATGTAAGTATGCACGTATTCGATATATTCAATTCCTCTTCTATAGCGATATTTATTTCAATCCAACTACACTTAAACTATCTTAAAATTGGTAATAATTAATTATCCTATTCCATGTGGAGACGGAGTAAGAATACAATTTAAAATCAATTCAATTCCTCCTTCTCCTGCTCGTGGGTATTGTAAATGACGACTAAGGGAATAAATATGTATATAAAATCTACGCATAAAAAGGAAAATCGAAATAAAACCCTATACCAACACGTCTGACCAGCGTGGTATCGTAGGTCTATCTCTTTATTATGGAGGACTACGCTTAACAGGCGGGTTGTCCACCACAGGAAGGCGGTAAACCCTCCTAGTAAGACCCGTCTGATTCTTATGACTCCTATGTAAGGAGTTACGAAAATGCCTATTCCGTCGTTATATGTATGTATTATCTTAATATATATAAATTACGTGTCACGTTGTTTGTCCACGATGGATTCCTAAACTAATTAACCAATTTTAATCAAATTTGCGTACCGTGTGCAGTTTGATCCAACTTGAAAGATAGGATAGCTAACATCTTAATTTATAGTCGCAATATTATTTTATTGCAAATTATTTGTATTACCTATATATACCTATTATTTGACATTCACAATTATCTGTTTTGGAGTTACCAAACGATTTTAACAGATGGCGATATCTGTTGACTGGATTGAGTAAATATGGTATGTATGTATGATTGAGTAATAGATGGCGCTATGATGGCTGGCGATGCTATGTCAAACCTACAAACGTGTCAGATACGATTTTAACTTGCTTTTTTACATAGATGCCATTTGTAAAAAAATATGACAACCTCCATGACAGATATTCTCCTACAGTTCCACTTAAATAGTTTAATAAAATATAATATAACAAAAACACAGCAACGCGTGGCCGGGTCTGCTAGTAGTGTATAAATATTTAAATACGAGATTTAACCTATGTCCCGACTACTAAAAAAGGTCTATCTTTGTAAAAATAAAGATTTCTTTTCAATCTCCGAGGTTTTTTAGTCTTTTCATCATATCAGTTCATACACGACCCATCGTTGGGCTCGAGCCTATTCCACAATAGGAGGGAAAATGACCTACTATATCATGCTGGTCATTCATGTTAGTACAGTGCTTTTTTTTTCAGTTTTCTTTCTCTTGCACAGATGTTATATGTTTATTATGACCCTTAGTCGTATTTTACGACATCCACGGGCAAGATAGGGAGTGGTGAATTGTATTCTTACTCCGTTACCACAAGGAAAACGAACTTTTATTGAGGTATAAATAAATTAAGAGTACCTATTCTATTTCCGTCCCGTGGGAGTTATACAAGAGGACTTAGAGATTAAAGAGTTTTTTGACCTCACACAAATGGTGTCACCGATTGTTTGTCTTAATGGCGGCTTGAGAATACCATATGACACTGACGCTCACCCTTGTAAATATCAGTTGAGGGTTTATCAGAAGAATAGGCAGCAGCTCTATCCTGGAAAATTTATTAAGTCAACAGCTATTGCCAACCTGTAAATCTGCCTGTCAGACCGCCTGTGTCCTCGTATTTAGAAGCTCAACTATGTTTAAAAGTGTAGATTAAATTTATCTATTGGCAACTGATTATTATAATTTCACCTTTTCTGTACAATCATTTTAATTTTAATATATTTCAATATATTCATTAATTCACTCATTTCATCTCATATACGTCCCACTGCTCGGCTCGAGCCTCTTTCACAGTAGGAGGGAAATTGACCTACTACACTACGCTGGTCAGATGTGTTTGTTTTATGTCGAGTTTTCTCTTGTGTAGATGTTATATCCATGTTAAATCCCTCAGTCATCTTTTACCATACCCAAGAGCAAGATGGAGGGTGGACTTGTATTTTTATTCCGTTACCACACAGAAAATATACATACGAATACATAAATACGTTTCCGTGTGGTGACGGAGTAAGAATTCACCACTCCCTATCTTGCCTGTGGATGTCGTACAAGTCAAATATGGGATATAATATGCACATAACATCTGTGCAAGAGAAGGAAATCTCGAAATAAAACCCTATACCAACATGTCTGACCGGCATGGTATACTTGATCAAATTCCCTCCCATTCTGGAAGAGGCCCGAGCCCAACAGTGGGACGAGTGTGGGCTGCGATGACATAAATACGAATAAATATTATTTCGACAAAATTTACTCTTTTATGACGGCGTCTAATACCATTGATTCACATTAAAACAGTTGTCAGGCTATGTCCATGAATCATATAGTAAAAAAATGCTAATTTGAAACTTTTTTGATATGTCCTCATTGTCTCATTAAAAATATATTAATTGCTATCAAGATGAGACTATTAAATAATTAGGTACTCTTAATATTGTCGGTTTATTTTTAAACATGAAATATAAATACGTGATTTTATCGTAAATGAATAGTCACAATAAGTACTATACATTTAATGTTTAATAATTACTAACCAAAAACAATATAATTTTTTTCATATAGAATCATTTTCTTCTTTTACTGGCAATTCAATAGTCCAATAGTGGGACGTAAATGAGGCACTATAATACAGTAATATAAATAATGTTTTACATGTAGCTCCAAAGTGGTAGAAAAAAGTAAGTAGTGTAATAGACTCACAATTTTTTGTAATTTTTATTTCCTTGTAATTTATGAAATTCTGATTCCGCCAGCGGGACGTTATTCGGGTGACGTGATCGGGGAATTAGTCCGTCACCCGCTGAGAGGCCGACCGCGTGAGGAAAGACCGACGTCCTCCCCGCGGGGGGGACGTTGGTCCATGGAAGGGTACCCAGAATAGGGGGTATTCCGTCGGGCCGACCACTGATGACAAGTGACCCTGCTCCGGTGGTCGGCCCAACGACGAAGGCGACGTGCACGTGGGTGGGTTGCGGGTGTGCGTGCTTACCCCCCTCTGTCGCCCGGACGGAGTGGTGGGAGGAGCGCGCCGACCGCAACCCACCCCCAAAGCCTTTAAAAATCGAAGCAATCGGTCTGAAGTAGAAAGACATAATAACTACTAACTTAAATGCTTATTATAATTATCAATATAATTTATATGATTGTACCTCTTAGTTAAAATTTATATGAATTCTTTAAAAAAAAGGATGTGTGTACTTATGCGCGCACGTAGAATTTATTCTTCTTTGACGTAATAAGATAAAAAAATTCCTAAAAAAATTATCCTTCGCCTTATCCTACGTATGTTTTCTACAAAACGACAGTAATAATAAAAAAAATATGTTTAATACATTGAAAGTTTTATCATAACGCATTATCCAGATGATATTTGTGACGGCGCGCACATCGTGAAAATGTTGACTATCTATCTTCAGAGTGTCGGTTTTTGGAACGATGTGCACGCGCGTCGTAAAAATTTACTCTTATAATTTTTCCCAAACGCAACAAAAGGAAGTATAACTTAAAAAAATTGGCCAAGTACGAGACGGACTCACGCCCGAAGGGTTTCGTACCATTGACTAGATAAACAAGTGCCTCCCTATTGCCATTATCGATATTGAGCAAAAAATCAAGTTTGTTGTACGGGAGCCCCCTTAAATATTTATTTTCTTTTTAGTATTTGTTGTTATAGCGGCAATAGAAATACATCATCTGTGAAAATTTCAACTGTCTAGCTATCACCGTTCTTGAGATACAGCCTGGTGACAGACGGACGGACAGCGAGATCTCAGTAATAGGGTCCCGTTTTTATCCTTTGGGTACTGAACCCTAGAAAATGAAATTACAATGATGATCACACAATTTTTTTAAATTCAAATAACAGTCTTAATCATTAGAAACCTATTAATTACCTACAATATTAGGTATTTCTAAAGCATCTGATCTACAATTTTAGGAAATAATATGAAGTTCAGGAAAATTATATTTGCTTAAAGCATGCCACTTTCCCTGTGGTGACGGAGTAAGAATACAATTCAGCCCCTCCTTTCTTGCCTGTGGGTGTTGTATAAGACGACTAAAAAATTGTTTACGTATATGTATATGCATATAACATCTGTGTAAGAGAAAGAAAACTCGAACTAAAACACTATACCAACTGGTTATAGTAGACCAGCGTGGTTATAGTAGATCGATTTCCCTGTATTTATGGAGGCGGCTCAAGCTCAGCGGTGGGACGTACGACAAGGTCATTGTGATGATACCACTCGAAAAATGAGTTATTATGATTATACAAGTTGATTGAGTTTAGCTTGGGTCGAACATGAAAAAAGGCAATGTTGGATTTTCTGTAAATTACCTCGATTCTTGAGTATTTCTCAGGAATACACAGGTTGAAATGAACTTGAAATTTAATACTGTCCCTGGTTATCACCTATATTTAACTTCAGCTACGTGGAATTACAAGATAATGCAGTGCGTAATTACTTTTACTAGTGTTCGCCGAGTGGTCGAAGTTCGGTCATAATTGATTAAAATTAATTTTTCTGCAACACAATTTTCTTTTAATTTTATTTATGTGTAATTACAACTAATATATAAGTACAACTGTGTATTAAACAATGTCATCATAATTCTGATAGTTTGACATTCAATTCGACCAGAGATTTTAACCGTAAACAAAAGTGTATAAGCGTTGGTGTGTGGCTGTGTGTGTGAGTAGCGATTGCATGGTGGTGTGCGTAATGCCTTTTTTAATGAATTTAATGTATTTCTAATCCATTATTACATGAAATTTCAGTTTTATGCACTTCTCCTCATTATATACATCAAATGTGCCAAATTTCATATTTGTCCATCCTCGTAATTTTTGTAAAAATGGGTACAAAGTTTTTGCTTCATGTATTAATATATATATCTATATTTATCCCCTTGGTCAAAAAGCCGTGCGTTTTTGTATATTCCTATCTAAGCAGAATGTATTTTCTTTTTCATTTTAAAATCATATGACTTTCGGCACATGTACCTACCTATTATTATCTCTGCATCGCCTATGATTGACTGATAGAGAATGCTTCTGGCATTAAGTCCACCATTGTACTCGATGCATAAAGTTTAATAAATAAATAAAAATAATAATGAAATAAAAATTAAAAGAGTAAAAGAAAATATCTAGTAAAAATATCAAAATCTATTGACTGCACCGATGGCGTAGTGGTTAACTTCAGCCTACCGCACGAAGTACTAAGGATTCGATTCCCAAGCAGTATTAGTATTTTGTATGTTCATAAATTGTTGTTATGAGACTGGGTGTAATTTGTGTCCGTTAATTATGTATTTGTTAAGTCCTCCGCAATACATGAATTATTTCCTTAATCTAGAGTATTTGTATTTATAAAATATATTGTGCATTTATCGTAGTAGTCGTGTTTATCATAGTAGTAATTTCTGTGCAAATTAACATTATTCTTAATTTGATATTCAAAAAACTAAAAAGGTCGATCTGTTGTGACGTATACTATCAACCTTAACTTTACTTATGGGTGTCGTAAAAGATGATTAAGGGCTTAACATAGACCTGGGCCAATTGATGCCTAATGATAATTATGAGAGATAATGACTTAACCTCTGGGGATCCCTTGGTTTAGTCCCGTGCGAAAATCTACATCATCGTCATCATCACAGTATATAGACGTCCCACTGCTGGGCTCGAACCTCCTCCACAATGGGAGTTAAATTGACCTACTTTACCACGCTGGTCAGACGTGTTGGTATAGGATTTTATTTTAAATTTTCCTTCTCTGGCATAGATGTTATATACATATTATATCCCTTAGTTGTCTTTTACGACACCCACGGGCGAGATAGGGGGTGGTCAATTTTAATCTTACTCCATCACCATACAGAAAATAAGGAGTGGTAATTCTTAGCTATTCACCACATACGATAAGTATATTACAAAAAATGATACTTGTTTTTATATGTTCAAATAATTGAAAAGTGCTAGGATTTTATTTGCTGGTAAGTGATAAATCGTAGAACGATTTATATTTATTTATTTATTTTCATATAATGTGGTATGTTAGTACAGAGATATTACATAATTATTACAAAGAACCATAAGACACATTATGCCATATTCTAATAGCATACAAATATTTAACAAATTAAATATGTTGCGAAAACTCAAAAATTTTTAAGCGTCATATCGGATTTTGTATTAAGTTGTACATAACTTCTTAAGTGTTAGCATAAATCAAAGCAGAAAAGTTGGTATGCACACACTTTTACCACTTGCATCAAATTTATGTAATTTTTACATAAAAATACGTTAGTTAACTATACTAATAATAGCTTAAAAGTCAGTGACAATAGCAACCGTTTACAATAGCTTAAAAGTCGGTGAATTCATTTACTAAAACATTTATACATATACATATCTATAGAAAAATATAATTTACAATCATTTTATAGATTAAATATATTCTTTGAAGATAAAATAAACATATATTACTTTTAAGTGTACTCATATAATGCAACGCTTAAATAAAATAAGCATTTCATCATTTCAACACAACATGTTGGACATATGACGTGCTGCAAAAGAAACAAAAGCTTGTCCCTTTAAACGGAACACGTGTGGACACCGCGTCTGTTAGACATACGCTACAACCAATTATGTACTACGATAGGGTTGATACACGTCGACAGTAAAATAGTGGTATATAAATTTCTTCTTTGTCTTTTGATCTTTTAAGCATGCACGTGTTTCTTAATGAGGCAATTTTAATCTACTAGTATGAGCCAGTTATATGGTGTAGTGTACAGTTTCATCTATGGATGTTTTTTGATGTTTCCGTGAGTTAAAAAGCGATGATGAAAGGTATGGCATTGTATTGTTAACCAGTCAAGTTTCTGGGAGCTCTATAATGCTGAATTTTCTCTTTAATATTTTGAACTTGAACAATTATGACCATCATTCCGCTGTTATCTCTATTACAGTCTACGCAATACGTCTTCTTCTATTGTATATATTGGAAAAGTTATGTGCAATAGTTTTATAACCGGCTGCTTGCCTGACTTTAACGTTTTTTTGGAATCTAATTGCTGACTCTGATGCCGTCTATCAGAGTTGGCCCACGTCGATGTAAAGCTCTCCCATTGCTGACAAGCAATGTGAAGGTTAGTAGTATTTGTAGCCACTACCACACAACAATAATTTGACCAGTATTAAAAATAATTGAGTATAACAAAAATAATATATAATGAAATAAATTTATCTATTATTCAACGACCTTTTTAAAGTCTTCGGATTTGTGGACCGCTTTAAAAATCTTTGAAATATATTTCATATTATGTAAAACTTAATTAAATGCATTGTTATTTTATAAAAAGAGGCAACCCTTGATGAAAGGGAAGTGAAATTGTTTGGCACGCAGCCCGGGACGGTACGGAGAACATGACGGATTTCTTAAGATAAATCACGTTGTTTCGATGTACAATATTGAATTCAGGATTTAGAGAAGTTTTACCCTTTACAGACCAGTTCTTTAATTTTACTCGATTTCTAATAAAATAAAATAATCTTGTACTTTAGAGCGTGAAACAAATCATATATCGTTTTATAAAGTAAATGACGCTCAAGCTAATGGTACACGGTAACGCTCAAATAATGGTTTTTAATTGAAATACAACAGAAATATTTTTTTATGGCAATCTTACATGCTTACTATTAAAAATGACATTAACACCTTTAGTTTGGACACGTGGAATGTGTTCATAACCATGGAATTCCCTCCTCATTATGTTTCAAATATAGCATAAATCATAACAAAATGCTTTATTATTTATTTATTATATATAGTCTATGTTCAAATCTGAATTGAAATTAATTCTCTAAGGATATTGGTCTACCGAATACAATCTGCTTATAAAATTACGATATACTTGCAACATGATGTATCTAACTTAATATTATTCAGACACGTAAACTAGCCTCTGCAATAGTTCCTCTGACCCAAATACACAAGACGAAGTGCTTTCGCGTGTCTTTACTGTGTGTCAAAGTTACGACAGGCCAGTTTACATTGGACATTAAGCTTCTACGTCATAACGTGGCAACGACCGCTCCATTTAATCATCATGTAACAGAAATTAGGCACATGAAACAATTTTTAAATGCTCGTTCTTAATTAACCAGAACGACGAGCTTAGGTAAATAGGTTGGACAAAAATACTCATGGCTTACATTTACAGATGTTAATATTACTGGAACTTTTATTGCACCAAATGTTATTCGAAACGTTTCTACGATTTATTTTGTTTATGTTAATGATATTAATAATTCAGTGAGCAAGTTTTTTTTTTGCATCTATTCATAATTTACGCAATAGTTGAATGCTTTTCATATAGTATAGAATTAACTACAATCATAATCAAACATGTTGTTTACTAATATTCAAGAAAATGTATAGTCCCCTACGCATTGCATGACATAATTACTTAACATTAAAGCTTGTTGATAGCTCTTTTACTTGTCTCAATATATGTGCAATAAGATGCTACATAAGTGCATTAAAAGACTTGCAAACTTATAAGAATAATAATCTACAAATAAATTATATCATAATATTAAGCATTTCAAAGGACCCGGTATCTTCCCTTGCAAGATATCCGTGAAGTAAAAGGATCTATATAAATCCATAAGGTAACACAAATATATATTAATGGTAATAATGAAATAATATTCATTTATTATAATTTTAACTAGAATCCAAACGATTCACTAAAATATAAATGTCAGCACTGAATGAATTGAATTTAAATTTGATCGTAATAATTTATATAAACACTTCATAAAGAAAATCTTTTATATTGTAATAGCACGAATATATTTTTTTAATTTCTTTAAAAATCGAATAATGTTTAAGTCCTTTGAGGTCGGTATTTTATTATGTTTTGGCAGTTATGCAAATAACACACTTTCCTAAGAGGGACGTTTTCGCTATCTGTAATTGTACCGACGACTGTGAATACAAACGTTAAACATTTTATGAACTTAAATATGATTTCAAAAATACATTTATTTGATAAACATAATAATTAAGAGAAAGGCAACGTTTTATATTTTTCAAAATATGATTTACAACTCTATATGACTGGTAAGCCAAACTTAGCACAAACGCATCTTATGTACGCGATATATGTTTACATTATTAAATTACAAGAAGATCAACTATATTACAAATATTTTAACTTTCTTCATTCAGATGATTCCAAATACATTATATTATTATAGGACATCGACGGAACCGGAAGCCAATTGGCATACACATTGGCGTCCACACACTATTCAGACACGATTGCATAAGATTTTCGAATATTTCAGTAGTGTTATCTGCTTACATTATTTATTCGTATCTAAAAATACCCGCAGAAAAAAGTTATAATGTATTTGTATTTTTAGTCTGCCCTCACATTTAATTATATATTTAATTTAATGAAAAAAGTATCTTAGAATATCAGCTAATATATTGTTGTTTTTAAACTAAACTCCAAAGTTATCAAATATTTATTTATAAGCTTGAACCCATGTCTCGGTAACGCTTTTCAATTTACTAGAATAAATGATAGGTGACTATGAAAGGTGATAATATCAATAAGAAATTTCTATCAATGTATTTAATATTTAAATTTATTTTATTATAAACTATTCTCAATTACAACTTTATGAAGTTAGTTTCTATGTAAAATTATACGGTGATTAAAATACCGGTCTATCATACCAGCGTGGGATCAATTCCCACGCAGGACAATACTTTCTGCGATCCACAAATTGTTGTTGTGAATCTAAGCGTACTTTGTGATCGTCAAATTTCTTAGTGTTTAAGAAAAACAAAGACAATAATTCAACCATTATCTTATCCATAAGGATTGGCCATTAGATTAAACGCCAATCCATAATATCTCGAAACTTTACAGTTTTAATGTTTCCTTTTAGCTCAAATATGTGTCACTGTTGAACACAAAACTCAGGTATAGTATAAATAGCATTTACATAATGTCAATTTTACATTTCATCTTAAACATAAAGCTGACCACTAGGAAAGTTGTTATAATCTAAAGATTATAACAACTTTCCTAGTGGTCAGCTTAATAAATATAGAATAAATATAGAAATTATCTTGTGTACGTGTGTATGTCACCAAACTCCTCCTAAACGGCTGGACCGATGTTGATAAAATTTTTTGTGCATATTTAAGGGGATTCGAGAATGATTTAGATTCATAATTGGACCCGGTAGGTGGCACTGCTGTCAATTTCAAGAACTCCTTTTATTTTATTTGAACAGGACAGCGTCTGTTGGGTCAGCTAGTGTTATATTTCGAGGTTACCTTCTCTTACAGTGTATATCTTGTCTACATCACTTATTTAATAACAGCCATGAGGAAGGCAAACACTGATAATATATATTTTTAACCTATTACCATCAGAATTATAAATTACAATTTAAAATTTCTACATTAAAAATATATAAGATATATTTAAAATTTTCAAATATTGATTCTGATACCAACAGACTTGTCTGACTCTTGCTATGAAAATATCGCCAGACGTCTGAGGATTTTAATAAAAGTTTGTCTATAAACTTATTCGTTTTAGCTTTAAACATATATAGTCCTTGGATACACTTTCAAACTACACTAAACCATAATAAACATGTGGGGTATAAAATAATGTTAACTTAGAAATGTATAATATTTTTATATCTACATTTTGTACGTTCATAAAGGTTAGGAGAACACAAATTTTGTAATATTCTTTATTCTATCACGTTTTGTAGTGAGGTAGAACTTTTAATCAAGGTTCCCCCAAAATGTAATACGTAACAAAAACCTATATTTTAAATACTAACTAAATTGTATCCAGTTTTACCATTATTTCTTTCAAACATAACTCAGTGTCTGAAAGCACAGCTTTACCACCAGTGTGTGTTACCAGTTATGAATTGCGGCACAGAAACGTAGTCCCTAAATGTAGCCTTATAATCAAGCTCAAAGTCTCAGAGCGTGCTATGGAACGCGCTATGCTTGGGCTTTTTCTGCGAGAGAGAATCCAAAGTATGGAACTTAGATAATGTAGAAGAACAGGTGTAATCGACATAGCACGAAGAATTAGCACTCTGAAGTGGAAATGCAGAGGCCACATCAATCGACGAACCAACAACCACTGGAGAAGAAAGGTTCAAGTGGCGACCACGTATCAGACGACATAATGTAGGACGCCCCCTCAGGCCCTTACTAGGTGGACCGACGATTTGGTGAAAGTTGCTGGGCGTCGTTGATAAGGGCGGCACGGGACCGCACTTTGTGTTGAAACATGAGGGAGGCCTACGTCCAGCAGTAGACGGCGATAAGATTAAGCCTATGATATGATGATGACGATTATCATTTTCAATTGTAACGATTTGGCCCTTCTCCTCGATCCAGTTTCAATAGAAAATCATTTTTCTACAGTGCCTTTTAACCTATCAACAATTCAAAAGGATAACGATGATATTGGGTGAAGCTTTATAATCCTTTTGGGTTTTACAGAAAAGCTGACTCAATAACCTTCAATGCCACAGTGAAAGCGCTTTTGCGACTGTATTATGATATGCCTCAAAAAAAAGCTTGCATATTTAATATTCACCGTGTTGACTGCACTGATGGCGTAGTGGTTAAGATACCGATCTACCGCGCCAGAGTGTTGGGTTCGAATCCCACGTAGGACAATACTTTACCACAAATTCAAATCCAGAAATTATGGTTCTGAGTCTCGATGTAATTTGTGTCAATTAATTATATGTTTGCAAAGTCCTCCGCAATACAAAGATCACTTCCTTAATGCAGGGTGTTGGCTTTAAAAAAAAAAACAAAGAATTCTTTTGAAACCACCTCCCTTTTTGTATAAATTGAATTTTGTAAATTTATATAAACGGACGCCTGAGCGATAGTCACTCAAACCAGCTACTAAAGTTGTTTAAATATGGTGCCATATAACCCACTAAAATATTATTTCAAACAGATCGTAGCAGTTGAACCATATGGAGGGATATTTTTTGAATGTGAATCTTCAATTCAAGTGTAATTAACATATGTGTAGGACAGCTGGGTATATCAACATCACATGCTTTTAGAAGTACCTATAGATACACAGACCTTCGACAATAACTTTTTTATTATATAGACATAAATATTTGGTCATATATAATTTTACGATATGATAATCTTTTAAAAGTTTGAGATGCACGTATTTAGTTTGTCTTTTCATCATCATCATCATCATCACCATCACAATTCATATAAGTCTCACTGCTGGGATCAAGCCTCCTAGGGGCGCTTCGAGGAAAATTGACTTACTAAGTATAATAAGTCAATTTTCATTAATTATTTATTGACTTACTAAGTATAGTAAGTCAATTTTAATTTAGTCATGGTAAGTATACCATGACTTACCATGCTGATCAGATGGTTCATCATCAGATCAATCAGTCCATATACTTCGCACCGCTGCGCACGAGCATCCTACATAATGGAAGGGAAATTGACCACGCTTGATTGACCACGAATCACGCTTATCAAATGTGTTGGTATAGGGTTTTATTTCGAGTGTGTCTTCTCTTGCTCAGATTTTATTTGCATATTATAATATGTGTAATCCCTTAGTCGTCTTTTACGACATCCACGGGCAAGAAATGGATAAACAAATAGTATTCTAACTCCGTCACTAGATGGGTTGGTATCGGCTTTTATTTCGCGTTACCCTCCCTGCGACGACTACGAGATAATTCCCGTTTTTTTTTTTTCTTGTGGGTGGGCTGCGGTTGGCGTGCCTCCGCACCACTCCGTCCGGGGCGACAGAGGGGCTTAAGCACGCAACTCCCGCAACCCACCCGAAAACCACGTCGCCTTCGTCGTTGGGCCGACCACCGGAGCAGGGTACTTGACATCAGTGGTCGGCCCGACGGAACTCGGGGAGGACGTCGGTCTTTCCTCACGCGGTCGGCCTCTCAGCGGGTGACGGACTAATCCCCGGTCACGTCACCCACGGCCTCGGCTAGGGCGGCATGAGGCGCAGGTAGTTGCGCCTACGTCGCCCCAGTCGCCGGCGGCGGATCTCCTCATCGAGGCTGCGCTCCTCGCGCAGGCGATCCACCTCCTCCTTCCGCGAGATCACTGTCTCGCAGAAGGTTGCGACCGCTTCCCAATTCCCGACGCTGTCGACCATCGCCCTAGCGATAGCCGGCAGCGTCAGGTCCGTACCGATGATTGCGACGAGTTCACAGCGCTGCACTACCCAAGCCGCGCAGGCCTCGAGCGTATGGCGCGCCGTGTCCTCGTCGCAATTGCAGTGGTGGCAGGACGGTGTACTCTCCCTCCTAACGACCTTGTGCAGGTATTTGGCGAAGCACCCATGCCCTGTCAAAACCTGCACCAGTCGGAAGGAGAGCACCCCGTGCCGCCTCTCCAACCACTGCATCAGCACCGGCCGGAAGGCCTCCACGGTTCGCAACTCGGACCGAGGCCTCTCCAGCCGGACTGCCCAACGGGCAATGACGTCTCGGCGGGCGTCGACGCGCCAGGCGGTGAGCTCCTTTAACGAGATCACACCGCCCTTCGCTCGCACCCCTGTCACCCGCCGATACAATCTGGCGAGCATTTCCGCCTCCAGCGAGCATTTCCGCCTCCAACGAGATAATTCCCTCCTACGAGCAAAGGGATAGTGATTTTTATTATTATTATAGTGACTTTTATTCTTACTGCATTACCACAAGGAAAGCTTGATTAGACGCGGCGTGATTTTCACACATGTGAAAGGCTAAGTTCCATTCACAATCCTTACTTATGCGAAAGTAAGTTTATTTGTTTGTTACGCTTTCATGCTTAAACCACCAAACCGATTTCAAAAATTTTTACCCATGATAAGCCATAATATCAGGGAGTGTATTTAGGAGTGGTAGGACCACACTGTCGACAGTTATCTGTCTACAGCCGCGGGCCGGTCCGTCCGGGGCAGTACCATGCTCTCGCAGAAAATCGACGTCTGAGTAGTAGCAATTTGTTACTGCGCTTCGTTCGGTGAGCGAGAGAGCCGGAAGCCCAACTTTCTGAGGGTGATTGCGTGTGGAGGGTTTTGGTGGTGCACTTGGTATCACCGAGCCTCAATGCACGCATTCACACTCTCTTCGATTTCTTCGCGGTAGGAAACGGCCTTGTAAAGGTCCATGTTTGCTCGTTTGCCACCGTTTGCAATAAAAAAAAAAAAAAAAAAAAAAAAAAAAAAAAGAGTAACATGTGGTATTATAAATGCGAAAGTTTGTTTGTTTGTTACGCTTTCATGGTTAAACCACCGTACCAATTTCAAAAATTCTTTCACCAATGGAAAGCTATAATATCAGGGGGTAACATAGGCTATATTTTATCCCGGTATTCCCAGAGGAACTATGCGGTTGAGAAGACTGAAACCGAAGCGAGGGCGGGTTGCAAATAGGTAATAAGCGAAATATCATTATTGTTTAATAACATCATTATCATTCTTCTCCTCTTATAATCTACATATATGAAGGCCTTTTTTTAACCATATCTTCTTCTAACAGAGGTAGAGAAAAGCAAACCTGCATAGCAGTTCGTCTAAGCCCTTACTTAAGGTCAATGCTACTTGGAATATGATATATATTACTGTAATTTTGTGACCACCATATATTTTAACAATATAACATCCATGTTAAGGGTCGTAAGTTAGGTTTTAACCAAATTTTTTGGCTCACAATATTCGGTGTTTGGACTAATGCCAAGCATGTCGCAATAGGCTTTACTCCCTATCTTTTGGCACTATTGGGTACACAAAATGCGTATATATACGAATTTATGGGCACTGTAAGTAGCTTACAAAATGTATAAAAAACGCTTGGTCTCCGCACGAATAATATTAGTCATATGGAAATAAATAGTACTAACTTTTAATGTAAATGTAAAATAATAAAACTCAACTTCTACGTGTGGTGACGAAATAAGAGTACAATTTCACCACTTGCCCGTGAATGTTGTGAAAGACGACTAAGGGACGCGTATAACATTTATGCAAGAAAAGGAAAACTTGAAAGCCTATACTAACATGTCTCACCAGCATGCTATAGTAGGGTCAATTTGCCTCTTATCGTGGAAGAGGGATCCAGGGCGGCATAAGGGACAGCGTAAAACATGATTGTTAATTGATTATATTGCCTTCCTTTCAAAAAATACTATAATTGTGTGAAAAATACTGTGATTGTGACCTTACGATCCGATTTACACCCAAATTGAGTACAAAACTCCCTTTCAGATTTAGAGAATTAAACAGAAAAATAAATGTTTATCTTTTTTGACCAGTAAAGTACTTTTTTTAATCAATTTCGTCTAAATTATAAAATCTTTTTTTAATAGTTAGACATCGTTAAATCACATCAAAAGTGAAGTATGCCTTTGTAATTTTAGAACATTCATATGATGACATTCATATGTCACACCAGACCATCCTTACCCGCTAATATCGTAAAAAAGTACTAAAACCCACGACATGAATAGAAAACATTATTGCCAGACAATGATATAACATAAAATATAACTCTTTGACATCCTGACGAAATTGCGTGATATAATATAATGAGGTTTAAGGCATATTTTTATAGCTGCATCGATTAATTTATCAGAGTGGTGAAAGTATAAAAACAAATTGTTACTATCTACACCTTTTCTGTGAGTGATTCCATGAGGTGATTAAGGGACCATAACTTTATGAGAATTGAAACTCGAAATAAAACCCATACCAACACATTTGGTAAGTCGTTTTGTAGGTAATTTCCCTCCCTATATGAAGAGACCCGTACTTAACTGTGAAACGAGGAATTATCGTCATATATTATGAGTCATGATTCAAAAACATCTGTATGCAACAGATTTTTTTGAGGTTACTGTGTTATCAAAATGTCTTAAGTTATTTATGTTTTATTTCATTTAGCAATAAAGTCTCCAAACACTTTGGCTTGCCATTGAAGTGGCTTTAACTGTAATGGATACGTTTTGCGGTAGATTTACGATAATCAATTATTCACATTACAAATATTTAACGCTTCTTAGTCAACTTCAGATCAAATATTTTTCAAATGCATTTGACTCTTCTTAGATTATTTACTCTTCCAATTTAATGGTGTTATTAATGTTTGAAATAGAGGAATACATCATCAAAAGCATTCTTTTTTGTTATAAATGTACTTAACTATTTATACAAACTATTTGCAATTTTAATTTCGTTCGTATGAAATACATTCCGCAGTGACAATCACTATGGGATATCTATTAATCGTCGTTTCTGGGCTAAAAACTTAATATTGAAAATTTTAAATAACCCACGACACAAACTAAAATAATAATAAAAAAGTATTATGTTTCCTTCAACAGGAATTATCAATTAATTGTCATTTAACGATTATACTGGCACGCGAGAAGCACTTAATCGAGTACGCCATTACATCACTTTTGAAAAGAGCTGGTACTCTTACACTGCTAGACCAATATTAACCAAACATAACAAAGAACCACCGCAAGGAAACTGGCTTTTACATTAAAAAAACCGCATCGAAATCTGTCCATCCGTTTGAGAACTACGATTGTAACAAAACAGACGCACACACCTGTGAGACCAGACAGACATCGGTGTCAAACTCATAACACCCCTCTTTCTGCGTCGGGGGTTATAAATAAGATATGTCCAACAGTGGACGTCAATATGGTGATGTAGAATGGATTACATTTAATTTTAATATCACAGAGATTATTCTCGTATATTCGTGATAATACGTGACCTACGGTTTCTAAATTAATGAATTAAAAAACAAAAAATTTGCTGATTTTATAACAACTTTCATTTGTAATATACACAAAAATTATAAGTATTACTTTTTACATGACTGATAATCTGTGAAAAGATACCAAACATCTTCAAATTTACTTATTGTTTTCGGTTTTAAGTACAGACTAAGAGTGTCTAAGCATTTTTTTTTATTAATCTGATTATAATATATTCATTTTAATTCATTTATAATAGAATTATTATTATATGATTACAAATACTAACAGTCCTTTATTTATAGATGTGTATCCTAGAAGTCAAATTAAAATTGGTCAAATTCCATGTAATGCTTGTATTCATCGATTATATTCCTAAAGAGAACATGGAATACGATTAATCAAATTAATTATGAGTATCGCAACTCTTGCTCATACCCGCACCCCTGACGATATTTTGCCCTTCATATTATGTAGTTAAATGCAATTGTGATATTTTTAATTTATATTGCCTTGCGAATCAGTCTCGCATGATATTTATTTTTATTAATTAAAATTAACACAGTGACAATGATTTATATGAACTGTTTACATTTATGTACTTATGGACAGCTAATGTAGTAAAGATTTATACTCCAAGAATTATACTCCAGTTTGTAAAGACTGGCACTTTTAAAATCGTTTATCTAATAAATATCAAAAACTGACCAATTATTAAAATAGTTTTGTTCAAGGCACGTTTTAAAATTAGAGCCATTTTATGAGGTAACTCCTTTGACGTACGCCAGTAATACACGCGATTACCTCTGCCTCCGCGGAAGCTGTAATGTATCCGAAACTTCAGGAAAATATAAATAAAAAAAAAATACTACATGAAAACCGTAAGATTGGTTACATTTGACACAAAATAAAATATTTATTTTAGTAAAGTATACAATAACCTTAAAATAGGTCAACGCCATATTAATTCTCCTGTCGCATCAATTTTCCGACAACAAGATCGAACGTTGACAACCAAAAAAACAAGCATTTTGAAGTGGAGCCAAATTTTCTACCAATAAATATTTTATTTTTCTTCACATATCATAAATATTTGATTTTAACGTAAGTATGCAGTACAATGAACCTTTTTGTAGCTCCATATAAATGAAATTAGGCTACAAACCCAGACATTCATACCCTATTTATAAACAATCTCACCCCATTTTCTTCGTACCGCAATTTGGAGTGGTATTATATACTACCAGAAGTTCCGTGAACATACATAAGCCATAACACACATGGCTCTAAGCTTATAGTAGACATAAACAATAACAAAATATATTTTTATTATCACGAAAGAGGCAGTAGACAAAGTAACTGCTTTTGGCGCCTTCCAACAAAGCAATGATACCTAAAAAATGATGGTATATAAATATGTGTAAATAGACATAGAATGAATATAGTTATAGGAGAATAAAAATCTATTCTTTAACCTTTAAAATTTTCATGCATATTTTCACCAATGACATTTTCAAGCAAAAATTCTAATCACGCAACATTAATCATTCATTGAGATTATATCATTTAATATTAGATGTTATTTAAAATTTAGCTGCCAATAGTAAAACGGATATTTTCTTTGAATCTTTAATTATGTAGTGGTAAAGTTACTGACAGTTTTCTTTCTGCGGTCGTCGATTCTACCCTGAAAATTGACGTTTGAATAGTAGTGATTTATTACAACGCTTTACAGTGAATATCTGGTTGACCGAGCTTCGCTCGGCATATTTTTGTCGAATTTATTTAGATATACATTAATAAAAAATAAATAATGAGAAATATATAAAAAATTACAAAAAGAGAATAATAAAAACACCGAGATTCGAACCGACGCTGTTTGAATGCCACATAACCCAAAATTAAAACTGGCCGTCTCCCCAACTGAGCTATCGTAACTCATGATGTTGACAACGAAATTTGAATTCATATTCTTTTAAATTTTAATGTCATTGTTTGTTTTGCTAAAAACACGGACAAAACAACATTTACTATAAATAAAACCTAGCTAGATCGATTTTTTGGACCCGAAACCTCTAGTATCAACAAAATCGTTGGAGCCGTTGCCGAGATCCTGAATATATATATATATATATATATATATATATATATATATATATATATACAAGAATTGCTCGTTTAAAGATATAAGATAATAGCTTTGTTGTACTCCTCGTATTGCAGAGGTCTATAAGCGACAGTAACTACCAGTGAAGCTGT
This sequence comes from Lymantria dispar, assembly GCA_032191425.1. Taxonomy (NCBI): domain Eukaryota; kingdom Metazoa; phylum Arthropoda; class Insecta; order Lepidoptera; family Erebidae; genus Lymantria; species Lymantria dispar. The sequence goes on along the minus strand of CM063454.1, from coordinate 22,452,003 downwards.
CTGCTCGTCTGTACAAAAGAAAATTGAAAAAAATCACTACATGCAACATCAGATAAGCGATAATTTAAATTTGGGATGTATGATACATTTTTACAGAGATTACAATAAGGTGACGGTGACAGAGTGCAATTTATATAAAGCTCTATAGTTTATTGATGACGATAGAAGAACATATAGTGGTTTGATTATGAATAAAAATGTATTGAAAAATATTAACGACGCTGACATATGTATCTAGCAAATGTGAGTAGGACTGTAAAAAGAAAAAGATATGTGATGTTCTTAGCTTCAATTGGTGTCGTGCTAATAAAGTATTGAATTAAGTGTATTATTAAATCATTAACATACATGAATAATACATACTTAACATAGCACTAATGTATGAATTTTGGCGTAAGATGTATTTTAGGACAATGGAAAAAGAAAACCGACAATCTATGTCGGAAATATATATCGGATTGGAGTAGTTTATTCGTGGTATTGTCGCTAAAACACGACCACAATAAACACTACAAAATCTAAGTAATGAACATAGATAATCTATTGCTATAGTATATAAATAGATATATCTAGTTCCTATTATGAAAGTATATCAAATAATTTCTTCGAATAACTAACTTACAAATATTTTCTACGAACCGTAATCCGTTTATTGCCGCAAAGACTTAAGTGATATAAAAAACGTCTTATGTATGTAATATCATAAAAGAAATTAAATCCGAACCAATTATAAGTTAGATTCTTGTATTAGAAATTACTGCTTATAATACTAAGTTAGATACTTTCGATGGAGTAAGAATATAATGTATCACCAGGTCTTGCAGGGTATCGTCAGATAATATCATCATCATCATATCAGCCCATATACGTCCCACTGTTGGGCTCGGGCCTCCTCCACCATGCACTATGAGAGGGAAATCGACCTATAGTCTAACTTATGACAGATAGACCAATGAAAATAAATTGTAATGTTTTTATTCGGATTTTTTAATAAAGTATCGTTAGTGAAAATGGAATATTAGTTGTTTTTCAAAGGCAAAAATATAATATATATTTTTGTATGTATTTTTCCTGATTTAGTACTTTCTCTATGTAACTTAAAATTTATTAACTTAACCTTTAACTTGTGATAAACGGTATTACAGGCCGCATGACCTCAGCTTTATCAGGTGTAGCTGTAGAAATGTAAAGTTCTGTGTTTAATTTCTTGAATATATTGACAAAAACACAGGTAAACTACATATAAACATGTAGTTCTTGAGATTGACAAAAATGCTGCGTCTACTGCTGTCGCCGAAAGCGAAGCCCATGGTCAACTTTATTAATGGAGGAAAGTCGATCTAAATGTTGTCCTAAAACATGATATTTCTACACATGCAGAGTTTATAATACTCATAACTCTGGCAATATACGCGTCAACTTAACACGTACATATTTTGGATACAGATATCCAATTTCAAGCAAAAAACTCCGAAAACATCACAAAATCGCAGCAAACCTGGGTCACTTATCCTCCTAAGTTGAATTGCAAATCGCATTATTAATGTTCTTATTCGTGTGTCATTCATTTGAACAATCTTATTCATGTATAAAATATGTGTGGCTAGAATATGTGAAACAATTATGCCAATAAAAGTACCAAATTTTGACCATTATTAGTTTCATGTTGCTCTCGCCTTTAGTTGTTTTTTTTTAATTTTAGAGATTACATATATATCTTGTATATGGCAAATTGCTACTTAAAGAACACCGGCTAGTTTTATCTTGTCTTTGATATCTTATTAAACCGTTCTTAAGCACCGCGGTAAGCTGTAATACTTAATTTCTATACCGTAGACCAGTTGGTCTACAGTATAGAAATGTAGTTACAGCAGTGAGCTTCTCATACCATTCGTCACCAGTTATGTTACACAAAAACTACGTTACTAGTTAAAGATTAAAAAAGCATATATAAACAAAAGCATGAACACACTTTGTATACTTTCTCTTCATCAAATAAATAAAACTGAAATGTAACAATTATTTATTTAAAAAAATTACTCCAATATGTTTGTTTGTGTTTTACTCACATTCACTTGCCGCTGAGTGATTTTATATTTGAGTTTATTTATAGCAATAGTAAAGTTTATATTAAACTTTGTTTGCTTTTATAAACTTGAAGGAAGTGAATCCGTTCCATCCTCTAGGCTGTTTATTGATGAAACAGCTGAATTATGATAATGTTAAGGGTAATTACTTAGAGTAAATATACTCTATCTATACAGTCTAATATACTCAATTATCAAATAAAACATTTATTTTCAGTAGTTCCAAACTTACCATTTAGGTCTATTCGATAGATTAAATTTATTTCAAAGATTACGTAAATAATGACCATAGACTATTAAGGTCTACTGAGAATATATTATATAGCTCTGAATACTAGTCTTTCTACGTTATTAAGCTTTAAAAGCTAATAAACTAGAGTACAACAACAAGATCGTAATTTTCTGATGACATAAAATAGTTACGTGTACTTTAAAACCCTATATTGAGCCTTTTTTTAATAAACAAGGCTACTAGAGTGCCACCTATAATTTTTGGTAATTAGCGTATGTGACGATGCATTACGAAATCTAATGAATAGCCTAATCTAATATCTAATGTACTAGCCATTACGCTGAATGTTTTCGAACGAGACAACAATAGAAAAAGCTTTAACAATATTGAACACAAACATAATTTGACTTTTCAATAGATTACAACAAAAATTCACAATTTTGGATGAAAAAAAACATCGGCTATATGCAAATCAGACTTGATATCGCAAAGTTGACTCGCAAGGAGCTTAGTAATGGCGTTTTATTAGTACCTTTTTTAAACATAATAATTCGTTTCAATAAAGTGTGGTACCTATCGATTAAATTACGACAAAATATTAAATGTAATAGCGAATAAAATATATATTTATGAATCGATGAGAGTTGACTGTGCGGAATGTAACGTATAGATAATAAAACAGGGGACGGAGTTAAGAATACAATTGGTTAAAAACACAATGTTACCGTGTTACTTTCTCGTTGAAGTCGTAAAAACTGTCTGAAGGGTGAATGGAGGAATGGACAACAATACTCTGATAAGAAACCTAAAACATTAACTGAGATCGACCAAACAATGAATAAGTATGACGTTTACATTAAGTTACGATAGCCTAATGGTTGAATAGAATAAAATTATAAATAGTCAAGGCAACAACAGAATCAACCCATATCCGTTCATCAAGGGTAAAATATGGGTGAATTTATACCTTCGCCTGTATCGTTGAAAGGGTAATTTTCGGGAATCGTCACAATCATCGATTGCTGAGCTCCAGCCTCCTCCACAATGGGAGGGAAATTGACCTGCTGCACCACGATGGTCAGGCGGGTTGGTATAGTATTTTATTTCGCGCTTTCTTTCTTGCATACTTGATTTATGTACAAGATATCACTTAGTCATTTTTTACGACACCCACGGGCATGAGATGGAGTGGTGAATTGTATTCTTACTCTGTCACCACATGGGAATAAAGGTAAAATATTGTGTAAAATACTAGAGTGCTCGACTTGTATATTAGTATAGTGATTTAAATAACGACATCCGATACCGAGTATCGTAAGTTCGATTCCTGCGCAGGATACCTCTAGGCAATCCACATATTACTGTTCTAAAACTGGATGTTATATCCCTTAATTGGATATTCATACATACACCAGCGAGACAAGAATGTACACCTTAGTTAGACTAATCTTTGAAATCATTTGTTTTAAAATCTCCTATACACTTTTTAATGAAAACTATCATATAACCACATCCTTTATTAAAATAATAAATTTGATACAGTAACCCGAATTATTTTTCATGCAAGTCATCTACAAAATACATAACAATATTTCAATATAATTTATTAATTAGCTATACTTCCGGTGAAACGATCGTTTGCGGTTAGATTTGATTACCGCGTTATGACGTCATATCCCACATTCATGTAGGTAAACAAGAAAAATAATTACAATGTATTATTATTTTCAAGCTGCAATGTACAAGTCATAATTCTGTAGAAATGTCAGAGTAAGAATATGTTACTAGGTATATCTTTCTTATAGTATCGTATAAGATAACTAAGGAGTATAATAAGTTAAAATAATTACAGCAAAGAAAATCTGGAAATAAAACAATATTCTAAATTGTTTGCCCAGTACGATATCATCATCATTGCAGGAAGAAAATTGAGTACTTAGTATACCATCATGTCCGTGTGATGACGAAGTAAGAATACAATTCACCATGCCCTCTCTTGCCCGTTAGTATCGTAAAATATGACTAAGGGATATAACATGCATATAATATCTATCCAAGAGAAGAAAACCTGAAAATAAAACCCTAAACCAACACGACTGACCAGTGTGGTATAGTAGGTCAATTTCCCTCTCATATTGGAGGAGGCCCGAGTTCAACAGTGGGACGTGTAAGGGCTGTGATAATGATGTTAATGATACCATGCTGGTCAGACAAATTAGTTTAGGATTGTGCTTCAAGTTTTCCCTCTGTTGATGTTATATGTGTATCATAACTAAGGCCACGATAGGAAGTGGTGAATAGTATCCTTATGCCGTCACCGTAGGTACGGTCAGTATGGTATAATAGACTAATTTGCCGCCTTTTGTGAAGGAAACTTTTACCCAATCATCATTATCGTCTCCACTCATATTCATTTCATTGCTAGGCTAGACCTACCTTCACAAATAAAGGGAAATTGACCTACTATACCACCCTGGTCGGTTAATAAAATGTAGTTGATAAAGTTCATTATCAGTATGTAGGTGTCTCGGCCTTATAATACCTACAATATCTAAGGAAGAAGAAGAAAGAAGCAAACCATAATATTGCAGATTTTCTTTGTAGCACAATTATTGAGCACTCACAGGGTAATTAAAATGTCCACACACAAAGAACTGTGCTATAACATATTGATGTCATTATTTGCCAATATTCATATGTATGTCCATTATCTAAATTGCTAGTCGTTAATACAAATATAATCGATAAGACCCTAAGCCCAATTTCTGTAAAAAATGATATTGTACAATATAATTTGTTTTTAACGCGTTTCAAATGTGTTTTGTATTTATGTTATTTTAACTTTACAAGCTATTATAATCCCACTTAATCATGACTACAGTCTTTAGTTGACAGTAACAAAATATGTCACTACCAAATTGGTTAACTATGAATGCCGTAAAAAACAATTAAAAGATATTAAGCAGATTATGTTGTAGCAAGAGAAGGAAGGCTAGAACTTTTTTTTTAAGTAATATTCTTATACTAATATGCGCATTAGGTTAGGTTAGGGAAAAATTATGAGAATATTTTCTTATGATGCGGGCGCACTCCGTCACAAATGCCTAATTGATAATGCGTTTTAATAAAACTTTTAGTTGCCTTTTGACGCGAATTTCAAAATGTCACGTAGCGCTTTTATATTTTTTTTCATTATTTTAATGTTTTGAAGTGTCATATTGAATAATTTTGCTGATATTTTATGTAATATAACGCAGATATAATTAAAAAAAAATATATAGTGAATATGATATAATAGTGAATTGTGTGCATTTTGACATTCTGCCAAAATTCCCAGAGAAGACATGAATTGGATATCAGCACCAAATCATGCTAACGACTGACTGAAAGACGAAGACTAAAGACGTGAATAATCAATAAATAATAACTCGACACTGGCACCAATAGCTCATATTATTGTAGCTCATAGCCATTAAATAAGAAGAAGAAAACTTTTAATGTATTAAATACCTTTTTTTATTATTAGTGTCGTTTTTTCTACAAACGTAAGATAATGCGAAGAATATAATTTTAAGAAAGATTTATATTTTGTTTTGTCAGAGAAGTATAACTATTAGCCCACTCAATTGGTGGTGAAGGGTTATACCAGGTTATGGGTTAACACACCGCCCTTCTGTCACCCAGAACGATTGAAGTTTGGGCAAATGGTGTGGTGATGGATTTAGAATACATTTCACCAACCTCTTTCTGCCTATGGGTGTCGTAAAAGACGACTAAGGGACATGATATGCAGATATTATATATGCTAGAGAGGGAAAACTCGATAGAAAACCCTATGCCAACCCCATCGCCTCCCATCCGCTGCTTTTGCTATCCAATATGCTGATTTATACTTTATAGCAGGTCGAATTAAGGTTTTATAGATTTTCCCTTTTAATTTATCCACAACCTCTATAGCGTTCTTCGATATTTATCAAATACACATTACAGATATCTCACACAAATATTATACAATATCACACAAGAACAAATATAAGACGGAAAGCAGGATATAATTTCAACTTGGTATTTTCTCTGAAAAGTAAATAATATTCTTTTAAACAGAGTTTCTCAAATTATTCTATTATTTCGAACTTTTTGCACACACCAACATCTAAATAATTACAAAACATTCTTGATAAAATTTAAACGCTTAATTATGACTGAAAAACTCGCTATTTGAACAAAATTTTATAAATTACACCAACTAAGCCCAATATATGACTAGTGGAATGTTACCTTTATCCCTATGTTTTCAAATAAACTATAACATTGTTTGTTTCTTGTTCTGTCAAAAATGAACGAAATAAAGAAGTTAAGTTGCACCCCTAACTTGCACCTTATGACTATAGCTCAGAGATAAAGCCTTACTTCACGGGTGACTTATTTTAGAAGGTGAGCCACGCCGCCAAGCCACGGGAAAAGTCAACAGGATTGCTACCGGCACCACCAGTGCCAGTCAAGCACCAGGGCCAAGTATTTCTAATAAATCCAGATGCTGATGGTAACCGAATTGACTATGATCATAGCGCCAGTGGGAGGAATTATGTAGAGCCCATGAAACAATTAGGCCCTCCGTCTTGCCCAGGGCTATTCTCGACCCAAGCACCTCGATCCGCAGGGCACCTCGTGCCGTCTCTTCTAGCGTACCATTCCGACTTATGAGTACATCGGCATTGCAAATGACGTCCAGCTTGGATGCCGGCAGCCTCCCTCCCTCTCAACGTCCAGTCGTAAACCTATATGCCTAAAATATATTCTAGGTATGAAGAATTTACAAGTGGAGTTCGTCGATTGGATTAGCCTTACAATTTTAAGCTTAAAGCTACTTTCACTACATAAACACTATATTTTCGATTATAAAATAGTAACACTTTAGCTAAAATATCTAGAAAATCATTATTTTATTAAATAAACAGATTTTCTTTCTTATATTTATGATGGGATGTAATTTAATATACAGAATTAAAAGTTTGAGAAAATTATAAAGCAATAACGCTAACCGAATTTATGAACTCAGAATGTAAGAATAATAAAATCACTGAAGCTTGAAAGATAACACTTTTGAGGTTCCACAGATATTTTGTATACATATATTTACAATGACAGCTCAATAATACATTGCTCGTTTCAAAATGGAAATGACTAGAAACCTTAAATTTGGTCTTGTGAATATGGAAGATACTTAATCACTGATTGACTCGAATGAATAATGTACTGTCTAACGTTGTACATCGGTTGAATACTTATAATTTAAATCTCAATCAGAAGAAAATCCTTCCATCCATAGTGGTTAAGGGCAATAATGACTGCTATAGTAGTTAACTTCTGATCGGGTGCCGGTGGATTTAGTCCAGACATAATCATTTGAATTATTTGAATTAAGTAAAAATTAAAAATTAACATTTGAATTAAGTAAAAATTAAAAAAAAAAAATAAAAATAATGAACAAACCTGTTGAGGTTCTTGCCGGATCTTCTCAATAGCGGTCGCTTTCGAATCCGGTGCTAGTTTATTGGATTAATTTAAGTTAATAATGGTAAAACTGACAATATGTAACTGCCTTCACGAGTTTTATAAAAAATAAATAATTTGATATTATCTCAAAATAGGCTATATGATCGTCTTTCTGCCACAGGTTTCGACAGTCCTATAAGGGAATGACTTTTTAACAGCGTTTATCGTAGCGTTACCATAACCATTAGCACTGAGACTGATTAAATACATCCCACAAAACAATTCGTGATTGGACATAATACTAAATGAAACATAAATTGAATGTGCTTATTATAAAAAAAATTAACACGCGTTGAGTAATAAATCATTGTGTCGTAATGGGCTTTAAAAACATACAATTAACAAACACACGTAATATCAGACTAAACAGTCATTTTTGGTCTTCACAAAGGACAGTTCTAAATGCGGATCGAACTCTGATGCTCAGTATAAAAGATCGCTACTAAAATTTCGACGCGATCTATGCAGTCATTTGCTTTAATATTTGAAACCATACTATCATTAAAATATGATCATATTATACAGCAATAACTTTTTAGGAATTAAACCGCTAAAACCTTTAACTTCTACTCGTTCACCTACGGTTCTAGTAATATTGTTTATATAACAAATAAAAGCTATTACAATGGCAGGAAAATATAAGCTGCTTAAGTATACAACTACGCAATCATCATAGCTTTATTACCAAGTGTTTCCATTAATAACGAAATCAAACAAGGTTTTCGGACACCTGCTGAGAATCATATTGTTTATCTAGCCTGAAATAATAAGGATGCTTATAATTGGTCTGCTCTAGATAAAATAACTAACGAATAAACTTAAACACTGAAGATGAGCACAAGCCTTTATATTATTTTTAAGCTTTTCTCAGACGACACTAAACGCCTAGTTACAGAAATTAGCATGTGCTTGAAATATAATTGGATATTCCATCAATACCCTTGAAAATTTATAATTAAATCATCGTAGAAATAGATATTTAAATAAAATTAAAGCACTCGAAAATATGTTTTTAAATGTTATAACATATATGAATATTTTCATTACACATATATTTTCATGTTACAATAGTAAAAAGAAATTGTTACTATTTTGACTTTACTGACTGGCTTATGAGCTCTATTTGTTAAATCAAAATGCAACAGCATTGCAAATTAGGACCAAACCATGCAAATAATTAAAAACATTAGAAGTTAGAAACGTAAACATTTGATGATGGTTTATTTTAATAACGTACACACTTATTAAGAAAGGACCTTACGTTCATCCATAACACCAAGGCAATGTTTGTATGGCAAGAAAATACCGTATCCATTTTTTTCAAATTAAGCACAAATACTGTTCGGTTCAGTTTGGTTGTTTCGGAATTTATTAAGTTTCATCATCTCATCATTAACCTGATTTTATTCCAATTAATTGGGATGGACTCAATATGTATTCTTCTTTCATGGTACATATTGGCAATGTAATTGTTGATTAGGCGGCATTAGGTGGAGTTAGCTAGTGTTGCCCAAAAAAGTCTTGGTCTTGCGGTCTTGGTCTTGGTCTTGCGAGAAATGCGAGACCGAGACCAAGACCAAGACCGCTTAATTTTTGCAAAACCAAGACCAAGACTGGCCCTGCAAGACTTGAGCAAGACCAAGACTGAGCCTGCAAGAGACTAGAGGTCTTGCATTTAATTCAAATCACCATGTCAGCTTATATACGGTTGAGCTCGTGTCTTCTACATAATAGGAGGGCAATCGGCCGTAGCCGGAGGGGAATCGCCACGGTGATCGGCCGTGTTGTTACAGGGTTTCATGTCAAGCTTTTCTTCTCTTGCACTGATGTTATATATTATAGCCCTTTTTACATGCTTACATATATCCTAGCTGAAGTTTTACATGCTTACATATATCCTGTCTATACATACCTATATAATGCGTAAAATTTAAGGCATAAACTCTTAGACACACATTTTTATAATCACTATAACTTTTATGTTATATTGTTTTTGTGTAATATACATTCTAATTATGATCTATGACCGTTGAACTACAACATACTCGAACAGTTGCCCCATAACCTGATACACCCTGTGTATGTAACATATGTGCAAGAGAAGTGAAACTAAAAATAAAAGCCTATAACAACATGTCTAACCATCGTGGTATAGTAGATCAATTTTCCTCTTACTGAAAGAAAGCTTAAGCCCAGCAGTGGCACTTTTATGAGCTGTGACGATGACGACGAATATCATACATTTGGTGACCCTCTTCATAGGCATATTACCTATTAAAAACTATTATTATCTATACTACTACCTACTTATTATAAATCGGATGAAATTGTATATTTGAATGCCGTAATCCCAGAAAATACCAGTTGTATTTCAAAAGAATGTTATTTTGTCAGATAGTCTGTTTATCCAGAAAAGTTTTAGGCTCTAATACATAACACTGCGACATATTGGTAAATTGGTCTGGAGCAGTGTCTATTAAGGTTAACAAATCGGACAAAATTTTGAAGCAATAGCTGTCAAGCGTTGTCCGTAGTAGCCATTGTTACGGTAACTTTCTACTTAGATAACAAAAATTGTGATTAAAGTATGTAGGTATGTTATGGATATTACATATAAATAGTGAAATTATTTTTAACGCCAGGGGGCGATATGGGTATTTAAACGAAATAATAGCATTATATGGATACGTGAGTCAAGCAAGCGAAGCTAGTGGAACATCTAGTATTAAATATATCTAGAGGCAGGTAGGTAGAATTATAGGTATAAATATCATCATTAACATATCCCTCTTTATTGCGCAACTGTTAGGTATGGCGGATCTCTTGTAATGCAGCATGACTCTTTGTCCTTGTAGATGTATACGAGTAAATATGTCGAATAGAACATAGCTCTGTGAACATGCCGAGATCTATAGTTTCAAAATAAAACAAGTACCTATTCTAATTAAATAAGTACTTATAAGTCGTAAATTTGTAAGTATGCATAGGTACCTAAGTTAGTGCGCGGGTAGGTCACTCTTTATCTGAACCATAACCCACCCGTACCCACGTCGCCTCGTTATTGGTCCGACCACCGGAGCAGGGTGACTTGTCGTCAGTGGTCAAATAACTCCGTCGCTTGCCAATCAAATTAATTTTTCTTTTTTTGTTGGAAAGGGGGAATGTTAAATAACATAAAATTTATTGTATCAACTGCCCCGTGTGGTGCCGTCTTCAGAAAACAGGGTCGAAATTCCTTCCTTTGTCATAGGAGTAGTAACTCTGTCTAATGTAATACCAGAATAGGAGAGTAATTTTCCCCAGTGGTAAGGGTTATATTCAATAGTGGACTATAGGCTAGCAGATGGATAGATAGGATAGGATGATATTTGATTAATTTAGTTGGATTTTTCATTGCCATGATAAATGACTGTTACGTTATTCCAACTGCAAGACTTGCAAGACTTTGCGAGACTCTTGCTGCAATACCAAGACCAAGACTCGAGTGTGCAATATCAAGACCAAGACGAGACCAGGTGTGCTGCTGCAAGACCAAGACCAAGACTGGTCCAAGTCTCGTCTTGGTCTTGCATTTGGGCAACACTAGAGTTAGCCTTAGGTCGATATATAACTTTTAGTAGTCTTTTACTATAGTAGGTATATCCACCAGCAATCTAAGAGTATTTGTAATAGCCACTATACAACAACTCAATTTTTGTCCACTTAAGGTGTATTAAATTTTAATATGCGATATTTTAATTAGATTTTTTATAGAATTAAAATTAACACAAAGAAGTAGTTTTTTTTTAGTACTAGATAATGTTTTACTTTTGTGACATAAAGACGGATTAAAATAAATATTTTAAGAATCCTTAGACTACTGGTAACTAAACGTGTAAAATAGAGGCTATATTTTGTTTTAATATTATACATCTTACAAGCCAAATAATGAAAGTCTTATTTAATGGAGCCATCATACGTGATGTCATGAGCAAAAGCTAAGTACCTGTACATAAATCGAAGTTGTATTTCATCTATGAATAGTATATTCTTTTCATATCGGATTAATTGCCTGACCATTCCTACAAACAATGAGAATAACAGACAAGCACTGTCAATGATCTTATTTATCTGGCCTACTTTGAATAGAATAGAAACTTGATCAATTATTCCATTTGTGCAAATCTGCGATTTACGAGAGAGATATTACATCGAAAGAATGGGAATGTTAATAGACAATCGAGTAAGTTGTGAGCACTCTGCAATAATTTATAGGGAACCTACCAAAATACTATAAATTAAGATAAGATCTATACAAACAAAGGTGAGAATAGTGAGGCAATTAATAGTGTTTGTTTTTAGACGATTGGTCGCCCCCAATTCCGTTGGATTCATATTTTTTTCCTGAGAAGAAAACATTAGATATATCAGGAAGATATAAATCACTTCTTGTGAAAACCTTTCTGTAGATTGAATATTTACAGATATAAAGAACAAGTCAAATGTAAGTTAAGTTTTACTTTTTAAATCATATTATTATTATCAGTGTTTTCATTAATTTATTATTTGCAGTAATGCCGAAAATTACGTTTAATTTTGAGAATCTGAAAGACTTTAATAATATTTCGACTATCAAAATTTTACATCATGTTCTCGTACGTATCTTGATACATACGCAATCGTTTGGTGTTCCCACGTTGTATGTATCCCCACTGTATTTAGAATATAGTCTTATACTGAAAAAAATTCTTTTTGTACAACAATCATATTATTATCAATAATTATTTTTTTAATGATCATGCGCCCTTTATAATGTGAAGCCATAATAATTACGTTTACATTATTCTTATAATTAAGTCCTTTTTTCTTTGGGGGGGTGGGTTGCGATCGGCACGCTCCTCGCACCACTCCATCCGGGGCGACAGAGGGGCATAAGCACGCACACCCGCAACCCACCCACAATGCACGTCGCCTACGTCGTTGGGCCAACCACCGGAGCAGGGTTACTTGTCATCAGTGGTCGGCCCGACGGAATACCCCCTATTTGGGGTACCCTCCCATCGACCGACGTCCTCCCCGAGGGAGTCGGTCTTTCCTCACGCGGTCAGCCCCTCGGCGGGTGACGGACTAATTCCAAAACCAACGGCCTGAAGTAATTTTTCATTCCGTATAAATTTCACTGTTGAGCCCGGACCTCCTCCACAATAGAAGGAAAATTGATCTACTAATTCCACACTGATCAGCCTTGTTGGAACATGGTTTTAAATTAAGTTTTCTTTCTCTTACGTAGATGTTACCTGCATATATCTCTTAGTCGTCTTTTACGACACCCATGGACAAGAGAGGCGGTGGTTAATTATACTCTTATTCCGTAAACACCCAGAAATATAATTACTGCTACATTATTAATTGACGCATGATTTAAATGATAAAGGAATTGAATTATAAGTTCTATATACATATAAACAAAAAATTTCAACCAATTAGAGTTGTTTATTGGGACTAATCCCACCACACATTCCCACCATTGTAACTCCTGTAAGCCAGGATCCACAATGGTCTCCATAAATGACACCGAGGTTTGACCCTCAGGCAGTCCCGGGATATGATTTTAATTGTCTTGGGACCCGCAACAAATTTAATTAGAAAAGATTAAAGAGGAGGAGTTGGAAAGAGAGATTCCACTTCCCTCCCAGGCAAAGCGGGAGACAGGAAAACAAAATGACTAGTCAGCCAATAAGTAAACAGGAGTACAGCTACGATAGCGCAGCAGTACGGCACCACGGATACGGAAGAGCTTAACGGGGCCTATATGTGAGCGTTAAGATTGATTGCTACAGTAGGTATGGCAGAAACGCATGAACGCACGGAAATTTTCTCGAGTTGCTACAAGGTCCGTATAGTATACTACCCCACAGGTGACTTGCAAACTGTTTAACATAAGGTTACGCTCGTTTCGCCAGAGATCACACTCCCAGAGAATGTGATATGCTGATTGTTCATACTCGTGGTCAGATGTGGAACATTGACATAATGGTGATGGTACGAGTTTAAAAGAAAATAATTTACTTTTAAAGTTGCCATGGCCAGTTAAAAATTGGGCCACAAAGTGGTCAACCTCCAACCACACCTTCTCCAGGCGCTCCCGGATGCATGGAAAAAATAGATAAAGATGACGACCTTTCGATGATGAATCCCATCTTTCTTGCCATTCAGTTAAAAGTTCCTCATAAACAATGGATTGTGGTGCAAACAATCTAGCAATTTTATTTCGGTCGCGCGGTAGAAGGAAATCTGTATTCATAGTTTCCTTTGTGGTGTAATACATTGACGCTCGTCTCTGAATCTCCAAATCAACCGGAAGTACACCCGCGAGTACTGGTAAGGCCTCGGTACTAACCGTTCTATAGGCTTTACATAAGAATATTAGGGCCAATCGTTGGCTCTGTAGTAATTTAAGGCGAGCCGCCCCTATGGTGGCCCTATCGGCCCATACAGGTGCAGCGTAACAAATACACCCCAAATATGTGGCCATGTATATGGTTTTAAGTGTATTAAAACGAAGGCCCCAAGTAGATGTGGATATTCTAGTAAGCGCGTAGAAATTCCGTTTCGCTTTTTCGCCTACAGTTTTAATATGTTCAATAAATGAAAAATTTTTTTCTAAGACTAGGCCGAGATAGCAAACTGATTCTTTCTTTTTGACAGTCATATTATTGAATTTTATACGCGGCGCTGATTGTAAATGTCCTTTTAATAAAAGATGATATGTTTTTTGTGGTGCGAAGGCAAGCCGGTTTCGTGTACCCCAATCGAATATATCATTGAGGCATGTTTCCGCTAATTTCTCTAAACCATCCCTTGTGTTCGATTGTATAAGTAAAAGTCCGTCATCTGCATAGCCGATCAGTAGACAATTTTTCTGTAGAGGTAACTCGAGAAAATCGTCAAAACCTAAATTCCATAGATATGGACTTAATACCGAACCTTGAGGGCAGCCCATCGTCAGTGGTTTCGACACAGCATGGTGACCAAGTTTCAATTTAGTCGAGCCATTTAAAAAGTACGACTGTATGATTTGGTAGATATGACCATAGATATAACCATATAATATAACATATATAATATAACCATATAATATAACCATATAATATAACCATATAAAACCAAATATATATATATTTGATAGATATAACCAATTAGAGTGTAAATTAGTAAATATTTATATTAAAACAAACCATGTCATAGTAATTAGGGTTGTAGATGACTACATTTATAGTGAACCTATCACTACGAATCTGACACAGGATAATGATAGTACTCAACGAGATAATTGTAAGTTAGAACTTCTACTATTAATTTCTACGTCGAGTAAATATACTATAGAATCAAATTCATTCATTTCACCTCATATACGCCCCACTGCTGAACTCGAGCCTCTTCTATAGTGGGAGGGCTATTGACCTACTTATACCACGGTCAGGTGGATTAGTATAGTTTTAAATAAAACTACTTTACATCATAAGTCATCACTACAGACTTGTTAGACGTGAGACATCTTAGTCCACCCGTGACCATGAATGCTGCAAAGTGTTCGAAACGTCAGGCAATCAAAAATCAAATACAAACGCGATAAAATCCGTAAAGTAGTTTTATTTAAAATGCGTAATACTCGCGTAAACATCAGAAATCAGTTTGGATTAGTATAGTGTTTTATTGAGAGTGCTTATTCTCTCACATAGATATTTGAATATTGTAATCTTTTAGTCGTCTTTTACGACACTCACGAGCCAAAAACAGAGTGGTAAATTGTATTCTTACTTCGTCAACACACAAAATAGAAATATAATTATATTATTTCGAAAATCTAGATCACGTATATGTATTACTTTGTATATTTTGATATTGTAACTGATATGATTTATTACATTTATACATACGCTTTCGCTTCGATATTCTCTTATTATTAAGTGTAAATTCTCGGAAGAGTCTGACATTCTCTGAATTATATCCACACTTTATTGTTCGCAGCCCTCTTCAGAGTTTCACCTCATATACTATTACTGTTATCCAAGTTTAACGTTACTAAGTCCTTCGGTTTGTGACTTTAGGGTAATATTAGCATCTGTGAAGTGTAAGCGGTTGGAATATATTAGATGAGTTTCTTTATTAATAATAGTTGTGAGAATTATCTTTTAACATTTAAGGTGAGAAGTTATTGAATTTATTTTACGCTAGTCCTGGAAGGGACGCCCTGTTGCGTGTTAATATAGTTATTAAAACTCTCGTAACCTTGTTATTAAATGTTGTAAATTCTATCTGTCAGAAACTTTATATTAACATTTAGTATAATAACTATAAATATGGATATTACTTTACGAAGAGGCAAATTTGATTAACATAAGATAACTTCATCTCTTTTAATTGAATATAGGAATATACTGTCATTATTTATTAAGTATTAGCTGACCCGGTGAACTTCGTAACGTATTTTTTTCGTGAGTATTTATTTTGATAAATAAATTAATGAAATTCAAAACATTTGGATTATCAATAATTCTATTATAATAACACGTTTGATGAATTGAATGCGAATAACCCTTTGAATTATAAATTACCTACTGTAAATGTTACACGTTACGTATTTGATAAAAAAAAGGAGACGAAACCTGCCGTCAAAAGGCCGGACATGTATGCACGCAGCCTGGAGATCCGCCAGCCCTCGGAGTTAATTACGTCCATCTAAGGCGGTGAGGACAATCACCAATGAATATGGCTGCCTCCGCCAATTGGTCTCGATCCAGTCGACTTACAGCTCATCGCCGCAAAACGGGTGCTGCGACCGCCGTGCGACCCATGCAGGGCTACTAGATGATCCGGGACTCCTCTATCCAAATGCACCTATAGTCGGATAGGGTCTTGATTTCCTGCTGGACGTACAAGCTCCTCACGCGTGCTGCGATATTGGCGCTAGCGAACGAAACGAGACTAGACCACGACTAGGCACCGTATAATATAAGCGTTAACACAAAGTCCTCTGCGCGCTTCAAGCAGAAAACACTGCGCTCCTACAAATAAGCTGCCACCAGCCGCCTGAGGTATCGAGGTGTTTGCTTTTATCGTAGATGAATCTACGCATATGAAGTCACGGGCAAAAATTAGTAAGATAATAAACCAATACATACTGGTTGCATGCCTTACCTTCTCCCAATATGGGCACGCTTCTAGATGATGACTCCCTTAGGGTGGCAGTGGGTTTGCGTTTGGGGTGCGGAGTTTGTGAACCCCATGTTTGCATATGCGGTACGCATGTTGATGCGTCCGGTCTGCACGGCTTGAGTTGTGTGCGATGTGCGGGACGAAGGCCCCGTCATCACGCTATTAACGAGATAATTCGGCGGGCTTTCGTTTCCGCCGAGGTTCCATGCGTTTTGGAGCCCCCGGGTCTTTCTCGTTCGGACGGCAAACGGCCGGATGGCCTTACGCTGATTCCGTGGCGGAAGGGTCGGTGTCTCATCTGGGATGCCACATGTGTTAGTACTTTTGCGGCTTGTCATCTCTCCATCACCCAACAGTGCGCTGGGGGTGGCGCCGAGATGGCCGCAAGAGTGAAACACTCCAAATACGCTTGCCTGGAGTCGGCGTATGATTTTGTCCCTTTTGCTGTGGAGACGGCTGGACCGTGGGGCTCTGAAGCTAGGACACTGGTGCAGGAGCTTGGGAGGCGCCTGCGGGGAAAGGGGCGGGATCCGCGCTCTGGGTGGTTTATTGTCCAACAGGTCTCGCTGGCAATCCAGCGCGGTAACGCAGCCAGTTTAATGGGTACTTTTGGGGCAGGGTCCGTACGTAGGGTCATTTAGTTTTTAAGTTTGACTCGTGGCTTCCTTGTCATTTAATATTAATTGACTTGTAACATTTATTATATACTATATAAACTATTTTAGTGAAAAAAAAAAAAAAAAACTAATATAGCATAATGTATATTACAATAACAATGATAACAATATAAATACATACTTCTATGGCATTCCATGGATGGCTATAAATATTTATAAATGGGCTCTTATTTAAAAACTGAATTGAATATTTTCAACCCACTTATAGAGTGGGTTGAAAATATTCAATTCAGTATTACCCTTGAAATCGCTTTCTGAGAATTCCATATTTTTGAGGTATTTCCCAGTAATCATTTTCAACAGCAAATTCGAAGTTCAGGAACGTATACTTGATTAACTGATTGACTTCTCTATTACATGAAATTAAATATACGGGGTCAATTGAGGATGGATTACGCCTACCTTTTGAAACTAAAATATAAATAAAATGTATTAACTAAATTAAATACACCAAACCGCAATTGGAATTCAACCCCCGAGGGGTGAACGGCAGTAGCAAAGTTTCTATGAGGCGAAAAATTCTTCATCGATTTTCTTAAATTTTGCATAAATATTCATTATTCATCATTTTTTTCATCTTTCAACCCCTATACATCCTACTGTTGGTCTCGAGTCTCCTCCATTATGGGAGGGAAATTGACCTACTATACCACGTTAGGCAAACGTGTAGGTTTTAGTTTCGAGTTTCCTTCTCTTGCATAGATGTTGTATGCATTTTATAATCCTTTAGTCATCTCCTACGACAGCTACGGGTAAGAGAGAGGGTGGTGAATTGTATTCTTATTCCGTCACCACACGGAAAATACTCTTTAGTAAAAATACTCTTCAGTAAATATGGTATAAATAGCATTTGTCAATTTTTAGGGTTCCGTACCAAAAGGGTAAAAACGGGACCCTATTACTGAAACTTCGCCGTCCGTCCGTCTGTCACCAGGCTGTTTCTCAAGAACGGTGATAGCTAGACAGTTGAAATTTTCACAGATGATGTATTTCTATTGCCGCTATAACAACAAATAATAAAAATAAAATAAAATAAATATTTAAGGGGGGCTCCCATGCAACAAACTTGATTTTTTGCTTGATATCGATAATGGCAACAGGTAGGTACTTGTTCACCTAGTCAATGGTACGGAATCCTTCGTGCGCGAGTCCGACTCGCACTTGGCCAATTTTTACCTTGTAAGGGAACTTGGCGGGTAATGTGACTGAAACCGAAGCGAAGCGAGGGCGGGTTGTTAGTATGCATAGGTGGGCACAGTTAATCAAAAAGTTAACTTCGTTAATCGTTAATTCGTTAATTAAAATTTTAACTTCGATAATCGTTAAAGCGTTAAATTTGCGAAAATTGAAAGCAAGTTAAAGTTAACCGTTAAAAGTTAACCATTTAAAACTTATACTGCTTTTAGGCTGAGAGAAATAGTTAAATTCTACAGCATGTAACGGAATTATTTTGTCATGCATTTGTGCACACTAGCTTGAGACTTTTTTTTTTTTCTTACGTACATACACTTACACTTCTTCATACACATTCATAACTCTTCCACATACATTCGATACAATGCACCTACATTCTATTTTACCTCACTAGAATTAGATATTATGTTTTTTCGTTTTTATTATTTTGTTTTCTTTGTATAATTTTTGCTTTATTGATTTATATTACAAATGTTATTACATAATGTCAATAGTTCACCTACGTTACGGCGGAATACTGTTTCCTAAAACACAGGGACTAACCTAGTTTAGGATTCAGGGATCACTTGCATTGCCTATTATGCTTCAATTGTAAACATTATATTCTAATTGTAATGCGATGTTATGGCTTGTACAATAAAGAAATTATTATTATTATTATTATTTTTATTCTGTTATTTATCTCGGTTAACCGGTACTTTAACACTAATGGCACGGACCTAAGCCAAGTGGTCATTAGTGGAACTAGGGCCTAATTGAGATTGAGAGGTATTTATTGCTGATGATATATAATTATGTAACTGTGCATTATTTGAATCAATTATTATTATACACACGCTTCTGCGACTAGCCGCTATATCAAAAAAAATTACTGATTCTTTACAACGCTTTTTGACGTAATAATAATAATATAATAATAATAATTTTATTTCAGACCATGTCCATATAAAAAGCTTAACTATGTCTAGTACTAATTAAAATTAAGTTAAAATAAATAAATCAAAAAATTAAACTTTAAATTAAAATAAGTTAATAACCAGGTGGAGGTGAGAACATATCACTTCTGCTATTATCCTAATCAACAATGGAAGAATTCACAGCAATTGAAGAAGGCTCAGGATCAGTTTTCTTTTTCGCGGGGCGCGGCGGTGAGCGGTTTTGTCTCCTTTAGCGAGATGGCCGCCTGGCGGGACGACGTCCGCTGTGGCATCATTGTCCGTTGAGCAGTCCGGTTGGAGAGGCCTGGACACGATGTTTGGGCCGTCGATGTTTTCCGGCCGATGCTGATGGAGTGATTGTGTCGGCAACAAGGGATACTTCCCTTCCGACCGATGCAGGTATTTACAGGGCGTGGTAACTTCGCCAAGTATCTGCACACGGTCGTGAGAAAGGAGAGTATACCGTCCTGTCACCAGTGCGATTGCGATGAGGACACAGCACAGTACAGACACGAGGTGTGTACCGCGTGGACAAAGTAACACCTTAAAATCGGCGCAATCAATGGTGCCGACCTGAAGCTGCCAACTATCGCTAGGGCGTCAGGAACTAAGAAGTGGTCGCCGACTTCCGTGTGGTAGTTGTGTCGCGGAAAGAGTGGATCGTGCGCCGCAGGAACTCCTCTACGACACGGTCCGTCACCGGCGACTTGGGCTGCGCCGGCGTCGTGAAGCATACGAGCGTGGTGAGGAACTTAAAAGTTAATCCGTTAATAAAAATTTTAACTTCGTTAATTAACGATTAACGGATTAACGAGTGAATGCCCACCTTTGCTAGTATGATATAAATCTCTATACCTAATAACGATGACTTGTTGGACGTGAGACACAAAATATTAATCTCGTTATTACATACACAGGCAAATAAAGATATATTGAGAAAACAAATACTGAATTCTACTTTTAATTCATTCATCACAGCTCACATGCGTCCCGCTACTGGGCGTCCCCCATAGTGGGAGGGAAATCGACCTACTATAACACGCTGGTCGGGTTAGTATAGCGTTTTATTTCGAATTTACATCTTTTGCATCGTTGTTATAAGGCATGTTATATCCCTTAGTCGTATTTTACGTCACCCATGGCCAAGAGGATGTTGAATAGTATTCTTACTCAGTCGCCACAAGGCATTACGACTTTTAATTAAAAGAGTTAAAACTTCAGCGTTAACCAGTAAAATAATGCAAATAATTTCCATTATCAAATGTCAGTAAAATATCGGTATCGGTAAAATAGCTGTTCAACTTCAAGTTTGATTGAGTATCAAATCTGGAAATGTCAATCAATCTAATTCCCTGAATAACAGAGAATTAAACAATAATAGTGCCTAAGCCTTTGTTTCTAGTTTGTAGTTTGTATACCAGTCATTGTGATTAATACGGGAGCTGTTGTTACTGTTTATCAAATGAATTAGAGTAAGAGAGATTAATCTTACGCGGTCATCGATTCTATTTTAGGCTATGGCTCGATGCCATAAATAGTGGATAGGTTCCAATATATTTGTATTTTTTTTTCTGTGTAGTGTGAGGGGTGCTAAATTGTATTGTTATTCCATCACCACACGAAAAACGTATGTAGGTATATCTGGATTGGGCCTATTAATTTTAACTTTTAAAAGTACTCTTTTTCACTCCATTTGGTGACATAGTAATATTCCAATGGTTACAAAGCTTTCGGTTTCCACGGATATCGCTAAAAAAATTAAGCCGTTGACAATTTTTTAAGACAGGGAAAACTATATATAATAAACATTCAATGGAATGAATAATATAATAAACATTCAGTGGAGAGAATGGATGTAGATGGAAAAAGGGTAAGAG
Organism: Lymantria dispar; assembly: GCA_032191425.1. Classification (NCBI taxonomy): domain Eukaryota; kingdom Metazoa; phylum Arthropoda; class Insecta; order Lepidoptera; family Erebidae; genus Lymantria; species Lymantria dispar. Next base: position 22,430,244 of record CM063454.1, on the reverse strand, counting down.
AAACCCGCAACGCAAATTATTTCTTGTCTTATATAAATATTTTATCAAATAATAATTTTAGTATAATACAATCACTTTAAATATTTAAGAAATAACAATATCTTCTTTTGTTTCAGATATTCATTTGTATTTGCCACCTAACTTCCTATAATCAAGATTTAAGCGTCGTCGGTGAGTGTTAATTTGTTCATTCCACACTAAGTTATTATAGTTCATTCATGCATATTAATAAACATACAACTAACGAAAACACCTAACCACCATTTATGGATCACTTAAAGAATTATACTGTAGTAGAATCAAACACCTTTCAGCAGAATGTCAATATTCAGATCATTAGGTTAGTTGATCCTTCAAATTCATCATATTTACTACTAGCAACCCGCCTTCGCTTCGGTTTCAGTCGCTACCCGCGGCGTAGTTCCCGTTCCTGTGGGAATACCGGGATAAAATATAGCCTATGTTACTCCCTAATATGATAGCTTTCCATTGGTGAAAGAATTTTTGAAATCGGATCGGTGGTTTAAGCGTGAAAGCGTTACAAACAAACAAATATCCTTACTGTCGCATTTGTAATATTAGTATGGATTGTCCTTCTGTTAATATCTCGTTGTCTATAAGGAGTCGTCGTGACATGCTTTTTTTTCTATAAAAATATGGAAGTTTTTTTTTGGGGTGGGTTACGGTCAGCGCACCCGCCGCCCGACTCCGTCCAGGGCGACAGAGAGGCGGCGCGCGGCCCCATAACCTACCCGTGGCACGTCGCCTTCGTCATTGGGCTGACCACCGGTGCAGGGTGACTTGTCATCAGTGGTCGGTCCGAAAAAATATGGAAGATGAGATATTCTGAAAGGTTTTTTAAGTGGCGTAAGAGTTGCAGTGAGTGGTTTTTGAATGAGATAATAGAATTTCTAAATATTCATAAAAGTAATATTTACATATACATTTCTGAATAAGAATACCTAACCTCTCCCTATTTTGCCCGTGGATGTCGTAAATGACACCTAAGTAATATAACAGGTAATATAATACAACATTTATGTACCTAAGTAATTTAATACAACATTTATGCAAGAGAAAGTAAACTTGAAATTAAACTCTATACCAACTTGTCTGACCAGCATGGTATAGTAAGGTCAATTTTCCTCCTATTGCGAAGGAGGCTCGAACTCAGCAGTCGGACGTATATGAGCTGAGATTATGATCATCATAATGATCGGAATGAATACTAATTTAATAGAATTACTAATAATTATAGATAAATTAAGACTTATTTAACAGAATTACTGTACTTTATAATTTTCATGCGTCCATTTTTCATGCGCCTATGTGTGTTAACGATTACCGTTGCAAGATACAATCTTTTTATTTTTTTTAATAATTCATAAGATTAGTTTTGTTTTGATTAATTTTGTTCATCAAACTCACAACTATTTTAAAGATAATTCTAAATAAATTTTCAACTAAAAGAGTCAACTACGCTATAAAATACATGTTGATTTTTTATATTTTTGTACTCGGTTTTTAAAGCCCCTTTGTTTTGATATCCTACTCTCATCATACATCATTTCAGCTCAAATATGTCCCACTGAGGGGATTATATAGGCCCCCACAATGAAAGTCGAATTGACCTATATTACCACGCTGATCAGACGGGTTGATACAAGGTTATATTTCGAGTTTTCCTTATCTTGCATACATGCATAATCCCTTAGTCGTCTTTTACGACACCCACGGGCAAAAACTGGTGAATTGTATTCTTACTCCGTCACCACACGGAATATTTGATAATTATAATAACATTTTTCCGTGTGGTGACGGAGTAAGAATACAATTCACCACCCCCTATCTTACCCGTGGGTGATCGTACGAGACGACTAAGGGATATAAAACGCATATAACATCTATGCGAGAGAAGGAAAACTCGAAATAAAACCCTATACCAACACGTTTGACCAGCGTGGTATAGTAGGTCAATTACCCTTCCATTATGGAGGAGGCCCGAGCCCAACAGTGGGACGTATATGGGCTGAGATGATGATGATGATAATAACATTATATATAACTAGCATCCCGCGCTAGCTTCGCTTCGGTTTCAGTCGCCTTACTCGCGTAGTTCACGTTCCCGTAGGAATACCGGCATAAAATATAGCTTAAGTTACTCCTTATATAGACAGCTACCTGGTAGTAAAATACTATCAAAATCTGTCTCGTCGTTTTGATGATTACCCCAAACGAACAGAAAGACAGACAAAAATTTTTGAACTGTATTTTTGGAATAGGTGTCGTGCAAATAACTGTAACTGAACATAAAAAAGCCCAATATTTTGACTTTACAAAAAGACACTTAAATTTTATTTATTTGTATAGATAATATTATTATTATAATATTAAATTGTCATTCATTACTTATATCTTTTTATCAAAACAGCAAGACTTGTATATACCTGAAATCGGTTTTTGATAACGTTAAGAAAACCAAAAATCGTTAGGAAACATTACGTACATATAAAAATAAAATAACTGCTATACTAAAGGACTGTCATAAACGAGAATATCCATAATATCGGTAAAAAAAACTCAAACGTACGTCACGTAGGAGGCAACATTGTTATTATGTAAAGCTTTTTGAAATTACTTTTACTTTGGAGCGTGTTATTGAAAGCTTAAATGCGTAACGAACTTTATGGTAAACAAGTTTTATTATTTGGCAGGCTTCGAATCGAGACTGACTCAGCTAAACCTAATTTAGGCCACAACTCAGGCCTGTGAATGATGGCAGTCTGAACATTTCACTACGATTAACCTTTTGAGTTATACTCCAATAGTTACAATAAATTATGTACAATGTCATAAATTAATTATTGAAATGAAAATATATTTTATAACTCTTCTTTTAAATAGTAGAATAATTTAAATATTTATAAAAATACAAAAGAATAATGTGAGATTAATATATATTATATACTAGCAACCGGCCCTCGCTTCGCTTCGGTTTCAGATGCCTTACCCGCGGTGCGTTCCCATTTCCGTGGGAATACCGAGTAAAATATAGCCTATGTTACTCCCCGATATAATAGCTTTCCATTGGTGAAAGAATTTTTTAAATCGGTTTGGTGGTTTAAGCGTGAAAGCGTAACAAACAAACAAACATCCTTACTTTCGCATTTATAATATTAGTAAGGAGTTTGTTAAGATTAATATACAAAATTATATAACAACTTATACAAAAGTGGAAAAGTGTAAGACTCTCCTACGATTGACAGCGACTCGCGCTCACAAAAGTTGTCATGCTTAATTTGAAAATATGTGCATCATTATCATCATCATTAGCTCAACCTATCCCACTGTTGGACTCGGGCCCCTTCTATAATGTAAGAGAAATTAACCTACTATACCGCGCTAGTCGTATTGGTATAAAGTTTATGTCGAGTCTCTTTTGCATAGATATTGTATGCATATCATATCCCATATTCGTCTTTTACTACACCCATAGATAAGTGGGGGGTGGTGAATTATATTCTTACTTCGTCACCACACGGAAAAGTGTTTATGTATATATGCATACATTAAAAACATACGTATTTATGGATAGAACTATCCTTATCAAGCAGCCACCAAGTTTATTAAGTTACCTTATTATACAGTAATAATTTGACCCGTGATGAACCCTTCATAATTTAGTAAATTAAATACAACTCGCGTATACTTAATTTAATTATAAGAGAATAATTTCCACTATAAATTAACTAAATATTTACCTTCAAATCATATTTAAGTAAGTATTTTTAATAATACCCTGTATCAATATTTTGGTAGATAATAGCAACATAACAAGAGTACTTAATACTTTGAGCAATAGGTATATTTAGTCATGTTTAGAATAGAAATTAACATAGAATTTCAGAATTACCTACGGCATTATTTAGGCATAAGTAATTTACATACTGTTTGAATAAAATGTAATGATTCTGTTGTCTATTCAATATCAAACACGATTATATGTATTTTCGAATGTCTAACATAATACAATTTTTAAATATTGAAATAAACGAAAACGCCTAAATTGGTATTTCATAACATTTTTTTTAATATTGAAATAAACATAACCAGTAGGTATTATAAATTTCGATTACGAATCCAACTCGGCTGGGCAGCGTTTGGGAGACTTAAGAGGATCGTCTCGTCCAATATTCCGCAGTGTCTGAAAACAAAGGTTTATAACCATTGTGTGTTACCAGCGATGACTTACGGCAATGAAACGTGGTCTCTAAATGTTGGCCTCATAAAAAAGCTCAAAGTCTCTCAGCGTGCTATGGAGAGGGCTATGCTCGGTATTTCTCTACGTGATAAAATCCGGAACACGGAAATCCATAGAAGAACGGGTGTAACCGACATAGCTCGCAGAATTAGCACGTTGAAATGGCAATGGGCAGGCCACATCGCTCGTCGAACCGACAACCGTTGGGGAAGAAAGGTTCTCGAGTGGCGACCACGAATCGGACGGCGCAGCGTAGGACGACCAACTAGGTAGACTGACGACATTCTCAAAGTCGCAGGGAACCGTTGGATGCAAGTGGATGCAGGACCGTTCCGAGTGGCATTCTCGTGGGGAGACCTAGTCCAGCAGTGGACGTCTGTAAGCTGATGGATGGATGGATTATAAATTTGCCCGTGTGGTGACGGAGTAGTTATACAATTCACCACCCCCTCTCGCGAGTGTTGTAAAAGACAACTAAGGCATTAAATATGCATATAACATCTATGCAAAACAAGTAAAACACCAAATAAAATCCTATACTAACACGTCTGACCAGCGTGGTTGTAATAGATTAATTTCCCTCCTACTGTTGAGGCAGCTCCAGCCCAACAGTGGGACGTACATAATCTGAAATGAATGAAAATGAATATTATAAATATGAAAGTAAGTTTGTTCATTACGCTTTCACGCTAAATCTAAACTAAACTGATGCTAAATGAAAAACTAATTTATCAGCAAATAACATAGACCATGATATTTCTACAGCAACGGTAGTTTTTATTAACTCTTTCAGTGATGGAAAATACAGCCTTGTGTTACTCGCTGATAATGTATATTAGCGAGTAATATAGGCTGTATTTTAAATCGATAGTATCACAATAACGGGAACTATGCAGTTAAAACCACTAGAGTTTAGTTGATGTTAAATGATGTATATAACGAGGAGAAGTGCATAAAACTGAAATTTCATATATTAATGGCTTAGAATAATAACGTATAGAAGGATAGTGTCAATACTTCGAACTTTCAAAATTTGAATCTAAAAATACTAATGGCGCGCAGACGATTACACACGTACACACGCACACCACTATACAAATTATGAAATCAAATTTTGTTTTTATTAACATAAATCGTCGAATTACCTTTAAAAGTAATGTTAATAATCTTTTTATATTTTTCAACTGTGTTGTGACACTATTTGAATGCACAAACCGTCATAATTACCTATTTATTTTTTAAGAGTTGCGTACGTTCGTGCAGTACAATGACTTGTACATTACGGAACGGTTCCGGTGTAAGCTCCATTAGGCTCCAATTGAAATGCCTCACTTTTTGTGCGTGAACTTACCTTTTATACGTTATTATTCTAAGAATAATGGATTAGAAATGCATTATATTCATTAAAAAAGGCATTACGCACACTACAACGCTATCGCTACATACACATACCCGTTTGTGTGTGTTGCGTAGCAACGCTTATATACTTTTGTTTACGGTTAAAATCTCTGGTCGAACTGAATGTCAAACAATCGTAATTATGATGACAATGTCTAATAGACATTTGTACTTATATATTAGTTATTATAGTCCATAAAATATAGCTTGATCTCTGTGACAGATGTCAACGAAACCAACGAAGTAAATTTAAACGAGCGCCATGTTTACAATTTCAATTTTGTATCAAATATATTTTCATTATTTTCGTGCCAGTTTTATTGCAACTGAATTGCAATATATTGTAAATATAAATATATTAATATTCATGCCTAAAATGTACCTCATACGTACTGAAATACCTATACTCCGGCCGCTCTGAGTTGGCGTTCCTGACACATGTCAATTCGTCATAACTAGTGATGTACAATAAATAACATTCATTATATTTAATAACGTTATTTATTGCATTCATTATGCTTATTTATTAAATTCAATATAGATTTTGTTAAATTTATAGGAATTATTTCGCATGTTTTTTTTAAAAGTGCCTTCATCTTTTTTATGCTATACGGTGAAGAAGTATTATGGCCGGCTCCATAATCTTTAATTTGAGCCCAGATTAGCTCTATAGTATTGTACTGGCAGTGGAATAGGGGAATCCCGAGAACGCAATAAGCGTTCTCCAGAACCAACTCATCTAAAACATAACGAACGTATGCTGGCTTATGGTCATTGACTAATTTCATCAACTCTGCTTTTAGTGTAGACATATTTTCGTCATTGCCACGTCTTTGCAGCTACCGATTCCTCTTTTTATTTTGGTAGGTGCTTTATTTAATTGCGTGGATGATTAGGGGTGCTATCCATTAACATAACTAAAGGCTCTGGGAGGCCAGGTAGCAACACATCCTGGAACCACTCCTTGAATGCAGTCGCATTCATTTCTTCGTGGTAGTCATTAGTAGTTTTTGACTCAAAAACCAATAAACCGTTTTGCACAAAACCGTACTTTGCACAACCAGCGTGGCATATTCTGAGTCGTGTTCCTTTACCCATTGGCACTTTCGACGATGACGCTTGAGTGTCATTTGTCCAAGAACGAGAAAACGTGTGGTTGGGGTTTAGCCTTATCTCGTCGATGAAAGCGTTATTGTCCCAATTATCAGTATTTTTCGCTTCTTTCAAAAAGTTAATTGTTTTTAAAATTATGTTATTCCTTTCTAAAAGAATTTTCCAGAAGAAACAAATCAGCTGCTTTCAAAGATCCTAGAACCGATGACCTAATAGGTCATCGGTTTCATTAGGTATTCACTTCTGGGATAATAACTGCTATATATATGCTTCCGTGTGATGACGGAATAATAATACAATTCACCATCCCCCTTTACTGCCTGTGGGTGTCGTAAAAGACGATTAAGGGATTATAATATGCATACAATATCTAAGCAAGAGAAGGAAATTCCGAAATAAACCCCTATACCAATACGTCTAACTATCGTGGTGCAGTTGGTCAATTTCCCTCCCATTGTGGAGGAGGCTCGAGCTCAGTACTTGGATGTTTATGAACTATGGTGAGTGATGATAAATGGATGTGATTCCTTACAGCATCAGCCTCAAAGCTATCATTGTCTGTTATAGGTTCATTTCTGCATTTCCTTTTTTGGTATTCGTAAAATATTTTCTCCAGTGCCCGAGGAGCCGAACTTTTCTGTATTAATATTTGTTATTGTCCGTTCGCTTATTCTAAGCGCCTGAAAGATGCGCTCTTGTCTTGTTATAATTACGGGGTCCGCCATTTTGTCTTTCAAGCTCAAGGTAATATTGAAGCTTGATAATTAGTTCTTGTGTTTCACTTTTCAATATTTAACCGTGTTTCGGCAATATTATTTTGCACCGAAAGTGCAGAACAGTAATATTCGATACACAACAAAAGTCTAGATTAGCGCAGAGGCTGACCTCTTACTCATATAACAAGGAGAATCACTCAAATACACAACAATAACAGTCACGAGAAAATACATATTGAGAAACACCGGAGAACGTGGTCTATGCGCGCGAGACGACAAGAAATGACTCTTTGTGACTGTCATAAAATGGCGGTCCCCACAACGCTATTACGGGTAGCCATTTTTCACTAGTAATATAAAGTAGTAAGTCAATTTATTTTAATTTTTTTTTATAGATGTGATTCTTATCACGATATTTATTTTCTTAAGTTTTGATTGGGTGTACCTTTGTCGTATTACTAACTTTATTAAATAGTAAATACATTATATATTATTAAAATAAAATTATAACGTTTTATTAATATTATACCGCCAGATTATATTAAGATTATAAAAGTATGCGATTACAATTGTCTCGTTATTTTGTCCCATCAGTACAAAAACAAACATAAGACAAAACCTTGAAACAGGGCAGTTTGACATGTTTTGATTTTTAAAACTATTATTTTTATATCTGTTAATTGAGTAATTGTTAATAATTTTAGCCGAAAATTAATACGTTTATTGTAAGTTGGCATAATTATTAAATTTTTAATGTTATTACTCGTTAATAAGGTAAATATAAGATATTTAAAATTGTGCCGTAAATAGTACGTCAGTTCAAAGTTACATCGCCCATTCTGTCATGTCCTGTCAGGAACACAAACTCAGAGCGGCCGGCTTATAGTAAACATTTTATAGATAAATAACATTTACGCACGTACAATGTCATACTGGACGGAAAATAAAAAAGAGATGAGCCAGTCGATGTACGTAAATCGATAACCGATCTTTATTAAATTATTCTTAAAAGAAATAAAGCCAATACAGGACCTATATAAAACTTTCAACATATTTTTTACAATTAAAACAGACAGTTAGATTATAAAATACATAAATTGAATTAATTAAACATTAAAAAACTACTTTTCGTCTCAGAGTAAATGATAATATTATGTACGCATTAATGTCAATAAACGAAACATATTTATTCATAAAACAGTCGTAATTGACCGATTGGTCTAACGACTGTCCTTATTTTGGCAAATAATGACAAATTTTCTAGCAGAAACGTTCCAATGATGATGATAATAGAGACTTAAACCTCGATTGTACTCCTTTTGAATAATTTAAAATGTCAAAAAACAGTTTTTGCTTGAAATTAATTCAAAAAGCTTTTCATTGATTGTTTTTTAATTATAATAGAAAATCACAAAAGAGTTTTATCGATAAAAAATTACGGATTTCATCGTAAGCGTGACAGCGTCAACTGTTACAGAGATCATGCTATATTTTATAGAATTATGGCCGAATTTCGACCACAGGGCGACCACTAGTCAATATTAATTAATTTAGATTCAAAACTTAACCACAAATAAAATAACGATTGCACAGATAGCGGTTAAGATAGCTACCGTTCCAATTATTGTCCTTGCTAAGTTAGTTTGATTCCCACGCAGGGCAATAGGCAATTTGTGCGATCCGCAAATTATTGTCTCGAGTCTGGGCATAATTTGTGTTCATTAATTATGTTTGTATAATCCCCTGAATACAAGTACCTATTACTTCCTTACCACAGTGTCCTATAAATACAAACCAGAGTTCAGATAAATAATTAGCAAATGATTAATTCAGAGTTAATTCATCTAATAAGTTTACTTAATAAATTTCTTTTATTCTTAATAAGTGATATGTACCATAAATAAATGGAATTAAGTCCCACATAATATGTAACTGTGGTAGTCAGCATCAAGTCTTATTTATTTGCCGATAAGGGCAAGTGGTTACATAAATTCAATTATCTACGAGAAATATACTATGAAATAAATTTATTAACTACCGACAACGATGGTACTTAAGCTTAATTATTTATGATCCTCTTGGCTCTTATCTCGATTACCGACAACATCACAATTTGGTACTTGGCCAATTTACAGAAAATTGGATTAATACTAATCCAAAAAAAAAACTCTTTCTAGACCCATTGAGATTCGCTTTTTATACAAGAGGGAGTAAAATAAATAGCACTCGCTTATCACTTGGTAGCGTAACTATTTCCTTTCCAATGAAATATGTTTAATGATATTAATCTGTAATTCTTAACCAGTAGGTATAGTAGGAACAATTTGTATGTGAGATAAGACTTTTACCGTAAAACCTGTTGTCTTATAGAAACATATTAGTGAGAGTATTTCACATGGAAACAGTCTCAAAGTCCTTAAAAATACAAATCCAACCGCGTATAATATTGTTATATATACATCTCATTGTTACGCATGGGTCGCTTCTAGTTGAAATAAATTTTCCTAGCCAAACAGATTACCTATATCACGCTAGCCAGACAAGATTATTAAGATTTTTTTGATTGAGATTGTACCGGTACTCATTTTGGCCGAATCAAATGTTTACTTCAATAAGCTACTTAATAGCAACCAAATTTTTGCCGATAGGCGCAGTTAAAGCACGTCCTTTCAACTTTTAAACTTATGCAAAACACGCCCTTGACTAAATTTACCAAACTACAAACTAAAGGTGCTTAGTTTGGCTGTTCCCGCCTAAAAACTTTTTACAGACCACCAGCATAATATTTTGGGGAAAAACAAGCTTAATAATGATAAAAAATATTTTCCCGTTAACTAAACTTTTACAACGCATCGAAGCAATTTGGATTTTACTAATATGATAAAAAACACCAACAACCTTGAATTTTTGATAAGAAATATATTTTGTTAATTGGCCAAATTTTAATGATAGTAGAAATAACTGAGCCATTTTTTTTGTAATGATACTACTGTAACGTTACTAGCCCATAGTCACGGTACCTAGTAATTTTATTTTCTATTTGATCACTGTTATTGATGATAAAATTGTGGGTAAAGATAAATATTTTTTATTTTAAAACAATTAGTAATTTTCATTATCATCATGATGATGATGATGAAAATTACTAATTATTTCATTATTTTTTCATTTCAGCCCAGCTCATTCATTGCAGCTCACACACGTCCCACTGTTGGGCTTGGGCCTCCTCCACAATGAGAGGGAATTTAACCTATTATATCGTGCTGGTACGACATGTTTATTTAGGGTTTTATTTCGAGTTTTCCTTCTCTTGCACAGATGTTATGTGCATATTATATCCCAATATCGTCTTTTACGACATCCACCGGCAAGATAGGGAGTGGAGAATTGCTTTACCTTCGGAAATATATACTGCGCAGTACCGACTATGAATACTTCCAACACTTACATTACTCGTCGATTTCGTAAAGGACTACTAAAAGCTCTATATCGACGTGAGCGAACCTCATCTGATGCCGTCTAATCAACAATTACATTCCCAAGGAGGGTTGACTTCAGGCAACTGTCCGGTCATAAAACAATTGCTAAGACTTTCGCAATATGTTAGTACATATTGCGAAAGTTTTAGCAATTGTTCATAGTGAAAGAAGAGTAATGTCACACGTCGAGTATACCCTAAATAATTTGCATAAAATCAAGATAATGATGATTCTAAAATATATGTTTTAATATCTGGTTGTTTGGTATATATTTTTTTATTTTTGTCAAACTTATTTAGATATATATGAATAAAAAATAAAAATGATAAAATAATGACAAAATATCAAAAATTACAAAAAGAGAATAATAAGAACACCGAGATTCGATCTCACGCTGTTTGAACGCAACTGTACAACTTCGCAACTGAGCTATTGTCACTCTTGACGGCGATGGCGAAATTTGAATTCTCATTCTATTGACATTTTATGTCATTGTATTGATTAGCTAAAAACACCGACAAAACAACATTTTCTATAAATAAAACCTAGCTAGATCGATTTTTTGGCCTCGAAACCTCTAGTATGCTAAATGTCATGAAAATATCTACCCTTCACTTTAGTAATTTTATATAATATAAAGTATCTAGTGAATAATAGATATTTTGTTTTAAAAAGTTTAAGTAACATTTAATTAGTTGTGGTTACCTGTAACTGAAAGAGCACAAAACATGATCCATGTGATTTTTTTTTTACTACGTTGTATGCTTGTGTATTTTTCGTTGGTAATCCTAAAATAAATAAATAAATAGCAACGTATATTGACAATCTTTTGCATGCAGTCCGAAATGGGTCAACTCGATCGTGCTAGTACCACACCCTCGCAGAAAATACACATCTGAATAGTAGCAATTTGTTATTATTCGGTGAGCTATATATGATCTGCCTATATATTTACTGTTGCAGAGGGTACGCTAAAAACTCGGCGAGCATGATACTGGTTACAGTATTTCTCATCTATTTAATCCTGTGGCATAGTAGACAATTAAAAAATAAATTATTTTGGCATAAATATTGATATTATATGTCTACTTGGTTGTGAAGGGTAGATATTTTCTTTTAATTTTGCTGATTTCTATTTTTTCATAATTATTGTAATTTTTTAATATTTACATAGTAGGTGGTGACAATATTTCCATCTCTTAAGTACAGTTTGGCACTTAGCGTTACTATTGAAATTTTCTCCATAAAACTTTTAATAATAATTAACACAAGATTTTTAGTCTTGTGTTAATTATTTTTGATCTTTGTGCGAGTATACATTTGAAAATAACCTATTTTTATACATTTTATTGATTTTATATTTCATTTTTAAATTCCCTACGTTATGAAGAATTTTTAGTGTTCAGGGTCGCGGGTGGCCTAAGGTGTAAGTCCAATAAGTCATCGTTATCATAGACATTATACTATAGTTATATATATTTTTATACAATACAACTAAGAAAATGACTCTATATAAAAAAGATATCGTTTATGGTCAGTAAATTATTAAACGTTAAAATGGTAAATATTATATTATGTCAATTTATTAATTTAAATCTAACAAATCTAATATACTATCACCGGATAATAACGCGTCCACACTGAAAAAGATCCGTCAAGAATCAGCCGATCCGGTCTTGTGTGTTGTGAACAAAATAATAACAAATTTCTTGCTCCATGGATTGAAATTCTTCAAATTCAGGATCCAAAATGGCTTGTTTTGTACTTGGACTAACTAGTCAGAATTTGTAACAATCTTTGATAACATAATTTGTGATGTTATTCAAGGCTGTTGATAGTTGCTAAACATTGCTTTGAAGTGAAACTGTCTACAAAGTGACGTGAAATATTAAGATTGACAAAATGTAGAAGTGGAGGATCATTGAAAACAGATAATTTTCGGCATTTGTATTGCTTCATGTTGATTTTAAATTGGAATACTTGCTGTTATTGTTAAGACTGTCGTCCTCGAGCGTGGGAACTTTTGATAGAGCACACATTGACATTTTCTACTCACACGGACGCATCGCTCAGTATTAGTACATACACCCTGGAAACAAATAAATTAAATCGCGATACTTGCACTAGTACGTACCTATTCATTACGCGCTTGTCTTAATAGGATGTTCAAAGTGTCACGAAAATAATGCAATGATTTAGGTATTAGCATATCGCAGCGTGACGTCTACGGTGCCACTGTGAATAGCCGGTGGCAAAGGGTGGGGTCAGTGTGTGTGTACGCTTTCTGGGTATATATTTACTATTTATTTTTTATGGAGAAATCACAGTAACATTATAAATCCGAATGTTTGCCGGTAAATGCTAAAATAATTAGACCATGGTACAATTAGACAATAATGGTAACGGTTAGATATATTTTTAGATACATAAATAGATGCACATAGGCTTTATATTTTGGAAATAGCTCGCAGCGCAGGTAGTTTAACGTATATGAATTTTCATTCATCATTGTAGATGAATGAAAATTATGAATATAAGTCATCATCATTATTTCGCTAATCGCCCTCCACTGCTGAACGTGGGCCGCCCTCATGTTACGCCACAGAGTGCAAGCCTGTGTCGCCTGCATCCAACGACGCCCAGCAAGTTTCACCAGGTCGTCGTTCCACCTAGTTTTCATCCTACACTGTGTTGTCTGATACGTGATCGCCACTCGAGAACCTCACACCAGCGGCTGTTGACGGCGAACATCGAGCTATGTGGCCTGCCTATTTCCAATTCAGCGTGCTAATTGTTTATGTTATGTAGGTTACAACCGTTCTTCTGTGGATTTTCGGCTTCTATGACGCAGAGAAATCCCGGGCATAGCCCGCTCCATAGCACGCTGAACTACTTTGAGCTTGGTTATGAGTCTTACATTTAGGGATCAGGTTTCCGTGCCGTAAATCATCACCGGTAACACACAATTGTCGTAGACCTGTGTTTTCAGAAACTGAGGTACGTTGGACGAGAAGATCCTCTTAAGTTTATTTAGACGTACCCGCCTTGTAGGCGGAGTAAAAACCAAGCTGTTTCAAGTTAATATAAATATGTAAATTTAATTGTGAATGATCTTTTTTTATTAAAACGCTTAATAGGGCTTAAAATAATCACAGAGAATTTAACAACAATTATTTTTATTTTACTTTTTGTGGGGATGAATTATTCTATCCCTGTAATAACCGTTTCAGTAACGTAGTTCGCACAGGCGCCAGGGTTCCCAGAGGCGATTATATAGGTAGGATGCGTAATATTCGCGTAGTCCATCCCAATCTGCTGACTTATATTGCCAGACTCTCAGTCTCAGTTGTCTTAGAGCGACTTGGCCTCACAACAGGAGCTCTGTTAGGGACCCAGTAGTAGTCAGATCATCGAGGTGGCACTTCGACCACTACCTGGTATCCATGTTGGTGTATAGTCAGCAGAATATCCAATGAAGAAGACTCATAGCTCTCAATACCTGGAACATGGGTGGGCTGTGTCACCAGTTGTGAGACACTATAGGCCGAGGCATATTGAAAAGATGTCGATCCTGGTGGTCAGTGGTTTGGCAACCCAGCCCCTCTTTATGATGACCGCTGAAGTCTCCAAGAACCTCCGCTGATGGACACTGCTCCAATATTTCGTCAATCCCCCATTGGACGTTCTCAAATAATTGAATTGACCCCGAACTATAGAATTGACAGGTCACCATAGTCAATAGCCGTGGAGGCAGCGACAACAGATATCGCTCCGAATGAATACGCACACGCCGGCTTTGAGACAGAAGGTGCGCTCCAACTCATAGTCGAGGTAATTTAGATACGAAATGTCATCCAGAGCACCTATTTGCGTCTTCGTTAAAAAAGAGTAGGGCAAGCCGCGCCATCTCGAGATTATGGTGGACAGCGTCGAGGTTGCTATGTAAACCTAAATGATATTATAGAAAATCCAGATCAAATGTGGAAAGGGTCCCGCAGTAAATAAACTTCTCTATTTAACATTCATCATCATTAGGGTGGTCCTTAATGAGGTTATTTTCAAATTTCTGTGCTCCCAGGGGCTCAAATGCTTCCAAATTGATAAAAAAAAATCTCTGAAAATTTTAGCTCTTAGTATTAACTCTAAGATAGTGCGCATTCCAATCTAAGTTTCCTATAGAAATAACATAGGAAAAATTACTTTTGTTGTTTATAATTTTATAACTTGGGAACGAATGAATTAAAAATTATAAATCAGACACATTTTTATAGAAAATTTAACGCCCTACAAAAAAGGTCTCTTATAATTTTTCCATTAGTCTATTGGTTTAAAAGTTATTCAACGTCAAAGTTTAATTTTCATATTAAGGCTAAGTAACCGAGCGGTATCATCTTTCATCTGTCCTTTCATTTTATTAACTTGAAAATTAGAAAGCTATTGCTTTTATTGATTTAAAAATCACACATATCACTCACAATCCTAAAGAAAACATTATATTCGCTTATTTTAATCATAAATAAGATATTTTAACAATAAATATTTAATAATATAATAATTTACTCGATAATATTAATAAAAAGCCTTGATAATATTAATAATAATATGAAAATTAAACTTTGACGTTGAATAACTTTTAAACCAATAGACTAATGGAAAAATTATAAGAGACCTTTTTTGTAGAGCGATAAATTCTCTATAAAAATGTGTATGATTTATAATTTTTAATTCATTCGTTCCCAAGTTATAAAATTATAAACAACAAAAGTAATTTTTCCTATGTTATTTCCATAGGAAACTTAGATTGGAATGCGCACTATCTTAGAGTTAATATTAAGAGCTCAAATTTTCAGGGATTTTTTTTTATCGATTTGGAATTATTTGAGCCCCTGGGAGCAAAGAAATTTGAAAATAACCTTATTAAGGACCACCCTAATCATCATGGGTTTTTTAAGAAGAGAAGGAAAGAAGTGTGAATGGGTATAATAGGATTCTGTGATACAAAAAAAAAAGGGCGGAGCGTAGTGCGTGTTTGAGGGGTGAGTTTTGGGAGGACCTTTTGTGACGAAGCACGAAAAGACCCCGGGCGAAGCCGCCGAGGTTCACTCCGGTTTCCCACTTCGGCACGACGGGATTTTTGCCAGTTGGTAGGACAGCTTCCCAGGGGGGATAATCCTGAGCTCGGGTCCCCAGTTGACCGGCATGTGGCCGGCAGTGACAATTCCCATCGGGTCTCCCTGAAAACCATGTCAGTCCCTTATGCTCAGTGCCCCGACCGAGACTACTGCAAATTTTAGATATTACTAAAACTCACCACATAGAAATACACCCAGAAAGTTGGCCTTTCGGCTTTCTCGAAGTACATCGAATCAAGTGCTGCATCAAATTGACACTACTTAGACGTCGATCTTCTGCAAAAGTATGGTACTATCCCAGACGGATCGTCTCATAGCTGCAGTCAGAAGGCTATCGAGAGTGTGGTCCTACCACTCAAAAAGTTCTGATATGCTTTGCTCCGACGTTGCTTGAAATGAATAACGTTTAATATTACTACTACACGGTTATGATTTGAATATATGTATAAGGATTTCAAAGTTTTATTTTTTGGATTAAAACTTCTTGTATCCGAACACAATAATTGAATGGAATTTATTGGTAATAATTTTTTGCTCTCATACAGTTCCCATCTTACTTTCATCCCATTCTTACTTCGCAACTATTTCGCTCGCATCATGGTCTTATCTCACTCTCATCCCATGACCATTATTTCATCAATTCTTCTCTTACTTCATTTATGAAATAGCTTAATAGTTCTGTGCTCTAAAACCATCTTCATTTATTAGTTAATTAAAATCAGGAACCTAAAATACTACATTTCAATTTGAGTTAAAAAAGTAAAAGATTTGAAGATTGAATGAAAAATGCTTCTAGTACAATATTCGACTCTCATTTTTGCAGCTTATTTCATCTCTGATGCATTATTATTTGAATATTCATCATTAACCTAAATATGAATTTTAAAATCTCTAACCTTACATTGAAGGAAATGTTCCATATAAGTTTCCAACTCCATTTTGGCTATTTTTAGCAGTAAAAGATGAATAACTTACTGTATTAACATATACTTACTGCTTTAGTTTGAATATTATTATTATTTTTTTTGTTTGTAATAATTTTCTTTCTGTTTCCCCTTATTTACTCGAAATTCGATTTTAATAAATACCTACATTGGTGTTTGATAACTAACCTGATGAAAAAAAAACATAATTAAACTTGCATATTGCTCTTCTATTTACTCGAAAAATACAAATTAGTAGTCGTGTCCAACACTCGCGACCCACCTTTAGCTAGTGCAATGACATATGTCGCGGAGCAACTAACGGACGTGCGTTCACCTTGGATACTGAGGCGGTACTGATATTTTTCTTAGTGTAGATTTTATGACAAATCTAATTACCAGACGCTTTTATTTCATAGTAAAATGTATGGACAACGGGGGACGATTTCGGCTAAAAAAATGTATGATGTTTAGGATTAAATAATTATTTTTTGTTATGATTTAGTAAAAAAATTGAACGGTGAATCTATTATTTCGACTTTCGTCTTACGATTCACCCAAAAATATTTTCAAATATAACAATGAAATAGCCTAGATATTTAAAACAGCAAAGGTCGATTTCGATGTTTTTGATCAATGTTTAGGATTTTTTTCTCGGCAACTAATAATTATTTTAGAATTATTACACGGTGACTTAATAGGCCCATTCGTTAAACAGTTGTGGTATTTTTTTCGTGTCATTTAATGCAGAGAGTACCTAAATATTTTTAAAACCGTAAGTGTCCATTCACGCGTTTTTTAGGGACGTGCCTCTTAAGTGCTCTTTACCTGTCACTTTTTTATGGATAGACTAATAAGATTATCCACTCTTTTTCTATACCGAATAATGCCCGGACATCAGCTTTTACGACAACAGAATGTCTCTCAAACAACTACGTAACAGTAAGAAAAGCACCGGGAGGTGACGGAACGGACTTAGCCTAGACCGGACTCGGCCTCAATATTAACGGCTAATACATCACTCACCTTCGATTTGTAGACGATATCGTCGTTATGATACAATCCATGGAGGACCTTGGCACCATGCTCAATGATCTCCGTAGGGTATCCCAACTAGAGGGTTTATGAATGAACATGGACATGACGAAAGTCATGTCTTTCTTGTACCGATCCTAGTTGGCAATGCGATTCTCGAAGTTGTTGATCATTATGTTTATCTAGAACAAACAGTCCAGTTAGGTAGATCGAATTTTGAGAAAGAGATCAGCCGACGAATCCAACGCGGTTGGGCAGCGTTTGGGCAACTTAAGAGGATATTCTCATCCAACATACCTCAGTGTTTGAAAACACATGTATACGACCAGTGTGTCTTACCAGTGTTGACTTACGGCACGGAAACGTGGACCCTAAATGTAGGCCTCATAATAAAGCTCAAAATCGCTCAGCGTGCTATGGAGCGGGCTATGCTCGGAATTTCTCTGCGAGATAGAATCCGAAATATGGAAATCCGCAGAAGAACGGGTGTAACCGACATAGCACGAAGAATTAGCACGCCGAAGTGGCAATAGGCAGGCCACGTCATCACTCGACGAACCGACAACTGCTGAGGAAGAAAGGTTCTCGAGTGACGACCACGTATCGGATGACGCACTGTAGGACGTCCCCCACTAGGTGGACCGACGACCTGGTGAAAGTTGCTGGGCGTCGTTGGATGCAGGCGGCACAGGACCGTACTTTGTGGCGCAACATGAGGTAGGCCTACGTCCAGCAGTGGAGGGCGATAGGCTGAAATGATGAAATGATGATGATGAGTCGATTTCTTGCCTGTGGCTGTCGTAAAAGACGACTATAGAATAATAATATGCAGATCTTATCTTATATCTTTAAACGAGCAATTCTATATGAGCAATTATATATATATATATATATATATATATATATACAAGAATAATAATATGTATATATTATACAAGAATTGCTCGTTTAAAGATATAAGAATATATATATTCAGGATCTCGGAAACGGCTTCAACGATTTTGTTGAAACTTGGCATACTAGAGGTTTCGGGTCCAAAAAAATCGATCTAGCTAGGTTTTATTTATAGAAAATGTTGTTTTGTCCGTGTTTTTAGTAAAAAAATATAATGACATTAAATTTTAAAAGAATATGAATTCAAATTTCGTTGTCAAAGTCATGAGTTACGATAGCTCAGTCGGGGAGACGGGCGGTTTTAATTTTGGATTATGTGACATTTAAACAGCGTCGATTCGAATCTCAATGTTATTATTATTCTCTTTTTGTAGTTTTTTATATAATTTTCATTATTTATTTTTTATTAATATATATCTAAATAAATTCGACAAAAATATTCCGAGCGACGCTCGGTCAACCAGATATATTTTTTATCTTTAAACGAGCAATTCTTGTATATATATATATATATATATATATATATATATATATATATATATATATATATTTTCAGGATCTCGAAAACGGCTCCAACGATTTTGTTGAAACTTGGCATACTAGAGGATTCGGGTCCAAAAAATCGATCTAGCTAGGTTTTATTTATAGAAAATGTTGTTTTGTCCGTGTTTTTAGCAAAATAAACAATGACATTAAATTTTAAAAGAATATGAATTCAAATTTCGATGGCAACGTCATGAGTTACGATAGCTCAGATACGGAAGTTGACAGGTTTTAATTTTGGTATTTTTTCAATCAAACAGCGTCGGTTCGAATCTCGGTGTTATTATTATTCTCTTTTTGTAATTTTTTATATAATTTTCATTATTTATTTTTTAGTAATTTATATCTAAATAAATTCGATAAAAATATGCCGAGCGAAGTTCGGTCAACCAGATATTTATATCTATATAAGAGAAGGATATTTAAAATAAAACCCTATACCAATCCACCTGACTAGCGTGGCATAATTGGTGGCATAGTAAATAACCGGTTTTAACATATGGCCTCTTAAATAATATTCTAAATAAATTCCTTTTCATAATGTTCTTTGATTATTTTTCACTTAACTAATGGTGACCTGACTTGCGATTACGAATACTATTGACCCTTACTTTGTTTGTAGCTATCATAAAAGATGACTACAATCTTGAAACACCTGATGCCATCTGGCCATAATTATATTCTAAAGAAGGGTTGTCGTCAGCCAGGCGGCCAATCATAAAATTATCTTTATATATAAATTTATTGTGTACATCACTGAAGTCCTCCTAAACGGCTGGACCGCTGTTGATGAAATGTTTTGTGCATGTTCAAGGGGATTTGAGAATGGTTTAGATTCATAATTGGATCCGGTAGGTGGCGCTTATTTGAATAGAACAACGTCTATTGGGTCAGCTATTATAATAAAAAATAAGAGTACATATGTACTCTACTCCAAGTAATTGGGGTAAGAGCATAATATTAATGATGCAGTAGTTATCTAGTTATTTTCTAGTTATATGCCTATATAAGTACTGACACTTTATTAATTTTCGCCAAAAATTATGAAGATAATGTGTTTTAATATCTTAATATGTGGTCTTATATGTTTTCCATTCTAATATAAACAGGATATATTTAATTCTTGTCTAAACACTTCTTCTTTTTTATTACTAGATATGCGTTAAGTAATAAAATAAAGTCTAAAAACTGACCTAATATGGTGCTATTGTGAAAATGCCTATCAATTAGTGGCGACAAACAAAAAGCTGTCAATAGTGGCAACTTACTTGATGTTGATTAGTAATCAACTAATTTGTGAATTGCACAAAGAAAATTTCTAATTGGCAATCGAATGCGCAACACAGCCTGTCTATTCTTTTCATTTTACAATCTGTGCAGAGTATAAAAATAATTATAACCAGATCAAAATGCGGTCACACTGAAAAAGGTCCTCCAAGAAAATTCCTCCCTCCACTAAATTGGTATTTAAGTAAGGATTTTAATTTAATAATTACAGAACTATTTACGATCTGGTGGTAGACTATAAGATTTATGTCCATTTTAATTTAATAAATTGTCAAATTATCATAATTAGCGTAGATTAATTTTTAATAATAATGACCAAAATGAATGTAATTTTTATACAGTAATTTTCAGTTTATTCTGAAATAATTTAATTTGTATCAAAAATGAGGGTTAAAAGTAATAATTTTAATAAGCAGACAAAACGGCTCTAAGAGCGAGGACTTATTGGATGTCAAATATTTGAATCCGTCCTTAAGCTTAAAAATAAGAGAGGATGTTGAATTGTATTACTCCGTCACCACATGAAAAACTTGGAATTTATAATACTAGCTACAATCATCATTTCACTTGCCAAGAGATTGTAATAATTTTTACTTATATATATATATCCATACCATTCCATCTTCCAAACTCCAAAATCAAAAATCTGCTTAAAACCACTTGTTGAATATTTTAGATGGAATCTCAAATGTAATTAATGAAAAAAGTAACGAAATGTTTTGTGCCCTGCTTAGGTGATCCTCCAAGGTCAAAATTCTAAGCTCTAAAATTAGTATATTTACAACTCAATTAACTCTCTAGGTGAAAATCAAATCAGTCGAAAGTGTACAGAGCGTGGAAGGTAACAGACATTTGCATATTCATTATTTCATAGTCTTAAGATGCACGTTCCTCGCATTCAAACTGAATAATTCAAACACCAAGAAAATTAATTTCTTAATCAAAATAAAAGCGTTTCTGTTTTCTTTCACACCACGTTAACTTTTTATTCAATCTCTTATAAAACAAAATAGCTCTCGATATAGTTAAATAGAAATACATGTAATTAAAAATGTAATATCAATAAAGCTATTCTATGCCTACTCGCTTGACTACGTACAACGTACACTAATTTCTCTTCAACTACAAAAGTTTCTCCCCAATATTTGGTTGGAAAAGAGCGACGATATTATTTTATTGTGACTTTATGTCTGTGCTGTGACGGAGTAAGAATCCAATTCACCACCCCCTGTCGTACAGGTGAGTATAATAAAAGATGACTACAACTATGCAAGAAAAAGACAACTTGATATAAAATTGGTATAGGGTTTACTTCGGTTTTCGTCGGACCGGCGTGTATAGTAGGTCCTATTAGGCTCGAGCCTAGTCGTGGGAGCTATGTGAGCTGAGATGATGATGATTACTACTTTCGTTATTAATATTTTAACTACAATATGATGACGTCACATTAAAGTAGTATTGCATGGATTGTAATCTATATATCGAGGGTTGGGACCGTGCAGTATCACCATCAGATCGGTCACACATCGCGGTGGAATAAAATAACACTTCGGATGGCTACTTTTAAACTATATTCAATAATTAACGTTAACATAATTTTCTATTATAACTAATGATTACGTATGCCGACAGCTAAATTACAAGTTTCTTTACGCGGTGAATTTGATACAACCCGGCAACAACAACGACAGCTCGCCCTCGAAGCTCGCTCTAAAGTGAGTATTCAACGGACCGCTCTCAATAACGAAAGCTCGGTAATATTTCAAAGTTCAAACGTTAAAGGTCAAACGACAAACATCAAAAATCATTGCCAACGTTGTATCGAACACACCCAAGTATAATACTTAACGTTTCCGTAATCGATTGCTTCTTAAAAACTATTAAGATATGGTGCCAGAGGTAGTGACGCTGCGATATCTATATATAAATACGTGAAGCAAAAACGTTGTACCCCTTTTTACGAAAATTACGTGGATAGACAAGTATGAAATTTGGCATAGTTGAAATATATAATGAGGAGAAGTGCATAAAACTGAAATTTCATATGATTAATGATTTAATGAATTAAAAATACATGATTTAAAAGGGCATTGCGCACACTACCATGCAATCTTTTTTTACGGTTAAAATCACTGGTTGAACTGAATGTCAAACAATCATAATTATAATGACAATGTCTAATAGACATTTGTACTTATATATTAGTTAATATCTGGTTGACCGAGCTTCGCTCGGAATATTTTTGTTATATTTTTGTCGAATTTATTTAGATATATATTAATGAAAGATTAAAATTAAATAATGAAAAAAAATAAAAAATAATAATACCACCGATATATATATAATAATAACAATAACACCGAGATAATAATAACACCGAGATTCGATCCGACGCTGTTTGAATGCCAAAACAAAACAAAAAGCGAACTGGACAACTTCCCAACTGAACTACTGTAACTCTTGACGTTGACAACGAAATTTGAATTCATTTTCTTTTAAAATTTAATGACACTGTATTGTTTTGCTAAAAACACCGACAAAACAACATTTTCTGTAAATAAAACCTAGCTAGATCGATTTTTTGGACCCGAAACCTCTAATATGCCAAGTTTCATCAAAATCTTTGGAGCCGTTTCCGAGAACCTGAAATATATATAAATATATACATAATAACGAGCAATTCTTGTATATATATATACATATATACACATACAAGAATTGCTCGTTTAAAAATATAAGGTTAGTGGAATACAGCTCGCTCAATATACAATTATTCATTTTATAATATTAAAGGAAATTCGTTTAGCAGAAAAAGTTATTTAGATGAATTATGGCCGAATTTCGACCACTCGGCGATCACTAGTATACTTAAATAAGTTGTGTTGCAAGTTCAGAGGGTATTCACCTCGACGTATGGGCGCAGAAAATCCGAAGCTATCTAGGCGCCATTGTGTCGATCACAGCGGGTGTTTAGATTATACACTGAGTGTAACACAACACTCCGTACATCCATAGATTTTGTCTGTATATATTCATCTTAGTATATGTATATTGGCAGGGTATATAGCAGTCTCTATTTCAAGTCAAAGAGACGATTTCTAAATCAATTTCCTTTTGCAGATTGTACACAGTTTTATTTTTGTTAGTATTTCTGAATTACAACAAAAATAGATAATGATATACATAATTATATTTTCCGTATGGTGACAGTAAGAATACGATTTATCACCCCCTCTCTTACCCGTGGGTGTCGTGAAAGACGACTAAGGTATGAAACATGTATATGACAATTATGCAAGAAACGGAAAATTCGGATCAAAATCCTATACCAACCTATCTGACCAGCATGGTATTGTAAGACCAATATTCTTCCTATTATGAAGAAGGGCTCAAGCCCAGCAGTGGGACGTATATGTGCCGAAATGATGATGAATGATGATAATTATGAAATCTAATTACAACTCTTTTAACCTTTATCACTCCACTTTTTTTTTTGGGGTGGGTTGCGGTCGGCGCGCTCCGCGCACCACTCCGTCCGGGGCGACAGAGGGGCGTAAGCACGCACACCCGCAACCCACCCACGATGCACGTCGCCTTCGTCGTTGGGCCGGCCACTGGAGCAGGGTTACTTGTCATCAGTGGTCGGCCCGACGGAATACCCCCTACTTGGGGTACCCTCCCATCGACCGACGTCATATATCATTCCACTAAGACAATTTTGATCACAAATATGCAACACAGCCCGCTTGCTTTCAGAACTTAATCGACCAAAAGAAGAAAAAGAGGAGATTATACAGTGAATGTAAGTGTATATTCAAAGAATTGAAATATTTCCAACAATTTTAAATTATAATTTGTTGTTGTTAGGTCTTAATACGCCAAAAAAGTCCACATTTGGAGAGAATAAGGTACCTTATAACACTAGTACCAAAATTAAAAAGTTATTTTCATAGTGTCTTTCTTTATGCTGAAGATGTAAACTGAGATGTAAGTATGTACATTACCCTACCGCCACCTAATCTTAAATCCTTCAAAATAAAATATATTAAAAAAAAAATTGTTCCATACTTTGACTTACTCTTAATAATATTTGAAGAAATTCTTTAAAATTTAAATGGTGAGATCCTGCAAAAATTGCGCATAAACATTTTTGTCTGATTCACAATTTGCACCGCCACGATTCCAGTAGAATAATTATGCTACCGAAAAAATGAGGCAATTAAAAAGTTAATAAAACTTTTAATGCATTTAACCACTCGCTCTTCACGCCAACTGCTAAACGATTTATATTAAAGAGAATTTTCTTTGTGATGACGGATTAATACAATTCATTTCTCCCTATCTTGCCCGTGGATGGAGGGTAATTGACCAACTATACCAAGCTGGTCAGAGGAATTGGTATAGTATCTTATTTCGAGTTTTCCTTCTCTTGCATAAATATTATATGCATATTTAATCCGTTAGTTGTGTTATACGACACCCACGGGCTATAGAAGGGGTGGCAAGAGTGGAGGTGGTAAATTGTTTTCTTATTCCATCATCACAGGGAGATATTTATAGCATCTGCAATTGAAAGAAAACTTGAAATAAAACCCTATAGAAACTTGTGTATCCATTGTAATATAGTAGACCAATTTCTGTTGTGGAGAAGTAGGAATGACTCCTATTGTAGAGGAAGCTCGAGCCCGTAGTAGGACGTATGAGAACTGAGATAATGATGATAATAATGAAATAGGACTTTTATTTATCTTTTTAATGCCACTTATTTGCTGTATCATGACCAATAATATAGTTGAATCGAATCTTAGTGGAATGTCAGAACCTAGTAGGTCCATTCAATATTACATTATTTAGTAGATTCAATTATAATACTTATACGGACATACTATATTTCACAAAATATCATGATTGAACTAAAAAAAAAATATTAACAGTTTTGGTTGCAAAAAATATACAAAGGCCCATAAAATTACTTTCTTGTGTCTTGTCTTTTAAATACTATCTTTATTATAACTGTTCAAAGAAACATATTACACTGAAGGTATAATACTAATATGCTATAAAATGTTATCTGCAGAAAAATCGCAAATCCCTTCTTGAAAACATTATAAAATGGGTACATTATTTCATACCATTATATTTGAATTTTCTTAGAAATATGACGAAGTTACATTATGAAATACATTTTTTAAATTTCGAAAATGTATATTATATTCACATTCATTTCTATATCTAAATAAAACTGAAATATAAATGTAGAATAACTAATTAATTGTACTAAAAATACAATTGCATTTTAAAACATAATCTACATAAAATTGTACATTATAGTACTTTCTAAAACAAAAAGACAAAGTATATTGTTAGATACATAATATATGTAACACGTTGGACGCCATGGGGGACACATGTTTGGCGCGTTTATATGGTATTTGGACCTCCTCGGCGTTCAACGTGTTAATATATCATCTTGGCTCATATAGGTCCCAATGCTGGGCTAGAGCCTCCTCCACAATGGGAGGAAAATTAACCTTACTATACCATGCTGGTCAGACAGGTTGGTATAGCATTTCATTTCGAGTTTTCCTTCGCTTGCATAGATGTTATATGCATATTTAATCCCTTAGTCGTCTTTTACGACATCCACGGGCAAGATAGAGAGTGGTGAAATGTATTCTTATCCCGTCACCACACGGATAATTGTTATTACATTATTAATATATACCTTAACGTATAATTTGAATTACCTAACTGTGGATGGTCATAGAATAATGTCAAAATCATCATACTTTGCAAGAGTCAACAATAGCAGTTGGTATTCCTACTGCCCATGCTACTGGTGATCCCTTCGTTGATTATATCTCTCATAGAAAAAAAGAAGTAGCGATTCATTATATTTTAACTCATTATTAGAGAACGATCGAAGATATATGTAGAATAGTGAGATATAAGGTTGGAAAGGTAAGGGAATAAAAATTTAATCCGAATCTATTTCAACAGGTTCAGGTTTAAGAAGAGTATTTCCTTCACGGTAGGCAGCGGCCTGGCTGTGCCCCTGGTATTGCAAAGGTCCATGTGCAGCAGTTTCACTTACCATCAGGTGTGC
The DNA here is from genome assembly GCA_032191425.1 of Lymantria dispar. Classification (NCBI taxonomy): domain Eukaryota; kingdom Metazoa; phylum Arthropoda; class Insecta; order Lepidoptera; family Erebidae; genus Lymantria; species Lymantria dispar. The sequence goes on along the minus strand of CM063454.1, from coordinate 22,403,357 downwards.
TGCTTGCTCGTTTGCTACCGTTGGCAATAAAAAAAAATAAAAAAAAACACTAGCAACCCGCCCTCGCTTCGCTTCAGTTTCAAACGCCTTACCCACATAGCTCTCGTTCCCGTGGGAATGCCGAGATAAAATATAGCCTAAATTATTCTTTATATAGACAGCTATCTGGTAGTAAAATATTTTCAAAATCAGTTGTACCGTTTTGAAAATTATCGCAAACAAACAGAAAGACAAATAAAAAAAATTAAACCGGTTTATAGGTATAGATGTCATGCAAATAACCAAGTGAGCATGAAAAAATCCCAGTATTTTGACACTATAAACAGATACTTCAATTTTATTTATTTGTATAGAGTATAGATTTATTTCATGTCTCAAAACAAACTCTTAATCTCTATAATTCTTTATCCGTCAATACTTGAATATGAAAATAATCTCAAAAAGTTTTATCAGCAATTGGCTTTAGATATTATTTATATATATTATTTATAATAATATTTTGTTAGCGGTTCACTCTTATCCTAATATTAAAACAGTTTCAAGATATAAAATTATATCAACTGAAATCAAAATGAATGAACTTAGCGGATGTTAAAAACTTTATGAACTAGAAGTTTTTTTATACAAATAGTAAACTTGGGTTCCAAATGTATTGTCAACAATAACAACCATTAAGTATAGTGTACTTAGCAGTTGTCTACACTGACATCAAATACTGAGAATACATTTTTCAAATTTACGATCCTCAAACGGTCAGTTTCATGATTTCAGAAAATTTTGCCTCTCCTTTATTTCCATGGTGTGGCGGAGTAAACGTCCAATTCACAATTAAGGGATATTTATATAACATGAATGCAAGAGAAGGAAAATTAGATACTTTATATTAAATTTTCCTATGCCTGGTGGTATAAGTAGATAATATTCCTGCCGCAGGTCGCAGCCCAATAGTGAGACGAATATGGGCTAAAATAATACTTAATAATAATAATACTTTATTGCTCTTTAAATTTACAGTAGGTACATTGTTAGTTACATTATATAAATTAACATTACTGTAGTTCTACAATTAAATTGGGTGCTGTTCTATTTTCCATACCAGGGTTCAAAGAAATCTGTGAAAAGGAATAAAATGATAATGAATAATTAATTATTCTTCTCAATTTAGATAATAAGTAATACTTCATTTTGTGTTGTTAGGGACTTTCCAACATACAATTACACAAAAAATCTCAGACATCTCTAGACTCAGAACAATCATTTATCGAAGAACTGTTCTATATAGGGATCAAACCCGCTTTACTTAGCTTAGCAAATCGCTACTTAAATCACTATGATATTTTTGCACAAGTGCGTCATATAATATTGATTCGCTGTCCACAATGTAGTAATTACACATACCAAATTGTATGTCTTGATTATATTTATATTCAAGTATCCCTAAATCTGTATATCAACTTAACTTGGTTTATTAGGATATTTTTTTATGTTGAGACGTTTCCGTTATTGAGTTTATTTTGCGTTTAGGAAACCGTACTTAAGGAAACTTGATGTAACAAAAGCTCCTAATTGAGAGCAACTCATTTTAAACCTTCTCTCGATATTGAATTGTATATAAATAACTTAATTATAAGCATTTCTTTTATAGATTATTATTATTAACCTCATCATCATCTCAGCTCATATAAGTCCCAATGCTGGGCTCAAGCCTCCGCCATAGTAGGGAGGAAATTGACCTATATCACGCTGGTCAGGCAGGATGGTATAGGATTTTATTTCGATTATTTTTTCTCTTGCATAGATGTTATATGCATATTTAATCGCTTAGTCGTCTTTTACTACACTTACGGGCAAGATAGGGGTCGGTAAATTGTATTCTTACTCCGTCACCACACGGAGGTACACTATTCATGCATTAATATTTAGGAAATATAAATAATTTATTTGTGAAAAGTAGATACACAATAACCTGAAAATAACTTCGATAAACATTATAAAGAATAAAGTATTGTGAAAGAGAATAAATGATTATTTAAGACAATATATCGAATTTCATTTAATCTTCAAATATCTTGAACATCTTAAATACCTTATTTCTATTATCTATCGAAATATAATGCGCTTCTGTCATTTCTAAAATAAAACAAATAAAAAAACATTTTACATACAAACGAAAGAATAAAACTTATTTATATTGTCAAATTTGTTATAATGTCGTCCGTTGACAGATATTGACATCTGTCAATGCTTATCTTTTAAGATACAATACTTATATAAATTCGCTAACTTATTTCTCTTAAAATTTTTACCGTTTTATTGTTAACGAAACGCTATAATATTTAATGATTTCTGGTGTTTACGCGAGTATCACACATTTTAAATAAAACTACTTTACGGATTTTATCGCGTGTGTATTTGATTTTTGATTACCCGACGTTTCGAACACTTTGCAGCACGATGACCATGAAGTCATCGTTATTACAGACATTTATAATAATTTACCCGATACAGAAAATTAGTTATTAAATTAGTAGTAATTAAATTAATAGTAAATAATAATAAGTTGGGTCAACCACATTTTAGTACAAATTTATTACCAGTATAAGAAGAAAATGATTCTATATGAAAAACTTATATTGTTTATGGTTAGTAATTATTAATATAACTTTTTTTTTTTTTATTATATAATTATGCAATATGTAGCAATTATTATGACAATATTTCAATTAATTTCAAAAACCTAACAAATCTAGTTTAGTACCACCGGATCGGAACGCGGCCACACTGAGCAAGATCCGGCAAGAAAACTCAGGGGGACATAATGCTAAATTATTACTTATTAATATTTATTTTTATAGGCTGCTTACTTTGCTTTATTAAAAGGTTTTGGTTTATAAAATTATCTTTAACGCTATTATTATTGTGTGTCAGATCCACACAATAAGTGCTCACGGTGTCTTGCAGTCTTGTGGTGGTCTTTTTGGATTATATAATGGGCGGCCTTATCGCTAACAGCGATTTCTTCCAGGTAATCCTTGTATGGAGAAATTATTAAACAGAGAGAGAGTGGAGGATTATGGTTTAGTAGTGAGTATATATCACCAATACACATACAAATATACATAAACTAATACATACAATAAAAATACATATATTTAAATATAATTATAAATATAATTATAAATATATCAATATTAAATAACAAATAAATAGACTACAATATAACATACACAGGGAATAGGTAAATTACAGTATTTATTCAAGAAGTCAGAATAGTAAGTTGACGTACCAAGTAATAGATAAAACATTAAAGTCTAAGATAATGCGTTTTTAACAATAACTTAAATGTGGATAAAATTTTAGCTTAGCATGTTTCAAACGGTAGTTCATTCCTGAAACGTACGGCTGTAACAAAGAAGGTAGGCATAAAAGTTTGTGGATCATCAGAATTTTCTGATGATCTTAAACATCTTTCATGCGTTTCATGTAGGTACACGAAACGATCTTGGAAATAGGAATGTGCTGAAGGATTAAATAAGATATTATAAAAATAATGAAAGAACATGAATATTCCGGCGAAGGCGAATTGGTAATCACTTGAGCTGAGACCGAAGTTGAGAGACGTGATCATATTTACGAAGACTAAATATGAATCTTATTCATTTTGGAGACGCTCAAGCTTATTTAATTGATTTTCGTTGAGATCGTAGATATAATAGCTGGCGTCAGCATAATCAAGGATTGGGAGGAGAAAGGAATTTGCAAGCGTAGTTTTAGTAGCAGTGGGCAGGAAATTTCGCAATCTTATAAGAGATCCTGCAGAAGCGAACAGTTTTCGATTCACTTCCTGCAGCAGAGAATTCCAACCAAGATTGGAGTATAAAACTGATACCAGATTTTTTACTTTGCTGCTTATGGGTATAACAGTACCATCGAAAAGAATCGGAGGTAAATTGATCCACTCTACTTTTGAGAGTAGTCTGCTACATATATTATTACCGTAGTAACTATTGTTTGCATAACTTCTGAATTCCACCACGTTTAACAATATAATGGAGTTATTCAGTGGCATTTCGAAACGTTATCTGTTGGTCTATGTAATATTTAATTGTGAAAACTGAAATAACTAAACTAAATTTTAAAACAGTGTCATTTAATGCGCAATTCACTACTAAATATTCCTACTACTAATAAACTGTATATAAAAGCATATCCACAAAACTAAAAAGAATGCTCACGTAGTTAAAGTAACTACAAATAACATCTTGAACAGAATCTCAAAAAAATTACCTTTTGTATATCTTCTCCTTTATATTCCAACTCATTGAATTTTATTATTAAAAATAATAAATACACTAACAAAGTAAATAAAATACACTATCCAACACAAGACATTTATTTCGAACATTTGCTTCTTATTTATTTTCAATCGCGATCTATCTTACGTGATCATAATTGAAATCTAAACAAACATTGAAAGCAATCTCTATTTGTTATATTTTTCTTTTAACAAAACAAAGACACAATATCTCCTTGTACTATATATTGTATATTTTCTTTATAAACAGACATACACATGTAGAGTAGTCTAGGGAATATTATGTTCGTATTAGTATTTCATACAATCCGCCTGAGAGAGCCCGTTGGCTATTACTGAAGGAACTTCGACACTTTATGGTCAGCTATTGATAGGTTTGGCTGATTGCTAAACGACAATTTCAAGACAATAATGAAAAAAAATTCAAGTCGCTGACAGTATTAGTGGTTATTTCAGCGTTTCGGTGGGTTGGCAAGTTACGGGAGCTGCTTTTGTAACTAACAAAGAGAGTTTATAAACATATTTCCAGTGCTGTGATAAACAAAATTAATATAGATAATAGTTGTTAAGCAACCATTAAATTTGTGAATGAATTCCAAAATTGGCTTAATATTGAAAAGATTCAAATTGAGAGTCAAAGAGAATATCGTCAATTTTCTAATTCCATGAAATATTAAATCAGTAAGGTTGGCCGTATCGCGACCATCAAATTTGTCGCTTTCATCTTTTAATATTTCACGTACAGATATTTTACTTACTTGAGATTAGTAATTGCTATATAAAATTACGCCAATTTCAAATTTAATAGCGTTCATTTTATTGCTTATATGCCTCAAAATTTATATCAGCATCTAACTAGATTTTTTCGAGATTTTCTTGCTGTAACGATCTGCTATCGCCTCTAAACATCTCTTACAACATCCGCTGGTAAATAGGAATTGTAACACTATACAGCCATAGCCGTCACACTGTGACTCTTGACTCACATGTATTTCAATACTGAAATTTTTGTGTATCCCGCAGACATCATGATTATCATCATCATCATCATCTGCATTATCATCATCATCCTACTCTTATCCCAATTATTTGAGGACGCAATATGCTCTCTCACACCATACAACGCTATCAGACGTCACTTTTATGATAACTCTCTGTTTATACATGTCATACTTCAAGCAGTCCACCTATCTTTTCCTTGATCTTCCTTAACTCTAAAATCTTCAAGATTTATACTTAAAAATTTTCTCATTTCTTTCATACCGTCGCATGACATGTTCATATCTCGTCATACATTCACTTCTTAATTTCTGCGTGTTCAGTGTGTGGCCCGCGGTATAGAAAACAATTTTAATAGACAATGACTAATAGTTGACTGTAGAAATTCTTTTGTTACGAAATTTTGTATACGGAGTTATGAACTAAGAAGTAAGTTACTCTGTTTTTCTACATTATAGATAGAGATAAAGGGTTAAATTAAAGTGTTTCTTAAAAGTTATGTCCTACAATTAATGGTCTAAGTACTAATCAATTTTATTATAGTATACATATAACAGGTAATTGGTGTGACATGAATGTATAATATTAAAAGGTTAATTACTTTTGAATTTAATTTTAAAGTCGAATAACTTTGAAAGGAGTGAATTTGATAAAAAATATTAAGAGACCTTTTTTGTAGAGCATGAAATTTTACTTAAGAATAATTATTTGCTATATAAAAATATTGATATTTATAGTGGTTAAAAAAATCCAGCATCCAAATTAAAAAATTAAAAAAATATATCAATGTTTAAGGCTTGATTACAAGGGAACGGCTCGTCCTACGTTAATTTATTAAGAGAGCTTTTTTGTAGGGAATTTAATTTCCTTCAAAGATATGAAATGGAAAAATTTTTAAACTTCATGATGTCCGAATTTTGTGTGAAAAATTCAGTAGCTGTTCAAAAATCGATAATCATAATGATGCACCTCTTAATATTAATATTAAGGGCTCAAGTTTTCAGAATAATTTTCTTTTGTCATCATGAACAATATTTTCATAGTACCGTTAGTAAAAAAAATTGTTCGTTTTTTTGGCCCAGTCTATTATACATTCATGTCACACCAATTACCTGTTATATGTATATTATAATAAAATTGATTAGTACTTAGACCATTAATTGTAGGACATAACTTTTAAGAAACACTTTAATTTAACCCTTTATCTCTGAAACGTGATTAATTTCAATTAACTGAAAATAAAATAGACCTGTAATTACTTTGTAATCCATTAAAAATTTAATGATGAATAGTTTCTTAGTTATTTAAAAGTTTTAATTCCCCTGAAAATAATGAATAAATAGTTATCCATTTATGTTGATAAATAAATAATGTTACTTATTTATTGTTTTAAGTTGTATTGCCAAACAAAATTGATGTCAACTATCCATTTATCCAGAGAAGACTTGTACCCTGATATGGTACTTTAAGTAAGTGGCTTTTCACCAAAAAAGTCTGACGATCATTGTCTTCAGATTTGTCGATATGTATTATGTTTATTTACCCACTAAAGTTAAAAAAAAAGATTTACCATCTTAAATTTTAATTTATTTGGCAAAAGGTCACTGGAAACCTACAGGTTCGTAGCTGTTTGTCGGAAATAAACCATCTAGTTCATTATTTAATGACGCGAGATGTGACCCAAAATCACAATTGCAAAGAACGCCCTAATCACAGAATGAGAATGTTTAGGGTGCTGACACTTATCACCCACACAAATATAAACCTACAGTCGCCGTACTAAATAAATAATGGATGTAATGACACAATCTCTTGCTGTGTGACCTAAAGATTTGTTGAGGCAGTTTTATTGACTGTATTCAGGATCCGTGAATGATAAACACGGTTTTGTTACTTATTCGTTCGTGTAATTTGGATTGTTTATTTTTTTATTGGCAATTTTTTATGGCTGAGTATGGTGACGAAGTAAGAATACAATTCATTACACCCTATCTTACTCGTGGGTGTAATAAATGACGACTGAGGTAAATAATATGAAGGTAACATATATGCACGAGTAAGAAAACTCGACATAAAACGCTATGTCAACGCGTTCAGCGCGGTATAGTAAGTCAATTACCCTTTTACTGTGGCCTGAGGTCAGCAGTGGGACTTATGGGGGGTTGAGATGAGTGTCTCTTGAAACAACTGCTCTGATACGATTAAAACAGTCATAAACATTATGGTAAAAATAAAACCGAAAGTTGTGATATTATTAATTAAAGATATACAAAGAATACGATGCTTTATGGGGGCGGGCCAGTATGGAGTGCCATACTGGCCCGCAAGTCTGTACTGGCTAAGAGATATTTCGCTAATAATACCACTTTCCGTATGACTTCGGTGGAAAAACAGAATTCACCACCCCCCTTTTTGCCCATAAGTTCTACATACACGATAATAATATACAGATAACATCTATACAAGAGAGTGAAAACTCGAAATAAAGACCTATACCAACCTGTTTGACCAGCATGCATAGTAAGTCAATTTCACTCCCATTGTGGCAGAAACTGGATCCCAGCAGTGGGATGTTTATGAGTTGAAATTTCTGTAATTTATATTCTATTATTTTTAAAGTCAACATCATTGTCATCATTTCAGATCACATATGCCCAATGCTGAGCTCGAGCCGCTTCCAAAATGGCAAAGAAATTGATTTACTCCTCTAGTCGGATTGGTATCTGCATATTATAATCCCTTAATCGTCTTTTACGACACTTATAAGCAAGAAAGGGGGTAGTGAATTATACCGAATAGTCTTACATTGTCACCACGCAGAAAGTAGTACTTATTATTGGAAAAATATCCCTTTTGGTGGCAAACAAGCAAACAGCACACCTGATGGTAAGTGATACTGTCACTAATAGACATTTGCTAGGCTGCTATCTACCGGAGGCTGACCGCGCAAAGGCGACCGACGTCCCCGAAGGGGAACGTTGAGACGAGAGGGTACCCCGTGACCGAGCTATTCCGTCGGGCCGACCACTGAAGACAAGTTACTCTGCACCGGTGGTCGACCCAACTACGAAGGCGACGTGCCAAGGGTGGGTCATGGGGCCACGAACCGCCCCTCCGTCGCCCCGGACAGAGCCGGGCGGCAAGTGCACTGACCATGGCCAATCCCTAAAAAAAAAGGCTACTGTCTACCGTGAAGATAGTGAAGGGAGTGTGAATATGTGCAATGATGTTCGGTGATACTAAAAGCGTCACCAACAGCTATAACCAAAATCTGTACGTGATTATTGTACTGAATTCCTCCTAAACCGCTGGACTGATTTTATGAAGTTTTTGTATGTGTTCCAATAGATTCGAGGATAGTTTAGATTAATAATGTTTTTTATAGTTTTGAACAGCGTGTGTTGGGTCGGTTAGTTTTATTATTAAAAAAAAAAACAGGATTGTGTTCAATTTAGTCCTTCATGTACGACAATCTTTTTATTTAAAAGCGTCATTTAGATATCACATAATCTTACAAAAAATAATAACAATTTGGTCTTTGTATAATAAGACCTACTTTTGTAACTCAAATACTTATTTCACTTAAGATACCTGAGAGTAATATATGAGTAAGTGGACAAATACTGAGGACCCATAAATGTAAATGTTGCGATCGACATTTTCATATAAAAAACTTCGCAAGGACACTTAACTTCGTACCCGTAAAAGAAAAGACCAAGTCTTGTTAACGTTTCATTGACATTAAGAAAAAAAATGGAAATAAAATCTTCAAAGTCAAGGGCCCATAAAATGTTTAGAAATGTGATGAAAATTGGCATAATTTTATTACTGTATTTTAAGACTTACAAAGTATTTATGAATCTGTGTAGTATAATTATTCCGCGTGGTTGCGGAGTAAGAATACAATTCACCACCCCTTTTACCCTGGATGTCATAAAAGACGACTTAGCGATATAACATGTAGGTGAAAACTATGCAAGAGTAGGCAAATTCAATATGAAACTAGTCCCATCCGTTTAAACCATGTAGGAAAGTAGGTCAAAACTAAATCACTCCTATTGAGAGGACTCAAGCCCAGCATTGGAACATATATAAACTGAGATGATGTCACAAATAATTAAAATGTAGGAAACAAAGATTAGTAGCTATAAAAATGTAATGTAAGTAATATTATTATATTAGGTCCTTACATATGAAATTAGCGTTTTGTACGGGAGGAATATAAAGTCATTTTTTTTTGTAAAATATATTTAATTAATCAAAGTATGCACCATTGTTATCTATGCACTTTTGCCATCTCATAGGTTGTCCATTGATCCCTTTACTAAAAAACCATGGGGGCGAGAATCAATAAACTCTTTGAAGGGGGTTTGGACTGCCACATCGGATTTGAATTTTTTCCTTGTAAGAAGTTGTCCAAATTTTGGAAAAAAATGGTAATCAATCAAAAGGAAAATCATCAAAAAAAAAATCAAAAGGAACAAGGTCCGGGGAGTACGGTGGATGTCGCAGACATTCCAATTGTAGCTCATCTAACTTAGTGATTGTTTGTGGTGTAATGTGTGGTCTTGCGTTGTCGTGAAGCAGCAGTAGCCTAGAGCGATTGACCGATCTCCGTTGTTTAGCAGCTAGTTCTTCCTTCATGCTTTGCAGTTGCTGACAATAGATATCTGCCGTAATCGTTTGGCCAAAATTTAGAAAGCTGTAGTGAACGACACCAGCGCTAGTCCACCAAACACTCACAAGTAACTTTTTCTGAGTCAATTTTCGTTTAGGGCAGGATTTGGTTGGGTCTCCAGGGTTCAACCATTGCGACGAGCGCTTCAGATTATCGTACAGTATCCAATTTTTATCACAAGTAATGATTCGATTTAAAATCTCTTCTTTAGTGTGTCGGTTGAGCAAAGTAACACAGCAGCCGACGCGTGTTTGCAAGTTCGATTCACTCAATTCATGAGATCGTTCAAGTTTTTTTACTTTTCTCGATTTACTTCAAGTGGATTAATACGGTTTTGTCACTCACCCCGAAGCCTGCAGCTATCTCTAAAGTGCTTTGTGATATATCCTCTTCCACAATAGCCTTTAATTCTTTATTTTTCACTTTATTCTCCGGCCCTCCACGGGTCGAAATTTCCAGAACGAAAACATTGAAACCAAAACCGTACCGTGCTTTCTTTTGCGACACCAGCGCCGTACACATCATTTATCCTTCGAGCTGTTTCTGCAGCACTGGTGCCACGGTAGAACTCGTACTCTTAAATATACCGATATTTCATGTTTTCCATTGTGTGTTAATAAGCGACGGCAAAGAAAAAAATAATGAGGAAAAAACAAATGAATGACTGTTTTCAAAACTCAAATGTACCAGCTAATTGAATTTATAAATTTGAATTTGGAATTCTTAACCAACTAGGAGACATTTCAGATCAAAGTGGTCAATACGACAAAACGCTAATTTCATATTATATATAAGGACCTAATAATACACTCTTATTTAATAATATTCTAAAAAATTTTCAATATACAGTGACCTAAAACCACTGTCTCCAGATCATAAGCTCATAATGCTAAAAACTGGTTCTTTATAGAGAGCTCATTCAAAGCAATGGCTATTGGTTCTGCGATAAATGTGCACCGGACTGACAAGATTACTTTCCGATGATCGTTCGAGAAATATATCAGTATCGTTACAAAAGCTTTAAATAATTGATCTATGTAAATAAGTAAGCATCGTCCACCTCAATTTTAAAAGTGTAAATCTATATACATATAAATTATCAAAAACGTTTGTATGTCCATTATAGACTTTGAAACAATCCAATCGGTGCGCCCCAAACCAGTTTCATAAGGAGGCCATAATACTAAATGGCAATTTCAAAAAACGACAGGAATGTAAACAAATTACATTAGAGAAAGGGAAGAAAACATCGAAATAGAATGTTTACTAATGTTTAGTGTTAAATCAAATAAATCACCAATCAGTCTGTAAACTTCCACTGTTAGACAAAGACCTCCAAGGATCCCTGTTAATAACAAGTAAATAATAAGTAATAGAAAATAGTTTAAATAGGGTCTTTATACTTTATAACAATAGGACCACGCTACGATGGTGGATTAGTGCCTTCTTGGACCATTAGTGACCTCGGCTAGGACGTCAAATATTTGATGTCCAAAAACTACTAGCGAAACATACTTTCAGCCATGCTAATCTATCATAAAGTTCATACACTTATGTAACAACGAAATAAAAGTAAAAACTAAAACCTAACTACGATAAAAAACAAGTTATCGGATAAATAATACTCTAATAATAATAATACTCTAATAATATCCGTGTGGTGACGGAGTAAGAATACAATTCACCACTCCCTATCTTGCCCGTGGATGTCGTACAAGACGACTATGGGATATAAAATGCACATAAGATCTGTGCAAGAGAAGGAAAACTCGAAATGAAACCCTATACCAACATGTCTGACCAGCATGATATAGTAGGTCAAATTCCCTCCCATTGTGGAGGAGGCCCGAGCCCAACAGTGGGACGTATGTGGGCTGCAATGATGATGAATGATGATGATGATGATAATAATAAATATATATATATATATATATATATATATATATATATATATACACTTGCAATGTACAAGTAACGCCTTCTCCAATGATTATGAAACACGACATTTTTGCCTCTTTACTTTGTAACACAGTGCTTTAAAACCTCTAGAGGGCGCCATATTAGATTCAGTGACACATTATATAGTCTATAATCAGCGGACGATCATGACGCTTTTAATGATACCTCATATGTCCGGTTCTAATAAGCAGTTAAAATGATAAAATTGCTGTACAATTTTATTACATCTTTGTCTGAGACAAATAAATATTACAATTTTACAAGAAAACTTCTGTATGTTATCTATTCATTCCTTCCATATGATGACGGAGTAAGAGTATAATTCACCACCCCTCTCTTACCTGTGGGTGTCGTAAAATACGATTATATGTATATAACATCTTTACAAGAGAAGGAAAAGTTGACATAAAACCCAAGACGTCTAATCAACGCGGTATAGTAGAAAGTCCCTCCCATTGCAGTGGAGGCCCGAGCCTGAGCCGACAAACTTATGTGTGCTTAGATGAGATGATTATCTATTCAATTTCTAAATAAAAAAGCATTAAGTTTCAAAAAATAAAACTAAAAGTTAATACCACTAAACCTTACAGTGCATATGTGTATTGTAAAAGACAACTAAGAGCCTTTATTATCGTAAGCCAACTCCATGATCTCATACTATCTGGTCAATTATTGCCTTCCAAAGAAGAGTATTGCCAGACGTATGAATAATGCCATAACTTTTGCAATGTGCAATGGTAGAAGTGTCAATTTTGTACCCTAAGTAATTGGGATAAGAGGATATTGATGAATAAATCTACCTGATAACATAACACTGATAACATAAATCTCATTCTTTAATTTTCATTCTTTATTATTCCAAGTTGTGATAATAAAACATGAACAGTGTGCGCCAAAGCTTCCTCTTTCATGCGGAGTAAATAACAGACCACTTAAGAATGTAAGTAGGATAAAATCAGTACAAGAGCTGGACAATCCGAAATAAGGCTCAATACAAACTCATTTGATTAGCGTGTATAGAACCAATTTCCTTTTTATTGTGAAGGCTCCTAACATATATGAGTTGTAAAGAAAGACAAAGTGAAGCTTACTACGATAAAATTACTTTCATAATAAAATCACGAAGTCTTTTGTATGCTAATAAGGCGTTGATACTATTTCAACTTAGGTACCTTTTGACCTAACAATCAAAAGTGGCTTAAAGGACCGCCCTAAGTTCGAGTTGCTTACTTGACAGAATTGATAATCTATACCAATAAATAAAATTGGAGTGTCTGTTTGTAATGTCAAAATAATAGGCTTTTTCATGCTCACACGGTTATTTGCACGACACCTATGCCTAAAACACAGATTAAAAAATTTTTGTCTGTTTGTCTGTTTGTTCCGAGTAATCTTCAAAACGGCTGGACCGATTTCAAAAATTCTTTCACCAATGGAAATCTATAATATCAGGGCGTAAACTAGGCTATATTTTATCCCGGTATTCCCACGGGAACGGGAACTACGCGAGTAAAACGACTAAAACCGAAGCGAAGCGAGGGCGGGTTGCTAGTAAAGTAATAAAAATGATGCCTTCATTTCATTGAAAGTTATTTGAAAAATATAATAAGTTTTACAACTGTAATTTTATTGATAAGTTAAGTAAATAGTTAAACTTAATGATGTCAAACAAATTTGATGCGATGTTTTATTATAACTAAATATTAAAAAAATATGTAGGTGTAAAAAAAATTAAAACGATTTATCGTGTAGTGAGGGAATAAGAATACAATTGATAATTCACCACTTTCTATCACCCTTCCTAGGAATATAATACGCATATAACATCTATGCAAGGAAGGAAAGAACACTAGAGATGAAACCCTATATCAACTTATTTGATCAGCACGGTATAGTAAGGTTTTTTATTTCTCTTCTACTGTGAAGGATCCCTACGCTTGGAAAACGCAAATCTTACTACTAACAGAAAAAGGTTAGTAGTAAGATTTCTAAGAGTTGCTTGCTCACTCTCCCAATGATCCTTCAATTGATTTTAACGTCTTCCACTGGAAAGTAGGGTTAGTGACGTCATTCATCATTATCGTTGCAGCTCATATACGTCCCACTGCTGGGCTCGAGCCTCCTCCATAATAGGAGAGAAATTAACCTTACTATAGCATGCTGGTCAGACAGGTTGGTATAGGGTTTTATATCGAAGTTTCCTTTTCTTGCATAGATGTATATATATATATATATATATATATACATATATATATATATATATATATATATATATATATATATATATATATATATATATATATATATATATATATATATATATATATGCGTATTAAATCCTTTAGTCGTCTTTTACGATATCCACGGGCAAGATAGGGAGTAGTGATTTGTATTCTTACTCCGTCACCATACGGACGGACGGTTAGTGACAAATTTAAATCTAATCCACCACGCGGAGATCTTGTAAACGTCACAAAGAACACAATGACGTATGCAGCAAAGGATCGTTATATGTGGCTTTCTTATAGGAATATCTACGTTTAATAGAACAAGTCAATAAGCTGATGGATGGTAGAGAAGAGCTAACGGAAATATCAATGTAACTTCAACCTAACCAGTTAGATCTAGGTCGAATACTTAACAAATATAAGTCGTAAACACGCACCCAGTTTATACCATACTAAATCTCAGTAGCACTTCATAGAAATATGACTTTTTGTTTTATGTATATAGTACAAAGATGTAAGTATCGTGACAGGAACAGTGAAGACAATTAATGAGGATATGGGTTTGAAAGGTGTGAGTGCCGACCCCACTTAACGATGTACGGAATTAGAGCAAGCATAATATATGTACTTCAAATCTATTCTATCTTCGTTCGGTTTGACTCAGACTAAAAGATTACATTTTTCATCAATTTTGGACGTGCTTCCTCGTTTTTCAAAGATCTTCTTATCAAATTCTAAATAGTAAGCTCAAAAATAATAATTATGTCGAAAAGTACTTTATTAAATAGTACTATACAGACCTTGCAGCAATTTCAGAAAATTTTCCTTGTGTTCGGGTGTTTTCGCCATCTCTATTATTGGAACCAAACCTAAGCTCACCAATAAGCTCCTTAAGCTGTACTAAATCCGGGATCCTGGCTTACAGGAGTTACAGTGGTGGGAATGTATGGTGGAGTTATACCCCATTAGGTGGGGTTGGAATCTAAATAGTGAATTTGATGACGTATGTATGATCCTTTACTAAAAGAAAAAACCTGATCACCATCTTGCTCATACCAATTACTTGGAGTCGACCCCATATATCTTTTTCCATTGTACATATTGCAGAAGTTTTGGGAATGGTTTTATGATCGGCTGCTTATCTAACATTAACACTTCTTGGTAATATAATTGTCGTGCAGACGTTAAGAAATGGGGTTATTCCAGATTAATCCAAAATTTATAGTCGTCTTTTACGACATCCATGAGCATTGTTAAGAGTGGTAGTATTCGTAAATTTCGTAGCCGCCACCATACAGCTAGAAAGAGTATAAATAAAAAACCCTTGTAAGATAATAATTTTAGTACTTACATTTTTTACTTCTTAAAGGCATTGAAAGACTATTTTTATCGTGTGAATAAGGATACAATACATCACGTATCATAATACGTTTATTACGACACCCACATGAAAATAAGGCTACACGCCTTATTATATTATTGTTATATTGTATTATTGTTGTTGTTATTGTTCGAATTCGTCGGGACATAGGTATATGAGCTAAAAAGAAATGAATGACTGATGATGAATGATTTTGTTTAATTTCTCGTATAGTCATCATCTCAGTCCATACACGTCACATTGTTGGGTTGGAACCTCTTCCACAATAGGATGGAAATTGATCTTACTATACCATGCTGGTGAGACAGGTTGGTATTAGGGTTTCGTTTCGAGCTTTCCATCTCCTGCATACATGTTTTATACGTATTATATCCCTTACTCATCTTTTACGACATCTACAGGCAAGATAGTGGTGAATGGTAATCTTACTCCATCACCACATATAAAGATTTCTATAAGAACACAAAATAATAATATAGCTAGGTGTCATTGATCTTCGCGATACTTGCTATCACGATTATATCTAGTTATATAAACGGGGTTTATATTGTGGTACGTTCTCGTAAAGAATGAACATTACAATATATTTTGATATAAGTCAAGATTGGACCCAGGATAAATAGTTTTGACGATAGTTGTAGTTGTAATGTTTCATATGTGAAGCAGTCATGTTTTTTACGATATAGCTATTTTCCTTTTGTTAACAATTATTTGACTATGGAGTTGCTATGGCAATTACAATATATCAAATTAATAATAACAGATAAGTATGCACTCCCTATCTTGCCCGTGGATGTTGTAAAAACGACTAAGGAATATAATACGCTACGCTATAACATCTAGAGAGAAAGAAAACTCGAAATAAAACCCTATACCAACCTGTCTGACCAGCATGGTATAATAAGGTCAAATTCCCTCTTATTGTGGAGGAGGTTCGTGCCCAACAGCGGGACATGTATGAGCTGAGATGATGAAGAATCATATGACTCGCATGGTATAGCAAGCATGGTATAGGGTCAAATGCCCTCCTATTATGGAGGAGGTTTGAGCCCAACAGTGCGTGGTGCCCAACGTATATGAGCTGAAATGATGATGACGATTAAGTAACCAACAGAGTTTGCAATAAAAAATAGAATTATTTCAGTCGGCTTGCGAAGTCGTAATTTAATTATAACAGCATGGTAGTGATTCGAAATTTACTGTTTTTGTTGTTCGCAATTATAACCATATTATGAATCGGGACGGTTTCACTGACAAACTGCCACCGTTACGCCCATTAGGGTTCGCATAAAAACGCCCACTTTTTCTCTATGTCTAATTGAAATTGTCTCGTATATATTAATCCCTATTGCTGTTCTTGTTTACGATCGCTTTTAATTATTGTGTAAATGTTTATGATTTGTTTATATTCATGCAGATTGCTGGATTAATAGCGTCAATATAATTATATTATTGCATGTCCAACTCATTACGTATATTAATTGTATGTTAGTGTATATTAAATATAATCACAGCACTTAGAATAACATGTGAGTTAAATAAAACAATAATTTTATAGTTTTATGCGACTTCTATAATATAAAGAGAATTCCTTATTTACTCTTTTAGTCTATCAATTCATTTCAGTTTTTATTTTTATAAACTTAAACTTAACTTAAACTGCAGCAACACTTATTATCAGGTGTACTGTTTGCTCGTTTGCCACTGCTTGCAATAAAAAAAAAAAATAATAATAACTGCTTTAAAAAAAATGTATACAATCTATCAAAAATTGGCTAAAATTATCACGTTATTTCATACAAAAGGTTAGCGTTACGTCTATAAAGCGGATTTCAGACTACGCTACAATATAACAGCATAATTCATTTAAGTTATGTTCAACTATAGTGTTGCATTAGTATAATAAACATACAAACTGCTTAATATGAGATCCTGGATCGTGGGTTTTTTGTAATATTTCGACCATAAATTCACATTCATTTTGTTGTAGAGTATATTTCTATTAAGATCCCGTATTTACTCTCTATATTAATCTAGATTATATAATTATTTTCATTATCACATATTACTGTGTGGTAGCGGCTTCGAATACTACCAACCCTTGCTTTGCTCGTGGGTGTCGTAAAAGACGACTAAGAGCCCTAGATTGACCCAGACCAACTCCATCTGGTACTATTTGGGTCAACGATTACATTTCCAAAGAGGGTTGACGTCAGGAAGGCGGCCGGTCATAAAAGTCATTGTCGAAACTTTTTGCAATATGTCAAAACAGATGACATATTGCGTCGACCCCAAGTAATTGGGATAAGAGCAAGATGATGATGATATAATTATTTTCAGAAGCATCAGGGTCTTTTATAGGGTATATGGAATTTCTGAAAGTTTTACATGAAGGCTTTATAAAAACCACTTTTATATAAAATCTCATGTTTGTATTAAGATGTGAATTGAAAAAGTCAAACTTTATAAGGCTACAAAATATACTCGTATTTAATGGCCTTTTTTGTGTGACTTTATCCGACAGCCGCAGATAGCTGTGACAACTTCACCCGGACGATGATGGGTGAGCGCTGAGGGCTCTCAACCCGATTGATGGATATAATATATGTCTATATATTTTTCGTGTGGTGACAAAATAAGAATCCTCAAACTCACGGCTCATACGTCCCAGTGTTGCGTCCAAGCCTCCTCCATAATGGAAGGGAAATTGACTTACTTATACCACGCTGGTCAAACGTGTTGGTATAGGGTTTCGATTCGAGTTTTATTTCTTGCATAGATGTTATTTGCATATAATAATCCCTTAGCCGTTTTTTCTAGAATTGTCGATTGTCGATTATCGAAACTCTCCTCAAGATATGGTCCTACTTCTTTATTATAAGACTTTCAGGCAATATACATATATGATTGAAATTGATTGTAAATATGCAGTATGTATTACAATAAGTATAAGAAATCCTACAGTACCTATAAGATACAAAGTTATCTTAATTTTTTCACCAAACAAATTGTAAATATGAACATTGTACTTTAATTAAAATAAGAAATACAAATATAGTATACCTTTGTATCCTGTTATATTTTTCAAATTAATTGTAAATGTGTACTTTGTACTTTAATTATTCCTATACAGTTCTTCTTAACGACGCGTAGCCTTAAAGTATTAAATTAGTTATTCCCGTGGTTTCTGTTGCATTAATTATTAAGTAATTTGTACATAGATTTTATTGACTTTGATGAAGATCCATCGATGATAAAATGTAACTGCAGTTCATGAATTTAAGCAAATTTATGATGGAAACATCCTTACAATAACAGGCAAAAGTATATTACTGGACGTAAAAGCATAAGAAGAGAGAGTGCGGGGAGCGGGTTTGAGGCGCCAGCTCTCTTGCTACTCAAACGTCATTTACCACAAAAATGTGATATTCACCCAGACAAGTCTACCTATTTAT
Organism: Lymantria dispar; assembly: GCA_032191425.1. Classification (NCBI taxonomy): domain Eukaryota; kingdom Metazoa; phylum Arthropoda; class Insecta; order Lepidoptera; family Erebidae; genus Lymantria; species Lymantria dispar. The sequence goes on along the minus strand of CM063454.1, from coordinate 22,384,342 downwards.
GACCGTAGATAGAAAAATATACCGTATATATGGTAAATACATACAGAAGTTTCATATAAATGATGAAAGTTCTCCTTTCTCCTCCTTCCTCATCCTCACAGCTCATGTACGTCCCACTGCTGGGCTCGAGCCTACTCCACAATGAGACTGAAATTGATCGGTCATCATTATCATCATCATCGCAGCCCACATACGTCACACTGTTGGGCTAGGCTTCCTCCACAATTGGAAGGAATTTGACCTACTATACTATGCTGGTCAGACATGTTGATACAGAGTTTCATTTCGAGTTTTACTTCTCTTGCACAGAAGTTATTTATTTATTAAGTTATGTACATATTATATCCCATAGTCGTCTTTTATGACATTCACGGGCAAAATTGGGAGTGGTGAATTGTACTCGTACTTCGTCACCACACGGAAAACACAGCAGGTCGGTATAGGGTTTTAATTCAAGTTTTCCTTCTCTTGCAAGCTTCTCCCTAATACTGTTCAACTCTTCTCAATAATTATCGTACAGTCACACTGTGGGTATATTTTCGGTCCTTCTTTTTCTTAGCTATTGTCCCATCGTTAGACCCAAACCTCCAGCACAATACAAAGTCAATAGACCTGACCTATCCACGCTAGTCAAATGGGTCAACGTAGAGGTTTGTTGAGAGTTTTACTTTAACAATAATATTATTGGATTATATACTATTTTCGTTTCTTACGACCTCTGGAAGAAAGAAAAATAAATATACTCTATTCTCAACTCCTGTACAACATAAAAAATCTAATCGTAATGAATGTTGCTAGTTTATTTGCTCTATTAAATAAATAAATATATGTACATATATACAAACGATCAAAATGAATAGAATTGTATTATTAATATAGTTTAATAGGAAATTATTAATGACGTATCAGAATTATCCATTGAACGGAATAATGACGTCATTTATGGCATATATATTGTAGTTTTAAGGATGTCCCTTTTTTGGTTTATCAATATTAATTACAGTTATGTATAAAACTAGTTTTCCGTGTGGTGACGGAATAAGAATACAATTCACCACTCCCTGTCCTGCCCGTAGATAACGTAAAAGACGACTAAGGGATATAATACGTATATAATATCTATGCAAGAGAATGAAAACTCGAAACAAAACCGTGTATGATCATCAATTTCCCTCTCATTCTCGAGAAGGCTCGAGCCCAGCAGTGGAACGTACATGAGCCGAGGTGATAAGATGATGATAAAACTAGTAGCATTACATTATTACAGCCATTCATCCTTGTTCCCTACAGGTTAATTATTTGTAGCATCATCTAAGCTCATATATGGCCCAGTGCTGGGCTCCACGATAGTGATATTAACCAACTATTCTATATGGTCCAAAAGGATTTGGAATTGAGTTGCATTTCGAGTTCTCCTTCTCTTGCCTATATATTATATCCCTTAGTAGTATTTTACGACAACCATGGCAAAGACAGGGGGAGGTGAACTCTATTCTCACTCCGTCATTACACAATAAAAGTGTATGTTTAATTTATATTAACACACCCATATTTAAAAAAAAGGAGAGACATGATTGCGGTTCCAATCAAATTTAGAATAATTGATTGAATTAGGCGATACATAGCGATAATCCACTTTTATTTTAAAAAAGGAAGGAAGGGAGACCCACCACTTTCCCACGGTAATCAACATACCGCACACCACAATAGAAGGAGTACGTGATAGGATCAAGGGCCTTGATTGGACGCCACAAAGCCCCTACTGGCGTCACACAGCTTTGATTGGTCACATAGCTTTGATCGACGTCACACAGCTTTGATCGGTGTCGCACAGCTTCATCACACAGTTTCGTCACACACTGACCAAAAGACAAAAGACTGAAACTGACCAAAAGACTGAGACAAGTTGGGTAATCGTATATCTTGAAAACTGCACGCGAAGGTATTAAATAGTGGAAGGTTAGAACTGTAGGAGGGGAACTCATCGTGTGGGCCCCAATGGCGATTCATCGATCGAGTGAAGAACATTAACAGATGCACATTGTTTGTTTTATGACTAAAAAATAAAATAATCGTAAAATGCGTATTTTGTCTGTAATACTCAAATGTTTTCTTTTTTTTAATTGCTGTTGGTGGAAAACGAGAAAACAGCACACTTAATGGTAAGTGATTTGTCGTTCCTGAACTTTGCTAAATCGCTGCCTATCGTAAAGAAATTAACGGGAATGTGAATGCATACAATGAGAATCGGTAATACTAAAGGTATCACCAAAAACCACCACATGAAAATACTATCAGGAAGTTGGGCTGCCGGCTCTCTCGCTCACCAAACGAAATGCAGTAACAAATTGCTACTCCTCAGACATCAAGTTTCTGCGAGAGCATGATACTTGCCCGAACGGACAAGAACACGATATAACAATTTACTTTTAATCTCCCAAGTCGTTTACTAGTTGCTTAATAGTCGTTTGTGCCTGTTTACGTGCTTAATTTTGTAGATTTTTTTTGATAGATTCGCGCTTAAGATAAACATTTTCTCTGGGTGCTTATTAATAAATCTTACGCAGTATATAGAAAATTACGTTTAATTAAGTAAGGCAATTGTATAATTAACTAAGAAAGTTTGCAGATATACTTCATAGAATAATAACTAAAAAGAGCCATCTTAAAAACAGATTTACCTAATTCTTACAAACATTTCTATCTCAAAACTTTTTTATTTATATCTCAATATGGCGAATAAATGTGCTTGCTGTTCCTTGCAATTTTTATTTTATAATATCGTTAATACTGTCAAGAAGGCTGTTATTATGCCACTCATTTCTATATGCTCATAAAAAGCAGAAGCTACTGAATACATTTATGATCACAAAATCTATGAAGACAAGGAAATTTCGTAAATCTATTTTAGTACCCATTACATGCTCTCCATTTCCTGTGTCTTAAGAAAAAGGTGTTGCACTATATTTACCCCAAAATCGTATTAATTATGAGTATATTGAAAATTCAATAAAAAAAAATTTTTGGCAGCTTAATTTGCAACGTCGGTATCTCCCTAGCTAAAATATAGATATATAATATATATAAAATATAGATATAGATAGAGATTTATTGTATAATCAGTAATTTCTTGTAATACTGGTCAGCGTACATGTCACCTATTCCGTCCAGGGGACGCAAGGGCGGCGCGTGGTCCCCATAACCCACCGTATTCCTACCCTTTCACCAATGGACTGATCATTGATAGTGAGTTTCATATCATCCGTGGCTGTAGGAAGCGGCCCTCGCGCGGTAGTGTAACCAACATAGCAGAAAGACTTATTACGCTGAAGTAGTAATAGGTAGGCCAAAACCCCTACACGGACCGGGTAGCGGTGTCAAGCCCACATTGCAAAAGAGGTACGTGTACGGCAGGTTATGAAGTCGCCCGCCGTCCTTTGCATCGCCCCGGATGTAGGGGATTTGACATTCTTCAAAAATTCGCTGTCTCTAATCTACTTGCGTCATTTGAAATTAATATATACTACAGAATTTAAATTTCATGTAAAATCAGTAAACAACTTCTTTGCCCAATTTCATATTTCATTGCAGTCCACATACGTCCCACTGTTTGGCTCGGGCCTCCTCCATAATGGGAGGGAATTTCACCTACTATACTATGCTGGTCAGACATGTTGGTATAGGGTTACGTTTCGAGTTTTCCTTCTCTTGCACAGATGTTATGTCCATATTATATCCCTTAGTCGTCTTATATGACATCCACGGGCATGATAGGGAGTTATGAATTGTATTCTTACTCCGTTACCACACGGAAAATTTCATATTTACCCTATACCAAAATCGACGGTATGGCGTCAATCAGTCTAAAACGACTACTTACATGGTTGCTTGTATAAATATTGTAATAATTTACTAATCATCATTTTTGATATGGTCAGTCAATGTTTATGATGACGCATACATTGACAAACTTCCTGCTTCTGTTGAACAACGTAAACTGACTTATAATAAGTATATGTTATTACTATATTGTCTATATTATACTAACCATATATTTAATTATTGTAATATATTATCTATATATTTTACAATATAAAATAAGTTCCGTGGAGACTGGCCGTCTGCGGGATATGCGTCTTATTGTTAGTATTACATCATATAAATGTTAACTTAAATGCAGTTTATTCATCATCATCATCATCATTTCAGCCTATCACCGTCCACTGCTGGACGTAGGCCTCCCTCATGTTACGCCACAAAGTGCGGTCCTGTGCCGCCTGCATCCAACGACGCCCAGCAACCTTCACCAGATCGTCGGTCCACCTATTGGGGGGGCGTCCTACACTGCGTCGTCCGATACGTGGTCGCCACTCGAGAACCTTTCTTCCCCAGCGGTTGTCGGTTCGCCGAGCGATGTGGCCTAGCCATTGCCACTTCAGCGTGCTAATTCTTCGTGCAATGTCGGTTACACCCGTTCTTCTACGGATTTCCGTATTTCGGATTCTATCTCGCAGAGAAATCCCGAGCATAGCCCGCTCCATAGCACGATGAGCGATTTTGAGCCTTGTTATGGGGCCTACATTAGGGACCACGTTTCCGTGCCGTAAGTCATCACTGGTAACACACACTGATCGTAGACTTGTGTTTTCAGATACTGAGGTATGTTGGACGAGAAGATCCGACAGGTTATCCTTTTGGGTACCGTCCCCTTTGACACTCCAGCACCAATCATAGGGTTACTGGGGCATCACGCGATCGATCTCTCTGTGTGTGGCGGACTATTCGCCGGTTCCGTACTCATAACTGCGGCTAGAGCGATATCAGACCCCGGCGCCTGCTCTACCTGGGGCGCGAGAGCGGAATGTGTCACTGCTGAAGATTGTCTCTCTGACCCGCTCGCGCGGTCGCTACCTTCAACGAGCCAGTCGTCTTGACTGCCTCGTTGAAGGTAGTAACCGCGACCCGGTTCTTGATGCTGTCAAGCATTGTCTTAGTAATTATCGGATAATCGGCGTTAAGTCCGAATGCATACTTAACCCGCCACCGTGTAATTAAATCCCTTTAATAAAAACCATATATTTGAAGAGAAATGTTTTGGATTCGAAGTTTCTGATTTTAAAATACCATTTCCAATACAGTTACGGATATGAAATTATTTTATTTTATCCAACTGTATAGTTTCAGTTACAAATATTGAAATTTTAGGAAATCATAAAAGAGAAATGCTAAGATGGTGGTGTAGGTGTTCATCGTATTATTCGTCTTTGGCAAGGCTTTACTTAGGCTGCCAATTCGGCTGGTTACTACACAAGCTGTCGCAGCGTGTCTCATACAGACTCTAACTATATCCGAAATTAACTTTTATATCGGATTCGGTTACTATTTCGAATATAATTTATTTATTTAATCTTCATGCACAAAATAAAAGTACACTTAATGCCGTAGGCATTTTCTTCCAGTCAACCTTTGGGTAATGATGAAATAATATAGTAGGTGCAAATATCGATAACTAGGAAAATTTCATTTCGTATATCCGATAGTTTCAATTACAGTTAAAGACCTCAATAATTAACCTTATTTCTTAATATATATTCGTTATAAATGTAATGCAGATTAATATTCATCTTTCTTTCGAAAATAACATAAATTTACCATAAAAAAGGTTCATAATAAAACATTTTGTATTCAAATCCTTAAAGCCAGGAAATGAAATATAGAAAATGAAAAGAGATTTCATTTTCTCAAGCATCCATAAATATTTCGTGGAAATTAAAAGGCGTCGGGCGTAACGTAATAAAGTAAAATTAAAGTTATAATAGATTCTAATTTAACATACCCATTTAATATACTAAATACAATGTACATCATCACAGCTCATATACGTCCCACTGCTGGGCTTACCTAGCCTCCTCCACAATGGGAGGGAAATTGACCTACTATATCACACTGGTCAGACGTGTTGGTATAATGTTTTATTTCTGTATGATGTATTCATATCATAATCCCTCAGTCATCTTTTACGATACCCACAGGCAAGAAAGGAGGAGGTGAATGGTATCCTTACTCCGTCACGACAATTTCTATAACATTTTAATAAGATCAATATTTGGCATCGAGTTCCACTATTCTATTGCTGCAACTGAGATGTTACTCCAAATGGCATTCACCAGGCGTGACACCGAAGTCCAAGCTTCGGGCCCGATGACCAGCTCAAGCGAATAGGGGCAACGTGATAAATTATAAGATCTCACATTCGATCGGTTGCTTCAAATCATTAGGCTTTCTAAAGCCAAACTTTAGTTAACCTAAAAAGGGGATACCTCGCTACAAGAAAATTAATATCTATACAAATAAATAAAATTGAAGTGTCTGTTTCTAATGTCAAAATACTGGGTTTTTTCATGCTCACACGATTATTTGCACGAGATCTGTGCCTAAAATACAGTTCAAAATTTTTTTGTCAGTTTGTCTGTCTGTTTATTTGAGGTAATCTTCAAAACGGCTGAACCGATTTTGATAATATTTTACTACTAGGTAACTAAGTCTTTATAAGGAGTAACTTAGGCTATATTTTATTCCGGAAACGGGAACGGGAATTATGCGGATAAAGCGACTGCAACTGAAGCGAAGCGAGGGCGGGTTGCCAGTTTAAAATAAAACTCAATGTAAATTCAATTATTCAGCATATTAACGCAATAGAATAACTTGTCCCATTTTAAGAACGCCCGTATTTGGGCATGCAGTGGAACGTATATGTATATATTGAAAAGCCCTCATATTGAGTACACAAATGTCAAGCAAAGTTGAAACTTGACATTGCTTTAATTTGAATAGGTCGCACCTTCTTTAAGTGTAGACAGAACTGACATTGCTTTGCTACCATCTCCTAATGAAGTAATTGATTTCTAAAAACACTGTGAATAGGAGAATGATCTAAAATATGTATAGCCAGTAGATCTGAAAATGTTTCGTCTTAGCTCATACACGTCCCACTGTTGGGCCATACCAGGCTGGTCAGATATATTGATATAGGATTGTATTTCGAGTTTTCCGTCTCTCGCACGCATGTTATATGCGTATTATATCCGTTAATCGTCTTTTACGATATCCACGCGCAAGATAGGGAGTGGAGAGTTGTATTTTTACTTCGTTATCACACAGAATAAGATGCAAGATAGATACACTAATATTAATAGATAACACAAATATTATTCAAACTATCAATTTAAATAAAAAAGTGCTTATCTTATAATAATAAATCGAAAGAACGCCTTAATTGTTCAACTCCTTATTTCACATAGATCTGACATTTGTCATAGTTTAATTTGCTAATAAAACGATATATTTGCAATAAATCAATAAGAAAAATGCTTACATAATTTATCAAGAAAATAATTAAATATGATAAAAAAAATATCATTATAAATTATGTAAGTACTTTTTATACCAACACGAGTCTACCTTACAATGATAAACAACCACTATCATTGTCTTTCGTAATTCTAATAATATTACATCTTAAATTGAATTAATAATAAACGAATACTAATTTATCTGTGCAGATACCACGGTGCGGCCGGAGAGCTGATAGTGAGCGCTTCCTGAGCAGCTGTGACCCTATAACCTCACTCATCAACAAAATGTCTTATCAACCATACACTATTACCACTCACTTATTGACCGGGAAGGTTTATTATCAGACGCGGACGAAACCCGTTCACGTACCGACTTAAATAATGAACTCAAATATAGTGTTACGTTTGTGGATGAATGATGTGTGAGTCGCTACAATGGGTGATCTGTTGCCGAGTATACCTAGGAGTACATTTCCAAGTGATTTAGAGGATGGTAACTATAGTGCTGCTATTGAATATGGGTCAGATGAAGAGTTGGCGGCCGTGGCATTGTTTCGTGACTACCCAGAACCGTTGCTGCGTTTTGCCTCTGTCTGCTGTGTACTGTTTATGCTTGTGGGCATACCCGGAAATCTTATTACCATCGTTGCACTTGCAAGGTGTAAAAAGGTAAGCATTTTATATTTCTTTATGTTATTATAAATTAATGTCCAAATTTTCACTAAACTATCCATTAGACGTATAATAAATTTTAATAATAATATTTGTGTTAAAAGAAATTTAGCATTTTAATAATAAATTGTGAATTTTAAAAAGAAATAGCATAGAATTTTTAATTGCTTTACTATTTTTTTATAGTTTTCGCACTATTGTAAGCATGTATCCCAAAAAAATACATTAATATTTAAATAATAATATAATATAAACCATGATATAGTAACGAATAAAGTTAACCTCAATATAAATTTACCCGTGAAATTTAATGAAATTTTCCATTCATAGAAACAAAAATTGCTACTATCGTCACGAATTTAAACATTTATTTGACGCTACAAAATCTCAACTATGTACATTAGATAAGCGACTGTTATGATGGTCAGTTTGAAAGATACAAGCGTATTATTAGAAAATGTCTCTCTTCACAAGACAGAACAAATCCTTATCCAAACAACGCCTGACAATGATATTTTATGTTGAAATTTTTTTTACTGTAAATGTATCTTTAAGGAAAACGATTAATACGTTTTTAGTATTTTCACCCATAATATTTTTCATTACTTTGATGGTAATCTATCTAACAATCTTCTTGATTGTAAATGATAACACGACATTAGCAAACTAAAGTATTATTTTACTTTGAGATTTGCCTAGGAAAGTTAAATAGCACAAGCTATTTTGTCATAGTCCACCGTAGCATACACGTAAACTTTTATGGTTGAAACTTAATCGGCTAGATCATAAAGCTAAACTCGCAAAAGACGACAAAAGATTACGAAGCTCAAAATCGCCCTATTGATAGTCTAGATATCTGTACGAGGTCTGGTTCTTAGCCCAGAAAAGAAGCAAATTTCATACACTTTTGTTTCTTTCATGTTGGTAGCAAACAAGCGACCAGCCCACCTGAGGGTAAGTAACACTGCTCTCAGGGACCTTTGTTAGGCTAACCTAACCTACCGTGAAGTGGGTGCATGCTATAAGGTTCGGAAATACTTAAGGCATCAAAACCCAAAACACGCACACGACCTCAGAAAGTTGGGCTTGCGGCTCTCTCACTCACCGAATGAAGTGCGGTTCCAAATTGCTAGTACTTACACGTCGATTCTGCCAAATTGCGGTAGGCAGAAGACTCTTGACAGTGTGGTCCTACTACAAAAAGGAATATTCCTTCTATTATAATTCTTAAAATTCGTTTCTGTACGGTTCTATTGTAGTTCAAATTAGAAACTAATATATCCATTCATCCCTTAGATTATTACGTCCGCTTTTGAAGTTGAGAAGTACAAGCGCTACAATATGATAATTGCCACAATTAGCAGGCGGATTGACGAGCGTATCCTGCTGGTGAACTCCCAACCAATTTTGATACTTCGAGGATAAAGGGGTGGCACAACATACTATCTTTACCCGTGCATATTTTCAATCAATTAATCAAACGATTTGATATTTACCTTATCACGTTTTATTATATGGACGCGCTAAATTTGCCTCATTAAAAAGACGTTTAATAATATATAATTAATTTTAAAAAATACTCCAAAGTACTGATAAATAGATGGAGCTATAGTTTTACAGATTAATCATAAATTATAACTTAAGATGGAAAGACTAGGGAACCCAACAAAACCACAATATCCCTTGTGAAAATATCATTTATATTTTTTTGCCATGTCAAATATTGCGTCGACGGGATGTAGTAATGGCTGGTATACTATTATGTACCGGTAATTAAAGGCACTAGGATATTAACTTATTTATCCAACCACAACCTTCTATAAAATATGAAATACTATCAACACAGTATCAAAATGTTATGAGTATTTACATAAATCTATGACCCCGTATATAAGGCTTCTTATTTTTACAGCCTTTGTGTCATACATTGCTGCTATTATATCAATGCTAACTAATTATCTGAACTCTTGACAATCTGTGCATATCCAAGCGTAACCTCATTCATTACTAACCACCGCAAAGACGTATCTCGTTGTATTTTTTTAATTTTATTTGGTATTTATCTATTTTACTTCCACCGTCAGCAAGTACTCTGTAGAATATGTCGATAGACATTCTGCAGTTTAAAATCAAACTTCTACAACATTTACTTTTCTAATATTTTTTACACATTTATATTTGAACTTTTAATGTGTTAATTGTGCCCCAATAGAATAAGTACTAAATATCTTCCAAGCCAAGTTCATAGGTTCATAGCCCATGAAAATATGTGTGTACACACATCTCTATCTAGAAACAGTTGCTCTAAGTTAGTTACATTGTTTCCATTATCTCTTATTACAGTATAGCTGATAGCCTTGATCCATCTAACATATAACTCGGCCTAGTATCTACTATTTAATAGCCCATTACTTAGCTAGTATACAAAATTATAAAAGGAACGATTGACTTCAAGATTTCAATTTTATGAACACCATTCACAGAATTGAATTCTTGTAACCAGTAATATAAGGTTATCACCAATGTCTATAGCTTGATAAGAATATGTAAAACCTATATTACATTTAATATATCATATAATAATTCTTACGTTATGGGATTTTAGTAACTGATATATAATTTAAAGTTAATGCTATAATATTCGCAAGATAATCATTATCTCACCGTCCTACTGCTAGGCTCGAGCGTTTGCCATAATAGGAGAGAAATTGACCTACTATATGACGCTGATCAGGCGGGTTAGTGTAGGGTTTTATTTCAAGGTTTTCTTCTTTTGCACAGGTCTTATGTGCATATTATATCCCTTAGTTGTCTTTTACGACATCCACAGCCAAAATAGGGAATAATGAATTGTACTCTTACTCTGTCGCCACACGGAAAAAGATGTAAGATTATACACTAACTTTATTTAATCTATCAATCTAAATAAGAAAAATAAGTTCACTTTTTTCCTTTCAAGTAATAAATTATTACTTCTCATTAACGGTCAGTCAGTTAAGAATTATATCAAAAATCCTAATAAGAGTTTTTGCACGATTCAATTCGTAACTTAAACCAAGGACATTACAGCGACTTCATGCGTATGACGTGAATCCAAAAAGCCTTTTAGAGTGTTTAAGTAAATATACCTTGTTGCGCTTGAAGGCCGTGGTCATGGAGGCAGTCACTGGCAGAGGAGTGCTGTTGGCGGTGTCTTTAGACATAACCAACGCATTTGATAGTCTGCCATTTAGCTGTATCAGGGAGGCGCTCCGGTATTACGGTGCCTCCATATCTGAGGCAGCTAGTAGCTGACTATGTGGAGGGATGCAGCATCTTCTCCGTAGACCGAATAGGTGATGTTGTGGTGACGAGACAAGTCACACGGTTTTTCACAGGGGTCGGGTCTTAGAGCCGACTCTGTAGAATATCGGCTACGGGTGGGTGTTGCGTGGTAGCCTCCCTCTTGGGCTGGGCGTATTTGCTACGCCGATAATACGTTCGCTACAGTCCGAGGGGAAACACTAGAAGAGACAGCATGCCTGGCAACTCTCGGCACCGAGAAGATTGTCAGGTGGATTGAGACGGTGGCCCTAAATAAGAGGAATAAATTTCGCCACTTATGTTCCGATTCTGATCTATAAACAGGTTAATATAATATCCTTACTAATATTATAAATGCGAAAGTAACTCTGTCTGTCTGTCTGTCTGTCTGCTACGCTTTCACGTCTAAACCACTGGACCAATTTTGATGAAATTTGGTACAGAGATGGACTAAAGCTTGAGAAAGGACATTTTTTTTTTTTTTTTTTTTGGTGGGCTATGGTAAGCGCACGCGCGGTCCAGTCCCTCCGGGGCGATGAAAAGACCGCGCGCGGGCCCATAAACCCACCCATACCCACGTCACCTCGTTGTTGGGCCGACCACCGGAGCAGATGTGACTTGTCGTCAGTGGTCGGCCCAACGGAATACCCTTTCGGGTAACCTCACCTCTCGACGTCCTGGGACGTCGGTCGCCGTCGCGCGGTCAGCCTCTCTGCGGGTGACGGACAATTCCCCGGTCCGATCACCCGCGGCCTCGGCTAGGGCGGCATTAGGCGCAGATACTCGCGCCTGCGCCGCCCGAGTCGCCGGCGGCGGAACGTGTCGCCGAATAGGAGCTCTACTCGCACACGATCCGCCGCCTCCTTCCGTGAGATTACGGCCTCACAGAAGGCAGCGACCGCGTCCCAGTTCCTGACGCTAACGAGCATCTCCCTGGCGATGGTCGGCAGCGCCAGGTCGGCACCGATAATTGCGACGAGTTCACGGCGATCCGCCTCCCATGCAGCACACTCCTCGAGCGTGTGCTGCGCCGTGTCCTCGTCGCAACTGCAGTGGTGGCAGGACGGAGTGCTCTCCCTCCTGACAATCTTGTGCAGGTACTTCCCGAAGCAACCGTGCCCCGTCAGCACCTGCACCAGTCGGAAGGAAAGCATCCCGTGCGTCCGCTCCAACCACTCCATCAGCACCGGCCGGAGGGCCTCGACGGTCCTGACACCGTACCGAGGACTCTCCAGCCGGACTGCCCAACGGGCAATGACTCCACGGCGGGCGTCGACCCGCCAGGCGGTGATCTCTATGATGGAGACCATGCCGCCGCGGGCGCGCGTCTCCGACACCCGCCGATAAATTTCGGCGAGCATCTCCGCCTCCAGGTCCCACGGGGGAGTTCCGGCCAGGAGGCACGCTGCCTCGGTTGCCACCGTGCGGTAACCCCGTATGGCCCTGATCGCCATGACCCTCTGTGGTCGCCACAGGAGGGCCCTAAGACGGACGGTCAGGAACCCCGCCCACACCGGTGCGCCGTACAGGGCCATCGACCGGATCACCCCCACGTACAGCTGTCGGCACGTAGCGCTGGGTCCGCCCACATTCGGCATCAGCCGCGAAAGGGCGGACGCCGCGCCGACAAGCCGGGGAACAAGTCGATGGAGATGCTCCCGGAACCAAAAATGCCCGTCGAGCACCAGGCCCAAGTACTTCATGTGGGCCTGGATGCTGATGGTGACCGACTTTACGGTGATCGAAGCGCCGGCGGGAGGCCCGGCGGTACGGAGGCCATGGAACAAAAGGGCCACCCTCAACCCCAGCGCTTCGATCCGCCTGACCATCTCCTCGGTGCCGAGAGTTGCCAGGCGTGCCGCCTCCTCTAGCGTCCCACCCCGGGCTGTGACGAGTGTATCGTCGGCGTAGCAAATTACGCCCAGCCCAGGTGGGAGGCTTCCTCTCAACGCCCAGTCGTAGCCGATGTTCCACAGGGTCGGACCCAGAACCGACCCCTGTGGGACACCGCATGTCATGGGCGTTCGCACAACGTCCCCTACTCGGTCAACGTAGAGGACGCTGCGCCCCTCCAAGTAGTCTGCCACCAGCCGCCTGAGGTACACGGGCACCCCGTGATATCTCAGCCCCTCCCTGATGCAGCTGAATGGCAGACTGTTGAAGGCGTTGGGGATGTCCAGGGACACCGCCAACAGGACTCCTCCGCCGGTGACGGCCTCCGCTACCACGGCCTTCAGGCGCAGAAGGGCCGCAATCGTCGAACGCCCTCTCCGAAAACCAAACTGGGCGTCCGACAAATCGGGCCCGACCCCGACGAGGTGCCGCTCGATGCGGGCAGCCAACACCCTCTCCAGCAGCTTGCCCGCATCATCGAGCAGCACGATGGGCCTGTAGGCCGAGGCCGACTCGGGAGACCGTCCCGGCTTCGGCAGGAGAACCAGCCTCCCCTCTTTCCAGCATCCAGGGAACTGCCCGGACGTGAAACAGGCGTCGAACAGTCCCCTGAGGCGTGGTCCCAGGTGCTCGAGGACCAGGGCCAGCGCACGGTTCGGAATACCGTCGGGCCCGAGGGCGGTGGATTTCACTCGCATACGCGCCACTGCCGCCCCCATTTCCGGCTCCGTGATGGGCGGAGCACTTTCATCTTCGGACTCCCGGTCGCTGTCCGTCGAAGCCATGACCGGGGGCGTGTGCTCCGCCCGCCGTGGAAAGAGGTCCTCGACAACTCTGGTGAGGAGGCTGGGCTGGAGAGTCTCGGTGAGGGGGGGGCCCCGCCCGCGGAGCTTGTTCAGCGCCGCGAGGTAGGGGCGACCCCAGGGGTCACGCTCGAGACTGTCCAGCATCTCCCGCCGACTAACGTCCTTGGCGGTACGGACGGCCAGCCTGAAGGCAGACCGCGCACTGCGGTAAGCCTCGTATAGCTGGCCCTCCCGCTCAGCGTCGCGGTGACGCGCTCGGCTGCGGGTGTAGACCCTCCGGGCACGTATGCACGCGGCCCGAAGGTCTGCCAATTCTCGGGACCACCAGGGGACCGCACTCTTCGGGGGCAGACGCCGCACACGGGGCATGGCCGCATCGCAGATCTGCGTTAACGCACAGCGGATGCGGCCAGCCTCGGCATCCACCCCGTCCGCCTGGGGCGGTGAGGACAGCCACGACTGAACGATGGCTGCCTCCGTCAACAGGTCCCGATCCAATCGACCCACAGCCCACCGCGGAAACGCGGGAGCTCCGTCCGCTGTGTGACCCCTGCTGGGCTGCAGGAGGGTCCGGGAGACCTCTATCCGGATGTATCGGTGGTCGGATAGGGTCTCAACCTCCTCCTGGACGCACCAGCTCCTCACACGTGCTGCGACATTAGGGCTAGCGAACGACAAGTCCACTATCGACCCGCCCTGCTGCCGCACGCACGTTTGCACCGAGCCCCTGTTCAGCAAACAGAGGCCCAGTGCCGCCGCCCACTCTTCGACCGCCCGCCCGCGGTCATTCGTCCTGGGGGACCCCCACGCCGTGGACTTAGCGTTGTAGTCCCCCAGAACGAAGACTTGGCGCGGTGCCAGTCGCCGTATCGAGGCCCCCAGGATGGTGAGGAAGGCCCCGAAATCCGTCGCACTCCTGTTAGGGGAGAAGTAGACACCAAATAACGTAACCTCTCCCCATTCCGCCGCGACATACCCATCGCCTCTGTCCTTGAGCAACAAAAGCGGAGAATGCCACGACGTGGAGGCGACGATTGCCACAGAGCCGTCACTACTGCCCAGCCAATTGGGCCGGTCAGGCACCACGTACGGTTCCGCGGCTACGGCTGCACCGATCAACCACTCCGCCATGGCTTGCAGGAAAACGTCCTGTGCCTCAGCGGCGTGGTTGAGGTTGGCCTGTAGGAGGTGGTAAGATTCGGCCGCCATTAGTGGGCCGTATCCTTTACCTCCTCCACGCTGGCGGGCGATCGGGTCGCGCTAGGGGCGGGAGCGGCCGGGGTCGTCGGGCCGCTCCGCCCCTTTGGGGCCGAAGCCGGGGGCTGCACTCCCTGCCCCCCATGCGGTGCTTGGCGGGCCTGTTGCCCGCCGCACACGCGGGGCAGTGGGGAATGGCGGCGCACGATGCCGCCCTATGCCCGGGTTGACCGCAGCGGAAACAAAGGTCGCTGCAGTCAAAGCAGTTAGTGCATGTCGGCCGAGTGTGTCCGACCGCCATGCACTTGTAGCACCTCGCAGGCCGGGACTCCAGCACGGTCACCCGCGCCGAGCTCCAGCCCACGAGGAGCCTGCCTGAGCCGGCCAATTGCTTGGCCGACTCCACCGGGCACTGCACCCAGGCGGCACCGACGCCGCCCGGACCAGGGCGGATGGTACCAATTCGGACGGTGTCCACGGGACATCCGGTTTTCGAGACGATGGCCTCCCGGATGTCATCCACCGTCACAGAGTCGTCCAGACCCGTGACCCGCAGTTCCGCACACTTGACGGGTCTGGCGATCTTGACGCCATCCTCCGCAGTAAACAGACCCCTCAGCTTGACGGCCATGCTATCGGCCGTCTTGGCGCCCTCGGCCCCAGGGAACTCTAAAATTCGAGCTCCTGTCCGGGCCTTGCGGGTCCTTGCTTCGACGCCTCCTAAATCGGAGACGTCAAGCTCCCGCCGGGCGCGACGTAAGACGGCCTCATAGCTGAGGCCGTTTTCGGCCGCCTCAGGCAGCACGGTGATCACCACCGCAGCTGACTTCGGCGGCCGGAGCCTCCTGCGCGACCTCTTCATACCGGCTCCTGCCTTGGGAGCGGAGGCTTTGGCGGCGCTTTTGGCCTCCGCTCTCCTCTTTTGACCGCGACTCTTCCGGCTACGCTCAGCCGTCTGCCAGCCCTCTTCGGGCGCAACAGTCGCGTCGCTAGGCGCAGCAGTCGCCGTCGCGGCTGCGTTGGCCGTCGCCGACGGTGCAGTTGCCGGTAGCGGCTTGGGTTCGGTCTTGGCAGGAGCCGGTGCCGCCTTCTTCTTGGCGGCGGGCCCCTTCTGCTTCGGTCCAGCAACGACTGTGGCGTAGCTCCCTACGCGCCCGCCCTGGCAGGGTAGCGCGGCAGGAGCTGACGCCACGACCTTCGGCCTGTCCGCAGCAAGCGGCGGCCGGAGACGGGGCTCCGGAGGCAGAGGCAATCTCTCCTCCAGAGCCGCCATGCGCGCGTCGAGTATTTTGCCCACCACCTCCACTATGGCGCGCATGGTTAGGTCCGACACGCCGTCCACTGCGGGCAGCGGGACCGCTTCGGCCGGCTGGGCCGTCCTAGGGCTCGGCGCCGCGCGAGTTGGCGTAACGGGGACGGCAGGGGCGGCGGCAGGGCCGGCGCTTACCGGCGGTGCAGTCTTTGTCAGCTGCGCAACCTGGCGCCGCAAGTCGGCCATTTGCTTGGCCAACTCGCGGTTCGCCTTCTGCACCGCCGACAGTTCCTTCACCAAGGCCTTGTTCTCCTCCTGCAGGCCTGAAACTTCGCCACCAAGGCGGACGTTTTCGGCCTGCAGGGTGGCCACATTAGGGGCAATGCTTGTCACAGTGGGCTCGGCAGCCGCCGCGCCAGAGGGAGGGATGTCTTTCAACACCCTCATCATTCTCGCGGCTGCCGCCTCGTTGACCCGCTTGCAAGCCTCAGCCTCTCGCTCCTGCATTACAGGCGAAGGAGTCGCAGTTCTCGCCGCTGCCGCAGCCCCACGCCCTCCGCGCCCTCTTCGTGAGGTCGCCACCTTGGGAGGGGGCATTAGGTCTCCGCTCCCCTCCGAATCGGATGAGGAGCTGCCACTCTTGTGCAGAGGGCGCTTCCGCACCTGTGGGGGGAGGGCCTCCTCCCTCATTGTTTCGGCCGCCGCCAGGATTGATGGCGCAGGCCCCCCAGCGGCTTGAGCGGCCGGGCTCTCCTTTGTCTTGGACGGCCCTGCGGCACTGCCGCCCTCGTCCATCGACTGCTCCGCAGTCGCATCTGTCTCCATGGCCGCGGAGCTGTCCGCCTCAGAGGCGCCAACATCACTGGGCGGAACGTCGGCAGCCTCCAGTAATTTCTGCGCCGCCTGTCGCAGCTTTGCAGCGCGCCGTCTTGCGCGCGCCGTTTCAGGGGCGATTTTTCTGCCGCTTTTCTTCTTACGGGCCCCTATTTTCGCCGGGCCCTTGGCTGATTTTGGAGCCTCCAGTACCGGACTAGCAGCCGAGCTGCAGTCGGACGAGGCCCCTCCTTCTTCTGTGCCAGTTTTACCGTAGCTTGGCAAGGCTTTTGGGTGGGAACAATGTGGGTCATCGTTCTCCGTGTTTTTGGGCGTCTCACCCCTCCTATCTACGTCAGGTGTGCGTGAACAATTATCCATGTAGTTCCCACGAGTATGGGAGAAGTAAACGGTCGACCCGGGCAGAGATCCCGATACCCGGGCAAGCGTAAATTTGTATCCCAACACAGGGGGTCCGCAGGTACCCTGGCTGGGGGCGCGCTAACGACTGAACAACCCATCAGCCATGCATCCTCTCGCCGCGCGCCAGAACTTAGGATTCTGGGTGATTGTTTTATAGAGGTTTTCTTCCTCGCGGTCCAGGCGGTTAAGCCAAGACCCTCGCTCCTGAATCTAGGCCTCAAGACAAATGTCCCGAAGCAAGAATCAGGTCTACGATTTGTCGCGGTTGGCAAATGCCTGCCCAGTCCTCAAACTAATGAGTGACTGGGCCCGTCGAATTTTCGCATCCAGTACCCTCTACAATTAGAGGGCATGGAGCGAATTTGGGGCATCCCACAAACTGGGCCCCCCCTCGGGCCAGATATTTGCCACGAGCGACAATTCCAGAGAGCAGTCCAAGGAATTGTCGCTCGTGCCCAGGGTACACCACGCGGAGGTTTCTGGCGTAGCACCCCTTGAGAAAGGACATAGGCTACTTTTTATCGCGAAAAAATGGGTATAAGGGGTTGAAATAGGGGATGACATTTTGTATGGAAATTCGTCATTTTCGATGATAGAACCACGAATCTTTGTATTAAGACACCTAATAATAAATAAATAAATATTTGTTCAAGCGTTTTGGAAATTTCATTTACATGGGGATGAAATTCAACCCCTAAAATACCAAAAAGCATACAGCCGAAACTACTGGGCCTAGAAACGTTTTTTTTTACACCATCGTATTTCTTGGGGTGCACGAGCACTAGCAAAGGATTTTTGGAAATTCACCCCCTTAAGGGGGTGAAAAACATATAGTCTTTCGCGTCTAAACCGATTTTGATGAAATTTGGTACAGAGATGGACTAAAGCTTGAAAAAGGATATAGGCTACTTTTTATTGCGAAAAAATTTGTATAAGGGGTTGAAATAGGGGATGATATTTTGTATGGAAATTCGTAATTTTTGATGATAGAACCGTGAATCTTTGTATTAAGGCACCTGATAATAAATAAATAAATATTCGTTCTAGCGTTTTGGTAGTTTCACTTACATAGGGATGAAATTCAACCCCTAAAATACCAAAAAGCATACAGCCGAAACCACTGGGCCTAGAAACGTTTTTTTCTTTACACCATCGTATTTCTTGGGGTGCACGAGCACTAGCAAAGGATTTTTGGGCATTCACCCCCTTAAGGGGGTGAAAAACATATAGTCTTTCACGTCTAAACCGATCTTGATGAAATTTGGTACAGAGATGGACTAAAGCTTGAGAAAGGATATAGGCTACTTTTTATCGCAAAAAAATGGGTATAAGGGGTTGAAATAGGGGATGACATTTTGTATGGAAGTTCGTCATTTTCGATGATCGAACCACGAATCTTTGTATTGAGGCACCTAATAATAAATCCTTACTTCCTTACTAATATTATAAATGCGAAAGTAACTCTGTCTGTCTGTCTGTCTGCTACGCTTTCACGTCTAAACCACTGAGCCGATTTTGATCAAATTTGGTACAGAGATGGAATAAAGCTTGAGAGAGGACATAGGCTACTTTTTATCGCGAAAAAATGGGTATAAGGGGTTGAAATAGGGGATGACATTTTGTATGGAAATTCGTCATTTTTGTTGATAGAACCATGAATCTTTGTATTAAGGCACTTTATCATAAATAAATAAATATTCGTGCTAACGTTTTGGAATTTCATTTATATGGGGATGAAATTCAACCCCTAAAAGACAAAAAGCATACAGCCGAAACCACTGGGCCTAGAAACGTAATTTTTTTACACTGTAGTATTTCTTGAGGTACACGAGCTCTAGCAAAGAAATCGCGAAAAAATGGGTATAAGGGGTTGAAATAGGGGATGACATTTTGTATGGAAATTCGTCATTTTTGATGATAGAACCATGAATCTTTGTTTTAAGGTACTTGATAATAAATAAATAAATATTTGTTGTAGCGTTTTGGAAATTTCACTTACATGGGGATGAAATTCAACCCCTAAAACACCAAAAAGCATACAGCCCAAACCACTGAGCCAAGAGACGTATTTTTTACACCGTCGTATTTCTTGGAGTACACGAGCACTAGCAAAGGTTTTTTGGTAAATCACCCCCTTAAGGGGATGAAAACACCGTAATCTTTCACGTCTAAATTACTGAATCGATTTTAATGAAATTTGGTACAGAGATGAACTAAAGCTTAAGACAGGACATAAGCTACTTTTATCCCAAAACATTGGGTGTAAGGGGTAGAAATAGGGGATGACATTTTGTATGGAAATTCGTCATTTTCGATGATAAAACCATGAATCTTTGTATTAAGGCACTTGATATTGAACAAATAAATATTCATTCTATCGTTTTGGAAAATTCGCTTACGTGGGGATGAAATTCAACCCCTAAAAGACCAAAAAGCATACAGGCGAAACCACTGGGCCTAGGAACATATTTTTTTTTACACCGTCATATTTCTTGGAGTACACGAACACTAGCAAAGAATTTTTGGAAAATCAGCCCCTTAAGGGGGTGAAAAGCGTATAGACGAAACTATTGGGGCCAGGCACGTAAAACTTTGTATGCGATTCACTTTCTTTTGTTATATGTGAGCTCTAAGAAATTATTTTTTGAACCTCAACCCCTAAGGGGGTGAAAATATATAGCTGAAATCATTAGGCCTAGAAACGTAACATTTTGTATGAAGTTGTCTTTCTTGGGGAAAGTGCTCATAAAAAAAGAGTTTTTTGCAATTTTACCCCTAAGGGGGTGAAAAGCGTTTATCCGAAATCAGTGCGCCGAGGAACGGTTATTTTAGTACACGGTCGGCTCTCTTGGATTATCCTTTTTTTTTTTTTTTTTTTTTTTTTTTTTTTTTTTTTTTTTTTTTAATGGGTGGGCTATGGTAAGCGCACGCGCGGTCCTGTCCCTCCGGGGTGATGAAAGGACGGCGCGCAGGCCCATAACCCACCCGTACCCACGTCACCTCGTTGTTGGGCCAACCACCGGAGCAGATGTGACTTGTCATCAGTGGTCGGCCCGACGGAATACCTTTCGGGTAACCTCACCTCTCGACGTACTGGGACGTCGGTCGCCATCGCGCGGTCAGCCTCTCTGCGGGTGACGGACAATTCCCCGGTCCGATCACCCGCGGCCTCGGCTAGGGCGGCATTAGGCGCAGATACTCGCGCCTGCGCCGCCCGAGTCGCCGGCGGCGGAACGTGTCGCCGAATAGGAGCTCTACTCGCACACGATCCGCCGCCTCCTTCCGTGAGATTACGGCCTCACAGAAGGCGGCGACCGCGTCCCAGTTCCTAACGCTGTCGAGCATCTCCCTGGCGATGGTCGGCAGCGCCAGGTCGGCACCGATAATCGCGACGAGTTCACGGCGCTCTCCCTCCCATGCAGCACACTCCTCGAGCGTGTGCTGCGCCGTGTCCTCGTCGCAACTGCAGTGGTGGCAGGACGGTGTGCTCTCCCTCCTGACAATCTTGTGCAGGTACTTCCCAAAACACCCGTGCCCTGTAAGCACCTGCACCAGTCGGAAGGAAAGCACCCCGTGCGTCCGCTCCAACCACTCCATCAGCATCGGCCGGAAGGCCTCGACGGTCCTGACACCGTACCGAGGACTCTCCAGCCGGACTGCCCAACGGGCAATGACTCCTCGGCGGGCGTCGACCCGCCAGGCGGTGATCTCCTGCAGGGAGACCATGCCGCCGCGGGTGCGCGTCTCAGACACCCGCCGATAAATCTCGGCGAGCATCTCCGCCTCCAGGTCCCAAGGGGGAGTTCCGGCCAGGAGGCACGCTGCCTCCGTCGACACCGTGCGGTAACCGCGTATGGCCCTGACCGCCATGACCCTCTGTGGTCGCCTCAAGAGGGCCCTCAGCCGGACGGTCAGGGACCCCGCCCACACCGGTGCGCCGTACAGAGCCATCGACCGGATCACCCCCGTGTACAGCTGTCGGCACGTAGAGCTGGGTCCGCCCACATTCGGCATCAGCCGCGAAAGGGCGGACGCCGCGCCGACAAGCCGGGGAACAAGTCGATGGAGATGCTCCCGGAACCAAAAATGCCCGTCGAGCACCAGGCCCAGGTACTTCATGTGGGCCTGGATGCTGATGGTGACCGACTTCACAGTGATCGAAGCGCCGGCGGGAGGCCCGGCGGTACGGAGGCCATGGAATAAAAGGGCCTCCGTCTTTTCCAGGGCTACCCTCAACCCCAGCGCTTCGATCCGCCTGACAATCTCCTCGGTGCCGAGAGTTGCCAGACGTGCCGCCTCCTCTAGCGTCCCACCCCGGGCTGTGACGAGTGTATCGTCGGCGTAGCAAATTACGCCCAGCCCGGTTGGGAGGCTTCCTCTCAACGCCCAGTCGTAGCCGATGTTCCACAGGGTCGGACCCAGAACCGACCCCTGTGGGACACCGCACGTCATGGGCGTTCGCACAACGTCCCCTACTCGGTCAACGTAGAGGACGCTGCGCCCCTCCAAGTAGTCTGCCACCAGCCGCCTGAGGTACACGGGCACCCCGTGATATCTCAGCCCCTCCCTGATGCAGCTGAATGGCAGACTGTTGAAGGCGTTGGCGATGTCCAGAGACACCGCCAACAGGACTCCTCCGCCGGCGACGGCCTCCGCTACCACGGCCTTCAGGCGCAGCAGGGCCGCGACCGTCGAACGCCCTCGCCGAAAACCAAACTGGGCGTCCGACAAATCGGGCCCGACCCCGACGAGGTGCCGCTCGATGCGGGCAGCCAACACCCTCTCCAGCAGCTTGCCCGCATCATCGAGCAGCACGATGGGCCTATAGGCCGAGGCCGACTCGGGAGACCGTCCCGGCTTCGGCAGAAGAACCAGCCTCCCCTCTTTCCAGCACCCAGGGAACTGCCCGGACGTCAAACAAGCGTCGAACAGTCCCCTGAGGCGTGGTCCCAGGTGCTCGAGGACCAGGGCCAGCACACGGTTCGGAATACCGTCGGGCCCGGGGGCGGTGGATTTGATTCGCATACGCGCCACCGCCACCCCCATTTCCGGCTCCGTGATGGGC
The DNA here is from genome assembly GCA_032191425.1 of Lymantria dispar. NCBI lineage: Eukaryota > Metazoa > Arthropoda > Insecta > Lepidoptera > Erebidae > Lymantria > Lymantria dispar. The sequence continues at coordinate 22,361,563 of CM063454.1, read as the reverse complement.
GGAGCACTTTCATCGTCGGCCTCCCGGTCACTGTCCGGCGAAGCCATGACCGGAGGCGTGTGCTCCGCCCGCTGTGGAAAGAGGTCCTCGACAACTCTGGTGAGGAGGCTGGGCTGGAGAGTCTCGGTGAGGGGGGGGCCCCGCCCGCGGAGCTTGTTCAGCGCCGCGAGGTAGGGGCGACCCCAGGGGTCACGCTCGAGACTGTCCAGCATCTCCCGCCGACTAACGTCCTTGGCGGTACGGACGGCCAGCCTGAAGGCAGACCGCGCACTACGGTAAGCCTCGTACAGCTGGCCCTCCCGCTCAGCGTCGCGGTGACGCGCTCGGCTGCGGGTGTAAGCCCTCCGGGCACGTATGCACGCGACCCGAAGGTCCGCCAATTCTCGGGACCACCAGGGGACCGCATTCTTCGGGGGCAGACGCCGCACACGGGGCATGGCCGCATCGCAGATCTGCGTTAACGCACAGTGGATGCGGCCAGCCTCGGCATCCACCCCGTCCGCCTGGGGCGGTGAGGACAGCCACGACTGAACGATGGCTGCCTCCGCCAACAGGTCCCGATCCAATCGACCCACAGCCCACCGCGGAAACGCGGGAGCTCCGTCCGCCGTGTGACCCCTGCTGGGCTGCAGGAGGGTCCGGGAGACCTCTATCCGGATGTATCGGTGGTCGGATAGGGTCTCAACCTCCTCCTGGACGCACCAGCTCCTCACACGTGCTGCGACATTAGGGCTAGCGAACGACAAGTCCACTATCGACCCGCCCTGCTGCCGCACGCACGTTTGCACCGAGCCCCTGTTCAGCAAACAGAGGCCCAGTGCCGCCGCCCACTCTTCGACCGCCCGCCCGCGGTCATTCGTCCTGGGGGACCCCCACGCCGTGGACTTGGCGTTGTAGTCCCCCAGAACGAAGACTTGGCGCGGTGCCAGTCGCCGTATCGAGGCCCCCAGGATGGTGAGGAAGGCCCCGAAATCCGTCGCGCTCCTGTTAGGGGAGAAGTAAACACCAAATAGCGTAACCTCTCCCCATTCCGCCGCGACATACCCATCGCCCCTGTCCTTGAGCATCAAGGGCGGGGAATGCCATGACGTAGAGGCGACGATTGCCACAGAGCCGTCACTGCTGCCCAGCCAATTGGGCCGGTCAGGCACCACGTACGGCTCCGCGGCTACGGCTGCACCGATCAACCACTCCGCCATGGCTTGCAGGAAAACGTCCTGTGCCTCGGCGGCGTGGTTGAGGTTGGCCTGCAGGAGGTGGTAAGATTCGGCCGCCATTAGTGGGCCGTATCCATCACCTCCTCCACGCTGGCAGGCGATCGGGTCGCGCTAGGGGCGGGAGCGGCCGGGGTCGTCAGGCCGCTCCGCCCCTTTGGGGCCGAAGCCGGGGGTCTGCACTCCCTGCCCCCCATGCGGTGTTTTGCGGGCCTATTGCCCGCCGCACACGCGGGGCAGTGGGGAGTGGCGGCGCACGATGCCGCCTTATGCCCGTGTTGACCGCAGCGGAAACAAAGGTCGCTGCAGTCAAAGCAGTTAGTGCATGTCGGCCGAGTGTGTCCGACCGCCATGCACTTGTAGCACCTCGCAGGCCGGGACTCTAGCACGGACACCCGTGCCGAGCTCCAGCCCACGAGGAGCCTGCCTGAGTCGGCCAGTTGCTTGGCCGACTCCACCGGGCACTGCACCCAGGCAGCACCGACGCCGCCCGGACCAGGGCGGATGGCGCCAATTCGGACGGTGTCCACGGGACACCCGGTTTTCGAGACGATGGCCTCCCGGATGTCATCCACCGTGACGGAGTCGTCCAGACCCGCGACGCGTAGTTCTGCGCACTTTACGGGTCTGGCGATTTTGACGCCACCCTCCTCTGCGAACAAACCCCTCAACTTGGCCGCCATGCTATCGGCCGTCTTGGCGCCCTCGGCCCCAGGGAACTCTAAAATCCGAGCCCCTGTCCGGGCCTTGCGGGTCCTGGCTTCAACGCCTCCTAAATCGGAGACGTCAAGCTCCCGCCGGGCGCGACGTAAGACAGCCTCATAGCTGAGGCCGTTTTCGGCCGCCTCAGGCAGCACGGTGATCACCACCGCGGCTGACTTTGGCGGCCGGAGCCTCCTGCGCGACCTCTTGTTTCCGGCTCCTGCCTTTGGAGCGGAGGCTTTGGCGGCGTTTTTGGCCTCCGCTCTTCTCTTCTGGCCGCGACTCTTTCGGCTGCGCTCGGCCGTCTGCCAACCCTCTTCAGGCGCAGCAGGGGTGCCGGGCACAGCAGTCACGGCCGAGGCTGCATTGGCCGCCGCCGGCGGTGCATTTGCCGGCAGCGGCTGAGGTCCGGCCTTGGCAGGAGCCGGTGCCACCTTCTTCTTCGCGGCGGGTCCTTTGGGCTTCGGCCCAGCAACAGCCGCAGCGTAGCTTCCTACGCGCCCTCCCTGGCAGGGTAGCGCGGTAGGGGCTGACGCCACGACCTTCGGCCTGTCCGCAGCGAGGGGCGGCCGGAGGCGGGGCTCCGGAGGCAGAGACAATCTCTCCTCCATAGCCGCCATGCGCGCGTCGAGCATTTTGCCGACAACCTCCACTACGGCGCGCATGGTCTGGTCCGGCACGCCGTCCACTGCGGGCAGCGGGATCACTTCGGCCGGCTGGGCCCTCTGGCGACTCGCCGCAGCGCGAGTTGGCGCAACGGGGACGGCGGGGGCGGCTGCAGGGCTGACGCTTGTCGGCGGCGAGGTCTTCGCCAGCTGCGCGACCTGGCTCCGCAAGTCGGCCATTTGTCTTGCCAACTCGCGGTTCGCCTTCTGCACCGCCGACAGCTCTTTTTGTAGCGCCTTGTTTTTCTCCTGCAGGCCTGAGACCTCACCACTAAGGCGGGTGTTTTCAGCCTGCAGGGCGGCCACATTGGCAGCTCGGGGGTCGCCACCTACAGCGGACTCAGCAGCCGCCATGTCGGTGGGAGGGATGTCTGACAACACCCTCATCATCCTCGCGGCAGCCGCCTCATTTGCCCGCTTCTGGGCCTCAGTCCCCTGTACTGCGCCGGCCGGCGATGGCGTCACCGACCTTGCCGCCACTACTGCGCCCCCTCGTCCCCTGCGAGAGGCCGGAACTTTGGGAGGAGGCATGATGGTGCCACTCCCCTCGGAGGATCCCGAACTTCCACCCTCGTTCAGGGGGCGCTTCCGCACCTGCGAGGGGAGGACCTCCTCCCTGACTGCTAGGGCCGCCGTCAGGACCGACGCCAGAGACTGCGATGACTCAGCGACGGTCTCAGCAGCCGACATGCTGCCGCCTTCGGTATCCGACGGCCCTGCGGCATTGCCGCCCTCGTCCGTCGCCTTGGATTATCCTAAGATTTTTTCTTAGTGCTCGCTTACCAAGCACTAGCACTGGCGGTCAGGATCATCCGCGGGTACCGCACGGTGGCGACGGAGGCGGCGTGCCTATTGGCCGGGACTCCCCCGTGGGACCTGGAGGCGGAAATGCTCGCCGACTTGTATCGGCGGGTGTCGGGGGTGCGCGGGGGGGGTGGTGTTGTTTCCTTGAAGGAGCTCACCGCCTGGCGCGTCGACGCCCGCCGGGACGTCATCGCCCGTTGGGCAGACCGGCTGGAGAGGCCTCGATACGGTGTTTGGACCGTGGAGGCCTTCCGGCCGGTGCTGATGCAGTGGTTAGAAAGGCGGCACGGGGTGCTCTCCTTCCGACTCGTGCAGGTCTTGACGGGGCATGGATGCTTCGGCAAGTACCTGTACAGGGTCGCTAGGAGGGAGAGAACACCGTCCTGCCACCACTGCGATTGCGACGAGGACACGGCGCAGCACACGCTCGAGGTCTGTGCCGCTTGGGCAGAGCCGCGTCGTGAACTCGTCGCAATCATCGGTGCAGACCTGACGCTGCCGACCATCGCTAGGGAGATGCTCGGCAGCATCAGGAATTGGGACGCGGTCGCAGCCTTCTGCGAGGCAGTTATCTCGCAGAAGGAGGCGGCGGGTCGCGAGCGCGAGGAGCACAGCCTCGATGATGCGACCCGCCGTCGGCGACTGGGGCGGCACAGGCGGGAGTACCTGCCTGCAATGCCGCCCTAGCCGAGGCCGCGGGTGACGTGACCGGGGATTAGTCCGTCACCCGCCGAGAGGCCGACCGCGTGAGGAAAGACCGACGTCCTCCCCGAGGGGGGGACGTCGGTCGATGGGAGGGTACCCCGGGTAGAGGGTATTTCGTCGGGCTGACCACTGATGACAAGTAACCCTGCTCCAGTGGTCGGCCCAGCGACGAGGGCGACGTGGTGTTCGGGTGGGTTGCGGGAGTTGCGGGCTTGAGCCCCTCTGTCGCCCCGGACGGAGTGGTGCGTAGACGCGCCGACCGCAGCCCACACAAAAAAAAAAAAAAAAAAAAAAAAACCCTATGAAAGAACTTCTGGCAGTCTCACCCCTAAGGGCATGAAAAGTGTATAACCTAAAATAATGGTCCTAGGAACGTGAAAGTTCTGTTTTGGGATAAGCGAGTACTTACATTGTCCGTGTGGTGACGGAGTAAGAATACAATTCACCATCCCCCTATCTTACCCGTGGGTGATCGTACGAGACGACTAAGGGATATAAAACGCATATAACATCTATGCGAGAGCAGGATAACTCAAAATAAAATCCTATACCAACACGTCTGACCAGCGTGGTATAGTAGGTCAATTACCCTTCCATTATGGAGGAGACCCGAGCCCAATAGCGGGACGTATATGGGCTGAGATGATGATGATGATGATGATGAGTACTAACAAAGAATTTTTGGAAATTCAACCCCTAAGAGGGTGAAAAGTGCATAGCCAAAGATGTGTGAAATTTTGTATACCGATCTGTTTTTTGGGGTAAGCTCACTAAGGAATAATTTTAGGCAGCCCTAAAAGAGTGAAACGTATATAGTCGAAGACACCCAGCCTACATATCATCATTATTTTGCTCTTATCCTAATTACTTTGGATCGACGCAATATGTAGGTACTCTTCTCCCATCGTAGATATATCGCAAAGGTTCTAGCAACATTTTATGACCGGCTGCCTGACGAACGACATTGTTGGCCAGACGGCATCACCAATTGGTCCAGATCGATGTAAATCTTTGTCTTAGTAGTATTTTGGGACACCCCACAAACAATGAAAGCGTGGTAATATTCCTAGCCGCTACCAGCCAGTAAGTCGAGATATTAAGTAAATTTTCTATCTCTACAAATAAATAAATTTGAAGCGTCTGTTTGTCTATCAAAATAATAGGTTTTATTTATGCACACAATTATTTGCACGATACCTATAACTAAAAAACTGTTCAAATTTTTTTGTTTTTGTGTTATGAGTCACATAGGCATTTTTTATCTCGGCATTCGTATGGGAATGAGGTCTACGTAGGTGAAACTGCGGGAATTTAATCGATATAATTTTTTTTCACCAATGGAAAGCTACATTATCAGGGACTAAGGAAAGACATATTTATCATCGTATTTCCACGGGAATCTGAACTACAAGTGTGGAAGTAATATTCAAATGTGAAAGTTTGTGAAGATATTTCGATGTTTGTTACTTAATCATGCGTAAACTGTTGAGCAGATTTGGATGAAAATGGACACATAGATAGAGTATTTTTTAAATTAAGAAATAGAATACTTTTTATGCCGATAATATTCTTTGCGATAATAGTTCAATATGCAAGTTAATTTTAACGCGGGCGAAGCCGCGGGCAAAAGCTAGTATTAGTATAAAACCTCTTTATAACACAACTCTTTTTTTTTTATTGCCAACGGTCGCAAACGAGCAAACAGTACACCTGATGGTAAGTGTTGCTGCCGCTCATGGACGCAAGGACAAGGCCGCTGCCTACCGCGAAAAAATGAAGGGAGTGTGAATGCGTGAATTGAGTCTCGGTGATACCAAGGGCACCACCAAAACCCTCCACATGCAAACACCCTCAGAAAGTTGGGCTTCCGGCTCTCTCGCTCACCGAACGAAACGCAGTAACTAATTGCTACTACTCAGACGTCGATTTTCTGCGAGAGTGTGGTACTACCCCGGACGGACCGGCCCGCGGCTGTAGATAGATCACTGTCGACAGTGTGGTCCTACCACTCTTAAAACTCCCGGTGCAAGGACTATCACACTGCGGACAGAGCGTCCCTGTGAGCACAGTTTCCTTTTAACTGACTATGCGCAACTTCTCCATTTTTTTTAATACTAAACTCTGCATTAAGGCAATAATCCTTTTATTGTAGGGAACCTCACAAACATAAGTACTGGACACAACTTATATCTAGACTCAGAACAATAACAATCAACTCATAAAATAAAGATGCCTAAATTACGGTCAGGGCACCCGCCGCCCGGCTCCGTCCGGGGCGACAGAGGGGCGGCGCGTAGCCCCGTAACCCACCCGTGACACGTCGCCTTCGTCGTTGGGCTGACCACCGGAGCAGGGTGACTTGTCGTCAGTGGTCAGGCCGACGTTATAAGGATACCTAAAATTTGGTCGCTACAATACCTCAAATAAATTTCGAAAACACTTGCACCGAGTCTTTAAGTTGTTCCTAAAATTTAATTTCGTTAACAGATAAAAATACTACAATGCGTATTTATGGATACAAATAATACAGTAGTAGCCAAGTCAAAGATATTGTAAAGGAATGATTTATGTATTGAGATAAACGTCTTTATAAGCTATAAAATATCGAATGTCTCTTATTACCCTAGGTCAGTGTACTCGGACAGTAAGGACATAAATGTGTAAATACAATATAATAACTGTAAAATTTACACAAGTAACATTTACAGGAAATAAAAACATTACAAGTAGAATCGTATACTAATTTTTTTTACAGAATAAGTATAGGTTTTAATTTTATTGTGTTACTAAGTGTTACATGATAAAAGTAAAAACTAAAACCCAACTAAGACAAAAAATGAGTTATCAGATAAATACGGATAAAGTCACGAATAAATGCTAATAATATATAAATACTAGCTGACCCAACAGACGTTGTTCTGTGCAAATCTGTTAAAAATATTATAGAAAATTGAATCCTACTTGAAATCGGTCGCAGCGCTACCTATTGGTTTCAATTATCAATCTGAACAGAATGGTTTGGATATTCCGAATGGCTATTCCGATGCATATGAGAATTCATATCCTTTGGCATGGCCACAAAAAAGTCATCAAAATTGGTCCAGCCGTTTAGAAGGCGTTCAAATATAAACACACGAACAGAAGATTTATATTAAAATTTTATATATAAAGATAGAAAAGTTTATATAGTGGAAAAAAGGTTGCATTAGAAAAGTATATATAAAGGTTAAGTTTTCTTAAATTTTCTAATTTTCTGCGCAACTTTTTATTTTTTCAGCCTAAAGGCCTTTTTTAAAATATTAAAAAACTGAAAAAAAAAAGATGGACGAAATCGGTAAAGTGGTTCTCAAGTTATGTTATTGTCCAGCCCGAACAACGCCACCTATCGGATCCAATTGTGAATCTAAACCATCCTCGAATCCTCTAGAACACACACAAAAAATTTCATCAACATCGGTCCAGCCGTTTAGGAGGAGTTCAGTGATATACACACGTACGCTAGAAATTTATATATAAAAAAGATATATATATTTTTGAAGTGTAAGAGTAACACCGTGTTTGTGTCATTGTAAAGGTACAATGACACGAAACATGACATACTTATTTATCTCAATTTTTTTTTTACCACAGTACTTTAAGAGCTCTAGAGGGCGTCATATTAGATTGAGTAACACAACATATCGCTTATAACCACCAGACAATCAAGACGCTTTTAACGATACCTCATTTGTCCAGTTCTAGTAAATAATTGCGGAGCTATAAGGGAACAGATGAATGCATACATATATACATAGCCTGTCAAAATCATAACCCTCCGTAGTCGGGTAAAAATAATCATTCATGTGAAATTAAATGAATTGCTAAATTATTAAATCATCATCATCATCTTGCTCTTATCCCAATTACTTGGGGTCGACGCAATATGTCATCTGTTTTGACATATTGCAAAAAGTTTCGGCAATGACTTTTATGACCGGCCGCCTGCCTGACGTCAACCCTCCTTGGGAATATAATCGTTGACCCAAATGGTACCAGATGGAGTTGGTCCGGGTCAATCTAGGGCTCTTAGTCGTCTTTTACGACACCCACGAGCAAAGCAAGGGTTGGTAGTATTCGAAGCCGCTACCACACAGCCAAATTATTAAATGCTAAATTATTAAATGTTAAAATAATAATTTAGAGAGAGAAAGAGTTTTTTATACTTCATAAGTAGTTTTAGTTAAAATTTTCATATTTTCAAGTGCATATTTGAATTTTCTTCTTATACTTCAGCTTATATAGTTTCCACTATTCGGTATAGGTCTCCCCTGGTTATGTTTTAAGCTTTATTTTTACTAATACCTCTTCGTTATTTTTACGACACCCGTGGGATGGAAAAAATGCTATATTGTATTCATATTGTATTCTTACTTCGTTACTATATCTCAATTAGTATCACCATCTAAGCTCATATACGTTTCTAGGATTTCCTCCTTGACTGTGAAAGTAAAAATAACCTGCGCTAGTCAGACAAGTTTTATTTTGAGTTTTTGTTATCTTGCGTAGATGTTACTAGCAATCCGCCCTCGCTTCGCTTCGGTTATAGTCGTTTTACCCGCGTAGTTCCCGTTCCCGTGGGAATACCGGGATAAAATATAGCCTAGTTTACGCCCTGATATTATAGCTTTCCATTGGTGAAAGAATTTTTGAAATCGGCCCAGCCGTTTTGAAGATTACCCGGAACAAACAGACAGACAGACAGACAAAAATTTTTTAATTGCTATTTTAGGCATAGGTGTCGTGCAAATAACCATGTGAGCATGAAAAAAGCCTATTATTTTGACATTACAAACAGACACTCCAATTTTATTTATTGGTATAGATTTGCTTATTATATAGCTTAGTCGACTTTTACGTTACACATGGGCAAGAAATGGGATGGTGAACTGTATTCTTACTCGGAGTAAGAATTACAATAGCAAAAAATCAACTAGAATGTTTAATTAATTAGTACTTAAATAGTATATTCATTTCTTATTTTGTTTATTCTCAGCCCCCATCTCAAAATTTACATGATTGTTACTGAAAATTACGCCACTTAATCCGCGTGGTGGCTGAATAAGTATCCCTATCTTGGTTGAGGGTGTCATAAAAGAGGTAAACCGCTTGGCTATCTTTTTAATGTCATATGCATATTTTAATATGCATATGACATCAAACTATGGGATGGAAATCTCCAAATGAAACTTATAGCTATCCTGACCAACATAGTATAATAGGTCAACTTCCTTCATATTGTAGAGGAGAATCAAGCACAGCAGTGAGAGGTATATGAGCTATGACGACGATTATGATAATGAACATTACAATCTCTTGATATCATTATTATATTACCTTAAATAAGAGGAAACTATTATTTTAAATAAATATTAACCATAAAACGGTATTGTTCACAGGTCCGCAACGCTACTGCCGTCTTTATTATGAATTTGTCATGTTCTGATCTTCTATTTTGCTGCTTCAACCTACCTTTAGCGGCTTCGACTTTTTGGAGAAGATCGTGGGCGCACGGCAGAATTCTCTGCCGTATGTTTCCTTTGGCAAGATACGCGCTGGTTGCTGTATCATTATTCACTGTACTCGCCATTACTATTAATAGATATGTTATGATCTCTCATCCACGATTATACCCCAAGTGAGTACTATAAATTTTGTAATATTATTAACAATATCATCATCGTCAACATCATCATCATTAATATCATAATCATCATTAATATCATCATCATCGTTAATATCATCAGCATCATCAATATCGTCATCAATATCATCATCATCATCATTAATATCACCATCATCATTAATATCATCATCAACATCATTATCATCATAATCATCATCAGCAATATCACCATCATTATGATTCTTCTCTTATGGATTCAATGCAGTATGTACTTTTCTTATATCGTACATATTACAAAAAGTTTGGCGTCGAGCCATTCACAAGCAATTTAAGGGTTCGTAGCATCGCACAGTATATCATAATACATTTCATCTCATATTCAAAATATTGTAGGCAATACAAATAAAGTTATCAGTCAAGTTTTTCTATTAAAACTTTTTGAAACAAATAGTGAAGACAAGCATCTTATTGTTAAAAGCTATGAAGATAAAAATTTAAACAATTCTAATCAATCTTTTAAGTTAATGTTTAAAGTTAAACTTAATGTTTAGCATGTGTTCCCATAATTTACTTAAGTATACTACTAGTAGGCTCCTATTCACTTATTCATAAATTTCACCATAATCTCGACTTACATAAGTCCCACTGTTGGACTCGTGATTTCTCTACAATGGGAGGGAAATTAACCTACTAAACCACGCTGGTCAGAAGTGTTGGTATATGGTTTTATATGGAGTTTTTTTCTCTTGCATAGATGTTATCGGCATATCTTATCCCTTAGTCGTCTTTTACGACACCCTCGGGTAAAAGAGGGGATGGTGAATTGTATTTTTACTTCATCACTACACAGAAGTGTCATTGGTTTCATCATCATCTCAGCTCAGCTCAGCATTCACGTCTTCCCTTGAGGGAAATTGACCTACTATGCCACGCTAGTCAGAGTTTTATTACGCGTTTTTTCTTCTTTTGCACAGATATTATATGCATATTACAGCCCTTAGTTGTTTCTACGGTGATCGTAAAATGTATTCTTACTTCGATACGAGACAGAAGAAGGTACTTGTTTAATATAAACATAATAACTGTTAACATAATTAATAATTAAATTAAATAATTAAATTAAATTAATTATTAAATTAATTAACTGTTAACATAATTATAACGGACGAGAGCGGCAATGCCACAGAGCCGTCCGCCGACGAAAGTTGCATCGACCGGATGCAGGTCGGCCAGAGCAGGGACGAGGGCGGGGGATGCGCCGCAGGTCCGTCCGCTAGGAGTAGGATAGGGACGATAGGCGGGCCGTCAGTTGAGGAGCTCGCGGGTAGGCCGTCGTCGTCGAGGATGCAGGCTGCGGAGAGGACCACAACACCGGTGGGTGCCAGGAAGGAGAGGGAGGAGGCCCTCCCCCCGAGCGTCCGGAAGCGCCCCCTCAAGGGGGGCAGCTCGAACACCGACTCGGAGGGGAGTACCACCATGCCTCCTCCCAAGGTCCCGACCATGCCCCGTGGGCGCAGAGGTCGCGGATCGGCGGTGGCGGCGAGGCCGGGGACCCCCGGCCCGGCCGGCCACGGTGGCGAGGTGGCGGCCCTACAGGCCGCGAACGCCCGCCTTAGCGAGGAGGTCTCCGGCTTGCGGGAACGCAACCGCAAGCTGGAGACGGAGCTATCGGCGGTGCGACGGGAGAACCGCGGGTTGGCCAAGGAGATGGCCGACCTGCGGGCCCAGTTCGCGCGCCTGGCGCCGGCCACGCCATCGGTGCCGGCCTCGCCACCGAGGCGGGCTGCGCCGGGGAGGGCGAGCGCGTCGTCGGCGTCCGTGGTGCCGGCTGCGCCCGTCGCGGCTACTGCGCCGGCTGCGCCCGTCGCGGCTGCTGCGCCGGCTGCGCCCATCGCGGCTGCTGCGCCGGCTGCGCCCGTCGCGGCCTCGGCGCTTCCTCCCCTCGTCGTGGTCCCTCCGCCGCCTCGTGGCCGCGGGAGACCGCGTAAGGGGGAGCCGCCGCCCGACGAGGTGCACGGCGTGTCGGAGTCGGCGGTACGCGTCATCCTAGCCCGAGTAGGGGTGATGGTGGATGCGCGTATCGCCGCCGTAGCGGCCAGGCTCCCGCCTGAGCCGCCCCTCCGACCGCCGCTCGCCGCGGACAAGGCGAGGCGGCCGCAAGCGTCAGCTCCTACCCCGCTGCCCTGTCAGGGTGGCCGCGTGGTGAGCTACGCTGCGGCCGCGGCCGGGCCCAAGGGGGCCAAGAAGGCCGGCAAGGTGCCGGCTCCCGCCAAGGCCGGGCCGCGGCCGGCGCCAGCGGCTGCACCGCAGGCGCCGGCCAGCGCACCCGCGACCGCTCCTGCTGCGCTCAGCGCTGCTGCCAGGCTCGAACAGGGCTGGCAGGTGGCTGAGCGGAGCAGGAAGGCACGCGGCCAGAAGCGGAGAGCGGCGGCCAAGAGTGCCGCCGTGGCCGCCGCTCCCCAGGCGGGAGCCGGCAGAAAGGGGAAGAAAAGGTCGCGCAGGGGCCTCAAGTCGCCGAAGACGGCCGCGGTGGTAATCACCGTGCTGCCTGAGGCGGCTGAGAGGGGCCTCAACTATGAGGCCGTCCTAAAACGCGCCCGGCGGGAGCTGGACGTCTCCGGTATCGGGGGCGTCGAGGCGAGGACCCGCAAGGCCCGGACAGGGGCTCGAATACTCGAGTTCCCTGGGGCCGAGGGCGCGAAGACGGCCGATAGTTTGGCCACGATGTTGAGGGGGCTGTTCGGGCCGGAGGATGGTGTCCGAATCGCCAGGCCTGTCAAGTGCGCAGAGATGCGCCTGACGGGCTTGGACGATTCCGTGACGGTGGAGGACGTCCGGGAGGCCATTATGGCGCGTACCGGATGTGCCTCGGACACCGTCCGGATTGGCACCATCCGCACTGGTCCGGGCGGCGTCGGTGCTGCCTGGGTGCAGTGTCCGGTGGAGTCGGTCAAGCAATTGGCCGACTCAGGCAGGCTCCTCGTGGGCTGGAGCTCGGCGCGGGTAACCGTGCTAGAGCCCCGGCCCGCGAGGTGTTACAAATGCATGGCGGTCGGGCATACCCGACCGACATGCAAAAACTGCTTTGACTGCAGCGGGCTATGTTTCCGTTGCGGTCAGACCGGACACCAGGCGGCATCGTGCTCTGCGGTGCCCCACTGCCCCGCGTGTGCGGCAGGCAATAGGCCTGCCAAACACCGCATGGGCTCTGGGGACTGCAGACCCCCGGCATCGGCCCCGAAGGGGCGGGACGGTCCATCGACCGGGCCAGTCCCCGCTCCGAGCGCGGCCCGATCGCCCGTCAGCGCGGAGGAGGTGACGATGGATACGGACCGTTAATGGACCCCGTATCCATTCGTCTCCTCCAGGCCAACCTCAACCACACCGCCGGTGCGCAGGACGTGTTCCTGCATGCCATGGCGGAGTGGTTGATAGGAGTAGCCGTAGCCGCGGAGCCGTACGTGGTGCCCGACCGGCCTAACTGGTTGGGTAGCACCGATGGCACCGTGGCAATCGTCGCCTCCACGTCGTGGCCTTCGTCGCCTCTGACCCTTAGGGACAGGGGCGTCGGATACGTCGCGGCGGACTGGGGGGAGATTACGCTCCTCGGAGTCTATCTCTCCCCTAACTGGAGTGTGACCGATTTCGAGGCCTCCCTCACCATCATGGAGGCCTCGTTACGGCGAATGGCATCGCGCCAGGTCTTCGTCTTGGGGGACTTCAACGCCAAGTCCGTGGCGTGGGGGTCTCCCCGGACGAACGACCGAGGACGGGCGATCGAGGAGTGGGCGGCGGCACTGGGCCTCTGTTTGCTGAACAGGGGCTCGGTGCATACGTGCGTGCGACAACGGGGCGGGTCGATAGTGGACCTTTCGTTCGCTAGCCCCGGGACCAGCTGGCGGAGACAGCCATCGTTTACTCGTGGCTGTCCTCTGCCAACCAGTCGGACGGGGTGGACGCCGAGGCTGGCCGCATCGCAGATCTGCGTCAACGCACTGCGGATGCCCCGGGTACGGCGTCCGCCCCCGAGGAGGGCGGTCCACTGGTGGTCCCGGGAGCTGGCGGATCTCCGGGCCGCGTGCATTCGCGCCCGGAGGGCCTACACCCGCAGCCGGCGGCGGCAACGCGACGCGGAGCGGGAGGCCTTGCTGTATGAGGGCTACCGCAATGCGCGGTCGGCCTTCAGGCTGGCCGTCCGCTCCGCCAAGGACGTCAGTCGGCAGGAGATGCTGGACGGTCTCGATCGTGACCCCTGGGGACGCCCCTATCGCGCGGTGCTGAATAAGCTCCGCGCGCGGGGCCTTCCCCTCACCGAGACTCTCCAGCCCAGCCTTCTCACCCGGGTCGTCGAGGACCTGTTCCCGCGGCGGGCGGAACACACGCCCCCGGTCATGGCTCCGCCAGACACTGACCGGGAGGCCGACGACGACAGTGTTCCGCCCATCACGGAACCTGAGATGGGAGTGGCGGTGGCGCATGTGCGCAAAGTCCACCGCCACAGGGAGCTGTTCGACGCGTGTTTAGCGTCCGGACGGTTCCCTGGGTGCTGGAAGGCTGGTGCTTCTGCCGAAGCCGGGACGGTCTCCGGGGTCGCCTTCGGCCTACAGGCCTATCGTGCTGCTCGATGACACGGGCAAGCTACTGGAGAGGGTGGTAGCTAGATGGCGGTCAGGGCCATCCGCGGATACCGCACGGTTGCGACGGAGGCAGCGTGCCTATTGGCCGGGACTCCCCCGTGGGACCTGGAGGCGGAAATGCTCGCCGAGTTGTATCGGCGGGTGTCGGGGGTGCGCGGGGAGGGCGGTGTGATCTCGTTAAGGGATCTCACCGCCTGGCGCGTCGACGCCCGCCGAGACGTCATTGCCCGTTGGGCAGTCCGGCTGGAGAGGCCTCGGTTCGGGGTGCGAACCGTGGAGGCCTTCCGGCCGGTGCTGATGCAGTGGTTGGAGAGGCGGCACGGGGTGCTCTCCTTCCGACTAGTGCAGGTGTTGACGGGGCACGGGAGCTTCGCCAAATACCTGCACAGGGTCGTGAGGAGGGAGAGTACACCGTCCTGCCACCACTGCGATTGCGACGAGGACACGGCGCGCCACACGCTCGAGGCCTGCGCGGCTTGGGCAGTGCAGCGCCGTGAACTCGTCGCAATCATCGGTGCCGACCTGACGCTGCCGGCCATCGCTAGGGCGATGGTCGACAGCGTCAGGAACTGGGACGCGGTCGCAGCCTTCTGCGAGACTGTGATCTCGCAGAAGGAGGCGGCGGATCGTCTGCGCGTGGAGCGCAGCCTCGATGAGGAGATCCGCCGCCGGCGACTGGGGCGGCGCAGGCGCAACTATCTGCGCCTCATGCCGCCCTAGCCGAGGCCGCGGGTGACGTGACCGGGGATTAGTCCGTCACCCGCCGAGAAGCCGACCGCGTGAGGAAAGACCGACGTCCTCCCCGAGGGGGGGACGTCGGTCGATGGGAGGGTACCCCGCGTAGGGGGTATTCCGTCGGGCCGACCACTGACGACAAGTAAACCTGCTCCGGTGGTCGGCCCAATGACGAAGGCGAGGTGGTTTTCGGGTGGGTTGCGGGAGTTGCGTGCTTAAGCCCCTCTGTCGCCTCGGACGGAGTGGTGCGGAGGCGCGCCGACCGCGACCCACCCAAAAAAAAAAAAAAAAAAAAAAAAAAAAAACATAATTAATAATTATTTTAATTATTTATAATCTTCGTTTATAATAATTATTAATTGTATTAAATATATGGCAAGATAATATAATTAATAATAAGAACAGGAATATATCATAATGATTTCTGATGTTTACGCGAGTATTACACATTTTAAATAAAACTACTTTAAGGATTTTATCGCGTTTGTATTTGATTTTTGATTGCCCGACGTTTCGAACACTTTGCAGCGTTCATGATCACGGGCGGACTAAGATGTTTGTCGTCCAACAAGTCATCGTTATTGCCGAAAATTTATAATTATCTACCCGATACAGAAAATAGTTATTAAATATTCAATATGGGTCAAAAGCATATTTCACACATATTCTATTCCTATCATTTGAGGAAACAATATTTATCGAAAATTACCATTATTGCATATATTATATTCATTCAAAATTATTATTTTTACAGGCTATATCGACGAAAGTATCTAGCTGTAATGGTCGCTAGTACGTGGGCATTTTCATTTGGAGCATTAATTGCAACATGGTTAGAAAAATGGGGCCGTTTCGGTTTAGACCCCACAATTGGTTCCTGTTCAATACTACCAGATAAAAACAATCGATCTCCAAAAGAATTTCTTTTCGTTGGTGCATTCATGTTGCCCTGTTTAGCAATTGTGATATGCTATGCACGAATATTTTGTATAGTTAGAGCTGCCGCAAGAAAGTCTCGTGCCCCTGCTCGTGGGCGTTCCAGGCCAGGTCTAGAAGACTCTGCAGTTGGTTCGGCTTCGACAGCTTTAGAAAGATCACCCGGTCCAGAAAATGGTGTAAATCATGTAGCTCCCCCTCGAAGAGCATTACTTGCCCCGCCTGCTTTACATTATCCTCCTACGCCGGGTCCAGAACGTTCCTCTTCATCCGGAGTTGACACTTTAGATGGTCATGATGAAGAATGCGCTTTAGATGCGAAACCAAGAACTCCAAATGGAGGAGAAACAGCTAAACGTCTTCGGCAAGCAGCTGTTGCACTTCGAAGATCACCCGCTTCTGTGAGGCCACCTCGACTTACACCAAAGGATAGAAAGTTATTGAAGATGATAATGGCGATAATGTTATCTTTTTGGGTGTGTTATTTGCCTATAACTTTAACGAAAATATTTCGAGAGTTTACATCGCATCCGGCGGCTAATATTGCCGGATATATACTAATATACCTGACTACTTGTATCAACCCTATAATATACGTGGTGATGTCGAGTGAATATCGGCAGGCATACAAAAATCTGCTGATGTGTCGTCGGTGGGCGTGACGTTCGCCCGGCGATGGTGTTTCAGAGAAACGCCCGCCGTGACTAGTCGTAGATCATTGGACAGCCTGAATATCTACTAATGGACACTCGAGTGCATATGTGTAATAATTCAAAATTACAATCTCGTATACTGTTAAAATAATAACAAGATTTTTGAGTAAATTGTTTACCAGTAAATGAACATTTAAAATTTTCATAGACAATTTTATAATCGCGAACCGTCCGAGTTTGTGCTTAAATGAATTAGTGTGAGAAAGTAAATAAGAGTGTTTTATACCAAAGTAGTTTTATAACGATGTAGACATAGTTATGTAGCAATTAAGATTATTATTTATCTAATGTAAATTTTATCTCTTTAATAATACTCAGTAACTATTAATGAAATGCCAAACACACGCTTGTTAATGATCATTGTTTAAATCCAGTGATTTATTTGTCATGAAATCACTACTATGAATCATGTCTTTATCAGTTAGTTCAAAACGAAAAACGAATGTGTGTAGGAATTAATACAGTTAAACAGTAGTTATAGTTATGATGATGTGTATTGACAGTGCTAGCTTGCGGTTTATGAGACTTAGTAGTTTTGAACATACCCACGGCTAATAACTGACTCATTAAGGACAAAATCGCTGAAAACTTACATGTATACAATTAATTTGTCCTCTCATTTGTCGTCCATATTTTGTGCTTACTTGACGTACATTGTGTGAAATTGTGAAAATGCATGACTATTTAAATTCAAGTGACGAATATCCATTGGGACTTTCATCATATAAATCAGATAGTGATTTAGCGGCTGTGGAACTTTTTAAAGATTATCCAGACGCGCTGTTGCGATTTGCGTCCGTTTGCTGTGTAATCTTCATGCTCATCGGCATCCCAGGGAATTTAATCACCATCGTCGCGCTCGCCAATTGTAAAAAGGTCAGTGAACCCTATGTATTTTATTACAAATTACATTTTCCGTGTGGTGACGGAGTAAAAATAGAGTAAGAATACAATTCACTACTCGCTATCTTGTCCGTGGATGCCATAAAAGGCGACTAAAGGATGGAATAAAGATATAACATCTATACACGAGAAGGACAACTTCAAACAAAACCCTATACGAACCTGTCTGACCAGCACGGTATAGTAAAGTCAGTTATGAAAGAGGCTCGATTCTAGCAGTAGGACGTATATGAACTGCCATAATGATGATGATGACATTAAAAAAAAATGATAATTGCAAAAAATTAATACACAATCAGTTTTAGTCATTAGTATTTTATATTTTATGCTTATTTTATTATCACTTTATTATGTGGGTAATGAAATATGGAAATATTTATTCTTGGTTTTCTCCGCGTCAGTTAATATTATTTATGCCACTTGCAATAACTACATTTGTTTACAGGAAATTTATATTATTTCATTAAAACGGTAAATGGAATATTTCTTGCAATGATAATGATTAAACAACTGCTGATAATGTTTTATATCAGATTGATCGATTATGTTGTATAGTAACGTTAAAACTTTTTAGTCTATGCGAGAATACGCTTATAATCTAGAGTTTTGTGTGAAAAGCTAACACGTTTCGTTGTTAACTAATAAACTAAACTTGGTTAATTACGTAACAATATGCTCTAATTTTTATGATGACGGCTACGAATACTACCAAAAGTTACTTTGCCCCTACTGTGTAAGTGTTGCTAGTAAGCATAGGAGATAGGATAGTAGAGAAGTTGTTATTAGACCAATGTAAGTGATCGTAAAAGATGACTAAGAGATTTACATCTAAGCCAACTCAATCTGATGCTGTCTACTCAGTAATCACATTTCCAAAATGGGTTGATATAAGGAGGTAGCCTCTCGTAAAACTATTATCAAAACTTTCACAATATATACTATGAAAGAACAATATTATTGAGTTGAGTTACTAAGGAATAATCATAATAAGAATATCGTAATGATTCTGAATTAACTAAGAAAAATAATAATTAGTCTCGTTTTGAATGGTATAGGTACTCATGAAACTGTTGACGGTAAGCTCCTAAATTAATAGCACAGACAAAACAGTACGCCAGTGCCTGTCAAAGGACTTTAAAAAATAAAAAAGTGTGTGTGTACTCACGTAAGAAGTACTTCTTTGGCGAACAAGATAAAAATCTTTATGAAAATGTGATCCTTCACATTATTTTACGTTTTAAAAAAACCGACCCTATTAATAGAAAAAAGAATTTAATTCATTGAAAGTTTTATTATAACGCATTATCCAATTGAGATTTGTAACGGTATGTGCGCGCGCATCGTATAAAATGTTAACTAGCTAACTTCAAGGTGTCGGTTTTTTGTGACGATGTCCGCGCGCGTAAAAATTAACTCTCATCGGTTTTCCCTCACGCGCCAAAAGATGACTTATGACGTTAAAAACCTACACCTTTTGTCATGACTGATGTTTGGAATGTTGTGGTTTATGTTTTCAATATATGATTCAGTGTTTTCCTTCTCAATTTTACTAATTTGTGTGGTTACAGCTTAATGGTAATTCTAACTTTCCCTAAAAAACAATTGTAACTATATCCACGGCAAGTTATCACACCGAGGTTCATAATTCGCTTTGTCATCGAAAATAACGCACCAATATCACGGAACATCACAACACGCTCTTAACTCGCAGGATAAAGATTTTTTTTTTTTAATTTTATATTACTATGCCACGCTAAGATCGTAACATGACGGTATTGTTTCATTAGCAATTAGCGAATCGTGGTTAAAAACTGTAATAAAAATATGATTTGAGGTAGTCATCGCTATAGCTATAGCTATTACAATAAGCCAAATATCAAGGTCGTCCTTCTGAAAAATAATAGGAAAGGGACTGATTATCTGACTTAATTGTATGTATATCAAAAACATACCATTTATAGATAAGCTAGAACAAAAAATATAAGTTCGTCCGTACTGGAACTCAATATTTATTGCTTTCAGTGTGTCAGTTGTGTAGTCATTATTATGTGGGTGTGATCAAGGCAGGAAAAGGGGCTTTTAATAAGCCATTGCAAGTGCAAGTGATAAAAGTTTATCACACGAGATTATACCGCTATCTATATGTATATAAAGAAGTTTGTTAACTGACTCTTGATGAGTCAGTTAAGTCGAGCGGAAATTACTGAAATTAAAAACATGTAATTTTGATATTTTTTTTTTATATGACATCGGGGCTATTCGTTAAGGATTTTACAAAATTACCCCGTAAAGTGACGGTGGAACGCAATAGCAAGACATGCGTGGCTATTGCGGTACAATCTCCTAAAATGAGCAACAAAAATATACAAACGATAGCCTTTACAAGGACATCTTGAAACGCATTCAAAATCCATTTCACGGTGCTTATGGAAGACTAAGGCAAAACTGAGCAAAGGGAGTAATGGTGAGCTGAGGGTAGGGCAATATGAATATGGACAGAGAAACCAGACAAAATTTTCTGGAGCATAAAACCCTTTTTATAAATAATTTTTTCAGGAAGGAACTATAAATGAACTGGACCAGCATTAGCCCGATGGTTCTACTAAAAAGAAGATAGGAGTCGTGACGAACAAACAACAAATGTTCAACGATGTCTCAGTGATTAACAAGATTAAAACTGAAAGTGATCAAAGCCTAGTATGTCTCACCTCGCCTGCCTATTGTGCCTCGGCATATTGAATATCCACAAAAGTCGAGCAGTCAGGCTTAATATAGTGAACACTCCGACCTACACCTGTTCAAAACCATAACCCCGACAACTTTCAGCTCGAGTTACACAATCACTTCCAACATATAGACGAGTGCAAATCATTGAACGATGTGAACAAAAGACTCGTGGAAACTGTCCACGCTGTTGAATCAAAATTTTTCAGAGCTCGCCTGCCTGACTATCCTAAAAAGGATTCGCACCAGTTTTTCAAGTTCATGGAGTACAGGAAATGACTATGCAGTCTTCAACGGATTAGCCTGAATATAATCTATTTCATATCTCTATGGCTGAAAGACACGCTATTCGCTGATTTTATAGACTTCTATAAGGAATCGATAGAGCGAAATCGTGACTCTGAAGTGTTCGCATAAGACTTGTCTTTTCAAATCCCAATAACTAAGAACCGATGTTGGAGGTGGTCACTGTCATTTCATCCCAGAATGAAAACTTTGGAGAGATCAAAAGGAGATGATAGACAGTTATATAAATCATCCCAGAACCATGTTATCAGCTTGATTAATAAGACTTTAATTAAGACTTCAGACCCAAGCTAACCCAGCAATATACTGAAAAAATCTCAAATCTCAGCTTGCACGAAATCAAAGTGGTTCTGAAATAATTAAGGACAGGAAACGCACCGGCAGATGACGGAATTACCACAAAGCTCCTGAAGTCAAGCACTGAACCGGTATTACACACCCCTACTGTGCTGTACTTCCATCATCATCGGGGGCAAACTTACAGAGCCGTGGACCAACTTACTAACTACCAGCCACCTGACTAATCTTTCCGGCCGCCTAAGCCAAATCTAACTCGGCTAAGTAGCGTTTGGGAAACTTAAAAGGGACTTCTCAGTCGATAAACTTCAGTGTCTGGATGCACAGTGTCTATAATGTTGATACTGTATGTGTATGAAACTTTATAAATCATCGCTGTTAACAACTAGTGATAATTTATAGTACGGAAAGGTAGTCCCTATCCCTGTAGCCATCATAACCAAATTCAAAATTACTCAACGTAATATGAAGCGATCTAAGCTCAAGATTTCTTTACGAGATAGAATCTGAAAACGCTGACCAAAAAAAGATGCTTGAGTGGCGACTAAAGAAAGCTCGTGATTGTTATTATATCGTCAATAATCAAGCTACACAACGAAGTTGCTATTGAGAGGGTTACGTTAGAAATTCGTTTAATAGATAAAATTGGAGCTACGTAAAATAGCTTAAAATGTTGATACTCTAAACGTTTGGGAGAGTAGACTCAAGTAGGGGACCACAAATAAGATTATACACGTTTCAGGAGGTCTGGTTTACATGCCATTCTCGTGGGTGCTCCGATTAAAGCAGTAGAGCCTAATACGCTGATTGACAATATATATTCAATGTTAAACAAAATGCTACATTTTTTTTATTATGCGGTGTATTTCTTCTGAGAACAATAGCTATACTCAGGAAGTTTTAATAAGAGTATTAGTAACTGTGACCACACAATAAACGTTAAACTAACATTATTGATGTCAATGACACACAAGTTATGACAACGTATAGAGGTTTTGATTGATTCATAATAAAATCTATCTACGAACGTCATTAAAAGGACAATTACGTAGAGTGGTATTAATTTTAAACAATATTTACATTATGGATAGATTAGGTAAATCATATTACAAATTATATGAAAACATTAAATGAAAATAAATGCCTAAGTAGCAATGTCTCGTATCCAATGGCATTCTATTTCAGTTCGATCCCAACGCAGGCCAATATATTATGCGATCCACAAATAATTGTTCGGACTCATGGTGTAATTGATACTAATTAATTATGTTTGTAAAGGCCCTACGATATGAAAACTTTTTTCATAGTCAGAATTGCTGTCTTTTTTAAAAATATATAAAACTAGCTTTTGCCCGCGGCTTCGCCCGCGTAAAAGTTGGCTTGCATATTTCTTTTTATTATGTTATTGTGGTGACGGAGTAAGAATACAATTCACCACTCCCAATCTTGCCCGTGGATGTCGTATAAGACGACTATGGGATATATACAAATAACATCTACTATGCAAGAGAAGGAAAACTCGAAAAATGAAACCCTATACCAACATAGCTGACCAGCATGGTATAGTAGGTCAAATTCCCTCACATTATGGAGGAGGCCCGAGCCCAAGAGTGGGAAGTATGTGGGCTGCGATGATGATGATATTTCTTAATTTAAGAAATACTCTATCTATGTGTCAATTTTCATCCAAATCTGGTCAACAGTTTACGCGTGATCGAGTAACAAAGGTCCAAATAACTTCACAATTTTTTATATTTGAATATTACTTCCACCCTTATAGTTCAAATTCACGTGCAAAGACGATGATAAATATGGCCATCCTTAGTCGCTGATAATATATTATCCATGATAGGTTTCCATTGGTGAAAAAAAAAATAATATTGATCAAACTCCCGAAGTTTCACCCACGTAGACCCCATTCCCATGCGAATGCCGAGATAAAAATTGCCTATGTTACTCGCTGATATTATAAGTTTACATGGGTGAAAAAAAATTATACTAACAAATCCCATAAAAATATCCGAGATAAAAATTGCCCATGATACTCGCTGATAACGTAGCTTCCTATTGTTGAAAGAATTTAAAAAATTGGTCAACATTCACTGGTTTCACTCACAGAGTTACACTGCCGGGCAAATACCAGGATGAAAATAGCCTTTATTTGTTATTCGCTGATAATGTAGATTTTCATTCGTAAATTAATTTTATATCCATTAAATGTCCGCGATTTCACCCGCATTGTGCCCGGGCCCGTAGGAAGGAATATTGGGATAAAAAAATAGCCTAAATATGTTCATCATCATTTCGGCTCATATACGTCCCACTGCTGGGCTCGAGCTTCCTCCATAGTAGAAGGGAAATTGACCTTGCTATACCATGCTGGTCAGGCAAGTTGGTATAGGGTTTTGTTTCGAGTTTTCCATCTCTTGCATAGATGTCATATGCGTAATATATCCCTGAGTCGTCTCTTACGACACCCACGGATAAGAGAGGGGGGTGAATTGTATTCTTACTCCGTCACCACACGGAATAAAACCTAAATATGTTACTCGCTTAAAATTAGCTTTCCGTTAGTGATATTTAAGGGGGCTCCTATACAACAAACGCAATTTTTCCCCTTTTTATAGATAATGAATGGTACGGAACCCTTCGTGCGTGACCCCAACTCGCACTTGGCCGGTTTTTTAGACATAGGTATCGTGCAAATAATTGTGTGAGCATAAATAAAACCTATTATTTTGACAGCCCAATTTTCTGAGGGTGTTTGCGTGTGGAGGGTTTTGGTGGTGCCCTTGGTATCACCGAGCCGCAATGCACGCATTCACCCTCCCTTCAATTTCTTCGGGGTAGGCAGCGGCCTTGTAGAGGTCCATGAGCGGCAGCAACACTTACCATCAGGTGTACTGTTTGCTCGTTTGCCACCGTTTGCAATAAAAAAAAAAAAAAAACAACAACAAATAGACGCTTCAAATTTGTTTATTTCTAGAGATAGAAAATTGGATTAATATCTTGATTTTAACTTACTGTCTGGTAGCGGCTAGGAATATTATAACACTTTCATTGTTTGTAGGTGTCGCAAAATACTACTAAGACAAAGATTTACATTGACCTGGACCAATTGGTGATGCCATCTAGCCAGCTATGTTGTCTGGCAGGCAGCTGGTCATAAAATGTTGCTAAAAGAACCTTTGCAATATAACTACGATGGCAGAGGACCGCCCATATATTGCGTCGATTCAAAGTAATCTTGATAAGCGAGCATTAAGAAAAAATAATGGGGTAACCCAAGAAAGCCGACCGTGTACTAAAATTAGCGTTCCTAGGATCAGTGATATCGGTTATACGCTTTTCACCTCCTTAGGGGTAAAATTGCAAAAACTCTTTTTTAGTGAGCACTTTCCCCAAAAAAGACAACTTTGTACAAAATTTCACGTTTCTAGTAGGGATGTGACTTGGAGGGAAATAATCGATTTTTTGTTCTTCAAAATAAATCGATTATAAAATAATCGATTAATTAAAAATAAATAATCGATTATAAAATAATCGATTTTTCCCAACAGGATTATGATGACTTTTTTTAGGAAATGTGAGCTTCGTCTATACCAATAAATAAAATTGGAGTGTCTGTTTGTAATGTCAAAATAATAGGCTTTTTTCATGCTCACACGGTTATTTGCACGACACCTATACTAAAATAGCAATTAAAAAATTTTTGTCTGTCTGTCTGTCTGTTTGTTCCGGGTAATCTTCAAAACGGCTGGACCGATTTCCATAATTCTTTCACCAAAGGAAAGCTATAATATCAGGGCGTAAACTAGGCTATATTTTATCCCGGTATTCCCACGGGAACGGGAACTACATGGGTAATACGACTATAACCTATAACCGAAGCGAAGCGAGGGCGGGTTGCTAGTCTTCTAATATAGTATGAAACTAGCAACCTGCCATCGCTTCGCTTCAGTTTCAGTCGTCTTCCCTGCATAGTTCCCGTTCCCTTGGGAATACCGGGATAAAATACAGCCTAGTTTACGCCCTGATATTATAACTTTCCATTGGTGAAAGAATTTTTAAAATCGGTCCAGCCGTTTTGAAGATTACCCGGAACAAACAGACAGACAGACAAAAATTTTTAAATTTGTCTTTTAGGCATAGGTGTCGTGAAAATAACCCTGTGAGCATGAAAAAAGCCTATTAATTTGACATTACAAACAGACAATCCAATTTTATTTCATCATCATCATCATCATCATCTCAGCCCACATACGTCCCACTGCTGGGCTCGGGCCTCCTCCATAATGGAAGGGTAATTGACCTACTATACCACGCTGGTCAGACGTGTTGGTATAGTGTTATATTTCGAGTTTTCCTTCTCTCGCATAGATGTTATATGCGTTTTATATCCCTTATTCGTCTCATACGATCACCCACGGGTAAGATAGGGGGTGGTGAATTGTATTCTTACTCCGTCACCACACGGAAAATTTTATTTATTGGTATAGATAGTGCACGCAGTATTGTGATGACCTTCTTATTTTAGGATATCTGGCTGTGAAATAATCGATAAATTTTATTATAAAAATAATCGATTTTTTATTATTTTGCTAATCGATTGTAAAAATCGATTATTACAAAAAAAATCGATTAATAATCGATTATTATAAAAATCGATTATTTTTTCACATCCCTAGTTTCTAGGCCTAATGATTTCGGATATACATTTTTCACCCCCTTAGAGATTGAATTTCAAAAACTAATTTCTTAGAGCTCATTTACAACAAAAGAAAGAGAATCGCACAATACACAGAAATACATAGTTTCACATTCCTAGCCCCAATAGTTTCGGCTATACGATTTTCACCCCCTTTAGGGGTGATTTTCCAAAAATCCTTCGCTAGAGCTCGTGTACCCTAAGAAATTCTACGGTATAAAAAAAATTACGTTTCTAGGCCCAGTGGTTTCAGCTTTATGCTTTTTTGTCTTTTAGGGGTTGAATTTCATCCCCATATAAATTAAATTTCCAAAACGCTAGAATAAATATTTATTTATATATTATCAAATGCCTTAATACAAAGATTCATGGTTCTATCATCGAAAATGAAAAATTTGCATACTAAATGTCATCCCCTATTTCAACCCCTTATACTCATTTTGTCGCGATTTCTTTGCTAAAGCTCGTGTACCCTAAGAAATTCTAGGGTGAAAAAAAAATTACGTTTCTAGGCCCAGTGGTTTCGGCTTTATGCTTTTTTGTCTTTTAGGGGTTGAATTTCATCCCCATATAAATGAAATTTGCAAAACGCTCGAACAAATATTTATGTATATATTATCAAGTGCCTTAATACAAAGATTCATGATTCTATCATCGAAAATGACGAATTTCCATACAAAATGTCATTCCCTATTTCAACCCCTTATACCCATTTTTCGCGATAAAAAGTAGCCTATGTCCTTTATCAAGCTTTAGTCCATCTCTGTACCAAATTTCATCAAAATCGGTTCAGTGGTTTAGCCGTGAAAGCGTAACAAACAGACAGACAGACAGAGTTACTTTCGCATTTATAATATTAGTAAGGATTAGTAAGGATTGTATAATAAACGAACGAATGCCATGACATTCATGAAGCACCGTTAATAAAATCACTAGCAGAGAATAAAATCTTCCTTTCTGTTCTGGCCAGTGTGTTAATGAAACAATAATTTATCTTCATTGCAGAAGAAGCTCAAGTAAAAAAGTGTAACATCCCACTTCTGTACTCGAGCTGAAATGAATAATCCATAAATCATAATTTTAATAAATTCTAAATCTGTATTTAGGTTATGTTTTCTTTTTCAGGTCCGTAATGCGACAGCGTTTTTCATTATAAATCTGTCTTGCTCAGACCTACTGTTTTGCTGTTTTATTCTACCACTTGCTGCGTTAACATTCTGGAACAGATCGTGGCGCCTTGGCAAAGTTCTATGTCATATGTTCCCATACGTAAGATACTCATTGGTTGCCTTATCTTTATTCTCTGTATTATCTATTACAATCAACAGATATATCATGATTTCACATCCAAGACTATATCCTCGGTAAGTATTTTCTAATAAATTTATATTTCTTCTTTCCAGTTTATATACATTCCACTATCTGATTCTGAGCTTATTCATCAATAAATTCGAAATTACCAGTAAATTGAGCTTAATATACCTATTTAGTAGGTAGCAATTTAGAATTTTATCGCAATGATAATTATTATACCAATAAGAATTTTATCCCAACCAAAATGATGATGAGCGTACGCTTGGTGTACGCAGGCATTAGTCTTATGTGACATTTCAAGTTTCCCCGACATTTTTCTTACTATCAGAGAGACATCTCTCTGTATCCTTCTATAACTTATTCTTCTTCTATAACAGCGTAAATGATCTTGATATAAAGTACACACAGTAATACACGTGATCACACAAATGAGAAAATGTATATATAGATGTAACAGAAAACTTGCAGATTGTATACTCTTTATCCAGGATTGCATTGGCATCCAAGTAGCCTGTTCAATATAAGGAGAAGGCAAATATAGAAGATTATGGGACTCCGCGTCACCACTCCATAGCTCGTACTAATTAGACGCCACTATAACCTGTCAAAAATGGCTGCATTTCTAATTACCATCCATAGATGGTCCTACTTCTTTAGATAATAAAAAGTACTCTGAGCTTACTAAATTAATAAAATTTTGTTCACAGAATATACACAACTCGAAATGTGTACCTAATGATTGCCAGTTTATGGATATTCTCCTTTGGTTCACTGATATTCACAAGTCTAGAAATTTGGGGCAGATTTAGCTTGCACCCTATCACTGGATCTTGCAGTATCGTTCCTGATGAAAACCACAATACACCAAAAAAGCTGTTTTTCGGAATCGCTTTCATGCTGCCTAGTATAGTAATCATACTTTGCTATGCTCGAGTATGGTGGATTGTCAGAAAAACAACAAAACAGTCGCGAAGACCACCTCACAAACCCATAATGGAAATGAAAAGGTTGAACATGAGCACAGCAACAATAGCGACCAAGTCACTAGACTTTGATCAAAAGGGCTCATCAAGAAACACAATGCCACAATTTCCTTGTAATTGTTTCATTCAAACAGGTGCTGAACTTTCTTCTTCTAGCGATAGCTGTAATCCTAGTGATCAAAAGAGTAGACATAGTATAGCTGAAGAGGCAGTACATGCTCTTGGCAATGAGCCAAAAAATTTTCGCCGAAGCTTCATAGCTACTATGAAGTGGACAACAGTACCGAAACCGCGTCTACCGACAAAGAAAGACAAGAAATTGCTGACTATGATAGTTGCTATAATGGTCTCGTTCTGTGTATGCCACTTACCTATAACGCTGACAAAGACAATATTTCTGGAGTATACATCCCATCCAGTTCCAAATATAATAGGTTACGTACTTATCTACTTCACGACTTGTGTTAATCCTGTTATTTATGTAATAATGTCGAGCGAGTACCGACAAGCATATAAAAATCTCATGAAATGTCGGTGTTATTGATGAGAAATAAAATTTCAAGCCTATAAATACTCAATAAAAATATTATAGTTATTTAGTTTTATGTTGTATAAAGCTGGTTATAGTGTTGATGTGAATTATTAATTGTAAAATATTATTTAGTATCAGAATGAATTTTAAATTCTGATAACTAGAAGATTATAAGATAAAAGTAATGATTTGTTAACAGAAAATATGTAATACCATTAATGTTTTGTGAAAATCACACTAATTTAAAATTGACAACAATGATTGGATTTATGAAAAAAGAATAATTTTGTTTGTTCATGAACTGACAAATTACATTCCGCAAATATTTAGATTATTAATTTAAATTTTGTATGTATTCTAAGTCAATATAAAGTCCTTCTTGTAAATAAAATTATGCTGTAGTATAAGCTGTAGTAATAATGTGTAGGAAAATAATAAAACTAGAAAGCAATCAAATCATTTGAATCGTGGCCATTGAAAAATTATTAAAATATTAAGTACGTAATTACTGTATAAGATGTCAATATTATAAAGTAAAATATTTCTCAAAGATAATAACTACATTTAATTAATATAATTTAAGTCAAAATTTATCACACAATATTTATAAGTGCACACCGAAATTTGTTGTAACAATTTAATGACGAACTGACATTTGTTACCTCCAATAGTTTATTTATTACGATATTAACTACTTTTACAACAATATCTGAATAAAGATAAACATATATTTATAAGTATTATAATAATATAAGCATCTAGGTAATATATATTTAAATATGAATGAACATTCGGGATATGATTAATTACAATTCGAAGACCTCCTATCTTAACGTGGCTACCGTTTGTTCAATGATCTATTCATATAATTCTCCATAATAAATCATGTTTTTCCAATTTATTGTTTTTACTCGAAGACCGATATAGTTCAACTATAGTTTTAGTTTAAGTATTGATATAATCCATATATTAAAAAGTGTATGATTATTATATTAGGTATTTACCTATGAAATTGGCGTTATGTATGAAAAAACTAAACGATTTTTTTTTCATGTATTTTTTATTTGTATTAATCGAAGTAATCACCCATGCAAGCAATGCATCTTTGCCAACGCAGCGGCAGTTTATTGATGCCCTTCTTAAAGAAATCAGCTGGACGGGAGGCAACAAATTCTTCAAAGGCATTTTGTACTGCCTCTCAGGTATTGAATTTCTTTCCCGCCAAAAAGTTATCCAAATTCTGGAAAAAGAAGTAGTCTGTAGGCGCAAGGTCTGGTGAGTATGGCGGATGACGGAGAGCTTCCAACCCCAGTTCTTGCAACTTGGAGACCGTCTGCTGTGCAGTATGAGGTCGCGCATTGTCGTACAGGAGCAGCGGAGACGAGCGATTGACCAATGCTGGTTGAAGATGTGCCAGCTTCTCCATCATTGTGTTCAGTTCTTCACAGTACACATCTGCAGTAATGCTCAACTCGTTTGGTAAGAAGCTGTGATGAATCACACCGGCGCTAGACCACCAAACAGTGACCATCACTTTTCTAGGGCTAAGTTTTTGCTTAGGGCATTGTTTAGGTGCTGCACTAGGATCCAACCAACTTGCTGAGCGCTTGCTGTTATCAAACAGAATCCATTTTTCATCGCAAGTAACAATGCGTTTCAAAATGCCTTCATTTGTGTGTCTGTTGAGCAATGCAAGGCATGTCTCGACGCGTACTTCGCGCTGGCGATCATTGAGTTCGTGGGGCACCCATTTGTCGAGCTTTCTTACCTTGCCAATTTGACGCAAATGGACCAATATTGTTTTGACACTAACGTTGAAAGCTGCTGCTAATTCAGCCGTAGATTGTGTATCATCGGCTTCCACAATCATCTTTAATTCGTCATTGTCGACCAAAGTCTTCGGACGACCGCGAGGTTCATTTTTGAGGTCGAAATTGCCAGAACGGAAGCGAGCAAACCAATAACAGGCGGTGCGTTGGTTTGTAGTGTTAGCTCCGTAAACGTCGTTGATGTTGCGTGCCACTTGTGCCGCGTTACTGCCACGACGATACTCTTAATCCATAATTACTCGATTTTTTAACGTATCCATGGTGACGAAAAAGATTGAAATGCCATGAAAACGTAACACTAATCAATAAACACTGAAAATGACTACTTTTGGCAAATGAATTCCATGTTTTAAAATAAAATTAATTTGAAATTAGAATTCTTAGCCAAACAAAAATTATTTTGATTTGAAATGGCCAGTACTGCAGAACGGCAATTACATAGGTAAAGACCTATTATTTCAAAACAAACATTAGTCACGGTCGGTGGAGGTATTTCGTACTATAGTGTACAATATCAATGTGTGATATTATTTTAAATAAGAAGGATGTCCAAGACATTGAAAACTGTTTGGATAATGTTAACAATGAATCGAAGAAGGTGCTGATTCTTTCGAGTAAAATTGGATAGTGCATTCGCTGAATATATTATCTCATAGTAATAATTGTATTGTATGTAATGATGGTATATTAAATTGTTACAGGTTGGAAAATATTTGATAGATTGTTCTCGTATTAATGGCAGCCTTAATGCTTAAAATGTATTTTATTTAGGTTTCTTATTTCATAAAAGATGTAAATGGAGCGGGCCATATGGCATTAGCCTTTTCGACCGAGACCGCAATGCCGAAATATGACGTCGAACGAAGGTTTATGTTGTTTGTATTCGGATGACAGACCTAAAATTTAATTAGGTAAGACATGTGACTATACACGGCAATAAAATTGTAACAAAATTTTTAAACGAGAAATGGAACTATATTGATCTAAATTCAGTTAAAGAAAGCTAGGTAGCGTTGAAGTGTGTATATATAAAGATTGCAGAATAAATCTAGATGACAACAGCGCTTTATCGAAAAGGCTGGTAAACTGAAAAGACGGCCTACGGTGTGTGAATGTGCCCGATAGGACTAACAGCACTTTGATTCAAAGATATTATAAAAGATGACCATTCCAAATGATTGTCGATGTTCAATGGATTGTTAGAATGTTTACTAGTGTTTAGAATTAAATGTTAATTATGATAGATTTATAAATAATTGTGGAAAGATGATGATCATAACCGAAGATTACCCCAAAGATATGTACCGAATATATTATTATTATTGTGTTAAATGTAAGATAAGTCATATCCACATTTAAAATCAATATTGAAGAAAGGAATTCTATCCTTTATAAATTCTACTCGGAGTTATAATTTAAATAATTAAATATGTTCGATATAGTTATAAACAAATGTATATGTTTACGCCCGAGTAATCTTTATATTAAATAAGTTAACATTTCTCTGTTTTATTAAACAGTAGGTAATCAAAGATGTAACACATTTACTATCTTATAAGTCTTTTAATGTCCCACCTAATGGCAGATGAGTCTATAATTATTTATTGAACATAATTAATACTCAGGCTATGTAGTCTGAAATTTGACAACCAGTCGTATGCTCCATAGTACACTTGAGTCAGTCTCGCATGGATATATACAACAACTATTTTCTTTAAATCATAGTCTGCCATTCAATAATGTTCTTTAACAACCCCCAATACATATTATATAAGGCTAGAATATTGAAGAATAAACATCGGATAATGTTCACATTTTTGATAAACTTTTCAATTCAGTGTTCAATTCTCAGTGATTCACTTAAATACTGTTCATATTATTAATTTTATAACTCGCTTTAAAAAGTCATGGATTGCAAATTTCTTAAGTACTAGAGGATGTTGATACATGATGATAGGTCTGAAAAATAATTATTATCAAATTTTGTACATATTTGTATGGTTATTCATTATAATTTAATTAGTTACTAAAAGAGTTTGTAAAATATACTTTATTGAAGAATTTGTATAGAGTTATTAAGTTTATTTATTTATTTGAATAATTAAATAGGGACTGTGATGAATTCAATTTAACTTTTACACATTATTCAGGTCTCCAAAGAAAAGTCTGGCAAATTCAAAGACATCTACGTAAGCTACAACAAAACTAGACTTGCGTGACCGAGTATTGCAAACCGAAAGATAAAAAGTTTATCTTTAGTTTTGTGTATAATTTATAATCTTTACTACTATTATTATAAATGCGAATGTAAGTCTGTTTGCTTGTTTGTTTGTTACGCTTTCACGTTTAAACCACCGAACCAGTTTCAAAAATTCATTCATTAATAGAAAGCTATAATATCAGGGAGTAACATAGGCTATTTTATCCCGGTATTTCCACGGGAACAGTAACTACGGGTAGGGCGTCTGAAACCGAAGCGAAGCGAGGGCGGGTGGCTAGTTAAAAAATAAACCGACTAAAATTCAAAGATTTAACATGTTGAGCTTATTACGTAGCTTTGAATGACGTAGTAGATCACTCGGTTGCTCAGCAACAAAGTGACGGAGTCTTTAATAAAGTAAAGTTATTAAACAAAGTAAAGTTATTAAACGAAATAAGACGTAGTAGGAGTTTGGTGGTAACGTGTATAAGGGTATTAAATTGTTTTCTCTCAGCTTCTAAGCGTGTAGTATTTTGCTTAGCAGTGAATATAATAATTTCATTTCAAATCTTAAATTAAAAAATATCATATTTGGTAAATATATAACGGAAAATATTCATGAGCATTCACCAAATCTAAGTTAAAAAATACATACATGTAGTGTTCACACTAACTTTATAAATATTGGAAAAGTAATAATGAATTTTAAGCAACGTCTTTAGTAAGCGAAATTAGAACTAATGTTTAGAATTTTTGATCACGTAAAATCTTTCCTTTTTTTAATTTATTGAAATGTAAAAGGCTTTATCGCTTAATGACTATATCACCCAATACATACATTATTAGTTAGTAAAGCTATGTATATTAACCAATTAATTCTAGTGTTCTCCTTCCGAACGCATTCCATCAAAATATGGTAAAAATCGGCATCCACGCCACTACACGCAAAATCTGCTGCATGGAATTCAATGCAGTTTTCACACACATATTGCTAGAGATTTAACTCCAGATATGGTGTCAACTATGATAAAAAATAACAGTACACATCTAAATAATAAATATTTAAATAATCAACGCAAGCACAACACAATTGGTTATAAATGATTTGTTTTTTATGCCATGCTCTATTTAATTACTAGTGCTAATATAGGGCAAATTTATTACAATTATTTTGTTTCCCAAACAGATATATGTAACTGATGTTTAAATGTTCTTAATAATGCGATTAATCAATCAGCCATCCACTGACTTATATATACGAAATCATAGATTTTAAAATTATATTTTGCAGCTATTGCAATAGCGAACAATGATTTCATCACAGTCCAAGTAAATATTTAATTAATGCAAATACTCAATCGTATTGATGACATAGTATTGTAAATAAACACTGCATGTGTAGGTATCAAAGAACCAAGTCCTGGGGCCAGAACCCTCAAGCCATTGTACTTACCAAAGATATAATTAAAGAACATTAAAATATACGCCTTGTTTCATTTTTAGCAAATTCTTAAATAAAATAAATAAATTGCTACTGGATAAAGTAATGCAAATGTTTTAAGGTAATCCGTAAATTTTGCTGTGTAGTAGCTACTTTGATTGTAGATGTAGTTAAATATGATGAAGAGCTCTTCATTGATCTAGGCCAACCCCATCTAGTGCAGTCTGCTCAACAATCACATTCCCAACAAGAATTGACGTCAGGCAGGCGGCCAGTTATAAAACTATTAACAAATCTTTTGTAATATGTACTATGATATAAGAGTACAAATTGAGTCACTCCTAAATAATTAGGAGAAGAACAGGAGGTACACACTGTCTCTTTAAATTCATTTGTTATCCACTTACTTTAATAGTCATGGAAGCCATCATGAACAAAAACGAAATCAGAATGAAATCCGTTGCTAGACACGCATGTAAAATCATTTATCTCAGCTTTAATAAAATCTATAACAGTAGATATAAAGAGATTAGAATAGGGGGTGGTGAATTATATTCTTACTCTGTCGCCACTCGCAAATAAAACATAATTTATGCTAATTATTTTACTATAACTCTTAAGAAAATGTAAAACTTGGAGGTTTCCAAAAGATGAGATTAAAATCTCCTTGTGGTGACGGAGTAAGAATACAATTTACCACCCCCTCTCATACCCATGGGTGTCGTAAAAGACGACTAAGGGATATATTACGCATATGATATCTATGCAAGAGAAAGCTCGAAACAAAACCCTATACCAACCTGACTAGCATGGTATAGGAAGATCCATTTCCCTCCTATTATGTAGGAGGCTCGAGCCCAGCAGTGGGATGTAAATGAGCCGAAATGATGATGACAATGATTATGAGATTAAAATAAATTACTAAATATGATACTGACTCTTGTATTTCATAAAATCTACCAATATATTACAAAATGAAGATATTGAGTCAAACTTAATTACTAAGAAGTGGATCGATAATGATCTCTATAATAACAACGTCGATGTTCATATATCAACAAGGCATCAATCTAAAATTACCATATGGTGTATCGTAAAATAACCAATGAAATTATTACTCTACGTGTCGTGACGAAGTAGAAATATTTTACCTTTATCTTGGCCGTGGGTGACATAAAAAATGCTTAATATGTCAGAGAGGCTGACCGCGCGTCGGTGACCGACGTCCCGGAATAGGGACGTTGAGAGGTGAGAGTACCCGAAAGAGTATTCCGTCGGGCCGACCACTGACGACAAGTCACCCTGCTCCAGTGGTCGGTCCAACGACGAAGAGGACCTGGGTACGGGTGGGTTATGGACCCGCGCGTCGTCCTTTCGTCGCCCCGGACGTAATGGACCGCGTGTGCGCTTACCATAGCCCACCCATAAAAAAGGGATTATAATATGTTGGTAACAACTACGCAAGAATTATTATTCTTAAAACTGTTCTTTAACTCGAAATAAAAACTTATACCAACCCGTCCAACCAGCAGGGTTTAGCAGGTAATTTTCCTTCCTCTGTGAACGAGGCTGAAGCCCAGCAGTGAGACTTATATTAACTATGACGATGATGAAATATAAAGTAAAACTATTTTTAATGATTTTACCGAGTCAGTTTTGAATTTTTACTTTCCCGTTTTAAATACTTTTTAGTTTTCAGTCGTCCCGTGACAATGAAACGCGATAAAATCCTTAAAAATAATTTTCGTTCAAACGGTGTTATAAAACCGATTAAGAGAGCTACCAAAATAATGGGCGACAACTCTATTCTGGAAAAATTAAAATATTAAATCATCACAATACCCTCGCTGTTATTCTCATATGTAACCGTACTACATATATAATATATATTGCAAAAATTTCCGTGAGGTGAAAAATAGGGATGATCGATGAATATCGATGTTGATGATCATCGATGTCGAAAGGGAAAACATCAATGTTGCTATAGGCAAAACATCGTAACATCGATGTTAACGGAATTCATCATCGATCTTTTTAACATCGATGATGAAAGGAAAACATCGATGTTGAAAGGAAACATCGATGTTGCTTATAGGTAAAATATCGTAACATCGATGGTAACGGAACTGATCATCGATGGTAATTCACGCAATAAAACATACCCGAGATTTTCCTAAAAAAAAGGTCATCAAAATTCTCGCCGGAGAATTTCAGCGATAGTGGACGTTTTTGGAATATCGATTTCACAGGGTACCCTATTCATTACTATACATTACAACATTCGATTCAGATTGCCTAAAAAAAAAAGTCATTAAAATTTGTGTTTTTCTAACATCGATGTTCGGTTTTCGATAAATATCGAACATGGATGTTGGGCTTTCGATTATGACATCGATGTTAACATCGATGTTTTTCTAACATCGATCATCCCTAGTGAAAAGGCGACTAAGGGATATCATACGCATATAACAACTACGTAAGAGAAGGAAAGCTTGAAATAAAACCCTATACGAACCCGCCTGATCAGCGTGGTAAAGTAGGTCAATTGCTCTCCCATTGTAGAAGAGGCTCGAGCTTAGTTGAGGCACTTGTGTGAGCCGTGATGATGATGATTGCAAAAGTTATTGGCAATAGTTTTATGACCGGCTTCTTGCCTAATATCAACTATGTAAAATTCTTGGTCATCTTTTACGACACCCACGAGTAATATTAAGGGTCGGTAGTATTTGTAGCCACTACCACACAGCATAATGTCACCATAAAAATATTAAAACAACTAATTAACATCAAATAACTAACCAATAACTCTCAGCTCGGAGCCTATTTTTAATGATGAACGGCAATGTTGTTGATACTTATACATCAAATTTCTTCTTTAGAAACAAACGCATGTTAATATAAATAACGAAATCTTCCGAGAGCTTTCCATTTTATTTATAAAGTGAAAATTAAATAAAAATAACAATCACGTAATAAAGTCAATTAATTTGCTAACGCTGAAAATAGATTCCTTCACAGAAAAGATTGTATAACTAAGAGCAATTGACCTCATCGGAGGCGTTGAATTACGCTACTAATGGACTACTAGGCACTTGAAGCAATATTAAAGATTGTTGCTTCAATTAAGTCTTGTATAGCATGAATATAATATTAATAGTAGCTTAGTTTTCCATGTTACGTTGGAGTAATAATGCAATTAATAACTCTCTTCCTTTTCAGTCGATGCGATAACTAAAGGATGTAAATAAATAACATGCGCGACGAGGATAACGTGAACGAAAATCTCATAGCAATCTTTCTACACAGGGTAACAGACAAATTTGATATCACGCCTGTTTTACTAGTGTTTTAGAAGAGATTCATGTTCGAGAATTCACAGACGCGTGGCTTATAATTAGTAAAACATAACATTAAATTATGATTAATACTTTCATATTATATTTTATTATTTGTTTTATATTATTGTCATATTGTATTACATATCTTATTTTATTCATCATCATCATCTTTTCGGCTCATATACGTCCCACTGTTGGGCTCGAGCCTCCTCCATAATAGGAGGGAAATTGACCTTACTATACCATGAGGGTCAGACAGATTGGTATAGGGTTTTATTTCGAGTTTTCCTTCTCTTACATAGATGTTATATGTGTATTATATCCTTTAGTCGTCTTGTACGACATCCACGAGTAAGATAGGGAGTGGTGAATTGTATTCTTACTCCGTCACCACACGAACAATTATTTCGTTATTTAATTTATTATTTCGTTAAATGTTATTTGATAAAATATAATATTAAATTATGATTAATATTTTGATATTATATTTTACTAGCAACCCGCCCCCGCTTCGCTTCGGTTTCAGTTGCCTTACCCGCATAATACCCGTTCCCTTGGGAATACCGGGATAAAACATAGCCTATGGCACTTCCTGATATTATAGCTTTCCATTGGTGAAAGAATTTTTGCAATCGGTTCGGTAGTTTAAGCGTGAAAGCAAAACAAACAAATATACTTACTTTCGTATTTATAATATTAGTAAGAATTATTGTCTTATTATATTTTCATAGTACCTAATTGTTATTAATTTTATAATTTTTACTTATTATCGCATTAGATTAAATGCCCTGTTAAGATAAATAAGGTAAATTGATTATAAATAAATAAATATAAATAAATAAAATGTTCAATCGGCTCGTATTTAAAATTATTTTTTGTTTTAAGTAATAAGACTCACATCATAATCCAAAGAGGAATTTTACTGTCAGGATGTTGTAGTGATTTAAGCATTTATATCCCAAGCTGGGTATTATAGGGTGGATTCATATGAATGACAATATTTGTGCGGGCCACGAATAGTATTTTTTTTTTAATTTGAGTCTTATTTGTATCTGTTAATTGTGTATTCATCACCATACGGGTGACATAGTAAGAATACAATTCACCACCTTCTTGCTAGTAGATGCCAAAAAAATGGGGTTAACGGATATGATATGTATATAACATTTATGCAAAGGAAGGAAGGCTCGAAATAAAATCCTATATGCTGACGGTGGCTGGCGTGGCATAGTAAATCAATTTCCCTCCTATTATGTAAGAGGCTCTAACCCAGCAGTGGGACGCATATAAGTATACTGGGATAATGATATGATGATGAATATGATGAATTTTACGTTAATAAGGTCTTTTCACAAGGATTTGTTGCGTATTAAAGTGTGCAAATTTCTCTTTTACAAAACAAATGTTACGAAACCTTCTAAAAACAACACAAAATATTTAGTTCAAATAACCCGCCAAGTAAAGTCTGGAAACCGTTACTGGTAACCTATTTATAAGACATATAGGGGACGAGCAGAAAGTTATGGAAATCAACGCCGCTCTTTTATCATCCTGGATTGCTGAGCGGGATACAACCGGATCATGTACTCCCAAAGAAAAATATTTAAGTGAATAATCCAGACGATCTACAGCTATATGTTTCAACCCTTAATAACTAAATAATGTATATTCTAGTACATTTCTCAACACAATCTTACACTTGAACACCTAGAGATAAGCAACATTAAATTCACATTAGTCTGTAACTAATCTTAAATATTTACTATAAACCCGTTTATCACACGTTACCTCAGTTTATATTCCATAAACTTCTACAAGTATCAAGGGAATAAACATTATATATCCTTTAAATATATATTTTTATACCGTCACGCTTTTATCGTCGAAGCCGTAAGCAAAATATTTAACACACGCATTTTTATCAGGTGGAAATAATACGTAATAA
Organism: Lymantria dispar; assembly: GCA_032191425.1. Taxonomy (NCBI): domain Eukaryota; kingdom Metazoa; phylum Arthropoda; class Insecta; order Lepidoptera; family Erebidae; genus Lymantria; species Lymantria dispar. Next base: position 22,322,270 of record CM063454.1, on the reverse strand, counting down.
AAATAACACCTATTGCTGTTTACTGAGTAGCTTCAAATTTTGAGCTTACGTCAGCCTAATAAAGTCCTCTGTTGTACCTATGTCTTTCCTTAGAGTATTATAACTTTGTAATCACCAAGCTTAACAGGTGGCGATTAAAGATTAGTCACTCTTATGACCTTTACCAGGTCTCCCATGACAGAATTGCGACCCATTTTTCTGGTGATCTTAGAGACGGTTTTTGCAACTCCCATACAAAAGTCATATGGTGTCAAATTGTGTTTTTAACAGGTGATTTCACTATACAGAATTTCTTGTGGAACTGACGATCAAACGTCGCATATTTATTTTAATGGACCAATGAGTAAATTTTATTTATAATTGTGATGTACTAGCAGCGCCTCTAATGAGCATGTATTTATGTTATGTTAAAAAAATATTTACATAGGTAGCTAATAGTTTGGAAGCTTTGCCGTCTTTTCACGCTAAATTAATCAAAGCTAGAAATACTCATAAATCTTAAATCTATTAATAGTTGAGAAACATCTCGGGACGTCGAAACTTTCATCGTTATTTTCCTGCACAATCAAATAGAGTTGATTTAGTCATTTATAAATCATAAAGATGTCGAGAATTTGAATCGACAATGCGTACCTTAAAGTTTTCGTATTTATCATTCCGTCACAATTCGCTTGCTCTCAGTTAATATAGAATTGGTACAACTTCTTCTTTCCCTAACATAGGTTCAATATTAATTTTTAATTTTCTTTTTATTTCTGCTTTACAAAATATATCCTCGTGTCATCATCATCATTACAGCTCACATAGGCACCACTGCTGGACGCGAGCCTCTTCCACCTTGTGAGGGAAATTGACCTACGCGTATCAGACGCCTTGGTATAGGGTTTTATTTCGAATTTTCCTTCTCTTGCATCGATGGTATCTACATTTTATATCCCTTAGTCGTCTTTTACGACACCCACAGGTGTCGTAAATGACGTCGATGGAAGATCCTTGTGCCGCAGGGGACTTTTGAAGTATACAATTAACAACCACATTTAGAATATTCATTTGTTTGAATGCTACAAGCTATATTATTGCTCTTTCAAACTTGACTAAGAGTTCTCGATATACGAATCTTGATCTTTTCAAATCTACTCCTTTATGGTCAATGGTTGCGTTCCCAGGAAGAGTTGATGCCACGCATGGGACTCCTTGTAAAAGTCTACGCTGGGTGTTATTTGTGTCTTTTAAATCCATATTTGTAAATTAATGGAATGAATGTCGTCATACGTCAAGTTTACTTAGTAAACTCCTCGATGCCAGCTGAATTTCGGCTCATATTACGCGTTTCAATTAATTTTGCTTCTCTAATTAGTGTACTGCTTATTTATTCTTAATATTTTAATGATAATACAAAATCTAAGAATTATCAATGTTCATCATTGGCTAATACACTACTGTATACAATCACAAGGCCAATATTTCTAATTTACCAAGAGTCTATTTAATAATATTGGTGTAAAAAAGGATTTTTTCCATTTGATTTTCTAAATGTGAAATGCACGTAAGTACGCTTATCATTATCCTTAAATGTTAAGATTAATGAAACCTACATGAGCCTTTTTAATTATCATGCCATAGTTTGTAATTCACATATATTTGCACAAAGGGATCGCTTACCACTAATAAAATTTAGAATACACTTTGATTGAAAATTTAATAATAATAACTAGGAAAAATCCTAGGAAAAATCATAACAATAAAAATTGTTATGATGATATCAATTATGATACTGGAACCGATTGCACAGATAGTGCAATGGTTAATATACGCTTTCCCTCGTGAGACGGTACTAAATGATTCACAAATTGTAGTACTGAATATATGTATAATTTTGGTTCCCCATATATAAGCATTAAATCTTTTGTAGTCTTAAAAAAAGGATGTCATTTTTTGAAAGTAAAAAAGTCAATAATTGATAAAGTTAAGTAATGATCAACATCTCAGCCAACATAAGTCTCACAGTTGGGCTCGGACCTCCTCCGCAATGGGAGGCAAATTGACCTACAATACCGCACTAATCAGATGAGATTAATACGGTTTTATGTAGAATTTTCCTTCACTTTCACAGTTACATATATCTCTTAGTCGTCTTTTAAGACATCCATGGGCTGGATAAGAAGTGGTTAATTCTATTTGAGAATCTTATAAGGAGGGGTACTCCGTCAACACATGGATAGTACTAATAATTTTCATAAAGAATTTCACTTACGACTGCTAGTATTGTTCACACGGAAAATTCAAAACTGATTTATTTTAACCAACATCACTGCGTGATAAAAGTTACTGCAAATACATTTTCGACGGAAATGAGGGCGAAAGAACACCTCACGAATTTTCGATAGAACAAATCATTACTCACCGTAATGGCCACCTTTATCATGTTCCGATGTGAGGACACGCATGTACGATTTAAATAAATCGACCAATTTATTCTTCGAGCAATGTTTTCACCTACTCTGAGCCGCTATTCTATGAAAAATAACCGCCACACCTTTTATTTGACCAGTCTTATGATAGGAAAATTATATGCGATGTTTACTTGAATATCAAGATTGGATTAGTTATTCACTCTATATTTATTGATAGGTTGTAAATATATTGGCACGGATAATTTCTTTTTTCCTCTACAAATGATGTAGGACTTGAACTATATAGAGTAGTATATTCATTATTATAATAACAATCATACAATTATTATAAATAATGCTAATTGTGAAGCATGTGATTGCGGCTACGAGTACTATCAACCCTTATATTGCTCGTGGGTGTCGTAAAAGACGACTTTTTCACGACGAAGTTTTTCATCAAACTAGGCCAACTCTAACGATTGTAATATGTAGATACTATATACTAGAACAGAGTACATATTTAGTCGACCCCAAGAGATTAGTATAACAGTAGGTTGATAATTATATAAATAATTGGCATATATAACATATTTCCAATGTATAATATATAATGCCATATACAATAATACAATGTATAATGCCATATACAATACAACATATTGCCAGTAAGTATTTCACGATTAGGTCACGCCTCAACCAGCTTAGCGTTTTTTAAAGTGGTATATGCACTTTAATAAACGCATTATGCTAACAGACGCACTCCATTTTTTTTAAATTCACATGATCCAACATGGCAGAAGAAGGCGAGGGATAGAGAGAGGCAGATATATGCATAACACATTCTGTTTTCCATGTGGTGAAAAATAGGTTATCTGCCATTTTGTAACGGCGGCCATCTTGAATTTACAAAAATTTCAATGACTAAATTTGACCCAACAAAGAAAAAAAAACAAATGGGGTAAGCTAAATAAAACCGTTTAAAGATCAATAGTTTTAATATAGGTTTAATAAAAAAAAAGGAAAACCGCTGCTGACCAGTCTCATAATGCTTCCTTAACTGGTTTTTATGACTCTCACTAAAAAATAAATATTTACCTATTTTATATTTAGTTAAATTCGTGTGTGGTTACTGAATAAGAAAACAGTTAACCACATCCTCTCTTACTTGTAGGTGTCATAAAAGATGACTAAGAAATAAATGTAAGTAACATCGATGCAAGGGAAGGAAAACTCGATATAAAACTTTATTTCAACACGTCTGACCAGTATGAGTTAGGGGATAAATTTCCTTCCCATTGTGATGGAGATCCGACTCCAATAGTAGGGACTTACACAGGCTAAGATAAGATGAATTAAATTACCACATCATCTATGGACAACTAAAGAAGAAAAAATAAGTGTATATTAAATTTCGTGTGATGACAGATTAAGAATACTGTTCACCGCCCCATTTCATACTCACGGTTGTCGTACAAGTCGACTAATGGATATATCAATGGAAGATAAGTAAATCTGGAAATAAAACCCTATACTAACACGTTTGACATCCATAAAAAGGAAAAATAGATTATGGTAAATTGGCATGAGCATGGCGCTACAACATACCTTTGCTTGCTGGCATTTTTACTGTAGCCGATGTGTACAAAATTAATTCTCAAACGACGCGGTCTACGCGCTCCTACAAAGTTTATCAATGACTGTATAAATGTATTTCAAATACATACTCCTGTGGTGATGAGTTAAGAATAGATTGTGTCGCCAGCTCTTATTTCCCTTAGGAGTCATAAAAAAACAACAGTGCCAATCTAGGCAGCGAAGCTTTACCTACTCTATAAGGCGTAGAAACTAAACGTTAAAGCAATTGTACTCATCATTTCAGCTCATATACATCCCACTACTGGCCGAAGCCTCCTCTTCAATAGGAATGAAATGGAACCACTGTACCACGCCAGTCAGACGGGTTGGTATAGGATTTTAATTCGAGTTTTCCAGCTCTTGCATAGATATTATATGCATCTCGTCTCTTTTAGTCGTCTTTTAAGACACTCACGGGCAAGATAGGAAGTAGTAAAGTGTAGTGCTAAATTGTAATCTTATATCTTTAAACGAGCAATTCTTGTATATATATTTATATATATATTCAGGATCTCGGAAACGGCTCCAACGATTTTGTTGAAACTTGGCATACTAGAGGTTTCGGGTCCAAAAAATCGATCTAGTAGCTAGGTTTTATTTATAGAAAATGTTGTTTTGTCCGTGTTTTTAGCAAAACAAACAATGACATTAAATTTTAAAAGAATATGAATTCAAATTTCGTTGTCATCGTCATAAGTTACGATAGCTCAGATGAGAAGTCGACAGGTTCTTTCGATTTTGATTTTGTTGACATTCAAACAGCGTCGGTTCGAATCTTGGTGTTATTATTATTATCTTTTTGTAATTTTTTATATATTTTTCATTATTTATTTTTTATTAATATATATCTAAATAAATTCAATAAAAATATTCCGAGCGAAGCTCGGTCAACCAGATATTCATATTTATTAAATAATGATATGTAAGAAACCTTTATGAATAGTTATGAGTTATACTGTCACTATACGGAATTGTATTGCTATACACCAAAATAATGCAAACAAAACAGGCTATATATCATTATTGTATAATAGCAACCCGCCTTCGCTTCGCTTCGGTTTCAGTCTTTCCTGCGTAGTTCTCGTTCCCGTGGGAATACCAGGACAAAATATAGCCTAGTTTACTCCCTGATATTATAGCTTTCCATTGGTGAAAGAATTTTTGAAATCGGTACAGCCGGTGCAGATTACCCGGCACAAACAGACAGACAGACAGACAAAAAAATTTTAATCTGTATTTTAGGCATAGGTGTCGTGCAAATAACCGCGTGAGCATGAAAAAAATCTATTATTTTGACATTACAAACAGACACTCCAATTTTATTTATTGGTATAGATATTCCGTGTGGTGACGGAGTAAGAATACAATTCACCACCACGTCTCTTGTCCGTGGGTGTTTTAAAAGACGACAAAGGGATATAATATGCATATAATATCTGTGCAAGAGAAGGAAAACTTGATATAAAACCCTATACCAATACATCTGACCAGTGTAGTATAGTAGGTCAATTTCCCTCCCATAGTGAAGGAGCCTCGAGCCCAATAGTGGTACATATATAGGCTGACATGATGAGATATAGCATGTTGTAACGGCAACGTTACTCTCGCTTAGTATGGAAAAGTGACTGGTCCCCTAAATTTCACTTCTAAAACTGGCTGATAGAACACTAAGGCCTCCATTAAGGCTCTCCTGGAAGACTTATAACACTAATTACGATTACCAATCCGGCTGCTATACGTAGTGATTATGACTTTCCTCCTTTTTTAGAGATTCCTACAGATGTCCAACAATGGACGTCGATTAGCTGATAAATGGATGAACGTATTCGATTTAACTTGCAAGACAATGTAATTTTTATGTGTACAAAAATGCTGCTTATACGTTATGCCGAAAGACAGAATTATTGTGATTCCTATTCAAACGTACTCAAGCAAATAAATCACTTCAGGGAACTGTAATTTGTTAAAGAATTATACAACGTCGTTTCGAAAATAAAGTCGAAGTTTATTTTCTAGCAACACTTGATTTCTTCCATTTTTTAGCGTTCGGGTAAATAATTGTATGAATAAAACATTTTAGGACTAGTATTTACTTAAACATCCAGTTAAATAGAAGATCTTGATTAGTATACTGTCATAAAGAATGGAATCTTTTCGAAGAATACAAAATCAAGTCTTTTTCTTTAGGTTGCAAGAATATGTCGTTTCAAAAAAGACTCGAGCCTTATTTTCTACCATCACTAGGTTTAAAGCTGCAGAGTTTGCTTCTTTGATCACGCTAATCTTAGATAGTTCAAAGATTTAATAAAATGTTACGTCATATAACGTTTTTATCGAGACAGTTAAAATTCTAAAATACAAAACGCTATACGAAAAATTAAAGCTAAATTTAAAAAAAAAGTCTTTAAATATTATCAATTGGGCTAACATAAGCCGTTCCGTGTGATGACGGACTAAGAATCAATTCACCACTCCCTATCTTGTCCGTGGATGTCGTATAAGACGACTATGGGATATAAAATGCATAAAACATCTGTGCAAGAGATGGAAGACTCGAAATGAAACCCTATACCAACATGTCTGACCAGCATGGTATAGTAGGTCAAATTCCCTCTCATTGTAGAGGAGGCCCGAGCCCAATAGTGTGATGTATATGGGCTGCGATGATGATGATGATGATAACATTAAGCATTACACGTTCTTTACTGTTGCCGTAGTCATGACAACTATGTGTATATATAATCCACGCTAACAAACCTGCTGAGACAACTAATATGTAAAAAAACTGTCCAATTACATACTACATAGCGACTATAATATCGATGTATATATAAAAGTCGATAACCGATGATTGAATCACCATGACGTCAGATAAAATCAAACAATTTCCAAACTTTATCAATCCCAAGATTATTTACATAACAACATTATTGAATCAATCAAGTCGCTGAACTTCTCTTATAAGATAATTTATGATTGCTGGATGTTATCGTCACGAATTTTCAAATACATAAAGTAATTTTTATTGCCAATTGTTTTGCTCATAACTTCAAGTCTTATTATTTATTTGCAAGAATACTTGAAAGGAAATACTATAATTTTAGCATTAGGTGATAATAGCTAAGAATACCGACTGTAATTAATAAAAATTATTATTCAGTATCTGTGTGATGATGATATAAACAAACAATTATCATCACTACTTATTTTTTTAATAAGTATTTTGACAGCTCTAAATATGGATGCGGGCAGCAATACCACGCTTTGTGGCAAAATATAAGAAAGGCTTGTCCAGTAAGGACTGAATGATAATAATTATCAATACCAATTAAGGGACCTAAAATGTTATCTCACATCCCTTACTTAATTGCAAGAGAAGGAAAACTGGAAATGAGCTATACCATTCCGGCTAGTGTAGTGTAATCAATTAATATTCCACATATGAAAGAGGCTCTAACTAATTTTCTGTATTGGGTATACATGTCTGTAATAACGATGACTTGTTGGACGTGACACATCTTAGTCCACCCGTGACCATGAATGCTGCAAAGTGTTCGAAACGTCGGGCAATCAAAAATCAAATACAAACGCAATAAAATCCGCAAAGTAGTTTTATTTAAAATATGTCATCAATGCTGTATTTTTTCATACTTAAAAGTTTTTTGATAGGTAAAAATATAATATATTTATTTAATACTAACTTAACGCCAATAATAATAAAATTTTATAACCAAAGGAATCCACCACAAAACTACCTTTGTATATTTTATTTCTTTTGCAAAAATATTAAAAAGCAAACATAGTATTAAATCGTGTACCATGTACCAAATATACTTTTCATGTTTGCCATTTAAAACTATCTGATAACAAAGCCTAATAAATCTTTTTATCCGACTTAGGACTCGTAAGTCATGACCTTATTACCTATAGAATAGAATGTTTGTAACATTGAACCAATGACACAGTCTGTATAAATAAATACTTTAACAAATAAAATCGTAAATTCTCTTAGAATCTCTTCAAGAAATAAAGAGAACCTACAGAATCTCGTATTTATTAGTTTTTGTCTTGTAAATAAATCTCATTTGTACATAATGGCGTTAAGTATTAGCAGGTTTGTTCAGCCGTAAATCTATTATGAAACTATATATTTGTTAATCTAGTTTCTTACTTATTGTTATAAACTCGTTATAGCTCGTATTTAGTGCTTGGCTAATTGTTACAAGAAAATGTGTAATTGTGGTAAAACGCGTCGTACTCGCCGCCATCTTTTTTGTGGTAGGCAATGCTCTATAGATCCACCTCGCCTAATTTCTTCGTGGCGATGGACGGACGGTGTGTGGCCCCATACCCTGTCGTATTCCCTCCCCATCGCCATGAGGCCGACCACTGGTACCGATTCATTGACATCTGCGGCCGGCCCAGCAGATTACCCTTTCGGATCGGTACCTGAGGCGTCAAAAGTTATTTCTTCGATGCCCTGGCAACATAACTCGTTGCTATCTGATGTAAATCTCGCTATAACTCTTATATCTATCTCTTATTAGGTATTAAGTTTATGCATATACTTGCTACAGTTAAGATTAGTCGTATGTAATGATTCCTGATATTTACGTGAGTATTACACATTGTCAATAAAACAACTTATGCGAGTATCACTTTACAGCGTTCATGGTCACGCTGCAAAGTGTTTGAAACGTCGGGCAATCAAAAATCAAATACAAACGCGATAAAATCCGTAAAGTATTTTTATTAACAATTAGACATATAGTAAATATAACGTACTTTATCGCGTACGTTTACGTATTTTATCGCGTTTGCATTTAATTACCCGATGTTTCGAATACATTCCGCCCGTAACCATAAACGCTGTAAAGTTATACTCGCATAAACATCAGAAATCATTCATCATATAATTTAATATCCGTGCGGTTACGCAGCATGAAAACAAATAACCACTCTCTCTCCTGCTCGTGGATGTCATAAAAGACGTCTAAGGGATATCCCTTGCGGATCGCATCGCGATATTATCGAGAAAAAAAACTATAAAACCCTATTCCAACACAATTAACTAGCGTGCCAATTACCCTCCCATTGCAGAGGTCTGAATACAACAATGAGACATATAGGCTGAGATGACCATAATTAAAAGTACCTGAACGACCAAGCAACAACAACTCGATATATTTTTTTTAGTAAATTGTATTTTTCTGCAAAATGTATTTAGATAATAATATCATTTCGCACAAAAGATGAATTTTCCTCACAAAAAAGAACGAATCGAACTAAGGTGCTTTGGATTAAGGGAAAAATTATATAGGGTAATAATGGGATAGATGATCGGTTGAAGAAAATACAAAACACTTGTGAACGTTTACCTAGTAGAAGAAGGTAGGATGTGCTGACTGCAAGTGATTATTGTATAGGTACCATATACAGAAAGAGAATTATTATATATTTTTACTTAATAAATTTAGAATTTTTTTATTTATAATATTCGCATGAATAATGATTACACTTTTTTTCTTATTATTACACTTATTATTAAACTCGAACTTTTTATAATTATTTTTTTCTGAGCAAATACCTGACAGATACCAATAAAGATTTTGCCTGATCCTGAATCAAAAATAAGCTGTAACATGCTTCTGCCATTCAACCATTACACAAACAACCAAACTTCTTACACCGTCATTATATTTTATTCTACCTCTGATATAGTTATCAGCTACTTAGTAGTGGCAACCCGGTTCTAGATCATAAAACTAAGTATGAAAGCTATGTACATATATTTCATCATCGCAGCCCACATACGTCCCACTGTTGGGCTCGGGCCTCCTCCACAGTGGGAGAGAATTTAACCTCCTATACTGTACTGGTCAGACATGTTGGTATAGGGTTTTATTTCGAGTTTTCCTTCTCTTACACAGATCTTATGTGCATATTATATCCCTTAGTCGTCTTACAACATTAACGTGCAAGATAAGGAGTGGGGAATTGTATTCTTACTTTGTCACCACACGTCATTTTACTAAATTTTATTTTGTAAAAAATCTCTAAACATCACTAATATTATATTTTGACACTGTATTTTAAATAAGAAACAAATATAAAATACTTTATATTCAAATTAAGGTAATAAAATTTCCCTGCGTCTCGCTTTGGAAAAGGTCTGCCATAAATAAGTCTGAAAGTTCATAAAGTTAAGACCCTCAAAATATTTACTGTTTTAATAGCCTGCGTATATCAAATAATAAGATTGTCTCTTATCATATACTCAGTGTAAATAAGAAACTTTGCATGACTACAGAATATGCTTTAATAGAGTATAGTTTCTTTATAGGGAACCTATTTTAGGTGATATTTGATGCTATTAACTAGTAGACATTGTAAGTATAAACAAAGGGCTAAAAAAAAATATTCTTTAGTCACAAAGTTGATCTAAAATTTTAGTTTGATCAATCTTTTTGCTATTTTCCTAAACAATCAGTGAGTGAATTAATACATACTTCTCTCAGTATCTTTTTTAAAGGCAATATCCGCCCGTCTATTCATCCCCTCCTTTTCTTTACAACCAATATTCATCCAAGTGTTGGGTAAAAGGTTGGAATATAAAGGAAGGGATCTAGGAATTAGCATTCCTAGATCCCTTGATCCCATGATATAGCTATCATGATCATACCGTCTGGTTATTGAGCCGTAATTCGTCTGTTTGGTATAACAGCTATGTTTCAGGATTGTCTTTAGTTTCTAAGCTATTGGCTAAGTTCTTTAATCGTTTCATACATATCGTATGTATTCATACATACCCGCGAGAGAGGAAGGGTATTCTTGAAATTTTTTTTTTTATAATAAAACAGTCCTATAACGCAAGATTGTGGTTAAATTTAGCTAACAGGGTGCTACTGAACAGCCGAAGCTATTGAAGCTAGAAAAATTAAATTTGGACCGTAGTTTAATTTTGTGATGTAGACACCCACATAGAAAGTATTTTTTGAAATTCCACCCCTAAGGGGTTGAAATGCAACGGTAAAGTCTTTATGAAAAGAAAAAAAATCTTTAGCTACCGTCTTCAAATTAAGCACAAACACTTTATGTTACTAAGAGACTTTAATTTATAAAAATATCTTCAGCTATTATTATTGTAGCCGTGAACGCTGCAAAGTGTTCAAAATGTCGGGCAATCAAAAATCAAATACAAACGCGATAAAATCCGTAAAGTAGATTTATTTAAAATGTGTAATACTCGCGTAAACATCAGAAATCATTAACTAGAAATATGTTAGAATATTTCTTCAACGTTTTTCTAGGTATTATTTTATGGTTCACTGAATCTTAGGTTTTGTAGATGAATTTTATTTTTGCTGTTAATATAAGGGAACATGTACTTCATTGACAGTACTGACAGTTCTAGTTGCGGCCAATTTTGCTTTTATTTTTTTCTCAGTCACACGCCTCGTAAGGTATAGGCATATCTGTAATAAAGTTTACAGAGAAAAAAGTATGAACGGAATTTATAAAAGTTGAGAAGGGTTAAGGTTAAGGGTTGTGGTAACTAATGGTAGCAAATACTACCAAACACATCCTATACAGCAAGTTAATTGTACCTATTCTTGTTTGATCAAAAATTATATTTTTTTAGATATTTGATGACGTCGTCGTCGTCTCAGCTCGTACCCGTTCCACTGCTGGGCTTGAGCCTCCTTTTCATTAAGAGGGCAATAAATCTACTATACCATGCTGGTCAGACAGGTTGGTTTCATCTCGAGTTTTCCCTCTCTTGCACAGATATTATTTAGATATATCCCTTAGTGGTCTTTTACGACATCCACGGGTAAGATAGAGAATGGTGAATTGTATTCTTACTTCGTCACCACATAGAAGATATTTAATGTTGGTAAGGTAAATGGTTTAAATTTGGTTGATTCCGCTACTCTTTTGCACTCTTGATTTACTTTAATATTGGGGATAGGAATACTGTGCAAACCTTATTACTACTTAAAATAAAAGTTTGGATAAATCGATTCGATGTGTGCTATGTAAACAATACAGAGGAACCATACGTTTTCCATGGCATCGATTTGAATAATAAAATCTACAGCGACATGAGCGTAGCTGATATAAAACTGAGATAAAGGCACAAGAATTATGATGAATTTAATTAATTTTATTATTACACTTGGTCTAAAAATCAACACTATCTCTCCCTGAAAAAATTCTTCAACCTTGGTCTCACTAAATAAATACATCTAGAAGCTTTAGTGTCGATTCACACTGTGATGCCGTTCACGGTTCGAACTCGCTCCGGTCTCGGTCCGTTCCCGGTCTGGTAAAATATTCTTAAATAAGAAAGAATCAGAGTATTCATACTATCGTATCGCTCTAATTCCGATTCGATATCGAGCCGGTACCGGTTGGTCGAAAAGAATATTTGACTGGAGCGAGATCGGACTTGTCATGACTTGTACTGATAGTCTGAATACGTTTTTGTTTCAACTCCAGTATTTCTTCAGTCGTGCAGGCAGACGTTACATTTTCTTTTAGTCATAGCTAGTAATAAATCGTGTAATTCTGAAAAAGGTAAGTAATGTAATTTATGCGTGTGATTTATAACGTTTGATTATGAATAATAAATAATCACACTATAATTATTTTCGCCAGCTTTTCTGTAAGCGTTTTTTTCCGAGAAAAGAGTGTACATGGTGAAATTTGCGAACATTTAAAAAGAATAGTTGACTTATTAAAACTTGATTACGAGCGAAAAATGATTATCACACATGGGATTCAAACCCACGCCTATCGACCATGGATCAAGACAGACTGATTGTGGAACTAGTAGTGTGGACACAGCGAGATTTGATCGGACCGATGTGCCTACTCTTGAATCTCGATTCCAATCCTAAATCCAATCACACCTCGAATTTGAGCAAATTTGGTACTCTTGAAAGCGACACTAGCGCCCGATTGGAATCAAATTAGGTGGAACGTTTCTAAACTAAATAAATTCGACTTTTGTCTATTAAGTCAAATATTTGCTACTCCCGACGGGATTTTGACGTAGTTTAAAATCGTTAATGTTACACAATTTCAAGAAAGCGTCTTTGTGGTGATCGAGTTCGATAACGTTATTAATTTAAAGTAAGAAAACATGGCACATTTGGTGAAAATAACAACGACGAACGCGTAAAATTCATTCTCGGTTTTGTTTAAGAGTACCAAATATAAGTTTAGTGAGATTGGAATCGAATCGGATTCGAAATTAGAATTGATTTCAAGAGTAGGCCTACGAGACCGGAGCGAGATCGAACCGTAAACGGCATCATAGTGTGAATCGAGCCTTATGTTACATAGTATGTTTCTTTGAGTCTCCATGCCATCGTTACTAAATTTTAACCGATTTACTGACATTTACAGATAATTACTCCACTCCTATTTCTCACAGTGTAGTTTATGTAACCATCAGTGTTGTTCATGTAGAGTTTATGTAGCCATAACCTATAAACATACTGTAGGATACAAGCCTCCTCCACGGAAAAAGATATGTTTACATACCATATCACGTTGGTTAGATAGATAGGTGTAATCAATCTCAAACTTTTCCTATCTTACAGAGATGCCATTTGCTTGTATTTTTAGTCGTATATTCACGTACTAAAAGGGAAATGGTAGTGAAATTACTTGAGTTTATGTATTCATCCTCCAATTTTCTTTATCACTGTTAATTAAATGTATCAAATTATAAATAAGAATGAGATAAGAAAGATAAATAATTATGTATGGTGATGAAGTAAGAACACACCTCCCTATCTTGCCTATGGATGTCGTACAAGACGACTAAGGGATATAGTAAGCCTATAAACATCATGCAAGAGAAGGAAAACTCGAAATAAAACCCTATTCATCCTGTCTGATCAGCACGGTATAGTAAGGTCACTTTCCCTCCTATTGTTGAGGAGGCTCGAGCCCAGCAGAGGGACTTATATGCGCTGAAATGAAGAAAGAGAAAATACTGTTCTGTACATAATTTTATATGTTATTTATCCGTACCTAAATAAAATACAACAAATTCAATAAAAAGAAACGTGTTCCAAGAGTTATTATTAATCAACGATTTCAAGAAGCTGATACCGGTGCTCAGCCCAAATGGTGATGGGGAGGTAATTTGGCAGGTTATGGGACTGCAGGTCACCCTTCCTTCACTCTAGTAAATACGAGCGGGATGTATTCATACCATAGTTTAATCATAAAAAATGACTTTTCATCAAGAGAATCTTATTTTTTACTACGTAGAAACCAGATTACGCAAAATAGGAGTGTACAAAGTAATGACTATTAGTCTAACTTCATTATTAAGTTATCAAACTATCAATATCTTTGTTGAACAGATTGCAGAGAAAAGCAAAAATGTTTTACTGCCTTTGTTGGTAAGTGAGTAATTTTGGCAGTAGTACCGTCTGCTTGGCTTATTAGTCGACTTTTTATGACACATGAGACGAGACTTGGAGGCGATATTTCGTGTTTTAACCACTATAAAAACTATATATAACTTTTTGGTATATAATATTTGATAGGCTATGATTTTTATAACTGTCAATTTTATATCGAAACAGATATATCTACAGGCAGTATTCAAATCCACGTCTATTAGAAATTTATTCCAACACCTTTGCCGTATAGGCTACGGTGGTAAACTATCTTTAGCAAATTTCTTTTTAATCGTAAATTTTTTTAAAAAGTAATTAGTTTTAATTATTGCAAATGGAATACTTCCTGGTAACAAATTTCCAATTTATTTGAGTAAAGTTTAAGAAGTCAAGTTTTATATAGCAATAGATATTTCAATGACTTTTCACTCTGGGTAGGGAAATACTTTAGTGGTACTAAAAATTAACTGAAACGCCATTTGGCCCGACAGCGGACCGTTCCAAAGCTAATAAGATTATTATGGTTAATGAAAACGAAATACCATGGAGAGCATTTAAAGTTCTTTGGTCTTCCAAAAAACCTTTTTCGAATAATCTTTGCTGTAGATTTACATTATTGAACCTACTCCTAATTACAAAGAAGTCTTAATTCCTTGTAAATATTATTGGGATCGACAGTTCAAGTTTAACTGGATTTGGTAGAGTATCATTTTCGGACGAGTCTACTGTCATTTGACCTTTTTACTTCAAAGTGATAAAGGTACTTATAACTGAATCAAAAAGTATATGAGAAAAATAACTATGGTACGTGTTCATACATAATAACCGAAACTGACTTCATAATTTTCTCTACAAGAATTCTGCACATTAATATTATTTTATATATTTTTAAGCATGTTACCTTACCTTAGTTCCTTAACGATGTTTTCCTTAATCATTAAGCAAGCAGTGAGTAAAATGTACGGTTTAAAATTCACTCTTTGCTCTTGATGCTTATAATTCGTTTAAAAAACATAATTGAAATTTGCAAGAGACAGTATATAATTGCCTATATTATATACTAGATTCATTAGTTAAAGAATAAATTTAAATAAAATATATGTCACAGCGTCACTACCTCTGGCATGGTGCCATCTTAATAGTTTTTAAGAATTAATCGATTACGCAAACGTCAAGTATTATACTTGGGTGTGTTCGATACAACATTGCCAATGATTTTTGATGTTTGACGTTTGACAGTTAACGTTTGAAATATTACCGAGCTTTCGTTATTGAGAGCGGTCCGTTGAATACTGAGTTGGGAACGAGACTCGAGAGCGATCGGTCGTTGTTGATGCCGGGTTGTATCAAATTCACCGCGTTTCCCAAACTCTTACATTATCTGTCGGCATACGTAACCATTAGTTATAATAGAAAATTGTATTATCGTTAATTATTGAATATAGTTTAGAAGTAGCCATCCGAAGTGTTATTTTATTACATCGCGATGTGTGACCGATCTGATAGTGATGTAGCACGTCGCCCACCCCTCGACATATATATATAAGGTCAGGGTGCCGTGACATTTCAAACATAACGAGATAACATAAAGTCCTTCGCTACCTTACTTTGGAGCCTGCAGTTACGCTCCATTAGTCCCGTTCTTTGGCAAAAAAAAATCTTATTGAAGTTATTAATTTTATCACAAAATTCACTTAAGGCATAAGTCATAAACGTATTCATACGTTAGAGATATTTAAATGACAAAAAAACCGCGTATGAAATGATTACCTGTGAATTTATTTATTTCGGGATCATCAACAAAAGATTCGTATATGTATTTTAGTTTATATATATTAGTTATGTATAAGAAGCATATTTCATACTCTCTCAATTATAGGCTGTAGCTAACTATAATTATTTACACACTCTTTTAAAATTTTATAGATATGTATAAATTACACAAATTTAAAAGTAAAAGAAAGTAATTTCAGTAATAAAATCATCATTTCATTATTTCAGCTCGTACACGTCCTACTATTGGGTTCGAGCCTCCTCCACAATAGACGTGGTGGTGGATTCTTGATGATTTGTTCGTGTGGTGACGGGGTAAGAATACAATTCAACACTCTCCCCCTCTTGTCCGTGGATGTCGTAAAAGACGACTAAATGATATAATACGCATATAACATCTATGCAAGAGAAGGAAAACTTGAAATAAAACCCTATATCAATCTGCCTGACTAGCATGGTTATAGTAAGGTCGATTTCCCTCCTATTGTGGAGGAGGCTCGTGCCCAACAGTGGGACGTATCTGAGCTGAAATGACGATGATTTGCATTCTTACTCTGTCACCACACGGAATAATAAAATATGGTTCATTAAGGCATATATTATTTATTAATTCTAGTTTTAAAATGGTGTATACCTACCCACAGTCTTAAACATTGTCTGAAACATAATTAGCTCATGCAGGTATGCGACTGAAAATTTACCAACTCGGAATATACGCTTAACATAAATCCGCATTTGAAATATATCCGATGCGCATATCATCAGGTTGAGCGCACAGCAGAGGCTTCATGAATATTTATTTTCTTGTATATAATTATCTGTTTACGCGCAAGTTTGTTTATATTTCGCAATCACATACTACTTGATTTATTTATCTAGTTTATTTCTATATATTTTATTTACGAGTATTACTTGTTGATAAAATGTCGTCTGTCTAGCAAAGCTGAGAAGGATCTAAGGATTGTAACATTCATTCGCTCATAAATCTGTTTCGGAACACTTTATTTGGTAATTGTTCTTGTTAGTAGCTAGGTACAATTTTTTGTATCGTTACTCCTTGACTTTATTTTTCTTAATATACAACAAGATTAACGATATTTTTTTGAGATGTTGTGGTTATATTATACATAGCAGCAAAATCTTTGGTGAATAAGTGTTATAAATTCAGCAGAATGCCGATTATTACGCTTATTTTAAAATAAACTAGGGATAGTCCGATAATCAAATCGTAAAGAAACAATCAAAAGTAAAATAATAAGAAAGGAAATAAAAAAGGACAATATCATTTTCCACCCTGTACGGGTTCACAATAATTATTAGCTTTTTATGTCAGTTGCGTTATATCTATTTCTCTCGACGAACCGACAATCGCTGTAGAAGAAAGATTCTCCAGTGGCGATCACGTATTGGATGACGCAGTGCAGGACGCCAACGAGACCGACGACCTGATGGAAGTTGCTGGTCGTCGTTGGATGCAGGCGGCACAGGACCGCATTCTCTGCGAAACATATGTAAGGCCTACGTTCAGCAGTGGACGGCGATAAACTGAATGATGATGATGATATATCTTTTTAACAAGAACTATCTGCATACCATAATGAAGAAAAAGTATTTGAAGCCACTAATACATCTACTGTTTGAATCGATCAGATTTTCTGCTAAAATGTGGTAATACCCCCGGACGGACCGGCCCGCGGCTGTAGATAGATGTTTGTCGACAGCGTAGTCCTACCACATATAAATTACTATTGACATCTCAAATCCTTCATAGAACGTATAAATATGGGTACGTATTAACAATTTAATACGGTCATTGAAGAAAAAATTTAAGAGTGGCACAGACTTACAATGTCTAAGCATTTTTTAATAAAACGTGACCACTAGAGAAATCATATAAAACGGACAATATCCATTATCTACAACACAATATATACTAATAAATAATAAAAAGGTTTCAGAAAGGAAGAGGAATAAAGTTAGATGGGTGTAATGTTGTCGAGTCACGTACGATGCTTTTGTGTGGAACAGCGACCACGGCCGTTCACCCAGCAAGACATTCATCGTGCTCTCACAATCTAATAATATGATTTGAGAAATGTTTATTGCCTTCTCTTATAAACAAGCAATAAATTGAAAACAGCGTGGTCAAATTTAAGTTTATCATCGTCAGTATTCATCAATCAACCTTTCACCATACACTGCTGGACGTAAACCTGCCTAAGTATAAATGAATAGGGTCGTAATCACTACACTTGGGCAGGATTAACGATTGTATTGAGGTATACATACATACCCAGTCTGTCCTTGCCGATTTTACAACTCCCATAGTCAAATAAAATTGGCGACAATTGTAGTCCTATCCCGTCCCCAATTTTAAGCTAATTATTACTCAACGGGTTAATGCTTCATAATCTGACAGCAGATTACAAACTTTTAATAATTCGCCTATATACCATCAGCATCATCGCAGCCCATATACGTCTCACAGTTACGCTCGGGCCTCCTCCACCATGGGAGAGAATTTGATCTACTATACGATGCTGGTCAAACATGTTAGTTATAGGTTTTCATTTCGAGTTTTCCTTCTCTTGCACAAATTTTATGTGCATTTATCACATACTCGTCTTATACGACATCCACGAGCAAGATCCAGGAGTGGTGAATTGTATTCTTACTCCGTCACCACACGGAAAATTCGCCTAGTTCTACTCTAAATAACATGAAATAATTTATCTATGTACAAATGAAAGAAAAACAATATTATAGACAAAGGTGGGCATTAATTCGTTAATCGTTAATTAACGAAGTTAACATTTTGCTTAACGGATTAACTTTTAAGTTAACTTCAACAAATGTTAACGCTCTTGTTAACTGTCATTAAATTGAACTTCCGTTAACTTTAGTCCGTTAAATTAGTCGTTTTATGACATGCTGTCATTTGTTTGTTTGAATTACGCGCCACACTACGTTCATAATTTCCACGACACCTGCTGCCGAGTAGCCGGCGGCGGATGATGTCGTAGGGAGTTCCTCCCGCGCACGATCCACCCCCTCTTGTCGTGACATAACTGCCACACGGAAGGCGGCGTCAAGCGCCGTCCCAGCAATCGGAGTTGCCAGCTTTAGGTCGGCCTCGATGATTGTGATGAGTTCAAAGCGCTGTTCTGTCCAGGTGGCACATACCTCGAGCGCGTACTGTGTCGAGTCCTCGTCGCAATCGTAATGGTGGCAGGACGGTGTGCTCTCCTTCCTCACGACCGTGTGCAAGTACTTGCAGAAGCTACCATGCCCCGGTAATTCCGGCACCAGTCGGAAGGAAAGCACCCCGTTCCGCTGACCCAATCACTCCATCAGCACCGGCCGCAAAGCCTCAAGGCAAACCCCCAGGCCTCTCCAACCGAACTGCCTAACGGAAAATGAGATCACGGCGGGCGTCGTCCCGCCAGGTCGTCATCTAGATAAACGAGACTAAGCCGCTCCCCGCAAAAAAGGATACTGATCCAAAGCCTTCTTCAATTGCTGTGAATTCTTCTATTGTAGATTATGATAGTAGCAGAAGTGATATGTTCTCACCTCCACCTGGTTATTATGTCAAAAAGCGACGTGAAGTATTGGTGAATCTTTTGGTATCGCGGCTATTGGCAGTAGCGTATCCTAAGCTAGTGTGGACAGATTCATGGCAACATAATTCTACTACATACTGTAGAATTTATCTATTTTTTTTTTTTTCAGCTTAAAAGCAGTCGTCGTCGTCTCAGTTCGTACATGTCCCACTGCTGGGCTCGAGCCTCCTCCGCAATAGGAGAATTTTGACCTACTATACCATGCTGGTCAAACATGTTGGTATAAGGTTTTATTTAGAGCTTTCCTTCTCTTGCACAAATGTTATGTGCATATTATATCCCTTAGTCTTCTTTTACAACATCTACGGGCAAGATATAAACAGTATAACTTTTAAATGGTTAACTTTGACTTGCGTTAAATTTTCGCAAATTTAACACTTTAAAGATTATCGAAGTTAAAATAGTAATTAACGAACTAACGATTAACGAAGTTAACTTTTGGATTAACTTTGCCCACCTATGATTATAGAATTAGTACTTTCACTTAGTTACCGAACATCGCTTTCATGGTATATAAAAAAAAACCGGCTAAGTGCGAATCGGAGTCACGCATGAAGCGTTCCGTACCATTATCTATAAAAAGAGCAAAAAAAAATGCATTTGTTTTATGGAGGCCCCTCCTTAAATTTTGGTGTTATTTTGTTTTTAGTATTTATTGTTATAGCGGCAACTGAAATATATAATCTGCAAAAATTTCAACTGTCTAGCTATCGTGGTGGTATCGTGGTTGGCTATTTATAGAAAATGTTGTTTTGTCCGTGTTTTTAGTAAAACAATAGAATGATATTAAATTTTAAAAGAATATGAATTCAAATTTCGCCGTCAACATCAAGAGTTATAATAGCTCAGTTGGGAGGTTGTACAGTTTTCTTTTTGTTTTGTTTTGGCACTCAAACAGCGTGGGATCGAATCTCGGTGTTATTATTATTCTCCTTTTGTAATTTTTGATATTTTTCTCATTATTTAAATTTTATTTTTTATTAATAATATCTAAATAAATTCGACAAAAATACAACAAAAATATACCGAGCTAAGCTCGTCAACCAGATATTTTCATAATATTTCTTAATAAAAATTTAATTAAAATCTTTTATATTTCAAATAAAACATCTTTTCATTATGCACTCTTTAAATTATAATTTAGTGTTTTAAAATTATAATTAAATGTTAAAATTAAAGCATTCCCATTTGTTAGCTACGAATTTACAGTTTGAATTTCAATTTATCCTGAAACAAGTATTAATTCTATAATAAAGCTTCAATTACATTTAACTTCAAAAACAATATACGTACTAAAAATTATAAAAACAAAATTGTCACATTTTTTCATTTACATAAGGGTCACATTCTTCAAAACCTTTCATTCTCATTTGCTTTCGTCATTATCAACAAATTTTGTATCCAAATATTTCGTGGATATGCTATAAGTACCAATTACATTTTTTTGCAATTTTAAACCTCCTAATGCCAAAATACTTTAAGATATATCATAATATAACATAAATTATTAAAAAAAAGATTCATACGTATTTTCAGAAGCATAATTTTCGTATTTCCGTATTTTCACTTGTTAAAATCTTATTCAAAAAGATTCCTTGAATTCTACGTGTTGCCTCGAATTTTACTTTTAAATAATCCTGTAAGCAATATTATGATCTTTGTGATATTCTATTTACAGAATAGCGTACAGACATTGTTACGTATTATTAAAAATTTATACTAATTTCCGTTTATTTATCTCTAATAATTTTGTGAATTACGAAGGCGGATATTATCAATAACTTCCTAAATAAAACGTGTTTTGTTTTAATTACGAAAGTTTTTTAGATAGTATGTAGGTAAAATACTGATTATTATAACTGAACCTTCATTTAGTTTAAAATCATCAGTAGACTTTATTTAAAATTAATTTAGTTTTAGCCGAGTCAATTACTTCATACTAATATAAACTTCATATTTCTGGCCACCCTATTCAGGATTGGCTAATAGGGGTGCAGTATAAATTGGGCGTTAATTGCTGTTAAATACTTTAATATCAGGTTGACCGAACTTCGCTCGGAGTATTTTTGTAGCATTTATTTAGATATATATTAATAAAAAATAAAAAAATAAATAATGAAAATTATATAAAAAAATACAAAAAGAGAATAATAATAACACCGAGATTCGATCCGACGCCGTTTTTTCGCCGATGTCAAAAATAAAATGAAACCGGACTACTTCGCCACTGAGCTCATGACATTGATGGCAAAATTTGAATTCATATTCTTTTAAAATTTAATGTCATTATATTGTCTGCCAAAAATACTGACAAAACAACATTTTCTATACATAAAACCTAGCTAGATCGATTTTTTGGGCCCGAATCCTCTAGTATGCCAAGTTTCAACAAAATCGTTGGAGCCGTTTCCGAGATCCTGAAAATATATATATTTACAAGAATTGCTCGTTTAAAGATATAAAATAAGTTACCACACCTTCGCTTTTACTCAGAATTTTGTAATAGCTTTATACATAGTTATGGATGAAATGTTGGCAGCTTAATAGTTATTTAAATTTCTGGCTTTTTCGATATAACTGAAATATATTCAATATGTATCCGTGTGGTGACGGAGTATGAATACAATTCAATACACCCTATCTTGCCCGTGGACGTAGTAAAAGACGACTAAGGGATATAATACGCATAAAACATTTATGCAAGAGAAGGCAAACTCGAAATAAAACACTGTACCAACCTGTCTGACCAGCATAGTAAGGTTAATTTCATTTAAGGTTAATCACTTCTATGTGGAGGGGGTTCGAGCCATTGGGCATTGAGCAGTTCATATACGTGCTGTCTATATACGAAGTAACTGAGGCTATTTTATCGCCGTATTGTTACGGGAACGGGATCTACGCGAGTGTAATCACGGGTAGTATTAAATAAGATCAAAAGTTTTGGAATGAATTATGAATTGTCTTTAACGAAATATTAAAATAACTGAGTTTATAAATTACCCCAGATATGTACCTTATAACAAAGGTTGTTATAATGAAATTCCATGGCAATAAAAATTCCTTTATTTCGTGCCAAAATTTCGAATTATTTGTAGTAGACAGAATACACACTTCTTTTATGATATTAAATATAGTTTAGATGCTTTTTTTTTTGGGGTGGGCTGGACGTTTAGATGCTCATGAAAATTCTTACTCGTGAGAAAAGAGTGAATAAAATTACATAGAAAATAAATAGTAAAGTAGACGTTTCTCATTTCGTTAATATGATATCTTGATATGATTGGTTCTTATATTTCCGAATCTTCTGTTTGTGTAAACATATTTTGTTCAAGATAGAATGTTATCCCAAAGTAAATATGATTTATATTCATTACTAGCGCTTTGATCACGGCTTTGTAGGTCACAGTTATGTATCTTTGCCTACTTTTTTTGGAATACCGCAAAATCAAATTGGTGATCCTATTCATCCATTATCGTCCAAAATATGATTAATAGAAGTTATTTAATATCTGAATTGGAGTTCAATAGTTTTAATTATTTTGCACAATACGCCTTAATCTTATAAAAGTAACTTAAAATACCAGCTAAGTATTAAATAAATTCCTGTTAAAATCTGTGTATCCATTTCAGAGATCAGCTGGAACAAACTGACAAATACATAAACAGTCCAAAATTTAAAAAAAAAATGTTTTATTATAAGTGCCTTACCTTACTTACCATTATACTTTATAGATTAACTGATTTTACTACATTTCTTATACTTTTTCTATACACTAATTTAGATGTTATTATGCATATCATATTCCTTAGTCGTCTTTTACGACATCCACGAGCAAGAAAGGGGGTGGTAAATTATATTCTTACTCCGTAATCACACGGCTAGAAACTCTTAACAATAGTTATCTATTTAAAATTGCATTTACTAACTAGGTCAAGCTTATGCTAAGTATTTAGAGTATGTTAATATAACAATAAAAACTAAGTTCTACTTCTTTCAAGCAAATTTACACGAATATTAAATTGACGTAGTACGGTGTGACTTGGAGCTTTCCTTACCTTCTAGTGCCATCTGCTTATATAGACCTTAATTGATTCTTAAGATGTCAAGGGTAATAGGAAAAAAATACGAATCTTACGTCATAAACACACAGTTATATTGTTATAATTATAAGTAAAGTTGCAACGGCAGAACACGTGGCGTAATGCAGAGAAGATCTCCCATAAAGAACACTGCTGCAGCTGGCCATAGACACGTCTACCTATCCTTACTAATATTATAAATGCGAAAGTAAGTTTGTTTGTTACGCTTTCAAACTTAAACCACCGAACCGATTTAAAAAAATCTTTTACCACTGGAAAGCTATGATATCAGGAAGTAACATAGGCTATATTTTATCTCGGTATTCCCACGGGAACGGGGACTACGCGGGGAAAGCGACTGAAACCAAAGCCAAGCGAGGGCTGGATGCTAGAATATGGTAAAGGTCAAATAGATGAATTGTAACACCAAATAACATAATTTACCTCATCTGAGTATGATCTATGCTCCACAATTAAATACATAATAGCTAAGAAGATTGAAAGAAGTATATTATAATAAACACCTGAGGACTTATTTATGAAATCCCAAATTCAAAGCCGGGTCTTATTTTTCTGTTTAGATAACACTACAGAGAAATAAAGTGATATCAACTATCTCGGCTAGTCTCATTATATTTATTCCATATGCACCTACCATAACAGTGGCAATAAGTTCGATTTCCACGCTGGACAATACCTTGAGCGATTCCCAAATTATCAGGTTGTAATCTGTTCCCCGTCGCCGGGGCGTCGACTGGACATGGTACCCGAAACGGTAACCCACCTATTCGTGTCACTGATAACAAAGTCAGGTACCGGTAGTCTACCTACTTGGTGCTTGAAAATACGCACCCGGCGGGCTATGGGCTCGTTCGGCGCCCCCTTTCGTATCTCCGGACAGATCGGATGGTGCGCGATGCATCATGGTGTGCTGCCAAAAAGAAGGTTGTAATTTGTGTCTGTTAAAATTATATGTTTGTAAAGTCAATACAATAATTATTTTTGACATTTTTGACCACATTGATCAGACGTGTTGATATAGAGTTTAATCTCAAGTTTTCCTTCTCTTGCATAGATGTTGTCGTTATCGTCATCTGAACCCATAGTCGTCCCACCGTTGAGCTTGATCTTCCATTATGGGAGGGAAATTGATCTGCTATACCTCGCTGATCAGACGTGTTGCCATCAGGATTTGTTTCGCGTTTTCCTTCTATAGGTGTTATAAACATATTATATCCCTCAGTTGTCTTTTACCACACCCATGGGCAAGAGGGATGGTGAATTGTATTCATACTCCATCACTACACAGAAAATAAATCTTATATGCATATTTAATCCCTTAATCGTCTTTTATGACACCCACAGGTAAGAGAGAGGATGATGAACTGTATTCTTACTCCGTCATCACACGGTAAATAATTATATAGTTATGAATTATAAATATGAGCTCGTTGCTTAGTATTGATTTCAACAAAAGTTTTGAACTAAATCCGTTTAGTGGTTTCAACATGATGCAGATAGTCAGACAAATAAATGAAATTACTATTTTGGCTTCCGAATCGATAATTTTTTTTAAATTTTTGCATGTATAAAAATATAAAAATATTTTTAAATTTTTCTCTCGATTCTATTCTGTCTGAATCTAGACAGATGCTAAAGTGTTGTAATATGTTGTAATATTAACATAATAAAGAAAGATTGCTCAGGCTCTGCAAGTCTCTCTTTATTTCCAATTTACGAAACCTTATTTTGTTATTCGTTTACGTTGAAGCTGATTTTAAATTCTTTAAATAAAAGCTACTCAAGGGACATAGCTTTAAAGTCAATTTAAGTTGACTCTGCTGGAATTTGATCTTAGTAACTTAGTTTAACGGTTTGTTGCACCAAATCGTTTGATAACTTAAAAAAACTATGTCACAATTCAGTGTCTAGTCTTGTCTAAGTACCAATTGAGAAAACTATATGTATAACTAACAGTAATGTACTGAGTTGTCTTAGTTTCGATGGGCTTCGTAAACTTTAATAAAATTTCCATGTCACTTGTTTGTTAGTACGATGGATATTTCGACTTTAGTTACTACTTACATTTCATTGTATAAGTTCTTTGAAATATTATGCGTACCAAATTTGAAAAGTCGTAACGGAATGCTGTTTTACGTTTTACTTCAATATCTCACCAGTTATTAGTATAGTTAAATATTACATCATTTTTAATTGTAAATTCGAAATGTCATTTCTTTTAGGTGTTACTTAAAATATGATGTAATTGGTTTGTCGAGACGAATTTCAGTTGTTATAATTATTTTAATATTCATCTGCCCACATAAGTCCCAATGTTGGGAACGAACCCCGTGCTACTTGCCGATGGCTGTACGAATTGCCGGTAATCTGGTCGATGGTTCTTTACGGCGCACCGGTGTGGGCGGGGTCCCTAACCGTCTGTCTGAGGTCTGTTTTCTAGCGACCACAAAAAGCCATGGTGGTCCGGATCATACACTGATACCGCACGATAATGACGGAGTCTGTGTGCATATTAGTCGCAAGTCCCCCGTGGGACCTGGAGGCTGAGATGCTCGCCAGACTCTACTAGTGGGTATCAGTGACGTGGGCCGAGAGTACACCATCTTGCCCACTGCGATTGCGATGATACTCAGGAACTGGAAGGCCGTCGCCGTCTTCTGCGAAGTAGTACTCTTGCGGAAATAAGTGGTGCAGTAATTCAGGACTGTAAACATAGTACGCTTGCCGAGGCCGCAGGTAACTGGAACGAGAAATAGGCCGTTAACCGTAGAGGCTGACTTCTCAGGAGCGACTCTTGATTGGCGCAGCGACGAGGCTGGTACCCAAGATGTCAAGAATTCTATACCAGTGGTTGACCCAATATTAATGGGGAGCGAATATTACAGATCATGAGGCCGCTCGTCGCCTTTTCATCGCACTGGACGCAAACGGACGCCGCAAAAAGGGTCTCCTCCAAGTGAAATCTAATTACTATACCGTGGTGATCAAACGTAGACGCATAGGGTTTTATGTCGAGTTTTCCTTCTCAAGCATTTTTTTTTTTTTTTTTTTTATGCGTGGGCTATGGTAAGCACACGCGCGGTCCTGTCCGTTCGGGGCGATGAAAGAACGGCGCGCGGGCCCATAACCCACCCGTACTCACGTCACCTCGTTGTCGGGCCGACCACCGGAGCAGATGTGACTTGTCATCAGTGGCCGGCCCGACGGAATACCCTTTCGGGTAACCTCTCACCTCTCGACGTACTGGGACGTCGGTCGCCGTCGCGCGGTCAGCCTCTCTGCGGGTGACGGACAATTCCCCGGTCCGATCACCCGCGGCCTCGGCTAGGGCGGCATTAGGCGCAGATACTCGCGCCTGCGCCGCCCGAGTCGCCGGCGGCGGAACGTGTCGCCGAATAGGAGCTCTACTCGCACACGATCCGCCGCCTCCTTCCGTGAGATTACGGCCTCACAGAAGGCGGCGACCGCGTCCCAGTTCCTGACGCTGTCGAGCATCTCCCTGGCGATGGTCGGTACCGATAATCGCGACGAGTTCACGGCGCTCCCCCTCCCATGCAGCACACTCCTCGAACGTGTGCTGCGCCGTGTCTTCGTCGCAACTGCAGTGGTGGCAGGACGGTGTGCTCTCCCTCCTGACAATCTTGTGCAGGTACTTCCCGAAGCATCCGTGCCCCGTCAGCACCTGCACCAGTCGGAAGGAAAGCACCCCGTGCGTCCGCTCCAACCACTCCATCAGCACCGGCCAGAGGGCCTCGATGGTCCTGACACCGTACCGAGGACTCTCCAGCCGGACTGCCCAACGGGCAATGACTTCTCGGCGGGCGTCGACCCGCCAGGCGGTGATCTCTTTGATGGAGATCATGCCGCCGCGGGCGCGCGTCTCCGACACCCGCCGATAGATGCCGGCGAGCATCTCCGCCTCCTGGTCCCACGGGGGAGTTCCGGCCAGGAGGCACGCTGCCTCCGTCGCCACCGTGCGGTAACCCCGTATGGCCCTGATCGCCATGACCCTCTGTGGTCGCCACAGGAGGGCCCTAAGACGTTCCTTCTCTTGCATAGATGTTATCTTCACATCAAATCCCTTAGTCATCCTTTACGACATCCATTGGACAAAAGAGGGAGTGGTGAATTATATTCTACCTGTCTACACTTTTGTGATGATCCACATGGAATTATTTAATCTTATAGTAATAAATTCATGCAACTCCTGACCACGATTTGTTTGACTGGAAATTTAATTATGATCTCACGTCTCAAATTCTAATTCCAGGTCAAAGCAATTCATTCATCATCGTCATCATCATTTCAGTTCATATACGTCCCACTGTTGGGCTCGAGCTTCCTCCACAATAGGAGGGAAATTGACCTTACCATACCATGCCTGATAGGCAGGTTGGTATAGGGTTTTGTATCGAGTTTTCCTTCTCTTACATACTCGTATATGTTATTTGCGTATTATATCCCTTAGTCGTCTTTTACGACATCCACGGGCAAGATAGGGAGTGGTGAGCTGTATTGTTACTCCGTCACCACACGGAGCAAAGTATAATTATCATCATTAAATACATTCATTATGAAAGTCGAGAAATTGCGTGAAATTCTGCTTAAACAAATAAACATTATTTTTAACACATGCTGAATGAGCTGCGTATTCTGCTTTTAATGTAACAAAATACATTTACTATTGGACACCTTTTACTAGTACATAATCTTAAGCAGAAGAGCGCAACCGGCTACTTTATCAAACTGAATGTATCTTTATACTTACATGAGTAAATACGAACAAAGCTCTCCAAAGGTATTGATGACTCAAAACATTCCTGATATGCCGAGCGTAACGAGATAAACATAGTATAATTTATGTGGCTTTCTTAGCCTAAAACTTGAAGTTACGCTCCATTAATCCTATTCTGAGGTAACTACGGAAAATACACATTACACAAGTCATGAAAACAGTACTAATATTAATTTGCCTTTTTTTTTATGGGACTAATCCCACCACACATGCCCACCATTGTAACTCCTGTTAGCCAGGATCCACAATGGTCTCCATAAATGACACCGAGGTTTGACCCTCAGGCAGCTCCCGAGATATGATTTTAATTGTCTTGGGACCCGCAACAAATTTAATTAGAAAAGATTAAAGAGGAGGAGTTGGAAAGAGAGATTCCACTTCCCTCCTAGGCAAAGCGGGAGACAGGAAAACAAAATGACTAGTCAGCCAATAAGTAAAAAGGTGTACAGCTACGATAGCGCAGCAGTACGGCACCACGGATACGGAAGAGCTTAACGGGGCCTATATGTGAGCGTTAAGATTGATTGCTACAGTAGGTATGGCAGAAACGCATGAACGCACGGAAATTTTCTCGAGTTGCTACAAGGTCCGTATAGTATACTACCCCACAGGTGACTTGCAAACTGTTTAACATAAGGTTACGCTCGTTTCGCCAGAGATCGCACTCCCAGAGAATGTGATGTGCTGATTGTTCATACTCGTGGTCAGATGTGGAACATTGACATAATGGTGATGGTACGAGTTTAAAAGAAAATAATTTAATTTTAAAGTTGCCATGGCCGGTTAAAAATTGGGCCACGAAGTGGTCAACCTCCAGCCACACCTTCTCCAGGCGCTCCCAGATGCATGGAAAAAATAGATAAAGATGACGACCTTTCGATGATGAATCCCATCTTTCTTGCCATTCAGTTAAAAGTTCCTCATAGACAATGGATTGTAGTGCAAACAATCTAGCAATTTTATTTCGGTCGCGCGGTAGAAGGAAATCTGTATTCATAGTTTCCTTTGTGGTGTAATACATTGACGCTCGTCTCTGAATCTCCAAATCAACCAGAAGTACACCCGCGAGTACTGGTAAGGCCTCGGTACTAACCGTTCTATAGGCTTTACATAAGAATATTAGGGCCAATCGTTGGCTCTGTAGTAATTTAAGGCGAGCCGCCCCTATGGTGGCCCTATCGGCCCATACAGGTGCAGCGTAACAAATACACCCCAAATATGTGGCCATGTATATGGTTTTAAGTGTATTAAAACGAAGGCCCCAAGTAGATGTGGATATTCTAGTAAGCGCGTAGAAATTCCGTTTCGTTTTTTCGCCTACAGTTTTAATATGCTCAATAAATGAAAAATTTTTTTTTAAGACTAAGCCGAGATAGCAAACTAATTCTTTCTTTTTGACAGTCATATTATTGAATTTTATACTCGGCGCCGATTGTAAATGTCCTTTTAATAAAAGATGATATGTTTTTGTGGTGCGAAGGCAAGCCGGTTTCGTGTACCCCAATCGAATATATCATTGAGGCATGTTTTCGCTAATTTCTCTAAACCATCCCTTGTGTTCGATTGTATAAGTAAAAGTCCGTCATCTGCATAGCCGATCAGTAGACAATTTTTCGGTAGAGGTAACTCGAGAAAATCGTCAAAACCTAAATTCCATAAATATGGACTTAATACCGAACCTTGAGGGCAGCCCATCGTCAGTGGTTTCGGCACAGCATGGTGACCAAGTTTCAATTTAGTCGAGCCATTTAAAAAGTACGACTGTATGATTTGGTAGATATTTCTATAGCAACCACGAGCCTTTAATTTAAGAAGTAGCATTGGCCACCAGGCGTTATCGAAAGCACCTGAAATGTCCAAGAAGACACCTAGTACGTATTTAAAAACGGATGCGCTAATGACACGTCTTACCGCAACGGCCGCGTCGATAGTTGATTTGCCGTGAGTGAAGCCGAATTGTTTATGATTGAACGTTGGTCCACCCGGCAATAAACGAGGAACAATGAGACGTTCTAAGACCTTGCCGTAATGAATAATGAAGGCAGTAAGGTGATTGGTCGATATGACTTCGGGTCGTCTGGTGGCTTATCACCGCCTTTAGGAATTATACGTATATAACCGCGACGCCATATACGAAGAAAAATGCCTTCAGTTATGCAACGATTAAAAATTATTAACATTGAGTCGCCCGATGCTCGACTAGCTTCTTTGATCATTTTATTTGATATTTTATCTTCGCCAGCAGCCTTGTTGAGGGGAAGAGTTCTAACGGTATTCATAAACTCGGCAAGAGATGGAAGGTCAGACATAGGCGAAAGAGGTGGCTCGGTGGCCCATGCACGTATTTGTTTATGATGTTCGCTGTCGACTGGGATGTCATCGTCTGGGATTAACGTATTTAATAAAACTTCCGTGGTCTCCTCAATACCTGTAGTGTGTTTACCGTTCACTTTAATGTTTTGTATGTACGCTAAGTCGACTGATCGATTCGCTTTAAACTCGTGATATAGTGGAGACCATGGACCTTCACTTTCTAATCTCTCCACAATCTTATTTAACAAAGCGTCTTTCGATTTTTCTACTGCAATCCGGTAGCGAGACCTGGCAGCTTTCAGTACAGATAGAGATTCATCAAAGGCCCTTCCTATGTTAGGTGACTTTTTAAGTTTATTATGCTTCCTGCGCGCCCTTCGAAAGCGTTTGCGGAGTTCCACTAGGTGATTGTTCCCCCAGTCACATCTCTTAGTATTAGGCAGGGATGTTCGGCCTAGGGCTACATCAGCACAGTATATCAGAGAATGTAACATTAATTTGTCTACTAAGTGATTGTTTCATACTATGTTGGCATATTTAGATAAATAAAACAAGTATTTGTAAATAATTTTTACTAATAATAATTCCACCGACCCTTCTCTTGCCGATGACTATTATAAAAGTTGACTAAGGGATATGATATGCAAACCAAGTCTATACAAGAGAAGAAAAACTCAGCATAAAACCTCATTCCAATATATCTGACCATCTCATATAGTAGGTCCATTTCCCTCCGATTGTGGAGCAGGTCTGAGTCCAACAATCGGACTTAAGTGGCCTGAGATAGTAAATAATAATATATATCTCAATATCAATGGTGGCAGTAAGTGGCCAGGCAACGAGTAAATAGAACACCTTTTTTAGGGATAAGCTGTATGGAATGGTCACACCTGTATCAACCCAGCCAATGAATATTATAATAGGTAAATTTTGCAATTACAGAAGGCCGTTCCTTGGATGGTTACGTTCTCTTTAGTGAACGATAACCGCGTGGACTTAGACGCGTTTCTCACTCATAGCGATACACTGACGAAAATTGAATTTTTTGCAACTATAATACCGATTAAATCGGAACTACATCATAAGCTTATAACAATAATGATAATCGAAACTGATTTTTCACTATGAAGATATATTATTTAAATATAATCTTGCATTATTTTTCTTCTTTCTTTTCTTACCAGCCCACTGTCACAGATGGCCTCGATCTTCTCGACAATGGAGAAGATCGAGATCAAGATACTAGACCTACCTAATATCTACCTGACCTAACTACCTAATGTCATGTTAATCAGAATTGACATGAAGTACTTCCATAGTATTTTCTTTTTCTTCTGTCATTTCATACCAGCTAATATACAACCCACTGTTGGCCTCGGCCTTCTCCACAATAGAAAGATATTTGACCTACTATATCATGGAATGAACTACTGGAATGAACTACCTGCTGCTGTGTTTCCCGAGCGCTATGACATGTCCTCCTTTAAACGAGGTTTAAGAAGAGCATTTACTTCACAGTAGGCAACGGCTTGGCTGTGCCCCTGGTATTGCAAAGGTCCATGTGCGGCAGTATCACTTACCATCAGGTGTGCTGCCTGCTCGTTTGTCACCATCGACAATAAAAAAAAAATAAAAAAAATCATGCTGGTCAGACGAATTGTCATAAGATTTTACGTCGCGTTTTCCGTCTCTTGTATATATAATATTTGTATATCATATCAGTTAGTTTTCTACGACCCTCACATGCAAAATTGGTAGTGAAATGTATTTTTACTACATCACCACACGAAAAATTATACATTTATTTAGTTACAGAATTTTTTGATTAGGTTATTTATTATTATTAGTGAAATTTAGGTCTATTAGGGTTAAAGATTAGAACATTTGTTGACTCGTAAATCTGTTTCAGACCACTTTACTCAGTAATCGCCTGTTATTTGGTTTAATTCCTTGTCACCCGTTTATTGCCTCCAGTTTCCCTTTACGAGAAGATTAAGCCAATAGTTTCGTGGAAGTTAAGGATTGACCTTTAAGAGTTGCTATATTAGTTTAAAGTTAAAATTGTTTTCTAAGCCTTCATAACTGGTTGGAGGAGAAAAGCTAACAACTTTTTAAACTCTTGTAGCTACTACTATAGTTAAACCTGCTTACTAAGTCTACAAGAGATTAGGAACTTTAATCATAATCTCAGCGTATATCATGCGTATATTACGCTGTTCAGGCGACTTATGGCGTCTCTTAAAGGAGCCCAGTGTGCTATGGCACTCCATAGGCATAGTCCGCTGGCTATGCTCAGGATTTTTCCACGATTATCGGAAACCTTTTTACTGCTCCCTCATCCAATTTTTACCACTTCCATAGAAAAATAACGGGTATCTGCTTGTTTTATTCTTAAACTATAACCATATGACCAGCATGGTATAATAATGAGTTTCAATTTTATTGTGCAGGAAGTTCGAGCCCAGCATTGGATCGTATCTGAGCCGAGATGGTGAACCGCACGAGAAATAGTTAGATAGTTCTAGGTTCTCACCTAGAACTATCTATTTCTCGTGCGGTTGACAAGACCTCTCGGTCTTGGCTACTTTTTAATTTCTACTCGATTAATATAACCTCGATACACACTTTTCTTGCGGCCTTCAATAACAAATATCGAATATCACTTTATCTGTGTAGCAACCACGTAGCAACCTGCTACGAGATTGTAGCAGACGCAATATTAAAACCACAATAATCATACATATACACTTAACTATATCCATACATTATCTTAGCCCATATACGCACCACCGTTGGCCTTGGGCCCCCTCCATACTATACGCTGGTCAGACATGTTGGTCGCATTTGATCTTATAAATTTTCTAAGACGAAAAGGCAGTACGCAAGTATTACACATTTGAAATAAAATTATTTTTATGGATTATAGTTCGTTACTATTTGAATTTTAATTGCCCGTCATACAATACTTCACACTGTTCATGTCACAGGAGGACTGGCCTTCCTAAAATAATTTATTTCAATGATTGATTTGAAATTTATTATAAATTTCCATCAGGGTGCAATCTCTTAGTGATATTTCAGGGATATTTAAATCTGGCATGCAGCATGGAGGGATAATACATTATGTTTTAATTTAAAATTGTTTAAAAATTTAAAATAATGTTTAAATGTAGATAAATTTAAACTTTATTTTTAAGTTAAGTGCACGAATTGATGTACTATATTTCTACTAACCAGCAATAATGTAACACAACACATTTCGTATATATATTTTTCTTAAGTCTCAAGTAACATGTGCAAGCTTCCTACCATATAATGTATGTTTAGTGTCACTGCTATAGCACTACTACCGAGAACATCTTGACTTAATACCAATATCTCTTGTAACAGGAATCGTAACAGATGGTTTCAATACACCTATTAATCTTGAAAAGCAATAGAATATTAATAAATCATCATCTTTATGCCAATTATGTATGGTCGACTACTCTCTACTCTTTTTCCATCGAACAAATTATAAAAGTTTTGGCAACAGTTTTATAAGTGCCCCCTGCTGGGGGCAAACCTTTTTGGGAATGTAATTGTTGACCGGCATCAGATTAAGATGGCACATGTTGAAAATGGTATTATAATGCTTGTTGATCAACAATTACACTCCTAAGAAAGTAATTGAGTTGGCTAGGTCGATGTTAAGCTCTTCCAACTCACAAGCAAAAGACTATCTCTTGCATTGCTCGCAGTATTTGTAGTCACACGGCAGAACTATATAGCTTACACTCTTATAATTAATCAAAAACAGTAAAAAATATTGTACACAATATAAACAACTTAAAAGCGACGATGGGCAATTTCTTTAACAGGGCCATAAATAATTTAAACACAAGTAATCTTTTTTCAAAAGCCAAACATGTTTATGCTGTACTCCTAAGTTAATATAATATATTATGAAAACCTGTCTGTTTTCCAATGTTCTGACGATATGATATCGTCAATATTTTGTCGACATGTTGTGAAATTTCATTTCAATATTATCAATAAATCATCCGAAATATAACAGCTCCTCTGTTGATTCATTGAAGTATACTGATAATAGAATATTGCGACATATTGAAATACAATCAGATTATTTTGATTATTCTGTCGAAATATTTATTGTGATGGGACGGGGAATAATTATAATACATTTTAATTATTCCATGTTTTAATATTTAAAAATACATATAGTCCCTCATGGAAGCCGCCACTACACAGTAGTAGTAGCTACTTCGAATACTACTAACTATTACGTAGATATCTTAAAAATAACTAATATGCTTACATCGACTTAGGTCAATACATCTGATGCCGTCTGGATAACAACTGGCAATGGCAAATAGCCAAGGAGAGATGACGTTAAATAGGAGGTGGTCGTACAAATCTTACCAGAACTTTCCAATGTGTGTTTAAAATTGAAAAAAAGTACATATTGCGTTGACTAAGTAATTAATACAAAACGATGATAATATATAATCCCACAGTTTTTAAGAAGAACTAATCAAGTTGTAACAAAACTATATTTAGTTCGCCAGGATTTAAATTCTAAACCTCATTAGCCAGATAGTCGCTTGCATATACCACCAAGGCGACAAACTAGTTTAATATTTTCCTTTAATAAAATGTTAATGATTCAGCTGTGTCACTCCAGTATAGAGATAATATTGCAACAATTGCTGTAAGCGATAACATTTTTCATTTGCATCTCGAATAAGCTAAAAAATGTTAGCTTTTGCGCTAAAATTCTGCATAGCATACAGTCTCGAGCTGCATCGAGGAGTCGACAATAAACTAGACAGTATTATTTCTTTCTTTCTTTCACAATCAATGGTCAATCATGTGAATCTTTTGCGAAAAGAGGGAGTTTGACGTTTATAAAACTAAACTAACCAGATGAAATGGCGTAAGTTATGTATTTCAAAATTCTATGATTAGCGTCTAGTTGTTTTACTCTGGGGAAAAAAAGAGTGAAGCTTTGTAAGCAAATAAAATCATCATATAAAAAGAAATTTCGAAATAAAACCATATGCCCGTCTTTGTTGTCAGCGTAGTAAAATAAATTACTGGTAGTTATCATCACAGTTTATATACGTCCCACTGTTGGGCTCGAGCCTCCTCCACAATGGTAAGGAAATTGATCTACTATACCACGCTGGTCAGACGTGTTGGATAAGATTTTATTTTAGTTTACCTTCTCTTGCACAGCTATTATATATATATATATATATATATATATATATATATATATATATATATATATATATAAAGACGACTAAGGGATGTAATATATATATATATATATTACATCCCTTAGTCGTCTTTTACGATACCCACAGGGAGACGGGGTGGTGAAAAGTATTCTTACTCAATCACCACATGGAAATACTGATAGTGAGTTATTAATTGTAGTAAGTTAAATTGCCCTTATCTGGAAGAAGCCCATGACTAATATCGAAATTTAGATGAACTGAGAAGGATAAATAAATAAAAAAACCCGGCTAAGTGCGAGACGGAGTCCGCACGAAGGGTGCTGTGCCATTGCTAAAAAATCACGTTTGTTGTATGGGAGCCCCCTTAAATATTTATTTTATTTTGTTTTTAGTATTTGTTATTACAGCGGCAACAGAAACACATAATTTGTAAAAATTTCAACTGTCTAACTATCGCGGTTCTTGAGTTACAGCCTGGTGACAGGCAGACGGAGTGACAGACAGGAGAGTCTTAGTAATAGTGTCCCATTGTTACCCTTTGGGTACGGTACCCTAAAAAGATAAAATTCGTAAGAACAATTTTAATTCAAATAAATATATTGAATATCTTAACTCATAACATATAATATATTAACTCATTTAATGGGCGTAATATTTATAATTCTCAACAATTCTCTACAAATCTATCTCCCTTATGAAGAAATTCATTATAATTAAGCAACAGTACACCATATGTGACTTGAAATTAAACGCATGTCCCATTCATCTCATTCATTCATTTTAGACCACATAAATCCCAGTGTTGGGCTTAGGCCACCTTCACAATAGGCGGGCAATTATTATACACCGTGCTGGTCGAACGTGTTGATTTAGGGTTTTATTTTGAGTACTCCTCCTATATAGATGTTATATATTCCTTAGTCATCTTTTACAACACCCATGGGTAAAATACGGGTTGGTTAATTGAATTATATAAATTAATTAGTTGATTAATCATCATCATCTTGCTCTTATCCCAATTACTTGGGGTCGACGCAATATGTCATCTGTTTTGACATATTGCAAAAAGTTTCGGCAATGACTTTTATGACCGGCCGCCTGCCTGACGTCAAACCTCCTTGGAAATGTAATCGTTGACCCAAATGGTACCAGATGGAGTTGGTCCGGGTCAATCTAGGGCTCTTAGTCGTCTTTTACGACACCCACGAGCAAAACAAGGGTTGGTAGTATTCGAAGCCGCTACCACACAGCACTTAGCAATTAGTTGATTAATAACTTGGTTAATTAATTAGTTAATTAAATCTTCTTCCATCACCACACGCATTTTTTATATATGTCACGGATTATTCTTCTCAAAAATCCCATATGAGAAGAATAATGGAGAATTTCCGTGTGGTGACGGAGTAAGAATACTATTCACCACTCCCTATCTTGCCCGTGGATGTCGTAAAAGACGACTAAGGGATATAATATGCATATAACATCTATGCAAAAGAAGGAAAATACAAAATAAAACTCTATACCAACCTAATCAGCATGGTATAGTAAGGTCAATTTCCCTCCTATTGTGGAGGACGCTCGAACCCAACAGCGGGACAAATGAGCTGAAATCAATGAAGAATAATGATAAATAATAACTCCTTAAGGAACTGAAACATTGACATATTACGAAAACATCGTGTAAAGTAAATAGAAAAGTGGATAATCCTCATTGTATCAACTCGGCATCCTCTTAAGATACGCTCTAATACACCCGATATTTAGATCGTCCAAATACATTCATCTTGTGGCTAGCTATAATATATTAGTGATACTGTGTAATCAATCTAACAAATAGATTCTTTAAGTTATGTGATATGAAATAATCTTGTTTTTGTGTATACAAGCGTTGTGTTATTCGGTGTTCTTATATATAAGATTACTATAGTGAATGGTAGTATTTTAGGCAAGCTCACATTTAATACAACGTTTAAAGAAATCTTTCACATACGATTATTGTTGTTAAATACATTTCTAGAAGGTATTAATTTTACAAATGTTTATACAACGTTTAGAGAATGTTATTGTTTATGTTTCAGACACAACTATTCATGTCAAATTACTACATTTCTAGAAACTATTAATTGTAATTAATATTATAAATGCGAAAGTGAGCTTTTTTTTTTGTTCACCCTCTTAAATTGCTATCGACGTGTGCTGTTTGGTATAGACCTCAACACAGAGAGAGGCTGAAAGAAATCATCATCATCGCAGCCCACATACATCCCAATCTTGGGCTTGGGCCTCCTCCACAATGGGAGGGAATTTGACCTACTATACCATGCTGATCATATATGTTGGTATTTTTTTCTTTTTTTTTATGGGTGGGCTATGGTAAGCGCACACGCGGTCCTGTCCGTCCGGGGCGATGAATGGACGGCGCGCGGGCCCATAACCCACCCGTACTCACTTCACCTCGTTGTTGGGCCGATCACCGGAGCAGATGTGACTTGTCATCAGTGGTCGGCCCGACGGAATACCCTTTCGGGTAACCTCACCTCTCGACGTACTGGGACGTCGGTCGCCATCGCGCGGTCAGCCTCTCTGCGGGTGACGGACAATTCCCCGGTCCGATCACCCGCGGCCTCGGCTAGGGATATATGTTGGTATAGGATTTCATTTCGAATTTGCCTTTTCTTGCATAGATGTTACATGCATATTATATCCCTTAGTCGTCTTTTACGACATCCATAGGCAAGATAGGTAGTGATGAGTTGTATTCTTAATCCGTTACCACAAGGCAGGAAAGGGCATACAATGGAAAAATCACAGATGGTAGGTATAATAAGTTCCCAAGAGTGTGCTATTGATAACTTTCCTGGTGCTTTTTGACCGGTATTTA
Source organism: Lymantria dispar (assembly GCA_032191425.1). Taxonomy (NCBI): domain Eukaryota; kingdom Metazoa; phylum Arthropoda; class Insecta; order Lepidoptera; family Erebidae; genus Lymantria; species Lymantria dispar. Next base: position 22,283,089 of record CM063454.1, on the reverse strand, counting down.
AGAATGCCAAGGGAAAGGAAGGATTGGTCATACATTGTATTCTTAATCCACCATCCATAAGGCAGAAAACTAGTAATGAAATTAGTATTTCGCATGCATACATACATACCTTAGCTGTTTTACGATATTTATTGATCGGCGTAAGAATACGTTAAGATTAAATAAATGCTTACTCTGCCAATATATAATATGAAAAATAAACATAAAACTATGTTTATTTAGAATTGAAATAGTCTTCGCTGTTATTACTATAGTTATATCAAAATTTAACATAAAAAATTGAAAGTTTTAGATAAATATCGTGAATAAAACAAATCTGCTTTACTTTTTATGTTTAATTTAAATATATATGCTGACAAAGAAATGGTTTACGTTAAGAAAATACTTGTTCTTTGTTGTGTGATGCTTGTAATATTACTTGAAATTTAAAATTGCACGTATTAGATGTTTAACATTGAACAAATAGAATTTGTATTTTTACAAACCTTGTGAGGCCTTCAGATTCAGATAGTCTCTCTTGGGGATGCCTTAGGTGGCAGGTGCAATAAAACTCGTGAACTATCTATACAAATAAATAAATTTGAAGTGTCTGATTGTAATGTCAAAATACTGGGCTTTTTTCACGCTCACACAATTATTTGCACGACACCTATACCCAAAAACCAGTTTCAAAAAATGTCTGTATGTTTGTTTGACGCAATCTTCAAAACGATTGGACCAATTTTGATAATATTTTTCTAATAGGTAGACAGCTACCTGTATAGACAGCTATATAAGGGTAACTTAGACTATTTTATCCCGGTATTCCCACGGGAACAGGCTCTGTGCGGGTAAGGCGACAGAAACCGAACCGAAGCGAGGACGGCCTGCAAGTATATAAATATAATTTAATAGTTACTAAGACTGACAATGGTTGTCGCAACTGCGGCAGGTAATTAAAAGGTGTAAAAAAACAGTCTCTATCTGTACAAGTAATATAGTATAAGTACAGAAATATTTTCATGACATCATCATCATCATCTCAGCCCATATAAGTCCCACTGTCGAGGTCGGGCCTTCTCCCCAATGGGAGGGATATTGTCCTACTATACCGCACTGGTCAGATGTTGGTATGGGGGTTTTACATCGAGCTTTCCTTCTCTTGCATTGATGTTATATGTATATCATAGCACTTAGTCGTCTTTTATGATACCCACAGGCAATGAAGGGAGTGTTGAATTGTATTCATTGTATTCTTAGTCCGTCACCACCCGAACTAAAATGTGTTAAATATAGAATGATATCGATAATTATATATTCTTTACTATCTATAGTTACAACACCTTATCCTTTATCTTATTCTCAGTCATTATACGTAATTACGCCGCCAAACTATGGCCTCCTTCACAGGAAGAGGGAAATTAACTTATTATATTACTCATACTAATTAACTTACTATACCATGGATGTATATAGAGAAAATAATGGTGAATCATGCACTCGTATCACGCGATATATTCTCTTAACCTTAAGCCTTAATGCTTAAACGCGGGACGCATTTAGGCTAACCTACTTTAACTACTTTCAAATATAAAGATATTTTTTTATTAAACATATTTTTGTGTTTACAAATCTCATCACCCACATCAAGTACTAAATAAAACTTGAGATTCTAGAAAAAATACCTTATAAATGGAATTACTAGACTTAGAGTAATTTGAAAAAAGTTTGGATCATCAATCTTACATCAATTAGTAAAAGTTGAGGCAAGAGCTTCTTGAATTTAGGTCATATTTCAACTCTTAAGCACCTTTTTTTTTTTTATCTTGATTATCGAAAAGGGGTTTAGTCACTCAGTGACTATGTCACCCCCGTATATATATATACAAACAAAATAGTGCATCTTTATCAATACATTATAACTTATTTAAATATACCTAAGTTATATACATGTTTGAATACCTCCTAAGCACCTAAGCCAATCTTAAATACACTTATTTTGATTATTGTTAAATATATATGGTGAATTTTACTTTGACATAAACATTTCACAATTAGTAGTAATAAGTAATAAGTATTTTAAAATATTACAGTGAACTATAAATTTTCTAGGTTATTTAGTACAGCAACTAAAAATTATATATACCAAATCCCAAACCACAAATGTCTATTTGAGGTGAAAATTGGGATACTTGTGTATCTGCAGAGATATTGAAGGGATGTATAAGTCGATAAAAATTCAAGACTACTTGTGTTCCGGCTGAGACTGACCGCTTCTGGGTGTGAAGGGCGGAGAGAACAGCGGTCCTTCAGTTAAATCCAAGGGCGCGGTGCTATTCAGCACCGATGAAAGAACCACGCACAGAGAACAAAAAATATTGGTAATAGCTTCATGACTAGCCGCTGACTTGACGTCAACCCTACTTGGGAATGTAATTGTTAACCAGATGGCATCAAATGGAGTTGACCCGGAGCGATGTAAAACTAGGAATACTTTAAAGATGCCAAAATTTTCTATGAACTATACTTTCTGTAAACTTATTTATATGAAATGTACTTATATTCTGGCAGTTGCGAAGAAAATGAGGTTATTATTTCCTTATTCGAGTTTCTCTAATCAACTTTTTTAACCTAGTTAATGTTTTCAAACAGGATGTTTTGTTATAGCAAAATATATCAAGTTACTTAGTCGTTTATATTGAAAAAGTTTGTTCATTCGATATTTATTGTTTTGCATAGCTGTTTATCCCAAAATGGATTGTTTTATTATTTTAAGTAAACAGTATATAAAATAGCACTTTAAGCTATACCGCTACTGAATTTGAAATCTATTTGTATATGCATAATGCACGTTTATGTGCGACTAACTAGATTTTAAATTGTGTGTACTTGAATGGGTTGATGCTGTTTTATATTGGAAATGAGAAGCGTACCGTAAGCGACCGTAAGCGATTTCTTAATTCCTTTTTAGAATTGTACAAAAATTTTGTTGAATCAGCTAGCCATCATCTATAATCATCATTATTCTGCTCTTATCCCAATCACTTGAAGTCGACGCAATATGTATCACACATCGACGTTTTATAAGCCACCGTTTGTCTGCCGTCAATCTTTTTTGGCAATGAAATTGTTCACCATACGGCGGTCGATTTAAAGCTCCGACTGCTCTTTTTCAATTCAGGGCTCTCTTTCGACTCAGGGCTCTCTTCCGACTCAGGGCTCTCTTCCGACTCAGGGCTCTCTTACAACTCAGGACTCTCTTGTGGCGACCACAGAGAGCAGTCAGGGCCATACATACGCATACGCGGATACCGCACGGTAGCGACGAAGGCAACGTCGCTGTTGACCGAAACTCCCCCGTGGGACTTGCAGGCAGAGATGCCCGCTGGTGTTTACTAGCGGGTAACAGTGACGCTGGCGGGGGCGGCTATGTCTCGCTCCTCGAGCTGGTAGTCAGGAAGATATCATAGCCCATTTGGGCAGCCCGGCTGGAAAAGCCTCGATTCGGTGTTCGGACCGTCTAGGCCTGCCGCTCGGTGCTGATTAAGTGGTTGGGTCGGCGACACAGGGTCCTCTCCTTCCAACTGGTGCAGATCTTGTCGGGGCATGGTTGTTTTAACAAGTACCTACACAAATTCACAATGAGGTCGAGGACGTCGTCCTACCACCACTGCGATTTCGATGAGGACACGGTGCAGCATACGCTCGAGGTTTGTGCCGCTTGGGCAGAGCAGCGTCTTGAACTCGACACAATTATTGGTACCGACCTGACACTGCCGACCGTCGCCAGGGCGATACTGGACAGCATCAGGAACTGGGACGCGGTCGCAGCCTTCAGCGAGGCAGTAGTCTCGCGGAAGGAGGCGACGGAGTGCATACGCGAGGAACGTCTCCTCGACGACGGGACCCCCCGCGGGCGACTGGGGCGGCGCACGCGCGAATACCTGCGCCTGATGCCGCCCTAGCTGAGGCTGCGGGTGATTGGACCGGGGAATTAGTCCGTCACCCGCCAAGGGGCCGACCACGCGGGGAAAGACCGACTTCCTCCCCGAGGGGGGACGTCGGTCGAGGAAAGGGTGCTCCTCAGAGGGTATTCCGTCGGGCCGACCACTGAGGACAAGTCACCCTGCTCCGGTGGTCGGTTCAACGACGAAAGAGACATGTCACGGGTAGGTTACGAGTGTGCGTGCTTACGCCCCTCTGTCGTCCCAGACGGAGTGGAACGAGAAGTGCGCCGACCGTAACCCACCCCGAAGAAAAAAAAAGACGATCATTTATGTATACAAACAAAAAACTATCAGTAGCGTAGCTATACTACTAATAAACATTATTCTTATATAATTTTATAATATTTTTAGAAATCTTGTTTTAATTACTAGTACAAAGGAGCTCGACGACTCCTGATCCAACTAGCAATTAATACTTTCACAATAGATGTCCCAAATTCGTATTTAATTAAACTGTAGCGCAAAATACTACTAGTATCTTCAACGTATATTTGAAAATCAAATGCGAGAAACTGCCATTGTTTTATAAATATTCGTGTATTAAAATATTTTCCGTGTAGAAATAAGAATACAGTTTATCGTCTGCTATTTCGCAAGTGTGTGTGGTAAAAGCTGAGTAAGGGATATAATAACTTATAACAGCTATGAAAGACAAGGAAAACTGCTATAAAACCCTATACCAACGAGCATCGTAAAATATGCCAAATTCCTTCCTATTGTGTTGAAAGGCGGGAAGGAGTGGTGCGGCCCACAAGCCAGCCTCTTCATCACCATTGGGCCGACCACTGGTACTTATTGCTTGACATCCATGGCCGACCTAGCGGGTTACTCTTTCGGGAATCACCCCATCGTCTTTCCAGCAATATACTTGTATAACAGAGTTGCCGGAGCGTCGCCGTCACATGATCGGCCTTCGTATCGGACTAATTACTGGTCCATCGACCCGCGACTACAGCTAGGGTGATTTGCGATGTGCCTATTTATATACCGCCTCATCACCAATATGTTATCGCTGGCTATATTTTGTCAGTAAAAATCTGTCTACTTAGGTAACGTGATCTCTCTCACACATTATATTTAATAGATACTAATAGTACATCACGAACTTACAAATATAGACAGACTTTTATTATCACACTTAGCGCATAATATAACTAATGACTAGAATTGACTTCAGCGATCTATAAAAAATCATTACTTGGACGTGCAAGTTTGATTAACCTATAAAATTTAATGTACGAATACGAATGTCATTTTAACATTCAACATATATATTAAAACTTTATTTCATTGTCGACTCGACTTGACTCGAGCTTCATCCACAAATAGAGGGAATTTGATCTACTATATCACGCTGGTCATACATGTTGCTATGGGTTTTATTTGGATTTTTTCTTCTCTTGCATAAATGTTATATACATATTTAATCCCTTAGTCATATTTCCTTATTCATATCTATGAGCAAGAAAGGGAATGAGGAATTGTATTCTTCCTCCGTCACAACTATACACTAAAATTAAAACTTATAGATTCTCAAATAATTTATTATAGGTAAATCTGTGCCTATGTGGTTTTTCTATACAATTTAATTTTTACATTCATTGATGCTTATTGATTCAATTAGATTCCCAATTAATTGGATATAATGTATGGAGACAGAATCCTTTTTATCGCTCTCCGATTCCAATATAATATACGACGACGATAATTGGTTTTGGGTCGAACACAATTTAATGACTGTTATCAAAGGATCTGCAATAATAGTACTACTGCTAATTTCAGGCAGCTGGTAGATAATTAATTGTTACCATTCATTTTAAATTCGAGTAAGGATGAACGTTAATAATTAAATTACTTTGTACAGATTTTGGAATCGAAAATTAATTTTATTAAAATAAAATTCATTTTCAATACCGCAATCTTCATCTTCAATCTTAAACTCAATTTAGAATTCTACTGAACCACAATCGCTACAAAATATATTTAAAAGGCAAATTAACATAATTTATTGCTTAAAAAATAATTATAATCAGATAATGTTATTCCTTAAAAAAAGGTAATCCTATGTGCCTCTCAAGACTTCCTTAAAAAATTGTCTCTATAGTCGAAGAAATATACATGAAGGTCGAACACTACCATCGAATAGACACGATGATATACCTTTTCCTGTATTATTGTTGTAGGAAAACGAGCAAACAGCACACCAGCGGTAAGGAATAATGCCGCTCATGCACCTTTGCTAAGTTGCTGCCTACTGTGAAGAAAGTGGAGGCAGTGTGAATACGTACAATGAGACTTGGTGATACTAAAGGCATCACTAAAACCCACTACACGCAAACACCCTCACAAAGTTCGGTTTTCGGCCTTCTCGCTCACAAACGAAGTGCAGTAACAAATTGCTACGACGTTGATTTTCAGCAAGAGTATGGTACTACCCCGAACTGATCGGCTCGCGGTTGTAGATGGACTATTGTCGATTGTATGGTGCTACCACATAGTATATTAACGATTCATTTATTTATTTCATTTATTTTCAAATTCAAATTCAAATTATTTTATTATGCATAAACCCTGAGAGGGCACTTACATATTGTCAGGTTTACAATTTCCAAAAAAAATATACTACCACCGGATCGGAACGCGACCGCTACTGAGAAGATCCGGCAAGAAACTCAGCGGGCTTGTCATTATTTTTATTATTTTTTTTTTCTTCTTACAGTGTTATGTTATTGTGTACATGTTTTGTAAGAACAAGCTCCAGTGTGATGCCCTTCGAACCGCAAGACACTTAATATAATTTAAACGATTATGGCTGGACCAGATCCCACAAGCGGCACCCGATCACGAGTTAACTACTAGAGCAGCCATCACTCCCCTCAACCACTATGGAGGGAAGGGAGAGACCCGCTCCACGCAGCTACCGCAAGTAGATCCTTATGTGAGCATGACCAACACCACAATATGTTACAAACGCTGAAAATACAAAAATTCGTTAGGCAAAACACGCTACACTTTACAATAAAAGTTAAAAGTACATTTACAAACAGTATATTTAAAATAACAAGGAAATTGCTGAATGAGGAGCTGCTCACAACCAATCTGTATTATCATCTACATAATCCGAGATTTTATAATAAGCTTTTTTACAAAGCAAAAGCTTTTTTACAAAAAAATTCTTGATGGCTTTTTTAAACTTTTTCATAGGCAGGTCTCAGATATCTTTAGGTAATCTATTGTAAAAGCGTATACATTGCCCCATGAATGATTTGTTAACTTTTTGGAGACGAGTAGTGTGTACAACTAATCTGTCCTTATTACGAGTATTCATTTCATGAATGTCACAATATCTCTTAAAGTTAGCGATATTTTTTTTGACATATAATATATTTTCGTATATATATTGTGATACAGCAGTTAGAATATTTATTTCTTTGAATTTCTCCCGAAGTGAGATTCAACACTCGCTTCTTTTTTATAATCAACTGAGCGTGATAAAGGTGAAGTCTGCTAGTTCACTCCTTCTTAACATTAATTGGGAACGCTCTAACGATCATTATAACGATCGTCTATAGTAGTGTTGCCCAAAAAAGTCTTGGTCTTGCGGTCTTGGTCTTGGTCTTGCGAGAAATGCGAGACCGAGACCAAGACCAAGACCGCTTAATTTTTGCAAGACCAAGACCAAGACTGGGCCTGCAAGAGTCTCGCGGTCTTGCATTTAATTCAAATCACCATTTCAGCTTATATACGGTTGAGCTCGTGTCTTCTACATAACAGGAGGAGAATCGGCCGTGGCCGGAGGGGAATCGCCACGGTGATCGGCCGTGTTGTTACAGGTCATACATGTCAAGTTTTCCTTCTCTTGCACCGATGTTATATATTATAGCCCTTAGTCGTGGGTTCGCAGTCACGGGTAAAATAGGGGGTGATGAATTATATTCTTACTCCGTCACTACACGGCAAGTCAAATCAGTCTTGAGATATCCATCTATTGGCCAATCGATTCCCAATGTTGGTGTTGGCTTTTCAGAATTACTCTTCGGAAAAGCTTAAGGACAAAAATACCGTAATCACGAGAGTGCTCTTGCCCATTATACATATTTATATATCCGTTTATTCATTAGCCCAACGACGTTCACTGTTGGACATAGAAATATGCCTACAATTAATCTATATAAATGTCCATGTAGGGACAGAGTACGATCACCATCAGGCAGTACATGAAGCGTTGCTTCCAGCGCTATTTTGCCTCTGCCACGACTCACCCCAATCCACTAGTGGTTGGGGCGGCAAACTACGTCCCCTCAAAAATATCCGCGGTCCGACGTCCTCGTCATCTTCTTGAAGAAGAAGATGACGCTATTATGATCGCCCAAGAAAGGACCTACACAGCTCGCGCAGCGATAACAGATAAAACTCCGCGGTATCGGCCTCGCCGTCGAGGTCGAAAACCGCGCCACGTAAAAGTCATTAACCTAAACTTGGCCACGCCCACTTTGCTCTCAGCGACGCCCCGAGCCGAGGTCCGTTCCCCACAGGGGGGAGCCCTCGGGCGATGTTCGCTTAACTTACTTACCGGGTTGAGAGCCATCAGCGCTCACTCATTGACCGCGTTAAGCTGTCAAGGTCATCTGCGACCAACAGCTACACACACACAAAAAAAAGACAAGAGTACGAATATAATTCACCACTCTCTTACCCGTGGATGTCGTATCAAATCGGATCGGGCAATGGTGTTAGGAACCCATGAAAAAAAATTGAAATAAAATTATCGATTCGTTAATGAATTGAGCGACATGTAAGTTCTCAATTTTGTCATCGTTTTTTCGTGTAAATTGATTAAAATGTATAAAGGAATGATACTTAATCTACAACATATTCGTATTTTGTTAAATGTTCATTAGAATTTTAATAAATCAATGATTACGTTTGCATAAGCAAGACAAACTTCGCTTTAACATAAATCAGCTGATCGGCCGATGACCGTTGATGAATCGCCTTTGTACCTACGTAACCATTGAAAGGTTCGCGCAAATCTAATACCTATTTATACTGTCGAAATTTTACATGCTTACATATATCCTGTCTGTACATACCTACATAATGCATAAAATTTAAGGCATAAACTCTTAGACACACATTTTTGTAATCACTATAACTTTTACGTTATATTGTTTTTGTGTAATATACATTCTAATTATGATCTATGACTGTTGAACTACAACATACATGAACAGTTGTCCCATAACCTGATACACCCTGTGTATATAACATATGTGCAAGAGAAGTGAAACTAGAAAGAAAACCCTGTACCAACATGTCTGACCAGCGTGGTATAGTAGATCAATTTTCCTCTTACTGGAAGGAAGCTTAAGCCCAGCAGTGGCACTTTTATGAGCTGTGACGATGACGACGAATATCATACATTTTATAAGTATTAAAACCATAAAATTTTAAATCAGTTTTATATGTTCTTGAATAAATAGTATATTAAGAGCTACATGGATCCAGCGGCCAAAGTATTTATATAGGCAATAGAGCAACAAGTTTTTTCAAATATCCAGAGTATCAGTAACTAAACTGGAAATACAATAGATACATACCACTTAACTTGAAGGGGAATATAAACAATCGCATTAATTGTAAAATATCGCATTGATTATAAAATGACATAAAATTTATTGTATCAACTGCCTCGTGTGGTGACGTCTTAAGAAAATAGGGTCGAAAGTCCTGTCATAAGAGTAGTAACGCTGTCTAATGGAACACCAGGGGAATAGAAGAGTAATTTTCTCCAGTGGTAAGTATTGTATTCAATAGTGAACTATAGGCAAGCAGATGGATAGATAGGATATTTGATTAATTTAGTTGGATTTTTCATTGCCATGATAAATTACTGTTACGTTATTCTAACTGCAAAACTTTGCGAGACTCTTGCTGCAATACCAAGACTCGGGTGCGCAAGACCAAGACCAAGACCAAGACCGGTCCAAGTCTCGTCTTGGTCTTGCATTTGGGCAACACTATAGTGAGCTTAGTATATGTGAAGCATGCTAAATCACTCCTTCTTAGTATTAATTGGAGACGCTCTCATGATCAATATGATATACCTAACGATCGTCTATAGATTCATTTTGAATCTAAAATGCCTTATAAAATTTTACCTTTACGGATGGGCTGGCGTCTAAATAGAAACTTTCCTACTTTGATTATCATCAATTTTGTTAAATTCCCATGCGAGACGTTACTTTATGTCATGCTAACAGTATCTTTTTCAATATGCAGGTCATTTCAGTGTATGTTCGTAGATATGTAAGAATAATATTTTCTCCCAATATTTAGTAATATATTTATATCAAATAATAAACAATATTAGAAAAATCCCATGACGTAACCATAATTTATCGTCCTCATCATCACAGCTCATATCTATCCCACTATTAGGCTCGAGCCACCTCTGGGAGGCAAATCGACCTACACTGATCAGGTATAGCATTTTATTTCGAATTTTCCTTCTCTTGCACAGTTGTTATATGTGCAAGATTTTTTTTTTTTTTTTTTTTTTTTTTTATTGCTAACGGTGGCAAACGAGCAAGCAGCACACCTGATGGTAAGTGAAACTGCTGCACATGGACCATTGCAATACCAGGGGCACAGCCAGGCCGCTGCCTACCGTGAAGGAAATACTCTTCTTAAACCTCGTTTAAAGAAGGACATGTCATAGCGCTCGGGAAACACAGCAGCAGGTAGTTCATTCCAGAGCTTGCACGTACGTGGGAGAAATGATCGCTGGAAACGTACAGTTGAAGACCATAACGTTTCCAGGTGAAATGGATGAACCCTGCTGCGATGTCGAGTGGTACGTTGGTAGAATGGTGACGGTGGTACCAAGTCAAACAGTTCCTCGGAGCACTCCCCGTGAAAGAGTCGGTAGAGTACACAGAGTGACCCAAAGTCTCTCCGCTGCTCCAGCGACTCCAATCTGTCCGTAAGATTGGGATCCCCGACGATTCGAACAGCCCGTCTTTGCAGGGAGTCAAGTGGGTCTAGCTGATATTTGGGCGCACCTGCCCAGAGATGTGAGCAGTACTCCACATGAGGACGAACTTGTGCTTTGTATAGCACAAGACGCTGTCTCGGTGTGAAGTACCGCCTGGCTCTGTTCAGGACGCCCAACTTTTTGCTTGCCAATTTGGCTTTGTCCTCCAAATGACTCCCAAACTGGACTTTGCTCGATATTTTGACGCCGAGAATCCCAATACTCTCAGAAATTGGAAGAGTTACTCCTTGGAACTGAGGCGCCATGACAAATGGGTCCTTCTTTGCAGTGAACGCGCAAACTTGTGTCTTTGTGGGGTTGAACTGGACTAGGTTCCGTTCACCCCATTCCGAGGCCCGCCCCAGAGAGCGCTCGACTTCAGACACAAGTTGAACCCTTCTTTCCTGAATACTCCGAGGGATATTCCGTTGCTCAGTGTACCGCTCATCACCCGTACTGTCATCCGCATAGCAACGCATACTCTCGATAGAGAGCATGTCATTGATATGCAGGATAAACAACGTCGGGGAGAGCACCGAGCCTTGTGGTACACCAGCATTAATGGTCATGGTATCGGAGCAGGAGCCATCTACGACGACTTTTATACTCCGACCATCCAAAAAGCTGGCAATCCAATTACAGAGTCCCTCGGGGATTCCGTATGATGGTAGCTTCGATAGAAGTGCCCTGTGCCAGACCCTATCGAACGCCTTTGCGATATCTAGGCTGAACGCCAGCGCCTCACCCTTGCCCTCCAAGGCCTCTGCCCAACGGTGTGTGAGGTACACAAGAAGATCACCAGCCGACCGACCATGACGAAAGCCGTATTGGCGATCACTGATAAGCTGGCGATCCTCAAGGTACTGCAGAAGCTGGCGGTTTATAACCTTCTCCATTATCTTGGAGAGCAAGGATGTTATCGCAATTGGCCTGTAATTCGATGGGTCAGACCGGTCTCCCTTTTTAGGGATCGGGTGGACATGGGCTACCTTCCACGAAGACGGAACCCTATTAGTAGCGTAGGAAAGTCGGTATAGGCGCGTGAGGATGGGAGTCAATTCAGGGGCGCACGTCTTTAGTACCACTGCAGGGATGCCATCCGGTCCACTCGACTTATGGACGTCTAAAAGCCGCAGCTCCCGCCTAACCGCTCGCTGCGTGATGCGGATTTCGGGCAGTGAGCTTTCACACCGTGGGATGGTAGGTGGTGTGGCAGCTCCGGCATCCAAAGTCGAATTACAGGCAAAGAATTGACCTAGAAGATCGGCCTTCTCCTTTGCGCTGTGGGCCAGACTACCATCGTGTTTCTGCAGTGGTGGGAGATTGGGCTGGCAGAAGTTGCCTTGTGCAGCCTTGGCGAGCGACCAGAATGCACGACTCCCAGCGGGATAGCTTTGCAATCGCTCGCCAATTCTGGCAACATGTTCCGCCTTGGCTCTGGCAATAGCCTTCTTACTAGATCTAGAAGCGGCGTTAAATTTCCGCTTCACGTCTTTGGCGTTCGGGTCCTGGCATTTTTTGGCCCTATTCCAGGCCCGATATGCGGACTGTTTCTGGCATGCAGCCGTCCTGCAGGTTTTGTTAAACCAGGGTCGGCTGCGGCCACCGACGGGTATTTTGGTGTTAGGGATGAATAATTGCATCCCCGTAATAACCGTTTCGGTAACGCAGTCCGCACAGACGCCAGGGTCCCCAGAGGCGAAGCAAAGCCGCTTCCATGGGTAGGATGCGTAAAACTCGCGCAGTCCATCCCAATCTGCTGACTTATATTGCCAGACTCTGCGAGTCCCAGTCGCCTTAGAACGACTAGGCCTTACAACAGGGGCACTGCTACGGACCAAGCAGTGGTCAGAAGACCCAAGAGGCGCTTCAACCACTACCTGATATCCGTGCTGGTGTGTAGTCAGCAGAAGATCCAGTAAAGAAGACTCATGGCTCTCAATATCTGGGATACGGGTGGGCTGTGTCACCAGTTGTGAGAGACCATAGGCCGAGACCATATTGAAGAGATGTCGACCCTGGAGGTCAGTGGTTCGGGACCCCAGCCACTCTTTATGATGAGCGTTGAAGTCTCCAAGAACCACCACCTCCGCTGATGGACACTGCTCCAATATTTCGTCAATCCCCCATTGGACGTTCTCAAATAATTGAATTGACCCCGGATCACTGCCATGGGACCTGTAGAGGCATGCGTAGATGCGGGTAAGCCCTCCATAGTCTACGCGTAGCCACAGGATTGACAAGTCACCATGTTCGAGGGCCCGAAGGCGGCGACAGCAGATATCACCTCGGATGAATACGCACACCCCGGCTTTACGACGGAAGGTATGCTCCAACTCGTAGCCGGGGTAATTTAGGTACGAAATGTCATCCGGAGCACCTATCTGCGTCTCCGTTAAAAAGAGTAAGGCAGGCCGCGCCGTCTCGAGGTGATGGTGGACGGCATCGAGATTGCTATGTAAACCCCTGATATTGCAAAAATCCACATCAAATGTGGATAAGGGGACCGCCGTAGAAAATCGTCTCTTTTTAACTTTCTTGGCCATGATTTTTAATTTAAGAAGAGGAGGAAGGGAGTGTGAATGTGTATAACGGAGTCTGGTGATACCAAAAAAAAAAGGCAGGGCATAGTGCATGGTCGAGGAGTGAGTGTTGTGAGGAGCTGACACGAAGCACGGAAGGGCCCCCGATGCCCCCCCGTGTGTAGCCGCCGAGGTCCACTCCGGTTTCCCACACCGGCACGACGACTACCCAACGGGATTTTCGCCGGTTGGTGGGACAGCCTCCCAGGGAGGATGATCCTGGGTTCGGGTCCCCTGCTGATCGGCAGGTGGCCGGCGGTGACCATTCCCATCGGGTCTCCCTGTACACCATACCAGCCCCTCACGCTCAATACCCCGACCAAGACCTCACCACCGCAGGTTTCAAGCCTCACCAAAACCCGCCACACACAAACACACCCAGAAAGTTGGGCTCCCGGCTCTCTCGCTCACCGAACGAAGTGCAGCAGCAAATTGCTACTACTCAAACGTCGATCTTCTGCGAGAGTGTGGTACTGCCCCGGACGGACCGGCCCGCGACTGCAGACAAAAGACTGTCTACAGTGTGGTCCTACCACCAATAAAGATATCCCATAATCGTTTTTAGACACTTACGGTAAGAGGAAAAGGGGGTAGTGAATTGTATTCTTACTCCGTCACGACACGGAAATCATTAATTGGACGGACTGGACCGCGCGTAGGTACCATAGCCCACCCATAAAAAAAAAATACCAACATATCTGACCAGCAGTGCTGTGTGGTAGCGGCTTCAAATACTACCAACCCTTGCTTTGCTCGTAGGTGTCGTAAAAGACGACTAAGAGCCCTAGATTGACCCGGACCAACTCCATCTGGTACCATTTGGGTCAACGATTACATTCCCAAGGAGGGTTGACGTCAGGCCGTCGGCCGGTCATAAAACTCATTGCCGAAACTTTTTGCAATATGTCAAAACAGATGACATATTGCGTCGACCCCAAGTAATTGGGATAAGAGCAAGATGATGATGATGATGTCTGACCAGCATGTTATAGTAGGTCAAATTCCCTCCCATTATGGAGGAGGCCCGAGCCCAACAGTGGGACGAGTGTGGGCTGCAATGATGATGATGGTGATGAATTATTAATAATAGTAAATTTTCCAATAAACCGTTAAATGTAATGATTATTACAGTATTAGTAGTATACTTATATAGTATAATGTTATTTTTAAACATCTACCTATTGTAAACATGAACCCAAATCGCTAAGAAGAAAACTTTGTAGCATAATTAATGTTCAAAAGAACTTTTCAAGTGAAGTTCAATTCTAATTATGTTCAATTCTATTAATATTCTACTTAGAAATAAAGTTGTATTATTATATTGCTACATAAGTTCCCGAGTTCATAAATCACTTAGAAATAAAAAATACGATCATGAATTTAATCATAAATTCATCAATCAATTCATCATTCAATCTGTGGGGTGACGAAGTAACAATACAAGTCATCACCTGTTCTCGAGTCTGTGGATGTCGTAAAAGGCGACTAAGGAACTATATATGTATATAACATCTATGCAAAAAAAAAAGTAGAAATAAAACTAACACCAGCCAGTCTGACCAGCGTTGTTATAGTAGGTAAAAATCCCTCCTAATCTGGCTGGAACCCACGAGTGTATGAGTGGAACGTATATGAATTGAAATGACGATGATGATAATGATTTATTATTATTATTAAGAAATATCTCTAACAATATATATTCATTGGATTTCATCAAATACGTAAATGAACCAACCACCAGCAACTTGTAACAGATCTACAGTTAGTGTTGCCAGTGAATTTTTTTCAAATTTCTACTTTCAACATACAAGTTAGAGTGCAAGTGATATGCTACATTTTGTAAACTTGAACGTAAATCGCATCGAAGAAAATTGCTCGCATAATTAGGATCGAATTTCACTTGGTAAATTCATTTCACTAATTAATTATAACACTATTTTAAAAATAACTGTTCAAGTTCTCATGTCCTCATGCCGCAAAATAATTACCAACGTATTTCCATTTCTATCCTAGGCACTTTAAATGTAAATTACCAAATAACTGGCTGGTGAGCAAATTAAATCTCAGAAACATTATCGTACAACGTAATATACCTACTGTTAATACGACATTCGGTGCTCTGGATGTCTTATAACTATTTGTATGCTATTTTAGCAACAGCCATAACTATTACGGTTTGCCTTTTGTCGTATACTAGCTTTACCAATTGCTGTATTAAATTTCACATTCTCTCTCGTTGTAAATAGAATTAACCATCTCTATTACCAGGCTATGTGGACCGACGACCTGATGAAAGTTGTTAGGCGTCGTTGGATGCAGGCGGCACTGGATCGCACTTTGTGGCGTAACATGAGGGAGGCCCACGTCCTGCATTGGATGGCGATAGGCTGAAATGATGATGATTACCAGGCTATAAGTATCCGGAACTTAGCAACGGAGCCATTTCATTTCTTCTAAACTACCACTCCACGTTTTCGCTTTACTATGAAACTCAGTCTGTTACTATTTTAAGAAATTTAATAAATGTTGTTTTTAAAGCCAATCATGACTAATAGCATGATCAAGGTCAAAGCGAAATTTTTTTAAGACTATTTTAATATTCATGCTAGTGATAAAAGATTTTTAATTAACTAATGCCTTATAGCTTCTGTGTGGTGACGCAGTAAGAATAATTCATCACATCTCTCTTGCCCGTGCGTATCGTAAAAGATGCTTAAGGGATATAATACGCATATAACATCTATGCAAGAGGAGGAAAACTCGACAAATACTGTGGCAGCACGTCTGATGAGCATATGACAGTGAGTAAATTTTTCTCCCATAATGGAGAACGCCCGAGCTCAACAGTAGGACAAATATAGGCTTTTTTTTTGGGGTGGGCTGCGGTCGGCGCGTTCCACGCACCACTCCGTCCGGGGCGACAGAGGGGCGTAAGCACGCAACACCCGCAACCCACCCGAAAACCACGTCGTCGTCGTTGGACCGACCACCGGAGCAGGGTTACTTGACATCAGTGGTCGGCCCGACGGAATACCCCCTATTGGGGTACCCTCCCATCGACCGACGTCCCCCCATCGGGGAGGACGTCGGTCTTTCCTCACGCGGTCGGCCTCTCGGCGGGTGACGGACTAATCCCCGGTCACGTCACCCGCGGCCTCGGCTAGGGCGGCATGAGGCGCAGGTAGTTGCGCCTACGCCGCACAGTGAGTCGAAAGCAAGATTTTAGTGACTTAGGGACCAACTTTGTTTTTTTATTTTTTTCTTAGTGCGGATGGATAGAACTCGTTAACGTCAATAATAATGGCCCTTAGAAGATTTTTCCTAAACTTGATAGTTTGGGGAGAAAAAAATATTTAGATTTTTTTTGTATGGAGCTGATCAGATAAAGTTAAATTTCTGCTAAGTATAGTTAGATCCCGCTTTGAAACCTTTTGTTCCTTAAATCTTGTACAGTCTACTATCATTTGATGCTATGAACATGTGCATAAAGTTGCAATTCTCCGAAATAATTGGATCAAAAAAATGAAAAAATATATTAATTAATATAAAAAGCTTTATTTTTATTTTATTAAGTTATTTTAAGTTAAATTTAATATGGATTAGTAAGTGTAAGCACGTAATAATGCGCATAATTACTTAACAACTAATAATAATACATTTAAAAGGTTCCTAATTAGCTTTTAAAAATGTGTGAATATTTATCTAGAAATTTCTAATTATCCGTTTAATGACTGTAATTAGTTTAACCTTTCATATTAAAAAAAAATGTGTTGTCACTTTTAGCCATTACTGTAATTTTAATGCGGATGATTAGTTAATGAGGGTAGTAGAAAAAAATCTATTACTGGAAGTATGAAATTACCATATTTATTATATATTAGCTAGTATTCGTTTATTCCTACTACTACTAACATCTCGTGTTTGTGATCGTCCCTTTTACGCTATAATGGAGAGTTTAGTGAACCATTTAGATTTATTTATGATTTTAAGAGATCAGCTGAAATCATTGTCGGATAGTAAAAAACTTTTCCAATTCCTACAACATAAAATCAATGTGGCAGAAGAGAACAGTGCTGAGCTGCAAAAATTTTGTACGCGATATTCAAATATAAGTGCAAGCTGGGAACGAAGTAGTCGCACATTATCACAGTTTATAGGAAAAAATGGTGATTGGTTAGAACGTGCAATAATCTGGCCCGAAGGAGTGATACCTGAAGCTGTGAACACTGAACAGGAAGGGGTCGAGATTTGTGATACTGATAATGTTGAAAATTTACCACCATTTACAACAGAAGCTTCGACATCTACATTTACACCTCGAAAACCTTTCGAAGAATTGGGCTCCAGGCAAAAACGAAGACGCGTAGAAGAAATTAAAAAATCGATTTCGTTATCCCCCGATGAAGTGAAAGCTGCTACAATTGCTAGTTTAAGAAACACCGGAAATGAGGATGTAGGAAAAATAATTAACTATTTGTTAAATCACCCAGAAGATCTGAAAAAAGTTAAGGAGTGTTTAAGAGAGGCAGCAAATCAAAATGGGTCTGACTTATATCCTTCTTATTATAAAATTAAACAAGCGAAGTCAAGATGTTATCCAGGGAAAGAAGATATAATTATAACTGAAGAAGGAGCTGCTATTAAACTGCAAGCTTTACTCAACCTGACAGTCTCAAGACTTTTAGATGTAATTGCTTTGTATTTAAACTCAGCAACAGATTTTCTGCTTATAAGCAAATGGGGCTTTGATGGAGTCTCGGGTCAAAGTAATTACAAACAAAAGACTGAAACAGAGTTTGATGATTCATCTATTTTTATGGTCAGTCTAGTTCCTATTAGGCTTCAACACTGTGATGGAACAATTGTTTGGGAAGACGACCGACCTTCATCGACTTTCTATTGCCGTCCGATTATGTTTAAATTTACCAAAGAAACGCAGTCAACAGTGGCAACTATAAAAGCTGGCATAACAGAAGAAGTAGAAAGACTTCAACCATCAAGAATTAGTCAAGTTGAAGTTAAGCATCAATTGCTCATGACAATGATAGACAGCAAAATAACCTCGTATTTGTCAGACACATCCTCAGCTGTCTGTGATATTTGCAAATCAAAACGGACAGAGATGAACAACCTGGAATCACTTGCTCATAGAGAAAGGAACGAAGAAATGTTCCAGTACGGAATTTCATCTTTACATGCCTGGATAAGATGCATGGAATGCTTACTTCACATCGGTAAATATTTCTTACTTCATACTTTATTATCTTGTTATTTTATGCATCCTGTTACATTATTTTTTTAATTGCAGCTTATCGTTTCGAGTTTAAAAATTGGAGTTGGGGGGATGACAAAGTAAAAATGTCACTCAGAAAGAGCGCTATACAGCAGGCATTTAAAAAGGACTGCGGCTTATTTATTGATATAGTTAAGCAAGGAGTAGGCACAACCAATGATGGGAATACTGCCAGAAGATTTTTTAGAGATGCAGAAACAACAGCCCGTATAACAGAAATTAGTAAAGATTTAATTGAAAGGTTTCACGTGATTCTTCAGACTGTTGGATCTGGAGCGAACGTAGACCTAAGTAAGTTTTCTGATTTTTGTAAAGGTACTGCAAAATTGTATGTACAGTTATATCCCTGGTATTATATGCCTTCCAGTGTACATAAATTGTTAGTACATGGGACGGATATAATTAAGGAGTTTGGTGCCATACCTATGGGTAAACTGTCGGAAGAGGCAGCGGAAGCTCGCAATAAAGATTTCCGGAAATATAGAGAGAGCCATTCTAGAAAGGCGACAAATGAGGATATTTTAAACAATCTTCTTTTGTCGTCTGATCCAAAGACTGATCTAAGACCTCGAATGGTAAAATAACATAGAATGGTTTTCTCTCCAAAAGTCAAAGAGCTTCTGCTGAGTTTTTCCACAGAAGCCGATATAGATTTTATTAATGTAGATAATTTACAAGATAATAATAGCGATAGTGAATAAGGATTCTAAGTTTTTTTTATTTTAGTTTGTGTTGTACTGGTATATTGTTAGTTTTAAATTTACTTTTGTTAGTAATAAGTTACGTTTCCCTTTATTAATTTGTTAATTATATATTTGTATTATTATTGTGTACCTGTACTTACTATTCAGTATTAAATCTAATTTAAAAGAATATTTTATAATCTAATTACAGTCATTAAATGGACAATTAGACATTTATAGATAAATATTTACACATTTTTAAAAGTTAATTAGGTATCTTTTAAATGTATTGTTATTAGTTCTTAAGTAATTATGCGTATTATTGTGTGCTTGCACTTACTAATCCATATTAAACTTAACTTAAAATAACTTAATAAAATAAAAATAAAGCTTTTTATATTAATTAATATATTTTTTCATTTTTTTGATCCAATTATTTCGGAGAATTGCAACTTTATGCACATTTTCATAGCATCAAATGATAGTAGACTAGACAAGGTTTAAGGAACAAAAGGTTTAAAAGCGGGATCTAACGATACTTAGCAGAAATTTAACTTTATCTGATCAGCTCCATACAAAAAAAATCAAAATATTTTTTTCTGCCCAAACTATCAAGTTTAGGAAAAATCTTCTAAGGGCAATTATTATTGACGTTAACGAGCTCTATCCATCCGCACAAACAAAAAAAGTAAAACACCAAAGTTGGTCCCTAAGTCACTAAAATCTTGCTTTCGACCCACTGTGCGGCGGCTGGGGCGGCGTAGGCGCGAATACCTGCGCCTCATGCCGCCCTAGTCGAGGCCGCGGGTGACGTGACCGGGGAATTAGTCCGTCGCCCACTGAGAGGCCAACCGTGTGAGAAAAGACCGACGTCTTCCCCGAGGGGGGGACGTCGGTCGATGGGAGGTTTACCCCAAATAGGGGGTATTTCATCGGGCCGATCACTGACGTCAAGTCACCCTGCTACGGTGGTCGGCCCAACGACGAAGGCGACGTGCAGTTGGGGTGGGTTGCGGGTGTGCGTGCTGTCGCCCCGGACGGAGGGGTGCGAGGAGTACGAAAAAAAAAAAGAATAGATTAAATATTTTAAAAATAATCGAAGTTTTGACAACGGCTTCTATCCTAGGAGAGTAACCTGTATACATCAGAATTTGAAATATTAAAATTGGCTATAAAATGTATCTATATTACTTCAAATTGCGTCCAAAACTTTACCCATCCATTCACTCGTCTATTGGTCAATCGATATCCACCTTTGAACATAAGGCTCACCACGAGAATATCACGTGGAAGTATTCCTGTAGTGGTAGGACCACACTGTTGACAATAGTCCGTCTACAGCCGCGGACCGATCCGTTCGGGGTAGTATCAAACTCTTGCAGAAAATCGACACGTGAGTAGTAGCAATTTGTTACTGCGCTTCGTTTGGTGAGCGAGGAGCCGGATGCCCAACTTTCTTAGCGTGTTTTCGTGCTTTAGTATCACCGAATCTTATTGCATGCATTCACGCTCCCTTCACTTTCTTCACGATAGGTATCGGCATAGCAAAGATCCATGTGCGGGAGTATCACTTACCATCAGATGTACAGCTTGTCACCGTTCGCAATATAAAAAAAAAATGTGCTGCCTGCATCCAGTCTCCCTGTGACTCATGCTTTCGCCAGTATACCTGGTGAGGAAATATTACGTCTATAAAATTTTTAACGACTGTTCAATAAAAACTATCCTGATTGAATTTCAATATTGTATATATAATTTCATTTACATCTCGTCTGAAGCAAAAGTCGTAACTTAAAATTACCTGGCAATAAATGCGTAAGTTCATTCATAATAAATATTCTGTCAAAAAACATTTTTTATGTTCAAATTCCCATTGCGGCAGAATTTTCTTTAAAATAGGTATCTTATTTATTTTATTATTTGTTTCCATCTATAACTGAGTTGAAATTTTAAATTAGATGGTTCTAGAATATTTTCGCTGTTCTAATGTACTCGTAATGATTAGACCAAGGGCTGCTGATATTGATATACAAAGATCATTTCCCAGTCGGAAATATACATTTTTCATTCAATTAATTCAAAATAATATTTTATGTATATTCATTTTGTAATCTAAACAAACTTAGCCCAATATATATATTTATTATAAGTATCTACTCATGACAAAATATTCAAAATATTGATTTAATTATTAAACACATAATTAAGGCAGATAAATCGTTGAGTAAACTTAATTTAGATTCAATCTTTAGAAATAAATCTTTGTGTATAAATCATCTTCAAATAATCTATTTTATAAAATAGGAATATGTTTATAGAAAATCCAACATTCATCATCATCATCATTTCAGCCCATACACGTCCCCCTGTTGGGTTCGGGCATTCTCCACAATGGGAGGGAAATTGACCTACTATACCACGCTGATCAGACGTGTTGGTTTGGGTTTTGTTTCAAGTTTTCCTTCTCTTGCATAAATATTATATGCATATTATCTCCGTTAGTGGTCTGTTACGACACCCGCGGGCAAGGGAGTGGTGAATATTATTCTTACACTGTCCGCACACGGAAAAACCCAACATTACGAGCTCACTTTGTTATGTTTTAGTGAGTTTTTTAACTGAGATAAAAAGTGGTCATTCTACTTTGTGATATGGTGATGAGTCAATATATCACTGGAAAACTCTCATCTATATATATAGACTAGCAACCCGCCCTCGCTTCGCTTCGGTTTCAGTCGCCTTACCCGCGTAGTTCCCGTTCCCGTGGGAATATCGGGATAAAATATAGCCTATGTTATTCAGGGATAATGTAGCATTCTAATACGTCACAAAATAAAATTACGTTTCAAATTGCATGTTGCCAGCTTCAATAGTTATAGCTCGGCGTTGATGAGTCGAACAACCAACTTCTTTATACCTATTTACACCCTTAGAGTGTGAAAATTACAAAATGCTGAATGAAATACGTGTTTATTTATTTTTACTAAAGACTATTTTTGGAGAATTTGAAGAAAATCGATGTAGAATTTTTTCTCCTTATACAAACTTTATTACTGCGGTTTACCCCCGGTTCTGGCTTCAGTAGTTTCGGCTCTGTGATAAGTCAGTAAACTGACATCTTTCTACCTATTTTATACCCATAGAGGATGAAAATGGACAAATGCTGAAACACGTGTTTATTTATTTTTATTAAAGAGTATTTGGGCTTAATTTTAAGACGGTAGCTAAATATTTTTTTTCTTTCTATACAGACTTTACCGTTGCATTTCACCACCTTGGGGGTGGAATTTCAAAAAAATCTTTTCTTAGTGGGTGCCTACGTCACGAAATTAAACTATGGTCCAAATTTATTTTTTCTAGCTTCAGTAGCTTCGGCTCACCTTGTTCCTTTTTATGTATACGGTAAAGCCGTTGCATTTCACCACCTTGGGGGTGGAATTTCAAAAAAATCTTTTCTTAGTGGGTGCCTACATCACGAAATTAAACTATGGTCCAAATTTATTTTTTCTAGCTTCAGTAGCTTCGGCTCACCTTGTTCCTTTTTATGTATATTATTGTTAACGCCCCCGCAACACCCCTTAGCTGACCTCTACTCGACGAAAGGAATATTTCTGCCAAATTTCAAGTCTGTACGCCTTATGTTTCCAGAGATGTGGTGATGAGTCAATATATCGCTTGCAAAACTCTCCTCTCCTGTATATATATATATATATATATATATATAGATATGTTTTATTTTTTATAAACTACAACTAAGAACAATGGCACTTGGTTAAGTTACTAACTGTCAATTTTGAACCGAAAACTGAAAATCATCCTGATTTGATCAATCCGGCCGGAACCGGCCGGATCCGACCGGATTGATGAGAATTCGATCAGATCTGGCCGGACTGAAAATGACACCGGATTGCAATCCCTAGTTGGAAAGTTTCCACTTCCCTCCTATGCAAAGCGGGAGACATGAAGCAAAGTTGGCTAATAACCTAGTAAATAAGAATTTGTACACCTACGTGAAACAGCAGTGGTACAGCACCACGGATTGGACAGAGCTTAATGGACCTATTTGTGAGCTTTAGGTTTGGTTACAATAGTAGGTATGGCAAAAGCGTCTAAACACAGGGAAATTTTCTCGAGTTGCTACAATATCCGAATAGTATATTACCCCAGACGTGACATGCAGATTGTCTAACATGAGTTCCCGCTCGTAGCGCCAGAGAATGCACCCCCAAAGGATGTGATGAGCTGTTTGTTCAACATCGGAGTGTGAGGTCGTATATTGACAAAATGGTGAATCTACTAGTTTAAAATAGAATAATTTACTTCTAAAATTGCCATGGCCTGTGAGGAATTGGGCTACATAGTGATCAATTTCTAGCCAAGTTCTTTCCAAACGTTCACGAACAGATGGAAAGAATAGGTATAGAAGGCGACCCTTTATTGAGGCATCCCACCTTTCCTGCCATTCGGTCAGGAGCTTATCGTATACGACGAATTGCGGCGCAAAAAGTCTAATAGTAGATAATATTTAGAATTAATAAATTATACAAGTTGAGTAAATTCAGAATAAATTCATGGAGGGTGTAAATATTCCCGCATATAGGTCAGCACGTTTTCGTATACTCCTCAGCTGCCTAAACATTTTCGTTCAAAACGTGAGCACTGTAGAAATCATAAATAAATGAAATACCAAATCTAATTCTACGAACACAATAAGAGTAATAAATAATAGAAAAGGTTAAGAAATAAGGAATATAATAGGTATAGGAAAAGTGTATCGATATTTTTTGTGTTTATTTTAAACTGTTGGTCTAAGGACAGAGAAGTCACATATTCTTGAACGCTCCTGCCCAATCCTCTGGTGCTCCTTTGGCTGGTTTGAATACTCGTATGGGCAAGTGAGGGGTGCTGACAAACTTTGTTCTTAATCCGTCTATCATTCATACATCTGTTCGTAAACATCCATTATAAGACATAGATGTCCATACGAGAAAGTCTCTAGGAAGTCCCTGTCCCACTTGCATTCAACGGCTTCTTGCGACATTTAAGATATCATCGGACCATTTAGTGGGAGGCGTTCTACACTATGTCGTCCGATTCATGGGCGCCACTCGAGAACCTTTCTTTCTATACGATTCGGTTCGATGAGCAGTATGGCCTGCCCATTGCCATTTTAACTATTGGTAATTCTTCAGGCTATGTCGGTTATACTGCTTCTTCTAGGGATTTCACGTAGAAAAAAAAACAATCACTGTACTAAATTAATCCCTCTAGTGATGCATTAATTTAGTCCAATATAGAAAACCCCTACTGATTATATTTTGCAGTTGTGTTTCGATGACATGTTGTGATTCTAGATAATAGCGAAATCTCGACCGCAGGCAAGTACCCACGATGGAGTTCAAGTACACATTAAATTCTAATTCGCAGCTTGAAACCTCATTCACTTTTTTTGGGAATTTCGCATACAAAACAATGTTGATTGAGATTATTGTTTCATTTCATCGTCGCACCATTATTGCAGTCCACATAAGTCCCACTGTTGGGCTCGGGACTCCTCCACAGTAGGAGGGAATTTAATTGTAATTTAATTTGTTTCATTTACTAACACCAAATATTGTAGCTTCGAGTTTAGCAGGCGGTCGGATATAAAAAATTTCTATAATAACCTTCTTCTTTTATATAATTGGACAGGAGAAATATATTGCGTCGCTTCTTTATAAATTTAAGACGGGGCCAGAGAATAACAAAGTATAAAGAGTCACGCACAGTTTTCTCATTCTATCACCCTTGGAAAAGCATTTAATGGTCTATTCAACAGGTTAAAAAACTTGATAATTCTTGATACTGCCAATTAAAATAAATACAACAACTTGTTGGACACATCATAACGTCTACAAAAATATGCGATAATTTCAAAAGAATTAAACGTAAAAATTGTATAAAAAAATCACAGATTGTAAAAAAGGGATCTACGTCTTTAAAATTAATTCAAAAAGTATTGGTGCTGAAGGAATTAAGAACAAAAGATTCTGAAACAGGAAGAAATTTTCTAAAACACGTCCTAACTGTAGGACCATCATTTATAATTTTCCCAGAGTGCTGAAAGTGTGGTCGAAAACAGGAACTTTGTTTGTGTAACTTGGAACACTTTAATAAAAAATATTGCCTAAACATATTAAAAATGAAAATTAAAAATTAACAAAATTGCGGCCCGGTAGATGATGAATAAATGGACAATAATCCGAAGTCGAAATCACTATTTTTAAATAATCTGCTGTCAAAAATGTTTACTGTTATTTTTTAATTATTATGCATTCCAAACGAATTTGCCAAATGAATTTGTTATTTAATCTGTGTTTTATGTTTGTGGCACATGGTATTGGTCATGCTCACTGAAGGGTCTGCTTGCGGTAGCTACGAGGAGCGGGTCACTCCCTTCCCTCCATTGTGGTTGAGGGGAGTGATGGCTGCTCTAGTGGTTAACTCGTGATCGGGTGCCGCTTGCGGAATCTGGTCCAGCCATGGTACTTTTTCGTTATTAAATTTAATAACTGTATTATATGATGGTTCGAAAGGCATCATACTGGAGCTATTAATAGACATGTTGTTGTATATTATCTTATTAAAAAAAAAATAGTAAATGAATAAAAAAGAAGACAAGCCCACTGAGTTTCTTGCCGGATCTTCTCAGTGCGGTCGCTTTCCGATCCGGTAGTAGTGTCGGGTAAAATGTAAAAAAGTGACCATATGTAAGTGCCCCCGCGGGGTTTATGCATAATAAAGTATTTGAATTTGAATTTGAATTCATCATTCAGCCTATGTTTGTCCTCTGGGGCGGCGCGCGCCGGCGGCGGATCGCCTCATCGAGGCTGCGCTCCTCGCGCAAGCGATCCGTGCGCGGAGCTTACTTAACGCCACACGATAGGGGCGACCCCAGGGGTCACGGTCGAGACTGTCCAGCATCTCCTGCCGACTGACGTCCTTGGCGGTACGGACGGCCAGCCTGAAGGCCGAAAATGATCATTTTAACTCCTGCCATGGTGGTTTGAAAGTTTAAGTCCTCCTTGACTACTACTCTAACGACTGGACGCTTTTTTTTTCGCGCGCGCTTCTTAACCCACCAGCCATACATCTCCTCGCCGAGTAGCTAAACTTGAGATTGGGGTGATTTTTTATAGGGGTTTTCTTCCCCGCGGTCCGAAGACTCCCGGCCCTGAGCTTCAGCCGCAGTCACACTCAGGGTTACGGGTCGGGCCTTCCGGGTCTGGCCGCTCGCGAGCAACCGACCCGTCACGCCCTCAGGCCGTGTCGCCACCGTCTCTGGTGACGGAGTGCCATGAGACACATCCGCCCAATGGGGCCAATGGGCCCCGGGTCAAATCCGCCATGCGCTCTGCTGCCAGAGTCGCACGCGGAGATCCCCTCCCGCCGAAATCTCAGCCGTCCGACTGGACGTTGCCCAGGGTACACCACGTGGAGGTGTTCCGGCGTACCCCAAATTTTAATCTATTTTAGGGATGGATGGGATGTCGAATATAATGTATTATCATTGATACATTTTATATAGTTATAATTCTTTTAAATATTGAGAGCTCTTGTCGATACCCAGTTTATATTTTAATTTCTAGATGGCTCTCATTTTGCTGCTTTTGAATTCTAATATAAAAAATATAATCACCCACCATTGTTTGTATTTGATTTTCTGACGTTTCGAACACTTTTCAACATTTATAGTCACGGGAGGATAGTCCACCCGTGATCATGAATATTGAAAAGTGAATCGAAACGCGATAAAATTTGTAAAAATAGTTTTAAAAGTAGTATATTTTTAGTACTGTAATATTTTATCGTAAATTTTCCGTGTGGTGACGGAGTAAGAATACAATTCACCACTCCTTGCTCGTGGATGTCGTATAGAACGACTATGGGATATAATATGCTCATAACATCTGTGCAAGAGAAGGAAAACTCGAAATGAAACCCTATACCAATATGTCTGACTAGCATGGTATAGTATGTCAAATTCCCTCCCATTGTGAAGGAGGTGGGACGTATGTGGGTTGCGATGATGATGATGACGATGATGATGATGATGACTGTAATAATCACGTATGCGTCAATCATCATAAAAAAACACTGCAAATTAATATTAAATTCATATATATATACCCAATAAATTGAAATCTTAATAATAGGTGTACCTGGTGTAAATGGGCATGAAAATTTCTTTTTTATTTATCTTTTTTACATTTTTTTAATTTTCTTTCTTTCTTTTTTACATTTTCTTCTTTTTTTTCAGGTCATTTTGGTAAAGTAAAACTTAGGTCTTACAGAAAAACAGATGACAGATAATTTGATTTTTCTGTCTTATAGAAACCCTTAATCGTTAGGCGACATAAACTGCTAGCAAAGTATAGCATAGCTGGTCATTTATAACGACCATATTTTTCTCTACTTGTTGTAGTCAATAGCCTATTTTGGTCGAACTCTAGTTAATTAATGGCTTCCCGAACCTAGAAAATTACCGAAAAATAGCTCTTTTGGGTCTAATTTTCTGTACCAAGTAACTAATTTCGACGTTCCAGAGGGTGTTTCCATTGGAAAGAAGCTCCAGATTGTATGTTTTTTCCTGCTTAATTAGGTGGATTAGGGAATTGAGATTAATGATCGGTTACTTTTTAGTAAGTTAGTTTAAGAAATAACTGTTGTGAGGCATATTTTATCCTTTATGTTCTAAACGGTATGTTTACTAAAATTATTCTGAATGCTTGTCAAATATATACGCACTCTTCTCATATTTTAGTAACAAAGAACAAAAATAAAAATCTAAATTAGTTAGACTTAATAACTTTGACTTATTCATAGTTTAAAAATAATTTGAGATGAATTTACTTCATTTGACTTATTCATAGTTTAAAAATAATTTGAGATGAATTTACTTCTAATAAAAAAGACCTGCTAGTACTAAAAGTTATTGAAGTTAAAGAAGGCAAAAAAGATATTTAAATTACATTTTTAATTTATATGGTCAATTTTGTTAAAGTTGCGAAGTTAGTACTTCAATTATTATTTATATTGGGCAAAAAGTGGTTAAAATTAATAAATTAATAAATAATTAGTATTCTGGTTTATACATACTTATAGGTACACCTATTAGTAGTCATTATTACCCGACCCTGCTCTTTTTTCAATTAGTTAGGGACGCAATATGTACCCATATCCCATCATATAGTTCACAAATAGTTATTGGAAATGGATTTATCATCGGCCGGCTGCCTGACGTCAACCCTCCTTGAGAGTGCAACTGTTGACCATACAGCATCAGATGGAGTTGGCTCAGGTCTACGTAACTCTTAGCCGTTTTTTACGATACCTACGAGCAATATAGGGATTGGTAGTATTCTTAGCCGCTATCACACAGCGAATAACCAGTATTCATAGTAATTAGTGTATACAACTATCTAATGCTGTGTTTGCCGAGCGGTATGAAATATCCTTCTTTAAACGAGGTTTAAGAAGAGCACTATCTTCACGGTAGGCAACGGCCTAGCTGCGCTCCTGGTATCGCAAAGGTCCATGTGCGACAGTATCACTTACCGTGAGGTGTGCTGCTTGCTATAATACCATCGACAATAAAAATACCATCTGAATAATATATTTTATGAAATATTCAAAATGGACGTGTAATAAAGGCGTGTATAAAGTCGAAGTGATAAAAAGAGAATTGAAAAAAGCATTAATGGAATCATGTGAGAAATCAACTGCGTAGCTGCGTGAAATTTGTGTATTATTATTAGACGCAACGATATTGACTTCGGCACATTATTGATATTGAAATTTGCGTATAATATTGTTCAATCTGCGCACACTTACATTACATACAATAACATATATATTCAATTAAGTATTATACATTTTATATATACCATTACCTATCACATATAGGGATACAAATATCGAAACCAAGAACATTGATGTATCGATACATCGATATTTCAGAACAAACATCACCCTAAAATCATCGATATATCGAAACATCGATGTTTTTTTAGATATCTACAAAATATCAGATACTTTACTTGCGGGATTGCGTTGACCTTTTTTTTAGTTAAATTCTAAGAATAATAACTTATAATCATTTTCATGCAACCATATTTTTTACATAAAGTACCAACATTTGTGTGATGTGATGAGCTTTTTTTAGTTATTTACAAACAGAGAACCTAAACTATTACGCAGGCTCTGCTAAAAGTACCATACATTTTAAATCATGCAGGCAAAACATCGTATAAAATAACATCGATACATCGATGTTTTACAATAGTCAACATCGACAGTAAGCGTCGATGTTTTTTTATTGAAACATCGATGTTTCGGAAACATTGATGTATCGTCTGCATCCCTAATCACATAGGTGTGCAAAGTATTCAAAATCAATTAAATCCATACATAATTACATACAAACACAAATGCACATTCATTCATCATCATTTCAGCTCACATACGTACCGCTATTGAGCTCGAGCCTCCTTCATATTAGGGGGAGAATTAACCTTACTATAGTATGCTGGTCAAACAGATTGGTATAGGGTTTTATTCGAGATTCCCTTCTCTTGCCTAGATGTTATGGGCGTATGTATCCTTCAGTCGTTTTTTACGACATCCACGGGCAAGATAGGGAGTGGTGAACTGTATTCTTATTCCGTCACCACACGGATAACTAGGATACTAGTTAAGTTTTGTTTACTATTTTTAACGTGTATATACCAGGTGTTGGCAAAATACCAGCGCTGTTTTTGTAAATAGGAATAGCACTAGCTGAGCCAACAGCTTTTTTAGTCCTCTTTAAAATTAAATTATTTTATGTAACATGTTTTTTTTTTTCTTTAGTTACGTTTGTATTTTTATTAGAATTAACGAAAACAGAATAAATGTTTTCATTCTTCTTTCTCATTTTAGTTGATTTTTATTAAATAAAAAGTCACAATAAAGTAGATATGTGTTATATCTAGTACCGGTCCTAGTTCACAATGCTACTCTCGAAGCTGTCGATTATTATATTTATCTTAGCCAAACAATCCAGTTAGGTAGATCCAATTGCGAGAAGGAGGTCAGCCGACGAATCTAACTAGGCTGGGTAGCGTTCGGAACACTTAACAATATATCTTAGTGTCTAAAAACCACAGTTCTATGACCTGTGAATGCTACTAGTGATGACTTACGGCGTGGAGACTTGGTCCCTAAATGTAGGCCTCTATTTTAAATAAAATTACTTTACGGATTTTATCGCGTTTGTATTAGATTTTTGATTACCCGACGTTTCGAACACTTTACAGCGTTCATGGTCACGGGTGGACTAAGATGTCTCACGTCCAACAAGTCATCGTTACAGCTGAAAATGGTAGTATACTAGATTATCAGTTAGTTTTTTAAATATAATTACTAGTGATGTAACGAATATCCGCATTCGCATTCGCATCGCGAATATTCGCATATTTTTCTGACATTCGCAATCGCATTCGCATTCGCAAGGAACGATGCGAATGTTTGGCGAATATATTTGACAAACTAAAAGCAAATTATATATGTAATTGTGTAATGATATGATAATATTTATTATTTTTATTTACTCATAAGCCATACTAATATTATAAATGCGAAAGTAAGGATGTTTGTTTGTTTGTTTGTAACGCTTTCACGTTTAAACCACTGAACCGATTTCAAAAATTCTTTCACCAATGGAAAGCTATAATATCAGGGAGTAACATAGGCTACATTTTATCCCGGTATTCCCACGGGAACAGGAACTACGCGGGTTTAAGTGACTGAAACCGAAGCGAAGCGAGGGCGGGTTGCTAGTATTTGAATAAAACAATATTATGGAACACTCAGGTCGGCAACTAAATTAGAAACACTGTCTCTCTTATTTTTGTCAGTCTAATATAAACTAATGAATGGGGAGCCGGTTTTTTTTCGGTTATACTGCGAAAACCACTGAACGATCAGAATAATATTTATACCATAAGATGCAGCATGTTCCGGAGAAAGATTTAGTATATGATATGTTGGTGAATACTTATCTGGAATTTATATTTGTTTTTGACGTGATAACGTCTTATAATTCGATGGAGCCGGCTGCACACACGAAAAAACATGACATATGCGGTGTTACCTCGCTCTGAGGCGTTCCATTTAAGCCTTTTTCTTTGGGGTGGGCTGCGGTCGGCGCGCTTCCGCACCACTCTGTCCGGGGCGACAGAGGGGCTTAAGCACGCAACACCCGCAACCCACCCGAACACCACGTCGCCTTCGTCGTTGGACCGACCACCGGAGCAGGGTTACTTGTCATCAGTGGTCGGCCCGACGGAATACCCCCTACCCGGGGTACCCTCCCATCGACCGACGTCCCCCGCTCGAGGAGGACATCGGTCTTTCCTCACGCGGTCGGCCTCTCGGCGGGTGACGGACTAACTCCCCGGTCACGTCACCCGCGGCCTCGGCTAGGGCGGCATGGGACGCAAGTAGTCATGCCTGCGCTGCCCCAGTCGCTGGCGGCGGGTCGCTTCGTCGAGGCTATGCTCCTCGCGTTCGCGACCCGCCGCCTCCTTCTGCGAGATAACTGCCTCGCAGAAGGATGCGACCGCGTCCCAGTTCCTGATACTGCCGAGCATCTCCCTAGCGATGGTCGGCAGCGTTAGGTTGGCACCGATGATTGCGAAGAGTTTACGGCGCTGCTCTGCCTAAGCGGCACAGACGTCGAGCGTATGCTGCGCCGTGTACTCGTCGCAATCGCAGTGGTGGCAGGACGGTATTCTCTCCCTCCTAGCGACCCTGTACAGGTACTTGCCGAAGCATCCATGCCCCGTCAAGACCTGCACGAGTCGGAAGGAGAGCACACCGTGCCGCCGTTCCAACCACTGCATCAGCACCGGCTGGAAGGCCTCCACGGTCCAGACACCGTATCGAGGCCTCTCCAGCTGGTTTGCCCAACGGGCGATCACATCTCGGTGGGTGTCTACGCGCCAGGCGGTGAGCTCCCTTAAGGAAACAACACCACCCTCCCCTCGCACCCCCGACACCTGCCGATACAATTCGGCGTGCACTTCTGCCTCCAGTTCCATTTAAGGCTTGCCATACAAAATATCTATCAAACAAATAAAATTAAAATTTTCTTTTGAAAAATGAAACCATTCCATCAGTATTTTCTTATGACGTTGTCACGTTCAACTATCGTCAGTAAACCGACTTTACAGACAACCGATTTTTTGTGTGAATGAATAATGAATTTTGCCAATAAAAAAAGAACATGATTCTTTATGAAAAAATTACATTGTTTTTGTTAAGTAATCATTAAACTTTTTGACATACCATGCATTTAACACTCTCAGCGTCACAAATTGTGAAATAACTCCACACTTCAGTAACATGTGCTTTACTCATGTTTGTAAATTTGACCAAAACAATAATAATAATAAACTAATCTCAAATTACAACGAATATTTTCGAATGAATCTGATTAGTTTCATTCGTTCAACTTGTAATGGTTAACCTTTGCTATATTTGGCTTAAACATGGCTGGTACGAAATGTTAAACCCGTATGATATTTTGCACGCGCTTTATTTGAAAGTCATCATTCATATATATTATATTCGCATATTCGCATTCGCATTCGCGAATGTTGGAGATAAATATCCGCACTCACATTCGCATTCGCGAATGTCTCAATCCTAATATTGGTTACATCACTAATAATTACTATTAATTTTAATGTTTAATTATTACTAACCATAAACAATATAATTTTTTCATATAGAATCATTTTCTTCTTATACTGGCAATAAATTTTGTATCAAAATGTGAGTCAATATTTAATAACTAATTTCTGTATCGGGTAGATAATTATAAATTTTCTGCTGTAACGATGACTTGTTGGACGTGAGACATCTTAGTTCGCCCGTGATCATGAATGCTGCAAAGTGTTCGAAACGTCGGGTAATCAAAAATCAAATACAAACGCGATAAAATCCGTAGTTTTATTTAAAATGTATAATACTCGCGTAAACATCAGAAATCATTATGTAGGCCTCTAATTATGTTCAAAGTCGCTCGGTACTATGGAACGAGCGATGCTCGGGATTTCTCTGCGAGATGAAATACGGAAATCCGTAGATGGATGGATGTAACGGACATGGCACGAAGAAGGGCATATTCCTCGACGAAACGAGTGGCGACCACGTAACGCACGATGCGGTATAAGACACCACCCGCTAGGTGGACCGGCGACCTGTTGAAAGTTGCTTGACGTTATTAGATGCAGACGGCATAAGACCGCACTTTGTAGTGAAATTTTAGGGAGGCCTACGTCCAGCAGTTGACGGCGATAGATTGTATAATGATGATGGTATATCTACAATGTGATTACATATCTATATATGTGATTAACTTTTTTTTACCTTCTTCATTATAGAAGACGAATAAGAGACATACATAAATAGGTAGCATTACTAGAAGTAAAAATCGATATCCTGTACTAAGTCTATACCAGTAGGTATATGTATATATTCCTCCCGTGTATAGGAGTCTCATGACCATTCACCAGCCACCCCTAAAGTTGAAGTAGCACTTCATCATTTTCACTCAAATATCACACTGTTGGGCTCGTGCCACCTCTACAATAGAAAGGAAATGGATATACTATACCACGCTAGTTTTTCTTTTTGTTGATGGTCCACAGACTTATTGTCCGTGCCTTTGTTACATTTTTTGAGTTTAATTGTTAAGGTGAGTTTATATAATTCAAGTTATTCTGCAAGTGGCATTATTACAGTTAGATGTTTTATACCGCGCTAGTCGGACGTGTTAGTATGGAGTTTAATATAGAATTTAATGCATACACACTCAGTCGTCTTTTACGACACCCGCGGGGAAAAGAGGGAGTGGTGAATTGTATTCTTACTCTGTCACCACAGTCACGAAAGTAGCACTAAAAACAATATAATTACAACTTTAAAATGTTATATCTATACTGAGACTTAGCATTTAATTTCCTAGATTATTGATAATAATTTATTTTGCGAGCGAGATTACATACTTGGTACTTGAACCCACATGTATTGTTCAATAGATGTGGGTGTCAGTGACATTTGACATTGTCATCTCCACGGATGGATAGTCTCCAGTAATAAAAATAATGTGAGCGAAAATTTGGTTATGTTGCGTAACTCCCACGCTCGTCTAATTTTATTCATTTATTTAAGACAACACTCTGCACTAAGGAAATAATCCTTGTATTGCGGGGGACTTTACAAACATATAATTAACGGACACAAATTACATCCAGACTCAGAACAACAATTTGTGGATCGCACAAAGTGTTGTCCCGCGTGGAATTAGAACCCCCCACACTGGCAATGTAGGTCGCTATCTTAACCACTACGCCATCTGTGCAGTCACAGATTTTGACAATTGGTAACATGATTGGATTGAATTGCCAATAGAAAAACTATAAGCAAGAAAAACTTCTATAGATAGGTTTGGGTGGGGAGTCCATTCATGTAAGTCATCATCCACATGGTTACGTGACGTATTAACGCTAATACTATATCTGTAGTTATGTCAATATCTGTGCCAATAGATGTCAAAACCAGATAAATGTACAAAGTTTTAAATTACACATTTTAATTTAAGATCAAACAATTAATTTGAACTAGTGTTCGCGGAGTGGTCGAAATTCGGCCATAATTCATTTAAATTAATTTTTCTGCTACACTGTTGTATGTGTGTGTGTGTGTGTGTGTGTGTGTGCGTGTGTACTGTGTATCGATTGCATTTTAGTGTGCGTAATTTTACTTCTTTGCGTTTATTTTTATTTCATTTAACATCAGCAACTTTAATTAACCTTAATAGTATGTATCATTTAAATTGAATTAGCTAATATTTAAAATTTTATAGTTAAAATGGCCATCACGTTAAATAATGAGGCGTATATAAATGTAAAATACATATTAATATTATTAACTTATTACACAATTATCTACACATAACTTATTGTGAAACTTTTTTAAATTTCCCACAACCTTCTGGCGGGTATTCTAAAACATCACGTGGTGTTCTTGTATTATATTTAATAGTTTTAACGTATTATATTAAATAATTTTGGTGGCATTTTTTGATATGTAATATGGAGGAACAGCTGGGATGTAGTGAATATGATATAAAGGTGATTTACAAGTGTTATAGTTTTCCATCAAAATTCTCACAAGGCAGTATTTACAATATAGCTGTAATACTGTGGAAGGCATCGATTTGACTTATTGATGAACAATGACTAATTTGATTAAGCAGATACGTGAAAAAACTGATAATTTGTGAAGAAAATGTATAACTTTACACTAGCAACATTGGCTTGTATTAGTAGCAGATTTTCAACACAAAAAGAACAAGGAAATCTCCCACGATCTTTATGCTGTAGCTGTATTCTGGTTTATTTTACCTTTATATAGATAATACAATAATTTATGTAACACCCTCGCATATCAAGTACCATGTGTTGTAATGTTATCCACAAATATTGTTTTCATTCTGAATAAAATTTTACCTGTGAATTGTATATATGTAGAAACCCGAGCAATAAAATAATTTATCCTTAGTACGAGGTTGCGATCTTTGAAAAAATACATAGTAAAAACTTAATATTATTCTGTAGATTATAATTATATGAGACTTCATCTCATCATCATCATGTCCCACTGACCTTGGGCCCCTTCCAGATTGGGCAGGAAATTTACCAACTATTTCACACTGGTCAAAGGTGTTGGAATAGGGTTTTATGCCGAGTTTTCCTTCTCTTGCATAGATCATCATCATCATCTTGCTCTTATCCCAATTACTTGGGGTCGACGCAATATGTCATCTATTTTGACATATTGCAAAAAGTTTCGGCAATGACTTTTATGACCGGCCGCCTGCCTGACGTCAACCCTCCTTGGGAATGTAATCGTTGACCCAAATGGTACCAGATGGAGTTGGTCCGGGTCAATCTAGGGCTCTTAGTCGTCTTTTACGACACCCACGAGCAAAGGGTTGGTAGTATTCGAAGCCGCTACCACACAGCATTCTCTTGCATAGATGTTATCTGCATAAAGAAAGTGAAAGAAGCGTTAATTCGTGTAAAAAGATTCGGTGTTATTAAACGCATCACCAAAACCCACCACGCAGAAACACCCTCATAAAGTTGGTCTTCCAGCTCTATCGGCCATCGAATGAAGTGCGGTAACAAATTGCTACTTTTTTTTTTATTTTAGGACTAATCCCACCACACATTCCCACCATTGTAACTCCTGTAAGCCAGGATCCACAATGGTCTCCATAAATGACACCGAGGTTTGACCCTCAGGCAGTCCCGGGATATGATTTTAATTGTCTTGGGACCCGCAACAAATTTAATTGGAAAAGATTAAAGGGGAGGAGTTGGAAAGAGAGATTCCACTTCCCTCCTAGGCAAAGCGAGAGACAGGAAAACAAAATGACTAGTCAGCCAATAAGTAAAAAGGTGTACAGCTACGATAGCGCAGCAGTACGGCACCACGGATACGGAAGAGCTTAACGGGACCTATATGTGAACGTTAAGAGAACAAATTGCTACTACTGAAACGTTGATTTGGTGCGACAGCGTGGTACTACCCCGAACGGACCAGCCCGCGGCGGTAGACAGAGTGTCGACAGTATGGTCTGACCACATATATCCTTTAATCGCCTTTTACGACACCAAGGGACAAGAGAGGGGGTTAGTAAATTGCATTGTTACTCCGTTACCACGCGGAGAATTATTAATATTTTATGAGTACTTAGCCTCCTTTGTTAATTTTTAAATCAGATTTATATACCTACTAGTTGACACAAAAAAACGTTATTCTTTTCAATTCCAAAAAATAGAAAAAGGAGTTGCCCTTGAAATCAATCGCAGCGCCACCTGATTCCAATTAATAATCTAAATAATCCTCATATCCATCGGAGCAGCCACAAAAATATCATCAAAATCGGTCCAGCCATCTAGAAGAAATTCAATTACAAACACACGAACAGACGTATATATAAAGATTTTTAATTTTGATTCGCAATTTCAAAGTAAATAGATGTAAAGCTATAAAATCGAAGATGTAGCTAGGATGTATAAATGCCTAGTATTATCCTCAATTAGAGTCGTACCAACATCTGAATTCCGCATAACGGCCAAAGTTAGTAATTATTATTACAATTGATTTCTCATCTTATTTAATTGTCGAATTTTGCCCTATTCGATTACGATTTCGTAGTTTAGTTATATTATTATTAGACATATTAGAATAATTGCTACATTACATAAAAGTATACGATGTTTTCATTTCAGTTAATTTAGAAAACGACAAATAAATTAGAAATACTTTTCTTATTGTGTCGTTTTTATTCTCTATATGAATTCACAAAATGTATGCGGAAATTTTATTTCTTTTATTTATTGCAGTATAAAGTGCTGCTTGCAGTGCTGTGTGGTAGCGGCTTCGAATACTACTAACCCTTGCTTTGCTCGTGGGTGTCGTAAAAGACGACTAAGAGCCCTAGATTGACCCGGACCAACTCCATCTGGTACCATTTGGGTCAACGATTACATTCCCAAGGAGGGTTGACGTCAGGCAGGCGGCCGATCATTTATTTTTTTTTTTATTTGTTTAGACAACACCCTGCACTAAGGAAATAATCCTTGTATTGCGGGGGATTTTACAAACATATAATTAACGGACACAAATTACATCCAGACTCAGAACAACAATTTGTGGATCGCACAAAGTGTTGTCCCACGTGGGATTCGAACCCCCGACACTGGCGCGTTAAGTAATAGTTAAGTCATAAAAGTCATTGCTGAAACTTTTTGCAATATGTCAAAACAGATGACATATTGCGTCGACCCCAAGTAATTGGGATAAGAGCAAGATGATGATGATGATTGCAGTATACGGTAAGTAATACTGCCGCTCATGAACCTTTGCTAGACCTACAGTAAATAAGTAAAGGAAGAATGAAGTTCAATGATACTAAATAGATCACCAAAATCCACCACACGCAAACAACTTCAGAAAGTTGGGCTTCCGGTACTTTCGCTCACCAAATGAAATACAGTAATAAATTGCTACTACTCAGACGTCAATTTTCTGCGATAGTGTGGTATCCCGGACGAAACGGTCCACGATTGTAGATAGATGACGGTCGACAATGTGGTCCTACAAAATAGAAATGTATAGTTTAACTCTCTCATCTCATTGCTAAACTCTGTCACCCGATGGGCGGTAGAACTGAAAAGGCCTCGCCTCGGTGTTCCAACCGTGAACACACCCCGGCCGGCGTTAGGGATGTGCGATATTTATCGATATTGTTGAAATATCGATATTAGCCGCCGAAATATCGATATTTATAACTTTGAAATATCGCCATATCGATATTATGAACACGATATCGATATCACTTTTGCAATGAAATGAAAAATTATTAATAACATAATTTTGATAAAATGTGTGATCCCTAGGCATCCGAATAAATTTCCTAAAAAAAAGGCTCATCAAAATTCGTCCAGAGGATTTAATTTCGTCGTCAATCCCGCTGTATCTCAATACATCCAGACAAATTTCCTAAAAAAAAAAAGCTCATCCAAATTTGTCCGGAGAATTTTCTTTCCTTTACTTTCGATATTATAAAATATCGATATTACAAAATATCGATATTTTGTGTCCAATAATATCGACTTATCGATATTTGGCTATCGATATCAATATCGATATTTTACTAATATCGCTCATCCCTAGCCGGCGTTGGTGAAGTGGATAGGATGACAGCACAAAATCCTCTCTTTCCAACTCGTGCAGGCTTGTCGAAACATGTTTACTTTGACAAGTATACATACTAGCACGAAGGGGGAAACTATTCCGCTATACCATCATTCTAATCGTTGCGAAGCTGAAATGCACTATACGCTCGAGACTTGCCTGGCCAGGGTTAAAGCAGTGTGTCCCGCGAAATAAAATGTAAACGTATACGACAGGGCTTAAAGACATCCACCAACATTCATTCACCCGTATGATTCAGGCTAGGTGTGATCAGATGACAGCATCTCAAGAAAAAGCGAAGGAAGATATGTATATCCATACGAAAAACGATATAGCAAAAGTACAATATTGATTTTCCTGCCACTCTGTTTTAATAATCATTTTGAAGCTGAAGATTTATTCTAGCAATAAACATGGCAAAAACTGTATTCGTGATCGTAATGTGAATTTACTACATCTACATTTTTAAATACAAAAGAATACCTCTAGCTATCTATCTATCGCTAATTAAGGGGGCAAAAGGCAATAATTTTTATCCAAGCTGAACCAAAGAAGTTAATATTAGTGAGTTATAATTGATGACCTCATATAAACGTTTGCTAATATGATACCTTTTTTAAGGTTCCGTATTCAAAGGGTAAAAAACGGTACCCTATTACTAAGACTTCGCTGTCTGTCTGTCCGTCTGTCCGTCCGTCTGTCTGTCACCAGGCTGTATCTCAAGAACCACGATAGCTAAACAGATGAAATTTTGCAAATTATGTATTTCTGTTGCCGCTATAACAACAAATAAGAAAAACAAAATAAATATTTAAGTGGGCCTCCCATAAAACAAACGCGATTTTTTTGCCCTTTTTTTTATAGTTAATGGCACGGTACTCTTCGTGCGCGACTCCGACTCGCACATAGCCGGTTTTTTTAGTATTTATCTGGGGGCACGGCAGTGCCCCCGCCAAGTCGAGCAAAAAAAAGTTATTATTATTACAACAAAACTAACGTACATAAAGTAGAGAAGTGAAACATTTCATATACGGGTTGAGAGCCCTCAGCGCTCACCCACCGGTCCGGGTAAAGTTGTCACAGCCATCTGAGGCTACCAACCAAGTCACACAAAAAAAAAAAAAAAACATTTCATATACGTTTTCTCTTTATATGCCCTGTAACTACCCAATGTAAGAATTAATGATACACTCCAAAAACTTTTAGTATAATAACCGGTCAGAACAGGAAAACTTTTCTGACCCCTCGTCAGTAATGTTTTCCTAAAAATAAAGTAATGCCATCAAAAACAAAACTTGTAAAAAAAGCTAAGCCTCCAACTGAGTTCTTCTACCATAAAAAGTTGTGAGATCTATGTTATACCAAGTCGGTTAACTCATTCAGTCCCTGCTTAAGGGACCTTTCTTCTTAAGTTATTAAGTAAATAGCAAACCTACCAACTTCTTATAGTGACTATATCAATATTAAAGATCTTTTATGTTTTAAATAAACAGAATGACTTGGCTATCGCATGAAAACACAATGTACCTCACAAGTAATACATATAATATTAAATTGTACTAAACATAGTGCGCTTGCCAAGTCAATCTATTTATTTAAAACATAAAAGTTCTTTAATATTGATATAGTCACTATAAGAAGTTGTTAGGTTTGCTATTTACTTAATAACTGTCCCACTCTTGCTTTTTCATTAAGTTGATTGACCATTTTACAAGTTATCATTGAACATAAGTATATCTAGGTATCTGTCCACACCTATAATGCCAATCATCATTCAGCCTATCGCCGTCTACTGTAGAACATAGACCCCCCCTCATGCTTCACCATAAATTGCGGTATTGTGGCACCTGCATCCAACGATGCTCAAGGGTAACAG
Organism: Lymantria dispar; assembly: GCA_032191425.1. NCBI lineage: Eukaryota > Metazoa > Arthropoda > Insecta > Lepidoptera > Erebidae > Lymantria > Lymantria dispar. The sequence continues at coordinate 22,241,776 of CM063454.1, read as the reverse complement.
AGTTGCCATGACTAGAGCTCTTTTTTCTTCGCCATATGAGGAATAATGACGTAGTCGCCACGTTTGGTAGGCGGGTTGGTTTCGCAGTGAGATATCATACATTTCCCCGGCGAGAGCTGCTGCCCACTCTCCTTTCTGTTGAATCTTTTTTTTTAAATGACAACGCCTTGCACTAAGGGAATAATAATCCTTATATTGTGGGGGACTTTACAAACATATAATTCGTCATCGCATCATCGTCGTAGCCTTCATATGTCCCACCGTTGGGCTCAGGCCTCCTTCACAATAGGAGAGAATTTGACCTACTATGCCATACTGGTCAGACATGTTGATATATGGTTTCATTTCGAGTTTTCCTTTTCTTGCACAGATGGTATGTGCATATTATATCCCATAGTCGTCTTTCGTCTTATACAACATCCACGGGCAAGATGGGCCAACATAAGTGGTGAATTGTATTTTTACTTCGTCACCATACGGAAAGAACATACAATTAACCGACACAAATTACATTCAGACTCAGAACAATAATTTGTGGATCGTACAAGGTGTTGACTTGCATGGGACTCGAACCCGCGACACTAGCACGGTACGTTGGTATCTTAACCACTACGCCATCTGCGCAGTCTTTAGCTTAGTTTTTACGATTCTCATAGGGAAGCAATGATGACGACAAATATATTCTTATTTTTTACAAAGTTACATTTCATTAACTGCAAATGTAACTTTGTAATCCTATATATTTATATGAGTTTACAAAATAAATTATTTATGCAGTTAGTGTATCTCGGAAACTGGATGAAAATTACAATGTTTCATAATTTTTCCTTCATTTATATACTAAACACTAATTGCATTCTAAATTTGAAGCTTCTATGTTTGCTAGAAGTGCCACTTTAATATTGATGATCGGTCAGTCAGTCAGTGAGTGACAAAATTACATAATTTTGACTCTTAAACTATTGGTTCAAATTGAATGAAATTTGAAATACACAATGTGCATACAATACCTGCTAGGTTACTAAAAATTCAGGCTTCTAGTTATATTAACAACTAAGTTATAGGGGGTCGAAAATGGCCTGAATGGCTTCGAGAAAAGTATGTTACGGCAGTGTTGCGTTTTGCCCGACTTTTTTTTTTGCTCGACTTGGCGGGGGCACTGCCGTGCCCCCAGATATATTCCAATGGTAAATGTTCGTCCTCATATCCCAACAGTTCAAAGGAAGCCTTAGATTGTTAATGGCTATTATTATAAGCCGTAATTTTGTTTTGGATATAGAAGTGGTTGTAACATGCTATTACATATCTTCTTTGTTATTTCAAATGTAGCAAAGTAAACGTGGGCTTAACTTTATACGTTGCTTCGAATGAAACGTCCATTCATACACTCTTAACTTTAATAATTAATTTCTGTATCGGGTAGATAATTATAAATTTTCTGCAGTAACGATGACTTGTTGGACGTGAGACATCTTAGTCCACCCGTGATCATGAACGCTGTAAAGTGTTCGAAACGTCGGATAATCAAAAATCAAATACAAACGCGATAAAATCCGTAAAGTAGTTTTATTTAAAATGTATAATACTCGCGTAAACATCAGAAATCATTAGATAAACAGACAAACAGACAGAGAAACAAAAAAATTGAAAACAATCTGGATGTGTTCTATTTCACTTCTAACACCCCCCCTGACTCGGGTTTTTTGTTTTTTTTTTTCAATGTACAGAATTTCGACCTCTACAGTTTTATTATATGTATAGACTAGCAACCCGCCCTCGCTTCGCTTCGGTTTCAGTTACCTGTCTCACCCAGTTCCCTTAGAGGGTAAAAATTGACAAATGCTCTTTATTCATTTTTACTGAAGAGTATTTTCCGTGTGATGACGGAATAAGAATACAATTCACCACCCCTTCTCCTACCCGTGGCTGTCGTAGGAGACGACTAAAGGATTATAATATGCATACTACATCTATGCAAGATAAGAAAGGTTCGAAACTAAAACCTATGGCAACACGTCTGACCAGCGTGGTATAGTAGGTAATTTTTGCTCTCATAATGGAGGCGGCTCGAGCCAAACAGTGGGGTGTATAAGGGTTTTAATGATAAAACAAATGATGAATGAAGAGTATTTAAGCAAAAATTGAAGAAAATCGATGACGAATTTTGTCTCCTCATACAAACTTTGCTACTGCGGTTCACCTCTTAGGGTTTGTATTCCAAAACATCATTTCTTAATAGGTCCCTACGTCACAAAATAAAATGACGGTCAAAATTGCATTTTTCTAGCTTCAGTAGTTTCAGCTCGATGCTAATGAGTTAGTCGACCAACTTCTTCATACCTATTTACACCCTTAGAGGGTGAAAATTAAGAAATGCTGAAATTCATGTTTGTTTATTTTTATTAAATAGTATTTGTGGAGAATTTGATGAAAATTGCTGAAGATCTTTTTCTCCCTTTACAAACTTTGGTGCTGGGGTTTAGCCCTTAGGGGTTGAATTCCAGATTATTAATACACGCGTAAATAACACAAATCAGTATGACATATTTTTAATGAACTCAATGTTCGATTAATTGGCTCATAAACGGTAGTTCCGTATGGTGACAAAGTAACATTATATTTGGCCAACCTTTTGCCAGCGAGTGTCAGAAAAGACGACTAAGCAATTAATTACGTTTATAACATATATACAAGAGAAGGAAAACTCGAAATAAAACCCTATAACAACATGTCTGACCAGCGTGGTTTAGTGGGTTGTCGAGGAGGCTTGAAACCAACAGTGGAACATATATAATGCTAAAATGATGATTATTAATGAAACGGAAAGCTTCTTCATTTCGGCTCATATATGACCCACTGCTGGGCTCGAGCCTCCTCCATAATAGGAGGGAAATTGACCTTACTATACCATGCTAGTCATACAGGCTGGTATAGGCTTTTGTTTTGAGTTTTCTATCTCATGCATAGACGTCGTATGTATATTATATCCCTTAGTAGTCTTTTACGACACCCACGGGTATGAAAGGGAGTGCTGAATTGTATTCTTACTCCGTCACCACACGGAAAACTTACTAAAACTAAAACTTACTTGGTTTGAATTATATTGCGCATCTTGTGGTTTATAGGGCATTACATTGGAGCATGTTATACACAATTTATATTTAGTAAGAAAAAGAATTAAAAATGATAGACAAGCCCGATGAGTTTCTTGCTGGATCTTCTCAGTAGCGAGTTGCGATCCGGTGGTAGTTTGTTGGATAATTAGATTTAATTGTGTTGAAATTGACAATATGTAAGTGCCCTCTCGAGGTTTATCCATAATAAATGATTTAAATTTGAAATTGAATCAATTCGTTTTATAAGAATTTTTATATAATTATCAATCTGAATAAATAAATTGCCATAGAGATGTGCTTTTTTTCTCATACAATGATGTTATTCACATATTTGCAGTAATCATATCTTACTTGAGGATAAGATAATGATGATGACACGTTGCAGTTATATTTAATAATTCACTAGATAGACAATAATTTAAAATAAAACGAATAGATTGAGGAAATGCTATGTTTGAAGGATTAATGCTTATCATATTATTCGGTACATGAACAAAAGAATATTTTTCTGTCTGTGACATCCAGAAAATAATAGATTCGGAAATTGAATTGCGATCGAGAAGGACATTTCCTATTATATATTCAAATACTTTATTGCAAGACAATTTACGCACTTATAAATCTATTTCGTTGAATTTTACCCGGAAACATTTATTCTTAGTCTACGTAATATAGCAAAAAAGTTATTTCAACATGATAGTAAACACATCTGTGTTTCAATCATTTATAACTATTGACTAAAACTGACTATTAATATATTTAACACACTTTACATTTTTTTTACTATAACCATAGATTACACCATAGATTAGAAAACTATGACTGAGATATCTGACGATAAGCTTTTTATCGTTATAACAAAAGTATTTTTAATTACCCTTAATCGATACTGTAGTAGTATCGATTTTCACTTTATTATTTTTACTACTACTGTTTATTTACTACGGCCAATATTTATTAGCAGTTGAACTAATATTTCTAAAATGATAACCGATTGGAAATAAAATAAAAACTATATAATATGTCAACCTTAGAATAATAACGTATAGAAGGATTGTGTCAATACTTCGAAGGTTCGAAATTTGAATCTAAAAACACTAATGGCGCGCAGACGATTACACACGTACACACGCACACCACTATACAAATTATGAAATCAAATTTTATTTTTATTAACAGAAATCGTTGAAATACTTTTAAAAGTGACGTTAAAAACATTTTTAAGTTTTACAAATGTGTTATGACACCATTTGGATGCAGAAACCGTCATAATTACCTATTTATTTTTTAAGAGTTGCATACGTACGTGCAGTACAATGACTTGTACATTACGGAACGGTTCCGGCGTAAGCTCCATTAGGCTCCAATTGAAATGCTTCACTTATTGTGCATGAACTTACCTTCTATATGTTATTATTCTAAGATGTCAACATACCTCTATTATGCCATGTATCATGTAATAATGGAGTAAGAATAAAATTGTCGCCACCGCTTACTCATGGGTGTCATAAGAATGAGCTAAGAGTGTCCATTAATAACGTAAGTAGTAGCTATTTTATTTAACACATGTGACATGGCGGTTGCAGTATTATATGCTCAAATGAATAAGTGATCACACTTTGCGGCGTTCTAGGGAGGAGGTCTACGTTCAGCAGTTCTAGTTAAGAGCGTGCCATAAAAAAATACTGACAGCATATGCTATAAGTAATTTTGTTCTATCAAGGCTTAGAACGTCAACTTAGCGAAGAGCAGTTATTTGCTTATACCACTAGACCAAATGTAGCAGAGGTTACGTATTAAGTAATATCGAAAAATTTTCAATTTTTCAAAATTTACGCTTATTTATTAATCAACGGAGAAACTTACATGTTGATGTGTGCATACTTAGAAAATATTTATATATATCACAAGTGAAATATATTAATCAAAGCTATTTATGGAATCGCTACCCTTATAACCAAACTGATGATGTAATCATTTAATTAGAAGACACATGTATTCATATTTATTCGTTTGAAGTGTGAGATAATTCTAGTGCTATTTACGGATGATTATGTAGTCTTAATGTATATCTATATCTATAATTTATGTTGTGTAGTAGCAGCTACGAATATAACCAACTATTACATTCTGAAAGAGGATTGAGGTCAGGTCGGTCAAAAAAATTATTGCCTAAACTTTTGCAATAGGTATGTACTGTGGAAGGAGAGCAAATAGCTACTTAGCCTTCAAAAACCTCCTACTCATATTAGGTATGTAATACTAGAAAAGATAATCCAAATCTCTGCTTAACATCTCTGCTTTTCTAAGGGTGACCTTAAAACTACAAATATAAAATAGTTGTACAACTTTTTATTTATCTACAGTTATATAAAATTTATTACAAGATTTTTATATACTCGTTATTTGTTTGAAATAATACTGACTATTGATAGTTTATGTCGAAATTTTATCACGTTCTTATTACAATCCTTTGTCGAATTTTTCTCTGTAACTAACTCAGAAGCATTTTTATTAAGTAGACCACCAATTAAACGTTTATAGTCTCACATTATAGAGTTATGATCTCTATAATATTTTATTTGAAATGTACCTGAACTACCAGTTCAAACTCTTACTACGTTTGGTTTTACTTGTTAATACATTAATAAATGTAGAAAATTTGTTCAGCATTTTTTTTTACTGTATAAAAGCCAACAATTAGTAATATCTAATGAGTTGCTTTTGCAGAATTATTCTCAATATAGACGCATGCCCAACCACTGTTGGTATTTTCACATTTTTTTTGCTATCCTCAATCAATTTATCGTGCTCTTATCCCAATATGGTTCAATACGTTCGTGACTAGTTAGATACCTATCTATAGTCACAATCATATTTTAGATAGATCTACTTGAAACAGATGGTGATCGTGAATTTTTTATTAATAAGACACCTTGGGTAGGCTATCTTGAGGACACACCCCGCCCAGTCCATCCGGATTGATAGAAGGGTGGCGTGTGGTATCTTACCGTATTCCCATTGCCATGGGGCTGACCACTGGTACCGATTCCTTGACATCCGTTCCCTTCGAAACCCCGGCAACAAAAACAATGCTTCGCGTCGGCCTTTAGCAGTCGGCCCCTCTGCAGATGGCGAACTATTCATTCTTTAATTATCTTTGAGATTGGAAAAATAGTTATATTTTAATATACACACTTGTATATTAAAATATAACTAATTATGTTACCGTTTTATACGTGTATTTTGCCATCTAACAACTGGACTGACTTGAATTTCATTTTGTGTGTTCAATGGATTCCTGGATAGATTGAAAATACTTTGAACCCGATAGGTGTCACTGCTGTCTTTAAGTCACCGAATTTGATTTACTGTAAAATTATCAATATCACATAATATTATCATTAAAGTTAGTGCGTATTCAAAATATGTATATTGTATTAGGTGTTAGCTTATGCATTAATGCATGCTTTCCGTGTGATGACGGAGTAAGAATACAATTCACCACTCCCTGTCTTGCTCGGGGATGTCGTAAAAGACGACTAAAGGATATAATATGCACATAATATCTGTGCAAGAGAAGCAAGACTCGAAATGAAACCCTATATCAACATGTCTGGCTAGCATAGTATAGTAGGTCAAATTCCCACCCATTGTGGAGGAGGCCCGAGCCTAATAGTGGGACGTATGTGGGCTGCGATGATTATCCATTAAATAATGTTATGAACATTATTTCAACGCCATGCATCTACTGCTGGGCTCAAATTGCCTCTACAATAGGAGGGAAATTGATCTACTATATTACACTAATCACTCGGCTTAGTTTTATGCCAAACTTTGCTTCTCTTCAATAAACGTTTTATCTTATATCTTTAAACGAGCAATTCTTGTATATTTTTATGTTTCTATATTTCTATATAAGTATAAATAGTCCGTGTGGTGACGGAGTAAGAATACAATTCACCACCCCCTATCTTACCCGTGGGTGATCGTACGAGACGACTAAGGGATATAAAACGCATATAACATCTATGCGAGAGAAGGAAAACTCGAAATAAAACCCTATACCAACACGTCTAACCAGCGTGGTATAGTATAGGTCAATTACCCTTCCATTATGGAAGAGGCCCGAGCCCAACAGTAGGACGTATATGGGCTGAGATGATGATGATGATGATATATATTTCTATATTTTCAGGATCTCCGAAACAGTACCAATGACTTTGAAATTTGATGTATTAGAAGTTTCTGGGGCCAAAAATCAATGCAGCTATGTTTGATTTATAGAAAATATTGTCTTGTCGGTGTTTGCAGCTAATCAATAAAATTTCATTAGAATAGGAATGTGAATTTCACCGTCGCCGTCAAGAGTGACAATAGCTCAGTTGAGAAGTTGTCCAGTCGCATTCAAACAGCCTGAGATCGGACCTCAGAGTTATTATTAGCCTGCTTTTTTTTAATTTTTGATAGTTTTTTGAATTTTTCATTATTGCATCATTTTTATTTTTTTATTAATAGATATAAATCTAAATATGTTCGTCAAAAATAGAATTTTCAAAAAAAAATGTACCGTGCGAATCTCGGTCAACCAGACCAAATTCCTTATGAATTTTGAAGGTTGTGTGAAAAAAATGTGCATATGAAGATAATCAAAAACCATCATCACTTTCTTTCATACTAAACATCGTGTAAATTCAGGTCGGTTTAACAGTTTAAAATAAACTCAATATCGCAGGAGCCTATCCAACTTTATTCACAACAAAGGTTGTAAATAACAAAACTTGATCACCCAGGAGGCTTTTAAGTGGCTTATTCGTTGTCAACCTCGGATAATGTCCAGATAAGTGCCATAGATTTAGAACTTTTTGTATTAAGTGCCCAACTGCTCTGTTTATTACCATTTAATTTGGAAACTTGTTACGGCAGATAAATAGTTCAATATTATATACGAGCATTAATTACTATTTCATACTAGATATTCCGCCTGTGGTGGAGGAACAATAACACAATTCACCACCCCTCTATCTCGTGCGTGGACGTCGTAAAAGGCGACTAAGGAATATAATATACATTTATCATCTATTTTAGAGAAAGAAAACTCGAAATAAAATCCTATGCCAACATGTCACGTTTTTTTTTGTACACACAATTTAATTTAAAAGAAATTATTTAAAAATTACAGCCTGCTGAGTTTCTTGCCGGATTTTCTCAGCTTGTGGCCGCGTTCCGATCCGGTGGTGAATTATTGGTTTGTTTCAAACGATGTGTGAATTTGACAATATGTAAGGCCCCCAAGAGACATATGTATAATCATTATCATCATCATCGTGATAATAAATCCAGGGCGATGGTCGGCAGCGTCAGGAACTGGGACGCGGTCACAGCCTTCTGCGAGGCAGTGATCTCGCGGAAGGAGGCGGCGGATCGCTTGCGCGAGGAGCGCAGCCTCGATCAGGTGATCCGCCGCCGGCGACTGGGGTGGCGTAAGCGCGAATACCTGCGCCTCATGCCGCCCTAGCGGAGGCCGCGGGTGACGTGACCGGAGAATTAATCCGTCATCCGCTGAGAGGCCGACCGCGTAAGGAAAGACCGATGTCCTCCCCGAGAAGGGGACGTTGGTCGATGGGAGGGTACCCCAAATAGGGGCCGACCACTGACGTCAAGTCACCCTGCTCCGGTGGTCGGCCCAACGACGAAGGCGACGTGTATCGTGGGTGGGTTGCGGGTGTGCGTGCTTACGCCCCTCTGTCGCCCCGGACGGAGTGGTGCAAGGAGTGCGCCGACCGCATCCCACCCCCAAAAAAAAAAATCATGACGATAAATGATTTCATTTGATATTTTTGCAAATAGGATTTAATTTTACGAATACAATCGTTTCATAAATATACAACGAAGCGTGAGTTAGTATTTTTGTAATAAAATTAATTTAGCTAGTTACAAGAATACTAAAATAAAACTGAAATTTGAAAAAGAATGGAAATATGAATACTTGGAGTTATTAATAATACTTTATACTATTCGCAAATGTTAGGGTTAGTCATTACTTGCTTCTCATCCATTCGTTGACAGATATTTTTAATGTTTGTGGTTAGAATTGTTGCTTGCATCATTGTTTTGCAAGTATTCTCAATTTATTTTTGTCCGAGGCGAAGAAAGTGTGGCGCGCGGCCCTACAACCCATCTTATTCCCTCCCCTTCGCTATTGGGGCGACCATAGTTACCGAGTTCCTTGACGTCCGTGGCCCGTCCGGCGGGATACACTTTCAGGTGACGAACTAAAGTGGTAGGATCACATTCTTGACAGTTGTCTGTCTATAGTCATACCACACTCTCGCAGAAAATCGACGTCCGAATAGTAGCAATTTATAACTGCACTGCGTTCGGTGAGCGAGAGAGCTGGAAGCCCAACTTGCTGAGAGTGTTTGCGTGTGATGGGTTTTGGTGATACCTTTGATATCACCGAACCTCATTGCATGCATTCACACTCCCTTTACTTTCTTCATGGTAGGCAGCGGCCTAGCAAAGTTTCATGAGCGATAGCATGACTTACCAGTACTTATCAGGTGTACTATTTGCTCGTTTGCCACCGTTTGCAATAAAAAAGAACTATTCCTCGGTCTAGTCACCTGCGGCCTCGGCTGTGTTCTCCATTTGAGATTTATCATCGGTCCCTTACAAATTTTGCTTAACTCAAAATTCAAATACGAGACATCACAATATTATCTCCATAGTAGCTGAAAATTTACCTTTAATTTTACTTACAATTTTACTATACATATAAAACTTGCTATAATTTGAAAATGAACTTTAATACGTACTTTATCTCACTGTCAGCCCACACACGTCCCGCTGTTAGGTTCGGGCCTCCTCCACTGTGAGAAAGTTTTTGACCTACTGTTCTCTGGTCAGAGATGTTGGTTTTCTTTCGAGTTATCCGTCTCTTACATTGATATTATACACATATTATATCCCATGGTAGTCTTTTACGACACCCATAGGCAAGAGAGGGGTTGTTGTATTGTATTCACCACAGGGATCAACATGTGCTGTACCTACTTGTACTTTTTTTTTTAACATTTATTCGTAATTATTATAACAAGAAATAAATAAGCGCTTAACATAAAAAAGGTATGCAAAATAATAGTTATAAAAATATATATATATATATATATAAGAAAATATAGTGGTCAGTTCATCAGTAACAATAGTTAAGCATTAACGAAACAAAAAGTGTACGACCACAACAGTCTGAAGGATTAGTAGCAGACTAAAAGCGGTCTAATACATGTCCTGCCGAAAGGGGCACCATCTAAGCATTAGCTGGGTATCACCCAACACTGATCTTCCACTGACAACCCTGTTCTGTGACTCATGGATATCAGTTAATTATAAATATATGTTGTCATTATGTACTTTTAAGTTACTTTACTGATTATTATTAATCCTAATCTACTTCATAATCATCGTGATTGTTTCGGCTCATATACTTCCCACTGGTACGCTCGAGCCTCCTCCACAATAGTAGATCATTTACCTACTATACCACGCTAGTCAGATGGGTTGGTTTAGGATTTTATTTCGAATTTTCTTTCTCTTGCTCAGATGGTATATGCATATTATATCCCTTAGTCGTCTTTTACGATACCCACGGGCAAGATGAAGGTGGTGATTTGTATTCTTACTCTACCATCACAGGAAAACTTGTACTTACATGTACTTATTTATTATTAAATACCATATGACATATTTATTGTTTAGATAGTTTCTTTATATCAGCGAAAAATTGTCGCTTATCGCACACTCACAATGTATCCTAACATTTCCAAATACAAGACAACTGATTACATTCTTGCTCAGACGTTATCTCTTTAAAGTATCTGAATAGGCTTACAAACGCAACCTTTTGTTTTGTAGGTCATTTAAAAATAAGAACAAAGCCCAAGTTAGCAAAAAAATTTGACTACGTACACAAATTCTTTATATATAGTTGCTACAGATAGTACTCGTAAGTATTATACAAGAGGGATGTTTTGACAAAAAACAGAGGAGGAAAAATTGGGATAAAGAAAGAAAATGCGTCGCGCTTAGATGTTTATCATTCGTTTGCCTTTGGGACGCTGATAAATGTTTTCAAAGCAATATAGAACATCCTTCCTTCTTCCGAAAATATAATGAATAATTCATATTTATAATAATGAAGATGAGCTTTGAACGAAACTGTAAATAACATAAATTACAAAAATCTACAATTTTATCTCGGGGACGATTTTTAAATGTTTTCCGTTTTCACTAAATATAGAATACGATCATAATAACGAATTAACATCAGCATTATAAAATTATATTATAATAATCGAAAAAATTCCGTGTGATGACGGAGTAAGAATACAATTCACCACTCCCTATCTTGCCCATGGATGTCGTATAAGACGAGATGGGATATAATATGCACATAACATCTGTGCAAGAGAAGGAAAACTCGAAATGAAATCCTGTACCAACATGTCTGACCAGCATGGTATAGTGGTCGAATTCCCTCTCATTGTGGAGGAGTTCCGAGCCCAGTGGGACGTACGTGGGCTGCGATGATGATGATGATGATGATAAGCGCAAAAATTGTCCGTGAGGTGACAGAGTAAGAATATAATTCGCCACTCCCTATCTTGCCCGTGTATGTCGTAAAAGACAACTAAGGGATATAATACGCCTATGACATCTGGGCAAAAGAAGAAAAACTCGAAATAAAACCCTATACCAACCCGTCTGACTAGCATGGTATAGTAAGGTCAATTTCCCTCCTATTATGGAGGAGGCTCGAGCCGAGCAGTGGGTCTTATATGACCTGAAATGAAGCGAAAAAAGTGTGTTAGGTGAATATAGACTTTTTTAACGCGTAATATACTGAGTGCGGCTCATTTTTCAAAGAGCAGATATTTCAAACTCTTATGCATTGCTCGTAGCAATAAAATATTTCTTCCTAAGTTTTTACTTATCTTAAGGTTAAATTTAAGTAACTTAAAGAAAAAAGCTTATTATTGCTGAAAATAATATATATTTTCAAAACAACCTGCATTATTAAACAGCAATATATGATTATGTATTATTTAGAAAAATTAAATGTGGACAAGAAATGTCATCACAGCTCATATCTCCCTTTACTGGCCAGACGTGTTACTGTGTGTGTATATGAACTGGGACGCGGTCGCAGCCTTTTGCGAGGTAGTGATCTTGCAGAAGGAGGCGGCGAGTCGCGCGCGCGAGGAGCGCAGCCTCGACGAAGCGACCCGCCGTCGACGACTGGGGCGGCGCAGGCGCCACTACCTGCGCGTCATGCCGCCCTAGCCGAGGCCGCGGGTGACGTGACCGGGGAATTAGTCCGTCACCCGCCGAGAGGCCGATCGCATGAGGAAAGACCGACGTCCTCCCCGAGGAGGAGGGGGATTTCTAAGGTAATTTTACTAGATTTCGTAAAATTTTGGGTTGTGCTGTTTGTAATGTTGTTTCCTGGTAGGCATATACCAAGAGAATTTTGCGATACAACTTTTCGATAGATTTGTATGGTAAGCGATAGATTTTTTTGCATTTTAAGATATCGTGGTGAAGGTAGGTGAAGGTATAAGAGTGGTAGAACCACACTGTCGACAGTTATCTGTCTATAGCCGCGGGCCGGTCCGTCCGGGGCAGTACCACACTCTCGCAGAAAATCGACGTCTGAGTAGTAGCGATTTGTTACTGCGCTTCGTTCGGTGAGCGAGTGAGCCGGAAGCCCAACTTTCTGAGGGTGTTTGCGTGTGGAGGGTTTTGGTGGTGCCCTTGGTATCACCGAGCCTCAATGCACGCATTCACACTCCCTTCACTTTCTTCGCGGTAGGCAACGGCCTTGTAAAGGTCCATGAGCGGCAGCAACACTTACCATCAGGTGTACTGCTCGCTGGTTTGCCACCGTTTGCAATAAAAAAAAAGGTCGTCTTTTGCCAAGTTATATGGCACTGAGTATATCATTAAAACGTTTGCACAATTCTAGGTATTACGAATGAATTTATACTGTCGAAGCTTTACATGCCTAAATGTATTCTGTCTGTACATGCCTACATAATGCGTAACATTTAAGACATAGACTCTTAGACACATTTTTTTGAAATCATTATAACTTTTATGTTATATTGTTTTTTGTGTAATGTACATTCTAATTACGATCTATGAGCGTTAAACTACAACATACTCGAACAGTTGCCCCATAACCTGATACACCCTGCGAAGTCTCATATCTTACCACTGGAGCGTGCACAGAGGACTGTACTTAAAGTTTTATCCTTCAAACCATTCAGGTATTCAACCGCTCAATTATATTCCGATTGTAAATTGCTTAGTGTTAGACAACTCTTTGTGCTTGAAACTATCATTAAAAAGCATAGTTCTTTACATTACACACCTGATAGTCTGCATAAACGTCGTACTTATAAAGTCTGTCCTAACCAGCACTTCAATACTTCTTTGGCCGCCAGACATTATAACATACTCAGCTCTCATTTATACAATCTGCTCAATAAGTGCCTAAATATATATCCCCTATCTAGGACTCGATGCAAAAAAATAATCATTATTTGGTTACAGGCTAAAACATATGCACAGATTGAAAATTTACTTAAAATAGGTATACTATAATACATATGTGTATGTGTTTATGCATATTGTGTATGCATATTGGGCTTGCTCACATATCAATGCGCAAACACACATCCACCCATTGAAACACCAACAGGTACACAAACTCCCTCACATAAATATTCATACCACCCAAAACCACCCATTTCAATAATAACACTCACGCCACACATAATCACCTACGTCACACCTAAACACTCACGACCCTCATAATCACCCACGTCGTCGTACACAAACACTCATGCCATAATCAAATACGCCACACTTACGGCACACACAAAGACGCACGCCTCACTCAAACTCTCGCGCCACACATAATCACCCACGTTGCACCTAAATTCTCATACCCACTTAATCATCTGCTTCACCCACAAATACTCACGCCACATATAGTCACCCACGTCACACATAAACACTCACTATACACAAATTTCTTATTGTAATATAGATTAATGTTAAATTATATGCAAATATTGCGAGGGCCTGGTATCCATACCACAAGTTAAATCTTACTTTGGGTACCAGTGTCCAAATAAATAATGATTCTACACATTTCTGTTTCAAATTTGTATGTATATCCTGTGTATTATTTTTGTGAAATAAATATTTTATTATTATTATTATTATTATTACCCTGTATATATAAAGATTTACCAGTAGGTTTGTCGGCCGCATTCACCTGAGAAACTTATAAGAAAATTGCGATGCGCCCGCGCCATCCCGATTGCCACATGATAATATGTCATTACTACCTCGTGGGGAGGCTTATATCCAACAATGTCTATTGGCAACTGGTTGGATGAAATTGAGTACTTTACACGTCAAAGCAAATGTAGCGTGGCACCAATAAAGAGTAGTCTTATTATACCTTTATCATGAAATCAAAAATGTAACACAATCGTATTTAGCCCCGTAATTAATTATAATATGAAAAAACTAACAACCCGCCCTCGCTTCGCTTCGGTTTCAGTCAACTTACCCGCATAGTTCCCTTAGAAGGTAAAAACTGTCAAATGCTCTTTATTCATTTTTAGTGAAGACTATTTTCCGTGTGATGACGGAATAAGAATACAATTCACCACCCCCTCTCCTACCCGTGGCTGTCGTAGGAGACGACTAAGGGATAATATGCATACAACATCTATGCAAGAGAAGAAAAGCTCGAAACTAAAACCTATGGCATCACGTTTGACCAGCGTGGTATAGTAGGTGATTTTCCCTCTCGTAATGGAGGAGGCGTGAGCCCAACAGTGGGATGTATAATATAATAATAGTTTCAGTTCGGCGTTAATAAGTTAGTCGACCAACTTCTTCATGCCTATTTACACCCTTAGAGGGTGAAAATTAAGAAATGCTGAAACTCGTGTTTATTTATTTTTATTAAATAGTATTTGTGGAGAATTTGATGAAAATCAATGAAGATTTTTTTCTCCCCTTACAAACTTTGCTGCTGGGGTTTAACCCTTAGGGGTTGAATTCCAGAAAATACTTTCCTAGTAGTCCCTACGTCACAAAATAAAATTGTATTTCAAATTGCATGTTTCCAGCTTTAGTAGTTTTAGCTCAGCGTTGATAAATCAGAGAACCAAATTTTTAATAATACATATATACA
The DNA here is from genome assembly GCA_032191425.1 of Lymantria dispar. Lineage (NCBI taxonomy): Eukaryota > Metazoa > Arthropoda > Insecta > Lepidoptera > Erebidae > Lymantria > Lymantria dispar. The sequence continues at coordinate 22,226,383 of CM063454.1, read as the reverse complement.
CCCTTAGAGGATGAAAATTAAAAAATGCTGAAATACATGTTTATTTAGTTTTACTGAAGAGTATTTTTGGAGAATTTGAAAAAAAATCAATGTAGATTTTTTTCTCCTTACACTTTAGGGAGTGGTAGGACCACACTGTCGACAGTTATCTGTCTACAGCCGTGGGCCGGTCCGTCCGGGGCAGTACCACGCTCTCGCAGAAAATCGACGTCTAAGTAGTAGCAATTTGTTACTGCGCTTCGTTCGGTGAGCGAGAGAGCCGGAAGCCCAACTTTCTGAGGGTGTTTGCGTGTGGAGGGTTTTGATGGTGCCTTTAGTATCACCGAGCCTCAATGCACGCATTCACACTCCCTTCACTTTCTTCGCGGTAGGCAGCGGCCTTGTAAAGGTCCATGAGCGGCAGCAACACTACTCATCAGGTGTACTGTTTGCTCGTTTGCCACTGCTTGCAATAAAAAAAAAAAAAAACAAACTTTGTTACTGCGATTTACCCCCTAGGGGTTGAATTTCGGGGTGCTACGCCAGAAACCTCCGCGTGGTGTACCCTGGGCACGAGCGACAATTCCTTGGACTGCTCTCTGGAATTGTCGCTCGTGGCAAATATCTGGCCCAAGGGGGGGCCCAGTTTGTGGGATGCCCCAAATTCGCTCCATGCCCTCTAATTGTAGAGGGTATTGGACGCGAAAATTCGACGGGCCCAGTCACTCATTCGTTTGAAGACTGGGCAGGCATTTGCCAACCGCGACAAATCGTAGACCTGATTCTTGCTTCGGGATATTTGTCTTGAGGCCTAGATTCAGGAGCGAGGGTCTTGGCTTAACCGCCTGGACCGCGAGGAAGAAAACCTCTATAAAACAATCACCCAGAATCCTAAGTTCTGGCGCGCGGCGAGAGGATGCATGGCTGGTGGGTTGTTCAGTCGTTAGCGCGCCCCCAGCCAGGGTACCTGCGGACCCTCTGTGTTGGGAAACAAATGTACGCTTGCCCGGATATCGGGATCTCTGCCCGGGTCGACATTTATTTCTCCCATACTCGTGGGAACTCGATGGATTATTGTTCACACACACCTGATGTAGATAGGAGGGGTGAGACGCCCAAAATTACCACCACAGAGGATCTAATTAGTTCCCACCCAAAAGCCCTGCCAAGCTACAGGAACACTGGCACAGAGGAAGGAGAGGCCTCGTCCGACTGCAGCTCTGCTGCTAGTCTGACACTTGAGGCCCCAAGGTCAGCCGAGGGCCCGGAAAAAATAGTGGCCCCTAAGAAGAGAAAAAAGAGAAAGCACATGGGGACGGGGAAGGCCACGAGCGTCAAAAGGCGCGAGTTGGCCAAGCAGGAGCGGCTGGCTAAAGAGGCCGCGGCAGCCGCTCCGACTGCTGACGAGGGCGGCAGTACTGCCGCAGAGCCGTCGGACACCGACATGTCGGCAGTGGAGACCGTCGGTGGGTCATCCCGGTCGCCGGCATCGGCCTTGGCGGCAGCACTAGAGGTTGGGGAGGAGGCCCTCCCCTCGATGGTGCGGAAGCGCCCCCTAAATATGGGTGGCAGCTCAGAGTCCGCCTCCGAGGGGAGTGGCGCTATCATGCCTCCTCCCAAGGTTCTAGCCTCTCGTAGAGGACGAGGGCCTGCAGTGGTGGCGGCGAGGTTGACGGCTCCAGCGTCGATTGGTCATGTGCGGGGGACCGATGCCCAAAAGCGGGCGAATGAGGCGGCTGCCGCGAGGATGATGAGGGTGTTAGCGGACATCCCTCCCACCAGCGCGGCAGCTGCAGAGCCCGCTGTAGGTGTCGACCCCCCACCTACCGATGTGGCAACCCTGCAGGCCGAAAATGCCCGCCTTAGTGGTGAGGTCTCAGGCCTGCAGGAGAAGAATAAGGCCCCACAAAAGGAGTTGTCGGCGGTGCAGAAGGCGAACCGCGAGTTGGCCAAGCAAATGGCCGACTTGCGGCGCCAGGTCGCGCAACTGGCGAGGACTGCGCCGCCGACAAGCGCCGGCCCTACCGCCGCCCCCGCCGTCCCCATTGCGCCAACTCGCGCTGCGGCGAGTCCCCAGAGGGCCCAGCCGGCCGAAGCGGTCCCGCTGCTCGCAGTGGACGGCGTGCCGGACCAGACCATGCGCGCCATGGTGGACGTCTTCGGCAAAATGCTAGACGCGCGCATGGCGGCTCTGGAGTCAAGACTGCCTCCGGAGCCCCGTCTTCGGCCGCCGCTGGCTGCGGACAGGCCCAAGGCCGCGGTGTCAGTCCCTGATGCGCTACCCTGTCAGGACGGGCGCGTAGGGAGCTACGCTGCGGCCGTTGCTGGACCGAAGTCCAAAGGGCCCGCCGCGAGGAAGAAGGTGGCACCGGCTCCTGCTCAGGCCGGACCTCAGCCGCTGCCGGCAAATGCTCCGCCGGTAGCAGCCAACGCAGCCGCGGCCGTGACTGCTGTGCCCGGCCCCTCCGCTGCACCTGAAGAAGGTTGGCAGACAGCCGAGCTCAGCCGAAAAAGTCGCGGCCAGAAGAGGAGAGCGGAGGCCAAAAGTGCCGCCAAAGCCTCTGCTCCCAAAGCAGGAGCCGCAAATAAGAGGTCGCGCAGGAGGCTCCAGCCGCCAAAGTCAGCCGCGGTGGTGATCACCGTGCTGCCTGAGGCGGCCGAAAACGGCCTCAGCTATGAGGCCGTCTTACGTCGCGCCCGGCGGGAGCTTGACGTCTCCGATTTAGGAGGCGTCGAAGCCAGGACCCGCAAGGCCCGGACAGGGGCACGGATTCTAGAGTTCCCTGGGGCCGAGGGCGCCAAGACGACCGATAGCATGGCGGCTAAGTTGAGGGGTCTGTTCGCAGAGGAGGGTGGCGTCAAAATCGCCAGACCCGTAAAGTGCGCAGAACTACGCGTCGTGGGTCTGGACGACTCCGTGACGGTGGATGACATCCGGGAGGCCATCGTCTCGAAAGCCGGGTGTCCCGTGGACACCGTCCGAATTGGCGCCATCCGCCCTGGTCCTGGCGGCGTCGGTGCTGCCTGGGTGCAGTGCCCGGTGGAGTCGGCCAAGCAATTGGCCGACTCAGGCAGGCTCCTCGTGGGCTGGAGCTCGGCACGGGTGACCGTGCTGGAGTCCCGGCCTGCGAGGTGCTACAAGTGCATGGCGGTCGGACACACTCGGCCGACATGCACCAATTGCTTTGACTGCAGCGATCTCTGCTTCCGCTGCGGTCAACCCGGGCACAAGGCGGCATCCTGCGCCGCCGCTCCCCACTGCCCCACGTGTGCGGCGGGCAATAGGCCCGCCAAGCACCGCATGGGGGGCAGGGAGTGCAGACCCCCGGCTTCGGCTCCAAAGGGGCGGAGCGGCCCGACGACCCCGGCCGCTCCCGCCTCTAGCGCGACCCGATCGCCCGCCAGCGTGGAGGAGGTGATGGATACGGCCCAGTAATGGCGACCGAATCCTACCACCTCCTGCAGGCCAACCTCAACCACGCCGCCGAGGCACAGGACGTTTTCCTGCAAGCCATGGCGGAGTGGTTGATCGGTGCAGCCGTAGCCACGGAGCCGTACGTGGTGCCTGACCGGCCCAATTGGCTGGGCAGCAGTGACGGCTCTGTGGCAATCGTCGCCTCCACGTCGTGGCATTCCCCGCCTTTGTTGCTCAAGGACAGGGGCGACGGGTATGTCGCGGCGGAACGGGGAGAGGTTACGCTATTTGGTGTTTACTTCTCCCCTAACAGGAGCGCGACGGATTTCGGGGCCTTCCTCACCATCCTGGGGGCCTCGATACGGCGACTGGCACCGCGCCAAATCTTCGTTCTGGGGGACTACAACGCCAAGTCCACGGCGTGGGGGTCCCCCAGGACGAATGACCGTGGGCGGGCGGTCGAAGAGTGGGCGGCGGCACTGGGCCTCTGTTTGCTGAACAGGGGCTCGGTGCAAACGTGCGTGCGGCAGCAGGGCGGGTCGATAGTGGACTTGTCGTTTGCTAGCCCTAATGTCGCAGCACGTGTGAGGAGCTGGTGCGTCCAGGAGGAGGTTGAGACCCTATCCGACCATCGATACATCCGGATAGAGGTCTCCCGGACCCTCCTGCAGCCCAGCAGGGGTCACACGGCGGACGGAGCTCCCGCGTTTCCGCGGTGGGCTATGGGTCGATTGGATCGGGACCTGTTGGCGGAGGCAGCCATCGTTCAGTCGTGGCTGTCCTCACCGCCCCAGGCGGACGGGGTGGATGCCGAGGCTGGCCGCATCCGCTGTGCATTAACGCAGATCTGCGATGCGGCCATGCCCCGTGTGCGGCGTCTGCCCCCGAAGAGTACGGTCCCTTGGTGGTCCCGAGAATTGGCGGACCTTCGAATTGAACGTTGAATTTCAAAAATTCCTTTCTTAGTGAGTTTCTACGTCACGCAAAGAAACTAATGAGCTCATATTGTATAGATTTGACCCACAATAATAATAACTAAAGATAATTTTATAAATTAAAACCTTTTTAGTAACATAAAGTAAGCCGCCTTCAAAATTAACTTTAATTTAGCATCATGTTACCTGAGTTTTCTTGCCGGATCTTTCTCAGTGTAACCGTGTTCCGATCCGGTGGTAGTATACTAGATTATTAGTTAGGTTTTAAATATAATTACTATTAATTTTAATGTTTAATTATTACTAACCATAAACAATATATTTTTTTCATATAGAATCATTTTCTTCTTACACTGGCAATAAATTTTGTATCAAAATGTGGGTCAATATTTAATAACTAATTTCTGTATCGGGTAGATAATTATAAAATTTTCTGCAGTAACGATGACTTGTTGGACGTGAGACATCTTAGTCCACCCGTGATCATGAACGCTGTAAGGTGTTCGAAACGTCGGGTAATCAAAAATCAAATACAAACGCGATAAAATCCGTAAAGTAGTTTTATTTAAAATGTATAATACTCGCGTAAACATCAGAAATCATTAAAGAAACTAATGTCAAAAGTTCATGTTTCTGGCTTCAATAGTTTAGGCTCTGTGATAAGTCAGTAAACTGACATCTTTCTACCCATTTTACACCCTTAGAGGATGAAAATGGACAAACGCTGAAACACGTGTTTATTTATTTTTATTAAAGAGTATTTATGCTTAATTTGAAGACAGTAGCTAAAGATATTTTTTTCTTTCCATACAGACTTTACCGTTGCGTTTCACCCCCTTAGGGGTGGAATTTCATAAAATCTTTTCTTAGCGGGTGCCTACGTCAAGAAATGAAACTACGGTCCAAATTTCATTTTTCTAGCTTCAGTAGCTTCGGCTCACCCTGTTCCTTTAAATTGATATTGATAACGAAATTGAAATTGATTTGATAACGCCCTCGCAACACCCCTTGCAGGTGGAATTTCGTAAAATCCGTTCTTAGCTGACCTCTACTCGACGAAAGGAATATTTCTGCCAAATTTCAAGTCTGTACTCCTTATGGTTCCAGAGATACGGTGATGAGTCAATATAACGCTCGCAAAACCCGCCTCTCCTATATGTATATAGAAGAGAATATAGGAGAGGCGGAGGAACTTAATATTTTTAATATTAAGATTGATGTTATTTAATTAAATTCAATTTCTTTTTGATTCATATAAACAAAAGTAAGGAACAAACTAGAACTTTCTTATTAATTTTAATTTTTGTAGAACCTTATGTATAAATAATATATTATTAATGCTTATTTTAATACCAGTAATAGTATTTTATTCACCGAATTGCAGACGATATTGTCGTTAGGGCAAAATCCATGGAGTACCTTAGCCCAATGTTTAATGATCTTAACTAGATATCTCAACCAGTCAGTTTACGTATGCACATAAACAAGACGAAAGGCGTGTCAAATGCCCAGGCCCGCCGTAAGTGGGCGTGCAACGCGTGCACCGCACGCGGGCGGCACATTCTGGGGGGCGGCAAATCGGTCAACTCATCATGTAATTCATATCATAATATCCACTCCACCTTAAGTATAACAAATGTCATCGCATGGAAAAAATGAGTCGATTGGCGTTAACACCGCCATCAATTGCCATCTGTTAAAACTAGTATGCATAACAAACGTTCGTCGGTCAGCAGCCAGCACTTACGCAGGGTCGGTGGTCTCGATCTGTCGGACGCCCAGTTCGATTTCAGAAAGGGGTGTTCCATGATCGCGCCCTTGCTGTGCATAAGGGCCATGGTCATGAAGGCAGTCACCAACGCAGCGTCCTCTACGTGGACCAAATAAGGGAGGTTGTTCAGACCCCCATGTCATGCAGTGTTCCGTAGGGGTCGGCCTTAGGGCCAACTCTTTGGAATATCAGCTACGACTGGGCGTTGTGAGTTAGTCTCTCTCCCAGGCTAGGTGTAATTTGCTACGACGACGACATGCTCGTTACAGGGCGTTAGAAGAAGCGGCATACCTGGCAACTCTAGGCACCGAAGAGATTGTCAGGCAGATCGAGGCACTGAGGCTAGGGTGGCCGTGAATTCGTCGCAATGCCGTGAACTCGTCGCAATCATCGGTGCCGACCTGACGCTGCCGACCACCGCTAGGAAGATGCTAGACAGCGTCAGGAACTGGAACGCGGTTGTTGCCTTTTGTGAAGCAGTCATCTTACGGAAGGAGCCGGCGGAGCGTGCGAGAGGAACTCTTCTACGGCGACTCAGATGGTGCAGGCGCGAGTACCTGCGAGGCCGCATGTGACTGGACGGGGGATTAATCTGTCACCCGCAGAGAGGTTGACCGCGCGAGGGCGACCGACGTCCCGGGAGGGGCGTTAGAAAGGGAGGATACCCGAAAGAGAAGGAACTCGGTCCCGGGAGTCGGCCCACTGGCGAAGGAGTAGAATTACGATAGATTATGATTATTTCGTCGTCCCGGACGGACTGGACGACGTGTGAGCTGATCATAGCTCACCCAAAAAATAAAAACAAGGGTGGCCCTAAATAAGACGGCGGCCCTATTGTTTCATGGGCCTTGCAACGATCTACCCGCCGGAGCCTCGATCATTGTCAATTCGGTCCCCATCAACGTCCGAGTTCTGATGGGTGGCGACTCTTTTTTCTTCTTTTTTTCATTGCAAACGGTGGCAAACGAGCAACTTGTAGGTACACCTGATGGTAAGTGTTGCTGCCGCTCATGGACCTTTGCAAGGCCGCTGCCTACCGCGAAGAAAGTGAAGGGAGTATGAATGCGGGAAATGAGATTCAGTGATATTAAAGGCATCACTGAAACCCACCACACGCAAACACCCTCAGAAAGTTGGGCTGCCGAACGAAGCGCAGTAACAAATTGCTACTACTCGGACGTTGATTTTTTGCGAGAGTGTAATACTACCCCGTACGGACCGGCACGCGGCTATGGACAGACAACTATCAACATTGTGTGGTCCTACCACTTCTGGTCCTCGACGGGCGATGGTGGTTCAGGGAGCATTTCCGTCAACTTGCTCCGCGGCTTGTCGGCGCGGCGTCCGCCCTTTTGTGGCTCATGCCGAATGTAGGCGGACTCAGCGCTACGTGCCGACGGCTATACGCAGGGGTGGTTCAAGCTGTGGCCCTGTACCCGTGTAGGTGGAGTCCCTGTCGTTCCACTCGGAGGACGTGGCAACGTAGGTAGCGTGCCAGCATGTGTTGGCAAGAACTTAGGAGGTAGGTAGGACTTGGAGGTAGAAATGTTCGTTGTTGAGGCTATGTCTCGCTATGCGAGCTCGGCGCCTGACGGGGCAACGTCTGCCGGGATGTCATTGCCCGTTGGGCCCTCTGGCTGGAAAGGCTCCAGTTCGGTGTTCGGACCGTCGAGGCCTTCCAGCCGGTGCTGATAGAGTGGTTGCGTCGGCGGCACGGGGTACTTTTCTTCCGACTGATGCAGGTCTTGTCGGTGTTTGGTTGTTTCGGCAAGTACCTGCAAAAGGTCGACGAGGAGGGCGAGGACGCCATCCTGCCACCACTACGGTTACGATGGGGACATGACATAGCACACGCTCGAGGTCTTCGTGACCAAGGCAGAGCAGCCGTAAACTTGTCGCAGTCATCGGTGCCGACTTGATACTGCCGACCAGTGCTAAAACGATTCTCGACAACGTCACGAACTAGGACGCAGTCGTCGCCGAGGCGGTGGAGTGGGTTAGGCAGGAATTTCTCTACCACGACACACTCTGCTGCCGGCGCATTAGGTGGCATAGGTGCGAGTACTTGCGTCTGATGAAGCTTTATCCAAAGACGCGGGTGGATAGACCAGGGCTTAGTCTGCCACCCGCAGAGAGGCCGGCGGCGTGAGGGTGATGCCCCGGCCAGCACCACTGCAATGTTGCCGAGTTTCAAAGGGGACGGTATCCGAAAGGGTAACCCGCCGGGCCGGCCACAGATGTCACAGAATCGATACCAGTGGTTGGCCCAATGGCAACGAGGAGGCAATACGATCGCCAATCCGCCTGCCAAGCCTGGCGGTTAGGTCATTATCCCCAGTATGTTATTATTAGGATTTAATTGTATAGTTATCCTTGTATTGTATCACAAGCTACATCTTGTCAAAAATAATAAATATTTTAATTTTATTTTTACATTTATTTAGATATAGGTACGAGTACAGATACATACGTACAAATTTTTAACGTTAAATTTGATACATCAATATTGCTCTGAAACTTTGAACCCCTGTTTAGTTTCCATCTCACGTAAAGGTCTCAAAACCAAACTCACCCCTTAATAAATGTGACTATTCATTCTTAATCAACATTTCGTACCTAACTACCCGTAATATTCTTTTGACTATTCAATTGGAAATTGCAACTTTTTAAAATGGTAAATTTAAATCTATACGATTTCTAACGATTTTATTTCTATCAATTAGTAATTTTAATTCTGAATATAATTCTTAAATTTAATTATTAATTAATATTATTACTATTTATTTTTATTTTCTTATGTAGTCACACCTGCAGCTAAATGCCACCGTTCGACATAACAAATAGGCGAACTATTACTATCTACGGGATGCAGTACTAAATTTTGTCCTTACTATTAAGAACTTGTTGGATTTGAAATCATAAACTTAGAATTGGAAGTGGCATATTAATTCCATTGTACCAAAGAGTACCATGTTTATCTGGTTCATCTAATTTCATTATCAGATTGTTTGTACTTATCTGAAATATATTACATCAGGCAAGCAAACATTGATTTCGACGGCTGTACGCGGGGTCATCCGGTCGATAGCCCTGTACGGCGCACCGGTGTGGGCGCGGTCCCTGAGCGTCCGACTCAGGGCTCTTTTGTGGATGACCGCCGCGTGCAGCCGTCAACACGTAGCGCTCGGTCCTCCCACATTCGGCATGAACCAAGATAGGGCGGACGCCGCCCCGACGAGCCGTGGAGCGAGCCTGGGGAAATGCTCCCGGAACCACCAATGCCACCAATGCAAATACTTCATATGGGCCCGGATGCTGATATCAACCGAATTGACGGTGACGGGCCTCCGTCTTTTTCAGGGCCACCCTCAACTCCAGCGCCTCGATCCACCTGATGATCGCCTCGGTACCGAGAGTCGCAAGGCTTGCCGCCTCCTCCAGCAAACCACCGCAGGTTGTGACGAGCGTGTCGTCGGCGTAACAGGTCACGCGCAGTCCGGGCGGGAGGCTCCCTCTCAACGCCCAGTCGCAGCCGATATTCCACAGGGTGGATCTGTGGGACACCGCACGTCATGGGCGTTCGCACAACGTCCCCTACTCGGTTGGTGTAGAGGACGCTGCGCCCCTTCAAATAGTCTGCCACTAGCCGCCTCAGGTAAACTGGCACCTTGTAATGTCGGAACGCCTCCCTGATGCAGCTAAATGGCAGACTATTGAACGCGTTGGCGAGCACTCCCCCGCCGGTGACGGCCTCAGTCGCCATGGCCCTCAGGCGCAACGAAGCCGCGACCGTTGAACGACCCCTCCTAAACATAAACTGGGCGTCCGACAGATACTAATAATACCCTAACATGTTTCGCCTCCAAATTCCTGATGTAGTTCTTCAAAAAAGTTACAATCTTGATGAAAACGTTTCCTTTGTTCGTTACTCTATACTTCGCAAGTTTTCTGTTTAACTTTAGATCTTGATAATTTTATTGTAATTCTCTTATAAGATCATTTCAATATTTTCATTAAATATGGAGTATTTTATCAAAGAGAGATCTCGTCCAAATCACTAGAATTCGATTTGAATTTAATATCAGTAATTGTCAAGTGCATTACTGCTTCAACTTCGGCTTATATCTAATTGTCTTCGTAACACAAAAGTTTTCTCGCGATGAACACTGGATTAAAACGATTCCACAACTTTTATATAATGCATGCGGCAATCAATTTATATCTTGGATTTCAGCAGGAAATCTTAAATTATGATATGCATTTTCAACGAATCTACAGTGATCTTCTATTTTTTGAAATTATAAACTATCCATAAATGTTTATCACATTTCTCTCTCTCTATTAACACTATTTCTTTAAACGGATGACCAGGTAAATAAGCAAACACTTTAGGAGCAATCAAATCATTTATTCGGCATAGGCCCCTTAAGGGCACTTGCAATAATCTACCACCGGATCGGAACACGGCCCCAAACTGAGAAGATCCGACAAGAAACTCAGCGGGCTTTTCTTTAATCTTTTAAATATACATAATTTTATGCTCCGTACAACATATATGGTATTAGTTACAGTGTGATGCAATACATCTTGTAATAGATAACCAGACTAGATAATAACTACATAAAATACAATATTAGAGCTTAGATGTTAGCTCTTCGCTTAGCCGAGAAGCAACTCGTTTTGAAGGCTTGTTCTAACCCTATTTGTATTTAAAACGGTTATATATTAATACCATTACATAATTCCCCTATTATATTGGTATATGTACACACATATACACAACTACCTAATTCTGCTTTTAATGGATCAACTTATAAGAACATACTCAATTTGTATTCAAATCAAGTATATATAATATTTGTTTTACGTTAACAGTTATAGAACCATTTCAAAGAATAATACAAGAACAAGCTATCAGTACACTATAAGCAAAATACACTATCGAATTACTTAACTTTTTGGGTACAAAACAATAGCTCCGCACGGCTCGCTGGTCGGGGAAACACTGTCTCGAACATTTTTTTTTTTTTGTGTGTGTGTACAGCTGTTGGCCGCAGATGGCCTTGACAGCTTAACGCAGACTATGGGAGAGCGCTGAGGGCTCTCAACCCGGAGAAAAGTATGCTAAGCGACAACGCCCAAGGGCTCCCCCTGTGGGGAACGGACCTCGGCTTGGGGCGTCGCTGGAGGCAAAGTGGGCGTGCCCACGTTTTGATTCGTGACTTTTGCGCGGCGCGGTTTCGCACCTCGACGGCGAGGGCGGAACCGCGGATATTTATGTGTTAAGGCCTCGCGGGCCGTGTAGGCTCTACGTTGAGCGAGTGTGATATTGTCGTCCTCTTCGTCGAGGACGTGAAGAGGACGTCGGATGGAGGAGATTTTGGAGGGTCTATAGGAAGCCGCCCCAACCATTAGTTGCCTAATGGCCGGCAGTTCGAGGTCAATGTGAAGATCGACATTTCGTATGAACCACGGTGCTCCCGTAGCTCGGCGCATGAAACGATTTTGTACTGTCTGTAGCCTGTGGATCCTGTGTGGCTTAACGTGCGCGAACACCACGCTGGCATAGGTCATGATAGGCCGTATACAGGTGGTGTATTGTCGGACTTTGCTACTCAGGGACATACGTGACCTAGAGTTGAGTAGACAGTGAAGACGGCCCATCAAAAAGGCTGCCCACGCGCGGACTTGCTTTATGTGAGGGGCGAAGCTGAGTTGGTCGTCAAGGGTCACACCCAGGTATTTGGCCTGCCTGGTCCAAGTGACAGGCTTGTTGAAAATTTTGGGGGGGGGGATGCTATCGATAGAATAGGAACGGTCAGTTCGTCTAGTGAACATGACCGCCTGACTCTTCTCGGGGTTGATTTCTAATCTCCATTTCCTAAACCAATTGGCTAGGGTGGTGACCGTTGTTTAGAGAGTCTTGGCTACTGTTGTCGGTGATCTACCAGCACAAAAGAGGGCGGTGTCATCAGCATAAAGCGCTTTATGTATGAATTTGGGCATATCGCTAATATATAGCGTGAAGAGAAATGGGGAGAGGACCGACCCCTTTTTTTTTTTTTTTTTTTTTGGGTGGGTCGCGGTCGGCGCGCCTCCGCCATCGCCCTAGCGATGACCGGCAGCGTCAGGTCGGCACCGATGATTGCGACGAGTTCACGGCGCTGCACTGCCCAAGCCGCGCAGGCCTCGAGCGTGTGGCGCGCCGTGTCCTCGTCGCAATCGCAGTGGTGGCAGGACGGTGTACTCTCCCTCCTTACGACCCTGTGCAGGTATTTGGCGAAGCTCCCGTGCCCCGTCAACACCTGCACTAGTCGGAAGGAGAGGACCCCGTGCCGCCTTTCCAACCACTGCATCAGCACCGGCCGGAAGGCCTCCACGGTTCGCACCCCGAACCGAGGCCTCTCCAGCCGGACTGCCCAACGGGTAATGACGTCTCGGCGGGCGTCGACGCGCCAGGCGGTGAGATCCCGTAACGAGATCACACCGAACCGACACCCGCCGATACAACTCGGCGAGCATTTCCGCCTCCAGGTCCCACGGGGGAGTCCCGGCCAATAGGCACGCTGCCTCCGTCGCAACCGTGCGGTATCCGCGGATGGCCCTGACCGCCATGACCCTCTGTGGTCGCCACAGAAGGGCCCTAAGTCGGACGGTCAAGGACCCCGCCCACACCGGTGCGCCGTACAGGGCCATCGACCGGATGACCCCCGTGTACAGCCGTCGGCACGTAGCGCTCGGTCCGCCCACGTTCGGCATTAGCCACGATAGGGCGGACGCCGCGCCGACGAGCCGCGGAGCGAGCCTGCGGAAATGCTCCCGGAACCACCATTGCCCGTCGAGCACCAGGCCCAAGTACCTCATATGGGCCCGGATGCTGAGAGGACCGACCCCTGAGGGACGCTGGCCTTGATAGGGTGGGAGGTCGACAACGTCCCTTCCACCCTGTAGCGAAAGCTGCGATGACTTAAGTAGTCATGTATAATGAGAATTAAGTAATGAGGGATCTTGAGGAGATAGAATTTGTAGATTAGGCCTTCATGCCAAACCTTGTCGAATGCTTCCGCTACGTCTAGGAATAATACACCCGTATATCTGTTCATGATAAACTGACTACTTGTGTATTCTACCAAACGGTGAACTTGTTGTACGCAGCTGTGTTTAGCTCGGAAGCCAAACTGTGCGTCGGGAACGAGGTTGTTAGCCTCGGCGAATGTACGTAGTCTACTGAGAACTATTCGTTCATAAATCTTACCTAGACCTTTTAGTAGACTAATCGGGCGGTAACTACTGGGTTCGGTACGGCGCTTGCCGGGTTTGTGGATTCCTATTACCACGGCCTCTTTCCATTGCGCGGGAAAGATGTTATTATTTAGTGCTGCATTGAAGATGCAGCACAACAGGGCTATCAAGTGGGCGGGGAATAATTTAATGACTTTATTCGAGATTCCGTCCGAACTTAGGGCTTTCCTGGTTTTGAGACCCCTGACTAACGATTCGACCTCATCGGTGGTCACTGCTGGGATAGGCTGATCGGGGCTGTCGTTTCCTAACGAGCGCGAGAGAGTGGTACGACGTTCCACTTCGTCGGCGATGAAGCGGTGATTCGCAGCATCGGGGTGTAGTGTACTCGGCGTACACTGAAGCTCCAAGCAGTCGGCCAGGCATTCTGACTTTTCATCGTCCATGAACGCTGGAGGCTGGTTGGGTCTGGTGAGAGGAAGGAGAATGGACACGATGTCTTTTTTGAGTGAGCGGGCAAGCTGCCAAAAAGCTGTGTGAGAGGGCTCTAGCTCCTCGATCATGGCGTCCCATTTGCTCTGTCTCAATTCTTTAATTGCTTGTTTGACCTCCCTCTGGAGTGACCGTAGGCGGGTACGGTTGTCCTCCGTGGGGTAGCAGTCGTAAGCGCGTGTCGCGGCATTTTTCCGTCTCAACAAGTCACGGACGTCGCCTGGCAGGGGTCTCGATCATTCGGCCACAAACCTTTTTATACACTATCGGGGCGCCACATGTTTTGACTCAAATGTAGGTAACGTAAATATCATCAAATATCATTTTGATTTCTATATTTAATAACAAAAATCATATCGCAATCTATTATCATTTTAATCGACATTATTCTTAAAGTGATACATATTTTATTATTATTAATCTATCACGCGCAAGCGAGTACTATATATATTTATATTTTATAGATATTCTCCAGCGTTCCTTTAGACATTCATGCAGACATCAATTATTAAGTAACATGTCTTCATATATGTAAAATCTGTAAATTATACAAAGTTACCTAACACATACTTAAATATGTTACTTAATAAAACGCTAGTTAAATTGGACAAAAATCCTTATTTGGCAATACTGAGCATTAACAAAATTTGAAATAAAATTTTATTTTATTAACATATCGTCGATATGTTGAATCGTCGATATGTTGAATGATTACCTTTGAAAACTAGTGTTAATAGACTTTTATGTTTTTGAAACATGTTGTAACACCATTTAAATGTACAAACCGTCATAATTATTTATTTTCTAAGAGTTGCGTTCAGTACGCAGTGACCTAAAATTGGAGCCATTTCTGACTCCAATTTAAATGTTTCAAATTTTATGCACGTAGTCACCTTCTATGAGTTATTTTTCTATGGTGATATAAGATATTTCTACCGATAAATTTCATAAGAAAACAAATAAATATATTAGTTAAATATAATACTAGCAGATATAGATATATTTATTTCCGGGTATGTAAAAAAGTAAAAATTTGTAAACCAATACTTTTTTAAAGGTAGTTATAATCTCAAACACGACAGTTTAAAAAAACCCCATTTCTAACTAACACTCCAACTCATTCATTTTGTTCTTAAGTTCAAACTAAACAATTCTTAAACTCTAATTAGAGTTGTGACTTGGCAGTATCGCTGTTTTCAACCTCACACATTTTATTCTTTATACATAATAAATTTGCTCGACGTAAGAATATTTTCGCTTGAAAGCTCGTTCAGCTGATGTAGATTACTCAACAATAAGTGTTTTGCCTCGTTATAAAGTTTGTAGAAAAGTTTTGATGGAAAACAATTGTATTAAATTTCTTCTCTAACTAACTTGGGCGTTTTCTAAGAATTTGTTGCGTAATGAACTAACAACTTATTCATATTCGGAGTTATAACTACAGTTAATCATTACTGGTTCCCTAAGTATTTAGTTCACTAATTTAAAGTATATTATAGACTAGTTAGGTTAGGTTAAGTTCTCTAGTAGTAAACCTAGCAAGCCAGCCAGTAACGGTCAGGCAGAAATATGTGTGAAAATCATGAAAAATGGTATAAGACTGCAAAAGAGACAAATCTTAAATTATTAAAATACCTTATGGATTACCGTAATTCGTTTCACACAACTACTGGGTTGTCTCCTGCTCAAATGGTATTCGGTCAAACGTTAAGGACGCGATTAGACTTACTTAATGCAAAGCCCTCGACAACCTCTTCACCGCCTATCTCTAACACTTTTAAAAACAAACAGTTCTTGCAAACTAAAAATCAAGGAGTAATTAAAATTAAGTATCTAAAGAAAAATGATGTTGTCCTTTATAAGAAATTTGTAAATGGTACTAAGTTTACTTGGGGTCATAATAAGAAAAATAGGAAGAGTTGTTTATCTAGTACAAGATCAGGCTAACTGACAAATTTACAAAAGGCATATAAATCAGTTGATGGTGTAAAAGGCATAGAAGACGGTCATCAATATGATGAACAAGTTTCAAATGCGAACGGGTCTAAGTTATCCTCTCCGCCATCACCACAGCCATCGTTGTCGCCTCCATCGTCACCATTACGTGCACCACCGGATCCAGTGCTAACGGAACCCTCCACCATAATAAGCTCGCCAGGCCTCTCAAGGACTCGCAGTTCTCCATCTCAGATAATTCCACATAGTTTACCTAAACGAAGAATGGAATTTTAAGACTTGAACACATCCTCGCTGAGAAGAGAGGACGAGAGAAGGGATAATGCTGATATAGATATACATCAGAGGCGAAACGAGACGGAAACTCATTCTCACAGTGTTCAAGAAGGGTCAGCAGAGAAAGACTCAGCACTGAAGACGAGTTTGAGGAGGCGGAAACTGATCCAAAGACCCAAGAGGTATCACAAATTAATGATATGATTCCACCTAAAAGATTCTTACGTAATCAACCAAAGGTCTGCTATAGAAAATATTTTTAAAACTGATTTAGGTATATACATATATAGTAAATGGTACGATTTTTTAACTATTTTCAACTTATTGTAACTATTTTCAATAGGGGGAGAATGTATATGTGTAGTGGCGCACCCCTCCCCGCACCCCTCAATGTACATGCGATGTAACACGTGCATCATTAACAGTGCATAACTAGCAAGCGATCGTTTAAGTTGTATTCCCAATATCTAACACCTGTATTTTCTTACATTTATCAACGTTTTCTTTCGAAATGTGTGCAATATTGTTTTTATACTGCAAGAAAATCTGTTCAGCAATCTCACCTTTCGAGGAGAAGAGATTTTTTTTTGTGGTAGGCGATGTTCAGATCACACACCGCCCAATCTGTCACGGACGACTGATGGGCGCCTTGCTGCCCCATAACCGCCTCCCCATCGAAATTGGGCCGACCACTGGTACCGATTCTTATTACCCGTGGCTGGCCTGACGGATTACCCTTTCGGATCCCGTCTGCCTCGACGCCCCGGCAACAAGACAGTGTTGATGGAGCGTCGCCCTCACACAGTCGGCCTTTCTACGGGTGGAAAACTAATCTCCGATCCGCCCATCCACGACCTCGGCTAGAGCGACGTCAGGTCGGTACCGATGATTGCGAAGAGACAATCAGAGAGAGCCGTGTCCTCGTCGCAATCGCAGCGGTAGCAGGACGGTGTCCTCTCCCTCTTTGCGACCTTGTGCAGGTACTTGCCGAAGTAATCATGCCCCAACAAGACTTAGATTTTTTTGAAAATAAAGGTAATAGTAAACTAAAGTAGTATTATCGGCAGAACTACAAAAAGGGAATAGGAATTAAATTACTAAATTTAACAAAAACAACAAGCAGAGCATGTGAAACAAAACCATTTAATACAGTGATTACTGCGAATTGAAAAATGGAAATTATATTCAACTTCTCATAAATTGAATATATTTTATTTCTCTATTAGAGTAATTCTAATAAATTGAGTTTGGTCGTATTTGAATAAAGCAAATCATTTTCGAGTATGAAACTGATCTAAATTGAATTCTCGCATCGAGTGCCGCGGCACCCTCAAAAAGTAATAACCCTTTTAAAACTCCTCAAAAATGCGTTTTCTAATAAAGGCATTCAAACTAAGTTTAATAAGATACAAATCGAATTCCTACCGTAAGGGCCAGCCGTCATCATTTACCATTATTCAAAAAGAATAAAAAAAGTGAAGAATTTTTTAGCTAGAAATATTCAAATATTTTTCTTCGCTCGGTGAAAAATACGACTTTATTTATACCTCTAGGGAGCTTTCATATTTTGTTGTTGAGGGTTGACACTGATGAAATACTAAGTGAAAAGATTTACTCTAAGTTCTTTTATTTTTTACCCACAGTAAGGTATAATTTTATCTGTTGGACGCCCAGTTTGGGTTTAGGAGGGGTCGTTCGACGATCGCGGCTCTGTTGCGCCTGAGGGCCGTGGCGACTGAGACCGTCACCGGTGGGGGAGTGCTGTTGGCGGTGTCCCTAGACATCGCCAACGCATTCAATAGTCTGCCATTCAGCTGCATCAGGGAGGCGCTCCGGTATCACGGAGTGCCAGCTTACCTGAGGCGGCTAGTGGCAGACTATTTGGTGGGGCGCAGCGTCCTCTGTACCAACCGAGCAGGGGACGTTGTGCGAACGCCCATGACGTGCGGTGTCCCACAGGGGTCAGTCCTCGGACCCACCCTGTGGAACATCGGCTACGACTGGGCGTTGCGGGGGAGCCTCCCGCCCGGGCTGGGCGTGATTTGTTACGCCAACGACACGCTCGTCACAGCCCGCGGTGGGACGCTAGAAGAGGCAGTAAGCCTGGCGACCTATGGCACCGAAGAGGTTGTCAGGCGGATCGAGGCGCTGGGGTTGAGGGTCGCCCTGGACAAGACGGAGGCCCTCTTGTTCCATGGGCGCCTTATGAGCCCTCCCATCGGCGTCTCGATCACCGTCCACTCGGTTGGCATCAGCATCCGGGCCCATATGAGGTACTTGGGCCTGGTGCTCGACGGGCAATGGTAGTTCCGGGAGCATTTCCGCAGGCTCGCTCCACCGCTCGTCGGCGCGGCGTCCGCCCTATCGTGGCTTATGCCGAACGTGGGCGGACCGAGCGCTACGTGCCGACGGCTGTACACGGGGGTCATCAGGTCGATGGCCCTGTACGGTGCACCGGTGTGGGCGGGGTCCTTGACCTCCAACTTAGGGCCCTTCTGTGGCGACCACAGAGGGTCATGGCGGTCAGGGCCATCCGCGGATACTGCACGGTGGCGACGGAGGCAGCGTGCCTATTGGCCGGGTCTCCCCCGTGGGGCCTGGAGGCGGAGGTGCTCGCCGGATTGTATCGGCGGGTGACGGGGGTACGAGCGGAGGGCGGTGAGATCTCGTTAAGGGAGCTCACTGCCTGGCGCGTCGACGCTCGCCAAGACGTCATTGCCCGTTGGGCAGTCCGGCTGGAGAGGCCTCGGTTCGGGGTACGAACCGTGGAGGCCTTCCGGCCGGTGCTGATGCAGTGGTTGGAAAGGCGGCACGGGGTGCTCTCCTTCCAACTAGTGCAGGTGTTGACGGGGCATGGGAGCTTCGCCAAATACCTGCACAGGGTCGTAAGGAGGGAGAGTACACCATCCTGCCACCACTGCGATTGCGACGAGGACACGGCGCGCCACACGCTCGAGGCCTGCGCGGCTTTGGCAGTGCAGCGCCGTGAACTCGTCGCAATCATCGGTGCCGACCTGACGCTGCCGGCCATCGCTAGGGCGATGGTCGACAGCGTCGGGAATTGAGACGTGGTTGCAGCCTTCTGCGAGACAGTGATCTCGCAGAAGGAGGCGGCGGATCGTCTGCGCGCGAGGAGCGCAGCCTCGATGAGGAGATCCACCGCCGGCGACTGGGGCGGCGCAGGCGCAACTACTTGCGCCTCATGCCGCCCTAGCCGAGACCGCGGGTGACGTGACCGGGGATTAGTCCGTCACCCGCCGAGAGGCCGGCCGCGTGAGGAAAGACCGACGTTCTCCCCGAGGGGGGGGACGTCGGTCGATGGGAGGGTACCCCACGTAGGGGGTATTCCGTCGGGCCGACCACTGACGACAAGTAAACCTGCTCCGGTGGTCGGCCCAACGACGAAGGCGACGTGGTTTTCGGGTGGGTTGCGGGAGTTGCGTGCTTAAGCCCCTCTGTCGCCCCGGACGGAGTGGTGCGGAGGCGCGCCGACCTAAGCCCACCCACAAAAAAAAACAAAAGGTATAATTTTACTCACTTCTATTGCGCTATACATTTTACTATATCCGATAAGAATTGAAACTATAATGGTCGCTAATATTTACGTGATTATGGTTAAGGAGATTATTACCATCTATTTTATTTTGCGGCACTGTTGCAAGCGCCATGATCACTGAAGAACTGAATTAGCTGCGGATAGATAGTAAATTTGCAGCCAGACGTTTCTGTCTACCCGCTTGCCCGATTATTACGCGCGGTCATATTACTGTAAACAGTGGTCTCACCATAGTCTCGATCACGATACCATAACCATAATCACGTGAATTACTATATCAGTATCTAAACAAATAAAATTGAAGTGTCTGTTTGTAATGTCAAATGAATAGTCTTTTTATGCTCATTAGGTTATTTGCACGATGCTTATGCCAAAAACTAATATAAAAATGTTTTGATGTCTATTCCGGATAATCTTCAAAACAGCTGGATCGGTTTTGATAATAATTTACTACCAGGTAGTTGTCTATGTAGGAGTACCTAGGCTATTCTTCCTCTCAGACAACTATAAAATTTTAAAACTCGAACGCGAGGCCGAATCATAGCAAATAGATATTGCATTTAAAATGCAGGCCCAAAGCGCCTGAAATCAATACACAGCGAGGGTAGGTCACTAGCTATTAATAAAATAAATAACGCCATAAAAGTAGAAAAGTTACATACAACTTAAATTTGAAGGAAAGATCGTATAATGGATCGGAGAATAATCTCTAATCCCTTAATACGATGTTTCCTTCCTAACCATAAAAAAATCCTCAAAATTAATATCCTAAGTATCTTTGTGTCTAAACCCTTTATACTAAATAAGTATGCACTATAAATACATACATATTTAATATGACACGTATGAAATAATAAATTACATAACCCCGCGAAAAAAAAACACATGCAAATACGCACAATGTTGCCAGTACATCCTAAATAAATATGGTAAATTTTATAATTATGTTTTGTTTGAATTATAATAAACGGTAAAATACCCAGAAAACAGATTGCAAATATTAAAGCATGTATCGTATTTTCTAAGCTTTATTTGAAGGATAATATAATGATAATAAATTACCATTCACAAAAAGATTGCCTGCCATGATGTTAATTAAAAAGGGTTTCTACGGCAATATGATTAACGATAGCTATAAGTGAGCTGAGTCAAAGAATTCTAATTATATAAAATGTTCGAAATACGATATTCTACACTGGTTCAATAAAATTTTGATATGCAGCAGTTTCAAAATGGATTTATTTTTTCTTTAACAATACACAAAAACTAACATCATTACCCTACTCCTATTCCAATTACCTGGGGTCGACGCAATATGTATCCACCTCGATCGTACATAATGCAAGTAACTATTGGCAGTTGTTTTATGAGCAGCCGTCTGCCTGACATCAAATCTCCTTCGGAATGCCAGTGCTGCGAAGCAAAAAGTGGTAGGAGCACACTGTCGACAGTCAACTGTCTACATCCGCGGGCCGGTCCGTCCTGAGCAATACCTCGCTCTCGCAGAAAATCGACATCCAAGTAGTAACAATTTAATTAAAACTACTTTTAGGGATTTTATCACGTTTGTATTTGATTTTTGACTGCCCGACGTTTCGAACACTTTGTCACGGGCGGACTGCGGACAGTTAAAATTCAAATACAAATGCAATAAAATCCCTAAAGTAGTTTTATTTAAAATGTGTAAACATCAGAAATCATTAGTAGCAATTTGTTATTGCTCTCCGTTCGGTGAGTGAGAGAGTCGAAAGCCTAACTTTCTGAGGGTGTTTGCGTGTGGTATGCTTTGGTGATGTCTTTAGTTTCACCGAACCTCATTATATGCATTCACACTTTCTTCACGATAGGTAGCGGCCAAGCAAGATCTATGAGCGGCAGTGTTACTTACCATCAGTATTGTTTGTTTACTCGCCATCAACAGCAATAAGAAAACCAGCAAATATATGGATGGATGATAATCGTGGTAACGATTTCAAAATAAAATATATAATCTACTATATTAATTCACAAATAAAGGTCGCGGCAAAATAATTTTCGTATACAACTAGTTTATAATAGGTGAAACTGTTGTACAAGAGTTAAAATAAACAATGGCCGATGAGTTTAATAAAAAAAGGAAAAGTAGTAATATAAAAACTATAACATAAATATCCATTTTCCAAGTAAAAATTAATAAATATCATTTTCAGAATGTATTTCACCGTCCAAGATTACCTTGCAAATATCTATCAAGTAGCTTGTAGTAAAACTGTAACTGGGGTCTCGTTTTTGAATGAAAGACAAAGATTTATTATGTAAATACTTTGCGACCTATTTTCAGTAACCGCCCACGTTTATTAGGATCTATTTACTGTGTTATTTATAATATTAATAATGCGCCTACATACATGTTACCCTTTGACTTTAAACTACACGCGTGATTGAAATAAACTTACAAAATAGTTTTTGATGTTTCCGCGAGCATTACACATCTATACCAATAAATAAAATTGGAGTGTCTGTTTGTAATGTTAAAATAATAAGCTTTTTTCATGCTCACGCGGTTATTTGCACTATACACATGCCTAAAAATCACTTTATATTGTTTTATCTGTCTGTCTGTTTGTTCCGGGTAATCTTCAAAACGCTGTAATAAAAATAAAGCTATAATATGAGGGAGTAAACTAGGCTATATTTTACCCGGTACTTCCACGGGAACGGGAACTACGCGGGTAAAACGACTAAAACCGAAGCGAAGCGAGGGCGGGTTGCTAGTTTTAAATAAAACTACTTTATGGATTTTATCGCGTTTGTATTTTATTTTTGATTGCCCGACGTTTCGAGCACTTAGCAAAATAATTTTATTTATAAACTTACAAATATTAAATTAAGTATTCGTATATTATATCCGCTACATTTAACTCACTAATGAAAACCACCAAATTAATAACCACCATGTAGTAGACATGGTGGTTATTAATTTTTTGTTGATAGCATTTCAATAGGTGTGAATTTCAATTCATCATCATCATTTCAGCCTATCGTCGTCCACCGCTGAACGTAGGCCTCCCTCATGCTACGGCCACAAAGTGCGGTCCTGTGCTGTCTGCATCCAACGACGCCCAGCAACTTTCACCAGGTCGTCGGTCCACCTGGTGGGGGGGCGTTCTACACTGCGTCGTCCGATACGTGGTCGCCACTGGAGAACCTTTCTTCCGCAGCGGTTGTCGGTTCGTCGAGTGATGTGACCTGCCCATTGCCACTTCAGTGTGCTAATTCTTCGTGCTATGTCGGTTACATCCGTTCTTCTGCGGATTTCTGTATTCCGGATTCTATCTCGCAGAGAAATCCCGAGCATAGCACGCACATTGAACAACTTTGAGGCTTGTTATGAGGCCTATATTTAGGGACCACGTTTCCGTGCGGTAAGTCATCACTGGTAACACACACTGGTCGTAGACCTGTGTTTTCAGACACTGAGATATGTTGGACGAGAAGATCCTCTTAAGTTTCCCAAACGTTGCCCAACTGATTTGGACTTTCAATTAAGAGAAGGAAAATTCGAAATAAAACCCTATTTCAACACATCTGATCAACGTGGTATAATAGGTGAAATTCCTTCTCATAAAAGAGGAAGCCTGAGCCCAACAATGAGACAAATGTGGACTGAGATGATGAGATTTGAGAGAAAATCATTATGGAACCATATGGGACCAAATCCTCCTCTGAATTACAATCTAGCAACAAATGAGAATCATCAATCTATTCGTAATTGGCGGAATGATAGTGTATAATACATATAAAAACAAAAACCTACAGACTTGGTTCTTGTATAATAGTAAATTTTGTTACTGGTTGTGATAAATCGAACCTTATAATACAAAATTTCTCGAAATCTTAGCTGTCTTGTACAGTGTATTGTCATCATTTTCTTTCACGGGATCATTGCAAGTGACGTTTAAAGATCATAAGCAGATAGCATCACTGCTGGAAAAGGAAAACTTGAAATATCAACTATACCACCACTAGCCTTTTTTTTTATTACGGTGGAGTATTGAGGCTTGTGTAACGCATCTAAATACCTAGGCTGACAACAAACTTTTCTCAGTATTTGAATTATTCTTAAATTTTACAATTAATCATTTTTAAACGAAGTTAGGTTATTACTCAAATTAAAACTCTAATTTTTAATTTTATATCAATTAAGAACTTTTAATTAACTACTTTTTAGTTAAAATATTTAAGTACTAAAATGTTAATTATCTAGTTGCTTTAATATTTCAAACGTACTTAATTATTTTATTCATTAAAACGGGAATACCTTTAAACACGACTAATCACTTTGATAACATTTAACCCAGCATTACTTACATTTGATGAATGAAAAAAAAAATAATAAGTATATAAATTTTCGTATTTAATACATTTTTAATTTTGTTTTCAGTTTGCATTTTTGCTCGTCATTATCATCTCGGCTCGTCCTCCTACTGGGCTGAAGTCTTCTCCACTACAGGAGTGAAATAGACCTGCTATACGCTGATTAGATAGTAGTTTCCCTACTCTTGCATAAATGTGATATGCATATTATCTCTTAGTTGTCTTTTACGACACTCACGGACAAGACTAGTTGTGATTCATCCTTACTAATATTATAAACTAGCAGCGCTCTGCGGTTTCACCCGCAGTTCCTTTTCCCGTAGGAATATCGGAATAAATTATAGCCTATGTGTTATTCTGATATGTAAGCTATATTATTGTAAAGTTTCATCAAAATCTATTTAGTAGTTTTTGCGTGAAAGAGCAACAAACATCTTCTCATACTCACAAACTTTCACATTTATAACATTAAGTTTTTTTTTTGTGGGTGGGTTGCGGTCGGCGCGCTCCTCGCACCACTCCGTCCGGGGCGACAGAGGGGCGTAAGCATGCACTCCCGCAACCCACCCACGATGCACGTCGCCTTCGTCGTTGGGCCGACCACCGGAGGAGGGTGACTTGACGTCAGTGGTTGGCCCGACGGAATACCCCCTATTTGGGGTACCCTCCCATCGACCGACGTCCCCCCTCGGGGAGGACGTTGGTCTTTCCTCACGCATAATATTAAGTATAAGGATGCGAAAGTAAGTTTGTTTGTTTGTTTGTTACGCTTTCACGCTTAAACAACCTAACCGATTAAAAAATCCTTTCACCTATGTAAAGCTATAATGTCAGGGAGTAACATAGGCTATATTTTATCCCAGTATTCCCACGGGAGCGGTAACTACGTGGGTAAGGCGACTGAAACCGAAGCGAAGCGAGGGCGAGTTGCTCGTAGGATATAAATCTGGATTTTTTATTGCTAGTAATTAATATTATATCAATAAATGAATCAATCTTTAATATTTAAGTATTCCTAGATTAAGTATGAAGACCTGTACTATAAAAATTACATTTCACAAGTCAAATATCTTAATGCCACTGTGTCCGGGTAAGGGTCAACTATAGTTGACCTTCTCGCCTGGTTTTGTTCCAAGATTGTTTCTCTGTGCAGATAACAAATCTGCAGCATCCCTTAGCTACCTTTTAAGATATACACGTAGAGGAATTCAAGTTAATGTATTTGTAATAAATAGATATTGTTTCAAAAGAATTACAGCATTAAAAAACCATTGTCATAATTATTAACCATTAGAATTTTATAAAAAATTAAGTACATAAGAATATCAAATAGATATCAAATAATTATATTTACACAAAAGTGGTATTCTTATTATTACTACATAAACCGTTTTTAGTGGCAGGCTATGGCGTCTCCTGGCGGGCGACTGCACAATCTGCCAAGTGTGTACCTTTTTTTAGTGCTATATATCCAAGTGGATCATCAGTGGCCCGTCAAAGCAACAATACGAAGAATCGACGCCGGACTATCTGAATGCAGTTATATGTAAACCTTATGAGATAAATAATTAAACATTATAAAATAAATTAATATTTCTGAAGTCAACTTCCAATTTTCTTTTTAAATTAGTTTCTACTTTTTAAACTAACACGAAACAAGAGCGGGGAACCTCATTAAATGAAACCCTATCATAGGTATAAATAACTTTAATTGCCTCAAAATGTTAACTAAATTCAAAATTATGTCCTAATTATGTATTTAGAACTAAAGTTTAAGTGTCCAACTTTAACCATTAACCTTTATTATATCACGAAACTTAAAACCCAACAAGGCTTTCAGTGGTTTCTTTATTGTTCACGTTTGCTAGCACTAGGCAAGTGGGCAGAGAATTTTCATGAGCATTACTTGTTTTATTAAATAGTTTAAAGCGTTATAATCCTATCAGAAAGGTAAAATTAAAACGTCCACCAGCACCCTGGATCTCAGAAGACATCCGTAAGGCAATGAAGCACAGAGACCGAGCATATCGAAAATATAGAGGTGATCGGTGCCCAGAACTATGGTCTGAGTATAAGGCTACAAGGAATCGGTGTAATCAGATGATTCGTAATGCTAAACGCCGCCATATTCTTGACAATATTAGTTCTTCTTCCGCTGCTAATGCCTGGAAGTTTCTAGGGACTCTAGGCATCGGTAAGCACTGTCATTCAGATTCTCAGGTGACAGTGGGTTTGGATGACATCAATCAGCACTTTTCTTTCTCTATCCCGTTGGACCACAAAACCAAAAGTCACACTTTAGATTATCTAAAGCAGTTACCTCAGTCTAACATCTATCCGTACAATTTTTCTCCAGTTGCGTTGGAAGAAATCAAAAAAATAATCCTATCAATTAAGTCTAATGCTGTGGGATGTGATTACGTAAGTCGTCGCATGATCACAGCAATATTGGACCACCTTCTTCCTGTTATTTCACATATTATTAACTTTTCTCTTGAATCTGGCTGTTTCCCATCATTATGGCGTAAGGCTTATGTAATACCTTTGCCTAAAATTTCTAATCCTTCTCTTCCTAATCACTTCCGTCCTATATCTATTCTTCCCTCTCTTTCTAAGGTTCTAGAGGCTTGCGTGCATAAGCAATTATTGGATTTCATTTTCAAAAATAATCTCTTATGTCAATTCCAGTCCGGCTTCCGACCAGGCCACAGCACAACATCCGCTATCCTAAAAGTGACTGGCGATATTAGAGCTGGTATGGAGAAAACCAATGTGACGGTTCTAGTCTTAATAGATTTCTCTAACGCCTTCAATACCGTCAATCACGATATCCTTCTAGCCATCTTATCTCACTTCCTGATCTCACCCAACGCACTGGAATGGTTCTCTTCTTATCTTCAGGGGCGTCAGCAGTGTGTCCGCATCGAAGACAGCTTTTCGAATTGGTGCGACCTCAGCGCTGGCGTCCCTCAGGGCGGTATTCTCTCTCCTTTGTTATTTTCTATCTTTATTAATCTCATTACTTAAAATCTTCAGTGTTCGTATCATCTTTATGCCGATGACTTGCAGCTTTACTGTCAAGCGAGTGTGGAGGATATGCCGTCAGCAATTGCCAAAATCAATACAGACCTTGACAGCATAAAAAGTTGGTGTTGCCAGTTCGGGTTGACGGGGAACCCTACCAAGTGTCAGGCAATAATTGTGGGTAGTCAGCGTATGATAGGCCGAGTAGACGTCAAATCTCTCCCCTCTATATTGTACGACGGCTCTATTGTACCGCTGTCCCCTGACGTAAAAGACCTTGGCTTATATATCGACTCCACTCTCAATTGAAGAACTCAAGTAACCAGAGTAAGTCAGCGAGTCACCTGTAGCTTACGTGCTCTCAATCGGTTGAGACATTTTCTACCGGTTAAAACTAAAACGACGCTTGTCCAAACTTTAATTTTTCCTCTAATTGACTATGGTGATGTGTGTTATTTTGACCTGAATGCAGATCTTCTTAATAAACTAGACCGTCTTCTCAATAACTGCATTCGATTCATATATAATCTTCGCAAGTATGATCATATTTCTGCTTATCGTTCTCAATTAAATTTTCTAACTATTCGACAACGCCGTAGTTTGCGTGTCCTTACTTTTCTATATTATATCCTCAACTCTCCTAATTCTCCTAATTACTTGTCTTGTTTCTTTCAATACCTCTCTACTAATCATGACAGAAACCTTCGCTCCTCCAAAAACTTGCTCTTACTTTGTCCATCTCATCACTCTGATCGTGTGCATTCCTCTTTCGTTGTCCAGGCGGTTCTCCTCTGGAACTCACTACCTCTCGGTATCAGGATGGCAACTAGTCGTCAAACATTTAAGAAGAGCGTTCGACTCCATCTCTTAAACGAGTTGGCAGAATCATCACAACTGATATAATGTCCTTATAATTATGTATATATACTGTGTATGTATATATTTATATATCTTAATATATATCATATCTATCTTTGTATTTGGGTATGTATGTATCTTTGGTATGTATTATATATTTTCGTATATACCTATTTATCTATGTAAAATATATTTTCTTTTTCATTTTACAATAATATAGCTATCTCGGAACATGCACCTACCTTTTTTTCGTCTCTGCATCACCTATGGTTGACTGGTAGAGAATGCCTTTGGCATTAAGTCCGCCATTGCATTGTTGCATGAAGTTTAATAAATAAATAAATAAATAAAATAAATAATGTTAGTCATCCACATCGTTTAACTTATTAAAATACAATTAAAACACGAGTTTTATTCTTTTCTAGCAACCCGCCCTCGCTTCGCTTCGATTATAGGTTATAGTCGTTTTACCCGCGTAGTTCCCGTTCCCGTGGGAATACCGGAATAAAATATAGCCTAGTTTACGCCCTGATATTATAGCTTTCCATTGGTGAAAGAGTTTTTGAAATCGGTCCAGCCGTTTTGAAGATTACCCGGAACAAACAGACAGACAGACAGACAGACAGACAAAAATTTTTTAATTGCTATTTTAGGCGTAGGTGTCGTGCAAATAACCGTGTGAGCATGAAAAAAGCCTAGTATTTTGACATTACAAACAGACACTCCAATTTTATTTATTGGTATAGATTTTAAAGCAAATAAAATACGAACTTTATTTGCTTAAAAATAATAAAAAAGTTACTTATATATTTTACTAGCTACCCGCCCTCGCTTCGCTTCGGTTTCAGTCTCCTTTATCCGCTTGGTTGGCGTTCCCGTGGGGATACCGGGATAAAATATAGCTTATATTACTCCCTGATATTATAGCTACCCATTGGTCAAGGAATTTTTGAAATCGATTGGTGATTTCATCGTGAAAGCGTAACAAACAAACAAACTTACTTTCGCATCTATACCAATAAATAAAATTGGAGTGTCTGTTTGTAATGTTAAAATAATAGGCTTTTTTCATGCTCACACGGTTATTTGCACGACACCTATGCCTAAAATAGCAATTAAAAAATTTTTGTCTGTCTGTCTGTCTGTCTGTTTGTTCCAGGTAATCTTCAAAACGGCTGGACCGATTTCAAAAATTCTTTCACCAATGGAAAGCTATAATATCAGAGCGTAAACTAGGCTATATTTTATCCCGGTATTCCCACGGGAACAGGAACTACGCGGGTAAAACGATTATAACCTATAACCGAAGCGAAGCGAGGGCGGGTTGCTAGTTTATAATATCAGTAAAGATTAGCGCGCGGTGACACCTGCATTGCGGTGGCTATTACGAGTTATAACAACCCTTAAATTGCTACAGGAAATACTAAAAGACGACTAAGAGTTTCACATAATCCTCCATCTGATGGCGTCTGGTCAATAATTACATTCCCAAGTACCACTGACGTCAAGCAGGCGGCCGATCATAAAATCATTGCTAAAACTTTTGCTATATGTATGTATGAAGAGCACAACAGATCGTAGAGCAAAGCACATAATGTGTCGAGCCCAAGTAATTTGGATATGAACAGAGTGATGATGATCGCCGGTAGACGAGCATAGCCAAGTTGCTACCTACTATGGTTTTAAATCCCAGCTCTCTAGCTCACCAAATAAGGCACGTTAGTAAAATGTTACTACATAAATATTGATTTTCTGGGAAAGTGTACTACTCCGAATGAGCCTACCACTTGAGGCTGTAGACGAAAAATTAGCAACAGCATGGCTCTACCACTAACAAAATTAATAAAAATATGTCATCGTAATTATAATTACTATTATCCGCGTGACGGAGTGGGAATACAGTTCACTCCTGCATTTGATGCGGGTAGGATCGTAAAATAGAAGTAATAACATATGTACAAGAGAAGGAAAACTCTAAAAAAATAATAACAACCCGTCTGAACAGCGTGGTATAATAGGTCAATGTCCTTTCCAATGTAGAGGAGGCTCGAGTCCAGCAGTGGGAGATATATGAATTGAGATTATGATGATATAAGATGATGAAAAAGTAAAATACTATTATTACATTAGTACTATTATTACATTACCACTAATTTCAGCATGTTATGCTCAGAATACCCGAATAGTTCCAAAACCCCCATCATGCAACTTAAAGCATTGTTTGCAAAATAGTAACGATAAATTGGACATTAAGAAAAACTTCGCTAATTCAGGCAGTTTATTTACCAGATATTTTCTTTGTTATTTCTTGGACATCTCTCTGGGTATCTCTAATTTCCTCTAATCTACAAGTCTTGGACATTATAGGTACTCATTAATCTATTACGGATATCTTGTCTGAATAAATGTTCTTACCGCTTGTTTTAGCTAGCTAGTTTTACCTTTTGCCGTCGTTTATTGAGTTAAATTCGCAGTGTCGACTAAAGAGTTTTAGCATTATTATAATAGTTCAGTTGTTTCTACATCGTCATCAACCTTCCTTTTTAATAATATTTTATGTCTCATGTAGAAAAAACCCGTGTTAATATTTAACTACTTTTAACTAAAAACTAAAAAAGAATGCAATATTTAAGTATTTTTTATGGGTTTATAACTAGTATTAATGCCATTATATATTGGCGATTTGAACTTTAATTTGAAATTTTGTATCAAATAAGTAGTATAAGAAAGAAAGAAAGAAAGAAAGAATAGTTTATTGATACATTTCGTTAACATAATTATGCAAACTATAATCAAAGGATATACAACGTGTGTTTGAAATGTATCAACCAGGAGTCCATTTCAGCATATGCCAGGTACAAAGTCCTGGCGCTGATATAAAGCCGTACTTTGTAAGTTTCTAATAAGCTGGTACCTTTTTAAGAGAAACAAGCATTTTTAATTCATCTCGTTTTGGAGTGATTATACT
Organism: Lymantria dispar; assembly: GCA_032191425.1. Lineage (NCBI taxonomy): Eukaryota > Metazoa > Arthropoda > Insecta > Lepidoptera > Erebidae > Lymantria > Lymantria dispar. The sequence continues at coordinate 22,195,555 of CM063454.1, read as the reverse complement.
GATACAAAACTATACTATTGCCATTAAAAAATATATTATAATTTCTATGCGTAAACATTACTCAATTTGTTTGTCTAGTAATCATGTGGGCAAATGCTCGAAGTTAAATTTGGCAAGATCAGTATAAAAATAAAATACATTTCTATAGTATTTTTCATCACATATCTTAAACGTAAATGAAGAACAGTAAAAACATCTCAGCAAACGATCACGGCTTCATCATCATCATCATCATCGCAACCCACAAACGTTCCACTGTTGGGCTAAGGTCTCCTCCACAATGGCAGAGAAATTGACGTGCTGGTCATTTCAAGTTTTCCTTCTCTTGCAAAGATGTTATGTGCATATTATATCCCATAATCGTCTCCATATTATATCCACGGGCATGATAGGGAGTGGTGAATTGCATTCTTACTCCGTCACCACACAGAAAGTGAGTTCTGTATCACGGCTTATAAAACAATTTTTTTTTTAATAACTTTCTGTATATATCAGCCTCAGCGTCATAAAATCTCCCTTGGTCAGAACGATCGAAAGAGAAAAAAATCTTCTCAAACAATATGATGCTCAGCAAACGGAATGGTATCATATTCCTATGTATTTCGATGCATTTTCATATTTATTTTTATATATTTAGAAAATTTTATAATTTGAAGAAATATTTGCAGAAAATATTCCCTACATGGTTCACTATAAAGGAACTAGAAAATTCTTTAATAAGTGGCACTACTTCAGTATATCAACATTAGTACCAAAGTGCACTTTATATACTGCTGTTTACTTGAATGTGTCTTTTACAGACTAAGAGGTACGACATTTTTACGACAGGTATATCAAGTTAGTGCTTTGTCAAGTTAGAAAATTCTAATAATATGTTATAGGTCAGTATTGCAAGCGTAATTGAAGAATAATTGTTATTTTAAAAACACTTTATATATTGTGACTGTACTGTTTTCTAACTATAACAATGGTAAATAATAGTACCCACTTAGAATAATAACGTATAGAAGGTAAGTTCACGCACAAAAAGTGAGGCATTTCAATTGGAGCCTAATGGAGCTTACACCGGAACCGTTCCGTAATGTACAAGTTGTACTGCACGAACGTACGCAACTCTTAAAAAATAAATAGGTAATTATGACGGTTTGTGCATTCAAATGGTGTCACAACACATTTGAAAAATTTAAAAAGACTAGCAATCCGCCCTCGCTTCGCTTCGGATTCAGTCGCTTTACCCGCGGCGTAGTTCCCATTCCTGCGGGAATACCGGGATAAAATATAGCCTATGTTACTCCCTGATATTATAGCTTTCCATTGGTGAAAGAATTTTTGAAATCGGTTCGGTGGTTTAAGCGTGAAAGCGTTACAAACAAACAAACATCCTTACTTTCGCATTTATAATATTAGTATGGATCATTAACATTACTTTTAAAGGTAATTCGACGATTTATGTTAATAAAAACAAAATTTGATTTCATAATTTGTATAGTGGTTTGCGTGTGTACGTGTGTAATCGTCTGCGCGCCATTAGTATTTTATATATTTTAAAACATCTTCACCATAACTTTTATACTTTTTTTTATAAGTATAGGTGTATAAACTATGTATATCGTTTAGTAATTTGCAATAAATACCTATACATATATCAACGCTACCTTACTCTGAAAATAAACTGATCGCAATAAACATCCGAAAAAGGCATCCAGAGCACAATTATTGGATATAATGGTCCGTAACAGATTTACGACTATATCAGTCTCTCACATGTAGGCAAACCATTCAGAAGCTATAGATAAAATGACCCAAAGAGGATTTACCGAATAAATTAAACATTATGTATAATTTAAGGACAAATCTTGACAGGCCAATACATGGAATTGTTATTGAAAGTATCCAAGTCGGAAAATATGACCTAAGTTGTCATTTTCATAATAAATTCTGTAATATATGTGGGTATGTTACTAGCTATCGTCTATTGTAATTTTGTTACATAATAAAAAGAAAATAAATATACGAAACTGTGTGGCGACAGAGTAAGAATACAATTCACACCTATCTTGCTCGTAGATGTCGTAAAAGATGACTAATGGATATAATTAGCATATAACATATCTGCAAGAGAAGGAAAACTCAAAACAAAACCCTATTCTAACACGATTAACCAGCGTGGAATAGTAGGTTAAATCTCCTCCCATTATGGAGGAGACTTGAGCCCAACAGTGGGACATATATAGGCTGAGATGATGATGATGAAAATACGAAACAAGTCAGCAACAATTCGTACAGATATTATATGATCATAGGTTACTGTTTTTCAATATAGGCTAACTTTTTATATGGGTATAAGTTACCGTTTGTTGTTGCGTGCGTGCATACAAACGCGCGTGCGTGTGTTCGTGTGCCTGTACGTGTTCATGCGTGCATGCGTTAAGTGCGCGCGTAAGTTCGTCTGTGCATGCGAGATATAATTGAATCAAAATCGAATTTAATTAAAATTACATTTTAGCATTACTTCAAAAACCAATTGGGCTTAAATTTGATACGTCGAATGCTCAATCTTAACATTATTAAGTATTACTCAACGTTTTTTGAGAGATTTATGTTTGATGATATAATAAGCTACACACGTAGGCGCTATTATTGATTACCAGTGACTCAATATACGCAATTCTGTACGAATTTAAAATGATATTAAGTTTGAATTCCTTGAAATCGATTACATCGTGACACGCCAGTTTCAAAGGCATTATTGTTGTCATTTATGATTTTCTTTGCATTTTCTAATGAAATGGGTTTAGGCTTTATCGAATGGGCTCAAGTTCTATAACCTACATAGGAAAGTTTCTTGTTTTTTTTATATATAGATTGAAGATTCACTCTATTTTCTAACCTTTGGCATACTGAGAATACACAATATTAGCACAAGGACGTATCACTGAGTGTCTCCTAAAATCACTGCGAAAAAGGCGAAATTCAAAAGGGAAAACCTATACTGACCCATCAGCCAACAAAGTGAAATAGAACAACTCGATCATCAATATATACAGAACGTGCTCAGCAGTAGATATGCGTTACTTGAAGTATATTGAAATTCTATATCCACTTTGCTTTCTCTATAATCCCGCATCTTTATCTCAAGAAGAGCCGGCAGGGGTGTTATAGATTCGTATTTCACTTGCGTAACTGTTTTATGCTTTTAGACTTTTGCCTAATGAGGCACTATCTTTTTCTTTTCACGATTGATGTATCATAGGATTAGTGTATTAGCTTTTAATCTTCTGGAAATAATATATAGGTATATATTTGACGGCGGGAGCGGTAAACCTTCATTTCCCAGTTCGTCCATGTGTTGTGCAGACATGGAGATATTGTGGAAATAACACTAGGTTAACGTCCAGTACACTAAATCTTTAATTAACAAACTTAACTTTGATATTCAAATCACTAAAGAAACAATACTTTAGGATTAACACTGTATAGAATAATCATATGGAATGTAGTGAGGTTAGTAGTGACCGATCACTACGACTGCTCACATTATAATGAATTGCGAGAATGTCGCACCTTTCAAGTTGACTAACTTTTTGTAAATTACCCTCTATCGTGTCACAATCAAACACACTCAAGTAAAATTCAAAATGAATAAACTAAACGGATAACGAAAATAATAACAAACTAATTTGCTTGACATTCCATTACCTTCTTCCTTTAATTATCACGTTCTGCTATATATATATATATATATATATATTTACATATATGTATATGCTACATTTTATCCCCAAAAATGTACTATACCCATGGGATAGCTTGGTGTGATAAAATCTACATTAATGCAATTGACACCACATAGCATAGCTATTATACAAATAATACACTAAAATATAAATTTAACTAATAATGTCATGTTCTTTTCGTAAATTATATGTTTGACGAACTTATTTAGATATATATTAATAAAAAATAAAAATGATAAAGTAATGAAATAATGAAAAAATATCAAAAATTACAAAAACAGAATTATAATAACACCGAGGTTCGATCTCACGCTGTTTGAATGCACTGGAATGGACTGAAATATATATATACATATACAAGAATTACTCCTTTAAAGATATAAGATGTATAACTAAATATTAACCTAAACGCAGCGTATGTACTAGCAGAATAGCGTCTCGGCTTATTGCTACATTAGGGCTCTCAACTCGGTGAATCTTGCAATCGTTTGCCTGCCCTATTTATACATTTCTAGTACTGAAATATCAAAGCAATAATGTAACTTATTAAATATTCATGATGTATTTTAATATAATTATTTATTTAATTAGCAACTATCATTATAAAATATTTGGAATTACAAATTATTTATTTAAGTGTGGTCTGTAATCATTAATCCTATCATTAATATTATACCATCAAAAACAAAACTTGTGAAAAAAAGCCAAGCCTCGCAACTGAGTTCTTCTACCATAACAAGTTATGAGATCCATGTTATACCAAGTCGCTTAATTCATTCTGTCCCTGCTTAAGGGACCTAATATAAAAGAATAACTTAAAAAGAAAGGTCCCTTAAGCAGGGACAGAATGAATTAACCGACTTGGTATAACATGGATCTCTTAACTTTTTATGGTAGAAGAACTCAGTTGCGAGGCTTGGCTTTTTTTTACCAGTTTTGTTTTTGATGATATCTCATTTCTTTTTGTAGATAGACCTACTTATTATCCCTTCCGGTACCTTCCACTCCTACTACTTTAATACCAACAACGGATTTTCTTAAGCCTTTTTTTTCTCTCTGAAAAATGAGACATCTCTCCTTTCCGCTTGAGTCATTTCCACCCAAGCTAAGTGGAGAGATGTGGAAATAAAGAGTCCGTAGGGTAGCAGAATTGCCATGACTAGGGCCCATTTCTCATCGCCATATGAGGAATAATGCCGTAATCGCCATATTTGGCAGACGGGTTGGCGATCGCAGTGAGATATCATATATTTCCCCGGAAAGAGCTGCTGCCCACTCTCCTGTTGAATCTTTATTTTTAAGTGAAACACTAAACAGATTTTAAAAATTCTACATTATTTGTGAGTTACATAGGCTATATTTTATCCTTATATTCTCACTAGAATGGGAACTAGGTGAAAGAAACTAACAATTTTGCTAGTTTAAAATATATAATTATTGGTCATTTATGAACAAACAAATGTTGTAGTTTAAATTTATATAAAGGTACTGAATACTAGTAACAATTGCCTTCCATTATAACTTCCTTGCACATATATTAATATTAGTGAACATTAGTAGATATAAAATGAATTACCAGGGTGCGAGAAATCATATTTCATTGTGATGTCGAACGCCTGAATCAACATACTCAAACAGATTTATTTTAACAGAGTTTTGGGGTTCTAACACATATAAATACGACCTTGATGTAGACCTTATCTCTTTCGGTAAATTCAAAGAAATGGCCTTCAAATGTCGTAAATGTAGTAATCACACTGTTACCTATATTCCAAGTTCACAGCGTAACTTTTTCCTCTAAAAGAGAAGGAAAATGAGCAGTTTATTGCTACAAACGGCCAACTCTTTAACGTCAATCCTTCTTTGTAAGTACAGGTTACAGTCGACTAAAATTACCCTACATGGAATTGGCTCAAATAGGTATAGAACTTGTAGTCGGTTTTTACATATTATGATTTGTAGCATGTGTAATCATCGCCCTAGCCGAACCTGCGGGTGACTGGACCCGTCCGTCCGTCAGCCGCCGAGAGGCCGACCGCGTGACGGTGACCGACGTCCCCGAGGGGCGGTAGAGGAGAGGTACTCTGCAGAGGTATTCCGCCGGGCCGACCACTGAAGACATGTTACTCTGCACCAGTGGTCGGCCCAACGACGAAGGTGACGTTGCACGGGTGGATTACGGGGCCACGCGCCGTTACTCTGTCGCCCTGGACGGAGCCGGGCGGCAGGTGAGCTGACCGTAGCCTAACCCAAAAAAAAAGCATGCGTAATCACTACCATACGGTATAAAAACCTTAAATGCAATCTATAATTATAATGTAGAGTACACGTGGGACACAAAATGTTCTGTGAAAATAAAGGTTTCTATAGGTAATTTTTTTATTAAATCATTTCAAAGTACTCTCCACCAGCCTCTTTTCAAAGTTTCATGTGTCTGAACCAATTTTAGAAATACTTTTCCAGTTCGCCGCAGACACTTCGTTTATAGCCTGCTCGAACGTTGACCACGCATCCACCGGCGACGAAAATTGTATACCTTTGAGGTGTTTTTTTTTTTTATTTTCGGGCATAAAGAAAAATTCACACAATGCTAGGTTAGGGCTGTAAAGAGGGTGACTCAAGAATTTGAATAGAATCATAGCGCGCCAATGTTCCTGGCGCAGATCCATTTTTCAATGAGACAGGATGATTTGAATTACTCCGTAAATAATATGGAGGGGAATTTTTAAATTGGAACGTACCTATTTTTGCTTATAAATAACTATATTTTCATTATAACTGACCAGTCTCACACATATAAAAACTTCTTGTGTTAACTAGTACTGACATGGCTTTGTAAATAATAGGGGTTTAAATATGAAATTGCTGTTTTAACGTACTAGCCAATTTGAATTAAAATTAAACCTGCATGGTGTCAGATAACAAAGTGAAACTGTTTTCAAACGAAAACTATAACATTCTAAATTTTAAAAGTGTATGACATATGATCGTTCGACGTTCACGCGGCCAGGAATCACCGTACATTTCTGTTCGACCGTAAGAAACTCGTCTTTAATCTATGGTGCGATATATTACTTGACGTATGGTGATATATTAGATAATTTAAGATTATTATTGTATCGTATAATGTAAATATTACTGTTCCGAATCTTATGTAGTTTTTAAGTTTCTGTTAGGCTGATGGTTCTGCCAAAGCCTTTAATAAATTAAAAAAAAAAAAAAACTTACTTGACGTATAAATTTTTTTCCATCCCTCCTCACCTCTGCACTTTCCCCTCGTCTCTATATGTTAGGACTGTCAAAAAAATATCGATATATTGAAAATCATAATTCAATATATCGATGTTTTCAAATACATATATCGTAATCGGAGTACGTACATCGAAAAAATATCGATATTTACATTTTGGCATAATTTTTTTAATACAGCTTTGTATTAAAAAAATGTATGCCATCTTTTCCGTGTGGTGACGGAGTAATAGTACAATTCACCACTCCCTATTTTGCCCGTGGACGTCGTATAAGACGATTAAGGGATATAATATGCAAATAATATCTATGCAAGGGAAAGCGGAAAACTCGAAATGAAACCCTTTACCAACATATCTGACCAGCATGGTACTGTAGGTCAAACCCATTATTTATACAGTAGGTCCTCCCATTGTGGAGGCCGGGGCCCAACAGTACGACCTATATAGGTTGCGATGATGATGATGAGACCATCTCAAAAATGTTTAATCTGATGATAATGAGACCATGGTGATGCAAGCATAGTCGAGGCAAAACCGACGAAATGAACGAAAATTATTTAGTCAAAAGTCGAAAAAAATTATTCATTTGTGCTTTAACTATGATTTTTATTCAAATTTGGGGAGTAACTTGTCAAACCTAGGAGCATCGAACTATAACATATATCTATACAAAATTACATCTAGTTTTAGTAACTACCTTAATTTATGTAAGATAATAAGTACATTTAATATCAATAAACTAGGAAAAGTGAAAAATCATAACATAATGTACATAAAGTTTAGTAGATTAAGTTTACGTTCATTTTGCAGATGAAATAATCTACAAGAACAAATATAATATATTAAAAATTAATATCGGATCTCGATATCTTTTTTCAATATCCAACTATCGAAACGTCCAAAAAATATTATTAATTTGAGAAAAAATAAAATAAAATTCTATTAAACGATTAGGTATTTTGAAATAAGGAGTGGTAGGACCACACTGTCGACAGTTATCTGTCTACAGCTGCGGGCCAGTCCGTCCGGGGCAGTACCATGCTCTCGCAGAAAATCGACGTCTGAGTAATAGCAATTTGTTACTGCGCTCCGTTCGGTGAGCGAGAGAGCCGGAAGCCCAACTTTCTGAGGGTGATTGCGTGTGGAGGGTTTTGGTGGTGCCCTTGGTATCACTGAGCCTCAATGCACGCATTCACACTCCCTTCACTTTCTTCGCGGTAGGCAACGGCCTTGTAAAGGTCCATGAGCGGCAGCAACACTTACCGTCAGGTGTACTGTTTGCTCGTTTGCCACCGTTTGCAATAAAAAAAAAATAATAAAAATATTAATGTTTCGATACATCGATATTTCTTTTTTTAATTTTTTTTATTTATTTATTTGGTCATGTCTGACCAGCATGGTATAGTAGGTCAAATTCCCTCCAATTGTGGAGGAGGTCCGAGCCCAACAGTGGGACGTATGTGGGCTGAGATGATGATGATTTATTTGGTTATTACCCTGATGCTTAGCTGGTTTTTACAACTTCCACAGTACCTAGTTCTTGGCAATACGTTGAAGCGAGACGGTATTCTTAACCATCACCAGACGGGGAGACATATTTTCACTTATAGCGTGTTTTATTAACACGTCTGCTAATACATTTCACAGAATTGTTCAGATAATTATTCACATAGAGTTAAAAAAAAACATACATATTTTGGTTTGCATTTATGCAAAGGATGCAAGTAAAAACATTGTCAATTTAGTGAGCAATTTATGTGAAATTTTACCTAAATTATATCCAAAGGTAAAACAAAATGAAAAGTTGATTTAAACTTCCATATGCGCTAACGCTAAGCGTAATATCATCACCATATAGCTCATCATCATGTCCCTCTGCTAGAGTCGAGCTTCTTCCATGACGGGAGGCAAATTGATCTACTATATCACACTGGTCAGACGGATTTTATTTCGGGTTTACCGTCTCTGCATAGATTTTATCTTCAATAATCCGTTAGTCGTCTTTTACGACACCCACGGCAATAAAGAGGGTGGTTAATTATATTCTTACTCCATATGTATAATGCCTGAAATACGAAAAATTTTGTTATACGGAGATCTGTATCATTCAATCGAGTGATTCGCTATATACGATTCTACTCACGTATAAAGCACTTCATTTAGCGGAATCTATACTTTATAAAGTCACAGACGAAAAACATTTTCATCTACTTAAATAAATACTATAAGTATTTATTGTTATGAAAACTACAAACGTCTGTCTTTTAAGCTTCAATGAATTTATTACGAATTATTAAAACGATATCGACACTCGTATTAGATATAATGTTAGTAAATAAGAAATACTAGTTAATTTTATACTAGCAACCCGACTTCGCTTTGCTTCGGTTCCAGCCGTTTTCCAAGTTTTTAAATCTGCAATGTCTTCTAAGATATGGCCTCGGGTTCGAACCCGAGATCATATCCGGGACTCTAGTCCCGGGACTAACAAAAAAGGCATAAAATTTTGCCTGGTGCGATGCCGGACCAGAAAATTACCCGGAATAAACAGACAGATAGACAGACAGTCAGACTGAAAGAGGGATAAAAGATTAACAAACTGATCTTTAGGCATAGGTAAGTATAATCTCACGGAAGGAGGCGGCGGATCGTGTGCGAGTAGAGCGAAAAAAAAAAAAGGCAGGTAAAGTATCGTGCAAATGACCTGTGATCATGAAAAAACTTATAATTTTTTTTTTATTATAATAACATTTATATTATAACAGATACTTCAATGTTACTTATTTGTATGATTAGATAAACAGAAATCATTTAAAATACCTACTTGAAATAAAAAACCGACATTTTCATTTGAACAAATGTGACGGTTGTTATCAACGTTCCCTTAGTAGGTCGGGAATATTAACTTTGAAAGAGTATCCATATTTATCACAGGCAAATTTGATGATGAAACCAGAACGAGAGGACAAACTAGAAAAGGGTAAGGCTTGGATTTATTGTCATAAATGTAATATTGTTCGGCAGTATATCACTTTATGTAGATCGAGCAAATAAATAGGTCTTTATGGCCTTTTGATTTTATTGAACTACGGAAACCTATTGTTTACTAAATTATTTAATATATTTTTGAGTAGTTAATATAGACATTTGTTATTAAATTTTAAAACTTAAGATTATTAGCACTAATAAAATCACAAACAAAAATAATCAAAATCGTGCCAGATAGAGAGGAGGGAGAGGAATAGTATGTTTTTTCAATTCCCCTATCTTGTGGAGGAAGCCTGAACCCAACAGTAGAACTTATGTAGGCTGATATTAATAAAAAAGGTCTTAAAAAGAGACGCCTAACAAAGCTATACCGTGATTTTGTTAATTCTTACAACGTAATCGCTCGAATGTAGATTTTATTAAAATATTATATATTTTAAAAAGTTATCGCTGTAAACCCATTAGCGTCTTGTTAATCCAAGTCGCAATCGAAGCCGAACCGTCAAGTGATGAAATAATATTCGAAGTTCTGATGCAAATTGCAAGTTCAAATTTCGAAAGCATCACCCATAGTACAGTCATTTGGTATTTTTACCTGGAAAATTTTCCGGAAGTTTTGAAAATTGGCAATTTTATAGATTTTGACGTGGTCTTACCGAATTTCAACTTTGTCACCACGTATCCTTACCGCTCGCGCCACCATATTGAAAAAATGGCGTCTAAAAGCAGTTTTTTGATAATAACTCCTTTCCGACACATTTTACAGGAAAACATATTTCTACAAAATAATTGTAGAAGAAATTTCCTACAATTTATGTTTTAACCTTTTTTTCCTAAAATTAATAGTTTCGGCGTACGAGCGCCGTAAAGTGTAGGCGCACACGTTTCGGCAGAAATTCTCATTTCCACCATGAGGTAGAGAAGGCGGCGCGATTTTTTATCGTGGTATCCCCAGTAGGCCTAATACACTCACCATTTCCAAATTTAGTTCATTCTCCGTCGCTTCATTGTTGTTGATGGACCAGATGTTAGTTGTGCTTTCATCGTCTTCAGTATTGATTGAAATATCAAAGACGGAAGTTTCTTCTGTGTCCAATACTTTTTCCTTCACTTCAATAACTTCACTATCTTGCAATATATCACCACAAATAAAACAGTTTACTTCATTAGAAGCCATGGCTATGTAAATGCAAACGACACTGTGAAATGATAAACATGTATTGATGACTCAGACTAAATACTATATCTATTGAGTTCCGCTAGGGTCAGATGTTTCTTTGAAGGGAGAGGAGGGGCCTGACACAAAAGGGAAGAACGCATTCCTATATACCTGCGGAGATCGACCATAGTCAGTCGGGTTTTCAATCTACAGCACAATATTTAACCTTAGTATAATTTTTATATTTTACAATTCACACCCTTTCCGTGTAGTGACGGATTAAGAATACAATTCACCACTCCCTATCTTACCCGTGGATGTCGTAAAAGACGACTAAGGGATATAATATGTACATAAGATCTGTGCAAGAGAAGGAAAACTCGAAATGAAACCCTATACCAACATGTCTGACCAACACCGTATAGTAGGTTAAATTACCTCCTATTGTGGAGGAGGTCCGAACCCAACAGGGACGTATGTAGGCTGCGATGATGAGGATGATGACAATACACAAATACGAGCAGTTTAAAGTAAATATTACGCGTTATTTCCTTGTGGTGACGCAGTAAGAATACAATTCACCACTCCCCATCTTGCCCCTGGATGTCGTAAAAGACGACTAAGGGATACAATATGCATATAACATCTATGCAAGAGAAAGAAAACTCAAAACAGAACCCTATATCAACCTATCTGACCAGCATGATATAGTAAGGTCAATCTCCCTCCTAATGTGGAGGAGGCTCGAGCCCAACAGTGGGACGTATATGAGCTAAAGGGATGATAACGCGTTAGCGTTTATGTATAATGGTTTACGGCGCTCTTACGCCGAAACTATTGATTTTAGGAAGAAAAAGTTAAGACATAAATTGTAGGAAATTACCTCTACAATTATTTTATATAAACATGTTTTCCTGCAAAATGCGTGGGAAAGGAGTTATAATCAAAAAACTGCTTTTAGGCGCCATTTTTCCAATATGGCGGCGCGAGCGACAAAGATACAATATGGCAAAGTTGAAATTCGGAAAGATCACGTCAAAATCTATTAAATTGCTAATTTTCAAAACTCCCGGAGAATTTCCAGGTAACCTCTATTTTTTCAACCAATAGACTACTACCAGATATTATAATTTTCCTTATATCCTATACTAATTTGATTCAATTTTAATTTCTTTCTATTTTGAGATGTGCCGTATATTAATAAACCATAGAAAAGTGAATTCCTATTGTAAATATATCCACCTAATTCAATAATTATAATTTTTACGTATAAATTTAATACAGATTTATTACTCTTCTTGTGCATGCAGATCATAAAAGACGAATATACATATTGATTTCGTACCATCATTTAAGTGTTATTACATTTTCTCTTTTATCTTATTCCGTTTTTGTATTACACTATTTACATTTTATAAACTTATTTTAATAATATAAGAATTACTTATTCCAACTGATGAATAAATATTGCTTTTATTTTTCTACATTTGAACAGAACAGTGTCTGTTGAGAGAGACAGTCAATATATATTTTTAATAGTGTATCCAAATAAGAATTAAGTCAAAATTACAATAAATCACCCAACATTTCTTGTAAACACAATTTTGATTTTGAATATAAGGTATAATAAAATGTTTATAATAAAATAAATTTATATATTTATTTTTTTTTTGGAGTGGGTTGCGGTCGACGTGCTCCTCGCACCACTCCGTCCGGGGCGACAGAGGTGCGTAAGCACGCACACCCGCAACCCACCCCAACTGCACGTCGCCTTCGTCGTTAGGCCGACCACCGGAGCAGGATTACTTGTCATCAGTGGTCGGCCCGACGGAATACCCCTTATTTGGGGTACCCTCCCATCAACCGACGTCCCCCCCTCGGGGAGGACGTCGGTCTTCCCTCACGCGGTCGGCCTCTCAGCGGGTGACGGACTAATTCCCCGATCACGTCACCCGCGGCCTCGGCTAGGGCGGCATGAGGCGCAAGTACTCGCGCCTACACCGCTCCAGTCGCCTCATCGAGGCTGCGCTCCTCGCGCAGGCGATCCGCCGCCTCCTTCTGCGAGATCACTGCCTCGCAGAAGGCTGCGACCGCTTCCTAATTCCTGACGCTGCCGACCATCGCCCTAGCGATAGTCGGCAGCGTCAGGTCGGCACCGATGATTGCGACGAGTTCACGGCGCTGCGCTGCCCAAGCGGCGCAGGTCTCGAGCGTATGCCACGCCATGTCCTCGTCGCAATCGCAGTGGTGGCAGGACGGTGTACTCTCCCTCCTAACGACCTTGTGCAGGTATTTGGTGAAGCACCCATGCCCCGTCAACACCTGCACTAGTCGGAAGGAGAGCACCCCGTGCCGCCTTTCCAACCACTGCATCAGCACCGGCTGGAAGGCCTCCACGGTTCGCACCCCGAACCGAGGCCTCTCCAGCCGGACTGCCCAACGGGCAATGACGTCTCGGCAGGCGTCGACGCGCCAGGCGGTGAGCTCCCTCAACGAGACCACACCGTCCTCCGCTCGCACCCCCGTCACCCGCCGATATAATCCGGCGAACATTTCCGCCTCCAGGTCCCACGGGGGAGTCCCGTCCAATAGGCACGCTGCCTCCGTTGCCACCGTGCTATCCGCGGATGGTCCTGACCGCCATAGCCCTCTGTGGTCGCCACAGAAGAGCCCTGAGTCGGACGGTCAAGGACCTCGCCCACACCGGTGCGCCGTACAGGGCCATCGACCGGATGACCCCGCGTACAGCCGTCGACATGCCGCGCTCGGTCCGCCCACTTTCGGCATAAGCCATGATAGGGCGGATGCCACGCCGACGAGCCGCGGAACGAGCCTGCGGAAATGCTCCCAAAACCACCAATGCCCGTCGAGCACCAGGCTCAAATACTTCATATGGGCCCGGATGCTGATCTCCACCGAATGGATGGTGATCGAGATGCCGATGGGAGGGCCCATGCGAGGCCCATGGAACAAGAGGGCCTCCGTCTTGTCCAGGGCCACCCTCAACCTCAGCTCTCGATCCGCCTGACGATCTCTTCGGTGCCTAGAGTCGCTAGGCTTACCACCTCTTCTAGCGTCCCACCGCGGGCTGTGACGAGCGTGTCGTCGGCGTAACAAATCATGCCCAGCCAGGGCGGGAGGCTCTCCCGCAACGCCCAGTCGTGGCCGATGTTCCACAGGGTGGGTCCGAGGACCGACCCCTGTGGGACACCGCACGTCATGGGCGTTCGCACAACGTCCCCTGCTCGGTTGGTGCAGAGGACGCTGCGTCCCTCCAAATAGTCTACCAATAGCCGCCTCAGGTAAGCTGGCACCCCGTGATACCGAAGCGCCTCCCTAATGCAGCTGAATGTCAGACTATTGAATGCGTTGGCGATGTCTAGGGACACCACCAACAGCACTCCCCCGCCGGTGACGGCCTCAGTCTCCACGGCCCTCAGGCGCAACAGAGCCGCGATCGTCGAACGACCCCTCCTAAACCCAAACTGGGCGTCCGACAGATCGGGCCCTGTGCCGACGAGGTGCCGCTCGATGCGGGCAGCTACCACCCTCTCCAGTAGCTTGCCCGTGTCATCGAGCAGCACGATAGGCCTGCAGGCCGAAGGCGACCCCGGAGACCGTCCCGGCTTCGGCAGGAGCACCAGCCTTCCCTCCTTCCAGCACCCAGGGAACCGTCCGGACGCTAAACACGCGTCTGAAAAATGACCCTGGCAAATGGTTTGAATTATAATTGTAAATCTGGGAAGAATAATACAGTGAGAACTGTTTTCTTTTAAATAATTTAATTCATTACTTTACTTTTACATTTCCATACTTTTCTCTTTAGTTCTTTAGCCTCATCTAAGATCTCGGAAAAGATTCTGAATAATTTCTCTCGTTTAAGAAGTAAACCTCGTAAACAAGTTATATGTATGTCCCAAGCAAATTTGTCCCTGTAGCTAAACCATACATACACACTCTCTTACCTGAATCCATTATCTTGCCTAACTGATGGTCTTTAAGAAGCCTTTCGCTAGAACATCATCAATTAAGATTGAAAGCATCTGATATAGGCTATTACCGTTTCAATTAAATTTGCTTTAGGTATTTTTGCATCATATTTCTTCATCCGTATTACTGTTAGTGAGCCTTAATATTGCTAATTGCCAGTATGGTGACGGGATTAAAATACATTTTTCGCTACCCCTGATTCACCCGTTGGAGTCGTATGAATCGGCTACGGGTCTAAGCGAATGAGCAGCAGCTCTCTCTTGGGAAACGTATAACAATTCACTATGGTCGCCAACTTACCTGCGAAGCATAGAAATTATGGTATTACCTTCTCATTTATGAGGAAGGCCTATATCCAGCAGTGAACGGCGGCAAAGAGTAGCTGAATGATGAGGACGACGACCCTTAATAAAAAACAAAAAAAAATGCATTCTCCTTAAATAAAACATTTAAGTTACAAAACATTCTTTTCGTTGTCAACAAGCAGCCATAAATACTCCGTGCTCTATATAACGACTTCGAAATCTATGGCACTTATCTAAGCAATTTCTGAGGTTAACAACGAATAAGCCAGTAAAAGGCCTGCTGGTACACCAAGTTTCGTGATTTACTGCTGCTATTATGAATAAAGTTGGACACAACTCTTACTTTATAAACAAATAAAATCTTGTACCCAGTTTGTGCTTGATATATTTACTCCAAATGTTTTGTTCTCCATTAAGTTTTGCTTAAGGAGAAAAGAAATTTGAAAGCACCGTAATTAGTGCTAATGTACGAGCTTCTCAATCATCTTATGTATTTTTTAATAAACATTAACTACGTATATAAATTAACATTTGCGACCATTAGACAAAAGGTGTTAAAGCATGTTTAGAATTTCTTAATAACAGAATGAACCCTTGAACATTGGAAGTGCAAGTGATAAATAGGCTTGTCTTTCCTCCTCACCTTCGTCGTTGGGCCGACCTCCGGTACCGTGTAAGGAACACGGTCCTCCGTGGTACAGAAGAACAGCGTGCGGCGCCATGACCTAGCGTATCCCCTCCCTATCGCCATTGCATCCTCCACTGGTACCAATTCTTTGACCTCGGTGGATATCTGATACCCTTGGAGTGTCAAATTTACTTTATTTGTATTGTAGTCTCACGAGACTACAATAACGATAAAAATAAATTGTAGTTTTATTTCCTACGAAATATATATGAAAAGTTTTCAGCCATTTCTAGTATAACAAGATAATGCGATAGACATTTTCTGTATATCTAAGAAACAACGTACGTTATCTCTAACGTTTTAGCTAAAATCAAACCCAACTGTAGGTATATTTTTAGTACAATATAACGGTAGGCATATTTTATTACATTACAGACTATTGTTGTAAACTACGATCTCTGAACACGTTTATGGATGCAATATAACATACCAACATTTCACCTCATGATATTTTTTAGTTTCACGTAAAATGTTCATGATAATTTTAACAAAAAAAAGCCGACTTTAACTGAACCAAATTCAAATGGGACCACACGGTGTACTTTCAAATAAAAAACTATAATCAAAATTGGCTCACCCAGTCGAAAGTTTTAAGCTAATAAACATAAAAAAAAATCTATTGAATTGAGAACCTCCTCCTTTTTTGAAGTGGGTTTAAAAGATTACAACTTCAATTTTACTTGACACAACTGTAGTCAAACTCCAGCTACCGGTAGTCTTTGCTTATACTAAGACGAGACGATATATGAATGTAAATCAAAATAACCACAAAAGCTAATATCAATCTTAAGGATATTTTCCTATATCTATATTATTTAAGGTATAAATAGATATATGGAAATTTTACTCGCTTATGTACATATTATAAATTGTAGTTCATAGTATATATTTCTACTTGCAATATAAGCTTTACACTCAGGAATATCTGTAAAATGAGCGTTGAAGTACCAGCCCTTAACGATAACAAGACCGTGAGTGTACATCTACTAAAGGAAATGCGACTCGACTCCCTGCATATTACGCTTTATTATTTTATTTTTTTTGCTTTTGCAATAAGTTTTTGTATTTGTTTGAATTACTCAAATGTAGTATTTAACATTCCTTGTCTTTTTTTAAAACTTGTTTACGAGTCAAAAACGACTGACACAAGCAGGACTCAAACTCACACCTATCGGAATACCCTTCCAATTGGACCAGCGTGGACTGACGCATATCTAGATTTTTATCTAGATTTTTATTAAGAAATGATGGTACCCTATTATATAAATTACTGACATTTAACATTTAACATGCTAGGCTATTTAATGATTTCTTATATTTACGCGAGTATTACACAACTAACTACTTTACAAATTTTACCCCGTTTACGTGGAACTCGAGCTTACACCGTTCAGAATACTCATAATGACGACACTGGTCTAAAGGCAAAGGTTTGAGTCCTGCTTGAGCTTGCATTTGCTTGCTTGCATTAAGTTTTCACTTGTTAACAATTTTTTATAATTGTTTACAAAAACAGTGTAACAAAAGACTTTATATCACTCAATAATATTTAAATGTATGCAACTAAACTGATCCTAAACGACTGGACAAATATTAATGATAATTTAATATATTGCAAGGAACTACCCTAGTACGTCGCCGACCAACGTCTCCGACATTTTATAAGGAGCTACCTTCATACGCCGCCGACCAATGATTTAACATCTGTAAGAGCCGACCGACTTTATTAGTGGGAACTCTGGTTGAGAGCCCTCAGCGCTCACCCACCAGTCCGGGTAAAGTTGTCACAGCATTCTGCGTCTAACAACTAAGTCACACAAAAAAAAACCTAGTGGAAACACAGATTGCTGGCGCTTGTAGTGATCGGAAGTCTTCTAGAATCAATCGTTGGTCGTTGGTCGTGGGCGTGTAAGCTATTCACAGAGTGTAATTAGTGTTGATTTTACAAAATAAGCAATTATTGTTTCGTTGTGAATTTGAATTGTGTAAAAGTGAGTACTATTGTTGTTTAACTTCAGATTATTGCTGTAATAGATTAATTTATTGTTCATGATTGTATTTTTTAAAGTAAATCTATCTACATCCTAAAAATATTTTTTTTTTAACTTCTACTGGACAATAATTGTTGGTTCTGTTGATTTGGTTGGCTAGTAGTGTATAAAACAATCAATGTCGTAACATGGATATAGAACTTCCAAATAAAAATATAATAAACCTTTACTTCTACCGATGCCTTAAGAATGCCGTGAATATAACTAATATATCTCCTATTGTATAAGAAGCTCCTACTCCATATTAAGGAGTATAGGTCTGAAAAATAGCGGGCAATTTTCAATTTTCTGCTCAGTGTGGTACTACCCCGGACGGACCGGCCCACGGCTGTAGACAGATAACTGTCAACAGTGTGGTCCTACCATGTTATGCAGCTATGTTCGCTGATAAGAAACTTGTGATTAATGGTTTGTAGCTTTGGATCCACAAAAGTACATAATCATCATTGCGACCGTATTATTTTTGTTTTAGCCTCATGTATTGAATAAAATATGACCTGTTTAACTTCTGAAGGCAAATTCTGAAGAAGACACGACGCGATTTGATTAGCTCCACGAGCACCGATGCTTTCGTCCCACATGTAACATGTAGGCTTATCAGTTGCTAAATCATGAATTATAAGATTATAGAACCATAGCTGTCTTATAAAAAGAAACAGAAGTTTTAAGATAAGGGGTGGGTAAGTACTGCTGAAGATCAAATATGCTCACATAAGTATGCTCACTGTTGCTGCACTTTTGTGCCGGTAATAACTTGACAACTTGATATGTATAGTCGGGAACACAATTATGGGTAATGTGAATAATTGACCATCTAAAGCTATTCTGTTAGTCTATTCGATTATGTAGCGTAAATAACTTAACGTGTTGAGTTATTTAAATAAATAACATTAGTATTTTTAAATATCTCTAAACGTCATAATGTTCTCGTTGGAAACAGAGTTGTGTAATAATTCACAAGTGCGATGTTCCAAAAATAAGTTAGAGAATCGAGTTACTCATTTATTCCCCATATAAAGCAGGTAATCTGGATGACAATTTTGCTATATCTTAAAATTTGGTGTAAGTCGACTTGTCAATGTATTCACGCCGTGTACGGATATTATGTAACAACAATATTGAAAGCCTCGGCTTACTATACATTTTATTACATAAAATTATTTTCTAGAACCCAAGTCTTGTATTTGCAAACGTTTGTTTTGTAAGTTTGACAGATCAGGAATTGGAAAAGTTGGTACTCTAGCAACTCTTTTCTTTAATCAGCAAAACATTATTGTAAGTATGTAAAGATATTCAAACACGGCAATCGAGGATACCTTGAACAATTTAATACTGTTGAACCTCGTAAGAAACTTTATCGTAAGATAATATTGATTGTGGAATCAATGTTACTTTACGGACCACTTTAATATCAATGGAGATATTAGAGTGGTCAAAGTAGCTATTAGCTATAGCGAGTGTCGTAAATTCTATTTCCATTCAGGACAAATATTAGCGAGATTAGTGAATACTCGTCCGCATTAATTGTATTTTTGTCCCTGGATTGACCAGGGACAAAAATACAATTAATGTGGGCGGTTTTATTGACAATACTATATAATTTGCCACTCTGTTACGTGATTATGGTTATCCATGTGGTGACGGAGTAAAAATACATTTCACAACTCCCTATCTTGCCCGTGGATATCGTAAAAGATGACTAAGGGATGTAATACGCATACAACATATGCAAGAGAAGAAAAACTCGGCACAAAATGCTATACCAATCTGTTTAACCAGTAAGGTATAAGTAAGATCAATTGCCCTCCTATTGTGAAGGTGGCTAGTCGAGCCCAACAGTAGGACGTATATGAGCTGAGATGATGAAAATCCCTTACTTTATCTCGTACTTTAATTTTTGGTAGAATATAATAATGTGCTGTGTGGTAGCGGCTTCGAATACTACCAACCCTTGCTTTGCTCGTGGGTGTCGTAAAAGACGACTAAGAGCCCTAGATTGACCCGGACCAACTCCATCTGGTACCATTTGGGTCAACGATTACATTCCCAAGGAGGGTTGACGTCAGGCAGACGACCGGTCATAAAAGTCATTGCCGAAACTTTTTGCAATATTTCAAAACAGATGACATATTGCGTCGATCCCAAGTAATTGGGATTAGAGCAAGATGATGATGATAATAATGTGTATAATAAATTAATATTCTTTTAATTTACTGGCATAGTAGGTATGAAAATCCAAAAGTCGTTGCATTTTTACATGATATATGTAATTGCCAGCAACTGTAAAAAAAGTTTTTTTTTTAAAGACGAAGTTGAAACTTAGGATACATAACATTTGTGATTATCACCGTTAAAGGCTTTTCTATTTATTGATAGTATAGATAACAACATACGGCTTAATAATTCAACATAGCATCGAAAGTGTGGGTGTTTGGGGTGAAATACCGTCCTGTAATTATCATTCCATAGCAAACTGAAGGGTGAATGGGATATCCAATAGAGTGGAGGCTTGTCGTGCTTAGTATGTAATCAATCACTTGTCTAACGAGACGTGACATAGAGTGAAAACATATCACATGTTGATTACTTAGAGAAAATGTATAGAATTATTTTGTATTTAACTCGAAATAGTAAGTTGCCTCTTTAAATATTTTGAACCTAAGTTTCCAAATAGTAGCAATATTCATCAATTTCTTTATTGACATACTAAAAGCTAAGTAATGTGTAATTTTAAATTATAACCAATGGTCAGTAGTCCACCCGTGACCATAAACGCTGAAAAGTATTTGAAACGCCGGGCAATTAAAAATCAAATACAAACGCGATAAAATCCGTAAAAATATTATAATTAATTTCATATGTATAATACTCACGGAAACAATAAACATCAACAATAAATTGGTAGACTATAATTTAATAACACCCAGCCTGAAACATCCGAGCTCTCAGCCACTTTTTATGTCTCCCACGGAAATGTAAGGGGGTGGTAACATCCTACGCAGTCCCTACAGGGTATTAGCTTTATCTCAGTACTTTAGCTATCGCAAAAAATATTGTTGCAGTTATTTCGAAGTTAGGAAGGGAAGTTAGGAACCCCTAACTTTCTAAATTATACAGAACTACTGCAATCTACCTCCACTACTATCTCCTATAATCTACTACCCCACCCGCAATAATAATCCATAGATCCATCAGCCCATAGACGTTAGACCTCTCGATGAGAATGCGACTTTCACGACGTCATTAGTTCACCCAGTAGTGGTCGTCCTACTCTGTGTCATCCAGGCGTGATCGTCACTCAAGCACCATTCTTCGCTACAGTTGTCGATTCGACGAGCGATGTGGCCTGATCACTGTCATTTCATCGTGCTAATACGGACTGTTCTTCTACAGATTTTCGTATTCTGGATTTTCTCATATAGAGAAATGCCGAGCATAGCCCTGCTCTATATCAGGTTGACCGATTATGAACTTTTTTTATGTGACTGACATTTATAGACCACGTTAATAATATTGTAAAGATAAACCAAATATCAGTACATTTAAGAATACCTGCTTCGCATATCATCTGCCATTCCACGACAGCGGATACTGACGGTAATAGATTTAAGACATATTTATAATTCTCTCTTTCATAAAACACTCAAATTTCACAAGATATTTCATTATAATGTCTGTGTGGAAAAATGTGAAGAATTTCTTCTTCCTAAGAAGAAATACACATTTTATCATATCATATATATACAATAAATATCACGTGCCTCTATGTACATGATAAACATTCTCTATTTCGTTACTATTACTTGAATAAAACAAAACATAGCTGCTCCAGATCCTTCTTGAAAGCCTATGTTGATTCGCGCCTGGAGAAATGGTTGCTAATTTATTGTTTGTTTTGCTCTAGGTTTCTTACCTATTTTTTGGAACGCATGTAATATATAATTTACCTAATATTATATCTCATCCTACTATTACAATTTTTAGTATTCCAATGAATATTTTAAGTGCAATTAGATAGCGTATGACACTAATTTTTACATGATGCGATTGTCTAATATTCATTGAGCAATATATTGTCTGCCACAGTTGTTTATAATAAGTGGAAAAGACAGGCGATAAAACAACCTTTGAGCTAATAAATATTTTATTTACAAAAATTATTTGATTTCAAAATTTTTATTCGTATTTTAAGCGATCTTACGTACGTACTTTAAGATAGATTTGTAAATAATCATCGTCTCAGCCTAAATAAGTTCCACTGTTGGGCTCAGACCTCCTCCACAATGGAAGGGGTACTGACCTACTAGACTAAGAGCCTGTGGACCCCAGACTTTCGTGATTTTATTAAAGCTGAAAGTTTGTCTGCGCATGCTCCCAACACAGGTTAGAACGGTGGCCCATTATGAAGTTTGGGTTACAGTGGCTTTGGCAGATAAAAGGTACTAAAGGTGCGTAAAATACCAATCTATTTTCGTCAAATTATTAAGCGTGATTTTTTGATATTACCTTCAGAACGTAATTAAAGGAAGGAGGGAAGGCTGGTGCTCCTGGCGAAGCCGGGACGGTCTCCGGAGTCGCCTTCGGCCTACAGGCCTATCTAGGGTCTACCTAGGTATACAGGCCTACCTAGGTTTTCATCGCGCCCGGACTGGGTTCAAAAAGGATGCTGTCATCCCCGGAAGAGGTCCAGGAGGCGGTCCAACGTCGCGTCCAGACCCGTCGGGCTGGGTCCTCGGCCGCCCCACCATCGTCTAGTTCCGGCTCTGACCAGGTCCCCTTGCTGTTGTCGGAGGCCCCGGTTGAGAAGCTTGTTTCCCTCGCCACCACATCGACCAGCGGCATAATGGATGCGGTCAAGTGTAAGACGTCCAAGTTAAATAAGGACGAGATAGCAGCCATAGGGCAGCACGTGGACGCCGTTGGTTCTGTAATCACCCACCTCATTACCCGTCTGGCCGCGGCTGAGTTGCGTGCCGTACGGGCCGAAGCCGGGGCTCAGAACCTGTCACTGCGGGTGGCCCCTCCTGGCCAGGAACCGAAAATCCCCCCCCCCCCTTCGTAAGGTCATATGCTGGCGCCATCAAGCTGGGCCGGAATTCTAACCCCTTGCCCATCCCGGCGCGCCCTGGTCCTGCCGTTGCGGTTTTCCCTGCAGAGGATCAAGTTGACGCCCTCAAAACTGCGGACGATACGAAGAGGGTGCTGAAGGTCGCCATTGATCCCGCTGGCCTGGGGATTAAAGTCCAGGGTGTGCGCAAGACGGGTGGCGCTGGCGTCATTATCCAAACAACCTCCGAGAAAGACGCCAGCGCCTTCAAGGCTGCCCTGCCCACCACTCTTCGTGTAGGCGAAACCCGCGAGCGAAAACCGCTCATCACTTTGGTGGGTGACGATGCTGAAACCAAGCCGATTGAAATGATCGAGCAGCTGCACGTACAGAATCTGTCTGGGACCATAGAACTCGAAGATCTGAAAAAGAACCTGCGTCCCCTGTTCCACCGCACCAGACGAAGCAACAAGAGAGCGTGGGTGTGCGAATGTTCAGCGGATCTGCGACGCCAGCTCATGGACCTGTCCAGGGTGTACGTCGGATGGGATGCCGTGGAGGTTCTGAACCACATCGGGGTCACATGCTGCCGTAGGTGCCAAATGTTTGGGCACCCAGAGAAATACTGCAGGGCTAAATCAATGACATGTGGAAAGTGTGGCGAGGATGGCCACAAAAACGCCGAGTGCCAGTCAAAAACAAGCTGCTGCGCTACGTGCAAGAAGTTCAACCGGAAGGGGGCATCGGATCACACCACCAACTCCCCCGAATGTCCAGCCAGGAAGAACGCGGAGGAGCGTAATATTCTCAACACCAACTATGGCTTGTAACACGCACACAATAAAAGTAGGTCAAGTAAACCTACAGGGGTCAGCGGTGGCTACAGCAGAGTTGCCTGCCATCGCAGGGGAGATGGGACTGGACATGGTTCTTGTTCAAGAACCCTACGCCATGTCCTCTCTCTTCGCCACCGCTGGACGCCACCTTCCGTGGCTTGTCGCTGCGGGGGATGGTCCCCCAAGGATGGAATCATAATAATGCGGCCAGATATCACATGCGTGGTATACCACGAATTGTCAAGTAGCCACTGTGTAGCCTGCCGGGTTTCCATGGAAGGCGCCCCCTCCTTCAATATTATAAGTGCATACTTCCAGTACTCCCACGATATTAACATACACCTACAACACCTAGGAACGGTCCTAGACGCCATGAATGGGCACATCACCATCATAGGACTAGACTCTAACGCCCACTCACCCCAGTGGCACTGTCAACCCCGTAATTACACTGGACGTGGACAGGATGTGACCCGTCGGAGAGAATTGATGGAAGATTTCATTGCCTCTAGAGGTTTGGTAATCCAAAACGCTCAAGGAGAACCGGCAACCTTCGCCACAGCCAACGGCGAGTCAAACATAGATTTAACCCTGTCAACGAGAGGAGCAACCATCCAGGGATGGAAGGTACACCCTGATGCCAGCAGTAGCGACCACCGCCTGATTACTTTTAGCTACTCTTACACACATCAGCCCGTTCCTCATGCGGAACCGTCGGGAGGGCCGAGGCGTTACCGAGAGCGTGGTGTTGGGTGGGGCCGGTTTGAGTCACTACTACATGATAGGGTAGGAAGTATAAATTGGAGAAAGTCTGCAAGTGATATCTGCAAGGAATTCATGAATGTTATAGAGCGTTGTGCCGAGGAAAGCTTAGGTCTCAGCTGTGATAGGCCGAATAGGAGGGGCTACGAATGGTGGTCTTGGATTCCACGAGAAAGGAGACTAAAAAGTTACGAAAGGAATGGCAGAATTCCAGGAAAAGAGGTCTGGGGCATCTGGAAGAGATTGCAAGATTAAGGTACCATGAATGCCGCAGGAAATATAGAGCCATGATGAGACGGGCGCAAACTAACTTTTTCAGGAGCATCGCAAACACTGGCAACGAGGACCCGTGGGGTGTAGCATATAGGCTAGCCTTGGGGAAGGTGCGACCCCCTTCTAATATTGTGAGCGGTGCTCGGCTCGTAGGGGGAGATGTTAGTACAACTCAGGAATCGATCTCAGCACTAATCGGCGCGCTTTGTCCCGATGACGATCCCCAAAGAGATGACCCTTATCATCGCCAGGTACGGACCATGGCGGCATGCGCCCCATCTGGGCGGGATGCGCCCCCACCATCAAGACAGGTTATTGAGGGCATTGTTAGTCGACTACCGAACTCGGCTCCGGGAATCGATGGAGTAACCGCCCGCATGCTCAAACATGCGTGGCGCGTGGCTGGCTCCGAGCTGACGCGTTTATTCGGTAAGTGCATCGAGGAAGGTACTTTTCCCGATGTGTGGAAGGACGGGCAGTTGATTGTTATCCCTAAGGGTAATAGTCGACCACTGTCCGATCACAAAGCATATCGCCCGATCACACTTCTCTCGGTCTTGGGTAAGGTCTTGGAGAGAATATTGTTATATTGTGCTCCCAACATCTCGCGCAACATCTCCTCCTGTCAGCACGGGTTCAAACGCGGACATTCCACCGTCACGGCTACTCGGTCCCTTCTGGACACCGTGGCTCATAGCAACTGCAAATATATGCAGGCGGTTCTTTTGGATATTTCGGGTGCCTTTGACAACGCGTGGTGGCCCATGATTCTGCTGAAGGCCAAGAATGGGGGTTGCCCGCCGAACATCTATAGGGTGCTGGTGTCCTATTTTTGCGGCTGTCGTGCCGGTTTCTTTGCTGGAGGTGAAATCGTGTGGAAACAATTAACCATGGGATGCCCGCAGGGCTCTGTATTGGGGCCCTCTCTGTGGAATCTCCTGATAGACGATCTATTTCAACTCCCTTTACCAGAGGGAGTCAAACTGATTGCATACGCGGATGACGTAACGGTCACCATCGAGTCGAACTCTCGTGCGGGATTAGAGGCTTTGGCCTCCACGGCACTCGGACTTGTCACAGCCTGGGGATTTCGTAACAGACTGTCCTTTTCCCCCATGAAGTCATGTTCCATAACCCTAAAAGGGAAGCTGAGTGGAAGACCGCCCACTGTTAGGCTCGGTGGAGAGCCGGTAAGAAGCGTCCAATCAGCGACTGTCCTGGGTGTCGTAATTGATTCTAACTTGAGCTTCCGGCTCCACGCGCAGTCCACGGCCTTGATCTTTTCTGGGTTTGGTTTAACACCTTGTTCTGTAATTATATGCCCAAGATAACAGACTTCACGTCGAAGGAACTCACATTTATCAGGCTGTAGTTTTAGGTTAAAGTCTCGAATTCTTTGGAAGACCGTGGATAAGTGAAGAATGCTGGATTTAAGGTCATATCCATAACAGACGATGTCATCCAGGTATACGAAGCACCGGATACCCTGGAGACCTGACAGAACAGAATTCATAAGTCTCTGGAACGTAGAAGGCGCATTTTTGAGCCCGAATGGCATTCTATTGAATTGAAAGTGTCCTTCAGGAATTGTGAAGGCTGTTTTAGGTTTATCCCGGTCTTTTAACCGGATCTGATGAAATCCGGATGCCAGGTCTAATGTGGAGAAATACTTGCTGTTTCCAAGTTGATCAAGGATTTCTGTGATTTGAGGAATAGGATATGTATCGCCGATCGTGATATCATTTAATTTGTGGTAGTCAATGACTACTCGCCACTTCTGTACGTTGGAAGCGTCAAGCTTTTTTAGTACAACCCATATAGGTGATGACCAAGGGGAATCCGAAGGTTCTATGATATTTTGTTCTAACATTTTACCAATTTGTTTCCGGACTTCGGCTTTGTGTATTTCTGGGAATCTATAAGATTTAGTATGTATTGGAACATCTGTGCTAGTCTTAATTTCGTGCTGAAGAGCGTTGGTGTGTGTAAGGTTTTCTCCAGGAAGGTGAAAAATGTCTGAGAAATCTGAACATAATTGTAGGAGTGCTTCGCGTTCCTCATAATTAAGGTGTGAAATGCGTAATTGCTCTAAAACTTCTTTAGTACGTTGGACGCTATTGGAGGATACATTTATGTTATTAATTAGGTTATACGATTGGGTTTCGAATCTTACATTATCGATGGGATTAAGTTTTAAGTTTAGATTAGATTTTAACGTAATTGGTTCTTCGGATGTATTCACTACGGATATATTTATTCGCTTATTTTCTTTGACCTGGACTAGACAATTAGCGACTAATAAATTTTCTGAGAGTTTCTGATCAAGGATCAATCCTTCTTTCATTTCGGGATTTGAGACAGAGCATTCAATAATGGTTTCAGTTCTAGGAGGAATTATATAGGCAGGCTCGTTAAAATGTAATTTTAAAGATGATTTTTCAAATAGTAGTAGGTTATCGTTATAGTTAATAGTGCAGTTAAATCTATTAAGCATATCGGATCCTATGATACCATCGTAGGGTAGATGTATTTCATCAATAACATGAAATTGATGTGTTATTTTGGTTTTAGGGAGTTGTACATTCAAGTGGAAGTAGCCTCTGGTATGAATAGGTTCTGTTGAATCAATACCTTTTAATTGAATGGTTTCTTTTATGAGTTTAGGATGTGTTTCTATGCACGAGTGTTTTAGTAGACTTACAGAGGAACCTGAGTCGACTAGTAGGGATAGTGGCGTAGTCGATATCGTAGATTTCACGAGCACATGAGGTAAGAGTGTTTTCGCGGGATTATTTGTTATTTCATAAACGTTGGATGCAGGGGGTTTCGGCATGTCAACCTTATTATGTCACTGCGCGGATACAGATCGATTTGGCAGGTCAACTTTGTGTTGCTGCACGGATACAGAGCGATTTGGCAGGTCAACTTTGTGTTGCTGCACGGATACAGAGCGATTTGGCAGGTCAACTTTGTGTTGCTACACGGATACAGAGCGATTTGGCAGATCAACTTTATGTTGCTGCACGGATACAGAGCGATTTGGCAGGTCAACTTTGTATTGCTGCACGGATACAGAGCGATTTGGCAGATCAACCTTGTGTTGCTGCACGGATACAGAGCGAATTGGCAGATCAACTTTGTGTTGCTGCACGGATACAGAGCGATTTGGCAGATAAACTTTGTGTTGCTGCACGGATACAGAGCGAATTGGCAGATCAACTTTGTGTTGCTGCACGGATATAGTAGATTTCGATTTGTTTAAGTTCGCGGTGCCGGTTTTTTGATTGTGAGGTCCCGTACGACACCAGGTCGAGACGGCTACTCGTTTTTTGGAACGGTATCGTAATCCTCGGTTGGTTCGGGGAGACATTCGTCGTTATGAGGTTCTTGAGTTCCATCGCAAACAAAGTGAACACGTTGTGGCGTTTGCGATTGTTCTAAGTTGAAGCGGTTATTATTAAATTCTCTCTTACGACATTGCTCTAGGGCATGACCTGAGGTTTTGCAATATCTACAAAACACATTTGGGTTATTGAGGTTGTTATAAGGTCGATTAAAGCTGGTATTGAGTTTTGTGTTAAATCCCGTCTTTGATGGGTGTTGGTAGCTTTGATAACGGGATGCTGGTTGAATGTTAGGTTTTGGCGTGTACGACCTATCTGGTCGTGGGTGTTGGATGCTAGACGGTCCTGGTCCTTGTTTATACAAGGATTGCTGAATCTTTTCTTCTGAGATGGCTATATTGATAGCTTCGTTTAAGGTTTTAATAGGCTTACATCTAACTACATTGGAGATACGGGGTGTCAATCCCATTTGGAAGTGATGGAGGGCAAGCTCCTCCATGGCTGCTGTTCTGCCTATCATTTCTCTACTTTTATGGCCGTGTGTAATGGATATCTCTGTTAATAATTGCGATAGACATGTTTCGATTCTTAAAGCATACTGACTTACGTTCTCGTTTAATTTTTGTTTGCATTCTTGTAGGTCAGTGAGGAGATGTGCATAATGTTTTCTCTCACTGAATTGGGTTTTGAGAAAGTCTTTGAGTTGTTGCCAATTGGTAAACTCTTTAATTGAGCAGGCTGTCTTTGCTTTGCCTTGTAGTTGACAAAGAATATATTTGAAGAGAATATCTTTTTGGCTATCGGAAGCTAGTTCATAGGCGTTGTTGCAATTAACTAAGAAGGAGTTGAGTTTTTCCCTACAGCCGTCGTATGGCTTGATAAATTTTAGTAATGTCGATAAATCGATTTCTGGTCTCATTGTTATTGGTTTTTTCTTTGATCTAGTTGAAGGCCCAGAGGGTGGAGGACAAGGGTTTTGGCCCTCTTCCTCGGTATCTGTGACGGCTATTTCGGGCCTTTCAAATTTTGGGCTTTGAGATCTTTCGGCCATGATTAGTTAATGTTTAACAAATTAAAACAGGATAAAATTATACAGATAATAACATATAACATACAAGACACGTTTTAAATTGGTATATAAAATTACAATAGAATTAGCAATGACCAAATGTATATAAAATCACTTACTGGAATGCGAATAGCGCGATAAGACGGATCATGATGTCTTGGGCGTAATGCACGTGTCGATGAGCCACGGGTCGTCGTGTCGTCGAAGAGAATATACCGGTCACAGCACTAAGTTAGGCGTGACAATGGGCATATATTGTGATGCTTGTAGCGAAGAACGGCTGCAGTACGAGCAGTATGCAGCAGGGGGTCTTCGGGAGCTTCTTCACGATCACTGGCGTCCTGAGGGGCCGGGCCGGAACTCGGTACAATAATATATGCACAATGGAGACGGCGCTTACACTCGAACACACACACTCGCGTTACATATGGTTATTATAACTAGGAGACGTACCGGGGACTTTTACAATCCCACCGCTGCCACCAAATGTTATGAGCCTCGAGCAAAACGGATTTTTAAAAAAATAAAAGTTTATTATTTGGTTAAGACAGCCGTCTAGCGTGGATGTCAGGATGAGACTGAGGTGTGAAGGGAACGGAGTGGATAGCTTACGGTGGACAAATGCATAGTATGCAATAAAGAGTGTGTAGTATGCGAGAAAGGGTGCAAGATATATCTATAACATTACGTTATAGTATAAAAGCTGATTTTTATATATAATACCTGGAATTTCATTACCCATGGAATATTCTTTTCGTCGAATAGAGGTCCACTAAGAACGGATCTACCGAAATGCCACCTACATGGAGTGTTGCTGGGGCGTTAACAATAATAAAAATATACCTTTAGTACCTTATATCTGCCAAAGCCACTGTGACCCAAACTTCATAGTGGGCCACCGTTCTTACCTGTGTTGGGAGCATGCGCTGACAAACTCTCAGCTTTAATAAAATAACGAAGGTCTGGGGTCCACAGGCTCTTGTGTTATACTATTTGACACTGGTCAGACGTATATTGTATCGAGCTTGCCTTCTCTTGTAACGATGTTACCTGCTTCTCCTTCCTTCCTTCCTTCTCTCTTAAAGGCGTTGTAATCCCTTAGTGTTACGACACCCACCGGCAAGAGGGAGAATGATTAATTTTTTTCTCACTTCGTAACCATACGGCTTGTGAATAGGTATTAAAAAATAACGATAGTATCAATATTCAACTCTATCTATATTTACACGGGTAATAGAATTCACGAAATGCCAAATTTAGGACTCCAGTAACGTGGCAAACTTTGACTTTGAATTACTCCTAAGAAATTCTACCTTGATGTGACTTCGATAAGTGGCACAGATCCAGATATATGTATTTATAACTACATGTGTGACATCACCATAGAATTGTCGCGTGCAATAAAGCTCTGCCCAGCCCAAACAATACTAGCCACACTAATCAGTGGCTTTTTTCTTTTGATAGAAGACAAGCAAGCGCGACATATGTTATCAACATAGGAATATTGTACTACTTATTAACAGCAGCTCTGAAGTTTTGTAACACCAGAGACGTGGTCCGGTAACTGACTTGCTGGAGGAAAGAATTTGGACTTCCGGCTCATTCGCTGTCTATTCTCCACAATTTGTCGTCGAAACGTCGCTTTGCCGCGGTATGGTACTAACTCGGACAAACTGAAGTGTTCATAGCTGCAGTAGCCCATTAAATGTCGTACATCAATTAGTTTATCGAAGTCGACTGTTAGACAGGGGCGATAGGCCTTTCCAAGTGGACTTAAATTTGTTCAATACTAAACTGCAAACTGCTCGCTATTGGGACTGATAAAAAAGTTTAAAAATCTTTTGGATTTTTCCCTTGTGTTCGATTTACAGGAAAAATTCAGTAAATGGGATAAGTTAGATTATGTCTCGTATCCCCGTTGTCTATTTAGCTAATATTTATTGCCATGTTAAACTTGAGTTAAAGAGAATATCTTAACATTTTATTTAGTATATTTATTTAATGCTATGTATCTAGTATTGTATTGGTAATACTGAGAACTCCCAATAATGAGCACTGAAATCTCTCTACGATTTTAACTTACGTCCTTGTTATTTTGAGGAATCACTGATCCAGTCATACTCTGTCCAAACCACTCGAGGCGGCAGAAAGATGACGTATAGCCAAAGATGGCGTACTTTAACCTCTCTATAGATATTTATAGTGTTGCCCAAATGCAAGACCAAGACGAGACTTGGATCGGTCTTGGTCTTGGTCTTGCAACATCACACCTGGTCTCGTCTTGGTCTTGGTCTTGCGCACCCGAGTCATGGTCTTGGTCTTGGTCTTGCGCACCCGAGTCTTGGTATTGCAGCAAGAGTCTCGCAAAGTTTTACAGTTAGAATAACGTAACAGTAATTTATCATGGCAATGAAAAATCCAACTAAATTAATCAAATATCCTATCCTATCTACCCATCTGCTAGCCTATAGTTCACTATTGAATACAATACTTACCACTGGAGAAAATTACTCTTCTATTCCCCTGGTGTTCCATTAGACAGCGTTACTACTCTTATGACAGGACTTTCGACCCTATTTTCTTAAGACGTCACCACACGAGGCAGTTGATACAATAAATTATATGTCATTTTATAATCAATGCGATATTTTACAATTAATGCGATTGTTTATATTCCCCTTCAAGTTAAGTGGTATGTATCTATTGTATTTCCAGTTTAGTTACTGATACTCTGGATACTTGAAAAAACCTGTTGCTCTATTGCCTATATAAATACTTTGGCCGCTGGATCCATGTAGCTCTTAATATACTATTTATTCAAGAACATATAAAACTGATTTAAAATTATATGGTTTTAATACTTGTAAAATGTATGATATTCGTCGTCATCGTCACAGCTCATAAAAGTGCCACTGCTGGGCTTAAGCTTCCTTCCAGTAAGAGGAAAATTGATCTACTATACCACGCTGGTCAGACATGTTGGTACAGGGTTTTCTTTCTAGTTTCACTTCTCTTGCACATATGTTATATACACAGGGTGTATCAGGTTATGGGACAACTGTTCATGTATGTTGTAGTTCAACAGTCATAGATCATAATTAGAATGTATATTACACAAAAACAATATAACGTAAAAGTTATAGTGATTACAAAAATGTGTGTCTAAGAGTTTATGCCTTAAATTTTATGCATTATGTAGGTATGTACAGACAGGATATATGTAAGCATGTAAAATTTCGACAGTATAAATAGGTATTAGATTTGCGCGAACCTTTCAATGGTTACGTAGGTACAAAGGCGACTCATCAACGGTCATCGGCCGATCAGCTGATTTATGTTAAAGCGAAGTTTGTCTTGCTTATGCAAACGTAATCATTGATTTATTCAAATTCTAATGAACATTTAACAAAATACGAATATGTTGTAGATTAAGTATCATTCCTTTATACATTTTAATCAATTTACACGAAAAAACGATGACAAAATTGAGAACTTACATGTCTCTCAATTCATTAACGAATCGATAATTTTATTTCAATTTTTTTTCATGGGTTCCTAACACCATTGCCCGATCCGATTTGATACGACATCCACGGGTAAGAGAGTGGTGAATTATATTCGTACTCTGTCTTTTTTTTGTGTGTATGTAGCTGTTGGTCGCAGATGACCTTGACAGCTTAACGCGGTCAATGGGTGAGCGCTGATGGCTCTCAACCCGGTAAGTAAGTTAAGCGAACATCGCCCGAGGACTCCCCCCTGTGGGGAACGAACCTCGGCTCGGGGCGTCGCTGAGAGCAAAGTGGGCGTGGCCAAGTTTAGGTTAATGACTTTTACGCGGCGCGGTTTTCGACCTCGACGGCGAGGCCGATACCGCGGAGTTTTATCTGTTATCGCTGCGCGAGCTGTGTAGGTCCTTTCTTGGGCGATCATAATAGCGTCATCTTCTTCTTCAAGAAGATGACGAGGACGTCGGACCGCGGATATTTTTGAGGGGACGTAGTTTACCGCCCCAACCACTAGTGGATTGGGGTGAGTCGTGGCAGAGGCAAAATAGCGCTGGGAGCAACGCTTCATGTACTGCCTGATGGTGATCGTACTCTGTCCCTAAATGGACATTTATATAGATTAATTATAGGCATATTTCTATGTCCAACAGTGAACGTCGTTGGGCTAATGAATAAACGGATATATAAATATGTATAATGGGCAAGAGCACTGTCGTGATTACGGTATTTTTGTCCTTAAGCCTTTCCGAAGAGTAATTCTGAAAAGCCAACACCAACATTGGGAATCGATTGGCCAATAGATGGATATCTCAAGACTGATTTGACTTGCCGTGTAGTGACGGAGTAAGAATATAATTCATCACCCCCTATTTTACCCGTGACTGCGAACCCACGACTAAGGGCTATAATATATAACATCGGTGCAAGAGAAGGAAAACTTGACATGTATGACCTGTAACAACACGGCCGATCACCATGGCGATTCCCCTCCGGCCAGGGCCGATTCTCCTCCTGTTATGTAGAAGACACGAGCTCAACCGTATATAAGCTGAAATGGTGATTTGAATTAAATGCAAGACCGCGAGACTCTTGCAGGCCCAGTCTTGGTCTTGCTCAAGTCTTGCAGGGCCAGTCTTGGTCTTGGTCTTGCAAAAATTAAGCGGTCTTGGTCTTGGTCTCGGTCTCGCATTTCTCGCAAGACCAAGACCAAGACCGCAAGACCAAGACTTTTTTGGGCAACACTAGATATTTAGGTGGACCACCAGTGGAGTTCTAATTTCGATGAACTATCGGTAAAATGTATATCTTAATTATATATTAAGTTTTCCTTACATGTAAGCCTTTCCAAAAGGGGATATATATATATATATATCATCATCATCATCTTGCTCTTATCCCAATTACTTGGGGTCGACGCAATATGTCATCTGTTTTGACATATTGCAAAAAGTTTCGGCAATGACTTTTATGACCGGCCGCCTGCCTGACGTCAACCCTCCTTGGGAATGTAATCGTTGACCCAAATGGTACCAGATGGAGTTGGTCCGGGTCATTCTAGGGCTCTTAGTCGTCTTTTACGACACCCACGAGCAAAACAAGGGTTGGTAGTATTCGAAGCCGCTACCACACAGCACAGCATATATATATATATATATATATATATATATATATATACAGGATCTCGGAAACGGCTCCAACGATTTTGTTGACACTTGGCATACTAGAGGATTCGGGTCCAAAAAATCGATCTAGCTAGATTTTATTTATATAAAATGTTGATTTGTCCGTGTTTTTAGTAAAACAATACAATGACATTAAATTTTAAAATAATATGAACTTAAATTTCGTTGTCAACGTCATGAGTTACGATAGCTCAGGTGGGACGTTGACCAGTTCAAATTTTGTTTTTTTGGCATTCAAACAACGTCGGATCGAATCTCGGTGTTATTAATATTCTCTTTTTGTAATTTTTTATATATATTTCATTATTTATTTTTTATTCATATATATCTAAATAATATAATAAT
Organism: Lymantria dispar; assembly: GCA_032191425.1. NCBI lineage: Eukaryota > Metazoa > Arthropoda > Insecta > Lepidoptera > Erebidae > Lymantria > Lymantria dispar. The sequence continues at coordinate 22,160,522 of CM063454.1, read as the reverse complement.
AAATTAATATCTATATAATATTCTGAACGTAGCTCGGTCAACCAGATATTAATACATAACCACCATACTTACTCACCAGAAGTTGGCATTGAACTTATAACAAAGTTTCCATGAAAGACGATTCTGCCTACATTGTGTTCTTATACAGTCACCACACGGTCAAAAACACGTGCCAATTATGATTTTAGTTCGGAGATCAAGTTGAACATAAGTCGTAAAGTACATCCGCCTTAATGTTTTGACCGCCTTTTTGTTTTTATTACTAATGGTGGCAAACGAGCGAGTAGCACACCTGATCGTAAGTGATACTGCCGTGGACCTTTGCAATACCAGGTGCCCAGCCAGGACGCTGCCTACCGTGAAGAAAATACTCTTCTTAAACCTCGTATAAAGAAGGACATTCATAGCGCACGGGAAACATAGCAGCAGGTAGTTCATTCCAGGGCTTGAGAACGCCCATTTACGTGGGAGAAATGGTCATTGGCAACATACAGTTGGAGACCATAAGGCTTCCAAGTGAAATGGATGAACTCCGCTACGATGTCGAACGTACCACGTTGGTAAGACGGTGACGGTGGTACCAAGTCAAACAGTTCCTCAGAGCACTCCCTATGAAAGTGTCTGTAGACTGGTAGAGTATACAGAGTGACACAAAGTCTCACTGCCACTCCAGTGACTCCAATCCATCCAATCGTAATGTGTTCGTCATTAAAGAGACAAATAAACTTCAAAATGGCGTACCAATCATTAATACTATTCATGCACTATCTTGGAATATATTTCATAATGATAAAGAAACATTTGACTTAACAGATGGTGTAGGTAGTGGTTAAGATACCGACTTACCGTGCCAGCATCGCGGGTTCGAATCACGCAGGACAACACTTTCTGCAAACCACAAATTGTTTTTCTGAGTCTAGGTGTAATTTGTGTCCGTTAATTATATGCGTGCAAAGTCCCCCCAGCCCAACAATTCAAAGATTATTTCCTTAGAGCAGGGTAGTCTTTAAAAAAACGCTTTTGAGAACTAATATTTCGAGAAACGAAAAACATATTCATTTTTTTTATTTCCAATATCATTCCCTAATACGTTGAAATAAACCGTAGCACGTAAACGGCGAGGGATTTATCTGATCTATGGTGAGTCGTTGTAATTGCAATACACACACACACACACATATACATACATACATATATATTTAATACATATACATAAACCATTATAAAATAAGAAAACTTAGAAATCAACCAACTTCTATAACCATTATATACTTACATACAAATATGTTAGGAACATTAATAGTATATTAATTCAATACTGTACCTACGTTCAATTTGTTGTGAAAGCAAACTCAGAGGTAATTCTGATAACATCTTTGTTATTGTGTTATCATTAAATAGATGTCTGAACACCGGATGACTAAATTCTCTACCTATTTGATCCCTCACAAACCACTAACAGAACATAATAAACACTCCCTATAACGAGATAACTTGTACTAACAAGAAGTTAAGCTTAGTTTGGAAGTTACGATAAACCAAATATAGAATATTTGTAACTAATGGAATATTCCAGTAAATGTTGCTCAATATCATAGAATCAAATAGAAACCTCAGAAACATTAAGATTTATTATCATATACGATAAGATATTAATTTATTTTCACGATTAAAATGTTATCATGTCATTCACCCTTTAATTTCTCACGAATGTTCAAATTCAAATCATTTATAAATCCCACGGGGGCACTTAAATATTGCCTTTTTTTACATTTTACCACCGGATCGGAACGCGACCGCACTGAGAATATCTGGCAAGAAACTCAGCCTTTCAAACCATGACTTAGTACAATTTTCAAATATAATGAAAAAGACCAGCCAGGGCCAGATCCCGCAAGCGGCACTCGATCAACCACTAGAGCAGACATCACTCATCATCTTCATCATTACAGCTTAAATACGTCCCACTGCTGGGCTCGAGCCTCCACAATGGGAGGGCAATTGGCCTACTACCTAACTACTACTAATACGCTGGTGAAATATGTTGGTATAGGCTTATATTTTCAATTTTCCTTCTCGTGCATAGATGTTATATAAATATTATGATCCCTTAGTCGTCTATTACGAGACCCACGGGCAAGAAATGAAATGGTAAATTATATTCTACGCCGTCACCATACGGGAAGTAGGTCTCCTTTACTACATCGCGGATGTAATAAAAGATAACTGCATAAAGTAGATCCTGTAACAGAAAGAAAACTCGAAATAAACCTCGGTGGGTTAGATTGCGTGTTGTATAATCGGTCAATTTGTCTTCCATTGTAAATTTGCCACCCTGTTACGAAGATTCGTGTTTAACATTGAAACGTAAATCAACTGAAAAGAAAAAAGAAAATCCACTATTCATGTGTAATTTAACCTGAACGAGAAAAAAGATTGAACACTTTATTATCTCGTGTTTTAAAAAAAGCTGTATTTTTACTTATCAGAGATGCCTAAATCGAATCAAATCATTTATTCTGCATAGACCCCTTAAGCCACTTACATATTATTCAAATCAATTCAAATTTATACATCGATTGAACATTATACTACCTAAATCTAACCTACCACCGGACCTAAACCTACCACCGCATCGGAACGCGGCCACAAGTTAAAAAAATCCGGCGACCTTAGCGGCCTGTCATTTTTTTTTTCATCTTTTGAATAAAATTACACGTATACAACACATAGTATTAGCTCCAATGTGATGCCCTTCGAAATAATATACACTTTTTTTTTTATTTAATTCAAATAAAAAAAGAAAGGAAAATATGGTTGGACCAGATCCCACAAGCAGCACTCGATCACGAGTTAACTACTAGAGTAGCCATCACTCCCTTCAACTACATTGGAGGGACGGGAGTGACCCGCCCCACGTAGCTACCGCAAGCAGAACCTTGTTCAGTGAGCATGACCAAACCATAAATTGCGAACTATAATAATTGTGTACTGCGATACTTGGGAACTGCGATAGGCTGAATGATGATATTGATGAAATGTGTACTAACCATTATCTCTATGTTGATATACAATATGTACAAATAAACTAAAAAGATAAATGAATTTATTCAGCGAAAAGATAAATAACAAACCAATAACAAAAAATAATTGCATGTCCTGCTGAAAGGGTCACAATCTCAGCATTAGCTCGTCGCAATCATCGGTGCCGACCTGACGCTGCCAGCCATCGCTAGGGCGATGGTCGACAGCGTCGGGAATTGGGACGCGGTCGCAGCCTTCTGCGAGACAGTGATCTCGCAGGCGGCGGCGGATCGCCTGCGCGAGAAGCGCAGCCTCGATGAGGAGATCCGCTGCCGGCGAATGGGGCGGCGCAAGCGCAACTACCTGCGCCTCATGCCGCCCTAGCTGAGGCCGCGGGTGACGTGACCGGGGATTAGCCCGTCTCCCGCCGAGAGGCCGACTGCGTGAGGAAAGACCGACGTCCTGCCCGAGGGGGGGACGTCGGTCGATGGGAGAGTACCCCACGTAGGGGGTATTCCGTCGGGCCGACCATTGACGACAAGTAAACCTGCTCCGGTGGTCGGCCCAACGACGAAGGCGAGGTGGTTTTCGGGTGGGTTGCGGGAGTTGCGTGCTTAAGCCCCTCTGTCGCCCCGGACGGAGTGGTGCGGAGGCGCGGCGACCGCAGCCCACCCACAAAAAAAAAAAAAAAAGAAGAATCTCAGCATTAGCTGGATCTCACCCAACACTGATCTTCCGCTGGCAAAACTGTTACTATTATGGTAGAAATCATCATCATCATTCCAGTTCATAACGTCCCACAGTTGGGCTCGAGCCTCCTCCACAATAGGAGGGGAATTGACCTTACTATACCATGGTCAGACTGGTTGACAGAGGGTTTTATTGCCAGTTTTCCTTGTCTTGTATAGATGTTATATGCATATTATATCCCTTAATCGTCTTTCACTATATCCACAGCCAAGGTAGAGAATGGCGATTTGAATTGTTACTCTGTCCCCACACGGATTCAATTGTAGAAAGAAAGGTCTAATTATACGAAGAACTATTGACAGGTTTAGTCTGCTAAACGTCATCTCGGAGTATTTTAGCTAAAGGACAAATCGAATATTTTCTTTTTATGCTGCCGAAGTAAAATCTAATAGTATCTCTCCCGACCGTGCGTGGGACGGCTGGATTAGGCACCACAAACAGCCATGTCACGGCTCTTCGACTGTTGAACGGACCGCAAACAGCTGAATATTGCCCGTCAGACGGGCCACTATAGTGGTCCGTCTGACGGGCTACTCTTTCAAGACCTGCGGTGTCCTGAGTGGCGTTTTGACGCACTATGGATCGTCATCCCTCTCTAATAAGTCCTACCGAATGGCAAAATAGAACTTTATTCAAAAAAAATCTGAATTTAATAGAGATCTTTAGATAGGGTATCGTTTACCTATCCGTCCTATGGTAAAATAACCGGATTCTTTAACAGGAAACTTCGGAATCGTACAAAACACGGACCTACAATCAGTGGCGGCTGGTGGGTCATCAAAGTGGTGGTTCACTTTACTTCCTCACTAAGTATTAAGATCAGAAATTGCAATGGAACAACAATTTACGTAAAAATTTTTTTTTAATTATTTTTGAACGCATTACATTTTGTAGGTGTACTTGCGAAGAAAAATAGGTATTTTGTTTGTTTTTCACACTTCAAAAAATATTTATAAAAGAGGGCCTTGGCAGTCCCGCCAATTTATATCAACTTTATTTTAAAAAGTTTTGTTATTGTCTTTAATATAGTCTATATTTATGCTCATTTTCACCCACTGTATACGCAGTATAAAATAGAACTAAGACCAAAATAAAAAAAAAAAACAATGTAAACAAACCATATTTAACTCTTCACAGATACATCGAAACTATACCTACTTACTGTACTTAACGAGACATCATCAGCGAATTTCGTCGTAAGTCGAGTTCTCTCGGCAATGTTCGGTTCGCCCGTGCGCCGTACGGGAACAGACTCATTTTCAGCATATTTCTATGAACTATCTTCTGTCTCACGCGCCAGGCGTTTTAACTCACTTCTAATGCAAGTTGTATGGGCAGTCCCCGTTCGCTCGCCACAGCGCACGAGAATTTTTTACAAGGAATATAAGTTTTAATAGTTTAGTAAAGCGCTTATATTGTTTCGTCATAATTTGAAATTTTATTTGTTATATGTTTTTTTATGTTCAAAGAATAAATATTAATGGTAATTTAAAAATAAATATGAAGTTAAATTTTGTAGTTTTTAAATATTTTGATTTGGTGGTCCAGCGCAGGAGCGCACTTAAGGTACAGCCGCCACTGCCTACAATAAATCCATAACAATAGTTTCATTTTGTAAGACATAAAACTATTTACGATTTCATTGTTTCATATAAAATTGCGTAACTAAAAAGAAAATATTAACTCTAGACTACACTCTGATAAACGGATGTGCCTTATAAATTGCCGAGTATATCTCGTGGGCGCTACGAAGTTATCTCTATAATTATTTTTTATCCTCTACCAGTACCTTAGGAAGCTATCAATCTAACCTTATATTTTTATTCCCTATATTTACTAAATGCGCAAATTAGTTATGAAAAATGCTTTCTATTTTATTATCTTACTTTAACACACTAGGCACATTTTTTTCAGCTATCGTAAATTTCCATTACATTAATTTTGACTGTTTATTATATTTTGCCAGCCACAAAAAACTGGGTTCATCTGATAAATAAAATTATTATAATGGAGAGAGGGGAAGATGATTTACACTTGCATTTTACCACTGGGTAAAGCACGCTGATATAAATTAACTGCACAGATGGTGTGGGTGTCCGCGATCGGTAAGTGCTGATCTGCGTGATCTATGCGACACAGGGTCACCGGTTAATTTTTTAAATTTTTTTCAACATCTTTTCTGCAATCCACAGGCTATTGAGAAAGTTATTTGTACCTTTTTAATTGTATTACGTGATAAATGGTGTAGGATTTTGTGGCAAAAAAACATAAAATCTTTCCAGATTTTAATTATACATAAATTACCCAATTGAACAAAACGCATAAATCAAGTACCAAAAAAATGCTCCTGTACTTAATTCTGATTTTAGAGGATTTATCAGGCTCAAACTTAGAACTGTGTAAAACATGGTGTGGCTGAATATCGATGTTTCTACTAATGTTTACGCCTTCGGCATAAATGACCCCGTTTGACTTTCTGTTCTTCTTCTATTCAGCTCATATATGTACCATTTTTAGGCAAAGACCCTACCAAATGGGGCAAATTCGCCTACCATGCAGGATAATTCTTTATGCGTTCCAAAAATCCTTGTCCTGAGTCTGGGTATAATTGGTCTTCGTTATTTGTAGGATTGTAAAGGCCCGCGCGGTCCAAACATCCCTTAGTAAAGGATGTTATTCAAAAAATATATGTGTTAGGTCAATGCTATGGCTCAAAAAAGGTAAAATTTACATTATATTTGTAGTATTACCATAAAATGCCTTGTGCTGTGTGGTAGCGGTGTCGGGTATAGCCAATCCTTATATTGCTCGTGAGTATAGTACAAGGCGACTAAAAGATTTACCTCAACGTGGGCCAACTCCATCTGATGCTATCTGGCAAATATTAAATTCTCAAGCAGGATTGACGTCCGGCAGGCTGCTGTTGCTAAAACTATGGCAATAACTTTTACAATGTGGACGATGAAATAAGAGCACATATTGCGTCCACTCCAAGTAATTGGGCTAAAAGCAGAAGGCTAAGAGCAGATTGATGATGATTACTACAAAATTTCTTAAAAATGTAATCATTTAATATATGGTAGAAATTTAATATGTGGTAAGTCCACACTGACGACAGTCGTCTGTCTACAACCGCGGGCCAGTCCGTCCGGGGTAGTATCACACTCTCGCAGAAAATCGACGCCTTGAGTAGTAGTAGTTACTGCCTGTGGTCCCTCGCGCTGTATGGTGGGCCTATCTGGTGGAAGTCCCTCACCGCCCGCAACAAGGACCTCCTGCGTCGACCGCAGAGAGTCATGGCGGTGAGGACTATCAGGGTTTACCGTACAGTGTCTTGAACTGCGGCGACGCTACTGGCAGGTGACCCGCCTTGGCCGCTTGTGGCTGAGGCATTAGCGAAAGTTTACCAGCTTCGTGCCACAGCGCGGGCCAACGGCGAGTAAGTCTGTGCAATAAGACTGGGCAGAGCACAAGAAGTGCCCCGGAGGGAGGTTATCCGGCGGTGGATGGAATACCTAGAGTTCCCCGTACCAGGGCGGGGGACTGTACAGGCGGTTGCGCCGCATTTCCACCGCTGGCTTACAAGGAAGCACGCCAATCTAACATTTAGGATGGCACAGGTGCACACCGGACACGGGGTCTTCGGTAAGTACCTGCATATGATAAGAAGAGAAGAGGCCCTCGGATGTCATTAGTGTGGTGCCAACTGATGGTGCGCATCACACATTGGAGGTATGCCCCGCCTCGGAGCCTCAGCGCCACTACCTGTCGGCGGTACTTGGCGGACCTGTCGCTGCCGATCGTTATCGCAAAGATACTCGGCAGCGACAGGTGCTGGTCGTCGATGGCATCATTTTGCGAGGCAGTCATATTCAGGAAGGAAGCAGAGGAGCGGGAACACGAGGCGCTTGCCTCTACTGACTCGCTTCCTCACCGGCGATCCGGGAGGAGGTGACGACAATATGCGCACGTACTCCCACTGCCCTGAATAATGACGACAGGACGTGGCCAGACGGCCATGCGTTGGGGTGCCGGGGATTGAATGTCATCAGACGATCTCTCTGGCACCCCGTAAAAGCGCGGAAGGGGCCGTTGTCGTTTTAGTAGGCATTCCAGCCGCGGATGTAGCTGGTGAGTCCCACACAACCCCCGCCCACTGGCGGGTGACAGTGCGTGAATGGATTTCCACAGCGTGAACAAAAAAAAAAGTTATAGTTACTGCACTTTGTTCGGTGAGCTAGAGAGCCGAAAGCCAAACCACAAGAGCAACATTCTGAGGGCATTTGCGCGTGGTGGGTTTTGATAATACCTTTAGTATTACCGAATCTTATGCACGCATTCACACTCCCTTCATTTTCTTCACGGTTAGCAACGGTCTAGTTAGTCCATGAGCAGTAGTATCACTTACCATCAGGTGTCCTGTTTGCTCGTGTGCCACCAACAGTAATAAAAAAAAGTAAAGTATCTTTATTCATTTAATTCAATATTCGCAAATTGTATAAATTCTTCAGCCGTGTATCTTCACGAGAATAGTTAATAACTTGTTAATATTATCTACTTTATCATAATTTTGTCTGATTCACTAAAATAATATGTAATATAATCTACTAACATTTTCTTGTAACAATATAGTGTAATATTTTTATTCAATTGTGTAATTAGGGTCTGGTTGAGCATGATGAATTGTGTACTTAATGGGTGACCGAGCATAATGGAGAAACCAGCAAATTCCTCCACACAATGCCTACATGCATGACTCGCAAAAGATATCTTGGTTGGATGTATTTCTTACAAGAACATTTTTATCATTCATTGTATCTAACGTTGTAGAAAGACAAAGTATTTTTATCAAAATACGTGAGGTTATTTGGAAAAACATTTAGGGAAATAAAGCTTTAAGAAATGTATGGAAAAAGAATATATATATATGTTGAAGGCATTCGGACTATAACCGGAGAATTATGATAATCATTTTTCTACTACAAAATTGGTTTCACTTGATAATATTTTGATTACACTTTTAATTTTTTTTTTTCAGTTAGAAGAAAACATCTTCGCAAATGCTTCGTTTGCTGTCTGCTTTCGAATTATTTCAACTTGTATTTCGATTTAGATTTCATCTGTGTGGTGAGGGAGTAAGAATACAATGCACCACTCCCTATCTTGCCCGTGGATGTCGTAAAAGACGGCTATGGGATATAATTTGCACATAACATCTGTGCAAGAGAAGGAAAACTCGAAATGAAAATATACCAACATGTCTGACCAGCATGGTATAGGAGGCCAAATTCCCTCCCATTGTGGAGGAGGCCCGAGCCCAACAGTGGAGCATGTGGGCTGCGATGATGATGATATTTGGATTTAATTTAAATTATTCACTCCACAAAAGATATCTTAGAATCGTTAAATATTTATTAAACTTTTACGAAACTACATACATATTACCAATGTATTCAAGATATTTAAACTCGAAGTGAAAAATAGTAGGTAAAGTTTTTATGTTTGTTAGTTTGTATATAAGTTTATTCGTAGGGTAAAATACTGTAGGGCCGGCCACGGAGGACAAGAAACTCGGTACCGGTGGTTGGCCTAATGGCGATCGTGAGGAGATACGGTGGGTTATGAGACCACCAGGATGGAGCTGGAGAGCATGTGCGCAGACAATAGCTCACCCAAAATAAAAAGGTTAAAATATTGTAAACTACATGACAAAGCGTTATATCAATATTGATCATCTTCCAATAATTGATTGTCTCGACAATTTTGTTGGTGAATAAGATATACAATATCATAAACCTTTCAAAGTTCATTAAAGTAGTTCCTTGAACAGTATCTAAAAGTAAGCAGAGGCATTCTCAATTATTTGGTTGTACTGTGTAAACTCTTACCATACAGTCCCACCCACGCGCGAATAATCTGTAAAGTTATCCTCATTTGATATAATCGAACATTTTGAAGAGAATTCAACTTAAACAACTATATTTTTTATTTATTAACCAATTGACCACTAAATATTAAGTTTAGCTCAATGCATCAGTGAAAATTAAATTCAAACAGGTTAAGTATTTTTCGAGATTAGCAAACAAATAAATCGATAGACAGTCGAAAACACAAAAAAAAATCTCTGAGGCCGGTTAATATATAAGTACAATCAGTATTAATTAAATAATAAATTGTTTTTTTATTATTTAACATACAGAGGCGACCCATTTGCAATTTTATTATACGACACAATATATAGAATCTAAAAGCAAAACTAAAGGCTTGCACGTATGATAAAATACATACATAGTGATAGTGGCATATATAGCCACAATAGGCAGTAGGCATTTTTTCATTTCGGCTCATATATATCCCACTGCTGAGCTCGAGCCTCCTCGAAATTTGGAAGCAAACTAACCTACTAACCACGCTGCTCAGATGTGTTTATATATATATTTTTTTTTATGGGTGGGCTATGGTAAGCGCACGCGCGGTCAAGTCCGTCCGGGGCGACTAAAGAACGGCGCGCGGGCCCATAACCCACCCGTACCCACGTCACCTCGTTGTTGGGCCGATGTGTTTATATAGGGTTTTATTTCGAGTTTTCCATCTCTTGCATAATTGTTATTTGCATATATCTCTTAGTCGTGAATTACAACACCCATGGGTAAAATAAGGTGATGGGTGGTATTCTACTCCGTAACCACAAGAATAAAAAGATATATACATATATACTAGCTGACCCAACAGACATTGTTCTGTTCAAATCTAAAAAATATGTAAAAGGAATTCTCCTTAAAATCGATCGCAGCGCCACCTACCGTGTCCAATTGAGGATCTAAACCATTCTTGAATCTCCTTGAACACACACAAAAGACATTTCGTCAACGGTCCAGCCGTTTAGGAGGAGTTCGGTGATATACACACGTACACAAGAATTATATATATAAAGATACAAAAGTATAAATTACATATATTTTAAACTAAAGCAATTAAATAAAGCAGTTTTACTAACTTCAGTAAAACCAAATAATCAAAAGTCCAAAGTCCTAAAATCAATGGTTATCTTAACTTCTGCTAAAGACTTGATTTTCTCGCTAATCACTAAAGAAAACAAAGGCCATAAATACCATGACTGAAACAAATAACAAAAACGATTAACGAATAAAGTAGTCCGTAACAGATTTACGACTGAACTACGTCCTAATACTGAAACCTCGCTTACAAACTAAATAGCTGGGATTTACTAATAACTAATCTACTAATTTTATATTGTCTCAGCGCACATACGTCCCACTGTTGGGCTCGAGCCTGTTCCACAAAAGGAGGGAAATTGAACTACTAAACCACGCTCTTCAGACATGTTGATATTTTTTTTTTTTTTTTGGGTGGGCTATGGTAAGCGCAAGCGCGGTCCACTCCTTCCGGGGCGATGAAAAGACAGCGCGCGGGCCCATAACCCACCCGTACCCACCTCACCTCGTTGTTGGGCCGACCACCGGAGCAGATGTGACTTATCGTCAGTGGTTGGCCCAACGGAATACCCTTTCGGGTAACCTCACCTCTTGACGTCCTGGAACGTCGGTCGCCGTCGCGCGGTCAGCCTCTCTGCGGGTGACGGACAATTCCCCGGTCCGATCACCCGCGGCCTCGGCTAGGGCGGCATTAGGCGCAGATACTCGCGCCTGCGCCGCGTCGCCGAATAGGAGCTCTACTCGTACACGATCCGCCGCCTCCTTCCGTGAGATTACGGCCTCACAGAAGGCGGCGACCGCGTCCCAGTTCCTGACGCTGACGAGCATCTCCCTGGCGATGGTCGGCAGCGCCAGGTCGGCACCGATAATTGCGACGAGTTCACGGCGATCCCCCTCCCATGCAGGAGTGTACCTCGAGCGTGTGCTGCGCCGTGTCCTCGTCGCAACTGCAGTGGTGGCAGGACGGAGTGCTCTCCCTCCTGACAATCTTGTGCAGGTACTTCCCGAAGCAACCGTGCCCCGTCAGCACCTGCACCAGTCGGAAGGAAAGCATCCCGTGCGTCCGCTCCAACCACTCCATCAGCACCGGCCGGAGGGCCTCGACGGTCCTGACACCGTACCGAGGACTCTCCAGCCGGACTGCCCAACGGGCAATGACTCCACGGCGGGCGTCGACCCGCCAGGCGGTGATCTCTTTGATGGAGACCATGCCGCCGCGGGCGCGCGTCTCCGACACCCGCGGATAAATTTCGGCGAGCATCTCCGCCTCCAGGTCCCACGGGGGAGTTCCGGCCAGGAGGCACGCTGCCTCCGTCGCCACCGTGCGGTAACCCCGTATGGCCCTGATCGCCATGACCCTCTGTGGTCGCCACAGGAGGGCCCTAAGACGGACGGTCAGGGACCCCGCCCACACCGGTGCGCCGTACAGGGCCATCGACCGGATCACCCCCACGTACAGCTGTCGGCACGTAGCGCTGGGTCCGCCCACATTCGGCATCAGCCGCGAAAGGGCGGACGCCGCGCCGACAATCCGGGGAACAAGTCGACGGAGATGCTCCCGGAACCAAAAATGCCCGTCGAGCACCAGGCCCAAGTACTTCATGTGGGCCTGGATGCTGATGGTGACCGACTTTACGGTGATCGAAGCGCCGGCGGGAGGCCCGGCGGTACGGAGGCCATGGAACAAAAGGGCCTCCGTCTTTTCCAGGGCTACCCTCAACCCCAGCGCTTCGATCCGCCTGACAATCTCCTCGGTGCCGAGAGTTGCCAGGCGTGCCGCCTCCTCTAGCGTCCCACCCCGGGCTGTGACGAGTGTATCATCGGCGTAGCAAATTACGCCCAGCCCGGGTGGGAGGCTACCTCTCAACGCCCAGTCGTAGCCGATGTTCCACAGGGTCGAACCCAGAACCGACCCCTGTGGGACACCGCATGTCATGGGCGTTCGCACAACGTCCCCTACTCGGTCAACGTAGAGAACGCTGCGCCCCTCCAAATAGTCTGCCACCAGCCGCCTGAGGTACACGGGCACCCCGTGGTATCTCAGCCCCTCCCTGATGCAGCTGAATGGCAGACTGTTGAAGGTGTTGGCAATGTCCAGGGACACCGCCAACAGGACTCCTCCGCCAGTGACGGCCTCCGCTACCACGGCCTTCAGGCGCAGCAGGGCCGCAATCGTCGAACGCCCTCTCCGAAAACCAAACTGGGCGTCCGACAAATCGGGCCCGACCCCGACGAGGTGCCGCTCGATGCGGGCAGCCAACACCCTCTCCAGCAGCTTGCCCGCATCATCGAGCAGCACGATGGGCCTGTAGGCCGAGGCCGACTCGGGAGTCCCGGCTTCGGCAGGAGACATGTTGATATAGGATTTTATTTCAAGTTTTCCTTCTCTTGCATAAATGTTGCCCCTTATATTCCTTACTCGCCTTTTACGATACCCACGGGCAAGATAGGGGTGGTGAATTGTATTCTTACTCTTTTACCACACGCAAAACTAATTTTATATATTTTTTAATGCTTGTTGATGGACAGCGAGCTAGTAGCCCACGTGAGGGTTAGTACTAACTTCTGCATATGGACCTTAGCAATAACAGAAATACAGCCAAGTCGCTGCCTACCGTGAGCAAAGAGCTCTTCTTAAACCTCATTTAAATATGGACATGTCATAACGCTCGCAAAGCACGGCAACAGGCAGTTCATTCCAGAGCCTACACGTGCGTGGAAGAAATTAACGGTGAAAACGTACAGTCGAGAACGATATCGTTTCTAGGTGGTATGGGTGAATCATATTGCGGTGTTGATTGGTACACCTGTACCGCACCTGAGAACGCAAGACTGAAAGATCTGATGCTGGCGTTGCTAGAATTCATATAGACTAGTTAGTATTGTGTTAACAGCGCTAAGGTGGAGCTTATGTAAACGATGGTCATATGTCATAGCAACGTCATTTTATTCATCATCATCATCATCGCAGCCCACACTCGTCCCACTGTTGGGCTAGGGCCTCCTCCATAATGGGAGGGAATTTGACTATACCATGTTGGTATAGGGTTTCATTTTGAGTTTTCTTTCTCTTGCACAGATGTTATATGCATATTACATCCCATAGTCGTCTTGTACGACATCCACGGGCAAGATAGGGAGTAATGAATTGTATTCTTACTCCGTCACCACACGGAATTCATTTTATTATAATTTGAATAATTTTATTTGTAAAGAACTCAGTATAATTATTACCACAGCTCATATACGTCCTGCTACTGGCTCTCCTCCACATTGGGAAGCAAACGAACCTGCCACGATTGTCAGGACGGGCTGGTGTAGTTTTTTTTTCGAGTTTTCCTTCTCTTGTTTAGTTGTTATATGCATTTTTTTACACCTTTAACTATACCCGCGGGCAAGAAAGGGGGTAGCGAATTGTATTCTTACTCCGTCATCATATGGACAAGACGTTGTTTACAGCGAGGTTGGTAGGTACCAAATCCAACAGCTCCTCAGAATAGTCCTCATTAAGAATCAATAAAGAATGTAATAGCAATCACTCATGCGATTGCTAGTACATTCATCATCCGGTCATCCGTTAATAAACAACAACAACATAAATAAATGCTTTTTATTCAATTATGGCCCCTGAAAATATAAAGAGGATCATGCTATAGTAATCATTTCTGATGTTTACGCAAGCGTCACGTCATATCACCCCGTCTAACATGACATGTTACGCCTTTTGACACAAACATTATTTTAATATCTTATTTTCTTTAGAGGCTTAACCATATAATGAAGTGATTTGATACTCTTTGCTTCATTGTAAATACAGTTTACAATATACATATGCTTTTTTATAGAAAAGATGGCATTTTGAAGTAAAAATATATAAGAAGTATAAAACATCTCTAGATTAAAAATTTTCATAGTTTCAAACAGGTATTTTCATAAATAGGTACATATAACTGTCGGCCACTTTTGTTGCCCTTTCTTTGTGTTGAATCATCAAAAATCATCTATGGCGCTTATTATACCACTAATGACAAGTAACTCTGCTCCGGTGGTCGGCCCAACGACGAAGGCGACGTGCATCGTGGGTGGGTTGCGGGTGTGCGTGCTTACGCCCCTCTGTCGCCCCGAACGGAGTGGTGCGAGGAGCGCGGCGACCGCAACCCAACACCAAAAAAAAAGAAAAGAAGAATGACGCTTTTTATAGTGTAATAATTATAATTTTTAACAAAAAAAAAACCCGACTTCAAACAGTAAACTAAAAATTAACTAACAGTAAACTAAAAATTAACTTAAAATTGCCTATAAAATTTTAAGATTGCCACCAATTTCTCAAGGATACCATCATCAGATCATGACCTGATGACTATGGGACCACCTGGGAAGTATACCCTATCAAACAAAAAAGAATTTTGCAAATCGGTCCAGGCGTCTTTGAGTAATCGGTGAACATACAAAATAAAAAAAAAAGACTCCGACGAATTGAGAACCTCCTCCTTTTTTGAAGTCGGTTAAAAAAGAAAATTGCAAGTCAATTTTACGATTCTACTCTGGGCTGTGCTTTACTATTTCGGTGAATTACCATTAATATACTTATTAGAAATTTACCAGTTATAAAATCTTAGAATAAATAATACAGTAAATTTTGTGTGAATTTTCATTTTACGGCGTACAATTAATGACTTTGGATTGGGCGGATACATACTATACCATTCCAACTCCTATTAATCGCGATCATCAGTACGATAGTATAAAGTTTTACGAACCGTATGCCCAAGTTTTACGATTAGTCTGGGTTTCCTCGCAAAGCGTTCATATAAACAGGGTCAATAAGAAATCGCACGGACATTAATTGGCCAAATCGTTGGATGATGGCCGATTGACGATACGTATTTCAATCTTTTATACAGCCCATAGCCTACTAGCTACTATTGATTGCAAGCCTCCCCCACAATTAAAGAAAAGCCTAATATATCATGTCGACCAAAGTGGTTGGCATAAGGTAACGTGTAAAATTATGATCTACCAGTATAACATCTTTCCACTCGGTTGCTGGATATTTTAATGGCATGACCAAGGAGCGCGCGCGGGGCCGAAAAAAGCTATGAGATTGTGCCAACTTATTTTGCATAAGGTTACGACATACCTACTGTCGGCCAACACAAAGTAGAGAGAGCGTGACGAGAAAGAAATAAGGAAATACAGCGTTGCCAACGGTACAATTTAAATCGTATTTATACAATTTTTTTTTTTAATTTCAAGATTTAACTTGCTAATACGTATTTACTAAACTAAAATTAAACTTGCGCGAGCAAGTGCGCTCCTTAAATTACATATATTTGCTTAGAATATATTCGACCACCAATATGAGGAATAATTTGACTTCACATATTATTCACTAGCAACCCACCCTCGCTTCGGTTTCAGTCGCCCTATCCGCATAGTTCGCATTCCCGTGGGAATACCGGGATAAAATATAGCCTAAGTTCCTCCTTATCTAGACAACTACCTGGTAGTAAATCAAAATCGGTCCAGGCGTTTTGAAGATTACCTCAAACAAACGGACAGACAAACAAACAGACCGACAAACAGCCAGAAAAAAAATATTAAACTGTATTTTAGGCATGGGTATCGTGCAAATAACCGTGTGAGCGTGAAAAAAGCCCAGTATTTTGACATTACAAACAGACACTTTAATTTTATTTAGTTGTATAGATTTCAATTTTATATTATGTGTGTATATGCGACTACTGTAAGGCTCACTCGTTTTTAATATTTTCCTTTTGTGATGTATTTATACACACAATCGGGTATTTTATAAGATACTCCAATGCTCTTATAAGAAATGAATATATTAATATTTTGGTCAAAGCTCAGTTTCTACCATCTCAACTATTCCGTGTGGCACCTTGTCATGTAATCCTAAACCTTATTGACTCGCGGGAATCGTAAAAAAACTGATTGTGGGGAAGTCAGTGGCCAGCAGTGTTCTAGAAAACTCGTAATCGGCATGCCTATCTCCATGCAAAGCGTGACAATTATGCCAGTATGTATCACCCTATTCTGGGGAGGTCTAGGAGGTTAGGACTACGTCCTAACATTGGACGATGACAGAAAAATTAAAAAATAACCAAGTACTGCTGCTGGAGCAGTTAACGCGTGCCCTGCGCGCACTCTATACGGTAGCCGACCAACTGGAATTACTTTCAGGTTACCAACTGGAATTACTTACGTATTCACTGCAAAGCGTGACAATTATGCCAGTATGTATCACCCTATTCTGGGGAGGTCTAGGAGGTTAGGACTACGTCCTAACATTGGACGATGACAGAAAAATTAATAAATAACCAAGTACTGCTGCTAGAGCAGTTAACGCTTGCCCTGCGCGCACTCTATACGTTAGCCGACCAACTGGAATTACTTTCAGGTTATCAACTGGAATTACTTTCGTATCCACTGAATGATCCACGCGAGCTACTTACGCTTTTTACGATATATATACATACAACCTTGCAAGTATTTGTTCTGTGCAGCTAATAAATATTACGATAAACGTGGATGGTTCAAAACACTATTTATTAGGAACCATAAAGAAACTTTTGAACGTACGAAACTTATCAGGACAACGGATAAAGAGCCTCCTGGGATTAATATTTGTGATTTATTACCGTTGCTTTTGTAAACTTCAACTGCTATATTCAAACTGAATTAAAAAAATATTAAACTCTTTTTCAAGGCAAAAGCGTTTATTAAAAAATGTGTATTCTATGTTAAAGCTATTATTAGTTTAATTAGTATTCTCTTTATTTAATTGCCTAACTACGAAATGCATTTTTAAATATAATATAAAGAATAAAATATAGAAAGCGTACATGCAAGGACCAAGCTGTTAGCCGGTGATTAGAGCTACAAAGAGAGGAACTATCCCCCGATGCGCGCCGTGTCCTGTGTGCATCACACCCCTCAATCCAACTGTCTAATGCGAGCCTCTTTAGGTGTTAATCGAGGCGCTTGTCTATTAAACCATTGGTGGAAATGACTATTGGTACAACGATTTCCGGGTCCGCATTCTACATATAAACAATCTCGTGAGCTAAGTCTTGATATTAATATCTCCTTTTTGTTC
The DNA here is from genome assembly GCA_032191425.1 of Lymantria dispar. Classification (NCBI taxonomy): domain Eukaryota; kingdom Metazoa; phylum Arthropoda; class Insecta; order Lepidoptera; family Erebidae; genus Lymantria; species Lymantria dispar. Next base: position 22,142,672 of record CM063454.1, on the reverse strand, counting down.
ACAGGATCTTTCATAAAGAATATACCCGCTCCTTTGGTAGGCTTACATGGGGATATGAATCCAAGACGCACGTTTTGAAGAAATTTAATTTTAAAATGAGATGGGATATCTACCACTAACACCCACCCCACATTTGCTCATAACAATCGTGGACTGTAAACAGTAGGTGCAAAATTTTTTTGTGGTGATGGGATCTATCTAATGTTTGATTATATACTTAGTCGGAGTTTCGAAAGACTTGTTAACTAAGTTATGAGACCTGCATTTAACGAAACGTTGTCCACGTTTCCGTGCCGTAAGTCATCACCGATAACACACGCTGGTCGCAGACCCGTGTTTTCAGACACTGAGGTATGTTGGAGAAGAAGATCTTCTTAATAAAGATATTTTATTGTTGCATTGATGTTTGAACAGATCGCATAATCACACTTCCATAATAAATATTGAGTTACTGGAAGTACTTGCGGTCATGCCGTTTCTATTCATTCAAACATCCAGCAGCCTAGCGCCGTCCACTATTGGTTACAAACCTCCCCGTGGGGGATAACGCCTTAATCGGCATGCGGTGTTCGCAAAAGTTGTTGCAAGTTCTTCTAGAGAATAATCTTGCCCATGGAAGGAGGCGGCGGACACATAAGGAGGCGCCGGAGAGCGCACGAGAATAACTCCTCTACGGCAACACAGTCCGCCGCCGGCGACTTAGGCGGCGCAGGGGCGAGTACCTGTGCCTGAGGCCGCCCTAGCCGACGCCGCTAATGACTGGACTGGGATATTTTTGCGGATGATGGACAATGGACAATAGTATTAGAGAGGCTGACTGCGCGAGAGCGACCGACGTCCCGAGAGGAGCACTGGAGAAAGGGAGGATCTCTAAAAGGGTATCCCGTCAGGCTGGTCACGGACAACAAGGAACTCGGTAGCGCTGGTCGGGGGAGGGAAACGATGGATGATGGGGCCCTTTCGTCACCCCGAATGGAACGGACGGCGTGTGCACTAACCATAGCCCCTCCAAAAAAAAGAACAATCTTGCCCGTTCTACTCTTAACCCTTAAGCTGATTTTACCAGTTGGAGTTCCCCAAATTGGTGCTTAATCGTATTTTACGACACCTACGATCAATGTAAGTGTCGGTATTATTCGTAGCCATTCCCAGAGAACACGAACAGTTTTTGTAATATTTACTTGGTAGTTACTTTATATCTTTTAAAAAAGCTCATTGCATCTATCAGCCTGGTGTGACCTAATGTTGAAACGCGGCCTCTTGCAGAATTTGCCACACAACATGACTAAAATCTATTATCATATGGAATTCGATCATACTGTATGGCAAACTTATACTCAATCATCAGACTGAGTAAAAATTAATCAATATCCCTTGAATTGGCGTAATAAAACCAAATAAAGACTATGCCAACCTATGTCTGGCCAGTGTGGTTAGGTATACGTTTTTTTTGTGGACGTGCTATGGTCTGGATGCATGACGTTTGTTTCGTACGACACGGTACGAGGTGACAAAAGGCGGTGGGTACTGTTACCGAGTCCTGATCAGCCCGGCGATTGTGATTATACTAAGACTAACTACCCTCATCGAGAAGGGCCCAAATGACGGCCCTAAGGCTGGTTATAAAAAAAAAGTGAAACAAAGTAACAAATAAAAATAAATGCATAACATTCATATGTTTAATACTATTTCAACTGTGAAAGGGGCTCGTTAAGACGGTTACTTATAGAGTAGTTCCGTATCAAGTTTAGTTAGCAACAGGGTTAATTAAACCAAAATATTCAATTCAGATCACGTTTGATCTGAATAGAAACCTTAATACGAAGAATAAGTAATTGAGAAGATGTAAGAAACTTATTGAGGCGTGAATGGAAAGACAATCAATGGCTAATTAAGTGGGTATGTTACTTGTGAAGTTGATTTATTGATAGTAAATTGTTAAAACTAACATTGAACATCTCTTTAGTTACTGACATTGTAGTGATACATTAAAATGCTTAGCTTACTGGTAAGATTGAGAACTGACAACGAAGAGGGAGCGAGCTTGGTTTTTAACGGACTTCGAAAAAGGATTTGACTGTATTTTTTTGTTTGTTACCTCCGAACTTTCGACTGGGTGAACCGATTTGGACAATTCTTTTTTATTTGAAAGCTGGTGCTTCCTGTGTGGTCCCATTACGTTTGATCAATTTACTTCAGTTCTGACAATGGCATCCATGAGATAACAATTCAAGTCGGGTTTTTGTTTAGAATTATTACTATGTGAATTGGATAATTTCAAGTATTATTGTGGTGAATAAATAAAATAAGAATTGATTGTAGGAATGTAAAAAGTTTATTAAAAATTAAATAAAAATTATAAAAATTTGACGGATCAGCACATCTTCGACCTTCGCATAATTTTTAAGACATTTACCTTAATACACTCCCGAGCGTGTAAAGCTTGTCTTACAACCACGATCTTCTGAATCATATAGGCAATTATATAGACAACGCACGAATTTTAGAGAAAGCCCTAATTAACAGGACATTACATGTCTTACATTATAAACTCGTACTACAGCTAATTTTTAGAAAGGACTTTATATAATAGGTATTTAGATGAAAAAAGTCTAGGATCTTTATTGTATTCGAAATGTATGGATTATAAAAATAAAATCAAAACTAAATTCGTAAAAAAGATTTATTTATAAAAGAACATTTTCTAACTTATTTTACACTTTCTTCATCCGTATAAAAACAGCTTAGAAAATATTTACAAATACATATTACAATTGTTATACACGTTAGATATGGAGGCATCTAGCTAACGTACCGAGAGACACTGATAGCCAGCCATATAGACTGGACCTGAAAACAATATGGCGCCTCAATCAGCCCCTGGCATTAATACGGCAAAGAAAATCTTTCTTCAGAATTAATTGTCAAACCAATTGTAGCGGCACTTACTTATAAATTTGTAGTAAACAAAAGTACTGAAAAGCTAATTATATCGTAAAAGAAATTATTAAAATATACACTTTTAGGAATGTACCCACACTAAAAATCCCTTTTAATATATTCGACACAGTGGCCGCCTGTGCTCCAGATTAAGCCATTTTGAATACCATAAATAGAGCACGGAATATGAATAAATTCCCTTAATAGTAAAGCTAAAAATATTTGAAATATTGACAATTAATTATCGCCAGAGAAAAATCTGATCTTGCGAAATGGGATTTTTTCAAATGACACACAATGGCATGCGGCTAAAATAATATTTTTTAAAAAACTAATAAATCTTGGCAATATTTGCGTATATGACGAATGTCTGACAGTTTCAAGGATTGATTGATTGCAGGACTAGATATAATACGAAAAAAAAACTAAGTTAATGACCAAAGATACATAGTGATAAATTAACAGTAAATCGTATTATGAAAAATCTATTAAGATACCTCGATACAGAGACCTCGTACAAATATCTAGAAAAAAGTGATGCATCAAATATTAGCCAAGATGTAATTTGTTGAAAACATTTTAACATTTATTTTAATATTTTTACCTACTTAAATTAGAGATAGATGCGTACCAAGCCGAACGCTTAGACCGATCGTGCCTCTATATCGCTTGCTACGCGCTTCTTGCTCGCACACTTGGCTCAGGCGGAACGTGACATTAAGTCATGCTTATTCGTGCATGCAACCAGTGTTCATCGATTTATAAGACGTTATCAGGTCAAAAAAATATAAACATGTTTAAGAATTATAATAACTGTGTCCTGTTCTTAATATAAATTAATGTCCAGCGTTTGATAAAATTTCTTTTCTTTTTGATCTGCAAATGTAATAAAAGCAGTAATTTTGGTAAGACGTGTCATATTCATTATCCTGCCTTAAAACGAACCACTACGCCACCAGTGCAGGCAACTCTATAAAGTTTGAGCAAGTTTTAATATCTTAATGAACATCAAACAAGATCTATATCACCAATCCACCAGAATACTAGAGAATTTTCACTTATAGATGAATATTTCATATCTTCCCTGCTTAATTTTTTGCTATCGTCACTTGTCCTACAATCTGTTTTAGGCGTATCTACATTATCACTACTTTGAATTATTTCATTATCAACTAGAACATTTTCTTCGATTGTTTTATCATTTTCTTCATTATTATCATTCTCTTCTCCGGAGTTCAATGGATCTTTGAAATGATACTGTCCAGATCCTGTTGCTAGAATGGGTCGGCATGGATGTATTGATACGCTATTGCAACAGTCGTTGTGCAGTTTGAACTAAAACAAATTAAAGAAAAAATCTACATATATCAAACAGAATATTGTTTCTATGTCCATACTTTGAAATTATCCAACCAATCAGGCATTAAGGGCAAGATGATTTTAGAATAAGACAATGCATTAGACACATTTAGACAAAAATATATGGGATAATTTCAAAATCAACTTTATGAAGGCAGAAGTTGATTTTCAACTTTTCCCAAACAAACTTTATCCAGAATATTGAAGTTAAAATGTATTTCTTTTTTGCAATAGCACTACACCAATTACTGCAAAAGTTGTACACTACGTTACTGATTTAAAAGTAGTGAACAAATTGGATTTTGACTGATTGCTTGAATTGATAACACCTAATGGAGATTTTTTTTTACCGAGTTGTGTATTTATCTACCAAGCTGTCGACGCTTCCGGTTTAAATGTAGGCCTTCCTGTTCCTACAAAAGGGGCGAAACCCTTTTGTAGGATAACCCTATGTAAATGGGAAAACCCTTTTTTAGGAAGGTCTCCATGCCGTAATCCTCGTACTAGATAGCCATGTTGAGGATTGAAGTTGTTCCGCAGAGTCCTACTCATTCTCCTGGCGATTCCTCAGGCACTTTTTTTACTGCCGCGGGAAAATAAAGGTGTATCGACACAGTGCATTCTCATCTCGTCACCAAAAAGGCAAAACGAACTGAAATTTTTTCAAAATTCATGAATCGTCATCACCATTAGTATTATTTCAGCTCGTATACGTACAAATACTGGGCTCAAGCCTTCTACCTAATGGGACCGGCGTTAAGCTAGATAGATGGCTTGGTATAGGTTTTTATTTCGAGTTTACCTTCTCTTGCATAAATGTTTATATACATCTTATATCCCTTTATTGTCTTATACGATAACCACGGGCCAAAATTGGGTGAATTATATTGTTACTCCGTCACCACGTGGAAAATTGACATATTTTATTTTAATTGATTAAAATTGTACGGTAGGTGTATAAAAAAATACGCTAGGTACATAAAATATATAACAAATTTGTATTCGTACTTATAACATATACCAAATAAATATTCAAACCAACACAACAAAAATTGGCATGAAGCTTGTGTGGCAGGGTTGAAAATCTTTACGAATTCTTGAATATAACTCTGACGTACTGCAAGTCGTACACTAGTGGTATTTCAGATCACGAGAATTGAGATTTGTTTTCCAAGTTTATTTCGAAATATTATAAACCAATGTCAATTTACAAAATAAGTAGGGATACAAAAAAATGATAAATTTTAACCTAGCCTACTACGTGTATTAATCTACAAGCACAGTTGTTTATTTAACAAATATTACAATAAATGATTTAACAAAAATATCACTAGGAAATCATTATAATTATTTTTGAAGTGAAACTTCTTTAGAATCGTTGTGGCTTCAAATTCAAATTCAAATTATTTTATTATGCATAAACCCCGAGAGGGCACTTACATATTGTCAGGTTTACAAAAGAATATACTACCACCGGATCGGAACGCGACCGCTACTGAGAAGATCCGGCAAGAAACTCAGCGGGCTTGTCATTACTTTTAATTTTTTTTTCTTCTTACTAGTTATACAGTTGTGTACATGTTTTGTAAGAACTAGCTCCAGTGTGATGCCCTTCGAACCGCAAGACACTTAATATAATTTAAACGATTATGGCTGGACCAGATCCCACAAGCGGCACCCGATCACGAGTTAACTACTAGAGCAGCCATCACTCCCCTCAACCACTATGGAGGGAAGGGAGAGACCCGCTCCACGCAGCTACCGCAAGTAGATCCCTATGTGAGCATGACCAACACCACAATATGTTACAAACGCTGAAAATACAAAAATTCGTTAGGCAAAACACGCTACACTTTACAATAAAAGTTAATAGTACATTCACAAACAGTATATTTAAAATAACAAGGAAATTGCTGAATGAGGAGCTGCTTCAAACTCGATGAAACGAAAAGGCGAGTCCATAGAGACACAAATACGTAAATGTATAGGATTCAGCCGGCGAGAGAATAAGATAAAGGATAGAGGATGGAGGATGAAGGATGATGGATGAAGAATAAAGGAGTTTCTTCTTATATGCGTACTTTGTACACACTCTTTTTTTTTCTTCGTGTTAACAAAACTCGCCATACCCAGCGTGAGAGACTACTACTGGCATGACCGTTATTTTTTTCATTTGGAGCACTATTAAGAAATTGTTTGAAGGTCGTTTTGCACGCTCTTCATAAAGAGATAAAAATTTAATAACTCCGTGTGCTGACGGGTATCGTACTACCCGTGGGTATCGTAACATACGACTAAGGGATATGTGATATGCAAACCAAATCGATGCTAAAAATCATTCTTTAGCATCGATTTGGTTGTAAAATCTTGGAAAAAGGTTGGAACTCGTTGTAAAATCCTAAACCAACACGCACGACCAGCGTGGTATAGTGGGTCAATATCCAAAGGAACTTGAAATGATGAGACGATGAAAGATTAAACATTTACATAGTATGAATTATATAAAAAAAAAAACATACCTTATATGTAGGAATATCATTATTTTGATAATCATCCCATACTTTGACTACTCCATCTGTTCCCGCCGAAACCAAGTACTTCCCGCAAGGTGATATATCAAAGTAAATTCTTTGGTTTGTGTCAGCAACCCTGCTTAATATATTGAGAGGTTGCCGATAGTACCTAATGTCCCATACAAGAAGTCTATGATCTTTACGTGCACCAGACACTAGTCTTAAACCATCTGGTGCGAATTTAACATGTGTTACACCTCCTGAAACAGATGTTAACAAAAAATTGGTTGACATTTTTTTTTCTACGGTCAGCGCTCTCGCCGCCGCGCCGCCCGGCTCCGTGCGGAGCGACAGAGGGGCGGCGCGCGGCCCCGTAACCCATCCGTGGCCCGTTGCCTTCGTCGTTGGGCCGACCACCGTTACAGGGTGACTTGTCGTGAGTACCCTCTCCTCGACCGGCTTCCCCCCTCGGGGACGTCGGTCGCCGTCGCGCGGTCGGCCTCTCGGCGGGTGACGGACTAACTCCCCGGTCCGGTCACCCGCGTAAAAAAATTTGGTTGTCTGTAAAGTCATAAGAAAACGTTGATGAAAAATTGTATACTCTTATGAATTGAATTACATTATTATCACTGAATTATCATTATTTTGTATAGTACAAAGGAGTTAATTGAAAATTACATATTTTTCGATATATTAACATTTATTTGCACTTTTAAATTCAAATATTTTTTTATTTAAATTAGAGATAGATACGTTAGAAGGCGAACGGTTAGGACGATCGTGGCTCTCTATCGCTTGTTCCGCACTCTCACTTGCACGCTCGGCTCAGGCGGAACGTGACAATGAGTTATGCTTTTTCGTGAGTGCAGCCAGTGTGCATCGATTTATAAGACGTTATCACGTCAAAAAATTGAATATACTTCGTCTGTCTTTGAATGACCAACTATTGGGGTGAACCTCTCGTCGGGGAAGAGAGGAGAATTGAACTAATAAAACTCACTAACCAGATAGATTGACACTTAACTAAAATTTTTCGTTATGCAGGAACTTTACTTGCGGATCGTACCTATGTCTGCGACACGGCTGCGGTACCAGTGACTGGCTGAATAGATGGATATTGGATACCCGACCTGCTATGGGGCCTAATACCTACTAGTCAACCGTCGCCGCGGGCGGCTCATCATAACCAGTCATCACACCATTGAACGTTGTTAAAAGAGCTGACCGACTTCAAGCAAATTGAATAAGATCTAGAGAGAAGAGGTAGATAAAATCAGTCTGCCATCCACACAGAGCTAGTGACCTATCCGAGTACCTAACGGTCGTCCTGTAAGACTAGTTGTTTTTTCTAATTTTACTTGTTTTTTTTAATGCTATATACGCTTTCAAGTAAGGATCTAGGCAATCACATAAAAAAGAAAACATTCGAGACCTGTATTTTACCAGTTCTTACTTATGGCTGTGAAACTTGGTCAATAACACTTCACCACAGGGAAAAGCTAGCAAAATGCCAACGTGCCATGGAAAGAAGCATGCTCGGGCTAAAAATCAAAGACAGAGTCAGGAACGTAAACATAAGAACAAGAACAAAACTTACAGACATTCTTACCCAGATAGACGTCCAAAAATGGAGATGGACCGGACATATGCTACGCCACCCCATTAACAAATGGAGCAAGCAAGTTACCCTCTGGCAACCAAGAGTTGTCAAAAGAAGTAGGGGTCACCAAGTCAGGAGATGGGAAGATGACTTGAGACAGACAGTGGGACCATTTCGGTTAAGAGTAGCAAGAGACAGGACCCATTGGAAAGAACTGGAGGAGGCCTATGCCAAAAGGCACACCGAACTTAGGGACCTCTTGTAACCCTATGTTTAGGAATAAAGGCTATTATTATTATTAGTATTACGCTTTCAAAAATATAAGGGTAGATGACGCACAGGACTGATACCTACCAGGTCGTTGTTAATATAGTTTGCATGGTATGACTCATCACTAAAAAAATCTAACCTTACAGGACGGCCGATACTGCGTGAAGATGATGTCCCGGCAATTTAAAAGGGTAACTCACTGGGCGGACCATCGGCATCAAAGAGTTGGTGCAAGTAATCTACTCAACTGGCCGTGAGGGATAATGAGGCAGCTTATGGGACTTTTTTTTACACAACTCTTCCGTTCCGAGCGACATATGACCCAATCAAAGCATTTTAGAAAAAAAACTACTTACCTCCATGGGCATACAGTTTACCTATACTTTTATAGGTACCCGTCTCGTTGATATTGTATAAACTAATTGCGCTATTCCAGGAACCAACAGCTAGTAGGTTTTCACTTGTAGCAAAGCATGTAGCTGGACTAGTGATCTTATGCTCTACAAACTCTCTTCCAGGTCTGTAAATCAATGCATATATTAAAACTGCTAGATCCTAAGTATAATTTTTCATCTTGATATGTAAAAACAAATATTATAAGTACAGTAGTGCCTAAAAAGAAATATGGACCATCTTTCTTCCAAGTATTTAAAAATCTAAACACTGTCCTTAGTAAATGTGCAATCAAACATTTCATCCTTACTAATATTATAAATGCGAAAGTAACTCTGTCTGTCTGTCTGTCTATCTGTTACACTTTCACGTCTAAACCACTGAACCGATTTTGATGAAATTTGGTACAGAGATGGACTAAAGCTTGAGAAAGGACATAGGCTACTTTTTATCGCGAAAAAATGGGTATAAGGGGTTGAAATAGGGGATGACATTTTATATGGAAATTCGTCATTTTCGATGATAGAATCATGAATCTTTGTATTAAGGCACTTGATAATATATACATAAATATTTGTTCGAGCGTTTTGGAAATTTCATTTATATGGGGATGAAATTCAACCCCTAAAAGGAAAAAAAGCATAAAGCCGAAACCACTGGGCCTAGAAACGTATTTTTTTTTACACAGTAGAATTTCTTAGGGTACACGAGCTCTAGCAAAGAAATCGCGAAAAAATGGGTATAAGGGGTTGAAATAGGGGATGACATTTAGTATGCAGATTTATCATTTTCGATGATAGAACCATGAATCTTTGTATTAAGGTACTTGATAATCCTTACTAATATTATAAATGCGAAAGTAACTCTGTCTGTCTGTCTGTTTGTCTGTCTGTTACGCTTTCACGTCTAAACCACTGAACCAATTTTGATGAAATTTGGTACAGAGATGGACTAAAGCTTGAGAAAGGACATAGGCTACTTTTTATCGCGAAAAAATGGGTATAAGGGGTTGAAATAGGGGATGACATTTTGTATGGAAATTCGTCATTTTCGATGATAGAATCATGAATCTTTGTATTAAGGCACTTGATAATATATACATAAATATTTGTTCGAGCGTTTTGGAAATTTCATTTATATGGGGATGAAATTCAACCCCTAAAAGACAAAAAAAGCATAAAGCCGAAACCACTGGGCCTAGAAACGTAATTTCTTTTTTACACCGTAGAATTTCTTAGGGTACACGAGCTCTAGCAAAGAAATCGCGAAAAAATGGGTATAAGGGGTTGAAATAGGGGATGACATTTAGTATGCAAATTTATCATTTTCGATGATATAACCATGAATCTTTGTATTAAGGCACTTGATAATATATAAATAAATATTTATTCTAGCATTTTGGAAATTTCCTTTATATGGGGATGAAATTTAACCCCTAAAAGACAAAAAAGCATAAAGCCGAAACCACTGGGCCTAGAAACGTAATTTTTTTTTACACCGTTGTATTTCTTGGGGTACACGAGCTCTAGCGAAGTGTTTTTGTAAAATCACCCCTTAAGGGGGTGAAAATCGTATAGCCGAAACTATTGGGGCTAGGAACGTAAAACTATGTATTTCTCTGTATTGTGCGATTCTCTTTCTTTTGTTGTAAATGAGCTCTAAGAAATTAGTTTTTGAAATTCAATCTCTAAGGGGGTGAAAAATGTATATCCTAAATCATTAGGCCTAGAAACTAGGGATGTGAGAAAATAATCGATTTTATAATAATCGATTATTAATCGATTTTTTTTAATCGAAGTTTACAATCGATTATCAAAATAATAGAAAATCGATTATTTTTATAATAAAATCGATTTTCCTAAAAAAAGAAGGTCATCACAATACTGCGTGCAGTATTTCATACTATATTAGAAGATGAAGCTCACATTTCCTAAAAAAAGTCATCATAATCTTGTTGGGGAAAAATCGATTATTTTATAATCGATTATTTATTTCTAATTAATCGATTATTTTATAATCGATTTATTTTGAAGAACAAAAAATCGGTTATTTAAAAAATCTATTATTTTCCCTCCAAGTCACATCCCTACTAAAAACGTGAAATTTTGTACAAAGTTCTCTTTCTTGGAGAAAGTGCTCACTAAAAAAGAGTTTTTGCAATTTTACCCCTAAGGAGGTGAAAAGCGTAAAACCGATATCACTGAGCTAGGCTCAACGATCATTTTAGTACACGATCGGCTTTCTTGGGTTACCCCATTATTTTTTCTTAATGCGCGCTTATCGATATTACTTTGGATCGACGCAATATGTATTCGCTCCTCTGCCATCGTAGATATATTGCAAAGGTTCTTTTAGCAACATTTTATGACCAGCTGCCTGCCAGACGACATAGCTGGCTAGATGACATCACCAATTGGTCCAGGTCAATGTAAATCTTTGTCTTAGTAGTATTTTGCGACACCCACAAACAATGAAAGTGTTATAATATTCCTAGCCGCTACCAGACAGTAAGTTAAAATCAAGATATTAATCCAATTTTCTATCTCTAGAAATAAACAAACTTGAAGCGTCTATTTGTTGTCAAAATAATAGGTTTTATTTATGCTCACACAATTATTTGCACGATACCTATGTCTAAAAAACCGGCCAAGTGCGAGTCGGGGTCACACACGAAGGGTTCCGTACCATTATCTATAAAAAAGGGGAAAATTGCGTTTGTTGTATAAATATTTATTACCCCCTTAAATATTTATTTTATTTTGTTTTTAATATTTATTGTTACGGTTATTGTTATTGTTATTTATTGGCCGGAGCCCAACAGTGGGACGTATCTGGGCTGCGATGATGATGATGATGATTTATTGTTATAGCGGCAATAGAAATGCATAATTTGTAAAAAATTCAAGTGTCTAGCTATTGCGGTCCTTGAGATACAGCTTGGTGACAGACAGACGGACAGACAGACAGCGAAGTTTTAGTAATAGGGTCCCGTATTTACCCGTTGGATACGAAACCCTAAAAACGGCTCAATTTTTTTTGTCTGTCTATTCGATACGGGTAATCTTCAAAACGGCTGGACCAATACTGATAATACTTTACCACCAGGTCTACCAAGCCTTACATAAGGAATAACTTAGGCTATATTTTATCCAAGGCTATATTTTATCCCGGTGTGGCTGAAGCAACTGTGAGAATTTAATCGATTTTAAAATTATTTCACTAACGGAAAGCTAATTTTAAGCGAGTAACATATTTAGGTTTTATTCCGTGTGGTGACGGAGTAAGAATACAATTCACCACCCCCTCTCTTACCCGTGGGTGTCGTAATAGACGACTCAGGGATATATTACGCATATGACATCTATGCAAGAGATGGAAAATTCGAAACAAAACCCTATACCAACCTGCCTGACCAGCATGGTATAGTAAGGTTGCCGACCACTGACGACAAGTTAACGCTGCTCCAGTGGTCGGCCCAACGACGAAGGCGACGTGGTTTTCGGGTGGGTCGCGGGAGTTGCGTGCTCAAGCCCCTCTGTCGCCCCGGACGGAGTGGTGCGGAGGCGCGCCGACCGCGGCCCACCCACAAAAAAAAAAAAAAAAAAAAAATCGTATAGTAAGGTTAATTTCCCTCCTACTATGGAGGAGGCACGAGCCCAGCAGTGGGACGTATATGAGACGAAATGATGATGAACATATTTAGGCTATTTTTTTATCCCAATATTCCTACGGGCCCGGGCACAATGCGGGTGAAATCGCGGACATTTAATGGATATAAAAATTAATTTACGAATGAAAATCTACATTATCAGCGAATAACAAATAAAGGCTATTTTCATCCTGGTGTTTGCCCGGAACGAGAACTCTGCGAGAGAAACCGGTGGATGTTGACCAATCATTAAAATTCTTTCAACAATAGGAAGCTACGTTATCAGCGAGTAACATAGGCAATTTTTATCTTGGATATTTGTATGGGATTTGTTAGTACAATTTTTTTTTTTCACCTATGTAGACTTATAATATCAGCGAGTAACATAGACAATTTTTATCTCGGCATTCGCATGGGAATGGGGTCTACGTGGGTGAAACTACGGGAGTTTGATCAATATTATTCTTTTTCACCAATGGAAACCTATCATGGATAATATATTATCCGCGACTAAGGATGGCCATATTTATCATCGTCTTTCCACGTGAATTTGAACTACAAAGGTGGAAGTAATATTCAAATATAAAAATTTGTGAAGTTATTTGGACCTTTCTTACTCGATCACGCGTAAACTGTTGACCAGATTTGGATGAAAATTGACACATAGATAGAGTATTTCTTAAATTAAGAAATATCATCATCATCATCGCAGTCCACATTCTTCCCACTCTTGGACTCGGGCCTGCTCCATAATGGGAGGGAATTTGACCTACTATACCATACTGGTCAGATATGTTGGTATAGGGTTTCATTTTTCGAGTTTTCCTTCTCTTGCATAGATGTTATGTGTATATATCCCATAGTCGTCTTATACGACATCCACGGGCAAGCTAGGGAGTGGTGAATTGTATTCTTACTCCGTCACCACAATAACACAATAAAAAGAAATATGCAAGCCAACTTTTACGCGGGCGAAGCCGCGGGCAAAAGCTAGTCTATACTAATATTATAAAGAGGAAAGGTTTGTATGTATGTTTGTAACGAAGAGGCTCCGAAACTACTGGACCGTTTTCAAAAATTCTTTCACCAATGGAAAGCTATAATATCAGGGAGTAACATAAGCTATATTTTATCCCGGTACTCCCACGGGAAAGGGGACCAAGAGGGTAAGGCGACTGAAACCGAAGCGAAGCGAGGGCGAGTTGCTAGTTCAAACTAGGGTTGTAACGGAACTTCGCCTCCGCCTCCGTTACTGCGGAAGTTCCGCAAGAAATCGTTCCTCCGCCTCCGCCTCCGCATCCGTGTAATTTTTGCGGAGTTACAACGGAGGTTTATTTACTAATCATACGCAAGCAGCGACTCTCGCGACGACTCGGCCACGACCACATATCGGACGACGCAGAGTAGAACACTCCCCCATTAGTTGGACCGACGACCTGGTGAAAGTTGCTGGGTGTCGTTGGATGCAGGCGGCACAGGACCGCACTTTGTGGCGTAACATGAGGGGGGGCCTACGTCCAGCAGTGGATGGCGATAGGCTGAAATGATGATGATGAGAAGGAAATATTTATTTATATGTTAACTTACTACTTGTCTTTGAATGTACATACGTATTTGATTTAAAATAAATATTTCGTACTATTGATAGTTTTAATAAACCATAAACTACTATTTTTTCTACATCCACTTTCACTTCCGCCTCCGCCTCCGTTAACCTCCGCATCCGCGGAGGTGAAACCCGTCACCTCCGCATCCGCCTCCGCTAAGAAGGCCTCCGTTACAACCCTAGTCCAAACATAAAACATTCATAAACATTCAAAAATAAAGAAAAGTATTTTTGCAAAAATAAAGAAGAGTTTTTTCTTTTATAAAAATTAGAATATTTTCTTTTAAAGATATAGTATAACAATTAATTCATTCAGTTCAGCTCATATATGCCTAACTGCTGGGCTCACGCCTCCTCCATGGGTGTCATAAAACCACTGACGTCAAGTCACCTGCTCCGGTGGTCGGCCCAACGACGAAGGCGACGGATCTTACGGGTGAGTTACGGATGTGTGTGCTTACGTCCCTCTGTCGCCCCGGACGGAGCGGACGAGGAGTGCAGCAACCGTAGCCCACCCCAAAAAAAAATCAAAGAAAATGGGTGTCATAAAAGACAACTAAGGAATTATTGCAGATAACATTTACTAACTCGTTATCTCATATTGCTATTTCATTTAGACTATTACATACCTTTCCACATCAAATGTTCTCAATACTTTTCTATAGCCAGCAATAATTTTACTATTATCAGATGTAAAACTGATTGTTAAAGCTGGTTCCATTTCATCAACCGCATTAAATCCCCTATATGTACATCTTAATGAACCATCAAAGGCGTCCCACATCTGTACTGGTCCATTTTGCCTTGTTGTTAACCAACTGGAATATACAATTTTGTATCATTATTATATTGCCATGGATGATAATATATATGTATGATTAACTGGGTTGGGTATAGACACAAACACATTAGCTTCAAGTTTTTTAAGTCATCAATAACTGAACAATATTGAAAAGACACTGTAACACTATGATTTTATTCTTAACTAGCAATCCGCCCTCAATTCGCCCTCCGTTATAGGTTATAGTCGTTTTACCCGCGTAGTTCCCGTTCCCGTGGGAATACCGGGATAAAATATAGCCTAGTTTACGCCCTGATATTATAGCTTTCCATTGGTGAAAGAATTTTTGAAATCAGTCCAGCCGTTTTGAAGCTTACCCGGAACAAACAGACAGACAAAAATTTTTTAATTGCTATTTTAGGCATAGATGTCGTGCAAATAACCGTGTGAGCATGAAAAAAGCCTATTATTTTGACATTACAAACAGACACTCCAATTTTATTTATTGGTATAGACTAGCAACCCGCCCTCGCTTGGCTTCGGTTTTAGTCGTTTTACCCGCGTAGTTCCCGTTCCCGTGGGAATACCGGGATGAAATATAGCCTAGTTTACTCCCTGATATTATAGCTTTCCATGGGTGAAAGAATTTTTGAAATCGGTCCAGCCGTTTTGAAGATTACCCGGAACAGACAGACAAAAAATGTTTAATCTGTATTTTAGTCATAGGTGTCGTGCAAATAACCGTGTGAGCATGAAAAAAGCCTATTATTTTGACATTACAAACAGACTCTCCAATTTTATTTATTGGTATAGATTACCCACCCTCGCTTCACATCGGTTTCAGTCGCCTTATAGTGCCCGCATAGTTCCCAATCCCATGGGAATACCAGGATAAAAAATAGCCTATGTCACTCCCTGATATTATAGCTTTCCATGGGTGAAAAAATTTTTGAAATCAGTCCAGTAGTTTCGGAACCTATTCAATGCAAACAAACAAATCTTTCCTCTTTATAATATTAGTGTAGATAGTGTATTAAAGTCTAAAAAACCATAATAGGTTAGGGTTAGTCATTAATGTCATTTCAGCTCATTTATGTAGGTCTGACTGTTGAATTCTAATCTACTCCACAATGGAAAGGAATTCTGGCCAGATAGATTGGTACAGGAATTTACTTCAAGTTCACTTGTATAACTGTTACTTGCATATTATCTACTTTTACAGTGTCTAAAGGTAATTTTAGTAATCTATGATTTTTGTTTCTTTGCAAGTATCTAATGGATAACATAAGGCTATTAAACGAAATAAAACCGGATATCCGTATCTGAAGGTTACAATAACGAGATTGCGGGAGAGTTTATTAAACAATAGATATATCGATAATATTTACAATGTCAATTTCAATCTGTATTGTAGTTGCATTAGATTTTTTATTAATAGATTTGAAATTATAATATGAGATATTAATAATGGATATTGTAATCCTTACTAATATTATAAACTAGCAAATCAAGAAATGTGATGGTGAACTGTATCTTACTCCATTACTACACTAGAAATTTATATTATTAGTAGTAGTAATTCTGTTCATACTTTTTCTTTTTTTTATTGCAAACGGTGGCAAACGAGCAAATAGTAAGCACACCTGATGGTGGTAAGTGTTGCTGCCGGTCATGGACCTTTACAAGGCCGTTGCCTACCACGAAGAAAGCGAAGAGAGTGTGAATCCATGCATTGAGGCTCGGTGATACCAAGGGCACCACCAAAACCCTCCACACGCAATCACCCTCAGAAAGTTGGGCTTCCGGCTCTCTCGCTCACCGAACGATGCGCAGTAACAAATTGCTACTACTCAGACGTCGATTTTCTGCGAGAGCATGGTACTGCCCCAGACGGACCGGCCCGTGTCTGTAGACAGATAACTGTCGACAGTGTGGTCCTACCACTCTCACTTTCTTATTATTAATACAAGTTTCATAGCTAAGATTACCACTACATAGAAAAATAAGAACATGAAATAAAACTATTTTCAAAACAATTTTATTTCTTATAATATTCACAGAAACATGAAAAAGGGATGGAATATAGCAATTACTTTTGGCTGATTTGGACAGAAGGTAGTACAGAGTGCTTAGATACAGCAATAAATTGCAATTGCCATTCCAAGCCTTCATAATCATAATAGCCTTAGAATAATAACGTATAGAAGGTGAGTTCGCGCACAAAAAGTGAAGCATTTCAATTGGAGCCTAATGGAGCTTACGCCGGAACCGTTCCCTAATGTCAATGTCACTGTATTACAGGTACGTACGCAACTCTTAAAAAATAAAAAGGTAATTATAACAGTTTGTGCATTCAAATGGTGTAATAACACATTTGAAAAACGTAAAAAGGTTTTTAACATTACTTTTAAAAGTATTTCGATGATTTATATTAATAAAAACAAAATTTGATTTCATTATTTGTATAGTGGTGTGCGTGTGTACGTGTGTAATCGTCTGCGCACCATTAGTATTTTAGATTCATTTTTGGAATGTTCGAAGTAGGGACACTATCCTTCTATACATTATTATTCTAAGCATAATAGCACTATACCGCTAATTCTCACCAGCATGTCTCAGGTACAGCACTATTCATACCAGGATACCAACAAAAATCATAAATTAAACCAGCTTCCTTCACGTGAATTATAGAATCTAGGACGTTAATCATTCTATTAGGCGTTACAGGACCCGAGTACAAATCTCTTGGCAGTTCAGTAACATGGACTCCATCATTATTAACTACTGTTAGGCAACATGTACCGTCCGGTGACCATTTACAACCCCGTAGATAAGGCTGAATATCATGTTTAGCAGTTGCAGAACGTGACCAAGATGAATTAGCAAGCTCTAATAAGGTTTTACTCATAAACAATGAATTACTGGTATCGTCATTCGATAGATTTTCAGTGTTCTCTTGCATCTTATCCTCGGGGTTAACATATTGTTCATTATTACATTGGAAGGTATTATCCATATCTGTTTGCATAGCTATTACATCCATTTCTAAGTTATAATTTTTCTATTTGCAAATAACATGCATATTTAGTTGTTCTGGTTTCAAGATGACAGTGACATTGTTGACAATCTGAATTCAGATACACCAATTAGTGGTGTGAGGACTCGCCAATAAGTAAATACAATATACGATTAAGTACTCAATACGTTTGCTTTGATATCCAGTACTTTTAGTATCGAATTATCTTACCTTGTTATATTTACTTGATATAGGACAAAGTATTTAAAACGAATTGCTTGGTTGCCTAGCTTCTTCTTCTTTTCTGTCTTGGCAATCAGCTACAAATACAAGCCATTTTTGCCAGTGTCGAGTTATAATTATCTTTTCAAGTTCTCAGTTTCTTCATGTCAGTAATGGTCTGTCAGTAAGTCAAAGTGTCGCCCTCAACAGTGTAATGGCCACTGTTAAGGGTTTCTTCTGAGAATTTTGGTGGAAACAAAAAGGAATGTATAGCAATTTTATATCATATTCACTACACCTCAGCAGTTTTGCCACTATATATTACATAAAATGGCATCAAAATTATTTAATATAACACGTTAAAACAGTAAGATATTGAATATAATACAAGAACACCACATCACACTTCAGATTCCCGCCAAAAAACCTGCCTAGCTTCATTCAACTTTTTGGATAATGTTTTCAAAAGGGTAGCTACCCTTAGCGTTATCTGTTACTTTAGTCTTAGAATAATAACGTATAGCAGGATAGTGTCAATACTTCGAAACTTGGCAAATACTCAAACCGAGTGGCCCAAAAAAAAAAAAAAAAAAACTTCAAAAGTTCGAAACATGAATCTAAAAATACTAATGGCGCGCAGACGATTACACACAGACACACGCACACCACTATACAAATTATGAAATCAAATTTTGTTTTTATTAACATAAGTCGTCGAAATACTTTTAAAAGTAATGTTAAAAACCTTTTTAAGTTTTTCAAATGTGTTATGACACCATTTGAATGCACAAACCGTCATAATTACCTATGTATTTTTTAAGAGTTGCGTATGTACGTGCAGTACAATGACTTGTACAATACAGAACGGTTCCGGCGTAAGCTCCATTAGGCTCCAATTGAAATGCTTCACTTTTTGTGCGCGAACTTACCTTCTATACGTTATTATTCTAAGACTTTAGTATTAGATCTTATTTTAGTGTTAGATGTTAATTGGTTGTTATGCATAGTCGCACAAGAAAAAGTCGAATCATACTGAAAAATATTACAGCCCAGACATATGCCACTGATATGTAATGCTATTGTTATAGCTTTAAAATACGTTTAAAACTGCATGTTTTGTTTCATAACTACCGAAATCAAAAAAGTAACGCTATGAGCTTAGAATAATAACGTATAGAAGGTAAGTTCGCGCACAAAAAGTGAAGCATTTCAATTGGAGCCTAATGGAGCTCACGCCGGAACCATGCCGTAATGTACAAGTTATTCTACTGCACGTACGTACGCAACTCTTAAAAAAATAAATAGGTAATTATGACGGTTTGTGCATTCAAATAGTATCATAACACATTTGAAAAACTTGAAAATGTTTTTAACATTACTTTAAAAGTATTTCGACGATTTATGTTCATAAAAACAAAATTTGATTTCATAATTTGTATAGTGGTGTGCGTGTGTACGTGTGTAATCGTCTGCGCGCCATTGGTATTTTTAGATTCATGTTTCGAACTTTTGAAGTGGACGTGGGTCGTTACGTTATTTTTAAGAAACGTAACGAAATTAGTTTCTTGGTCGACGTCACGTGTTTTAAAACTAGCGATTTTTGTAACTAGTTATTTGTATACAGCCACTGTGATTAGTAGTGTGTCGTCGACGATTTTACAGTCGACGCAACGAGACCGTTTATCGTCGATGATAAACTAGTTGAAAAAACAGTCTAATTTCCGACTAGTTTACGGCGTAGACGCTTAGACAAGACGAGACATTTAGTTTATATTATGACGTACGTTGATCGTCCATTGGTAAAGGACAACGAAACTTCAACGAATTTTATTAGACAACAGTTTCATTGTACAATGTACATTGACGCTTCAATATGTAATGGTAGATGGTAGTTCCATCACATGATAGCAGAGCGCAATGAATTGTAATTCAATCTATCTATACGTTATGATTTCGCCTCGACTCACGCCCACGGGCGGTGAGGTTTGCGGGGCGGGTAAGGATCGTAGCGAGCCGTGCGAGTGCGCACGTGTCCCGTCGTCGAAGTCCGGGCCGATTCGGGCCAACACTCGCAAGTCGTCTTCGCGTTCGTGTCATTCGTTGATGCGACGACCGGTTCGCAAAGCCGTTCATAAATAAACATGTTTATCAGTCAACTATAAACTAGTTTATTAGTTCATGGCAAAGAAACAGTCGAAAAAACTGTTCGTTTATTCAACGACCACCACTAACTGTGATTGTTTGCATATTGTATGATTCTTGGTCGATGTCACGTGTTTCAAAACTAGCGATTTTTGTAACTACTTATTTGTATACAGCCACTGTGATTGTTTGCATGTTGTATGAATAGCTCCACTAACTATTTATACAGTTACACGCGAAACGAAAATAAATTTGTGGCTATACAGTTAAATCAATAAATTAACTTCCTTTATACTTTTTTCAGACTGAGGACTGACTGCATTATCTGCATTATCGAGCAAAAAAAAAGTCGGGCAAAATATGTATTTACGATTGATTAGTAATTATTATGTAACTATTATTTTAATTAAATTTGTATTAATGCAGACGTATTTAAAAGTAAATTGATTGTATATTCAATGATTATATTTACTAACAGTTTATTTACACTTTTGATATGTTTACAGTTTTTTTTACTGTTATATGCACTGTATAATGTATGATGATTTTATTAGTAAAACAACAAACTAAAACAATAAATAAATTAAATTCTTTACTTTAAATTCAAATTTCAAAGTAACACTCTCTTCGTTTCCCGCAATAGGGAATATGCACGAAACTCCAAAATGAACAAATTATTTTTATTTGTAATCTTTATTGCTTAAAAAACGTACCTATACAATTATTTTTTAATTTTATCATTATTTAATAATTAAATTTAATTATCAAAAAGTGCCTTTTTTGAGATTCGCGCGCAAAATTTCTGAAACACCGCATTGGTTGGAGTACTATGGTGTCACGTTTTGAACACGTGATACCCGTCTTCTACCTTCTTCTACCAGTCTTCTAGTTAGGGCTATCTATATTAAAAAAAAAATAGTTTTTCGATATATCGATATTTTTAAATATATATCAATATCGGAGTTCGATATAACGAAAAAAATATCGATATTTCGATATTCTCCCCATTTTTTTTTTGTGGGTGGGCTGCGGTCGGCGCGCCTCCGCACCACTCCGTCCGGGGCGACAGAGGGGCTTAAGCACGCAACTCCCGCAACCAACCCGAAAACCACCTCGCCTTCGTCATTGAGCCGACCACCGGAGCAGGTTTACTTGTCGTCAGTGGTCGGCCCGACGGAATACCCCCTACGTGGGGTACCCTCCCATCGACCGACGTCTCCCCCTCGGGGAGGACGTCGGTCTTTCCTCCCGCGGTCGGCCTCTTGGCGGGTGACGGACTAATCCCCGGTCACGTCACCCGCGGCCTCGGCTAGGGCGGCATGAGGCGCGGATAGTTGCGCCTGCGCCGCCCCACTCGCCGGCGGCGGATCTCCTCATCGAGGCTGCGCTCCTCGCGCAGACGATCCGCCGCCTCCTTCTGCGAGATCACTGTCTCGCAGAAGGCTGCGACCGCGTCCCAATTCCCGACGATGTCGACCATCGCCCTAGCGATGGTCGGCACCGATGATTGCGACGAGTTCACGGCGCTGCACTGCCCAAGCCGCGCAGGCCTCGAGCGTGTGGCGCGCCGTGTCCTCGTCGCAATCGCAGTGGTGGCAGGTGGCAGAATATATTTAATAATCTTAATAATAATAAAAAATCGATATTTTTATCGATATATCGATATTTTTCCGATATAGCGAACCCAGATATTGATACATTGTAAAATATCGATATGTCGAAAAACGCTATTTATAAAAATATCAACAGCCCTAGTTGGCAGCCCTAGCAACTTGTACGAGTGTCGAGTACTCTGACGTCACAGAATACGCGCGCCAAAGTAGTCGCGTTTACATCGCTCATAAATAATGGCGATTTTTAAAAATTTTTTTTAGCGTAATGGTTTATATTTTGGATGTGTTATATTTATTTCTAGTAATGTAATAACTAGTAGAAACGTTTAAAAAAATATCATGTATATTCCCTATTGCAAGCCGTTGAAATTACTTATAAACAAAAATCACTCTATTTTATTATTTTTTTTTTTTTTTTATTGCAAGCAGTGGCAATCGAGCAAACAGTACACCTGATGGTAAGTGTTGCTGCCGCTCATGGACCTTTACAAGGCCGCTGCCTACCGCGAAGAAAGCGAAGGGAGTGTGAATGCGTGCATTGAGGCTCGGTGATACTAAAGCCATCATCAAAACCCTCCACACGCAAACACCCTCAGAAAGTTGGGCTTCCGGCTCTCTCGCTCACCGAACGAAGCGCAGTAACAAATTGCTACTACTCAGACGTCGATTTTCTGCGAGAGTGTGGTACTGCCCCGGACGGACCGGCCCGCGGCTGTAGACAGATAACTGTCCACAGTGTGGTCCTACCACTCCAACTATTATCTCTAAATGCAATTTTAGGTATGAAAATTAAACGTACAAAATGTATTGTTACGCTGTTTTGTCTTTGTTGCATATCACGGCTCGTGAGTGTTCCGTATTTGGTCGGATTACTTGGAATAATTTCGTGTCATTCGATTAGCCATTTCGCTCGCTCGCTCGGCCGCGATGCGAAAGAAATGTATTTAGCGTAGTCATCGTTGTGCAGTCGGCTCTTTCTCGCTCGCTCGAATATAATACTGTTATCTCAAATCTGTGAGTCGTGTTAAGTTACGCAGTTACAAAAAATCACCTCTTTTCTTGTCGACTCGTAACTAGTGATTCAGTTACATGTCGCGTAATTAGTTATTGTAACTAATGACGTGAAATAACGCTCATGTCTATTTCGAAGTATTAACACTATCCTTCTATACGTTATTATTCTAAGGCTATGAGTTAATATCGATACTATAGGATTAGATATAAATATTGAGATAGAATATATATCTCAAGATTAGATATATTATGATTATGATGTACTCAAACCATTTTTCGGTACAGCGGTACCGAAACATGGTTTGAGTACCTACTGTTTTGTGAGTAGGTATCCTATATCTTGTAGGTATTTCAGCGTCCATGCCACGCATTTAATAACTTTGATATAAAATAAACTGATATTGATTTTCAACGTTGCGCTTCGATTTACTCCATTAAACAAATTTTAGAAAGGATTCATCCGTTTCTTGAAATAGGAACACAATCAAGAAAATATCAATTATTACAATTACAGTTCCGATGTAAAAGGTTCAAGATTAGTTTAATCCAATCACATTTTATTTAACAACACCTATCTACGAGCAAACAATATTTTGAAACTACAGTAAAAAGGATCGTAATATACCAGCTGTCATTACGTCATTCCATTAATATGACATAAATACAATAAATACCTACCTATATAATCACTAATCAGTTGCATGTCAAATGGTACTCACAATAGGTATTTAGCTGATCGTAGTAAAACGTTTAATAATTGTAAAATTCAGTGTTTATAAAATCGGTGCATGAATGAAATAGTAACGTAATTATGCTACAATGATAACAAAATTTTCCCGCGAACAATTTTGTAATTACATTTTCGATTGATGGGATTCTAATTCTATGCATAGCTAACAGTGCGTCAGATGCTTATATTCAAATCTTTTCAGATGAGGCTTCAGTTGTTTAAGCGCGGCTTTCGTTTCGCAAAAGCAAGTATATCTAAAATGGCTTTTACGGAATCACCGGCAAAAGCTGCGCTATGTTGCGAGGAGACGCAAGAAGGAGCCCCACCAACGTATGCGATGTATGAAGCATTGAAGGACTCCTGTCAGAACAATGCGACTTATTTTCAACCAGATGACAGTGAAAATGGTCAACGTTTGTACCAGGGTTTCATGACTCTGATGGACCATGTAGACACTGTGTGGCCTTTAGTGGATCATGTGAGGAAGGTACGTCTAACATAATTATTTAAAAATGTATCTAATCATATAAAAATTTTAGCTTAAACCTTCATTTAAATATTAAATACAAAGTATATAATAAACATATATATATATACAGGGTGTATCAGGTTATGGGGCAACTGGTCAAAAGGGGGCTAGGCAATGGTAGTAGGAACGCATTAAAAAAATTTGAATGAAAAATATTGATTTGTTTAGAAATTAGAGACATGTAAAGTTTTCAATTTTGTCATCGCTTTTTCGTGTAAATCTGATTGAAATGTATAAAGTCAATGATACTTAATACGCAACATATTCATACTTTGTTAAATATTCATTAGAAATTGAAGAAATCAATGATTACGTTCACATAAGCAAAACAAACTTTGCTTTAAAACAGCTGATCGGCCTATGGGCGTTGACCGCTTGCCCGTTGTACCTACATGTCATTGAAGCGTTTGCGCAATTCTAGATATAAATGAAGGAAGTTATACTGTCGAAGCTTTAGATGCCTACATGTATTCTGTTTGTACATGCCTACATAATACGTAACATTTAAGGCATAGACTCTTAGACACATTTTTTTGAAATCACTATAACTTTTATGTTATATTGGTTTTTGTGTAATGTACATTCTAATTATGATCTATGACCATTAAACTACAACATACTCGAACAGTTGTCCCATAACCTGATACACCCTGTATATAACCACTAGTCTATAGAAAATTTAATTATAATGGCTGCCATGATTACTTATACTGTCTTTCTATTGATAATATACCAGTAGTATTTTTTATTTATTAAAGAACTGCAAAACAATGTAATTGTAAATGGATAGGTTGAATGTTTTAATTCAACCTATCCATTTAGCCCAATAATACCCACTATTGGGCATAGAGCGCCCCAGTAGTGAGGATAATGCTAAGAGTTCCACAACAATAGATCTTATAAGCTTCCCAGGAGAGAGCTGCTGTCCTCTCCCTGATACTCCGTTAACCAGTTGTGACTTCCCTGAGCCAGTCCTTACTTGCCTTATCCTTTAATGGCACACATTATACATATTCAGTTACCATACATTTTACAACAACAGTTGGAAGTATTGGTATATTGATTTAGTTCAAAAGCAATAAACATAGAAATCTTTAGCCTAGGCTCTACTGAGGATATTATAAATTTGAACCTTAATTATAAAACTACTCTCTTTGAGTAGATTGCAATAAAAAAATGCAAGAGTCTGTTATTCTATGATGTGACGTGATGTGACTGTTTTATAATCAATATAAACTATATTGAACTTTGAACAATCTCTGAGTCATTATCATTTCATACAATTTGTTCTATAAATTAAATAGAGTTTTACAAAGGTCACATAGATGTTATCTGAAATTAACATCTGTTTTAATGTTGAAATGAATTATCCAATATGTTATTATAAATATAATCAAAAGATTGTTAATGAATCTGGTTCTACAGTTTTGAGTTGAAATATAATTGAAATACTTTATGCATTTAAAATATAATCATTATCTCATCTCGGCCCATATACATCCCACTGCTGGGTTTAACCTTCCCCTATAATGGGGGCATATTGACCTACTATACCAAGCTGGTCAAACAGGTTGGTAAAGGTCTTATTTAGAGTTTTCTTTCTCTTGCATAGATGTTATATGCATATTGCATCCCTTGAGTTGTCATTTAAGACATCCACAGATAAGATAGGGAGTGGTGAATTATATTCTTACTCTGTCACCACATGAAAATTTAAAATATATACTAAAGATTTAAGCTGTGGTTTATAATTCATATTATTATATTATAAAAGCACACATTCATATAAAGAAAATACAGTGTTCCTAATAAGTCAAGAATAAGATTGCAATGCAGGTTGCATTAGATTTTGTCTAAAGTTTTTCTAATTGTAAGACAAACAATTGTTCATCTACACAAATAAATAAAATTTAAGTGTCTGTTTGTAATGTCAAAATGATGGGCTTTTTTCATGCTGATATCTTATATCTTTAAATGAGCAATTCTTGTGTATATCCAATAAATAAAATTGGAGTGTCTGTTTGTAATGTCAAAATAATAGGCTTTTTTCATGCTCACACGGTTATTTGCACGACACCTATGCCTAAAATAGCAATTAAAAAAAATTTGTCTGTCTGTCTGTCCGTTTGTGCCGGGTAATCTTCAAAACGGCTGGACCGATTTCAAAAATTTTTTCACCAATGGAAAGCTATAATATCAGGGCGTAAACTAGGCTATATTTTATCTCTGTATTATCTCTATATTTTATCTCTGTATTAAAACGGGAACTACGCGGGTAAAACGACTATATGGCCCCTCGGCGTAGCCGCCGAGGTCCACTCCGGTTTCCCACACCGGCACGACGACTACCCAACGGGATTTTCGCCAGTTGGTGGGACAGCCTCCCAGGGAGGATGATCCTGGGTTCGGGTCCCCTGCTGACCGGCAGGTGGCCGGCGGTGACCATTCCCATCGGGTCTCCCTGTACACCATGCCAGCCCCTCACGCTCAATACCCCGACCAAGACCTCACCACCGCAGGTTTCAGGCCTCACCAAAACCCGCCACACACAAACACACCCAGAAAGTTGGGCTCCCGGCTCTCTCGCTCACCGAACGAAGTGCAGCAGCAAATTGCTACTACTCAAACGTCGATCTTCTGCGAGAGTGTGGTACTGCCCCGGACGGACCGGCCCGCGACTGCAAACAAAAGACTGTCTACAGTGTGGTCCTACCACCAATGTATACGAATGAATGTATACGGTAGGTTATAAGGTCGCACGCCGCTCATCCGTCGCCCCGAACAGATTGCGCGGGGTGTGCCTTCCAAAAAAAAAAGGGCGGCATTATCGGTATTGCACGCGGGCGATGAAACGCGGCCCCGAGTCTGAAACTAAAACACTAAATATAATAATATAAAGCAATGTTTTTTCTTCTATATGTTTCAGGATTTAAAATAACCTTGCTGCATATTTGCTTCTCATTTTACCTGTTGGTAGTGTTATTTTAGGCAACAATATCATATTATACTATTTCAAAAGCAAGATATTTTAAGTTTTTTTTTTATTGCAAACGGTGGCAAACAAGCAAACAATATACCTGATGGTAAGTGCTGCTGCCGCTCATGGACCTTTGCTAGAGCGCTGCCTACTGCAAAGAAAGTGAAGGGAGTGTGAATGCGTGCAATGAGGTTTGGTGATACTAAACCCACCACACGCAAACACCCTCAGAAACTCACCGAATGAAGTGCAGTAACAAATTGCTACTATTCAGACATCGATTTTCTTCGAGAGTGTGGCACTACCCCGGACGGACCAGCCCGCGGCTGTAGACAGACAACTGTCAACAGTGTGGTTCTCCCTAGCCGAGGCCGCGGGTGACGTGACCGGGGATTAGACCGTCACCCGCCGAGAGGCCGACCGCGTGAGGAAAGACCGACGTCCTCCCCGAGGGGGGGACGTCGGTCGATGGGAGGGTACCCCAAGTAGGGGGTATTCCGTCGGGCCGACCACTGATGACAAGTTAACTCTGCTCCGGTGGTCGGCCCAACGACGAAGGCGACGTGGTTTTCGGGTGGGTTGCGGGAGTTGCGTGCTTAAGCCCCTCTGTCGCCCCGGACGGAGTGGTGCGGAGACGCGCCGACCGCAGCCCACCCACAAAAAAAAAACAGTGTGGTTCTCCCACTGCTCAAAAGCTTTTCTTATAATAATCCTAACATCTTTGAGCAATACCTAATGTGCTTGAAAACAATCAATTATAATTGATTGTTACACAATGCATAATTATGCATTGTTTAAGGAGAACTGTGTGAAGGTCATTGCAACAAAATTTTCCTGTTCGTATAATTAATATAATTATATTACACTAGCAAAATCTCGCTGTTTCGCACGCCTAATTCGCGTTCCCGTTTGAATACGGGGATAATTATAGCCGATGTTTCTCACTGATGATACATTTTCATTGGTGAAAGAATTTTTCAAATAGGTTTAATGGCTTAGGCATGATAGACAAACAAGAAAGCGGCTTTTACTTTATAAGAAGAATGATGGTTCTGCACGAGAAAATGTTTCATGAATTTTTTTTTGTTGTATAAATGTTTACATTTTTATGTCTATCATTTAATTCGCGGATATTAAATAATTTAACACAACCAGACTACTAAGGGAGCGAAATCGCGACATAGCGGTGTAGTTATAAATAAAATAAATTATTACTGTGCAGACCAATAGGAATTTTTATATTTATTATATACTAGCAACCCGCCCGCGTTTCACTTCAGTTTCAGTCGCCTTCGTTTAATAAATCACAAATCTACCTCTTTTAACTTCTATGCTGATAAACTTTCTCTCTCCATCAAAGAATTCCCGTGTAATTTTCGACAGATTTGGAATCATTAAAATGTTAACTGAATTCCTCTGGGCTATAAATATTTTACTGAGCATAATATGTAATATTTACCCATCCTTTTTCTCCCTAAACACCCGTGGGTGTAGTAAAAAACGGCTATGAAGGCACTCACAAGAAAGTAGGGTCACTCTGCGTACTCTATTGGCTCTTTCATGGGGAGTGCTCTGAGGAACTGTTTGACTTGGTACCACCGCCACCGTCACTGTTTTACCAACGTACCACTGAGCACCGCAGCAAGGTTCATCCATTTCACCTGGAAACGTTATGGTCTTCAACTGTACGTTACCAGCGATCATTTCTCCCACGTACGTGCAGGCTCTGGAATGAACTATCTGCTGCTGTATCCCGAGCGCTATGACATGTCCTTCTTTAAACGAGGTTTAAGAAGAGTATTTTCTTCAAGGTATTCAACGGCCTGGCTATGCCCTTGGTATTGCAGAGGTCCATGTGCGGCAGTGTCACTTACCATCAGGTGTGGTCCCTGCTCGTTTGCCACCATCATCAATAAAAAAAAACGGTAGCAACGCCTTTCTGGCAAACTCACCAAGCGTGGCGATTAAGACATTATCCGCATTCTATTGGGAGGACCCCATGGATATCAATGAGATAATGGATAAATTAAATATACCCCTATTATTACCCACTAGGCCACTACATCATTTTCAAAGTTTACATAAACTCTTATTGTTATAGGTGGCGCCTATATACGATTTCGATGCAGTATCTCCCGGAAACGGATATCGCAGTTTCGTCTCAGTTGTCGACTCCTGTGTTCTACATGGCTTAAAACTAAGCAGACAAGTAAACACCAGTCGAGATGCATTGCTATTCAGAAAAGGACATTTTGTTAAGTAAGTACCTACATATAGCATTGGTCTTATATATCTTAGTATAATAATCAATTTAAACTACCAACTTCTTCAGATTAATTACTACCCGTTATTGAACATAGATCTTATCCACAATAAGAGGGCAATTGGCTTAATATGCCACGCTGGTGTAATGGATTGGTATACACTTTTATTCTGAATTTTCCATCATCATTACAGGAACATTGATACTGGCTGCTGTGATATTCTATTTCTTAAGGAGTCAGCCTCCTACTATTAAATCTTTGAGGCTTTATATCAACCCTCTCCTATGCAATCGTTGACCCCACCACACGCAAACGCGCTTAGAAAGTTGGGCTGCCGGATTTCTTGCTCACCGAATGCAGTGCAGTAACATTTCTACTATCCAGACGTTAATTTTCTGCGAGAGTGTGGTACTACCTCGGACTTACTCCCCCGCGGTCGTAGACAGAAAACTGTCAACAGTCTGGTCCTACCACATAAAGTTTCCAACTTACTCATGTCGTTATATGTAGTTGCATTATCTTCTATACAGTTTGTATAAAGCACAGTATTAGAAATGCCCCTTTCACGATCGAAAGCCAATGTCACACTGGTCGTGCGGATTGGCATAATCTTATTTCGGGTTTTCGTTCTCTGGTCGTGATCTTCTAATCGAAAATCGCCACAGCAGGAAAGTTCGATGATTTACTTTTAACGACTTAAAAGCTTCATAATCATCGTCATCATCATCATCATCATCTCAGCTCTTATATGTCTCACTACTAGGCTCGAGCCCTCTCCACAATAGAAGAAAATTGACCTCCCACGGCTTGTTATAGGTTTTTACTTCGAGTTTTCCTTCTCTCGCAATATTATAACTCGCAACGCCCACTGGTAAGAAATGGAGTGATGAACTGTATTACTTACTCCATCACCGCAGGGCAAAGCTTCACAGTAATAAGATGTAATGTCGTTTTTTATTATGATAAAAAAAATAATAATGCCATTTATCATATTTTATACTTGCGTAAATATCTACTTAAGTATAATATAATAATAATTGTAAGTATACATTGTTGTCACGAATCCATTAGAATGATCATTAAGCAATCCTCCATAGTATACAATCATATTTGTCGCTATTATTTAACATCATAAAACTAAAGTAATTCCCATGCAAAAAATAAGTTTCATCAAATAAGCATCTCGGTGAAGGTCGTTGTATAGCGGGATCTCAGACCATTACTTTGTTCATTATGGCACATTAGTTTTTTTTACTAATGTTTACATCAACGTAAAATATTTTTTTCATTTCGTATTTAATAATAGCGTAAACATAATAATAATAATAATAACATCAACTTCTGCCCAGCCCCAAGCTGTTGCAGACCATCATCATCATCACGAATCATCCTCAATTACCAGTTTCCCATCTGTTACATCAAGTAATACATATTCTTGTCAGCCATCTGATTCATCATCAACAGTTAGTAGTATGCTACTGAGGGATGTTGTGCAAGAAACTGAATCAGTTGCCATACTTGCACCCACCACCAGCAGCCTAAAAATGCGTAAAAAATGGAGTCAAGAAATGAACGATTTTATCCTACGCACACATACCTTCAGCTTACCTTAATGGAAACTGACACAAACGGTTATCTACCACCACTACACATCAAATTCATTGAAAGGTTCCCAGATATGAATACAATTAGCCGGCAAAGAGTAGGGGATCAGAGAAGAGCTATTATCAATAAAAAACTTCTTCCACAAGCCACAATAAAACACATTTACAATGAAGTCCGAAAAGAAATACACAGTATGAAAAACGACATATACAATAATTCACAAACAGATACACCTACACATAACTTCTCATACCATAATAGTATGCAAAGCAAAAATCAAACTAACCAACGAATACGCTGGACTGCAGTACACAATGAAACAATAATACGAAATTATTACAAAATAACCCAACTAGAATCAAATATTTCTGGCTATAGAGGCTCACTACACGAAACATTCATAACTACATTCCCACATTTAAATCACATAACTGAACAAAGAATAGCTGACCAAAGGCGATTAATCATTCGTAATAAATATATAAATGAAGAAAGATTGCAAGCCATTAGAGATGAAGTAGCATCTGAGTCCCATTATAATAACAATAGGGAATACATAAACCTAGTGCCCACACAAATCGAACATAATGATACACACAACACATATTTTAATAATATTGAAACACGCGTCCCAACAAACAATGCACAAGAATCACCAATATTACATGCAAGCCAAGAACCCACAAATATAGAGCGTTTTTATACAGAAGCTTACGCCTATTTTGTTAATATAGACCCCACATTAAGATGTTATATCCCGAAACAAAAATCTTCAAGAAAACTAGCCATTATAATACAGTACATCAACCATAATATACTACCTAAACATGTCAATGATGATACTGAATTCAGTACTTTACAAACTGTTTTATACTGTGCTGCATGGACAACAGCAAAATGTAATGGATCTAATATAGAAATATCACCAGGAGTAGAAAGCAACAACAATAATAAGAAAATAAAACCGAAATGGCAAACAAGACTAGAGAATAAAATAAGCGTATTAAGAGCACAAATAGGCTGACTAACGCATTATATCAAAGGCAATAGGAGTCTAAAGTTACTAAAACACATAACACTCATTCAAAAACAATACAAGATACACGCTACACACGAAACCCCAAACACGCACTTATATGAGTTTTTAGATACGTTGAAACAAAAACTTACGTCTATTAGCAATAGATTGAGAAGATATAAAACTTCTACTCTACGCCAGACACAAAATAAACAGTTCGTAAGTAACGAAAAACAATTTTATCGTACATTAAAATCAGCTACTCTAAATCCTTATGACATGACGCATAATGACAGTAGACCACGTGCAACTTCTACGTCTCGAACCACTTCACAAAATAATAGAGTTAATATTAGTGCGCCAAATGCTAATGATCTTCGCAAATTTTGGGCAAGAGTCTGGGAAAATCCAGTTCATCATGACGATAACGCTAACTGGTTACAAATCGAGCAAACTAGATACCTAAATTTAGAACCCATGAATTTTCAAGGCATACCCGTAGAAGTTTTCCACGATGTACTGAAAAATCTTCAGAACTGGAAAGCTCCAGGGTCAGATAACATTCACAACTTCTGGTATAAGAAATTTACCTACATTCACCCGGTCATTTACAAATACATAAATATATTTGTAGAATATCCCCACACATTACCTGACTATATTGCCACCGGAACTACGTTTATGATACCAAAAGATGCAAATAGATTGTCAGATCCAGCCAAATACAGGCCAATAACTTGTTTACAGACTATTTACAAAATAATTACATCTTGCTTATCCAGAATTATTTTAGGTTATATAGATAAAAACAATATGCTAGCAGAACAACAAAAAGGTTGTCGCAAATATAGTCAGGGATGTAAAGAGCAACTTACAATAGATTCAGTCCTCCTCAAACAAACACTGCAAAAAAAGTCCGATATTTATACAATGTATATAGATTATAAAAAAGCTTTTGACTCCGTCCCGCACAGCTGGTTAATAAAAACATTAGAAATTCATTGCATACACCCCCAGATTATTTCTTTTCTTA
Source organism: Lymantria dispar (assembly GCA_032191425.1). Lineage (NCBI taxonomy): Eukaryota > Metazoa > Arthropoda > Insecta > Lepidoptera > Erebidae > Lymantria > Lymantria dispar. The sequence goes on along the minus strand of CM063454.1, from coordinate 22,109,398 downwards.
AAAACACCATGACAAAATGGACGACACGGCTTAGGTTGACTCAAAACACAAATACAATCATTACAGAACCCATCCATGTACAAAGAGGGATTTTTCAAGGGGATGCTTTAAGTCCGCTTTGGTTTTGCCTTGCCTTGAATCCACTCTCACATATGCTGAATTCACTAAACAAAGGATATAATCTACCCTACAAAGAAAATAATACTGAGATAAGGACAGAATTTTCAAACTATAAATTAAATCACCTTTTATATATGGACGACATCAAATTATATGGAAGCACACAACAGGAACTACAAGACTTAGTTAAAGTCACTGAAAATTTCTCTCAGGATATATGTATGGAGTTCGGCATTGATAAGTGTAAAACGAATTCAATAAAGAACGGACAACGGTATCAGCACCAATACCATATGCAAACTGGATCACTTATAGAGGCGCTATCCGAAGGCGAAGTATACAAATATTTAAGCTATAATCAAGCTCTAGAGATAGCACACAAAGACGTAAAAGATTCCTTGACTAAAGACTTTAAACATAGACTAAATACAATCTTAAAAAACTATCTCAATTCTAAAAATACCTCGAAAGCTATTAACACATTTGCAATCCCCATTCTCACTTATTCATTTGGCATACTCAATTGGAGAAAAAATGAATTAAAATACTTGCAGCAAACTATCAATACCACCATGACTCGGTACAGAAAACATCACCCAAGGTCTTGTATTCAAAGAATGACATTAACACGAAAGGATGGAGGCCGTGGCCTTATTGATATTTTAAACCTGCACAACAAACAAATCACCAACTTCTAGCCTACACAAAGCAATAGTATTCAACGATAATAAAATTACTCCTCTCAATTTGACTGATAAAGTACAACAAAGAAACGAAATACAGATTAATAACCAAATAAAGTTAAATGAATGGACACAAAAAGCACTACATGGACGACATATCCACGACTTGAACCAACCTAACGTCGATAAAATAGCATCGAACGAATGGCTAAAGCGTGGAGAATTGTTCCCAGAAACTGAAGGATTTATGCTCGCTATACAAGACCAAATAATAGAAACTAAAAGTTACAGAAAGTATATTATGAAATTAGGCAATTCTTCCGATGACTCTTGCAGAAAATGCAAAAGTTCCGCAGAAACTATTCAGCACGTAACTGGAGCATGTAGAGCAATAGTACAAACCGACTATAAACACCGACACGATCAAGTAGCAGCAATTATTCACCAAACACTTGCACTGAAATACAAATTAATATCAGAAAAAGTAGCTTACTATAAGTACACTCCCCAAACCGTTTTAGATACAGCAGAATATAAACTTTACTGGGACCGAACGATTCTAACAGACAAAACAGTACACTGCAACCGACCAGATATAACCTTACACGACAAGAAACAAGAAATAGTATATTTAATAGACATAGCTATACCTAATACACACAACCTTTCCACTTCACATACTGAGAAGATCACAAAATATACAGATTAAGCCATTGAATTAAAAACTCAGTGGAAGGTTAAAGCGGTTAAAACAATACCTATCATCCTTTCCACCACCGGAGTCATACCTTACACTTTACATACAAGCCTAAAACTCTTAGACATTCATCCACTCACATATATAAATTTATAGAAAGCAGTTATTTTAAACACATGCAGAATTGTTAGGAAATTCTTATCAATCGATGCACCTACTACCATCGTGCTTAGCTAAGGCCCGCACGAAAGTGTAGAAATTACCTCTTGAAAAAGAGAGAAACAAAAAGAAATAAAACAATAATAATAATAATCTTTATTTCCAAAAATATGGTTATAGTAATTAATCATACTCTGGACTAAAATTCGTTAGGCAACCCATATGCAATATATTTATTGACATATTAAATTACATAAGAAATAAGTTTCATCAAATAAGCATCTCGGTGAAGGTCATTGTATAGCGGGATCCTATACTATAATGTCCATTAATTTTTCACTCCATTGTGAAAAAGGGCCGTGTGTAATAGTAGTATACATATAGGGGCTGAAGGAGAAGAATTTAGTTTTTAATGGGGGACGTGACGTAAAGGGACTGCCACGTAAAGGTCGCGGTTGCAAACCCACGACACGCACGTCTGAGTTTATGAAGTTATTTGCGTAATAAGTAGTAAAATTATATTTAATGGTTTAAGAGTCCATTCCGACTAGCTCTTTTTCTGGCTTTTCGAAGTTATGTGCGTAATATGTAGTTAAATATTGAATGTCATATGATTACATGGCATAGGAAAACACTCAGAAATCTGTATATTTTTCTGGTATCTTCAAAAATATCTTTATAGAAATCGTACATTTGTGGCTACGTCTCGAAATGCAAAATTGACTTTCGTAAACATAACGCAAACGGTCTTCCTCCATATCTTACTGAGGGTTTAATTCTTGAAAAAATTTAGACCTTCATAATGACACCACGGATATCAAGGAATTCAGTACCGGTGATCAGCTCAATGGCGAAGGGGAGAGAATATGGAGAGTTATAGGGCCGCGTGCGCTGATCATAGCCCTCCCAAAAAAGGCCTTCGTAATGCGGTTCAAACCAAAGAACCTGCTAGTAGTAATATCGCCCTAAACTCTACATCTCACATCATCATCTCACATATAAAAATGTCTCCATAAATCGTTTGACACTACGATGCCAGTGACCCTGGCAATATCAATTGGAGACAATTTAGACACACTAAAGTCTAGGTGGGTTATGAAGTCGCTCGTCGCCCTTTTATCCCATATATACATATATCTCATCTATACCAATAAATAAAATTGTGTGTGAGTGTCTGTTTGTAATGTCAAAATAATAGGTTTTTTTCATGCTCACACGGTTATTTGCACTATACATATGCCTAAAAATCACTTTATATTTTTTTTTGTCTGTCTGTCTGTTCCGGTTAAACTTCAAAACGGCTGTACCGATTTCAGAAATTCTTTCACCAATAGAAAGCTATAATATCAGGGCGTAAACTAGACTATATTTTATCCCGGTATTCCCACGGGAACGGGAACTACGCGGGTAAAACGACTAAAAACGAAGCGAGGGCGGGTTGCTAGTATATCATATATATACTCAAGACAAAACAGACGGCCTGAGCCACCATAGCCTGCCAATAAAAAGGGTTGTGCAACTTAAAATATATTTTATATTCTGTCAATTTGCTGACATGTTCATATCATATGAATATTTACAACATATTCATATGAATTCTTTCAGTCTGGTGACGAAAAGAATTTCATTAAAATAGTAGAAATATTATTCACCACCCCCTATCTTATCTGTGGGTGTCGTAACAGACAACTGAGGGATATAATATGCATATATATATTACTAGCAACCCGCCCTCGCTTCGCCTCGGTTTCAGTCACTTAAACCCGCGTAGTGCCTGTTCCCGTGGGAATACCGGGATAAAATGTAGCCTATGTTACTCCCTGATATTATAGCTTTCCATTGGTGAAAGAATTTTTGAAATCGGTTCGGTGGTTTAAGCGTGAAAGCGTTACAAACAAACAAACATCCTTACTTTCGCATTTATAATATTGGTATGGATATACATATAGCGTCTATACCAGAGAAAGGAAACTCGAGATAAAATCACAGAGCATACGCCCCACTGTTGTAGAGATAAAATATCGAGAATAAACTTGCGATTTTAACTCGAGATAAAATCATACATATAGTGAGGTATATAGGACTTAAAGTTAGTTTTAGAAATTAAAGAAGAAACAGATCATAATTTACTTCAGATTGATATTAATAGTATAGCGGCATGGAGTTCGGTAAATCAGTTGCAATTTAATGTGTCTAAGTGCTCAATTTTATCATTCAGTAGAGCGCGCACTCCTAGTCATCATCAGTACCACATAAATGGTGAACTGCTGCAACGCGTTACTGAAGTCAAAGACTTAGGTGTTCGGTATTCAGCTGATTTAAATTTTAGACAACATGTTATTGATGTTTGCAAGAAGGCTTACCGAAACTTGGGGTTTGTTTTGCGTCAAGCAAATAAATTCACTAATATCAGGGCGTTAAAGGCGTTATTCGAGACATTAGTTAGAAGTCACTTAGAATGCAATTCGGCAGTGTGGGCTCCCCATGAAACTAAATATATAATAATGATGGAGCGCATACAAAATAAATTCTTAAGATTTTTATATTCAAAACAGTTCGGGGTATATCCAGGATACCCATTATTATATCCGACTGCATTTATATTAGGTATGGTAGGTTACTACAAATTAGAAATAAGAAGAAAAATGGCTCTTGTCATGTATGTATTTAAAGTGTTACGGGGCCTAATCCACAACCCAGCTATTCTGCAAGAGGTTCGGCTGTATGTACCAGACGAGTACGTTGGTAGGCGGCGGCGGCCTCCACTCTTGGACGTGCCACGGTCTCGCACCAACTTGTTACAGCAAGCACCACTCACACGCGTTCTACATGTGCTTAACGCTGTGTCACACACGCACACTGATATATTTTCGTGTTCACTGAACGAATTCACACGTACAGCTATTTTAATTTTAAGTAAATAGATATAAGAATTTTGTGTTATTTATAATTATTACTATATGTTTGTATTTACTAAGACTGTCTTCCTCTATCGAATTGGGTTGTAATACCTGTAATGATAGCTGTGTATTAAATAAATAAATAAATAAAATTAAACATTAAAAAACTACTTTTCGTCTCAGAGTAGATGATAATATTATGTGCGCATTATTATCAATAAACTAGACATGTTTATTTATAAAACAGTCGTAATTGATTGATTGATCTAACGACTGTCCCCATTTGCTAAAAATGATAAATATTCTAGCAGGAACGCTCCAGTGATGACGATAATAGTGACTTAGACTTTGATTGTACTCCTTTTGAATAATTAAAACAGTCAAAAACACTTTTTGTTTGAAATAAATTCAATAAGATTTTCATTGATTGTATTTTAATTATAATAGAAAATCACAATTATAAAAATAAAGAGTTTTATCGATAAAAAACTACGGACTTTATCGTAAGCGTGACAGAACTTTTTTATGGGTGGGCTATGGTAAGCGCACGCGCGGTCCAGTCCGTCCTGGGCGATGAAAGGACGGCGCGCGGGCCCATAACCCACCCGTACCCACGTCACCTCGTTGTTGGGCCGACCACCGGAGCAGATGTGACTTGTCATCAGTGGTCGGCCCGACGGAATACCCTTTCAGGTAACCTCTCACCTCTCGACGTACTGGGACGTCGGTCGCCATCGCGCGGTCAGCCTCTCTGCGGGTGACGGACAATTCCCCGGTCCGATCACCCGCGGCCTCGGCTAGGGCGGCATTAGGCGCAGATACTCGCGCCTGCGCCGCACGAGTCGCCGGCGGCGGAACGTGTCGCCGAATAGGAGCTCTACTCGCACGCGATCCGCAGCTCCTTCAGGAGGGAGAGCTCCTGACAATCTTGTGCAGGTACTTCCCGAAGCATCCGTGCCCCGTCAGCACCTGCACCAGTCGGAAGGAAAGCACCCCGTGCGTCCGCTCCAACCACTCCATCAGCACCGGCCGGAGGGCCTCGACGGTCCTGACACCGTACCGAGGACTCTCCAGCCGGACTGCCCAACGGGCAGACCCCTCCACCAGCCCATGGTCCCTCCAGCCATCCTGGCTATATGGACCGAATCACGGGAGATGCACGCCTTACTTGCGTGTGCTCTTTCGGGCGTGCACTTTCTTGACTCCCTACAAATTGTCTGCCCGAGCCCTCTCCCCCTTTCTGGGGCGGCTTGTTCCGCGTGGGTGTCGCTATTGCGACGGACGACACGACGATGGCGACTGCGTCATGGACCCTGTCCTTTCTCCGCCAGCTCGAGCCCGCTCCTGATGTTATGCCAATGGTGCGAAAAGTCTCTCAACCGTCGAAAGTTGGCCTCGGAGTTAACAAGATCGCAATAGTGTATGGGTCCAGGATTGACCCGTTGAATCCCGTCCAACATCTTCATGCGGATTTCATCGTACAGTGGGCATCGCCATAGCACATGATCCAGACATTCATCCTCCTCTCCGCAGTAACACAGGCTGTTCTGACATAGCTTCATCTCATAAAGTCTCCTTCTAAAACAGCCATGACCTGTCAAAATTTGAGAGCACTGGTAGTCGGGCTCAACCCAGGGGGATCTGAGTCGAACACGAACATCGGAGAAGAACCGATGGAGCTCCCTACCCTTCTCCTCACCGTCCCATCTTCGCTGCCACTCAGCAACGAGCTCCTCCGAAATTTGGCTTCTCTCCGTCCTAGGGCAGTCCCGGCCAGAAAACCTTACATCGTCTATCCTACCAGCACGGATTACCTCTAAGTCCGCAGGAAAAACCCCTGCCAAAACTGGCAATGCTGCCGAACTAACTGAGCGGTAAGCCTTTGTGATTAGTATAAGGGCCTGCCGCTGGGTCCTTAACAACGCGCTCCTTACCATGTAAGTGGACGTGCGTCTCCACCAACATCCCGCCGCATAAGTGATGATGGCAACGAATATAGCCTGGTACAGTATTCGAAGGCCCACGTACCGTATGCCCCAGGATGAGGCGGAGACACGCGACATTTTCCCGAACGCTGCTGCAGCACGCTCTCCAATGGACTGCGCGTGGAGCCGGAAGCTCAAGTTAGAATCAATTACGACACCCAGGACAGTCGCTGATTGGACGCTTCTTACCGGCTCTCCACCAAGCCTAACAGTGGGCGGTCTTCCACTCAGCTTCCCTTTTAGGGTTATGGAACATGACTTCATAGGGGAAAAGGACAGTCTGTTACGAAATCCCCAGGCTGTGACAAGTCCGAGTGCCTTGGAAGCCAAAGCCTCTAATCCCGCACGAGAGTTCGACTCGATGGTGACCGTTACGTCATCCGCGTACGCAATCAGTTTGACTCCCTCTGGTAAAGGGAGTTGAAATAGATCGTCCATCAGGAGATTCCACAGAGAGGGCCCCAATACAGAGCCCTGCGGGCATCCCATGGTTAATTGTTTCCACACGATTTCACCTCCAGCAAAGAAACCGGCACGCCGGCCGCAAAAATGGGACACCAGCATCCTATAGATGTTCGGCGGGCAACCCCCATTCTTGGCCTTCAGCAGAATCATGGGCCACCACGCGTTGTCAAAGGCACCCGAAATATCCAAAAGAACTGCCTGCACATATTTGCAGTTGCTATGAGCCACGGTGTCCAGAAGGGACCGAATAGCCGTGACGGTGGAATATCCGCGTTTGAACCCGTGCTGACAGGAGGAAATGCTGCGCGAGATGTTGGGAGCACAGTGTAGCAATATTCTCTCCAAGACCTTACCCAAAACCGAGAGAAGTGTGATCGGGCGATATGCTTTGGGATCAGACAGCGGTCGACTATTACCTTTGGGGATAACAATCAGCTGCCCGTCCTTCCACACATCGGGAAAAATACCTTCCTCAATACACTTGCCGAATAAACGAGTCAGCTCGGAGCCAGCCACGCGCCACGCATGTTTGAGCATGCGGGCGGTTACTCCGTCGATTCCTGGAGCCGAGTTCGGTAGGCGACTAACAATACCCTCAATAACCCAACGGGCAATGACTTCTCGGCGGGCGTCGACCCGCCAGGCGGTGATCTCTTTGATAGAGACCATACCGCCGCGGGCGCGCGTCTCCGACACCCGCCGATAAATGTCGGCGAGCATCTCCGCCTCCAGGTCCCACGGGGGACTTCCGGCCAGGAGGCACGCTCCCTCCGTTGCCACCGTGCGGTAACCCCGTATGGCCCTGATCGCCATGACCCTCTGTGGTCGCCACAGGAGGGCCCTAAGACTGACGGTCAGGGACCCCGCCCACACCGGTGCGCCATACAGGGCCATCGACCGGATCACCCCCGCATACAGCTGTCGGCACGTAGTACTGGGTCCGCCCACATTCGGCATCAACCATGAAAGGGCGGACGCCGCGCCGACAAGCCATTCGGTCGCCAAGCGTGACAGAACTAGGGACAACTGTCACAGAGATCAAGCTATATTTTATGGACTATAGTTTATAGTTGACTGATAAACATGTATATGTATGAACGGCTTCGCAAGTCGGTCGTCGCATCAACGATTGACACGAACGCGACGAGTCGACGATGACTTGCGAGTATTCGAAAGCGCCCGAATCGGCCCGAACTTGGACGACGTGATGCGCGCGCGCTCGCACGGCCCGCTACGCTCTTTACCCGCCCCGCGAACCTCACCGCCCGTAGGCGCGAGTTGAGCCCAAATCATAACGCATAGATAGATTGATTGCAATTCATTGAACTCTGCTAACATGTGATGGGACTATCATTACATATTGAAGCGTCAATGTATATTGTACAATGAAACTGTTGTCTAATAAAATTAGTTGAAGTTTCGATGTCCTTTACCAATGGACGATCAACGTAAGTCATAATATAAATTAAACGTCTCGTCTTGTCTAAGCATCTACGACGTAAACTAGTCGAAAATTAGACTGTTTTTTCAACTAGTTTATCATCGACGATAAACGGTCTCGTTGCGTCGACTGTAAAATCGTCGATGACTCACTACTACTGTAGCTCAAATTTGTTTTTATAGCCTAACATTACTCGTTAAACAGGGTCACTTACAAAATAAGTTCTTTTTTTCAAACCAGACTAGTAGCTTTAATGTCTAGTGCGTTAAAACAAACAATACCTATGTCCGAGCTAAAAAATGAATGAATAAATAAACTAATAAAAAAAATGTTTATCCTTATGCATTCGTACATTCTTTATCCAATTTCCTGAAATTGTTATAAATACCCATACAGGTTTCTGTGCAAAACTAACCTTTAATGATGGTAATCACTCTTTCAGCGTTAACTAAACATCCGGGTCATTTTTGTGACCTCTTTGCGACCCATTTTTTCGGGGTTAGTTCGCTAGAATAAATTTATTTTTAACAATGAACTCCTAATTTTGTGGTAAAGACGTTAAGGTTTGGTTTACGCTCAATTTCCCACCCGATCCCTACGCTCCAATGACGTGCTATGCATCTTGATATATATTTTTATACGTTATTATTACTTACTAGCAACCCGCCTTCGCTTCATTTCATTGGCGTTACCCGCGTGGTTCCCAACCCCGTGGAAATACCGGGATAAAGCCTAAGTTACTCCCTGATATTATAGCTTTCCAGTGGTGAAAGAATTTATGAAATCGGTCCAGCCGTTTTGAAGATTACCCGGAACAAACAGACAGACAGACAAAAAATATAAAATGATTTTTAGGCATATGTACAGTGCAATAACCGCGTCAGCATGAAAAACTCTATTATTTTGACATTACAAACAGACACTCCAATTTTATTTATTGGTATAGATACGTTATTAGATTTTTTTTTATGAGAATAATAAGATTTTTGGCGTGATTTATCCGTGTGGTGACAGAGTAAGGATACAGTTCACCATTCCCTATCTTGCCTGTGGATGTTGTAAGAGACGACTAAGGGATATAATATGCATACAATGTATATGCAAGAGAAGAAAAACTCGAAATAAAACCCTATACCAACCTGTCTGACTAGCATGGCTTTTTTTTTTTGGGGTGGGCTGCGGTCGGCGCGCTCCTCGCACCACTCCGTCCGGGGCGACAGAGGGGCGTAAGCACGCACGAGTTCACGATGCTGCACTGCCCAGGCGGCACAAACCTCGAGCATATGCTGCGCCGTGTCCTCGTCGCAATCGCAGTGGTGGCAGGACGGTGTGCTCTCCCTCCTAGCTACCGTGTACAGGTACTTGCCGAAGCATCCATGCTCCGTCAAGACCTGTACCAGTAGGAAGGAAAGCACCCCGTGCCGCCGTTTTAGCCACTGCATCAGCACCGGCCGGAAGGTCTCCACGGTCCAGACACCGTATCGAGGCCTCTCCAGCCGGACTGCCCAACGAGCAATGACGTCTCGGCGGGCGTCGACGTGCCAGGCGGTGAGCTCCCTCACACCCCCTCCTCAGACCACACCGCCCTCCGCTCGCACCCCCGACACCCGCCGATTTAAATCGGCGAGCATTTCCGCCTCCAGGTCCCACGGGGAAGTGACTAGCATGGTATAGTAGTAGGTCAGTAGGTATCTCTCATATTGTGGAGGAGGCTTGAGCCTAGCATTGGGTCGTATGTGAGCTGATTAGAAGAAGGTTTTGAGCGTGGATATTTAATTTTCGTGAACCAATAGCTATAGCCACATCGCTCGTCGAAACGACAACCGTTGGGAAATAAAGGTTCTTGAGTGGCGACTACGAATCGCACGACGCAACGTAGGACGAATAGGTGGAGTGACGACATTCTCAAAGTCGCAGGGAACTGTTGGATGCAAGTGGAGCAGGACCGTTCTGAGTGGCATTCTCGTGGGGACACCTATGTCCAGCAGTGGACGTCTGTAGGCTGATGAATGGATGGATAGCTATTGGCTCCATCCTCATATTGCCGATTACTTCATTCTAAAACCAGAGTAAGATCTGGATTTGAGTTATAGAACTCCATATTACCCTGCTAACAATGTAGGTAGCTATACAGCATATAGCAAGACCATGCCACTACAGAAAATGCTCGCTATTTGGTCACAAATTTTCTATTGTCCAATTGCGTCTTCGTGTTTTCTAATACGTAGAGATTTTGTATATACCGGTATCGAGGACTCGATAAAATAATACCTTTTCATCAAAAACAGAGAAAATACGCTTTAAAGTTTTAATTAAATACCTAACACTGTTTTGCATCGGAAGGGCACGTACGGTGCATGCGATATATTGATTGACTACATTGAATTTAATATCGTTTGTATTTCCTGTACGATATGCATTTGTTCAACAATTAGCAAGAGAATGTTTAACAATATTTTAATTTTAACAGCAATCAAGAAAATATAATGACGTTTTAATGGTTCACAAATTTACCAACGTATTTAGTTGTCTTCATCCTTACTTCCTTACTAATATTATAAATGCGAAAGTAAGGATGTTTGTTTGTTTGTTACGCTTTCACGCTTAAACTACCGAACTGATTTCAAAAATTCTTTCAGCAATGGAAAGCTATAATATCAGGGAGTAACATAAGTAGAGTAAGTTATCAGATATTCAGGAAAGTCTGTATGGTACCTTTCATCGCGGAAAAAAGTATATCTCCGCTGGGATAGAATTTTTTTATTGACAAAATCTATATTAACAGCAGTGAAACCACGGACATAGATAATTTCGGAGACCAAGATATACTTTTGTTATAGTCAACCTACGTTTTCGTAAATTAATAGTATACAGAACATTAGTGGAAAGTAGACCGGTACATTTAAATCACCTTACGTGGTTATTAGAACTAGCTACACCAGGTATTAGAACTATCCTCTCAGTGTTTTGTGAAACTCTCAGTGTCTGTGTGGCAGAAAACCGACGAAACCTATCAGGTTTACCCAAACATGCGAAAATAAAATCGTAGACATTCATAATAAAGCTAGGGGAAACCTAATATAATAAATAATGAGAGGTGTCAAGGGACACCCGGATGGAACGAAGTTTCTTTCGATTAATTAGTGAAGGAATTGTAATAAAATTTTATTTTTTTTAAGTTATAATAATATTTTTTTTATTATTAACAAATATAATGTTATATAAACTTAATCAGTAGGCTCAATTTTCGTAATAATTGGCTTGTGGTAACTGAAGTAGGAAACATATGTTTGGGTTTCTATTTTATTTAAATGTCTTGAAAAAACTGCATCAATGGTAGTATTATATTTTGTTGTTGTATACACTCAACAAAAATAATCGTCGCGACACCACACTGTTCAATGCGAAATAGAAATGAAAATATCTGGCTTGCTTTCTATAAGAGAGAGAGACAGACAGAGAAACATGCGACGCCACACAGCTTACAATAGCTTACTATAGCAAAAAGTGTCGTGACAACTTTTCGTAAGAATTTTTTCCGTCTAGCCCCCTTTCACAACGCGCGATAAGGAACTTCGTTCCAATATTGCGCAATAGAGATGAAGTTTTTATTTGTTTGCAATCCAAATACGAGATGTGGCTGGCTCAATATTGAGTTTTAAAACTGTATCCCATGACGTCATAATAAAAGTAGTCCGTGTCATATACGTGTGCCAGTTCTGACAATGGCCCGATAATACCTTGAAACACGAAAGCAGGACAAATCAATAAAATCCAATAAAGACTACGAAAGAAACGCAGATAGCTCAATGCAACTGCGAGTTACAAAATATTACGCGACCATTTAACAAGCTTGCCAACTCGAAGTTTTACATTTGTCGTGTTCTCGTTGAAAGCTAAGACATATTTATCTCAGCTCATACATGCCCTACTGCTGGATTCTCCTCGTTCGCAATAAAAGGGCACTTGATCTATTATATTATGCTGGTCAGACGTGTTGGTATAGGGTTTTCACTCGAGTTTTCCTTCTCTCGCATAGACGGAGGAGCATGTAGCTCCTCGTGCTTGATAGGGCTTGGTATATCGTATTCTTACTCTGTCCCCACATGGAAAAGACTTGTAGGACCTTATTATTTTGTCAATTTTTATTGAGGTCAAGTCAAGAAGAGTGACACAAAACTATATAACCTGTTGTACGAGTTTTCGGCATTTTATACTATTCACTGGGACCCTGAATATTTACCTTCAGTGGCCGATAGGCAGGTATCATCTATTCTATCTTCACCGAGACCGTCGACCCGGCGACAAGAACTCGGCGGGTTAGAGCCAGCAGGTAGATCCAGCAGCTTTAGTAATTGCGAGTCGGACAATTTTGCCGGCTGCACGACAGTCGCAGCATGTAGTGTTCATAATTAGGGATGTCAAGTGCTGGCTACTTATCTTACAAAAATTTGGAGTTACATCTTCTTCGTCCAATATTCCTAGAGGTGTAACGGTTTCTAGGTTAGTAGTATACGGACAACTGAATAAGTGAAGAAGCGAGCCATTGGGTTATGCGCGCGGGTGCAAACCGCCGGCAAAATCGTTTCAAAATCACGTTTCTAAATAAGGCCATCGGCCTTGCCATGCGGTCCGTGCCGCCGGGCCGTTGGCTTAGGTGTGTAGACAGCTTTAAGTGACAGACTGTCATTGTTCGCCGTCAAGGTCGAAAACCGCGGCGTGTAAAAGTCATTAACCTAAACGTGGCCACGCCCACTTTGCTTTCAGCGACGCCCCGAGCCGAGGTCCGTTCCCCACAGGGAGAGCCCTCGGGCGATGTTCGCTTAACTTACTTACCGGGTTGAGAGCCTTCCGCTCGCCCATTGACCGCGTTAAGCTGTCAAGATCAGCTGCGATCAACAGCTACACACACAACAAAAAAAAAAAAAAAGAAATAAAAATTGTTATTCTTTTTGGTTTTTCATTTGGGCCGGTGATAGTTCGACCTCACCTTTCCCAAGCGGGAAACACACACATCTGTGTGGTCCGTCAAGAAGGATAGAGTGGGCCAATTGTTAATCATCGATCATTTTGTATTTTGATAATACACTGGTAATTTACCCTATTTCTTCATGTTATAATAAATCTTTGAAATTTAATTTAATTTTAGTTACTATCTGTATAATATTTTGTTAATGTTTGGGTTGTAAAGAAATGTTTATTTTTATTGATAGCATCTATTACGTCTCGCTTATCTGTATGGTGATATTCCATACCTTTGTGGTCAATGTCCAACTGCGGGATGTATATAATTGAGAAGAGTCTCTTGTAAAAACTAGGCTGAAATACAAATACCATACCTATATTATTACACACAATATTTAATTCCTCGTAATAAGAAGGCTTCTAGTAAGAAATTTCGTCAAAAGATCGCAACAATACTTTTTTGTTCCACACAAAGGTGGAATGTCAGAATGTCACAATCGCAATAACATACTCATTATAAGACAGAAAAATAAGAATTAAATTATTCTGTTATCGACCCAAGATCTCTGTCACGATTGATTCACCTAACTCGAATCCCACCTACCCAAATCGCTATAAATGTAAAATGTTTCTAAAAGTGGATAATTTAAATGTCAAAAGCGATTTCATCTGTCCAAATTTGCATGATATAAATCAGGATTACATCTACCAAGAAATACTATACTACTGACAGCCCCTTTCAAGAAGGCGATTCCGGTTCTTTAATATTGTAATTCTTATCCGAGAATTTGTGATAAGTACCTACTATGACCATTGAAATCATAATTAGGATATACGAATAATCGCCTTCTGTTCCGACAAGGCGGCGCACCACTCCATAAACCACCGGAAGCCGAACACATCACTATTGGGCCGAGCACTGGTACCGAATCTTTGACGTCCATGATTGGCCCGGCTAGTTACCCTTTCTGTTATCATCGCCTCTTGACACCCCATTGCCGGGGCGTCGACCATGCGTGGTCATCCTCCCTGCGGATGACGGGCTATTCACCGGGCAGTCACCCATGGCATCGGCTAGGGCGGCATCAGGCACAGATATTCCCGCTTGCACTGCCTGAGGCGCCGATGGTGGAGCATGTCAACATGGCCTGTTTGGGACCTGAATAACTCCGCGAGAAGTCTGTCTCGAAGAAGGTGACGACCGCGTCTCAGTGCCTGACGATGTTCGAGAAAATCAGGTCAACACCGATGGCTGCGACGCGACGATGCTGGTCTGCCCAGGCCGCGTATGCCTCCAACGTATGCTACGCCGTGTCCTCATCGTAATTGCAGTGGAGGCACGTCGCGGTGGACGGCGTACTCTCCCTCTTCGCGACCATGTATAGCTACTTGTCGAAGCAACCACGTCCCGTCAATACCTGCACCAATCAAAAGGAAAGGCCGGCCCATGCCGCTGACCTAAATACTCTATCTGCTTTAAACTGTAGCTGTTCTTATAATTTAGTCAATTTTTGGACAAATGTCTCTATTTCTATTAACAAACTATTCAGCCAATGTCTTTTTACGGTAGCTTATACCGTACAAGATGCTGACTGAAGACAGTTTACAATATTACATATTTTTCAACTCGATAATATTATTGAGTCACTCAATCTGTTATCTATTCTAAACAATAAGTTCTCAAGTTCGTGTCGCAGTTTGTATCAAACTAAGATCAATATCCCAATAACCTTGGCAAATGCGACGACTATTCACACGGAAGATTAAGCGTGAATTTCGTTTACTCAATTGCTATTCAATTATTCATTAATGTAAAACTATATTTAGACTATGGTTAGACAAATGGATGTGCTTCTGTACAAATTGACGTTGATATACTAAGCAGGAATGTTATGATTATAAATTTTCAGATATAGATGCGAATATGGAGAATAACAGTCACGATGACGGATATAAAATTATTTTGAATTCTCCAACAGTTTCGTGTAGTTTGAGTTACGAATTTTTGGGAATTATAAAAGGGAAATGCTAAGTACGTTGAATATCATATTATTTCCTTTTGTAGAGGCTTATGTTTAAGGTCAGGTCGGCTGGTAAATAAAAAACCTGTCATGACCTGTCTCTACCTACCTGCCTCTACCCTACAGACACCGACCCTATCCGAAAATACCCAAAATTTTTATAGCGGTTTCGGTTATACTTTCATTTCGGATATCCGATAAGTAATGTCGGTTACGGTTACAGAGCTTCATAACATCCCTATCCCTTATAAAAAGGACATTCTAATTATGGTGAATATCTCAGTTCGACTGGTTGAAAGGAAACCTTTTGTAACGTGTCTCATACAGACACCGAGCCACAGTGTATTAGGAACCCCATTTTTGTTGCATGCTGTTTTTATTGTAGAAATAGACCGTTCTTATCATTTTAAGCATTAGAGTAAAACACTGGAGTTGATACGATAAGTAGTTTTTTTTTATAAAAATTGCCAAAGTTGACCATAATCCGGGACCGAAAAATTACGAAAAAAATAATTAAAAAAAACTGAACTAATTATTTTAATTTTAATTATAGTCAATAATTACGCACATAATATTACATATTTACACAAGTTTTCATTCAATTAGATTAATTAATTAAAAAGATATAATTTATTTTTCAATTTTTGGTTATAATTTTTTTACTCCGCCATAATGGGGTATTAGATTGTGATTTTTGATTAAACGATTGATTAAATTTGCCATTATTGGTATTATTTAAATCACATTCTAATTCCGCGTTATTCCAAAGTTATCGGTAATTATCTTGTTTCAGTCAGGGTGACAACTTTTGTATTTTGGTACAATTAAAGATTTCCGGATAAAAGTTATTAGTTTTGAAAATCAATAGACATATTAATTTCTAGAGAACTTTAAAATTTAATTTCAACCGATAAATTTATATCAATAACGATAGAAATACCTCCTTGGGTGTATAAGTCTCAAAAGTACAATTTTTTTATTTGTTTCATTTATATCTGTTGTAACAATTTCGGGTGTAAGACACACATTTATTACAGTTTCTAAGCCTTTGGATAGATGAACGCGGCAAAAGTTTTCATTTACTTTATTAGAAGAAGAATTATGTCAAGAATCTTCTGAAAATTAGGTTTTGAGCTATATTATTAGGCCTTAAGCAGGTCTCGATAATATAACTTCTAAATATTTTAGGTTTCGAAGATAGTATTTAATTTTCTTTAATAATACTTGAGTTAAGCTAGCTACTAACAAGAGAGCGACAAAGCTAGCCGGTTAATTTTTAAAAAATATGGGTCGTTTATCCTATAGCGTTTTATCAACTTATAGCGTTTGCTAAAATGTAGCAAGAACGCCTTTAAACTATTTTTTGAAAAGCGACTGAATTGCAATACGCATACGCTCTGCTGGTAGCAGTACTCTCACATTTCCCTTGAAGAGTTTGAAAGCTATAAACGAGTTAGCACATTCATACCAGAACCTTAAGAAACGGTTTCACAGTCATCCCGTGAATTTGTTAACGCCAACAAACAACTTCACAAAAAGCCACTCGCTGACCAGCCTGAGGCTTGGCACCCATTAATTCTCTCCTTGCATTAAGACCTCTAGTTGGAGCCCAGACGGACATCCCCTAGTAGGTCGCGACAGGTCCTAAGGCAAAAGGGCATTATGAGTCTAAAACGGTCCCAAAATACCTCACTCCCGTTTCTCTTTGCTACATATAATGGCATTGAAATTTGCTCTGGTCTTAGTGTCACTGGCATCACCCTCAGTCCATTATACGGTACAAGAGTTTCTTAGCTTAGGTTAACACAGTTGGTGTTTTAGTCTATCCATATTTATTTATTTGAATCAAAAACAGTTATACAGTGCAATATTAAAAATGAACATTAAATATTACATTTTAAGAAGGTATAACTCACAACATTATTTACGTATACACATTTACATTTGCATTGGTCTTACATTTTCTGAAATAAAATAACACAACTTTACGTGTTTGCCTCCAAATGACGACTGTTGGTACAACATCAGACAGTTTATTTATTTGTATACACTTAATAATTCAATATACGATACTTTACTGTAAGCATTATAAGACACTAAGTACTGTATTTATAATGCATGTTACGAAAAAAAATTATTGCACCATTTCAATGCCATATTTACATTTTTCCAAAAAGGACTCCAGATAAGTACAGCATACTCTAACTGCGAACGTATTTAATAAGTAAGGTAAGTTGCAGGTCCTGTCTAATTCATATAATTATAACAACGAAACTAAATGGATTCGTTTTTTTACTATGGAACCCTAAAAAATCTATACCAATAAATAAAATTGGAGTGTCTGTTTGTAATGTCAAAATAATAGGCTTTTTTCATGCTCACACGGAAATTTGCACGACACCTATGCCTAAAATGACACTATGCACTCACACTCATCAAAGTCTTCATGCATTCTATACGGTTACGCATACTTTTAACATGATCTTTCACCAAACATCTCCAATTTTGCGCCTGAAGCTGCCTTAGTAGAGGCTGCGAGTGACCGGACCGGGGATTTAGATTTGCTCCGGACGGAGCCGGGCGCCGGGTGCGCTGACCGTAGTCCACCCAAAAAATAATAATAAAAAAGCACATCTTCTTCTATAATAAGCTATAATATCAGGGCGTAAACTAGGCTATATTTTATCCCGGTATTCCCACGGGCACGGGAACTACGCGGGTAAAACGACTATAACCTATAACCGAAGCGAAGCGAGGGCGAGTTGCTAGTCACAGATAAAACAAGAATGCAGGTGGCAGTTTATAACAAAGCTTTACAAGGAATCCTCCTGTTGTATTAGACAGATGGCGTGATGGACTTTAATAGCGAATAATAGTGTTGCTACCAATTTTACTTGGTATTATCTTATGTCTTAATTGTTTTATACTTTTTAAGTTGCAATTTGGCTAATAAATTACAGTTTTAATAATTTCACATAATCAGTAACATTATAATACAGTCTAGATAACAAAAGCAGTTTGTTATGATAACCTTCAAAACAAAACAAGCGTAAGTATATGTATTATAGTAAAATATCATTATTATCATCTGATCTTATACATGTCCTACTGCTGGGCTCGAGCTTCCTCTACAATAAAAGGGAAATCGACCTACTATACCACGCTGGGCTCAGGGAGGGGCTGAGGTATCACGGGGTGCCCGTGTACCTCAGGCGGCTAGTGGCAGACTACTTGGAGGGGCGCAGCGTCCTCTACGTTGACCGAATAGGGGACGTTGTGCGAACGCCCATGACGTGCGGTGTCCCACAGGGGTCGGTTCTGGGTCCGACCCTGTGGAACATCGGCTACGACTGGGCGTTGAGAGGAAGCCTCCCACCCGGGCTGGGCGTAATTTGCTACGCCGACGATACACTCGTCACAGCCCGGGATGGGACGCTAGAGTAGGCGGCACGCCTGGCAACTCTCGGCACCGAGGAGATTGTCAGGCGGATCGAAGCGCTGGGGTTGAGGGTAGCCCTGGAAAAGACGGAGGCCCTTTTGTTCCATAGCCTCCGTACCGCCGGCCGACCACCGTGAAGTCGGTCACCATCAGCATCCAGGCCCACATGAAGTACTTGGGCCTGGTGCTCGACGGGCATTTTTGGTTCCGGGAGCATCTCCATCGACTTGTTCCCCGGCTTGTCGGCGCGGCGTCCGCCCTTTCGCGGCTCATGCCGAATATGGGCGGACCCAGCGCTACGTGCCGACAGCTGTACGCGGGGGTGATCCGGTCGATGGCTCTGTACGGCGCACCGGTGTGGGTGGGGTCCCTGACCGTCCGGCTGAGGGCCCTCTTGAGGCGACCACAGAGGGTCATGGCGGTCGCGGTCATACGCGGTTACCGCACGATGTCGGCGGAGGCAGCGTGCCTCTTGGCCGGAACTCCCCCGTGGGACCTGGAGGCGGAGATGCTCGCCGACATTTATCGGCGGGTGTCGGAGACGCGCGCCTGCGGCGGTATGGTCTCCCTGCAGGAGATCACCGCCTGGCGGGTCGACGCCCGCCGTGGAGTCATTGCCCGTTGGGCAGTCTGGCTGGAGAGTCCTCGGTACGGTGTCAAGACCGTCGAGGCCTTCCGGCCGGTGCTGATGGAGTGGTTGGAGCGGACGCACGGGGTGCTTTCCTTCCGACTGGTGCAGGTGCTGACGGGGCACGGATGCTTCGCGAAGTACCTGCACAAGATTGTCAGGAGGGAGAGTACACCGTCCTGCCACCACTGCAGTTGCGACGAGGACACGGCGCAGCACACGCTCGAGGAGTGTGCTGCGTGGGGGGGGAGCGCCGTGAACTCGTTGTGATTATCGGTGCCGACCTAGCGCTGCCGACCATCGCCAGGGAGATGCTCGTCAGCGTCAGGAACTGGGACGCGGTCGCCGCCTTCTGTGAGGCCGTTATCTCACGGAAGGAGGCGGCGGATCGTGTGCGAGTAGAGATCCTATTCGGCGACACGTTCCGCCGCCGGCGGCTCGGGCGGCGCAGGCGCGAGTATCTACGCCTAATGCCGCTCTAGCCGAGGCCGCGGGTGATCGGACCGGGGAATTGTCCGTCACCCGCAGTGTGGCTAACCGCGCGACGGCGACCGACATCCCAGGATGTCGAGAGGTGAGGGTACCCGAAAGGGTATTCCGTCGGGCCGACCACTGACGACAAGTCACATCTGCTCCGGTGGTCAGCCCAACAACAAGGTGACTTGGGTTACGGGTGGGTTATGGGCCCGCGCGTCGTCCTTTCATCGCCCCGGACGGACTGGACCGCGCGTGCGCTTACCATAGCCCACCCATAAAAATAAAAAAAATACCACGCTGGGCACACGGGTTGGTGTAAGGTTTGATGCCGAGTTTTTTTTTCAAGATCAATTTTATCTGCATATTATAAGCCCTAACGACTCCTACGGGCAACAAAGGCGGTGGTGATTTATACCCTTATACCGTCACTACACGGAAAAAGTGTATATAGTAAAGTAAAATATGTCAATTGCAAAAAAATTCACAGAGTAAAATTGCATTTAGTGTTCCTTAAAGGCTAGATTGAAATTAGTTATGGTCACGCATTTGAGCAACATTACTTATAGAAAGAATCTCTTAGTACTACGTCGCTAACAATATATCCAAACTATTGTAAAACTTATTAAAAACCCAAACGATGGGAAAGCCTTTTTTGCCTTAGGGACAGACTATGATCTAACCAACCCAACCCAATCTAACTGGAAGAAACGACCTACAGACCTATCTGCCGTATTGCACACTTACGTTATCATCATTTGGGCGAACCACCTATATCGAGTTCTTATCTTCCGTTATACGCCACGCGAGTTACCCACTCCCATCGATGCAGCGGCAACATGTTGCCTGGACGTCGCCCTTGCGCGGTCAGCCTCTGTGAGTGGTGGACTTATCCCCGATCCAACCACGCATACAGGAAAGCTCTCTAGCTTAGCCCAAAGTTCCAGACTTAATGAAGATACTCAGAATTTAGTTTTAAAGTGAATACTCAAATCCAGAACATTCGTGATCAACAGCGACCCGCCTTATATTGAGTTTTAATACTAAATTTTGTTTCAGAGAAGTAGAATCCTGCGGGCAACTACTAGCATCACTCGGTACCTGTCTTCATCACTTACACACGTTGTTGGCATGGGCACCACAAGGTGAATTGTTTCCAAGAGATCCTCACACTCCCGAGGAATTATTCGCACAAGCGGACACCATCAACCAGTATTGTTTCTATGGAAGATGTCTTGGATTTCAAGTGAGTCGTATGAAATCACACAAACTAAAACTCATTGTAAATAAAACTACTTTTACGGATTTTATAGCGTTTGTATTTGATTTATGATTGCCCGACGTTTCGAACACTTAACAGCAGATTTTTCTGAAAACCTGTAGTAAAGTTGACTTGTTTGGACGTCAGACATCTTAGTCCGCCCGTGACCATGGATGCTGTAAAATGTTCGAAACGTCGGGCAATCATAAATCAAATACAAACGCGATAAAATCCGTAAAAGTAGTTTTGTTTACAATGTGTAATGCTCGCGTAAACATCAGAAATCATTAAACTAAAACTCTTTAATCACATGCATGGCAAGGTTAAATTAAACGTACATTAAAATTAAAAATTTAATTACTTATATAATTCCAAATAAGAATAACTTAAAACCAGACGATGAACAGACAGATTCCATGCATAACTTTTATATTTAACGAATGAAACGTTACCTATTGTTTTTTTATTTTTTTTTTTCATTATTTCGAGGTCGTCTTTATAATGCATTCAAAATTAAATTGTTATATAATCTTTGCCCGCATTAGTTGGTTGATGTTCTTTAAATATTTAAGGATTTTAAGAAGTTGGTAAACTTTAGATGGTGATTTTTGTTTGATAACTTGGGAAGAATGCATTTTACCAAATATTTCTTTCACGTGGATAACGTAAAAAACGAGTGAATGCATGATAATAAAAACATCATCATCATTGCAATACAAGATAAACTCAACACAAATTTGTGAACCTATCTTACTAGCATGGAATAGGATGCTATTTTACCTTACATTATGCAAGTGAACTGTGACCAGTAGCAGGACTTATATAGAAGACATGATTACTGCCTGCTTGACACTGCTACACCAGAAGCACTCTCTTTCATTCTCTCTCCCTCTTTCTCTATCTTATGTAACGGAGACGAAATTGCGCGGGTCAGCTAGTAAATTATAACATCAATTACACTCAACATTCGGTTTGCCGCATTGCCCGATTGTGACAATAACCTATTGGGGAGACCTGAGTTCTGTGTTTTACAGTGAACGTGAATGAGCTTCTATTGATGGATTTCAAACCCCTTTAAATTTTAAAATTAAAAAGTTCCGTTTCAAACGTAGAATACCACTTAATAAAAGCGATTAAAAATCAAGTTACTTTCGAAAAACTTCAATATTGATGGAGTTTGTTTTAGAAGAAGTAGAACCGTTTTGGACAGCTACAACTTTTTAAATGCACAAATAATAAGAATATTATTCTTATTTGTACATTTTTTATTTTTAATAATAGTGTATCTATAAAGTTACGTTATAAAAATACGACGTGCAGCCCAAAATAATTAATTTTCTTTCTTACCAAGTTTAATAATTATACCTGATTGATAAATGTCGGTATGTCCAAGCTGTCCAATATGTGAATCTTAACTAAACCTTGCAGTTTCTACCATCGATGCGCGGCATACTAAAAGGAATATCAATATGCATGGCGGGTTTCTCCGAAGCGTACTACTGCCACGGCAACCTCATAAGTTCAGTATGGACTGGGGGACAATACCTTATTGACCCCGAAATGAGAGCCAGGAGAATTGTCAATATATCGCAGTCTGCCAGTATTGAATTCTGTAAGGCCTTTTGGTTTCTCGCAGAAAGTGGTAAGTGTTTTCATCTATCTAGCGTAAATTGTATTAAAGTAAGTTTTCTAAATATAGAACTAGATTTGTTATAATACAACTTTGGACCCAAAGGGTAACGACATCCTCTGAATAAACTATACGTTTTAGAACTTAACTGTCATGATTTGATTTTCATTATGAAGCAAGCAGCTTTTATCTACAAAGACGCTTACAAATTCAGATAAGAATAGTAATATTGGTCGATTTTAATGGGTTTTCTATAACACCCAGATCGAACAGCTTAACATATCGTTTTTATGGTCTTGTAGTGACCTTTTAATACTTGCGCAAAAGGAAGGCTTGGGCTCATTTTCTTAGTCTGTCACCACATGAGGGTAAAAAGGGCCTAGGCCTAGTAAATAAAGAAAATATTATTAGTAAACATGAAATTAACTCTCCGTGTGGTGAGGGAGTATTTATTACTGCCTCTCTTACCCGTGGGTGTCGTAAAAGATGATGGAGAGATATGTGCATATAACATTTATGCAAGCGAAGAAAAACTTAAAATAAAACCCTAAACCAATTCATGTGACCGGTCTGGTAAAATAGGGTTAAATTCACTTCTATTTGAAATTAATCCCCCCATACCGTGAGGAGGAGACTCGAGCCTAGCAGTGGAATTTATATGAACTCAAATAATGATTATGGTGATAAAGTGAGAAATTGTTAACTTCTCTATAAATAAAAACTTTTTTACGAATTTTATCACGTTTTGAACCGTCGGGCAATCAAAAATCAAATACAGACTTTCTATATTTTTTTACTAAACTACCTACGTATTTCGTCCACTAGTGCTTATGAATAAAGTTGAAACTCATGGCAAAATTTATAAATTTTCTAAAGGTTAACAATATTAGTATAATACGCTACACAATTCGTTGCCGTGGGTGTATAATCAAATAGTATGATTACCCATGCATATATTGTAATTGTGTCTTGCTTATAGAATTTCACAAATGAATGAATGTTTTCTCACAAGGAAACGACCTCGTCACGGCTAAACTAAGACCAATAATGTATGTATAATGACGCACATCATTGAATCGCTCCGCTCAAACGTTTATGCTTCATTTCATAGACGAAATATACACACACCGAATATATTATCCTAAGAATATTAGGCGAAATTTGTGAGAGAGTGTTTGTGTGAACGTTTATTACTTCTCGCTGCAACATTTGAACAAATTTGAATGAGTTTCCGAAAAGAGATAGCTTACATTTTATAGTGGTAGGGCCACACTGTCGACAGTTCTCTCAGAAATTCGACGTCTGAGTAGTAGCAATTTATTACTACACTTCGTTTGGTAAGCGAGAGAGCCGGATTCCAACTTTCTGAGAATGGTTGCGTCTGCTGGATTTTGATGATGCCTTTAGTATCACCGAACCTCATTGCACGCTGTCACATTCCCTTCACTTTTTTCATCTTAGACCTAGCCTAGCAAAAGTCCATGAGCGGCAGTACCACTTACCATCAGGTGTACTGATTGCTCGTTTGCCACCAACAACAATAAAACATATATCCTGAATTTAGCAATGGATTACAAACTTAATTGCAATTAAATTATTATTTTTTTTAATTTTGTATTTTGTATTCAAGGAAAACTCCAAATAACACCCTATAACAACCTGTCTGACCAGCATGGTATAGTAAGGTCAATTCCCCTCCTATTGTGGAGGAGGCTTCAGCTCAACAGTGGGACGTATATGAGCTGAAATGATGATGGTGATTCAAAAAAGTTAGCGGTAGTGTATTTCAGTCACATTTCGTTACATAAATAGAGATAATTCTATTGCCCGTCTATTGGGCGCAGTTTGCTATGGTAATTTACTGACGGCAAAAATCAATATAACAAAAAATGAGGGCGTGTCGCGAATTTAAAACGCAATATCGTACTTCCTAGCAGAATGATGATGATATTTGACAATCGCATTTGTTGTTATAAGTTTCTCAGAAAATGCTACTGCCTCTTCTGGGAATGTCTCAACCGGTTTTGCCGATAACTGCAGTAAGGTGGGGGATGGTTTGAGTTTTAACACGTCCCCCCGGGGCTAATAATAATCGTGGGTGACTGGACCGGGGAATTAGTCCGTCACCCGCCGAGAGGCCGACCACGTGGGGAAAGACCGACGTCCTCCCCGAGAGGGGACGTCGGTCGAGGAGAGATTCCGTCGGGCCGACCACTGACGACAAGCCACCTTGCTCCAGTGGTCGGCCCAACGACGAAGGTGACGTATCACGGGTGGATTACGGGTGTGCGTGCTTACGCCCCTCTGTTGCCCCGGACGGAGTGAAGCGAGGAGTGCGCTGACCGTAACCCACCCCCAAAAAAGGGCTAATAATAAGCATTTATCTATTCTATGCAAGAGAATCTACGACTACTTGCATAATATGTCGATCTTAAATTATGTATCGTAATATCCATACCTGTAGAAAGCATAAACCTAATAACAAAATTAAAATTGCACATTGAATCTACGATGATTTTCAGCGTCGATATGTGTATTCATGCCTCTTCGCTATATTCTATTCTCGTGATTAAAAACAGAGCATGTCTGGAATAATAATATTTTACCGCAAGTATTTTTACGTAAAATATGACGAAATATGGCGTCTGTGTGGTGACGGAATAAGAATACAATTCACCACTCCCTATCTTGCTCATGTTGTAAAAGGCGACCGAGGTATATAATACGCATATAACATCTATGCAAGAGAAGGATAACTGGATAAAATACCCTAACAACCTGTCTGACCAGCATGATATATTAAGGTCAATATTCCTCCTACTGTGGAGGAGGCTCGAGCCCAGCAGTGAGACGTATATGAACCGAAATGATGATGGCGATATTTGAACCTTATCCGGTGATGGAATAAAATTACCGCCACTACCAATTGACCTAATGGTCTATTTCGCTCTCAATGTGGAGAAGGCTCGGGCCCAGAAGTGGGACATATCTATAATATAAAAATGAATCCCTGAATATGTTGCTAAGCGCAAATCTCGAGAACAGCTGAACCGATTTGGCATTTTTTTTAAAATACGCCTTAACGTACGAGGATGGTTCTTCCAAAGAGAAAAATTGCAAAATGGTCTAAAAACTACACTTTTCTATACACCCATACAAACGATTCGTAATAATACTTAAAAATCAATTTGAACTTTAATACCATACCATAAAGTTCAAGTGTTAGTGGAGAGGTTCTGAGAAGGCAAAACAATTGAGTGACGTTAATATCGTATATATATTTGATGTCAAACACAAAATTTTAGATGTTTTATAATTTTTATTTTTGACAAAATGTAATTGTTGACTTATTAACTGTCTGTTTTATTTTTTTTATCTTACTAGCTGACCCGGCGTCACGAACAGCAGAAGTATTAAAAAACACTAAAAAATCAAGAATTGACTGTTAGGCGGTACGAAGTTCGCCGGGTCAGCTAGTTTTAGTTGGAATTTTATAACATTTTCTTGCCGTGTGCTGGCGGCTACGAATACCACCGACCTTACATTGCCCGTGAATGTTGTAAAATTCTTCGAAGACCTTAACGTAGACCTGCGACAACTCTTATCTGATTCTGGCTGGTCTATAATTATATCCCAAAGGACAGTTGACATCAGGCAGGCGGCCAGTTGTAAAATTATTGCCAAAATATTAAGAGAATTCATATTGAGCTGACCCCAAGTAATTGGGATAAAGGTAGGATGATGGTGTGATTATCATCTTAGCCCACTGTTGGGCTCGGACCTCCTTCGCAATGGGAGGGAAATTGATCTACTATACTGCACTGGTCAGACGTGTTGGTATTGAATTTTATGTCAAGTTTGCCTTCTCTTGCATAGATAGTATGTCCCTTATGGATCTTGGACATTTAAAAATCAAATACAAACGCCATAAAAACCCTAAAAACAGTTTTATTTATAATGTGTAATACTCGCGTAAAGATCAGAAATCATAATGCATAATAATTGGATTTAATTCAGATTTACTTCTACCATGTAACAAAATTATTCTATTACAGAAATAATGAAACGTGTACCAAGTTTAATGTCACCACCAGTAGCTGTGAACAAACTGATCACAATCCCACCAGAGCCAATCACGGTGATGACAATGGATGGTAAAGAAACCACAGTGTTACCGCCTACAGTGCATATTGGATTACAGGGTCTGAATGTGAGATTGATCAGCGCTAATAAGAGAGTAGGCATGGTATGTATACTGTTTAGAATTTTATTTAATTATTCTAGATTTTAACACCTTTTCATTAACTGATCTAAAAAAAAACCGGCTAAGTGCGACTCGGAGTCGCACACGAAGGGTTCCGTACCATTATCGATAAAATCGCGTTTGCATGGGAGCCCCTTAAATATTTATTTTATTTTTAGTATTTGTTGTTATAGCGGCAACAGAATACATAATTTTTAAAAATTTCAATTGTCTAACTATCGCGGTTCTTTAGATACAGCCTGGTGACAGACAGACAACGAAGTCTTAGTAATAGAGTCCCGTTTTTACCCTTTGGGCACGGAACCCTTTTAGGGTTCTCAATTTGTTTGTATTTTTTATGTTACCTCATAACTTTTTTCAAGGTGAAGCGATTTTTGTGCTTCTTTTTTTATTTGAGAACTGCTTCCGATGTGATCAACAAAATATGTTCCTTTATGTAACAGGGTTAATATACAATTGATCTTATGAAAAACACTAAGTGGTTAAGTCAATTCCAGTTATTTATAAAAAGTTATTTTTTCTTTAACTCCTATAATATAATATAAATTATGTTTTGCAAAGAATTCTAATCATATTTATGAAATTCCTAAGGTCACTAAGATATTTAGGTTGATAAGGATTGGTACTGGATCCATCTAAATAGCTTTCCAATTATCGCGTTATATGTGTTTCCTTAAAAGGTTGAACAAGTGCTGTAAGCTATCTTTATTAGATTGATATATAGCTACGGGCTTTTTTTGAAAATCAATATCCTGTCATACATTGTTTTTTTTTATATCGCAAAGGGTATAGGCAGAGTTTTCGATGAAAGCTCCTAGACAGCTTGACTTTTGCCGACCCTTTCAACAATTATCGTTATATTTCAACAAATTTATACAAAACCTTGACTATATATATATATATATATATATATATACAATATATACAACGCTGTGTGGTAGCGGCTTCGAATACTACCAACCCTTTCTTTGCTCGTGGGTGTCGTAAAAGACGACTAAAAGCCCTAGATTGACCCGGACCAACTCCATCTGGTACCATTTGGGTCAACGATTACATTCCCAAGGAGGGTTGACGTCAGGCAGGCGGCCGGTCATAAAAGTCATTGCCGAAACTTTTTGCAATATGTCAAAACAGATGACATATTGCGTCGACCCCAAGTAATTGGGATAAGAGCAAGATGATGATGATATATATATATATATATATATATATCATCATCATCATCATATATCTAAACCTTCCTCATGAAATGAATAAATCTATTTATTGGTGAAAACCGCATGAAAATTAGTTTTTTTTTTTTGGGGGTTATCGCGAACAGACAGACAGACGCGATAGAGGATTATGTTTTATAGTATGTAATGATGTTCAATTCATTTGACCTTGGCTCATTTAAAATTGCTTTTGTAACTCTCAGAATGTCGCCATTTGAGGCAAGCTGTAGTTATTATCATTCAAATAAGTAATTGTTTATTCGAAAACATTCATTATATATTTTTCTTTTATCTACTAATTACTTTTTATATATTAACACAAAGATTTGATTAATTGCTATGGAATATCTCACGGCCTTAACTAAACCTTAAATTCTACTAAACACTTATGCCATATATGTAAATACAATGAGTATCTATTCTAACTCATTAAAAAGCTTTCAAAGAATACCTATTCAGATTATTGCAAAATTAGTTTTTTTTTTTTATTAATATTCTAAAGAGTTTGGCTGATGATGACATGATAATCTCATGAACTAGCGATACAAATTAATAAATTATTTTGTTAGTCCATTTATCAAGGAAGACTGTAGGCTAGGTAAGATCATGCTACGACCAATAGACACATCAATGATAAATGTTGCAAAAGCCTGAGAAAATATATTCCTTTTTAGAGTTTTTGTTGCTTTATATAAGCCAATATAAGGTATAATAGGTATAGATGCCCTTTAACCCTCTTTCTCTCTTATGTGACGCAAACAAAGGTGCTCGGGTCAGCTGGTAATTAATAATACACCCTACACTCACTTTACGTTGTCAACTTCAATGTCCGATTAATATATAGCTTATATCCTGTATTAAAGAATATTTTTGTTTCTGAGAAAATATGGTGCGGTAGGAAAATAATTTTTAATGAGGTTACGGTGTGATTCACCCTGTCTTCCTTTCCCGCGGATATCGTAAAAGGCGACTAAGGCGTGTAAGTAGATCACATGATTTCAAATTTTAGTTACCCCTGCCTTTAGCTTAGTTAAACTCTTGCTCTACCATTCCAGATTATCTTATATCTTTTCTCCACCCATATACGTCCCAACATTGGGCTCGGGCCTCCTCCACTATGGGAGGGAAATTGACCTAACGTATCACGCTAGTCAAAGAGGTAGTTATATTTCCATTTTTCTTTCTCGTCTATAGATGTTACGAGGGGTGATCCAAAAGTAATGATAATCAGTTATTTCTAGTGCACACAAAAATACAAAAAAATTTCAGTCACTTGCTCAGTTACCCACTAGTTCAGGAAAAAAAAATCATATAAATAGGCCACTATTCCCGGGAGCTACATTCATTTGAATACGGACTGTCAAGGAGTGAACATCAAAATGGAAAAACACGAAATCAGAGCTGTCATTAAATACCTCTGCTTGAAAAAAATGTCTACCAAAGACATACACAGCGACTTGGTGGAAACATTAGGGGACTCTTCTCCTCCATATTCCACAGTTGCACGCTGGGCTAAGGAGTTTAAGCTGGGAAGAACATCGACGGAAGACGAACACCGCGAAGGACGCCCATCGACGTCCCTCACTGAAGAAAATGTGAAAAAAGTTGAAGAAGTTGTATTGGAAGATCGAAGAGTGACTATCAGGCATGTAGCTGAGGTCACAGGGATCTCATATGGCAGCATTCAAAGAATCCTTGCGAACGAATTGCATATGAGAAAGGTCTCCGCGCGTTGGGTACCGAAAATGTTAAACGACGAGCAAAAGAAGAAACGAGTCGACATGTCAAGAGCAAATCTCGAAAAGTTCCAGGCAGACAAGGACAATTTTTTGTCACGTTTTGTGACCATGGACGAGACCTGGATCCACCATTTTGATCCTGAAACAAAACAACAATCGATGACATGGAAACGATCCGATGAACCGACGCCGAAGAAATTCAAAGTGTCAAGCTCAGCAGGGAAGGTTATGGCGTCTGTTTTTTGGGACGCTGAAGGAATAATCATGGTGGACTACTTGGAAAAGGGGGCCACTATTACAGGCTCCTACTATGCAGAACAAATAAGAAGATTGCGGGAGGCTATTAAGGAGAAAAGGCGAGGCAAACTGCGGGCTGGAGTGTTGTTCCATCAAGACAACGCACCTGTTCACAAAGCTGCAATTGCCATGGCTGGCATTCAGGAAGCGGGCTTTGAGTTGGTGGAACACCCCCCCTATTCACCAGATCTAGCCCCCAGTGACTTCTATCTCTTTCCACGACTCAAGGAACACCTCCGAGGCAAGAAATTTGATGATGATAGCGACGTGATGGCCGCGGTTGAGGACTTTTTTGAGAGTCAAGATAAAGATTTTTTTTGTAAGGGAATTTTAGGTTTAGAAAAGAGATGGACTAAATGTATAGACTTGCTAGGAGACTATGTTGAGAAATAAATATATTTTTTTATTTTATTCATTGTGTTTATTATTGATTATCATTACTTTTGGATCACCCCTCGTACAAGCAAATTATACCCCTTAGTCGTCTTTTACGACAAAAGAGGGTATGGCGTATTGTATTCTAATTTTATCACCACAAGCAAATGCCGAATGCCTGTACCAAATCGTACCAATCATATAATATATGAACTGAAACATGAAGTGATAGGAACTTAATATATGGGTATCTACATTTTCAACTGGAGTATACATAATTATAATGAGTACAAGTAGATACAGCTGTGAAATAATTCTTTGCAGTCATGCGAAGGCAATTCTTCAATACCACCAGCTGATGGAGTACTGTTTCATTGTCATGGCGGTGGTTTTGTGGCACAAAGCTCTAAATCTCATGAAACATATCTACGCGACTGGGCTGCTAGACTAAACGTGCCTATATTATCTGTAGACTACAGTTTAGCACCACAAGCACCCTTTCCAAGGGCATTGGAAGAAGTATTCTACGCTTACTGTTGGATGATGACGCACTTTAAGGAAATTGGTACCACTGGTAAGTATTCTATTCAATTTTTATTGATCATCTCGGTTAACATACGTCCCACTGCTGGGCTGATGCCTCATCCATAATAGGAAGGATATTGACCTACTATGCCCCGCTTGTCAGACGAATTGGTATAGGGTTTTATTTTGAGTTTTCCTTCTTTTGCATATGTATAACAAATCATTTATTTGCGTTGAATGTATGTACATTGATAGGGTCTTACAAAAAACAGTTCGTCCAGATACATTCTGTCCATTTAGCATCCACGGACAAGATAGGGCATTCTGAATTATATTCTTCGTCACCACACGAATGATAATTATTTGTTGGTATACTGAAATAATATAGAAAATCACTGCCACATATAGACATACATATATTTCCCCAAGGAAAATAATGCCACGTTTGATAGGCGGGTTGAGAATACCAGTCAACCTGCCTGATCAGCTTGATATAGTAGGTCAATTGCCCTCCCATTATGGAGGAGGCTCGAGCCCAGTAGTGGCACGTATATGAGCTGTGACGATGATGATGATATATCTATACCAATAAATAAAATTGGAGTGTCTGTTTGTAATGTCAAAATAATAGGCTTTTTCATGCTCACACGATTATTTGCGCGACACCTATGCCTAAAATAGCAATTAAAAATTTTTTGTCTGTCTGTTTGTTCCGGGTAATCTTCAAAACGGCTGGACCGATTTCAAAAATTCTTTCACCAATGGAAAGCTATAATATCAGGGCGTAAACTAGGCTATATTTTATCCCGGTATTCCCATGGGAACGAGAACTACGCGGGTAAAACGACTATAACCTATAACTGAAGCGAAGCGAGGGCGGGTTGCTAGTTGTAATTATGTTCCATGACTGTTAAACTACAACATCATCATCGCAGCCCACATACGTCCCACTATTGGGCTCAGGCCTCCTCCACAATGGGAGGGCATTTAACCTACTATACCGTGCTGGTTAGACATGTAGGTATAGGGTTTCATTTCGAGTTCTCCTTCTCTTGCACAGATTTTCTGTAGGTACATATTATATCCTTTAGTCATCTTTTACGACATCCACTGGCAAGATAGGGAGTGGTGAATTGTATTCTTAATCCGTTCTTAATTCTTAAACTACAATGTAGTACCTATGTACATAAATTTAGTTTTATAAATGCTCTGATCATATATGTATAGAATATTTTTCTACATAATATCTAAATCCATTACTTTTTGTTTGTAGGCAAACGAATAGTATTTGCGGGTGATTCAGCAGGTGCCAATCTTGTAGCCGCTTGTACTCTGAAAATACTGACAGCAGGTTTGAGACAACCAGAGGGAATGTTCCTAGCGTATGCACCACTTTTGATTAGCTTTGTGCCCAGTCCAGCAAGATTGCTGTGTCTGATGGATCCGGTATTACCATTTGGTTTTATGATGAGATGTCTTAAAGGTATGTAATCGTTTTAAATATGTTCAATTAGACAAGACTTCAGTGCTATGTGACGCCGGTCACGAATACTTCCAACCTTTTTAGTTAGGCTTTGGTACACTCTGCCCAATCCGTCCGGGGCGACAAAGGAGCAGCATGCGACCCTATAACCTACCATATTCTCTCACCGTCGCCATTGGGCCGACCACTAGTAACGATTCCTTGAATCCGTGACCGGCCCAGCAGCTCACCCTTTCGAGTACCGTTCCCTAATACTACCAACGCTTTTTTTTTGATGGGTCCATTCCGTTCGGGGCGACGAAAGGACGGCGCGCGGCCCCATAACCCACCGTATTCACTCCCCTTCGCAATTAGACCGACCACCGGTACCGAGTTCCTTGTCGTCCGTGGCCAGTCCGGCAGTTTTTCGGGTACCCGCCCTTCCGAACACCCCTCCAAGGACGTCTGTCATGCGGTCAGCCTTTCTGTGGTGACGGACTATTCCCCGGTCCAGTTACCCGCTAATTAGTGGTGGTCGTTGAATAAACGAACAGTTTTTTTCGACTGTTTCTTTGCCGTGAACTAATAAACTAGTTTACAGTTGACTGATAAACATGTTTATGTATGAACGGCTTCGTGAATCGGTCGTCACATCAACGAATGACACGAACGCGAAGACGACTTGCGAGTGTTCGCCCGAATCGGCCCGGATTTCGACGACGGGACGCGTGCGCACTCGCACAGCTCGCTACGCTCCTTACCCGCCCCGCAAACCTCACCGCCCGTGGGCGTGAGTCGAGGCGAAATCATAACGTATAGATAGATTGAATTGCAATTCATTGCGCTCTACTATCATGTGATGGAACTACCATCTACCATTACATATTGAAGCGTCAATGTACATTGTACAATGAAACTGTTGTCTAATAAAATTCGTTGAAATTTCGTTGTCCTTTACCAATGGACGATCAACGTACGTCATAATATAAACTAAACGTCTCGTCTTGTCTAATCGTCTACGACGTAAACTAGTCGAAAATTAGACTGTTTTTTCAACTAGTTTATCATCGACGATAAACGGTCTCGTTGCGTCGACTGTAAAATCGTCGACGACACACTACTACCGCTAATACTACCAAAAAGGGTCGTTTTTACGCAACTATGACCAATGTAATTATTGTTCGTTGTTGTCGTAAAAACGACTTAGAGCTTTATATCAACTTCCATTTGATACCGTCTAGTAAATAATTACATTTTCATAGAGGGTTGATGTGAGGCAGGCGGCCGATCCTAAAACTATTATCAAAACTTTTGAAATATAACGATGGATGAAGAGTACTTATTGCGTTGGCTCCCAAATAATTGGAATAAGATGCAGGATGATGATGATAAGACATGATTTTAATGATTAATTTGAAGATTCTAGTGATAGAGTTTTGGATGATAATTAATCGTTGAAGGAGGGAACCGCTGCCGGTGGCCTGCTCATTTAAGGTGAAATAGGTTTGATATTACGGTCCCGCGTCACTCTATTGTAACTTGTATAGTGGGCTTAGGACGAATAGATGCGTCAAAATATTTGTAAAAATACGAACTTTGAGGCCAATATTCATACTAAACCACTGGAAGCGGGCATAGCCAACTAGAAAAAAGAATAAAGCAAGATAATGAATATTTGTAGCCATTTAGGTAGTAATTTAACATAATTATGCCTTATTTATTGTAGTTAATATTTGATTTTCAGCATACGTGGGCCCTACTGGTGGAAAAAATAATAAAGATGAAAAAGGAGCCCACAATCAGAATCCTGTATCAAGTGCCACAACACCAAACGACAGTAATGGCTTCCTCAGAGTCAGCCCTTCACCAGGTATATCTTACTGATTACATTACACCGTGAGCATAAGAGAAAGTTTGAATATTACTCCAGCTTTTTTTTTTTGGGGGGTGGGTTGCGGTCGGCGCGCTCCTCGCACCACTCCATCCGGGGCGACAGAGGAGCGTAAGCACGCACACCCACAACCCACCCCACGTGCACGTCGCCTTCGTCGTTGGGCTGACCACCGGAGCAGGGTTACTTGTCATCAGTGGTCGGCCCGACGGAATACCCCCTATTTGGAGTACCCCCCCATCGACCGACGTCCCCCCCTCGGGTAGGACGTCGGTCTTTCCTCACGCGGTCGACCTCTCGGCGGGTGACGGACTAATTCCCCGATCACGTCACCCGCGGCCTCGGCTAGGGCAGCATGAGGCGCAAGTACTCGCGCCTACGCCGCCCCAGTCGCCGGCGGCGGATCGCCTCATCGAGGCTGCGCTCCTCGCGCAGGCGATCCACCGCCTCCATCTGCGAGATCACTGCCTCGCAGAAGACTGCGACCGCGTCCCAATTCCCGACGCTGCCGACCATCGCCCTGGCGATAGTCGGCAGCGTCAGGTCGGCACCGATGATTGCGACGAGTTCACGGCGCTGCGCTGTCCAAGCGGCGCAGGCCTCGAGCGTATGCTGCGCCGTGTCCTCGTCGCAATCGCAGTGGTAGCAGGACGGTGTACTCTCCCTCCCAACGACCTTGTGCAGGTATTTGGCGAAGCACCCATGCCCCGTCAACACCTGCACTAGTCGGAAGGAGAGCACCCCGTGCCGCCTTTCCAACCACTGCATCAGCACCGGCCGGAAGGCCTCCACGATTCGCACCCCGAACCGAGGCCTCTCCAGCCGGACTGCCCAACGAGCAATGACGTCTCGGCGGGCGTCGACGCGCCAGGCGGTGAGCTCCCTTAACGAGACCACACCGCCCTTCGCTCGCTCCCCCGTCACCCGCCGATACAATCCGGGAATATTACTCCAGTGACGGAAAAGTTAAGGAGTGAACGCTTGACGTAATATGAACATGTGCTGAGATGAGATGAAATCGTCGGTTTTAGGGATAAGCGAAGACCAAAAAAAAAAAAAGATAGAGATGGACTGTGTGAACACGCCATGGCTATCCATCTCAAGGAACGCTTTAGAAACTCATTGCTATATAACATACATAATAGGAATATAAGGATATAACATAGTAGGGATGTTATGGCCATGAACTGATACGTAATTATTTCGGATTATCCGGCAATTCGGATAATTTCGGTTACGAATATTGATTTTTTAAGGAATTGTAAAATGATTTACGTAATTGTGATAATAAAATATTAAATCCTTTAGAGAGGCTTATGTTTAGGCTGTCGGGTCGGCTCGTAATTAGAAAACCTGTCATAACGTGTCTCATACAGACACCGACCCTATCTGAAATTATTCAAAACTTTTACATCGGTTCCAGTTACGGTTTCGGTTATATTTTCATTTTAGATATTCGATAATTTCGGTTACGGTGCACCATAATATCCATTCGCTAGGAAAAAAAAAGCGCTAAGTACACTATTAAGCATTGATAACTATTTAATGACTACAAGCCCACATTAAATATCATATTTTTTATTGTTTTCAACTGTATAAGAAATCAAATTTGATGAGGTAGCGGCCGCAGTGCCACCTACCGAGTCAAATTATATTTTCAAACCATCCAGGAACCCATGGAAATATACACACTAAATTTCATACAAATCAATCTCGCCATTTAAGATTAGTTAGGTGACAAACACACATACAGAAAAGTGTGTATATTAAGATTAAAAAACTATTTTCTTTATGATAGAGGGTGTAAGCGAAGGACCATCGTCTTTTGAAGAAGTTTCACCATCAGATCTGGCAGAACTACAAGCGCACAAGTCCGGTAGTGAACGTCGCCAGTCTTCAGATACGACCATCAGCGCTGCCTCGTTGCAGAGTGAACACACAGCTACAGGTATTGTAATATTGGTTAAATTTAACAGCTGGCTACTTATGAGGAGTTCCAAACAATTTTCAAATTTTTAACAGTTCTATATAATTGCTCAGTGGGCTAAGTTCGAAAATATATATAAAACTAGCTGACCCAATAGACGTTGTTCTGTTCAAAGAAAATGAAAGAAATTCTCCTTGAATTCGA
Organism: Lymantria dispar; assembly: GCA_032191425.1. Taxonomy (NCBI): domain Eukaryota; kingdom Metazoa; phylum Arthropoda; class Insecta; order Lepidoptera; family Erebidae; genus Lymantria; species Lymantria dispar. The sequence goes on along the minus strand of CM063454.1, from coordinate 22,072,632 downwards.
CAGCAGTGCCACCTACCGGGTCCAATTGTGAATCTAAACCATTCTCAAATTCCCTTGAACACACAAAAAATTTCATCAACATCTGTCCAGCCGTTTAGGAGGAGTTCAGTGACATACACATGTACAAGAAACATCCTTCCTAATATTATAATGCGAAAATAAGTTTGTTTCTTTGTTAAGCTTTCACGCATAAACCACTGAAGCGATTTCAAAAATTCTTTCACCGATGGAAAGCTCTAATATCAGGCAGTAACATAGGCTATATTTTATCCCGGTATTCCCACGGGAACTACACGGTAAGACGACTGAACCCGAAGCAAAGCGAGAGTCGGTTGCTAGTATATAATAAAAATAATCACAGTCCTTAGCAATGTAGCTCTTTTTTCATAACGGCAGGGTGTCTTCTGTAATTTCCGTGTAGTGACGGTGTATACAATTCACCACGCCCTTTCTTGCCTATGGGTGTCGTAAAATACGAATTAGGGATATAATATGATATATCGATAATATCGAAGTCTTGCATCGATACAAGAAAATTCTTATCAACCTATCTCATAAGCGTGGAAGTCACTCTTATAGGGCATTTGAACCCAACATGGGCCAAGAAAAAGGAGAAATAGCCTTTCACATATGAATAAAACATGAAATAAAACTGATTTGCGAATTTTCATTATAAGTTTTCTTGCATAGGTGTTACCTTCATATCATATTCTTTAGTCGTTTTTATGACACTTAGGTGCAAGAGCGAATTTTACCGCCTACATATTTGATTTTTACCGTCTCAATGTTTCGAACACTTTTCAGCCTTTGGAGGGCCTTGAAGTATCGTTTTTCACATGTAAACGCAATGAAATCCAAAAATTCGTTTTTATTTCATACACATAGGCAACATTAATGTATTCTAAATAACTCCTCATATAAATTATGACCAAACAAACTTAATTTTATAGGCGTAACTCCACCGGAGGACAAATCTCAACAATATGTGGCCGACTTCCTTGAGAGATATGTATTGGACAGCGACACAGATTCTGAAGGGCGCAGAATTCCTGTAATCAAACCATCAACCGGCACAAACGATGAATCTCATAGGTATGCTATTATTCGGGACAGCGATCGGCGTCCCAGTAGGGGACGTCAACGGGAGAGGGTACTCCCTCGGGGTATTCCGTCGGGTCGATCACTGAAGTCAAGGAACTCTGCGCTATCGCTGTCGACCCAACGACGAAGACGACGTGCTATACGGGTGTGTGTGCTTACGCCCCTCTGTCGCCTCGGACGGAGTGGTGCGAGGAGTGCGCCGACCGTAAAACCAGAAAAAAAATGCTATTATTTTTTATAATATTTGCAAGCCATAAATACAGTGCACAAGTCAAAAAAGACGAGGTTGACGAAACCGAAACCCCGGGTGGTAACAGGTAAAGATTGCAAAGTAGCGGGTCACAACACTATTTTTTGACCATGGAAGTCTTAAAAGCTGACTAATAGAACCTCGTAATAGTAGGCATCCATCTTATCCGTGTGGTGACGGATTAAGAATACAATTCACCACTCCCTATCTTCGCTGTAGATGTCGTAAAAGACGTCTGAGAGATATATGTATATAACGTCAAGAGAAGTAAAACTCGATATAAAACCCTATACCAACCCGTCTGATCAGCGTGGTATATTGGGTCAATATCCCTTCTATTATGAAGGTGAATTGAGCCCAGGAGTAGGACGTATATAAGCAGAGATGATGATGACAATCGGAGAGAAATTGACCTACTATACCATGCTGGTCAGGCGGGTTGTTATAGAGTTTTATTTCGAATTTTCCTTCTCTTTCATAGTTGTTATATGCACAAGATATCCCTTAGTCGCCTTTTACGACACCCACGGGTAAGAGAGGGGGTGATGAACTATATAATTTGTAAGTGACATATGATATAGAAATTCCTAAATCATCGAGTCCCGGACCCCACACGTGCTTGCGTAACATCCGATTTTTTTTCACCTAGTAAAAACTTATGTAATACACACACATAAAAAATACAGAGTGATTAAGAGCTTGCTCCATTTTTTTAAATCGGTTAAGAAATAATTTCAAGAGTTACAATTTCAATTTCAGGGAAGCAGAATCAGAAAACTCAAGTACATTAGTCGGTGAACCGCCTTTAGTAGAAGACGAATATTGCAAAGATAAGAAGAGGATAAAAACACGGTATTTGATCTACTGAACATTTTTGTTTTAATTTATGTCCAAATTGACTAATACATTATCGTAATCAGTTTGTAATGTAATATTGTGAATGTCTGCATGATATTCTAAGTACTGAGCTCTAGTGCCAACTGTTAAGAGTTTTATAAAAAAAATGTGGAATCATCAAATGATTGTTTTGAGTCTGGGTGTAATTTATATTCATTAACTGAATTTTCAAGTCTTTTGTATCACAAGGATTCTTAAGACTATTGATATAATAAAAGCCTTTAAAAGGTAAGGAATGGGTATAAATAAAAAAATATCTGTGGTGACTGATTCAGTATAAAATATGGTACTAACCCTTAATGAGCCGCTTAAAGCCAAAGCTTAATGTCATAATTTTGAAAATATGTAAAAAGTATGTACAATTTTTTTTTTTTTTTTTATTGCCAACGGTGGCAAACGAGCAAGCAGCACACCTGATGGTAAGTGAAACTGCTGCACATGGACCATTGCAATACCAGGGGCACAGCCAGGCCGCTGCCTACCGTGAAGGAAATACTCTTCTTAAACCTCGTTTAAAGAAGGACATGTCATAGCGCTCGGGAAACACAGCAGCAGGTAGTTCATTCCAGAGCTTGCACGTACGTGGGAGAAATGATCGCTGGAAACGTACAGTTGAAGACCATAACGTTTCCAGGTGAAATGGATGAACCCTGCTGCGATGTCGAGTGGTACGTTGGTAGAATGGTGACGGTGGTACCAAGTCAAACAGTTCCTCGGAGCACTCCCCGTGAAAGAGTCGGTAGAGTACACAGAGTGACCCAAAGTCTCTCCGCTGCTCCAGCGACTCCAATCTGTCCGTAAGATTGGGATCCCCGACGATTCGAACAGCCCGTCTTTGCAGGGAGTCAAGTGGGTCTAGCTGATATTTGGGCGCACCTGCCCAGAGATGTGAGCAGTACTCCACATGAGGACGAACTTGTGCTTTGTATAGCACAAGACGCTGTCTCGGTGTGAAGTACCGCCTGGCTCTGTTCAAGACGCCCAACTTTTTGCTTGCCAATTTGGCTTTGTCCTCCAAATGACTCCCAAACTGGACTTTGCTCGATATTTTGACGCCGAGAATCCCAATACTCTCAGAAATTGGAAGAGTTACTCCTTGGAACTGAGGCGCCATGACAAATGGGTCCTTCTTTGCAGTGAACGCGCAAACTTGTGTCTTTGTGGGGTTGAACTGGACTAGGTTCCGTTCACCCCATTCCGAGGCCCGCCCCAGAGAGCGCTCGACTTCAGACACAAGTTGAACCCTTCTTTCCTGAATACTCCGAGAGATATTCCGTTGCTCAGTGTACCGCTCATCACCCGTACTGTCACCCGCATAGCAACGCATGCTCTCGATAGAGAGCATGTCATTGATATGCAGGATAAACAACGTCGGGGAGAGCACCGAGCCTTGTGGTACACCAGCATTAATGGTCATGGTATCGGAGCAGGAGCCATCTACGACGACTTTTATACTCCGACCATCCAAAAAGCTGGCAATCCAATTACAGAGTCCCTCGGGGATTCCGTATGATGGTAGCTTCGATAGAAGTGCCCTGTGCCGGACCCTATCGAACGCTTTTGCGATATCTAGGCTGAACGCCAGCGCCTCACCCTTGCCCTCCAAGGCCTCTGCCCAACGGTGTGTGAGGTACACAAGAAGATCACCAGCCGACCGACCATGACGAAAGCCGTATTGGCGATCACTGATAAGCTGGCGATCCTCAAGGTACTGCAGAAGCTGGCGGTTTATAACCTTCTCCATTATCTTGGAGAGCAAGGATGTTATCGCAATTGGCCTGTAATTCGATGGGTCAGACCGGTCTCCCTTTTTAGGGATCGGGTGGACATGGGCTACCTTCCACGAAGACGGAACCCTATTAGTAGCGTAGGAAAGTCGGTATAGGCGCGTGAGGATGGGAGTCAATTCAGGGGCGCACGTCTTTAGTACCACTGCAGGGATGCCATCTGGTCCACTCGACTTATGGACGTCTAAAAGCCGCAGCTCCCGCCTAACCGCTCGCTGCGTGATGCGGATTTCGGGCAGTGAGCTTTCACACCGTGGGATGGTAGGTGGTGTGGCAGCTCCGGCATCCAAAGTCGAGTTACAGGCAAAGAATTGACCTAGAAGATCGGCCTTCTCCTTTGCGCTGTGGGCCAGACTACCATCGTGTTTCTGCAGTGGTGGGAGATTGGGCTGGCAGAAGTTGCCTTGTGCAGCCTTGGCGAGCGACCAGAATGCACGACTCCCAGCAAGATAGCTTTGCAATCGCTCGCCAATTCTGGCAACATGTTCCGCCTTGGCTCTGGCAATAGCCTTCTTACTAGATCTAGAAGCGGCGTTAAATTTCCGCTTCACCTCTTTGGCGTTCGGGTCCTGGCATTTTTTGGCCCTATTCCAGGCCCGATATGCGGACTGTTTCTGGCATGCAGCCGTCCTGCAGGTTTTGTTAAACCAGGGTCGGCTGCGGCCACCGACGGGTATTTTGGTGTTGGGGATGAATAATTCCATCCCCGTAATAACCGTTTCGGTAACGCAGTCCGCACAGACGCCAGGGTCCCCAGAGGCGAAGCAAAGCCGCTTCCATGGGTAGGATGCGTAAAACTCGCGCAGTCCATCCCAATCTGCTGACTTATATTGCCAGACTCTGCGAGTCCCAGTCGCCTTAGAACGACTAGGCCTTACAACAGGGGCACTGCTACGGACCAAGCAGTGGTCAGAAGATCCAAGAGGCGCTTCAACCACTACCTGATATCCGTGCTGGTGTGTAGTCAGCAGAAGATCCAGTAAAGAAGACTCATGGCTCTCAATATCTGGGATACGGGTGGGCTGTGTCACCAGTTGTGAGAGACCATAGGCCGAGACCATATTCAAGAGATGTCGACCCTGGAGGTCGGTGGTTCGGGACCCCAGCCACTCTTTATGATGAGCGTTGAAGTCTCCAAGAACCACCACCTCCGCTGATGGACACTGCTCCAATATTTCGTCAATCCCCCATTGGACGTTCTCAAATAATTGAATTGACCCCGGATCACTGCCATGGGACCTGTAGAGGCATGCGTAGATGCGGGTAAGCCCTCCATAGTCTACGCGTAGCCACAGGATTGACAAGTCACCATGTTCGAGGGCCCGAAGGCGGCGACAGCAGATATCACCTCGGATGAATACGCACACCCCGGCTTTACGACGGAAGGTATGCTCCAACTCGTAGCCGGGGTAATTTAGGTACGAAATGTCATCCGGAGCACCTATCTGCGTCTCCGTTAAAAAGAGTAAGGCAGGCCGCGCTGTCTCGAGGTGATGGTGGACGGCGTCGAGATTGCTATGTAAACCCCTGATATTGCAAAAATCCACATCAAATGTGGATAAGGGGACCGCCGTAGAAAATCGTCTCTTTTTAACTTTCTTGGCCATGATTTTTAATTTAAGAAGAGGAGGAAGGGAGTGTGAATGTGTATAACGGAGTTTGGTGATACCAAAAAAAAAGGCAGGGCATAGTGCATGGTCGAGGAGTAAGTGTTGTGAGGAGCTGACACGAAGCACGGAAGGGCCCCCGATGCCCCCCCGTGTGTAGCCGCCGAGGTCCACTCCGGTTTCCCACACCGGCACGACGACTACCCAACGGGATTTTCGCCGGTTGGTGGGACAGCCTCCCAGGGAGGATGATCCTGGGTTCGGGTCCCCTGCTGACCGGCAGGTGGCCGGCGGTGACCATTCCCATCGGGTCTCCCTGTACACCATGCCAGCCCCTCACGCTCAATACCCCGACCAAGACCTCACCACCGCAGGTTTCAGGCCTCACCAAAACCCGCCACACACAAACACACCCAGAAAGTTGGGCTCCCGGCTCTCTCGCTCACCGAACGAAGTGCAGCAGCAAATTGCTACTACTCAAACGTCGATCTTCTGCGAGAGTGTGGTACTGCCCCGGACGGACCGGCCCGCGACTGCAAACAAAAGACTGTCTACAGTGTGGTCCTACCACCAATAAGCAATTATATAATTCCCGTATAATGAGGGACAAAGAATAAAATTCATCACCTCTCTTTTACTCGTGGGTGTCGTAAAAGACGACTAAGGAATAATAATAGGAATAAGGAAAGCATCTTACTTTATCACCACACGGCAAAAAATTTAATGGCGTTTGATTTTTCTGATTTCTTACCGCGATGTCCAGTAAAAGTAGTGAAAAGCAAAAATCAAAAAATCCGTAAAAACAGTTGCACTCTATGATTATACTGAAAATTTAATTTTTTTATCATAGTTGACAACCATTTGAAAATCGCACGAAACATTGACTTACGTGAAAACTGAACCGACTACTCCCGGTATTAGAGTTTTAATTGGTACTTAGACATTACGTCATGTGTGTACTCATGACTAACTTCTATGTGTCGTACATTCAAAGGATAAGTGAAGCTGCTAGTGGTTTTATGGGTGCCATGTCGTCTCGCCTGGCTTACATCACCGGATCTAACGCAATCACTACACCGCCACAGGACGAGTAAGTACATTATCATCATCATCTCGGCTCATATACGTCCCACTACTGGGCTCGAACCTCCTCCACAATACGAGGAAAATTGACCTTACTTTATCATTTTGTAGAGGCTGCAAACTGGGCCCGGCAATTCTTACCGGGTCCGGTCACCGGTAAGAATGGCCGGCTATTTAAGATCATTCTTTCAGACTGAAAAATAATTGCTTTGCCTTATTTAAGTTAGAATATATTTTTTGTTTTGTTATAGCATCAGACATAAAGCCATTATGTTAGCTAAAACTATACAAGTTTGGTTGTTTACAGTTACAAAACAGCCTAGCCTATAAGATTTCGCTATTTGCTCAATTTGTAATAGTAACACTCACTAGTCTTAATAACCAAAGTTTAAGAAAAAACATAATACTTTACTTTGAGCAGATAAGAATTTGTTTTGTTTATACCAAAGGCAAAGCTACCAAAGTTTATACATCCATCTAATCTAAGTTGTTATGACACGTTTAGTACTTTAAGCTGCATTATTAGTTTCCTATTTTAATACTGTTTTCAAGTAGATACTAAAGGAGTAAAGAGACCTGCTTATTTAAACTTATAAAAATGAATAATTACTAATACTAATGTTACTTTTCCGTCCATAAGTAAAAGTAATCAATTATGTATTAAGTGTGATTTTGAGACTTGAGTAAGAATGATTATTGTGATAACTGTTCATAAGCCAGTTTGAAATAAATATTAACCTTCAATCATTGTCTTTTTCCATTGATAAATATAGAAAATTTTCATAAAATACTTGAAAGGTTTCATCGCTAACACAACCCGGCCGAGACCGAAATACAACCGGGCCCCCTCTCGCATAGATCTGCATATTATGTCCCTTTTTTTATGGGTGGGCTATGGTAAGCGCTCACGCGGTCCATTTCGTCCGGGGCAACAAAAGGACGGCGCGCGGACCCATAACCCACCTGTACCCACGTCGCCTCGTTGTTGGGCCGACCACCGGAGCAGGGTGTCTTGTGAATTGCATTCTACTCCGTCACCACACGGATAAGGTATTTAGCTAACCTAACCCTGTAAAAATTTATTTTCATCAATGTGGTTTTCACCACCTGTAATATTTTGTGTAATTTTCTATAGAAGTCCAAAATAATATAATTAAACAGTCGCAAAATCGCCTATCGAACTATATTGTGAATCTTATTTATGCAAGGTTCACTCAATATTTGCTTTTTCATCAAATCATGCATACATGGATTCCTCCTAAACCGCTGTTTTTTAGGTGGACTTTGTGTAGCACCTACAGAAGAATTAAATTATTATGTTATTTTTTTAAACAGTTCGGCTTCAATTGGCATTTGAATTCGAACCGTCCTGAGGATGCCTCATTCAGAAGCGAAATATCTATCGAATAAATATTCAAAATTTGGTAGGCGACGGATCCGCTGTGATAGCGGGAGCGTCGTAGGGGCTGATGATCCGGCAGGAGAACCACCAATGTCAAAGAATTGGTATCGGTGGTCAGTCTAATTACTGATAGAGAGGTACTCTGTTATGATTAATCACCTGTGTACGGCAAGGTTTGGATCGCGCTTCCGTTGCTCTGGACGGCCGGGATGTATCCAGAACATAATCTGTCGAAACAACATACGATGTCTATCGTATCTTATGAATATTTTTGCAATATATAGAACATTTATTTTTATTTTTTTAATGGATAAATAATTTGTCTCGCAGTGCTGCTGTCCGAACAAATTTGGATGCATTGATAGCTCGTTCTCCGTCCGATGAGTTTATATTCTCCGTGCCCCGTGATCCCTTCCTGTCACCGTACTGGGCTGAGGATCATCTATTGAAGAAATTCCCACCTGTTAGAATATTGGTAAGTGATTGAAATTGAATCATGTTCTATTATGGAGGATTTCAATCCCAATGATTAGAATTCTTTTATGATCCCTAAGTGATTGTCCTTGGGAGCAATTCTTGCCATACGAATATATCACGAAGTCAACATTTCACAAGTGAGATCAATCCATTCTCGATGAGTCTTCGAGAACTGACCATTGTCTGATTGTAATTTATGTCCGTTAATTATACGTATATGTTTGTGAAGCCTCTATGACAAAAAGAGTTCTTACTTTATCTTTTATCTTTATCAATGTATAATACTAACGAAGACCGCTATTATATATCCTCCAGATGAGGATAATACCATCATCGCCATACTTGGTAGGCGGGCCAATATTATAATTTTCCAAACGAGTATTACTATTCATTCAGATGTTCCCTTAGCCAGTATTTACGACATGCCCCGGTCATGGCTTTGTCGGACACTGACCGGGAGTTCGACGAAAATGTTCCGCCCGTCACGAAGACGGAGAAGGATGTGCCGGTGATGCGTATTCGTATAAAATCCACCGCCCCCGGGCCAGATGGTATACGCGATCAGGAGTTGGCCCTGGTCCTCGAGAACCTGAGACTACGCCTCAGGGGACTGTACGACGCTTGTTTAGCGTTCGGGCAGTTCCTTGGGTATTCGGAGGAGAGGAGACTGGTGCTCCTGCCGAAGCCAGGGCGGTTTCTAGACTCTGCCGCGGCCTACAGGCCCATCATACTGCTGGACGATGTGGGCAAGCTGCTGGAAAGAATCCTGGCTGCCCGCATGGGACGGCACCTTGGCGAGGTCGGCCCTGATCTAGCGGGCATCCAGTTTGGTATCAGGAATCGCTAGACGATCGCGGCCTTACTGAGCCTCAGGGCCGTGGTTGCAGAGCCGGACTTGAAAAGGCCGGGCTGGCCACGGACGACAAGGAACTTGGATACGATGGTTTATTGGGCCGCGCTCCGCCCTTTTGTCATCCCGGACGGAGCGGACGGCGTGTGCGCTGACCATAGCCCAAAAAAAAAACCAGTATTTACGACTCGTCACTCTAAAATAAGGGATGGTTACAAAATGCATTTTTGTAGTCTCACTAGACCTCCTTCAAGTATAGTATCTGTATAAACCAGTTAATTAAATATTTCTAATAAAATTATTTTAGACGGTGCATTTGGATCCTTGTCTGGACGACTGCGTAATGTTTGCAAAGAAACTGAAAAAGCTTGGCAATACTGTCGGCATAGAGGTTTTAGAAGGGCTACCTCATGGATTCCTTAATTTCTCACTTGTAAGTAATTTTCTAATGATTTTTAAACAGTGACGGTCCCCATACAAACAACCTATACCCCAAAATAAATTATATAATCACCATTCTTGGCAGGTGGATTAATGTAAGTTATTTTTTGTTACACTTACATACCTTGACTAATCAACTAATAATTAGTGAAGAAAATTTAATAGAACTTGGCTGTATGGGCTTTGTTCCCTTTGTCTATAGGACGAACAGAACTAAATAAATAATAACTTGACTGTAGCAGGTAGGTAAAAACCTGTATAATAACAAAATGAGGTGAGACACCTTAGTCTTCCCGTGACTATGAACGCTGAAAAGTGTTCGAATTGTGGGCAAAGATAAAGCCCTAGAAATAGTTTTATTTTATTCCTATAGCAGAATAGACAAATGCAAAGTTTAATGAGTAAGACAGGCGCGAGTCTCGTCTCGACCTGTCCAACTGTTAACTATATAAAATAGAATTTAAATGTTGACTTAAATGTATGAGATATTTCTTTTTTTGATAATTGTTTCAAAGTTCAAGTTTATTATTATATTTTCATGGACCATTTTGTTTTTACGGCTTTTATCGCGTTTGTTATGGTTTTTTACGTGCCAGACTTTAACAGGACTAGTGTTCGAAAGATCGGGCTAATTGCATAAAAATAATTTTATTTCAAACAGCTATAGGAATGACACTAGCTTCTGAGGCCATGGTCATAGAAGGAGCTCAATTTCATATACACATAATTACAACTTAACCCATTATTAAATAATATTCACAGATGGCGAAAGAAGCAAACGAAGGTTCTAAGATATGCATCGAACGCATCAAGCAGCTACTCGACTTAGAGAATAACCCAGTTTCTAGAGAGAACAATCAATTATGAATGTGTGGACTGTGCATGAACTGTGCCCCACGTAGATCGTAGGCTTTAAAACGTGCCTAGACGAAGGTAGACTACTAATGTGAGTGAAATTAAAACTATCTATGAAATAATCTTGGCTGTAAATCCTATATATCAATATAAATCTTTGGATGGATGTTTTCTGTATAATATGAAGCTATCTATGTATTACAATTTCGGCAATATTGGACATTTTAGTCACTAAAAAAAATCTGTAAATTATGTATAGTAGCAGTATATTGAATCGATAAATTGATGTATATTTCAAATAGTGTGACGTAGATTAAAAAAAAATTATAGAATTCCGATTTTAAAATTTCAAATGAATTTTTTTTTAAAAAGTACTTGAGTCAAGCGGTCATTACTAATTGTCTCTGCCTTCCCTCTATGGCAGCAATGCCGCCATTTTGCGACGCCTCCCAAAATCTTATATTTTTTTTAAAAATTGTATATATTAGGGCATTATGTATTTAAATATTTTCGTTCATAGTATCATGGCAAAAATAAATGAGCGATAAATAAAGGGCTACAGCTAATTGCTAATAAATTACCAAGTACATTGTGTATTCTGAACGCCATACCCCGAAAATGATTGATAGTTAACTTAAACATACTTTTAATGTATATATAGAATGTTGTATTCTGATTAGCCAGTTTAACAAGGCTTTTTTTAAATACGTTATATATGTTATATGTATTATATGTATATTTGTAACTATACTAAATTAAAATATATACGTACTTAATATATTCTATATAAATGGGTTTATGCAAACTTATCTTTAAAAAAAATGAACATATTACAAATAAAGCTGTTTTTACGGATTTATCGCGTTTGTATTTGATTTTTAATTGCCCGCGGTCCGCCCGTGATTATCAACACTGTAAAGTGCTTGAAACGTCGGGCAATCAAAAATCACACAAACGCGATAAAAGCCGTTAAAAACATTTTCATTTATAATGTATAATACTCGCGTAAATATCAGAAATCATTATGAACATATTGTTTAACATACATAATATCTCATTTAATATACCAAATTTAAAACTGTAAATCAACTCGGGTATCGATTGAATATCTTAGTAGTCGATTTATTGGTGATATAATATAAAGTATGTGTGGTGACAGAGTAATAATACAATTCACCACCCCATTTTTTGCCTGTGGGTGTCGTAAAAAACGACTAAGGGATTATAATATGCAGATAACATCTATGCAAGAGAAAGAAAACTCTAAATGAAAGCCTACACCAACCCATGTCTGAACAGCGTGGCATAGTAGATTAAATTCCCTCCTCAAATGGCGGAGGTCCAAGCCCAACAGTGGTACTTATTGTGACTGAGATAAGTTAAGATGAATATAATTTTCTCATACAAGGAATGGTAAGTTCATTTCTCCCCCATTGTGGAAGAAGCTCGAGCCCAGCAGTGGGATGTGTCCGAGCCGAAACGAACAAAAAATGCCAAATTTTAAAATGCTTATTTCAACAAAATGATATTAAAATACTTAATATTGAGCATGTTAAGTTTCTACTTGATATTTCATTAACAACATAAATGTATATGTGATCTGTATGAATGTATAGAAATATTATAAACATTTAAACTGTTTTTAGAAATATTAAACTATTTCAATATTTCGGAATGACGCATCACAACTTTAGCATTAATATGATACATATATATATGCACATATATATATATATATATATATATATATTCATCGTCATTATTCAGCCTTCCAGCCGTCTACTTCGCCGTCCATTGCTGAACGTAGGTCTCCCTCTTGTTTCACAGCTCATCGGTCCACCTGGTGGAGGGCGTCCTACACTGCGTCGTTCTATTCACGCATTCAAGAACTTTTCTTCCCTATGGTTGTCGGTTCGACGAGCCACATCGCTTGCACATTGCCACTTCAATGAAATATTTTTCGGGCTATATCAGTTACATCCGTTCTATTACGAATTTTATCACAAAAAAAAATACCGGGTATAGCCCTCTCCATAGCACGCTGAGGGACTTTCAGCCTCTTTATGAGGCCTACATTTAGAGGCCACGTTTCTGTGCCATAAGTCATCGCTGGTAATACACTGAAACTGTTTGATTAGGTGCGAGAGAGAGTTTAGTGAAAAGAGTAACTCTTTGGTTATAACTTTTTGATAACTTTTAGGTTTGGGATTATCGACATATAATTACTTACCAAAGAAATTCAAATCTGTTTTAGTTTATTATTTATGTAAATATTTATGCTTGTTATTATATAATTCACAGATATGATTAGTTTATTTATTGCATTTTTGCAATTTATTACCATGAAATTATTTAAAAACCGGCAAAGCCACATATTTAGTTTTACCATTGTGATTTTAAAATATGTACATCACAATTATTGAGAATACATTTACAGTGCCTATATTTTAAGTAATTTTTAATAGTGTATTGCATATAAATTATGCAAATTGTCGTTACATTAAATATATTGTTAAACATTGATATTAGTGTTGTGAGTTTTAAATTATTAATTGTGGTGATTTTTTAAAGCTACCGTATATGAGTAATAATTGTACTTAAATGATATTGGTGTAACTTGGGTTGTGTTTGTAAATTTATTGCTTCGAATTTATATTATCCACATATTAATGAAATTCTAAAGTAATTTAGTTTAGTTATTTTGCTACAGTGGTTTTATTATTTACAATAAATCAAATATTTTGACACTCAAGTATTCAATTTGTAATGAAAAGATGTCGTTTTACAATGACATTTTTTTTATTTATATAAGAAATAAATTGTTTTTTTTTTTTCATAAGAGTTGGATTCTATTATATTTAATTCGAAGGTTAAAGCAAGCTGATATTTCATTCATTCTAACTCAGTGCCACAATTAGACTTTCAGGTGCCTTAATGGTATCAATAACATTGAAATAACCATTACCGCTAACAAAACGTGAAACTAGTCGGATATTTGACCACTTCTCTTCTGCCTTGCTACCATACTGCAGCACGCTCGACAATACATTTCTGTTACTCCATCCACCCTATTGCGTGTATTTTTACCATAGTACGTGCTGGACCTTCAATTAAACAATAAACGATTTTATTGATGAAATACATATAGCATTTCTCCTTTATGTGAATTATATATATTGAAATATTTTGTTTAAATTCTAGATACCCGGCAGCAAATATCGCTCATCGATCTTTAGAAAGAGACAATCAATTACTTTGTATAGCTTTATCTCTATCGCACATTACCTGTGTGACGTTTATCAATGCTGTAATTGCAGCGACTTTGAGTTATTAAACTGCAAACATATGAAAAAAGGTGTATTTTGTACAAAAAAAGACGTAATTGTTTTAAAAGCTAATTGATACCAGACTTAGTACTTCGTGAGACGTCACAGGTATTGTGCGATAGGGACAACGCTCTACTAAGTCGAAATTAATCGATTGTCTCTTTTCGAGGGCCGATAAGCAATATTTATAGTCACGTACGGTGTTTTATTCAAATTCAGAACATTGTGTTATATGATGTTTCATTTTAAAATTCATGCAGCCCTCTTTTTCTGCAATAAATTAAGATTTTCACTGTGTTAAATTTATTGTTAGTTGTGCTAGTGTACGTACAACTGTTTTATATGTCAATAGAGCAAGATTGCACTCATAGCATATGACACGCTTAAGGCTGAGTATTGCCATTGGAACGTTGCTTATTAAACACTTGTATGAGCGTGAAGACTTGGAGGCAGTATCGCTCAATACAATCATGGGGACCGACACAAGCTACTACGAAATGTCACTTGCATTTCCATCCTGTTATCAACTCATAGATGTTGAACAACGGCATGGGCCTCGAAGTGCCATCTCTAGAAATTTGAAATCAGAACAGTCTGTTCCCTGGGCGTTCATTCTACTGAATTATCTATGTAGGTACTCCTACTAAACCAATTCCTTCCTTGCGATATTTACAAGTAGCCTTGATGACGTCATGATATTGTATACATGTTTGTGTCTAGATATTAATATTTAATCGTACTGTCGTATGTCTAGGAGGCACTGATTTTTGCTTGGAAGATTTTCATGTTGCGGTTTGCTACCAATTTTATCTATGCTGATAATTTTGGATGTGTATCTAGTTTAATAGTCCGTCTGTAGTACGTTGCGCTCATCATTTCATTCGCGAATGGGTTCGTCATTTTCAACAAGAGTTTCATGCAATAAGTCTGTGATAAAGAATTGATGCTTTTCGAAAGCCTAACTAACAGTATTCTAAATATCACAAGTGTTAAATACATAGCATTATATATAGTCTAAGCATCTGTTTATGTAAATACATTAAATTATTACTGTAGAAAATTGTATTTATCAGTATTTTTATAGATGTAAAAAAAATGCTAAGAAATTGTAATTACAATATTTGTTCAATGTCTATAAATTTTAATGTTCCAGAATAATAATGGAAATTAGGCCTTATGGAAATGAATTGTATTAATTAGATGTTGAAATATTTCTAATCCTTATCGATCGATTTGTCCATAGCGATAAACTACTAGTCAATAATGACAATACTGTAACATCTTGTTATTTCAATAAAAAATAATACAAATTATTGGTTTTATTCGATGTTTATATTCATCATAATCCATAGCTTCGACGCAATATACACTCTTCGTCCAAAGTCTTGGCAATAATTTCATGACCGGTCGCCTACCTGACATCAGACCTTGGGAATATAATGTAAAATTCTTAGTCACCTTTTACAAAACCCACAAGCAGTGTACGGTGGGGTGCTATGCCTTACCAGGTACTACCTGAGCTCGAGGGACAGTCCTTTGGACTTCTCTGAAAAATTGTCGCTCTTGGCAAATGTCTGACCCGAGGGGGGTGGGAGTCATTTTGTAGGATGTCCCAAATTAGCTCCATACCGTCTATTTGTAGAAGGTCGCGAAATTCGACGGTCCCAGTCACTCATTCGTTTCAGGACCAAGCAGGCAATTGCCGAGCGCCACAAATTTTTAACCTGATTCTTGCTTCGGGATGCTAGTCTTGGATGGCCCGGATTCAGGAACGAGAGTCTTGACCTAATTGCCCGGACCGTAAGCATAAAAGTCTCTATAAAAAATCACCCAGCATCCTAAGTTCCGGCACACAGCGAGAGGATGCATGAATGATATGTTGTTCAGGCGTTAGCGTGCCCCCAGCCACTTTCTTTTTATTGGGACTAATCCCACCACTGTAACTCCTGTAAGCCAGGATCCACAATGGTCTCCGTATAAGACACTGAGGTTGGACCCTCAGGAAGTCCCGGGGAATCGCTTTTGATTATCTTGGGACCCGCAACAAATTTAATTAGAAAAGAAAACAGGAGGAGTTTGAAAGATTCCACTTACCTCCTATGCAAAGCGGGAGACATGAAGCAAAGTTGGCTAATAAGCCAGTAAATAAGAATTTGTAGAACTACGTGAAATGCAGCGGTACAGCACCACGGATTGGACAAAGCTTAATGGACCTATTTGTGAGCTTTAGGTTTGTTTACAGTAATAGGTATGGCAAAAGCGCCTAAACGCACGGAAATTTTCTCGAGTTGCTACAAGATCCGAATAGTATATTACCCCAGACGTGACATGCATAGTATCTAACATGAGGTCCCGCTCGTTGCGCCAGAGAATACACTCCCAAAGGATGTGATGAGCTGTTTGTTCAAAATCGGAGTTTGAGGTCGAACATTGACAAAATGGTGAATCTACTAGTTTAAAATAGAATAATTTACTTCTAAAATTCCCATGGCCTGTGAGGAATTGGGCTACATAGTGGTCAATTTCTAGCCAAGTTCTCTCCAAACGTTCACGAACAGATGGAAAGAATAGATATAGATGGCGTCCTTTTCTTGACGAATCCCATCTTTCCTGCCATTCGGTCAGGAGCTTATCGTTAACGACGGATTGCGGCGCAAAAAGTCTAGTAATTTTATTACGATCGCGTGGTAAAAGAAAATTGTTAGTCATGTTTTCCCTAGTGGAATAATGGACGCACGTTTTTGTATCTCCAAGTCGACCGGGAGTACACCTGCAAGTACTGGTAAGGCTTCGGTGCTAACTGTTCGGTATGCCTTACACAGAAATATTAGCGCTAATCGTTGACTCTGTAGTAACTTACGCCGAGCCGCGCCTATGGTAGTACGATCAGCCCAGGCTGGTGCACCATAACAGATACAACCCAGATATGTGGCTGTATATATAATTTTAAGTGTGTTAAAACGAAGGCCCCAGGTGGAAGTTGAAATTCTGGTAAGCGCATAGAAATTTCGTTTGGCTTTTTCACCTAGTTTTAATATGTTTAATGAACGAAAAATTTTTCTCTAGGACCAGGCCGAGGTAACATACTGACTCTTTCTTTTTAACTACAGCGTTGTTAAATTTCATACGGGGGGTCGACTGTAAATTACCTTTCAGTAATAGATGATACGTTTTGTGGAGGGCGAAAGTAAGTCGATTTTGTATGCCCCATTTTTGTATTGAGTTGAGACATATATCCGCCAATTTCTCCAGTCCGTCTCTAGTGTTTGACTGTATAAGTAGGAGACCGTCGTCAGCATAGCCAAGCAATTTTGCGGTAGAGGTAGCTCAAGAAGGTCATCAAACCCTAGATTTCACAAGTATGGGCTTAACACTGATGCTTGAGGACAGCCCAACGTCAGTGATTTAGACACGGCATGGTGACCGAGTTTCAGTGTGGTTGAACGTTGTAGAAAGTATGACTGTACGAGTTGGTAGATGTTCCTGAAGCATCCACGAGCCTTCAGTTTAAGAAGTAGCATCGGCCACCATGCGTTGTCAAAAGCACCTGAGATATCTAGAAAAATACCTAGTATATATTTAAAATCTGATAGGGAAACAGTTTTTCTAACGGCAATGACCGCGTCGACAGTCGATTTCCCCGGGGTAAATCCAAACTGACTACGATTGAATGTGAGGCCACCCGGTAACAAACGGGGAACAATCAGACGTTCTAAGAGTTTTCCTAGTGACGGCAGTAGAGTAATTAAATTGGTCGATATGACTTCGGGTGGTCCGGTGGATAAGCCACCGTGTTTCGGTATTATACGTATAAACCCGCGACGTCATAGCCGATACAAAGATTGAAAACTAATAACATTGAGGCGGCTGACGTTCGACAAGCTTCTTTAATCATTTTATTCGAGATTTTATCTTCACCGGCTGCTTTGTTTAGAGGAAGGGCTTTTACGGTATTTAAAAGTTCAGTTAGAGAGGGAAGATCAGACATAGGAGATAGAGGTGGCAAAGTCGCCCACGCTCTTATTTGCGTATGATGTTCGCTATCAGCTGCTACGTTATCGTCCGGTATTAAAGTATTTATTATTCTGTGGTCTCCTCTACATCCGTGGTGTGTTTATTATCTAATTTAATATTTGGTATATAAGCTAGGTCAACTGATCGATTGGCTTTAAATTCGTGATATAATGGAGACCACGGACCTTCATTTTCCAGTTTTTCTACTACCCTATTTAATAACGCATCTTTAGACCTTTCCACCGCAATCCGGTAAATAACGAACTAAAGAATTCCCAGTTTGCTCCCTTACTTTTATATCTAAAATTGTAACTCTGACTGGGAGGATCTTGTATCAGTCTCGGTTTAAATTCGTACACGATCAGGCGGTGATCACTACACGACGCGTCTGCGAGGACGCGCCACCTATCCAAGCGGACGTCCGCGCTTGATAGCGTGACGTCATTAGAAGATTCACCCAAAGGGCTGCAAAAAGTTGGTGGTGCATCAGGTGTATTATGAATGGACAGATTCATCTCGGCGATGAAATCTTCTATCGCACACCGACGATCAGTATCGGTGTATCTAATCTTGCCATACCATAGAGTAGATGACGCGTTTATGTCAGCACCTACTATCATTTTACGGCCCGTAAGAGACCGCAAGACATGACGGAGATGGTTTAAGTGTGAGGTGACAGGGTCTGAGTATTGAAAATAGCAGCTCATAACGTAAACCCTACAGGATGGGGATGTAACCTCCGCGACAGCACAGTGTGATGTCATTAGATTTTGTAACGACGTGACTGTAAATTTTGAATTTGATACGTATATTCCGGCGTGTGCTTTGTTATCTATTGCACAACCCTACTGCGTAAGCGAGCATTCTGGTACTGCTCTTGAATAAGTACTATGTCCAAATTATTTTCCATAACAAGACGGTCTAATTCTGATGTCGCCACCCTATCATTGTGAAGATTTAGCTGCCCTATGTTTAAGCTATCCGTTTCTAATAGTTAGTGTTTAAGACTAGTTGTTCCAGCTTAAATTTGTAGGTGGGACAGTCCGACGCGCCGCAGGGGTGATCGTAAGGTTTCTTAAAACGCTTACAAGAAGCACATTTTGGTATAAAATCAGGTGTTTCCTTATTTGGGCAGGACTTTGTTATATGTCCTTCCGTACAGTGACCGCATGTGGGTATTTTTTCATTGCAGTATTTAGCGACGTGACCATACTGTTGATAGTTCGCGCAACGTACAATTTCAAGGTCATCATAAAAACGGCAGCTAGCCCAATCTATAAAAACTTTTTCTTTGGTGCTTAACAAATGGGTACGTACTTCTGGGTCGAGTTCTATGCCTATCCACTTGCGACCGTTCTGCAATTTTCGACTGCGAATAATTTTAGTGCCTTTAATAAATTCGTCCTCTTTAATAGATATTTCGTCTTTAATATTTTGTCGATAAAGGGCGATCAGGAACGCGTTGTCTTCCATAGAAATGGGGACGTCCTTAATTAATAAGCGCGGTTGTCGACCTTTCGGTTTTTATAGACGTAAACCCGCAGCCTTAATGGCGTCTACAGATTCCAATTTTTTAATCTGCTTTTCGTTAGTGACTCGCAGAACTACACCTGCTTTCGCGGCCTTTTTAACACCTACTATTTGAAAGCCATCGTCAACTGGCTTAATCGCGCTCAATAACGCTTTCTTTGTGGCAGACGACGACGCGTAATCGGCTGAACGTTCAGCGGTCGGATAAGCGATAACGCAGGGAGCGCGTGACGTTCGCACCTCAACACTTGGCACAACCTTTGGTAGCTTAAGTTTTTCAGCGTAAGATAGTGTATGAATATTTGACGGCGGTTGGGTTTTAGTGTGGCTTAATTCTAGCTCAATATTCCCTAATTTAGTCTCATTACACGATGATTTCAAGGCTAAAAGAGATACAATGGTAGTAACACGTTGAGTGTAATCCATTATCATTGTTTTGTTCGCGATGTTCATGCGAGAACCTTGATCGTTGACGATATCGTTAATTTTCGATAAAAATAACGATACCTCCGAGACGAGATCGCAATAGTCGGCCTGTCTAGCATCGCTAATATTAAGTGATGGAGAATTTTTTGCACTATTCTCCTGTTGAAGCCTAGTTTCGGGTGTAACGTAGGCAGGCGATGGCTGGGTATAAAGCGCACGCCTGCTGTTGGCAGCGGGAGGTGACCGCGGTGTCAGCTGACTGAGGCGAAAAACTTCTTCCCCGCGATCAGGGGGTTCAGTGTCCGTATAATATTTCGACATTTTATAATGAAATATAAGTAGGTACTCAACGAATGTAAACAAAGTAACAATCAAAGAATAAAAATTATTTTGTTCGTAAAAGTGACTTGTCACTACCCACTACTTAATAAAAGTTAAAGACTTACCGATTTAAACGGAATTTTAGAATAAATAAGCACAAATACTTATCGTAATGAACGTAAACACGCACTAAACACAATAATACACAATTAGAAACAACGCACGAGCCGATAGTTAATCCTTAAAAGGACAAAAACTATTTTTATTATACGCGCTAACTGAATTCGCACTGTATCGAGTGGAGGGGAGGAAGGAAGTGTGTGTGCCCCCAGCCAGCGTTCCTGCGGACTCCTGTTTCGAAACAAACTTACGGTTGCCCGAATATCGGGATCTCTGCCCAGCTCGACCTTAACTTCTCCCATACTCGAGGAAACGCCATAAATAGTTCGCACATTGCGATTAGAAGGGGAGCTGAAACGCCCAACTCAGTCGAGGTCCTGACGAAGTTCGAGACAGCGAGAATAGAAAGCACTAGGGGTTGTTAGTCAGGTGCGGGGCCACGAGGCTCGCAAACGGGCAAATGAGGCGGCAACCGCGAGAATAACGAGGGTGTTGCAAGACAACCCTCCCATTGGCGCAGCGGCTGCTGAGCCCGTTGTAGGTGACGAAGGTGGCGATCCTGCAGACTGCACATGCCCATTTTAGCGGCGAGATTTCAGACCTGTGGGACCTCAACAAAAAGCTGGAGGCGGAGTTGGCGGCGAGGCGAAGGGAGAACCGCAGGCTGGCCTGCAGTCCCAGCCATTCAGTTGCATCAGGGAGGCGCTCCAGTATCATGGAATGCCCATATACCTGAGGCTGCTAGTGGCAGATCACTGAGAAGGACACAGCGCCCTCTACACTAAAGGATGCCCGTATCGTGCAGTATCCCACAGGGATCGGTTTTGGGGCCCACCATATGGAGCATCGGATACCACTGGACGTTGACTCCCCCTGAACTGGGCGTAATTTGCTACGCCAACGACATACTCGTCACAGCTTGAATCGAAGTGCTGTCGTTGAGGGGGGTTCCCATCGACTCCTCGATCACCGTCAATTCGGTTCCCATCAGCACCTCGATCACCGTCAATTCGGTTCCCATCAGCACCTCGATCACCGTCACTTCGGTTCCCATCAGCACCTATGCCCACATTAAATACTAGAGTCTAATGCTCGATGGAAATTGGTGGTTTGACGAATTGCTCTAAAGTTTGTTGGCTCGGCGCTCGCACTTTCCGAATTCATGCTAAATGTGAGCGAACCCAGTGCTACGTGCCGAAGGCTATACGTGGGGGTGCTCTAGCCAATGGCCCTGTACGGCGTACGATGTGAGCGGGATCCCTAATCGTCTGTCTGAGGGCTATCTTGTGGCGACTACAATGATTCTCTCCAGATGGGTGAGAACCTACCAACCTACGGGTGTCGGCGACACGGACGGGGAGCGGTACAGTCTCGCTTAGCGAGATGGCCGCCTAGCAGACGACGCCCGCTGTGACATCATGGCTCGGTGGGAAGTCCGGCTGGAGTGGTTCAGATACGGTAAATAGGGACAATACTCCGTCATGCCACCACTACAATTGCGAAGACACAGCGCATACGCTTGCACGCACACGCAGCAGGTGTGCCGCGTGGGCAGAGCAGCATCATGAACTCGTTACAATCATCGAGGTCGAACATCGCTAGGACGATCCCAGGAACAGGAGGCCGAGGGTAACTGGACTGGGGAATTGTCCGTCACCCGCAGAAAACCTGACCACGCGAGAGCAACGCCCCGTGGGTTGTCGTGAAGGAATAGCATCCGAAAGGGTTGCCGGCGGACTAAAACTTAAATGGTTACTTAAGACTTAAAACCTAAAAAACTCCCTATCAGTTTAACAAATGACCATTTTAATGATTATTTTGTTTGGCTTGGAACAAAGGGACAGACAACCTGAAAACGGGGCTATCTTGTTCAAAACGAGACGTATGGTCACATTAATCATTACAAGTCTTTTCAATTGTGGTATAAAGGAAAATCATTCGCCAATTCATTCGCAATTATATCAAAATATAATAAAACATTAAAAAGGTAAAATCTTGTTTAATGTTAATCTTGTTTATTATACTAATAATTCTAAGGTTGCAGTGAACATGATAATTGAGAAACCATTGTTTATAAAGAGTTGTTGACAAAGTTTCAAGTGTCTTTTTGGTAACATTACGATACAATGACTACATACAGATGCAGTTTACAAATAAAAAAATCTACACAATTATTAGATAAAGTCTTAACAAAACAAAAAAATTCAGTACAACTCAACATTAATTAAATAATTTTATTTCCATCATGCAATAATAATAAGCGCTCATAAAAAATGTTTAGTTTCATTGTACAGCTTATCAAAATCCACCTTTTCCTCATTGCTTGAAAAACAAACATATCGAAACACCAATTAATTACATGGTGATTATTCAGACTCCATACTGGATAAATATTACATAGAAATTGATAGGTTTACAACTACTGACACCGTAATATACAAGTACAGTAAAAAACTGTCAGAATTTTATACCAGATATATAGATACAAGAATGTTCTAGAGCTAAGCATTACTCATTACTTTACATATAGTGAAAGATTTCATACATGTTTAATGAAGTTAGATTCATGACCATTTTTAACAACAAATCAGGTAAGGGAACATACCCATACTATATGACTAATATTTTTGTTCAATTTTCAACCCTTTCTCAAATAACCATCAATAGGACAAATTAAAAGCAAAGTTTAAGTATTTTTGAAGATCGGTAGACAGATAACATAATATGGGTAGTTCCCTAATACAAATGGCACAACATTGATGTGTCATTTATATTTGCTTTAAATATCACCCAAAATTCAAAGATTGTTGATAAAAACTGGCTACACACTCTTATAGAGTATCACTCGTTTTTATGCACCCAAAGTGACAATTTGGGTGTCGGCAAAAACTAACAACTATTTGCAGATAGTGTTACCATAAGATAAGGAAAACTCGAAATAATATTCTATACCAACTTTTCTGATCAGCATATTATGCCGATTACCCTCCCCAATGGATCATGGTGGGATCCAAGTTCTTTATGGGCTGAAGAAAACAATTGTAACAATTATCACATATTTTACAGTTGCGGAGAGAGTACCAGATTAAAATGAACATTTTAATATTTATTATAATATAATAAAAGTTTTGAAACATGCATAAATAATTTATGTTAAAGCAAGATTAAAAGCTAGTCCTGAGATGTTTTGTTGTGGTAAAAAAAAGAATATCTCCAAATCCAATTACAATTCATGCCAAATTATGTTTGTAAAATCCCTACGATTGCATTTTACAGCTAAATACAGATTTTCTTTACCAAAAAGAAGTAGTACCTATTAACAGACCTTATTAAACCCTACACTGAGTGAATCAAGTGACACAGCAATCTATTTAATTTAAACCGCATGATAATCAACACAAGGAGTCAATATTATTAGAATGTATATATTATTCTGTACATATATGATACCCAGGGGAATATCAGTCATTTCTAGTACTACATTTATGGCCTCATGCGTCCACAACCACAGTTTATTTCATTAACCCATCCGTTACAATTATCTTAATGTAAATCAATCCTGTATGCACAGAAAGTTTCTATTATTATGACTCTTATACATAATGTTATCACTTGTATCACATTGATAACCGAGTTGATGCTTGAAAATATTAGGTTCAGGGGTTTTAGTATATTCAATCATGTCCATTTGTTTTTGCATGTGGTACTGAGCCATTGAGTAAAAGTACAGGAGGCTGTGGTGCTCTGATCGTCTTCTGTAGAACATGTGCGTCGGCTGGTTCTATCCTTTTGTAGTAGTGTTCTTTAGTCTCGACAATTTCGAAACCAAATTTTTTATAAAAATCTATTGCCCCCTCGTTATTCACTTGTACATGCCTGGAAATTGAAAAGTTTATTTAGGGCACTTCAAATTAATCATAATATTGTAAACTAGTGATGAATTTCTGCATTGTAGGGGCTATGAATATTAGTAAACTTTACATTACTTTTGGGTTTGATTAACCTGGGTTAACTAAAACTGAGACTATCTGATCACCGATTAGATCAAGGCAAGTTGACTTCAAACGAGTGGCCAATTGTAAAATAATAGGCGTGACGACAGTATAAAAGAATCGATGCATTAATGATTTTAGGGGAAAATACATATCAAAAAAATTTAATACGCTACTTTAGATTTATCTAAATAATTGAGATTATTAAGATTTTCAATAAATTAAATCATTAAAATACTGCATTCAGCCATTTTGGCTGAAACACCAATCACAGTGTATTACGTCACGTTAAGGTAAACTACTCTGTTTGTTGTTCTCAGTACTACTGATTACGCATTTGGATTGATTTTTTATTTGTTTACATGTGATTTACCGACTCCACTCGATTATTACAATGGAACCAAGCTTTGTTAAAGCAAACAGCTCAAATTTGCCCAGGATTGATGTATTGTCGGCTAGTGGCAGACTATTTGGAGGGGCGCAGCGTCCTCTACGCCAACCGAGTAGGGGACGTTGTGCGAACGCCCATGACGTGCGGTGTTCCACAGGGGTCGGTCCTCGGACCCACCCTGTGGAACATCGGCTACGACTGGGCGTTGCGGGGGAGCCTCCCACCCGGGCTGGGCGTGATTTGTTACGCCGACGACACGCTCGTCACAGCCCGCGGTGGGACGCTACAAGAGGCAGTAAGCCTGGCGACCTCAGGCACCGAAGAGGTCGTCAGGCGAATCGAGGCGCTGGGGTTGAGGGTGGCCCTGGACAAGATGGAGGCCCTCTTGTTCCATGGACCCCGTATGGACCCTCCCATCGGCGTCTCGATCACCGTCAATTCGGTTGGGATCAGCATCCAGGCCCATATGAAGTACTTGGGCCCGGTGCTCGACGGGCGATGGTGGTTTCGGGAGCATTTCCGCAGGCTCGTCCCGCGGTTCGTCGGCGTGGCGTCCGCCCTACAATGGTTGATGCCGAAAGTGGGCGGACCGAGCGCGGCATGTCGACAGCTGTACGCGGGGGTCATCCGGTCGATGGCCCTCTACGGCGCACCGGTGTGGGCGGGATCCATGACGACCGCCCGACTTAAGGCCCTTCTGTGGCGTCCACAAAAGGTCATGGCGGTCAGTATCATCCGCGGGTATCGCACGGTGGCGACGGAGGCGGCATGCCTGTTGGCCGGGACTCCCCCGTGGGACCTGGAGGCGGAAATGCTCGCCGACTTGTATCGGCCGGTGTCGGGGGTGCGCAGGGGGGCGGTGTTGTTTCCCTGAGGGAGCTCACCGCCTGGCGCGTCGACGCCCGCCGAGACGTCATCTCCGGGCAGACCGGCTGGAGAGGCCTCGATACGGTGTTTGGACCGTAGAGGTCTTCCGGCCGGTGCTGATGCAGTGGTTGGAAAGGCGGCACGGGGTGCTCTCCTTCCGACTCGTACAGGTCTTGACGGGGCATGGATGCTTCGGAAAGTACCTGTACAGGGTCGCTAGGAGAGAGAGAACTCCGTCCTGCCACCACTGCGATTGCGACGAGGACACGGCGCAGCATACGCTCGAGGTTTGTGCCGCTTGGGCAGAGCCGCGTCGTGAACTCGTCGCAATTATCGGTGCCGACCTGACGCTGCCGACCATCGCTAGGGAGATGCTCGGCAGCATCAGGAATTGGGACGCAGTCGCAGCCATCTGCGAGGCAGTTATCTCGCAGAAGGAGGCGGCGGATCGCGAGCGCGAGGAGCACAGCCTCGATGATGGGACCCGCTGCCGGCGACTGGGGCGGCGCAGGCGGGATTACCTGCGTGCAATGCCGCCCTAGCCGAGGCCGCGGTCAGACGTTGGTCGATGGGAGGGTGCCCCGGGTAGGGGGTATACCGTCGGGCCGACCACTGATGACAAGTAACCCTGCTCCAGTGGTCGGCCTAACGACGAAGGCGACGTAGTGTTCGGGTGGGTTGCGGGTGTTGCGTGCTTAAGCCCCTCTGTCGCCCCGGACGGAGTGGTGCAGAGGCGCGCCGACCGCAGCCCACCCCAAAAAAAAAAAGAAAGGATTGATGTATTGATGTTGGGTGATTTCCTCGCTACAAATAAGGAATTTTGCTCGCCTGAGTTTAGAAACGTAAAAACTTCTATGTAAGTAAATTTTTGTTTATCTTTACTACCATGTTTCTAGTAACCTAATCTCTAGTACCAACTTAGATATAATCTAACTCGTTTTGAACTGATGTGAGTTTATTTTATTTTCATAGCTTATTTTTACATTAAACTTGTCATTGTTTATTCTTGAGGTTAGCTCCCTCACAGCTTTGCGAGCTTTAACCACTTAACTCTTATTATTTTCTTGTTAGGAACATGTACAAATACTTTGTTGGGGGTTTTTATTGATGTATTTTTGCACTGAGGTACTGCGCACCACTTATAAACTTTGGAATTCATTTTTATCACAAGAATTTAATGTTTTGCTTACTTTCTTCCTTACTTTATAAATTTATTACCGAAATATAGGTTTTTTCGTAAATAGTCAGTGTGTGCCCATATTACGGAAAAGGATTTCAAAATCTTTCATCACACCTATTGCCAATAACTATTTACAATATGTATAATGGGAGATGGATACATATTGCATCAACCTCAACTAATTTGGATAAAAGCAGAGTGATAATAATAACAAGAGAGGAAGTCCTGGAAGCAATGTAAAACTATTGGAAATAAGCAAAAGCATAATGTTGTTTAGTTCATTGCTTTTATAGTGTATAGACAGATACAAGTGTCACTCCAATGGAGTTAAGATAATATAAAATCAATCAGAAATGACACTTTTTCTATTTAGTTTGTTACAGTAAAGAAAATATGTATTATAGGATGATTTGTGATATTTAATGATGAATGATAACTTATCAAATATAAATTAACACAAAAATAAATAATAAGGTCAATCCTACAGAAATGTATAGTGAATCGGCAGTTTGAAACACTATTTTAAAATACCTACAAAAATATGTGCCAATGTACATTTAGACCAGTCATGCCAAAAATACGATATCAATAAGGCCTGCAATCGATCGATTTTAAACAACCATATATTATATCCTTACTTAATATTATAAATGCGAAGTTTGTTTGTTACGTTTTCACACTTAAACCACCGAACTGATTTCAATCATTCTTTCAACAATGGAAAGATATAATATCAGGGAGTAACATAGGCTATAGTTTATCCCGGTGTTCCCACGGGAACGGGAACTACGCAGATAAGGCGACTGAAACCGAAGCAAAGGCCGGTTGCTAGTACTATATAATTTAATAAATAAAATGTTATAATGATTCAGTTCATCTTTTTAATTATTTTCAATCTGGCCCACCTAAAAATTCAAAATTTAATATATGGCTCTCTGCAAAATTGAGTTTGACACCTCTGATTACACTTATCTGCGAAACCACACATTTAAATCACATTCACTTTTATTGTGTAAATGGATACTGGATAATAATTCATATAATAATAATTCAATCATTCAGTTTTCATATGAACATAGATCAATGCGAAAATTAATATAATAGTTGGTATTTGTCCTTGACATGAATAGTTTAGATGTATATATAGGTCTATGACTCTTAAGCTTGCCTATCTAATTCTTAGAGAACATTTTATCCCTCTGAAAATAGTTGACATATAAAATACTTTTCAGTAATTTATATTGTAAACTATATAGGTATGTTTAAATAAATGTAGTGATTAGGTTTCCAATATAGTTAATTGTAAAGATGTGTAACCTTCAATCAATAAATGTTGGTAAAGATAATAAAACTTAGTGTTTTAGTAATGAAAGGATGTAATAAATAAGTTTATTACTTACAAGAAAATACTGTCAAAATTGCCATCCTGTTCAACAAATTTGAGCACATGCTCCACCATTAGAGTACCAATTCCC
The DNA here is from genome assembly GCA_032191425.1 of Lymantria dispar. Lineage (NCBI taxonomy): Eukaryota > Metazoa > Arthropoda > Insecta > Lepidoptera > Erebidae > Lymantria > Lymantria dispar. Next base: position 22,044,240 of record CM063454.1, on the reverse strand, counting down.
AGTCTTCTGTATGGGTACAGGCAACCCAAGGTCATTATATATAGCCTTCGAGAGTTCTCCGACGTGTCTATTCTACAGCACACTGCTCCAACGACAATATCATTATAATACGCTAACTTCGCCAATTCACCAGCCTCCAAAACATCTTTGTAAAATTTGTCATTGTAAGATACCGGAAAAACTACTGTGTTTAGCTTCTTCAGCTGTTTTATATTATGAGGAGTCACGTCGCCGAGTTCTATTTTAGCCCTAAAAATAAAAAATCATTCTGTATATAAGAAAATCGCGTGTTAAAGGATTGGCAATGCGCCTCATTGTAAGTACCGTAATTTGCGAAACAGGCTATTTATATGACCACGTCAGGAATTCGATAAACGACAGTATACTTACCTAGTCATTTTAATAACTATTCTAAAAAATAAACACTACAATTTTAAAAACTAATCTAACACAGTTATATCACACGAGATCACTCCCGCCATCTACAAGTATAGCTTAGATGAATAGCTCGCTCGCGATCGGTCATTCGCTTATCGCTCTGACTGCGCTCAAAAGACAAATCGAATCTGTCAATTGTGACAACTAAACTACTTTTAATATGAATGTTATGGCTTGGTTACTAAGAACTTTAATCCAAATCTTTTTTAATATTTAATACTTCATTTAAATTTTACAGAGAGGCCCACTGATAGTTGTCTAAATTTCATTCGAGTAGACTCATTTAAATCGACGTATTTTCCCTTAGTTATACCGCAATATTTTCTTGTCAGTGCTACTCTAACCTCTATACTCGTTCCAACCATTTATTTTACTTTTGGCAGGTCGAATTCTGATCAATTAGTGTTGTACCAATGTATTACGGATACTATGTTTTGTAATAATCGATTTTAGTCAGGAAGAACTTTTAATCGATTTAACACGGATATTTTATTTTTGCTTAAATACATATTTCATATTATTTAAAAACTTCACTTCTGTAAATATATTTGTTATTTGGGCACATTAATTTTTGCATACCCACTAATTCAGTCCTCCCAAAATATTTTACTTTGTACTTTGCAAAATAAAAAATAACTACTTTATGAAGCATTTTTCCACTAAGCGGGGTCCGCTGCTCCAAACTTTACTTAGAGACAATGGCGCCCTCGTCTGCGGTAGTAAATCACTAATTTTCTCATCCAGCCTACCCCTTTTTTTTAAGCCGAATTGGCAACACTGAACGGCGCGCCGGCGACGCCATTTTGTTGTGTTGTCTATCACTCGCAACAAGACTCCCGTGCTAGTCACATTTCTGTTCGCTGAGTGCTCTTTCATATTTTTCATACCCTGTGTTGAGTATTTATATTCCACCGTATTGATTTCATTGTTCTTACTTTGATTGAGTTGAGCGTATCGTTCCTCCCAGTAAGATTTTACTTGCAAAATGCCGAAAGGTATGGTGCTTAAAGGACAATCCAGAGAGTTAGTGCTGCGGCTTCGTGAATTTTTTGAAAAGGAAAGCCGCAATGGCGGATTCCTTATACCAGTAACCCAAGTTAGAGACCGTGTTGCAGCAGCATTAGGTATTAGTGCTTCAACGGTGGCGAAAATCACTAAAGAAGCCTATGGTAGTAGTGGTATTGAACAGAACAAGCTATCTACGCCTAAGAAAAAACGTCAGCCCCGTAAAGTGACAGCAATTGACAGTTTTGATACTGATGCTATTCGTCGTCATATATACAATTATTACACAAGCAAAGAGATTCCTACTTTGAAAAAATTAGTAGCGTCTCTACGAAATTGTGGCTTGTTTCGTGGTCAAAAATCTTCTTTGTCAAAGGTGCTGCACCAAATCGGGTTCTTGTATAAGAAATCCGACAAAAGAAAAATTTTAATGGAACGTCGTGATATAGCCTTGTCTCGCTGTGAATTTTTAAGACAAGCGAAGAAAATAGAAGACTGGTCGAATGTCGTTTTCACAGATGAAACTTGGCTCAATGCCAATCATTCCATACCAAAAGGTTGGACTGACGATACTGCTGCTTCTACTTCTGCAGTGCCAATGGGGAAAGGTGAACGCCTCATCATTTGCCATGCGGGAACTACAAAGGGATTTGTACCAGATGCTCTGTTAGCGTTCAAATCAAAAAAAACAGGAGACTATCATGAGGAGATGAATGCGGACGTGTATGAAAAGTGGTTCAGAGAAATGCTTACATCACTTGAAGAGCCATCAACAATATTTATTGATAATGCACCCTATCACTCTCGCCAAATTAATAAAATGCCAACACAGGCCAACAAAAAACACGAGATTATAAACTGGCTTCGTGATAATGGGGAAGATATGGACGAATCCCTACTAAAAGTAGAATTACTTAAAATATTAAAAAGTAAAAAGCAGCCAAAACGATATGTTATCGACGAAATGGCAGCAGAATATGGGCATGTTGTAATTAGAATTCCTCCGTACCACTGTCAATATAATCCAATTGAAATGATCTGGGCACAAGTCAAAGGACACGCCGCAAGAAACAATACAACTCCTCCTTTCACAGAAAATAAAATGCTTGAACTTTTAAAAAACGCATGTGCTAGTGTGACGCCTGAAAACTGGGCGAGTGTCGTCAACAAGACAAAAAATATAATATTCTCTGATTGGGATCGGGAAATTGAATTTGACAACATACCTACACAAGAGTTAATAATAAACACTGCAGATGATTCAAGCGACGATTCGAGTTCGTATGAAGAATCCGACGATTCGTTATAATAAAATAATATTAAAATATTTTGGTTGTTTTATTTCATGTTATAGGTATGATGAGAAGATTTTTATATCTCCCTGATACAATTTTAACGTGTTGTCTATTACAACAATTCAAAACTCAGTTGTCAGCTGACTTAACTGCAAATAAGTGTAATCGATTATTTGCGATTCATTAGTTTGCACCGAATACTTTTGATCCTGTCACTAGATGCGATAGAACGTAACTTTTTTTATAACGGAAATGAATTATCACTTAAATTTTATGAATAGAGCTATTTACGGCATATTAATGTATTTAGTGGGTAATAATTAAGATATATAAATATTATTGGGCAGTTTATATATTTCTCTGTTCACTCGTTTCAAAGTTAATAATTGCGTATAATGAAACAGTTACGTCCTAAAGCATGTGTCAAAAGTAAAATAAATGGTTGGAACGAGTATAATGGTAATTTTTAAAATCATTAAAACGTTTCTAGTATAACATTGTGTCTATAGTACGATTATTGGAAAAATATGCATATTTACACAAAACACAATAAATGTTCACCAAAAACTTTAAAACTAAACTGATATGTGAGATCAAACTCAGAAATATATCATTTCTTGTCAGCTAAATGTTTATAAAAGTTATATATCAATTTGATTCGATTTATTGCAACCATTTGAAATATCGGCTTAATCGTCCGCTAATTATCTGGATTAATTTAGTTAATCGATGAAAATTACTAGCTATGTAATCAGCTAATTGACTAACTAATTATACAATAAACAATTAATATTTTCATTAAAAAAATATATTAAAAACGAACAAAACGTGTTTGATAGCACAATAAAGAACTGTTAAGATTACCCAAAGAGAAAAAAATATAATACACAAATTTAAGAAAGCTGCTCATTATCAATACAAAAAAAGAAGAAAAAGATCTTTATGTTAATATAAAGTGTCCCACTTTCAGCTCTAAATAACAGTTCAAAAATCCTCCAGAATGACGCTAGGCACAGGGTATGATATGAATTGAGCAGTTGTTAACTGACAGTTGTGACAGTGACTCATTATTTTTTAATGCAAGCCTAAATGTTTTTAAATATCAATTCTTTTTATATTCTTCATTATTTATTAACATGAATTTTTACATCTATTTTAAAACTGACATTTATGGAATTTACTTTTATTGTTTTGCTTTTTAAGAACTTTTGTTTTCTACTTTTTCAACTGCAATTCGCACAGTTTATTTATGTATTACTTCTTAAATGTTATATTGATCAAGCATTAAGAAATGATAAGCACACAAGTAATTATAAAACTTCGGTTTGCATTTTATTCTTATTTAAAAAAGTGCGCCATAACGAGAAGGAAGTTCTTTCGTCCTTTTTATTTCTCTATCTTATTCTAATAATTTTCAGCGCCTTTTTTAAAATTTACCCTGTCGCTACTGTAGCGCCACCCTTATTTAGCAGATTTTAACGGACACTTTTTCAGCACAGAGACGGTTCTCCTTACCTCTACCCTCCATATCTATACCAATAAATAAAATTGGAGTGTCTGTTTGTAATGTCAAAATAATAGGCTTTTTTCATGCTCACACGGTTATTTGCACGACACCTATGCCTAAAATACAAATTAAAAAAATTTTGTCTGTCTGTCTGTCTGTTTGTTCCGGGTAATCTTCAAAACGGCTGGACCGATTTCAAAAATTCTTTCATCAATGGAAAACTATAATATCAGGGAGTAACCTAGGCTATATTTTATCCAGGTATTCCCACGGGAACGGGAACTACGCGGGTAAAACTACTAAAACCGAAGCGAAGCGAGGGCGGGTTGCTAGTCTTTGCTATAATGGTACGCATTATTTTGTACTCTTTGGTGTCCATAGAGTAAAATAATGTACCTACTGAATAACAAACAGTTACTTTTTTAATAGTACTTTATCTATGGGTGGAGTCTAATTAAGTTTAGGCGCTAAATTCAAATCACATTTGCAATTTTCTATTGTTTTCGAGTCCTAACTGGAAGATTTTTCAGCTGAATATAATTTTCACACACAGAAGTGAACGAAAATTAATTGGAATGTTGCTAAATCAATTGCGATATATCTTGCCGTATATGAAGTTAGGTTTATCTTCGCAGCAAAAATATTACTATGAAAGAACTATATTGCAAGTTCATGAGATGCATATACAGCAAACAAAGTCTATTCCAGGATCTACGGAGCTGATCGAAAAAGATACATTAACAACAAAAGAAGAATATCCCACAGCAAAAGTGGTTTTTACAGTATTGTGTAATAAGGATCCTGCCGTTTTACCATTCGACGATGTACCGGGTCCAAAGTCTTTAAAATATATATCTACTATTCGGCAATATTTTTCAGAGATAGGCACTCAAGTAACAGCTGGAGTTATAACGTTTGGACTAAATGTTGGTTAGTATATAAGTATATTATTTTTAACCGATTTTTCGGCGGAATCTATTTTTATGTATGTGCACCAACTTGAAGATACTTGGGACTGATTTAGTAAAATCTATTATTTATAGGATAAACTTTCCAAGTTGTCCTACGATGATCAGGATCGAAAACGCATAGTAAAGTCTATAATCACTAAGCTACTAACAGGTGATTTTACAGTCATAGATGATGTTATCGGTTTCTAAGATCGTTGGAACCACCAAAGGAGTAACTTGGCACTCACTCAGTGCCCTTCCCCTGTGAGAAGAAATAATAGTAGACCTCGTTGAGCTGACGATGGTAATCTAATCTTGGTTTGTGTTTTCATGTTTTCTTTTGACAGGCACTTATTTGAATACTAAAAAGCCTCTGAAAAATCTGTCATCCTTATTTGATGAGTATGGCCCGGTAGTACGTTTTGTAAGCCCCGTTGGAGGAGACATAGTATTGATTAATCATCCCGATTATATCCAGAAAGTTTACTCCATGGAAGGTGAACACCCAGTAAGGTCCACACTGGACTCTTTGGAAAAGTACCGTGCTGAACACAGGAACCATACGTACGGATTATATACTGTGTTAGTTATCTATTATTTGTGTTCTAAGCGGACTTTAGTACACTGAGCAACGGCATACTTGATGATGAATGTTATTGATAGATTCAATCATTCCAAAGACAAGGTAATACTAAAATGACCGTATGGTTACTTTAGTTTTACCACACATTACTTAGCACACAACGGGACGTATGTCCGTTTCGAACGGGACAGTCCCGTTTTCAAGTGGTCTGTCCCGTTATCCCGAACTGTACAAAAATATTCCGTTTTACAAACAGAGCCTAATTGATTATACTGACATGGACGTTTTTTTTTTATTTTCAGTCCATATTTATAACAGGTAACTATTGCAGACTCTACCTGTTCTTAATTTTTTAGCTTTTAATTTCACAAGTTTTCTTATTTTTTGTAAGTGTCCCATTTTGATCAAACAATTGCTCGAGCGTCCCGTTTCGAGTTAAAACAATATGGTCACTTTAAGTAGTACTAAAGTAATTCCAAAATAGAAGACCATATCTCCTGACAGTTTTATACTTGCAACACCCTAAATGTCTAAGCTCTACCAGAGTAGTACCTACCACACTTCAGCAGGTAATCGAACTTGAAGTAGTATAAATTTATGACTGTGCTTCATTCAGTCAGCAAGAGAACCGTAGCAACAAAAACCCTCCCCTTCTTTTATATTCTTCATTAATTCCCTTCAAGCCTGCATTTTTCTACTTTAGGTAGGGACACGGCTTGCGCAATTGAATATTGCTAATTTCAAGAATTTAGGCATTCCTCATCATATCGGCGTCGGCGCCCCAATGCTGGGCTCCAGTCTCCTTGAAGGAAGGAGACAATCGTGAAGGAGACTGGAGCCCAGGCTCCAGTCTCCTTCACGATGGAAGTGAAAGTGACTTACTATATTACGCTGGCCAAACGTATTGGTATAGTTTTATTTAGATTTCCCTTTTCTTAAATTTCCAATTTTTATATGCATATTATACCTTTTAGTCGCTTTTACGACACTCACGGGCTAGACACGAGGGAGAATGATACTCTCACTACATGATAACACGGCAAATAAGGCTATTTGCTCTCGTTATTAAAATAAAGAAGTGTAACCTGATGATAAGTGTGAACTTTGCTGGAAAAAGACACAAGGCGGAGAGACTTCAGGTCACTGTGTACTCTACCGGCTCTTTCATGGGGAGTGCTCTGAGGAACTGTTTGACTTGATAACTGTTACCGTTTTACCAATGCCACTCCACCTTAGCAGGGTTCATCCATTTCACCCGGAAACATTATAGTCTTCAATTGTGGGATTCTAGCGATCATTTCTTCCACATATGTGGAGGCTCTGAAATGAAATTCCTGCTGATATGACGTCCTTCTTTTAAACGAGGTTTACGATGAGCATTTTCTTCACGGTAGGCAATCAATCACCTAGCTGTGGCCTTGATATTGCAAAGGTCCATATGCGCCAGTGTCACTTACCATCAGGTATGCTGGTTGCTCGTTTGTCACCATCAGCAATAATAATAATATATTTGGTAGCGTTGTAACTTTTGTAACATTTTTATTGCGGCGCTACACAGAACTTTCAAATATATTTTTAATACTTATCTGCTTCCCGTAATTACAGCAGTGGGCAGGACTGGACTCGCCAAAGGTCAGTAGTATTAGCCCCTTTACATATCTCCGTCTCACACCATCTGTTAGGCATTAATGATGTGTGCGAGAATTTTACACAGAAGATTTACAAGATGAGGAACTATCAGGACGAATTGTCCAAAGATCTTTACAAGGAACTTCATAAGTGGGCTTTTGATTGTTTGGGTAAGTAAAAATACTTGCTAGTATTTTAATACATAATCAGCGCTAACTACTGTGGCCAGTTTTTCACTCAAAATACGGCGAGTATTCACACGGTAAATAAGTAATGTTATGGCTTCAGATGCACAGCCTGCAAAAATAGAAAAGGCAATTAAATATTGTGTAATTTATAACGGCCCGGCAGATTAAGCTTTTTTTTTAAATACTGTACTAAGAATCCTTGTATTAGGGGTCTTTACAAACTTATAATTAACGCACATAAATTACACGCCGAATCAGAATATTTGTTGATCGCTCAAAGTGCTGTCCTGCTTGGGAATTGAACCCGTGACATTTAGCGTAGTATGTAGATGTCTTAACAGTGGTCAAATATTCGCAAATGATGCTTGGTCATCGGATGAGCTACTGGCTTATCTGATTCGATACCAATATGAAATTATCCGTGTGGTGACGAAGTAAGAATACAATTCACCACTCCCATTCTTGCCCGTGGATATCGTAAAAGACGACTAAGGGATATAATACGCACATAACATCTATGCAAGAGAAGGAAAACTCGAAATAAAACCCTATACCAAACTGTCTGACCAGCATGGTATAGTAAGGTCAGTTTCCCTCCTATTGTGGAAGAGGCTTGAGCCCAACAGTGGGACGTGTATGGGCTGAAATGATGATGAATGATAATGAAATACGCCGTCTCTATATGACTCTATTTTCTTATTAATTCTTATAGCTTTTTTTATTCCAGACAATCGTTTTTACTAGATTTCGGGACAATTCCATTATTACACAGAGCGGCTGCCGCGTCGACTGTTTTATCTTCATAGCCTCAACGACGTACGATATTCTATACATCGATTACATTGTTTAAATTATTGGCTCTTCATCTAACCCTATTCCGCCTACTGCTCACTATAGACCTTTCCAACTGAAAAAATTAGTGACCTCTAAACTACGTCGATCACGCTAGTCGACCTGGGTTTTTTTTTTCAACTTTATATATTTACATACACCATGAATCGGCTCTTGCGATACTCATGGAAAAAGAAGGGAAGAAGGGATGGTGATCACTATATTCTTTCTCCTTCATTAAATTACACAGACAGTGATTACAATATTTTAGAATTAGATTACGGGATATTTGAATTAACAAACTCCAAATTCGCCTGCCATTGAAGTTCAAGACAGCCGAGCCTAACAATCCTCCTCCTCAAAGATTTCATACAGCTTCAAAAACATTTCCGTAAGAAATTCTCAATTTTAAGTAATTATAACCGTTTTAGGACTAATCCTCTTCTCAAAGAAATTCACTATGTTGGATACCGAGTTGGTGTATAGCCAATGCGATATGTCTTGGTTGTACCATAGTCTTGAACAGGCTACAGAAGCTATAATCAAGTGCGAATCAGGTTTACATTTGTGGAAATTATTCCCAACGCCTGCTTGGAACTCTCTTGTTAAATATTGCGACAGTTTAGATGGGTAAGATCATGTGTTGAAGATTACGATTAATTGATATATTTTCGGAGCTCCTTATTCAATTTGAGAACTCAATATGTAACACGGCAAAGTTATGATATTTGCTTTGAATATGTATAGAAAGCTATTTACTTCAATGATATTTTGGTTTATTTATCGCGCAACAGAAGTTCTTAATAGTAATAAATTTTGCAAGTTTTTTGCAAAAATTGTCACTGAGCTCCACTTCTATTGGTCCAAGGGTGATGTTGCTTAGAGCCTGTCGCAACAGATGGGCTATCGAACACTAAAAGAATTTTTAATTCGAATCGGTCATTTCTGAGATTAGCACGTTCAACCAAACTCTTCAGCTATATAATATTAATATAGAAGTGTAGATGAATAATAGCCCGTGTGGCGACGGGCTGAGAATACATATGTCGCCACCCCTTACTTGCCCGTGGGAGTCGTAAAAATCGGCTGAGGGTTCACCAGGAGAGCAGGGCAGCAGCTCTTTCCTGGGAAACGTAAAACATCTATGCTGCGATCGCCAACCCGCCTGCCAAGCGTGGCGATTACGGCAATATCCCCTTTGTTAGAAATGGCGTACAATAAAAAAATGGCCCCCAGTCACGGAGGCTCCGGTACTCTACGGGCTCATTTTGGTGGCGGGCCCAGTAGTGGTGGAGCGGGGGGTGCGAGGAATCTCCGGCAGCGATCCAGCTACCAACAAAAACGACCCTTGGCCCTGGTAACGCCACAACATTCGGACACTCAGGACTGACGAGAGGGTCATCGCTGGTCAGAGCTGGAAGAGGAATTGAGCAAAATCCGCTGGGACATTGTAGGATTATCAGAAGTGCGAAGAGAGGGCGAGGGCACGATAATCCTCCAGTCTGGAAACTTGCTCTTCTACCGGGAGGGCGATCACCTGTCCCAAGGTGGTATAGGGTTTATCGTTCGTAGGTCTCTCGTAGACAACGTGGAGAGGATCGAGAGTGTGTCGACAAGGGTAGCGTACCTTATACTCAGAATTACCAAGAGGTATTCGCTGAAGGTTATACAGGTATACGCACCGACCTCGACATACTCCGACGACGAGGTGGAGGCATTTTACGAGGACATCTCGAAAGCCATACACACGTCCAAAACCCACTTCACGGTAGTCATGGGAGACTTTAACGCGAAAATAGGCAAAGGGAGTGATGATGAGTTGAGAGTGGGGAAACATGGATATGGACAGAGAAACCAGAGGGGCCAGAAACTGGCTGATTTTCTGGAGAAGGAAAGCTTCTTTATGATGAATTCCTTCTTCAGGAAGCAGCCACAAAGGAAATGGACCTGGATTAGCCTCGATGGTTCAACAAAAAACGAGATAGACTTCATCTTGTCAGACAAACGACAGATATTCAATGATGTCTCAGTGATCAGCAGGATTAAAACTGGGAGCGATCACCGGATGGTACGAGCCACATTGAACATCCACACAAAAGTCGAGCGGTCACGCTTGATGAAGTCTACACTCCGACCTACATCTGTCCAATACCAGAACCTCGAAGGCTTTCAACTCGAATTACACAATCGCTTCCAATGTCTGGATGAATGCGAATCTCCGAACGATATGAACAACAGGTTCGTGGAAACTGTCCACGCGGTTGGGTCGAAATTTTTCAAGGCTCACCGCGTTAATAGACCTAAAAAACTTTCTGACTAGACTCTCGAGCTCATGGGGCGGAGAAAAGAAATGACGGTGCAGTCTTCAGCCGATTGGTCCAAACATAGGCAGATAAATAGGCAGATCTCCAGGTCTGTGCGTCGCGATATTCGCCGATTTAATACGCTCCGTATTAAAGAAGCGATAGAGCGGAATCGTGGCTCAAAAGTGTTCGCACAAGATCTGTCTATTGGGCAAAGCCAAATGACTAAGCTGAAGACCGACGATGGCACTGTCATTTCATCCCAAAGTGAGATCTTGGGAGAGGTCGAAAGGTTCTAAGGACAGTTATACAAATCATCCCGAAATCCCGTTGTCGGCTTGGTCCAAGATCCCAGATCCAAGCTAACTCGGCACTATACCGAAGAAATCCCGGACATTAGCTTGTACGAGATCAGAATGGCTCTCAAACAACTACGTAACGGTAAGGCACCGGGAGATGACGGAATTACGGCAGAGCTTCTGAAGGCGGGCGGCAAGCCAGTCTTAATAGCCCTTCAAAAGCTATTTAATTCCGTTATCCTCGGGGGCGACGTTCCAGAGTCGTGGACCAGGAGTGTGGTGGTGCTGTTCTTCAAGAAGGGTGACAAAGCTCTTCTAAAGAACTACAGACCCATCTCACTCCTGAGCCATGTTTATAAGTTGTTCTCGAGGGTCATTACCAATCGACTCTCGCGCAAGCTCGATGACTTCCAGCCGCCCGAACAAGCCGGCTTCCGAAAAGGCTATAGCACCATAGACCATATCCTCACGCTTCGGTAGATTATACAAAAGACCGAGGAGTATAATCGGCCCCTGTGCTTAGCGTTTGTGGACTATGAGAAAGCCTTTGATTCAGTCGAAACTTGGGCGGTGCTGCAGTCCCTTCAGCGGTGCCAAATCGACTATCGCTATATCGAAGTGCTGAAGTGTTTGTATAGGAACGCCACAATGTCAGTCCGTATCCGGGATAAGAGTAGGAAACCGATCCAGTTGCAGAAAGGTGTGAGACAGGGAGATGTTATCTCTCCGAAACTGTTCACCACTGCACTGGAAGATGTCTTCAAGCTCTTAGACTGGACTGGACTCGGCATCAACATTAACGGCGAATACATCACTCACCTTCGATTTGCGGACGATATAGTCGTTATGGCAGAATCCATGGAGGACCTTGGCACAATGCTCAATGATCTCAGCAGGGTATCCCAACTAGTGGGTTTACGAATGAACATGGACAAGACGAAAGTCATGTCAAATGCCCATGTCATTCCTGTACCGGTCCTAGTTGGCAATGCGATTCTCGAAGTTGTCGATCACTATGTTTACCTCGAACAAACAGTCCAGTTAGGTAGATCCAATTTCGAGAAAGAGATCAGCCGACGAATCCAACTCGATTGGGCAGCGTTCGGGAAACTTAAGAGGATCTTCTCGTCCAACATACCTCAGTGTCTGAAAACACAGGTCTACGACCAGTGTGTGTTACCAGTGATGACTTACGGCACGGAAACGTGGTCCCTAAATGTAGGCCTTATATCAAGGCTCAAAGTCGCTCAGCGTGCTATGGAGCGGGCTATGCTCGGGATTTCTCTGCGAGATAGAATCCGGAATACGGAAATCCGCAGAAGAACGGGTGTAACCGACATAGCACGAAGAATTAGCACGCTGAAGTGGCAATGGGCAGGCCACATCGCTCGACGAACCGACAACCGCTGGGGAAGAAAGGTTCTCGAGTGGCGACCACGTATCGGACGACGCAGTGTAGGACGCCCCACCACTAGGTGGACCGATGACCTAGTGAAAGTAGCTGGGCGTCGTTGGATGCAGGCGGCACAGGACCGCTCATTGTGGCGCAACATGAGGGAGGCCTACGTCCAGCAGTGGACGGCGATAGGCTGAAATGATGATGATGATGATGATGAGAGGAATAATAATGCTGTTTTATATTTTATAGTTTAATTGGTAAACACGTTAGAGAAGTGCAACAATCAATTTCTTCAACCAACGACGTCATGCACGATTTAAGTGAGTGCATATTTACAGACTTACTTTTTCTTTTTTTTTATATGTCCGTGTACCTACGTTCCACTTTTGGATACCAGTTTATTCCCAAATCAGAGACAATTTGACGCACTGTAACCACATTTAATCAATCATATAGAAATGATATCTAAAACAACACAGATTGTGCATAGTAAAGTATCTTGGCGGCTACGAATACTACCAACCCTCATATTGCTCAAGGGTGTCGTAAAACACGGCTAAGAGATTTACATTGGCCAGCTTCATCTCACGCCGTCTATTCAATTCTCAAGGAAGATTTTTTGTTTTTTATTGCATACGGTGGCAAAGGAGCAAACAGTACGCCTGATGGTAAGTGTTACTGCCCCTTATGGACCTTTGCAAGGCCGCTGGCTACCACGAAAATGAAGGGAATGTGAATGCGTGCAATGGGGTTCGGTGAATCTAAAAACACCACTAAAACTCACCACACGCAACCACTCCCAGAAAGTGGGGCTTCCGGCTCTCTCGCTCACCGAACGAAGCGCAATAACAAATTGCTACTACTCGGGCGTCGATTTTCTGCGGGAGTGTGGTACTACCCCGGACGGATCGGCCCACGGCTGTAGACAGAAAACTATCAACAGTGTGGTCCTACCACTATTAAAAGAAGATTGGCGTCACGTAGGCGCCCAATCATTATAAAATTATTACCAATAGCTTCTGTAATATGTGCGATGAAAGAGGAGTACGTACATATTGCATCGACTCCAAGTACCTAGTTGGGATAAGAGTGGGATGATGATGATCATGAATAGTGCCTATTTTAGACGCAACCATAAATTTATAATATGTTCGCTACAAGTAAATAACGCTGATCTTAGCGCCGGTATGTGATGCTTTTGTACAGAAGTTCATTATGTAACATATTATGTAATACATATTAACAAAATACAGAACTTCAAAAAGAGAAACTCCAAAAAGAACTTCAAAAAATTAATATAACATTGCCGTTTACGCGTTAAGTGACATGCGAATACAAATGAATTTCACCCAAAATTAATAGATAGAAGTACGAGTTCAAAACGAGAAATCTAATTAGAGATTATCCCGAAGAAAACGAGAATTGACTTCTGGCATATTTTGATTTACAGTTTTAAAAAGATCCAAATCTGTTACCTAAATTTCGTGGTCTATTTCTATAAGTGAAAACTGAAGATTCAAAGTTTAAGTGCCTACGAACAATTCCTTTGAATCTTTCTTTTTCTAAGGTACACCGCGAGGTTTTAGCGGGAAAACACCTTTTGGCTTGGATCGGGAGTCTCGCACAACGCATCTACCCACAAAGCAGAGAGATATTCATTAAAAATTTCCTCGCTTTAGAAAAACACATTACTGGCATATAAAAAAACTAAATATATATATATATATATATTAAATATAGGAAACTTATACTTCTCAGATATGAATTCTTTGATCCGTGCAATGTTATTGGGTCAAGAAAAAATGAATGCTGAAGATATTGCCACTGTAATTATGGACATGCTACTTATTGGAGTAAATACTGTAAGTGATTTGCCTATCGACTCTTTAAGTCCCAACTGGTACAGGTTACCTTTACAATAGACAAGAATATCTTAACAGTCAACGTTGTTTGGACAGGGGTTGTAAAACCTCATTTCATTATTGCTTTTTTTTATGATGTCGTGACTAGTTAGCCCCATGATTAGTTATGACTAGGGGACGAAATCTATGCTATGACAGCAGCGCCGTAGGGTTGGACTGGGCCGGTAGACTCCGAATATTGATCAAACCAAGTTCGTTGCGGAATTGGCATGCAGCTGGGCTTGCAAATATCGACGATTATGGCATTACATTCCCTCGTAAGCTTTCATGTCCATCAGGGGTCATTAACACGTTGTGGGACAGTAAAGACCTTTAAAAAATATGTGATATGGCAGTAAAATTTTGTGGATAAATGCGTACTACGGTAATATTTTTTAAAGACTGAAAAGAATATACTAAGTTACTATCGCCGTTATAAACATTCAAAAAATTAACGACGTATGTCGTGCGTCCTGCAACGTGTTAAAGAGATTTCAAATTAGTGCTTTTTTTTTTAAAGAAAATTCCTGCACTAGGAGCTATTCCTTGTAGCAACTAACTACAAGCATATCATTACCGGATACTCACCTAGACTCAGAGTTAAAATTTGTGGATCGCACAAAGTATTGTCCTACATGGAAATTGAACTCTGTCACTTACATGGTAAATTAATAGTTTAATCACTATGCCATCTGTGCAGTTAAAATTTAATTAACTGTGGGTGTCGTACAAGAAGACTAAGGGATATAACATGCAGATAATATCTATGCAGAAGAAAGAAAACTCGACATAAAACCCTTTGCCAACACGTCTGACCAGCGCGGTATAGAAGGTCATTTTCCTTTCTAATGTGGAGGAGGTCCGAACCCAGCAGTTATTTGGGCTGAGATGATGATGATTCCAAATTTTAACTAATGTGTCTTATTTATAGGTCACGTCATCAATGTCTTTTCTGCTATATTACATAGCGAAATATCAAAGGGCACAGAGAATACTATACAAAGAAATCAGCAATGTGAACACAAATTTAAATGTAACTGATATGAAGGAACTCAGAGTGCAAACACCTTACCTACAAGCCTGCATTAAAGAGGCATTACGGTCTGTATTTTATATAAAAAAAAAACTATATATTATAATCCCTCTAGGCCAGGGGTTTCCAAACTATGGATTAGGTGGGCTCTGAAACATAAGAAAATCTTTTAATAAAAACCGGCTAAGTACGAGTCGGAGTCGCGCACGAAGGGTGCCGCACCATTATCGATAAAATCGCGTTTGTTGTATGGGAGCCCCCCTTAAATATTTATTTTATTTAGTTTTTAGTGTTTGTTGTTATGGCAACAGAAATACATAATTTGTAAAAATTGCAACTGTCTAGCTATAGCGGTTCTTGAGATACAGCCTGGTGACAGACAGACGGACGGACAGACAGCAGTCTTAGTAATAGGGTCCCGTTTTTACCCTTTGGATACGGAACCCTAAAAAGCACTTAAGATTAAGAAAAGGTACTTTGAAACAAACTCTCAATCGGTCTATGTCGTAAAACCTCGCATCAGCGAATATTTTCTGACCACAGAGGTTAGGGAATCTTAGTATTACCAATGCGTTTCCTTTTTAAGACAGGCAGTTTTTGTTAGGTGAGTCGAAGCCCAACAAAGTTTGGAAACCACAAATCCACAATTTTTTCTAAGTTTTCCGTCAGGCTGTATCTGGTAGATTAATTGTTTGTTCCTTAAAACTTTCAAATAAAAAGTTATATAGCTCTTTTCATTTAAGGCTGTATTGGTACAGAAAGGCATAGGTGGTGGATAAGTTCCTATCTATTAAATAACCTCAGATTGCAAGAGATGTTTCGATAGGATTCGCGTTGAGTAGATCCATTGCACTGTGATAGTAAAGGACGTAATATTTACAATTTTTTTTTTCATATTATTCATTCATTTTAAATACGTTCAAAAATATCTCGGTGAACATTTAAAAGCCAGTCGATCGCGAATCTTATAAATATAGTCTAGAAAGGATTTTTATAGCCTCAAATAAATAAACTAAAAGTATTTATATTTCATCATCGCACCCACATATGTCCCATTGTTGAGCTCGGACCTCCTCCACAATGGGAGGGAATTTAATCTACTATACCATGCTGGTCAGACATGTTGGTATAAGGTTTCATTTCGAGTTTTCCTTCTCTTGCACAGATGTTATGTGCACATTATATCCCATAGTCATCTTTTACGACATCCACGGGCAAGATAGGGAGTGGTGAATTGTTTTCTTACCATACGGCAAATTTATATTTATTTGAATAAAAAAAGAATAGATACATTTATTATGGCAAAGGACACTAAATAAACAAATCCTATTTTTAAAATAATACGTGCCTATTTTTACTGAATTAGGTTAACCTCAGATGGTTGT
The DNA here is from genome assembly GCA_032191425.1 of Lymantria dispar. Classification (NCBI taxonomy): domain Eukaryota; kingdom Metazoa; phylum Arthropoda; class Insecta; order Lepidoptera; family Erebidae; genus Lymantria; species Lymantria dispar. The sequence continues at coordinate 22,027,494 of CM063454.1, read as the reverse complement.
TACACTCTAGCAGTAGGACCAGCATTGAGCACAGATGGCTCTCAACCCAAATCATTGAAACTACAGGGCCCAAGGACCGCTTATGGAGTACGAAACTCGGCTTGGGGCGTCGCTGAGGGCAATGTAGGAGTTCCCACCTTAGATTAGTTGATTATTACGCGACCACGCACCGTCAAAGTGCGAGAACGCAACCACGTCGGTTTTATATTTGTTATAGCCTCCCATTTTCCGTGTGGTGACGGAATAAGACGACTAAGGGATATAATATGTATATAACATCAATGCAAGAGAAGGAAAACTCGAAATAAGACCCTATACCAACACGTCTGACCAGCGTAGTATAGTAGGCAAATGTACAGGCTCGAGATACAGACTAACATCTAGTTTGAGCCTCACCGGATACCTAACACTTACGTAAGAGATGTAGTAATGTAAGTTACTGTATTATTATAAGTGATTTGTATATTCTATTTTGGCAATAAATAATTATTATTATTATTATTATGTATCTCCCTGATTCACGGATATCTTCCAAGGGAAGATACCCGGTCCTTTGAAAGGCTTACATGGGGATATGGATCCAACACGCAGAGGCCTTTGGAGAAATTTAATGTAAAAATGGGATGGGACATCTACCGATGACACTCCACGTCTGCACATAACACACGTGGACTGCCAACGGTAGGTGTAAAACTATTGTGTGATGATGGTATCTAATAACTGTTTATGGGGTTGGAGGTTTGATGGACTAGCTAAACTAAAAACTATTGATTATTATTATATTGTATCTCCCAGTTTCACGGCTATTATTATTACTTATAATTCTGGAAGAGGCTCGATCCCCATAGTGGGACGTATATGAGCTGTGATAATAATATCCTCGTAGGTCGTGTAAGCTATTTGAGCTTTAGTGATCTCGTCCTCGAGAACAAGTCTCGGCCGACAGAGCTAGAATATTGAATTCTAGATACTAGAGGAATTTGAAATTTATCTTAATTTTAAATCTAAATTCGTTATAGATTAGTTCCTCCGATACCAGTGCTGACACGCGTTCTGCCAAAAAATATTATTTTGGACAGATATAAGTGAGTAAAATTATGTGTTTCTTTAATTTAATCTATATAAATGTTTTTACCTTGTGTACGTGACGGAATAAGAATACTCGCTCCCTATCGTGCCCGTGAATGTCGTAAAAGTTGTCTAAGTGATATAATACGCACAAACATCTAAGAAAGAGAAAAACTCGAAACGAAACTCTATACCAACCTGTCTTCGGGTCGACTACTGAGGACAAGGAACTTGGCACTGATGGTCGGTCCAACAACGAAGGCGACGTGGGTAACCCACTCGGGGTTATGGGCCCGCGCGTCGTCCTTTCGTCGCCCCGGATGGAATGGCCGGCGTGTACGCTTAATTGCCCACCCATAAAAAAAAATACGAACCTGTCTGACGAGCATGGTATAGTAAGTTCAAATGCCGTCCTATTGTGGAGGAGGTTCGAACCCAGCACTGGAACGTATGAGCCGAGATGATAAGATTTTATGCCCCTTACAGATTTTGTTAAACTGTCTAACTGATGTACCCCAATCTGGTTTCATTAGAAAAACAATGGTGACAAGATGGTATTAGACTAGACCATTCAGTCCATTCGTGAATTCGATTTGTGGTCACTCCACGGCGTCTAGCTGGTTCCGTTGATATTAGTTGCCAAACCCAACCCAAAATAGAAAGATTGTAAGGGCACATTTATGTAAGGGCTAAGAAATAAATACTGCACACATACGAATAACTGACACAATTTAGGCTCAAACTATGTATTGAGTTGCTCAGACTTCATGGGTTCGAATCCGTGAGACCGGCACGCTAATTACGCCATGACTTCTAATTTTCAATAATTTTTAATTTAGCATTTGATTCAATGATTTACAAGCCATTGCGCAGATGGCATACTGACTAAGATACCGACGTACAGTGTGAAATGTCGTAGGTTCTATACACACGCAGAAATGTATGTTTGCAATCTTCCCCGCAATATAATGATTACTTTAGTATTTCCTTAGTGCTGGGTGGTCTTTTACTCAAAAAATATTTTCTCCACAGTATTCCGCGCGGTACTCTTATTATAATGTCGACACAAGATACGTCGCTGAAAGAAGGTAACTACGATGACGCTTCAGTCTTTACTCCAGAAAGATGGCTGAAGGAGGATGCAAAGGAGTACCATGCTTTTGCTTCAATACCTTTTGGCTCCGGCGCGCGGAAGTGCTTAGGCCAAAATATAGCAGAAACTATGTTATCATTGCTAACTATAAGAGTAAGTGTTATAATTAAGCTGAAATTGTTTTGAATTTGATGTCTCACAGCTCACACGCCTTGGTTAAGGATATGGATTAGGTTTGGACTAGTTATGGATTTTACTGCTTTGATAGGTTAGTGTCAAAAAGTCCTATCCTACCTATATACCTATAAGTATTACCTCTCCAAAGCTAAATCCTAAAAAAATATTGGAATTGCAGATTTTACTCTGGAGTACTCTGAACTTGTCTTATTTTACCTAGTAGCTTATGCATACGGTCGTAGATTGTAAAGTATAGGATTTGAATTTTGTCGACAGCGTCGGGAATTGGGACGCGGTCGCAGCCTTCTGCGAGACAGTGATCTCGCGGAAGGAGGCGGCGGATCGCCTGCGTGAGGAGCGCAGCCTCGATGAGATCCGCCGCCGGCGACTGGGGCGGCGCAGGCGCAACTATCTGCGCCTCATGCCGCCCTAGCCGAGGCCGCGGGTGACGTGACCGGGGATTAGTCCGTCACCCGCTGAGAGGCCGACCGCGTGAGGAAAGACCGACGTCCTCCCCGAGGGGGGGACGTCGGTCGATGGGAAGGTACCCCAATAGGGGGTATTCCGTCGGGCCGACCACTGACGACAAGTTAACGCTGCTCCAGTGGTCGGCCCAACGACGAAGGCGACGTGGTTTCCGGGTGGGTCGCGGGAGTTGCGTGCTTAAGCCCCTCTGTCGCCCCGGACGGAGTGGTGCGGAGGCGCGCCGACCGCGGCCCAACCACAAATTTTGAAAATTTTGAATTTTCGAACTGTATGTTTTGTTTTTTCGAAAAGTGACACACCCAAAAAGTGACTCCCATTAATATTCACAGAAATTTCCCTTCTGTGTTACTGCGCGTTATATCCTAAAATGTGATTGATGATCACCAGTCCTTTTACATTTCCGGATATAAGAAAAATGAGATAATAAAAAATAAACTAATTTCTCCCTAAACTTCGAAACATACTTTACTATGTAGCTATTATTTTACTTCTATTTAACAATTTGCTTTCTCCCTAAACTTCGAAACATACTTTACTATGTAGCTATTATTTTACTTCTATTTAACAATTTGCATTCGATTTTTACATCTCAGCCCATAAATGTCCCACTGTTGGGCTCAGGTCTTCTCCAGAAGGAAAATTGACCTACTATATCGCACATGTCAGATGTGTTGGTATAAGGTTTTGTTTCAAGTTTTCCTTCTCTTGCATAGATATTATATTCCTTAGTCGTCTCGTACGATCACCCAGGGGTAAGGTACCAGGGGTAATCACCACCCCGGTGATTTGTATTCTTACTCCGTCACCACAAGGGCAATTTTACATTTATTGAGTTATAAAAACGATAATTGCAGTGAATAATAGTATTAAATCATCATCATCTCAGCTCATATACGTCCCACTGCTGGGCTCGAGCCTCCTCCATAATAGAAGGAAAATTGTCCGTACCATGCTGGTCAGACAGGTTGGCATAGGGTTTTGTTTCTCTTGTATAGTTGTTATATGCATATTATATCCCATAGTCGTCTTTTACGACATCTTCGGGCAAGATTGTGATGAATTGTATCTTATTGTCACCTGGTCTGCGTACAATACATGTATTTATCCCACTATAGCTGTCAGAAAAGTCCACTAATATGTGAACATTAAGAGAGCGAACATAAAATACATCTGGCCAGTGTAGTAGGTATATTACATTAGTCTGGCTCATTATATGAGTGCAAAAACTGAACATTGGACCATATAGACATGGGGTGAACAGCAATATAATACCATAAAATAAGCACTGCTGAAACACTTTATTACTCAATGTTGTCATTTTTCAGATAGTACAGAAATACAAACTTGAATATCATTACGGGGATATACAATCGACGAGAAGTTTCATATCTAGACCAAATAAAGCAATGAAAATAAGATTTGTAGACAGATGTTAACACAGGAATCTTTACCTTCGCATTTTTCATAAAATGGTGATTCACTAGCGTTAGACTTAGACTAGACTCGTTACTTTAGCTTTTACTGATTTACACTAAGTTTGTAAAATATTAAGCCATTCTAATAAATAAATATATTTTAAATGTCCTTTATTACTTACTAAAAATAAGATAACATAAATCAACTAAATAAAAATGTTATTCATAAAGCTTGACACAGGAGAACCGGAACCATTTTTAGGCGAATTATTACAACCTCTCTGAATCAAGCTTTGTGATTGAGATCCATAAAACAGAAGGCACAAAACTACCGTTGCCTCCTTGATGAAAATATGTTCAAATATTTCCCTCTAGTCATCTCTTTGGCTTCTTCAAGTCCCAGTTGATAAGCTAAATCATGGAGCTTCTTAACTTCCATAATTAGTCCACTTGTAGATAATGAACCCAATTCTAGAAAAGAAAATATAATTTTGTTAATTAATGTACATTACTTTGTGGCATGGCAGTCAGTCAGACTTGGATTGCAACAAATCATATATGTCAAGATTCATATGAACTGACTAAACTATTGAATTTAAGAAAGTTTCTGTTTAACTGTTAAAAGTTAAACAAATTTATAAGACATTAATTGGCCTCATTTCAGCACTGTCTTCTTGTTTAATGGCAATAAGCTATAATTATATGAGCTATTGGTTGGTAGTGTTCAGTTACTCTATTAATAATTCACGTCTTTAGTCTTTGTATTTTAGTCAGTCATACTATCAATAGTATGATATTCCCAGAGGAAACTGATTTGGTGCTGACAACCAAATCAGTTTCCTCTGAGAATTTTCCACAACATAAATATGCATCATCATCATTTCAGCCTATTGCCGTCCACTGCTGGACGTAGGCCTCCCTCATGTTGCGCCACAATGTGCGGTACTGTGCCGCCTGCATCCAACGACGCCCAGCAACTTTCACTAGGTCGTATATATAAATATGCATGCAATATTATATCATATTCACTACATTTCAGCATTAGGTCCTGCAATATATTATATAAAATATCTGCAAAACTATTCAATATAACATTGAAAAACACTAAAATAATAAATAAAATTTAAAAGTGCTACCTAACATTTTGACATAATAAAAAACCCATTTCAGCATCAATTTTGAAGAATAGTACTGTAGAAAAAGTCAATCTGTTTTCAATAACACATTCACTGTCCAGGATAGGTTTTTGCTATTACAGGTAGTCTGTAATAGCAAAAAAACCTTACCTCATATCATCATCATCATTGCAGCCCACACTCGTCCCATTGATGGTCTCGGGCCTCCTCCACAATGGGAGGGAATTTGATCCACTATACCATACTGGTCAGACATGTTGGTATAGGGTTTCATTTCGAGTTATCCTTCTCTTGCACAGATGTTATGTGCATATTATATCACATAGTCGTCTTGTACGACATCCACAGGCAAGATAGGGAGTGGTGAATTGTATTCTTACTCCGTCACCACATGGAAAATACCTCATATATTGAGATCAAAATTATTATAAAAGAAGAAAACTACTTTAATTACCTCTTTCTTGCAAATAGCAAAATAAAATGAAAAGTTAATAGAAATTTTACTTTTCTAGAATTTCTAATGCGAGTGATAGTCTTGTATAGTCTTATATGAAAAAACAAAAATGTTTATAGTAATATAAGAGTTTTGGTGTGAATGTGAAAGAATAATCTTAAATTTTATTCAAGATTTTAATGTTTTATAATGAATCATTTCGCTGGTATATTATGTATTTAATAACGCCAATGCCATGGCATAATGAGAAAGAAATTTTGTTAGGTACTTTCAGTTTACAGTAAAGATGGAAATGTCAAACCAAAATAGTTCTGTAATACAATCAGTTAAAAAGAAATTGCATTTACTGAATTATAGTGATGCAGTATATTATTTTTTTTTTCTTTTAAAGAGAGCTCCCTGTGTTAAGGAAATAATTCTTGTATTGCGGGGCACTTTCCATACATAATTAATGGACACATTAAACGCAGACTCGGACCAACAATTTATGAATTGCGCAAAGTATTGTCCTGTGTAATCGAACTCATAATTCGTATGCTAGTGAATAGCATGGTAAGTCACTATTTTAACTACTTATATAATTAGATAATTATGTATAAAAAATCTCATCTACACTTGATAGAATAACTTCTATTGAGAGCTATTAAACAACATTAGATCTATGTAACCATAGATCTAATGTTGTTTAATAGCTCTAATAACGTTTGCCTTGTATCTTTAAGGTCACTAATAAGATTTTTGATCCATTCAAAATTTACTTTAGGCCGTATACAATAACCAACAAGAATGTTAAATGTTCAAAAAGTGAACGGTTATAGGCAGTTATTGATAATTATATACATTACACACATCCAGTGCAAATCCCAAAATAATATATGTGAAAACATAAACAGTAAACATATTCAAATACAAAAACATTTGGCAAAGTAGCTCTTTACACTGTTACAATAAATTATTTGTATATTTTTTTCTAAATTATTATTAATATATACAAAATCATTTCAAACATTAGACTAGTAAAATAAAATTTGAAATATCTTACGTTGCATATAATTACACTCATCCTTCGTGACTCCTTTAGTCCATGACGGAGGCGACTGATGACTATTTGGCAGTGGCGCAAACTCTGACACGCCAGGAACTGCAAAAGTTGATGTAGAACATTGAGATTCATCATCTAAATGTACTACTTTTACATTATCTTCGCTCATTGCTGATAAATTTTAAAACTTGGTCGTTTATAACCGATATGAAAAATTACACAAAATTGCGACTTAACGGAATGACAACATTATAAACGTAAATTATTTCCCGCGATTTTTTAAAACCATTAAATTGAACCCAATAATTTTAGGTCGATTGAAAATTATAATGGGATTGTAATTATACGCACTTTGTTCTGGCCACAATTCTGGTGAGGCACGATCTAGCTTCTCTGAGCTGAAAAGACTTTCTTCTAACGACTGCAATGGAATATCATCTGTAGTTTGTTCTGTAACAACGCTTCTTTTCATGTACATGTAATTCTCATAATAAAGGCATGTTTCTGTTAATAATTACGATAATACCAAATAAATAAATAAAATTGTCTCAAGCTATAAGAAATTGCTTAAAATAAGTATTTACCATCTTCAACAATGGATTTTTGTTTCGCGGCCATTTTCTCTTTTGACATAAGATTGACATTAGCAATAGACTTTTTGTTTATTTTTTAGACTGAAGCACAAGATCATAGATACACAGGAGTCCGAACGTAATGTTAATCCAAGGGTCTCAATTTAAGGGGGAGAACTTTTTGCCGGAAGAGCGCGCCACTTTACAAGATATACTCGTAGAGATGGCGGGTGATCTTTCTGAAAAAGATCGATTCTTGAATCGATTTGAGTTGTTGTCCAAAGAATCGATTCACAATAAAACAATAAAATTGAGGTCTGAAGGATCGATTCCCAATTAATCGATCTATTTTTGACGTGCTTGTGATTACCTTTTTTTTTAGAAAGTCAGAAGAGTAAATATGTGATGAGCTTTTTTTTTTAGAAAATCTGAAGGTGTTATTAGTCTTACTTAGTATCGAGTGACAGAAAAAAAAATCGAACGGCAATTCTCTGGGGTTAAGAATCGATTCACCAAATCGATTCAGTGCTTCGAGTCGATTTATAAAATCGATCTTATGGGCCTGAAAAATCGAGCCACAGAACATTCTAAAATATGTTCAGCACATTTTAAATTTAAAGATTTCATTCAAATTGGAAAGTATTCAGGTGAGTTAATCTCATCTATAGAATAACATTTAATTTTATCACCTAAAACAACTATTTATGATTTTATTCCTGACATAACCTAAAATTGTAATGATTATTTCCAGGACTATATTATACCAGGCGCATTTAAAAGAAAAGAAAGAAAGAAAGAACAATTTTACTTTGCAAGCTCACATTTTCCTACAGCAACAAATTCGTCTATATAATTAATAATATGCACATGTGTGAGGCCAAAATATGGTATCTGTCTCAGCTGTTGCTGAGGCAATATGATTACCCTAGCGCTGGTATTCTGACAGATCCATCAGTGAAGTCACTTATGCCAAATAAAGTGTTAACTGTATTAATAAAGGGTTATGCGTATATGATAATACATTATTTATTAGATATAAGATATACATATAGATTAATCATTATTGAAAACCGATAATTTAAGTAGATAATTTTAAAATAAATATTTGCAACATGTATTATGTATAAATAACAAGAACTGGTTTTAATATTAAATCTATATATTATGTGGGTAGATGCTATAACTTCACAGGGCGCTTCAGGAGTGGACGTGCAACACGTTGGTATTGGAACAGTGATGATAATATTTGTTATCTTTTTGTCTATCTATTATTATTTCTTTGAAATATCTTCGCCGTTTTTAGAGTACGCACAGGCGGTTTAAGATCGTTCCAGCAACGAGTTGCAGCGAATCTAAAGCTACCTTGGAATGCAGCTGTCTGATATTTCGAATTAACGAGTAAGTGTGACAAAGCCCTTGTACTATATTGATGGTATTCCCTTGACCATGAAAGGTTTTCATATAAATATATAGGTTTTTTATTTAAGATTATACCGAATAGCCGAATACCGAATGGTGCCTTCAGTATTTGCATGAACTAAAATGGAAGATATAAAGTCTAAACAAAGGCAAGAACGTGATTCAGCGCGTGATTCTAAACGAAAATAGAGTATATAACTCTGAAAATGTGCAAAATGATATTGTTACTATTCGTGAATGTGCAACTCAAAAAAAAAATACCAATTCTACATAATCAACAACAACAAGAATCCTTTAGAAATGGTGACAAAGGTATTGCTTTTTATACCGGACTTGAATCATATATCAATAACCTGTAAAAGAAGCCGTGTCTTAGGTCTGAGTGTTGAAGACCAGTTTTTTTTGGCATTAATGAAGTTGAGGAGAAATAAGGAAGGTTAGGTTAGGTTAGGGTATGCCGTTTTTTTATGCAAGTCCCTGTATTAGTGTTGCCCAAATGCAAGACCAAGACGAGACTTGGACCGGTCTTGGTCTTGCAACATCACACCTGGTCTCGTCTTGGTCTTGGTCTTGCGCACCCGAGTCTTAGTCTTGGTCTTGGTCTTGCGCACCCGAGTCTTGGTATTGCAGCAAGTCTCGCAAAATTTTGCAGTTAGAATAACGTAACAGTAATTTATCATGGCAATGAAAAATCCAACTAAATTAATCAAATATCCTATCCTATCTATCCATCTGCTAGCCTATAGTTCACTATTGAATACAATACTTACGACTGGAGAAAATTACTTTTCTATTCCCCTGGTGTTCCATTAGACAGCGTTACTACTCTTATGACAGGACTTTCGACCCTATTTTCTTAAGACGTCACCACACGAGGCAGTTGATACAATAAATTTTATGTCATTTTATAATCAATGCGATATTTTACAATTAATGCGATTGTTTATATTCCGATTGTATATATATGGTTAAGTGGTATGTATCTATTGTATTTCCAGTTTAGTTACTGATACTCTGGATACTTGAAAAAACCTGTTGCTCTATTGTCTATATAAATACTTTGGCCGCTGGATCCATGTAGCTCTTAATATACTATTTATTCAAGAACATATAAAACTGATTTAAAATTTTATGGTTTTAATACTTGTAAAATGTATGATATTCGTCGTCATCATCACAGCTCATAAAAGTGCCACTGCTGGGCTTAAGCTTCCTTCCAGTAAGAGGAAAATTGATCTACTATACCACGCTGGTCAGACATGTTGGTACAGGGTTTTCTTTCTAGTTTCACTTCTCTTGCACATATGTTATATACACAGGGTGTATCAGGTTATGGGACAACTGTTCATATATGTTGTAGTTCAACAGTCATAGATCATAATTAGAATGTATATTACACAAAAATAATATAACGTAAAAGTTATAGTGATTACAAAAATGTGTGTCTAAGAGTTTATGCCTTAAATTTTATGCATTATGTAGGTATGTACAGACAGGATATATGTAAGCATGTAAAATAATTTTGACAGTATAAATAGGTATTAGATTTGCGCGAACCTTTCAATGGTTACGTAGGTACAAAGGCGACTCATCAACGGTCATCGGCCGATCAGCTGATTTATGTTCAAGCGAAGTTTGTCTTGCTTATGCAAACGTAATCATTGATTTATTCAAATTCTAATGAACATTTAACAAAATACGAATATGTTGTAGATTAAGTATCATTCCTTTATACATTTTAATCAATTTACACGAAAAAACGATGACAAAATTGAGAACTTACATGTCTCTCAATTCATTAACGAATCGATATTTTTATTTCAATTTTTTTCATGGGTTCCTAACACCATTGCCCGATCCGATTTGATACGACATCCACGGGTAAGAGAGTGGTGAATTATATTCGTACTCTGTCTTTTTTTTTTGTGTGTGTGTGTGTAGCTGTTGGTCGCAGATGACCTTGACAGCTTAACGCGGTCAATGGGTGAGCGCTGATGGCTCTCAACCCGGTAAGTAAGTTAAGCGAACATCGCCCGAGGGCTCCCTCCTGTGGGGAACGGACCTCGGCTCGGGACGTCGCTGAGGGCAAAGTGGGCGTGGCCAAGTTTAGGTTAATGACTTTTACGTGGCGCAGTTTTCTACCTCGACGGCGAGGCCGATACCGCGGAGTTTTATCTGTTATCGCTGCGCAAACTGTGTAGGTCCTTTCTTGGGCGATCATAATAGCGTCATCTTCTTCTTCATGAAGATGACGAGGATGTCGGACCGCGAATATTTTTGAGGGGACGTCGTTTACCGCCCCAACCACTAGTGGATTGGGGTGAGTCGTGGCAGAGGCAAAATAGCGCTGGGAGCAACGCTTCATGTACTGCCTGATGTTGATCGTACTCTGTCCCTACATGGACATTTATATAGATTAATTGTAGGCATATTTCTATGTCCAACAGTGAACGTCGTTGGGCTAATGAATAAACGGATATATAAATATGTATAATGGGCAAGAGCACTCTCGTTATTACGGTATTTTTGTCCTTAAGCCTTTCCGAAGAGTAATTCTGAAAAGCCAACACCAACATTGGGAATCGATTGGCCAATAGATAGATATCTCAGGACTGATTTGACTTGCCGTGTAGTGACGGAGTAAGAATATAATTCATCACCCCCTATTTTACCCGTGACTGCGAACCCACGACTAAGGGCTATAATATATAACATCGGTGCAAGAGAAGGAAAACTTGACATGTATGACCTGTAACAACACGGCCGATCACCGTGGCGATTCCCCTCCGGCCACGGCCGATTCTCCTCCTGTTATGTAGAAGACACGAGCTCAACCGTATATAAGCTGAAATGGTGATTTGAATTAAATGCAAGACCGCGAGACTCTTGCAGGCCCAGTCTTGGTCTTGCTCAAGTCTTGCAGGGCCAGTCTTGGTCTTGGTCTTGCAAAAATTAAGCGGTCTTGGTCTTGGTCTCGGTCTCGCATTTCTCGCAAGACCAAGACCAAGACCGCAAGACTTTTTTGGGAAACACTACCCTGTATTGTATCAAATATATTTATTACATGGATTAACTTTATGCAGCAAATGTGGTCAATGTTGAATATATGGCCTGACAGGGAATATCATCGTAGATTGTAAGGAAATACCTATACAACAACCTGTTAATCCAGCTGCACAAAGAACCACATGAAGTTCATCCAAGAACCGTTCTACTGTTAAATATGAAGTAGAAACATCACCAAGTGGCCTTATATCATATTGTCTTGATGCATATGCAGGCAGTACCAGTGATAGGCAAATTGTAGAAAGAAGTGAAATTTATCAAAAATGTGAAAGAGGAGTATGTTAAAGTATTATGGCTGACCAAGTGTTTAACGTGCAAGACTTATTTACTCAAAGGTGTTGTTGCTGTAAATATACCTTCATTTTTTAAGGAAAAAAGTCAGTTGCCTGGTATAACCGTTGTAGCAGATCGGAAACTTTCTTCAAAGAGAATACACATTGAACGTATTAAAGGTTTAACTAAAACCTATTGTATATTGCACAATCCTGTGAATATTAATTATGTTCCCCTCATGTCAAAATATATTTTGTATGTGTTATGATATGTAATTTCTGTGAAAACATTGTTAAAAGTACAGCATAACTTCTTCCACTCTCTATTTTTTAACTTTAATGAAGTTTTCATTTACTACTTTAGTATTTTTATTTAAAACAATTTTTATACAAAGTAAATAAACTCCATTTTAGCCTTTATAAACGTATCATTCCGGGGTACATCAATTATGGTCCATTCTACAAATGTGTAAATTAATACACTAGCCTTAGAATAATAACGTATAGAAGGATAGTGTTGGTACTTCGAACGATCGAAATATGAATCTAAAAATACTACATGCGCGCAGACGATTACTCACGTATACACGCACACCACTATACAAATTATGAAATCAAATTTTGTTTTTATTAACATAAATCGTCGAAATACTTTTAAAAGTAATGTTAAAAACCTCTCGACGATGTCGAGTGGTACGTTGGTAGAATGGTGACGGTGGTACCAAGTCAAACAGTTCTTCTACGGTAATATAATCTACCAGTAATCCAATTTCATACAAACGACGAAACGCGAGCTATACCTAAGCGCCTCGATCTCGGCATGCGCTCGGCATGTAGACAGTCGCGACTGTGCTGCAGTGACGAACGAACGGTGTATTGTTTTTTTAACAATAACTGCGCGAATTTTTCACTAAAATACATAATTATACACATATTTAATATGACAAGTAAGGTATATTGTGCTGTTTTTGGTTGCATGAATTCGTCAATAACGAATCCAGAGATAACTTTTTTTAGATTACCTGGAAACTCTGAAAGGTAAGATTATAAAATAATTTTACTTAGGTAGGTAGGTACATAATGTGGGTCGTTTTAATTTCCTTTTATCTCCCGAAAAAAGTTGTCTGGATTAATAAATAAAGTGAATGAAGTGATTGACACGAGTGAAATAGGTAGTTATAGGCGGTTCATGAATCATGTTACGGTACGCTTGTATTAAAACTCATAATGTGTTTTGTTTTGTTAGTTTATATAATTCAAAGTAAAGACGTGGTATTTTATTATTAATAATATATGTTTATTGTACTATGTGTATGAATAGTACTAGAAAAAATAATTTCACCGTCTGTCTGTCACTAGATAATTTAAATTTATAGACCGATTTGTTATTTAAACATAAACAGTTTTTTTTTTTTAATTAAAACTACCAATCAGAAATCAACACGCATTCTTATTGAACACTTCCTATTCAATTCACAAAGTATTTTATTTGTTTATATAAGAAAAGTATATACAAAACTAAATGGAAACACAAAGTAGGCAAATGTAATTAAAATGCTGGAGGCGGGCAGCCCTATCACATGTTTACGTTTAGGCATTTAATTCAAGGTTACAGCCGAGATACATTACTGGATGATTATATTACCGTGGTTCTTCGGAGCACTCCCCGTGAAAAAGTCGGGAGAGTACACAGAGTGACCCAAAGTCTCTCCACTGCTCCAGCGACTCCAATCTGTCCGTAAGATTGGGATCCCCAACGATTCGAACAGCCCGTCTTTGCAGGGAGTCAAGTTGGACTAGCTGATATTTGGGCACACCTGCCCAGAGATGTGAGCAGTACTCTATATGAGGACGGACTTGTGCTTTATATAGCACAAGACGCTGTCTCGGTGTGAAGTACCACCTGGCTCTGTTCAGGACGACCAATTTTTTGCTTGCCAATTTGGCTTTGCTCTCCAAATGACTCCCGAATTGGACTTTGCTCCATATTTCGACGCCGAGGATCCAATAATCTCAGACATTGGAAGAGTTACTCCTTGGAACTGAGGCGCCATGACAAACGGGTCCTTTTTTGCAGTGAACGCGCAAACTTGTGTCTTTGTGGAATTGAACTGGACTAAGTTCTGTTCACCCCATTCCGAGGCCCGCCCCAGAGAGCGCTCGACTTCAGACACAAGTTGAACCCTTCTTTCCTGTGTATTTAACCGAAAATTATAGCTTAAAAAACTAAAAAACACGCTTACAAGCTGACAGTCCGAATCATAGTCGTTTCAAATGTCGCGCATGCGTAGTTCGCCCATTAGCTGTATCTCTCTTGCTCTTTTGCAAAGGATATGATTAAAAATTTTTACATCCTGGCGAATCTTATCAGAATATTCGGCTGTTTTGATCAAATTACGGCATTGTCATGGGCCTTCGACGAGTGTGTAAAATTTAAATAAAATCTGTTTGTTCAAAGTGAGGCAAAATGACGTTCAAAGATTCCGTTACATACATAGATATATATGTACATACATGCGAAACTAATAAAAACGTGTTAAAAAGTTGTATATTTTTGGACATAACGTCTTAGACAATTGCTGCACAAAATATTCACTTTTTGTTGATTTTTTTTTTTTGTGATTGAGTGAATGTTACCGTAACAAAAATATTAAATGATAGAAAATTGACCTTCCTAACATTGGGTCATTTCAAAATACCTACAATATCAAAGTCTAAGTTAAGTTTTCAAATCAGAACTTTCATCCAATGCACTTTACAATAAATATTCAATTCGATCAAATACACATGCATACTTAAATCGATTTATCGTGAGTATCGAGTAATGAGTCGTATGGTTAATCACTAGTTACGCCGCTAAGACAAATGTCAAAAGTAGTCAAAACGGGCCTTTTATTTTGTGATAACTATAGATATATATACCGGTCCGGTGGTAGTATATTTTTTTTGGAAATTGTAAACCTGAC
This sequence comes from Lymantria dispar, assembly GCA_032191425.1. Lineage (NCBI taxonomy): Eukaryota > Metazoa > Arthropoda > Insecta > Lepidoptera > Erebidae > Lymantria > Lymantria dispar. The sequence goes on along the minus strand of CM063454.1, from coordinate 22,012,328 downwards.
AATATGTAAGTTTGTGCCCTCTCGGGGTTTATGCATAATAAATAATTAAATATCTATACTTCGTGGGTCCGTACTAAACTCTAGCGCTGCTGTGGCAGAAAAGATAACTAAGATCTGGGTTTAATATTGTTACCATGAATACTATAGATAAGCCTATACCGTTCGGACTTCTGTGGACTGAAGCATGGCAAATGCTAGTTTATTAATTTCATAAGCCTGGTAACAAAATGTGCCCTTTTATGCGTCCCTTAAAGTTATATAACTTTTAAACACACTATATTTATTTATCTATATACAGCATGTATTTTATGGGACTAATCCCACCACACATTCCCACCAATGTAACTCCTGTAAGCCAGGATCCACAATGGTCTCCATAAATGACACCGAGGTTTAACCCTCAGGCAGTCCCGGGATATGATTTTAATTGATTAGATTGTCTTGGGACCCGCAACAAATTTAATTAGAAAAGATTAAAGAGGAGGAGTTGGAAAGAGAGATTCCATGTATTTACAGAATAATTTTAAAGCTACTCATACAATAGTAATCATCATCATCTCAGTTCAGTGTTGAGCTCTGACCTCCACAATCTTCACCCCGCTAATCAGACGTAATAGCATAGGGTTTTACTTCGAGTTTAGTCACCAAATGCAAAATAATAATAATAAAATTGAATTTTAAAAGTGCCGCGGTTGTATAGTTCTACTATATATTCCTAAGTGATTTTCTGAAAATAAAATATTAATATACTCATGATTGTCTGATTTCAATTAAACAATAATTACTAAAAACAATACAATAACTATTTGTATATTAACCTAATACATTTTATTTACTTACAATTTGTTTTAATAAATTGTGTCTCTTATCCTTGGGTGTCATAAATGACCATTAAGAGCATAGCCGGATTTAGAAAAGAGCAACCGACGCTACAGACCCGCGGCCTCCACCAACGCGACTTTAAAAATCAATCAAATTCGGACGAGTAAAAACCCCAAAAAAACTCGAAAACCCCAAAGTCTCCACATTAGAATTTTAGAAACTTCAGAAATAATTCAAATTCAGACTATTTCTAGTAAACACTATGGAAAAATCAATATCCGAAACTATTTTACTACCAAATTTTCGACGATCAATATTTCAAAACTACATTCTCAAACCTTGAAAGCGTATTGATGGCTTTGATATACCAAACTGGACGGGAGAGCGCTCATTTTCAAAAATAAGATTAAAAACATAGGCTTTTAACCAAGGTGGTACAAACTCGTCTATCAATCTTTCTTATCTTTCTTTTCGGAGCGTTGAAAGTAATTTACTTCGGTAACTGGATTGTCTGCGAAATCACCGACGATTTTTTGAGGCAAAAGTTCGGAAGGTTCCGTTGGTTAACGCTAAATTTGTAATTCCAGATTTTATTTGAAAAATAATTTGGGGCCTGGAAGCCTCCACCCTTTTGTTGTCTCCAAACCTCTAGACCTCTAAATCTGATATTAGCTGAAAAGTATGATACGAAGCTAAGATAATATTGATGGAAGATAAGGAGAACTCGACATAAAATTATTTGTCTACGCGTTTGACCATCGTGGTATATGGTCAATTTCTATCTCATTGTGGAGGAGGCCTGAGCCCGACAATGGAACTTTTGTGGGCAGAGATGATGATGATAAGGACGATAAATTGTATAAATCAAATTTTAATTTTTGTGTTTAGCACAAATGGTTAACACAAAACACAATTTGCGTCATAGCACTCGTCAATTTGTATTGGATTATGAGTATCGCCTCTATCCGGCGATAGGGGGCAATCTTAAAATCCCTACAGTGTCTCTATAGCGTTACGAATACACATCCACAGACATAAAGTTCACATCTCGATATATCGTAATATCATATATACAGAATGTATCAGGTTATGGGACAACTGTTCGAGTATGTTGTAGTTTAACCGTCATAGATGGTAATTAGAATGTACATTACACAAAAAACAATATAACATAAAAATTATAGTGATTTCAAAAAATGTGTCTAAGAGTCCTATGCCTTAAATGTTACGTATTATGTAGGCATGTACAGACAGAATACATGTAGGCATGTAAAGCTTCGACAGTATAATTTCATTCATTATACCTAAATTTGCGCCAACGCTTCAATGACATGTAGGTACAAAGGCAAGCGGTCAACGGTCACAGGCCGATCAGCTGTTTTAAAGCAAATTTGTCTTGCTTATGTGAACGTAATCATTGATTTACTCAATTTCTAATGAATATTTAACAAAGTATGAATATGTTGCGTATTAAGTATCATTGACTTTATACATTTCAATCAGATTTACACGAAAAAGCGATGACAAAATTGAAAACTTTACATGTCTCTAATTTCTTAACGAATCGATATTTTTCGTTCAAATTTTTTTATGGGTTCCTACCACCATTGCCTAGCTCCCTTTTGACCAGTTGCCCCATAACCTGATACATCCTGTATATACATATACAACATGTAACATAATTAACGCACACCCTCAAACACCCCAATTAGAATATAATAATATAAACGCAATGCATACACCAAATATTATTTATATGTACGTTAACATTGTTTATTTGTGAAATTAGTTATTCCCATTTCGTGGAAATAAAATGGTCACCGACTGACCAACTCCGAGTGGCGCCTGACAATAATTACCTACTTGGTAATAATAGGTACACGAAATAACTACATTATGCTTTATGATAGTAAATATTTACGATTCTTTTTTCCATCACACTTTTCAGGCTTTGGATTGTCGACATTGAATAATTTTGTTCAATGTGAAGCCAATATTTCGTAATTACTGATTTGTTAAACTAAAAAATTTGTAAATAAGAATGATTAAACTGCTGATAAAGTGTGATTTTATTAGACGCCAAAATACCTACGACAAAGTTAAACAAAGTCGGCGTAAAAGGTGTGAATCAAAATATTAACAATAATTTAAAGATCATAAACAAACTTACAGTTTAATTTGCACTCACACGGCGTTGTCGTTTTAAAACATTTTCAAAATGTCCACCGCCTTGTTCAATGCACTTTAATGACCGTTTTCGTAATTGTTGTTTTATTTTAGACTAGCAACCCGCCCTCGCTTCGCTTCGGTTATAGGTTATAGTAGTTTTACCCGCGTAGTTCCCGTTCCCGTGGGAATACCGGGATAAAATATAGCCTAGTTTACGCCCTGATATTATAGCTTTCCATTGGTGAAAGAATTTTTGAAATCGGTCCAGCCATTTTGAAGATTACCCGGAACAAACAGACAGACAAAAATTTTTCAATTGCTATTTTAGGCATAGGTGTCGTGCAAATAACCGTGTGAGCATGAAAAAAGCCTATTATTTTGACATTACAAACAGACACTCTAATTTTATTTATTGGTATAGATAATACTGCAGTGTCACTTTTCACTTTTTCAAAGGCGGTTATTATCTTATTTTTTAGTTCCTCGGCACTTGTTGTCTCTGTGATATAAACTAGCGATTTAATTCGCCCCCACAAAAAAAAGTCGAGTGGCGTCAAATCCGCTGATCTAGGCGGTCACTGGACAGGCCCTCCGCGACCGGTCCAGCGTTCTCCGTACTCGGCATGAAGATGCTGGCGAACACTCCAGGTGAAATGCGCCGGGGCACCATCGTGTTGGTAAAATAACTCTTGTAAATTAACAAGAGGTATGTTCTCTAATAGAGAAGGTAAAGTTTCTCGCAAAAACAGTGAATATGATTCTCCTGTTAGACGTTGTAAAAATACGGGTCCCAGTATGTGTGTACCGATCATACCCGCCCAGACATTGATTGAAAATCGATGTTGGAAGGAGTCTACTCTGCATGCGTGTGGATTTTCATGCATCCATAAATGCGTGTTATGTTGATTATACATTCCCACACGAGTGAATGTACTTTCGTCAGTCCAAATATTTCTTATTAAAATTGAAATTTCTTTAATTGAATGATAAAATTTGCTTACTAATTTAATATTTCATTTTAAAAGTCTTAATACACTGATTTACGTTCCATTTTCGTTTCTATGAACTGTTTAGCTAGCTGTTTAGGATGACTGTAATTTACTTAGTTCTAACTAAATTTGAGAAAAAAAAATTAACTACATAAAAAACAATCAAAATCGATCCAGATACCGATTCTGAACAAATTACTTTCAGTGCGTGCGTTAATTATGTTACATGTTGTATATTATTTTCAGAAATATTAATATGTGGGACAAGGAGCATAACGTTCGGCAATACGAGTCATGTTGCTACATAATATTTCTGCATCTTTTTGTGTGGCAAAGTATGAAAATTATGGTAGAAATTTTAAGGCGTCTATGTCAACATTGTGCAGTTTTTTTTAATTCTTTCTTCCGGTTGCCAACAAAAGGCAAGGTGGGTTTATAGTAAAGACCACATGGTTTTTGGTGATTTATAATAAAATAAATATTAAAAGTGAAGTATTTATTGTTTAAATTGTAGCTCAGGGTAAGAGGTTTTGGGTTTATATCGATACCACGCGTAACAAACAAAATAACCTAATGAAATGTCACTATATCATGAGGCGTATATGGTTGTCTTCGACGTTTTGGATGTGCTATTGTAATTATTAAAAAATCGATACATCTCACTTGAAACTGTATTCTAAAGTGCATAAGTGATAAAGAGGAAAATCAAAACCAGTGACTAGATTGTAACCAGTGTCAACTAAAATAACCTCACTTTTCTAGAGCAACTCCACAGTAATTTACTTATGAGAAAGTATAGTTGCAGCTAAAGAGAAACATAAATTTTATGTCTTTATTCATTATTTGATGCCTACAAACAAATAATGTTTTTAATTGTAACTAACAGTAACTGAAATAAACATAATGCCTGTATGCATACCATTCTTGCTATATTTCATTATGAATTATTAAATGTGTGTGTTTTCAGATGGGTTCCGTCACACTTAAGGACGTCGAACAAGACAAAGTTGTCAAAACTGTCGCTGCTCATTTGAAAAAGTAATTAAACATTTCTTTCTTACTTTTATCTTATGTTTCTTAGTGTTAAAATATAATTGTATGCTATTTAAAATATAAAAATAGGTATTTCGTTTCACCATTGCTATCCTGATATATTTTTCCGGCTTCATTCACATTCATCAAGACCTTTATCCATTGCCGTTGGAATAATGTTAATCTGATCTTTTCTCAGCACAATTGGAACTGAATGTTTGAAATGGATTTAACCTTCAACTGCCCCACTTATATTTGCTTTATTTACCTTAATCATCATTCTTCACATTTCCAAGTATTCAAACTCTTATTTTCCCCAGAAGTCCATCCAAACACTACTTCCTAATTTTCATTTCAAAGATGCGTTAAACATATTTGATACACCTCTCCGTCTGTAGTATTTATTCTATCTTCACACTTTTGTCACACCAAACTTTTACTATTATACTTAAGGATTGGTGTTAAAATTATTTTATTTGTAGCCAAGCATGCATTTTGTAAATATCTAGTAGTTCATAAAGTTCTAATAGTTACCAAACAAGAGAAAGACTTGATACTGCTGTGCTGCAGTATAGTAATAAAATCTATGAACTATCTGTTATCGAATGTAGTCCTGAACACTTTGTAAAGTTTATTAATTTTTCTACATTGGTGGGCAGTAGTTTTTCCATGATGCGGTTTAGAAATAGAGCATTAAATTAAATGTTATTACACTCTTATAGCAAGGGTATGAATAGCTTGACCAGTTATAGATTAGTTGAAGAATACAATGGTCTTTCTCTTGTAATCCTTTCTCTTAAATTATAACTATGCACTTCAGTAAGTGCATAGTTATAATTTAAGACGACTTCGCAAAATTATAATTAATGGACTCAAATTATAACCAAGCTTACAATACTCATTTTAGATCATGCACAGAATTGTCCTGTATGGTAATTAAACCCTCACTATGTTTCTTTCTTCATATCACAATATTATCTGTATATTCAACTGTTACATAGCTAGCATACTTTTCCATCCAAGCTTATCTTATAACTTCCAATCAGGTAGAATGTTGTTAAGGAATCATTTCATTCAGTTGACTACATAAAATATATATGCCTTAATCGTCTCTTATGACAACTGCAGAGCAAACAAGATGTGGTAATCTATACCCGTGTGTTCCTTTACATATAGTAGCAAAATTTTTGTTCTTTCATGTAGAGATAGTGGACACAATGGTAGTAGTATATTTGAATTGCTGTGTGGTAGCATCTATGAGTAGTACCAACCTATCCTTATGTTGCTTATGGATGCTATAAAAGACAACTAAGAGTTTTACATTGGCCTGAGTCGACTCCATCTGACTTCATCTAATCAAGAATTATATTTCCAACTAGCAACTCGCCCTTGCTTCACTTAGGTTTCAGTCACCGTATATTACATATTTCCCGCTCTCGTGGGAATACCAGGATAAAATATAGCCTATGTTACTCACTGATATTATACCTTTCCATCAGTGGAAAAAATTTTGAAATAGATCCAGTAGTTTTGGAGCCTATTCAATACAAACAAACAAATCTTTCCTTTTTATAATATTAGTATAGATGAAGAGTCAAAGATATTGTCAAACTTAGAAAATAATGCAAAAGATTTGACATGTAGCATATATGCAATACCATATAATCATGATCATCATTTCAGCTTATCGCCGTCCATTGCTGGACGTAGGCCTCCCTCATATTACGCCACGAAGTGTGGTCCTGTACCACCTGCATCCAACAACACCCAGCAACTTTCACCAAGTTGTCATCCACCATAATTGGGATAGGAATAGGAAAATTATGTATATGATAAGAAATAATACAAGTATTCTATAATTAATTACATTTTATTTGCATTAATTTTCAGAACTGGCAAGATCAAGGTGCCTGAACACATGGACTTGGTGAAGACTGGTCGCTTCAAAGAGCTGGCTCCCTACGATCCGGACTGGTTCTATGTACGATGTGCTGCTATCCTTCGTCACGTCTATATCAGGTCACCTGTTGGAGTTAAAACCGTTACCAAAATTTTTGGTGGACGTAAACGTAATGGAGTCACTCCCTCACATTTCTGCAGGTAAAATTAAAAAACTTTACATTTTTATATAGCTTCCATTCAAAACGAAACTAAGGTATCGAAATATTTGTATACTGAAGATTGCATGTATGCAGTCAAGCTTTCGAATTACTAATTTGATCTCAAATTTTATTAAGTAATCGGAACCTAATCTTAAAGTGATATAGCTCTTTTATACTCTGATAAAAATGTCAATCTCATGAGCAGGGAGAAAAACACAAAGAGCCTCAAATTTAATTAAAAAAACAACCATAAATTGGCACCATAAATCATTTATTTTATCAAGAAGATAAGCATGTGTATCATTTAAACTTAATAACTTGGGTTCATGCTGAACATCATTTCAGCTCATACATTCCACTGCTGGCTCGAACCTCCTCCACGATATTAGGGAATTAGACCTACTATACGATGCTGGACAGACGGTTTGGTGTAGGGTATTCCTTTGAGTTTTTCTTCTCTTGCATAGATGTTATATGCATATTATATCCCACAGTCGTCTTTTACGACACCCATGGGCAGGATAGAGGGTGCTGAATTGTATTATTACTTTGTCACCACATGGAAAAACATGGTGAAAATGTTATGCAAATATTAGTTGTTAGTGTACAATGGAATTGCAACCTCTTTAACACTTCTAAGTTTGGAATATTTCACCAGACCTTTTGTGGTGTGTTCTTCACTTATCACACATTCAGAGAAAGAGGACTTGCTGCTGAATGTCTATTAGGGATAGGTAAATGCTGATGCGTCCATGTGGTGACAGAGTGTAAGAATAAAATTCTCTTCTTATCTCGTAAAAGACGGCTAAGGGATATATATAATATGCATATAACAAGAAATCTCTAAACCAAAACGTCTGATCAGTATGATATAGTAGTCCAATTACTCTCCTATTGCGAAGGAGGCTTGAATCTAGGGCCTAGTAGTGGGATCAGGGAAGATACACATTGAATTAAATTCACATATAAATGAAAAGTTCTAGGTATTTTAGAAAGTTCTTGTGAGTTTGAAGAATATGCATCATTATAATCTACCTTAATGGGCTATATTCCACTAATATTTTTAAACAAAAAGTGAGAATCTATGTATGTTTGTTCCTGTGTTATTATATTAATGAAATTGCCACCAAAATCACTTATTTTTGTGTAATGTTTGTTAGATTATAATTGTAAAGCTCTTAGGGGTTGAAATAGACTAAAAACTTCATACATCTTTTCTGTAGTTGCCAGCCATACAAAGCTCACCTAGTTAATTAAAAGTAAAAAAATAATTCAGATCAGTTTCATCTTTGTCATGTTTATGAAGTGGTATACCTAATGAGAGTAGTTGTTTTAAGTGTTGAACCAATCATGAAATTTGCAAGTATCTTTCATCCAGGTGGGCCTGCAGTTTTTGAGGGTTAATAAAATAACTATTAAAAATGGTTATCTGGCATAACTTGTAAAGGTAGATGTAGACAAACTTAGTGATAAGAATTGAAATTTTTAAGGAACATACACTACATTTTCCTTGTGGTGACAGAACAAGAATACGATTGCCTATGGATGTCCACTAAGGGATATAATATACATATAAAATCCATGCAAGAGAAGGAAAACTTGAAATAAAACTGTATGCCAACACATTTAATTAGCTTGGCATAGTAGATCGATTGCCCACCTATTGTGGAGGAGGCACGAGCCCATCAGTGGGACGTATATGAGCTGAGATGGTGATCTATTTAAGAGAAGGCAAACTCTAAATAAAACCCTATATCAACTTATTTAATTACTCAGGTATAGTAGGTCAATTTCTCGCCTCACTGTGGAAGAGGCCCAAGCCCAGCAGTGAGACATACTTATGAGCTATTCTTGCTTTACATTGGTATTGAAAATCCTAATAATATCTTTCTTGTTTTAAGATCATCAGGCAGCATTGCCCGCAAAGCTTTACAGGCCCTCGAGGCCTTGAAGCTGGTTGAGAAGACACAAGACGGTGGACGCATTCTCACAGTTCAGGGCAGGCGTGATCTCGACAGAATTGCTGCTCAAGTTCGCCTAAAGGCCAAGCAAGCCGCTAAGCAAGCAGTCATCGTTCTCTAATTTTATGAGTAATACATTATAAAACATATATCAAGGATTTTAATTGTTTTCCTCTCTATCTTGTTGTTGAAAATTTTTCATAGTCTACATAGAGCAGTGTTTCATATAAAGAGGGCGTTTCCAGTAAGAAACATTGCTAGGATGCTACAAGGTCCTGCCAGTTAGGTGCAGACGAGGCTGGCTACTAAAGGCGCATCCAGCCATGTTTACTGTATCCAGTATATACCTACTGTGGTCTGATAGCGCGTCGACCGTGCCGGATGTTTGAATTAAGGGCTGCTTATTTTTTTCTGATTAAATTACGAATATGATAAATCTATACATATAAGTTAAGGAATACCCGAATCACATTTTACTATATGCATATGATGGATTATACGGGCTTTTTAGTAAAATTTAATTTTATTGTCTATTCCAGTAATTTTTTTCCGTGTGGTGACAATAACATTTATATTATTTTGACATTAATTATTATAAATGAAAACCCTTGAACCCATATCTATTGGATACGACTTTCAAAAGCCGACACACGGAGTATACTCCGTGAGCCGACAATTTGGCCAACGTGGATACTTATGGTAACTAGGGACACGAAAAAAGTATCGATACTTTTAGGTATCGAGTACTTTTCTTTCGATACCGATACTTTTACTCAATGAGTACTTTATGGCAGGTATCGTATCGAATAAATTGTAGAAATTATTCATGTTAACCCTTTCACGCACAAAACAATTACGCTAGTTTTTATTAATGTTAGTGGATTATGTAGTGTGTAAGGCGGAATTTTAAATATATATAGTATAAAAAAATAAGAAATTCTAGTAGATTTTGAAAAATTGCTTGCGACAAATGTGTCCCAATATGCGATAAGGGGTGGCATTTATCGATTGTAAGGTCTTTCCAGTTGAACGAAATTTGTATTTTCCTAATAATAAATAACTAATTTGTTTTAAAATAATAGGAATTTATTAATGAATTTTAAATATGAAAGTCGGCAAAACAATTTCTTGTTGCTGTGAAACATAAATTTACATTGCATATGTCACAAATATTGATTGTACGATTTTCAATTCCTAGCTTTGCACACTGCACACATCGTTTACGTGAAGACCCTTTTGTTATGACGTGAGAAGATAAAGCTTGTTTATGTCCTAAGTTTTGAGTCCTCTTCTTTGTCATAGATGTAGATGGCAGAGCATGCTTTCTAATTGAAAAGTTACCAATCATGGCTCTAGACACAACCTGCCGGTACTCAAGTGACGATAGCAAACTACCTTCAATGCGATGTTACGCATATAGTTTTTCATACATAATGTAAGCATTATTCATACCAATATCCAAAAGATCGAAGAAAAGTCTCAAATAATATTTAATTTTTGATTTTCTGTAAACTTCATATGTAACTTTTTTTTGGTCCATAAGATCCACCCCACCCATGTTTCTGTTATACTGATGAACAATATCAGGACACGTTACTTTCAAACTTTGCACTGATCCTGCTTGTCGGCGTGATACCAATTGAGTAGGTATTCGTGATAAGTAAGTGTACAGCCTTATCCATCCACTTGATAAAAGAAATTCCTTCGAAGCTAGTAGCATAGATATCGCCTCTCTTCATATCTTTGTCAACTGGTAAATTTTTTGGTATATGTGTTCGCTGTGTACGAACAGTGCCACATGATTTCAAATTATTCTTAGCGAGTTTATATTGAAGCATTGGAGAGTTGAAAAAGTTATCAAAATAAATTTCACATCCAAGGCCCACTAAAGATTTTGTCACATCTAGGACAACAGATTCTCCCAATCCTATTTCTGGTCCCGATTTCTTTTTTCCCGTATATAAATCGAATTAAAATAAATAACCAGTTCTAAAATCAGCACGGCACCACATTTTGAATCCTCTCTTCACTGGTTTATTTTGCATATATTTCATAATATTGTGTCCTTTAAATTTTACCATATGTTCATCCACTGATTGGGTTATAGTGTTATTCATTGCCGATTGGAAACTTGAATTGAAATGATTCATTACTAATCTAATTTTATATGCTCTATCGAAATCTGGCGATACCCGAGACGGTTGTGTTGCATTATCACAGAAGTGCAGGTTTCTTCTTATTTCCTCAAATCTTGATAGAGGCATAATTTTAGCTAAATAAGGCATGCCCATATCAGGTTCAGTTGACCAGTAGCTTCTTAGGGTAGGTAATACATGGTAACCCATGACATAGTTCATACCGATAAAAGCCCTAATTTCTTGCAGGTCTGTAGTGAACACTGCACCATTTTGATGAGCATATCGTAGGGACTCTGGTATTATTATTTACTCTATCAACTAATTAATGCTCGTAACTGTCTCAAAGATGTCAATTGGTTTTAGTGAGTCAGATTGCTGAGAGATATTTATCTTACCAAATTCATAATCAGTGGTAGAAAAATCATAAGGGCGATAAATACCCTTTTTTCACTGGAACTCAGGAATCGGTTCACATAATGGTGAACCAAGAGAGGTAGCCGATGAAGGACCTCCTGGACTTCGATCTTGTTCTTGAGATGACTTTGGTAGAGCGGGTGGTTCGATTATCACGACCGATACTCCATCTTGCATATCTTGTTGTAAAAATGATTGATCCTCGTTGTCCAAAGTGAGTCCATCTTCAGTGTCACTATTATCAGCCATGAGAAATTCCTCTACTTCGATTTCAGTCAAATGGAATATTCTATTTCCTTTACGGACCTAAAGCAATGAAAATATGTATAAATACCTGTATTTAAAATCATAAAACATACTACGTAATCTGTTTATCTTATAGACCCTTCACGCATATTGGGACACCCACGTCCCATACATAAATATGCTATTTTAGTAACTTCAAAATTACTTATTGCAATAACTTACAATATAATAATAATAATTACTCACCATTTCAATAAAATTTAACACAAAACAATTATGAAAGCAGCAAAAATGTATTATAACTTATCTGAAAAAAAAATCGTAAAAGCGCGCTAAATTACCCAATATTTTTTTTTTTTTTTGTGTGTGACTTAGTTGTTAGCCTCAGATGGCTGTGACAACTTTACCCGGACTGGTGGGTGAGCGCTGAAGGCTCTCAACTAGAGGTGTGTAGTTCCGGATCGTAATAGTTCCAGGAACTATGTCCACCGTCGGAACTATGTCGGTCCAATCCGCGGTGTGAAATTAAACAGTTCCACATGTCCGAGGAACTGTCATGTGCGCCGGAACGAATTGTCGAACATGTTACGAACCGACTACGGAGCCGACCGACTCCGTCCGAGTTATCACGAACCGACCAAGGACGAGTATAGTTGGAATGTTATGATACTTTTTATGTTATGCAATTATGATACACAATGCGAATATTACACTTTGCGTTAAAGACGACAATTGATTTATTCATATTTAATTTTAGTTTCTCGCTCGCTAATGACCTTGACTTCCGATAAGGGCTCCATTTCGTTTAATTAAATGTTTCGTTAATTTTCATTATTTTGAATTTTAATTTATGTGAACTTTTTATATGTACAGTATAATTTGATGACGGTTTTAGTTTTAAGAATGTATAATGCCTACTTATTGTTAGATTTTTTATTTCAATTAAATCGAAGAATAGTTTGGAACTATTTAATTATCTCCACTGACACTGCTTATACAATCAGTGGACATAATTAAACAATTCCTGGACATAATTTAACCGTTCCTAGAGATAATTAAATAGTTCCATAGAAGTCAAACATTTGAAGTAATCTGATCTGAACCTGTGGAACTAGATAGTTCAGCGAACATGATTCCCGGACATAGTTCCGATAGAGAAGTGAATCGTTCCATGTTCAATCCGCTCCAGGACATGGTTTGCGCATGTCTACTCTCAACCCGTAAATTACCCAATTTTTTTTTTTTTTTTTTTTTTTTGTGTGACTTAGTTGTTAGCCTCAGATGGCTGTGACAACTTTACCCGGACTGGTGGGTGAGCGCTGAGGGCTCTCAACCCGCTTAAAGTTAAGCGACCCATCCCGAGGGCACCCCCTGTGGGGTACGGACCTCGGCTCGGGCGGTCGCTGGCAAAGTGGGCACTCCCACGTTTATGATTTTAACGCGACACGTCTTCCTTCCCCGTCGGCGGGGGCGGTAACGTGGATATTTACTATTTGTCAAGGCCGCGCGGGCTGTGTATGCCTCAGTCTGGGCGAGCGTTATAGTGTCGTCGGGTTCGTCGAGTATTAGTCGCGGTTGTTTAATCGCGGACATTTTAGAGGGGATGTAAGAAGCCGCCCTTACCACTAATGGGTTCGGGTGTGTCGCGGCAGAGTCGAAGTAGCGGCGGGAGCACTGTTTCATGTATTGCCTGATGGTCGGCAAGCCAAGATCTATGTGAAGATCCACATTGCGCATGTACCACGGTGCTCCCGTCGCTCGGCGCATGAACCTATTCTGTAATGCCTGTAGCCGATAAATTACCCAAAAGTATTATAGACTTTTTATAGTTTTTTCTCCCGCCGAGCTGCCAACGTCAGAAAAATAACAAAATTCGTTCGGAAATAATCGTCATGTGTTGTGTGTAATCCTAAAAATTGCTTTGTTTAGGTATAAATACTAAATTAAATATTGGGGACATCGGTGTCCCATATACGTGAAAGGGTTAAACTGACCTTACGAGTTACGACTCATGTTTATGGTAACACCATCTAGTTCAAAAGTAATGAAGCTTATAAAACGTGGCTCGAAATTTTCACAGACGGTCAAATTTCTAAAAAAATAAAAGCTCGTTACGACATAGATTCTAAGAAAAGTACTCGGTACTCGATACTTTATTGATAGTCCAGTCAATTTAGGCCCAAAAACACCTTCGTGCTTGCAAAAGGTCAGTGTAGTCACGAATTTTTGATGTGTTGCTAGGACTCAAATGAACATAAAAATACACAATTTGCAACTTCCAAAGTGCTGTGCTAACGGTAGGGTGACCATAAAACCATAAAATTTTTGGTCATTTTTCAGATTTTGTTAAATATCTTAGTTAAGGAAGGGTCTGACATCTTTGGTTGTTATGAAATATTAGAAGTATACTAAATAAGCTACAATTTGAGAGTAAACCCATCTCTATACCGTCATTGGTTCTTGAGATACAGTTCTTCAAACATAGCCGACTTTTCAAAAAAGTGGATATTTTTCAAAATAGTCGCTTATTTTGTGTAATGTCTTCTATAATACGCATTTCACACCAAAACTTACTATAACAAAATTGTAGTACATTCAATCAGCTTTCATTTGAGATAAATTGGTACTTGTTGAACCAGCAGTTCTCTTAAAAACAGCAGATAATGAAAACCAGTTATACGTGGGTTTTGAGAGGCAATGTAAAAAACTGTTTTCACGTCTTTTTAAAGATGATGATGATGATGATCATAGTTTTGGCAAATAACATACAAATCTTCGAAAATATGCCGAAAAGTGGATATTTTTCATAACGGCCACAAATATTCCAATTTTTTTTCTAAATAAAATATGCAAAAAAAAAATGTGTACAAAAACGACAATTAAAAAAGAAAGAAACATAATCTGGGAGTACCTTCACGCGGTGAAGGCGGTAACAATATACTATTTATTAAATATTATATTGGCTAAAACTCCCAAAATAACAAATAATTTAACCATAGTGCTAAATTAACATGCCTTCGGGCTTATGTTGTAGTTGTCTATATTGATGTGGTGCATGTGTGGCTGTGTATCTGGTAACGCAGGGGAGCAGCCACCAAACGAGTGAATTGTATTGTAACAGTGTTTACCTAGAGCAGATTAAGAAAGTTGCAATTGGCAATGAGTACAACAAGAGACGCTTAATAGCTTTTCTTTGTGATGCCTTTCGGATGGAGGGAGTAGAAGTGGCTGTGGCCGAAGAAGATGTGGATCATGAGATCGTCATGACTGCGCTTTCAAAAAGAGCAGTAGCTGATCAGGTAGTCATTGTTGGAGAAGACGTTGACTTACTCGTTCTTCTTAACGGTTTATGCACCGAAGAGACAAACGTCTACCTTCAAAAGAGCGCAAAGGGCAAAACTGGTTGCTGTCACTACTCCTCAAAGTCCTACAACATCCAACAAGACCCCCAGTCATCACCAGGAACGGTACTGTTCGCCCACGCTTTTATCGGGTGCGACATTACTTCAGCACCGTTTGGCCAAGGAAAGACTAAACTCACCTCACTCCTCAGCAAGAGTAAACCAATTGCTGAGCAAGTGAAGGTCTTCCTTTGTCCAGACTCCACTCTAGAAGCCGTGAAAGAAGCAGGTATGGTATCAAGTGCTTTGTGGCTCTGAATAGCGGTGACATTGCGAGGGATAGTTTAGACTTTCTGCGATATAAGACGTTTGTTACGTCAAAAACCTTAAACCTCGCCCGTTTGCCACCGACGGAAGATGTCGTAGGCCATCATGCAGCAAGGTGCTACCTCCAAGTGCAGAAGTGGCGGGGAATCAACTTAAATCCAACTGATTGGGGTTGGAAGCTGTCTCCTCAGGGACTCGCTCCAATTCCCACCACTATGGATCCCGCACCTCTTACCCTTCTGCGAAAAACTACTTGCAAATGCAAGAAAGGGTGCTCTGGGAGCTGTTCGTGCAGAAAGGCGGGACGCTGCTGCTCAGTTCTTTGCCAGTCATGCGGTGGCAAATTTTGTGCTAACGTCCCAGATGTGGAGCTAAAATGCTCTGACGATGAAGTTGACCTGATAACAGACTGGGCACCTGTCCCAGCATCCATCGCATTGATTGGGATACCATTATCACTATCCGAGCCAAAGCCCGAGCCATCTAAAATAAAAAGAAAAGCTTAGTAGACACTCACGAAAGGAGCTTACGATATTATTAACTAAAACGCTACAATATGGATTTAATTATTACCATCATCAACATCGTCATCTTTAAAACACAGGTAGAATCGATTAACTTCTCTTTTGTTTTTTTTGAAGTCGGTTAGAATGACGTGAAAGCAGTTTATTTGTATTATCTCTCAAAGCCCATGTATGGGTGATTATTTGCCCTGGTTTTGGTTATCTGCTGTTTTTGAGGGAACTCCTGGTCCTACAGGTACCAATTCGATCTCAAATAAAAGCTAATTAAATGTTCTTCAATTTTATTTTAGTAAGTTTTGGTGTAAAATGCGTATTATAGAAGATATTACACAACATATGTGACTATTTTGAAAAATATCCACTTTTTTGAAAAAGTTGGCTACGTTTGAAGGACTGTATCTCAAGAACCAATAGCGGTATAGAAGTAGTTTAAGTCTCAAATTGTAGCTTATTTAGTGTACTTTAAATCTTTTATAGCAACCAAATATGTCAGACCCTTCCTCCACCAAGATATTCAATAAAATCTGAAAAATATCCAAAATTTTTATGGTCACCCTACCGTTAGCACAGCACTTTGGAAGTTGCAAATTGTGTATTTTTATGTTCATTTAGTTCTTAATAACATATCAAAAATTCGTGACTACACGACCTTTTGCAAGCACAAAAATGTATTTTGACTGGACTAATACAGTCTGTATATACACTTAATAATCTGTACAAATAAATAAAATTGAAGTGTCAGTTTGGAATGTCAAAATACTGGGCTTTTTTCATGCTCACACGGTTATTTGTGTCTGTTTGTTTGAGGTAATTTTCAAAACGGCGCAACCGATTTTGATAATATTTTACTACAAGGTAACTGTCTATATAAAGAGTAACTTAGGCTATATTTTATCTCGGTATTCACATGGGAACGGGAATTATGCAAGTAGGGCGACTGAAACCGAAACGAAGCGAGGATGGGTTACTAGTTCAGTATAAGATACTTTACTGTAAGCATTATAAGACATTACTGCATTTATAATGCATGTTACAAAAACTTTTAGTAGATCATGTCTATGCCATATTTATATTTTTCATAAAAAGGACTATGCAGCAAAGGTAAGTTGCAATAATAACGAAATTAAATGGATTCGTTTCTTTATTATGAAACCTAAAAATATTTAAAACAATTTATTAAATTGATGTAAAGTTTAAGAACAAAACTTGATCATTTTTATATAACTCATCATGACATAAGATTTCAATGCACAGTTAAGGTATTATTTTTTATTATTAAAATTAAATTAATATTTTCAGTAGGGGTTTCACCTTTTTTGATGGTATGATCAGCGTACATGCCGTCTGCTCCGTCCGGGGTGACGCGGCCCCATACTCCACCTTATTCCCTCTCTTTCGCCATTGGGCCGATCACCGTTATCGGGTTCCATGTCGATCGTGGCCAGCTCGGAGCGGTGAGAAGTGTGACAACCCTAAGTCTTAAAAAATCCGGCTAAAAATACCAATAAAGGCAAATTTAACACAAACACACACACACATTAAACAAATAGCATATAAATAATATGAATAAAAAATTAGGGTGCTTTGACCAGCGCCACCCCAGACTGAAATGCCATATTCAATAATCGACTGACAGAGGCAGTGATAGACCATTCGGATAATTGTGCCTGAAGTGTACGTTCCCAATTTTATAGCGACAAAGATTAGCTTTCGTACGCGACTACTGAGTTGGTGGACGTGAGCCTTGAAAGACAAGTTTTCGTCTATCACTATTCCCAGGTACTTGATGGAGTTAGTACGAATTAAGGACGTACATTTGCACTGGTTTGGAGGAGATCGCGAGGGGGTTGTGCAAGTGTGCAGTTTATAACAAACAAATTTTGGGGTGGTTTGGATACCGAAGTTTTACAGAAAGGTATGATCACAGATGCAAAGACAGTTCTGAAGTTCATATAATGCAAAGACAGTTCTGAAGTGTAGTAAATATGATATAATGGCGAAATACGTATACTTTCGTTTTCTTCCAAAATAACCAATACAAGTTTTGGTGGTCAGCGCTTAATCAATGGTTGGTTAACAAATGGACTTGACTTATTAATGGACTACTTTTGTGAATTGTTAAGCTAACAATGCATTCGACTGAAGAACTTTGTATCCATTGTTATGAATAAATTTTAGCAACAGTAGTAGATGATTGCCAATATAAAAAAGAAGAATAATAATGTGGCTCTCCATTACTCTTTTTCTCTATGAATTATTATAGGTATGGCCAATATTAAAAAAGTATCGATGCCGAGATCAATTTTAATATCGATTTATAATTATTATATTAACTAATGAATGTATTATAAAAACTGTAACAATAAAAATAAGAGAGGTACTTTCTTCATTATATTCTGCAATAAAATATAAAAGTAAAAGCTTCTTAAGAGAGTATTATTAACTGGAAGTGTGATATTTAGGTAATTTTAGGAATTTCGCGAAAGTTATCTTTCGTCAGTTCTCATCCTAATTGACTATTCCATATATATATGTGACTATGGTGTATTGGTGTTAAAACAAAAATCAAATATGAAAAATATATAGTGTCAGCCTATTTGCGGTAAAAAGCTAAATCCAATTATAAATAATGTATGTATACGATTGAAAATAGCATCTTAACAGTAATTAATGGTACGATTAAAACATCATATGACCCAGTGAGGTAGAGCCAGGAATGAAAAATAATGAGTATAGTTAAACGAATCAACGATGCAGCTACAATTCTTATTTAGCCAACTATAAGCACTCCAATATTGTAGTAGACTTGGATTCATTTCATGCTAACATAATATTCACTTATGCAGCACTCAACGCCAATGATGATGATCCAATCGAGCATCTAAAGTGCGCTTGCAAGGCAGTACATTAGAAATGTTTTGGAAGGAGTGGTAGGACCACAGCCGCGGGCCGGTCCGTCCGGGGCAGTACCATGCTCTCGCAGAAAATTGACGTCTGAGTAGTAGCAATTTGTTACTGCGCTTCGTTCGGTGAGTGAGAGAGCCGGAAGCCCAACTTTCTGAGGGTGATTGCGTGTGGAGGGTTTTGGTGGTGCCCTTGGTATCACCGAGCCTCAATGCACGCATTCACACTCCCTTCGCTTTCTTCGCGGTAGGCAACGGCCTTGTAAAGGTCCATGAGTGGCAGCAACACTTACCAGGTGTACTGTTTGCTCGTTTGCCACCGTTTGCAATAAAAAAAAAAATAAAGAATATTTCTTCGAAATTGCTTTTGGGCAGCATTCAACAGTACAGAATACCTATCATTTCTTCTGATATCCCATGGTGCTGATAGGTAATTTTACAGATTATATCAATAAGAGAGATACGAGCGATCGTTACGATAGTAATACAGCCATATCCAGTTTTTACGAATCATAAGACATGTTTCAACTCTCAATACAAGCTTTTATGAAATCATTTCATTTAAATGATAGAAGTTATGCGCTGTTATACAGGTTGCAGCGTGAGACTTTCGTCAAATCTAGTAGAGAGTTTGTTATGGTTCTAGTCTAGGAAACTTAATTTTTTTTTATCGCAAACGTAGTTATATGAAAATTAAGATATACTTTTTCCACAGCAAGGCTAAAATATTCAACCTATTGATATAATGCTAGTAGTAGTCTATAGGTAAGGGTTCTCTTGTAATGTGTCGTCGCGACGTCAATTTGTGCATATTTTGAGGATCAATTCTCTGTGAAATCAGATTACAGGATGAATTAAATAATTTCTAAAAAAATTAACGAGTTCAAATAAAAAATTGTGATTACAAAATATTTTCTTTATTCCAATTAAATTTTGACACAAATATACACTATAATAATGATAATACAATGAAAGTGTGTTTATGTGTTTTTGTATCATAAAAGAATTTTAACATTCAAAGAGTTTATGCGTATATAATTTACCAGATTTATTGAATTATTTAGTTGATCAGTAAATATATATATGTATATATATATATATATAGATGTTTCAATATTATTCACATAATACTGAGGTATCGATGTTTTAAATAATGTAATATCGATGTGTTATCGTAATCATCGAATCAATATGACATCCTTTAATATACATCCCTATGTTATTCTTCTCTTTGGCTACGACCGTGAATTTGTGATTTTGTCGCAGTTAGTTTTATTGATGTATTCGAATTGACTAGATGTGTTTGGAAATGCAGTGAATGACAAAATGTTGTTATTTGGACGTGGTATCGACTTAACTATTTTATTGTGTTGTTTATCATGTGTAGCTTCCCTGCGCCAGTATGGATCACCGGGAAATACATTATACGTGGCCGAAGATTTCCAACAGAGTCGCGGCAAATTGCAAATTATTGATAGATATGCCGAGAAAAATGAAGGTCCAATTTTAAAAAGAGAAGAACGTGAAGCCCCTACACTAACAGCGCCTGTCGTACAAAAAAACATAAGCACATGGGTAATGGTCCATTTAATTTATCTTATTATTTATAATCGTATCTTCGCAGGTCAACAATTTTAAATTGGAGTCTTACGTATGTTTTACTTATTTTGTTCTGACAATGTACTTTCTACTATTTTTATAAGACGATAACGAATGTTTTTGTTTTTGTATCGTAGTTCTTGTGTCTACAAAAAGTGGATGTTATTTATTTTATCATTTAACTAGCTTAAAATTGAAATGGTATCTATTTTCAGTTTGTTATTGATCATTTACATGACAATGCAATTTTGATATTTAATTTGTTGCTATGTCTTCGGATACATACATTATAATATTTTTTGACACTTTTCAGTAAAAGTAAATAATCTCCGTCTGGGGTTGGAGTGCGAATACAATTCACCACCTTTCTTGTCCGTATGTCGTAAAAGATGAAATATAATTTGCAGATAACACCAATGTAAGAGAAGAAAACTTGAAATAAAATCCTATGCCAACACATTTGACCAATGTGGTATAGCAGGTCAAATTCCCTCTCATAATACGGGAGACCTCTGCCCAGCAATATGACGTATGGGCTGAGATAATGAGGTGTGCATTATGCTTTTGTAATATATTCAAAAACATAGGTGTACATTTAAACTTACACTTTATACTTTTACATATACTTATAATAAGAGACTGTCACTAATCTTATTTAGGATTATTGTCTAATATATTTTTAAAACAAATACCTATTTCAAGTTTTTGTAACTTTTATATTATTATTTTTCTCTCTTTGTTTGCAGGACTCAATGCAAATAATCAAAATAGATATTTACTTTTGCTTTTTATTATCGTCAAAAAATCAAATATTACAAAATAGCTAAGTCAATGTTTTTATTTTGACATTTTTTGTTTTGACAGACAACTCATCTCAATGACAGTCATCAACAGCTGATGGTGCATTGGGTGGGAGAGGGTTCAAATGTTATAATATGTCTTGCAAGAGACTCATCTCCAAGGAATAAAGGACAAATATTACCTTCGGCTCTATTCATTTCATATGACTATGGAATGAATTTTACGAATAAAACTGAGAGCTTCAGACTGGGTGATGATGCAGACAGTGGATATGCACATGTGGATAAATTCTTCAATCATCCAAAGTATCCAGAATTTGTGAGTATGATTTACCTTATTGAGTATTCCGTTTTTATTATTAACCTGTTCTTTTGTGATCTTTATATATTTAAAATAGGGAAGGGATATAATAAGACCCAGTAGAGTGTTCTGTTCAAATTAAAAAAAAAGGAATTCTCTTTGCAATCAATCCCAGCGCCGCCTACTGGGTGCAAATATTAATCGAAACCATTCTCGAACCCACTTGAATGAATATTCACAAAAAATTCATCAACATTGGTCCAGCCATTTAGGAGGAGTTAAGTGACATACACATGTACACAAGAAATATATACATATATAAAGATCTTCTGTTTGAGTGTTTGTAATTGAACTCCTTCTAAATGACTGGACCGATTTCAATAAAATTTTTGTGTGGGTTTGAGAATGCTATAAAATAATATTTGAACCAAGTAGGTGGCGCTGCGATCCATTTCAAAGAGAATTTCTAATCTTTTTTAATTTGAACAAAACAGCGTCTGTTGGTTCGGCTAGTAGCTAAGTATTCTGTTTCTATTTTAATATCTACATTAAAATATTAATGATATTAATTGTCAATTATCTTGATAGTATACTTGAGAATGGGTCATATGTCATACAGTGCAACCTCGATATAACAAATCCGACAGGAACTCGTAAATGTTCGTTATATCAAGTAATTTGTTTAACTGAGGTTTGTTATATTGAGGTAAGGTTGGTTTAAAATTTGTTATAAAGAGGTAAAGAAATAGTTTTATTCACCTCAACATTTTTGCATTCAGCAACTATAATCTTCAGCAATAGTGATGAGCAGCACTGTTTACATTATTTTCCATCAAACGACTTTAATTGTTTTACGAAAAAAACGTGTCGAAACCTGTCGCGACTGAATCACATACTATGTGATTAAAGGCCATATAATATGAGGTATTTACACTTTTTTTTTGATAGTTGAAAATTCGTTATAAAGAGATTTGTTAGTAAAAAAATTCATAATGTAAAGGTATTATTAACACTGACTCTCGTGGACAATTCAAGAGGATTACGAAAAATTTGTTAAATCCAGGAAGTCGTTAAATTGAGGTTTGTTATACAGTGCAACCTTAATATAACGAACCTCAATTTAACGACTTCCTTGATTTAACAAATTTTTCGTAATCCCCTTGAATTGTCCATAAGAGTCAGTGTAAATAATACCTTTACATTACGTTTTTTTTTTACGAACAACCTCTTTATAACAAATTTTCAACTATAAAAAAAAGTAAATACCTCTATATGACCCTTAATCCCATAGTATGTAATTCAGTCGCGACATGTTTCGGCACGTTTTTTTCGTAAAAAAATTGAAGTTGTTTGATGGAAAATAATGTAAACAGTGCTGCACTCTTGTTGAAGATTCTAGTTGCTGAATGTAAAAATGTTGAGGTGAATAAAACTATTTCTTTACCTCTTTATAACAAATTTTAGACCAACCTTACCTCAATATAACAAACCTCAGTTTAACAAATTACTTGATATAACAAATATTTACGAGTTCCCGTCGGATTTGTTATATCGAGGTTGCACTGTATTAAGGTTGTACTGTATTTATATAAAATCAATCCTGGTTATTTGAGATCTCAAGGGATCAAGGATTTTGTACCATTTAAAAAGGTTTTCATTTATTTAGTTTTCTAATTAGATAGATTTAAAATTATAGTTGTCTCATTTACTTATATAACTCCAAAGTTTGTAAACAAATGTGTCCAAATTGGTCAATTGCATAAATTGTATTATTTAAAAAGGGTTTTAAACTTCAGAATCCTAATTATAGAGGTAATCATTGAAAAAATCCTGGTATTAAATAGCATTTAACCAGGCTTAAAGAGTTCCATTAATAGTTGAGTAGAATAAACGCAGGATAATATGTGATGCACAGATGCCCTTTAAAGCTAGGGGAAAAATATATAAAAGTGTCATTAGACCTGTTGTTATGTCTAGATCTGAATATTAGGCACTGAAAAAGACGAATGAGAGAAGACTGTGATCTACTGAGATGCATATATAAGATGGATGTGTGGAGTTACAAGGTAAAATAAGAAATAAGTATATTAGGGGAAGTCTGAAATTGGCACCAGTGGTAGAGAAGATTAGGATCGCGAGATTCTCTTGGTATGGACATGTGATGAGGAGGGTTGAAAGGTATGTGATGAGGAGGGTCGTCAATATGTTTGTAGATGGACATAAGAATTGTGGGAGACCCAAGAGATGGATGGATTGTATGAATGAGGATATGCCTGTGAAACTAATGAGTGTAGTTATGATGATGGACACGTGCCTATGGAAGGTGTTGTGCCGTCATGTTGTGCCGTCACCACTTAGCGTGGGATAAGGGCAGTCAAATGAGTATAAAAGAGTTTCATTAACTGAGGTAATTTGATGAAGTGTTCTCAATAATATAGGTTTCTCACCTAACCAGATTTCACTATACATATAATATTTCGAATGATTTTCACTAACAGTTGTTAGTGTTAGTGCTATTGCCATAACTACAATTTGCAAGAATTATATTAGAGTTTTCTGTATGGTGATGAAGTAAGAATACAATTTGGTACTATCTTGCCTTTGGATGTCGTAAAAGACGACTAATAATATAATGTTCATATACCATCTATGCAAGAGAAAGAAAACTCGAAACAAAACCGTATACCACGTCTGACCATCATTGTATAGTGAGGTCAATTTCTCTCCTATTATGGAGGCGGCTTGAGCCCAGCAGCGCGGCATATATGAGCCGAGATGCTGATGAGATGACTTACGTATATTTATGTACCTACTATGCTATTTTTAATATAAAATTAGTGCCAAAAAGCTTGTATGGCAGGTTTTTAACTGCTTATATACATATTAAGAAACTAGCTCTTGCCCGCGGCTTCGACCGCTTAAAAATTTACTTGCACATTGAACTATTATCGCAAAGAATATTATCGACATAAAAAGTGTTACATTTCTTAATTTAAGAAAAACTCTATCTACGTGTCAATTTTCATCTAAATCTGCTCAATAGTTTACGCGTGATTGAGTAACAAACATCCAAATATCTTCACAAACTTTCACATTTGAATATTACTTCCAGCCTTGTAGTTCAGATTCCCATGCAAATACGATGATAAATATGCCTTTCCTTAGTCACTGATAACATACTTTTCCATTGGTGAAAAAAAAAATATATCAATCAAACACCCGCAGTTTCATTCACGTAGACCCCATTCCCGTGCCAATGCCGAGATAAGAAATGGCTATGTTACTCGCTGATATTATAAATTTCCATGTGTGAAAAAAAATAATATAAACCCCAGAAATATCAGAGATAAAAATTGCCTATGTTACTCGCTGATAACATAGGTAGCTTTCCATTGGTGAAAGAATTTTAAAAATTTATCGACATCCCCCGGTTTAGTTCTCGTTCCCGGGCAAATATCGGGATGAAAATAGCCTTTATATATTATTCACTGATAATATAGCTTTTCATTATTGAATTAATTATTAAAACCATTAAATTCCAGTGATTTCACCGGGATTGTACCCAGTCCCGTAGGAATATCGGGATAAAAATAGCTTAAATATGTTACTCGCTTAAAAATAGCGTTCCATTAGTGAAATAATTTTAAAATCGGCTTAATTCTCAAGGTTGCTCCAGCCACACCGGAATAAAATATAGTCTGGGATAAAATATAGTCTAAGTTATTCCTTATGTACGCCTGGTAGACCTGATGGTAAAGTATAATCAATATCGGTCCAGCCTTTATAGAGATAGAAGATTGGAATAATATCTTTATTGTAACTTACTGTCTGGTAGCTGGTAGAAATATTACCACGCTTTCATTGTTCGTGGGTGTCGCAAAATACTACTAAGACAAAGATTTACATCGACCTGGACCAATTGGTGATGCCGTCTGGCCAACAATGTCGTCCGCCAGGCAGCCGGTCATAAAATATTGCTAGCACCTTTGCAATATATCTACGATGGCAGAAAAGTACCTACATATCGCGTCGATCCAAAGTAATTAGGATAAGAGCAAGATAATGATGATGGCTGGGTGGCTTGGACTATATGCGCTTTACCCTTTTGGGGCAGCCCAAAATTGTTTCTTAGTGAGTGCTTACCCCAAATAACCGATCGGTATACAAAATTTCACATTCTTAGGCCCGGTATCTTTGGCTATACACTTTCACCCTCTTAGGGGTTGATTTCCAAAAATTCTTTGTTAGAGCTCGCTTATCCTTGCCAAAAAATTTTTCATAGTGCTTGGTAAGTAAGCACTAAGAAAATCTTGGGGTAATCCAAGAAAGCCGACCGTGTACTAAAATGATCCTTCCTAGGCTCAGTGATTTCGGTTAAACGCTTTTCATCCCCCTTAGGGCTAAAATTGCAAAAATCTCTCTTTCCCCAAGAAAGGCAACTTTATACAAAATTTCATATTTCTAGGCATAATGATTTCGGCTATATATTTTGCACCCCTTTAGGAGTTGATTTTAATAAAATAATTCTTAGAGCTCACTTACAACAAAAGAAAGAGAATTGCATAGAAAGTTTTACGTTCCTAGCCCCAATAGTTTCGTCTATACGCTTTTTACCGCCTTAAGGGGGTGATTTTCCAAAAATCCTTTGCTAGTGCTCGTGTACCCCAAGAAATAAGACGATGTAAAAAAAAAATACGTTTTATTCACATCACATTTTTTCGCAATAAAAAGTAGCCTATATGCTTTTTCAAGCTTTAGTCCATCTCTGTACCAAATTTCATCAAAATCGGTTTAGACGTGAAATACTATATGCTTTTCACCCCCTTAAGGGTGTGAATTTCCAAAAATCCTTTGAAGTGCTCGTGCACCCCAAGAAATACGATGGTGTAAGAAAAAAATACGTTTCTAGGCCCAGTGGTTTCGGCTGTATGCTTTTTGGTATTTTAGGGGTTGAATTTCATCCCCATGTAAGTGAAATTTCCAAAACGCTAGAACGAATATTTATTTATTTATTATCAGGTGCCTTAATACAAAGATTCGTGGTTCTATCATCGAAAAAGACGAATTTCCATACAAAATGTCATCCCCTATTTCAACCCTTTATACCCATTTTTTCGCGATAAAAGGTAGCCTATGTCGTTTCTCAAGCTTTGGTCCATCTCTGTACCAAATTTCATCAAAATCGATCCAGTGGTTTAGACGTGAAAGCGTAGCAGACAGACAGACAGAGTTACTTTCGTATTTATAATATTAGTAAGGATGAATAACATTTACTGTTTTTTTTTTATGTAGTATTATAGCATAACATTGTAAATATATGGAATTTATTGGATGTAATTTTATAACAGGTGTATGACCCATGCTTGATTTGTACCTACATGTATGTTTACTCAAAAAGAATGTTTTGTCTGTGTGTCTATAGGTATTTGAAGATTTCATATTAGTATTCATAGGAGTTACTTTGTCTGTAGTGTACATTTGCAATGTTTTTGTGCTACCACAATAATTTCTAGAAGTTTAGTCAGAATCGAAATCGAATCATTACGAACCCATCTGACCATAGTGGTGCCATTGGTTTATAATATTGGTGATTTTCCGGCTCATTGCAGTTTCTCTTATCTCTCTTCATACCAAACTGTTGAACATATTTTTCTCAAAGAATCCTTAAGCTTGTCTCTTAAGGTTAAAACTTAAAAAAAAAAAAACAAATTTTCAACACATTTTCATATAACAACTAGTACTTATCAAATTATTATCGAAAAAAAAAAAATTTTGCTGTGCTATGGCCAATAAATGAAATCATGCAAATACCATTCCTGCTAGATATAAAAAAAAGCTTTTATAAAATCTGCACCTTAGAATTTCATTATCATTATATCCCACTGTTGGAATCGAGAGTCCTCCACTATAAGACAGAAAGTAACCTACTATACCATCCTGATCAAACGGCAGGGTTTCATTTCGCGATTGCCTTCTTATGCATAGATGTTATATGCATATTATATATCTTAGTCGTTTTTACGACACCCACGGCTAAGATGGGTGGTCAACTATATTCAAAATCCATCACCATATGAAGATCTGAGAACCCTGAGTTACCCTCCGGTGCTTTGAGTATTTATTTATAAACAACCTTGAAAATAATTTTCTTTTATAATTGTGCTGTTTGCTATGTTGCAATTGGCCGAGACAGTCTGTAAATACACATTAATGTTACAAGTTTCAATATTTATGTATTCTTTTATGAATAATAATACTAATCAGATAAGGTGAAACAGCTAGAGGTTATTCACCTAGTGTCGAAATATTTAGCCATCTGTATCACCACCATATTCGTGGCACATCTATTTGCCATTGTGAGTAAATATTAAATACGTCACATGAAATATCTATATCTATACCAATAAATAAAATTGGAGTGTCTGTTTGTAATGTCAAAATAATAGGCTTTTTTCATGCTCACACGGTTATTTGCACGGCACCTATGCCTAAAATACAGATTAAAAAAATTTTGTCTGTCTGTCTGTTTCTTCCGGGTAATCTTCAAAACGGCTGGACCGATTTCAAAAATTCTTTCATCCATGGAAAGCTATAATATCAGGGCGTAAACTAGGCTATATTTTATCCCGGTATTCCCACGGGAACGGGAACTACGCGGGTAAAACGACTAAAACCGAAGCGAAGCGAGGGCGGGTTGCTAGTTATTAAATATATTAGTGAATTCTAACTAACTTTGCAAACTTTTATTTTCCATGTATTTAATAGTCAGTTTTCTTACAAATTTATAAGCTTTATATTAAGCACTAGTAATCCGCCCTCGCTTCGCTTCGGTTATAGATTATAGGTTATAGTCGTTTTACCCGCGTAGTTCCCGTTCCCGTGGGAATACCGGGATAAAATATAGCCTAGTTTACGCCCTGATATTATAGCTTTCCATTGGTGAAAGAATTTTTGAAATCAGTCCAGCCGTTTTGAAGATTACCCGGAACAAACAGACAGACAGACAGACAGACAAAAATTTTTTAATTGCTATTTTAGGCATAGGTGTCGTGCAAATAACCGTGTGAGCATGAAAAAAGCCTATTATTTTGACATTACAAACAGACACTCCAATTTTATTTATTGGTATAGATAACAAACAGTAAAATATTTTCAATACGTTATCTTCATCATTAGTCTATCACATAACCACTGTTGGACATAAGACTTCATGAAGGGGCAAAATAAATATGACCATATTTTTTTTATGTCATGACAGGGACAGGGAAAAATAATGGGACAGTTACACACCTGTGTATATACCATTATTTTTTGTGTCCTAACGGAACACTTGCATATAGGCTTAAGTAAAGATATGAAATGCAAAGCTGAAAAAAAAGAACGCGTGTAAAGCCTTGCAGGAATAGGTGAAACAACGGACTTAAAACCTAAAAAGCCAGAACAAGTTCCTATTAGTGTAACAAATGATTTTTTATATTCTGTTTCTAAAAACGGGTAATTTTTGTACGGCTCGGAACAACGGGACAAACATTGTATAGTCACGTTAAGTATAAGGTCACGTCGGGCTGGTCATGGACGCGAAGGACTGTAGCAATGGTCTCAATGGTGAAGGGGAAGAATACGATTAAAGGGCCGCTCGCCGCCCTTTGGTCGCCCGGACAGAGTTTGTTCAGACCGTTTGTGGGCACTCTAAAAAAAAGACATAATGATATAAATACTGTGAACTTCGTAATCTTTGCCTGTCTGACTTATTTTTATTTTTTGCTTAATTTGTTAGCGAATGACGCAAATCTACCAAGATGATTTTTTTTCAAAATTTGTATGGTAATACATGTCACTTTCGATATTTTCCAGTGACATATCGGATTTTAATCAGAATAATTAAAAAAAAATCACTATTATCGGACCGTTAGAATTATAAATTAGACACTTTATTTTTAATCGTTCAAATGGTATTCGTTGTAATAAATTTGACCTTCATTAAAATCCGTCTCTTAATGAGTTTTCTTATCGACCCCATAAGTTTATCGATTACGTTCTTAAAATGCTTCATAATATAAATTACATTTGATTAAGTAACTTAAGGGAAATTAAGTGGAATCAAACTTAAACGAATAAAATCGTATAATTCTTATAAACATAATGAGGTTATGTAAATAAGAGTAGTTAGTTTGGGTATATCTAAAGTGACCATACGTCCCGTTCTTAACAGGACAATCTCGTTTACAAGTTGCCCACTCCGTTGTCCCCAGCCGTAACAAAATGTTTTTGGAAACAGATAAATGATAATTTGTCACATGATATCACAAAAAAATACCAGAACAATTCCATATCAGTATATTGATAGAGACGTGTTCTTGTTTTTTAAGTCCATAATTTTTTTTTTTTTTTTTTTTTATGCAAGCGGTGGCAAACGAGCAAACAGTACACCTGATGGTAAGTGTTGCTGCCGCTCATGGACCTTTACAAGGCCGTTGCCTACCGCGAAGGGAGTGTGAATGCGTGCATTGAGGCTCGGTGATACCAAGGGCACCACCAAAACCCTCCACACGCAATCACCCTCAGAAAGTTGGGCTTCCGGCTCTCTCGCTCACCGAACGAAGCGCAGTAACAAATTGCTACTACTCAGACGTCGATTTTCTGCGAGAGCATGGTACTGCCCCGGACGGACCGGCCCGCGGCTGTGGACAGATAACTGTCGACAGTGTGGTCCTACCGCTCCTAAAATTTTATCTATATCTGCAAGAGATCATGTGTCCGTGCTTTCGTTTAGCTCTTAAGATCATAATTTGCCTATTTCTGCAAGTGTATGTTCTGTTCTGGCATAAAAATGGTCACGCAATGCAAATATCCTGTTTTGTTGTAAAATATATGGTTACATTACTTATACTAATGTGTAATATATGTAAATAAATTACCTTTTCTAGCAATAAATAAACTATATAACATCATTCCCGTTTAAACAGAACACCGCTTATTTGCAACTTAATAATTACCTATCATTTTTAACTTAATATCATTCTATTATATAAAAGGTGTATCAGGTTATGGGGCAACTGGTCAAATGGGAGTTAGGGAATGGTGGCAGGAAAATGAAAAAGGTTTGAAGAAAATATCTATTCGTTCAGAGTTAGAGACACGTAAAGTTTTCAATTTTGTCATCGCTTTTTCGTGTAAATCTGATTGAAATGTACAAAGTCAGTGATACTTAATCTGCAACATATTCGTACTTTGTTAAATATTCTTTAGAAATTAAATGAATCAATGATTACATTCGCATAAGCAAGATGCATTTCCCTTTAAATCAGCTGATCGGCCGATGACCGTTGACGACGCCCCATTGTACCTAAGTTACCATTGAAGCATTTGCGCAATTCATACTTATTTATACTGTCGAAGCATTACATGCCTACATGTATCCTGTCTATACATGTCTAGATAATACGTAACATTTAGACACACATTATTGAAATCACTATAACTTTTATGTTATATTGTTTTTTGTGTAATATACATTCTAATTACGATCTATGAACGTTTAACTGCAACATACTCGAACAGTTGCCCCATAACCTGATACAGCCTGTATATTTGAATTAAGTAATCAGTATAATATTCATGGCGACTTAATATTATTCCTATAGCAAGCTGTAGGACTAGATTCTTGAAACGTTTCGGTTCCAATCGAAGGATCAATTTATCGAAAGATAATCAACGAGACCTGAACCTCATGTTTAATGTTCATTCAATATTTATTGGGCAAGTTACAGAGTGTATCCATACTACGTGATCCATGTTTTACAATTTTGAACTTCTCACCGAGGGGTTTACCCGTAGCATACGCGAACGTCTCATAGTTTTCACGTAGTTCATTAATACAATTTCAAATATTTTTTTGTCAACAGGAACTTAGATAAATAATTGAATCATTTTTTTAGACAGGTTATTAATATTTCATTTGTCAAATGACGCTATGAGTGCGTGTACACGCACTCTTATGTCTATCTACAATTAAAATAGTTTAAGAAGCAGTAACGCTGCATGGTATATTTGCGTTTAGCTAGAGTACGTGATGAAAAATAAGTAAAAAGCTTATAGTCGTTAACAAATTTTAAAGTATGCCTTACTATATTTAAGAAAACTTCATCAAATTTAAATAGATTGGAGTTCGAGTTTAATCAGTCGAAACATACAAAGAATTCTGTATATTAATACTAATTCTGTCCAGTTGAGTTGTGTTATGTTTTTATAAGTACTACGGCATTCGGCAGGATGAATTCTTTAGGACTGACAGTTCTGTAGTGAATTAATTGGACGCGATGTTAGCAAATGTTGTTAGCGACCTAAAGAGATATTTTTATGACATCTTCTAACGTATGAATAATTAATACCGGCAGATACTGTAAAGTATTCGAAATGTCATCAATTATTTCTATCAATTTAAATGGTATAAATATGTACAAATTCATTTCGCATTAAATTGAGTTCATTTTAGACAAGTATTCTTATGGTAGCAGGCTAACACATGGTGAAGGGGAGGGAATACGGTAGCAGTAATGGTAGCAGGCTAAGAATGCAATGAGTGAACCATCCTTCATTTCTTTGTGACTGTATTAAAGACCTGAAGTGTAACATCACTTGAATATACGGCCAATCCAAATAAAAGTCTTACGCTTACTCCTAAGCATAAGACTTTTATTTCTATCCAATTCCATCTAGACGGATATCGTCTAGTAGACACATTTCCTTTCATTATATTAAACGAAATAAATTAAAAAAAGCACTGGAATGTGTGTAGGAAGTTAACTGAATGGCGGCGAAATCCTTTTCAAAATCCATTGTTAAATTCAGCGGGAGTAAAGAGAATTCATGTGTATTATTTATAGATTATTTTTTCCACAGTGCGTCTTCATTGATTCTACTAACAAGAAGTTGTTTTACACAAGCGATAATGGACACAATATCCATAGATCTGACCTGTCATTTCACCCCAGCGAGTTGGCTTTTGACGACGAATTTCCAGATAAATATGTTATTTTGGATAAAGCTGATAGCAACAGAAAAGTAAGTTTTATATTAATAAGATTAATTTTAATATTATTAAACATCTGTTTAACTTCCCTACTAGATGGACTGACGCAATCTTGAAAGTCACAGGGAACCGTTGGATGCAAATGGCATAGGACCGTTATGAGACTTATGAGTAACTTTCTTGTGGGGAGGCCTGTCCAACATTAGACTTCTACAGACTAATAAATGGATGGCTTAATTTTAATTAACGTTTATATTGACAGATTAGTCTTTTCAGTCTGGCAAGTGGTAACTATGGTAATGAAGTGCAGATATATTAGCAGGCATAATACGTTAACATAGGGCGACTTGCTTTTCGCGATTAAACTTATTTGTTTTGCGCTTTTAGATAGCATACAGCATATTGGTAAAATTTCATCCGCCACGGTTAGGAACGGAAACCCCATAGGGTTTCCGAAGCGAGACTAGCATAAACATAAGATTGTCGTGCTTTATATATTACGGTAGCATGATAATATTGGGTCAGCACTTATTCGAGACTTTTGCACGTTATTTTCCATGAGTATCTAAATCTACAGGGTCTTAGCAAAAGCTACACATATCTAGAGTAAAATTGCCGAGTATAAGAATGCTTCTTGTACTACTAAGAAAAAGATTTTAGATTATTATTTTTATAATACCCTGTATCACGCAAGTCTTAGGGGAGCTTATTATTTGGATTAGGTACTACGCATAACGCATTACCTGTTTGCTTCTGATAATTTCTCTGATGCAAAATGTAAGGACTTGGAGTCCAAGCAACGGTGGTTTCGTTCTAGGTTTTGTCTAAGTTAAAGTTAATTAATTTTTAGGAATAACTATAATCATATATGAATATTTTTTAGTTATACCTGACGCTGGACGGAGGGAAAACTTTTAAGATGATTCAGGGTTACGTGAAAACTTTCTTCTGGTCGTCCGGGCCCGGTTTTCCTAAGGCATTTTATATGGAACGTTGGAAGCCAGATGTTACAAGCACCGTCTTCAGTGCAAGTGATCCTACCGATTTGGTGAACGCCGAGATTATCTTTACAGACGCCAAAGACTTCCAAATTAAAGGAGACTTCATGTTCGCCACGAAACAATCAAAAGAGGTGAGTTGTTATTCTATAATCATTATATGTAGTAGGTATTAGATTATGCCCGTGAATTTGTCCTCGTAGAAATCATGTGATAAATGTGATTCTTATTATTTATGGTATACGGTGGAAAATGTCAAAGCAAACCTGAATAGCTGAGATTCAGAACAATCTATTAAAGCAAGATGCAGTCAGAAACTTATTTACGCTAGTTTTTAATTCAATAAGTTTATTTTTTATATGAGTCTTAGGAAGAATATCACCACAAATAGTTAATTTTCCATTTAATTCAGTGTTGCTTTTAGGTTGTGAAAATTCGCGCGACGGCGACCGACCCCGAGGGGGGACGTCGTGAGGGTAGGGTACCTCGCGACCGGGGTATTCCGTCGGGCCGACCACTGAAGATAAGGAACTCTGCACTGGTGGTCGGCCCAACGATGAAGGCGACGTGCCACGGGTGGGGTCATGGGGCCATGCGATGCCTCTGTCGCCCCGGACGAAGCCGGGCGGCGAGCGAGCTGAGCATGGCCTACCCTCAAAAAAAAGTTGTAACAATTGACAAATGTACATATTGAAACGCCTGTTCATTTATGTTGTTTACTGAAGAGTATTTGTGCTTATAAAAAAAGGATATTCTTCAAATTCAAAATCAAATTTCGAAAATCATAAAAAGAAACGACGGTCAAAATTTCATGTTTCGAGTTTCAGTAGTTTTATATATAGCGTTGATGAGTCAGTCAATCGGTTTCTTTACATATAGAGAAAGATAACACAAATATATAGACAGCCGCGTAAAATGTTTTTTTTTCTAGTTCTAAACTAGAGAACTTACATCTATCATTAAATATGTTTTTCTTGAACGAACGCAATTGTTATCGACGTAATCTTTCAACGCGCGAACAAAGGATTCTGAAAAATAAGTATATAGCAGACTTGACTTCACATCAATCAATCGTTGCTAGTCACCTTTCGTAGGTCGAAAACTATATTGTTTACATCATAAATATTTACAAAATGTACATATGTGCTGATAATGTTATCGTAGTTCACTTATATTTACTAATGCGTGATTATCATATTATCGAATGAGCTTGTTTTGAGTTTTCTGTTTTTTATCGTCAGTCTTTTTATCTTAGAAGCGTTCTGAAACTATATAACTGATTACATTAAGAAAGAAAAATATAATCTGTCAGTGTTTATTGTTTCATCATTCGGTCCTACGCTGTCCACTGCTGGACGTAGGCCTACTTCATGTTTCGTCTCAAAGTGCTGTCCTGTGCCGTCTGCATCCAACGACGCCCAGCTACTTTTACCAGGTCGTCGGTCCATCTAGTGGCGTCTTATAATGCGTCGTCCGATATGTGATTACCACTCGAAAACCTTCTACTCCAACTTACAACTGTAAGTTCATCTGGCGATGTGGCCTGCCCATTGCAACTTCAACGGGCAAATTTTTCGTACTATGTCGGTTACATCCGTTCTTCTACGTATTTCTGTATTTCGGATTCTATGTATGTAACGTGACTGAGTGTGAATATTATTTATAAGCAAATGAAATTGTAGCTTGAATAGGTCCCGAAGGGGACAGTCCCGTTTACAGATTATCTGTCCAGTTTTCTCAGCCATACAAAAAAAGACCCTTTTTTATAAATAGATCATAAATGATTATTTGTTATAACTGAGAGGGACGTGTTCTTGTTTTTTTTTTAAGGATTAAGTCTCTAGTTTGACCTATTTCTTCAAGTGGCCGGAAAATATGGTCACAATAAGCTTGCTTCACACCAATTTCATTATTGTGGTTGTGTAGTGCCGTCTTAAGATTATGACGAATATGGTTGACAATTTTACAAGTTATTAGTTAAGATGTTTCATATTTCAGTAGAGGTTAACTAAGGGTCATTAAGATTAAACAAATATTAAACACGTTTGAACTCTTAAAGCCCTCTAAAGTTGGTTAACGATTGACACGTGACAAACATCTGTTACTGTATATGATATACGCAAACTATACTTTTGACAGTGATTTACAGTTTTGACAGTGACTTATAAGGGAGACTAACAGTGGCGGCTGGTGGGTCATCAAAGTGGTGGTGCACTTTACTTGCTCATTAAGTATTAAGATCAGAAATTGCAATGGAACAACAATTTACATAAAAAATGATATATTTTTATTATTTTTTAGGTATGTATTGATTTTTGAGAATTGTAGGTGCATTTGCGAAGAGGTATATATTTTATTTTTGTTCTTACACTTATAATCACATTTATAAGAGTGCAAATCAAAATATATGTAGATTTGCAGTCTTTTATTAAATTTGAAGAGGGCCTTGGTGGTCCCGCCGATTTCATATCAATGGTATTTTGAAAAGTTTTGTTATTGTGTTCAATATAGTCAATGTTTATGCTAATTTTCTTTTTTTTGTATGTTTAAAAAAATAAATATTAATATGGTAATTTAAAAATAAAGATAAAGTAAATGTTACTTTATGTTTATATTGTAATTTTTAATTTTTTATGAATTGGTGGTTCAGCGCACGAGCGCACTTAAGGCACAGCCGCCACTGGAGACTAGTAGATTGTCACACAGCGGTCTTGCAATCGAATTCACGTCGCGCACACTTAATTTCTTGAAGTTAATTTCATTTGTATAGGTTAATTTCATCTTTTTTTTATTCATCAACCTGTCCACTATTGCATCCATATAGGCTTTCGTAAGGAGTAAGTTACAAAATTATCCTCCCTTCGTCATCAGGTCATATATGTCCTACTGTTTGTCTCGAGCCTCCCCGTCAATAAGAGGGAAACGTGGTATAAGGTTTTATTTCAAGTTTTCCTTCGCATGCATAGATGTTCTGTGCATATAATATCCCTTAGTCGTCTTCTACGACACCCACGGGCAAGTGGTCAATTGTATTCTTACACCACACGGAAATATAGTTTCGATATGGAGCACCAAAAATAGTCGCACACTATTCTGTTGTTGCATTGGACGTATTCGACTCGACCATACTCTGTAATAGAGCAAGCATATTTTTATAATCTTACAGTGCTTTGTTCGTAATTCACGGTCATTAAATAAAACATTGACCTAGCCAAATATTGCTAAACGTTGAGTATAATTTTGAGCGTTTTAATAAATCGAGAACTAATCTATACCAATAAATAAAATTGGAGTGTCTGTTTGTAATGTCAAAATAATAGGCTCTTTTCATGCTCACACGGTTATTTGCACGACACCTATGCCTAAAATAGCGATTAAAAATTTTTTGTCTGTCTGTCTGTTTGTTCCGGGTAATCTTTAAAACGGCTGGACCGATTTCAAAAATTTTTCACCAATGGAAAGCTATAGCTTTCCTGATATTATTATATCAGCGCGTAAACTAGGTTATATTTTATCCTGGTATTCCCACGGGATCGGGAACTACGCGAGTAAAACGACTAAAGCCGAAGCGAAGCGAGGGCGGGTTGCTAATATAGTAATATGTCGCGAAGGGGTGGTCATGTAAATGTGTTTTAGAAATGAATTAATTAGGCTTTACTTTGTTTTTATTTGACACTATTATATGTAATTACTACACTACTGTGTGTTGTCCGTTACGAATACTTACGCTTGCTTTGCTTGTGCGTATAAAAAAAAACGGTTAGGAACTCCACACCAACCTGGGCCAACTCCATTTGATGACGTCTGAACAACAATTTCATTACCAAGAAGAGCTGATACGACCCGGGTTATCATTTGACACGATTATATATAAAACGAAACGCTGTGTGGTAGCGGCTTCGAATACTACCAACCCTTGCTTTGCTCGTGGGTGTCGTAAAAGACGACTAAGAGCCCTAGATTGACCCGGACCAACTCCATCTGGTACCATTTGGGTCAACGATTACATTCCCAAGGAGGGTTAACGTCAGGCAGGCGGCCGGTCATAAAAGTCATTGCCGAAACTTTTTGCAATATGTCAAAACAGATGACATATTGCGTCGACCCCAAGTAATTGGGATAAGAGCAAGATGATGATGATATATTAAACGAAATATAAATGCGATTTTTGAAAACTAGCAACCCGTCCTCGCTTCGCTTCGGTTTCAGTCGTCTTTCCTGCGTAGTTCTCATTCCCGTGGGAATACCGGTATAAAATATAGCCTAGTTTACGCCCTGATATTATAGCTTTCCATTGGTGAAAGAATTTTTGAAATCGGTCCAGCCGTTTTTAAGATTACCCGGAACAAACAGACAGACAGACAAAAATTTTTTAATCGCTATTTTAGGCATAGGTGTCGTGCAAATAACCGTGTGAGCATGAAAAAAGTCCTATGCTATTCGTATGGTGACGGAGTAAGGTTACAATTCACTACCTCTATTCTTACCCATGGGTGATTGTAAAAGACCACTAAGTGATACAAGCTTACATTATACAAAGCATACAAAATTACATTACTACCAGAGAATATATACTCAAAATAAAACCATATAACAACCTGTCTTACAAATGTGGCGTCTGGTAGATCAATTTCTCTCCCAATGTAGAGGAGGCTCGAGCTCAGCAGTGGGACGAATATGAGCTGAGATGATGATGTAATCACTTCATTATCAACATCGTCGTAAGAAAGCAAAAGAAAAACAAAATTAAAAGTTAATATAAGTAGCAGGTAATTTATTAATACTTTAGAGGTAATAAGTCACAAAAGTATGTTGCGTAGTTGTGTGAACAAAAAAATAATACATGACAGTTCCCAAACTGAGTAGGTGAAAGTACCATCAATCACCCTGACGTGTTACAGGAAACACATAACGAGATTCATAACCATTGGACTTGTCCCTGCATCCGATTAAACTTCCCTCTTTGTTATTGGAACGACATAATATGCGTTCATTGCTAGTGGTAGTCGTATATCGTTAAGCGGCTCAGTTAAATCAGTGAATTTTAGACATATAATTGCCATCTTTACTTCGAAAAGATAATAATTCTGAATAAAAAAAAACGATTGCAACCGCTTTCTCATGGATGCCATTGTCAGAACTGAATAAAAAGCACCAGCTTTGAAATAGAAAAGACTCATCAATATCGATTCCCCCAGTCGCAAGTTCCGAACAAACATAAAAAAATAGTCGAATTGAGAACCTTCTCCTTTTTTGAAGACGTTTATAAAATTGGTTTTCAATATTCCAGGTTAGATTTCTGTGTATAATGTCCCATTAGAATCAAAATTGAGACATGGCCTTCTTTAAACGAGGTTTAATAGAGTATTTTTTTCACGGTAGACAACGCCCTGGCTGTGCCCCTGGTATTGCAAAGGTCCGTGTGCGGCATTATCACTTACCATCAAGTGTACTGCTTGCTCGTTTGCCACCATTGGCAATGAAAAAATGTCCAATAGAGACCCCATATCGTTCATATGCAAGAGAAGGAAAGCTCGAAACAAAACCCTATACCAATACGTTTGACCAGCGTGGTATAATAGGTCAATTTCCTTCCCATAGTGGAGGAGTGCCGAGCCCCAAAGTGGGACGTATATGGGCTGAGATGAGATGATGATGACAAGTTAGTAGTCGCTCGTATAGCTCAATAACAGAATATCATTTAGTTGCGAATTGCATAATAGTTCAAGGTCATCAAATAATATTGTCTTATCAGTCGTTTACTCGTGAGAAAATAACGTGATGTGAACATTTACGAACTATTTATTGTTTGCGGTCAATAGTCTTTATCAGACACGTCTGCAATTTCTGCGTAATTTTGAAGTAAATGTCGTATTTTCATTTACATATACAATGTTTCTTTACGCATTTCTTTATCAAGGATGTCGTTAGAATGGATTAAAAGACGTAAACATAATACAACTGAATAAGAAAGAAATCTAGAAATAAATTTGTCCCCGCATAGTACAAGGTTAATTTTTCTCTTACTTTGAAAAAGAATTGTGTTTATATAAATAATGGAACTGTCGTTGTAAATATGTGATTCATATGTGTGATTCATCGACGCACGCTCACTAACATCTAATTCAATAAACCGACTCGAACACATACACTTAGGTTTCGAAACAGACTTGTCTTGTTCGATCTATATGATAACAAGGACTTCCTCAATTTGTTAACATTATCACCGTTTGCTTTAAACACCTGGCCAGTTTACTAGATTCTCAATCCTTAGCGATGTTAAATAGATATGAATGCCTCCTTTTTTTTATGTCGGTCGCTAGTCTTATCCTGCTACTACGGACATACAAACCGGAACCTCACGTTTACAATCACTTCATTAAAATGATTGTCATTGGACTGC
The DNA here is from genome assembly GCA_032191425.1 of Lymantria dispar. Lineage (NCBI taxonomy): Eukaryota > Metazoa > Arthropoda > Insecta > Lepidoptera > Erebidae > Lymantria > Lymantria dispar. The sequence goes on along the minus strand of CM063454.1, from coordinate 21,972,227 downwards.
TAGCATAATATAATGTTAGCCGAGGCCGCGGGTGATGTGACCGGGGAATTAGCCCGTCACCCGCTGAGAGGCCGATCGCGTGAGGAAAGACCGACGTCCCCCCCCAGGGGGGTTGCGGGTGTGCGTGTACGACCCTCTGTCGCCCCGGACCGTGTGGTGCGAGGAGTGCGCCGACCGCAACCAACACCAAAAAAAAGGCCTAAGCATAATATAATGCAATTATCTGGCGTCGTTTGATGCGGGCTGTCTTCGTAGTACCAGATGGATTTACATTCTTAGATTCTTATGATAATGATAACCCCTATACTTTGGACTGTGAACGAGGTTGGTATTCAATGAGATCTCTATGGATTATTGCAGAAGAATAAGTAATTTTAAGCGGCAACTTGAAAGTTTCATGTGGCTGTTGAAGGCGACGATTTTACTTACCGGCGGAAAGTGACTAATATAGAGAGACTAAAGACGCGAAGAAACTGATACTTTGTAAAGAGAGTTGTTACTAAACACTGGCAGCATTGGTCTCGTAGTAGTAGCTGATTTCAAATACATAAAAAAAGAAGAATAACTATTCTAAGAATGTGAAATAGTAACCCGCAATTCTATACCAAATTATTCAAACATCATGAAACGTTTCCTGTAATCAATGTTTATATAATACGTTCGGAATATGATATAATAATATGCTTGGGCTCTTAGATCCTTTATTTCCTGTGACCGCCACTTGAGTCATTGTTTTTAACCGACTTCAAAAAGGAGGAGGTTCTCAATTCGTCTGTATTTTTTTTTTTTTTTTTTTTTATGTTTGTTACCTCAGAACTTTCGATTGGGTAAACCGATTTTGATAATTCTTTTTTTGTTTGAAAGCTGGTGCTTCCCGTGTGGTCCCATTTTAATTTCATCCAGTTTCGACAATGGCATCCATGGGAAAACCACATAAGTCTTTAATTTGCATTAAGTATGTGCGCGATAAATGGACGAAAACTCAATAACAACGCCAACCGAAGCCGATGATTCTTTTTTAACCGACTTTAAAAAAGGAGAAGGTTGAGAACCTTCTCTTTTTTAAAGTAAATTCGACTTTAATTATTTTTTTTTTATGTTCGTTACCTCAGATCTTTCGACTGCGTGAACCAATTTTGATGATTCTTTTTTATTTATTTGAAAGCTGGTGCTTTTCGTGTGGTTCTGTTTCAATTTAGTCCAGTTTTGAACGTAGTATCCATGAGAAAACTATTTAAGTCTTAAATTTGCATAAAGTATATAGTACACATGGACGAAAACTCAATATAACACCAACCGATTTCGATGATTCTTTTTATTGGATAGGATGTACTTCAAGGGTAGTTTGATTAGGTTCTGATTATAGGATCCATGCTAAAGTAACGGTACTCTTCAATTCTTAGGAGCAAATTATCGACACTCGGCTGAATCTCTTATAGTAGTATCCGGATATTTGAGTCACCTACCGTAATGTTGAACGGCACTGTCTCAAACGAGCAGCACTATTATTAGTAGGTTGACTCATAGGTAGAAAAAAATGTGCACTTCACATTCACTAAAAATCAAACAATAAAAATAATTTTTAACAAAAAAAAAACCGACTTCAAACAAAAAACAATTCCCAAACAAATTAATATGCACTAAAAAGCAAAAAAATAATTCTTGTACAATGTAGTGCAAAATTATTACGACAATATAATGTAGTTACAATTATTATTTTTACAATTGTTTTTTTTGTTATATCAGTAGTTTTTATAAATAAAGTTGAACTCATTCACTAGGTTAAAATACCTATTTTAAACTGTATGACCATGGCTGTAGTCGATATGCCCTGGCCCTCTATTGCGAATGAGATCCAAGATTAGTGAGACGTTTGTGGGCTGCAAAATATGGTTTATTATATCCTATAGGTATACTATTTAACAAACTGTCTTGTTGATTTAGTGAAATTAGGATGTTACTATGTTCTTGGCATTTCGGATGCGACTCCTGGTTAGGATAAAAAAGTAAATAATAATTGTAATGTCAAAATAATAGGCTTTTTTCATGCTCACACGGTTATTTGCACGACACCTATGCCTATAATAGCAATTAAAAATTTTTTGTCTGTCTGTTCCGGGTAATCTTCAAAACGGCTGGACCGATTTCAAAAATTCTTTCACCAATGGAAAGCTATAAAATCAGGGCGTAAACTAGGCTATATTTTATCCCGGTATTCCCACGGGAACGGGAACTACGCGGGTAAAACGACTATAACCTATAACCGAAGCGAAGCGAGGGCGGGTTGCTAGTTTATAATATACTTGCTACATCAGACGTTGCTCTGCACAAATTAAAAAAAATATAATAGAAATCCTTGAAATCGATCGCAGTGCCGCCTGCCGAATCTTAATGCATTGTTTTAATAGTCTAAAACCATCTTTGCATTATTGCATTTATAGTAAAACCGGTTCGGGGAACATCGGTTGGATGTTGTCAAAGTCTATAACCGACTATTTTTTCTAAACTATTGCCCTGATATATGTATTTAAACATATAGTATGTACCAAGATTTTTCTTTGTCATAATGTTTATTTTGCAAATACGAATCGAGTTTATAAAACTTATTTGTGAACGTAACACATATCGATCCAGTGGGACTATATAGATAAGCAAATAGTCGTCAGAAACGCCGTTTCGTAATCTTAACTTGTTAGCTTCCAGGAATCCGCAAATAAATTGATAAAGTAAAAGGCGAATTTTATAAAATAGCAACACGTGTTGTGTTTAAGTGTTAGTTTGGATGCCATGAGAATAAATATCGACATGGTTACTAAGAATCGCACATTTTTAGTAACGTCTCTGTGAGATATAAACAACAAAGTGGTTGCTTTAAATATATCCATATTTAACACATTGTCCAGAAATACAGTCCACGATTATGGAACGTAGAAAATCTATACCAATAAATAAAATTGGAGTGTCTGTTTGTAATGTCAAAATAATAGGCTTTTTTCATGCTCATACGGTTATTTGCACGACACCTATGCCTAAAATAGCAATTAAAAAATTTTTGTCTGTCTGTTTGTTCCGGGTAATCTTCAAAACGCCTGGACCGATTTCAAAAATTCTTTCACCAATGGAAATCTATAATATCAGGGCGTAAATATAGCCTAGCTATATTTTAGCCCGGTATACCCACGGGAACGGGAACTACGCGGGTAAAACGACTATAACCGAAGCGAAGCGAGGGCGGGTTGCTAGTAGTAAATAAATTACGTATTCATACATGATGTAGTAAAAACCTTTAAATAATTTTATTAGTGAAGCTAAAATGCAATTATTGCACAGACGGTCATAGTGACGACTGCACTGATGGCGTAGTGGTTATTATACAGACGCCTACCGTGCCAGTGTCGTGGGTTCGAATCCCAGGCAGGACAACACTTTTTGCGATCTACAAATTGTTGTTCTGTGTCTGGATGTAATTTGTGTCCGTTAATTATATGTTTGTAGAGTTCCCCGTAATACAAGGATTACATATTTCCTTAGTGCAGGGGGTTGTTTAAAAAAAAAATGTTTAAAAATGTTACACTCAGTACCTAAACCGACTTCTATTGGAAAGACGTACGGTTTTATCAAATAAAATATCGTGGTATAAGTTTGTACCTTTTTTTTTTGGGGTGGGCTGCGGTCGGCGTGCTTCATGCACTACTCCGTCCGGGGCGACAGAGGGCCGTATAGCACGCAACACCCGCAACCCACCCGAACACCAAGTCTACTTCGTCCTTGGGCCGACCACCGGAGCAGGGTTACTTATCATCAGTGGTCGGCTCGACGGAATACCCCCTACTTGGGGTACCCTCTCATCGAGCGACGTCACCCCCTCGGAAAGGACGTCGGTCTTTCCTCACGCGGTCGGCCTCTCGGCGGGTGACGGACTAATCCGCGGTCACGTCACCCGCGGCCTCCGCTAGGGCGGCATGGCACGCAGGTAGTCGCGCCTGCGCCGCCCCAGTCGCTGGCAGCGGGTCGCTTCGTCGAGGCTGTTCTCCTCGCGCGCGCGACCCGCCGCCTCCTACGAGATCACTGCCTCGCAGAAGGCTGCGACTGCGTCCCAATTCCTGATGCTGCGACCGCGTCCCAATTCCTGATGCTGCGACCGCGTCCCAATTCCTGATGCTGCCTAGCATCTCCCTAGCGATGGACGGCAGCGTCAGGTCGGCACCGATGATTGCGACGAGCTCACGACGCTGCTCTGCCCAAGCGGCACAGACCTCGAGCGTATGCTGCGCCGTGTCCTCGTCGCAATCGCAGTGATGGCAGGACGGTGTTCTCTCCCTCCTAGCGACCGTGTACAGGTACTTGCCGAAGCATCCATGCCCCGTCAAGACCTGTACCAGTCGGAAGGAGAGCACACCGTGCCGCCTTTCCAACCACTGCGTCAACACCGGCCGGAGGGCCTTCACGGTCCAGACACCGTATCGAGGCCTCTCCAGCCAGTCTGCCCAACGGGCGATGACGTCTCGGCAGGCGTCGACGTGCCAGGCGGTGAGCTCCCTTAAGGAAACAACACCGCCCTCTCCTCGCATAAGTTTGTACCTACGAGTGGCCGTAAAATGTTTGTCCGTGTTCTAATTTTTTTTATTGATTACTCAGCCTTGGTCTTAAATCAATATCACGATTTGATAAAACGATACCTAAACCTTATTCCTTCCGAATTTAAACTTTCGTTAGGAATAGATGACTTGTGATGAGGAACTAAAAATAAATTGATATAAGGTCAATACTGTAGTTTTAAGTTTCACCATAGATCCATTTCCATTTTCACTAGCGGGCTCGTGCTTTCAGTTTCATTATAGTGAGCGGGTGCTGTTTCTGGGATCTGGTCCAGCTATAACCGTTTAAATTATATAAGTGAATTATATTATTTATCTTGTGGTTCAAAGGGCATCGCACTGGAGCTGGTACCTGCAAGATATGTATAAGATTTTAAATAAAAAATAGCAAAGAAAAAAAAAATAGTATTAGACAAGCTCGCTGAGTTTCTTGCCGTATCTTCTTAATAGTGATGCCGTTCAGGTGGAAAATTATGGGATTAATTTAATTTTGTTAAAATTGATAATATGTAAGTGCGCTCTCGGGGTTTATGCATAATAAATCATTTCAATTTGAAGTATGTGGAGGTATGTTGGCTTACTATGCCACGTTGGTTAGACGGGTGGGATTAAGGTTATGTGTCCAGTTAGTTTTTCTCGCAGTGATTTTATCTACTTAACCCATATAAGCCCATAGGGTCGATAACGACCAAAAAATACTTCACGAACTCTAATGCACGTTAGTCACGTGCTGTTGTATTAATTTTAATTATAGTGCCATCTTTCGATAGACCAAAGAATTGTCTTGAAATACCACACAGGTTTATAAATCATCTATAACAATTAAAGCGACATTTCGGTACGCAAGTTTAAACATTTTTATTCATGAAAAAATTTTGCGACCGCACAGAATGCAAGATTTTTTTTTCTATTATGTTATTTTACTGGAAATGTTTTTTTTATAGTCAATGAAATGTGTACTGAAAATCATAAATTACTATTATGGTCTTATATATAGGCTTTATATGTAGTTAAAAATAATTAAAATTGATCCTAAAACAGTTCTGGGCATATATGGGTTAATGCAGGAAAGGAAGATATGTTGGCACATTGTATTCTAAATTCACGAAAATGTCTCTTTTTGTCTATTTTTATATTAAACGGCTGTTAGCCGAACTGCAAATTGTCATACAATTGCAGTATCACGTGTTATACAACCCTCTATGTAGAAACTACGGTCATTGTGAAGGAAGTAGCTCGTCAAGCGAATAATACACGACATATTGTCCTCACTCCTTCAACGTCTCGACTCATCGTACAATTACCCAAATCACCTTCGTTGATATGATAATATATACAGAACTTACTCTTGTTTACAATTGGTATGAATAGTAATATACATATATAATTTTTGAAGGTTATTAAATTTAAATAAATATAATATGATGATGAACTTAGAAATCTGTATCACTTCATGAGATGTCGTAAGAGACACAAATTGATCTAAGGATGTAACTGCAAAAGAAATAATTATATTTAAAAATGTTATCCCATTGCTCAGGCTAGCGTGTTAGGTTGGTGGTCTGCCCAACACTGGTGGCCCAACGACGAAGCGACATAAGTACGGTTCGTCGTCCCGGACGGAATGGACGGCGTGTGGGATTACCATAGCACACCCATAAGAAAAGCGTGTTAGGCTGACTTTCCTCTTAATATAGGGAAAATGCTAGTACCCATTGAAATGCTTATGAGAGCTTGAAAAAAGAAGAAATTCATCGTCTTTTAGAATTAAAGGTTGCCTAATTGGTTATGACACTGCTCAACTTGCTCATTCTTTTTACTAAAGTCTGAATTAAGGTCAACCTCCGAAGTAGCCCCTACAATGAGCGCATTCATTGCTTCAGCTTTTAGCTCGAAATAAGCAAGACGAGATTAGATTAATCTACACAACTTCGTGTTATAATTTTTTTTAAATGTAGTCATTGCTTCAAAAAAATTTCTTAGTCTAAGTTTAAGAAAAATATATGTCGTATTTGGTTGATCTATTCTGATAAAACTTAAGTAAGTAGGTACTTACATGACCATGCCTTTATTGCGGCTACATAACAAGAAAATGACTTTGAGTCAGCCAGTTTTCACTTCCAAATTAGCAGTAGCGTATCGTCGGAACTGTGAGGCAATGCTACAAGGTGTAAGTAAGCCTTCCGTTTAGTTATATTCCTGAAGCGAGTAGTACGCTCATCGCTTGCTTGCCGTACTCTGGACAGGTCCTGGTCGCCTTTTTTGGCCAGTAATGCATATGATTTTAGAAGGCCTGGCCTTTCCTCAAGGAGTTCGAACTCTATCATCAATCATTGTTCAGTGCTTATTCTAACATCTAACGAGTCTTCGCAGCATATTTAGTTTTTTAGGCATAGGCGAAAGTAAATCTCGGTGCATTATTATAACCGTTTGTCCACTTGACATCAGTCCTACTTGAAAATAAAAGGGAAAATGTTATCTCGGTAAAAACGTAAATGTAAAAAACTTGTGGTAGATTAGAGACTTGAAATAAAAATTGGTGCTTAGTTCTGTAGATTATACTGAAGTTTATTTATTAGAAAAACGTATAATATACTTCGGTAAATTTAAAACACAATTTTCTTTTAATACTAAAGTGTTTGCTATTTATAAATATGCCTTTTTTAAATTGTAATTGTACTAATTATTTATATAAAGCTAAATAATTTATCATCTATTGAATTCCTCAACAAAAAAAAAATATGGCCACCATATTTAGTTTTTAAATGCTAGTTATTTTATATGAAAGTTATTGTTTTAATATTGTACGATTCTTTTCTTCTAAATAGTTGATTTACAGGGGGACCTTTCTAGCTCGTCTGGGAGTGGGTTAGGTTTTTTATTTACTTGTCAGCGAGTAAGTCATAAAAATGACTATTTTTTAACGTTAATATCTTAATGACTATTTAAACTGGGTTTATAAAATATAGAATACTAATTTAGTGGGTTTCAATATATGTCAAAATTGGTGCGTTTATGTTAAATAGTTTTTGAGTTAAGAGGGGCTAAATGATTGCAATGATTAGTACGAATATACATTTGCCGCGCTTTTTGCCTGAACTTGGCTGCTGCTATACTTGTGTAGACATACTCGTGTATACTTGTCTACACAAGTATTCAGCTAATTAAATTGTTATCATTAAACTGTGTCCACGGTGTCATTAACCTAAGGTAAATTTTTTGGCTATTCTGTCAGTATTTTACACGAGAATGGTATTTCGTTATTATTCTACAGTTTGCCAGTTTTAATGACGATTACCGTCATTCATTGATCCATTGATGAAGGTTGCATCGTCGTCGTTTTAATTATAATAATAACATTTATTATAGATCATAGTGTTAGTAACAATGATTTTAAGAGCTAGAGCTAGCAGATAATATTGATTCTATTCGTGGGCTTATGCGGCATTTTATCCAATGAGGCAGCATTGGAGACTCACGTGTCTATGAATACCCCCAGGAGAATATTTTTACTGCCGTAGATACGCGTGAAAGATGTGCTATATTAAAGCGCATATTTTACATAGGTATTATGCAATTAAAATACGTTTTTCTGCGAACGTTCTACACGCATTGCAGCCTCACGGCAGCCCCAACAATATCCTGAGCTGTCGCTGTACGCATGCAATCCATAGGGGTAACCTTGACTGCCTCAATATATCGTGTAAACTTGTAGCTTGTAGCACTTTTAGCCTGTCACTTGATACAATAAACACGTTTTTTATATCGCAGTGTAATTGGCCGAGATTAGCCCGTGAAATAAGCAAACAAACATGTTTATGATGGTAATAATATCTATAATGTATTAGGTATTTAAATTAATAATTGTTAAGAATCGATTACATTTTTATGTGGATTATCTAACTAGGTCATTGCGATCGTATGATGTTCTAATAGTATATGCTACAACACATGAATAATATGCAAATAAAGATCTTGAACTTTATAATTTTTGCAACATGATTACGAAAATACTGGTTTTCGTATATTTTTGAAACAAATAAATATGTGTGTAAATTATAGTTCAATTTATACTGCAACAATTTATATATTATACTAATCTGCAGAACTAGTGTAAATAGTGATAGGACCACACTGTTGACAGTCGTCTGTCTACAGCCGCGGGCCGGTCCGTCCGGGGTAGTACCAAACTCTCGCAGAAAATCGACGTTTGAGTAGTAACAATTTGTTACTGCGCTTCGTTCGGTGAACGAGAGAGCCGGCAGCACAACTTTCTGAGGGTGTATGCGTGTGGTGGGTTTTGGTGATGCCTTTAGTATTAAATTACCGAACCTCATTGCACGCATTCACACTCCCTTCACTTCGTGGTAGGTAGCGGCCTTGCAAAGGTCCAAGAGCGACAGCAACACTTACCTTCAGGTGTACTGTTTGTTCGTTTGCCTATAGTAGGCAATAAAAAAAAAGCTTCAAACAATTCTCTTAAACTCATTTAAAAACTAAGAGATCACCTTAGGAGCTTTTTTGAATGGACCATTTACGCACCCATTAGGTAAGTGTATAGAGTTCACGGGCCCCTAAGCTGCGACCGAATTATGTAGCTATTATGCTTTCTTGATTTGTAAATAGATTGGAAGAGAGGGTATTTAGCCTTCAAAGAGAGGATTACGTAAAGTGCGGGGTAAAATAACAAAATGGTCAAGGTCGATTCGACGGATAGGCACCCTAATTTTCATAAGTAGTAATAATCCTCTGCTCTATAATAGTTACGTTAGTCATATCTATATTAAGGCAGACGTTTGCCAATCGTTGTTATATGCAATAACTTCAGTTAGGCTGACAGACACCGTTGAACTTTGGTCTCCTTATAGGTTGTATAGTGCTATAATCGCTATCTACGTTTAGGTTTCCCAGGAGGTGTTGCTGCCTATTTTCCTGATGATTGCACAACCAGTTATTACGACTCCCACGCAAATGTAAAGGGATGGTGACATATCGTCTTCGTCACCACATGATTGTTAGGCACACATAATTATAATCATGTCATATTTCGTTGAAATTGCTAGAACTGGCGGTCAAGGCCTCGTTAACTAGCCGCATGAATAGTAAACAGAGACCCCCGCTCACCCCGTAAGTCGAGTATGAGTACTTTGTTTTTGAATTATCGCTTGACACGTAACTAAAAAGCCATATACGTGTATGTAAAAACGTTAAATATGATATGGACGCCAGCATAATAAAATTCAATACTAAAACAATCTTTGTGACGCCGTGTCTTACACAAGTTTTAACGTTTCAACTTTCAAGTCACCATTATTTTTCTAAGTGATAAATATATAAAAACACTATATAACAGTACTTTTTGTATTACGACATAGTAACAAACGGGAATTGTTAATTCATATCACACATTTTAAGTAGCTTTGTTTACTGTTACGTTTGAGATAAGGTTCATTTTATTGGGTTTCTTTAGAGGTGACTGACATTAATAACCGTGCAACATTAACTGTTTTCACTTTGTATATGAAACCGTGCAATATTAGTGAATTAAAATTATACGTACCTACTAATGAAACATATGAATTGGGATTTTCTTTTGTGGCCCGGTTGAGAAGCTGTGTGGTTACCAACCCTTAAATACAAATACTACCAACCCTTAAATTGCTCATGGGTGTCGTAAAAGACCACTTAGAGCTATACATTCACCTGGGCCAACGTCATCGGATAACGTCTAGTCAAGGAGGGTTGATGATAGGCGGCTGGTCGATCATAATCATTTTTCATCATTCTTTAGAACAATTTTAAGTGTTGCGCTTTAGTGGTAGAGTTACGCTGCTGACAGTTTTTTGCATGTGGATTTATAAATTGACCGGCTCTTTTGTGGTAGCACTAAACTCTCGTGGAAAGTCGATGTCCGAGTACTTTGTAGCAATTTTAGTATTGAAATTATCGTGAGACTGATCCATATTACAATATCTAAAACGGCAAAACACTCACGTGCTGAGATCGATTACGTCGACCCGGGTTTCGAGCATGTCCGATGCTCATCATCAGGGCGAGTGCGCAGCGGCGTCCGCGAGGCCCCGGCAGTGCACGCCGGGGCCTCGCACGTAATCGATCTCAGCACGTGAGTGTTTTGCCGTTTTAGATATTGTAATACTTTGTAGCAATTCACTAGTACGTTTTTTTTGGAGAGCGAGAGAGCCGGAGACTCAAACACACTTTACTGTAAGCAGCGAATTGGCCGGGTAAGCATGACCATGGTGTTGCAGAGGTCCATTAGCGATAATCATCACTTACCAGCAGATGGACTGCTTGCATGTCTGCCACTAAATGCAACGAAAAATTATTTCCAAACATGTAATTAACAACAAACTAGTCACACTAATGTGTACCATAGCGTGGTGTAACTTACTCCGTAAAGGCGAGGAGTTAATTTAAATTTTTTGCGCGTGGCTATCACTGGGGTGTTTAATTTGGAAGCTTTGGAAAACACTTCTAACTTTCAGATAGATGTCATTTAGAGTTCCACCTGTGATTATTTCTATTCCGTTCCCAAATGATTTATCTATTTTGAACACCACAGTTATGTCGACACTATGTTCTTTATGATAGAAGAGGATATATATCTATGATGATTACCACAGTAAATATAATTTGAGCCAAATTAAATCAACTGAATATTTATCTTGTTCAAATAAGGCAAATGATATGAATAATTCAACGTCCCTATTACAATTAATTAGGTATATTTTTTTCTAGAATCATTGCTGGAAATTCCGTTTGTTTTATCATATGAATGAATTTCGTGATTCATGAACAGCGGTCGCTATTCGATTGTTTTAAATTGCAAAGTTTTCATTGTAAAAGTATATCAATTTATAATTAAAAGAATTCAAGTTCTTGTATTGATATTCACTGCGTTTTAAATGCATCTCTAGCAATACTCGCTTGAGTTTTATGTACTCGAAGTCCATTTTAACTTTAGATAAAATATAATAAATAATAGTTAAAAATACTAAAAAAATATGCTAAAGAAAATCCAACTAAGAAATAGAAAATAAATTTTTAAAAATTTGAATTAAGAATAGTGTATATAAGAAAAAAATATTTTTTATTGTAAAAAAAGCGTGGGGTGCATGTTGTCAACTATTATTTTTTTTTTTTTAACTATTATTTATTTATAATTTTCGCTAATCCTGATTATCCTAGTAAGGATAACGGGTCAAACTGTTTAAAATATTGAATTGTCATCGGTCCTTAATAAGTATGCCAAATTTCGAGTTAATCCGACGTTTTGAAGGGGGTCAAAATCATGTTCAAAGATTCCGTTACATACTAACATACATACGTCTGAAGCTAATAAAAGCGCATTAAAAAGGCACATTGTATGTAGCAATTAAATAATACAATATATTTTATATAATGTGATTCTGAAATTACATAACTTTGCATAAATTTCATACACTTTTGTTCTCGCAATTTTATTAAATAATACTTGAACTTTTGACTTTATGTATTAATAATTCATTATCATCACAATTATTATGCTTTTATCTCAATTAGGCTAAGGCCGCACTACGGCTTTTATCCGCAAGCGGTTAACCGCAAAACCGCCCGAGACGCACGCACTGCGATTTTAGACCGCAAAACCGCCCCCGATTTGCACAGTTTAAAGATGGATCTCAAACGAGCAGTATGTATTGTCGCTCGTCGGGTACTACGAAATAGAAAAAAAATACGTCTACAAAAAATTTGCAAATATTGTGTTCATTCATTCAATAGCCGTAGATCTCAGAATGGTTTCATATTCAGAAAAATATACAATTTTAAAAGAATATCTAGAGATTTTTTTTCTAAACTACTATCGAATTCAGTCAGTAGTCAGCTTCCATAAAAAAATTGCATAATGTGCGTTCAGACATCATCTTCATAGATCATCATCATCATCTTGCTCTTATCCCAATTACTTGGGGTCGACGCAATATGTCATCTGTTTTGACATATTGCAAAAAGTTTCGGCAATGACTTTTATGACCGGCCGCCTGCCTGACGTCAACCCTCCTTGGGAATGTAATCGTTGACCCAAAAGGTACCAGATGGAGTTGGTCCGGGTCAATCTAGGGCTCTTAGTCGTCTTTTACGACACCCACGAGCAAAGCAAGGGTTGGTAGTATTCGAAGCCGCTACCACACAGCACCTTCATAGATACAAAATATAATTAATTCAATTGCAACGAAACGACAATACGGCTATTCTTTGCGGCGGTTAGGGATGTGAAAAATAATCGATTTAAAAAAAAATCGATTATTAATCGATTTTTTTTTTGTAATAATCGATTTTTACAATCGATTATCAAAATAAGAAAAATCGATTATTAATGGATTTTTTACTATAGATTATTCACAGCCAGATTTCCTAAAAAAAAAAGGTCATCACAATCATGTTGGGAAAAATCGATTATTTTATAATCGATTATTTATTTTTAATTGATCGATTATTTTATAATCGATTTATTTTAAAGAACAAATAATCGACTATTGAAAAATCGATTATTTTCCCTCCAAGTCACATCCCTAGGCGGGGGGTAGGCCGAATACTAGCCAAAAAACAGCGTTACCAACTCCCTAAAATATTTATCTCTAAATCATAGTTTTAAATTGTCACAATTACATGAAAATAAAAATGATTTCATTAAAATAAGAATAAATCATAAATTAATACCCGTACTGAAAATAAATATATATCCGGGCAATAAGGAAATATGCCTCATATATGTGACATTTATGAGACAAAGTTACTTAATAAACAAATATAATTAGGTAAGCTCCAAGCTCTACTGGGACCGGTCTATCACCATTACTATTCTTGCGAATAACCCTGATATCTTGCTGATAGATACTAGATGTCGCTACGCTGGTAATTTTGTTTTTTTATTCAAAAAAATCTCCTAAAATGCCCCTAAAAAACCCCATCCCACTTATTTACCCCCTAAATTTGGGGAAAAACCCCTAAGTTGGCAACACTGCCAAAAAACCGCATGTAGTTTTATAGATTACAAAATTTGCTGCGGTTTTTTACCGCCAGAATTTTGTAACATTTTGCGGTTTTTAAATCAGTCGCGGATAAAAACCGCAAGTGCGGCCGCTTGCATTTATTTGCCTGTTCCACAAACTCACGCGGTTAAAAATCGCCGCGGTTTCACCGTAGTGCGGTCTAGCTCTTACGGTCGATGCAATATGTACTTCTGTTCCATTATACAGTAGGTATAATTATTGGCAATTGTTTTATGACCGACCACCTGCCTGATGTTAACCCTCCCTGGGAATGTAATTGTCGATCCGACGACATTAGATAGAGTTGACCCAGGTCGACGTTAAGTTCTTAGTCGTCTTTTACAACACGTATGAGTACGTATGAGTAGTAATGGTAGTATTGTAGCCACCATTACACAGCATCTATTAATATAAATAGGTATGTATATTATCCGCCGAGACGTCATTGCCCGTTGGGCAGTCCGGCTGGAGAGGCCTCGGTTCGGGGTGCGAACCGTGGAGGCCTTCCGGCCGGTGCTGATGCAGTGGTTGGAAAGGCGGCACGGGGTGCTCTCCTTCCGACTAGTGCAGGTGTTGACGGGGCATGGGAGCTTTGCCAAATACCTGCACAAGGTCGTAAGGAGGGAGAGTACACCGTCCTGCCACCACTGCGATTGCGACGAGGACACGGCGCAGCATACGCTCGAGGCCTGCGCCGCTTGGGCCACGCAGCGCCGTGAACTCGTCGCAATCATCGGTGCCGACCTGACGGGAATTGGGTCGCGGTCGCAGCCTTCTGCGAGACAGTGATCCCGCAGAAGGAGGCGGCGGATCGCCTGCGTGAGGAGCGCAGCCTCGATGAGGCGATCCGCCGCCGGCGAATGGGGCGGCGCAGGCGCGACTACCTGCGCCTCATGCCGCCCTAGCCCCATCCACAAAAAAAAAGGTATGTATATTATATTTTAAAGAAAATGGTACCAATGGCACGAGCAGCCCTATCCATCCGAGGTGACAAAGGGGGCAACCGGGTGGCCCCATAGGCGGATACCTCTCTAGCGCCATGTGGGAGGGCTATTGGTACCCGGCCTTGTCATTAGAGGCCCGAGACTTTAATATTTTGCAGTAGCTATATCGTTTCTTATTAGATAACACTAGGTATATCATTTGATATACTTTCATTGTTTGAAGTTGCTTTCTTGTTTATTTTGTCGACTTTCACTCTATATGGACTGCTAAAAAGATACCTATGTATTAATATTATAGAGCATAATCTTAATCTAACAAATTTTATTCTCAAGCTATTTTGCTACTATTCATCGCTAATGAGTTGAGTTCTAAGTATGACCTTAAAACTAATTGTGTTGTGATTTGTATATTTCCTGTTTAAAAAAAATAAATAAACAATCTGTAAGAATTAATGATTAGGCGTTTATTAGCATTTTTAACATTACATTTCCTTTACACATTTTAGGCCATTACCATTCAGCTCAGTAGGCCTCCCTCATAGGCCATATAAGTCTTTTCATTGCTTAGATCTCCATAAGGACATTAAATGGGGGGCGCGGCCGGAGCACCTCCTCGTGGTGCTCCCTGGTAACGTCCATTTGGACGGCCAAAATTCCGGCAGGGGGGGGTCTCCGCGTGCGGCTCTGGTGGCAGAGCGCACGGCGGATCTGACCCGGGGCCAATGGGGCGGATGTGCCTCATGGCACTCCGTCGCCAGGGACGGTTGCGTCACGGCCCGGGGGCGTGACGGGTCGGTCGCTCGCGAGCGGCCAGACCTGGAAGGCCCAAACCGTAATCCTGAGCAGGGGGGTCAGGACCGGGGGTCTTCGGACCGCGGCCACTCGGCGAGGAGATGTATGACTGGTGGGTTAAGAAGCGCGTGAGCGTCCAGTCGTTAGAGTGGTAGTCAAGGCAAGACTCAAAAACGTCCAACAACATGGCAGAAGTCAAGACATGTAGTACTTCACCAGAGGGTCCCGGCCAGGCCGGGGAATCCCTTGCTGTGCCGGTGCTTGCGCGCGACGTCCATTTGGAGTCGCGCCCAAGTCGCGCACAGTCAGTCCCCAATCGTATGGGTGGGGGACAACTACTGCCTCAGAAGCCGAGAGCCCGGCTCAACACCAAGTGGCTCAGGGGGGGAAGGGGAACGAGGAGGAGCTGCAGGTGCGGAAGAATACCCGGAGGACGAAGCCGAGGCGTTCCGCCGCTGCACGAGCCCGCATTAGCGCCACTGCATCTAAGGCGCGGCGGGCGCAGATAAAGGCTGAAGCCATTGCCGCACGTGACGAGGGCGGCAGCATTGCTGCTGCAGGGCCGTCGCGGGACGGGGGTGGCGTTGCTGCCCAGCCGTCGGAAGAAGAGGAGAGGGAGAGGATGGAGACCTCTGCAGGGCCGCCGCGTGAGGAGAGCGGCAGCAGCAGCGGGTCCGAGCATGATGGCGGCATTGCCGCAGAGCCGTGCATAAGGATAGCAGGCGAAAGCTCCGAGCTGTCGAGCGATGAGGGCGGCACTGCCGCAGAGCCGTCGCAGGATGAGGGCGGCAGTGCCGCAGGGCCATCCGAGCGTCAGGAGACGGATGCGGCATCGGAGATGGTGCTGACGGACGTGGGCGGAAGTGCCGCAGAGCCGTCCGCCGAGGAGAGCAGCACCCCTTGGGTGCAAGTCGGCCGGAGTAGGGACGAGGGCGGTGGATGCGCCGCAGGTAGGCAGATGTTAGGCGCGCCGTCGGTTGAGGGTTCAGTTAGGCCGTCGTCGTCGCCGTCGTCGTCGCCGAGGAAGAGGACGGAGAGGGCTGCAAAGGCGCCAGCTCCAGCCCCAAGTGCGAGGAAGAGGGAGGAGGCCCTCCCCCCGAGACCCTGGAAGCGCCCCCTGCAAGAGGGTGGCCGCTCCAACACCGACTCGGAGGGGAGTTCCATCATCATGCCTCCTCCCAAGGTCCCGACCATGCGCTGGGGGCGCAGAGGCCGAGAATCGGTGGTGGCGGCGTGGGCGGGGACACCGGGTCCGGCCGGCCACGGTGGCGAGGTGGCGGCCCTCCAGGCCGCGAACGCCCGCCTTAGTGAGGAGGTCTCCGGCTTGCGGGAACGCAACCGCAAGCTGGAGACGGAGCTATCGGCGGTGCGACGGGAGAACCGCGGGTTGGCCAAGGAGATGGCCGACCTGCGGGCCTAGTTCGCGCACCTGGCGCCGGCCGCGCCGCCTGTGCCAGCCTCGCCACCGAAACGGGCTGCGCCGGGGAGGGCGGTCTCGTCGTCTGCGCCCGTGGCGCCGGCTGCGCCCGTGGCGCCGGCTGCGCCCGTCGCGGCTGCTGAGCCGGCTGCACCCGTCGCGGCTTCGGCGCTTCCTCCCCTCGTCGTGGTCCCTCCGCCGGCTCGTGGCCGCGGAAGACCTCGGAAGGGGGAGGAGCCGCCGCCCGACGAGGTGCACGGCGTGTCGGAGTCGGCGGTACGCGTGATCCTAGCCCGAGTAGGGGTGATGGTGGATGCGCGTATCGCCGCCGTAGCGGCCAGGCTCCCGCCTGAGCCGCCCCTCCGACCGCCGCTCGCCGCGGACAAGGCGAGGCGGCCGCAAGCGTCAGCTCCCACCCCCCTGCCCTGTCAGGGTGGCCGCGTGGTGAGCTACGCTGCGGCCGCGGCCGGGCCCAAGGGGGCCAAGAAGGCCGGCAAGGTGCCGGCTCCCACCAAGGCCGGGGCGCGGCCGGCGCCAGCGGCTGCACCGCAGGCGCCGGCCAGCGCACCCGCGACCGCTCCTGCTGCGCTCAGCGCTGCTGCCAGGCTCGAACAGGGCTGGCAGGTGGCTGAGCGGAGCAGGAAGGCACGCGGCCAGAAGCGGAGAGCGGCGGCCAAGAGTGCCGCCGTGGCCGCCGCTCCCCAGGCGGAAGCCGGCAGAAAGGGGAAGAAAAGGTCGCGCAGGGGCCTCAAGTCGCCGAAGACGGCCGCGGTGGTCATCACCGTGCTGCCTGAGGCGGCTGAGAGGGGCCTCAACTATGAGGCCGTCCTAAAACGCGCCCGGCGGGAGCTGGACGTCTCCGATATCGGGGGCGTCGAGGCGAGGACTCGCAAGGCCCGGACAGGGGCTCGAATACTCGAGTTCCTTGGGGCCGAGGGCGCGAAGACGGCCGATAGTTTGGCCACGATGTTGAGGGGGCTGTTCGGGCCGGAGGATGGTGTCCGGATCGCCAGGCCTGTCAAGTGCGCAGAGATGCGCCTGACGGGCTTGGACGATTCCGTGACGGTGGAGGACGTCCGGGAGGCCATTATGGCGCGTACCGGATGTGCCTCGGACACCGTCCGGATTGGCACCATCCGCACTGGTCCGGGCGGCGTCGGTGCTGCCTTGGTGCAGTGTCCGGTGGAGTCGGTCAAGCAATTGGCCGACTCAGGCAGGCTCTAGCACGGTTACCCGCGCCGAGCTCCAGTCCACGAGGTGTTACAAATACATGGCGGTCGAGCATACCCGACCGACATGCAAAAACTGCTTTGACTGCAGCGGGCTATGTTTCCGTTGCGGTCAGATCGGACACCAGGCGGCATCGTGCTCTGCGGTGCCCCACTGCCCCGCGTGTGCGGCAGGCAACAGGCCTGCCAAACACCGCATGGGCTCTGGGGACTGCAGACCCCCGGCATCGGCCCCGAAGGGGCGGGACGGCCCATCGACCGGGCCAGTCCCCGCTCCGAGCGCGGCCCGATCGCCCGTCAGCGCGGAGGAGGTGACGATGGATACGGACCGTTAATGGACCTCGTATCCATTCATCTCCTCCAGGCCAACCTCAACCACACCGCCGGTGCGCAGGACGTGTTCCTGCAAGCCATGGCGGAGTGGTTGATAGGAGTAGCCGTAGCCGCGGAGCCGTACGTGGTGCCCGACCGGCCTAACTGGTTGGGTAGCACCGATGGCACCGTGGCAATCGTCGCCTCCACGTCGTGGCCTTCGTCGCCTCTGACCCTTAGGGACAGGGGCGTCGGATACGTCGCGGCGGACTGGGGGGAGATTACGCTCCTCGGAGTCTATCTCTCCCCTAACTGGAGTGTGACCGATTTCGAGGCCTCCCTCACCATCATGGAGGCCTCGTTACGGCGACTGGCATCGCGCCAGGTCTTCGTCTTGGGGGACTTCAACGCCAAGTCCATGGCGGGGGGGTCTCCCCGGACGAACGACCGAGGACGGGCGATCGAGGAGTGGGCGGCGGCACTGGCCTCTGTTTGCTGAACAGGGGCTCGGTGCATACGTGCGTGCGACAACGGGGCGGGTCGATAGTGGACCTTTCGTTCGCTAGCCCCGAGGTCGCCGCACGCGTGGGGAGCTGGCGCGTCGTGGAGGAGGTGGAGACCTTGTCGGACCACCGGTATATCCGGATGGAGGTCTCTCCGGTAATCCCGACGCCCAGCAGGGGTCACGGGGCGGATGGACGTCCTGCGTTCCCGCGATGGGCTGTGGGTCGCTTAGACCGGGACCAGCTGGCGGAGACAGCCATCGTTTACTCGTGGCTGTCCTCTGCCAACCAGTCGGACGGGGTGGACGCCGAGGCTGGCCGCATCCGCAGTGCGTTGACGCAGATCTGCGATGCGGCCATGCTCCGGGTACGGCGTCCGCCCCCGAGGAGGGCGGTCCACTGGTGGTCCCGGGAGCTGGCGGATCTCCGGGCCGCGTGCATTCGCGCCCGGAGGGCCTACACCCGCAGCCGGCGGTGCCAACGCGACGCGGAGCGGGAGGCCTTGCTGTATGAGGGCTACCGCAATGCGCGGTCGGCCTTCAGGCTGGCCGTCCGCTCCGCCAAGGACGTCAGTCGACAGAAGATGCTGGACGGTCTCGACCGTGACCCCTGGGGACGCCCCTATCGCGCGGTGCTGAATAAGCTCCGCGCGCGGGGCCTTCCCCTCACCGAGACTCTCCAGCCCAGCCTTCTCACCCGGGTCGTCGAGGACCTGTTCCCGCGGCGGGCGGAACACACGCCCCCGGTCATGGCTCCGCCAGACACTGACCGGGAGGCCGACGACGACAGTGTTCCGCCCATCACGGAACCCGAGATGGGAGTGGCGGTGGCGCGCATGTGCGCAAAGTCCACCGCCCCCGGGCCCGACGGTGTTCCTAACCGCGTGTTGGGCCTGGTCCTCGACCACCTGGGTCCCCGCCTCAGGGAGCTGTTCGACGCGTGTTTAGCGTCCGGACGGTTCCCTGGGTGCTGGAAGGAGGGAAGGCTGGTGCTCCTGCCGAAGCCGGGACGGTCTCCGGGGTCGCCTTCGGCCTACAGGCCTATCGTGCTGCTCGATGACACGGGCAAGCTACTGGAGAAGGTGGTAGCTGCCCGCATCGAGCGGCACCTCGTCGGCACGGGGCCCGATCTGTCGGACGCCCAGTTTGGGTTTAGGAGGGGTCGTTCGACGATCGCGGCTCTGTTGCGCCTGAGGGCCGTGGCGACTGAGGCCGTCACCGGTGCCGGTCTGCCATTCAGCTGCATCAGGGAGGCGCTCCGGTATCACGGAGTGCCAGCTTACCTGAGACGGCTAGTGGCAGACTATTTGGTGGGGCGCAGCGTCCTCTGTACCAACCGAGCAGGGGACGTTGTGCGAATGCCCATGACGTGCGGTGTCCCACAGGGGTCGGTCCTCGGATCCACCCTGTGGAACATCGGCTACGACTGGGCGTTGCGGAGGAGCCCGCGGTGGGACGCTAGAAGAGGCGGTAAGCCTGGCGACCTATGGCACCGAAGAGGTCGTCAGGCGGATCGAGGCGCTGGGGTTGAGGGTCGCCCTGGACAAGACGGAGGCCCTCTTGTTCCATGGGCGCCTTATGAGCCCTCCCATCGGCGTCTCGATCACCGTCCGATCGGTTGACATCAGCATCCGGGCCCATATGAGGTACTTGGGCCTGGTGCTCGACGGGCAATGGTGGTTCCGGGAGCATTTCCGCAGGCTCGCTCCGCGGCTCGTCGGCGCGGCGTCCGCCCTATTGTGGCTTATGCCGAACGTGGCGGACCGAGCGCTACGTGCCGACGGCTGTACACGGGGGTCATCCGGTCGATGGCCCTGTACGGCGCACCGGTGTGGGCGGGGTCCTTGACCGTCCGACTTAGGGCCCTTCTGTGGCGACCACAGAGGGTCATGGCGGTCAGGGCCATCCGCGGATACCGCACGGTGGCGACGGAGGCAGCGTGCCTATTGGCCGGGATTCCCCCGTGGGACCTGGAGGCGGAAATGCTCGCCGAGTTGTATCGGCGGGTGTCGGGGGTGCGCGGGGAGGGCGGTGTGATCTCGTTAAGGGATCTCACCGCCTGGCGCGTCGACGCCCGCCGAGACGTCATTGCCCGTTGGGCAGTCCGGCTGGAGAGGCCTCGGTTCGGGGTGCGAACCATGGAGGCCTTCCGGCCGGTGCTGATGCAGTGGTTGGAAAGGCGGCACGGGGTGCTCTCCTTCCGACTAGTGCAGGTGTTGACGGGGCACGGGAGCTTCGCCAAATACCTGCACAGGGTCGTAAGGAGGGAGAGTACACCGTGCTGCCACCACTGCGATTGCGACGAGGACACGGCGCGCCACACGCTCGAGGCCTGCGCGGCTTGGGCAGTGCAGCGCCGTGAACTCGTCGCAATCATCGGTGCCGACCTGACGCTGCCGGCCATTGCTAGGGCGATGGTCGACAGCGTCGGGAACTGGGACGCGGTCGCAGCCTTCTGCGAGACAGTGATCTCGCAGAAGGAGGCGGCGGATCGTCTGCGCGTGGAGCGCAGCCTCGATGAGGAGATCCGCCGCCGGCGACTGGGGCGGCGCAGGCGCAACTATCTGCGCCTCATGCCGCCCTAGCCGAGGCCGCGGGTGACGTGACCGGGTATTAGTCCGTCACCCGCCAAGAGGCCGACCGCGTACCCCGCGTAGGGGGTATTCCGTCGGGCCGACCACTGACGACAAGTAAACCTGCTCCGGTGGTCGGCCCAATGACGAAGGCGAGGTGGTTTTCGGGTGGGTTGCGGGAGTTGCGTGCTTAAGCCCCTCTGTCGCCCCGGACGGAGTGGTGCGGAGGCGCGCCGACCGCGACCCACCCTAAAAAAAAAAAAATAATAAGGACATTAAATTTCGTCTGCTATCTCATGCTGCTCTCACTAGTTGATATTTATTTTCGTTAAAATACAATATATAAAGCGTAAGACGACCCCTGCTGGGTGGACAGACTACCATTTAAAAGTCGCAGGGATTCGTTGTATGAAGCTGACAGAGGACCGTTCCGAGTAGCATCCTCGTGGAAGGCCTATGTTCTCCCGTGGACGTTTACGGGCTGATGGATTGATGGATAATAACAACTATGAAATTATTTAGCTTATTGCCTAGGTATAACATTGTTGTTATAAATCATCATTATCATCTTGCTCTTATCCCAATTACTTGGGGTCGACGCAATATGTCATCTGTTTTGACATATTGCAAAAAGTTTCGGCAATGACTTTTATGACCGGCCGCCTGCCTGACGTCAACCCTCCTTGGGAATGTAATCGTTGACCCAAATGGTACCAGATGGAGTTGGTCCGGGTCAATCTAGGGCTCTTTGTCGTCTTTTACGACACCCACGAATAAAGCAAGGGTTGGTAGTATTCGAAGCCGCTACCACACAGTTTGTTGTAATAAATACATAGTGTTATAATACGCTTACAGAACAATAGGCACACTGATATTCTTCCGTTCATCAGCAAATAATACCTACAGATAAAAAGGTTGTTTAGAGTTTGCCTTCTCTTGATATCATTAGCTTACGTCTCTTACTCATATCGTATGACCCCCGGGCAAAAGGGGTGGTAATACATTGGGTTGTTTAACCACATGGAGTTCTCGTCATACGAATAGATCACGAAATCGACATAAAAATCGTATTCGAACTTTTCACATACGAGATTGGTATCTTCTCGATGAGTTTTCAAGAACGAACTAATTATGAATAGCTCCAATTACGAAATCGAGATAATATTCGAGAATTAGCCGCAGTATGGTTACACTAAGTATGCCTATTTGGTGTTGCGCAAAATTTTATTGCCTCCGAGCCCAAATGAATGGCGATGGTAACTGGTTTGCAAAAAAACGAAAGTGGATTTGCGTAATATTTTATTATTATCTGTGGATCGTAAACGTGTGCACGTTTATAAATACCTATTTACATTATCTACCTACCTACTTGCTTATTGAAAATCTAGCCTTTTTAGGTTTTGGGGCCATGTTATTTATGACATCTACCCATAAAAAGAAGTTATTAATTAAGATGAAGGTTAGAGTTATATTCATCACCGTCATCATCATAACAGTTTATATACGTTCCACTGCCAGCCGTGGCCAGCAGTGGAACGTATATGCACGGAAAGTTATATTCTAATGTCATTATAACAAATACATCCACATATTGTTGTTCTGAGTCTGGATCTCATTTGTGGCCGTTAATTTACATGTTTGTAAAGTCCCTCGCAATGCAAGGATAATTAGTACAAGGATTCGTCTTTTCAAAAAACATAAAAATTTAAAGTAATTTTCATAGTTCCATTCATTATGGTTGATTATATCAGGGATGCACCGAATCCGGTGTAAAGGTATCAATAAATTTAGAGGTGAAGTCAGAGACATATTAAGAGGATAGAGGTGAAGTTAGATAGAGACATATTAGGTACCCATATTATGTGACTCCATTTTTTGCAATTTGCAAGCGCCTTCCCCACTTCAGGAACTATCCGTAGTACAAAACCCAATTTTGTTCAAGTATTTTTAAACAGGTGACGTGGTATGTGTATGTTACTATATCTTATAGTATCTACCAAATGTTACAAACGTAGCAATAAAGTCAAAAGTCATTTCAATTTTCCTTTCTAAAATTTCTTAAAAAGCTGAAACTATCCGATAATCCGAAATAATTTGATATCCCTATACGTATCTGAAACCGCTATAATGTTATTAATATCCGTATCCGGCGGATCCATATTCAAAGTTGCATATCGTCAGGGCCCTGTTTTGTTATGCGACTTTAGACGCTATGTAAACATTGCGTGACGTCACAGTACAAAAAATAAAACACTATTTTGTCGTAGAGAATATTTATGGAATGGTACTTAATCGAGAAAAAACTGGAACTTTTCACAAGCAAAATTGATGCGTTATCGATGGGTCTTCGAGAACGCACCAATTCCGCTTGTGGCAAGTTAGAATTACGAGATAGAGTTAAGAGTCGCTTAACATGATTAGTATTGTGTTATGAAAATCGTCTATATCATTTGGACAGAACTACTTTTCCTAATCGGATAATGTACTGTATATTCGATGAGTTGGTTACTGGGCGGATGGGCACTCTATTTTAGATTGTTTAACCCTATTTATGTAGGATAAATATGGTTAGGATGTTCTATAATAATTGAAGATTGAAGATAAGTATGCCTTATAAATAATACATGAATATCTTTTACAGAGGAATACCCTGCATCTGTACATTTCACATCAGCGTGGTCCATTTTACAAGGCCGAGTTCCAGACCGAGCTAAATCTTAAAAAGTTCCACATCGCCGACGTAACCGACAAACGCATATTTGTCTCTGTCATGCACAGTGACTCTCTTGCGGATTTGTATGTGTCAGAGATAAGCAACAACTTCACTCAGTATAATTTCGTCTTGAGTTTGGAACAAATTTTGTGTTATTTCCCCGACGCTAACTGGAAAGATAGTTGGTTGGAGTAAGTATACACTTATAAAACTTTTCCTTCCTTCGTCTTCAACATCTTCATCATCTTCAACATCTGATCTTCAATATCTTCATTAATCCATTCATCCCTCGGTCCAATCCAATAAGCAACGACTAGTGTTTATTTAGGAGTTCCTAATACGAAATAAGGAGTTCCCTTGGATATGTTCTCCCTTGGAAATGAATCGTTTAAATTGATTCATAAACAGAGAACCTATGCAATCCGTCTACAACAAATATACAGCCAAATTGAAAACATTCTCCTTTGAAGTCGGCGATAGAATAGTATAATTATGCATATACACTCATTTGCAAAAAAAACGGGCACCTAAGCAATGAACCATTTCAAATGTTAATATTTCTTTGTTTGATAATTATAGGTAGTTTTATCCACACAATTTGCTAAATTAATAAGAAAATAATCGTTTTCATCAGTATTTCATAAAATTTAGATACAATTTATGGGAAATAATGCTAAACCTCGCTAGTAGTGTATATTCGCTAGTAGTGCATATGCTCATGAAGTAAAAATAAAAAAGTTTTTTTGTTTGTTTTTCTTTAATAAAGTAAAAGCAGATAAATGTTTAGTATCGAGTGTGACCCCCTCTAGCTAAAATCACAGCTTGAATTCGTCTGGGCATGCTAGCGAGTATATCCCGGATACTTGCTTGCGGAATACGTTCCCACTCCGCAGTAATCACATTCTTCAGCTCTCTGATGGTCTGCGGAGCCGGGTGTACTGATCTCACACGCCGTTTCAGAACGTCCCAGACATGCTCTATGGGATTGAGGTCGGGACTTCGAGCTGGCCAATCCAAACGACGAATGCCGACCTCTTGCACATACGCATTAACATCGCGGGATCGGTGGGCGCGAGCATTGTCGTCCATAAAAATCGAGTCTTCACCTAGAGCGGCCAATGCGGGTTGTGCATGAGAAATTAGAACTTCCGTTATGTATCGATGCCCAGTCAGTGAGCCGTTTTCAATGAAGACTAACTCTGTACGATCCATTGAATTTATTCCTGCCCAAAACATAACAGAGCCCCCACCATAAGGTGTGATTTCTTCGAAACATGCCTCTGCAAAGCGTTCTCCTTGTCTTCTTAGCACTCGCCGACGTCGATCTTCACCGAACAGAGATATCCTGGCTTCATCAGAGAACAAAACCCTATTCCAATCGTCTTGAGTCCATGATTCACAATTTCTAGCGAACCTAAGCCTGTGAACTCTGTGCTCACGGAGTAATTTGGGGCCGCGGGCCGGGCGGTGACTGCGTATATTGGCAGCGAGAAGCCTCCTCCTGACCGTCCATAGACTAATATGCACATTTCTTACTTCTTGGAGGTTGTTCTTAAGATCCACATACGAAGATTTGCGATTTCTCAATGCGCGACTCACAAGAAAACGATCATCCCGTGGTTGGGTACATGGTTTTCTTCCAGAACCAGGCCTTCTCTCGACGGAACCAGTCTCCTGATATCGCTGCCAGGTCCTTTGGACTGTCGAGCGACTAACATTTAGCCTCCTAGCCACGAAACATTGGCTGCAACCCTCTTCAAGCAGCGCGATAATTTTGGTAGCTTTTACCACTTTATCTACCATTTTTGATACAGCCAAACAGCATTAAATAAAGCTTTGACAGTCAAGGATATGAAATTAATCGATAAAAATTGAATAAAAGTTATGAAAGTCGATGTTAACTTCTGGAACTTCGCGCCAAAAATGTAGGATAAAAAGGGGTTTTCTGTAAAAATGAACATCAAATGAAAAATTGAATTTAGAACGTACTTTTTTAAATACCACAGCATTTTTAAAACCGGCCAGTAACGTGTACAAACGATTGAAACCTTTTTGGTATTGTATCTTTTTAAATATGAATGAAAATCAAAACCGCCCGTTTTTTTTGCAAATGAGTTTACTATAATTATGCAGTGTAATTATGAATACGTATATTGTTTTAGATAAAACAATATACATATTCCTGTGAAGTGCAAAATAAGTATTGCTAGTTTTTGGTGAGAAAACCTTATACCATTCCGCCTGACCAGCGTGGTACAGTAAGTCAATTCCCGTCCTGTTGAGGAGGCTCAAGCCCAATACTGGGACGTATATGAGCCGAGAGAGACGAGTATTTGGCTCTACCATTAGGCTAACACAGTTTAAATACTTTGACATATTAATATAGGGACAGAAACCTTGGCGCTAAAGATATATGGAATGTTGGCTAACGAAATAATTTTATTTTTGGTAATTGCAACGTCATGGTCCAAATACGGAAAGTGGGAGATGAATCTTCTTATGTGACCTATCATTGTAATGACTTTAAATATTGGCATAGTGTCATTCACTTGTAAACATATCTGTAAACAAGACTTGTTTTTTTTTTAAATTCATACAATCATGACATATGTTTGGGCCTCCACTAAATAACAACACAGATGGCGTAGTGGTTAAGATACTGACCTACATTGCCAGTGTCGTGGGTTCGATTCCCACACAGGACAACACTGTGTGATCCATGAATTGTTGTTTCGGTTGTGAGTTTGGATGTTATTTGTGTCCGTTAATAATGTTTGTAAAGTAAACAATTATGAAGATTATTACCTTAGTACAGGCCAAAAAAAAATCGTAATTAAACTATTATATTTTATTCATTAACCTTCACAGCATTCTTGTTGATAATTGCGCTTAATACTTAACGCATTGTGTAGTGTGTTTTTGAAAGATAATTGTGAGAATTATTATCTCGAGACATAAACGTCTCATTTTTCTGTACCGGTTTCCTCTGGTATGAGGGACAAATAAATGTACTAAACTGTGTGCCTACTCTTGAATTTCGATTCCAATCCTAAATTCAATCGCAGCTCGAATTTGAGCAAATTTGGTACTCTTGAAAGCGACACTAGCGCTCGATTGGAATCAAATTAGGTGGAACGTTTCTAAACTAAATGAATTCGACTCTCGTCGATTAAGTCAAATATTTGCTATTCCCGACGGGATTTTGACACAGTTTAAAATCGTTAATGTTACACAATTTCAAGAAAACGTCTTTGTGGTGATCGAGTTCGATAACGTTATTAATTTAAAGTAAGAAAACATGGCACATTTGGTGAAAATAGCAACGACGAACGCGTAAAATTCATTCTCGATTTTGTTCAAGAGTACCAAATATAAGTTTGGTGAGATTGGAATCGAATCGGATTCGAAATTAGAATTGATTTCAAGAGTAGGCCTACTGATCAGGCGTGTTGGCATAAGGTTTTATGAGAATTTTACTCATGCAGCGATGTTATACTTTAGTCTTCTTTTACAACACCTATAGCCGTGATATTGGAGGGTTATTTAATTATTATTATTCTGGGATATAAGAAGATCGTAATAGTAGAATTAAAAAAATAATTCGCAGATTAAAAATAAATCTCCAACTAAAATAATTGTTTAATTGCGGGTAATAATTGTTTAAGTGAGGGTCAGCGAGGTGGTATTGTGTCTTGCAAATTATATGTTTATAATAATCCGTGTGGTGAAGGAGTAATAGACTAAGATCCGGCTGCAAAATCACTACGTTCATCGCGTAGTTAATCAAACTCAGGTTCTTACATACATTTATGATTAGGAGATTTTGTAGCCGGATCTCGTACTATAAGAATACAATTCGCCACCCCCTTTCTTGCTCGTGGGTGTCGTATGAGACGATTTAGTGATATAATATGCATTTTAAATAAAACTATGGATTTTATCGCGTTTGTATTTGATTTTTGATTACATTGATTGATTTCAATAGAGAGGATGGCTGGGTGTTACCATCCTGTTATAAACATTATTAAAAACAAATCCAAAAAGACCACCACAAGACTGCAAGACACTATGAGCTCATATTGTATAGATTTGACCCACAATAATAATAACTAAAGATAATTTTATAAATTAAAACCTCTTAGTAACATAAAGTAAGCCGCCTTCAAAATTAATATTAATTTAGCATCATCATGTCACCTGAGTTTTCTTGCCGGATCTTCTCAGTATGGCCGTGTTCCGATCCGGTGGTAGTATACTAGATTGTTAGGTTTTTAAATATAATTACTATTAATTTTAATGTTAAATAATTACTAACCATAAACAATATAAATTTTTTCATATAGAATAATTTTCTTCTTACACTGGCAATAAATTTGTATCAAAATGTGGGTCAATATTTAATAACTAATTTCTGTATCGGGTAGATAATTATAAATTTTCTGCAGTAACGATGACTTGTTGGACGTGAGACATCTTAGTCCGCCCGTGACCATGAACGTTGCAAAATGTTCGAAACGTCGGGTAATCAAAAATCAAATACAAACGCGATAAAATCCGTAAAGTAGTTTTATTTAAAATGTATAATACTCGCGTAAACATCAGAAATCGATATAAAATGCATATAACGTTACGCAAGAGTAGGAAAACTCGAAATAAAACCCTATACCAATACGTCTGATTGTCTCCTATTGTGGTGGAGGTTCGAGCCCAACTGTGGGATATATATGAACTGTGATGATGATGATTAAAATTTAATTTTTCAGAGACGTCACCGAAGATTCTTTCACTGATTTGTACCGCGTGGAAGGGCTGAAAGGCATATATATAGCTTCCAGGGTAGACTCCAAAGCGCACGTTTCCAACATTGGACCGGAACATCTCATATCTCTGATTACTTTCGACCATGGAGTCACCTGGTCACCTATCAATCCACCTACTGAAGATGAAAATGGTATATAATTTATAATATGTTATAATGGCTATTTTCGTAGAGTTGTTGAATTCTAGGTTGGTCGAAAATTTATAATAATCAACAACCGTCCGTGTGGTGACGGAATAAGAATACAATTCACCATTCAATATCTTGCCCATGGGTGTCGTAAAAGACGACTAAGGGATGTAATACGCGTATAACATCTATGCAAGAGAAGGAAAACTCAAAAGAAAACCCAATACCAACCTGTCTGGCGGGCGTGGTATAGTAAGATTAATTTCCTTCCTATTGTGGAGGAGGCTTGAGCCCAGCAGTGAGACGTACATGAGCTGCAATGATGATGATGAATCAAAAACACTTTCTCTTAGTAATGATTTATTATGGGTTCAATCTCCACGCAGGAAAATACTTTATGCGGTCAATAAATCCAGTTCCGAGTCTGTATGTTACCTATATACGTTAAAGTTATATTTGTGAAGTTCTCCATCAAACAAAGATTTATTCCTTATTGTCTTTATAAAATAACTAGCAACCCGCCCTCGCTTCGCTTCGGTTATAGTCGTTTTACCCGCGTAGTTCCCGTTCCCGTGGGAATACCGGGATAAAATATAGCCTAGTTTACGCCCTGATATTATAGCTTTCCACTGGTGAAAGAATTTTTGAAATCGGTCCAGCCGTTTTGAAGATTACCCGGAACAAACAGACAGACAGACAGACAGACAGACAGACAGACAAAAATTTTTTAATTGCTATTTTAGGCATAGGTGTCGTGCAAATAACCGTGTGAGCATGAAAAAAGCCTATTATTTTGACATTACAAACAGACACTCCAATTTTATTTATTAGTAGATAGATGAAACAGAAAAGTAACGTTTTTCCTTACCTTGTTTAATAAAGATGTAACATATTTTATTATGTCGTTAAATTGTTGAAACTTTTCTTGCTTAACTTACTGCTCGCATTTGATTATATCTGCTGCATCGCTTACGTCACAAATGAGAAAGAAAGCAGGTGGTGATGTCATCATCATCTCAGCTCATATAGGTCCCACTGCTGGGCTCGAGCCTCCTCCACAATGGAAGGAATATTGACCTATTATATAACGTTGGTCAGACTCATTGGTATGCTATAGGGCTTTATTTAGAGTTTTCATCATCATCATCATCGCAGCCCATGTACATCCCACTGTTGGGCTCGGGCCTCCTCCACAATGGGAGGGAATTTGACCTACTATACGATGCTGGTCAGACATGTTGGTATAGGGTTTTATTTCGAGTTTTCCTTTTCTTGCACAGATGTTATGTGCATATTATATCCCATAGTCGTCTTTTATGACATCCACGGGTAAGATAGGGAGTGGTGAATTATATTCTTACTCCGTCACCACATGGAAAGAGTTTAGAGTTTTCGTCCTCTTGCATATATGTAATCTGTATATTATATCCCCTAGTCGATCTCTATGACACCTATGGCCAAGAAATCGAGCGGTGAGCTATCTCCATACTTCTTCACCATGTGGAGCATATTAGCTTAAATTTTAAAAATTGTGCTTAGTGCCCAAAATTTGTAAAGGTTTGTTGCTTATGTTCAAAAATGTTTGCTTATTTTCAATTATTTTTACTGATTATTTTCAAAAATTTGATGCTGTTACAATCGACGTCAATTTAATACTCTATATTTCGTTCAATTACATGACCTAGTAACTTGATGAATCATTCAAATAGAAGTTCAAAGGTCTCTATAAATAATTTGTTATCAATTATTGTCAGGGCAAATAAATAAATATTTAGTAGTGAAGTTCATTGGTAGTTTTTTTGAATCGAACATTGTATCAAAATAATATGCCCTCAAACGTGAAAAATGACAATATTTTTTGTACAATATGTTTATTATTCTAGACTTATTTCAGTTGTAGAGTTATATAGGCGATAATTGTCTTCACCCTGTGTTTAATGAGTTAAAGCCGATTAGCTTCTTTGCTTTAAAAAAGACCGAGATCGAAATCATACATTGAGTCATCACCATCAACACCGCTCATTAATGTGTCACTCCTGGGCTCGGGCCTACTCCACAATTGGAGTTAAAATAACCTACTATACCACGCTGGTCAGATGTGTTGATGTAGGGTTTCGTATCAAGTTTTCTATCTCTTGCATAGATGTTAATATGGGTATAGATATATCTATTAGTCGTGTTTTACGACACCTATGGGTAAGATAGGGTGTGGTGAATTGTATTCTTACTCCGTCACCAGACGAATAGTACGGATAGTTACTAGAGAACTCTGAGTAACTAGAGAATATTTCCCATACTATGATTTGTTTAGGATGTCTTTAAAAATACTGCGCTTTTAAATTTGGGCCTATACTTCGAGTGGCCATCGACGGAGAAGTGGTTAAAAATATAATAAACTAGCAGCACCCTGCGGTTTGACCCGCATAGGTGCCCTTCCCGTAGGAATATCGAGATAAATTATAGCCTGTGTTATTCTGATATGTAAGCCATATTATTGTGAAGTTTCATCAAAATCCATTCAGTAGTTTTTACGTGAAAGAGCAACAAACATCCTCACATATTCATAAACTTTCGCGTTTATAATATTAGTAGGAAGTGGGTTACGTAGTATAGGTACATACCTCTATATATACTTAACGATGAGTCATTTACATAAATAAATATTGAACCATCAGCGCAAAATATATATTTACATATGTATTAATAATAAAATATTGTTACAGGAAAGCCTTTGAACTGTCATTTGGAGAACTCGTGCAGTTTGCACTTGTGCCAGAAGTTCAGTCAACTGTACCCCGTGACAAGGTGAGAATTATTTTGCATTGCACTAGATGCATACATTCGTCAATTCAATATGTTTTTAGCCATACTAGACGAGTGGTTCATTTTATTTTAAGTATAAAGACAACCCCCTGCAAAGAAAATAATCCTTGTGTTACAGGGGTCTTTATAAATATATCATTAATGGACATATATATTAAATCCAGACTCGGAGCAGCAATTTGTAGATTGCGCAAAGTATTGTCCTGCGTGGGATTCGAACCTCTGTAATTGGCACTGTAGGTCGTTAACATAGTTAATCATTACGCCACCTGTGCAGACAAAATGATAGGTTAATGATAGTATATACAATGTAAAAAAATATTTTTCGGTGTATTTAATTTGTGGGTCGCGGCTTCAGATTGTTAAGACATTCTCTAGAGGTCGAAAGAAAAATAATAGAAAGAATGTTTGCAGGTTTTATAGTGCCTGCTGTGACAAATTTATTAGTATTTACTACTTATCTTTGGAGTTTTCACGACTTCTCTACAAGTGTACTTGATCTTTTAGTAGTGAACATTGGTTTGTAGGATTGTAATCATCTTCGTGTAAGACAACTATTTATTTGCTTCATAAACAGCAGTAGGACAAGCACGGGTCTCTTATAGAAACCTAAATTGGGATGGGCCAAGAATTCATACTTTATTCGTACGTTGGTCTTATGCATTTTTGGGACCATACCTCTATAACTTTTATAGAATCGACAAGACTATATTAGACATACATGTTGTAAATCCGATATTTCTAAATGTGACTAAACGGTTAAAATCCAAAAACTATCATCGAAAATTGTATGTCGACTGGCTTATAGATAGTACCGAATTTTTTATCATTTAAAATATGTAGGTTTCAATAGAAACATGTAAACGTATTCTTTCAAATCAGTTCTATTTGATTTTATCTCTTAGGGGTCACTAGAATTATTTAACTTGTTGGCTGGCAAATTGCTGAAGTATGAACAACGCTGGTTTTCCTATTTTTTCGTCTATATAAGGGAACGTGGGCACTTACCGTACTATATAATAGAATATTCTTCCATTGATGTAGCCACTGCATTTACATATGTTTGCCTATGTTATTTTTTAATTTGGTCTCATTTTTTTTTATAAAATCATTATCATCATCTCAGATTATATATATACCCATTGTCGAACTTCCTTCGAAATAGGAGGGAAAGTGACCTGCATACCACGCTAGTCAGACAGGTTGATATAGGGTTTTATTTCGAGTTTTCCTTTTCTTGTATAAATGCCATTTGAACATTCTTATTCTGTCACCACACGGAAAGCTCAGCGTTTATACACCGTGGAATATAATTGGCTGTTTTCCTGAAACGTATGTACTCAGTTAATTATTCTTAATATCCCCACATAACTAAAAACATTATATATTTAAAAAAAGTATGAAATAAGACGTTCGTAAGTTTATCTGATATGCAATGGTATTGTTCACGTATAAAAAAATAGAGCAGATTATTTAATGATCCACTTTCCTTGTGTATTGTGGAATATTTTGACATATAATTTTAAATCTCCTACCTAATCATAATCAAGTGTATAAACATGTATTATGTATAGTAATAAGATAAGCATTACTTTGTTTCCATATGACCTTTTAGCCTTGAACTCAACGATCTATCATTATTTCATTTACTTGTCGTATTCAGATAGCATAGTTGCTTATCAATAATGCAGTTTATTGAACCGATAGACACAAGATATTAATAATAATATCGTTAGTGTTATAATTGACTACATAGTAGCTAGCTCAGTCATTCAACACACTACTTGCTAAAGCAAGTAGTGTGTTGAATGACTGAGCTAGCTATTTAAAAATACTGAGAGTAAATTTATTCTACGCCTATTTTTTGCTATTCACTGATAAATTAATTATTGCTTACTGATTCTTTAGAAATGAGGCTAGAGTATCTGCCAATTTGCAGAAACATTTCAAGATTGATTGGCATTATAGATGTGCTGACTATGACTATAGTAGACTAGAGACGGCTAGCCGTTTAGTCGATTGTAAAGAGGCCGATTAGTCGGCCCAGCCGATCACAGTTTTCGGCAAATTCCGTGACACTTCGTTTACCTACGGCTGAATAGCGTACAAAGTGCATTGCCTCTCCACGGACGTTCAAGGATTCAGTACTAGTGGTCAACCCAATGGCCGATGGGGAGGGATTACATTGGGTTATGGCTTATGGGGCTGTAGTACATATTTCTATTGTTCATTAAAGCGATCGGGAATGGATTTTTGTTGGTTAATTGGACAATAATTAAAGGGTTAATTAATGTCAAACGATAATATCTTGTGGTGGATAGAGAAAAACACATTATATTGTGAAATACATACAAAATAAGAAGTCTAACAGTCGGCACTATTTGCTGAATAGTCGCCGACTACAGAAGCAGCCGGATAGTCGCCTTTATCTACTAGTCACCGACCAGTACACTTTTAATTGACATAACAGTTAAAAATTGACCATAAATGTGACTTGACTATAAATATTAATAATTAAATGAATGAAAGTGTATATTAGATTGTTATAATCTTTTTAAAATATAATATATTACCAAGCGAGAGCTCAACGAACCTACAAGTGACGAGGTCATACAAAAAATTTCCGTATAAAATAAATTAAAGAAAATAAACCTTTTTTAAAAACAAGCTTTTATTATTTGTTAATAAAATGAACTTAAAATTTAAAAATTCAGGTCCATCATCAGACCCTGATTATCATATAGTATCAACGTACTCGTCAAGACGAATCAAATGAGCCCAAACTCGGTGGGGTTGCGTTGTTTAATTACGGAGTTCCTATGGCCAACTTCCAGGTCCCATCAGATCAGCTCTATGTCACAATAATATTGCATTGTTATCCGATTTATACATGCATGCAAAATTTCAGCTCAATAAAAAACCGGGAAGTGGATCAAATTTAACTTGTAAGATTTGATTACAGGCAGCGGGCTAAAAGCTTGTAAAACAAACTAAATACATGTCGGATGCTCAATCAGTATTCTGCATGAAAGCGAACATGGCAGTCCATGCGCGAAGAACTTCAAAATTATTCACTTCAATATTCGTGCATATTATTATTGCCTTTGTTTTTGCATACACTTGGTCATATTCGTGTTATCGCGTTGCGGTTATTAGATTCCTTGAATTTCTTTTGTATAAGAATTATCTTACTTTATTATCAATAGGGTTACCATTCTTTTTCTTGTAATTTGTATATCTGAACCTCATTATTATATATCTTTATGCATCCCCGCATGGTGACGCGTAGCACTGGGTAAGATCGCCAAGTCGCTTATGAAGTGACGATTTGGGCAGTATACGCTTTCGTAGGGACGCCTCTAACGATGAATGCCGATACGTTGGTTTATCTTTAAATAAGTATATTCTTTAACTATATTCTCTACGACTGGAGATAATTTTATTATGTGTCTTTGAGGGAATCCCGGCTTGTAGATTTATTATTAGACTCGCTAGATGCCTTTGTGATCGAGCTCAAAGTATTATATATTTATTGTCCAGAACAATCTCTATTCGGTCAGTTATTCAGTCAGTCAGTTTTTAATATATGTTTTTTTACTATGTTTCAACACTCTGGAGTATATTTTGCAAGATAGAGACCCAATAGAGGTCTATCCCAATGTCATCTACTCGGTACAGTTTTAATCACCCACGTTTTCAGTATATACATACGATAATTTCTTCTTTTGATATAAACAGCGTTACAGTCGTATGGTCGGTATTTGCATATTATACGTATAGGACATAGAGGCATTCAGAAATATTGTAAGAAACTGTTACGCCATTTCTTCATTGATTACTGGGAATTCTGGACGTAGTCTCTAGTTTATAACAAAACTTGTTGCATTTTATATTATACTAGCAACTCGCCCTCGCTTCCCTTGGGTTTCGGTCGCTTTATCCGTGTAGTTCCCGTTCCCGTGGGAATACCGGGATAAAATATAGCCAATGTTACTCCCTGATAATATAGCTTTCTATTGGTGAAAGATTTTTTGAAATCGGTCCAGGACTTTTTCAGCCAATTCGTTACAAACACATACAAATCTTTCCTCTTTATAATATTAGTTTAGATTTGTCCTACACACAAGAGATAAGCAATTACAATTCAAAATATTTCTTTGTAATTATTTCAAAATTATTATTATTTTTTGTATAACACATGTTGGGCAACCCTATTTGTCGAGCACAATAATAATTATGAGTCCCAAGAATGCATAGCTATGGATATTATTACATACTAGCAACCCGCCCTCGCTTCGCTTCAGCTTTAGTCGTTTTACCCGCGTAGTTCCCGTGGGAATACCGGGATAAAATATAGCCTAGTTTACTCCCTGATATTATAGCTTTCCATTGGTGAAAGAATTTTTGAAATCGGTCCAGCCGTTTTGAAGATTACCCGGAATAAACAGACAGACAGAACATTTTTTTTAAATCCGTATTTTAGGCATAGGTGTCGTGCAAATAACCATGTGAGCATGAAAAAAGCCTATTATTTTGACGTTACAAACAGACACTCCAATTTTATTTATTCGTATAGACAGTTGTTTATATTATATAGAAACAAAATTGATGATTTGTAATTTGCGGTTGTTACAAAGATTGTTTTTTGCGAACATCACATGACTCATATGAACAACCATTGTAAAGATTAATATTAATTGTAAAATATTATTACTGTCGTTTTTTTTATTCTGTGTGGTGATATAGTGAGAATACAATTCACCTCTTACTTCGCTCGTGAATGCCGTAAAAACTACTAAGGCATATGATATACATACATATAATATGATATACATACAAGAAACATCTGTGCAAGAGAAGGGAAATTCGAAACAAAACCTAATACCAAGCAGCCTGCTTAGCGTGGTGTTATCATCGTATCTTGGTTCGATTACGTCCCATTGCTGGGCTTTTTTTTGGTGTGGGCTGCGGTCGGCGCACTCCTCGCACCACTCCGTCCGGGGCGACAGAGGGACGTAAGCACGCACACCCACAATCCACCCGAACACCACGTCGCCTTCGTCGTTGGGCCGACCACCGGAGCAGGGTCACTTGTCATCAGTGGTCGGCCCGACGGAATACCCCCTACTTGGGGTACCCTCTCGTCGACCGACGTCCCCCCCTCTGGGAGGACGTCGGTCTTTCCTCACGCGGTCGGCCTCTCGGCGGGTGACGGACTAACTCCCCGGTCACGTCACCCGCGGCCTCAGGATAATGATATGATTTAAATATATGACTTAAAATAAAAGCGTTCTTTAAAAAATCACCTGACACTAACCTTTCAACAACTATTATTATCATTCTGCTCTTGACCTAATTTGGAAAGACGCATACCATAGTACAATACTTTTAGGACTGGTCGCCGGCCTGACGTCAATCCTCCTTGGACCTGTAATTGTTGACCAGACACCATCTGATGGTGGACTGGTCCAGGTCAATGTAAAGCTCTTAAACGTTTTTTTACGACAGCCATGACCAATATACCTAAATTTGGTAGTATTAATAGCCGCCACCGCACAGTTTTATTAAACCTTTATTCACTTTTCAAATCAATAACCGTTGTTAATATAATAATCAAACGCTTATATTCTACAAAAGATGTGCCGTGATGGAATAAAGTGGTGTCACCACCATTTCCTTTCTTAAGAAGTGTGACCAAGAGTCGACTAAACGAACTTGGTTGCCCAATACTGGATACTATTTATTAGACCGCAAACCGCCCTCGTTTGGCTTCGGTTTAAGTTGGCTTGCCCCGCATTTTAAATGTCTAATATTCTTCTTATTCTTCTAAAATATTAGGATATGCGATTTAGGCACGAGGCAAATTTTTATAGAGGTTTTTTGAGAGGAAAAATAGCCCAAGTTACTCTTAATATAAACAGATACCTAGTAGTAAAATATTATCAAAATCGGTCCAGCCGAGTCGAAGATTATCCAGAACGAACAGACAAACGTGCAAAATTTTTTAAAGTGGCTTTTAAGGCATTGGTATTGATCGTGTAAATAACCGTGTCAGCTTGAAAAAAGCCCACTATTTTGACACTACAAACAGATACTTCAATTTTATTTATTTATATAGATTATTAAATATTACTAATAATAGATTATTAAAAATATAGTATTAATTAAAATAATGCAATTTAGGCAACTTTTAATCGTACGTTGTTAATAATATTTTTGTTTGATAATGTCCACCAACTGCCTTATCGATATAGGTACATATGTAGTTAGTTTAGTCAATATAATTAATAAATTACCTACTTCATTTACATCGTTGATAAACAATTGATTGTTTGCAGCCCACCAGGAAATGTTGTTACGAATGGGTTGAGGTAAATTATTACGGATAATAAAATGTATTATAAACGTAATTAACTACGCTTTCATGTTTATTTAGCTTAGTGCACGAATATTGTTTTGTTTCATGTGATATTATCAAAAGGGTTGTTTGATTTTGGTTTTATTTGTCAATAATTTTTTAAATTGCAAATACATAATTCAGAATTTCATAGCATGACATTGAACAAATTTGAAAATTGAGGGCTTTCTTATATTATGATATTATTTTATCTGTATAAAAGTTATATATTGCTTGATAAAACGTTTCAAATGCCACTAGGAGCTTAATTACAATTAACTTTGGAGTCTACTTGGCTTGAATATGATCAGGCCAGGTTTATTTTTTGATATTGTTTAAAGTTTTCTATAACACAATGCTGTAGAAACGTATACAACGCATACAAATAATTATAAGCGCTTCGCCTAAAATTAATAAAGTTTGGTATAACTATAATTGTTAGGCAAGAAAACTTTTCAAAAGTCTCTTGTTATTAATAATTCTCTCTAGAATATAAGTGAATACGCATAGGAAAAGTTGGTGGATTAAATATATAAATCCCGAAACTATCCTATACCAATTAACATTTAATAAAATAATAACACTACTGCAAATATGATGATATAATATGAAAATGAAAAAGATGAATTATCACCTCAGTGCGATTTGAGGCATGTTTATGATTGCTTAGTGAGAACTATGTGAATTTAATGGGGGCTTTTCATCGCGAACATACATTTTAGAATAATATTAGATACTTTAGTCCAATCAATTATTTAGTATATTTAAAATTATTCGTATTTCGTTCATTTTAGAATAAGCATGGTAGCAATTTTGGATCATTTTAGTCC
Organism: Lymantria dispar; assembly: GCA_032191425.1. Lineage (NCBI taxonomy): Eukaryota > Metazoa > Arthropoda > Insecta > Lepidoptera > Erebidae > Lymantria > Lymantria dispar. The sequence continues at coordinate 21,933,096 of CM063454.1, read as the reverse complement.
ATTCAAATTCATTGCTTAGATTTTATAGAAATAAAATGAGAAGTATTTATTATATGTTTGATGAGTTTTATGTAAGTGTATCTGCAAGGCTGTATATTTTTAGGTCGGCGAGTATCATGAGTTCAAAATCAGCACCTGGTATATTAATAGCTACTGGCGTTATGGGCAAATCTTTGAAAGGTCTTCCTGGAGTTTATCTAAGCAGAGACGCCGGTCTTACCTGGAAGAGAATTCTCAAAGATTACTACTTCTTCAATTATGGCGACCATGGTGGAGTATTAGTTGCGGTCAAATATTTTAAATCCCGTGGCGAGACGCGTAAGATATTATACTCCACAAATGAAGGCATCGAATGGAACTCTTATCAGTAAGTAAAATGTATTATTACTTTGTCACGGCTCATATATATCCCTACTGGGCTCGAGCTTCTTTTTTTTTATTGCAAACGGTGGCAAACTACCAAACAGTACACCTGATGGTAAGTGATGCTGCCGCTCATGAATCGGGACGGTGAATGCGTGCACTAAGATTCGGTGATATCAAAGGCATCACCAAAAACCCCCACACGCAAACAACGCTCTCTCGCTCACCGAACGAAGCGTAGTAATAAATTGCTTCTATTCAGACGTCGATTTTCTGCGAGAGTGCGGTACTATCCTGGACGGACCGGCCCGCAGCTGTAGACTGACAATTGTCAACAATGTGGTCCAACCACTTTAGAATTTCGCCACAATTTTTGGAAGGGAAATGAACCTACCAAACCACGCTGGTCAGACGGATTAGTACAGTGTTTAATTTCTGGTTTGTCTTTTCTTACATAGATGTTCTTAGCATATTATAACCATTAGTCGCTTGTTACGATACCCACAGGCAAGAAATGAGGTAGTGAACTGTATTATTACCTTTTAGGAGATTATTATTTATTTATTATCACTTATTTTGGTTATATTAGAATACCATTCAGATTTGAACCCAACTGATCATTATCTGCGTCAAGCTACATAGTAAGAATTCAATGGTTTGTTATTTCCCGTGGACATTTTTTATTCATGAACGGCCGTCTGCTTGACATCTATCCTCTTTGGGAAGGTAATTGTTGTCCAGACGACGTTAGATCGAGTTGGTCCTGGTCTGTGCAAAGCTCTTAATTGTCTTTTACGATACCCACGAGCAATGGCAAGGTTTGCTGTCCTATTAAAACATGATCAAAAATATATCTTATTTTTTTAGGTTCAACGCCGAGGATCTTCGCATATATGGATTGATGACCGAACCCGGCGAAAATACCACTACGTTTACAATGTTCGGTTCAGCGAATGACCAGCATCAATGGATAATCATTACTATCGATTTAAAAAATACTTTTGCTCGTAATTGTACTGAATCGGATTACAAATATTGGTCACCTTCACCTCCAAATTCTTCGGTTTCTTGCGTACTGGGCACTAGGAATACCTTCCAACGGCGTCTTGCTCATACTAACTGTTACAATGGCATAAATTACGACAGGCCATTCAAGAAAGAAATATGCGAATGTAGCAGACGAGATTTCGAATGCGGTTTTGGATTCATGCTTTCAGGAAACGAATGTATACGCAATAAATCAGTCAATTACGATCCTTATGCTATACCATCAGATTGTCGCCCAGGTCATTACTACGATAGGACTAAAGGCTACAGGAAGATCGATGGGGACGTTTGTACTACATCCGGATATATGGCTTACATGCCCGATAAAATCCCGTGTCCCATCGAAGAGTCTAGTGAATTCATGTTGGTAGCATTGGGTAGTAAAATTGCTCGCATAGACCTATTTGATAATTCTACAATATACCCAGTTGTAAATGAAAGGAATATTGTTGCTATCGAATTTGATATTAAGAACAATTGTGTCTATTACGCAGATATAGAATTGGATAAAATAAGCCGACAGTGCTTTAATAACGCTATGTTTGAAGAAGTAATCGTTGATAGGGATCTAGCCAGTATCGAAGGAATGGCGTTCGATTGGATTTCGAATGTTTTATTCTTTGTTGACGGCTTAAGGAAAAAAATTGAGGCGGTCAGAACAGATATGCCATTAGAAGGTAGGATGAGAGCAACAATTTTAGACTCTAAGGTGCTTTTGAGACCGCGCGGTATTGCTGTTCATCCGAAAGCGGGTTATCTATTTTGGACAGACTGGGACAGGAATAATCCATCAGTATCAAGGTCGAATCTTGATGGCACGGATGTTAAGAAATTGTTTGGTAAGCCACTTGTTCAATGGCCTAATGGGATAACAATCGATCAAATGTCTGAGAGGATTTATTGGGTAGATGCGATGGAAGACTATATCGCAAGCGCTGATTTGAATGGTAAATATTTTAGGAGGATATTGTGGAATGATCATAGAGTAACTCATCCGTTTGCTGTTGCCGTAATAAAAGATAAAATGTATTGGGATGATTGGAAAGTTAGATCCATTTTTGTGGCTGATAAAGACTCTGGTGCAAATATAATGACAATTAACGATTCCTTTGTTGGTTTAATGGATCTTAAAGTGTACGCACATTTCGTTCAGTATGGTAGTAATGCGTGTTCCTATAAGAACACTAGTTGTGATGGAATATGCCTTGGTAGACCAGGCAATGGTTTCAGTTGTCTTTGTCCAGACGGTCTAACAAGGGTTAATGGAAAATGTATGTGTGAAAATAATACCGAACCTTATGCGAATATGACTTGTCCACACAAGGCTGGTGCTTCGTGTCATGCTGTAAGTATTTATTCTGTTTATTATATATGTTATATATACATGTTATGGAACAACTGTTCGAGTATGTTGTAGTTTAATGGTCATGGATCGTCATTAAAATGTATATTACGCAAAAAACACAATAGTTATAATGATTTCAAAAATGTGTGTCTAAGAGTCTATGCCTTAAACGCTACATGTTATGAAAAGGATACATGTAGGCATGTAAGTCGCGTCGATGGTATAAGTAGGTACAAAACGGCGCGCCATTGCGTTCGACTATCTGTCATTGGCCGATCACCTGATTTAAGAGCAATCCAGTCACATATACACTTGCAGAAGAAAAAATATAAAGATGCACAAAAAGACTAACGTGTTACCTTCACTTCGAAGTTTTTCGAGTCGTACCCTCTTTGATACTTATTTGACAACAATGACCTATAATAAAAACCGTGATCTATTTCAGGATGAATTTATGTGCAAAAACGGCAAATGTATAAGTTCGTTCGCTCGCTGTGACAGCAATAATGACTGTGGTGATTTATCAGATGAGATTGGCTGTGTTTGTGTACCGCCTATGATTATGTGTGACAATACACGTTGCTATTTACAACACTGGAGATGCGACGATGACATTGATTGCACCGACAAGAGCGACGAGAAAGGTACGTACAAGTACCTATAAAATCGATGGTACCGACTAAATATGTGTCGTTCGCGAACGAACGAATCAATCGATCCGGGTCTCAAGATCTGCGTGAACGATAGGGTCACTTCGAAAAATGTGAGTCGTTTACTAGATGGACTCGTTTAACAAAACCTACGAATCAGAAATAGAACCATATGACGTCATTCGGGTCATTTTGGGTTGCCGCGTCCCGGTTAGTCGTTCGTTGTCGCATGACGCATTTGAATTGTTTAGATCTCACGTAAACAATCGAATTATAACAGTTCCTTTATATTGTTATTCAATACTAAACTTTATTACTCAGACTATTATTAATGTAAGAAAGATTCTAAGATACCTACTGAGTTAGATTTTATTTTCAGAACTACCTATTTTTTACCTAATACAATAAACATAATAATACAATAAACGAACATAGAAGTAGACTTAAACCCGAAAAAGGGACACAGTTGATTTTTTTCAATTATAATTTAAAATAATTATCTTTTAATTTTTCTAGAAACTTTTCTTAATACAAGTTTCAACTTTTTTGTGATGTTTTTTTCTATTACGTGCTTGTATATAAATAAATACGACCCGTTGGTTGTATGTACTTGAAAGGTACGCAACTAGCTCACGAACCTAGGTATCAAGCGGCTTGGTTCGTGAGCTAGTTTGCGTACTGGGATGACAATCGAGTGCCGAATCCTTTAGTGAACCAATCGTTCAACTGAACGGGTCGCACGAACCGGATCATTTTGTTAACAGGTCAGTATTGATCCGAATCTCTAAAATTGAATGAACGACACATATCTAGTACCGACTGCACATTTAACCCGCTTCGATATAGAAACATAAATAATGGCGCTAATTATTCACTCTCCCTTGAACGTTAATACACGTTCACACACATCTGTATACCATCATGATCTTCTCAGCCTATACGCGTTCTACTGATGGGCTTGAGCCTCCTCCACTATAGGAGGGATTTCGACTTATGCACGCTGGTCCGACGTTTTGGTATAGGCTTTTGTTTCGAGTTCGGCTTTTGTTAAGAGAAGGATTCTCTTGCATAGATATATGCTTTATCGTCGTTTACGTCATCCACAGGCAAGAAAGGGGGTGGTGAATTGTATTCTTACTCCGTCACCACATGGAAACACTCAAACGTCTGTACAGTGCACAAATAAATAATTAGATTAATCAGTCTGGATTTTTTTAATTCATTGTTAAATTTTTATTTGTTATTGGCGTTTTGACTGGCATTATCTTGGGGAATAGTCAGTCTGATGGTTGGATGTCTGGAATTGATGTTCGGTATTAGAATTGATATAGAACATTTTATATTTATCTTTTTAGATTGCGGACATCGTAATTGCACTGCGAATCAATTCCAATGTGACAACGGACATTGTATTGAGAAGCGATGGGTCTGTGATGGCGACAATGATTGTAAAGATCGATCCGATGAACGAAATTGTACGGTTAGTATTCTTATTTGTGTTATGAACCTGACTATGCGTCATATTAGTATTATAAATACAAAAGAATGCCGATTATTCGTACATCAATCATCCGAAAACCTGATTATCCGAATGCATATGTCCCATTCCTGACTTATATAAGTAATTGCTGACTTTAGACTCACGAAGTCATTTTCAAAAAAAAATCACACTTTTGTCTTACCTTCAATAAAAACCTGATTAAATGTTAAATTTTCTTTGAATTTAATATGAAATATGTTATCCGGATTTTCAGTGATCCCGACTATCTTTAATTTTAGTTGATACAGATTAATAATCAGAGACTTTTTTTTGTTCTGTTTGTCCATACGGACAGGCAAAGGGATCAAAGCCCATACAGCCAAGTCTGATACAATTTTTCTTTACATATTATTTACTTCTTCATATTGTATAACTTATTTATAGTCATTGTCCGTCAGTAAGTCAAGTCGTTATCATTAATTAGGCGCTGAAAACCTAATTAGATGATTTCTCTAGGAATGCCGGTTGAATATGAAAATACACGTAAACCACTCTTATATCACATTCACCACACTTCAGCACCTTAATTATATTATCTATACCAATAAATAAAATTGGAGTGTCTGTTTGTAATGTCAAAATAATAGGCTTTTTTCATGCTCACACGGTTATTTGCACGACACCTATGCCTAAAATAGCAATTAAAAAATTTTTGTCTGTCTGTCTGTCTGTCTGTTTGTTCCGGGTAATCTTCAAAACCGGCGGACCGATTTCAAAAATTCTTTCACCAATGGAAAGCTATAATATCAGGGCGTAAACTAGGCTATATTTTATCCCGGTATTCCCACGGGAACGGGAACTACGCGGGTAAAACGATTATAACCTATAACCGAAGCGAAGCGAGGGCGGATTGCTAGTATTACATAAAATATCCGCAAAATTATTCAATATAACACTATAAAACACTAAAAAAATGAATAAATATAATACAAGAGCTTAACATGACATTTCCAAATTCGCGCCGAAACTCATAATCAGAGACTACAGTACTTATATTCAGCCCATGTACGTCACCATTATTGGGCACAAGCCTCTGCAATAATTCGAGCAAGGTGGAATTTTATCACGCCAGTAGCTGCAATGATGTTATATTCTTACATCCTCTAGTTGCTTTATAATAAACTATGGGTGACGGACTGATCCGGTCAGATTGCCTACTACCTCGGCTAGAGCGGCATCAGACGCAGTTACTCACACCTGCGTCGCCTAATAAAATATGAAATTTTTAACAGATACAAAGTAAACGACCGCATATCCTGGAGAGCTGTACAGGCAACGGTTTCCGTTGTCCTAATGAAATATGTATTCCTAACTCATGGGTATGTGACGGTGAGAAGGATTGTGAGAATGGCGAGGATGAAGGCAAACAACGTTGTATGGACTCTACGTGTGCGCCTTATATGTTCCGGTGCCCAAACGGGAAATGTATATTTAAATCTTGGGTAAGTTTCTAACAAAAGGAGATCCCAAATTGAATTTCTATGCCAATCCGTATGGTCAGCGTGATCATTATCATCTTCTTCATCATCATCAGCCTATCAGATTCGCACTATTGGACCAATGTTCCCGGTAGTTAGGATAGTCCCGATCGTTGGGGAATCCTCACTAACGGCTTGCCAGGTGTGTTAACGATCGTTGCAATAAGATTTATAAGTTTTGAGAGCCCATATTTATATATTTATACATTTGGGAGTAAGGAGTGGTGTCACAAATTGTATTCTGAAATAGTCACCACGCGGCAATATACCGTGTAGTAGTAGGCATATGTTTCAACCATTGCTGAGGAGGCTCGAGTCTAACATGTGAACATATGATCACTCAACAAGTGGACCACTTGTTAGACTCTCGAGTGAAAATAATAAAAGCATAAAAATATAGAAAGCTGACTAGGCGTAGTGATTGTGTCTATCTCCTGGGAGACCTCCCAACGTCCAACATTGGTCATTGAATGTTTGATCATTTTAGAGATCTTAGACAATTGTACGGAAGTTTTAGAGAATAGTGTGCTTGTAAAGCCCCTAGCGATAAATATATAATAAATACGTTACCTTTATCATCTCGGATAATATACGACCTACTACAGGGCTCGAGTCTCCTCCACAATAGGAGAGAAATTGACCTTACTAAACCATGCTGGTCAGACGTGTTTGTATAGGGATTTATTTCGGGTTTTTCTTCTCTTGCATAGATATTGTATGTGTATTATATCTCTTAGTTGACTTTTACGACATCCACGGGGAAGACAGCGAGAGAGAATTTGACCTACTTTACCATGTTGATCAGACGTGTTGGTATAGAGTTTTGTTTCAAGTTTTCTTTCTCTTGCATAGATATTATATATATGCCTTAGTATATTATTATTATTATATATTATATATTAAGTATATTATTATATATTATATGCCTTAGTCGTCTTTAAGGATACCCACGTGGTGAATGATATTCTTATTCCGTTACCACACGGAAATAACAACGCATAATAACTTATAATTGCCTATTTAAAATTCAAGGTGTGCGATGGTGAAAACGATTGTGGCGATGATAACAACTCTGATGAAAAAGACTGCACTCACACATCAAATTCAAAATTGCTTCCCGTTCCCGCCACAGAGAAACCAATCTTCCCTAACAACGGAACATGTTTCGAATGGATGTTTAAATGTGATAACGGTAATTGTCTGCCTGATTGGTGGAGATGCGACGGTATCAATGATTGTGGCGGTGGGGACAAGTCCGATGAGATTGGATGCGGTTTAGAGATGCCAGAAATGAAGTCCATTGTACCACAACATCATATACCACCTTCGCGCAAATGTGGGAAAAACGAATTCACTTGTTCACCCGGTAAGTGTTTCTTTGGTTGAAAATGATGTAGAGCATTTCTTTAGTACGGTATAGATACTATGCTACATTGCTACCTATGAATCTCTCTCTGTCAAACTCATTGTTTTTTTTCTATTTTTTATTTATGAATTGAATATGAGTGTGTGTATTTTTTTTAATAGCACACACATTAAGGAATAAATCTTTTCATCGCGGTGAACATCGACCATAAGATAATAAACCTCCTCCTCACGGTCATGTCGGGATACCGACCAAATTGCACCGTAATATGAGAGCGATTGAGTTAGCTCCATAAACCATTATGCGCAATGTGGAGTGATATATAAATATCAAGATTAGTTCGTTTATTGTTACGATTCGACATATTTACTTGCATGACGATGACATTAAGCTCACGGTCCTGTCCTCCCTGTCGAGGCACGAAACCACAACGCGAAAAAGTCACCCGGAACATCTACTCTGTCTCCAGAGACGCCCTAAGGCGATGTCTGTACTCCAAAGGGACTGCCCTCTGACGATGTCGCTTAGTTTACTTTTACCGTGTTGAGAGCCTTTAGCGCACATCCATAGGTCGGACTAAGCTGTAGAAACGATCTGCCACTAACATCTGTACATATACAAAAAAAATATTGTTAGATTATTCAAATTCATTTATTCACTAGAAGTGTGGTTACATGTTGGAGGTCAATAAAATTGTAGTGCCATTACACTCTACCATAACAATGGTACATAAATATTAACCTTATAACTAAGTAGATTCTAAATTAAATGTCTACGGGTTAATTAATTAATGTCCAAAAATCATCACCATCATCATTATTTCAGTTCATATACGTCCTAATGCTGGGCTCGGGCCTCCTCAACAATATGAGGGAATGAGACCTACTATACCACGCTGGTCAGACGTGTTGATATAGGGTTTTCTTTTCCTTCTCTTGTATAGATGATATATGCGTATTTTAGCCCATAATCGTCTTTTACGACACCCACGGGCAGGGCAGGAGGAGCGCTCTATACGCTCTATTTTATTTTAACCAAGTTTTTGTTTTTGGTAGATCACTGTATACCATTGTTATGGGCGTGCGATGGTGCTGTGGATTGTACAAATGGTGAGGACGAGCGCGACTGCCCGCATACCGGGAATGCGGGACACTCCCTGTCCCTGCCATGCGGGCCCGTCGCCACACCCTGCGGGGACGGGAGTGCATGCGTGCTGAATGTATACATTTGCGACGGAATCAATCATTGCGCTGACAAGAGTGACGAGAGTCATTGTCCCAGTACTTCGGTGAGCTATGTTTTTTTAAAATATTATATTGTAGTGTGGTGGAGGCTAGAAATACTCACAACCCTTACATTGCTCATGGCTGTGGCAAAAAATTACTACGAGTCTAATATAGACTTCCAACTCCATCTGATGTCGTTTGGTTAAACGTTACTTTGCCAAGGAGGATTGACATCTGCCAGACAGCCGATCATTAAACTCTTGCCAAAAGTTTTGCAATACGTATGTGCGATACAAGAAGAGCATATATTGCAGTGACCCTAAGCTATTGGAATCAGAGCAGGATATGATGTTCAATGAATATTTTGTGCTTTGTGTATAAACGCATTTAATGCTTTCAACAAAATACCCTTTTTTAGGTTCAGGTCGAGTATGGAATTCCGATTTCGATCGAGTGTAGTATGGAATGCCGATTTCACACATGCCCTCTTAGTTATGTTTTTATTTGTCGTCATAAGTGTACAAATTAATTTAAAATGGCGTATCAAAGGAAAATTAATGCAGTGTCATGGGATACCTACAGTAATATATATCCTTACTAATATTATAAATGGGAAAGTAAGGATGTTTGTTTGTTACGCTTTCACGCTTAAACCACCGAACCGATTTCAAAAATTCTTTCACCAATGGCAAACTATAAAATCAGGGAGTAACATAGGCTATATTTTATCCCGGTATTCCCTCGGGAACAGGAACTACGCCGGTTCAAGCGGCTGAAACCGAAGCGAAGCGAGGGCGGGTTGCTAGTATATAATAATAGAAAGAGGAAACTCAAAAACTACTGGAGTGATTACGATAATTCTTTCACCATTAGAATGCTACATTATCCTAACATAGGCTATATTTTATCTCGGTATTCCCATGGGAACGGGAACTAGGTAGGTAAGGCGAAACCGGCGCGAAGCGAGGGCGAGTAGCTAGTATTTCATAATAAGAAAAAAAACGTTGAGAGTTATAGAGATAAGCATAATAACCCTACACCGCATTTCACCTTTAAACGCTTCGAAATAATTGAGAAAATAATGTAATAATCTTAGAATAATAACGTATAGAAGGTAAGTTCACGCACAAAAAGTGAGGCATTTCAATTGGAGCCTAACGGAGCTTACGCCGGAACCGTTCCGTAATGTACAAGTCATAGTAGTACTGCACGAACGTACGCAACTCTTAAAAAATAAATTGGTAATTATGACGGTTTGTCAAATGGTGTCACAACACATTTTAAAAACTTAAAAAGGTTTTTAACATTACTTTTAAAAGTATTTCGACGATTTATCTATACTAATATTATAAAGAGGTAAAATTTGTAAGTTTGTATGTAACGAATAAACTCAAAAAGTACTGGACCGATTTTAAAAATTCTTTCACCATTGGAAAGCTATAATATCAGGGAGTAACATAGGCTATATTTTATCCCGGTATTCCCACGGGAACGGGAATACTCAAAAAGTACTGGACCGATTTTAAAAATTCTTTCACCATTGGAAAGCTATAATATCAGGGAGTAACATAGGCTATATTTTATCCCGGTATTCCCACGGGAACGGGAATACTCAAAAAGTACTGGACCGATTTTAAAAATTCTTTCACCATTGGAAAGCTATAATATCAGGGAGTAACATAGGCTATATTTTATCCCGGTATTCCCACGGGAACGGGAACTACGCGCGTAAGGCGACTGAATCCGAAGCGAAGCGAGGGCGGATTGCTAGTATGTTAATAAAAACAAAATTTGATTTCATAATTTGTATAGTGGTTTGCGTGTGTACGTGTGTGTGTGTGTGTCTGCGCGCCATTAGTATTTTTAGATTCAAATTTTGAAAGTTCGAAGTATTGACACTATCCTTCTATACGTTATTATTCTAAGGTAATAATAAAAAAGTACGAATTTAAAAAATATTTTTTATCATATTACAGAGTCACAAACCTGCTGTGGTATGCCAAAGAGGTTATTTGATGTGCGACGATGGCACTAACTGCGTACCTTTACAGTACGTATGTAACGGTAAACAGGACTGCTACGATGGTACAGACGAACTGAACTGTTCCAGTATCGCGAATGAAAATCATATGTATCAGGTAAGTGGAAATATTGTCACTAAAACTATATTATATTCACTACATCACTATAGCACATGTATCCCACTGCTGGGCTCGACCCTCCTCCACAATAAGAGGGTAATTGACCTACACCACGCTGGTTAAGCGGGTTGATAAAGGGTTTTATTTCGAGATTTCCTTCTCATGCACAGTTGTTATATGTACATAATATATTCCTTAGTCGTCTTTTACGACAGCCTCGGGCAAGGAATGGGGTGGTGAATTGTATTCTTACTCCATCACCACACCGAAGTTTACATTGTTGTTAACTACATAATACGTATGTTATCAAACCTATCGTATATCCGAAATGAAAATGTATTGGAAAGTGTAACTGAATTAGATATAAAAATATTCTTCATCACCGCAGCTTATGTACGTCTCACTGCTGGGTTTGACCCTTCTCCATAATAGGAGGGAAGTTAACCTACTATGCCACGCTTGGCAAACGGGTTAGACGGCTTCATTTCGAGTTTGCCCGCTCATGCATAGATGTTATCGGCAAATTATAATTCCGTAGTCGTCATAATAATAATTTTATTTCAATATAAGGGCACGCACCCATACTACGTGACCCGTTTAGAGGGGGAGCGGGGTCCTTAAAATACTACGGTTAGTCACAGGACCGATGGAGTAATTTTATATCTTTAAACGAGCAATTCTTGTATATATATATATATATATATATATATATATATATATATTCAGGATCTCGGAAACGGCTCCAACGATTTTGATGCAATTTGGCATACTAAAGGTTTCGGGGCCAAAAAATCGATGTAGCTAGTTTTATTTATAGAAAATGTTGTTTTGTCGGTGTTTTTAGCTAATCAATACATTTTATAGTGTTATTGACATTCTTCTGAATAGGAATTCGAATTTCGCCGTCGCTGTCAAGAGTGACAATAGCTCAGTTGGGAAGTTGACCAGTTTTTTTTTGTTTTGGCATTCAAACAGCGTGGGATCGAATCGCGGTGTTCTTATTATTTTCTTTTTGTGATTTTTGATATTTTTTCATTATTTCATCATTTTTATTCATATATGTATATCTAAATAAGTTCGGCAAAAATACAAAAAGAAATATACCGGTCGATCAACCAGATATTATTCGAATAATTTTTCATAATATATAATTCACTAGTAATTTAAGTATGCATGTTGTCTTATGCAACAAAGACGAGTATGAGCCAAATTATTTTGATTTTCACTTTTTGCCTGTGAATTGATTAAAAATCATAATTATGAATTACTACGTGAAAACTAAAGGGGGAGAGGGGTCTTAGCATATACTACGACTGGTCACTGAGGGGAGAGAAGGGTCGAAAAATCTAAGAAAATAGGTCACGTAGTATGGGTGGGTATGTTCCCTAACATAACTATTATTGCAAGTATTGATTTATTTTTAATTTTTTGGATCTTTTATGGCGTTACGGAAATAAATATTATTTTTGCACAGTTCCTAAGCATTGGCGTGGATCAGTCATCTATAAATTCGACCAGTTTCCTGATATCTTGTTGGATGGCGCAACAGAAGACCGTTCAATATAGTTTCTTGCCATCTATTGCCAAAGTTAGCGATGGTGTTTGGCATAATATGACTTGGATGAATGATAGTATTTATAGGTGAGTACACATGAATATATTAATTATAGTATCACGCCTTTGTTCATTAAAATCTAAGATTAATGCAAATTACGTTTGGTTATGTTATGGGATAATAGTGGGCATATTCATTGTCCCCTATTAGGCAAAGTTTCAGAGTGCGTTTTTCCTATTGAAAGAATTTTTCCTTTCCTCAAAAAAGGTGTCATAATCGCCTCACTAGGTTGGCAATCGCAGTGTTACTGTTTTCAACACTGATTCATCATCGTTATCGTAGCCCACATACGTCCCACTGTTGGGCTCGGTCCTCGTCCGCAATGGGTGGGAATTTGACCTACTATACCATGCTGGTCAGACGTGTTGGTATAGGGTATCATTTCGAGTTTTCCTTCTCTTGCACAGGTTATGTGCACATTATATCCCATAGTCGTCTTATACGACATCCATGGGCAAGATAGGGAGTGGTGAATTGTATTCTTACTTCGTCACAACACTGAATGCTACCAATCTTTTACTTATATATTAAAAAAACTGAAACACACGAAGTCTTAGATATCTAATCTAAGATTTCGTGTTCTAGTTTTTTTTTACTTGTTTAATACATACAGTTCATATTTTAACTATTTCTACATTTGTCCCGTTCTGACCCAAAAAAAAAAAAATAACGGAAGTCGTAGAATTGACATTTGACCCATAGAAGCTAACGCCGCGCACAAACTTGAAGCATTTACTCCCTACGCCGCCGGACCGTTCCGTAGTGTACAAAGTCACTGTGTACAAGGTTACTATTGTATAGTGGTGTGCGTGTGTACGTGTGTAATCGCTTGCACACATATAGTATTTTTGGCTTCATGTTTTTGATCGCTTAAGTACCGACACTATCCTTCTATACGTTATTATTCTAAGAACGGAAGTATTATTCAAACGTTCGTTAAAAATTTACGATTATATTATATTACGCAAGTAAACAAAGACGTTCCCTACTCATAAAATGACGATTTTGTCCACAGGTTTACAGATTTGGAGCCATTCACAAATTACAATGTGACATTCTTCATACAAGACAGTAAATCTAACCGAACATATCCATCTATGAAGTACATCAACACTACTACTGGCGAAGGAGGTCAGTAGAGCTTAATATTATAAATGTGACTATATTTGTTAACGCTTTCACGCCTCTACTGCTGCGAAATACGTTGTCATCATATACACATCTATTTTAGGAAGATTATCTGACTGTATTTTGACGAAACTGGTTTCAGTCATTGTAATAAGACTTTTATTCACAAAGATTAATACACGAACGAAGAAAACTAATAACTTATTATGTAATAACTGGGTAACAATACAAAATAATTACTAGAAACATACAAACAACAACTTGATATCAGGAGGAGAAGGAGGACTGTTGATAAAATATAGATATGTCGAAATATCGATATTATTATTTAAAAATCTCGATACCTTATACTGAACTTTTTTTTTGGACGATATATCTACACTAATATTATAAAGAGGAAAGATTTGTATTTTTGTATGTAACGAATAAACTCATAAATTACTGGACCGATTTTAAAAATTCTTTCACCATTGGAAAGCTATAATATCAGGGAGTAACATAGGCTATATTTTATCCCGGTATTCCCACGGGAACGGGAACTACGCGCGTAAGGCGACTGAATCCGAAGCGAAGCGAGGGCGGATTGCTAGTCGAGAATAAAAAGGAAGTATCGAGGGTCGATATTTATTTGAATAAATTTGCTGTTTTATCTTTTCTTGTAAAGTAGTTATTCTACAAAATCACCGTAAACTTAATCTACTGTAAAAGCGCTGGCATGAAATTGATGATCAGTTATCACTTATTACTAGAATTTGATAAAAAAAAACTCGGCACGGCAACCCCGCAATGAACGAAGTTAAAGAGTGGTCATGGGGAACATATCAAATATCGATATTGTTTTCGTTATATCGAACTCCGATATTGATATATTTAAAAATCGGTATATCTAAAAACTATTCTTTTTTTTAAATATCCACAGTCCTAACTAGAAGACTCGGGAGGACTATGATGTCAAGTTTTGAACAACCAATGCGTTGTGTTTTAGAAATTTTGCGCGCGAAACTCAAAAAAGGCACTTTTTAATAATTAAATTTAATTATTAAATAATGATAAAATTAAAAAATAATTGTATACATAGGTACGTTTTTTAAGCAATAAAGATTAAAAATAAAAATAATTTGTTCATTTTGGAGTTTCGTGCATATTCCCTATTTCCCTCCCATAGCGGAGGAAGACAATGGGAAGTATATGGGCTGTAATGATGATGATGATAGTAGGCCAATTTCCCTCCCATTGTGTATGTGCCAAGATAATGAGACAATAGCTCAGTTACTATACGTCAAACATTATTATTGACATTGACATCCAACTGATATGCATTTTGTATTCATAATGTTTATTAGATGATAATTAATTATTCAGTAATAAATTAGTTATTATCTAACTATATATGAATATAATTGTCGTTAGATACCCTATTAAACTGATTATTTTGTTAATTAAAGTCTAGTTATGATAGTGCAAATTCGATTTTCCAGGATGCTGTTTTTGTATACATATTATTTTTCCGTCTGGTGACGGAGTAAAAATACAATTCAACACCACCTATCTTGCTCGTGGCTGTCATAAAAGACAACTAAGGGATATAATATGCATATACAAACGCGATAAAATCCGAAAAAATAGTTTTTTTTACAATATGTAAACATTAGAGATAAATTTGTAACATGATTTATATAAGTCTTTTCGCGTCCCATAATCAAACACTATGTATGAAATGTATCAAATACTACAATTATCATAATGCTATATATCAAATATGAGCAGCAGCATTTTCCTGAAAAAAGAAAATTTATCATCATCAACATTTCAACTCATATAGGTCCCACTGCTGGTTTTCTGTTTCGGGTGCTTCTATTCTGGCTTTTCGTAAGAACGTCCCCGATTTGATCGTGGAACGCCTTGGTCTTATCTTTCCAATACTTCCGTGCACATTCGTGTTATAAATTCTCCTTGTTAGTCTCCTTTCATTCATTCTTGTGTGATTAATATATTGCTTATATTATATATTGAATTTTCAGTCCCAACGGCACCGATACGGGTTGGTGTCCGACAGCTGATCGGTCGCCGTGTGAATGTTATGTGGGATCGGCCAGAGAAACCTAGTGGCGTTATACAATACTACACCTTGTACTACGCACCTCCTTTACCGCCGGTGGAGAAAAAGATATTAGCGAACGGCAGCAAAACTGTTTCATTTGATGTTGAAGGCTACTTTGAACCGAATAATAACTATTCGTTCTGGGTATGTAATTTAAAATTTTTAATTGAGTGCAATTTAACAGTTTTCTTTTGGTTCTAATCTATTACAAAATGATGTTATTCAGCCGGCCAGCCGGTATTTCACAAGCGGTCTTATTAAAATTTATATTTTAAAACATAACGTAGAATTGAAAATTTAATACCGCTATAACAGTAAAAAATAATAAACATTTTCTTGTCATTTCTTTTTCGTCATTTTTATCTGATCTCACATCCTTACATAATATTATAATTGCGAAAGTAAGTTTGTTTGTTACGCTTTCACGCTTAAACCTCTGGACCGATTTCAAAAATTTTTTCACCGATGGAAAGCTATAATATTAGGGAGTAGAACATAGGCTATATTTTATCCCAGTATTCCCACGGGAACGGGAACTACACGGGTAAGGCGGCTGAAACAGAAGCGAAGCGAGGGCGGGTTGCCAGTAAGTATATATTTGGGTTCAGGCCTCCACAATGGTAGGGGAATGGACAATTGGACATACTATACGATATTGGTCAGACGTGTTGGCATTGATTGTGAGTATTATGTCGAGTTTATCTTTTGCTAAGATTTTATTTGCATACATCTTGTCGTCTTTTACGACACTCCAATTTGGGTCTTATTAGAGATCATCATCATCATCATCGCAGCCCACATATGTCCCACTGTTGGGCTTGGGACTCCTGCACATTGGGAGGGAATTTGACCGACTATACCATACTGGTCAGACATGTTGCTATAGGGTTTCATTTCAAGTTTTCCTTCTCTTGCACAGATGTTATGTGCATATGATATCCCATAGTCGTCTTTTACGATATCCACGGGCAAGATAGGGAGTGGTAAATTATTGTTGTGAATTGTTCTTACTTTGCTACCACACGGAAAGATTATTATATTAGAGATAGGCTTATGCTAAATATTGAAACACTCATGTAGAGTTGAGAAGATGATGAAAGTAATAAAAATGTGTATTCTTTTTGTTTACAGTTGACAGCGACAAATAATGCTTTCACATCTAAATCATCAGAAGTATGGAATATAACATTTGATTCTAACAGCGATGTGGATGAATTAGTAAATGCAAGTATGACTCGTCTGAACGCTACCTCTGTCCGCTTAGAGTGGCATCTGATACGAGCCATCGACGGTTACATTATACGTCTACGATTACCTTCTGAATACGGCAGCCGAGATCCTGTTACCACAAAATCTAATAACGTTACTTGTAAGTACCATTTATTACTATTCTCCGTATGGTGACGGAGTAAGTATACAATTCACCACCTTTTCTCTTGCTCGTGGGTATCGTAAAAGACGACGAAGAGATTAAATATGCATATAGCATCTATGCAAGAGAAGGAAAACACGAAATAAAATCCTATAGCAACATGACCAGCGTGTTATAGTAGGTCAATTTGCCTCTTAACCCCTCACGCGCCAAACATCGCGGCGCTCTCGAGTGCCCCGCGCGCTTGGGTTAGTTGAAAAAAGTTCAGTGAATTTTATGGTTTTACGTAAACTATTATTGTTGCTATATGACAAGGAAATATGAAATAAAATATATATTAATAGCTTTTGATTGGTTGATTTAAATAAATGTACTAAAAGTAATTGCCAATTGTAAAGTATTTTTTTGGGTCAACGTGTGTCCCAAAAGCGCTTTGAGCACATTTTTTTTTTGGGTCAAATGGTGTCCCAAAAGCGCTCGAGGGGTTAATGTGAAGGAGGCCTGAGTTCAACAGTGGGATGTATATGAGCTGAAATTTAGAATGTAGTGATTTTACAACCACACTGGTTGTGTTCCTAATAATGGTTCTTAAAAGGCACAGATGACGTAGTGATTAAAGATAACGAACTACTGTGTCAAGTCTGTCGGCGATTGACGATTCAATTCCCTCACAAGGCAATACTAAGTGCAGTATTTATATATAACACCCAAATTGTTGTTTCGAGTGTATACAGGGTGTATCAGGTTATGAGACTACTGGTCAAATGGGAGATAGGCAATGGTGGTAGGAACCCATAAAAAATTTGAAGGAAAAATATCGATTCATTAGTGAATTAGAGACATGTAAAGTTTTCAATTTCGTCATCGCTTTTTCGTGTAAATCTAATTGAAATGTATAAAGCCAGTGATACTTAATGTGCAACATATTCGTAATTTGTTAAATGTTCTTTAGAAATAGAAAAAATCAATGATTACGTTCGCATAAGCAAAACAAATTTTGCTTTAATCAGCTGAAGCCGATGACCGTCGCCGAGTCGCATTTTTATCTACGCTACCATTGAAGCGTTTGCGCAATTCCTACCTAGTCATACTGTCGAAGCTTTACATGCCTACATGTATCTTATCTGTACATGTCTACATAATACGCAACATTTAAGGCATAGACTGTTTAACACACATTTTTTAAATCACTATAACTTTTATGTTATATTGTTTTTTGTGTAATAACGATTTATTTAATTACATTTTAATTACGATCTATGACCGGTAAACTACAACATACTCGAACAGTTGCCCCATAACCTGATAAACACTATATATGTATGTATATATGTAAATATAATATTTTCTTTTTCAGTGACAAACCTACCACCTGGCGTGCTATTATATATAGACATTCGAGCATTCAAGTCAAATATCGAAGGCGATCCATTCACGATACCACTTCGCACCGAGGGTGTTAAAGACGAAATTCTCAACTTCACCGCTATTTTGTCTAAAGAGAAGGGTACTACCATACAGATGTACTGGTCGCCACCAACTCGCGATACATATAAGGGCAAAGAATTGGAATATGAAGTACATTATACGAACATGATACACAGAGTTAACCCTGGTGAAGTCTCTAATGGTTAGAAATTTATATATTAGTGTTTTTAATTGGCTAGTTTGGCATTTTTTTGATTTTTGTAAAGTTTAATCACGAAATTACGGCTTTTATCGCGTTTGTATTTGATTTTAAAATTAAATTAATAAATTGTTATAATAATTACTACAAATTTAATGTTTAGTAATTTCTAATCATAAATAATATATTTATTTTCATATAGAATCATTTTCTTCTTGTACTGGCAATAAATTTGTATTAAAATGTGTGTCAAAATGTAATAACTCTCTGTAATAAATCCCTTTAGCGAGTATAATATATGTAATAATGATGACTTGTTAGACGTGAGACATCTTAGTCCGCCCGTTACCATGAATGTTGTAAAGTGTTCGAAACGTCGGGCAATCAAATACAAACGCGATAAAGTTCGTAAAGTACATAGATTTATTTACAATGTGTAATACTCACGTAAACATCAGATATTTTATCACGAAATTTCAGTGGGGTGATGGAGTAAGAACACAATTCATAATCCTCCCTCTTGCTCGTGAGTGTCGTAAAAGGTGATTAAGGGATATCTTGTGCATATAATAACTATGCAAGAGAAGGAAAATAAAGAAAAACCAACTCGCATGACCAGCGTGATTTAGTAGGAAAAATTCCTTCGCAATATGGAGGAGGCTCGAGCCCAGTAGTGGGAAGTATGTATATGAGCTGTGATGGTGATGAATCACGAAAGTGTAATTACAGTAAGAGAAAGAAAACTTGAAATAAAAACTTATACCGACACGTTTGACAAGCGTGGCCTTGTAGGTTAATTTCTCTTTTATTGTGGAGGAGGCTCGAGCCTAGGATTGGGATGTACATGAGCTCAGATGGATGTAATTCCAGGTTATTTAAAAAAACTTATTTCTGAACGAAAAATTATTACCACAGATGTGACGAAGTAGCACTAGACAAAGCGCAGTAGTAAATCACCACCACTCCAAAGTCGATTTTTTGCGAGAGTGTGGTACTACCCCGGGTAGAACAGTTCATTTATTACTGCAGAAAATTGTCAGCAGCGTGGTCCTACTATTGTATTAAAATTATTATTTTGCAATGGATGATTGGCAAGATCTAAACAAGGCATTGATCCTTTTATATTAGTAATCACAGTAGAACCCGTTTAATACGATCACATAATACGCCATTTTGCGTCGGTCTCAGCACCTTGGGACATGTTTTCATACATTTCTTAACGCTTAATACGATCGTCATCGCGTTTAATACGCCAACACGTGCCACTCAACACATACACATATTACCCCTTGCGGCAGCGGCCAGCGACTGTCGAGCGACCCTAAGTGATAATGACCAAGAAGAAGATAAGACAACTCTGATTTTGTCATACGCCCACGCATTATCAGCAGTTAATGATTTAATGCCTCCTCTACAAGGGGTGATTTGCTATGTGGTAGCAAATCACCACCTGTAGAGGGTCACTCCCACGTTGAAAATCTTGTAATTGCTAATGTCTCAAAATCTTTTTGTCAAACTAAAATCTTTTTGTCAAAATAAAATGTTACTTTAAGTAACGTAATCATAATAAACAACATTTTTTTATATTTTTAAATATTTTTTAATTTTTAGTATTTAAAAATGTATCTAGTAGTAAGTATATTAAATAAAGAAAATGAACAACATTTTATTTAGGTAATTTTCAAATGTTAAATTCATTACGTAGGTATTCAAAATAATAATATAATATGTTAAATAATAATGGCAGGATTTTCCCTTTCCCGCATAATACGCTTTCCCGCCTAAGACGCGTTTTTGGTCGGGTCCCTGCGAAATCGTCTTAAACGGGTTTTACTGTATTTTCTTGTTAACTAAAAATGTTTAATAGCACATCTACCACTCCTTATCATGTTCTTTTTTACAGATACAAGAATAATAACGAAGAACACGAACATTTTGATTCAAGATTTACATCCATGCGAAAGCTATATGTTTACAGTGGGCATACTTGGCGGTCCACTTGCCAAATCACTTGAGATCCTCACTAGGGAGAATTCCAAGTAAGTTTATACTTTATATCATAAATAATATAAGTTATAAATTATATAGTATAAACATAATCATTCATTATAACATTCATTATTATTCTATCAAACATTATCATTCACTCTTGATGTCCAAGGCTGAACGCAGAACTTCCCCACAAATGAAAGAATAGTGCCATAATCGCCATTGGGCGGATCGGATTGGGAGGCGAATTTGCGATCGCAGTAAGGTCTTTTACGTTGCCTTTTTTTTTTTGGGGTGGGCTACGGTTAGCGCACCCGCCGCCCGGTTCCGTCCGGGGCGACAGAGGGGCGGCGCGCGGCCCCGTAACCCACCCCTGGCACGTCGCCTTCGTCGTTGGGCCGACCACCGGTGCAGGGTTACTTGTCCTCAGTGGTCGGCCCGACGGAATATCCCTGACCGATGTCCTCTCCTCGACCGACGTCCCCGAAGAAGGGACGTCGGTCGCCATCGCGCGGTCAGCCTCTCGGCGGGCGACGGACTAACTACCCGGCCTCGGCTAGGGGTCTTATACGTTACCTAACAGAACTACTGCCCACTTTCTTGGTCCCTTATTACTGCTTACTACTACTGCCCAATTACCAGACCATTAAACAATGTTTACGGTTCTTATAGACAAGTATGGCGACAGTTATTCATATCTTGTCGCCCACGAGAATAAATACTGTATAAATATACATACGGGCGCCATCTTACATATGCGTCTGTATCTACACACATTTCCCATACCGATGATAGTTAAGTAAGCATTCAATAGTTTTGGTATTAACTACAGTGACTATCCCCGTGCGATGATGGGTTAGAATACAATGCATCACTGTCCCTGAACTTTCCCGTACCAATCCTACAAATACTTGCATTGCCCGTTGATTGGCCATGCTTGCATGGCACTTATGACATTTTGGATGTTACTGGTGACGTGGATTGAAACCCCAAATACCATTTTCAGATAGTCTCAGTCAGAACTATCAACGCTGCTCATATCTGTAAGACACAGTATTTATTCTTAAAAATACAGTTAAGATTTAATTTATAAATGTCTTATCTCATTACACAGGGCGCCTGTTAAAAACCTGCGTGTTGATTATGACGAGGACAAAGCCGAGTTGAGGATTCTCTGGGATGCCAATTGCAATGCTCTACGGAATCCAGCCACATATTCGGTATGCTTAATCATGTTTATGATAATACTATACAGAAATTCACCCCCACAATCTTTAAGGGTTTGGAATGCCAAAGAAAAGATAGATTGATTGCTTGAAGTATAGTATAAATAGTAAGGGGAGCAAGAAAAAAACACAGAGAGCAAGATTGTGGAAAAACATATTACGTCAACCCTAAGTAATTGGTATCAGAGCAGGATTATGATGTTAGGTATATTTCTCAAAGTCGCCTCCATTTGGTGGCGCAGTAATAATACAATTAACGTCGATGTCGTGAAAGCCGACTATTAGGTACATAGATAACATTATGTAAGAGAATTAAATCTCGAAAATAGATGTAATACATCTGTAATAGATAGAAAATAGACCCTATATACCTAAGTTTCCGTGCATCGCGACTAATCGCAGCCGCACGCGATTGGTCGCATACTCCTAAGGCCCGTGGGAGTATGAAAATGTATAGTACAGTTTACGTCAGTAGTCATATGCCTTTCTTTATTGCCGATAGTGGCTAATGAGCAAGCAGCATACCTAATGGTAAGTAATGCTGCGGTACATGGACTTTTGCAACACTAGAGGCACAGCCAGGTCGCTGCCTACGGTGAAGCTAGTGCTCTTCTTCACCTCGTTCAGAAGAGGACATGTTATGACCTGTAGTGCTTAGAAAACAGCAGCGCGTAGTTCATATCCGATCCTGCACGTATGTGGGAGAACAATGTTCGCTAAAAACGTACAGTTGAATACCATAACGTTACCAGGTAAAATGGATAAATCCCATCACGGCGTTGAGGGGTACGTAGGTAAAACGATGACGGCTGTACCAAGTCAAACAAATCCATGCGCCTGTCGCAGACCTTTGGCATTTTCATACTCTCACTACTATCGCATCAGCCCCCCCCCCCCCACACATCATCAATCGCGTGCGGCTGCAATGCGACTATGAACCTTGCCTTAAAAAAACTACAAGCGTACATTTGTTATTTGTAATAATTGATATTAATAATAATAATAATTACAGCTGGATATAACAGAATTGACGCACGATACAATCAGTCACTACGAGTTGAAACCATCGAAGGCGGCGACTTATTCTCACGTTATAGTACAAGCGCCGCTCGGAGGCAGATACAACATTTGTGTTCATGTAAGCAATAATGACAGTTTTTTGCCATTATATTTATAATTTTGGTGATGAAATAATACTATTCACCATCCCCTATCTTGCCCGCGGGTGTCGTAAAAGAAAACTAATAGATTTAACACGCATACAATATCTATGCAAGAGAAGGAAACCGAAATAAAAACGAGCGTGCTATAATACGCCAATTTTATCTAGAAGGAGGCTCGAACACAGCGGTGACGTATATGACCTGAAATGATGAAACAATAATATTTTAAATTAAAATTGTACCTTAACATTAAAATTAGCGAAATATTAGTCATTTTTATCAACGGCACTTAATATTTAGGTATCAGTTATGGCATTTTAAAGTATATCAATGATACATGTTGAATGTGTGTATGTAATAAATAGCATCAAGGGCGTAATCCATCCCTTACTTTACCGAGAGAGTCGTAAAAAAAGGCGGAGGGATATCCAGGAGACTGGACAGTAGCATTATCTTGGGCAATTTGTAAAACCCATTGCGGTTGCCATTCCGCCTGCCAAGCGTGATGGTTATGGCATTATCATATTCCACCTTAATATAGAGAGTTTTCAACGTTAAACGAAATAAAATAGGCGGATTAAATGGATGAATAAAATTAATTAATTTCTAATTTGTGAATTGTTTCCTTTACCAGTAAAACTAGTCATGTTGTGTGGTGACAGCTTTCAATATTAACAATCTTTACATAGCTTTTAATTGGTGTAAAAGACTACTAGACCTTTACATAGACCTGAGTTAAGCCCATTTGATGCCGTTTGATGAACATTTCTAGGGATGAATAACGTGAGGCAGGCGGCAAGTCATAAAATTATTGCCAAAACATAATGCAATATGTATAATGGTAGAAGAGTATTGCATCGTCTCTAAGTAATTAGCGAACGAGAAGAATGATTGTTTCTCTTATCAGTAAAGTAAAACTCCTACACAGTCTGGTCTCAAAATGTGGGTTAAAACAAAATTCGGATTTCTGTAATAGCAAAGGTATCTGTCATCCCATGTCGAAGAATGTTTTAGTTACCAGAAAGGAAAAGCTCTTTTTCCACAGTCGGTATGATGCATGCAAGCTTTCATGCAGATATAAGTTATTGAATTCATTCGTGGTTTACATTTTCTGTATTCAGGTGAATGTAGAAGACGCAGCGGTACAATGCATTGAAGTGCATGGAGTTCGCTTGCAGCCGCCAACTGGTGTACTAGCGTGGATGTCACCTAATGGACACGTCATGGTTAGCTGGAATGATACACCACACAATAAGTAAGTAACATTGAATATTAATGCTCATCTTACGTACCTCCCTCCATCACTCCAGACGAGGCGGCAAACTGTCAGTAGCGTAGATCTATTACTAAAATCATCTAACGGTTCCCTATGAGTTTTATTATATCGTCAGTCTGTTGGATGACTCACAAAGCATCACCCGATTCTTATGTATTTTATGCAAACATATACCTTTTTTTTTCTCTTTATTTATTATTAGGGACTTTTATACAAATGTACATGCCAGTCCCATCGTACCTTACAAAGTTAAATATTAATTAAAACGTAACATTACAAACTTAAATAAATTATAGGCTTCTTCAGAATTAGGTGCCGACAATATATGGTGAAACATACCTATATCACATATGTTTATATTGAGCTTTTTAAATAAATCCTCTCTAGCTGACTGAAACCTGGAGCACTCCGACAATAAGTGAGTGGCATCTTCAATAATTCCACACACATCACAATTTGGTGAACTCCTCTTTTTCATAAGAAACCCAAACTTATTGAGCGGCATGTGTCCAGATCTCAGTCTGTGTGCAATCACAGAATGTTTTCTGCTGAGCTTAGTGTTCATGAACTATGGAATATGAGGAGGCTCCGATACAATTGTCCTATACCAAATCCCTTTCTCTTTAGATTGCTGGTTAAAATAGTCTTTCCATAGCTCGTAGCATTTATCTTTATATTTAGGTAAGAGTTCCACATAATTCGTTCCAATGTCCAAAATTTTCCCTCTAATTCTTTCTCATTTTGACAACCGATCAGCCTCCTCATTTCCTTTTATGCCTATATGTGATGGTATCCATTGCAATTTCAGAGTAACGCCACTTTGAGCCATATTTTGCATTTTAGCCAGAATTACATAAGCTATCAGTGCACTTCTGGAGCCAGAAGCGCACCGAGCTATATGTAGTAAAGCACTTTTACTGTCTACACATATTAATGCTTTTCTAGTTGCAATATTTTGTAAATAAGATAGCGCTTCTGAAATTGCACAGAGCTCCAAAGACATAACTGATACATACTGATCTATTTTAAAACAATTATTCTTATTAACAGCTGATGATTGCCAAGGATCATAGTACGCAGCACCACCACCATTACCACTCTTAGACCCATCAGTATAGATAGTATAATATCCTCTATACTGTTCCCCAAGTTCCTTCACAGATTCTGCTTTCATTGTGTTAAAATCATGTTTTTTTGGTTCGTACAATTGAATCTAAATTAGTTTTTATAATATTTTCTATATTAATAAACATTTACCTTAAAGTGAGATATCTGAAACATCCGATTTAAAATAGTAGTGGAATAGAAATTTATTCTATTAGGTTAAAGTTGATGGAGTCAAAAACCGTCCTTAATTAAGGCAATAGTGAAATTGAAATAAGTTATTCAACACGGTATCATAATGGTTAGTCATCATCATCAATATCACAGCTCAAATGGGTCCCATTGCTGAGCTTGAGCAACCTTCACAATGGAAGGTAGACTGACCTATTATTTGATCTAAGCATGCTTTCAATACATTCAATTCTATATTGAATGGAGTTTTGATCAATGTGAGGTCTAACTTTAAACATGGATCATCTAGGATCCTTTCAGCTCATGTGTCCTACATGTTTTACTGCTGGGCTCCTTCAAAATAAGAGAGAGAGAAGCCTATTGTGCTACGCTGGTCAGACGGTTGGAAACCATACAGTTTTGAGTTTTCCTTCTCTTGCATAGATGTTATCTGTAATAATCCTTAATCGACTTTTACCCCACCCATGGACAAGAAAGAGGGTGGTGAATTAATTGTATTCTTATTACCAGCCGTTAGAGAGCTTGGGATGAAATAGTCGTGAGTCTATGCATACAGTTTAGCCACCCTGGTGAATGGCTAAAGTTGAAGAGGTCCATGGGTACAGCAGTAAGATGAAGGTAGGCTGTATAAGAGAAAATTGCTTATCATATATCTACTTGCCTATCAGATGGCTACTATTTACATTTACGTGAAAGAAGATAATACCATAATGGCATGCTTGATAATCATGTTGGAGATCTCAAGGTGTTTTAAGTTTCTTAGGAGAGAGTTATTGTCCATTCTCATTTAGCCAATTTCTATGACTCTTTCGTGATAATAACGACAGGTGACACGCTGTTCTTAGTCTGTCACCACACAAAAAGGTAATGATAGTTGTAAATACTCCATAAAACCCTTTTCGTTAGTACTACATCTATCCTTCAGTTTTCTGCTAAGTATCTTCTACATATGGTGACGGAGTAAGAATACAATTCACCATCTCCTTTTCTTGGCCGTGGTATCGTAAAAGACGACCAAGAGATACTATAGGCATATAACATTTATGCAAGAGAAGGAAAACTCGACATAAAACCCTAAACTACTATGACCAGCATGGTATAGTAGGTCAATTTCTCTCCCATTGTGGAGAAGACTCGAGCCCAGCAGTGAGACGTATATGTGATGATGATTTTGGACTACACTGACATTAAAAACTATATTTCTGAAGGTGTTTCTGTTGTTTATTATTTTTTTATTTTTTTTAGGTACAAATACGAAGTGATAATAAGCCCTAAGGAGATATCCGAAGACTTGCTCCACACAACTGAAGATATGAAGACCACGATGGCGGAGATGTCACCCTGCCTGATGATAGCACCCGATGGGGTCACAGGGCCTGTGTACGTGGCCGTTAGGACCGTTACAGCGGAAGGTTTTTACAGTGAATTGAGTGAAGTGCATACTATGAATATGCAAGGTGTGGTATAGTTTTTATTAAAATAAAACTACAGTTTTTATTAAAATAAAACTACAGTTTTTATTAAAATAACACTACAGTTTTTATTTTAGTTTTTATGTGTGTTTCATTTGACTGCACATATGATGTGGTGATTAAAATACCGACCTACCGTGTCAGTGTCGCGAGTTCGAATCACACACAGGATAATAATACTTTGTGCGATACATAAATTGTTGTTCTGAGTCTGGATGTAATTTGTGTCCATTAATTATGTTTGTAAAATCCTCCGCAACGCAAGGATTATTTTCTTAGTGTAGGGTGTTGTCTTTAAAAAAAAAAACACCTTTTTTTGATCTCTGCTCAAATACGTCCCATTGTTGGGCACAAGTTTCGTCTATCGTGTGGTGACGGGTTGAGAAAGCATACTATGTCTCAGTAACGGCCCGTTCACGACCTTGCCGCTGTGAGCGGCAGCTAAGCGCGGCTCGGCGAGCGGTAAAATCAAAAGTATGAATATGTTTGAAGCACGCCACGAGACGCCGCTCACAGCGAAAACGCGCACGGTTTTATTCGCGCGCGCGGTGCCGGGAGCGGCACGAACAAAAGTACGAGTGAATGTGTGCGACGCCACGAAAGAGAGCGGCGCGAACAGCGGCGTAGGAGTGACGTACTCAGCGGCGGAGATTAAAACAAAAAATTTGGACAATTTTGTGGCGGTAATGGATACCGAGACATTTATTGCTTAATTTATTATATACTAGCAACCCACCCTCGCTTCGCTTCGGTTT
Organism: Lymantria dispar; assembly: GCA_032191425.1. Lineage (NCBI taxonomy): Eukaryota > Metazoa > Arthropoda > Insecta > Lepidoptera > Erebidae > Lymantria > Lymantria dispar. The sequence goes on along the minus strand of CM063454.1, from coordinate 21,904,920 downwards.
CTTTCGCCTTATCCCCGTAGTTCCCGTTCCCGTGGGAATACCGGGATAAAATATAGCCTAGTTTACTCCCTGATATTATAGTTTTCCATTGGTGAAAGAATTTTTGAAATCGGTCCAGCCGTTTTGAAGATTACCCGGAACAAACAGACAGACAGACATACAAAAAAAAATATAAAGTGATTTTTAGGCATAGGTATCGTCCAAATAACCGTGTGAGCATGAAAAAAGTCTATTATTTTGACATTACAAACAGACACTCCAATTTTATTTATTGGTAGGTATAGATATCAGTAGTTTCGTCTGTAGATATGTAACTACACACGAAACTACTAGTATCTCTTATACGATATATAAGTAGTTGACAAGTTTTTAAAGTTTATCTCAGTAAGTAGGTACTTACAGAGACAATAAACATAATTACTAATATATTTAAATAATGTACCTAGATAGTGGACAAGTTTTACTTATATACCTATTGGATTATTTATGAAATAATTTCGTTATTTATCGCGAATAGCGGTTGCACGTAAGTGAAAAGATCTCCAACATAAATATAAAAACCTTCGTATAGGTCACGAAATTCGCCATTTAAATACCGATCTTTATATAGTTAGTGCACTCCTTCTCTCATATTAAGAATATCTTGTTTTAAAAATGTACTGGTTTCTAAACAGAGAAGGGATAATTTTGATAACGCCATGATTTTGAATACGTTTTGATTACCTAAATAGATCCACCGCGGCCGCTGCCGCTAACCACTACTGAGGGTACGTGGCGTCCAAAACGCACCGCTCATCGACGCCGCTCGGCACGCCGCGCCGCGTGCCGCTAAGACCAAAGTCGTGGCCAGGCCGTAACTTTAGTTCCACATGGCAGTAACAAGAGATTACTCTCTTAGCTTTACAGCTAGGGGAGCTATCATTAGGAGAACGGGGAACGCTTCCATAGTTTCCGTTCTCGTGAGAATAACGGGATATGTTACCTAAGTTACTCCTTATCTAAATTGTTATCTGGTAGTAAAATATTATCAAAATCAGTCCAGTCGTTTTGAAGATTACCCCGGAACAAACAGACAAACAGATAATAAATATTTTTTGACTGGTTTTTAGACATAGGTATCGTGTGAATGGCCGTGTGAGCGTGGAAAACTTATTATTTTGACTTTAGAAACAGACACTTTATTTGTATAGATTTTTTAACATGGCTACTTTTACAGCAGTTGTTGGTTCGATGAAGGATGTCGCCTACGATTATTGCAATCGGTGGCAAACGAGCAAACAGTACACCTGATAGTAAGTATTGCTGCCGCTTATGGATCCTTGCTAGGCCGTTGCCTACCGTGAAGAAAATGAAGGGAGCGTGAATGCGTGCAATGAGGTTTGGTGAAACTAAAGACATCACCAAAACCCACCACATGCAAACACTTTCAGAAAGTTGGGCTGCCGGCTCTCTCACTCACCGGACGAAGCGCAGTAATAAATTGATGCTACTCAGGAGTCGATTTTCTGTCCAGTGTGGTACTCCGGACGGACCGGCCCTGGCTTTAGACAGACAACTGTCAACAGTGTGGTCCTACCATTATGATCAATTACACCAAAGACGTTATAATTCATCATTTTAGCTCATATACATCCCACTGTTGGGCTCGAGCCTCCTCCACAATAGCAGAGAAATTAACCTTACTATACTATGCTGATCAGACAGGTTGGTACAGAGTTTTATTTCGACTTTTCCTTATCTTGCTTGTCTTCTTGCTTTCCTTGTCTTTTACGACATCTACGGGCAAGATAGGGAGTGGTGAATTGTATTCTTATTCCGTCACCACACGGAACTGCAACTTAATTACAACTTAATTAAAATAAATTGCTAATAACCATTAATATTGTTCTAGGCTCGGAATTAGAAGGTCCTACGGCTCTTGGTGCAATGTGGTGGGGATGGGGTGCAGCACTGGTAGTGGGTGCGGCATTAGGCGGTGCTCTCCTTCACGTGGCGTTACGACACCGTCGCCTTGCGCGCTCGTTCCTTCGCTTCACTGCTCACACCCCGCGATATGACAGTCGTCGTGGTCAAGCAACCATCGGTGACCATGGTAATATATCTTTATTTTTATTATATACATAATTATATATTAAATTTACAGACAGTGTTTCCGTGTGGTGAGAGTAAGAATACAATTCACCACCTCTTTTCTTACCCGTGGCTGTCGTAAAAGATGATTAAGAGATAAAAGATGGGTGTAACATCTATGCAAGAGAAGGAAGACTCTAAATAAAATCTTATACTAATCCGTCTTATCAGCGTGGTATAGTAGGTCTATTTCCCTCCCATTGTGGAGGAGGCTCGAGCCCAGCAGTGGGACGTATGTGCGCTGTGATGATGATGATGATGATGATGACAGACAGTGTCACAGCGAGTGAAGTGTGGACGATTTCTACGCAGATCAAAACTTTGTTTTACCCACCTCTTGGCTGTCCTAACAAGGATAAGGGTACATAAAATATTGATAACGCTGAGATTTTCTAGTTTCTGTAGTCAGAGGAAAGGAAATATTCTTCGATGCGAAGGCCATAACGTTGACCGATTCATTTTATTCAAATCAGGTTATGTTAAGTTTTAGGACCCATTCAATATTCACTCATACTTTGGGAACTTGGAGAACCTTAGGGAAAACTCATTTTAATTCTTACTGAACTGTTCTTCTGTTTTTCTTAATTATGTTTGATGTATGTATTTAACTTCCAGATGATGACGATGTGCCACCAATCCATGGATTTTCTGACGACGAGCCTTTGGTAATCGCTTGAAGTACGCACATGTACTTGCGACCCAACCATGTGATGTAAACGTGATCTTGTCATATAGTATTTATTTTTTCATACACATAGCAGTCGAACTTAGTATTTCGTGGTTGTAGTAAATTGTGAATTATATAATGTGTAGTGAAAAAAACTTTTTGCTATTAAAATTATTATAGCTATATTATCTCCCTGTAATTCTATCCTTATTATTCTTCGATAATGAGGACTGCAGAATATTAGGAGCAGAAAAAATATAAATGACTTTATAATAGTGGTTTTACATTTTAGTTTTTATTTTATATTTTTTTACGTTGACAAATAGAGTTGCTGATTTGACATTAATAATTTTTAAATTTGACGTTGTAAGGTAGCAATTATAAAGTTTTAATTTTGTGTTCAAACGAATTTTAATAACAACAATATTCGGCCCAAATTGACGTTGAACTATATAAACATCGATTTTATTATATTCTAACGCATCGAGTATTATTATTTTATTCAGAGTAATTATTTTAGTTTGTAATGTTTGCGCGCGCGTTTCACCGCACTTATATAAAACTTAGCCAAATTAGTATCAATATAAACAAGTTGCTGCGAAACGCGTGCGATGTCCAACGGGCTGTAAAGCGTAAGACTTGTTAAATTAAGGTCTGTCATTGAGTCAACTGTCTTATAGAGGGAGCCACTATCGACGGGTAATTGTTAAACAGTTTACGACCACGTTTTATTATTGCATGTGTTTTTAATTATTTTTTGTTTCTGCTTCTAAGAGCTGAGGAAAGAAAAATTCTAAACACCGGGCTACAGTTTAAGAAACTTGTTTACCACTTATAGTATATAGCTCGTTTGCCACTCGTGGCAATCTGTAAATAAAAAAAAATACGTGGTTTGTAATAATATTCTCAGATGGTGGCAATTCTTTAAGACCGTTAATTCAGAATGGCACCTTAGGTTTATTTACTAAAGACATACATATTAAGTTTCTTCACAAATTGGAATTGTTGTAGATTAACATAATTGCATTGTAGACAATATCGTCGCCAAAGATTTTAAGTACAACAAAAATAATTTGTCAATGTTGAAATGTTGTATGCGTTATCATGGATCTCGACATTCCCATTGTGTGTTTTGTGTAGTGTTTTTTTTTTATTTACTGTTTAGTTCCTATAAATGAAAATTTTAGTGCCGCGTCATCTTATTTGAGCAGCTTCTTGTGAGTTTTTATAAGTTATCGTTATAGGGCTGGGCTCATATTTAATATAAATTGTAAACATAAAAATATGAATAAAATTATAAAAATCCATACTAATGTTTTATTTTAAATATTTTTTAAAGTGAAAACTTATATAGGCAGGCTTAGATGAGGAGTAAATTTATGTAAGTCGTGATCGACATAATCACGTGACGTGTTAACGCTAATACTACACTGGCTATATCAATGTCACTATATCTGTGCTGATAGAAGTCAAAATTAGATAAATGTAAAAAGTTTTAATTTAACATCGAGCAATTAATATAAATATCCAAAAATAACAACTGTTTGTTCATAGCTTTAAATTTTCACATCTCATGGCTGCTTTGTGTTTCTGTTCGCTCATTGGTCAAATTGGGGATAAGGAAAGCAAAAATACCCAGTGTCACCTGTTCTTAATGTACAAAACGACACCTTCAGTGTCGCACAGTAGGCTCCCTGCCGGCTTTCTGTCATCCTGAACCATCGAACAAAGTGGAGTCAGACCCAATTCTACTAAAAAGCCCTGTAGTCAGACATATACTTAGGGTAATTTTTAAGTCTTTTTCTATCTCAACGAACATCACTTGCTAGTTTCGTCGCTAGTACCTCCTTTTTATGATTAAAGTAATAAAGTAAATTATGATTAGTGTTTGTAATAAACACAAAAAAAAATGGAGCTGAAAGTGTACAGATCACAAAAATGTATAGATTTATCATGATTTTGTTTTAGTCACAAAAGGTCAACCATTGAACACCAAACTGCCAATTAAAAACAAGCACAAATATAAAAAAAAAATATTTTCACAGTTTTGGACTATAAGTATCATTGAACACAAATTTGTAATTTATTAATTAGGTACATTATTCTTCCTTTAAAACTCCAATAACTTCCATTACCCAGTCGTTTATCGGCAGTAATACTATAGTGCTGTCTCTGGATACAGCCATACCCACCGCTGTTAAACGACCTTTAATATTACAAACTAATGAACCGCCAACACCGGTCTGAAAATTGAATAATATGACATAATATAGACAAATAGATCATAGATAGATTATAGTGATGGAGTAAGAATACAATTCACCACTCCCTAACTTGCCCGTGGATGTTGTAAAAGACGACTAAGGGATATAATATGCACATAAAATCTGTGCAAGAGAAGCAAAACTCGAAACGAAACTCTATACCAACATGTCTGCCCAGCATGGTATAGTGGGTTAAATTCCCTCAAATTGTGGAGGAGGCCCGAGCCCAACAGTGGGACGCGTGTGGGCTGCGATGATGATTATGATCATAATTATATTCTAATATGTTCCTATGTAATGCCAGCTGCGAATAATACCAACCCTAAACATTGCTCGTATCGTAAAAGACGATTAAGAGCGTTATCGGTAATAAGCGGCCGTAAACCCAAAAATGTGGTTTTTTGAGGACTGGTTACTCGTTCATCATAACAGCTTACTAAAAATTTATTTAACCACTACATTAAACACATCTTTATATTGTGCTTGTACAGAATTATAACTCAATATTGTAACTATTTTATTAAAAGGCAAGGGTATTTTGAACTTAAGCTAATGAGATTTTACGAAAACGCTGAGTTTTGAAGTTCAGGTACGAATAAACGATAAGTCGTAGCAGCTCGAAAAAAATTGTAGATGTTAGGAAAATTACTGTTCTTGGGTATGTATAAAATGAAATTCAAGATTTCTTCCTTTTAAAACTAAAAAAAAAAAAATATTACCTTAAGATTAATTTGACAAAAATGGCTCGTGTAAAACATTTAATTTTGTGAATAATACTAACCTTGGAATATTTAAAAAAATATCCACTATTTGTTCGACTATTGTAGAAGCAGTAAAAAAAAAACCAAATTGAAATACGAATAGTCACCCTCGTAATTAAATTTTAAATATTACTATAAATTGAACGGCATAAGTGTTCATAAGCCAGTCGCGCCTTGGTGCTCAACGGAGCAGGGTCACGTCGCTCAAGCTCTCCGCTCACAGCGTAAAAGACGACAATACGAACTTGAGCGTATACTGCGACTGATCGGTTTTGATTCGTAAGTATTTATTACTACCTAATTACTTTCATGCGATCTCTATAAAGAATAATATAGAATCTTTTTACGTTTTATGGGTCGAAAAAGCAGATTGTATCTTGGAAACAAAATCGGTTACAAGGCAAGGAAAAAGAGAACACACGACAAAACTGTAAGGTACTTATAGTTTCAAAAGAGTAAACGAAAAGAGAAGTGAGCCGTCACTCAGGACGCCTGGCAGATGTGAAACATCAAAATTATTTTGAAGTCGTTACCGCAAAGCGTGGCGTTAACGCCGCTTTTAATACCACGCGACGATCAGGTTCACCCCGCCTATAGATATTTCACATCAAAAATCCGAACGGAACATTTATGCAGCCTCATCTTCTGAAGATTATCAGCTAACTCAAATTTAATGTTTAATAATACTAACCATACACAATATAATTTTTTCATAGAGAATCATTTTCTTCTTGTACTAGCAATAAATATGTAGTAAAATGTGGATCAAAATTTAATAACTAATTTCTGTAGTGGGTAGATTTAAATCTCTGACTGGACTGGTTAGACATCCATGGCCATGGGGACTAGGGCCATACTCGACTACTGCACGGCAGCCACGGAGGCAGCGTGCCTCTTGGCCGGAACTCTCCGGTGGGACCTGCAGGCGGAAGTACTCGCCGAGCTTTACCTGCGAGTATCAGAGACGCGAGCCACATATAGCCTCAATCAAGGTGATTGCCGCCTGGCGGGTCGACGCCCGCCGAGACGCCATTGCTCGTTGGGCAATCGGACTGGAGAAGCCTCAATACGGTACCAGGACCGTAGAGTCCTTTCAGCTGGTGCTGATGGGGTGGTTGGGTCGGCAGCACGGGGTACATTCCTTCCGACTGGTGCAGGTATTGATGGGTCACGATAGCCAAGTACCTGCGCAAACTCGTTAGGAGGCACACCACCATCCTGCTACCACTGCGATTGCGATGTGAGCACGGCGCAGCACAGGCTCGAGGTGTGTGCCTCGTGGGCAGAGCAGTGCCGTGAACTCGTTGCAATCACCGGTGCCGACCGGACTCTGCCGACCATCACTAGGGAGATGCTCAGCAGCGTCAGGAATTGGAACGCGGTCACCGCCTTCTGTGAGGCTGGCATCTCACGAAAGGAGACGCCGGCTCGTGTGTGATCAAACTTTGGTTACACGTTCCGCCATCGGCGACTCGGGCGGCGCAGATACGAGTAACCGCGCCTCACGCCGCCCTAGGCGAATCCGCGGGTGACCGGACCGGGGACTTTAGTGTATCACCCGCAGAGAGCCTGGCCGTGTGACGGCGACCGACGTCCCGGGATAGGGACGTCGATTGGGGTTTTTTTTTATTTTTTTTGAATTATTACACAATAATGTGATAATTTAAAAAAATTAAGTTGTCGAGTCTCGAACCCGAGACCAGAGTTCCCGCCGGCGAGCACGTTACTGTTATGAGATTTGGTTTTTAATTAAAAATTTTAAAATTTACATCATGTTAATTTTTGAAAATCTCCTTCTCCGAAGAATATATTAGAGATTGATTATAAGCGCCAAGGCTCAAGACTGGTCATTCTATGAACTCGCGTGTGTGTAGTGCATTAGTGTGCGTCGATATCGGACTGTAGCAAAATACCTAAAATGCGAGAAGTGCCGATTACCGATAACGCTCTTAAAAGCTTTTCATGTACTAAGTTCATCTCATGCCAATGACAGTTGACGTCATGCAGGCCATCGGTCATATAACTTACAAAAACATTATGCAATGGACAGAGAGTACATATCGAGTCGACTCAAGTAATTAAGATAAAAGCGGAATTAATGATGATGACGTAATTTTAATGTTAAAACGATGTTATTTTTTTAAGGTGACACTTTCATTAAGGAAATAAACCTTGTATTGCGGGAGACTTAAATCCTGACTGAGAAGAACAATTTCTGGATCGCAAAAAGTGTTGTCCTAATTGGGATTCGAACACTGGTACATTATTATATAATATACAGTTCCCCGATAAATTTAGATTGGGTGTAGTCCGTTGAAATAAGAGCCTGTGGACCCCAGACCTTCGTTATTTTATTAAAGCTGAAAGTTTGTCAGCGCATGCTCTTAACACAGGTAAGAACGGTGGCCCATTATGAAGTTTGGGTTATAGTGGCTTTGGCAGATAAAAGGTACTAAAGGTGTGTACAATACCGATATATTTTCGTCAAATTATTAAGCGTATTGTCCGTGTGGTGACGGAGTAAGAATACAATTCACCACTCCCTATCTTCCCCGTGGATATCGTAAAAGACGGCTATGGGATGTAATTTGCACATAACATCTGTGCAAGAGAAGGAAAACTCGAAATGAAAATATACCAACATGTCTGACCAGCATGGTATAGGAGGCCAAATTCCCTCCCATTTTGGAGGTGGCCCGAGCCCAACAGTGGGACGTATGTGATGATTAAGCGTGATTTTTTTATATTACCTTCAGAACGTTATTAAAAATCACGTTATTCATTGCCGGACCCTTAACATAGTGGCAACCCCTTGCCAGACACTTAACGTTCATGAAATTATAATTCTACTTACGTTATAGCATAAAAGCTGATTTTTATATATAATACTTGGATGATTAGCCATGGAATATCTTTTCGTCGAATAGAGGTCCACTAAGAACGGATTTTCCGAAATGCCACCAACAAGGAGTGTTGTTAACGCGCTGGAGCGTTAACAATAATATACATATAAAGGAACAGGGTGAGCCGAAGCTACTGAAGCTAGAAAAACGAAATTTAGACCGCAGTTTCATTTCATGACGTAGGCACCCACTAAGAAAAGATTTTTTGAAATTCCACCCTTAAGGGGGTGAAACGCAACGTCAAAGATTGTATGGAAAGAAAAAAAATCTTTAGCTACTGTCTTCAAATTAAGCAAAAATACTCTTCAATAAAAAAAAACACGTGTTTCAGCGTTTCTCCATTTTCATCTTCTAAGAGTGTAGAATAGGTAGAAAGATGTTAGTTTACTGACTCATCACGGAGCCGAAACTTCTTCGAAACAGTTTCTTTTCGTGGCGTAGAAACCCACTTCGAAAGGATTTTTTTAAATTCAACCCCTAAAGAGGTAAACCGCGGTAGCAAAGTTTGTAAAACAAGAAAATAATCTTCATCGATTTTTATTAAATTGTAAACAAATACTCTGTAATAAAAATAAATAAACATGTGTTTCAGCATTTTTTAATTTCCACCCTCTAATGTAATCTACACTAATATTATAAAGAGAAAACGTTGTATGTTTGTTACGAATAAACTCAAAAACTACTGGACGGATTTCGATAATTCTTTCATCATTAGAATGTTACAGTATCCCTGAGTAACATAGGCTATATTTTATCCCGGTATACCAACCGGAACGGGAACAACGTGGGTAAGGCGACTGAAACCGAAGCGAAGCGAGGGCGGGTTGCTAGTATTATATATAAAATCAGCTATTACATTATAACGTAAGTAATAAATAGTATTAATAATATTGTTCTTATAATTAATATTAAATTAATAATATTTGAAGATAGCATATAATATTATTTTAGCTGCTATAAGCATGTACTAAATACTAACGAATATAAGCGCATCTCACTCGCACCCACCCATGTATATATGTACTATCTCGCGCTCGCTCCTACAGCTACCCTACATCTTTGTCTGGCAAAGGGTTGGAACTATGAAAAATGTCTAGCAACTGAGGAAACATCATCTACTCATTACCCAAGTATTATATATAAAAATCAGCTTTTATACTATAAAGTAGAATTATAATTTCATGAAGGTTAAGGGTGTCTGGCAAGGGGTTGCCACTATGTTAAGCGTCTGGCAATGAATAACGTGATTTTTAATAACGTTCTGAAGGTAATATCAAAAAATCACGCTTAATAATTTGACGAAAATAGATCGGCATTTTACACACCTTTAGTACCTTTTGTCTACCAAACCCACTGTAACCCAAACTTCATAATGGGCCACCGTTCTAACCTGTGTTGGGAGCACGCGCTGACAAACTTTTAGCTTTAATAAAATCACGAACGTCTGGGGTCCACAGGCTCTTAGTCTAAAACGTTACATTTTTTTTTGGGCTTAGCTTGCGTTTGTCAGAGGACGTAATTTTATCTTTTACATATGAAGAGGGGGTTAGTGTCAAGTTAAATCCGAATTTGTGGGGTCGCAACCCTTGTCCCACGGCCGCCATCTTGGAAAAAGAGGTTTAAATGGTTTTTACGGTTTAACTACCAAACAACTGGTCTCACAACAAAGTTACTCAACGGTTTTTTTTTGCAGATAAAATTATCTACAACTATTTTTCAGTAAGTTTTAGTCGTAGAATCATAAATAAAAAGTAATAAGCGAAAATTCATAAAAAAATTAGTAAAATTTATTAGTCAATAAAACTTTTTTGTAATCATTTTTCACAAAAATGGTATCAGACCATTTTTATAGACGGTATTTTGCGGAATTTTATTTGCAACAAAAAAGTTAAGCCTTTTTTTGGGAGAGCTATAGTTTGGCAGATAAACTGTAAAACCTTTTGAACTTCTGTTTCCAAGATGGCGGCCGCGATGACAAGGGTTGCGACCTCACAAACTTGGATGTAACTTTATACTAACTCCATCTTCGTATCTAAAATATAAAATTGCGTCCTCTGACAAACGCAATCCCAAATGTAACTTTTCAATGGACTAGTGGGACACTTTGGCGTGACAATATTTGAATTGACACACGTGATAAAGCCATGATTGTGATTAGATGATACAATGCCAAAATGCGGATAAATGGAATGTTTTCAACAGATTGATGACTCAAAATATATATCTGATAGATAAATAGATCTATGATAGAGATTGTCGTCATTTTGGTCTTAGTTTATTAATGGTCAAATTAATTATTACGAATAAGGCCCATAAGGACACTTAATTATCATCATTATTTTTTGAAATTAATCTACCACCGGATTGCAATACGGCCCAACACGAAAATAACTGGCAAGAAACTCAGCGGGCTTGTGATTTATAAACTATTAAAAAAGTTTGGCGTTCGAGAATAAAATATTTATACACCTATAATATCATTTTACTCTTACCACTGTACTGCGAGTTTCCACAGAGGCACAAAAACCATTTTTCGGTATATTAATACTGTTTAAAGAGAGTCGATCCTTACACGTGTGGATTGATGATCGCTGCCATTGCGATCGTGGTTGCAGAACTGCAATAATAAGATATATATTATGTGGGTAAATTTTACACCTATATCTATATTTTTGATTTGACTGAATGACTCGATTCTTTCTGTGATTCAGACATAATTGTTGTGAGGTTGGGTATAATTTGTATGCCACAAAAAACACAACTTGTAAAAAAAACCAAGCCTCGATACTCTGTTCCTCCACCATAAAAAGTTGTGAGATCCATGTACCAAGTCGGTTAATTTATTCAGTCCATACTTTCTTTTTAGGGTTCTGCCATGGTCGGGCCGCCGCCTGGCTCCGCCCGGGGCGACGGAGGGGCGGCGCGTGGCTCCATGACCCACCCGTGGCACGTCGCTTTCGTCGCTGGGCCGACCACCCGTGCAGAGTAACTTGTCTTCAGTGGTTGGCTCGACGGAATACCCCGGTCGCGGGGTACGATCTCCTCTCAACGTTCCCCCTCGATGGCGTCGGTTGCCGTCGCGGTCAGCCTTTCTGCGGGTGACGGACTAAATCCCCGATCCAGTCACCCGCGACCACGGCTAGGGCGGCATCAGGCACAAATACTCGCGCCTGCGCTGCCCGAGTCGCCGGCGGCGGATTGCGTCGTCGTGGAGGCGTTCCGCCGCCTCCTTCCGCGAAACGACTGTCTCGCAGAAGGCGGCGACCGCGTTCTAGTTCCTGATGCTGCTGAGCATCTCCCTAGCGATGGTCGGCAGCGTCAGGTCGGTCTGATGATTGCGATGAGATCACGGTGCTGTCAGCCCACGCGGCACACACCTCCAGTGTGTGCTGCGCCGTGTACTCGTAGCAATCGCAGTGGGCAGGTCGGTGTGCTCTTCCTCCTCACGACCGTGTACAGGTACTTGGTGAAGCAACCATGCTCCAACCATTCCATCAGTACCGGCCGAAAGGCTTGAACGGTCTTGATACCGTACCGAGGCTTCTCCAGTCGGACTGCGCAACGGGCAATGATGTCTCGGCGGGCGTCGACCCTCCAGGCGCTAATCTCTTTGATTGAGATCATGCCGCCGCGGGGTCGCGCCTCCGACACCCGGCGGTAAAGTCCGGCGAGTATCTCCACCTCCAGGTCCCACGGGGGTGTACCGGCCAGGAGGCACGCTGTCTCCGTCGCCACCGTGCAGTAGCCGCGTATGGCCCTGACCACCATGGCCATGTGGACGCCACAGAAGAGCCCTGAGACGGACGGTGAGGGGCCCCGCCCACACCGGTGCACCGTACAGGGCCATCGACTGGATGACCCCACGCGTACAGTCGTCGGCACGTAGCGCTGGGTCCGTCCACATTCGGCATGAGCCAAGAAGGGACGGACGCCGCGTTGTCAAGCCGCGGAGCAAGTCGACGGAAATGCTCCCGGAACCACCAATGCCTGTCGAGCACCAGGCCTAAGTACCTCATGTGTCAATCGACTTGACGGTGATCGAGACGCCGATGGAAGCCCCTCTTGCCAGCATCCCAGGGAACTGCCCAGACACCAAACAAGCGTCGAACAGTCCCCTGAGACGTGGTCCCAGGTGTTCGAGGACCAGGGCCAGTACCCGGTTGGGTACACCGTCGGGCCCGGGGACGATGGATTTAGCGCGCATATGCGCCACTGATTCAGTCCCTGCTTCAGGGGTCTTCTGTCTTAAGTTATTACGTAATTAGTTATTCTAACAACTTCTTATAGTGACCATATCAATATTAAAGATCTTTAAATAAACAGTTTAACTTGGCCATCGTATGAACACACAAGTAATATACATATTATATTAAATTAGATTGTTTGGTGCATAGGAGACGTATAACTGGCCACGAGATCTCCTGGGAAACTTTCTTGATCGCAAACCCAGCTAACGAATGTGGCGATTATAGGTCATATCCAACAGTCTAACCACTTTTCATTCAATATAACTATTATTAGTCGTTATAGCAAGACTTTAACACATAGCATAATTTATGGTTATGGTTTTATCTAGTCTAGTCACAACAAAATACCATCATCATCGTTGCCCACATACGTCCCATTGTTGGGATTGGGCCTCCTCTACAATGAGAAGGAATTTGACCTACTATACCATGTTGGTCAGACATTTTGGTATAGGATTTCATTTCGAGTTTTCCCTCTCTTGCACAGATCTTATGTGCATATTATATATATCCCTTAGTCGTCTTTTACGACATCCACGGGCAAGATAGGGGCTGGTGAATTGTATTCTTACTCCGTCACCACACGGAAAAAACAAAATAACATACCTTGATCAAATCCTCCCCATCCAACGAACATATAATCACAGTCCAAGTCTAAATTGGATAAGCAAATTGGTTGTATATTTACTCCTAGTTTAAGAGGACGTTTCCAATGCTGAAAGAGATACACATGGGATTAAATAGTAATAATTATAATAAAATGTAGTTAATTAAACGAATCTGTTCATGTTTATGATAAAATATTTCACTACTGTAACTATTTTTGTCATCACAATTCAAAATAAAAGAGTCTGCTCTCTTCTCGTTGTTCTTAATTCATCACCAATAAGAAAGGATAAAGAACTGATATTTGTTTTCACATAATTCGCGAAGCGACAAGAATTGGGTATATCACTGATAGAGGAGGTCATAATGTCTTTAGATAACATATTATATTCCTTTGCAAAAAAAACGTGCAGTTTGCCGTCATTGGCTGTTCTGTGGATAATATTAATATTTTTAGTATATCATTAATTAAGATGACTAGAAATTTCTTATTATCAACGAAAATATAGTTTTAAGCACTTTAATCTTGGAATTGGTGTTTTAGTTATTGTAAACAGAGAGCCATGGTAATTTTTTTATGGGTATTATGAAATTGAGACTACGAGTATGTTTACGGTATTTTAATTAAAAAAAGACACTATAGAAATAAAAAATAATAATGAGAATGAATGACCTCCCCTTGCAGCGATTACGGCATGTAATCGTCTTAGAATGCTTTCTACCAGGCTTTTGATGGGGTCCTGTGGAATGTGTGCCCACTCAGCCGAGATCACACGTTTAAGCTTCCTGATGTTTTGTGGAGGTGGTTGGACAGATCGAACTCGCCTTTTTAGGAGGTCCCAAACGTGCCCAAATAGGGTTAGGTAAGGTCGGGGCTTCGCACAGGCCAATCCAAACGACGAATACCGTCTTTTTCCGTGTACGCATCTACTTTGTCAGAACGGTGGGCCCGAGCATTATCGTCCACGTAAATGGCATCTTCGCCAATAACAGTCAGTGCGGGTTGTACATATTGACAAAGGATTTCTGTTACATACTTTTGCGCATTTAGTGAGCCATTTTCAATGAATACTATCTCGGTATGATAGCTGGCAGTTACGCCCGCCCAAAACATAACGGATCCTCCACCACAGAGCGTGATTTCTTCAAAACTCACGTCCGCATAGCGTTCTCCTGGTCTTCTTAATACTTACTGACGTCGGTCCTCACCATGTAATCAAATTAGAGCTCCATCGGAGAAAAGTACGCTATTCTAGTTACCTAGTGTCCAAGATAGGCAACTTGTAGCGAACCTCAATGGAACAATCCGGTGCCCACGGAGTAGCTTGGGGGCCCGTGCTGGTCGTCGGCTGCGTATATTATCTGCCAAAAGCTTCTTCTTAACAGTCCATATGCTAACTTGTACTTCTCGTACTTCTTCAAGGTTTGTTTTGAGGTCTATGTAACTGCATTTGCGGTTCCTCAACGCCCGAGTTACTAAAATGCGGTCATTTCATGATTGTGTGCAACGTTTTCTCCCAGAACCTTGTTTCCTCTGAACGGAGCCAGTCTCTTGGTATCGAGTTCAGGTTCTTTAGATGGTCGAACGACTTACCTTTAGCCGCTGTGAGACATAACATTGGCTACACCTCTCTTCCAGCAGCGCTATTATTTTACCAGCTCTTATTGCTTTTTTGTCATAATATACACAAACATATATGTAACACAAATATATATGATATCAAAGATATGATATATGTCACAATAAGGTAGGATTATATGATAAACATAAATTATTCTACTAAAAATAACGCGAAGTTATGCTTAGAATAATAACTTATAGAAGATAACTCTACGCACAAAAGTGAAATATTTAAATTGGAGCTTAATGGAGCTTACGCCGGACCGTTCCGTAGGTTACAAGGTCACTGTACTACATGTACGTATGCAAGTCTTAAAAAATAAATAGGCAATTATGACGGTTTGTGCATTCAAATGGTGTCCCAATACATTTGAAAATATAAAAAGTGTATTAAAAATCCATATTTGCTCAACATTGAGCATTAACAAATTATGAAATATAATTTTGTTTTTATTAACATAAATCGTCGAAATACCATTATATCTTTTAAGAGTAATGTTAATACACTTTTTTGTTCGAATCCCACGCAGGACAAATCTTTGTGCGATACACAAATGGATGTAATTTGTGTCCATTAATTATATGTTTGTAAATTAATTCCCCCGCAATACAAGAATTATTTCCTTAGTGCAGGTGTTGCCTTATAAAAAGAAATAAAAATCGGTTAAAAACGGCTTTACGTAGTTTATTTTGCTAGACTGAACGAAACAGCAACATTAAAGAGTCCGCTTGCCTTGCACCGAAGAGGTCGTCAGGCGGATCGAGGCGCTGGGGTTGAGGGTGGCCCTGGACAAGACGGAGGCCCTCTTATTCCATGGGCCCCGTATGGACCCTCCCATCGACGTCTCGATCACCGTCAATTCAGTTGGGATCAGTATCCTGGCCCATATGAAGTACTAGGGCCCAGGCGTCGCGTGCGATGGTTTTTACGGGAGCATTTCCGCAGGCTCGTCCCGCGGCTCGTCGGCGTGGCGTCCGCCCTACAATGGCTGATGCCGAATGTGGGCAGACCGAGTGCGGCATGTCGACAGCTGTACGCGGGGGTCATCCGGTCGATGGCCCTGTACGGCGCACCGTTGTGGGCGGGATCCATGACCGCCCGACTTAGGGCCCTTCTGTGGCGTCCACAGAAGGTCATGGCGGTCAGGATCATCCGCGGGTACCGCACGGTGGCGACGGAGGCGGCGTGCCTATTGGCCGGGACTCCCTCGTGGGACCTGAAGGCGGAAATGCTCGCCGACTTGTATCGGCGGGTGTCGAGGGTGCGCTCGGTATTGTTTCCTTGAAGGAGCTCATCGCCTGGCGCGTCGACGCCCGCCGGGACGTCACCGCCCGTTGGGCAGACCGGCTGGAGAGGCCTCGATACGGTGTTTGGACCGTGGAGGCCTTCCGGCCGGTGCTGATGCGGTGGTTGGAAAGGCGGCACGGGGTGCTCTCCTTCCGACTCGTACAGGTCTTGACGGGGCATGGATGCTTCGGCAAGTACCTGTACAGGATCGCTAGGAGGGAGAGAACTCCGTCCTGTCACCACTGCGATTGCGACGAGGACACGGCGCAGCACACGCTCGAGGTCTGTGCCGCTTGGGCAGAGCCGCGTCGTGAACTCGTCGCAATCATCGGTACCGACCTGACGCTGCCGACCATCGCTAGGGAGATGCTCGGCAGCATCAGGAATTGGGACGTGGTCGCAGCCTTCTGCGAGGCAGTTATCTCGCAGAAGGAGGCGGTGGGTCGCGAGCGCGAGGAGCACAGCCTCGATGATGCGACCCGCCGCCAGCGACTGGGGCGGCGCAGGCGTGAGTACCTGCGTGCAATGCCGCCCTAGCTGAGGCCGCGGGTGACGTGACCGGGGATTAGCCCGTCACCCGCCGAGAGGCCGACCGCGTGAGGAAGGACCGACGTCCTCCCCGAGGGGGGGACGTCGGTCGATGGGAGGGTACCCCGGGTAGGGGGTATTCCGTCGGGCCGGCCACTGATGACAAGTAACCGTGCTCCAGTGGTCGGCGCAACGACGAAGGCGACGTGGTGTTCGGGTGGGTTGCGGCGGGAGTTGCGTGCTTAAGCCCCTCTGTCGCCCCGGACGGAGTGGTGCGGAGGCGCGCCGACCGCAGCCCACCCCAAAAAAAAAAAAAAAAAAATGAGTCCGCTTGCCTGGCTACCTCAGGCATGGCGGAGATGTTACGGTAGATGTTAGGTGTACAAATTCGCATATCAAAATTTTGTTTTGTATGGACGGTTTCAGATATAACTAGTGAGTCTGAGTGAACTTGTAGCTTGTATTTATTCCTTTTAGGATATGGCAATGATACAAATATTAAAATAAAATAATTCATTATTATATAGATTAACTTACTACAATTGCTAGGTTATTGCTCAGCTCTCCGATTTTATACTTTGGATGTAGCATTGCAGAAACTAATCGAGTTTTAAAGTACGATCTCTCATTTAAGTTCCATAGTCCAGCGATTAGTTTTATTTCCTTCCTGCAGTTAAAGAATTGTCTAAGGAATTTAAGAATTTAAATAATATAAAACTCTATTGATGGAATTTTAAAAGCAGTTTGTTTATATTACTGTTATAGAGCTAAATAGTTACCTGTTAAATTATATAAAAAAAAATTATAGATACATAGATTTTTAAAAAACGACTTCAATCGTTTAATCACGGATACCATTGTCAGAACTGGAACAAATTGATATGGGACCACACGGGAAGCACCAGCTTTATAACAAAAACAGAATCGTCACAATCGGTTTACCCAGTCGAAAGTTCTGAGGTATCAAACATAAAAAAATACAGTCTTATTGAGAACATCCTCCTTTTTTGAAGTCTGTTAATAACATATATTATTGAGGGAGGATTTTAACAATTATCAATAATTCTGCGAAATGTCAGTAAATCGAGCGAAATATGATAACAATTGCTGCAAATTTTCTGCGCAGTCGGCGTTGACATGCTAACTGTTGAGATAACAAACTTTGTGCTTATAAAAAATGCTAATAAGTGTACCTGTGCACACAGCTTGCAGCTGTTATGGCAGCCCTAGGATGTATAATTGTTGCATAGCAAAGAAAGTTGTTTAGATTTTCAGACGGCACTAATAATGCTAACCAAGGATGTGAACCATTCTGAGTATTGCCAAATTGTTTACCTGTAATGAAAATAAGAACACTAATTAAATAAATTTAATAAAGGTATGCTACAACTATTAAAACATAATCATAAACGTGTATGTGTTTGAATTATTTATTTTGTGTTAATATTAATATGACGCCTTCTATGTAAAGTATCGAAAGCCCAAAATGCTAACTGTAGGGTAAAACCGGCATAGATGCCCCACTTTTTGAAATAGCTTCCTAATTTTAAAAATATTAATTTTATATGAATAATTTCTATGTATGTAGATAGCTTAATCATTTGTGGTTAATTGTTATTTGTTTCTGTGACCTATCGATTATAGATTCTGCAAAATGTAGCTTTTTGTGGAACTTTTTTTGAGGATAGATGCCTATTTGTACGGATAGTTGCCCCACTATGGAAATAATAATAAGGATAGGTACCTGTAGTACGGGATACACGCCCTTCATGTGTAAAATAGCAATTTCTCCAAGAAATATATATACCTAATTACGAAAAATATTTTGCACTTTTCTTAAATCTTTTAATTGTTATCGTTATAAAATAAAAAATTAATACTAATGACACAAAGAAAAATCAGGGCAACTATCCTTTTTGATAGGATTAGATGTTCAAATATTTTTTATATAAATTAAAAAATAATAGCACCTATTTACATCTAGATGCACACTTAATGAATCAATATATTGACGTAATAAAAATGTATCAGAATTTATTACTACTTTTAATGTTATAGAACGATAAAATACTAACCTTTACATTTTTGACGTGTTCGTGAAGTTCGTCGCGGAGATAACTACACACACGAGCAAAATCCGTAATCAATACACGACAGCCCGTGGACAAATAATGTGCGGAGTTTTTTTTTGTTTGTGTACGAATGGACAATGGCTTCTACTTATATCATTTATTTTTAGTCGCGAGTTTGGGAAGGTAGGTTTTTTGGAAATGAGGCGTCTATCCCGATGCGGCGTCTATCCCGATGCGGCGTCTATCCCGATGCGGCGTCTATCCCGATGCGGCATCTATCCCGGTTTTACCCTATAGGAACACGCTTTAAAGTTTTTGAAACTACTAAAAACACTGTACCATCAGTCCTCGAGATATTGAGATGAAATTTACCACTTAAATTTCTTTTCAATACTGCACATATCCGCACTTCTTTGCGATTAACACTTGTTGACTTTTTAAAAACCTTGCTTACTATTTATTATCAAACAACAAAGATCTAAATAAAAATATCACCTATCTAAGAATCCTGTTTAGCTGACGGTGCAACCACTTATTATAAGTACCGCCAGTAATTTTAGATTCGTTTCTTAATTAGCGCAGCTTATGCCAACCCGTACGACTAGAGTGGTAGTCACTATTGACAATAACTTTTGCAATATGTATGATGGAAGAAGAGTACCTACATATTGCGTCAACCCCAAGTATTTGGGATAAGAACAAGATGATGACGATGATCATATTAAAAATGTAAACAGTACTAAAATGGCGAAAGGGCAACATTTGTATTAAGCAGTGCAATGCAGTTAAAAACATGAGATGATAAAGGTCTGCAAAAAAAAGTGGGAGTGAATTTCAATACATTTTTTTAATGGGAATTTTATGTGTTTTGTATTTTCGTCTTCGCTTCTTCTTAGCGCATGAACCTATTACAACACACTGGCTAGACGAGTTTAGTTTTATTTGAAGTTATCTTTCTTTGGCAGTGATATGATCTGTTTTCATATTTTAATCGAATTTACGGTACCGACGGGAACTGAAGAGGTGAGGCCCATTGTATTCTTACTCCGTCATCACACGGATGGAAGGATATTATTTGTTTAATTTAGCATATATATTCGCTATACGATCCATCTCATAACATGCCTAATTAACACAACATTGTATGTATATTAAAATAAATTCCCATCTTACTTGGATTTCTTAGAGTTTGTGGAATTACAGCTTGTCCACAATTTTCAAAGACTTGATTATTTTCATTATCATTTTCGATTTTAGTGTGGGTGTCAACAGAACTGCTTAATATAGACTCTTTGCTATCATTATCAAAAACGCTTTCGGTGGTTTTCGATTTGTTTTTGTCTCTTAAAAAGTTAAGAAGTTTGAAACCTTGTAGTACGTTAAAGTCTGGATTAGAATTATAATTGATTGTTTGACTTTCAACATCGTATGCCAATTCCTCTGATGAAGACGTGACCCTCATAGGTGTAGGTCTCGGTTTAGATACTCGGTGAGTATTACTTTCTGAAAAATATTTAAACAAGTACAAATTTTACCTGGTCTGCTGGGTGAGCGCTGAGCGCTTTCAACCTGATGCACGATGCAGTCAGGCAATGTATTATTTCTCATTCCCGTTCCGCTACTATTTGTGTAAATCATTATCTCAGTTAATGTTGTGGTGACATACTATCTACTCTCAATCTGAAGGATCTACCTTCGTAGTAGGTAATTTTAACCAAGATTAGGAGTATCATTTTTCATAATAATTAATGTAGCGCTGTTACGGATCTGCTGAGCTTAGGAAAATTTATAGTTTCATATGGTAGGACCACACTGTCGACAGTCGTCTACAGCCGCGTACCGATCCGTTCGGGATAGTACCACACTTTCGCAGCTAATCCACGTTTGAATAGTAGCAATTTGATAAGTAATGCACGCATTAACAATCCCTTCACATTCTTCGCGGTGGGCAGCGACGTAGCAATGGTCCATGAGTAGCAGTATAACTTACCATAAGGCATGCTGTTTGCTCGTTACCACCACTATTTCATTAATTAATATATTTTTTATAATGTGCAGCTATTCACAGCTTTATTTGTTTAAAATTATATTTGAAATATTGAATTACTAAAAAAAGTTACCAAATCGTGGATTAATAGTGGAGTACCCAAATGATGATACACCATCGTCATAGTCATCAGTATCACCTTCACCATCATAAGAAGAGCCTTTATTTGAATTCGTTAACGTCCATCCAGGAGGTCTGTTTGCGTTATCAGAATAAACACCAATTAATCCCGGTTTAGGCAGTTCTACTATGTAATCTTCTACATAATCTTCTGTATTGTATATTGTGCTTGATTCTGGTTCCTGTTTGTTTGGATATTTTACATTTCTTATATTCCAATATGGATCATTATATTCATAATCGGGAGTTGATATTTTAATCCCTATTTCAGGTTTTTGACTTGAACATCCGTATCTTCGTTTTAGTAAAACATCGCGTTGTTTATGAGCGATACCATTGGACCTCTTAAATCTTTTCTTGATATTTTCTAACATGTCAGGAAAATATATTATAGATGGACTAAGGTCTTTTTTATTTTTCAAAGGTGGAATGCAACATGTCAAATTAATATTTTGTTTTGTTTCGTATCTGTGAACAAGAATTTGGTAAATGAACTCCGAGTACATCCATATTCTTCGGCTGATATACGTGTCACTATAAAGCTCGATCCTCTTCATAATGGGATTAAATTTGACGTACTATACCAGGCTAATCAGACGATTTGCTAAAGGGCTTTATTTCAAATTGAACTTTTCTTATAGGAATGTTATTCTGTTTATACCCCTAAGTCAACATTTATATTCCGTAGGGCCGACCACTGAAGTCAAGGAACTCTGCACTGGTAGTCGGCCTAACGACGAAGGTGACGTGCTATATGAGAAGGTTACGGGGCCGCGCCGCCCCTTTGTCACCCTGGACGAAGCCGGGCGGCGGATGCGCTGACCGTAGCCCACCACAACAAAAATATTCGACATAAATGTCGAATTTTTAATTGTCTTAAAAGTTGTCTTAAAAGACAACCATGGAAGAAGGTGTAATGAAATTTATTCTTGCTCCATCACAATGGGGTATGCTTTAATTTTTTTATATCACATTAACATGCTTAAGTACTGGCTCATATATGGGATACAGTCGAAGTCGACATTTCGAAGACGATGCTTTTTCTTCAAACGGGAATTTAGTAGTAGAGAGTAGAGTTTTCGTAATTAGAGAAACTAAACATTTTTTTTTTATGGATGGGCTATGGTAAGCGCATGCGCGGTCCGGGGCGATGAAAGGATGGCGCGCAGGCCCATAACCCATCCGTACCCACGTCACCTGGTTGTTGGGCCGACCACCGGAATAGATGAGACTTGTCGTCAGTGGTCAGAGAAACTAAACATAAGAAAATAGTTAAGTCTTCCTTGACAAGTAGATATTAGAAGTACATAGATATCAATTTAAGGAATTCGATATCTATACCAATAAATAAAATTGGAGTGTCTGTTTGTAATGTCAAAATAATAGCCTTTTTTCATGCTCACATGGTTATTTGCACGACACCTATGCCTAAAATACAGATTAAAAAATTTTTCTCTGTCTGTCTGTTTGTTCCGGGTAATCTTTGAAAACGGCTGGACCGATTTCAAAAATTCGTTCACCAATGGAAAGCTGTAATATCAGGGCGTAAACTAGGCTATATTTTATCCCGGTATTCCCACGGGAACGGGAACTACGTGGGTAAAACGACTAAAACCGAAGCGAAGCGAGGGCGGGTTGCTAGTCTATACCAATAAATAAAATTGGAGTGTCTGTTTGTAATGTCAAAATAATAGGCTTTTTTCATGCTCACACGGTTCTTTGCACGACACCTATGCCTAAAATAGCAATTAAAAAATTTTTGTCTGTCTGTCTGTCTGTCTGTCTGTTTGTTCCGGGTAATCTTCAAAGCGGCTGGACCGATTTCAAAAATTCTTTCACCAATGGGAAGCTATAATATCAGGGCGTAAACTAGGTTATATTTTATCCCGGTATTCCCACGGGAACGGGAAGTACGGGGGTAAAACGACTATAACCTATAACCGAAGCGAAGCGAGGGCGGGTTGCTAGTTATTTATAATTTTGAATCGCGCATGTGCAAAAGAGAAGGAAATCTCGAAACATAGCGTTGTACTAACCTGTCTGACCGGCATGGTAGAGTAAGGTCAATTTCCCTGCTATTGTGGAGGAGGCTCTAGCTCAACGTATATGAGCCACGATGATGATGATTAATATTAATTCACATGGCTGTTTCTTATAAGTTTCTATTTCTGCTTACTAATTTATTACATTTTGATGTTATTCTTAACTAGCAACCCACCATCGCTTCGCTTCGGTTTCTATCACCTTATCCCCGTAGTGCCCGTTCCCGTGGGAATACCGGGATAAAATATAGCCTAGTTTACTCCCTGATAATATAGCTTTCCATTGGTGAAAGTATTTTTGAAATCGGTCCAGGCGTTTTGAAGATTACCCGGAACAAACAGACAGACAGACAAAAAAATATAAAATGTTTTTAGGCACATGTATAGTGCAAATAACCGTGTGAGCATGAAAAAAGTCTATTATTTTGACATTACAAACAGTCACTCCAATTTTATTTATTGGTATAGATTTGTAGCGCCTGACATATTTTTTAGAATCACGTATAGTGGGCGAGTTATAAATTGCAGTCAGTAAAATTATTACTTAAACACTTGGATGTCGTACTGAACAAAATAATTGTCATTTTAAAGGTGTTTAAAAATTTTATTGTATGAAAATTAGTATGTAATATAATGCATTTCTTTTTCCCGTGTGGTGACGGAGTAAGAATACAATTCACCACTCCCTATCTTGCCTATGGATGTCGTAAAAGACGACTAAGGGATATAATACGCATATAACATCTATGCAAGAGAAGAAAAACTAGAAATAAAACCCTATGCCAACGTCTTTGACCAGCACGGTATAGTAAGGTCAATTTCCCCTTATAGGAGGAGGCTCGAGCCCAACAATGGGACGTATATGAGCTGAAATGATGATGATAATGTATTTTATTCATTTTAGATAGGTATCTCATTGTAATATTTACTGCCTATGACCTATCTCGATATTCAAATGGAAATAATATAAGATTTATTTTTCGATTTAACCGGGTTCGATTCCCTGAGTATAAGATTTTTTTTCATATCTACGTATATATGCTAAGTGATGACAAGTTTTTTTTTTTTAATATATAATAAGTTTTTTTATTAAAATCGATGACATGGGTTCCTAAGAATAGATTTTTATATGTATGTACTTTCAAATTTGCCCCCACTGACCGATCTAATTGGGCCGCTCTGCATATAGGTACGAAGACGTAGTCAAAAACGACTATTTTTAAAGTCGTAATAGAGAGGAGCGAATTGTCATGCACGAGTTTTTATCTGACAGAAATCTGGACGCACTGACAAAAAGGCGCCATGCGGTACTATAATCAGCCGTATTAATTTCGCATCGCCATTTGGTTTGACCACTGGTTTCGATTCTTTGACTTCGCTAGTAGATACAAACTAAAAATGATTTAACGAGATAAGCCCATAAGAAATTATACTCGCGCGACTTCTCCATAAGAAATTACATGCATGTTGCTCGAGCAAATCAGTCAGATATGTGTATGAGGTAGTAATAGCAATACCCTATCTTGATTGTGAATCTCGTAAAAGACGACTGAGGGATATAACACGCATATAACGTCTATGCAAGAGAAGGAAAACTCAAAACGAAACCAACAACCTGTCTAACTAGCATGATATAGTAAGGTCAATTTCGCTCATATTGTGGAGGAGGCTCGAGCCCAGCAGTGAGACGTATATGACCCGAGATGATAATGATGAATAGCAATATAAATACTTACTCTATATTATTAATCTGGACGCAATTACTCCGCTTACAATCATTTTTCTTAATATTAGTTCCAATATTTTTTGCTGGTTTCTCCGTAGGCTTATTCTTATTAGGAGTTACAAGTGATGGTATTGTAGAGATAGCAATAATAGATTCTTTCCATGGTGAGGCATATTGTTTTTCAGGAAATCTGAATGTAAATTTATCATTTGTTACCTCCAAACCATGTGCGTATTTTGATAAGTATTGATTTCCAATATCGTTCACGTTCTTATGATTGTAAAATATTTTGGTTTTATTTACGTTAGGCCATTTAAAGTTATTATGCATATAGTTATAATTTTGTTTCGTGGTTTCTCTATCAGCTGTTTCTTGACTGTGATCTCTGAATATGATATTTGCGTTTTCATCGGTATCTAATTCGCTCAAATTTTCAAAACGTGGTGGAGGTGGTCGTGTGCCGATGTAACTCGCAAATTTATTATTCAGCCACCAGAATTCACCGTTAAGTTGAGAATATCCCAGTTTTAATAGGAAAAAATATATCAAAATATGTGAATACATAATAGAGAGTAGTTGATTATTTGATACAAAATGCGGGATGTTGCACAAGCTGTTTTGCTGCGAAAACGTTTCGTCTATTGTTATATGTTATTAGAGATAAATATGTGGTAATTTTATGCAATTGTACGTCCTGTCTACGCTATTTAATCTCATGCACTGAGCTAAACGCCTTTTATTTGATATATAAATACAACTAAACTAGTTGCCACCTGCGAGTTTGCTTTGATTCGTACAGTCCAAAAGTTATAAAAACGCAGCCCTTTTTACAAATAAAAAATAGGGATATTAGATATGGCTTTCTATGTGGTAGCGGAGTTAGAAAACAATTCAATATCCCCTCTCTAAGCCGGGAGTGACGTAAAAGACGATTAACGGATATATTAAGCAGATAACGTTTATGGAAAAGAAGGAAAATTAGACATAAAATCCTATACGAACCCGTCTGACCAGCGTATTGTAGATTAATTTTCTTCCAATTGTGGAGGAGACCCAAGCCCATCAGTGACACTTATATGGGCCGAGATGATGATGATAATAAACTCATTTGCAAAAAAAACGGGCGGTTTTGATTTTCATTCATATTTAAAAAGATACAATACCAAAAAGGTTTCAATCGTTTGTACACGTTACTGGCCGGTTTTAAAAATGCTGTGGTATTTAAAAAAGTACGTTCTAAATTCAATTTTTCATTTGATGTTCATTTTTACAGAAAACCCCTTTTTATCCTACATTTTTGGCGCGAAGTTCCAGAAGTTAACATCGACTTTCATAACTTTTATTCAATTTTTATCGATTAATTTCATATCCTTGACTGTCAAAGCTTTATTTAATGCTGTTTGGCTGTATCAAAAATGGTAGATAAAGTGGTAAAAGCTACCAAAATTATCGCGCTGCTTGAAGAGGGTTGCAGCCAATGTTTCGTGGCTAGGAGGCTAAATGTTAGTCGCTCGACAGTCCAAAGGACCTGGCAGCGATATCAGGAGACTGGTTCCGTCGAGAGAAGGCCTGGTTCTGGAAGAAAACCATGTACCCAACCACGGGATGATCGTTTTCTTGTGAGTCGCGCATTGAGAAATCGCAAATCTTCGTATGTGGATCTTAAGAACAACCTCCAAGAAGTAAGAAATGTGCATATTAGTCTATGGACGGTCAGGAGGAGGCTTCTCGCTGCCAATATACGCAGTCACCGCCCGGCCCGCGGCCCCAAATTACTCCGTGAGCACAGAGTTCACAGGCTTAGGTTCGCTAGAAATTGTGAATCATGGACTCAAGACGATTGGAATAGGGTTTTGTTCTCTGATGAAGCCAGGATATCTCTGTTCGGTGAAGATCGACGTCGGCGAGTGCTAAGAAGACAAGGAGAACGCTTTGCAGAGGCATGTTTCGAAGAAATCACACCTTATGGTGGGGGCTCTGTTATGTTTTGGGCAGGAATAAATTCAATGGATCGTACAGAGTTAGTCTTCATTGAAAACGGCTCACTGACTGGGCATCGATACATAACGGAAGTTCTAATTTCTCATGCACAACCCGCATTGGCCGCTCTAGGTGAAGACTCGATTTTTATGGACGACAATGCTCGCGCCCACCGATCCCGCGATGTTAATGCGTATGTGCAAGAGGTCGGCATTCGTCGTTTGGATTGGCCAGCTCGAAGTCCCGACCTCAATCCCATAGAGCATGTCTGGGACGTTCTGAAACGGCGTGTGAGATCAGTACACCCGGCTCCGCAGACCATCAGAGCTGAAGAATGTGATTACTGCGGAGTGGGAACGTATTCCGCAAGCAAGTATCCGGGATATACTCGCTAGCATGCCCAGACGAATTCAAGCTGTGATTTTAGCTAGAGGGGGTCACACTCGATACTAAACATTTATCTGCTTTTACTTTATTAAAGAAAAACAAACAAAAAAACTTTTTTATTTTTACTTCATGAGCATATGCACTACTAGCGAATATACACTACTAGCGAGGTTTAGCATTATTTCCCATAAATTGTATCTAAATTTTATGAAATACTGATGAAAACGATTATTTTCTTATTAATTTAGCAAATTGTGTGGATAAAACTACCTATAATTATCAAACAAAGAAATATTAACATTTGAAATGGTTCATTGCTTAGGTGCCCGTTTTTTTTGCAAATGAGTTTATTACATAGATCGGAATATAAAATAAAATTTTAAGACAAACTTGATTTAAGTGTATCCATGAATAAAAGAGGAGTAATCCTTAGAATATAAAAGTAATATTCAGTTAAGAGAATCATAAATGATTCAAATATAAGGAAAGAAATAATAAAAGCAATGTTCTTGAAACTTGGTAGAATCAATTCTTCTTGAATTTAAACAGATTTGATTATAATTGGTAGATTCATTTGGATTGTTACTATCTACGCTAATAAATAATATTAAATAGGTAGGCCATGATCATGAACGTTGTAAAATGTTCGAAACGTCGGGCAATCAAAAATCAGATACGAATGCGATAAAATCCATAGTTTCATTATTTTTTATTACTCTGTTTACCCGTGTGGCGACGGGTTGAGAATACATTACACCCGTTACTTGCCAGTAGGAGTCGTAAAAATCGGCTGAGGGTTCATGAGGAGAGTGGGCAGCAGCACTCTCCTAGGAAATGTAAATCATCTCGCTGCGATCGCTAACCCACCTGCCAAGCGTGGCGATTACGGCAATATCCCCTAATAAAGTTGCTGGGCGTCGTTGGATGCAGGCGGCACAGGACCGCACATTGTGGCGTAACATGAGGGAGGCCTACGTCCAGCAGTGGACGGCGATAGGCTGAAATGATGATGATGATGACTCTGTTTAATGTGAATAAATAAATTATTTCTAATAAAAATTCAAATGAATTATATGAATTGAAACAAATTTGATTATAATTTGATGGATTCAGTTGGATTGTTACTATCGACGCTAAAATTAAATCCATTAGATAACCGACATGTAATATACAAACATACACAACGTTCTACATTATATATTATTTTCATGTAATGCTAGTCATTAAATTACATAACCACATGCACTCAAATTAGGTCAATCATTATTCTATAGAACGATTAAATGTACGGATGAGAGGAAATATAGAAATATCTGCAGTGGTAGTGCAATAGGTATTAATTATTATATTCACCTATATATAGGTAGGAATACGAAGACTATTGTAACTGTATTTATGTTTATTTTGAATCTGTAGTGACACGTAGTCAAAAAAAAAAAATACAAAGCCGTCTAGAGGACTGCCGATAGAAGTGAAAACTTAGAACTGTGTACATACAAGCTGCCATTTTGTGATCTTCAATTAAAAAAAAATATCCACGGAGTTCTACGATTTTTGTTCACAAAAAGTGCTCAATGCGCCTAAAGAAGTTTTTACTTCAATAATCAAACAAGAACACTATTTCAACAATGCACACATATACACATTGAACTAATTCAATTCCACTATATGTCAACTGTATAGTTAAAAGCATGTCGGTGACGCGAATGCACGAGATCGCCATACAAAAAGTGTCTCTAAACTGTAGCACTAACTCTAGCACACTGCATGCTCATACCTCTAGCACACTGCGCGTGTGAGAGTTATGAGCAAGTCGGTGATGTGAACCCATAAGATATTCCCCTACCAAAAAGGCCAACACGGCTAAAGAAGTTTCCACTTTAAAAAATGTATACATAGGTACTGCGGCAGGCCACATCACTCGACGAACCAACAACCGCGTTATTAAGTGGCGACCACGTATCGGACGACACAGTGTAGGAGGCCCCCCTCCCCCCCCACTAGGTGATCCGACGACCCGGTGAAAGTTGAAAAATAAATATTTAAGGGCGGTTCCTATACAACAAACGCGATTTTCTTGCCTTATGATAATGTGTACGGAACCCTTCGTGCGCGACTCCAACTCGCACTTAGCCGGTTTTTGCACCTTACTAGTTTCGTGCTATAGTGGACGTTGATAGGCTGATGAATGGTTGAATTGTCTTTTTGATTAGGTATTACTTGATGATTACTTTTTAATTAGGATATGAAATAGGAATGTGCCGGATTTGAAGTGGTCCGACAAATGACAATATTCGAAACTTAGTAGAAAACTTTTTGAAATCGCTTGGCAAGCGACGGAGTCAGCGGCGAACAAACAAAAAAAAAATACAAACATCCGAATTGAGAACCTCCTCCTTTTTTAGAAGTCGGTTAAAACATTGTAGATAGTCTAGTGATGTAACGAATGTTCGCATTCGCATCGCGAATATTCGCATATGTTTTTAACATTTGCAATCGCATTCGCATTCACAAGGAACGATGTGAATGTTTGGCGAATATATTTGACAAACTATAAGGAAATTATATATGTAATTGTGGAATGGAATGATAATATTCATATCTGATAATATTTATTATTTTTATTTACTCATAATATTTGAATAAAACAATATTATGGAACACTCCGGTCGGCAACTAAATTAGAAACACTGTCTTTCTTATTCTTGTCAGTCTAATATAAATTAATAAATGGGGAGCCGGTTTTTTGTTCGGTTATACTGCAAAATTCACTGTAACGATTAGTATAATATTTATATCATAAGATGCAGCATGTTTCGGAGTATATGATATGTTGATGAATACTTATCCGGAATTTTTATTTGTTTTTTGTGTTAAAAATAATGAATTTTGCCAATAAGAACGAACATGATTCTATATGAAAAAATTACATTGTTTTTGTTAAGTAATTATTAAACTTTGTGACATACCATGCATTTAATACTCTCAGCGTCACAAATTGTGAAGTAATGCCACACTTCAGTAACATGTGCTTTACTCATGTTTGTAAATTTGACAAATACAATAATAATAAATTAATCTCAAATTTCAACGAATATTTTCGATCGAATCTGACTAATTTCATTCGTTCAACTTGTAACGGTTATCCTTCGCTATATTTGGCTTAAACATGGCTGATGCGAAATGTTAAACCCGTATGATATTTTGCACGCGCATTATTTGAAAGTCAACATTCGTATTCGCATTCGCGAATGTTGGAGATGAATATTCGCATTCACATTCGCATTCGCGAATGTCTCAATCCTAACATTCGTTACATCACTAGAGATACTAATAAAAATATTCAGTTTTTTTTTTTATAAAACAACACCCTGCACTAAGGAAATAATCCTTGTATTGCGGGGGATTTTACAAACATATAATTAACGGACACAAATTACATCCAGACTCAGAACAACAATTTGTGGATCGCACAAAGTGTTGTCCCGCGTGGGATTCGAACCCCCGACACTGGCGCTATAGGTCGCTATCTTAACCACTACGCCATCTGTGCAGTCAGTGTGGTTCTCTTGTACTCATTCGTGTTTTATTTTTAAATATTTTAACTTTCCCTTCTCATTATTACATATGTTTACGGTAAATAAATAGAATAAAGATATAAAATACCCATGACACCGATTTGATCGCAGGCGATCGATGATTCATCTCGTATGTTGGATATTTACAAAATAAGTGTTAAATTTCCTGTTTGTATTATTTACTGTTTATGCCTGAGGGGTCCATTGCCAGGAGAGGCACTGATTATGTGAAATACAATTATCTACACTAGTCTAATCAAAGTTGAAGAGTGGTTGCACTGGGGTTGTAGTGAATCCAATCCTAATGCCAACCCGTATAGGCTATATAGCTGGCTAGCTAACAGGTTAATTTCACTCACCTAGAGAGAGGTGGCTATTGATTTAAATGGACTGAGAAAAGAAAGCTTATCTAAATAATTTTCATCTGAGCTTTTTAGGAGTGTAGCAGGATACGACTGTTAATTCGTTTTAGTTCTATCACGTAAACATAAATATGTAAAAAAAGAAAACTTGAAATAAAACACAGTTAAAAACGAGAAATTGGCCTACTCTACTGCTTTCTTTCATTCAGAGACTGACAAGAAGAGGAATTTTGACACGGAATAAAAATTAGCAATTTAATACTGGTAAGTTTGTTTATGGTTTTCTTAGTGGTATGCAGGTCTTTGGACTGAAGATTAGTCTTCTAAGTGGACGGGACGGGTCTGGAGGCTGACCGGGTGATAGTGATGGTACGATAGTTTGCCGCTGGGGCATCGACGAAGGTACGTATGCGAAGGGATGATTTGCCAAGCGGACTATCGAATTCAAGGAATCTTGGCGGTCTACTAAATTGGCGGTGAAGAATAAATACGGCAGGTTATGAGCCCGCATGTCGCATATTGTCCTGGACGGATTGAGAAAGCGAGGCCACACCATTGTCTGTCAAAGGATAATCTTCGTTTTGCGAAAAAGAATTGTCCGTATGGCGACGGAGTAAGAATACAATTCACCAGTCCCTATCTTGCCCGTGGATGTCGTAAAAGACGACTAAGGGATATAATATGCATATAACATCTGTACAAGAGATGGAAAACTCGTAATAATACCCTAAAGCAACATGTCTGACCAGTAGGTAAATTTCAATAGGATTTGGGCAGAAGGCTCGAGCCCAGTAGTGGGACATAGGTATATGAGCTGACACGATGTGAAAAAGAAATGAAAGCATACTTGAAACTCATTTCAGTAATGTTAATGTTTTGTCAACATAGAGTTTTCCTTGTATACTATATAGTGACTTGTGCAAAAATTACAAATTAAGTTATGTTGGAGCGTCTCACTAAGAACTCGTACGTATTCCCTCTAAGAGTTACTCTAAAAACTTTGTGCAGTCTCCAAATTGATTTCGATCGGAACTAGGTCCTTTAAGCTACCAACTGATAACTAAGTTTGTTAAAATTAACGGAAATTCGTTTTCTAGTTTTTATTAAAATTTTGCAGATACTAAAAGTTCCTTTGGGCTAGCGAATGAGGTCGATGAGTCCATATGACGGATTACGGTAGGATATAGAGCGGAAAGCTTCTTCTGACGCCCGAGATGTATTGGGCCAGATGTGTCCACATCATAGCTTATAAAAAAAAACAGCTTTTGTAAGTTACTTAAGCTTATTTTAATTGTGCGTAAATTATGATTAATAAACACGGATATAGGGAACATAGTACGAGTTAAAAGAAACCGTAAAAGCTCAGTGGATGGAGAATGAGCCTGTATCCTTGAAAGGTTTTTACCTCAATCACACAATCACAGTACTGAATTTAAAGTCGTAACTTTTTAGTCATACGTTATTTTGTTTAACTAAAAAGTGAAAGGTGAGTTTTAGAATTGGTGCATTGTTAGATAGGCATTATCGGTCAGCCGATAGGATTCCAAAATGAATATTAACATTCATTGGAAGTCACATATTTATAATAATAATATAATAATAGTTTAATTCAAACATAAAAACATCCATAACTCATATAACAAATTTGATACATTCATTTGTTAGTTTGTTAGTACATATATGAAATAATAACCATTCAAATTGTTAGTATTGTTAGTAATTTACTCTAGCTGAAATTAAACTTATGTCACCAAACTAATTTTCCAAGGTAGCTAGTGTTTAGTAATATAAATTATGAGTCCTAAAGAATTAAAATTTTTCACTATGGTTTTAAAATATTCCAAGAAACAATGCTAAATATTGGGTACAATATATATAATTCAATATAAGTGAAAACTTTGAAACCAAAGTTTATTACAGTTGCTTAAGTTGGGATGAAACTTTAAAGTGCGGGTTTGAGTAGGTTAAAATGAGTGGGTAATCACCAAATCATTTTAACCGTTGCGTAGAGTTTGTTTAGTTATTTGATTTAGGTAATTAATAACTAATTTTTGCAATGTGAAAATCTTTATTGACATTCCGCTTATTGAGATAGGTTACATGTATATATAAAAGAGTAAGATTGATTTTTTACACAGCAAAATTAATTCTATATGCGATTTCGACTTTTGGAGCAAGTGTCTTAAAAGTAGATGCATCTTTATGGCTAATTAACTAACCACTGAAGTCAAGGAACTCTGCACCAGTGGTTGGCCTAACGATGAAAGCGACGTGCTATACGGGTGGGTAACGAGTGTGAGTGCTTACGGCCCTCTGTCGCCCCGGATGGAGCCGGGCGAGGAGTACGCCAACTGTGGCCCACCCTCCAAAAAATAAAATGGCTAATTAATTAAAAAAACTATTAGTCTTTAAATAAAACTACTTTACGGATCGCCTGGATTTTTAATTGCCCGATCGCGATAAAATTCGTAAAGTAGTTTTGTTTACAATGTGTAATACTCGTGTAAACATTAGAAATCATTATATTAGTCTTCACTTTATTATTAGATAGGGGGTGGTGACTGGTTATTAGTATTCTGACTCGGTCACCACACAGCAACCTTTTAGTTCAATTTTATTTCGTTTGACTAAAAGGTGAAAAGCCTATTAGTATTTTATTTAAATAATCTGCTTGGGTAAAGAAGGAGACATCTGATTTTCGTATTTCTGTAGTCATCCAATTTCCCTGTTACATTTGATATACGTATGACTAAAGTGACCATATTATGAAACAGGATGCTTAGAAAATGATCTGTTGTGTGTATGTTATGTATGTTATTTTTTTAAAACGCGACACTTCCAGAAATTGTTTAAAGAAATTATGAGCCAAAAAAAACAAGGTCACCTGCATTTTTCCAGGAATTGTTGCTACAAGAACTCGTTCCTATTAGTATAACAAACAACATTTGAGCTTTGTTTGCGAAAATGGGACATCTTTGTACGGCTGGGGAGAAACGGGATAGACAACCTGAAAACGGGGAGTCCCGTTCAAAACAGAATACATGGACACGTTAGATATGACGCAATTTAATTTGCGTCCGACACACGCGGTTACGCTTATAAAATCCTCCTTTATTATTTTAATCATTACTTAGGATTTCCATAACGTGGTACAGATTTATGAAATGAACCTATTGTTACGAATTCGAATATGTTCACGCTTTGGATAATTTATAGCGTCCGCAATGTAGCCTTCCATAATAATAAGATTAGTTATTCAAAACAAACGTAATAAAAATTATAATCGTGACCGAATTAAATACGACAAAAATCGTAAAAGTATATATTTCTATGTTGCCGCGGGCAATATAAACTACACGCAGGTGCAGAATAATTAGAATTAGTTTGGCTCCATATTTACTATAGGTCATCTGTGTATACGAATTTTTTGTATGATTGCTGTCATTAAGTCTTATATTTCATCATTTCATCATCATTTCAGCCTATCGCCGTCCACTGCTGGATGTAGGCCTGCCTCATGTTACGCCACAAAGTGTGGTCCTATGCTGCCTGCATCCAATGACGCCCAGCAGCTTTCATGAGGTCGTCGGGCCTCCTAGTGGGGGGGTGTCCTACACTGCGTCGTCCAATACGTGGTCGCCACACGAGAACCTTTCTAACCCAGCGGTAGTCGGTTCGTCGAGTGATGTGGCCTGCCCATTGCCACTTCAGCGTGCTAATTCTTCATGCTATGTTGATTACACCCGTTCTTCTGCGGATTGCCGTATTTCAGATTCTATCTCGCAGAGAAATCCCGAGCATAACCCTTGCCATAGCACGCCGAGTGACTTTGAGCCTTGTTAGGCCTACATTTAGGGACCACGTTTCTGTGCCGTAAGTCATCACTGGTGTCTGAACACACTAGTCGTTGATCTGTGTTTTCAGACACTGAGGTATGTTGGACGAGAAGATCCTCTTAAGTTTCCCGAAAGTCTTATATATAGCATTATTAAAATCATACGTAGGTATATGCTGTGTAGTTATTATCTATTTCAATGGTAGAAACAGTTAACTAATAATAAATAGTCTATTTGTGTAGCAATATAAAGGCTGTTTGCGAAATGTATGAACTAGTTTAGTCCACATAATTGGTATTGCTAGTTATCGACTATTATGTTCGGATACAATAGCCACAGAAGCATCGAACATATCATGATAAATTATGAAACATAAATATGTTTTGTATGACACTATATAATACATAGACATGAAACAAATAGGTATTTTTTTTTTCTGTGCGGTGACAGAGTAAGAATACAGTTCACCACCTTCTGTCTTTGCCATGGTGTCGTAAAAGGCGACTAAGAGATATGATATGCATTTCCCTTCCACTGTGGAGGAGGCTCGGACCCAACAGTGAGACTTATATGGGCTGATATGATTATGATGATGAATAATATTATGAATTATTAGAGGAAAAGATGGTAATGTAAAATACAAGACTCTACAATCTGAAAGTTACATTATATGGGGCTTATGTAGGGCTTCTTAGGCATTTGTTGACATACTATGAAATAAATCAAACTCGCACAGAATAATGAAATATATTATTTATTCTTATGTAATCAATTTTGGTAATTTGAGATCGAGTAGTGGTTATGGGGTCGCTAGATGCGTCATATTATATTTATTGCACAATTCAATCCTTACGACGAAAATCACAAGTATAATAGCCACTTTCCAAACCTGTACTAAATTCTTGAAGGTTACTAATCGTTTTAATGCATATAAACACAGAAAATATTTTTACAGCCTTTTATTATTGCGTAACTTTTTCCTCACCGCATTATTTTTCCTTTCATTCCTTCAGGATTTTACGTTTTTTTTTTGTTTCTACTTCAAAGATGGAGATAACACGTCTAGAAATATGAAAATTAAAATTAAAAAAAATATGAATCAATTTTACATATTATGTTGCCGCCGCCGCCGGGACTACAAAAAAGACGATTTTAAAAGACGACTTAGGGATTATAATATACAAATAAAACATCTGCATGAGAAGAAATACTCTAAATAAAACCCTGTACCTACTCGTCGCATTAGCGTGGTAATAATAGCAGGACAATTTCCCTCCCATTGTCGAGGTGGTTCGAGTCCAGCAGTAGGACGTATTTGAGCTGTAAGGATGACGAGAAGTATTCGTAGCTGTTACTACACAGCACTTATCTGATACCATTCTGGTTTTTAATATTAAAACCATTTTATACAACGTGACTTTAAAAACAGGCAAATGCAGAAAGTTCATTTCGCTCACTATGTAAGAAATTAGATTGCAAAGCACGCCCCTTCGATTTACTTTCTGGTCACTGCGGGGAATGCACCATTTTCAAGTGTTCTTATCTTCCAATGGGACTCTTTAATGAACATTGTACAGATTTTGTTTTTTAAAACCGTAGAATAAGTTCGTTTGGATTTATTTATTTTTAATTATTTTATTTTTTTATTAATAATACATTAACTGTGTTTATATAAGTATAAATGAAGTAATAAATGTTTCTTGTTTTTTTAATGTTTTAAGTAGGCAGGCTCTATGTATCCAATATGAGTTATTTATCATGATGGCCAAGGAATATGTGTCACAACTTCCTCCTTGCATACGGCTCTCGTAAGAGACGAACGAGAGCTCGTTCGACCATCCAGCGTGGTGTAGCAGGCCAATTTCTCTCCCATAGTAAAAAAGTAGTTTTCCGTGTGGTGACAGTAGAATACAATTCACTCACTCTCTTGCTCGTGGGTGTTGTAAAAGACGTCTAAGGGATTATGCGATTATATACATATTATACAACATCTAGCCCGGACAAAACTTTATACCAACACGACTGAACAGCATGGTATAGTAGGTCGATTTCCCTCTTATTGTAAAGGAGGTTTGAGCATAACAGTGGGGCGTATATGAGCTGAAATGATAATGATGATAATGAATGTAAAAAAGTAATGGTGCTCAACAATGGAATGTATATTGGCATAAAAAATACAGGTACAAACAGGTACAAATATACATAATATTGCGGAAGATCACAATCTTCTTTATTAAGACAAAGAACTTTGTTTCCTAATTTTTTATTCAAATACTTTTTTATTTAGTGATGCAAATGAAGTTAGTAAAGAGAACTGTCTCGAATATACATTATATTGGTATAAAAAATACAGGTTTTTTTTTGGGGTGGGTTGCGGTCGGCGCGCTCCTCGCACCACTCCGTCTGGGGCGACAGAGGGGCGTAAGCACGCACACAGCAAGGAGTGGTAGGACCACACTGTCGATAGTTATCTGTCTACAGCCGCGGGCCGGTCCGTCCGGGGCAGTACCATGCTCTCGCAGAAGATCGACGTCTGAGTAGTAGCAATTTGTTACTGCGCTTCGTTCGGTGAGCGAGAGAGCCGGAAGCCTAACTTTCTGAGGGTGATTGCGTGTGGAGGGTTTTGGTGGTGCCCTTGGTATCACCGAGCCTCAATGCACGCATTCACACTCCCTTCGCTTTCTTCGCGGTAGGCAACGGCCTTGTAAAGGTCCATGAGCGGCAGCAACACTTACCATCAGGTGTACTGTTTGCTCGTTTGTCACCGTTTGCAATAATAAAAAAAAAAAACACCCGCAACCCACCCCACGTGCACGTCGCCTTCATCGTTGGGCCGACCACCGGAGCAAAAGACAGGTATAATAGAATATTTCAGTCTTTTAAACCAATAATTGCAGTAAGCATGTATCATCCGATAATGGACTTACGAGGCCCATTAAAAGTATTTTCGATATTTTATTTATTACTATATGATTTACAATATGCATGTTTATTTATCTTGACTACATACATGACGTAGTGATCTGAGCACCGGTCTATCATGCTTAGTGACTCGAGGTTTGATTACTATGCAAAACAATTCTCTATGTGATATGTACAAATTAATACCCTAAACTTTGATGTTATTTATATATCATCATCATCATCTCAGCCCATATACGTCCCACTGTTGGACTCGGGCCTCCTCCATTATGGATGTGAAATTGACCTACAATACCATGCTAGTCAGACGTGTTGGCATAGTGTTTTGTTTCGAGTTTTCCTTCTGTTGCATAGATGTTATATGCATATTATATCTCTTAGTCGTTTTGTGTTTTCGTGGATGTCGTAAAAGACGACTAAGAGATATATACCTGACGGCACGACTGTCGGTATCGGTAAATAAACAGTATTTGCGGGTATCTTTGTATGACGTTATCAGTCTCCCCACCACGAAAACAGTAGGTATAAAAGGCAAAGTTTGCTAGTCGAATGGGGATACCGGGTTGAGAGCCATTAGCGCTCACCCATTGCCCGCGTTAAGCTGTCAAGGTCATCTACGACCAACAGCTATACACACACACACAAAAAGAAAGTCGAATGGGCATTCGTCAGTCGATCGTAGCCCGGTGCACAAGTTCTACTAAACGCCTGTCTTCACTATAAAACTAATAATCAGACTATTAATAGTGATTTTAAATTACATCATTTACAATTACATTATTACAACGATTTATTTTTGTTTTTAAGATCTCTTTATTTTTGTCATGCGACATTTTTTTATTTATTTTTTTAGTCTGTTTATTTCAGCCCCATAATCTACTGTATTCACTCCCCTTCGCCAATGAGCCGAACACTGGTATCGATTTCTGGACATCGACAGTTCGCCCGGCGGGTTACTCTTCGGATATTATCCTTATCGATGCCCCGGCAACAAACCACAGTGTTGTTGGGGCATCACCTTCAACCTGTTGTATTGCGGGGAACTTTACAAATATATAATTAACGGACAAAAATAATATCCAAACTCAAAACGTGTCAAAGTATTGCCCTGGTCCTGGTGGAAATCGAACCCCCAACACTTTGAACGATAAGTAGTATCTTAAGCACTACACTCTCTGTGCAGTCAGACGCTTATAGTTATCAGAACTTGAAGTAACTTGAAGTTCAGTACTAACATTATCTCAACGCAGTATATTACAGAGGTTTATCATCCGTACGTAATAAAGGACGGAGATGTTTTATGACGTCATTACTTATACAACCTAGTACCATATTGTGTTGTAATAAAAAGAAATACGTGTTTGTTGGACTTACACAAGAAAAAACAGTTGCTCTCAAAACTATATCAAAATACTTTCACTTTTAAAAAAATACGTGTGATGGACAGACAGGTTGAAATAGGGGTTTTCCTTCTCTTCCATAGGTAATATTTGCATATCATATTCCTTAGTCGTCTTTACGATACGTACGGGTAAGGTGGTGAATTGTATTCTTACTGCGTTACCACACGGGAAATATTACACTATTAACAAACAAAATATCTGGTTGACCGAGCTTCGCTCGGAATATTTTTGTCGAATTTATTTAGATATATATTAATAAAAAATAAATAATGAAAATTATATAAAAAACTACAAAAAGAGAATAATAATAACACCTGATTCGAACCGACGCTGATTAAATGTCACATAATCCAAAATTAAAACCGCCCGTCTCCCCGACTGAGCTATCGTAACTCATGACGTTGATAACGAAATTTGAATTCATATTCTTTATGTATAACTAGCAATTCGCCCTCGCTTCGCTTCGATTTCAGTCGTCTTATCCGCGTAATTTCCGTTCCCGTAGGAATACCGGGATTAAATGTAGCCTATGTTACTCCCTGATATTATAGCTTTCCATTGGTGAAAGAATTTTTGAATCTGGTTCGGTGGTTTAAGCGTGAAAGCGTAACAAACAAACAAACAAAGAAACAAACTTACTTTCGCATTTATAATGTTAGTAAAGATTACACCTAATATATAAGTAAATGGTTGACATTCAGTTCGACCAGAGATTTTTAACCGTAAACAAAAGTGTAGAAGCGTTGGTGTGAGTGTGTGTGTAGCGATTACATGATAGTGTGCATAATGCCTTTTTAATGAATTTAATGTATTTCTAATCCATTATTAGATGAAATTTTAGTTTTATGCACTTCTCCTCATTATATACTTCAACTGTACCAAATTTCATACTTGTCCATCCACGCAATTTTCGTAAAAAGGGGTACAAAGTTTTTGCTTCACCTATTAGTATATAGATGATACATTTTTTACCAATTATTAAATAATTACGAACCCCCACAAGGTGAATGCGGTGACACTCCCTCCCCCTTTAAAATCCAATTATTGCCATTACAAAATTCAAACTAAATATTTGCATCCAAAATTGAATAAGGTATCGATGACCATTCATCATTGTCTGGGGAAATTCATTCCGAATTAAATCAATCGTTTTAATCTCCATTCATATGTAAATTTAAGGCTTTGGGTAGGGTAGTTTGGACAACGTCTAAATTTAAGCCGCTTTACGTAGTCTGCTGAAGGCTAAATACATGCGTTTTGAAAATATTTATTTTCAAATGTAATAGAAGGAGATTTATAACATATTTTAAATAGAACTACTTTACGGATTTTATGTACTGTACTGTATGTACCCGATACAGAAAATTAGTTAATAACTACCAATAATTGGTAGTTAATAACTAATTTTCGGTATCGGGTAGATAATTATAAAATTTCTGTAATAACGATGACTTGTTGGACGTGAGACATCTTAGTCCGCCCGTGACCATGAACCCTGCAAAGTGTTCGAAACGTCGGGCAATCAAAAATCGCGATAAAATCTGTAAAGTAGTTTTATTTAAAATGTGTAATACTCGCGTAAACATCAAAAATTATTTAGTTTAAGATACTTCTCGTAACAAAAGTGAACAGCGTGTCTCATTCTCTTGTATTAAAGAAATAGAGTTAGTATACTTATCTGATTTCAAAGGAATAACTAAACCTCTGTGGTCTCCTCGGCAATTAGTATGTTTATTATTTTTGCACGTACGCTAGGTCGATTGATCGATTCACTTTAACTTTTTTGAACTTCAACTCATGATATAATAGAGAATATCACTTTCTAATTATACCACCATCTCTTAGTTATTAGGCAGGGGTAGTGGATTTTTTTTTTGGGGTTTGCTACAGTCAGAACACCCGCCGCCCGGCTCGCGATACGTCGCCTTCATCGTTGGGCCGACCACCGGTGTAGGGTGACTTGTCGTCAGTGGTCAGCCCGAGAGGTGTTCGGCCTAGGGCTACGTCAGTACAGTATATTAGAGAATGTGACATTATTTCTTCTCTCTTTTCTGTGGTTAGTTCTCTGCGAGTGAAATCCCTGACAAACGAGGATAAAAGGGAGCTGAAAAATGTCAGATTCGCTCCCATAATATCTAAAATTGTGTCTCTGTCTGTAGTGATTCTGCCACAGTCGCGATTAAAATTCGTACATGATAAGGCGATGATCACTACATGTCGCGGTAGGGAGAACGCGCCACATATACAAGCAGACGTTTACGCTTGAAAGCGTGACGTCAATCAAAAATTCGCTAACAGAGCTGAAAAATGGTGCATCAGTTGTGGATGGATAGGTTCATCTAAGCGATGAATCTTCTATAGCTTAGGTACCTACATTCAGTATCAGTGTATTTAAACTTGCCATCATCATCATCATTTCAGCCTACAGCCGTCCACTGCTGGACGTAGGCCTCCCTCATGTTGCGCCACAATGTGCGGTCCTGTGCCGCCTGCATCCAACGACGCCCAGCAACTTTCACTAGGTCATCGGTCCACCTAGTGGGGGGGCGTCCTACACTGCGTCGTCCGATACGTGGTCGCCACTCGAGAACCTTTCTTCCCCAGCGGTTGTCGGTTCATCGAGCGATGTGGCCTGCCCATTGCCACTTCAGCGTGCTAATTCTTCGTGC
This sequence comes from Lymantria dispar, assembly GCA_032191425.1. Lineage (NCBI taxonomy): Eukaryota > Metazoa > Arthropoda > Insecta > Lepidoptera > Erebidae > Lymantria > Lymantria dispar. The sequence continues at coordinate 21,862,761 of CM063454.1, read as the reverse complement.
TATGTCGGTTACACCCGTTCTTCTGCGGATTTCCGTATTCCGGATTCTATCTCGCAGAGAAATCCCGAGCATAGCCCGCTCCATAGCACGCTGAGCGACTTTGAGCCTTGATATAAGGCCTACATTTAGGGACCACGTTTCCGTGGCGTAAGTCATCACTGGTAACACTCACTGGTCGTAGACCTGTGTTTTCAGACACTGAGGTATGTTGGACGAGAAGATCCTCTTAAGTTTCCCAAACGCTGCCCAACCGAGTTGGATTCGTCGGATGATCTCTTTCTCGAAATTGGATCTACCTAACTGGACTGTTTGTTCGAGGTAAACATAGTGATCGACAACTTCGAGAATCGCATTGCCAACTAGGACCGGAATGACATGGGAATTTGACATGACTTTCGTCTTGTCCATGTTCATTCGTAAACCCACTAGTTGGGATACCCTGCTGAGATCATTGAGCATTGTGCCAAGGTCCTCCATGGATTCTGCCATAACGACTATATCGTCCGCAAATCGAAGGTGAGTGATGTATTCGCCGTTAATGTTGATGCCGAGTCTAGTCCAGTCTAAGAGCTTGAAGACATCTTCCAGTGCAGTGGTGAACAGTTTCGGAGAGATGACATCTCCCTGTCTCACGCCTTTCTGCAACTGGATCGGTTTCGTACTCTTATCCCGGATACGGACTGACATTATGGCGTTCCTATACAAACACTTCAGCACTTCGATATAGCGATAGTCGATTTGGCACCGCTGAAGGGACTGCAGCACCGCCCAAGTTTCGACTGAATCAAAGGCTTTCTCATAGTCCACAAACGCTAAGCACAGGGGCCGATTGTACTCCTGGGTCTTTTGTATAATCTGCCGAAGCGTGAGGATATGGTCTATGGTGCTATAGCCTTTTCGGAAGCCGGCTTGTTCGGGCGGCTGGAAGTCATCGAGCTTGCGCGAGAGTCGATTGGTAATGACCCTCGAGAACAACTTATAAACATGGCTCAGGAGTGAGATGGGTCTGTAGTTCTTTAGAAGAGCTTTGTCACCCTTCTTGAAGAACAGCACCACCACACTCCTAGTCCACGACTCTGAAACGTCGCCCCCGAGGATAACGGAACTAAATAGCTTCTGAAGGGCTATTAAGACTGGCTTGCCGCCCGCCTTCAGAAGCTCTGCCGTAATTCCGTCATCTCCCGGTGCCTTACCGTTACGTAGTTGTTTGAGAGCCATTCTGATCTCGTACAAGCTGATGTCCGGGATTTCTTCGGTATTGTGCCGAGTTAGCTTGGATCTGGGATCTTGGACCAAGCCGGACAACAGGATTTTGGGATGATTTGTATAACTGTCCATAGAACCTTTCGACCTCTCCCAAGATCTCACTTTGGGATGAAATGACAGTGCCATCGTCTGTCTTCAGCTTAGTCATTTGTCTTTGCCCAATAGACAGATCTTGTGCAAACACTTTTGAGCCACGATTCCGCTCTATCGCTTCTTTAATACGGAGCGTATTAAATCGGCGAATATCGCGTCGCACAGACCTGGAGATCTGCCTATTTAGCTGACTGTTTGGACCAATCGGCTGAAGACTGCACCGTCATCTCTTTTCTCCGCTCCATGAGCTCGAGAGTCTGGTCAGAAAGTTTTTTAGGTCTATTGACGCAGTGAGCCTTGAAAACTTTCGACCCAACCGCGTGGACAGTTTCCACGAACCTGTTGTTCATATCGTTCGGAGATTCGCACTCGTCCAGACATTGGAAGCGATTGTGTAGTTCGAGTTGAAAGCTTTCGAGGTTCTGGTATTGGACAGATGTAGGTCGGAGTGTAGACTTCATCAAGCGTGACCGCTCGACTTTTGTATGGATATTCAATGTGGCTCGTACCATCCGGTGATCGCTCCCAGTTTTAATCGTGCTGATCACTGAGACATCATTGAATATCTGTCGTTTGTCTGACAAGATGAAGTCTATCTCGTTTTTTGTTGAACCATCGGGGCTAATCCAGGTCCATTTCCTTTGTGGCTGCTTCCTGAAGAAGGAATTCATCATAAAGAAGCTTTCCTTCTCCAGAAAATCAGCCAGTTTCTGGCCCCTCTGGTTTCTCTGTCCATATCCATGTTTCCCCACTCTCAACTCAAACTCAAACTTGCCATACCAAAGAGTAAATGACGCATTTACGTCAGCGCCTATTATGGTTTTGCGGCCCTTAATAGACCGCAAGTCATAACGTAAATGGTGTAAGTGTGGGGTATTTATGTTATTTATGAATTACTATTATTAAGGGATAAACTTTGACGGAGTAAGAATACAATTCACAACACCTATCTTACAATCGCGTGTTTTCAAATACCATTAAGGAATTAAATATGCATGCATAGATGATCTATACAGGGTAAGGAAAACTCGAAATTAAACCCAAACCTACACGTCTCACCAGCGTGGTATGGGTAGTAGGTCACTCTCCCTATTGTGGAGGAGGGTCGAGCCCAGCAGTGGAACTTATGCTGAAATGATGTTGATGGTGACAATTAAAGTTTGTATATTTGTAAGTTTACATGTAAAGTATAATTTTTGATATTATTAACCTAATTTTGTGAAAATTTTAATTAATGAGAAGATACATTATCCAAAAATGATGTCTCAATAATATTTTTATTCTGAAAAATTACTGGGGTTATTTATTAAAAATGTAAGGTATATATTCCCCAGAAATATATATATAGAAATAATCCCATAGGAAACAAAATATTACAGGAAACCTTTCTATTGAATGATGTTTTACAGAACTAATGCTTTGGCAATAATCGCACATTGGCCCTGACTACAGGCGAGCTGTAAAGCCCACCGGGGACCACTGCGGCTGAAATACGACGTCATGTGAGGGAATGCGCTCGTTAGTTGTCGGGAAACTTCGTCCTCTAATTAAACTGTATAAGTGATATTTATTTGCATTAACCTAAGCTTGGTATAAGTGCGGTTGGTCGCTACCAGCTCAGGTGAAGTAATAAAGATACATGAAATTTAGCTCAGTATTATCTGTGGTGTTATAACCTTTCTTACGTTATGAGGACATTGTCTTGCGTGATACGGATATTATACATATGTGCAGTATATAATAAAAAGGGTGACAAATTTAAATATAGAAGGGTGTAACAAAAGACCTATAATAAATTTTCTGAAGGATAATGTTTAAACTAAACTTTTTAGCGTTTTCACAAAAGTGCAAATTTGTTTGTCGTTTTGACTATGTATATAAATATAAGTTACTCAGAATCAACAAAAAGTTATTATAAATAAAACCTGACGTTGATTGCCTGACGTTTCGAACACTTTACAGTTTTCATGGTCACGGACGCACCGTATGTACTCGCGTAAACAGAAATCAAAAAGTTATTATTTTAGTAATACTTTTTTGAGTAGGTACTACTGTGGCTCGGTACCGCACTAGGAAAGGTTGGAATATTTTTTAGTTTTGCATATTACTCTTCACAATATAAGAAGATTTTTGCCTCTTACACAAACATCGATATTGCTATAGACAACACATCGTAACATCGATGTTAACGGAATTCATCATCATCGTTTTTAACATCGATGTTGTTATACGAAAAATATCGTAACTTCGAAGTTGTTATACGACAAATATCCTAACATCGATGTTAGACTTTCGATAATGACATCGATGTTGGACAATATCGATGTTGGACATCGAACATCGATGTTCAGTTTTCAATAAATATCGGACATCAATGATGGGCTTTCGATTATGACATTGGATATACATGTCGCTTGCAGTGAAAGTACACTGCTCACATTCTGTTACATGCATTTGTACTATAAATCACAGGCAATAGAGACACATATTGGTCTTTGACGTGTATGGTTAAATACACTATACTCACCGTACTATAAATATTTCACACGTAGGTACATATAAAAAAAAAAAACATGTATGGGTGTATTTTTTTTATTATAATTTATTCTCTAAATTTATAATATGCGAAGCTATTTGAGGCACAGGATTATATTTATCCTTGAATATTTAAATTTCCTTAAGGTCACCTTTGTGTCTTAGGCATCGGTCAAAAATCGGTACTAGTCGGTACAGACGGTGATGGAAATACGACTAGTTATGGAGTTACACACTGGGCCACGGATTGCTCCAAACGATTTGGGCGTGGTGAATCCAGTCAACCAACAAAAAAACAGGCTTTTGAGACGACATTTGTACATTAAAACAAAGCTTCTTACAAAAATACAGCTTTTGATGCCTAGGTAAACTGATTTTATTAACCGACTTCAAAAAAAGGAGGAGGTTCTCAATTCGTCGGAATCTTTTTCTTTTTTTTTTATGTATGTTCACCGATTACTCAAAGACGCCTGGACCGATTTGCAAAATTCTTTTTTTGTTTGATAGGGTACACTTTCCAGGTGGTCCCATAGTCATCAGGTCAGAATCTGATGATGGTATCCTTGAGAAATTGGTGGAATTCTTACAATTTTATAGGCAATTTTAACGTTTTTAGTTTACTGGTTGAAGTCGGTTTTCTACCTGATATATGTACTTTAATGAAAATGATGACTATATTATTTAGACTCTATTGAGCTATTCTTTCATCAGGTTATCAAAGCCCACAGTTGGATATAGAGCTCCCTACATGGGCGATATTTTCATAATCGCTAAGCCTGGCAAGCGATTTGGTAAACGCATTTGTATTTATCTATATAATTTCCAAGAGGAGTCGTGCTGCTAATTTCCTTGCTTGATTTATGCAACACCTACGAGAAATTAAAATGTAGTAATATAGTGTACATAATATACATTAACGGCGAATACATCACTCACCTTCGATTCGCAGACGATATCGTCGTTATGGCAGAATCCATGGAGGACCTTGGCACTATGCTCAATGATCTCAGCAGGGTATCCCAACTAGTGGGTCTACGAATGAACATGGACAAGACGAAAGTCATGTCAAATACCCATGTCATTCCTGTACCGGTCCTAGTTGGCAATGCGATTCTCGAAGTTGTCAATCACTATGTTTACCTAGGACAAACAGTCCAGTTAGGTAGATCCAATTTCGAGAAAGAGATCAGCCGACGAATCCAACTCGGTTGGGCAGCGTTCGGGAAACTTAAGAGGATCTTCTCGTCCAACATACCTCAGTGTCTGAAAACACAGGTCTACGACCAGTGTGTGTTACCAGTGATGACTTACGGCACGGAAACGTGGTCCCTAAATGTAGGCCTCATATCAAGGCTCAAAGTCGCTCAGCGTGCTATGGAACGGGCTATGCTCGGGATTTCTCTGCGAGATAGAATCCGGAATACAGAAATCCGCAGAAGAACGGGTGTAACCGACATAGCACGAAGAATTAGCACGCTGAAGTGGCAATGGGCAGGCCACATCGCTCGACGAACCGACAACCGCTGGGGAAGAAAGGTTCTCGAGTGGCGACCACGCATCGGACGACGCAGTGTAGGACGCCCCCCCACTAGGTGGACCGATGACCTAGTGAAAGTTGCTGGGCGTCGTTGGATGCAGGCGGCACAGGACCGCACATTGTGGCGCAATATGAGGGAGGCCTACGTCCAGCAGTGGACGGCAATAGGCTGAAATGATGATGATGATGATGATGATGATGAATATAGTGTATTCTAATGCGTTGTCAAACGGGAATAGGAATCTTTATTGTTTGTGATTAAATAGGAAAGTATATTACAAAAAAAACTGTCGTCTCAATTCGTGCCTGTCGACTGCTGGGCTTGCGCCTCCTCCCCATTGGAAGTGAAATAGACATACTATACCATGCTGGTCATATATAATGGTAATATCTGGTTGACCGAGCTTCGCTCGGAATATTTTTGTTGTATTTTTGTCGTATTTATTTAAATATATATTAATAAAAAATAAAACGGTTTCCGAGATCCTGAAAATATCCACACTAATATTATAAATGCGAAAGTAAGGATGTTTGTTTGTTTGTAACGCTTTCATGCATAAACCACCGAACCGATTACAAAAATTCTTTCACCATTGGAAAGCTATAATATCAGGGAGTAACATAGGCTATATATTATCCCGGTATTCCCACGGGAACAGGAACTACGCGGGTTTAAGTGACTGAAACCGAAGCGAAGCGAGGGCGGGTATTCTGAAAAAAAAAATATATATATAAACTCATTTGCAAAAAAAACGGGCACCTAAGCAATGAACCATTTCAAATGTTAATATTTCTTTGTTTGATAATTATAGGTAGTTTTATCCACACAATTTGCTAAATTAATAAGAAAATAATCGTTTTCATCAGTATTTCATAAAATTTAGATACAATTTATGGGAAATAATGCTAAACCTCGCTAGTAGTGTATATTCGCTAGTAGTGCATATGCTCATGAAGTAAAAATAAAAAAGTTTTTTTGTTTGTTTTTCTTTAATAAAGTAAAAGCAGATAAATGTTTAGTATCGAGTGTGACCCCCTCTAGCTAAAATCACAGCTTGAATTCGTCTGGGCATGCTAGCGAGTATATCCCGGATACTTGCTTGCGGAATACGTTCCCACTCCGCAGTAATCACATTCTTCAGCTCTCTGATGGTCTGCGGAGCCGGGTGTACTGATCTCACACGCCGTTTCAGAACGTCCCAGACATGCTCTATGGGATTGAGGTCGGGACTTCGAGCTGGCCAATCCAAACGACGAATGCCGACCTCTTGCACATACGCATTAACATCGCGGGATCGGTGGGCGCGAGCATTGTCGTCCATAAAAATCGAGTCTTCACCTAGAGCGGCCAATGCGGGTTTTGCATGAGAAATTAGAACTTCCGTTATGTATCGATGCCCAGTCAGTGAGCCGTTTTCAATGAAGACTAACTCTGTACGATCCATTGAATTTATTCCTGCCCAAAACATAACAGAGCCCCCACCATAAGGTGTGATTTCTTCGAAACATGCCTCTGCAAAGCGTTCTCCTTGTCTTCTTAGCACTCGCCGACGTCGATCTTCACCGAACAGAGATATCCTGGCTTCATCAGAGAACAAAACCCTATTCCAATCGTCTTGAGTCCATGATTCACAATTTCTAGCGAACCTAAGCCTGTGAACTCTGTGCTCACGGAGTAATTTGGGGCCGCGGGCCGGGCGGTGACTGCGTATATTGGCAGCGAGAAGCCTCCTCCTGACCGTCCATAGACTAATATGCACATTTCTTACTTCTTGGAGGTTGTTCTTAAGATCCACATACGAAGATTTGCGATTTCTCAATGCGCGACTCACAAGAAAACGATCATCCCGTGGTTGGGTACATGGTTTTCTTCCAGAACCAGGCCTTCTCTCGACGGAACCAGTCTCCTGATATCGCTGCCAGGTCCTTTGGACTGTCGAGCGACTAACATTTAGCCTCCTAGCCACGAAACATTGGCTGCAACCCTCTTCAAGCAGCGCGATAATTTTGGTAGCTTTTACCACTTTATCTACCATTTTTGATACAGCCAAACAGCATTAAATAAATCTTTGACAGTCAAGGATATGAAATTAATCGATAAAAATTGAATAAAAGTTATGAAAGTCGATGTTAACTTCTGGAACTTCGCGCCAAAAATGTAGGATAAAAAGGGGTTTTCTGTAAAAATGAACATCAAATGAAAAATTGAATTTAGAACGTACTTTTTTAAATACCACAGCATTTTTAAAACCAGCCAGTAACGTGTACAAACGATTGAAACCTTTTTGGTATTGTATCTTTTTAAATATGAATGAAAATCAAAACCGCCCGTTTTTTTTGCAAATGAGTGTATATATACAAGAATTGCTCGTTTAAAGATATAAGATAGGAAAGTATATTACAAAAAAACTGTCGTCTTAATTCGTGCCTGTCGACTGCTGGGCTTGCGCCTCCTCCCCATTGGAAGCGAAATAGACATACTATACCATGCTGGTCATATATAATAGTAATATCTGGTTGACCGAACTTCGCTCGGGATATTTTTGTTGTATTTTTGTCGTATTTATTTAAATATATATTAATAAAAAATAAAAATTAATGAAAAAATATAAAAAAATTACAATAAGAGAATAATAATAAAAACCGAGATTCGATCCGACGCTGTTTGAATCAAAACAAAACAAAAAACTGGACGACTTCCCAACTGAGCTATCGTCACTTATGATGTCAACAGCGAAATTTGAATCCATATTCTATTGACTTTTTATGTCATTGTATTGATTAGCTAAAAACACCGACAAAACAACATTTTCTATAAATAAAACCTAGCTAGATCGATTTTTTGGCCCTGAAACCTCTAGTATACCAAGTTTCATCAAAATCGTTGGAGCGGTTTCCGAGATCCTGAAAATATATATATTTATAAGAATTGCTCGTTTAAAGATACCTATAAGATAATAAAAAATAAAAATTAATGAAAAAATATAAAAAATTACAAAAAGAGAATAATAATAAAAACCGAGATTCGATCCGACGCTGTTTGAATCAAAACAAAACAAAAAACTGGACGACTTCCCAACTGAGCTATCGTCACTCATGTTGTCAACAGCGAAATTTGAATCCATATTCTATTGACTTTTTATGTCATTGTATTGATTAGCTAAAAACACCGACAAAACAATATTTTCTATAAATAAAACCTAGCTAGATCGATTTTTTGGCCCTGAAACCTCTAGTATACCAAGTTTCATCAAAATCGTTGGAGCGGTTTCCGAGATCCTGAAAATATATATATTTACAAGAATTGCTCGTTTAAAGATATAAGATAAGATAGAGTTTCATTTTGAGTTGTCCTTTTTTTACACAGATGCTATGTGTATATTATATCCATTAGCCGTATTCTAGGATATCCACGTGCAAGATAGGGAGTGGTGAATTGTATTCTTACTCCGTCACAACATGGAAAGGACATAACAAGTCATTAAAAAGTTAATGGCGAATTAAGAGTAAAGCGGTAAAGCGGATAGTGGTTTGTAAATGAACATTACCACAGCCATTGTCTCTACAGAGCACTAATGAACACCTAACGAACTGAGCTGGCATTTTCCACCTCCTTCCTGTGTCTTAACAATCAACAAGGATGTTGTGAAATTTATAACACTATTAAAGAAAAATGTTATGTATATTTTTGCTTACTTTTACGCATTTGTAATTGTTGCTACAGTTGATCTAATGCCCTGTGCTAGCAGGAGTAGATCAGCGAAGTCAAGGAATCGCCTTTTTATGGAATAAGAATGCGGAAAGAAGAAATGAGCAAGAGCTATGAGGCCGCACGGTGCCTTTCATTCGGATAGTTTAAAATAAAAAGCGGCTCTCATTGTCTCTGCTACATCTATTACTATTACAACTACATTTAAGGCTAAAAATTCCCACGTTTCCCCCGCGTAGTTCCCATTCCCGTGGGAATACCGGGATAAAATATAAAAGATAGTTTAAATTAAACCTAAGTTACTCCTTACACAAACAGCTAGCTGACAGTTGAATATTATCCAAATTAATCCAGCCGTTTTAAAGATTACCCGGAACAAACAGACAGACAGACACAAAAATATTTATCCTGTTTTTTAGACATAGGTATCATGTAATTATTTAATGTAATTATTTTCTGTGTGAACATTAAAAAAAATACTATTTTGACATTACGAAGTGACATTTAATTTTATTTATTGATATTAATTGGTGCTCGGCCATACCCCGCTTAAATTCCTACTGTACATGGCTAAATCTAAAGCGTTCCCTGTGGAAACGAATACATTTCGAAATCAAAATGGCTCGTCGGACTTTCTATAGCTTGTTAATCGATCTCTCGTGGTAAAACAACCACACAACCACAACCATAGTAAAACAATTATCAAATTTCTACAAAAAAATACATATTTTTAAAAACTATAAATTCAAATGGTCACATAAGTACATGCTTTTGCATACATACATACTTTTAATACTTCCCACTTCACAAATTCTTATCATTGAAACTTTTGTTAGCCAGGATCCACAATGGTCTTTATAGACGATGACTGTTTGACCTTAAGCAGTGCCGAGAAATACTCTTAGTTGTTTTGGGGCCCGCAACGAATTTAATTAGAAAAGTTAAATATAAAGAGTTGGAAAAGATTGACTCCTCTTCCCTCTTGAGCAATGCGGGAGGCAGGCAGCAAAATTGAATTACAAAAGTCTAGACTAATGTATTACACCTACTAAAGCATAGTTAGCTATGTTAAATGCGACCACATCCGTTCAAATCAATGTAATGCTGAGTAATCACTAAATAAACACGCCGCGCGAATGTAAATTTTATACCGAATACGTCGGTTTGCACGCGATTGCAATACTATTTACATATACAACAAAGTTTCTCTAAAATTTAGGGTCTAAATGTAGTAAAAAATTATAGTAAAATAACGCTAGTTGGTGCTTTACATACTTCTAAAGCTACAAGCGATCTGCTTTACTTCCGTGTGGTGATGGAGTAAGAATACAATTCACCTTCCCATTTCTTGTCGTAAAAGACGACTAAGGGATTACAATATGTAGATCCCGTGTTTATTGGTGGTAGGACCACACTGTAGACAGTCTTTTGTCTGCAGTCGCGGGTCGATCCGTCCGGGGCAGTACCACACTCTCGCAGAAGATCGACGTTTGAGTAGTAGCAATTTGCTGCTGCACTTCGTTCGGTGAGCGAGAGAGCCGGGAGCCCAACTTTCTGGGTGTGTTTGTGTGTGGCGGGTTTTGGTGAGGCCTAAAACCTGCTGTGGTGAGGTCTTGGTCGGGGTATTGAGCGTGAGGGGCTGGCATGGTGTACAGGGAGACCCGATGGGAATGGTCACCACCGGCCACCTGCCGGTCAGCAGGGGACCCGAACTCAGGATCATCCTCCCTGGGAGGCTGTCCCACCAACCGGCGAAAATCCCGTTGGGTAGTCGTCGTGCCGGTGTGGGAAACCGGAGTGGACCTCGGCGGCTACGCACGGGGGGACATCGGGGGCCCTTCCGTGCATCGTGTCAGCTCCTCACAAAACTCACTCCCCGACCATGCACTATGCCCCGCCCATTTCTTTTTTTTTTTGGTATCACCGAACTCCGTTGTACACATTCACACTCCCTTCCTCCTCTTCTTAAACAGTAACTCATGGCCAAGAAAAATAAAAAGAGAACGTTTTCTACGGCGGTCCCCTTATCCACATTTGATGTGGATTTTTGCCATATCAGGGGTTTACATAGTACTCTCCGCCGTCCTCCATCACCTCGAGACGGCGCGGCCTGCCTTACTCTTTTTAACGGAGACGCAGATAGGTGCTCCGGATGACATTTCGTACCTAAATTACCCCGGCTACGAGTTGGAGCATACCTTCCGTCGTAAAGCCGGGGTGTGCGTATTCAGCCGAGGTGATATCTGCTGTCGCCGCCTTCGGGCCCTCGAACATGGTGACTTGTCAATCCTATGGCTACGCGTAGACTATGGAGGGCTTACCCGCATCTACGCATGCCTCTACAAGTCCCATGGCAGTGATCCGGGGTCAATTCAATTATTTGAGAACGTCCAATGGGGGATTGACGAAATATTGGAGCAGTGTCCATCAGCGAAGGTGGTGGTTCTTGGAGACTTCAACGCTCATCATAAAGAGTGGTTGGGGTCCCGAACCACTGACCTCCAGGGTCGACATCTCTTCAATATGGTCTCAGCCTATGGTCTCTCACAACTGGTGACACAGCCCACCCGTATCCCAGATATTGAGAGCCATGGGTCTTCTTTACTGGATCTTCTGCTGACTACACACCAGCACGGATATCAGGTAGTGGTTGAAGCCCCTCTTGGGTCTTCTGACCACTGCTTGGTTCGTAGCAGTGCCCCTGTTGTAAGGCCTAGTCGTTCGAAGGCGACTGGGACTCGCAGAGTCTGGCAATATAAGTCAGCAGATTCGGATGGACTGCGCGAGTTTTACGCATCCTACCCACGGAAGCGGCTTTGCTTCGCCTCTGGGGACCCTGGCGTCTGTGCGGACTGCGTTACCGAAACGGTTATTACGGGGATGGAATTATTCATCCCCAACACCAAAATACCCGTCGGTGGCCGCAGCCGACCCTGGTTTAACAAAACCTGCAGGACGGCTGCATGCCAGAAACAGTCCGCATATCGGACCTGGAATAGGGCCAAAAAATGCCAGGACCCGAACGCCAAAGAGGTGAAGCGGAAATTTAACGCTGCTTCTAGATCTAGTAAGAAGGCTATTGCCAGAGCCAAGGCGGAACATGTTGCCAGAATTGGCGAGCGATTGCAAAGCTATCCCGCTGGGAGTCGTGCATTCTGGTCGCTCGCCAAGGCTGCCCAAGGCAACTTCTGCCAGCCCAATCTCCCACCACTGCAGAAACACGATGGTAGTCTGTCCCACAGCGCAAAGGAGAAGGCCGATCTTCTTGGTCAATTCTTTGCCTGTAACTCGACTTTGGATACCGGAGCTGCCACACCACCTACTATCCCACGGTGTGAAAGCTCACTGCCCGAAATCCGCATCACGCAGCGAGCGGTTAGGCGGGAGCTGCGGCTTTTAGACGTCCATAAGTCGAGTGGACCGGATGGCATCCCTGCAGTGGTACTAAAGACGTGCGCCCCTGAATTGACTACCATCCTCACGCGCCTATACCGACTTTCCTACCCTACTAATAGGGTTCCGTCTTCGTGGAAGGTAGCCCATGTCCACCCGATCCCTAAAAAGGGAGACCGGTCTAACCCATTGAATTACAGGCCAATTGCGATAACATCCTTGATTTCCAAGATAATGGAGAAGGTTATAAACCGCCAGCTTCTGCAGTACCTTGAGGATCGCCAGCTTATCAGTGATCGCCAATACGGCTTTCGTCATGGTCGGTCGGCTGGTGATCTTCTTGTGTACCTCACACACCGTTGGGCAGAGGCCTTGGAGGGCAAGGGTTCACGCTGGCGTTCAGCCTAGATATCGCAAAGGCGTTCGATAGGGTCTGGCACAGGGCACTTCTATCTAAGCTACCATTATACGGAATCCCCGAGGGAATCTGTAATTGGATCGCCAGCTTTTTGGACGGTCGGAGTATAAAAATCGTCGTAGATGGCTCCTGCTCCGATACCATGACCATTAATGCTGGTGTACCACAAGGCTCGGTGCTCTCCCCGATCTTGTTTATCCTGTATATCAATGACATGCTCTCTATCGAGAGTATGCGTTGCTATGCGGATGACAGCACGGGTGGTGAGCGGTACACTGAGCAACGGAATATCCCTCGAAGTACTCAGGAAAGAAGGGTTCAACTTGTGTCTGAAGTCGAGCGCTCTCTGGGGCGGGCCTCGGAATGGGGTGAACGGAACCTAGTCCAGTTCAACCCTACAAAGACACAAGTTTAGTAACTCTCCCAATTTCTGAGAGTATTGGGATTCTCGGCGTCAAAATATCGAGCAAAGTCCAGTTTGGGAGTCATTTGGAGGACAAAGCCAAATTGGCAAGCAAAAAGTTGGGTGTCCTGAACAGAGCCAGGCGGTACTTCACACCGAGACAGCGTCTTGTGCTATACAAAGCACAAGTTCGTCCTCATGTGGAGTACTGCTCACATCTCTGGGCAGGTGCACCCAAATATCAGCTAGACCCACTTGACGCCCTGCAAAGACGGGCTTTTCGAATCGTCGGGGATCCCAATCTTACGGACAGATTGGAGTCGCTGAAGCAGCGGAGAGACTTTGGGTCACTCTGTGTACTCTACCGACTCTTTCACGGGGAGTGCTCCGAGGAACTGTTTGACTTGGTACCACCGTCACCATTCTACCAACGTACCACTCGACATCGTAGCAGGGTTCATCCATTTCACCTGGAAACGTTATGGTCTTCAACTGTACGTTTCCAGCGATCATTTCTCCCACGTACGTGCAAGCTCTGGAATGAACTACCTGCTGCTGTGTTTCCCGAGCGCTATGACATGTCCTTCTTTAAACGAGGTTTAAGAAGAGTATTTCCTTCACGGTAGGCAGCGGCCTAGCTGTGCCCCTGGTATTGCAAAGGTCCATGTGCAGCAGTTTTACTTACCATCAGGTGTGCTGCTTGCTCGTTTGCCACCGTTGGCAATAAAAAAAAAACCCGCACTTAGAACTCTATCTTTAGGAGACTGGCGAAAAAGCCGTTGTATAGTGAATATGCCGGCGAGGGAAAACTGAATGGACCTCGGCGGCTATATGCGAGGAGACACCGAGGGCCCTTCCGTGACTTACATCAGTTCTTCACAAAACTCACTCTTCAGCCATGCACTATGGCTGTTCTTTTTTGGTATCAAAAAAATGCCCGCAAGCATTTGCACACTTTTCTTCTCTTCCTAATCAAAATAATTCTCCATCTTGAAACGAGGTTTCAGAATACGGAAAAGCTACGGATACAGAAAAGCTTAAAGGAGCGTGATGCTTAAGATTAATGGCACTAGTAGGTAGTAGGTAGATTAATGGCAGTAGTAGTAGGTAGTAGGTAGATTAATAGCAATAGGTTGTAGTAGGCAGATTAATGGCAGTTGTAGGTAGTAGGTAGATTAATGGCAGGTGGCAGTAACGCCTGGAAGCACGGTAATTTTCTCGACTTACTACAAGATGTGTATAGTAAGCTACTACAGACATGACTGACTAACACAAGGCCGGGCTCGTTTCACCAGAGAACCCGAAGAATGTGCTGATTTTTTATACTTGTTTTTTAGATATAAAATATTGACAATAATGAGTATATGAGTTGAAAAGCAAATAACTTAATTTTAAAGTTACCATGGGTAGTTAGAAATTGGGCTATACAAGGATCAATTTTCAGCTACATTTTACAATAAAATAAATAAAAACAGATGGAGATGATGGTCTTTCGGTGACCAATTTCACCTTTTTGCTATTCAGTTAGAAGTTCTTTATAGACTACTGATTGCAGCACAAACAATCTGGGGATTTTATTATGGTCGCGTGGTAGTAGGCAATCTGTGTTCAAAGTTTTCCTTCTGGTGTAATTGATGCCCGTTCTTGAACCTCCAATTCAGCTAGAAGTGCACCTCAACTACTGGCAATGCCTTGGTGCTAACCTTTCTGTAGGCTTTACACAAACATATTAGAGCTAATCGTGTAACTTAAGCCGAGCCGTTCTTATGCTAGACCTATGTACCCAAACAGGTGCAGCGTTGAAAATATAGCTATCCCAAATATGTAGCCATGTATTTTAAGCCTATTAAAGTTAAGACCCCAGGTAGACGTTAATATTCTGGTAAGCTCATAGAAAAATTATGGCCTCAGGCATACGTTGATATTCTGGTAAGCTTATAGAATCACTTTTTCACCTACACTTACCTATGCTTGACAAATGAAATTTTTTTTTAACACTAGGCTGAGAAAGAAAACCGACTTTATCCTTTCGACTGTCGTATTATTATTTTTTTTTAAATACAAGCCTCTAAAAGAGTTGATTAAGACTTTTGGACATCAGAACGTTGGTCGAAATGACGATCGCTACCTTTTTATTTATTACTGTTGGTGGCTAATGAGCAAACAGCACATCTGATAAAACCGTGAAGAAACTGAAGGGAGTGTGAATGCGTGCAATGAGATCTGGTGATACTAAAGTTATACTAAAACCCATCAGACGCAAACATCCTTAGAAAGATGGACTTCCAGCTCTCTCGCACCGAACGAAGTGCAGTAACAAATTTGCTATTACTTAGACGTAGATTTTCTGCTAGAGTATAGTACTGCCCCGGACGGACCGCAGCGGACGAACAGTTGCATACAGACGATTTTCCGTGTAAGTAAATAAATAAATAATTGCCGTGTTCATAGTTCACACATCGATAGTCAAGTTTTAGTACGAAAACCAACCTCTATAGTTGGAAAATACTATATCTGCGGAGATTAAAATGTAATTCAAATTCAAATCATTTATTATGTATAAACCCCGCGGGGCCACTTACATATTATCATTTTTTTTTTACATTTTTTCTTAAAATTACCATCGGATCGGAACGCGACCGCACTAAGAAGATCCGGCAAGAAACTCAGCGAGATTGTCTATTTTTTATTAATTTTTCTAATTTCATTTAAATAAAATTACATCTTACAACATGCTTATTAATAGTTCCAGTGTGATGCCATTCGAAATAATATATAATACAATTCACAATTATAATAATAATCACAAATATAATGATGCGACTATGGCTAGACCAGATCCCGCAAGCTGTGTAATAGTGACTAATTCTATACTGCAAAGGATAAATTTCCGATAAAATTATTACGAATTACGAAAAATGTGTTTATATCCTTAAGATCATCATTATTGTTGTATTCAGTATTATAGTTGACAAAACCATTTAAATTGGTGCAATTATTTTCACATGCCTCTACAGGAAAGATAGATAAGCCAAACTAATACATTTAACATCGAATGGACTCTATTTTCTGTAAAATAAATTATTTCATTTTATTTGCTTTTGATCCTGTAACAGTATAGGGTAAATAATACAACGAAATACATATCACAGTTTTATTTTTAATTTTAAACATAAAATTATGTTCTGTAAAACTAATATGGTACAATATTGGTATTAAGTTGATTCTAATTATAATAATTAATTATCATCATCATTGCCGTTCATATACGTTCCACTCGCACGCAGTGCTTAGCTCGAGCTTCAATAGGAGGGAAAGTGATAAACTGTACCATGTTGGTCAGGCAAATTGGTATGGGATTTTATTTTGAGTTTTTCTTATCGTGCATAAATGTTATCTACATATCATATGATATGTAGATAACATTAAACGTAACGTAGATAACATTAAACGTAACGTAGATAACATTAACGTAACGTAGATAACATTAGCGTATAGTCGTCTTTTACGAAACCCATAGCCATGGGTGGTTATGTGTATTTTTACTACGTCACCACAAAGATACACTTAAAAAAAATTGCTTGAGTACTAAGTACAAAAAAAATTGCTTGAGTACTAAGTGAGTATCAGAAGTGAAACTCCTTTGGTTCCATATGTTTTTTGTCAGTATTAAAAAAAATCTCTCGATCTTTCTCACTCGCTTGCTCCCTACTCTCGCCCCATGGCTGTGCTTCGTGCTATGTTCGCCCTTTCTCCCTCTCTCTCAATCGGTCTCAGTCGCTCTCTGCCTCTTCTTCGACAAAAACGCTGCACATCTTCGAGACGCTAAATTGCGTTTCATCCGTAAAAAAATTACCCTCATGCGCGCAAAGAAGTTTCACTTCAAAAATGGCTAGTAATAATTTTCATACAGAGTTATTTGCAAACTTAGCCTTGATTGATTTAAATAGACATCCATAAACTTGTCTATATTCTCTAGATATCAACACATAGATTAACGGACTAGTGAAGGCCGCTGAGTATTCCAATAAATGCGCTAAAATATTAACATTATAGTTCATTTTGTAATCAACTTGTGATATTCTGGCCACCATTAATGGTAAATGACATATTATAAATGCCGTTAATATAGCAACAATCATAGTGGCAAGCTTTTTATCTTTTCTAGTTGGTAAATGTGGCTTGTTAATTTTTCTAAACGATTTGAATGGTGTTTTTAAGATATTAACAACACTATTTTCTTGGTTATTTGGTGATAATAAGTTACAATTGTTCATTTTATTATTCTCATTATCTATACTACTTTCATAAGTGGCAACTTCGTCATACGCACCTTCAGTTTTGGCTATTGAACAATCGGATACGCTGACACTAATTGTAGTTGGAGTAGTCGGCTTATTATAAGCATTACGTCTTCTCGTTGCTTTCCTCACCGTCCACCACATACGTGCGTAGCATATAGAGATAATAAGATATGGTCCTACAAAGGCAAAAACGACAAAGAATGTTTTGGGTGAATGTTTGTTTAGATCAGGTACAATACTACAATTGCCTCCTATAGGATCCAAGTCGAATCTCCCCCATGCTTGCATGAAAGTTGGGTAAAACATAACGAATGGCGCTATCCATGTAAAGAGCAACGTTGATATTAATACGCTTCTTTTGTATAATCTGAAAAAAGAAAAACTTACGTTAGTACTTAAATATATCTGCGAATAAAACTCTTCTTCCCTTCTAAGTATTTCTCTTATATATTAAAAAGGAATGACCATAAGGTTTAATGATATATAAAGTGATATTTAAAAACGTCGGCATATTTACTTTTGAACTAAACTGTTTAATGCACAGAATACTCGAATATTACCTAGAAATATACTATCATTAACGCTTGCATTAGTCGGTAAGGAAACCTTGTGCGAAACATAAATGCCTAAAAGATTTTTGCATTGACGTCTAAAATATAACAAACTATAGGATTAAAAGTGGTAAAATGTGGTTAAACTGCAAGAGAAGAAAAACTACAGGACAAGGAAAATTGCAAGAGAAGGAAAACTCGAAATAAAACCCTATAACAACCTGTCTGTCAATTACTTGCGATCGAACCAAAATGTACTGTTCTTTCATAGTACATATCGCAATAGTTCTTGGCAATAGTTTTATGATTAGTCGTCTGCCTAATATCAACCCTCCTTGGGAATGTTATGTCCTTGCTCCTTGTTCACCAGACGGCAAATGGTGTTAGCCCAGGTCTATCTAAAGCTTTTAGTCGTTTTTCACGATACCTATACGCAATGTAAGGGTTGGTTGGTTCACGGCGAATTTTTAAACGATATTAATTATCCTTTCGCACGCCATCCGTGTGGAAAAGGAGAAAGAATAGAATTCACCACTCTCTATCTTACCCGTCGATGTCGTAAAAGCTGACTAAGGGATATAGTAAGCATATAACATCTTTGCAAGAGAAGGAAAACTCGAAACAAGATCCAACCTGTCTGACCAGCATGGTATAGTAGGTTAATTTCTCTCCTATCGTGGAGAAGGCTCGAGCACAGCAGTGGGACGTTTATGAGCCGAGATGATGATAACATTTTGAGAAAATTTAATCAAATTATTATACTAACTTGGTCACCGCCATCGCCATGGCCATCGCCAAGCGTGGCGATTATTTTGTTATTCTATTTAAAGATGCCTATCGTGGACAATGGATGTCTATAATGGACTAATAGTTACATATTATCTTACCTGTGATATATATGTGGATGGCATACTATTATATATCTATTAATAGTTATAGCAACAACAGTGAAATGAGCTGTTCCCACCAATACGTATTTCATCAATGCGTACACACTGCACATTGTTATTCCAAATACCCACTGTTTTGTTGAAAAGATTACAGCAGTCATAGGTAGTATCATGCAACAGTATATTAAATTATTGACATGTAGATTTATTATGAAATATGCTATTGCATTTCGGAACTGAAAAAAGAAAGTTTAAATAATTATCAAGATTAAATAATTATTATTAATTTAATATTAAGAAAAGATAAAGGTAAAAACTAAAACCCAACTACGACAAAGACCGAGTTATCGGATAAATACGGATAAAATCACGAGCTAAATGCTAATAATATATATAAATATTTTTGGAATCTACAAGTAACGGCCTTTAAAATGATATGAAGCACGACATATTTATCTCAAATTAATTTTAAACACAGTACTTTAAGACCTCTAGAGGGCGCCATATTAGATTCAGTGACGTCATATAGCCCATAACCAGCAGACGATCAAGACGCTAACGATACCACATTTGTCCGATTCTAATAAGTAGTTGATGAGCTATGAGGGCACAGATGAACATACATATTTACATACATAGCCTGTCAAAATCATAACCCTTCATAGTCGGATAAAAACAATTCATCACTCTCTGTCTCTCTTGCCCTGAGCGTAAAGAATGATTAAGAGATATGATATGCAGATAACATTTATGCAAGATAAGGCAAACTCGAAATAAAACCCTATACCAACACGTCTGACCAGTGTGCTATAGTAGGTCAATGCCCCTCTTATTGTGAGGAAGGTTCGAGTCCAGTGTTAAGACGTTTATGAGCTGCGATCCGTATGGTGACGCAATAAGAATACAATTCACAGCTCCCTATCTTGTCCGTGGATGTCAACAAGGGGTATAATACGCATATAACATTTGTGCAATAGAAGGAGGACTCGCAATAAAACTCTATACATCTGACTACTTTGGTATAGTAGGTTAATTTCCCTTCTATTGTGGAGGAGGCACGCGTTGAATAGTGGAAGTACATATAAGAATTAAAATGAATGAATGATATTAAAATTGGCGTAGTATTATATACTACACCAATTTTAATGTAAATCTAACATACGCTTAGTTTAAGAATAAGGCATATGAATATAAGACATTTGTCTTTCCGAAATTGTGTATGTCATCATTTCTACGGCTACACCTAATTCGCCAGAATCCTTAAGTTAGCAAACTTCAAAGGTTACATTACTCTTCATACACATGTCTATAATTATTTATAATTGTATGAATAATACAATTAGTTTTCCAAGTATTTATTTATTCCAATGTTCAAAGCAGCAATATGTGATTATTAATAGATTGTCACGCCTAAGTTTGTCAGCTTTGAATCCACTTCGCGCACGTCCGACTTATAGAAGTAATTAGTTTATTGCATTAAAAGTCTAAAAGTGGCACCAGTGATTGAGAAGATTAAGAGCGTGAGATTGTCATGGTATGGACATGTGATGAGGAGGGATGAAAGGCATGTGACAAGGAGGGTTGTCAATATGATTGTGGATGGACGAAAGAAGCGTGGGAGACCTAAAAAGAGATGGATGGACTGCGTGAATGAAGATATGTGTATGAAAGCAGTGAGTGCACATATGACGGCTGATAGGAGGCTATGGAAGGTAAAAACATGTGCCGACCCCACTTAGCGTGGGATGAGGGCAGGAAAATGATGATGTTGATGATGCATTAAAAATTGTTAATCGTTATGGGTTTTCATCTCAGCTCATATATGTCCCAGCCTCGAACATCCTCTATAACAGAAGGTAAATTGACCTACTATACCATGCTGGTCAGATGGGTTGCTATAAAGTTCTCCTTCTCTTGCATAAATGCTATCTGCATGATATATCCCTTGGTCGACTTTAACGACACCCACTAGCATGCATAGCGTGGTGAACCGCATTCTTACTTATCATTTAAGCTTATGTACGTACCACTGTTGGGCTCGAGTCTCCTCCACATTAGGAGGGAAATTAACTGTACTACGCTGGTCAGAGGGGTTGGTATAGGGTTTTATTTTGAGTTTTTTTCATGTAGCCATTATACGCGTATTATATCGCTTAGTCATCTATATGACATGCCGCTTGGGCAGAGCAGCATCGTGAACACGTCGCAGTCATCGGTGCCGACCATCACTAGGGAGATGTTCGGCAGCATCAGGAACTGGGACGCGGTCACAGCCTTCTGCGAGGCAGTGATCTCGCAGAAGGAGGCGGCGGGTCGCGCGCGCGAGGAGCACAGCCTCGATGAAGCGACCCGCCGCCAGCGATTGGGGCGGCGCAGGCGCGACTACCAGCGTGCCATGCCGCCCTAGCCGAGGCCGCGGGTGACGTGACCAGGGATTAGTCCGTCACCCGCCGAGAGGCCGACCGCGTGAGGAAAGACCGACGTCCTCCCCGGTGAGGAGACGTCAGTCGATGGGAGGGTACCCTAAATAGGGGGTATTCCATTGGGCCGACCACTGATGACAAGTAACCCTGCTCCGGTGGTCGGCCCAACGACGTGGTGTTCGGGTGGGTTGCGGGTGTTGCGTGCTTACGCCCCTCTGTCGCCCCGGACGGAGTGGTGCGAGGAGCGCGCCGACCGCAGCCCACCCCCAAAAAAAAAGTCATCTATATGATGACATTCACGGGTAGGAAAGGGTTGATAAATTATATTCTTACTCTGTCACCACAAGGAAAAGTATAGGTACATATGGATGTATTTAGTATAACATTTCAACCTACAACAAACATATAACATTTCAACCAAAAAAAATTTGTTGTTGGTTGAAAATAAAGAACAGCACTTTTATGGGAAACTTATAACGCCAATTGTAATCTGGGCGATCGTTAACCCACCTGTCAAGTGTAGCTATTATCAGGGTCGGCCACGGAGGACAAGGATCTCGGTGCCGATGGTTGGCCCAATGGCGAAAGAGAGGAGATACGGTGAGTTATGGGGCCGCGCGCCGCCCCTTCGTCGCCCCGGACAGAGCGGACGGGGGGTGCCCACCGCCAAGAAAAAAGAATAAAAAAGCGTAGCGATTATGTGATTTATGTCATTCTAATGGGAAGTCTAGGGGACTCTATAGGAAGTCTAGGTCCAACAGTGGATGTCGAAGGGCTGACGGATAGATAGAATGGAGATCCGGTAACTTTTTGTATGACGAAAAGTTTGGGGACACTTTTTACTCCAAAATGTATGTCCAATATGCGTAAGTACACCATTTAACAGTCGCTTAAATTCTTTTTCTCAAATTGAGGAGAGTACGAGATAAGTTTGTCACACTTTTATAATTTTATGTGTATGAATGGCTTTCTGTGTGGTGACGGAGTAAGAAATTCACTACTCCCTCTCTTGCCCGACAATGCCGTAAAAGACGACTAAGAGTATATATATGATATGCACATGACATCTGTAGAGGAAAACTCGATATTAAACCCTATATCAGCACGTCTGACCAGTGCGGTAGGTTAGTGAAGTCAGCGAAGCCAATAGTGAGACTTACGTAGGAGATGATGAAGTGAATGGTAAATATAATCATTAAGTGATTGATGAATAATTAAAATGGGAAATATTTTGTAATGGTAAAGTTTAATTTCATGTTTCTTTACAACATATCGTGTTTTTTTCTTTTATGGCATAATTATTAATCATATTTGTTGTCCCTATTATTAATAATACACCTAATTTGCAATGATATAAAGAAAACTTTGTAAAGTATGGTACGAAATATAAAAAACAGCTAAAGAGGAAAAGTTAATTGCGAAAAATATACGCAAAATAATTTTATCGACGGACATAAGGTGACATAATAATTATTTATAGAAAAAATTGTACTGACCTTTTCACACATCGAAAGAGCTATGATGGTAACAAGATTTCCAGGAATACCCACAAGACAGAATATTAGACAACATACATATCCAAACTGAAGCAATGAATCTGGATAATCTTTATAAAGCTGCACTGCTGCCATATCTGCATCAGATTTGTACGGCGATAATCCGGGAATATCACTGTGGTTTAACATTTTAGGTATTATAGAGAAAAATATTAATAAGAATTCTAAGGCTTCTGATAATTTCAAATTACACAAGCTACATTTCAGATTCAATAGCTTCCATGAAGTGGCTTCCATAGAATTCTTACTGAAATAATTTAATTGGATATATTTTTATGCTTAACTTAGAAGTGATCCTATTTATGCGACGATGTGTTTCCTATGAAAGCTAAGCAATGATTGTACATACTAAATTGTTGTTAAATTATTTATTAATATATTGTATTTAATTATCCTTTAGTGCGTCAAATATTATTCGCTACGAGAGTTTAACAATAATAATGTTTATCCTTATAACATGTATATGACGCATTATGGATTTTGTCTGCGTAGGATGTAGCAATTCGAAACTTAAAAAGTTAGACAAAAGTGCGACTACTTCAATATTAGCCCTTTTTCGTCCATGGCTCTATGAAGGTACCAATAGACAGCCAAAAGACGCAGTGTTCTACTCGGTGCGGTTTTGGTGAAACAGACATTACATCTGATGAGAGGCTGTCCTAATTTCACCAAACAACAACAACTGTAACTTTTATAATCCCGGATTCACAATAGTCTTCGTAAAAGACGAGCTTTGACCCTCAGGAAGTCTTGGGTATACTTTTAATTGTCTTAGGACCCGTAATTAATTACCCATAATTTAATTAGAAAAATAAAGATTAGGATGAAGAATAAAATGTTTAAAGTTGAAGGAATTGTTTGGTTGGGCATTTGTACTGACTTACCAATAGTAATGGGGCATCAATGAAAAATATTGGAAAATGGATAAGTATATTCCTTTTGAGAGCTTCTGTTGCGTGCGCGTTACCTACTACCCACTTTCCCTAAACCTCTCTTATGTGACACAGGCGAAGTTGCGCGGGTAAGTTGGTTATATTACAGACGCACTGGTTCACTCGCGATGTTTTCCTTCCCCTTTAAAGTAAATAATAAATAACAAATACAAAAAATACGCTATGAAAATCATAGCTTAATAAAGCTAAAAAACAATCAGACTGAGAACCCAGAAAATAGATTCTGTACTATGTAAGCAATTTAGCATCAAAATCACAAAAACCACGGACTTGTATGCAAGCCTAATGGGTTTGCAGTATGCACTAATAGATATAGCTGTGAAGCAAAAAGAAAACGGATTGCAAAGCTGGGGAGCCATTCGGATGTATTCGACCAACATAGAGATTATTGCGGCGGTGTAAGCAAAGATTCGCGTTATTGTAACCGTATTAAACCGCTTCAGTTTTACGAAATCATAGTCGCTACTACGAAATTGTTTTATAATTATACGACCGCAGCAAATGCATAGAGCAAAGTTCGGGACTATATTACGCATATTTATTAATAGCAAAACTATATAGATGTTGTAATGTTTTAAGTATTGAATCGAGTACCCAGGATACGGAATTCGGAATCTCTAATCGGAAATTATTCTGGCGCTTGTAAATTTTTGTTTTGAGATTGGGTGTAATTTATGACTGTTAGTTATGTTTTTATAAAAATAGCTACTTTAAAAAAAGTAAAAAGCACACTCTGATATCTAGATAATAATAGAAATTGGGTATAGCGACATCTATCAAGTCATGCCGAAAGCTCAGGCGGGGGTATAAAAAAGTCATTAAACCTGTAAAGATAATGGGATAAACTATTGCATTGTTATTGGTCTTTGATAGGTGTGTAAAGATTTTTAATTGTCAGATGTTTAGAAGGAGTGAATATCAGGTTCAAAGATTCTGTTACATACAAACACAATTAATAAGCGTGTTAAAATATCCGTGATTTCACTTCTTAGTGCAGGATGTTGTCTGTTTTAGAATTTGCAAAACCATGGAAATTTATAAAAAAATATCACGATAAGTCTATACTTAAATTATAATAGAGAGAAAGACAGTCTTCTCTCATATTTAATGAAAGTGCAAGAGAAGAAAAGCTCGAAATGAAACCCTATACCAACATCTCTGACCAGCATGCTATAGTAGGTCAAATTCCCTCCCATTGTGGAGGGGGCCCGAACCCAACAGCGGGACGTGTGTGGGCTGCGATGACGATGATGATGATAAATGCAAGTTTATAGGTGGTTATTAGATAAGCTGGAGGCAATAATGCTGTAGTGTTAGCACCTTCCAATTGCTAACATGGCTTAACGTGGCCGTTATACGCAGAGTTGGATACCGGCGAAGATAGTCAATGTTCAAGACGGAAAGTAAAAAAAAAACTTGCTTACACCTCGACTTGTGTTAGCCAGTTTCAAGAGCCCTGTTAACATGATTACAGTCCTGATAGCTAGTTCTCTATGCGAAAAGTCAAGAGCATGGACACGAAAATACAAAAATTATATCGATAACTTAAAGAATATGAATATTAGTCAAATTGAGGTGGACAACAATATGGTTGTCGCTGGTATTTTTAAAATTCATGATCGCTACTTTCTATCATCAGCATTATCATCATCATAGCTCATATACGTCCGCACTGTTGGGCTTAAGCCTCTTACACAATGGGAGGAATGTTCTAAATTGGCGTGGTATTACCATACCACGCTGATCAGACGTGATTTTAATTCGAATTTGCCTACTCTTGCATAGATGTTATATGCATATTATATCTCTTAGTCGTCTTTTACGACACCCACGGGCAAGAAAGGGAGCGGTGAATTGTATTCTTACTGCGTCACTAAAAGGAGACGGTATTTACCTTTTATCGTCAATTAGGTTTGTCTGCTTATAAAGACAAAAACCGGCTAAGTGTGAGTCAAAGTCGCGCATCAAGAGTTCCGTACCATTATTTTGAAAAAATCGCGTTTGTTTTATGGCCCCAAATCCCATTTTTCCTTTAACTAGCTAGACAATAACTGGAATTTTGTGTGCACTAAAGGATTCTTGTGCTGTTATAGTTAAAGGGAAAAGTTATTTTCATAATTTAATGCCTTGCATATTTTTTAAAATCCCAATTTGTTCTAATCCTAATTCTCAATGTTAAGGTATAAATATGTCCCACTTTTTCTCTTGTACTCATACTCCACATAATATTTAGTCATTGATTCGAGTCGTGTTTTAAATAACCTTTTTCACCCTTTGTTTATTACACCCTTTGTTTGAAATTTCTTAACCTAAATCCGTGTGGTGATGAAGTAAGAATACATCCCATTTCTTGTCCGTAGGTGTCATAAAAGACAACCAAGAGATGTAATATGCATAAAACGTCTGTGCAAGAGAAAGAATACCGGCAATAAAACTCCTATACCAACTGGTCTGATCAGTGTGATATAGTCTACTAAAACTCAATTTCCCTAGCATTTTTCTCTCTCAAAAAATAGTTTCGCCCGTCTGACCAGCACAGCACAGTAGATAATTTTTCTTCTATTATGGAGTAGACTCGAGCCCAGTGGCCCAGTGGGACGTATATGATCTGACATGATGATGATGATTACTGATACAATATCACTTACTATGTACCACTTACCAAATTCAAATCATTTATTATGTACTAGCAACCCGCCCTCGCTTCGGTTTCAGTCGCCTTACCCTCGTAGTTTCCGTTCCCGTAGGAATACTGGGATAAAATATAGCCTATGTTACTCCTTGATATTATAGCTTTATATTGGTGAAAGAATTTTTGAAATCAGTTCTATGGTTTAAGCGTGAAAGAGTAACAAACAAACAATCTTACTTTCGCATTTATAATATTAGTAAGAATAAACCCCGCGGGGACACTTATATATTGTAATTTTTTTTACACTTTTCCTTAAAATCTGGCAAGAAACTCAGCGAGATTGTCTATTTATTATTCATTTGCTATTACGATCATTATTACATTACCAGCATTAACGAGTCGTTATGAATAACGTTGGTTGTTAGGAAAGTTTCAATGTATATTCCATCATCGAATTACTAATTGAAGTGACGACCATCCATACTAATATTATAAATGCGAAAGTAAGGATGTTTGTTTGTTTGTTTGTAACGCTTTCACGCTTAAACCACCGAACCGATTTCAAAAATTCTTTCACCAATGGAAAGCTATAATATCAGGGAGTAACATAGGCTACATTTTATCCCGGTATTCCCACGGGAACAGGAACTACGCGGGTTTAAGTGAATGAAACCGAAGCGAAGCGAGGGCGGGTTGCTAGTATATTATACACCAAACATTGTATTTATTATATTTTATACTCACATAGTTAGTACTACTAAAGTACTCAACTTTTTCTGTAATACGATACTATTAACTTATTCTGTGTGGTGACGAAGTAAGAATACAATTCACCACCCCACCTCTTGCCCGTGAGAGTCGTAAAAGACGACTAAGGGATAGGTATAGCCCTTGCATATAACATCTATGTAAAAGAAAGAAAACTCGAAACAAAACCCTATACCAACGTGTCTAACCAGCGTAGTATAGTAGGTCAATTTCTTTCCCATAGTGGATGAGGGTCGAGCCTAGCAGTGGGCCATGTATGAGCCGAGACGAGACAATGACGACGACGAGATTAAAAAAAACCACCCAAACGATATGTTTCAAACCTGTGTCTGTCTACTCTTGAATCTCAATTCCAATCCTAAATTCAATCGCAGCTCGAATTTGAACAATGTGGTACTCTTGAAAGCGGTACTAGCGCACGATTGGAATCAAATTCGATGGGTTTTTTTTAAACTAAATGAGTTCGACTCTCGTCGATTAAGTCAAATATTTGCTAATCCCGACGTGATTTTGACGTAGTTTAAAATCGTTAAAGTTGCACAATTTCAAGAAAGCGTCTTTGTGGTGATCGAGTTCGGTAACGTTATTAATTTAAAGTAATAACGTTAAGTAATAAAGTAATAAAATACGGCACAATTGGTGAAAATAACAACGGCAAATGCGAAGAATTCATTCTCGATTTTGTTTACAGGTACCGTATATAAGTTTGGTGAGATTGGAATTGAATCGGATTTGAAATTAGAATTGATTTCAAGAGTAGGGCCACTGTTGTTTCATTAAAAATGTAAAAATGATGATGATTTTAGAACACTGCAACGATGCATTAGGATCTGATAGGAGTAGCTGCGGTTTATTTCAAGGAATTCTAGTTATAATTTATTTTCAAATTTGTGTAAAGCCACGTTATATTTTATTTTTAAATTAGTACATTATCACGTTTGTTGGGTCAGCTAGAATTATTATAATATTAATTTTAACTACTATTATAAATATGAATGTGAAATTGTTTGTTATGATTTCATGCCTAAATAACGAAATCAATTACGAAAAATCATCAATGGAAAAGCTACATTATCAGCGAATAACATAGGCTGTATTTTATTGTCGTATTGCCACGGGAACGGGCATAACATAATATAAAAACAAAATCTAAATCAAATGGAGTACTACAACAATAGTAGTAATATTAAAGCACACAACTTTTTCTGAAATACGTTACTATTAAATTATTATGAATAGCGCGGAGTAACTAATACTAAAATCATACCGGGAATAACTATTACAAAACACAGGTATACCTAGTTAGATATCAGTTGATGGCGCGCTCTCAGATTACGCAAACTGCAAGCTGGCATTGCATCGAGCCAGTTAGTAGCTCTTTAGTGGAGTACCACTGTGTTTGTTCAAGGTACCAAGCCGTGAGTGAGAGACGGTCAAGCTTTCATAGTAATGAAATAACTTTATGTTAGAAATATATTTATTTAAAACAGTTGCCTTTGGAGTATGCTTTTACATTTTTATATTCATAGGGGCGAGTAGAGATATAAGAAATATATTTTTGGTAAGTATAAGTAGAAAGAAAAGAAAGCTCGAAATGAAAGCCTATATTAAATTGTCTCACCGGCGCAATATAGAAGTCATTTGTCGTGCCACTGTGGAGGTAGCTCGAGCTCAGTAGTGGGACGTATAAATAAAGTATAAGAAAATAAATAAATACGAGAAGGAAAACTCGAAATAAAACCCTATACCAACCTGTCTAACCAGCATGGTATAGTAAGGTCAATTTCCTTGTTATTCTGGAGGAGGCTCGTGCCCAACAGTGGGACGTTTATGAGTTGAAATGATGATGATGATGAAATTAGGGCTTCCAAACCGAGATCTGATACCGAGATCTCGGTATTGCGGGATCCCGCGCCATTTTTCATTCCCGCATGATGCGAGATTACGGGTGCGGGATCCGCGGGATTTGCGGATCTAAGGAAAGCGTGCACCTCAAACCTAATAAACTCTCAAACTCAAACAGTAACCTATCCTATATAAATTTACAGTTCATAAATGTGTTTAATTTTTTGGTTGATTTTTTAATTTTCTTTGTGTATTTTTTTAAGAAGATTTGTTTTGTTTTGATTTGTTTTTTATTCAGTATTTGTTACTGTTCTTTGTGAAGAAAAATTTGATTGATCTCATACTAGTAGTAATACTTCCTTAAATAAATATGAAGTTAGTTGATAATTCATAGGGTTTTTGTGATAAATAAACGGAGTAATAAAATATAGCTGCCATAAAATATAGCTTGATCTCTGTGACAGATGTCAATTAAACCGATGAAGTAAGTTTGAACGAGCGACATACTCACAATTTTATTTTGTATCACATATATTTTTATTCTTTTCTTGCCAGTTTTATTGCAACTGAAGTGAAATATGTTATAAATATATAAATATTAATATTCATGGCTAAAATGTACCTCGTAAGTACTGCAATACCTACTAAATATTTTATAGAAATATGACGCTTACGCACGTATAAGGTTATACTAGACTGAAAATAAAAAAGAAATGGGACAGTCGATAGACGTAATTCGATAACCGATCTTTATTAAATTTATCATATAAGAAATACACCCAAAATAGTACCTAAATAAATCTTTCAACATTTTTTACATTACAACAGACAGTTACACTATAAAATACATACATTTGATTAATTAAACATTAAAAAAAACTTTTTGTATCAGAGTAAACAATAATACTATGTACGCATTGTTGTCAATAAAATAAACATTTTCATTCATAAAACAGTCGCAATTGATGAATTGATCTAACGACTATCCCTATTATGGCAAAAAATGCTAAATGTTCTAGCAGAAACGCCCCCCAGTGATGATAACAATAGTGATGTTGACCTTGATTGTACTTCTTTCGAATAATTAAAAAAGTCAAAAACAGTTTTTGTTTCATTTAAATTCAAAAAGATTTTCATTGATTGTATTTCAATTATAATAGAATATCACAATTATAAAAATAGAGAGTTTTATCGATAAAAAACTACGGACTTCATCGGAAGCGTGACAGCACTAGTGACAACTGTCACAGAGATCAAGCTATATTTTATGGACTATAGCATGGGCGTACCCAGGTAGGGGTAGGCGGGGGGGGGGGGGGGCAGGGGTTCAGCTGCCCCCCCCCCCCAGAAGATAAAATAAACGTCAATTTTCCTGGCAAGTGGGAATTAAAAACGTGTTACCTACTCTGCGCAAAATGAAGTGTTGGAAACAAAACATCTTTTCAGTTAGATATCTTGATTTAATATTTTTTATCTATAATTAAATATTCTACAACATTCGATATAGTATACTGTTAGCGACGCAATATAATTTAAATCTCCCGCGAAACCGTCACATCTCGTAGTTTCCGCTCGCGACGTGATAATCAGAGCCATCTAGGATTAAAGCCGAATATAATTTGGAGAAAACAACATCTAGCGCTAGAGCGCTATCTAGTTACGGACGACACTCGACAGTACTTTTTCCAGTAAAGAGAAATAGCATCAATTTATTTTATAATATACGGTCAATAGCGACATCTTGTATTGAATAGCAATACCACGAAGAACGTTCTAGCATGGACTATTCTGGAAAGGAAAGACAGTGATAGCAAGTATGAGACAAGGATGGAAACAGAGTCTAGTATTTTCTACGTATTTCGGGAGCGAGAATATTTGAATATATAAGCGGGATCGTGAGGCAGAGCAACCACCGGGTTGAGAGCCTTCCGCTCGCCCATTGCCCGCGTTAAGCTGTCAAGGTCATCTGCGACCAACAGCTAAATACACACAAAAAAAAAAAAAAAAAAAAAAAAGGCAGAGCAAGGCAATTCAGTTCGAAATTTCGAATACAATTCAATTCAGTTCGGAGTTTAATACGAGCGAATATTTCATGCGCCATAATAGTGTCTTATAGTTTAGTTGCGGCGACACGAGATTTACGTTTACTACGCAACAACTGAAAAAATATTTAACACCTATTTCATGATTTTCAATGAAGAACCTTCGTACTGAATTTCATTGGAATAACTTCAAAAACGGCAAAGTTTCATAATAAATAATTTTGTACTCCTGTTTGAGCCCCTAAAGAGATGAATTTTCCAAAATCCTTTCTTAGTACTCCCCTACATTATAAAGGGAACCTCTGTGCAAAATTTCAAGTTTCTAACTCTTATAGTTTAAGCCCTGCATTGATATGTTAGTCAGCTTCTCCGTTTATATATATATATATATATATATAGATAAGCACCTAGCTTATAAAAAATCTGATTTGCCCTCCCCTGGCCCAGAACCTGGGTACGCCCATGGACTATAGTTAATTAATTCATTCTTTTTTGTTCCAATTAAACGGTGTAATTAGATTGATCTCATATTAATAGTAATATGTACGTAAATAAATGTGGAGCTGATTAATTCATTGGCTTATTTGCCTTAAATAAATGTGAATATTTTCGATATGCGGGATCCCGCAAATACCGAGATCCCGCGGGATTGAGAATTCGTAGTCCCGTAAATACCAAGATTGAATTCAGGCTGCGGGATTGGAAGCCCTAGATGAAATAAATAAATAATGACGATAGCAGATGTGCCTACTCCGGTACCCAAAATGGTAGTCACTGGGCACGCCGCTTAAATGCCCACGTTGCCTAGGGGTTCACTCCAAAGGTATAAAGTCGTAGCTGAGCTAGTTATAGAGACTCATTGCTTCCCTGTTATTTCCTCGAAGGGATGGGCGAGCGGTTTTATTAATATAAGTTTCCGATGAGAGATAATTGACCTCATCACCACATTTGCTAGACGGGTTGTTATTAGTTTAGCAAAGAGAGGGCTACTGTTCGTAACCTTGATGATCCCTCACTCGAATTTACAACACCCATGGGAAAGCAAAGAGGGTTTTGACAGATGGTATTCTTATAAACTGTCACTCGGGTCCGAATTCCTTTAGTATATCCTTATTATCCCTTATAATTACTAAAACAATCCTTTGAATGATAAGTATATATAATTCGTTACACGTAAATCTTGCTAAATATATACCCATACATACATATGTATAGTAAGCAACTTAACTTGTCCTTTCCTTTATTCTAATAATATACTAAACACTACACCTTTTACTAATGATGAGGTATTATAATATAATCATCATCTACATACATGTTCAAGTTCCGTTTTTATAGAAGTTTTTCTCTAATAAATCAGTCATGACTGTTGCCATGACCGTAATGACTGTTGCCATAGCACATGTTCCGATTTGCCATCTTTCGACGCTAATGAGCGATAATATACTATTTTTAATATTAACGCTAATCAGATTCTCTTTATCGCATTCCAGTATGAAATTGAGAATTCTTACAAAATCAGTATACTAGTTGTAAATAAAACTACTTTTACGGATTATATCGCGTTTGTATTTGATTTATGATTGCCCGACGTTTCGAACACTTTGCAGCATTCATGGTCACGGGCGGACTAAGGTGTCTCACGTCCAACAAGTAATCGTTATTACAGACATTTATAATTATCTACCCGATACAGAAATTAGTTATAAATTTATTAAATTGTGACCCACATTTTAGTACAAATTTATTGCCAGTGTAAGAAGAAAATTATTTTATATGAAAAAATTATATTGTTTATGGTTAGTATTTATTAATTATTAAATTTGTAGCAATTATTGTTACAATTTGTTGATTTAAAACTAACAAAACTAATATACTACCACAGGATCGGAACGCGGCCACACTGAGAAAGATCCGGCAAGAAAACTCAGGGGACATGATGTTAAATTAATATTGATTTTTAATTTTAGATGCAGCTTACTTTGTCTTACTAAAAGATTTTTGATTTATAAAATTATCTTTAACTATTATTATTGTGGGTCAAATCTATACAATAAGTGCGCACAGTATCATGCAGGCAATCATAAATCGCGTCGGGCAATCATAAATCAAATACAAACGCGTTATAATCCGTAAAAGTAGTTTTATTTACAATGTGTAGTGCTCGCGTAAACATCAGATATCATCAGTATACTAGTTCAATACATTCAAATCGTTTTTACTGCTTTTCTACTAATATAAAATAAATCAAAAGGCAAATATATTTGTCGGTGACAGTTAATGCGTTTCAACAAAATTCCGCGTGAGAATTGAGAGTAGGTAAGCCCCACGGATTTCCTTATCGCGTATTGGCGAAAATTTATAGAGTGTGAAAATTTTCTGTCTCGACGGATCTGTGCAAAATGACAAACGTGACCCGAATGAGAAACTAAAGCTCGTTCAGATTTTATAAGGAATGATGGGCGCCACTTTAAGGGTTTGCGCGTACTGGTGATTTTGTCATCGTAACTTTTCGTCAGTTTTATGGCAACTATGACCTTTTTATGTCATAAAAAGTGCGGTGCGGGCACTTGAACACGTGACAAAAAACATGATAAGTTTTTTTAAGACAACATCAGCATTAAGAAGTGTGCTGTGTTGTAGTGGCTACGAATACTACTAATTTTTACTTTGCTCGACTGTGTCGTAAAACACGACTAAGAGCTTTATATAGACCACGACCAGCTCCATCTAATGCCGTCTGATCAACAATTACATTCTCAAGGAGACTTGATGTTAGGCGGTAGGCCAGTCATAAAACTATCTTTAATAACTTTTGCAATTATCATCATCATTCAGCCTATTGCCGTACACTCCTTGACGTAGGCCTCCCATGATTCGCCACAGAGTGCGGTCTTGTGCCGCCTGTATCCAACGACGTCCGGCAACTTTCAGCAGCTCGTCGGTCCACCGAGTGGAGAGGTGTCCTTTGCGTCGTCCGACACGGCGTCGCTAATTGAGAAACTTTCTTCACTAGCGGTGGTCGGTTCGTCGAACGACGTGGCGTGCCCATCGCCCCTTCAGCGTGCTAATTCTTGCATTATTGTATTATAAAAGAAAAGTACATTTTGAGTAGATCTCAGGTAGTTGGAATAAGGGCAGCGTGATGATGATGATGATGCTTATGATGATTAAGAAAGAATACTAAATGCACCTATGAAGCTAATTTAATGTCCACGAAATGACTATCTTCGCGTGTTGATGACAACAAATATTATATATTATTTAACACAATTGTAGCGTCCAACCGAAACTACTTTTTACGACAAAAACCTAATTTCAGCTATAGTCTCAAAATTGTAAGGTATAATTGTGTAAATTATAAGGTCAATATTTTTGTGGGAAGAAAAATAGTCAATCATAAACAGTCGGTTTTTACTCTTTAATAATATAGACATAAAATGAAACTTACAAAACTTAAATATAAGTATAAAATCATGCCGATTTATAATAAACCCAGGTAATAAGCCACTCTGGCGGTTGCCTCGTTTCTAAAAAATTGCAAAGACAATAAATACTCTCGATAATTTATGAGGCACATTCACATAAACAGTGAAATAAAATATACCAGTTTTGAAGTGCGAAATTCGCGACGCTCAGTAACAAATGAAAGAACTGAAATCGTGAGATGAAGTAATATGACACTTAGACTCTCGCACTTCGTGCAAAGAGCATCTTCTAGCGCAGCGCGAAAACTCACGAATTCAGTTTCGGTTTTGGCTATAGATTCGACTCGATTAGCAGCCGAAACCGAAAGTAAGTCGAATCACGTTTATCAACCGCCGGTTCCGAGTTCCTTGTTGTCCGTGGCCAGCCCGACGGGATACCTCCTCGGGAACCCTCCCTCACGCGGTCAGCTTTTCTGCCAGTGACGGATTATCCCCCATCCAGCTACCCGGGGCCCCGGCTAGGGATATTATATCCCTTAGTCGTATTTAACGATACCCACGAGTGAGGTAGTGAATTGTATTCTTAATCCGTTACCACTCGGGAAAAACAGTTATATATCAATAAAGGAAAAATAATAAAAAAATATATACCAGTTGAATAATACTTTACGTGTTCACGTTTATAGGAACTAACATAATACGTGCAACTTGCACGTACACATTTAAACATCTGTCCCTAACCAAATATAAAAATTTATAGAAAATGTGGGTTGTCAGCATATGTCACAGACATACTTTACAATTTTATAACAAAATGTTACTCGTGTATGTGTATGAATGTATTCAACACTTTTAATTCGTGAAAATCTTAATATATAAAATTCAAAGTCCTGACTGACTCATCAACGCCCAGCCCAAACCCTTGGACCTAGGAAGCTGAAATTTTGCACAGATATTGTCTTTATGACGTAGGCAAGGAATAAGACGGGATTTTTCGAAATTCCCACGGGAACGGGAATAATAAGGATTTATATTTTCGCTATAAAAGTTGCCCTATCTCCGTTATTATATTTATTAGAGACTTGAAATTTGGCATATAAATATGTGATTGCAATCACTAAAAACCGTTTTTAGGATTTTTCGAAATTCCCTCGGGAACAGGAATAAAAAGGATTTATTTATATTTTGTCGCTTTAAATTTACCCTATCTCTGTAACCATATGTATTAGAAACTTAAAATTTGGCATATAAGTAGTCACCTACTTATATGCCAAATTTTAAGTAGATAGATTATACCATACAAGTAAACTGTACTTTTCAGTGCAACAATATCTTTTAAAAACTGTGCTTTTCAGCACAATTCTTTGCTTTTCAAAATATTCTCTCTTATCTTTTAAAAATTGTTTTGCTAATCTTTTCCAAAAAAATCTATTCTTTTCCAAATTGCTTTTCTAATCATTTCCAAATATTGTTTCCCATTTTTTTTTACTTTTATTAAGTTTATGATACCACTATTTTAATTGCCTTGATTCCTTAGTGCATAACTTTGCTTTTCAAAATATTCTTATCTTTTGCAAATTGTTTTGCTAATATTTAAAAAAAAAACTATTCTTTTTCAAATTGTTTTTTCTTAATCATTTTCGAATATTTTTCTATTTTTTTTTTCTTTCATTAACTTTATAATATCATATATTTAATTTTTTTTTAAAATTAATTTTCAAAGTATTCTTATTTTTCACAAAGTTCTTTGTTAATCTTTAAAAAAAAAAATTTCCAATTGCTTTTCTTTTCTAATCATTTTACAATATATTTTTTGATTTTTTTTTACTTTCATTTTGTATATAATACTATTTAATTAGCTTAAATTTGTAAGTGCATAACTTAAGTACATAGTTTTTGTTCGTTATTTGAGTAGATTTTGTTTATTATCTATCACAATGACTGTTGAAACATTGCAAATTGATGGGGCTATGATCCCTCACACCGTAGTTCCTATAATTGGAGACGGAGCCTGTCTGTTTCGGGCCATCTCCTATATATTGTATGATACACAGGTGATGGCCAGGGAGGTGCGCGAGCAAATCGTAGACTATGTGGTGGACAACTGGGAATCGTTTGCCATTATGTCACATGACAGTAACGGGGACAATTACTTCAGTGCCGCTGAATACCGCATTGACATGTCACGCCATTTTACTTATGGTAGTTTATGTGAGCTGGAAGCGGCAGGGCAACTCTTTCCATGGGTCTTTGAAGTTTACCGAAACGGTGAACTGTATATGAGTTTTGGTACTACAGGTAACCCTGTGGGACGACTACGCTTTACACATGATCTGTCACGTGGCCATTTCGATGTTTACGTCCGCAGTGAAGTGACTGCGACAATGGCCGAGACCGCCTCCCCTTCTTCACTTCTCCCCGTCGTTGCAAAGAAGATTACTACGAGAAGAAATGAAGTCCCTATTAATTCACCGCCCATATTAGAACCAGATCATGACGTATCTCAGTATCAATCTCTTATCTTTTCTACTAAATGCTCCAAGAAACGTCGTGCCAGATGCACCGACGCTACTCGGAAAAAACAAATTCAAAACGCTTCAAAAAAATATGCGCAAACAAACCCAGCAGTTCACCGTGCTGCCGTGGCCAGATACCAGAAAACTCACCCTGAGGTACACAGGGCGGCACAGTCTCTTTATGAGCAAAATAATCCTGGAAGACGAGTACAAAGGAAAGGACGCTCCTGGAAAACCAAGGCTCACTCCGGCATGGCCTATGATCTTGATATAGAGTATGAGACGGACAGTACTGTATCCTTGGGTACCATGAACAACAAGTGCCATTGGTGTAATGCTCTCAAGTGGAAGGAGGAACCACCCGGCATGTGCTGCAGTGCTGGTAAGGTGCAGCTCCCGCCTTATGAACAGCTACCTGAGCCTCTCTACAGTTTGATAATGGATATACATCCAGAACACGACCATTTCATGAACCGTATTCGTAAATATAATAGTTGTTTTCAAATGACTTCTTTCGGAGCGAAACAGATAATAAAAGACGGTTTTATGCCAACTTTTAAAGTTCAGGGCCAGGTATACCATTCGGTGGGAAGCTTGCTGCCAGCTCCTCAAAAGGAACCACAATTTTTACAAATATATTTTGTTGGCGAAGATGACAGGGAAGTACAATTGAGGTGCAGTATCTTTCCCGAAGTAAAACCCGGCTTAGTCAAGCAACTGCAGAGAATGCTACATACGTTTAATACTTATGTAAGAGACTTGAAGATCGCCCTGGACAAGGTGCCTGAAACGTCTAAACCATTTAAAGTAGTCATTAATGCTGAGAAGAAACCGCCGGAGAGTCACAGGGGTCGTTTTAATGCTCCTACGTCAAATGAGGTGGCATTAGTAATAGTTGGTCAGCAATTTGAGAAACGAGACATTATCCTTGACAGCCACGATAATTCATTGCAGCGCATTAGCGAGATTCACCGTTCGTATGACGCCCTGCAGTATCCGCTTTTGTTTTGCCGTGGCGAGGATGGGTACTCCATTTCTTTACCTCAGCGTGATCCTGAGACCAAATTAATACTTAAAAATACAATTTCAGCTGCAAGGTTCTATTCTTTTCGTATAATGATTAGACAAGGAGAAGATAATCACTTGGTGTATTTCCGTTCCCTTTTTAGTCAGTTTTTAGTGGACATGTACGCCAAAATAGAGACGGAAAGGTTGACCTATATCAGGAACAACCAGGCGCAGCTGAGGGCTGACAGTTATATACACTTGCGGGATGCCATAGGAAGGCAGGATGTTGATGTTCAGCAGCTAGGTCAGAAGGTGGTGCTCCCGTCATCTTTTACCGGGGGACCACGCTATATGCACGAGCGTACACAAGACGCTATGACATACGTGCGTCAGTACGGTCGTCCTGATCTTTTTATCACATTTACGTGTAACCCCCGATGGAAAGACATCACAGATATACTTTTACCTGCCCAAAAGTCGCACGATCGCCACGATATTATAGCTAGGGTATTCCACCTAAAGGTGAAAAAGATGATGGCTCTT
The DNA here is from genome assembly GCA_032191425.1 of Lymantria dispar. Classification (NCBI taxonomy): domain Eukaryota; kingdom Metazoa; phylum Arthropoda; class Insecta; order Lepidoptera; family Erebidae; genus Lymantria; species Lymantria dispar. Next base: position 21,823,948 of record CM063454.1, on the reverse strand, counting down.
CTTACCAAAGGCAATCTATTTGGGGGGATGCGTTGCTTTATATACTCGGTAGAATGGCAAAAACGGGGTCTTCCTCACATTCACATCTTGCTATGGCTAGAGCAGCGTATCACCCCAGATAAGATCGACAATGTTATTAGTGCAGAAATACCTGACCCTGAGCAAGACCCTCTCCTCTACGATATTGTGAAGGCCAGTATGATACATGGTCCTTGCGGAAGTTTAAATTACAACTCGCTCTGCATGAAAGATGGCAGTTGCAGTAAGAGGTACCCTCGACCGTTTCTCAAGGACACCCAGACAGGAGACGATGGATATCCGCAATATAGGAGGAGGTCTCCAGCTGACGGTGGTAACACAATAAAAATTAATGAAATAGAGTTGGACAACCGCTGGGTGGTGCCTTACAATCCTGTCCTGTCACGTACTTTCAATGCTCATATTAATGTGGAGTTTTTTAATTACTGCAATTCTGTTAAATCTATCAAATATATTTGTAAGTACGTGAACAAGGGCAGTGATCAAGCGGCCTTTACTCTAGAGAATGAGAAAGATGAGGTAAAAATCTACGAAAGCGGCCGGTACATAAGCAGTTCCGAAGCAGTTTGGAGGATCTTAAGCTTCCCCATTCATGAAAGGTTCCCCCCTGTCGTACACCTCGCTGTTCATCTTGAAAACGGTCAGCGAATATACTTCACCTCAAATAATTTGTCAGAAAAGATAAATAATCCACCACAGACAACGCTCCTAGGCTTTTTTGAAATCTGCAAAACAGACAATTTCGCTAAAACTCTGCAGTACTCCGAAGTCCCTTCTTACTATGTCTGGAACAGCAAAAAATTTTCAAGGAGGAAAAAAGGGGAAGATGTTGAGGGCTGGCCCGGAGTGAAAAAAGTGCACGCTCTGGGCAGGGTCTATACGATTCATCCAAACAACACAGAGTGCTACCACGTACGCCTTTTGCTCCATGAGGTTAGAGGACCGACATCCTTTGAGGACTTAAAGACTGTGAATGGTATCCTCCATCCAACATTTCAATCTGCGTGTAAGGCACTTGGTCTGCTGGAAGACGACAAGCATTGGGACACCACTTTAGAGGAAGCTGCATTATGCGATTCTCCTCTCAAATTGCGAGAGCTATTTACAATAATGTTAGTTTTCTGTCAACTCTCTGATCCTTTAAGCCTTTGGGAGAAATACAAAGAGAGTCTCTCAGAAGACATTAAACGGCAACTGGAAAGAGAGTTGCAAGATTGTGTATCTATTGTACACCTCACTGACGAGGTGTACAACAGATGTTTGATTTTGATTGAGGATGCAGTATTAGCTCAAGCAGGATAAAACTTGGCACAGTACGGATTACCTCAGCCAAAAAGATCTGCAGCAACTTTGGACAATAGAGAATATCTGAGGGAGACCAATTATGATCTATGCGCCCTAGGAGAGGTGGTGTCATGCAATGAGGAGTTACTGACGGATGAACAGCTTTACATTTACCAGAAGATCTTTGGCAATATTGAAAAAGGAATAGGGCAAATTTTTTTCCTGGATGCTCCTGGTGGCACTGGTAAAACATTCCTTATCAATTTGCTATTGGCAAAAGTTAGGAGTAATCGTAGCATTGCCTTAGCTGTCGCATCGTCAGGAATCGCAGCAACACTGTTGGAGGGAGGCAAGACAGCTCACGCTGCTTTCAAGCTGCCACTAAACCTTATCCATGTGGAAACTCCACTGTGCAATATCTCAAAACAGAGTAATGCGGCCCAAGTGCTGCGTGATTGTAAACTCATAGTTTGAGACGAGAGCACAATGGCGCATAATGGGGGTTTTGAAGCGCTAAACAGAACACTAAAAGATATTAGAGGGAACGATGACATGATGGGTGGAGTCACCGTGTTGTTAGCTGGAGACTTCCGTCAGACTCTGCCGGTAGTGCCGAGGGGAACTCGAGCTGACGAAGTTAAGGTTTGCATTAAGGCATCAAGTCTTTGGCCCCTAATCAAAAAGCTTCACCTTAAAAAAAATATGCGGGTGCACCTGAAGAGTGATGTTTGCGCTGGACAATTCTCCGATCTTCTTCTTAAAATAGGAAATGGAGAATATCCAGAAACTGATGGCAAGATTACAATTCCATCAGATCTTGCCTCACTTGTACCGACCGTTGATGACCTAATAGCCCGAATATATCCAGATGTTCACAACCTACACAACAAATCCATGGAGTGGCTGTGTGAACGTGCGATTCTGACACCTAAGAACGATCAGGCTTCAGTTATTAATGACACTTTGTTAAAGTCATTCGAAGGTGTAGAATACAAGTACAAGTCTGTGGACACTGTAGTGCATACGGATGATGCTATACACTATCCTGTGGAGTTCTTAAATGCACTCAACCCACCTGGTCTACCGGTTCACACACTTATCCTCAAAGTGGGTGCTCCAGTAATGCTACTCCGAAACCTCAATCCGCCTAAGTTGTGCAATGGGACCAGGTTGCGTGTGAAAGCCTTACATAAAAACTTAGTAGAGGCCATTGTAATTACTGGCTGTGCTCGAGGTGAATCGGTGTATATACCACGGATACCACTTATACCATCGGAGTACCCATTCGAGTTTAAAAGGCTGCAGTTCCCTCTTAAGGTCTGTTTCGCAATGACGATTAATAAGTCTCAGGGTCAGTCACTAAAAACAGCAGGAATTGATCTTAGGGTAGACTGCTTCTCGCACGGTCAGTTTTACGTGGCTTGCTCGAGAGTGAGCTCTCCTAGCAGTCTGGTCATCTTAGCACCTGAGGGCAGAACCGCTAATGTAGTTTATAAAGAGATACTATAAGTTTGGTATAAGCTCAAAAAATAGCCTTACCCCTTTACAATGGTTTTAGAATTTTGGTGTCTTTCAATTTGTATGTTATGGCATAACACAAAAACCACTGAATGGATTTCGATACAATTTTCACAATTTTGGTAGTTTGGGGGTCCATCTTAAAATCTAAGCCACGTATCATTTAATTTCGTTAAAAAAACAGAAGATATGGTGCATAGGGTGATTTATTCTGTAGTCTACGCGGACGAAGTCGCGGGCAAAAGCTAGTGTAAAATAAAATTGATCACTGCATTGTTTTATTTTACGCTTCTCCATGAATTAATCATTTTATAGCGTCGCGTATTGTGAAATATTAAAAAAAAAAGACTATCATTTACCAAGTATTTAATGTTGATCATCACCATTATAACTTCTGGAGCCATAATAGGAGGGAAATTTACGTACTATACCGCGCTGGTCAGACGTGCTGGTATAGGGTTTAGTTCGAGTTTTCCTTCTCTTGCATAGGTATTATATACATATTATATCTCCCAGTCGTTTTTATGACATCCACGGGTAAAATAGGCGGTGGTGAATTGTATTCTTACACAGAGAAGAAGACCACAAGGAAAATATTTAATACTTTTTTATTTTATTGCAAACGGTGGCAAACGAGCAAACAGTACACCTGGTGGAAAGTGTTGCTGCGGCTCATGGACCTTTACAAGGCCGCTGTCTACCGAGAAGAAAGTGAAGGGAGTGTGAATGTGTGCAATGAGGTTTGATGATACTAAAGGCATCACTATCACTAAAACTCTCCACACGCAAACACCATCAGAAAGTTGGGCTTCCGACTCTCTCGCTCACCGAACGAAGCGCAGTAACAACTTGCTACTATTCGGACATCGAGAGTGTGGTACTACCCCGGACCGACCGGCCCGCGGCTGTAGACAGACAACTGGTCAACGGTGTGGTCCTACCAATATCTAAAAAACATTGTAAAATATTAAAACATTGTAATTATCACTATCATAATATAATAGGGCGGCGTAGGGGCAACTGGGCGGCGTAGGCGCAACTACTGCGCCTCATGCCGCCCTAGCCGAGGCCGCGGGTGACGTGACCGGGGATTTTAGTCCGTCACCCGCCGAGAGGCCAACCGCGTGAGGAAAGACCGACGTCCTCCCGGAGGGGGGGACGTCGGAGAGAGGGTACCCCAATAGGGGGTATTCCGTCAGGCCGACCACTGATGTCAAGTAACCCTGCTCCGGTGGTCGGCCCAATGACGAAGGCGACGTGGTTTTCGGGTGGGTTGCGGGAGTTGCGTGCTTAAGCCCCTCTGTTGCCCCGGACGGAGTGGTGCGGAGGCGCGCCGACCGCAGCCCACCCACAAAAAAAAATCATAATATAATAAAATATTGTAAAAATTTTAGTAAAATATTAAAATATTGTAGTATAATATTATTCTAATGTAGTATAACATTAATTTATTGTGCTAATGTAATAAAATATGTTAAAATTATAGTAACATATTAATGGAGTGTAATAAAGAAATGCATCTTTTTCTTAGTTTTTTCTTTTATTTTCAGCCACGTTTCAGCAGTCACTGTATGTATAGCTATTAATGGAAAAATGAAATATTCAGAGCAAGGCAAATTAGAGTTAAATGTAGGAAACAGTTGTTAGTAAAAAGTGTCCGTACCATCTTCTATAAAAACGCATTTTTTGTATGAGAGCCCCCCTTAAATATTTATTTTATTTTGTTTTTAGTATTTGTTGTTATAACGGCAACAGAAATGCATAATTTATAAAAATTTGAACTGTCTAGCTATCGCGGTTCTTGAGATACAGCCTGGTGACAGACAGACGGACGGACAGACAGCAAAATCGTAATAGGGTTCCGTTTTTACCCTTTGTGTACGGAACCTTAAAAATAATGGTGTCCAACAATGGATACATTATTGGCTTAAAAATACAGGTAATAGAATATTCCAGAAGCGTATATCATCCGATAATGAACTTACGAGTCCCATTGATATTATTTTAGAAATTATTATTTTATATGGTTTACAATATGCGTATTTATTTGCCTCGACTATATATGACGTAGTGGTCTGAATATCGGTCTACCATGTTCAGTGACTCTAGGTTTGATTACTATGTAAAGCAGTTCTCTATGCGACATGTACAAATTATTGCCATAAACTTGGATGTTATTAATATTTTAATGCATATTGCATTTGATTTTAAGATAAAGAAAACTCTTAATAAATCCCTATACAATTCCGTCCAACAATCGAATCACCATGGTATAGTAGGTCAATTTTACTCCTATCCAAGAAAAGGTGGAACACGGCAGTGGGACGTATATAAGCTGAAATGAAAATGATGGATTTTTATCGAGTTACCACTTGAAGCAAGAATAGAATTCGCCAGGTCTTTTGTTTCAAGAAGTGTCTTAAAAGACGATAATTTATTTAAGCAGATAATCTCATTGCTTCTATAAAATAAAATGAAAACAATACCCAATGTGACGCTAACTGGACCATTTGGTATAGTAGATCATGTTACCTCTACCTGTTAAGTAGTGCTTCTATTTAGTGATTGAGTAAAAATGCAATTCAGCATCCTCTAACTCAACCAACAACCGTTGGGGAAGAAAGGTTCTTGAGTGGCGACCAGGAATCAGACGGCGCAGCGTAGGATGACCTCCCACTAGGTGGACTGACGATATTCTCAAAGTCGTAGTGAACCGTTGGATGCAGGTGGCGCAGGACCGTTCCGAGTGGCATTCTCGTGGGGAGGCCTATGTCCAGCAGTGGACGTCTGTAAGCTGATGGATGGATGGATCCTCTAACTCGCTCTTGGGTATCATAAGAGACGACTAAGGAATATATTATGCATATTCAAGCCTACTGAGTTTCTTGCTCAGTAGTGGTCGCGTTCCGATCCGGTGGTAATTTATTTTTTTGGATAATTTAATTTAATTTTGTAAACTTGACAATATGTATGTCGATGTTTATGCATAATAAATGATTTGAATTTAAATTTAATATAATAATTATCCAAGAGAACGAAACCTTGGAATAAAATACGTTTGACAAGTGGGACAGTTTCCCCTCCTATTGTGAAGGATGGTCATGCTCAGCAATCAGACATATAGAGCTGAGAAGCTGATGTTAAGAAGTGACCAATTTTAGACTATATATGGACTAAATATAAAAATAAGAATTATATATTTGTAAAGAAATATGTTTATTAGCTTCCGTGTGGTGACGGAATAAGAATACAATTCACCACTATATTGCTTGTAGATGTCGTTAAAGACGACTAAAGGATATAATATGCACATAAGATCTATGCAAGAGAAGGCTAACTCGAAACAAAATCCTGATATAGGGTTTTGTTTCGAGCCTGTCTAAGTATCATGGTATAGTAAAATCAAATTCTCTCATGTTATGGAGGAAGCTGAAGCCCAGTAGTGGGACAGGACGTATATGAGCCGAAATAATGTTGAAAAGATGAAAGGAATAATAAAATAATCCTTTACAAATATATAAAATTTAGTGGGAGGTGTGGTCTTCTTTATTAAAACAAAGAACTTTGTTTCCTAATTTTTTATTTAAATACTTTTTTACTCAGTGATGCAAATGTAATTGGTAAAGAGAACTGTCTCCAACGATTTCGAATATATACGAGTAACAGAATCGTTCGACCGTCGACGGCGAAGATTTGTGCGGACATCGTGAGAGCATTCCGGGTCGAATAGCTATCCTGATGAAGAATGCTTTATAGAATACGAGCGGGTAGCTGGTTCTACCGGTCCAAAGTAACTTGCATAATTTTAGAATTTCATTCATGTCTTACATTTATGTAATATCTTTGATAAAGAAATATGTTTAGTGTAAATATAATTCGCCTTCTTAGAACAAGTCATTTTTGTAGTTTTGAAGAATCTTCAATATCCGCTGAGAGTAATATTGCGTATTTTTTAAGAGGACAACTACAGAATAATTTAATATTAATTATGCGGGCAAATTTTATCATTTAAAATAACGATAAATATCATCATCATCATCACTCCGCCTAACGCCATCCACTGCTGGACGTATGCCACCCTCATGTTTCGTCACAAATTGCGGTCCTGTGCGCTTGCATCCAATGAAGTCCAGCAACATTCACCAGGTCGTCGATCCACTACAACAACAGCAACAACAACAAATACCAATATGTCATCATTCTATTCTTTGTCATGGTTTTCGGTTTCCACCGTAGTGGAAACTCCTTCCACTCTAGTGATTACACTAGCCACTTAATATGCCATGCCACACAACAACTTAACTAATGTGTCAATGTATATGTGTCTATGACGATTTAGGTCGATTCATGTCAAATTCTACCCAAGCTTTACGTATACCTCGTGGATTACTATTACCATTTAGTATTGGGTGGTAATATCAAACGGCACATTTTTTCATACATTTATCGACAATAAACGATAGAATAAACACCTTCCCAATGGGGAGTAATGATCGGGGATTGGTATCTGAAAGGGTAACCCGCCGGACGGAACAATCCGATTGGTGATTTCAGTAGTTTTTTTTATTGCTGTTGACGGCATACGACCAAACAGAACACCTGGTGGTAAGTGACACTGCTTACGAACCTTTGCTAGACCGCTGCCTACCGTGAAACAAGTGAAGGCAGTGTGAATGCGTGTAATGAGGTTCGGTGATACTAAAGGCATTGCTAAAACTCACCATACGCAAACATCCTCCCAAATTTGGCCTTCAGCCTCTCTCGCTCACCGAACGAAGTCAGTAACAAATTGCTACTACTCATACGTCGTTTTTGTGAGAGTGTGGTGCTACTCCGGACGGACTGGTCTGCGGCTGTAGACAGAAGACTAGTGTTGCCCAAAAAAGTCTTGGTCTTGCGGTCTTGGTCTTGGTCTTGCGAGAAATGCGAGACCGAGACCAAGACCGCTTAATTTTTGCAAGACCAAGACCAAGACTGGCCCTGCAAGACTTGAGCAAGACCAAGACTGAGCCTGCAAGAGTCTCGCGGTCTTGCATTTAATTCAAATCACCATTTCAGCTTATATACGGCGGAGCTCGTGTCTTCTACATAATAGGAGGGAAATCGGCCGTGGCCGGAGGGGAATCGCCACGGTGATCGGTCGTGTTGTTACAGGGTTTCATGTCAAGTTTTCCTTCTCTTGCACTGATGTTATATATTATAGCCCTTAGTTGTGGGTTCGCACTCGCGGGTAAAATAGGGGGTGATGAATTGTATTCTTACTCCGTCACTACACGGAAAGTCAAATCAGTCTTAAGATAACCATCTATTGACCAATCGATTCCCAATGTTGGTGTTGGCCTTTCAGAATTACTCTTCGGAAAGGCTTAGGGACAAAAATACCGTAATCACGAGAGTGCTCTTGCCCATTATACATATTTATATATCCGTTTATTCATTAGCTCAACGACGTTCACTGTTGGACATAGAAATATGCCTACAATTAATCTACATAAATGTCCGTGTAGGGACAGAGTACGAATACAATTCATCACTCTCTTACCCGAGGATGTCGTATCAAATCGGACCGAGGCAATGGTGTTAGGAAGCCATTTTTTTTTTTATGGGTGGGCTATGTGAGCACACGCGCGGTCCGTTCCGTCCGGGGCGATGAAAGGACGGCGCGCGGGCCCATAACCCACCCGTACCCACGTCGCCTCGTTGTTGGGCCGATCACGGTGACCACGGTGAGCAGGGTGACTTGTCGTCAGTGGTCAAATAACTCCGTCGCTTGCCAATCAAATTGAAAAAATCTTTTTTGTTGGAAAGGGGGAATATTAAATGACATAAAATTTATTGTACCAACTGCCCCGTGTGGTGACGTCTTAAGAAAACAGGGTCAAAATTCCTTCCTCTGTCATAGGAGTAGTAATTCTGTCTAATAGGAGAGTAATTTTCCCCAGTGGTAAAGGTTATATTCAATAGTGGACTATAGGCTAGCAGATGGATAGATGGGATAGGATGATATTTTATTAATTTAGTTGGATTTTTCATTGCCATGATAAATGACTGTTACGTTATTCCAACTGCAAGACTTGCAAGACTTTGCGAGACTCTTGCTGCAATACCAAGACCAAGACGAGACCAGGTGTGCTGTTGCAAGACCAAGACTGGTCCAAGTCTCGTCTTGGTCTTGCATTTGGGCAACACTACAGAAGACTGTCGGCACTGCGGTCCTAGCACCATGTTACAACGGAAATTGCTTCTGCTTCTTCTCCCGGAGATCCATCAACCGTTTACTTACCCGCGAAAGTCGTGAAGACTTTCGCGAGTAAGTAAGGCGTGGTAACATATTGTATTTTTATCGCATAAAAACACGGGTAGTAGGTACTATTACTAGATTTATAAAAATAAAACTATCTTTGTGGATTTCATCACGATTTCTTTTTATTTTTACAATCACCACCATCAATTTGTTTATATATCTTGAATATTTTTTTTACACCTAGACCTATATAAAAATCAGCAAATATTTTTTTAAAAATTATTAAAAGGATTTTCTTTGTTTTTGGGGGTGGGCTACGGCCAGCGCACCCACTGTCCGGCTCCGTCCGGGGCGACAGAGGAGCAGCACGCGGCCCCGTAACCCATCTGATAGAACGTCGAATTTGTCGTTGGGTCTTTACCCTGTCACATCGATGTCCCCTTCCCGGGACGTCGGTCGCCGTCGCAAGGTAAAATTATTAAAAGGATGAAGAAGTTTGAGCAAGCAATCTGTTTTTCAATTCGTCTTATGGGTGCGGTGTTTATGTCAACATCTATTGGGTATATAAATAAATAATCAGCGCTCAATTCTTCCCCATGATTTGCTTTCTTTACTCTACAGTTAGTTTTGTATTGCGATCTTAGAAGAAAAATAAATACTACTTCCAAACATGCCATACGTTTCAGTGTGTTTGTGTCTGCACCGATAATTATAATTCTTCTTCGTTTTCTTAACTATGTACGTCCTAGGTCACTAGCTTACGTCATAAAGGTAGGTTAGGTATAGATCACAAATTAGTTTGATATTGGGCTTTGAATGAGCTAACTGCATAAGTCGCTTTAGCTCAAGGGAAAGAAGTAGTGGTGATAGATTCACAGTTCGTCATTATACGAGAAAATTAAGAGTCAATGTAGACAAAGAAAAATTAATGGAGTGATTATTATGTGATTTATATTACACTTAAAAAGATGGTGAACGTATAAATAATTCAAATAAGTAATGCAATAATAAAAAAATATTTATTACAAGCCCTTGTCGACCACCGCCATAATATCTACTGACCTTCCTACCCTAATACTGATTCGCTGAAAATATTTATCCTGACAGCTGGAGTACCGTGAGACCCATTTCTTTTGGCACAAGGCTACCCTTGTTATTGCCTGAGGCAGCCATTTTTTATTTATATTCACGGGATATATTATGGTACATTGCTAAAATCAACATGTGAAAATATTTTTGAGAGGATTATGCGAAAGTTATTTATCTTGTACCAGGCAGTTGGAGCTTCACCAGAATTGGTAATATTAAGTTTAATAAATAAATTAATTAGATCATTACTTTATGGTAAGGCTTTCGGAAAATTTTCGGGAAATTCGCCCATAATTCATTTTATTTAATTTCTCTGCTACATAATTTTCTTTTAAGTTTATTTATGTATAATTGTAAATTGAGCAAGCTGTATTTCACTAATAACTAATATATAAACACATGACGACATTGGATGGTGACGATTAATGGTGACAATGGTGACATTGTCACCATTATTATGATAGAATAGAATAGAATAGAATAGAATAGAATAGAATAGAATAGAATAGAATAGAATAGAATAGAATAGAATAGAATAGAATAGAATAGAATAGAATAGAATAGAATAGAATAGAATAGAATAGAATAGAATAGAATAGAATAGAATAGAATAGAATAGAATAGAATAGAATAGAATAGAATAGAATAGAATAGAATAGAATAGAATAGAATAGAATAGAATAGAATAGAATAGAATAGAATAGAATAGAATAGAATAGAATAGAATAGAATAGAATAGCATTTATTGACACCTAATAACTAATAATTAAAATACATGTTTTTAATTTATTTTGACAATAGGGGAATGCTCAGCATTGTGCTGCATAGAAATTATGCAGGGCTGGTTTTCAGAAAACCCCTTTCCTCAAATATATAATAAAGAAAAATAACAAAAAAAAGAGAAAAGAAAAAAAAAGAAAAAGGAATTAAATAACTTACAATAAGAATGATAACAATATAAATAACATTAATGAATTGAATTATGAAGGATGTGCTTTTGTATGATGAGTTTGCTTTTTCATTTTTGTGTGTATGAGTGTTGAGTGTTTGTTTGCGTGTGTGAATGTGTGTGCGTATGCGTGTATGTGAGCAGCGATTGATGTATGTATTTATTACAAATTTGTAGCTTATGTCATGTAATTATTCATCAGTTCGTTATACAAATGTCGCATCAAATATGGTTTTATTTCGGTATTTTTTTTTTTTTTTTTTTGTGGGTGATCGCGGTCGGCGCGCCTCCGCACCACTCCGTCCGGGGCGACAGAGGGGCTTAAGCACGCAACTCCCGCGAACCACCCAAAAACCACGTCGCCTTCGTCGTTGGGCCGACCACTGGAGCAGCGTTAACTTGTCGTCAGTGGTCGGCCCGACGGAATACCCCCTATTGGGGTACCCTCCCATCGACCGACGTCCCCCGCTCGGGGAGGACGTCGGTCTTTCCTCACGCGGTCGGCCTCTCGGCGGGTGACGGACTAATCCCCGGTCACGTCACCCGCGGCCTCGGTTAGGGCGGCATGAGGCGCAGATAGTTGCGCCTGCGCCACTCCAGTCGCCGGCGGCGGATCTCTTCATCGAGGCTGCGCTCCTCACGCAGGCGATCCGCCGCCTCCTTCCGCGAGATCACTGTCTCGCAGAAGGCTGCGACCGCGTCCCAATTCTCGACGCTGTCGACCATCGCCCTAGCGATAGCCGGCAGCGTCAGGTCCGTACCGATGATTGCGACGAGTTCACAGCGCTGCACTGCCCAAGCCCCGCAGGCCTCGAGCGTATGGCGCGCCGTGTCCTCGTCGCAATCGCAGTGGTGGCAGGACGGTGTACTCTTCCTCCTAACGACCTTGTGCAGGTATTTGGCGAAGCACCCATGCCCCGTCAAAACCTGCACCAGTCGGAAGGAGAGCACCCCGTGCCGCCTCTCCAACCACTGCATCAGCACCGGCCGGAAGGCCTCCACGGTTCGCACCCCGAACCGAGGCCTCTCCAGCCGGACTGCCCAACGGGCAATGACGTCTCGGCGGGCGTCGACGCGCCAGGTGGTGAGATCCCTTAACGAGACCACACCGCCCTCCGCTCGCACCCCCGTCACCCGCCGATATAGCCCGGCGAGCATCTCCGCCTCCAGGTCCCACGGGGGAGTCTCGGCCAATAGGCACGCTGCCTCCGTCGCCACCGTGCGGTATCCGCGGATGGCCCTGACCGCCGTGACCCTCTGTGGTCGCCACAGAAGGGCCCTAAGTCGGGCGGTCATGGACCCCGCCCACACCGGTGCGCCGTACAGGGCCATCGACCGGATGACCCCCGCGTACAGCCGTCGTTTATTTCGGTATAATAGTAGCAGTTTAATTTTCTTTTTAAATCTGTTAAAACTTGTACTTTGTCTCAAAGGAGGAGGAATGTTATTCCATATTTTTGATGCACTATATTTGAAACAGCCTTTGAAACCACTAGTCTTGTGCATTGGTATTTGAAGAGTATAAGATGAATTAGAGCGTATAGTTCTTGAGTGAATATCTCTAAGCCATGTAAGTTTTTCAAATAAGTATTCAGGGTTTTTATTCCATAATACTTTTTGGGTCGTACATGCGAGCTGGAGCTCTCTTCTTGATTTCATGTTTAAAATTTTATGTTTGATCATATATACATTTACGTTACATGTTCCCTTTTAGGTATATTAAAACAGAATCTCATGTATGCATTTTGTACTCTTTGTATGCAATTTTCAGTTTTAGTATATAATCGGGGACCATAAACAGTGCTACAATAATCAAAAGAAGATAGAATAAGGAGGTCACATAATAAATTACGAGTTTCTTTTGACAAATGTTTCCTAATACCATATAGTATTATCAATTTAAAAAAAGCAGTTCTGATCTTTTCACTGATGTTTTTCAAATCTCTTTTCACCATCGAATATAAGACCCAAATTTCTAGCTTCAGTCACAATAGGTATAGAGATATTATTTATTAGTAACTTTGGGTTTTGACATTCTACTTTTGTAATTTGTGATTTAGTTCCTAATATTAACATTTTAGATTTTGTAGGATTTAGTGTTAATGAATTACAATTAGCCCATTTATAAATATCATTTAGGTCTTCGTTAATCATACGCACAGCTTCTAATGTATTGTCGGCTTTAAAGGAGTAATATATTTGGGTATCATCAGCATATAAATGATATTTACATTTCTTTATATGACTAGGGAGATCAGCTGTAAAAATTGAAAATTAAATTGGACTTAATATTGATCCTTGTGGTACTCCGCGATTTAAAGTACCAATATCAGAGAGTGATGATTGTTTGACATTCAGTTCGACCAGAGATTTTAACCGTAAACAAAGTGTTTAAGCGTTGCTACGCAACACACTTACACGAACGCGCGTGTGTGTGTGTGTGTGTGGGTGTGTGTGGCGATAGCGTTGAAGTGTGCGTAATGCCTTTTTTAATGAATTTAATGTATTTCTAATCCATTATTATATAAAATTTTAGTTTTCTGCACTTCTTCTGAATATATTCTTCAACCTTACCAAATTTCATATTTGTCCATCTGCGTGATTTTCGTAGAAAGGGGTACAAAGTTTTTGCTTCACGTATTAATATATAGAAAATTCGTTTTTTTTTGTCGTGTGGTGGTGGAGTGAGAACACAATTCACTCCCCTATTTTGCTCGTGGATGTCGTAAAAGACGACTAATGATATAATATGTATATAACATCTATGCCAGAAAAGGAAAATTGAAAATTAAACGTTGTATCTACCAACTCACGTATTTATATATAGATACGTGAAACAAAAACTTTGTACCCCTTTTTACGAAAATTACGTAGATGGACAAGTATGAAATTTGACACAGTTGAAGTTTGTAATGAGGAGAAGTGCATAAAACTGAAATTTCATATTATTATGGATTAGAAATTCATTAAAAAAGTATTACGCACACTACAACGTATTCGCTACACACACACACACGCACACATGCGCACGCTTATACACTTTTGTTTACGGTTAAAATCTCTGGTCAAACCTAATGTCAAATAATCATAATTATGATGACAGTGTCTAATAGGCACTTGTACTTAGTACTTTATATATTAGTTATTAGTGAAATACAGCTTGCTTAATTTACAATTATACATAAATAAAATTAAAAGAAAATTGTGCAGCAGAAAAATTAATTATGGCCGAATTTCGACCACTCAGCGACCACTAGTTATTGGAAATACATCATTATATTTTGGGCTAATTTACAAAATATGTTTATATGTGTTTTATTTTGATATATATTGCTGTATATTTGATAGATATTTTCACAAGTTTTTGCATATATAATATTAGTAGGATTAATGATTTAATTTTCTGTTATTTACACTACTACTTTAGTAATAACATTTGTATTGATCGAAGGTATTCCTATGTATAACTTTAAATGCGGATATTCATATTCAATGGCTGCATGTAAATAAAAATATATGAATGCGATATCACTTGTATATTTTACAAACTGAACTATTTGAATTCACTGCAGGCGCAATCCAGTTCTGAGATAAACATAAAAATATGCATGCACTGTTTGACTCAAATTCAACATAGCTAAGTAATTTACATTCAAGCAAATTACAATTCTGTTATCTAAAGTATACAGTGCAATTTTAAATGCAGATATTTTTGTAACGGCTTTTTGAAAATCCTTTGCAGAGCTGTTGTAAAACCGAAGCTTTAAAAGCAGCGGTGTGAATGCAATGTTCGCGGCGTGTTACTAAGACTTACGCAACTACGAACTTGTGAATGTGCATGGCTTATTTTATATTCAAATTATCTATTGGTGTAAAAGAAAATTCTAGATTATAGTTTAGTTCTATCGGTGGTTCAGTGCGTGTACGATAGATGTAGGCTTTTTATTGAAATTGAAAACAAACTTCGTATCTCTTTTATTTGTATTAACTAGCTATGATCCCGGCTTCGCTCGGGAGTTGATATGAGATTACGTGGTAGTTGAAATAAAAAAATAAACTATGACGTAAAAAGCAAAAAAATGATTGAAAACATTTTCTCATTATTTACACTACTTGTTTATAAACAACATTTTTCATTTTATTGTCCGGAGTATATATAATATATATATATATATATATATATATATATAAATTTTTCGAATTTCCAACTCTTGAGCAAGCTACATATAGCTGACCGTGAGAGAATCAGGATTCTTTGAGGTTGATGCCACAACATTTTAAAGTTTGGCCTTGCGCTTTGTTAATTATAAAACTAAAGACTAATTTAATTGGAAATTACGATCTTTTAAATTCAAATGGCAATTCAGAAGAGATCAGTGGTATTCTAGGTATAAATACTGTGTGTCCTTTGTTCTTTCCAGAAATAAGTTCAGATTCAATAATATTATTCGATAGCGGTTTTACGATCATCCTCCTTCCATTACATAGTTTTGGGAAGTTGAGATTTCTGAGTAGTATGATTGGAGATCCAATTTTCAGACGAAGGCAGTGTAATGGTATTCCTGGTACTTGTAAAGAGTTTGGAAATTCAGTAGGGAAGTTGACACTTTCTTCAATGGATACCATCGTGTCGATCGACTTATATATTTTCTCTTCACCAGGTATTTTCTTTACAATATTAAAATTGATATCGTCAACAATATTATTATATTTATTTTTAGTGGCTAAAATTGCTCTTTGAAATAACCATTCTACGTTGGTATAGTTCTGAATAATATTTGGATAAATTTCGTCGATTAGTTCGTTTTCAGTAGTGGCTATGTTACAGAAATCACTATTGAGTTCAATGAGGCCGATCATTTAGTCAGTAGGATATGTACCTTCGCCTATTTGTAAAAGTATTTTAGCAAAATGTGCTGTTGTTTCATCTTTTGATAATTCAACTTTCATGTTTTTTGTTAATTGCAGTATTTGTACTTGTGGCCAGAGATATGACTTTTTTAAGCATGCATTGACCTCGTCTGCTGGTGTTGACTTGGGAATAACTGGAAGAGTTTGTTGAAAATCTCCTGAGAGTATGAATAGAGCTCCTCCCATTATTTCAGAGTTTTTTCGCAATTCTTGTAATGTTCTGTCCATGGCTTCTAATGATTTTTTATGGGCCATGGTGCATTCATCCCAGAAGATAATTTTAGCTTGTTTTAGACATTGACCCCGTCCAGATTTGCCTGAGATTTTACATACCGGGAATTGTTGTTCGACTATATTCAACGGTAGTTGTAAGGCAGAATGGGCAGTTCGCCCTCCTTCCATAAGTGTGGTTGCAATGCCGGATGATGCTAGTGCCACTGCGATGTGTTTTAGCACGTATTTCCGCCAGTATTAGACTTATTAGAAACGTTTTACCGGTGCCTCCTGGTGCGTCCAAGTAAATAATTCCACCAGTGTTGTTATTTATCCAGTTCATTATAACGTTGTAAACTTTTTTTTTATTGTCATTGAGGAGTAGTTTGTTGTGAGCAATGTATTCAAACTGTATGTCGTGTGTATCGTCATTGAATTCTATAGTCAGTTCTGGATTAGTTTGTCGGATTTGGTACAATATATCATCACTCATACTCCTTTTGAAAGAGTCCCATAGCTGTTTTGGGTTTGATGGGTTACATGTTGTTAGAATTATGGTGAATAACTCTCGAATTTGTTCACCTGAAGCTGTGAGTGTGGCTTCTTGTAGTGTTAATTCCCAGTGGTTATCGTCTTCCAATAATCCTAAGCGTTGACATGCTTCTCTGTACGTCTGGCATAGGTAGCCGTCAATGGTCCTGAGATCTGTGAAACTTGTTGGTCCCCGTATTTCGTGTAACAACATCCGGAGATAGAAACGTTCGGCATTGTTTGAATGTACAGTGTATACTCGACCTATTGCGTTAGTTTTCATGATTTCTGGATGACCCTCCTATGGCATTCTTTGTTTTCGTCGTTGAAAATTTTTCTTGTTTTGTCCCACGTATAATAAATAGGGACGTCGACATACAGTAATGTCTTTGCGAATGGATCCGTTTGGCACAGTTGGAAAAAAGCTGTTAATGTTGTGTTCTGAAGTGATTCGCTTGCAATTTTTCTAGCCGAGTCTTTTGTGAAGTAAACTCTCTGTCCATTCTCCAAATGTACTGCTAGATGTTGCACAGCTGGTTTGCGTTCGTGTATGGGAAAACTAAAAATCCTCCACGCTGCCACGTTACTGTTGATGTATCTTCCCATTTGGTACATGAGGATCTCATCATTTCTGTTATTTTGTTCGCTATTTTGGACTATTTGAAATACTGCCATCTCACTACCTTTGTTTACGTACTTACGAGTACATATATATTTAATAGATTTTACTGAATCGCAGTATTCAACGTTTATGTGTGCTTGGAACATTTTGGAAAGTAGTGAGTTATATGGTACTACCCATTGATTATCTATTTCCAGTTCGTCTCTGCTTTGTATTCGTATTTTTGCTGTGAAGCCACCTTTTTTCGGTGATCGTCTTCTATATTTGGGATAGCCGTCATCTTCAGTTTTTATATCGTTCAAGTATGGTTATGGTTGTAGTTTCATCATCATTGTCCGGAGTTCTGCAGAGTAGACATCTGCGTTTATTGTTTGACCAGATCTGAGGAAGCTGTAGTGAATTACACCATGAAGTGACCACCAAACAGTTACCATCACCTTTCTATGGGTTTTTTTTTTTTTTCTTGGGTGGGCTATGGTAAGCGCCCGCGCGGTCCCGTCCGTCCGGGGCGATGGAAGGACGGCGCGCGGGCCCATAACCCACCCGTACCCACGTCACCTTATTGTTTGTTGGGCCGACCACCGGAGCAGATATGACTTGTCATCAGTGGTCGGCCCGACGGAATACCCTTTCGGGTAACCTCACGTCTCGACGTACTGGGACGTCGGTCGCCATCGCGCGGTCAGCCTCTCTGCGGGTGACGGACAATTCCCCGGTCCGATCACCCGCGGCCTCGGCTAGGGATCTTTCTATGGGTAAGCTTCGCTTTAGGGCATTGATGTGGCGTTTGACCTGGGGTCAGCCATTATGTTGTTCGCTTGCGATTACCATAAAGAATCCACTTTTCATCACATCTCACAATCCGGTCCAAAATCCCTTCATTTCTATACCGGTTTGACAGGATTAGGCAAGCTTCAATACGCGCTGCTCTCTGCAGATCAGTCAAATCATGTGGCACCCATTTTATTTATTTATTTATTTTAAGCCGCTTTATTTTACCGATTTGGTGCAAATGGGTTAATTTTGTGGGTATGCTATCATCAAATCATGCCGCTAATTCCTGGGTAGTTTGACTTGGATCGACTCCCACCATCACCTTCAATTCATCGTTAGGTATTTACCTTAGTGGCTGGACTTCCTCGTGGTTCATTCTTCAAATCCCAGTTTCCACTATGAAAGCGGTTAAACTAAAAGCCCACGGTGCCCTCGTTAGCCGTATCCTCTCCAAACACAGCATTGACATTACGAGGCGCTTCTGCTGCGATAGTCCCACGTCAGAACTCGTATTCGAAAATTACTCTGATTTTCGCCGTATCCATGTTCACTTCAAAAGCTGAATGTAAAAAACAATTGAACGTCAAACGATCAAATGTCATACATTGTAAGTTATAGTTTTCGTTTGAAAACAGTTTCGCTTTGATATCTGACACCATGCAGGTTTAATTTTAATTCAAAGTGGCCAGTACGTTAAAACAGCAATTTCAAATTTAAACCCCTATTATTTTTTATCATACGACTTGTATTTAACATTTCCCGCGTCACAAATTGTAAAATTAGTCCACTTCACTAACATCTGCTTTACTCATGTTTGTATAATATCACTTCAATATGCAATAATAATAACTTAACCTCAAATCAAAACAAATATTTTGAATGAAACTATCTAGTTTCAATCATTCAACTTGTAATGGTTAACCGCGCCTATGTTCGGCTTAAACATGGCTGATACGAACTGTCAAACCCGTATGAAATTTTGCACGCGCTTTATTTGAAAGTCAATATTCGCATTCGCATTCGCGAATATTGAAAATGAACATTCGTATTCGCATTCGCGAATGTGACAATTCTAACATTCGTTACATCCCTAGTAGATACTACTTACATACTTGCCCAGGCTAAACAAAAAAATATTACTGCAATCCGTCTAAAATACCTTTTGTAGGTACCTATTTATCATTTAGGATGGCTCAATAATATAGTCTTAAAATACACAGTAATTAAAAGAGAATAAAATAATTGAAGGGTTTTTCAAAATAATCTAAGATACTGCTATTAGATACTAAATGAATTAAAAATGTAAGTATTACCTGTAATAACAAAAATACTTCACTCACCTTGTTTATTTTCTTCTAGAATCGACTATATTAAATCGGTTTTTATACAAAAAATGTTGTTTATAATATCTAATAATTAACAAACACTTTGCACTAGACGTTTACACGTTCACGTAAGAGAATATTGAAATGAATGCGGTTGGAAACAAAAGAAATGGCCCAATCCACAATACAAGTGACGAGCGCTGTATCGAGGGAATCCCCTGACTAGCGTTGGTTATGCGCGAACGGGGTATTAAATTTTGGGGGAATCCCAGATCGATTGACAGTGTGCACATTGTTTTTTTTTCTAAATATCAATTTATTATGCTCGTGGTACGATATTATAGTTACCTAGATAATTTTATTAGTGGCGGTTATGCTCTCTGTCTCACCCCTAAACGGGTGACACCCGGGGCGGGCCGGACACCGCCGCAAGCTACGCCACTGTTGACGTGTATGGTTAAATACACTATACTCACCGTACTATAATATTTCACACGTACATATAAAAAAAACATGTAAAATTATTAGTAAATAGTTTAGTTTCATTTTGAGTTGTCCTTTTCACAGAAAAATTAATAAGATAGAACGGCTATGTGGGCGGGGCAAGCGTGCCACAATTCGAATGCAATCAAATGCACAATGCGATCAAACGGTCTTAATATTGACGAAATTCGTTTTACCGGTTCTTAGTTGCGCTCATATAGTGACCTTGAACGAAGCTCCGACAAAAAAGAGAAATATGCCGTCTTGCGCTGTTACAACGCGTCGAAAAAGAAGTCAGTTGCGTAGTTATAGTCTAAGAAGGCATTTATTTTCATCGTTAAGTCCATAAACTTATTAATTCAGTGATATTTCTTAATTTTATGAAAGTATTATGTCGTTTATAAAGAAAAATTATGAAATCGCAAAAAGAGCCAAACATTATACATCGTCTGCCACACATGGATATCACCTTTTATTAGTCCAGCAACCGCGCAATGTACTGCGTTCAATGCGATATCACTAAGAACCGCCTTACTAGCGTGGTAGTATACGTTTTCATTCAAAACATTGACGTCGATCCACGCGTATCGATAGTGCTGTCCAACATACTATAAGTTATCGATTTCAATAATTAGCTATGGGTTAATTTTATCATATAAATAAATATTTTTAACACTTTTAGTGATCGTTTTATATAATTATATTAACAATATTTAAATAGGTATTTAAAAATCAATTATTCTGGTATACATTACCTACTTAATTTATCTTGTATATCTATAGTACATTCTTGTATATTTTCCGCGTGGTGACGGAGTAAGAATACAATTCACCACTCCCTATCTTGCCCGTGGATGTCGTAAAATACGACTATGGTATATAATATGCGCATAACATCTGTGCAAGAGAGGGAAAACTTGAAATGAAACCCTATACCAACACGTCTGACCAGCATGGTTTAGTAGGTCAAATTGTCTCCCATTGTGGAGGAGGCCCGAGCTCAACAGTGGGTCGTATGTGGGCTGCGATGATGATGATCTATAGTACAAACTTCATAGTGCTCTTTAGTAATTAATAAAATAGAAATAACAAAATAATAGTAATAAAATATCTATGTTCGGGACCAATCACCAAAGATAATTTTATTAATATATATATATATATATATATATATATATATATATATATATATATATATATATATATATATATATATATATTAATAAAATTATCTTTGAACAAAAGATCTTACATTTAAAACTATGGATTAAGGCAACTGGTAGTTAACTAAATACCAACTAAATCTAGCACAATTTGTTCACAACATTTTGTAGAATACTAAAAATAATGGTAAAGTGATCAAATGTTATTGTATTTCATTTTTATTGGAAAACTAAATGTTTAATTAAGTAGGTATTTAATTGTCGTACAAAATAATTGTTCTATTCTTCCTTAAGATGGAATAATTTATGACAAGAATGAATTTCTTGAGACTGGTCATTCATTACTAGTTATTATCATTTTAAGTGTTGATTTCTAACTTTTCGTAAGTGTTGAATTTTTATTCCAAGAAATGTTGACATGATAATCATCATCTCGGCTTATATAAGTTCCACTGCTGCGCTTGAGCCTCCTCCGCAATTATAGGCAAATTTACCTTACTATACTATAGTAGTCAGACAGGTTAGTATAGGGTTTTATTTTGAGTTTTTCTTCTCTTGCATAGATGTTATATGCTTACTATATCTCTTAGTCGTGTCAATATATTAGGATGGGACATCCGCGGGTAAGATACGGAGTGGTGATTGGTATTCTTATTCCGTCACCACACGGACAATGTTAGTACATTTTTGTGTACAATAAACAAAAATGTACTAACAAGTAACAGTACTAGTATATCTAAAAAAATAAATAGTTTTTTAAGTTAAATAATAACACCAATAAAAATAAACCGAATTTCAATAAAAAATAATATTTTAACATATTTTAAGAATGATATCTGATGCTTACGCGAGCACTACACATCTATACTAATATTATAAAGAGGTAAAATTTGTAAGTTTGTATGTAACGAATAAACTCAAAAAGTACTGGACCGATTTTAAAAATTCTTTCACCATTGGAAAGCTATAATATCAGGGAGTAACATAGGCTATATTTTATCCCGGTATTCCCACGGGAACGGGAACTACGCGCGTAAGGCGACTGAATCCGAAGCGAAGCGAGGGCGGATTGCTAGTGGCTAAATAAATATCGAGCACGCCACCGCCGTCGCGCCCGAACCGCCCGCCATACCGCTAACATCAACAGATGGATACATATTATGGTGTATCTAGACGACATCATTAAATTTTTGGACCCCACTTGTAATCGCCCAGTGAAATGGCGTGTGGGCATCAAATTACTTGTAAATGGTAGTTAGAATTATCCGTTAACGTTTGTCCGTTGTTTATGTGGGTTTTTAATCGGCGGATGTGGGTGACTGATTTCCGTAATGGTTGTAAGATGACAGGGCGAATCGTTCGACGGTCGTGGGTTCGTGACAATCTTTGATCCTGTGAGCCGGCGGCGTCTCGCTGACGCCTGCGCTCGATAAGATAAAAATTCCCCCCTCGGTCTGCCGCCGGCCGGTCGGAAAGCGGCTCATGTAAGAACATTCACTAATAACAGAGGCCTGCTTCGGATTGAGTTTGATTCGCAACACGCGACTCGGCACGCAGCTTTTATTGTCGGCGAATAGTTTGGACGCTTTCAAACTACACTCGACATAGAGAATTTCCTGCTTGTTGTAAATAAAACTACTTATACGGATTATATCGCGTTTGTATTTGACTTAGGATTGCCCGATGTTTCGAATACTTTACAGCATTCCTGGTCACGGGCGGTCTAAGATGTCTGACGTCCAAACAAGTCAACGTTATTACAGACGTCCATGGCCCCGTCGCAGAGACCGTCTGAAACCATCCACAGTTGAGCGCCTCCCTGCAGTACTACCTTATGTGAAAGGAGTCACTGACAAGATTGGCTTCATCCTGAAACGGGCTTCCATAAAAACATATTTTAAACCACTCAAGAGGATTAGTCAATTTTTGCAACCTGTCAAGTGCCAGATCCCTCTACAAGATGCAGGAGTTTATAAACTTGACTGTGGTTTTTTTTTAATACATTTTAATTGTATCTTGTTTACTGGTGTGTACCATATATGGGAACAATATAATATACAAATCGCTACTCGCTTACGTAATTAATTATAGCACTTAAATTTTCTGTCACCTATACAGAGTGTAGGTGTGTGTGTGAGGAGTATTTTATTTGCATGATTTTACTGTTAAATTACTGACTTGCATTACAAATAACGTCAACACATCACACAAGTGCTTAATTTAAAGACATTAATATTTTTGTTTCGATAAAACAGGCTAAATAAATATCGTGTAGTATATCGACCATGGCAAACACTAGCGTACATGTGCTTTTTTATATGTGGGTATACGTTGCCTACAGAACTTAGTTATAGTTTGTGTACCAACTGCAGCTTCGAGATTGATGTGTGTGTGTTATGTTAGTGTGTAAAATTGTTGTAAGCATAGACCTTGCATATGTGTTAACATTAGCGGGAGGGGGCAATTATGCCACACTGGTTTTCGAACAAAATCAGCCGAATGGCCTTTCTAAAGTATTAATATTTCTGTGGTCCTTTTTTTACACAGATGCTATGTGTATATTATATCCATTAGCCGTATTTTAGGATATCCACGTGCAAGATAGGGAGTGGTTAATTGTATTCTTACTCCGTCACAACATGGCAAGCACAAAACACTGTATAGTGATTAAAACATAACAAGTCATTAAAAGTTAATGGAGAATTAAGAGTAAAGCGGTAAAGCGGATAGTGGTTTGTAAATGAACATTACCACAGCCATTGTCTCTACAGAGCACTAATGAACAGCTAACGAACTAAGCTGGCATTTTCCGCCTCCTTCCTGTGTCTTAACAATCAACAAGGATGTTGTGAAATTTATAACACTATTAAAGAAAAATGTTATGTATATTTTTGCTTACTTTTACGCATTGGTAATTGTGGCTACAGTTGATCTAATGCCCTGTGCTAGCAGAAGTAGATCAGCGAAGTCAAGGAATCGCTTTCAATGCCCTTTTTATGGAATAAGAACGCGGAGAGAAGAAGTGAGCAAGAGCTATGAGGCCGCACGGCGCCTTTCATTCGGATAATTTAAAATAAAAAGCTGCTCTCATTGTCCCTGCTACATCTATTACTATTACAATTACATTTAAGGCAAAAAATTCCCACGTTTCCCCCGCGTAGTTCCCGTTCCCGTGGGAATACCGGGATAAAATATAAAAGATAGCTTAAATTAAACCTAAGTTACTCCTTACACAAACAGCTAGCTGACAGTTGAATATTATCCAAATTGATCCAGCCGTTTTAAAGATTACCCGGAATAAACAGACAGACAGACACAAAAATATTTATCCTGTTTTTTAGACATAGGTATCATGTAATTATTTAATGTAATTATTTTCTGTTTGAACATTAAAAAGAATTACTATTTTGACATTCCGAAGCGACATTTAATTTTATTTATTGATATTAATTAGTGCTCGGTCTTACCTCGCTTAAATTCTTACTGTACTTGGCTAAATCTAACGCGTTTCCTGTGGAAACGAATACATTTCGGAATCAAAATGGCTCGTCGAAGTTTGGAGTTTCTATAGCTTGTTAATCGATCTCTCGTGGTGGCACCATAGTAAAACAATTATCAAATTTCTACAAAAATACATATTTTAAAAACTATAACTTCAAATGGTCACATAAGTACATGCTTTTGCATACATGCATACTTTTAATACTTCCCACTTCACAAATTCTTACCAAGCTTCCAGCTTTCCCGCTCTTTCCATTTCCGGTATCAAAAATAGGGATGCCCATTTAAAAAAACAAAGTTGATCTTGAAATAACCTTGAAAACGAAGTTCAAGGTCAAATCCAAGGTTACGATGACAACGTTATTAAAAATTTCGTTTGACGTGTTTTTTTATATTTCGATCAAATCATCCCCCTCCAAGATAATCAGGGGTTTCCATACTTTTGTCCCGCCCGGTATATGTAGATCCCGGGGGGACCCGAACTTAGAACTCTATCTTTAGGAGACTGGCGAAAAAGCCCTTGTATAGTGAATATGCCGGCGAGGGAAAACTGAATGGACCCCGGCGGCTATATGCGAGGAGACACCGAGGGCCCTTTCGTAACTTAACAGTTCTTCACAAAACTCACTTTTCAGCCATGCACTATGGCCGTTCGTTTTTGGTACCAAAAAAATGCCCGCAAGCATTTGCACCCTTTTCTTCTCTTCCTAAAGAAAATAATTCTCCATCTTGAAACGAGGTTTCAGAATACGGAAAAGCTACGGATACAGAAAAGCTTAAAGGAGCCTACAACGTGATGCTTAAGATTAATGGCAGTAGTAGGTAGTAGGTAGATTAATGGCAATAGTAGGTAGTAGGCAGATTAATGGCAGTAGTAGGTAGATTAATGGCAGGTGGCAGTAACGCCTGGAAGCACGGTAATTTTCTCGACTTACTACAAGATGCGTATAGTAAGCTACTACAGACATGACTGACTAACACAAGGCTGGGCTCGTTTCACCAGAGAACCCAAAGAATGTGCTGATTTTTTATACTTGTTTTTTGGATATAAAATATTGACAATAATGAGTATATGAGTTGAAAAGCAAATAACTTAATTTTAAAGTTACCATGGGTAGTTAGAAATTGGGCTATACAAGGATCAATTTTCAGCCACATTTTACAATAAAATAAATAAAAACAGATGGAGATGACAGTCTTTCGGTGACCAATTTCACCTTTTTGCCATTCAGAAAATAAATGCTAAATGTTATCTACATATCGTGCATAAATGTTATCTACATATCATATGCATTAGTCGTCTTTTACGAAACCTATAGCCATGGGTGGTTTTGCGTGAGTACTAAGTACGCATGTCAGAAGTGAAACTCCTTTGGTCCCATATGTTTTTTGTCAGTATTAAAAAAAAAATCTCTCGGTCTTTCTCACTCGCTTGCTCCCTACTCTCGCCCCATGGCTGTGCTTCGTACTATGTTCGCCCTTTCTCACTTTCTCTCAATCGGTCTCAATCGCTCTCGCCCTCTTCTTCGACATAAATGCTGCACATCTTCGTGACGCTAAATTGCGTTTCATCCGTAAAAAAATTACCCTCATGCGCGCAAAAAAGTTTCACTTCAAAAATGGCTAGTAATAATTTTCATACACAGTTATTTCCAAACTTAGCCTTGATTGAGACATCATTAAAGAGACATCCATAAACTTGTCTATATTCTCTAGACATCAACACATAGATTAACGGACTAGTGCAGGCCGCTGAGTATTCCAATAAATGCGCTAAAATATTAACATTAAAGTTCATTTCGTTATCCATTTGTGATATTCTGGCCACCATTAATGGTAAATAACATATTATAAATGCCGTTAATATAGCAACAATCATAGTGGCAAGCTTTTTATCTTTTCTAGTTGGTAAATGTGGCTTGTTAATTTTTCTTAACGATTTGAATGGCGTTTTCAAAGTATTCACAACACTATTGTCTTGGTTATTTGGTGATAATAAATTACAATTGTTCATTTTATTATTCTCATTCTCTGTACTACTTTCATAAGTGACAACTTCGTCATACGGACCTTCAGTTTTGGCTATTGAACAATCGGATACGCTGACACTAATTGCAGTTGGAGTAGTCGGCTTATTATAAGCATTACGTCTTCTCGTTGCTTTCCTCACCGTCCACCACATACGTGCGTAGCATATAGAGATAATAAGATATGGTCCTACAAAGGCAAAAACGAGAAAGAATGTTTTGGGTGAATGTTTGTTTAGATCAGGTAAAATACTACAATTGCCTTCTATAGGATCCAAGTCGAATCTCCCCCATGCTTGCATGAAAGTTGGATAAACCATAACCAATGGCGCTATCCATGTAAAGAGCAACGTTGATATTAATACGCTTCTTTTGTATAATCTGAAAAAAGAAAAACTTACGTTAGTACTTAAATATATCTGCAAATAAAACTCTTCTTCCCTTATAAGTATTTCCCTTAATATTTATACATTACTGTAGTTAAATAATATTTTATGTTAATACATAAAATATTATTTAACTACAGTAATGTAAAGGAACCACCATAAGTCTTAATGATATAAAAAATTATATTTTAAAAACGTCGGCATATTTGCTTTTGAACTAAACTGTTTAATGCACATAATACTCGAATATTACCTAAAAATATACTATTATTAATGCTCGCATTAGTCGGTAAGGAAAACATTATGTGAAACATACATGCATAAAAGATTTTTGATTTGACGTCTGAAATATAACAAACTAGAGGATTAAACGTGGTTAAATGTGGTTAAACTGCAAGAGAAGGAAAATTCGAAATAAAACCCTATAACAACCTGTCTGACCAGCATGATATACTGTTATCCCAATTACTTGCGATCGAATCAACATGTACTCTTCTTTCATAGTATATATCGCAATAGTTATTGGCAATAGTTTTATGATTAGTCGCCTGCCTAATGTCAGCCCTCCTTGGGAATGTAATTGTTGGCGTTGACGGCATCAGATGGAGATGGCCTAGGTCTATCTAAAGCTTTTAGTCGTCTTTTAGGATACCTATAAACAATGTTAGGGTTGGTAGTCGTGCATGGCAAATTTTTAAACGATATTAATTTTCATTTCGCCCACAATTACATAATCCGTTTGGTGACGGAGTAGGAATACAATTCACCACCCCAACTCTTACCCGTGGGAGCCGTAAATGATGACTTAGGGATAAAATATGCATAAAACATCTATGCTAGACAAGGAAAACAAAACACAAAAAAATGTTACACTATACCCATACGTTTGACCAGCGTGGTATTGTAGGTTAATTTTCCTCCTATTGTGAAGGAAGCTCAAGCCCAACAATGGAACATCTATGAGTTGTAATGATGATAATGACACAATTAGGCTAGAGTTATTTTTTGCATATTTTAAAAGTATATCATCATTTCAGCTGATATACGTCCCACTGTTGGGCTCGAGCCTCCTCCAATAGAAGGGAATTTGAGCTTAGTATACTATGCTGGTAAGACAGATTGGTATAGGGATTCATTTCAAGTTTTCCTTCTCTTACATAGATGTTATATGCACATTTTATCCCTCAATCAACTTTTTAACCGACTTCAAAAAAGAGGGAGGTTTCTCAATTCGACCGTATATATATGCTTTTTTTTATGTTTGTTCGCAGATAAGTTCGTTGTTTATGAACCGATTCTGATAATTCTTTTTTTGTTGGAAAGGATATACTTTCCAAATAGTCCCATGAAAATTTTATCGAAATCGGATAAGCGGTATTACACAATCAACAAAAATTCAAAAATTTATCTACATTGTCTACATTATTGAAGGACGTTAATTTTTTCGCAAAAATAATTATACGATCAAGCGTGGCGATTATTTTGTTATTACATTTAGGGATGCTTATCGTGGACAATGGATATCTACTTATAATGGATATAATCTTACCTAGATTGACCCGGACCAACTCCATCTGGTACCATTTGGGTCAACGATTACATTCCCAAGGAGGGTTGACGTCAGGCAGGCGGCCGGTCATAAAAGTCATTGCCGAAACTTTTTGCAATATGTCAAAACAGATGACATATTGCGTCGACCCCAAGTAATTGGGATAAGAGCAAGATGATGATAATGATGATGATGAATGGATATAATCTTACCTGTGATATATATGTGGATGGCATACTATTATATATCTATTAATAGTTAGAGCAACAACAGTGAAATGAGCTGTTCCCACCAATACGTATTTCATCAATGCGTACACACTGCACATTGTTATTCCAAATAACCACTGTTTTTTTGAGAAGATTACAGCAGTCATAGGTAGTATCATGCAACAGTATATTAAATTATTGACGTGTAGATTTATTATGAAATATGCTATTGCATTTCGGAACTGAAAAAGAAAGTTTAAATAATTATCAAGGTTAAATAATTATTAATTTAATATTAAGAAAAGATAAAAGTAAAAACAAAAACCCAACTACGACAAAGAACGAGTTATCGGATAAATACGGATAAAATCACGAGCTAAATGCTAATAATATATATATTTTCGGAATCTACAAGTAACGGCCCTTCCAATGTATGAAACACGACATATATATCTCAAATTAATTTTTAACACAGTACTTTAAGACCTCTAGAGGGCGCCATATTAGATTCAGTGACGTCATATAACCTATAACCAGCAGACGATCAAAACGTTAACGATACAATATTTGTTCGGATCTAATAAGTAGTTGAGGAGCTATGAGGGCACAGATGAACATACATATTTACATACATAGCCTGTCAAAATCATACCCCTCCATAGTCGGGTAAAAAACAATTCATCACTCTCTGTCTATCTTGCCCTGGGTGTAAATTAAGAGATATGATATGCAGATAACATTTATGCAAGATAAGGCAAACTCGAAATAAAACCCTATACCAACACGTCTGACCAGTGTGGAATAGTAGGTCAATGCCCCTCTTATTGTGAAGAAGGCTGAGTCCAGTGTTAAGACGTTTATGAGCTGCGATCCGTATGGTGACGCAATAAGAATACTATTCACAGCTCCCTATCTTGTCCGTGGATATCATTAAAGTAGACTAAGAGGTATAATACGTATAAAACATCTGTGCAAGTGCTTTGGTATAGTAGGTTAATTTCCCTTCTATTGTAGAGGAGGCTCGCGTTGAATAGTGGAAATACATATAAGCAATTGAAATGAAAGAATGAATGACATGAAATTTGGCATAGTATTATATACTACACCAATTATAATGTAAATCTAACATACGCTTAGTTTAAGAATAAGGCATCCTTATTTCCTTACTAATATTATAAATGCGAAAGTAAGTTCGTTTGTTACGCTTTCACGCTTAAACCAACGAACCGATTACAAAAATTCTTTCACCAATGGAAAGCTATAATATCAGGGAGTAACATAGGCTATAAATTATTACGGTATTCTCACGCGAACTACGCGGATAAAGCGACTGAAACCGAAGCGTAGCGAGGGCGGGTTGCTAGTATGAATATAAGACATTTGTCTTTTCGGGATTGTGTACGTCATCATTTCTAAGGCTTTTTTTTTTTTTTTTTTAGGTGGCCTATGGTAAGCGTACACGCGGTCCCGTCCGTCCGGGACGATGAAAGGACGGCGCGCGGGCCCATAACCCACCCGTATCCACGTCGCCTCGTTATTGGGCCGACCACCGGAGCAGATGTGATTTGTCATCAGTGGTCGGCCCGACGGAATACCCTTTCGGGTAACCTCTCATCTCATAGGCTACACCTAATTCTCCAGAATCCTTAAGTTAGCAAACTTCAAAGGTTATATTACCCTTCATACATATGTCTATAATTATTTATAATTGTATGAATAATACAATTAGTTTTCCAAGTATTTATTTCTTCCAATGTTCAAAGCAACAATATGTGATTATTAATAGATTGTCACGCCTAAGTTTCAGATTTGAATCCACTTCGCGCAAGTCCAACTTATCAAAGTAATTAGTCTATTCTATTAAAAATTGTTGATCGTTATTGGTCTTCATCTCAGCTCATATATGTATGTGCCACTGCTAGGCTCGAACCTCCTCTACAACGGAAGGTAAATTGACCTATTATACCATGCTGGACAAATGAGTTGGTATAAAGTTCTGTTTCAAGTTTTCTCTCTTGCATAGATGCTTTATAATACCATGCTGGTCGACTTTTACGACACCTACGAGCATGAAATGGCGTAGTGCATTCTTACTTCGTCACCACAGAGACATTTTTTTTATTATTATCGTTTAAACACATGTACATGCCACTATTAGGCTCGACTCGCCTCCACATTAGGAGGGAAATTAACCTACTGTACTACGTTGGTCAGATGCGTTGATATAGGGTTTTATTTCGATTTTTTTTACGCAGGTATTATACGCGTATTATATCGCTTAGTCATCTAAATGACAATCACGGGCAAGAAAGGGTTGATAAATTGTATTCTAACTGCCACCACAAGGAACAAGTACATATGGATGCATATAGTATAATATTTTAACCTACAACAAACATATAAATTTCAACCAACAAAGTTGTTGGTCGAAAATAAAGAACTTTCTGGGAAACTTATAACGCCAATTGTGATGGACAATTGTGATCGTTGACCCGCCTGTCAAGTATAGCGATTATTCGGGCCGGCCACGGAGGACAAGGAACTCGGTGCTGGCCCAATGGTGAAAGAGAGGAGATGCGGTGGGTTATGGGGCCGCGCGCCGCTCCTTCGTCGCCCCGGACGGAGTGGATGGCGGGTGCGCTGACCATAGCCCACCGCCAAAAGAAAAAAACCGGCTAAGTACGAGTCGGAGTCGCGCACATAGGGTTCCACAGACGGATGGACAGACGGACGGATAGACAGCGAAGTCTTAGTAATAGGTTCCCGTTTTTACGCTTTGAACCCTAAAAAAGGCGTAACGATTATCTGATTTATGTCATTCTAATGGAAAGTCTAGGAGACTCTATGGGAAGTCTAGGTCCAACAGTGGATGTCGAAGGACTGACGGATAAATATATGAATGGAGAGTTAATTAAATTAAATGAGTCAATGTTAGTAATGAGATCTTCTTTGTCAAAAAGGAGTAATAGAAATGACACAAGATATTATAGTTATATATAAGCTTTTGAATTGAAGCTTTACATGGGAGGGTTGATCCGGTAGCTTTTTGTATGAGGAAAAGTTTGGGGACACTTTTTACTTCAAAATGTGTGACCAATATGCGTAAGTATGCCACTTAGCAGTCGCTTAAATTCTTTTTCTCTAATTGAAAAGAGTACGAGATAAGTTTGTCACGCTTTTATAATTATATGTGTATGAATGGCCTTCTGTGTGGTGACCGAATAAGAAATTCTCTTGCCCGTCAATGCCGTAAAAGACGACTAAGGGATATATATGATATGCAGATGATATCTGTAGAGGAAAACTCGATATTAAACCCTATACCATCACGTCTGACCAGTGCGGTGTAGTTGGTTAATTGCCCTCCAAATGTGGAGGAGATATTATAGGAAGAGGCCCGAAGACAATAGTGAGACTTGCGTAAGTAGAGATGATGAAGTGAATGGTAAACATTAATCTATGCTATTTAAAAGAGATTGATGAATAATTAAAATCTTTCCCTGTAATACTAAAGTTTAATTTCATGTTTCTTTACAACACATCGTGTTTTTTTCTTTTATAGCATAATTATTAATCATATTTGTTGTCCCTATTATTAATTATATACCTAATTTGCAATAATATAAAGAAAACTTTATAAATTATGGTACAAAATATAAAGCAACAGCTGAAAAGGAAAAGTTACTTGTGAAAAATATATCCAAAATAATTTTATTAACGGACACAGGTTGACACAATAATTATTTATAGGAAAAAATATACTGACCTTTTTACACATCGAAAGAGCTATGATGGTAACAAGATTTCCAGGAATACCCACAAGACAAAATATCAGGCAACATATATATCCAAACTGAAGCAACGATTCTGGATAATCTTTATAAAGCTGCACTGCTGCCATATCTGCATCAGATTTGTACGGCGATAATCCGGAAATATCACTGTGGTTTAACATTTTAGGTATTATAGAGAAAAAAATTAACAAGAATTCTAACGCTTCTGATAATTTGAAAATTACACTAGCTACATTTCAGAGTCAATAGCTTCCATGAAGAGCTTTCCACCGAATTCTTATTGAAATTATTTAATTGGATAAATGTTTATGCCTAATTTGTAAGTGATCCAATTTATACGACGATGTGTTTCCTATGAAACTAAGCAATGATTGTACATACTAATTTGTTGTTAAATTATTTATTAATATATTGTATTTAATTATCCTTTAGTGCGCCAAATATTGTTCGCTACGAGAGCTTACCTAATGTTTATCCTTATAATATGTATATTACGCATTATGGTTTTTGTCTGCGTAGGATGTAGAAATCCGAATCTTAAAAAGTTAGACAAAAGTGTGACCACTCGAATTTGAACAATGTGGTACTCTTGTAAGCGACACTAGCGCACGATTGGAATGAAAATCGGTCGATTTTTTTTAAACTAAATGAATTTTACTGTCGTCGAATAAGTCAAATATTTGTTACTCCCGACCTGATTTTAACGTAGTTTAAAATCGTTAATGTTGCATAATTTCAAGAAAGCGTCTTTGTGGTGATCGAGTTCGGTAACATTATTAATTTAAAGTAAAAGCATACGGCACAATTGGTGAAAATAATAACGGCAAATGCGAAGAATTCATTCACGATTTTGTTTACGAGTACCGTATATAAGTTTGGTGAGATTGAAATTGCATCAGATTCGAAATTAGAATTGATTTCAAGAGTGGGGCCACTGTTGTTTCATTAGAAATGTAATAATGAAGATGGTTTTAGAACACTGCAACGATGCATTAGGATCTGATAGGAGTAGCTGCGGTTTATTTCAAGGAATTCTAGTTATAATTTATTTTTAAATTTGTGTAAAGCCACGTTATATTTTATTTTTAAATTAGTACATTACCATGTTTGTTGGGTCAGCTAGAATTATTATTATATTAATTTTAACTACTATTATAAATATGAATGTGAAATTGTTTGTTATGATTTCATGCCTAAATAACGAAATCAATTACGAAAAATCATCAATGGAAAAGCTACATTATCAGCGAATAACATTGGCCGTAGGCTGTATTTTATTGTCGTATTGCCACGGGAACGGGCATAACATAATATAAAAACAAAATCTAAATCAAATGGAGTACTACAACAATAGTAGTAATATTAAAGCACACAACTTTTTCTGAAATACGTTACTATTAAATTATTATGAATAGCGCGGAGTAACTAATACTCAAATCATACCGGGAATAACTATTACAAAACACAGGTATACCTAGTTAGATATCAGTTAATGGCGCGCTCTCAGATTACGCAAACTGCAAGCTGGCATTGCATCGAGCCAGTTAGTAGCTCTTTAGTGGAGTACCACTGTGTTTGTTCAAGGTACCAAGCCGTGAGTGAGAGACGGTCAAGCTTTCATAGTAATGAAATAAATTTATGTTAGAAATATATTTATTTAAAACAGTTGCCTTTGGAGTATGCTTTTACATTTTTATATTCATAGGGGCGAGAAGAGATATAAGAAATATGTTTTTGGTAGGTAAGTATAAGTAGAAAGAGAAGCAAACTCGAAATGAAAGCCTATATTAAATTGTCTCACCGGCGCAATATAGAAGTCATTTGTCGTGCCACTGTGGAGGTAGCTCGAGCTCAGTAGTGGGACGTATAAATAAAGTATAAGAAAATAAATAAATACGAGAAGGAAAACTCGAAATAAAACCCTATACCAACCTGTCTGACCAGCATGGTATAGTAAGGTCAATTTCCTTGTTATTCTGGAGGAGGCTCGTGCCCAACAGTGGGACGTTTATGAGTTGAAAGGATGATGATGATGAAATTAGGGCTTCCAATCCAAGATCCGATACCGAGATCTCGGTATTGCGGGATCCCGCGCCATTTTTCAATCCCGCATGGTGCGAGATTACGGGTGCGGGATCCGCGGGATTTGCGGATCTGAAAAAAAGCGTGCACCTCAAACCTAATAAACTCTCAAACTCAAACAGTAACCTATCCTATATAAATTTACAGTTCATAAATGTGTTTAATTTTTTTGATTGATTTTTTAATTTTCTTTGTGTATTTTTTTAAGAAGATTTGTTTTGTTTTGATTTGTTTTTATTCAGTATTTGTTACTGTTCTTTGTGAAGAAAAGAACGTTGTAACTTGATTGGTCTCATACTAGTAGTAATACTTACTTATATAAATATGAAGTTAGTTGATAATTCATAGGGTTTTTGTGATAAATAAACGGAGTAATTTCATTGATCTCATACTAATAGTAATACATTAATAAATGTGTAGTTAGTTAATTAATTCATTCTTTTTTTGTTCCAAATAAACGGTGTAATTAGATTGATCTCATATTAATAGTAATATGTACGTAAATAAATGTGGAGTTGATTAATTCATTGTCTTATTTGCCTTAAATAAATGTGAATATTTTCTATATGCAATCCCGCAAATACCGAGATCCCGCGGAATTAAGAATTCGTAGTCCTGTAAATACTAGATGAAATAAATAAATAATGACGATAGCGGATGTGCCTACTCCGGTACCCGAAATGGTAGTTCACTGGGCACTTCGCTTAAATGCCCTCGTTGCCTAGGGGTTCACTCCAAAGGTATAAAGTCGTAGCTGAGCTAGTTATAGAGACTCATTGCTTCCCTGTTATTTCCTCGAAGGGATGGGCGAGCGGTTTTATTAATATAAGTTTCCGATGAGAGATAATTGACCTCATCACCACATTTGCTAGACGGGATGTTATTAGTTTAGCAAAGAGAGGGCTATTGTTCGTAACCTTGATGATCCCTCACTCGAATTTCCAACACCCATGGGAAAGAAAAAAGGGTTTTGACAGATGGTATTCTTATAAACTGTCAATCGGGTCCGAATTCCTTTAGTATATCCTTATTATCCCTTATACTTACTAAAACAATCCAGTGAATCATATATAATTCGTTACACGTAAATCTTGCTAAATATATACCCATACATACATATGTATAGTAAGCATTAACTTATCCTTTCCTTTATTCTAATAATATACTAAACACTACACCTTTTACTAATGATGAGGTATTATAATCGAATATCATCTCTATACATGTTCAAGTTCCGTTTTTATAGAAGTTTTTCTCTAATAAATCAGTCAAGCGTAATGACTGTTGCCATAGCACACGTTCCGATTTGCCATCTTTCGACGTAATGAGCGATAATATATTATTTTTAATATTAATGCTAATCAGATTCTCTTTATCGCATTCCAGTATGAAATTGAGAATTCTTCCAAAATCATTATACTAGTTCAATACATTCAAATCGTTTTTACTGCTTTTCTACTAATATAAAATAAATTAAAAGGCAAATATATTTGTCGGTGGCAGTTAATGCGTTTCAACAAAATTCCGCGTGAGAATTGAGAGTAGGTAAGCCCCACGGATTTCCTTATCGCGTATTGGCGAAAATTTATAGAGTGTGAAAATTCTCGACGGATCTGTGCAAAATGACAAACGTGACCCGAATGAGAAACTAAAGCTCGTTCAGATTTTATAAGGAATGATGGGCGCCACTTTAAGGGTTTGCGCGTACTGGTGATTTTGTCATCGTAACTTTTCGTCAGTTTTATGGCAACTATGACCTTTTTATGTCATAAAAAGTGCGAGCGACCTTACCACGGTCCACGGGTTGAGAGCCCTCAGCGCTCACCCACCAGTCCGGGTAAAGATGTCACAGCCATCTGAGGCTAACAACTAAGTCATACAAAAAAAAAAAAAATTACCACGAGGCTACCACCAGCTTGCGATTGATTTACAAATTTCTCTACTACCTACGAGTAAATTACATCCAACTTTGACGCTTAAAATCTTTTTAACGAGGGCGCAGTTGATCCTAATATCTGGTAGTTGTGATACCCTTGGGCCCCCTCTACCACCCTACCAAAAATCATGAAAATCCCCGACCTACACGTCTGAGTGTCACCTTGTCCTTGTCCTTGTAGAGCAAAGCAAATTAGAGTTAAATGTAGGAAACAGTTGTTAGTAAAAACAGTAGAACAGAATAATTCAAATCACATTCTGAAACTAAATTCTAGGCTAAATGGTTGGTTATAGTTTTAATTTGTCAGTAGTGTGTTAGTTTGTTAGTAGTATGTTATATTATTAATTTAATATTTGGTTGACCGAGCTTCGCTTGGCATATTTTTGTTGTATTTTTGGCGAATTTATTTAGATATATATTAATAAACAATAAAAATTAAATAATGAAAAAAGTATAAAAAATTACAAAAAGAGAATAATAATAACACCGAGATTCGAACCGACGCTGTTTGAATGCCAAAACAAAATTACGTAAAAGGAAACTGGACAACTTCCCAACTGAGCCATCGAAACTCATGACGTTGATTGCGAAATTTGAATCCATATTCTTTTAAAATTTAATGTCATTATATTGCTTTGCTAAAAACACCGACAAAACAACATTTTCTATAAATAAAATCTAGCTAGATCGATTTTTTGCCTTGAAACCTCTAGTATGCCAAGTTTCATCAAAATCGTTGGTGCCGTTGCCGAAATCCTGAATATATATATATATATATATATATAGGTATATCGGGGGCCACGGCAGTGTCCCCGCCAAGCCGAGCAAAAAAAAGTCGGGCAAAACGCAACACTGCCGTAACATACTTTTCTCGAAGCAATTCAGGCCATTTTCGACCCCCTATAACTTCGTTGTGAATAAAACTAGAAGCCTGAATTTTTAATAACCCAGCAGGCAGTGTTGTATACACATTTATTGTGTATTTCAAATTTCATTCAATTTGAACCAATAGTTTAAGAATTATAACTAGTCAAAATTTCGTAATTTTGTCACTCACTAACTGATCGATCATCAATATTAAAGGGGCACTTCTAGCATACATAGAAGCTTCAAATTTAGAATATAATTATTGTTTAGTGTATAAATGAAGGAAAAATTATGAAACATTGTAATTTTCGTCCAGTTTCCGAGATAGACTAACTGCATAAATAATTTTGTAAACCCATATAAATATATAGCAATACAAAGTTACATTTGCAGTTAATGAAATGTAAATTTGTAAAAAATGAGAATACATTTGTCGCCATCATTGCTTCCCTATGGGAATCGTAAAAACCGGTTTAAGACTGCGCAGATGGCGTAGTGGTTAAGATACCTACGTACCGTGCCAGTGTCGCGGGTTCGAATCCCATGCAAGACAACACCTTATACAATCCACAAATTGTTGTTCTGAGTCTGAATGTAATTTGTGTCGGTTAATTATATGTTTTTTTCGTGTGGTGACGAGGTAAGAAAACAATTCACCACTCTCTATCTTGCCCGTAGATGTCGTATAAGACAACTATGGGATATAATATGCACATACCATCTGTGCAAGAGAAGGAAAACTCGAAATGTAACCCTATGTCAACATGTCTGACCAGCATGGTATAGTGGGTCAAATGCCCTCCCATTGTGGAGGAGGCCCGAGCCCAACAGTCGGACGTATAGGGCTGCGATGATGAATTATATGTTTGTAAAGTCCCCCACAATATAAGGATTATTATTCCCTTAGTGCAAGGCTTTGTCATTTAAAAAAAAAAGATTCAACAGGAGAGTGGGCAGCAGCTCTTGCCGGGGAAATGTATGATATCTGACTGCGAAACCAACCCGCCTACCTAACGTGGTGATTACGGCATTATTCCTCATATCGGGAAGAAAAATGAGCCCTAGTCATGGCAACTCTGCAACCCTTGGGCGTCGTTGGATGCAGGTGCCACAGTACCGCACTTTATGGTGAAGGTTATGTGTTCTGCAGTGGACGGCGATAGGCTGAATGATAATTGGCATAATAGGTGTAGACAGATACCTAGATATAATTATGTTCAAAGATAACTTGTAAAATGGTCAATCAACGGAATGAAAAAGCAAGAGTGGGACATGTCTTATGAAATCGTACCAAAATCACCCAAAGTATTAAGCAAACTAAATTGCCTGAAATTTACCTGAAAGAAAGAACGCCATCATTAGGCTCGATTGTCATCAAAGCGGAGAGGAGACTAGAGGAGATGTGTTTCAAAAAACCAATCTTTCTTTATTTCAACATCTCTCCGCTTAGTTTAGGTAGAAATGACTCAAGCGAAAAGGAGAGATGTCTCATTTTTCAGAGAGTGGACTCTAAAAAAATCCATTGTTGGTATTCAAGAAGTAGAAGGTACTGGAAAGGAAAATAAGTAGGTCTATCTACAAAAAGAAATGAGATACCATCAAAAACAAAACTTGTAAGAAAAGCCAAGCCTCGCTACTGAGGTCTTCTACTATAAAAAGTTGAGAGATCCATGTTACGAGGGGTGATCCAAAAGTAATGATAATCAGTTATTTCTAGTGCACACAAAAATACAAAAAAATTTCAGTCACTTGCTCAGTTACCCACTAGTTCAGGAAAAAAAAATCATATAAATAGGCCACAATTCCCGGGAGCTACATTCATTTGAATACGGACTGTCAAGGAGTGAACATCAAAATGGAAAAACACGAAATCAGAGCTGTCATTAAATACCTCTGCTTGAAAAAAATGTCTACCAAAGACATACACAGCGACTTGGTGGAAACATTAGGGGACTCTTCTCCTCCATATTCCACAGTTGCACGCTGGGCTAAGGAGTTTAAGCTGGGAAGAACATCGACGGAAGACGAACACCGCGAAGGACGCCCATCGACGTCCCTCACTGAAGAAAATGTGAAAAAAGTTGAAGAAGTTGTATTGGAAGATCGAAGAGTGACTATCAGGCATGTAGCTGAGGTCACAGGGATCTCATATGGCAGCATTCAAAGAATCCTTGCGAACGAATTGCATATGAGAAAGGTCTCCGCGCGTTGGGTACCGAAAATGTTAAACGACGAGCAAAAGAAGAAACGAGTCGACATGTCAAGAGCAAATCTCGAAAAGTTCCAGGCAGACAAGGACAATTTTTTGTCACGTTTTGTGACCATGGACGAGACCTGGATCCACCATTTTGATCCTGAAACAAAACAACAATCGATGACATGGAAACGATCCGATGAACCGACGCCGAAGAAATTCAAAGTGTCAAGCTCAGCAGGGAAGGTTATGGCGTCTGTTTTTTGGGACGCTGAAGGAATAATCATGGTGGACTACTTGGAAAAGGGGGCCACTATTACAGGCTCCTACTATGCAGAACAAATAAGAAGATTGCGGGAGGCTATTAAGGAGAAAAGGCGAGGCAAACTGCGGGCTGGAGTGTTGTTCCATCAAGACAACGCACCTGTTCACAAAGCTGCAATTGCCATGGCTGGCATTCAGGAAGCGGGCTTTGAGTTGGTGGAACACCCCCCCTATTCACCAGATCTAGCCCCCAGTGACTTCTATCTCTTTCCACGACTCAAGGAACACCTCCGAGGCAAGAAATTTGATGATGATAGCGACGTGATGGCCGCGGTTGAGGACTTTTTTGAGAGTCAAGATAAAGATTTTTTTTGTAAGGGAATTTTAGGTTTAGAAAAGAGATGGACTAAATGTATAGACTTGCTAGGAGACTATGTTGAGAAATAAATATATTTTTTTATTTTATTCATTGTGTTTATTATTGATTATCATTACTTTTGGATCACCCCTCGTATACCAAGTCGGTTAACTCATTCAGTCCCTGCTTAAGGGACCTTTCTTCTAAGTTATTACGTAAATGGCTAACCTAACAACTTCTTATAGTGACTATATCAATATTAAAGATCTTTTATGTTTTAAATAAATAGATTGGCTTATATTATATACCATGGATCTCACAACTTTTTATGGTAGAAGACCTCAGTAGCGAGGCTTGGCTTTTTTTTACAAGTTTTGTTTTTGATGGTATATATATACCGACGAGCGATTCTTGTATATATATATACAAGAATTGCTCGTTTAAAGATATAAGATTAGTAATTAGCCACCCGCCCTCGCTTCGCTTCGATTTCAATCACCTTACCCGCGTAGTTCTCGTTCCCATGGGAATACCGGGATAAAATATAGCCTATGTTACTCTCTGATATCATAGCTTTCCATTGGTGAAAGAATTTCTGGAATCGGTTCGGTGGATTAAACGTGAAAGCGTAACAAACAAACTTACTTTGGCATTTATAATATTAGTAAGGATGTAAGTACGAGCAGTGTTTATAATACGGTTCGGCAATAATGACAACGTGATGTCAAATATTTGTTAGTCATAGCTTAGTAATCATCATTATTACAGCTCACGTATATCCCACTGTTGGGCTCAAGCCTCCTCCGCAATAGGAGGGAATTTGACCTTACTATACCATGCTAGTCAGACAGGTTGATATAGGGTTTTATTTCGAACTTTCCTTCTCTTGCATAGATGTTATATGCGTATTATATCCTTTAGTCGACTCTTACGACATCCACGGGTAAGATAGGGAGTGGTGAATTGTATTTTTACTCCGTCACCACACGGATAATATATACATATAGAAATAGATAATATATATATAGCTTGGCAAACTCCAGTTTTGTCAATGTCAATCAACAACAATGTCATCGAAGTCCATATATATTCTTGTTTTGACCTCAGGGCTCCTCCATAATGGAAGGGAGATTGACATAATATATCACGCTTGCCAGATACACTGCCATAGATTTATGGTCGAACAGTTTGAGATTTGATAATAATATACATATTTTATATCATTTTATTACACTATTTAAAAATTATTTTAACTTTCACTATTGAATTGTATTCTTACACCATTATCACAGGGACTTTTCTAGAACGAGCGTAACAAAAGCGTGATGGCTCATTTTTATTCAATACTAGCAACCCGCCCTCGCTTCGCTTCGGTTATAGGTTATAGTCGTTTTACCCGCGTAGTTCCCGTTCCCGTGGGAATACCGGGATAAAATATAGCATAGTTTATGCCCTGATATTATAGCTTTCCAATGGTGAAAGAATTTTTGAAATCGGTCCAGCCGTTTTGAAGATTACCCGGAATAAACAGACAGACAGACAGACAAAAATTTTTTAATTGCTATTTAAGGCATAGGTGTCGTGCAAATAACCGTGTGAGCATGAAAAAAGTCTATTATTTTGACATTACAAACAGACACTCCAATTTTATTTATTGGTATAGACTAGGAGCGCCCTGCGGTTATACCCGCATAGTTCCCCTTGCCGTGGGAATATCGAGATAAATTATAATCTACTTGCTTTTGCCCGCGGCTTCGTCCGCTTAAAACTTAACTTGCATATTTCTTAATTTAAAAATTACTCTATCTATGTGTCAATTTTTATCGAAATCTGCTTAACAGTTTACGTGTGATTGAGTAACAAACATCCAAATATCGTCACATTTTTTTATATTTGAATATTACTTCCACTATTGTAGTTCAAATTCACGTGGAAATACGATGATAAATATGGCCTTCCTTAGTCACTGATAATAGAAAACTATCCATAAAATAGAAAATAAAATAGAAAACTATCCATGATAGTTTTCCATCGGTAAAAAAAAATAATATTGATCAAACTCCCGTAGTTTCACCCACGTAGACCCATTCCCATGCGAATGCCAAGATAAAAATTGCCAATGTTACTCGCTGATATTATAAGTTACATACATGGGTGAAAAAAAATATACTAATCAAATTCCATAGAAATATCCGAAATAAAAATTGCTTATGTTACTTGCTGATAACGTAGCTTCCTATTGGTGACAGAATTTTAAAAATTGGTCAACATCCACCGGTTTCACTCGCAGAGTTCTTGTACCCGGACAAATACCGGGATGAAAATAGCCTTTATTTGATATTCACTGATAATGTAGGTTTTCATTCGTAAATTAATTTTTATATCCATTAAATGCCCGCGATTTCACCGCCATTGTGCCCGGTCCCGTAGGAATATCGGGATAAAAAAGGGCCTAAATATGTTACGCGCTTAAAAATAGTTTTCCATTAGTGAAATTTTTAAAATCTACTAACTTCTCACTGTTTCGCCATTCACACCGGGATAAAATATAGCCTAAGGTATTCCTTATGTAAGGCTGGTAGACCTAGTAGTAAAGTATTATCAGTATCGGTCTAGCCGTTATGAAGATTATCCGTAACAAGTAGACAAACAAAAAAAAAATTGAACCGTGTTTAGGGTGCCGTAACTAAAGTGTAAAAACGACCCTATTACTAAAACTTCGTTGTTGCCCGTTCGTCTGTCTATCACCAAGCTGTATCTCATGGACATTTCTAAAATGCCAGAACGCATATTTATTTATTTATTATCAAGTGCCTTAATACAAAGATTCATGGTTCTATCATCGAAAATGACGAATTTCCAAATTTCCATACAAAATGTCATTCCCTATTTCAACCCCCTATACCCATTTTTTCGCGATAAAAAGTAGCCTTATGTCCTTTCTCAATCTTTAGTCCATCTCAGTACCAAATTTTATCAAAATCAGTTTAGTGGTTTGGACGTGAAAGCGTAACAGACAGACAGAGTTACTTTCGCATTTATAATATTAGTAAGGATGTATTTTCTGAAATTTCATCAAAATCCATTCAGTAATTTTTGTGTGAAAGAGCAACAAACATCTTCACATACAAACTTTCGCGTTTATAATATTAGTAGGCAGTATAAAATAAAGAGCGCAGCTCATTTAAAGAAGTCATCATCATCATCATCATCTCAGCCCATACACTTCCCATTGTTGGGCTTGGGCCTCCTCCTCTATGGGAGATAAATTCACCTACTATAACCACGCTGGTCAGACGTGTTGGTACAGAGTTGTGTTTCGAGTTTTCCTCTTCTTGCACAGATATTATATGCATATTATATGCATATTATATCCCTTAGTCGTCTTTTACGACATCCACGGACAAGAGAGGAGGTGGTGAATTGTATTATTACTCCGTCACCACACGGAACAAGAAGAAGAAGTGTTCACTTTAAAATATATACAAATTGTACATACATTTTAAGATTTACGCAATCGAAATGGCACAAAGTCCCAATGAAACACACACATCCCCTGTCCATTACGCGTGGCCATTATGTGGCGGTTCTAAAAGGGTCTTAGGGAACACACCTAACATGTCCCATGGGAACATTATTTATGCCCACGGAATATTTCTACAAGATCCTAAGATGTTACATGTAAAA
This sequence comes from Lymantria dispar, assembly GCA_032191425.1. Lineage (NCBI taxonomy): Eukaryota > Metazoa > Arthropoda > Insecta > Lepidoptera > Erebidae > Lymantria > Lymantria dispar. The sequence goes on along the minus strand of CM063454.1, from coordinate 21,779,949 downwards.
TATGGTGCGTACCGTATTAGTTACGCAGAATAATGACTGACCCAAATTGAATGTGATTCAAAACAGAATTACTGTTTAAATAGAAAATGATTATAAAGGCTTTTTTATTATTTTCATTGACTACTAGTTTCTGTCCGTGGCTTGACCCGCGTAAAAACTTTTCCAAAGTTTAAATAAAAAATAGATTTTAATTTGAATATTATTCCAAGGAAAACTTTTACAAAGCTTAAAAGTGTATCCTATGCGTTCAACTAGGGTATCCGGTCGATGGCCCTGTACGGCGTACCGGTGTAGACGGGGTCCCCGACCGTCCGTCTGAAGGCCCTCTTGTAGCGACCACAGAGGGTCATGGCGATCAGGGCCATACGCGGTTACCGCACGGTGGCGACGGAGGCAGCGTGCCTCCTGGCTGGATCTCCCCCGTGGGACCTGGAGGCGGAGATGCTCACCGAAATTTACCGACGGGTGTCGGAGACGCGCGGCGGTATGGTCTCGTTGCAGGAGATTGCCGCCTGGAGGGTCGACGCCCGCTGAGACGTCATTGCCCGTTGGGCAGTCCGGCTGGAGAGGCCTCGGTACGGTGTCAGGACCGTTGAGGCCTTCCGGCGTGTGCTGATGGAGTGGTTGGAGCGGACGCACAGGGTGCTTTCTTTCCGACTGGTGCAGGTGCTGACGGGGCATGGATGCTTCACCAAGTACCTGCACAAGATCGTCAGGAGGGAGAGCACACCGTCCTGCCACCACTGCGATTGCGACGAGGACACGGCGCAGCACACGCTCGAAGTGGGTGCCGCGTGGGCGTGGAAGCGCCGTGAACTCGTCGCGATCATCGGTGCCGACCTGACGCTGCCGACCATCGCCAGGGAGATGCTCGACAGCATCAGGAACTGGGACGCGGTCGCCGCCTTCTGTGAGGCCGTCATCTCACGGAAGGAGGCGGTGGATCGTGCGCGAGAGGAGCTCCTCTTCAGTGACATGTTCCGCCGTCGGCGACTCGGGCGGCGCAGGTGCGAGTACCTGCGCCTGATGCCGCCCTAGCCGAGGCCGCGGGTGACCGGACCGGGGAATTTGGTCCGTCACCCGCAGAGAGGCTGACCGCGCGACGGCGACCGACGTCGAGACAGGGACGAGTATTCCGTCGGGCCGACCACTGAGACAAGTCACCCTGCTCCGGTGGTCGGCCCAACGACGAAGGTGACGTGGGTACGGGTGGGTTATGGGCCCGCGTGCCGTCCTTTCGTCGCCCCGGACGGAATGCACCGCGTGTGCGCTTACCATAGCCCACCCATACAAAAAAAAAATGCTTTCAACTAGGGTGCCAGTTGGCTTATTGACAATTTTTATCAAAATTATCTAGCCGTTAGTACGTGAAAACATAACAAAGTTACACAATCAAAAACTTACTCCTACGTAATATTAGTGTGAAGTGTGATGTTATGTGATATGATAGAAGGCAAATAATGCATGTCAGTTAATCAGTCAACATATTCTTAACCCGTTACCACACTGGTCCACTGTGGTCCAGTGTGGTAACGGCCTTAGAATATGTTTTGTCACCTTTTTTGTTGGACTTACCCGTGGAAATCCCTATTGCATTGGTATTAATAGCATCAACTTACTGAATAATAGTAGAATCAAAATTGTCCGTATGTTAAAGGAGTAAGAACACAATGCGCGACCCCCTTTCTTCCCGTGGGTGTAGTAAAATACGACTAAGAGATATGATATGCCCATAACATCTATGCAAGACATGGAAAACTCAAAATGAAATCTTATACCAACAGGTCTGATTAACGTAGTATTGTGTTAATTTCATTTCTATTGTGGAGTGCCCGAGCAGTGGGAAGTTAATGAGTTGCGATGATGCAGATGACGATGAATGGAATCAATTTAAAATATAAACTTACTCGACTCTAGTAGTAAAGGCTTGTATTGCTTGCTGAAAATAAGGAAAGGGTCTGTCCATAGTGCAACATGCGAGACCAAAGCGGTATTGGTGGACTGCAATGACTGCATAAGCCATCGAAAATATTATCTTCATCGTTAAACCAAGTAATTAATAAATTAATACGTACTTCGAAAAGTTACAAGTAACAAGTCTTGTTCTCGTAAGATATAAATTGCTAGTAATAATGGCTTGGACGATGTGAAGTCAAGTTCTCCCTATCGATTTCTTAAATAAACGAGCCCGTTAATTACTATGTCGACTAAGATTTTTTTCGAACTTTTCCCTAATTGGCGAAGAAATAATAAAGGCATGTACAATAGTAAAAACATGTGATTTTGTTATATTATTTGCCCATTAGTATTTTTCAGTTATAGAATCTTATCACCATCCCTAAGTATCTAGTGTCCTCTTTTTATTTTCCTTTTTTTTGACGGCTTGCGCCAGCATGCAGTCCGTCCTGTCCGGAGTGACGAGAGGACGGCGCGCTTCCAAATAACCCGGCGTATTCCCTTTCTTCCGCCATTGGCACGACCGCTGGTACCGAATCCTTGACGTCCGTGGCCAGTCCAAACCTACCCATCTAGTAGCTTTTCCATCTGTCTATTTGCGATTTGAAAACTACACTTCGAATGTTTTATTGATAAACAAATAATATAAGTTAAAATATTAATGAACTTAAGCAAAGGTTTTTTTTTGGCATTTTTCTTGTGAGGAATTAAAATAATGTTAAACGCAGATAGTGTTAATCTTGTATTTTTTATAAATAATTTATATTTACTGATTTTTTTATAAGTTATTAGGCCTTCCGCCTTCGTTAGGTATGCTTCGTTTTCGGTCGCTCTATCTATAAATACTTCATTATTTTTTATTCATTAATATACATGTAAAAAAAACATGGTTACTGTAGTTTATTCTTGTAAAATAGACAAATAATATTGCTTTTTTAGATTTTTTTAAGCTATTTATAGCTAAGTACATTATTTTCATCTATCTCGTAAGGTTTGCGATGTAAGCGCACAAAAATATATTCTTTACATCATAATATTTTAACCTCTGAAGTTATCTTCTTTTCTCTGTTATAATATGCATGTATTATAATATAAACTTTACTCTTTACTCACTCTGCCTATTAGTCGTAAATGTATTTATCACTCTGCCTATTGACGTAAATGGCATTAAAATCTGTTGCGTAGCTTAGAAGATTTAGGCGTACAGACAGTGGGAAATGAACTGTGTTTTATAGTATGTAAAGATTAATTATGTATGATTGCACCACTGATTCAGTAGTATAAGCATTTTATTGCTCATCGAGGTTTCGGGTACTGGCATCACGAGTTAGATAGAAGTGTTGTGTGGTCTATCGCTGAAAAATTAGTTCGCAGAAATAAAATTGAATAACATATATTTTTAAGAAAGTTTTTTAACAATAGAGTACGGAGATATTATATTTTTTAACTAAATAAATCAAGTTTTTAATTAAATAAATTTAAAACGGTATTTTTGTAGTTTTTCGATTATAAAGCAAGTTGTTCATTAGATATTAAAATTATAAAATAGCAGTAGTAAGCATAAAGAAATACCTAAATTAATTTAGCAAATATTTTAATTTCCCTTTTAAGTAAATTTCCATACTTTTTTTGTTAAATAAAAGCTTTTTAAAAAACTTTTTGTTACCTTATTTTAATTTCTAATTGTTAGTTTTTGAAAATTTTTCAATTTTGACAAATATTATATATAGTACTGGCAACCCACCCTCACTTCGTTTCGGTTTCAGTCGCCTTACCTGCGTAGTTTCCGTTTTCGTGGGAAAACCGAAATAAAACATAACCTATGTTACTCCCTGATATTATAGCTATCCATTGGTGAAAGAATTTTTGAAATCGGTTCGGTGGTTTAAGCGTGAAAGCGTAACAAACAAACAAAATTACTTTCACATTTATAATATTAGGAAGGAATTGTCAACATTTTAATATATTTAAAACTCGTTAGGATCATTCCTTGTGACGTCCGCTACATTGGAATTAGAAAGACGTTTCCACAGTCGTTGTATTTCGCTTTTCAAGCCCTTTCATTTGATATCCTTATATTCTTTATCATAAGCTAACGCTTATATAATAATGTCCGTGTTAGAAGTTTGAAAATTGCACCAATGACGGAAAAGTTAAGGACCGATCGTGAACGAGACGACATGAAAGTAATGTTGTGAGTAAAGTTTTAAGTATGAACGTCGAAAGTTTAGGGGTAAGGGCAGACTAAAGAAAATATAGATTATACAGATTATACAGAAGACCGAGGAGTATAATCGGCCTCTGTGTCTAGCGTTTGTGGACTATGAGAAAGCCTTTGATTCTGTCGAAACTTGGGCAGTGCTGCAGTCCCTTCAGCGGTGCCAAATTGACTATCGATACATCGAAGTGCTGAAGTGTTTGTATAGAAACGCCACTATGTCAGTCCGCATCCAGAATAAGAGTACGAAACCGATCCAGTTGCAGAGAGGTGTGAGACAGGGAAACGTCATCTCTCCGAAACTGTTCACCACTGTGCTGGAAGATGTCTTCAAGCTCTTAGACTGGACCGGACTCGGCATCAACATCAACGACGAATACATCACTCACCTTCGATTTGCTGATGAGATCGTAGTCATGGCAGAATCCATGGAGGACCTTAGCACTATGCTCAATGACCTCAGCAGGGTATCTCAACTAGTGGGTCTACAAATGAACATGGACAAGACGAAAGTAATGTCTAATGCCCATGCCATTCCTGTACCGCTCCTAGTTGGGAATGCGATTCTCGAAGTTGTGGATCATTATATTTACCTAGGACAAGCAGTCCAGTTAGGTAGATCCAATTTCGAGAAAGAGGTCAGCCGACGAATCCAACTCGGCTGGGCAGCGTTTGGGAAACTTAAGAGGATCTTCTCGTCTAATATTCCGCAGTGTCTGAAAACAAAGGTTTATAACCAGTGTGTGTTACCAGCGATGACTTACGGCACTGAAATGTGGTCTCTAAACGTCGGCCTCATAAAAAAGCTCAAGGTCGCTCAGCGTGCTATGGAGAGGGCTATGCTCGGTATTTCTCTACGTGATAAAATCCGGAACACGGAAATCCGTAGAAGAACGGGTGTAACCGACATAGCCTGCAGAATTAGCACGTTGAAATGGCAATGGGCAGGCCACATCGCTCGTCGAACCGACAACCGTTGGGGAAGAAAGGTTCTTGAGTGGCGACCACGAATCGGACGGCGCAGCGTAGGACGACCCCCCACTAGGTGGACTGACGACATTCTCAAAGTCGCAGGGAACCGTTGGATGCAAGTGGCGCAGGACCGTTCCGAGTGGCATTTTTGTGGGGAGGCCTATGTCCAGCAGTGGACGTCCGTAGGCTGATGGATGGATGGATGGATGAAAAGAAAATATGGATAAATTTCGTGAAGCATAACATGGATAGACTAGGAGAGATCACAGATATGATGTCTGATAGGGGTTTATGGAAGAAGACCACATACTGGGTCGACTCCAAGTAATTGAAATAAGAGCAGGATGATGATGATCATAAGGGTTATTATGGCAATTATAACTAGCCCTTTTGTGACTTCCGCTATGTTGAATTTAGAATGACGTCACCTCACTTCTTGTGTTTTGCCCATCAAGACCTTTCATTTGAAACCGATTAAGATCTTTAGGATACTAAGAAAATTATAAATTGCCATTTCGTAACATCCTCCATATAGGATAAAAAATGACAACATTTGAATAATAGTAAATGGTTTTAACCAATTTTCAGCCCGATAGCTTTAGTTAGTGAGTAAAATATTATTTGCAAAATTCCAGGACATATGTACATAAAATTCAAACATTTAAAAATTTTGTGCATACACAACACACTTTCTCGTAGATATTATTAAAGATGATTACGAGACGTGGGCAGATATCATCAGCTCAAAGAAAGAAAAATTCTATTCTATATCCTATACTAATACATTTGCGTTGTGTGGTGGCAGCTACAAATACTACCAGCACTTACATTGTTCGTGGGTGTCGTAAAAGACGACTAAGAGACTAAGATTTTCCCATAGACTAGGGGCAGCTCCATCTGATGCCACATTAAACTGTTATATTATGATTTTTAATGCTTACGCGAGTATCACACATAATAAGTAAATTTATTATTACGGATTTAATCGCGTAGGGCAATCAAAAATCATATATAGACGCGGTAAAATCCGCGATAAAATTGTAACTATTATATTACCATGGACGATTAGTATAGGATCCCGCTATACAACGACCTTCACCGAGATGTTTATTTGATGAAACTTATTTTTTATTTAATTTAATATGGCAATAAATATATTGCATATGGGTTGCCTAACAAATTTTAGTCCAAAGGAAGGCCTCCCAGCGACCGTGTACAGGTACTTGCCGAAGCATCCATGCCCCGTCAAGACCTGCACCAGTCGGAAGGAAAGCACTCTGTGCCGCCGTTTTAGCCACTGCAGCAGCACCAGGCGGAAGGCCTCCACGGCCCAGACACCGTATCGAGGCCTCTCCAGTCGGACTGCCCAACGGGCAATGAAGTGTCGGCGGGCGTCGACGTGCCAGGCGGTGAGCTCCCTCAAAGAGACCACACCGCCCTCCGCTCGCACTCCCGACACGCGCCGATACAAATCGGCGCGCATTTCCGCCTCCAGGTCCCACGGGGAGTCCCGGCCAACAGGCATGCCGCCCCCGTCGCCACCGTGCGGTACCCGTGAATGGCCCTGATTGCCATGGCTCTCTGTGGTCGCCATAGAGTAGCCCTGAGTCGGCCGGTCAGGGACCTCGCCCACACCGGTGCGCCGTACAGGGCCGGATGACCGGATGACCCCCGCGTACAGCCGTCGACATGGAGCGCTCGGTCCGCCCACATTCGGCATAAACCATGATAGGGCGGACCGCGGAACGAGCCTGCGGAAATGCTCCCGAAACTACCAATGTCCATCGAGCACCAGGCCCAAATACTTCATATGGGCCCGGATGCTGATCTCAACCGAATGGACGGTGATCGAGACGCTGATGGAAGGGCCCATGCGGGGCCCATGGAACAAGAGGGCCTCCGTCTTGTCCAGGACCACCCTCAATCCACTGATGGTCTTGAGCTTCTTCCACAATAGGAGAAAAATAATCTACTATAACACGTTTTTCGAGTTTTACTTCTCCTGCATATATCGATGTTATTAGCATTTTAGGAACCGTGGCTCTAAAGTGTTCGCACGTGATTTGTCTATCGGGCAAAGCCAAATGACCAAGTTGAAGACCGATTACGGCACTGTTATTTCATCCCAGGGTGAGACCTTGGGATGGGTAGAAAGGTTCTATGGGCAGTTGTATAGATCATCCCAGAACCCTGTTGCTGGCTTAGTCCAAGATCCCAGATGCAAGCTAACTCGGCACTACACCGAAGAAATCGCGGGCGTCAGCTTGTACGAGATCAGAATGGCTCTGAAACAGTTAAAGAACGGGAAGGCACCAGGAGATTACGGTATTACCACAGAACTCCTGAGGGCAGGCGGCAAGCCAGTTCTAAGAGCCCTACAGTAGTTGTTTAATACTGTCATTCTCGGGGGCGACGTTTCAGAGTCGTGGACCAGGAGTGTGATGGTGCTGTTTTTCAAGAAGGGCGATAAAACGCTCTTAAGGAATTACAGACCCATCTCACTCTTGAGCCACACCTACAAATTGTTCTCAAGTGTCATTACGAACCGACTCGGCTTTCGAAAAGGTTATAGTACCATAGACCACATCCACACGCTACGCCAGATTGTACAGAAGACCGAGGAGTATAATCGGCCTCTGTGTCTAGCGTTTGTGGACTATGAGAAAGCTTTTGATTCTGTCAAAACTTGGGCAGTGCTGCAGTCCCTTCAGCAGTGCCAAATTGACTATCGATACATCGAAGTGTTGAAGTGTTTGTATAGAAATGCCACTATGTCAGTCCGCATCCAGAATAAGAGTACGAAACCGATCCAGTTGCAGAGAGGTGAGAGACAGAGAGACGTCATCTCTCCGAAACTGTTCACCACTGCGCTGGAAGATGTCTTCAAGCTCTTAGACTGGACCGGACTCGGCATCAACATCAACGGCGAATACATCACTCACCTTCGATTTGATGACGATATCGTTGTCATGGCAGAATCCATGGAGGACCTTGGCACTATGCTCAATGACCTCAGCAGGGTTTCTCAACTAGTGGGTCTACAAATGAACATGGACAAGACGAAAGTCATGTCTAAAGTCCATATCATTCCTGTACCGGTCCTAGTTGGGAATGCGATTCTCGAAGTTGTGGATCATTATGTTTACCTAGGACAAGCAGTCCAGTCAGGTAGATCCAATTTCGAGAAAGAAGTCAGCCGACGAATCCAACTCGGTTGGGCAGCGTTTGGAAAACTTAAGAGGATCTTCTCGTCCAATATTCCGCAGTGTCCGAAAACAAAGGTTTATAACCAGTGTGTATTACCAGCGATGACTTACGGCACTGAAACGTGGTCTCTAAATGTCGGCCTCATAAAAAAGCTCAAAGTCACTCAGCGTGCTATGGAGAGGGCTATGCTCGGTATTTCTCTACGTGATAAAATCCGGAACACGGAAATCCGTAGAAGAAGACACCTGTGTGTAACCGACATAGCCCGCAGAATTAGCACGTTGAAATGGCAATGGGCAGGCCACATCGCTCGTCGAACCGACAACCGTTGGGGAAGAAAGGTTCTTGAGTGGCGACCACGAATCGGACGGCGCAGCGTAGGACGACCCCCCACTAGGTCGACTGACGACATTCTCAAAGTCGCAGGGAACCGTTGGATGCAAGTGGCGCAGGACCGTTCCGAGTGGCACTCTCGTGGGGAGGCCTATGTCCAGCAATGGACGTCTGTAGGCTGATGGATGGATGGATGGATAGCATATTATATCCTTGAATCATTTTGTATGTCACCCACAGACAGGGTGGTGGATTGTCCTGCCCAACGGCGATGGAGAGGAAATACGTGTTATGGGGCCGCGCGTCATCCTTTCGTCACCCCGGGCGGAGCGGACGACGTGTGCGCTGACCATATAAAAAAAAGGGTGGTGAATTGTATTCTTACTCTGCCATCAAACGAATAATCGTTTTAATCTTATTTAAATATATTATATTAATTCTCATAATAATTCTACGAAGTTAATGATATTATGAACAGAATTATGAGAGCACCGCCTTTGTGTACTTCACATAGAATGACCGCAATATTAACATATTTTCATTCCTTGCGAATATTTAACCGGTCCTGTAGTCTTAGTATAGATTTAAAATGGGTGACGTGACCGGGGATTAGTCCGTTACCCGCTGAGAGGCCAACCGCATGAGGAAAGACCGACGTCCTCCCCGAGGGGGGGACGTCGGTCGATGGGAGGGTGCCCCAATAGGGGGTATTCCGTCGGGCCGACCACTGACGACAAGTTAACGCTGCTCCAGTGGTCGGCCCAACGACGAAGGCGACGTGGTTTTCGGGTGGGTCGCGGGAGTTGCGTGCTTAAGCCCCTCTGTCGCCCCGGACGGAGTAGTGCGGAGGCGCGCCGACTGCGGCCCACCCACAAAAAAAAAAAAAGTATAAATAAAATAAATATTTATTACAGAAAACTTAATTTCTGGTAATCTACAAAATGGTTCAGCAAGCAAAAGGATGAAAGAGATGCCACAGTGACTGTGGCTAGTGGTTAATTACCAAGCTAAATCACCCACTTCATTCGAACAAGCGACGAAATTCTAGGACTTAATGAACGAAGTCTCACTGAATTGATTAAAATATAATAGTAGTTATGCTTTTAATCACAGTGTGCTTTTCTTAGGAGGCAGTCAATAAGAAAGTTGATACTCGAAAGGATAACGCCAGGGTAGTAATTTAAGTTACGGTATCGGTGGCGGAAACCTGTTTAATTGGCGGTGAGCCGTAATACGGTATATTATGGGAGTGCAGGCTGCTCTTTCTTTATCTCAGATGTTTCAGTTGGTTTGTGATAATACTATGCCATTAAAAACATAACTTGTAAAAAAACATAAGTCTCGCAACTCAATTTTTAACACGCTTTTATTAGCTTCACCTGTATGTTTGTTTGTAACGTCCACCTTTGAGCTCGATTTTGCCCTACTTTGAGCGATCAAATGGTCTTTAAACTTTGGAAATCTATCAAAGACCGATGACAATGCAATAATCCGCTGCTTTTTTTTAAGGTCGTCGCACTCCTCCCCCGCTCCGTTCGGGGCGACAAAGTTTAAAGTAAAGTAGTTTGATATGCTATGAAGACGTGTTTTTAGGAACTTAGTATATATAAACCACAGATCTATTAATATAAAAAAAAAAAATTTGCTATTTAATAGTCTCAAAGTCATTTACTAAAAATGGTCAGTATCGATCTAAATGAGGACTATATTTTGCGTGTATACAACATCGTGTTATCACTAATCGAAAGGTGGCAACACAAAGTATGCTCTGACAACATTTGTAGCTGCGTACCGTCACGTTTGAACGGTTTAAGCGAATAACGGTTATAAATGGTCGGTCACGAATGTGTTGAGGACATTCGGTGGTCACACATGGCAGAGTCAACAGAAGCAAGGAACAAATATAACATTTGGATATTACAAGTGCTTATTAAGGTTATGTTACTAAGTGTATATTTATGAAGATGTAATTGTGGAGACATGCGTGTAACAGATTGTATATGTTATACGGCTTTGACGTACTGCTTATAATTGCACACATAAAACTATTTATGCAGCATGCTCCAAAGTGGCCTCTGCGGATAGATTAGTGATTTTAGTTCCAAATGGAAACACTGCAAAAGGTGTTTAAAAAAAGAGGTATTATGGCAAATTTTGTAGGAGTTTTAATAGCTATGTAACTAAATAACCTTTTGGCCTTTCAAACTTATCCAGGCGAGTGAAGTTGAGGGTAAGTGTAAGTTATTTTATGTTATTACAACATGGCTATTCTAAAAATTCATATTCGAATATTGTGCGATGCTATATGCAGAGTGCTCCTATGTTATAAACTGAGCTAGGGAATTTTATGATTTAGAAAACACTTGGGAAATAAAAATATGAAAACTAAAGTAGGTAGAAATGGTTAAAAATACGATAGTACGGCAAAATACTATCATAGTTTTTAGAATTTGTACATGAAAACTAAAGTAAATACAAATTCTATTTGAAGATTGAATTTCTTTTCGGCTAGTGGCTTTGTTATATATCCACATTTATATATACAAATATATATATACCATCGCAGTTCATATACGTCCCATCTCGAGGCTCCAGCCATCTCCATAATAAGAGGGACATTAACCTACTATATCATGCAAGTCACGCACTTCAAACAGCTACCTGTTTAGGGTTTAATTATAATAATAATAAAAATACCCACGGGCAAGAGACTGGGGAAGCCTCAGTCGACCATTCGGTCATGGTGCGTCGTTGCCTCGACCGCTACTCTATTTCCGATCTGTACGTCGCCGACTTACATACAGAAGGCGAGATATTTTTTGATGTGAAACATCTATAGGCGAGGGTGACCGTGATCGTCGCGTGGCGTTTAACGCCACGCCTCGCGGTCCCGTAATAATCAAATATTAAATAAATATTTGGATGCATATACTTACATCTTTGTAACGAAACCATGGTGCGATTTAAAATTTTGTACAACGCCATCTAGTGAACTCAAAGTAAATTGTTACTTATAATGTATATATTAATGAAAATCAATGTTTATTGAATAAAAATCATCATTTTTTGGAAAAATATCGCGATATTTTATTAATACTTTATGCCTTAGTTTTATCGTATTAGTTCCTGTCGTAATCGAATGTTCTTTCATGCATATATACTTGTTTTATAAATTAATATAAAATTCTCTAACTTAGTAATATAAATATACCAGTAGGTATGGTATTTAGTTTACTTTCAGCTACGAAAACTGGAGAACCATTTTTTTATAGGCTTTTATTAGTTTCAGGTGTATATATATTTATTTCTTTGTATATTACCGACTTCATAGGAATTGGATTTTGACTCACTTTAAACAGTAAAATTTCATTTAAAAGTTGAAAATTTAAGGAGGACCAATGATGTTAAAATTATTTATATAGCTTGTCTTATTATCATTACAGGATTAAAAATTTCTTTATTAAATATATTGAAGCTGAGAGTTGGTCGTTAGCTCGATAAATGCCGCCATTTCTGTTTCCTAAATCACACTCTTCGTGCGGAAAGAATGTCTGTGAACGGATGAAAGCATTTCATTTTTTATAGGCTTTCATTAGTTTCAGCTGTGTATTAATTTGTTTCTATGTCACCTTACGAATTGGATTTTGACTCATTTTAAACAGCTTGTCTTATTATCATTACAGGATTAGAGAGTTCTTTATAAAATATATTGTAGCTTAGAGTTAGTCGTTTGCTCGATAGATGTCGCTATTTCTGGTTTATAAATCGCAAATTATTTCAAGCTACGTTTTAGAGGGTTCATTTCGTTTGTACTAAATGACGTTACCATAAATATGAGTCGTAAAGTCAATTTTAAAATGGATAATTTATTCGATACGATACCTACCAAAAAGTACTTATTGACTAAAATATCGAATACAAAAGTATCGGTATCGAAAGAAAAGTACTCGATACCTAAAGATAAAGTAAATAAAAGTACTCGATACTTTAAACAGTACGTTACTTATCTTTCGATACCATTCATGAGTTCAGTATCGATACTTTATATTCGATACCGTGTCTCTACTCGTACAAAATAGTTTCGATGTTTCACATCTGTCAGGCGTCCTGAGCGACGGCTCACTTTTTTTAACTGTCCGTCCAAATACTTAGTGTAATAGATAGATTCTTGAGTATTAATTATTTTATCGCTGCTGATACATATAATAAAATTGTAACAGACGAATTTCTGTACAAAACAACAATTGTTATAATTTTTGTATCTGCGTGTAGCACACAAATCATGCAAATAAAAAAAAACACGGAAGGTATGTAATGCAGTTTGTATAAATGTATTGTTAGAGGGCTGACTCAGACATGGTGTCATTTAGGACTTGACTGGCATGACCGCTAGCTTTGATTTTATTTAATAAAAGGGTTTTTACATTAATGGTATAGCATTTATGTTTACTAAAACGTGAGGCCTTTTCCTTCAACCACGAATGGTGAAAGTATTCGAAACGACGGGCAAAATCCTAAAAATAATTTATGAATCAGAAACATGTTTTGTAGAATTTGTAATGGCATCCAATTAGTCGGAAATTTAATTTTACTCTATAAAATTAATTTATCATTATCATCATTTGTCATCTCAGCTCATAAAGGTACCACTGCTGTGTCTGAGGTACGCACCTTAGTACGCTATGCTTTTTTTTTTTCACGCTGTGGTAATGCATTTACGCACTATCCCCCCGCCGGTGATAGACGAGGGGAGTGTGTGTGAGACTCGCCGGCTACATAAGCGACCGGAATAGCCACTAAAACCACAGCGGCCCCTTCCGCGCTTTTACGGGATGCCGGAGAGATCGTCTGATGACATTCTATCCCCGACACTCCAACGCTTGGCCGTCTGGCCATGTCCTGTCATCAATCAGGGCGGTGGGAGGAGCAGCGCGTAATGGCGTCTCCTCCTCCCTTGCCGCCGTCGGCGGAGCGAGTCAGCGAACGCAAGCGCCTCGCGTGCCCGTTCCGCGGCCTCCTTCCTAGTCATGACAGCCTCACAGAATGAGGCCATCGACGACCAGCAGCTGTCGCTGCCGAGCATCTTGGAGATGATGGTCGGCAACGACAGGTCTGTTGTCCGCATGTCCGTTGACAGGACGTGGCGCTGAGGCCCCCAGGCGGGGCATACTTCTAGTGTGTGGCGCGCATCGTCAATTGCCGCGCCACACTCATGATATCCTGGGGCCTCTTCTCTTCCAATTTTGTGCAGGTACTTACCGAAGACCCCATGTCCGGTAAGCACCTGCACCATCCTAAATGTAAGGCTGCCATGTCTTCTCCTGAGCCAGCGGTGGAGATGTGGCGCGACCGCCTCCACAGTCCCCCGCCCTGCTACGGGGGACTCCAGGTCTTCCCTCCACCGCCGGATTATTTTCCTTCGGGCCACTTCCTGGGCTCTAGCCAGTCCCCTTATGGACACTTGCTCCCCGTTGGCTCGTGCTGTGACGCGGCACCGGTACACTTCCGCCAACGCCTCCGCCACCAGTGGCCAAGGCGGGTCGCCTGCCAGCAGTGTCGCCGCAGTCCAAGACACAGTACGGTAGGCCCTAATGGCCCTCACAGCCATGGCCCTCTGCAGTCGTCTCAAAAGGGCTCTGTCGCGGACGGTGAGGGACTCCGACCAGATAGGAGCACCATACAGTACCTTGGAACGCAGGATGCCGACGTAGAGACATCGGCATGTCGACCCAGGACCGCCAGTGTTCGGCAGAAGTCTTCCCAGCGCCGCGGCCGCCCTGAGGAGCCTAGGGACGAGCTGTGCAAAGTGTGGCCCGAAATTCCAGTTTGAATCTAGGTGCAAACCCAAATATTTTATATGGGCCTGCACCGGCACGGCAACCCCAGACACAGTGATGTATGCTCCTCGGGGGGGACCTCGACGTGGGCCATGATAAAGGAGGGCCTCGGTTTTGTCCAGCGAGACCCTCAGACCCAACATCCCAATCCGGTCTACGACGAGCGCCACTCCTTCCTCTGCCAATCGGGCAGCCCCCCGGAAGTCCGCCCTCATCACCGTGACGAGGGTGTCATCCGCGTAGCAGATGATCCCCATTCCAGGAAGGAGCTGACCCCGTAGGAGCCAGTCGAACCCGACGTTCCACAGCACTGGACCGAGAACCGAGCACTGTGGGACGCCGCACTCCACCCGATGATGATGTATACGCCCGTCGCCCCCCTCCCAGAGCACGTGCCTTTCCTCGAGGTACGCCTCCAACAGCCTCCTAAGATACGGAGGCACTCCATGGTACCGGAGCGCCTCCTTTAACGTCTCGTGAGGGAGACTGTTGAAAGCGTTTTTAATATCGAGCGAGACTGCCAGGAGGACTTCCTTTTTGGTCACCGCTTCGATAGCCAACGACTTCAGAACGGCCAGCACGTCAATTGTTGACAGACCGCTCCTGAATCCGTATTGTCTCTCTGACAGTCCCGGCCCAATTTCCTCGAGGTGCTGGACGAGACTGTCTGCGAGCACCTTCTCGAAGGATTTAGCCATCTCATCCAGCAGCACCAGTGGTCTATATGCGGAAGAGGAGTCAGCTGGGCGACCCTCCTTCCGTTACTACGCCATGCTGATTAAACAGGTTAGTATAGGATTTTATTTCGATTTTCCTTTTCCTTCGCTTACATAGATGTTATATGTGTATTATATTCCTTATTCGTCTTTTACGACATCCACGGGCAAGATAGGGAGTGATGAATTGTATTTATATTCAGTAACCATACGGATAAAATTTAATATGACAAACATGAGATTATTTATTAGATTTCAAAACGTTTCATATATTGTCAATAATTCGAAATAGGTTTTGTGCATATGTCAAGATTAAGAAAAAAGCCAAACCGTTATGATATTAGTATAATTTTATGATAAATTAATTTAGAGATTTTTTTTATATTTTACATGAATTTGTTATATTATTTAGAATGACTTCAAATGGTTGTGAATGTTGCAAAGTGGATACGTTTTTTGGCTATAGTCTCTCACGTGGGGTCTATTTTGTGGGTATCAGTACTTTGGTAAGTCTTTTTATTGCAAAAATCTTTTTGGAATGTCGGTAATCGTTCCACTAATAAGTTCTAGTTTTTTCCATAACATGCGTTAACATTTATTTTCAAAACATCATCATCTCAGCTCATTTAAGTCCCACTGTTGGGCCCGAGCTTCCTCCATAATGGGAAGGAAATTGATTTATAAACCACGCTAGTCAGACCGATTGGCATAGTGTTTTATTTCGACTTTTGCTTCCATTGTATAGATGTTATATGGGTATTACATTCCTTGGTCGTCTTTTACGACATTCACGGGTAAGATAGGGTAAATCGCATTTTTACTCCGTCACTATACGGAAATATTTTCAAATATAAATTGTTAAAATCGACTACGTAGACTTGGACCAACGCCAGCTGATGGTAATAATCACATTCCCAAGCAGGATTGAGATCAGGCAGGCGACCGGTAATGAATCAAAAGCTTTTTCAATATATACTGTAAAAGAAGAGAAATATAGAGTCGACTGCATATCCGTGTGGTGACGGAGTAAGAATACAATTCACCACCCCCTATCTTACCCGTGGGTGATCGTACGAGACGACTAAGGGATGTAAAACGCATATAACATCTATGCGAGAGAAGGAAAACTCGAAATAAAACCCTATACCAACACGTCTGACCAGCGTGGTATAGTAGGTCAATTACCCTTCCATTATGGAGGAGGCCCGAGCCCAACAGTGGGACGTATATGGGCTGAGATGATGATGATGATAGAGTCGACTGCAAGTAATTACGATAAGAGGGATATGATGATGATAATGAGTTGTTAAAATCGACTAAGATAATACCAGAAGAGTAAACTGCGAGCGACAATCTGTTTACTAAGATGGCGATTACGTTATTATTTTTCGTTTGTGGTTAGCCTTAACCGTTCAACAGTGACGTCCATAGGTCATTGGATCATAGATTGATCCAATAGTCATTTCAGAAAAGGCCCGCGTTAAAGAAGTGTGACATGTATAATGTGTCCATTATTTATGGGATATTTTCATAAATGGCTAAACAACTTTTGTTAATATGTATTTATTTCTCGGTATAGTGATGGATTTCTCCGTATGGTAATGGAGTAAGAATACAATTCTGCACCCTCTTCCTCGTTCGTGGTTATCGTAAAAGACTACAAAAGGGATATGATATGCATATAACATCTATGCAAGAGAAGGAAAACTTGATATAAAACCCGTCAGCCCAGCGTGGTATAGTAGGACAATTTTATTTCTATTATGGAGGAGGTTCGAGCCAAACAATAGGACGTGTGTGAGCTGAGATGATGAAAAAATCATTAAATACTAGCAATCCGCCCTCGCTTCGCTTCGGTTTCAGTCGCCTTACCCGTGTAGTTCCCGTTCCCACGAATACCGGGATAAAATATAGCCTATGTTACTCCCTGATATTATAGCTTTCCATTGGTGAAAGAATTCTTGAAATTGGTTTGGTGGTTTAATCGTGAAAGCGTAAAAAACAAACAAAAAAAAGTGAGCCGTCGCTCAGGACGCCTGACAGATGTGAAACATCGAAACTATTTTGTACGAGTAGAGACACGGTATCGAATATAAAGTATCAATACTGAACTCATGAATAGTATCGAAAGATAAGTAACGTACTGTTTAAAGTATCGAGTACTTTTATTTACTTTATCTTTAGGTATCGAGTACTTTTCTTTCGATACCGATACATTTGGATTTCGATATTTTAGTCAATAAGTACTTTTTGGTAGGTATCGTATCGAATAAATTATCCATTTTAAAATTGACTTTACGACTCATATTTATGGTAACGTCATTTAGTACAAACGAAATGAACCCTCTAAAACGTAGCTTGAAATAATTTGCGATTTATAAACCAGAAATAGCGACATCTATCGAGCAAACGACTAACTCTAAGCTACAATATATTTTATAAAGAACTCTCTAATCCTGTAATGATAATAAGACAAGCTGTTTAAAATGAGTCAAAATCCAATTCGTAAGGTGACATAGAAACAAATTAATACACAGCTGAAACTAATGAAAGCCTATAAAAAATGAAATGCTTTCATCCGTTCACAGACATTCTTTCCGCACGAAGAGTGTGATTTAGGAAACAGAAATGGCGGCATTTATCGAGCTAACGACCAACTCTCAGCTTCAATATATTTAATAAAGAAATTTTTAATCCTGTAATGATAATAAGACAAGCTATATAAATAATTTTAACATCATTGGTCCTCCTTAAATTTTCAACTTTTAAATGAAATTTTACTGTTTAAAGTGAGTCAAAATCCAATTCCTATGAAGTCGGTAATATACAAAGAAATAAATATATATACACCTGAAACTAATAAAAGCCTATAAAAAAACGGTTCTCCAGTTTTCGTAGCTGAAAGTAAACTAAATACCATACCTACTGGTATATTTATATTACTAAGTTAGAGAATTTTATATTAATTTATAAAACAAGTATATATGCATGAAAGAACATTAGATTACGACAGGAACTAATACGATAAAACTAAGGCATAAAGTATTAATAAAATATCGCGATATTTTTCCAAAAAATGATGATTTTTATTCAATAAACATTGATTTTCATTAATATATACATTATAAGTAACAATTTACTTTGAGTTCACTAGATGGCATTGTACAAAATTATAAATCGCACCATGGTTTCGTTACAAAGATGTAGGTATATGCATCCAAATATTTATTTAATATTTGCGGGTTGAGAGCCCTCAGCGCTCACCCACCAGTCCGGGTAAAGTTATCACAGCCATCTGAGGCTAATAACTAAGTCACACAAAAAAAAAAAAATAATAATATCCAATTATTAGGGGACCGCGAGGCGTGGCGTTAAACGCCACGCGATGATCACGGTCACCCTCGCCTATAGATGTTTCACATCAAAAACTTACTTTCACATTCATAATGTTAGTAAGAATTATGTAATTTATATTTATATGATTCATCATTAGTTTGCAATCTTTGACACATTTGTTTTATATTTGCGATATATTATATCTGTCGGCGGCACATATTAGTTTTAAAATATCGTGTTTAGTTTTCAAGTACAAGTAGGAAAACTCACAAGATTTATTGGCATTGGTATTGTCAACGTGACAGACAGATTGAAAACGAGATTGTCCTATCTCCAACGGGCCATCTGGTTATATTAGATATATTGTATTCTTGTCATTATTTGGATACAAATATATTATTTTATACAATGTCATTTTATTTTACTAATATGACAGTGAGTAAATTCACACTAACAGGACAAATTATATGCGGTAAGTATGTATTACTAGACGCCATATTGGTTTGACGCCATATGCGCCGAAGAGACGATACCTTGTATTTCAAATTATTATTATTTTTGTTTATTTGATTGCTTTTTATTTCGATTTATCAATTCTACTAAACAAGCTGTAATATTTGTACACCGGAAACGGTAGAATATTTGAAACTTTATTTAAGATTACACTAACTAATATGACAATATTCTGACAAATAAATTATTTTGATTTGATTGATTTGACCTACCTAATTCCACAAAATCTAAAAGTGTCGACCCTAGAAACCCATGGTGCTTGTCTTACCCTAGGTAACGAATTAATAAAAGTAAAAGTCAGACTTGCTAATATCTACATGGATTTAGAATATAAGTAGGAATGTATTACTATCACCTTATTTCCCCACGGATATTGAAATAGATACTAAAATACAAATCGCACCTTTATTCATAAACTGAATTAACACAAAATTTCAATTTTGTGGGAAATCGCATTTAAAGTTTGACATATTTAGATTGATAACTTCAAAAAATTATAAAAAAATGAATAGAAGGACTAGGTATTTAAAAAAAAAGATAACTGTCGCGTAATTAGTCTATTATTGGAATAAGATACAAAATTAAACTATCTAAAGGAAGAATACACCTTAGACAGCAGTTTAAAAAAAAGTTCGTACTTATTTCTCTTTTCACTAAAATATGTACCTGAATAATTTTTTTTATTTATAGTACAAAACTGAAATAAAACTTAGTTATTAAAGTTCTGCATAAATGTTTTAGTATTATACTGCATTAATTCAAAATGATGCCATAATTGTACAATATAATTTATAAAATACTGAATTAAATCATAATGTGTTAATAAAACATACATGTAATTTTCTAATAAAATGAAATAAGTATGAATACATGCAGCTTTTGAATAAAGTAAAGTATCGACATGTACTCAGGAGTTAATGGAAAAGAGAACGACAATCTTTTATCTCTGTCATTTACGTAGTATCGATTTATCTGTTAGATTGTACGTATTCTACTGACGAAGTTATTTCGGTTTTTATTGAAAACTCAAAAAAACGTAAATTTTGAATTAATTCAGTTTATGATTAAAGATGCGAAATATTTGTGTGAACAACATACCTCAGCAGGTCTTGGTCTGGACAAAATCCATCAGGGCAACGGACGGGCGGTGCGTGGCTCTATAACATACAGTGCTCCCTTCCCATCACAATTGCGCCGACCATTAGTACCGATTTCTTGATATTCGTGGCCAGTCCGTCGGGTTACATTTCAGGGTACCTACCGTCGACCCTCTTACAGCTAACTTTATTATACCCTTTTTTTTTAAATTTGTGGGTGGGTAGCGGTCGGCGCGCCTCCGCACCACTCCGTCCGGGGCGACAGAGGGGCTTAAGCACGCAACTCCCGCGACCCACCCAAAAACCACGTCGCCTTCGTCGTTGGGCCGACCACTGTAGCAGCGTTAACTTGTCGTCAGTGGTCGGCCCGACGGAATACCCCTAATTGGGGTACCCTCCCATCGACCGACGTCCCCCCCCTCGGGGAGGACGTCGGTCTTTCCTCACGCGGTTGGCCTCTCGGCGGGTGACGGACTAATCTCCGGTCACGTCACCCGCGGCCTCGGCTAGGGCGGCATGAGGCGCAGATAGTTGCACCTGCGCCGCCCCAGTCGCCGGCGGCGGATCTCCTCATCGAGGCTGCGCTCCTCGCGCAGGCGATCCACCGCCTCCTTTCGCGAGATCACCGTCTCGCAGAAGGCTGCGACCGCGTCCCAATTCCCGACGCTGTCGACCATCGCCCTAGCGATAGCCGGCAGCGTCAGGTCCGTACCGATGATTGCGACGAGTTCACAGCGCTGCACTGCCCAAGCCCCGCAGGCCTCGAGCGTATGGCGCGCCGTGTCCTCGTCGCAATCGCAGTGGTGGCAGGACGGTGTACTCTCCCTCCTAACGACCTTGTGCAGGTATTTGGCGAAGCACCCATGCCCCGTCAAAACCTGCACCAGTCGGAAGGAGAGCACCCTGTGCCGCCTTTCCAACCACTGCATCAGCACCGGCCGGAAGGCCTCCACGGTTCGCACCCCGAACCGAGGCCTCTCCAGCCGGACTGCCCAACGGGCAATGACGTCTCGGCGGGCGTCGACGCGCCAGGCGGTGAGATCCCTTAACGAGACCACACCGCCCTCCGCTCGCACCCCCGTCACCCGCCGATATAGTCCGGCGAGCATCTCCGCCTCCAGGTCCCACGGGGGAGTCCCGGCCAATAGGCACACTGCCTCCGTCGCCACCGAGCGGTATCCGCGGATGGCCCTGACCGCCATGACCCTCTGTGGTCGCCACAGAAGGGCCCTAAGTCGGACGGTCATGGACCCCGCCCACACCGGTGCGTCGTACAGGGCCATCGACCGGATGACCCCCGCGTACAGCCGTCGGCACGCAGTGCTCGGTCCGCCCACGTTCGGCATAAGCCACGATAGGGCGGACGCCGCGCCGACGAGCCGTGGATTGAGCCTGCGGAAATGCTCCCGGAACCACCATCGCCCGTCGAGCACCAGGCCCAAGTACCTCATGTGGGCCCGGATGCTGATGTCGACCGAGTGGACGGTGATCGAGACGCCGATGGGAGGGCTCATAGTGCGCCAATGGAACAAGAGGGCCTCCGTCTTGTCCAGGGCGACCCTCAACCCCAGCGCCTCGATCCGCCTGACGACCTCCTCGGTACCAGAGGTCGCCAGGCTTACCGCCTCTTCTAGCGTCCCACCGCGGGCCGTGACGAGCGTGTCGTCGGCGTAACAAATCATGCCCAGCCCGGGCGGGAGGCTCCCCCTCAACGCCCAGTCGTAGCCGATGTTCCACAGGGTGGGTCCGAGGACCGACCCCTGTGGGACACCGCACGTCATGGGCGTTCGCACAACGTCCCCTGCTCGGTCGGTGCAGAGGACGCTGCGCCCCTCCAAATAGTCTGCCACTAGCCGCCTCAGGTAAACTGGCACCCCGTGATACCGGAGCGCCTCCCTGATGCAGCTGAATGGCAGACTATTGAATTCGTTGGCGATGTCTAGGGACACCACCAACAGCACTCCCCCGTCGGTGACGGCCTCAGTCGCCACGGCCCTCAGGCGCAACAGAGCCGCGCTTGTCGAACGACCCCTCCTAAACCCAAACTGGGCGTCCGACAGATCGGGCCCCGTGCCGACGAGATGCCGCTCGATGCGGGCAGCTACCACCCTCTCCAGTAGCTTGCCCATGTCATCGAGCAGCACGATAGGCCTGTAGGCCGAAGGCGACTCCGGAGACCGTCCCAGCTTCGGCAGGAGCACCAGCCTTCCCTCCTTCCAGCACCCAGGGAACCGTCCGGACGCTAAACACGCGTCGAACAGCCCCCTGAGGCGGGGTCCCAGGTGTTCGAGGACCAGGGCCAGCACACGGTTAGGAACACCGTCGGGCCCGGGGGCGGTAGACTTTGCGCGCATGCGCGTCACCGCCACCTCCATCTCGGGTTCCATTATGGGCGGAACACTGTCGTCATCGGCCTCCCGGTCAGTGTCTGGCGGAGCCAAGACCGGGGGCGTGTGTTCCGCCCGCCGCGGGAACAGGTCCTCGATGACTTGGGTGAGAAGGCCGGGCTGGAGAGTCTCGGTGAGGGGAGGGCCCTGCGCGCGTAGCCTATTCAGCACCGCGCGATAGGGGCGTCCCCAGGGGTCACGGTCGAGACCGTCCAGCATCTCCTGCCGACTGACGTCCTTGGCGGAGCGGACGGCCAGCCTGAAAGCCGACCGCGCATTGCGGTAGCCCTCGTAAAGCACGGCCTCCCGCTCCGCTTCGCGATGGTGCCGCCGGCTGCGGGTGTAGGCCCTCCGGCCGCGGATACACGCGGCCCGGAGATCCGCCAGCTCCCGGGATCACCAGTGGACACCCCTCCTCGGGGGCAGACGCCGTACCCGGGGCATGGCCGCATCGCAGATCTGCGTCAACGCACTGCGGATGCGGCCAGCCTCAGCGTCCACCCCGTCCGACTGGAGGGCAGAGGACAGCCACGAGTATACGATGGCTGTCTCCGCCAGCTGGTCCCGGTCTAAGCGACCCACAGCCCATCGCGGGAACGCAGGACGCCTATCCGCCCCGTGACCCCTGCTGGGCGTCGGGATTGCCAGGGAGACCTCCATCCGGATATACCGGTGGTCCGACAAGATCTCGACCTCCTCCACGACGCGCCATCTCCCCACGCGTGCGGCGACCCCGGGGCTAGCGAACGAAAGGTCCACTATCGACCCGCCCCGTTGTCGCACGCACGTATGCACCGAGCGCCTGTTCAACAAACAGAGGCCCAGTGCCGCCGCCCACCCCTCGATCGCAACTTTATTTTATCCTGGGGTTGTCTTGGTGGAATCGGCCTCTCTATGGATGACTGATCCGATCATTTACTCTATATAACTATAGTTGATCTATATAACTATAGTATTATTATCAAAAATTAGTAATAAAAATTAATAATAAATAATAATGGTCAAAATTAGTCTTCATAAGCCTAGATAGGCTAGGAAACGTAGATACGTTTATCATTAGTTGTGGGCCTGATAGGCCGGTTGGCGATCACAGCTGATGTTATTAATTGCCCAAGAGAGTGCTGCTACTTATTCTCTAATGATCCCTCACCCAGTTTTCACGTCTCCTACGGGATAGTAACGGGGAGTGAAACAATCTATTCTAACTGGTAATGACATCGGTTTGTAGATAAGTATACCCGTAGGTAGATACATAGAGATTCTGTGTGATGACGGAATAACAGTACAATTGACCATCCCCTTCCCCGTGGGTATCGTAAAAGACAACTAAGGGGTATAATATACTTTCATGTAAGAGAAGTCAAACTCAAAATAAAACCCTATGCCAATCCGTCTAACCGGCGTGGTATAGTAAGTCAATTTCCTTCCCATAGTGGAGTCTAAGCCTAAGCCTAGCTGTGGGACGTCTATGGGCTGATATGTCGAAATACATAGAGTACCTAATTTATATCCGTTAATAATAAATTAACGCCAATATAAATGTACGCTCGTAATAGCAAAAACAGTGTGGCTATTATTTTGCAAGAATAATTAATTAATTAGTGGTACGTTTAATTAATTAACATAATTATTCACGACAAAATAAAGTCGGCTACTAATGGATTTTAGAACCAAATACGCAGCAGAATAATTGTGCCATGCTCCAAACATAAATACCTAAGCGAAAATAAATAAATAAAGCATGCGCTACACGGTTTCAAACAGTGGTTTGAAACAAAAAAAGCAGAAAAGCACTTTGCTGGCTACATGGTTTTTAAGTTAGTTTGAAACCAACAGTTTTCAAAGAACGTGGCGCGGATAGACGTCTTGACGCTCGCGTACTGTATGTTCAGTACAACGACGTCATGGCGCCTTACCTATTAAAACAACAAAAAGTTGGAGTAAGTCTTGCACTTTTGTGTGCAATTAAAGGAAAAAATTAAAATATCCCACGCATTTCTTCTTTGTGTTTTATTTTTATACCTTCGCAATTTAAGTCCCAAAGGCAGGGCCACTCTTTGTATAACTTCAGAAGTTGAGTAATAACATTGCGATCGCGTTCTGTCTGCTCACGCGCCACAAGCCTCGCTACCAAGGGCGTTTAAAGGTCATACGAAATTTGGCATAAAACATCTATCTACACTGTTTCAAACATCTGTTTCAAACCACTGTTTGAAACCGTGTAGCGCATGTTTTAAACATGCATGTTTAAGTAGCGCGTATAGCGCATGTTTTATCGACGAATCCAACTCGGTTGGGCAGCGTTCGGGAAACTTAAGAGGATCTTCTCGTCCAACATACCTCAGTGTCTGAAAACACAGGTCTACGACCAGTATGTGTTACCAGTGATGACTTACGGCACGGAAACGTGGTCCTTAAATGTGGGCCTCATATCAAGGCTCAAAGTCGCTCAGCGTGCTATGGAACGGGCTAAGCTCGGGATTTCTCTGCGAGATAGAATCCGGAATACGGAAATCCGCAGAAGAACGGGTGTAACCGACATAGCACGAAGAATTAGCACGCTGAAGTGGCAATGGGCAGGCCAAATCGCTTGACGAACCGACAACCGCTGGGGAAGAAAGGTTCTCCAGTGGCGACCACGCATCGGACGACACAGTGTAGGACGCCCCCTACTAGGTGGACCGACGACCTAGTGAAAGTTGCTGGGCGTCGTTGGATGCAGGCGGCACAGGACCGCACATTGTGGCGCAACATGAGGGAGGCCTACGTCCAGCAGTGGACGGCAATAGGCTGAAATGAATTCTGTTAAGTCAGAAAGAAACTGGATAGTCTGCAGCATGACGACTAATAACATACTTAGCCTGGCCATAAATAGTGTTATAATTAAAAATTATATAAATTCGAATTTGGAATCTGTCATTATTATATGATTGTTCATTGTATTTTCTCATTTTGGCGCCAATACATTGTACAATATTTTGCGATGTTAAAATATAGTGGGGTGATAAAGAGAACCGAATCGCCGTGATTGCATTACACAAAGTAGGTATGAAGCCAAATGCAATATTTAAAACTCTCCATACGCTTAGTATTAGTAAAATGTTTGTGTACCGGGCTATTAATAGGTACAATGAGACCTCCTCTGTTTGTGACAGAAAATAATCTGGTGGATTACGTAGTATTCGTACGAAAAAGGTGGTCAAAGCAGTAAGGGAAAGAATTCGAAGAAATCCTGTCGGAAAGTAAAAGATTTTATCTCGGGAGATGAAGATAGCACCTAGAACCATGTCGCGTATTTTAAAAGACGACTTAGGACTTGCGGCCTATAAGAGACGCACTGGTCATTTCTTAACTAATAATTTAAAAAAAGAATAGGGTGGTAAAATTGAAACAACTACTGAAGCGATACGCAAAGGGAGGTCAAGAAAAATTTTGTTTACGAATGTGAAAAGTTTTATAATTGAGTAACATTTTAGCAGACAAAATAACCGTATTTATGCCCAAATCTCTAAGGAAGCTTCCTAATTAGTTGACAAAGTGCAACGTGGGCATTATCCGACTTTAGTTATGGTTTGGTCCCCACCATGTTCAATAACCAAGAATGGTCCTTCCAGCAAGACTCGGCACCGGGTCATAAAGCTCGGTCTACGCAGTCTTAGTTGGAAACGAACGTTTCGGACTTCATCAGGGCTGAAGACTGGCTGTCGTCTAGTCCCGATCTTAATCCGCTAGATTATGATTTATGATCAGTTTTAGAGAGTACGGCTTGCACTAAATGCCATGATAATTTGGAGTCCTTAAAACAATCCATACGATTGGGAGTTTAAAAATTTTTCCATGAAAAGAGTGCGTGCTTCTATTGACAACTAGCCTCAATATTTAAAGGACTGTATAGCAGCCAATGGAGACCACTTCGAATAAGCTTTTTATATTTTAAATTGTTTTATATTGAACTAAAATAATGTAAAAGTAAAAAATGTTATTTGCAATAGAAAAAAAAATATAACAGTATTTCTGGCAAGACTAGGTATATGTACGTCGTGTTCAACAGACAACAAGCAAGACGAATCGACAATCGCTGGGGAAGAAAGATTCTCGAGTAGCGAGTACGTTTCAGACGATGCAGTATAGGACACTCTCCCACCAGGTGGACCGAAGACCTAGAGAAAGTTTCTGGGCGTCCTTGGTTGGAGCCGGCACAGGGCCCCGGACCTAAACTAAACCTACATCCAGCTGCGGACACAAATAGGTGGAATGATGAAGATGAAAATATAATAATGATTTGGTGTTACTGTAGTAGCATTTCTGTTTTGACAACAGAATTCAAAGAGGCTGACTGCGTGAGGCCGACGCCTAGGAGGACATTGGGGAAGGACGGTACCCGAAAGGGTAACTCGCGTGCTGGTCCCGCACGTTAAGAAGCTTGGTACCAGCGATCAGCCCATTGGCAAAGGGGGGGCAATACGATGGGTTAAAAAAATTACAACAGAATTAGGGAGTGAAGCTTTTGGGATTTTTAATGCGAATGCCTTTTATTTTATTTGAACAGTACAACGTCTAATAGATCAGCTAGTAATTTCTATATAATGTGTTTATTTAATATGCGTATGTTTTTCTTTTTTAGGTGATTTCCTTCGTAGCAATGGCTAGCGCTTTAGTCAGCTTAAAATATTTGTCTGAGGAGAGCCAATTTAACACAGAACCCGTACAAGCAATGGATATGATCTTTTCATTATTTTGCTCCAGTATATCTGGGTACCAAATTATTATATCTCTTCTGCTAATTTTGGTAAATATACGTTAATCAATGTCCGTGTGGTGACGGTGTAAGAATGCAATTCACCATCCCCTCTCTTGCCCGTGGGTGTCGTAAAAGACGACTAAGGGATATAACATGTATATAACATCTATGCAAGAAAAGGAACACTCGAAACGTCTTTACCAGCGTGGTATATTAGGTCAATTTCCCTCCGATAGTAGAAGAGGCCCGAGCCTAAGGCCCACATAAAAGCTCTTCCGTATCCGTTGTGCCATGCTGCTGTGCTTATCGTAGCTGTATACGCCTTTACTTATTGGCTGATCAGCTAATTTGCTTCTGTCTTCCGCATTGCATAGGAGGGTCAAATCATTATTTGCCAACTCCTCCTCTTTTCCTTTTCTAGTTAAATATGTTGCAGGTCCCAACACAATTATAAGCATTGTCCAGGACTGCCTCAGGGACAAACTTCAGTGTCTTTTATGGAGACCATTGTGTATCCTTAGCTTACAGGAGTTACAATGGTGGAATTCTGTGGTGGAATTAGTTCCAATATAAGAAAAAATATTACGTGTATCTGTAATTTAGTTCTCATCATCATCTGAAACAATATACGTCCCATCTACTATATACTGGTCTGACGTGTTGGCCTAAAGATTTATTTTGAATTTGTCATCTCTTTCATCGATATTATTTCCATATATATATCCCTTAGTCGCCTTTTAGGATACTCTCGGTGAATGTTGTTCTAAGCCACTACATGGAAAATGTATTTGTAATTTATTACGTTATTATTACATAGATTTTGAGAGTTAGAATATATTTTCTTTGTTAACGATAGTGGTAAAAGTAAGCGGTACACTGATGGCAAGTAATACCGTCGCACATAGCTCTTTGCAATACCAGGGACACAGCTAGACCACTGCCTACCGTGACGAAAGTGCTCTTCTTAAACCCCGTTTAAAGGACATGTCATAGCGCTCGGAAAACACGGCAGCAGGTAGCTCATTCAATATTTCCCACGCATTGTGGAGGAGGCCTGAGTCCAACAGTGGGACTTATATACGCTGCGATGATGACGTGATGATGAAGAAATAAAAAGTACTACAGCATCAGAGTACAACTTTATTAAGAGAGATCCAACAAGGAAACTCGATGGATATGAACGTAATTGAAACATTTATTGTGTATTATTATATAAAGCTGAATAAGTACATATTAATACTGTTAATTTCCTGTTGGTTATTTTCGTAGTTAATTTCATCTGAATCACGCTAAAACTCATTAAAATAATCTAAATTAATTGTTATTATGGTTAAAATATACTTGTTTATATACTATACGTTATAAAATTAGTATTGGGATTAGCCGTATTATTAGTTTCGAGAGAATATCGTTTCTTTAAGGTACAATAGCTTTCTGACCTATGCGATAACTGAAAAGGCTACTGGATACAGATGTCTTTTCAGTTGTGAAGATCTATTAGTTATATTTTATGTTGTGAATATATGAGATATTAGGATATATGGACTACCTATCCACTGCCGTGCTGCTGTTCCTGACTGACCGGACCGATGGCTTAATGGACTCTCTGAATATGGATTTTGTCCTTGTTTACATCAAATATAAACAATGATGATACAGTATTATAGCATCAATGGTACGAAAATTATATAGGCCATAAGATTGATTGGCAAGTGAAGCGCAGAAGTGGCCCAGGGACAAGATACATTGCTTGATGAACCGACAACCGCTGGGGAACAAAAGTTCTCGAGTGACGACCACGTATCAGGCGGCGCACTGTAGGACTAGATGGACCGTCGACTTGGTCAAGGTTGCTGGGTGTCGCTGGATGCACATAGGACCGCACTTTGTGGCGAAACACGAGGGAGGCCTATGTCCACTAGTGAACAGCGATAGGCTCAATGATGCTGACGATAATGAAGATTAATTGATTTGAATGGATAGATTTTTTTTTTCAATTAGAAGGGAGATAATTATCAAACTGATATATATATGAAATCAGGCAGCTCTAGAACACTAAGGTCGAATTCACAGTTAAGTAGAAGTCAAATGATATAATTTCGAAAATAAAATAAAATAAATATTTAGTTCTAATATTGACATATCAGTGAGAAATTGGGCTACACAGCCCTACACTAAGAAAATAATACTTCTAATGCGAGGAACTTTACAAACATGTAATTAACGTACATAAATTACATTGCGATTTTGGACTACAATTTGGGGATCGCACAAAGTGTTGTCCTGCGTGGGATTCAAATTTGCGACATTGACACGATACGCGATACCTTAACTATTACGCCATTTATGCAGTCAAACATGTGAAAAATGAATACTGTTAGGGAGCGTCTTTTGCGCAATTCGGCCATGTTCTTATTGTAGACTAATTGTAGTTAATAACTTAGACAGTTTATTATGTTCCTAATACTTAGTCCACCGTTTTCCCATGTAATATTAGTCGTATATGTATAGTGGGAAGCTTCGTATATCATAAAATTTTATAAGGGAACGTCCTGATAATCGATTCATAATCTCATTTTGGCTCATATACGTCTCGCTGTTGAGTTCGAGCCTCCTCCACAATAGTAGGGAAATTTACTTTATGCCATGCTGGTCAGACAGGTATTGTTTCGAGTTTTCTTGCATAGATGTTATATGCGTATTATATATATCCCTTAGCCGTTTACGACATCCACAGGCAAAATAGGGAGTGGTGAATTGTATTCTTATTCGGTTATCACACGGAATGGGGATTAAAATATATCATGGTCGGAGATAACATTACGGATGAAATTATATTATTCTGTAATTTTGTTTTTCTTTAGGTTAAAAACCCGTACGTGTATTCCTTGTGGTTCGTGTCACATGTATCCATCTTAATTTTATACTCCCTCATGTTCACCGCTCGAGCTGTCGTCGGGTTTAATATTCGGCACTACACTTTGATGATATTCACTATTTTTGCCGCTGTTATCTATATAAGTAAGTATTTCATTTTAGTTTTTCTATTAATTTGGTTTCTATGACTGTAATAGAGTAAGAAAACAAAGTGTCGTTTCTCTCCTTCGCGCCGGTATCATATGAAACTAATAAGGAGTATTAAAGGTTAATTCCCTTGTATTGTGGCTGATCGCAGCTGTGCTTGATCGATTACACAATAGTCTATTTATAAAAATGTATGGCGCATTAAGTAATTCGTCGCAGGCGTTTGTCGCAGATCTCGTAACTTGCGCCATACATTTTCATTCTCAGACTATTGACGCATCAGTCGCGCGCGCGGAGCGTGTGTGCCTGCAATCGCCTACAATGTACGAAAATTAGCCTTAAGCGATAACGCCAATTTCATACTAAATTAAATCGAAATAAAGTCCATTAAGAAATAAATTGTTGTGTTCTAACAGTCTATAGATATATAATTAAAGGGTGTAAAATACTGGTTGTATTTTACTCAATTGGCAAATTATGTGTACACCATGCATTAAGGAAATATTAAACTTTGTTCTGCGGGGAACGAAATATTACATCCAGACTCCATAAAATAATTTGTCGATCTCACAAAGTAGCCCTGCACGGTAGATTGATATTTTAACCACTTCGCCATCTGTGCAGTCAAATGCGAGTGTTCTAGCAATGTCTATGGAGACATTAATATCGCCGATTATACTCAAGATATGAGTTAGAAATTTGAACATCAACTCTGTAGGTAAAGATAATAATATATTGCAATTCTAGTATGTAACTTTCGCAATTCTATATCATTAGGTGTAAGTTATTGGACACAGTACCAATCTGTAGCTGCAATTAATAATTTTCTTAAAGAATGTCCAGAAAGGTACGGCCCAGGATTTGTACCTAGCACCTAACAGTCGTTGGAAAGCATACTTTTGTCTTTAGATCAATGAAGCAGACAATTGTTTTCATTTTGTAATAAACATGTATTAATAGCCATTATTGTTTTAGTGATTATGTAAAATTTTAATGTAATACTAAAATTTGCATGCCTATGGTGACATATGGAACAGTTGCAAAATTAGTGCTGGAAAATCATATTTGTACCCATATTTGCAAATAAGTGATTAATTGAAGTCCACCAATTTCTGAATTCTCATTTCAGGTTTATTCATTTATTTTATGATGGTTGTTCATAGCTACCTGATGCGAGTTGACGAAGAGCTTATACGGAGTTAAATATGTAATTAAAGTTTATGAATACTATTATAAGGGGGCAGTTAATAATAAAGAAATGTCAATGACACAAATATATAATTGTAACTTTTCATTGCAAATTTATTTTATAAGATTTTTATATGGAGTAGGTAAGAAGGTACTGGATTCTCAGTGCGATTACAGCCTAACACTGTACCATCACTCTTCACTTTCCATATAGTCTTACAAATATGTACAGCCAAGAGATCACCAGGAAAATGTACAAGAATTGCGGCATAAGAAAATGTTGCTGCCTATTCTCCCAGTGAACAATCAGCCGGTTTTTGGGATACCCACGGGAAAGTAAAGGGTGATAAGGCATTGCATTTCTAACCCTTAACATGAAGTTTTCTTATTAGAAAACAATACAGTAGGTATTAAAGTGTGATCAAAATTGTTTTAATTTTTTTTTTATATTATTAGATGTTCAGTGCCAAAAAATCATAAATATATTCGTTGTTAAGTACTAAAGATGATTCTAAATGTCACCGCTATTTAAATAATTTCGTTAGTTAAGAAGAAGTTAGTCAATAGAAATTTGGTTAAGTGTGCTTTTTACTGTATTTTACAATATTCTACATGTTTAACGAACTATTTCTGTGATTAAACATGGTATTGCACAAAATTGAATAGTATCTATTAATATTATCATCATCTCAGCTCAAATACGTCCCACTGTTGGGCTAGAGACTGTTTCACAAAAGGAGCGAAATTGACATAATACACCACGCTTTTTTTTTTTGGGGTGGGCTGCGGTCGGCTCGCCTCCGCACCACTCCGTTCGAGGCGACAGAGGGGCTTAAGCACGCAACACCCGCAACCCACCCGAACACCACGTTGCCTTCGTCGCTGGGCCGACCACTGGAGCAGTGTTACTTGTCATCAGTGGTCGGCCCGACGGAATACCCCTTACCCGGGGTATCCTCCCATCGACCGACGTTCCCCCCTCGGGAGGACGTCGGTCTTTCCTCACGCGATCGACCTATCGGCGGGTGACGGACTAATCCCCGGTCACGTCACCCGCGGCCTCGGCTAGGGATAATATACCACGCTAGTCTGACGTGCTGGTATAGGGTTTCATTTCGAGTTTTACCTCTCTTGCATAGATGTTATAGGCGCATTATATCCTTCGCTCGCCTTTTACGATACCCACGGGTAAGATAGGGTTGGTGAATTGTTTTCTTACTCCGTCACCACACGGAAAATCCAATAACACTATATAGTATAATAATATAATATAACATACGCGATTTTTAGATCATCTCTCATTATCATCTCAGCCTATATTTGTCCCACTGTTGGGCTCAGGCCGCCTCCATAAAGAGAGGACAATCGACCTACTATTCCACGGTGGTTAGACGTGTTGGAATAGGGTTTTGTTTCGAATTTTCCTTCTCTTGTACAGATGTTATATGCTTATTATATCCCTTAGTCGTCTTTTACAACATCCACGGGTAAGGTAGGGAGTGGTGAATTGTATTCTCACTGCGTCCCCACACGGAAAGATCTTTAAATATTAATTACTAATTTTTAGCAAACTATCATAGAACATAAAAAGCATTTATGATATTTGAATGTTCAGTGAAAATGAATACAATTCTTGAATTTTAAAGTCCGTAATAAACTGTAACACGCCATTAATTTGGAAAAATATATAGCCTACTAATTTGGTTTTGATAATTTGCCTTCGCATTCCTTGCTTTTCATGGCCCATTCTAATTGCTTTCCCCCTCGAGTGATGCATTGAGCTAAAATAGAAAACGGTTTTCAAATACAACCAGGATTCCTCTTCTGTGCTGTTGATTGCGCTATAACTAAAGTCACATACAACTTTACAGTGATGTAAAATGTAGTAGGAATATTTTAAGACTGGATAATATAACTACCAACAATTTCTTTACTCATTCTGCAGTAAATATTCTACAGCGTGCTTATAATAGAAGTTCTGTGTTGACTAGGAAGTCTTTGCATAACAAGTTTCTCGTCATCATCATCATCACAGCTCGTATACGTCCCACTATTGGGCTCGTGCTGCCTCCACAATAGGAGGGAAATTGACCTACTATACCATGCTGGTCAGACGTGTTGGTTTTTTTATTTTTATGTTCTATAGTCACCCGCTATACTGCGTCATCCGGATCGATAGTGGAGCGGCGCGGGGCCCCATAACCCACTCTAGCTCGTCGCTTTTGTCGTTGGGTCGACCACTGTTACAGAGTTCCTTATCCTTCATAGTCTGACGTGTTGGTATAGTGTCTTCTCTTACATAGATGTTATATGCATATTTAATCCCTAAGTCATCTTTTACGACAGCCACGGGCAAGAGAGGGGATGGCGAATTGTATTCTTATACCGTCACCATACGGAAAGTTTCTCATCTAGCTTTAATATTCTTTAGTAGTAATGCAAGTACTAGAACTTATATATCGTACGTCTGTATGTGATTAAATTCTTTCTAAGCGACTGGACCAATTTTCATGATTTTTTCCTTGGGTTATAAAGTGTCTGTTGGGTTTGCTGGTATGACTTTCATTAGGTTTTTAGATGAAATATCAAAGCAACAACATTGCTATCTTAGTAACAAGACTCACGAAGAAAAATTCGATTATAACAAAAACCTATTTTATTTATATGTCGCAGCGTCACTACCTCAGGCGCCATATCTTGATAGTTTTTAAGAATCAATCGATTACGGAAACGTCAAGTATTATACTTGGGTGTTTTTGATACAACGTTGGCAATGATTTTTGATGTTTGTCGTTTGACCGTTAACGCTTGAAATATTACCGAGCTTTATTTATTGAGAGCGGTCCGTTGAATACGGAGTTGAGTGCGAGACAGGCGAGCGATCGGTCGTTATTGCTGCCGTGTTGTATCAAATTCACCGCGTTTCCCTAACTTGTAAGTTAGCTGTCGGAATCCGTGTAATTAGTGGTTATGATAGAAAAGTGTTAACGCTAATTGTTGAATATAGTTTAAAATTAGCCATCCGAAGTATTATTTTATTCCACCGCGATGTGTGACCGACCTGATAGTGTTACAGCACGGCCCCCAATACCCCTCGATATATATAATAGTGACCTGTCCTCACATTTTAAATATTAGGTCCTTACATATGAAATTGGCGTTTTTCCTTGTAAGAAGTTGTCCAAATGCCGAAAAAAATTGTAATCTATTGGAGCAAGATCCGGGGAGTACGGTGGATGTCGCAGATATTCCAATTGTAGCTCATCTAACTTGTGGTTGTTTGTTGTGCAGTGTGTGGTCTTGCGTTGTCGTGAAGCAGCAGTGAGATAGAGCGATTGACCACCCTCGGTTGTTTAGCAGCTAGTTCTTCCTTCATGGTTTGCAGTTGTTGACAATAGATATTTGCCGTAATCGTTCGGCCAGATTTTAGAAAGCTGTAGTGAACGACACCAGTGCTAGTCCACCAAACACTTACAAGTAACTTATTCTGAATCATTTTTCGTTTAGGGCAAGATTTGGCTTGGTCTCCAGGGTTCAACAATTGCGACGAGCGCTTCTTTATTGTACAGTATCCACTTTTCATCAAAAGTAATAATTCGATTTAAAATCCCTTCATTATTGTGTCGGTTGAGCAAAGTAACACAGCAGTCGACGCGTGTTTGCAAGTTCGATTCACTCAATTCATGAGATACCCGTCGTTCAAGTTTTTTTACTTGCCCGATTTGCTTCAAGTGGATTAATACAGTTTTGTCACTTACCCCAAAGCCTGCAGCTATCTCTGAAGTGCTTTGTGATGGATCCGCTTCCACGATAGCCTTTAGTTCTTCATTTTCCACTTTGGTCTCCGGCCGTCCACGGGGTTGGTTCTAAAGGTTGAAATTTCCAGAAATAAAGGTTAAAACCAAAAACGTACCGTCCTTTTTTTTGCGACACCAGCGCCGTACACATCATTAATCCTTCGAGCTGTTTCTGCAGCATTGGTGCCTCGGTAGAACTCGTACTCGTAAATATACCGATATTTCAAGTTTTCCGTTGTGCAGTAATAAGCGACGTCAAAAAAAAATTACGAAAAAATAAATGACTGTTTTCAAAACTCAAATATACCAGCTAAATGAATTTATAAATTTGAATTTGGAATTGTTAACCAAAGACGAGATATTTCAGATCAAAATAGTCAGTACGACTGCGCGTCATGCCGCCCTAGCCGAGGCCACGGGTGACGTGACCGGGGAATTAGTCTGTCACCCGCCGAGAGCCCAACCGCGTGAGGAAAGACCGACGTCCTCTCCGACGGGGGGACGTCGGTCGATGGGAGGGTACCCTACTAGGGGGTATTCCGTCGGGCCGACCATTGACGACAAGTAACTCTGCTCCGGTGGTCCGTCCAACGATGAAGGCGACGTGGTGTTCGAGTGGGTTGCGAGTGTGCGTGCTTACGCCCCTCTATCACCCCGGACGGAGTGGTGCGAGGAGTGCGCCGAACGCAGCCCACCCCAAAAAAAAAGTGGTCAAAAAAGTGCTCAGTACGAAAAAACGCTAATTTCATATATAAGGACCTATTATGCGGATTTTTCTGAAAGTAAAAATAGCCTAAGTTACTCCTTATCGCTACCTGTTAATAAAAGCTATCTGGTAGTAAAATATTATTGGAATCGGTCCAGACGTTTTGAAGATTACCTAGAACAAACAAACATACATATATACAGACAAACATATTTGTAATGGGTTTCAGGTATAGATATCGTGACGACTAGGGCGGCGTAGGTGCGACTAGGTAGTCGGCATTCGGCGTCGGCCTCCGTAGCCGAGGCCGCGGGTGACTGGGCCGGGGAGTAAGTCCGTCACCCGCCGAGAGGCTGACCACTTGTGGAAAGACCAACATCCTCCCCGAGGGCGGGATGTCGGTTGGGGAGAGGGTACTCCTAAGGGGGGCGGGGTGGGTTATTCCGTTGGACCCACCACTGACGTCTAGTCACTTGCTCCGGTGGTCGGCCCAAAGACGAAGGCGACGTGTCACGGGTGGGTTACGGGTGTGCGTGCTTACGTCCCTCTGTCGCTCCGGAGCCTAGTTTACGCCCTGATATTATAGCTTTCCATTGGTGAAAGAATTTTTGAAATCGGTTCAGCCGTTTTGAAGATTACCCGGAACAAACAGACAGACAGACAAAAATTTTTTAATTGCTATTTTAGGCATAGGTGTCGTGCAAATAACCGTGTGAGCATGAAAAAAGCCTATTATTTTGACATTACAAACAGACACTCCAATTTTATTTATTGGTATAGATTTGCCTGCTCTTGCATAGATATTATATGCATATTATATCCCTTAGCCGTCTTATACAATATCCACGGGTAAGAAAGGGAGTGGTGCATTTTATTCTTACTCCGTCACTACACGGATTTATGTAATTTCTTTAAAGATTTAATAAATATTACTTACATTATTAGATACACGAACTACATGTTTGGCAGAGCCAAGACTGTGTAGCTTTGCCAAACACGCCCGAGATTGTTTGCAGCCAAATGTCACAGAATTATTGATCAACGTGCTGTTACTAGTAGTCTAGCACTGAATGTTGACATAGTCAGATATTATATGAACATCGAAGTGAATTTGATTGAGACGAGGTAATGTTTCCGCTATAGTCTAACAAAACATTGGAATAATATTAGTCTGATAGTCTTTATTTGATCATCATCATTATCCGTGTGGTTATGGAGTAAGAATACAATTCATCACCCCCTCTTTTATCCGTGGGTGTCGTAAAAGACGACTACGGGATTTATGCAGGTAATATCAATGCCGAAGAAGGATTATTCGATACAAACCTCTATTCCAACACGTCTGAGCTGGCGTGGTATAGGTCAATTTCCCTCCCATTTTGAAGGAAGTCTGAGCCCAACAGTGGGACTCTCATATGCTGAGATGATGATGATTATCTATATAGTAGGATATGTACCAATGTAGCTAGTATATGTCCCATTATCTTAAGCGAACCCATACGCCATACTCAGCCCAGACACATCCATAGGCTTGGGTCTCCCTCACTATAGGAGGCAAATTTACCGACTATACCTCGCTAGTCAAACGTGTTGGCATATGGATTTGTTTAGAGTTTCCTTCTCTTGCATGGATATTATATGCATAAGAAAGAGGGTGGTAAATTGTATTCTTACCCCGTCACCACACGGAAAACCGGTTGCTATAGGCTTTTAATTCGAGTGTTTCTTCCCTTGCATAAATTTTGTATGTCTTTTAGTCATCTTTTACGTCATTCACGGATAGAAAAATGACAGAAATTTATCAAGAAAAAGAAATGATAAAGAGAGACTAGGTCTCATCCACACGGTAGTAGCTGATTTGACTACCTTGGGGAGTCCGTTATCCGTAGTTACTACGTGAGCCGGTCTAATTCCTTGTCATCAGATATGTTGAAGCGTAAGCAATCATATATAATGCTAAATATAATGTCAAATATGTCAAGTGGTAGTGAACTGTATTTTTCTTTCGTTACTGCACGGAAAAATTTATATTTACATATAAAAATGTAATACTTATATTGAATCCGAAAAAGAGACAACCACAACTAATTTATCCATAGAATATCCATTTCAACAGATTTAAAAATTATATTTACATGTATCATTAAGATAATTCATCTTCATGGAGACAAAATAAGAATATAAATTCACAAGGTAACCGAATATTTCAAATTGTTATTTTCTATTTAGTATTTCACACGTTTAGCTTAGTATAAAAGCCTTTTTTTATTGGTAGGCTATGGTAAGCGCACACGCGGTCTATTCTGTCCAGGGCGACGAAAGGACGGCGCGCGAGCCCATAACGCACCCGTACCCACATCGCCTTCGTCGTTGGGCCGACCACCAGAGCAGAGTGACTTGTCGTCAGTGGTCGGCCCAACGGAATACCCTTTCAGGTACCCTCACCTCTCGATGTCCTTGTTCCGGGACGACGGTCGCCGTCGCGTGGTCAGCCTCTCTGCGGGTGTAGGACTAAAATCCCCGGTCATCCGCGGCCTTGGCTAAGGCGGCATTAGGCGCAGGTACTTGCGACTGCGCCGCCCGATAGTATAAAAGGCCTGTGGAATCTCAGTTTATAGTGTATATCTATGGTGTGGACTAAATGGTGTGGTCACTTTAATACCGGGCCAGGGTGCTGGCAGATCACCAGCAAAAAAAAAATATTTTAATTCTTAATTGTAATTAAGTAAGTTTTTATAAGCAAGAAACTTGCTTTAGAGTTTTAAGAAAAACACTTTTTCAGGATACTTTTAATGGACACATTGAGCGTCAACTTGAATATTCCCCTCATATTACAACAGTTCACACACAGCATTTATCACTAACTTTTATGTCCAGCTGCTATTAATCAATAATAACATTAATTGAAGTTGATTGATTGCGCAAATTGATTTTATAACTGAATTTTTTATTCTTTAATTAATTCATAAACCTGGCATTTGGTGACTATTATATATATATATATTAACTATTGTCTTGCCCTGTGAGACTAAAGCACGTTAAAATTTATCAAGATTAATGAAAACGCTCGACTATGAATATATTAAAAACTAATGAAATCTTCAAGTTCTTTTTATATTCCAGTAAAAATTAATCTCATTTTCAATCATTTTTAATCAAATGAACTGTCAGAACAGCTCGGCCAGTGAGAAAAACTGATCAAATCCGCGAGAGATTTGAAAGAGGTTCACGGACATTTCGATTTGAAATTAAAATAAATACTATGTCAACTGAGAGAGCAATTAAATTGCTTTATAGAGGTCTCAAGTTCAATACTCACGCTGTACAGTTGCATAGGCTTTTTGGAATATATGTACATTAATAAGTAGGTAGTTTTTCTTATGTGACGCAATTTTTACCCACTTCTTAAACTATGAATGTGGCGGCAAAAAGTTTAGAATGAAATTTATTAATTATATATGTATTTAACGATAGCCATATTGAAAAAGTTTGAAGCCCTATTAATAAAAACGTATGTATTATACAGAGTTTTATTGTTTTAAGTTTTGAAAAAAATTGGCGGGGTGTGTGATTATCTATGAAAATGATTTCTACTATTTTTGTAGTTCGATGCATGGTTATCGATATATTTAATAAAACTCGTTTTCTAAGATGGCGGTTGGAATTTGTACGTATCATTATCATCATCATCATTTCAGCCCATATATGTCCCACTGTTGGGCTCGGGCCTCCTCCATAATGGAAGGGTACTTGACCTACTATACCATGCTGGTCAGACGTGTTGGTATAGGGTTTTATTTCGAGTTTTCCTTCTCTCGCATAGATGATATATGCATTTTATATCCCTTAGTCGTCTCGTACGATCACCCACGGGTAAGATAGGGGGTGGTGAATTGTATTCTTACTTCGTCACCACACGGACGGATTTGTACGTATACGTCCCGCCAATTCTGATACATTCAAGGACGTGCTCCTAAACCATTTAAAAATTTTCGTTCTGGTTCTAGGATTAAAAATAGCAAAGTTTTAACTGTCGCTTGTTTTTATCCATCCATCCATCAGCTTACAGACGTCCACTGCTGGGCATAGGCCTCCCCACGAGAATGCCACTCGGAACGGTCCTGCGCCATTTGCATCCAACAGTTCCCTGCGACTTTGAAAATGTCGTCAGTCCACCTAGTGGGGGGTCGTCCTACGCTGCGCCGTCCGATTCGTGGTCGCCACTCAAGAACCTTTCTTCCCCAACGGTTGTCGGTTCGACGAGCGATGTGGCCTGCCCATTGCCATTTCAACGTGCTAATTCTGCGGGCTATGTCGGTTACACCCGTTCTTCTACGGATTTCCGTGTTCCGCATTTTATCACGTAGCGAAATACCGAGCATAGCCCTCTCCATAGCACGCTGAGCGACTTTGAGCTTTTTTATGAGCCCGACATTTAGAGACCACGTTTCAGTGCCGTAAGTCATCGCTGGTAACACACACTGGTTATAAACCTTTATTTTGAGACACTGCAGAATATTGGACGAGAAGATCCTCTTAAGTTTCCCAAACGCTGCCCAGCCAAGTTGGATTCGTCGGCTGACCTCTTTCTCGAAATTGGATCTACCTAACTGGACTGCTTGTCCTAGGTAAACATAATGATCCACAACTTCGAGAATCGCATTCCCAGCTAGGACCGGTACAGGAATGACATGGGCATTAGACATTATTTTCGCCTTGTCCATGTTCATTTGTAGACTCACTAGTTGAGATACCCAGCTGAGGTCATTGAGCATAGTGCCAAGGTCCTCCATGGATTCTGCCATGACAACGATATCGTCAGCAAATCAAAGGTGAGTGATGTATTCGCCGTTGATGTTGATGCTGAGTCCGGTCCAGTCTAAGAGCTTGAAGACATCTTCCAGCGCAGTGGTGAACAGTTTCGGAGATATGACGTCTCCCTGTCTCACACCTCTCTGCAACTGGATCGGTTTCGTACTCTTATTCTGGATGCGGACTGACATAGTGGCGTTTCTGTACAAACACTTCAGCACTTCGATGTATCGATAGTCAATTTGGCACCGCTGAAGGGACTGCAGCACACACTTTTATAGTTAAGGGAATTACTTGAATTATTGAGAGAATTAAACATGTATTCATGAATTCAAAGGAGCAAAATATGTAGATGTGTGAAATTTGAAACACCATTATGCTATAGGTGTCGTCTGACATGACCTTCTGTGGCTGT
This sequence comes from Lymantria dispar, assembly GCA_032191425.1. NCBI lineage: Eukaryota > Metazoa > Arthropoda > Insecta > Lepidoptera > Erebidae > Lymantria > Lymantria dispar. The sequence goes on along the minus strand of CM063454.1, from coordinate 21,738,694 downwards.
TGGTATGGAAAGCACCTTCAATTATGCTGTAGTCTATCTAATCCTTATAATGTCGATATCCATTTAATTAGGTTAGTTGAAGCCGCATCGTGGATAAATAATATTCAATTGAAACTGTTTAGGCTAGAAAACCACTTCAGCTTAGCAGGATTGTTTTATAAGCCATTGGAGATAATAACCTAATAAGTAAAGAATTAGAGATAAACACGTCGCTGAAACGCCTTAATATTTTATGATGGATCAATTTATATTTAGCTAAAATTTACGTCTGTCCGGTTGGCGTCAGCGGTCAGGGAACTCGGTAACAGTGGTTGGCCCAATGACGAAGGAGAGAGAATAAGGTGGGTTATGGGGCTGGACGAAATGGGTGGCGTTTGCTATAAAAACCAGCCAAAAAAAAATTCTCATTTAAGATATATTATTATAATTAACGAGTTGCGTTTTTATTATTTTCGTTTGTCGTTGAAAAGTCGATGTATATTTTGTTATCGTTTTCGAATTGCGTTGCAAGTGGTAAACGAAAAAACTAACACCCTCCAGAGAAGCAATAAGGCTATAACAAGGCTTGGTAGTTTGTATACCAAAAAAAAAGCTGAGCCTGGTGTTTATGACAATATCTCCTTTTGGGGAAGCGCATGTGGACGTACATAGACTGATGTATAGATACAACAGAAAAACAGGAAAATAATCAATATAAATATGTATATATATAATTTTTAGTCACTTAAGCAGAAATTAATGCATATATATTACTTCATTGTGATGTTTTATTAATCTTTCAATTATTATATGATACTTTTCTGAAGATGTTCTTCTGTTATACATGATTTTGTGAAGAAACGCGGGTTGTAAGCAATTGGTGTTGATTGGCGGTATAAATCTGTGTATTATTCCACGCTTAATTTATTGTGTCGAAGTAAATTACAATTCATCACCCGCTTTCTTGCCCGAGGGTGTCATAAAAAACGACTAACGAATATATTTTTTTTTGTGTGCGTACTGCTGTCACCGTTATGTTGGATTCTAGTTTTAGTAGACGATATAGTTTGATAGCACGGTTTTAATATATTATTCTAGTGGGAGTAGAGATCACTATAAGTCATACTAACATATTTAAAGGTTATGAATATTTTTAATTATTAAGAAAGTAACAGAATCAAGTCCTTGAATAAAGTATTACTTATTACTTTTTACCTTTAATAAAGAACAAACAAATTTTTCAGCTTCTCCATAATCATATAGCATTTACATTTGAGAATAAATCTGCTTCGCCAATGCAAACCGCAATTTTATTGGCAGACACAATTATATTTGTGAATCTGTATATATAAAAATGAATTGCTGTTCGTTAGTCTCGCTAAAACTCGAGAACGGCTGAATCGATTTGGCTAATTTTGGTCTTGAATTATTTGTCCAGGGAAGGTTTATACGGTGAGAAAATATGGAAAAATTGCGAGTAAAATACTAAAAACAACAATTTTATTTTCCCATACAACTGATTTTACCTGTCAAACATTTGATGTTTTTTTTTAATTGCCAATCTGCCGACATTAGCTATCAGTAACTTTTGCCAGTATTTGATGTTCGTGCCGTCGGTTTAGTATTTTTGGCGTAATTACATGTAGATCTAGATTAAAAAAGGTTTTGTACTAGATAAGAAAAGGCGTTATATTAAATAGCTATAGACTTTCCAGAATGGACAAATAATCTTTATATATAAAAATTAATCACCAAAATGTATGTACGCGTATAACTTCCGATCGACTGCACCAAATTGGGTAATTCTTTTTATTGTATTCATTGTTATTAGGACAAGATTTCTAAAGAAGAAAATTAATAGAAAATATATTTTTTATTAAAACTAGCTGACCCAGCGAACTTCGTACCGCCTTTTTCGTAATTATTTTGCTTTAGTATTTATCAGTTTGGTTTTAGTATTATCCGTACGGTGACGGAGTAAGAATGCAATTCACCACCCGTGGGTATCATAAAAGACGATTAAGGGATATAATACGCATATAATATCTATGCAAAAGAAGCAAAACTCGAAACAAAACCCTATAGAAACACGTCTGACCAGCGTGGTATAGTAGGTCGATTTGCCTCCCATAGTGTAGGAGGTGCGAGCCCAACAGTTGGACGTGTATGGGCTGAGATGATGATGATGATTTATCATTCGTCCACAAATAATGTAAAATTGTGGACTAAGGAAATATAACACTTTCAGTAAATTCAATTCAAGTTGGATTATTTATCAATAATTCCACTCTCCTCCTTCCAACATCCAGGGAACTGGCCAAACGCTATTCAAGCGTTGTACGAATACTAAAACCAAACTGATAAATACTAAAGCAAAATAATCGTTACGAAGTTCGCCGGGACAGCTAGTAAAATAATAATTATTACCAAATATGATTGTTTTTCATGTTTTTAATAAATATATACTCAATACTCAGATGATTGAGCTTAGCTTGGTATTTTTTTCGTTTTCTTTTTAATATATTTTTAGATATTGTTTGATAGGGTTGCCCACAAAAGAAGAATCTTTTTCTCACCAAAAAGGAACTTGGATAGGAGAAAACCAAGGCTCGAACAAGTGCCCGAAATATCTGATACATCGAGATTTTTCACAAATAAAACCTAGCTAGATCGATTTCCTCTCTCTATAGATAAGGCTCATTGCTTTATTGTGTAACGAATAAGAAATAATAAAAAAATCTTAAGTATACATTAATGTTTAAACGAGTTTAGTAACTTATATATACAACTGTAAAAAATATTCATACTCAAAAGAGGGATATTCGTTACAAGGTTGAAATTGTAGCAATTACCTGGTAACTTGATTGCCAAGGTTTCGAGTGTAAATTGAGGGCGTCCACCCTTTCAGTAACATACATATTGATAATCACGTAGTCTGTTTTTTGTAATTTCAATAAAAAGCATACCGCTACATCTTATATATGCTTTTTATTGCTACACCCGATTTTTTTCAAGTAGTAGTCATAGTTGCAGATAGTCGGCACCATACATATTTCTTATTTGTTTTTCGTATTTCTTGGAAGGCAAACTCATTACATTGAAATTAATCTTGAATTCAATCTAGAAGGTAGTCGCAAATCTATGTTAATAAATCATTTTTAAAGAAAAGGAAAATATAGTTAAATAAATAAGTAAATGGAAAAGTGCTGGACACTGATGATAAGGATAGACCTCGGTAGCCCGCCCACATGACGAATGAGAGTTCCTGTTTCCTAAAAATAAAAGTGGAAAAGACCTGGCTATCGTGAACATTGGCAATATAGTTGGTATTGATTACCTGTCATAAAATATCTTGGCATATTTTTTCTACAGTTTCACGTGAATGATGATATTCTGTCACATTATATAGTACAGGCACATGATAACGATAAAACATATATTTTATATTTATATCTTCAATATATTACGTGCCGCTCATGTTTATCGCATTAACAAAAGTTCTTAATATAAGACATATTGTTTGAATACTAAATGTCCGGACCGACTCCGCAAGGTCATTAACTACGTAATAGTTAAAGTTTAAAAACTTTATCAAAAGGAGAAATGGTGTTAAAACATCATTTCTCTTTTTGATGATAAATATAGAGAAACGATTATGGCCATAAGAAAACTATGTATAATTTCGTCATCTCAGCTCCTATACCTCCCAATACTATAGTGGAAAGGAAATCGACCAACCATACCACGTTATTCAGATGAGTTGGTACAGTTTCTTTGGAATTACTCTTTTCTTACATTGATGTTATCTGCTTGCGTCCTTTAATTGTCTTTTATGATCATGGAAAGGAAGCGGTGGTGACCAATGTACACCTGAAAAAAATACAGTTTCTTTAAACTTCATAAAAAGCTATACATCATAATCTCACTTCGGCTCATATAAATACCACTGCTGGGGTTAATCAAGGCTTCTACACAATTAGAGGGAATTTCATCTACTATAACAGGCCGTGTTGGTATAAGATTGTTGGAATAAGTTTTCCTTCTCTTGCATTAATAACTCTTAAACATTCTCTACGACAAGGGCAAGATTGGTTTTGGTGAATTATATTCTCACTCCGTCAACACACAGAAAATGTATAGCTAGTCATAAGAATTATAGTAATTGATCGCCAAAGCTCTTAAAATTTTGGAGCATCAATTTCACACTGATCAGCAAATACAGTTTCAAAACTATAAATTCAGAAAAGCCACCATCATAGGCTTTCTTCTTGCAAGTAACCTCGATAGCCTTTTCTTATAAAAAATAAACAGCATCGTAAACCCTGATTTGAATATATTTTCATTAACATAATATGGTATAAGGTAGATAAAGTTAATATCGTTTCTATTCGATGTAACTTGATATAAATATTTATGATCTAGAAGCATATTTTCGACTTTTTCATGTAAATTTCATTTTACGGATCAGGATAGTCTGATATACTTATATAAAGTTCAATGACTATTGAATCACATAAAATTTAATAGGAGATAGAAGAGCTTTATCTGATCATATGTAGATATATACAGATAAATGATGATCTGTTTGTAAGATCAAAATAACCGTTCTTTATACTTATAGCAAAAAAGCTATTTTAGATTTTTTATCTATCTCTCTATTTGTTTCAGCCAAACTCTAAAATAGCTGCCTCGATTTTGGCAGAAAGATAATGTTATAAGAAGTAGGCTACGTTATTACCAAAAAAGACTTACGATGCCGTGCGTCGAACCGATATTCCTCAAATGGTTTCATAATCTAAACAGAATAGTCTCTGTTAGGACAGTTATCACTTGATCGTCCAGAGCCAAGAAGTAAAAAGAAAATGTGAAAAATAAAGGGCTGAAGAAAGAAATGGGATATTAACTTAATCTATTCACTTAACTATTATTTAAAAAATCCGTTCAACAATTTTCAAATAATAAAAACACATATAGATGGCTTTTTAAATTATTTTGATTTTAACATAACAATGATTTTCATATAACAAGCGAAGGGTTTGTATGAAAGGACTAAAATATGTTACTTTACGTTCGTTTTCTCTAGAGATAGTGTTAAGAGATGATAATGTTAGTTGAGAAAGAGGTTTCGTTTACACAACTAGAGGCCTGTGTCACCAAGATTTATGACTTACCTCAAACTTCACTAACAGTGAATAGTTCACGCACAGGGACGAGTGTGATGCCGATTCTGTTGCATAGAATTTAATATAAATAAAATTGTAGGTTTTCTAGAGACATACTAGAAAATAGTTTTCCGTTTGATGACGGAGTAACAATTCACTAACTCCTATCTTGTCCGTGGATGTCGTAAAAGAAGACTAAGGAAAAATTAGTTATAAAATATAATCTTTTTTGTGAGCGAGAAATGGTTACCACGTGTGGAATACGTAAGTACAATTTGTTTTCGTTTAGAAATTAATTTCAATCGTTCGGTTTATAATTTTTTTTAACCACTAAGAGATATAACGTGTATATAAATAATATCTGGTTGACCGCGCTTCGCTCGATATATTTTTGTTGTATTTTTGTCGAATTTATTTTGATATATATCTATTAATACAAAATAAAAATTAAATAATGAAAAAAATATCAAACATTACAAAAAGAGAATAATAATAACACCGAGATTCGATCCCACGCTGTTTGAATGCCAAAACAAAACAAAAAACTGGACAACTTCCCAACTGAGCTATCGTCACTCTTGACGTCGACGGTGAAATTTGAATCCATATTCTATTGACATTTTATGTCATTGTATTGATTAGCTAAAAACACCGACAAAACAACATTTTCTATAAATAAAACATAGCTAGATCGATTTTTTGGCCCCGAAACCTCTAGAATTTCATCAAAATCGTTGGAGCCGTTTCCGAGATCCTGAAGAAAGATATAAGCATGCAAGAGATGGAAAACACAAAATGAAACCTACCTATCACCTTTCACCAGCTTAGTATATATAGTAAATGAATTGCTCTCCTATTGTAGATTCGAGCCCATGCAGCTGATGATAGTCACCCCGCACCAGTGCTCGGCCCAACGACGAAGGCGACGTGTCACGGGTGGGTTACGTGTGTGCGTGCTTACCGCCCCTCTGTCGCCCCGGACGGAGCGGGGCGACGGGTGCGCCGACCGTAGCCTATCCCCCTAAAAAAGGGCAGCTGATGATGATCCTAGAAATAACATATACTTAAAAACATATACATTAATGCTTGTTTTCTTTAATGAATCTTAAAGCGTCAGCATAACATAGATATTATATAGGCATTATTTATATTTGCGTACGCCTAATGATTTCTGATGTTTACGCATTTGTTATAATTTTTAATTAAGCTTCATCATCATCATCGCAGCCCACATATATCCCACTGTTGGGCTCGGGCCTCTTCCACAATCGGAAGGAATTTGGCTTACTGTACCATGCTGATCAGACATGTTGGTATTTTTTTTATGGTTGGGCTATGGTAAGCGGACTTCGATCCGCTTGACAATCTGCTCAGTGCCGAGAGTCGCCAGGCGTGCAGACATGTTGTATAGGGTTTTATTTAGTTTTCCTTCTCTTGCACAGATATTATATGCGTATTATCCCATAGTCGTCTTTTACGACATCCACGGGCAAGATAGGGGGTGGTGAATTGTATTCTTACTCCGTCACCACACAAAACATAATTACGCTTGGTTACCAATAAACTTTCTTCCAATTGTGAAGGAGGTCTGATCCAAATAAAGAGACATATATGTTTTGTTTCGTTGTTGTATGAGCTACGAATAATACCAACCCTTACCCTACTCGTGGTTGTCGTAAATAACGGCTATGAGTTTTATATCTATTTAGGCCAACTCTAATTGATGCCGTCTGTGCAATTATTACATACCCTTTTGATATGGAAGAAGGCGACGTGGCTACGGGTAGATTATGGGCCCGCGCGCCGTCCTTTCGTCGCCCCGGACGGAATGGACTGCTTGTGCGCTGATCATAGCCCACCTATAAAGAATAAAAAAAAGAGTGTTGACATTAGACAGGCCTGTTCATAAAATATTGCCAATAAATTTTGCCATATGTACTATGAAAAAAATAGGAGGTAGGTACACCGGTGAAAAAATAAGGAGCTCCCAGCTCCAAGGTAATTGACCTTCCCAAGGAGGGTTGACATCAGGCATGGAGGTGAAGGCGACGCCCGGGGATTTCACCGGTGTGCAGTCGGTGAAGAATTATGTAATGACTCGTTGGCGCCAAAAAAGTACTGATCGTAATGAAAAACTGGTTTATTTGATATATATATATATATTAACTATTGGTATAAGAGAACAACACAGGACAATTAATAGGACTAATTAATAACTATATATAGAGAATTACAATATAAAACAGAATACAATATAGCTTAAGGCTCGTATTTGACACCTATTCGTGCCGTAGATTTCGAGAGAGTATCGAAAAGGGCGCGCAAATCTCGGTGCGTGAGCGCGGGAGCGCGCGGAAAACTCTCCCCTCGCGTCCAAATACCCCGCGCGCCAATCACCCCCGCGCGCACCTGCATAGCAACAATAGAATGCCTACTATTTACAATTTTGAATACATAGGTATTTTTATTCTGCATAATTTGCGTCGCTTACATTCCCCACCCAAGTGTTGCTTAGCAGCACTTCCTCAATCAATGGGATTCGAGCGACGCGTGAGGCGGACCGGGTAACTACTCCAGACTTCGTTTTTATTTTTACTACTCGTACCCGTCCATCTTTACCTGGCAATACTTCTACCACCAATCCTTTCGTCCAGATGTTTCTAATACTGTCTGGATCAATGATAAAAACAACATCTCCTTCTCTTAGGGCTCTTTCCTCCTTATACCACTTTTTCCTCGGGATCAAGTCTGGTAATATTTCCCGCACCCATCTATTCCAGAACAAATCGGCTAAGCGCTGTGAGATTCGCCAATGTCTTCTTAGGTGGATGTCATCATTATCAAATCTTCCTATTTGTGGTAAATTCGATGAAGTTCCAATTAAAAAATGATTTGGGGTCAATGTTGCCTGGCTATTGGGCTCAACTGATACGTGAGCAAGAGGTCGGCTGTTTATTATATTTTCGATCTCTATTAGCAGAGTTGTAAGGATTTCTTCGCGCGGAGCTCTTTCCTTAAGGACAACTTTTAATGCTGTCTTTACACTGCGTATGAGGCGCTCCCAAGCCCCACCCCAATGTGGACTGGCGGGGGGTATAAATGTCCATTCCATACCACGACTAAGGGCTTCGTTTTTCAAATATTCCTGATCCAATTCCTGTATAGACCTTTTTAACTCGGCGTGGGCACCCTTGAAGTTAGTCCCATTGTCAGAGTACATTCTCTGTGGCCAACCGCGTCTGGCGGCCATACGTCGAAGAGCCATTATGAAAGAGTCAGTTGTCAAGGTTGGAACAATTTCTATGTGTACGGCTCTCACTGTAAGGCAAGTAAATAATACGCCGTATCTGCGTTCGTGATGTCTTCCCACAGTCACCTCCATTGGGCCAAACAGGTCAACTCCACAATGTGTAAATGGTCGTCGATGATGAGTCATTCTACCCTCAGGTAAGTCACCGATTCTTGGGTTTACAGGTTTACATTTTTGTAATCTACATAACATACATTTCGATACTACATCCTTCACTGTTGGTCGTAATCTAATTATCCAATACCTTTGTTTTATCTCATTAACTACTGTTTCTTGATTTCCATGAGCGGCGTTGACATGGTAGTATCTTATAATCATTCTAGCGATATAATTTTTTCCATCAAGTATTGCAGGTCTTTTCATTTCAAGTGGTATATCAGGAGCTGCGTCGATACGGCCACCAACACGCATAACTCCGTGCTCATCGAGATACGGCGTCAAGGTTACTAACTTACTAGTATTAGGTATACTTTTAGCACTCTTCAAAAGGCCGACTTCCTGTCTAAATGACTGTGCTTGTGAGTATCTCAATATAAGACGTTCTGCTCTTTCTAAAGAGTTATCATGTAAGTTGTAAGAGAGTAACCCACTTATGCGAGAACGATTTATTGCCTTTACTCCACGGTCAATAAAGGTAAGCACTTTAGCTGTACATCTTAGTAATCGTATCCAGGAAGAAAACTTGGTAGGTTCCGGCACAGGTAAGTTCTCATCCTCCATTTGTATAACTGTTAAACTTTCTAATTGTATATTATTATTTTCAGGTGCAACGACGTCGCGCGGCCACTCGTCACATTCCTTGTATAAAAATGCAGGACCGTATAACCATTCATTTGGTAATATAGGAGAGTCGTAGGTCTCTCGCGTCGCAATGTCGGCGACATTAATCTTCGTGGGTACATATCGCCATTCTTTTATTTGTGTGAGCTCATCAATTTCGCCTAATCGGTTAGCTACAAATGTATTGTAATTACGAGCGTCATTACGTATCCAGTGGAGGACTGTTGTCGAGTCACTCCAAAAAAACCTTTTCTCTGGTTTTATTCTGTGTTCGTTCGTAATCGAGTCGGCCAAACTTGCTGCTAGAACGGCGGCCTGTAATTCCAAGCGCGGGATAGTGATTGTTTTAATTCTCGCCACTCGACATTTGCTTGCGATAAATGCGATGCACGTAGATGACTCATTGTCTATCCACTTCCAATATGCTACAGCACAATAAGCGGTCGCCGAAGCATCGCAAAACACATGCATCTGTAGATTTTTATAACCACCTAAGTTGTTATGTTCCATAGTTCCAATAATAGATGAATTGGATGTACATTTATCGGCTACGAGCGTAGCACCGCTTGTAGCAGGATGCGTAGACTCAAGGTGTGAACGCGATGTTATATTGCTATCTTCTATCTCGCTCGCTCTAAGCGGCCGGGTAGTGCCTGGGCAGTTTAACATCGTGCAATGTGTGTAATAATGTTATCCATTTTAACCATTTTGTAAATATCTTATCATTTACGACTGCATCCCAGCTAATGTTTAAACGCCATGTTTCGTGTAAAATGATTTTACCGTTAATCGTAAACGGTGACAGGATGCCGTATATATTGAATATAGACATCACGACACGCAATATTTCTCTCTTCGTAGGTCTCTTTTTCCCATTAAGTAAATCTTCTGGAAGTCTTCTAAGCGACAGATCAAATGTTAAAATGTCGTCCGCCGTATGCCATATGAGACCGAGTGTTCGTTGGCCATCATATTGCTCGCCCATTTTAAACTTTACTGCTGCGTCTCCAAGGTTCTCTTTATCTAAACTGTTTAGTATTGTTTCACTGTTGCTGTTCCAGTTTCGTAATTCAAAATTTCCTTGTTTATGTATATGCATAATTTGTTTAATCAATGGTATCGCTGTGCGTTCATCAGGCAAGCTATAGATATGTAGTCGTCCATATAATGTTGAGTATATATAGCTGTTGTTGCCGCCGGCATAAAAAAAAAAAGCCGGCATGCGGTGGCATTCAGCGTAGACATGGGTTATAACAGGACAAACGTAATATCTGTTATTTCTGTTACTGTTACGCAATAATAACAGGCACCAATTTCTGTTATTAAATAACAAGTGTTATTTTTCAATCATGGCCCATTAGTAGGGACACGATCTGGAGCCGTGCCTTATACTATATATATATATATATATATATATAATCTGAATCTCGGCAACGGCTCCAACGATTTTCATGAAATTTAGCCTACTAGAGGTTTCGGGGCCAAAAACTCGATCTAGCTAGGTCTTATTTATAGAAAGTATTGTTTTGTCGGTGTTTTTAGCTAATCCACAAAATGACATAAAATGTCATTAGTATAGGATTATAAATTTAGCCATCGCTAATCATTATTAAGTTGCATTCAAACAGCCTGAGATCGAATCTCAGTGTTATTATCCTGTTCTTTAATTTTTGATATTTTTTTCATTCTTTCATCATTTTTATTTATATGTTAATAAATATCTAAATATGTTCGCTAAAATACCATTTACAAAAAAATATAAAAATTATATCGAGCAATGCTCGATCAACCAGATATTACATACCTACTTAAGGAAGAAACGCTTGACAACAAAATAATATAAGACAATAAAATAATCATGCCAACATTAGTCCTGCAGTGTTTCCGAACACAAAATATGTAAACAGATAACTCATAATACGAGAAGAAATACTTGTCACTTTTTAAGACTGATATGTGCTAGAAAGAGTACAATTTCTATTTTGCCGGTTATTACACTTAATGCTTCTCGTTTTAGCAACAGTCTATAAAGTAGGTGTTTTTTTTTTTTTTTTTTTTGTGTGTATTTAGCTGTTGGTCGCAGATGACCTTGACAGCTTAACGCGGGCAATGGGCGAGCGGAAGGCTCTCAACCCGGTAAGTAAGTTAAGCGAACATCGCCCGAGGGCTCCTCCTGTGGGGAACGGACCTCGGCTCGGGGCGTCGCTGAAAGCAAAGTGGGCGTGGCCACGTTTAGGTTAATGATTTTTACGCGGCTCGGTTTTCGACCTCGTCGGTGAGGCCGATACCGCGCAGTTTTATGTGTTATCGCTGCGCGAGCTGTGTAGGCCCTTTCTTGGGCGATCGTAATGGCATCATCCCCTTCTTCAAGGAGATGACGGGGTCGTCGGACCGCGGATATTTTTGATGGGACGTAGTTTACCGCCCCAACCACTAGTGGATTGGGGTGAGTCGTGGCAGAGTCAAAATAGCGCTGGGAGCAACGCTTCATATACTGCCTGATGGTCGGCAATTCGAGGTCGATGTGTAGATCGACATTACGAACGAACCACGGTGCTTCCGTTGCCCGTCGCATGAATCTATTTTGTAGTGTTTGTAACCTGTGGATCCTGTTTGGCCTAACGTGCGCGAACACTACACTGGCATACGTCATGATCGGCCATATGCAGGTAGTGTATAATCGGACTTTATTTTTAAGTGATAGTTTTGACTTTGCGTTTAATAAGCAGTGAAGGCGTCCCATCACGAAGGCGGCGCGCGCGCGGACCCGCTTCAAGTGGGACAGGAAAGTGAGTCGGCTATCAAGGGTCACACCTAAGTACTTGGCCTCTCTGCTCCATGAGACAGGTCGGCCGAAGAGAGTGAGAGGAGGGATGCTGTCCGGAGAGCACAGACGGGCAGTTCGTTTAGTGAACATGACCGCTTGGCTCTTCTCGGGATTAATTTCTATTCTCCATTTCCTATACCAATTGGCAAGGGCGGTAACCGCTTTTTGGAGTGTATTGACTACGGTTGTCGGGGACATACCTGCACAATAGAGTGCGGTATCGTCGGCGTAAAGCGCCGTGTGCACACGAGTGAACTTGGGTAAATCACTTGTATACAGCGTAAACAAAAATGGAGCGAGGACCGAGCCCTGTGGAACACCGGCCTTGTGAGAATGGGAGGTCGACAACGTCCCTTCCACCCTATAGCGAAAGCTGCGATGACTCAAATAGTCATGTATTATTAGAATTAAGTATTCGGGGATTTTTAATAAATATAATTTGTAAATTAAGCCCTCATGCCAAACTTTATCGAAAGCTTTCGCTACATCTAGAAATAGTACACCAGTGTATCGTCCCCTAATGAATTGACTACTGGTGTATTCTACTAGTCTATGTACTTGCTGAACATAGCTGTGTTTAGCACGAAAACCAAATTGCTCGTCCGGTATAAGTTTATTGAACTCTACATATGATCGTAGCCTACTGAGTACTATTCGTTCGTATAATTTACCTAAACTTCTCAGTAGGCTAATAGGTCGATAACTATTGGGTTCGGTACGTTTTTTGCCGGGTTTGTGGATTCCGATTACCACGGCCTCTTTCCACTGTGAAGGAAAGATGTTATATTTGAGGGCTGCATTAAAAATACAACACAGTAATATTATTAAATGGGCTGGGAATAATTTAATTACTCTATTTGTAATACCGTCCGAACCCAGGGCTTTCCTAGCGTGGAGACCCCTAATAAGCGACTCGACTTCGTCGGTGCTCACTGTTGGGATAGGCATATTATTGTCGTTGTTTATATTCGACCGCGATAAAGTGGTACGACTAGCCACTTCCGAATTAATAGTGTTGTAGTGAGTCGCTTCTTGTTCGTATAATGTACTCGGCGTACACTGAAGCTCTAGGCTCTCTGCCAGACATTCAGACTTTTCGTCATCCATGAATGCCGGCGGTTGATTTATTCTACTGAGGGGAGGGAGTGTGGATACTACATCTTTTTTGAGTGAGCGGGAAAGCTGAGCGAGATAGATTAATCAATCAAATAACAGATAATACGATTTAATTAAAAAGTCCCAATTCAACAATGATATGTTCTTGTTAGATTGTAATTTCTATTTTTCGGGTTATAATAACACTAGATGCTTTTCGTTTTAGCAACAGTCTATCAAATAGGTGTGAGCGAGATAGATTAATCAATCAAATAACAGATAACACGATCTAATTAAAGAGTCACAATTCAACAATGATATCTTCTTGCTAAATTACATTTTCTATTTTTTAGGTTAAAGCACTAGATGTTTCTCGTTTTAGCAAACAGTCTATCAAGTAGGTGTAAGCGAGATAGATTAATCAACCAAATAACAGATAACATGATCTAATTAAAGAGTCACGATTTAACAATGATATCTTCTTGTTAGATTGCAATTTCTATTTTTCGGGTTATAGCACTGGATGCTTCTCGTTATAGCAAATAGTCTTTCAAGTAGGCGTGAGCGAGATAGACTAATCAATGAAATAACAGATAACACAATCTAATTAAGAATTCGCTTTTCAAAGAGGATTTCTTCTTATGAAACGACATACTATAATTTTGGTTTAATTCAAATAAATACTACGTGTCCCGTTTTAGCTTATGACAATATTACACAAAAGACAAAGACAAGAATAGTTGTGTTGTTTTTTATTGACTGTTCTGACAGAACAGAACACTTCTGTTATTTCAAGCTATGCAGGTACTAACATAACAGCTGGACTAGACCGGCTGTTATCGATATATTATAAATGTTATTTTTTAACAGATATAATGACCTTGCAAGAACAACTGTTATCTGTTATCTTCAAATACTTGTGATTTATATATGTTATGATAAATACGCCTCACTCCTAATTCAGCGCTTGTCCGTGTCTCGGTACGCTTGCGTGCCGCTCCGCGCTCTCTCGATTGCGTCACACACACACGTACGCTCCCGCGCGCTGCCGATTACGTCACCCGTACGCTCAGTACGCTGTCGTTTGTTTCGCGCGCATTCCAACGGTCGCTGCAAACGGACGAAGAAGTGGTAGTTCAAACCGCCTTTTTCGAGGCGATCTATTGGACTGCTCACGAATATTACTAACTGCCTGCGTTCAAAGCAAGGTCAGGTAGTAATATTCGTTTCTGTCTAGTAGACAAAAAGTCATAGTGGCCCCTTAAGGGCAAAACCAAGTTTTTCTTGGTCCCCGGTTGAAACCTAACGGTGTCAACAAAGCCGGGTGAGGCGAAGCCCCGAGTCGCCTGCCGAGCCCCTTCAGGGCGAGGCGCACAACTCGGACGGGACCAGAACAGTAGGCCTTGGGGGTGACCCCTAGTCTACCCCGGTTATCTCCTACCCACCCTACCTATTCCCTACTCCCATTCTCGGGTGTCAGTTTGGGTGTGACTGCCCGCAAGGGCCCATACCACCCCTACACTCGAGCTGTTAGGAACCACGCAGGCACATTAAGATCGGCCGGTGGATACCAGCTTAGGGCACATCCTAGTGTTAAGCACATCCTCCCGACCTACCCCGGTTGGGAGGGAACACACCTCACACACCCCCGGGTACTCCCCCCGGGGTGTTAGGTTGCTAGGAGACCGCGATACAGCGACTATTTTCGAGTTTTTCTAGTTTTTATTAGTACAGTGGTTTTTAACCGCTATAATGTCTAGAGTAGGGCTTGAGGACCTACTCAAGGACGAGGAAATCTGGACGCTTATCGTCCGGAAATTCCGCGACAGGGCACCGGAGCGCACACCATCGCGCCCGCAATCGCCCACCGCCACGATCACCCCAGAGAGTGGGGATGAAAGTGAGCGCACCACCAACACCACCAACTCGGAGATGGAGTACGACTCCGCTCCGACCTCCACCTCCTCTGAGGAGGAAGACTCCCCCAACGAGGGGTATAGCGAGGCCAAGTCCCGCAAGCGCAGCCGCAAGGCGCGCAAAAATAAGGCCGCAAAGGCACCAAAGGTCGCTCCCGTAGTGGAGTCGAACTCACCCACCCCGACACCATCACCCGCTGCTCCCCTCCAGGAGCAAGGTGCCCCCACCCCCTCCACAAGTGGGGTCATGACCGCCACGGCCAACAAGGCCCCCACGGTCAGAACTACCACGGCGGCGACATCTTCAGCCGCCAGAAAACTCACACCCCCTCCTCTGTACATACGCGACAAGGAGAGGTGGTTCGCAATCTCCGCGTGGTGCAACTCGCACCGCGTGGCTTACAAAAGCGCCAGATCCACCGCACAGGGGATCAAGGTTGAGGTCAGTACGACCGACGACCACAGGGCGCTCTCCAAAATGTTAGGGGAGCAACGCATCCCCTACCATACGTATACAATGCCCGAGGACAAACTCCTACGGGCCGTCATTAAAAATGTCCCTCGAGAATTCGCCAAAGAGGAGATTCTCGAATCACTCAAGGCTCAAAATCTTCCCGTGAGGGAGGTTCACCGTATGGTGCGCGGCAAAGCACGCGCACCTATGAATATGGTATTAGTATGCCTAGATAACACCCCCGAGGGGAAACAGGTTTTCCGTATCACACATGTGTGCGGACTTATGGGCGTTAAAGTAGAGCCTCCATATAAAACCGGCATAATGGCGCAGTGCCATAAATGCCAGATGTATGGCCATACATCAAACAATTGCTATGCCCACCCAAGGTGCGTTAAGTGCCTAGGTAATCACCACACCAGCGAGTGTGAGAGGCCCAAAGACCTGTCGCTCTGCACAGAGCCGCCATCGTGCGTGCTTTGCGGGGAGATGGGCCACCCGGCCAACTTCCGCGGCTGTCCACGGGCGCCCAAAAGGACAATTCGTCCAACGGGTCCGGCCCGCTATTATAATAAGGCCTTCGTGCCCGCCCCCCTCCCGACTCACAATGCGTGGTCTCGCCCCCTCACTCAAGGTAGGGAGGCGTTCCCCGCATTACCGCGCACGCAAGCGCCCCCCCCACCCCCCTTCACGTACCCACCAAGACCCCAACCGCCAACCGTTGGGCATAAAACGCCCGCCAGGGGCCAACCTAAGCCCCTTATGGGCACACCCGTCGTCAAACCCGCACCAGTTAGGGTAGCATCACACGCGCTCCCTAAGACCCCACAAGGCCTAGACCCGGATCTAGCCCTTGTGGCAAATTTCGCCTCACTCATCGACTTCGCGGAAATCCGCGAGGTCGCCGCAGAGCTAAGGAGGAACGAGGGTAATAACCTCGCCCTCCTTAACATTGCCATTAAATTCTCGCCCCTACTCGAACGTCTGGGGTCCCTTAGTTTTAAATAAAATGGATAATCACACTCCCGGCAGAGTCAAACCACGACACCTAAAGTTAGGGACATATAACGCGAATAGCCTCTGCTCACAGAGGGACGAGTTAGGTACATTTCTTAGGGAACAACAGCTCGACATTCTTATGGTACAAGAGACGTTTCTCAAACCTTTCAACAAGGACCCTAGAATTGCGAATTATAATATAGTTCGCAACGATAGGGTCACTTCGCAAGGAGGGGGAACGCTCATCTACTATAGGAGGTCGTTGCACTGCACGCCTGTGGATCCGCCACCTCTGGCGTACATTGAAGCGTCAGTATGCAGATTAGCGCTCACCGGCCATCAGCCAATTACATTTGTCTCGGCTTACCTGTCACCCAAAAGAAGGGACGGTAAACACTTAGTGGAGAGCGATCTCAAGGCATTGCTTGACTTGGGCGGCGCCGTCATCATTGGCGGTGACCTTAACGCCAAGAACACCTCGTGGAACTGTCATAGTTCGAACAAGAGGGGCAAAGTCTTAGAGTTATACGCTGACAGATTAGGTTGTGACGTCATAGCGCCATTAGAGCCGACTCACTACCCTAACATTGTCGACCACAGGCCAGACATATTAGATATAGTACTTCTCAAAAATATAAACCTACGTTTATGTTTAATAGAAGTACAACACGAACTAGATTCAGATCACCGTCCGGTGACTCTGGAATTCGCCCCCCGCTTACCCGGCCCCTCAGGCCACAATAACGTAACAACAAGGTTGACCACCGACTGGGCACGGCTCGGGAGAAATCTCAAGGCCACCTCATCGGCATACCTTGATAAGATTCCCAAGGACATAAAGTCCGAGGAAGAAACCTCCCTGGCGATCGATTTACTCACGGGTCACGTGCAGTCGGTAATTGACGACCGCTCGCGGCGGGTGCCGGATACGAGCGATCGTAGATGGCAACTGCCGAGTGACGTACGCGACCTACTGAGAAGAAAGAACGCCGCAACACGCGCGTACGACCGATACCCCACGGAGGAGAACCGCAAACGACTGCGGGCCCTCCAAAGGGAGGTCAAAACCGAAATTAACAATATGAGACAGAGCAGATGGGACGCCACTTTAGAAGAGCTGAAGCCCACGCACACAGCCTTCTGGCAGCTTTCCCGCTCACTCAAAAAAGATGTAGTGTCCACACTCCCTCCCCTCAGTCGAATAAATCAACCGCCGGCATTCATGGATGACGAAAAGTCTGAATGTCTGGCAGAGAGCCTAGAGCTTCAGTGTACGCCGAGTACATTATACGAACAAGAAGCGACTCACTACAACACTATTAATTCGGAAGTGGCCAGTCGTACCACTTTATCGCGGTCGAATATAAACAACGACAATAATATGCCTATCCCAACAGTGAGCACCGACGAAGTCGAGTCGCTTATTAGGGGTCTCCACGCTAGGAAAGCCCCGGGTTCGGACGGTATTACAAATAGAGTAATTAAATTATTCCCAGCCCATTTAATAATATTACTGTGTTGTATTTTTAATGCAGCCCTCAAATATAACATCTTTCCTTCACAGTGGAAAGAGGCCGTGGTAATCGGAATCCACAAACCCGGCAAAAAACGTACCGAACCCAATAGTTATCGACCTATTAGCCTACTGAGAAGTTTAGGTAAATTATACGAACGATTAGTACTCAGTAGGCTACGCTCATACGCAGAGTTAAATAAACTTATACGGGACGCGCAATTTGGTTTTCGTGCTAAACACAGCTGTGTTCAGCAAGTACATAGACTAGTAGAATACACCAGTAGTCAGTTCATGAGGGGACGGTACACTGGTGTACTATTTCTAGATGTAGCGAAAGCTTTCGATAAAGTTTGGCATGAGGGCTTAATTTACAAATTATATTTATTAAAAATCCCCGAATACTTAATTCTAATAATACATGACTATTTGAGTCATCGCAGCTTTCGCTATAGGGTGGAAGGGACGTTGTCGACCTCCCATCCTCTCAAGGCCGGTGTTCCACAGGGCTCGGTCCTCGCCCCATTTTTGTTTACACTGTATACAAGTGATTTACCCAAGTTCACTCGTGTGCACACGGCGCTTTACGCCGACGATACCGCACTCTATTGTGCAGGTATGTCCCCGACAACCGTAGTCAATACACTCCAAAAAGCGGTTACCGCCCTTGCCAATTGGTATAGGAAATGGAGAATAGAAATTAATCCCGAGAAGAGCCAAGCGGTCATGTTCACTAAACGAACTGCCCGTCTGTGCTCTCCGGACAGCATCCCTCCTCTCACTCTCTTTGGCCGACCTGTCTCATGGAGCAGAGAGGCCAAGTACTTAGGTGTGACCTTTGATAGCCGACTCACCTTCCTGTCCCACTTGAAGCGGGTCCGCGCGCGCGCCGCCTTCGTGATGGGACGCCTTCACTGCTTATTAAACGCAAAGTCCAAACTATCACTCAAAAATAAAGTCCGATTATACACTACCTGCATACGGCCCATCATGACGTATGCCAGTGTAGTGTTCGCGCACGTTAGGCCAAACAGGATCCACAGGTTACAAACACTACAAAATAGATTCATGCGACGGGCAACGGGAGCACCGTGGTTCGTTCGTAATGTCGATCTACACATCGACCTCGAATTGCCGACCATCAGGCAGTATATGAAGCGTTGCTCCCAGCGCTATTTTGACTCTGCCACGACTCACCCCAATCCACTAGTGGTTGGGGCGGTAAACTACGTCCCATCAAAAATATCCGCGGTCCGACGTCATCTCCTTGAAGAAGGGGATGATGCCATCACGATCGCCCAAGAAAGGGCCTACACAGCTCGCGCAGCGATAACACATAAAACTGCGCGGTATCGGCCTCGCCGACGAGGTCGAAAACCGCGCCGCGTAAAAATCATTAACCTAAACGTGGCCACGCCCACTTTGCTTTCAGCGACGCCCCGAGCCGAGGTCCGTTCCCCACAGGGGGAGCCCTCGGGCGATGTTCGCTTAACTTACTTACCGGGTTGAGAGCCTTCCGCTCGCCCATTGCCCGCGTTAAGCTGTCAACGTCATCTGCGACCAACAGCTAAATAGACACAAAAAAAAAAAAAAAAAGCCGGCATGCGGCATAGTAGTGGCGAAGCGTTCGGCATTCTTGTTTTTAACAAATTGCGCAATAAAGGGTGAACAGTTAGCGCCGAATATTAATGACGTCATAACATATGATTTTATGGGTTCATGTAACATCTTAGTGTCGTAGGGTTTGGTGGGATCGCCACGATATATGAAGCGAAGTGCATCTTGATCCTCTTTTCGTATTTTCACTCGTAAAAACATATCCTTAATGTCTGCAGTTACGGCGACTTTATGTTCACGGAACCGCAACATGATTCCAAAAAGGGATACCAGTAGGTCGGGCCCTTTAAGTAAAAAATCGTTCAGCGACAATCCATTTGTTTTAGCAGCGGCATCAAATACTAAACGTAGTTTCTTTTTATTGGGGTTATTAACTGCGAAATGTGGCAAGTACCAGGTTCTCAGTGCACTTTCATTACTTACTGGTTCGGCATAATTATTTAATATTAAATGTTGTATTCGCTCGTGATATCTAATAGCATATTGTTTATTTTTTCTTATTTTCATTTCCACACCCCGTAGTCTGGCTATGGCTGTTGGTAGTGAATCGGGCGTTACGCTATTGTGATCCTTCCAGGGTAAGCCCACTTGCCACGTGCCGTCGGTGAGTGAGGTGGTTTGCTCTAAATAAGACCACGCGCGTTGATCTGCTGAGTTTTGGCGTGGTTTTTGGGTGGAAATGCCTATCAACTCGTTAGAAAAATACTGTTGCACGCTTTCGTGAAGAGCGCGAAGATCATATTCTTGATCATCCTTTTCGGTAGTTGGCTCTTCGCTGATGAAACAAGAAGAGTGAAGTGTGGACGAAGTTGTGGATGATCACGATACTCTTCCATGAACACACCAGCCCATTGGCGTGCGAGTGGCGCATGGCTCGCTAACTTCACGGGTGATGGTTTCCAGTGGTAAAATTAAATGATAGTTATCTTGACCGATGAGTATTTCGGGTTTACATTGTTCGGTACACAGATAGTTCGTTATTTTATTTAAGTAGTAATAGTTATCAGTATTCACTAACTTTAAATTTTGTTTAGGTAAGTTAAGTTCGTTTACACTTCGAACGCGAATTTTATGTTTCTCACCGAATTTATTAGATAGAGTTAATTGTAATAGTTCAACTTCGCACAAAAGCTCGGTACAGTCCCACGCGCCGCGCACTCGCATCGTCTGTTTGAACCCGCACAGGCCGGCGCGGGCGGCTAACGATGCGCACATCATAGACACAGTGGAGCCATCATCTAATAACGCATTTGCACTAAATGTACCGTTGGGTCCGTGAACATACACGGGTACGACTTTTAGTAACACCGCACTGTTCGTGTTGACATAATTAACGGTTTCACTTTGTTCACCGGTCTCAGTCTCTGTAACAGGTGGTTGTACTATTTCGTTGGTACGTGAGCTGGGTACGTAATGCAGTAGACGGTGGTGAGACTGCCCGCAGCCATCCACGTCGCACGGGGCGGCCGGGCATGTGCGCCTGTCGTGGCGCGCACTTAGACACTTGTAACATATACCTGCACATTTCACATACGACCATCTATCTCTACGTAAAGATTTTTTAAAGTTTTTACAGTCTGTTAAATTATGCTTAGAGTTCCTACAGAAATTACACTTGTAATCACTTTGCTTCCTTTTTTCGTGCTCTAATAAAATAGTCTCAGCCTTATGAGTATCACTATTGTAACGTTTATTGTCCCATCGTGGGTTTATTAAATTAGCACTACACGTCGATATTTTGATGGCTTCTCCGCTTAAAAATTCAGAGAGAATTTCAAGCTTAAATTTTCTTCCTTCTGTTATTAACGGGTAACTGTAATCTACCCATTTGGACACCAATACTGTTGGCAGTTTAGTAAGTACGTTAACTACGCTGACACCCTGCAAGTATTCCTGCCGTTTTAGTTCACGTACACACTCGACGTAATTCTTAACTTTAACTGAGAACATTACTATGTCCCTTCCGTATTCCTGCGGCAATGGGTGTAACTTCTTTACATCATTTAATATTTTTGATATTATTATATCTGGGTTGCCGAATAATCATTCCAGAGTGGACATAACGACCTTTGGTGACGTAGTGCTGATCAAAAGGGCTGATACAGCTTCCGTAGCGGGACCGCGAAGACATTTTCGTAGTCGCCAAAGGTTTTCTTTCTCACTATAGCTTTTTTTTTTTTTATGGGTGGGCTACGGTAAGCGCACGCGTGGTCCAGTCCGTCCGGGGCAATGAAAGGACGGCGCGCGGGCCCATAACCCAGCCGTACCCACGTCACCTCGTTTTTGGGCCGACCACCGGAGCAGATGTGACTTGTCGTCAGTGGCCGGCCGACGGAATACCCTTTCGGGTACCCTCACCTCTCGACGTCCTGGGACGTCGGTCGCCGTCGCGCGGTCAGCCTCTCTGCGGGTGACGGACAATTCCCCGGTCCAATCACCCGCGGCCTCGGCTAGGGCGGCATTAGGCGCAAATACTCGCGCCTGCGCCGCCCGAGTCGCCGGCGGCGGAACGTGTCGCCGAATAGGAGCTCTACTCGCACACGATCCGCCGCCTCCTTCCGTGAGATTACGGCCTCACAGAAGGCGGCGACCGCGTCCCAGTTCCTGACGCTGACGAGCATCTCCCTGGCGATGGTCGGCAGCGCCAGGTCGGCACCGATAATTGCGACGAGTTCACGGCGATCCCCCTCCCATGCAGCACACTCCTCGAGCGTGTGCTGCGCCGTGTCCTCGTCGCAACTGCAGTGGTGGCAGAAAGGTGTGCTCTCCCTCCTGACAATCTTGTGCAGGTACTTCCCGAAGCAACCGTGCCCCGTCAGCACCTGCACCAGTCGGAAGGAAAGCACCCCGTGCGTCCGCTCCAACCACTCCATCAGCACCGGCCGGAAGGCCTCAACGGTCCTGACACCGTACCGAGGACTCTCCAGCCGGACTGCCCAACGGGCAATGACTTCTCGGCGGGCGTCGACCCGCCAGGCGGTGATCTCTTTGATGGAGACCATGCCGCCGCGGGCGCGCGTCTCCGACACCCGCCGATAAATTTCGGCGAGCATCTCCGCCTCCAGGTCCCACGGGGGAGTTCCGGCCAGGAGGCACGCTGCCTCCGTCGCCACCGTGCGGTAACTCCGTATGGCCCTGATCGCCATGACCCTCTGTGGTCGCCACAGGAGGGCCCTAAGACGAACGGTCAGGGACCCCGCCCACACCGGTGCGCCGTACAGGGCCATCGACCGGATCACCCCCACGTACAGCTGTCGGCACGTAGCGCTGGGTCCGCCCACATTCGGCATCAGCCGCGAAAGGGCGGACGCCGCGCCGACAAGCCGGGGAACAAGTCGATGGAGATGCTCCCGGAACCAAAAATGCCCGTCGAGCACCAGGCCCAAGTACTTCATGTGGGCCTGTGGGATGCTGATGGTGACCGACTTCACGGTGATCGAAGCGCCGGCGGGAGGCCCGGCGGTACGGAGGCCATGGAACAAAAGGGCCTCCGTCTTTTCCAGGGCTACCCTCAACCCCAGCGCTTCGATCCGCCTGACAATCTCCTCGGTGCCGAGAGTTGCCAGGCGTGCCGCCTCCTCTAGCGTCCCACCCCGGGCTGTGACGAGTGTATCGTCGGCGTAGCAAATTACGCCCAGCCCGGGTGGGAGGCTTCCTCTCAACGCCCAGTCGTAGCCGATGTTCCACAGGGTCGGACCCAGAACCGACCCCTGTGGGACACCGCATGTCATGGGCGTTCGCACAACGTCCCCTACTCGGTCAACGTAGAGGACGCTGCGCCCCTCCAAGTAGTCTGCCACCAGCCGCCTGAGGTACACGGGCACCCCGTGATACCTCAGCCCCTCCCTGATGCAGCTGAATGGCAGACTGTTGAAGGCGTTGGCGATGTCCAGGGACACCGCCAACAGGACTCCTCCGCCGGTGACGGCCTCCGCTACCACGGCCTTCAGGCGAAGCAGGGCCGCGATCGTCGAACGCCCTCTCCGAAAACCAAACTGGGCGTCCAACAGATCGGGCCCGACCCCGACGAGGTGCCGCTCGATGCGGGCAGCCAACACCCTCTCCAGCAGCTTGCCCGCATCATCGAGCAGCACGATGGGCCTGTAGGCCGAGGCCGACTCGGGAGACCGACCCGGCTTCGGCAGGAGAACCAGCCTCCCCTCTTTCCAGCATCCAGGGAACTGCCCGGACGTCAAACAGGCGTCGAACAGTCCCCTGAGGCGTGGTCCCAGGTGCTCGAGGACCAGGGCCAGCGCACGGTTCGGAATACCGTCGGGCCCCGGGGCAGTGGATTTCACTCGCATACGCGCCACTGCCGCCCCCATTTCCGGCTCCGTGATGGGCGGAGCACTTTCATCTTCGGCCTCCCGGTCGCTGTCCGGCGAAGCCATGACCGGGGGCGTGTGTTCCGCCCGCCGTGCAAAGAGGTCCTCGACAACTCTGGTGAGGAGGCTGGGCTGGAGAGTCTCGGTGAGGGGGGGGCCCCGCCCGCGGAGCTTGCTCAGCGCTGCGAGATAGGGGCGACCCCAGGGGTCACGCTCGAGACTGTCCAGCATCTCCCGCCGACTAACGTCCTTGGCAATACGGACAGCCAGCCTGAAGGCAGACCGCGCACTGCGGTAAGCCTCGTACAGCTGGCCCTCCCGCTCAGCGTCGCGGTGACGCGCTCGGCTGCGGGTGTAGGCCCTCCGGGCACGTATGCACGCGGCCCGCAGGTCCGCCAATTCTAGGGACCACCAGGGGACCGCACTCTTCGGGGGCAGGCGCCGCACACGGGGCATGGCCGCATCGCAGATCTGCGTTAACGCACAGCGGATGCGGCCAGCCTCGGCATCCACCCCGTCCGCCTGGGGCGGTGAGGACAGCCATGACTGAACGATGGCTGCCTCGGCCAACAGGTCCCGATCCAATCGACCCACAGCCCACCGCGGAAACGCGGGAGCTCCGTCCGCCGTGTGACCCCTGCTGGGCTGCAGGCTGCCTCCACGCTGGCGGGCGATTGGGTCGCGCTAGGGGCGGGAGCGGCCGGTGCCGTCGGGCCGCTCCGCCCCTTTGGAGCTCAAGCCGGGGGTCTGCACTCCCTGCCCCCCATGCGGTGCTTGGCGGGCCTATTGCCTGCCGCACACGCGGGGCAGTGGGGAGTGGCGGCGCACGATGCCGCCTTATGCCCGGGTTGACCGCAGCGGAAACAAAGGTCGCTGCAGTCAAAGCAGTTAGTGCATGTCGGCCGAGTGTGTCCGACCGCCATGCACTTGTAGCACCTCGCAGGCCGGGACTCCAGCACGGTCACCCGCGCCGAGCTCCAGCCCACGAAGAGCCTGCCTGAGCCGGCCAATTGCTTGGCCGACTACACCGGGCCCTGCACCCAGGCAGCACCGACGCCGCCCGGACCAGGGCGGATAGCGCCAATTCGGACGGTTTCCACGGGACATCCGGTTTTTGAGACGATGGCCTCCCGGATGTCATCCACCGTCACGGAGTCGTCCAGACCCGTGACCCGCAGTTCCGCACACTTGACGGGTCTGGCGATTTTGACGCCATCCACTGCAGTAAACAGACCCCTCAGCTTGGCGGCCATGCTATCGGCCGTCTTGGCGCCCTCGGCCCCAGGGAACTCTAAAATTCGAGCCCCTGTCCGGGCCTTGCGGGTCCTGGCTTCGACGCCTTCTAAATCGGAGACGTCAAGCTCCCGCCGGGCGCGACGTAAGACGGCCTCATAGCTGAGGCCGTTTTCGGCCGCCTCAGGAAGCACGGTGATCACCACCGCGGCTGACTTCGGCGGTCGAAGCCTCCTGCGCGACCTCTTCTTACCGGCTCCTGCCTTGGGAGCGGAGGCTTTGGCGGCACTTTTGGCCTCCGCTCTCCTCTTTTGACCGCGACTCTTCCGGCTGCGCTCAGCCGTCTGCCAGCCGTCTTCGGGCGCAACAGTCGCGTCGCTAGGCGCAGCAGTCGCCGTCGCGGCTGCGTTGGCCGCCACCGACGGTGCAGTTGCCGGCGGCGGCTTGGGTCCGGTTTTGGCAGGAGCCGGTGCCGCCTTCTTCTTGGCGGCGGGCCCCTTCGGCTTCGGTCCAGCAACGACCGCGGCGTAGCTCCCTACGCGCCCGCCCTGGCAGGGTAGCGCGGCAGGAGCTGGCGCCACGACCTTCGGCCTGTCCGCAGCAAGCGGCGGCCGGAGACGGGGCTTCGGAGGCAGAGGCAATCTCTCCTCCAGAGCCGCTATGCGCGCGTCGAGCATTTTGCCCACCACCTCCACTATGGCGCGCATGGTTAGGTCCGACACGCCGTCCACTGCGGGCAGCGGGACCGCTTCGGCCGGCTGGGCCGTCCTAGGGCTCGGCGCCGCGCGAGTTGACGCAACGGGGACGGCAGGGGCGGCGGCAGGGCCAGCGCTTGCCGGCGGCGCAGTCTTCATCAGCTGCGCGACCTGGCGCCGCAAGTCGGCCATTTGCTGGGCCAACTCGCGGTTCGCCTTCTGCACCGCCGACAGTTCCTTGGCCAAGGCCTTGTTCTCCTCCTGCAGGCCTGAAACTTCGCCACCAAGACGGGCGTTTTCGGCCTGCAGGGTGGCCACATTAGGGGCGACGCTTGTCGCAGCGGGCTTGGCAGCCGCCGCACCAGAGGGAGGGATGTCTTTCAACACCCTCCTCATTCTCGCGGCTGCCGCCTCGTTGGCCCGCTTGCAAGCCTCAGCCTCTCGCTCCAGCATTACAGGCGAAGGAGTCGCAGTTCTCGCCGCTGCCGCAGCCCCACGCCCTCCGCGCCCTCTGCGTGAGGTCGCCACCTTGGGAGGGGGCATTAGGTCTCCGCTCCCCTCCGAATCGGATGAGGAGCTGCCACTCTTGTGTAGAGGGCGCTTTCGCACCTGTGGGGGGAGGGCCTCCTCCCTCACTGTTTCGGCTGCCGCCAGGATTGATGGCGCAGGCCCCCCGGCGGCCTGAGCGGCCGGGCTCTCCTTTGTCTTGGACGGCCCTGCGGCACTGCCGCCCTTGTCCATCGACTGCTCCGCGGTCGCATCTGTCTCCATGGCCGCGGAGCTGTCCGCCTCAGAGGCGCCAACATCACTGGGCGGAACGTCGGCAGCCTCCAGTAATTTCTGCGCCGCCTGTCGCAGCTTTGCAGCGCGCCGTCTTGCGCGCGCCGTTTCAGGGGCGATTTTGCTGCCGCTTTTCTTCTTACGGGCCCCTATTTTCGCCGGGCCCTTGGCTGATTTTGGAGCCTCCAGTACCGGACTAGCAGCCGAGCTGCAGTCGGACGAGGCCCCTCCTTCTTCTGTGCCAGTTTTGCCGTAGCTTGGCAAGGCTTTTGGGTGGGAACAATGTGAATTTTCGTTCTCTGTGGTGTTTTTGGGCGTCTCACCCCTCCTTTCTACGTCAGGTGTGCGTGAACAATTTTCCATCTAGTTCCCACGAGTATGGGAGAAGTAAACGGTCGACCCGGGCAGAGATCCCGATACCCGGGCAAGCGTAAATTTGTATCCCAACACAGGGGGTCCGCAGGTACCCTGGCTGGGGGCGCGCTAACGACTGAACAACCCATCAGCCATGCATCCTCTCGCCGCGCGCCAGAACTTAGGATTCTGGGTGATTGTTTTATAGAGGTTTTCTTCCTCGCGGTCCAGGCGGTTAAGCCAAGACCCTCGCTCCTGAATCTAGGCCTCAAGATAAATGTCCCGAAGCAAGAATCAGGTCTACGATTTGTCGCGGTTGGCAAATGCCTGCCCAGTCCTCAAACGAATGAGTGACTGGGCCCGTCGAATTTTCTCGTCCAATACCCTCTACAATTAGAGGGCATGGAGCGAATTTGGGGCATCCCACAAACAGGGCCCCCCCTCGGGCCAGATATTTGCCACGAGCGACAATTCCAGAGAGCAGTCCAAGGAATTGTCGCTCGTGCCCAGGGTACACCACGCGGAGGTTTCTGGCGTAGCACCCCTTTCTCACTATAGCTGCAGATACTAGTTGACTCTTCGAATGCGTGCTTGAATGACAACCATTCCATTGGGTCACCAGAGAATATGGGAAGTTCTCTTGGTGTGCTGAGGCGACTGAGTAATTTCGTGTCGTGGCTAGTAGACGCATGGGTGGCGACTAATTCCCTTAGTGCGTTCGTCAATTGCTGCACTGGACCGTTAGTACCGTCGTTACACGACGGTGGAAGCACTGGGCCTTGTAAAGTACTATTTTTTGTTAGCCCCTTGCTTCTCCAGTTCATGTTGACTACGCTCGAGCCACTCCTCGATGTCCTTACCGTCACCTTGGCTGTCACATTGCGATGCGTGTGGACTGTATTTTTCTTCTACGGCTGCTAGATCTGCTGCTAGCTGTTTGTCTAGTAATTCCATTTGTATACGAGCCTTTTGTTTCGCTGTTTCTAACTCTAGTCTTCTTTTCTGTGCTGTCACTGAAGATGCTGACGACTTTGTTTTGTGCGAAGAAGGTTGTTTTAGACTTTCACTTTTCTTGACACTTGCAGCACTCGTCGTAGGCACTTGCTCTGGCTGTACTTGCGGCGTGATCGTAGCGTCAGTGTTTAACTGCTCTTGGCGCTTTGTACTACGTGTGTTAACCATGGTTTGCTTTTTTGGTGGTGTGGTAAACATTCCTGATGCGGCTCGAATGACCAGAATGAAGGCGACGCCCGGGGATTTCACCGGTGTGCAGTCGGTAAAGAATTATGTAATGACTCGTTGGCGCCAAAAAAGTACTGATCGTGATGAAAAACTGGTTTATTTGATATATATATATATTAACTATTGGTATAAGAGAACAACACAGGACAATTAATAGGATTAATTAATAACTATATATAGAGAATTACAATATAAAACAGAATACAATATAGCTTAAGGCTCGTATTTGACACCTATTCGTGCCGTAGATTTCGAGAGAGTATCGAAAAAGGCGCGCAAATCGTGAGCGCGGGAGCGCGCGGAAACCTCTCCCCGCGCGTCCAAATACCCCGTGCGCCAATCACCCCCGCGCGCACCTGCATAGCAACAATAGAATGCCTACTATTTACAATTTTGAATACATAGGTATTTTTATTCTGCATAATTCGCGTCGCTTACATGGAGGCCTGACGTCGACTCTAAGTAATTGGGATAGGAGTAAGATGATGATAACGATGATTATATGAACTGAGATTATAAAAAAAAATAAAACGCTACACAGTAGGAAGACCTAATATATTATGCTGACCAAACAAGATAATTTTATCATTTTCCAAACTATTTTATGCCTTACAAGTTTTTCCATACTCATTTCAATTAAAATAATTAACTAAACTTCTATATAAATTCTCTCTTATATGACAAACATGGTGAATTGTACAATATCAAGTACAAAATAGAACGCATGTTTCTGGAGGTTAGAATTATTACATTTGTATCAAAATTAATAGATACCAAAATTTGTAGTATATTTTGTCATATGAATTTAAATAATAAACGATTTGTATAGATAATTATAAACTGTATATTTTATTCTAATCATCAAGCTGCTGCTTTTCTATTAATTTTAAATACGTAATTCCTGATTATCTGCCTGCTCTTACATTAATTATTGAGGGTAGTTTTGTAAACAGTTTCACCGGCCGCTCCACGGCTTGACTCTCCCGTGGGCTTGAAGGCGGAGATGCTCGTTGGTTTCAGCGGGTAGCGGCGACGCGGGAGGAGTCGGAGGGCGGACCGGGCAATAGTCCGTCACTCGCAGAGAGGCTAACCGCGTAAGAACGATGCCCTAGGGGCGTCAGAAAGGGAGGGTACACGAAAGAGTATCCCGCCGGGCTAACCATGGACGTCAATGATTCGGTACAAGTCGTCGGCCCAATGGTGAAGCGTTGGAACACGGCGGGTTACGCGTCGCCCTCTCGTCCCTCTGGACGGAATGGACGGCGTGTGACCGTACTATAGCCTGCCAGAAAAAACCGTTTCGCTGGCCGCCTGCCTGCTCAATGTAAAAATCTTAGTCGTTATTTATGACCCTCACGAGTAATTTAACGGTTGGTACACGGAGCATATACAAAGAGTAGACGGCCTAAGCAACTGTGCACCGTGACTCAACTAGGTCCTGACGTCATCACGTCAACATCAGGTAGTGGGCGTGGCCTATTAGTCTGCTGTCGACACTGCCTGTGTTCGTACTGTGAACACAGTTATACTTTTGGTGTATTTTTGCTTTATTACGCAGAAAATCATGAAGTTTTGTGTTTTATCATGTAAATAGTACTGCGATAAACGTTCAGATGCTATGGAAGGAATCACATTTCATTTGTAAGTATATTTATTCATACTTTAGTAAAATAATTTCTAGAATAATTCTTTGACGACTTCATGTTCAAATATAATTTTACTCAACGTTAGATGGCACTACTTTTCGTAATGGAACCCAGAGCTATAAAAGTAGATAAAGGTCAGACTATCAAGACTATCGTAATAACTAATGAACATAAGTATTTAAATTAATATCTAAATACTTTTACCTTAACAAAAATGATTTTTACATGTAGTTTCACAAATATTTTGTAAATAATGCGCCATCTGTCGTCACCTATAAAGAACCATAAAAGTGTCAAAATGTCAGGGTCTTAATTAGAACACAATTATTATATTCGGATTTTTCATTAAAGAAAATAACTTTTACAGTACTTTAAATAAACCTGTAATTAAACTGTAGTTTTTTTATATTCTAAAATATCGACCAATGACAATCTTAAGAAGCAATGGATTTCAAAAATCAATAGAAAAACTGGCAAACTACGAAATATACAAATATTTGTCTTTTTTTTTACGATGAAGATTTCATAATAACTAGCAAAGGCTTTAGAAAACTAAAGGATGTTTATGCGTTTTTTTGCAACGATTGAAGTTCGGCAAAGTGATCATAGTTAGATTGACGGCCATAAATTTGCTATTTTCTATTAATTTTTAATTTGAATCTAATAATATTAATGCTTCCGTGTGGTGACGGATTAAAAATACTATTCACCACTCACTATCTTGCCCGTGGACTCACTATCTTGCCGTTGTATTCCTTAGTCGTAAAAGACGACTAAGGAATACAATATGCATATAAGATCTGTGCAAGAGAAGGAAAACTCGAAATAAAACCCTATGACAACATGTCTTACCAGCACGGTATAGTAGGTTAAATTCCCTCTCATTGTGGAGGAGGCCCGAGCCCGACAGTGGGATGTATGTGGGCTGCGATGATGGTGATGAATATTAATGAGGTTTCAATCTAATAATGTATATAATTCAAGAAATATATGACGCAAAAGCGTATTTCATTTTTACTATTCGAACCAATCCCTTTCTCCTTTATTTATTAATGATGCAATTGCACTCGATGTAATTTCTTGATAAGATTAACGAGGTTGAGCACGTCACAAAAATGTTTAAACTAGTGGTGGCGTTGGAAACCGTTTTTGTATGAGAAAAGACAAAAAGGAAGGAAATAATACTAAGTAACTTTTACTAACTAGTAATTTACACTGATAATCTAACTAGGGTTTACATTCGTCAATCCGTTAGAAACCCAAACAAATAATTGTATTATTTGGTCGTATGAAAAGACAAATATGAAAAAATAGACTTTAAAACTTCTGAGTTAATTACATACATAGTGTGCATTTTTAGTGTCGTCGTCGTCATAGCAATTGTCGAACGAGAAGGACAGTAAAGGAAAATGTATTTTTCTTAAAATATTAATATTATAAATAATGCTGACAAGCTTTATAAGGAAATTTGTGGTTAAAAACAGTAGTCAATCACCTATTCGCTATGAAGAATTATTTGATTATTAACATTTATATGTCGCAGCGTCACTACCTCTGGCGTCATATCTTGATAGTTTTTAAGAATCAATCGATTACGGAAACGTCAAGTATTATACTTGAGTGTTTTTGATACAACGTTGGCAATGATTTTTGATGTTTATCGGTTGACCGTTAACGTTTGAAATAATACCGAGCTTTCTTTATTGAGAGCGGTCCGTTGAATACTCGGTTGAGTGCGAGACACGAGAGCGATCAGTCGTTGTTACTGCCGTGTTGTATCAAACTCACCGCGTTTCCTTAACTTGTAAGTTAGCTGTCGGTATTCGTGTAATTAGTGGTTATGATAGAAAAGTGTTAACGCTAATTGTTGAATACAGTTTAAAAGTAGCCATCCAAAGTATTATTTTATCCCCTCGCGATGTGTGACCGACCTGATAGTGATGCAGCACGGCGCTCCACCCCTCGATATATATTTGAATAGAGCAAACTGGTAATAAGATTGTTTGTAAATATCTTACAAATAAAAAAAAAACACTCCCTGATATAGGTGATTCTGAGTACGTCCCTGTTACGCCACACACTTACTAACATCTAGAGCGAGATAGCGCAACTTTTTTATATTGGGACTAATCCCACCACACATTCCCACCATTGTAACTCCTGTAAGCCAGGATCCACAATGGTCTCCATAAATGACACCGAGGTTTGACCCTCAGGCAGTCCCGGGATATGATTTTAATTGTCTTGGGACCCGCAACAAATTTAATTAGAAAAGATTAAAGAGGAGGAGTTGGAAAGAGAGATTCCACTTCCCTCCCATGCAAAGCGGGAGACAGGAAAACAAAATGACTAGTCAGCCAATAAGTAAACAGGAGTACAGCTACGATAGCGCAGCAGTACGGCACCACGGATACGGAAGAGCTTAACGGGGCCTATATGTGAGCGTTAAGATTGATTGCTACAGTAGGTATGGCAGAAACGCATGAACGCACGGAAATTTTCTCGAGTTGCTACAAGGTCCGTATAGTATACTACCCCACAGGTGACTTGCAAACTGTTTAACATAAGGTTACGCTCG
This sequence comes from Lymantria dispar, assembly GCA_032191425.1. Classification (NCBI taxonomy): domain Eukaryota; kingdom Metazoa; phylum Arthropoda; class Insecta; order Lepidoptera; family Erebidae; genus Lymantria; species Lymantria dispar. The sequence goes on along the minus strand of CM063454.1, from coordinate 21,706,189 downwards.
TTTCGCCAGAGATCGCACTCCCAGAGAATGTGATGTGCTGATTGTTCATACTCGTGGTCAGATGTGGAACATTGACATAATGGTGATGGTACGAGTTTAAAAGAAAATAATTTACTTTTAAAGTTGCCATGGCCAGTTAAAAATTGGGCCACGAAGTGGTCAACCTCCAACCACACCTTCTCCAGGCGCTCCCGGATGCATGGAAAAATAGATAAAGATGACGACCTTTCGATGATGAATCCCATCTTCCTTGCCATTCAGTTAAAAGTTCCTCATAAACAATGGATTGTGGTGCAAACAATCTAGCAATTTTATTTCGGTCGCGCGGTAGAAGGAAATCTGTATTCATAGTTTCCTTTGTGGTGTAATACATTGACGCTCGTCTCTGAATCTCCAAATCAACCGGAAGTACACCCGCGAGTACTGGTAAGGCCTCGGTACTAACCGTTCTATAGGCTTTACATAAGAATATTAGGGCCAATCGTTGGCTCTGTAGTAATTTAAGGCGAGCCGCCCCTATGGTGGCCCTATCGGCCCATACAGGTGCAGCGTAACAAATACACCCCAAATATGTGGCCATGTATATGGTTTTAAGTGTATTAAAACGAAGGCCCCAAGTAGATGTGGATATTCTAGTAAGCGCGTAGAAATTCCGTTTCGCTTTTTCGCCTACAGTTTTAATATGTTCAATAAATGAAAAATTTTTTTCTAAGACTAGGCCGAGATAGCAAACTGATTCTTTCTTTTTGACAGTCATATTATTGAATTTTATACGCGGCGCTGATTGTAAATGTCCTTTTAATAAAAGATGATATGTTTTTTGTTGTGCGAAGGCAAGCCGGTTTCGTGTACCCCAATCGAATATATCATTGAGGCATGTTTCCGCTAATTTCTCTAAACCATCCCTTGTGTTCGATTGTATAAGTAAAAGTCCGTCGTCTGCATAGCCGATCAGTAGACAATTTTTCGGTAGAGGTAACTCGAGAAAATCGTCAAAACCTAAATTCCATAGATATGGACTTAATACCGAACCTTGAGGGCAGCCCATCGTCAGTGGTTTCGACACAGCATGGTGACCAAGTTTCAATTTAGTCGAGCCATTTAAAAAGTACGACTGTATGATTTGGTAGATATTTCTATAGCAACCACGAGCCTTTAATTTAAGAAGTAGCATTGGCCACCAGGCGTTATCGAAAGCACCTGAGATATCCAGGAAGACACCCAGTACGTATTTAAAAACGGATGCGCTAATGACACGTCTTACCGCAACGGCCGCGTCGATAGTTGATTTGCCGAGATAGCGCAACTACTTAAAAATACGAAACTAGTAGTTATGCTAATAGGCGGTAGATGGACATAAAGAAGGGAGTGAGACAGGTAATAACCCCTCACCCCCTGTAACTGTCACGCATAGTTTCATAGAAAATATTAATTACAACAACTCCTCTTTGTACTTACTCCGTGGGCTGGTAGCATTCGTAGCCAGCCTCAACAAGCTATTGATATATAGATCTATAGATGTAATAACATTGTAAGAAAATAGCTATACATTACAGAAATTGAAAAATAAAATCGTTTTTATTAGAGCAACAGAAGCGAGATATTTTCCATTTAATTTTTATTTGTCTGTCGGTCTATTTGTACACGTCTCTCACAATAACGACTACATGAAATTCAAGCAAAAGCAGCTTTCATCAATATATTGCTAATGGTGTGGCTTTAAACAAAGGTTTATAACCAGTGTGTGTTACCAGCGATGACTTACGGCACTGAAACGTGGTCTCTAAATGTCGGCCTCGTAAAAAAGCTCAAAGTCGCTCAGCGTGCTATGGAGAGAGCTATGCTCGGTATTTCTCTACGTGATAAAATTCGGAACACGGAAATCCGTAGAAGAACGGGTGTCGCCGACATAGGCCGCAGAATTAGCACGTTGAAATGGCAATGGGCAGGCCACATCGCTCGTCGAACCGACAACCGTTGGGGAAGAAAGGTTCTTGAGTGGCGACCACGAATTGGACGGCGCAGCGTAGGACGACCCCCCACCAGGTGGACTGACGACATTCTCAAAGTCGCAGGGAACCGTTGGATGCAAGTGGCGCAGGACCGTTCCGAGTGGCATTCTCGTGGGGAGGTCTATGTCCAGCAGTGGACGTCTATTGGCTGATGGATGGATGGATGGATGGTGGCTTTAAGGCTTGATCATTCAGATTGATAAATAACAATAAATTTCAAAATAATAAATATCTAAGCATCTATCTTTATAAAGTTTCTGTAATAACGATGACTTGTTGGACGTGAGACATTTTAGTCCGCCCGTGACAATCAAAAATCAAATACAAACGCGATAAAAATCGTAAAGTAGTTTTATTTAAAATGTGTAATACTCGCGTATACATCAGAAATCATTATCAATCTAGTATCACAACATATTTTGTTTGTTAACCCGTTTGACAGACGTAGCGATTATAATATTATCCTCCTTCATGGATAGATCCTTGTCTAACAATGGATATCGGCTAACGATTATGATAAAGGTCTTTTTTAGCTGTTAATTAAAATGCCATTTCACATAGTTATCTTTATTTTTATAACGCAATCATAAATATTTAACATATTTACAAAGCTCATATTGGCACACCGGTACCTCAAAACTATGAGATGGCATTACAAAATATAATATACATACATACATATTTCAATCTTCCGTTCGTGTGTTTGGGATTGAACTCCTAAACGACTGGATTGATTTTGATGAAATTTTTTTGTATATGCTGCAGTGGATTCGAGAATGGTTCAGATCAATAATTGGACCCAGTAGGTGACTATGCTATCGCTTTTAAGGAGAATTCCTTTTATTTTACTTGAACAGATCAACGTCTGTTGGGTGAACTAGTCTACTTATAAAACATAGTCATAACAAACATTATACCGTAGGCGCACCGAGTCCGCCACACGAGGAGAGCCGAAAGGCTCGGTTGGCGGTGAGTGTGGCAGTTTTATAGTGAATCTAGTAGGGGCCTCGACCCGAGAAGTATCAATCCGAAAGAGTAACCCGCCGGACGGGTCACCTATGACAATGACCGGGTACTAGAAACATAGCGCTAGAGAGGTACTTGCTTGCCAAGTTATAGAGCTGCACGCTATCTCCTCTGTCGACCTGGATGAATTGGATGGTATGTGACCATACCATTGACTGCCCCAAAAAAAAAGTGCCGAACTATAATGGTCTGAATTTTTTCAATATATATACATTTAATGACAGAAATTCTACTATGTCACTTAAATATTTCTCTAATAAAGCAAACTGAGAGTAAGATTTTCTATAACAGGAAAACTATAAATTGTATTAACAACTTTTGAATCCTGGATGCAATGGATGCGATAAGTTTTTATTATAAGGCTCCTCTATTATCTCGAGAGTTCAGTAGCTGTGTATTGTTTACTTGTGTTTGGACTTTACTTTCTTTTAAACTGAGATAGGTTTGAAATTGGCCTGACTAATCTGATGTTAGATGAGGTTAATCAACGATAAAGCACGTTTATTTTGAAAGGATCTTTTCGCTTCTTGGCATGAAGATAAAAATTAATTATTGTGTTTTAAATTGCAACTTATAGCATCGAGAAAATAGAAATAAACTCTATTCTTATCTTTGCAACTGTCGTAGCATATTAGATTAATTTCTTGACCATAGAGAAGCAGATTAGTGCCAATATATAGCGACAAAATTGAGCGAGAATTAAGAACATATTGTTGAATTTCGCTCGACGAACCAACAACCGCTGGAGAAGAAAGGTTCTTGTGTGGCGACCACGTATCAGACGTCGCAGTGTAGGTCGCCCCCCCCCCACTAGGTGGACCGACGACCTGGTGATATTTGCTAGGCGTCGTTGGAGGCAGGCGGCACAAGCACTTTGTGGTGTAACATGAGGGAGGACTACGTCCAGCAGTGGACGGCGATAGGCTGAAATTACGATGATATTAAAATAACATTTATTGATACGGGTCACTCTCGAATTTGAAATGCAATCAAACTATTGCATTAGATATCTTGCAATTCATTTCATCTATATAGCTATTCTCGAAGGAGTCGGGTTAACGTTATCTTAATTGGAAAGACCTTTTCGCGAGTAATTATCATATAATTCATTAAAGCTTGTCTTTTTTTTGATAAAAACCAATACCAGTTGAAAGTGCCTCTATACTTTACCGTAATGCGTAATAAATATACGTAATTCATAAAATGCTGTATTTAATTCACAATTTCATTATTGAAATACTGAATTTTGTACATGTGGACGTAATGTTGGCTCGGCAGCGTTTTTCATTTAATTTTCGTCATAATGACGTCATAAATTACCCAGTAGATACTGTTATCTTCCCCACTTTTAAAATTTAAACTCTGTTTTTAAAATATTCGTCCGTTGTACATATTGCATTGCTAGTTTTTGTTTATGTTTAGATAATCTAAAATGTTTAGATAATATTTCTCCTGATTGCATGAAAATATTTATTATCTAATATGAGCATAAACAGTGTTTCTGAAGTTATAGTTTAATAGCCTTTCTTAATAGCAAGCTACTTGAATATATATATGTGTACTCATAATTCTGCTCAGCCTTTAAAATATAACGACGTGAGAATTTATTATCATATTCTATGCCGTTAGTCTAGCCGTTAGATATTGTGAATTATTATTATACAATTAATCTTGTGATTTGTGTGGTGACGAGTGAAGAATGCATTGGTCCCCTACCCTTACTTGCCTATGGTAGTCGTATAAAGCGGTTAAGAGCTCATCAGGAGAATAGGCCAATTTGCTTGATTACTATTTTATTTCGCTAGGTAAACGCCTGTACTGGGACGTGGTCGCCGCCTTCTGCGAAGCAGTTTTCTCGCAGAAGGAAGCGGCGGAGCGGGTCCGGGAGAAATGCCTGTACCACGACAGGCTCCACCGCCGGCTTGTTGGGCGACCCATGCGCGAATACTTGCGCCTGATGCCACCCTAGCCGAGGTCGCGGGTAGACGAGTCGGGGATTAGTTCACCACGCGCAGAGGGGCCGACCGTGTGAGGGCGATTCTCCGGCAACACAGCCTTGTTGCCGGAGCGTCGATTGAGATGATACTCGAAAGGGCAACCCGCCGGGCTGGCCACAGATGTCAAGGAATCGGTACCAGTGGTTGGCCCAATGGCGATGGGGAGGGAATATGGTAGGTTATGGGGTCGCACACCGTCCATCCGTCACCCCGGACGGATTGGGCGGTGTGTATCTAGACCATAGTCTGCCAAAAAAAGGGTAAACACCTGTATTCAGTACATAGACGTTCGGCGCGGCCAACCTGGTCTGTTTGGGCAATCCACAAATAACAACAACAACGCAACAAGGATTCGTATAGATATAGATGTACCTACAACTAAGGGATATGATATGCAAATAACATTTATTCAAAGAGCCTTCTCTTTCCTCCTGGGCAAGGTTACAAACTACGAAATACCTTAAACGTCTTAAATAACTTGAAAATTCATCATTCATCATCATTATTTCAGCTCACATATGTATGTCCCATTGTTGGGCTCGAGCCACCTTCATAATGGAAGGGAAATTGACATACACGCTGGTTAGACGTGTTAGTATAGGATTTCATTTCAAAGTTTCCTTTTCTTTCTTCAAATTATTTTAAAACATTAAGCATTCGAAAATATAAACATTATTTACAATATTAATCGTTCCGAAAAATAAACAGTTTCTACACTAAAGATATAATTTCCTATTGGCTATATTGGCGTCCGGCCGCTGAACGTAGGCGACCTTATCGCAATTTATTGTACACAGTTTTGTTCTAGGCACATATCAGAAAGGTCCAATTATTAGGCAAACTTTAGCAACTAGAATTGTAATGGTTGGCTATTAAGGTTTATCTGGGTTTGTTATCTGTAAAACAGATATGAAATATTATTGATCGACTTATTGTTATATATTTATAATATACGCATTTTTTTAAAAGAGAGAATACTCTATATAAAACACTATACCAACACGTCTGACCAGCGTAGTATAGTAGTTCAATTTCCCTTTTATTGTGGAGGAGGCTCAAGCTCAGTAGTGGGACGTATATGAGCTGAAGTTATTATGAAAATTAAATTTTTTACTACCTTTTATTGCACACGAGTAAGGAACACGAGCTGGTACATGGTAACTGTTGGGTTTTGTTTCGAAATTTTTATCTCTTACATAAATGTTATATGTATAATAATGTATATTCATTTATTTATTTATTTAAAAAAGAACCAACAGCTTACATATAATATTTAACAGCAAAATAATAACAGATAGCCAATTATAGGTTCTTACAGATAGATAACTTATTACATTAGGAAATTCATTAGTCAACAGTGAGGAAAAACCATTCGAATACTTAAGCGCAAAAATTGTAGAAATGAAAAAGAAAGACAGAATACTTATACTGAAGAATGCTACCACTGACACTTCCATAGACAGAGAAATGCTTCCTTTTTTTTCACTTAGGATAGATCTTACAGAAGTAATACTTGTATTAAACAACTAGCAATCCGCCCTCGCTTCGCTTCGGATTCAGTCGCCTTACGCGCGTAGTTCCCGTTCCCGTGGGAATACCGGGATAAAATATAGCCTATGTTACTCCCTGATATTATAGCTTTCCAATGGTGAAAGAATTTTTAAAATCGGTCCAGTACTTTTTGAGTATTCCCGTTCCCGTGGGAATACCGGGATAAAATATAGCCTATGTTACTCCCTGATATTATAGCTTTCCAATGGTGAAAGAATTTTTAAAATCGGTCCAGTACTTTTTGAGTATTCCCGTTCCCGTGGGAATACCGGGATAAAATATAGCCTATGTTACTCCCTGATATTATAGCTTTCCAATGGTGAAAGAATTTTTAAAATCGGTCCAGTACTTTTTGAGTTTATTCGTTACATACAAACTTACAAATTTTACCTCTTTATAATATTAGTATAGATAACAATGGCATAGTTCGTTTAAATATTCCCTTAAAGTATTATTTTCGTAATAATACTTTGGTTAACTATAATGGCATCTGCATGAAACAATGGGATTGCGATGTTTTCCGTAACCATAAACAAATTAAATAAATCAATAATATATATTTCAATTTCTGTATATGCCGTTATTACACATTAAAAATAAAACTACTTTTACGGATTTTGTTGCGTTGGTATTTGATTTTTGATTTCACGACGTTTTGAACACTCCTCGGCGTTTATGGCCGCGGGAGGACTAAGATGTCCAAGAAATCATCGTTATTACAGAGATTTATATCTAACGTCTTTAGGTATTAGTTATTCAATAATTAATGAATCTTAATAATTAAATTTTGACCCACAATTTTGAAACAAATTTATTGTCAGTACTAAAAGAAAATGATTCTTTATATAAAAAGATTATATTGTTCTTGATTAGTAATTATTAAACATTAATAATAATAATAATAAACTCATTTGCAAAAAAAACGGGCGGTTTTGATTTTCATTCATATTTAAAAAGATACAATACCAAAAAGGTTTCAATCGTTTGTACACGTTACTGGCCGGTTTTAAAAATGCTGTGGTATTTAAAAAAGTACGTTCTAAATTCAATTTTTCATTTGATGTTCATTTTTACAGAAAACCCCTTTTTATCCTACATTTTTGGCGCGAAGTTCCAGAAGTTAACATCGACTTTCATAACTTTTATTCAATTTTTATCGATTAATTTCATATCCTTGACTGTCAAAGCTTTATTTAATGCTGTTTGGCTGTATCAAAAATGGTAGATAAAGTGGTAAAAGCTACCAAAATTATCGCGCTGCTTGAAGAGGGTTGCAGCCAATGTTTCGTGGCTAGGAGGCTAAATGTTAGTCGCTCGACAGTCCAAAGGACCTGGCAGCGATATCAGGAGACTGGTTCCGCCGAGAGAAGGCCTGGTTCTGGAAGAAAACCATGTACCCAACCACGGGATGATCGTTTTCTTGTGAGTCGCGCATTGAGAAATCGCAAATCTTCGTATGTGGATCTTAAGAACAACCTCCAAGAAGTAAGAAATGTGCATATTAGTCTATGGACGGTCAGGAGGAGGCTTCTCGCTGCCAATATACGCAGTCACCGCCCGGCCCGCGGCCCCAAATTACTCCGTGAGCACAGAGTTCACAGGCTTAGGTTCGCTAGAAATTGTGAATCATGGACTCAAGACGATTGGAATAGGGTTTTGTTCTCTGATGAAGCCAGGATATCTCTGTTCACTGAAGATCGACGTCGGCGAGTGCTAAGAAGACAAGGAGAACGCTTTGCAGAGGCATGTTTCGAAGAAATCACACCTTATGGTGGGGGCTCTGTTATGTTTTGGGCAGGAATAAATTCAATGGATCGTACAGAGTTAGTCTTCATTGAAAACGGCTCACTGACTGGGCATCGATACATAACGGAAGTTCTAATTTCTCATGCACAACCCGCATTGGCCGCTCTAGGTGAAGACTCGATTTTTATGGACGACAATGCTCGCGCCCACCGATCCCGCGATGTTAATGCGTATGTGCAAGAGGTCGGCATTCGTCGTTTGGATTGGCCAGCTCGAAGTCCCGACCTCAATCCCATAGAGCATGTCTGGGACGTTCTGAAACGGCGTGTTAGATCAGTACACCCGGCTCCGCAGACCATCAGAGAGCTGAAGAATGTGATTACTGCGGAGTGGGAACGTATTCCGCAAGCAAGTATCCGGGATATACTCGCTAGCATGCCCAGACGAATTCAAGCTGTGATTTTAGCTAGAGGGGGTCACACTCGATACTAAACATTTATCTGCTTTTACTTTATTAAAGAAAAACAAACAAAAAAACTTTTTTATTTTTACTTCATGAGCATATGCACTACTAGCGAATATACACTACTAGCGAGGTTTAGCATTATTTCCCATAAATTGTATCTAAATTTTATGAAATACTGATGAAAACGATTATTTTCTTATTAATTTAGCAAATTATGTGGATAAAACTACCTATAATTATCAAACAAAGAAATATTAACATTTGAAATGGTTCATTGCTTAGGTGCCCGTTTTTTTTGCAAATGAGTTTATATATTTCTTTTGATATAAAAGAAAAAATATATCACAAGAATTATAGGAAAGCCAATAAACCGCAGGGCAGCTTGTGGCGTGCTGAATGTGAGTGGCGACACTGCGGTCCTGAGTGCCCCAGAGAGTCGGCCAGGGCCTCGTATCCAGCTGGCCTTTATTGGCTGGCTGGAGTGGAAACCGAAGAGTGCCCGCAGGATTCTCAACTCTGGCTTGCCTTAAACGGCTGGTCAGAGAGGGGTCGCCAGAGCTATATGCTCGGGGGTGGAAGTGTCATTTTCAAGGGCATAACTACGGGGAAACCACTGCGATGGTGAAACCGGCGCCGCACCGCTCGACACCCCAAGCCACTTGCACCAATGTTGCCCCCCTGTTGCCCGTATGACCTGCGTGTCTGTGGCGACCGTTTGGGGGGGCCCATTCAGTGAGTTGGCGAGTCACTGTCTGCCACCGTTCAATACGATGCAAGGGATTGAAGACAGACGACAGGTCAAAATCAATAGTTTTAAGTAAAATAGTCCATCAAACCTCACAACCCCATAACCAGGTTTTAGATATCATCATTGTACAATAGTTTTACACCTACCGTTGGCAGTCCACGAGTGTTGTGTGCAAACGTGGAGTGTCATCGGTAGATGTCCCATCCCATTTTAACATTAAATTTCTCCAAAGGCCTCTGCGTGTTGGATCCATATCCCCATGTAAGCCTTTCAAAGGACCGGGTATCTTCCCTTTTTTAATATTTTAAACAATATGGAAGATAGCCGTGAAACTGGGAGACACAAATAATAATATAATAATAATATCTTTATTGCAAAAAAACAAAATGGGTACAAAATAATACTTTGAAACACTGTCTTTTGTGTTAGTTGATACTGTGTTACAAAAGACAGGCCTCTTCCCAATAATATCAGCCATATTTTTTCGAAACAAGTGATTACATGCTATTTTTGAAGTGTTGTATTCGTCATGGTTGTGTGCGTGCGTGCGCGCGTGGGTGTGTGTGTGTGTGTGTGTGTGTGTGTGTGCGTGTGCGTGTGCGTGTGTGTGTGTGTTGGGTGTGTATGTTGTGTGTGTGTGTGCATGTTATGTCATGTGCATGGGTATGTGTTTGTGTGTTTGTTGCATGTATATGTAAAAGCTGTGCGTGAGTATTTGAAACTGTGTGCGTGTGTGAAAAGTGCTTGTGCGCGGGTCTTAGAAGATACTCTCAAGCAATTTCTCTATAACATCATAATCTTTTACATTAAATTAATAGTAATTATTATATTTCGACAATTTGTTAATTGAAATCAAACAAATGTAATATACTACCACCGGATCGGAATATGGCCACAATGAAAATGCCCCCTCAAGAAAATAATAATTTTTTTAATATTTGAAGCCACGTATATTCTTCAACCCTCGAAAAAATAATATAAATAGCTGTTTTTTTAGTAACACGTAGGACAATTCAATAAGTGCAGTTTGGTAGGATGTGTGCAACTTTGTTACATAAATCTCAGTTAGCACAGTGGGGAGTACCCTACTCAATTTATTTTCTTCTTTGGTTGGTCACCCTTCAGTTAAGATGAAATTACATCTGATAGTATCATCCCTTATCTCTTAGTGCTTGCCGGAAGATATCGTAATTTATATTATTGTTCAGATATATGTACATCTAGGAATAATCTCTATTGCACAGTCAGTTTTTTTTTTCTTAGGACGTACACACGTGAGAAGATAACACATACACACATATTAAAAGGTTATTTTTTTACTGGGAATCTCCATAACTATTAGTTTTACTCAGATAAATCATAAGTAGGTCTAAAATGTGTTTACCCCCCTACCAATTATAATTTTTCTCTTTACGTTATCATCATCACAGCTTACATACGTCCCACTGCTGGGCTCGAGTCTCCTCCACAATGGGAGGGAAATTGATCTACTATTCCAAATTGGTCAAACGTCTTGGCTTATAGCCTTTTATTTCGAGTTATCCTTCTCTTGCATAGATGTTATATGCATATTATAACTACCTTGGTTGTCTTTTATGACAAATTTAGATAATAACTAGTAATCCGCCCTCGCTTCGCTTCGGTTATAGGTTATAGTCGTTTTACCCGCGTAGTTCCCGTTCCCGTAGGAATACCGAGATAAAATATAGCCTAGTTTACGCCCTGATATTATAGCTTTCCATTGGTGAAAGAATTTTTGAAATCGGTCCAGCCGTTTTGAAGATTACCCGGAACAAACAGACAGACAGACAGACAAAAATTTTTTAATTGCTATTTTAGGCATAGGTGTCGTGCAAATAACCGTGTGAGCATGAAAAAAGCCTATTATTTTGACATTACAAACAGACACTCCAATTTTATTTATTGGTATAGATGTGGCCATGTTTTCTAGTAATTGTTGTACCATTATATATGAGAAGAAAAACCCCACATAAAACCCTATGTCAATATGTCTGATCAGCGCAGTATAGCAGGTCATGTTCCTTCCCATTGTGGAAAAACCCGAGCCGAACAGTGGAATTTATGTGGGCTGAGATGATGATATATGTAGTGAAAGTCACAGGATATGTTTACAATTTGGTATAATCGGCTTTAAATTTACGTCAACGTAAAAATACGATTAATAAATTAATCTGAATTAAATAAATTCCTTGATGCATTAAATTTAAAACGGGCAATGCTTACCAAAGCAGACCGATTTGTAAATTCAACAGAATGAAAATTTATTCAGTGCACATGACTGGTATCTGAATAAATAATCGATATTGAAACTCAATAAAATAAATAGCCTCATTCATCAAATAGCTGAACGATACGAAACCATCGCTTTGTCAATAAAATAAATTCTCTCGTTACTGACTATAATAACTCAATATAACTGAGCTATGAACGGAAGTATGAAGTATCGAGTGATTTTTATTGTAGCTGTGGTTACCAAAACTGTGCGATTTTATAGGACATCCAATTCCGTTACAAATTACACAGAATAATATGTTGAAACAGGTACAAACAGGTACAAATAACTGTAACTTGAACCACTTTACTCAAATGTATTCTTAATCAATTTACTTTAGTATTTTATTATTCCGTTAATACTTTTCCGTGTGGTGACAAAGTAAGAATACAGTTTACCACCGTTTATCTTGCCCGTGGCTATCGTAAGAAACCATTAAGAGATATAATATGCATATAACATTTGAGCAAGAGAAGGAAAACTCTAAATAAAACCCTGTACCAACACATCCGACCAGCGTGGTATAGTAGGTCAACAGTGTGACGTATTTACATCACTCAAATAGTTCATCTTCATTCATTCAAGATGAAATATTTTATAACTTAGTTTAAAAAATAACATATTTTTCTTAAGACCATAAATGTTTCAATATTGGGGCTGCGCTTTTTTGATAATAAAAGAAGACAGAAAGTACTCAGCTCTTATACGTTCCACTACTAAGCTCAAGCCTCGTTCAAAATAGGAAGGAAATTAATCTACTATACAATGCTGGTCAGATAAGTTTTTGTTTAATTTTCTTTTTAAGAGAAGGAATACTCGACATAAAATCCTATGCCAACCAAGTCTGGTCAACATGGTCAACTCTCTCCTATTATGGAGGAGGCCTGAGCCCAACAGTGGGATGTGTACCATCCCTTTTTATTTAGAAATCGATGAAAATATGCTACTATTAGTAGTTTGTGTAAACAAACCGACGATAAACCACGTGAAGTGAAACCACTGTCACGAACACGGTGAAGTTAATATTTCAGCTTTGTAATGAATACATATCCATATCCACATTGGCTGGTATTAAAATGTCTAGTTATATGTTACTGTATAATACCTTTTCCAATGTTATGTATGTATTAAATATTTAAATGTATGTATTGAACGAGAAATGTTAAAATGTCTTACACACAATCAACTTGTGCTCTGAATCCCAAGATACAGGCCCCGTAGCCTAGTTTGGGAGTCTCTGATTAAGTAAGCTTTATGTAATGACTTTATTGGTAATAAACAATTATTATTATTATTATTATTATTATGTAACTGTAGTGCAAGCTCCCTTGATATTATCCATACTAATATTATAAATGCGAAAGTAAGGATGTTTGTTTGTTTGTAACGCTTTCACGCTTAAACCACCGAACCGATTTCAAAAATTCTTTCACCAATGGAAAGCTATAATATCAGGGAGTAACATAGGCTATATTTGTTCCCAGTTTTCCCACAGGAACGGGAACTACGCCACGGGTAAAGCGACTGAAACCGAAGCGAAGCGAGGGCGGGTTGCTAGTACAATATATATTAGTAAATTTTGGATTTATAATTAACTCTTCCGCAGGCAGTTAACTAACTCAACAAGACATAAACATTGAAATTTCATCGTGTATCCACTCTATTTATGTTTTTCTCAATCAGTTGTACAACCACGTAAGATCTGAAATCCCATATTTGGCCGGCTATGGTCTGCCTACACCCTGTCTATCCTTCGAAGGGATGAAGGGGTTTAAAGTTTCATAACCTGTCAGAATGTTGGATTTCGCTCGTAGAATAGAGATGGCCCGATCATTGTACCTTGGATGCGATGGGATAAGAATAAAACTATCGCCAGGGACAGTATTATTATCTGCCAATAGGAGGCGTAAAAATCAGCAAAAGACTCTCTCCTGGAAAGTGCATATCAGTTCACTATGATCGCTAACCCGGCTGCAAGCGTGGTGATTACAGCACTAACCCTTGATTTCTAAAGAGCCTTATGTTCAGCAGCGTACGGCGAAAACTGTAATTAATATTAAATATTTCAGTGAAAGTAAAGAATGAGTAGCGTAATGTAGCGATCATACATAATAAATGCCACTAAAATAATAGTATAACAGTTTTTATCCTTATTTTTGTAAAGAAACATCTGATTACACTGTTAAATGTAATGACTACCGATGCAGACTAATTAAAGAGTGTTATGAGCTACTTAGTTGTTTTCCCAACTTTGTGAATAGGGACTGGACCTGTAATCCAATACCGAGCTACGGAGCTTTTATAGTTACACAGTCTCTTTTAATCACTTGAACATACATACAAACGGGTATATAGAATTTATTCTGTGAAATGTGTCTCTTTATAGCCGAGTATGGATCTTATTTTAGATTAAAGAGAAAATGAAGGTCTTCATCACCGTGTCGTCATCATTACAGCTCATATAGGTCCCAACTACTGGGCTCGAGCCTCCTCCACAACAAGAGGGAATACCCATGCTGATGAGACGAGTTTTATTTCGAGTTTTCCTTCTCTTGCATAGGTGTTGTATGCATATTATATAGGGGGGTAGTGAATTGTATCCTTACTCCGTCACCACACAGAAAAATCACATTTCATCACCGTGTACTTATCCCCATTTACTTGCGATCACCTCAATATGTACTGTTCTTTCGTAGTACATATCGCACAAGTTATTGCCGGTTAAAAGTTATGACCGGCCGCCTGCCTGATATAGACCCTTCTTGGGAATACAATGGGAATACAACCACGCGGTATCAGATGGAGTTGGCTCGGATGTATGTAAAACTTTTAGTCGTGTTTTAAGACACCCACGAGAAAAGTAAAGTAGTAAACGTAGTCGCTACCACAGAAAATTAAAGGGCGTTAAAGTAAAGTACAGGCAATACTCGTACTTACGGCATATCAGGTTCTCGAAATACACGACGTAAATCGAAACGACGTAAGTCGAGACATATTTTTTTCATATATTTACATGTAAAACTCAAGGGTTAGGATCCACAGAGACACAAAATTAAAAAAGAACTGCATTTATAACAAAGGATAATAATAAAACTTTAATATGTAATCAAACCCTAAACCCCACGGACCTTGACCTCGCGACATGTGAATTCTCCTATGCAGGCAATCGAAACAATTGACGTATATTTGAGGAATAGTGTCAAAACATTGTTCGACGTAATTTGAAACGACGTAAGTCGAGGACTGCCTGTAGGTAAACCAAATTGATCACGTTTAGGTTTGACAATTTTACAAGAGATCTAGAAATATTTTAAACTGTATTTTTTTACATGTCTATAGTTGTTAGCCGTAGATGACTATGAAAACTTTAACCGGACCGATGGGAGAGCGATGAGGGCTTTCAACCCGAGAAAAGTCACTTCTTTTTTGAGCATAGCTGTTAACCACAGATGACTTTCTCAACTTTGTTCGGACAATGGGTGAGTACTGAGGGATCTCAAAAGAAATTATAAAAAAAAAGAAAATACTGGATGCCACTACAGTTGCTAGCCGCAGATGGCTGTGACAACTTTACCCAGACTGTTGGGTGAGCGCTAAGGGCTTTCGACCCAGGCAAAAAAAAACAAAGTATGACATATTTTATTTTATATTATTTTTTTTAAAGAACATCACTCTACACTAAGGCAATAATCTTTGTATTGCGGGGGACTTTACAAACATATAATTAACGGACACAAATTACATCCAGACTCAGAACAACAATTTGTGCATCATACAGTGTTGTCCTGCGTGGGATTCGAAGGCGCGACACTGGCAATGTAGGTCGGTATCATAACCACTACGCCATCTGTGCAGTACATCAGTGCATTTGCATCTGTGCAAACATATTCGATGTTTGCTGTAGTGAAACCATATCGCCATATTCTAACTCGACGACCATGCCATTGAGGGCATCAAAATGATGCAAAGGGGCGTGAATAACAAGTAACCAAATACTCAAACAAGTCTTCATAAGCTTTTACATTTATAATATCAGATTTTTGGATTAAATAATAAAATATTTGTAAACTAACATACGGCGTACTCCTCAGTTTCGACGTTATGAGATTACCACGTCTATTTTGTACACATATGTATTTCAAATATGTATACCTTATTTTATTATTGATAGTTATAATTACAGAGTACGTGCTGTTTAATTACGATGAATGGAGAGAGTATCGCTCGCGGCTGATAACTAATAACCATATGATTTTCACTTACCGCAATATGCAACGTTTATAAATTACATAGTAAATAAAGCTTTTATTTGGCGACTTTTAACAAACACTACCGATATTTTGCATGCAGCTATTTCTCAAACCAGATAAATATTATTATTTTCTGTTACGCTAAAATATAACGATTATTATTACAATTCGCCTTTGTAGGTAAGAGCAGAAATAAAAAAATACATATTGCGAGCTGCGTATTTTATTCTTATCAGTCTACAATACTGTGTGCAGTGGTGAGTCTTGCAGATTTTGCATTATTTTTGAAGACAACACCCAGCAATGAGGAAATTGTTAATACAATACATACATAATTATATTATGAAGGACTTTACAATCATACATTGCACGGGCACAAATTACGCTCAGATTCAGAACTACAATTTGTTGATCACACAAAAAAGTATTACGTGGAAATGGAACCTGCATTACTGGGCAATGTAGGCGGATATCTTAATCGCTACGTCACTAGTGCAATCGATATAATTATTCCTAGTAAGTATACTGTATATAATCCTGAAGTTTTGAACATAATTTACATCCTAGAACTTTGTAACCTAGTTTTAGTATAAGTTTCAATGATATATAATAACGATTATGAGGGTCTGTCTAACGGGTTGTTATTATAGGCATCGTTAAATCTCTGCCAAGCTATTGAACCCCAATGAAGTTTAAGTAACTCTAACCATTATATCTGAAACTATGTTATATAAGCATTATAAGCCGCTCTGATGGATAAGTAATTGTCTAATGGAAATGACAACGACGTACAATAAAAAAAAACTAAACTGCAGTACGTAATGTTTTTTCAATCATGCGTAGCTATAGATACGTAAGCTCCGTATAGTGACGGTCTAAGATTACAATGTAACCACCCCATATTTTTCCATGGGAGTCACAGAAACTGATCAAGGGTACGTCACAGGAATAGGCAACAGCATTCCCCTGGAAAATTCTAAATGCGATCGCTAACCTGCCTGACAAGTGAGGTAATTATGCGTCGTGATAAGGATGGACTATGACCTCGAAAGTATTTCAATCATAATAGCTAATTTTAAAGGTAGATAGTCAGTTAGGTATCTTTATTTTCTTCTTATTAGTTTTTTTTTTATTGCAAACGGTGGCAAACGAGTACGCAATACACCTAATGGTAGGTGTTGCTGCCGCTCATAGCCCTTTGCTAGGCCGCTGCCTACCGTGGAAAAGTGAAAGGAGTGTGAATGCGTACAATGGGAAGCTAAAGGCATCACCAAAACATACCACACGCAAACACCCTCAGAAAGTTTGGTTGCCGGCTCTCTCGCTCACTGAACGAAGCGCAGTAACAAATTGCTACAACTCGGACGTCGATTTTCTGCGAAGGTATGGTACTACCCCTGAACGGACCGGCCCGCGTCTGTGGACAGACAACTGTTAACAGTGTGCTCCTACCACTTATTAGATTCGACGGCAAATTGACATAACTGAAAAAATACAGTCGATCGTAGGCTTACTTATATTATTTTCATTGTCTTACACGTTTATTGCTGAAGGGCTTAACTGAGTTTAACACTGATATTACAGAAATATTCTGTAGCCCATATACACACCTTCTGTCGCATACTAGCTTCTTTCAGTTGGGCGGAATTATGGGGCTATGCTAACCCAACAAGGCCAGCATTGTTTAGTAGGTACTAAACAATGCTGGCCTTCTTAGGTTAGCATAGCTTTTTCATTAGGAGTATTACTTCTGTTACTATAATGGTGTATGTTTCATCATCGCAGCCCACATACATCCCACTGTTAAGCTCGGCCCGCCTCCACAATAGGAGGCAATTTGACCTACTATACCATGCTGATCAAACATGTTTATATAGGGTTTTATTTCGAGATTTCCTTCTCTTGCACAGATGTTATGTGCTTATTATATCCCTTAGTCGTCTTTAACGACATCTATGAGAGGTGAATTGTATTCTTACTCTGTCACCACACGAAAAAGTATGCTTACATCCTTTAAATGATTCTTATTCCCACGTCCAAGGGCAAAAAGGGTTAGTGGTCATTACATTCTTATTCCGAGATGGTAATACCTACGATAGACTTAAATTTCGTACTCGGTGTCTATATAAGGCTAAAAATACCATTTACTATCAGGAATATTGTCAAATATTATTTGGAGATAAAACAGTGGATATAAAAATATAATTATACATACCTATATAATGTTATGCGGCTCTCCTGATGTTGCCCAATATTACCCAAAATAATTCGCAAAGAAAAATGGTCACATCGCGGCCAAGCCGACCGGCAAACGCATTTATCATGGACCGGTGGGATATCAAGCTTAGAACATAAACTCACCGCAATTTACTTAAATATACCATTGAATCCGCAAAATGTACATTTTGGGTAAATTTAACCGGCGTTTTATTATTTTTGGCATTTATATGTTTTGTTAAATAAAAGGTTTTGGTTACTAATAAATTATTTAAAAAAGGTGTTGTGGTTGAACAGTATTAAATTATTAATATTATTTTCCTTTAAAAACAAGAAAAGTCTTATACATGAGTTTTTAGGAGCGAAATAAAAGTCAAGAATAAGAGGATTACGTGAACCGTGATAAGGGTAAACGCAATAAATAAGTACACAGAACGAAAGTAGCGAGGAATAAAGTTAAAAAGATGATGCATCATATAGTGATTTGTTTTTAGTATCATCTCAGCCCATATACGTCCCACTGTTAGGCTTGAGCCTCCTCCCTACGGGAGGTAAATTAACCTACTACCATAGTAGTTGGTCAGACGTATTGGTACAGGGTTTTATTTCGACTTTTCTTGCATATATCATCATCATCATTATATATATATATATATATATATATGATATATATATATTATATGCATATTATAAATCCCTTTATCGTCTTTAACGATACCCACGGGTAGGAGAGGGGGAAGTGAATTGTATTCTTACTTTGTCAGCATAATAAAAAAATATAATTATAGAGACTATTATCAAAAACAATTATCCGAATTGTTTTTGATATTAGTCTCTATAATTGTATTTTTAATTACTCACAAGATTAATTTACCACTACTTGTGTGAGACTGCAATCATCTTCAAATTAAGACAGCCCAACGATGTCGTGTTTAAATGAGGGAAAAACAATTTTCTTTGTGGTACTCGTGCACTAAATTCTGTTTGAGAGTAAATCCAATTTGAAGAAGTACGCTTCGAGTTGGCGAGCTTTAAGAACCACGGATAACTAGTTTACGTGGGAATTAAAGAATTTATTTAAAACATCGTTTGTTTACGGTCCATTTCGGTAATATTTAACGAAAGAGGAAAAATATAAAACAATATATCCAAATTATATGATGTTTTGGGGAAGGAGAAATTGGTGGGCGATCTGTATCTTCTTAAAGTCAATTAAGTTAAAATAAACAAGATCAAGTGCTTCGTTGAAATAAAATTAAATCGAATGAAAACCGTATTATAATGAGGTTGACAGAATAAGTAAGATACAATAAATTGTATCTAATTAATGAAAAGCCACGTTTTAGTATAATGTCAAGAACGTTCTGTAATCTTTTGTCTTTTGTAAGGCAAATTCCACCTAACAGCAGGATTTATGAGTTTATAAGTCGCGATGATAATAATTACCAAAAGTAATAGTAGTATGTTATTTAAAAATTTAACTGTAATATAAACCATTATCGTAAAGCCATTTGGTGCGAGGAGTGCGACGACCGCAGCCCACCCCAAAAAAAAAATATAAACCATTATGATTTCTAATGTTTACGAGCATTACACCTATGAAATAAAATTATTTTTACGGCTTTTGTTGCGTTTGATACTACAGCGTTCATGGTTCAGTGGTACGGGAGGACGTCCTTCCCGTAACCATGGACAGACAAACGTCATAAAACCATAAAAATAGTTTAAGTTGTAAAACTGTTTTTTTTTTTAAATTTATTGTAGCGCTTTAATTACGGTTTTATAGTGGTAGGACCACACTGTTGACAGTTGTTTATCTACAGACGCGGGCCGGTCCGTCCGGAGTAGTACCATACTCTCGTAGAAAATCAACGTCCGAGTAGTAGCAATTTGTTACTGCGTATCGTTCGGTGAACGAGAGAGCTGGAAGGCCAATTTTCTGAAGGTGTTTGTGTATGGATTTTAGTGATGCCTTTAGTTGATGCTAAACCGAACCTCATTGCACGCTTACACAACACAATAAAATAAAAATATGTATACCCACGATGATGATAGATATTTATCTATGATCGCAAGAAAGCAAGCCACTTCATAACCAGTGATAACCAGTGCTCATAAAATTTAATAATAGAAAATTTCCTGTAGTAATGAATAAAACAGTTTTTCATAGCAACGTGATGAAGTATATAGTGACACTAATAGAATACATAGTGACACTTTTCTGCTATCCGTGAGATTAGAATCTTCGACGATTTAAATGACACGCCTCTGCAGGCATTCAAGTGGGTCAGGTCAAACTGATATATCGACACGCAAACAATATTTAACGTCATCTTTGTTTGCCTTCTAACATCGAAGTGATTGTTATCGCATTAGATTTCAACTAATTAGAACATATAAGGCTATAACGATTACAGTTATGATAATATCTATATTTATTTCATTAAAATATTAATTTTCAAATTCATATTTCGTGGCGTAATCTTCTGAGGGAAGTGAATCAGGTTTAATATATATTAAGGCCCCCGCAAATTATAAGATTTATCTTTATTAAACAGAGAACGCTTAATGATCTGGGCTTGCGTAAACTTATTTAATCTAAATTATTATGGGTTATTTTTTGTAAAATAAAATTTAATTTTATCATAATCATCATCTCAGCACATATACATTGGACTCGGGCCTCCACCATTGTGAGAAGGAAATTGACCAATACCACGTTGGTCAGACTTGTTGGCATAGGATTTTGTTAAGTGTTTTTCTTCTCTTGCAAATATGTTATATGCATATTATTTCCCTTAGTCGTCTTTTTTACGGCACCTACGGGCAAGAAAGCCCGGGGTGGAGAATTGTATTCTTACTCCGTCAACACAAGGCAAGAAAAAATAAATTCATTTGTGGCCAAAAACGATTACTACATGTGAGGCTTGGCCCATATTGAAAAACTGTTCAAATCACCTTATCCCATTTGGCCAATGTGGGTAGATATAGGTATAGTAATCAAATTATCGATCACACTGTTGCTCTTATGAGTGACGTTTTACCTTGTCATCTAGCATGAAAAGTTCATATATTGCTCCAATTTAATGTACTAACTTTTCAGCTAGAAATTTAACCCTTATGATGTAGGCAGTATTTGAATGCATTTATGAAGAGTTTTTTTTGTAATATTTTTAGAGAATTACTTTCTATTCTTATAATTAAGAGGTAATTTGACATACCTTCATATTTATGTATTGACGAGTTAAGAATACAATGTAACACCACCCCTTATTTTTCGTGGGAGTTGTAAAGAACAGTTGTCACTGAGCAGTAGTACTTCCATTGAAGAACCATAATACGATATCGGTACTCAATGTGAGGTGGGCGTTATAAGTAAACGAAGACGTTTAATGTCAACGATGTAATTAGTATAAAGGTACCATTCCAACCTCGGCTGCAGGCTGCGGATGCAGGCTGCGGACGCAGGTAGCACACGCATGACACGCAGTCGCTGCCTGCATTCGCAGCCGGTAGTGATTCCGAGGCTGGCTGCACGCGTTGCGACAGGCTGCAGGCAGTTTTGCCGTGATGCTAAATAAACATACCGAAATACATATAAATACTCACAAAAATTACAATCTGATAATTTTTGTAATAGTTATATGTTTTCTGTCCATATTGGATAGAAAGTAGGTTTTAACTTATAATTTTATTATTCATATAATTTTTATGAATGTAATTTACTCATACCGTTATTCGGTAGATTGACAGGTTATTTAAATTTAATATTTGAATCAGTAAATGCCGCAGCCATCAAATGCTTTGGCAATTCGTTTCGCTAGTAGATTAAATAGTCTTTATGAATAATGTAAGTAAAGGGGTCTAAAGCTTTCTTAGAGAAATGCATTTATTATTAGAAAAATCCGTGAGTTGACGGAGTAAAAATACAATTCACCACCCCCTTTCTTACCCGTAGGTGATCGTACGAGACGACTAAGGGATATAAAACGCATATAACATCTATGCGAGAGAAGGAAAACTCTAAATAAAACCCTATACCAACACGTCTGACCAGCGTGGTATAGTAGGTCAATTACCCTTCCATTATGGAGGAGGCCCGAGCCCAACACGTATATGCGGTATATGGGCTGAGATTATAAAAATGATGGAATGATGAGAGAGAGATGAGATTATAAAATGATGGGATGATGATTAGAAAAATTAATATCTCGAATCTTGCGATGTTACCCAAAAACACCGAAAGGGCAACCATTTTCTTCTTTTTTAAATACAAGTTGTCTATCAACCGTTCTAAGCTGATTATTCTTGTTTACAGTTATTCTTTAGATAAATAAGACTCTCGCCCCGCTTCAAAGTTGAACATAAGCTTATTATTAAATAGTGGTATAATCTCCGTCTTATAAAAATATAAGACGAGGATTTTATACTTTAAAGTCGTATCACATAGACACTGCGAATAGATTTTGCCGAAGAAATTGCTGTTGTTTTGTACGTGCTTAGAAACGTTTTCATGTATTAGCGCGGTATTTTGTCTTCCATGAAATTTCTGGTTCAAGTATAGTGTTTTTAATAATATCATAACTCAAATAATAATTAAGGTATTTATTTATTTGTACCTACTAATTATTTTTAAACGTACTAGCTGACACTAGAGGCGTTGTTCTGTTCAAATAAAAAAAAAAGGAATACTCATTGAAATCGATAGCAGTGCCCCCTACTGGCTGGCTCTAATTGTGAATCTAAACCATTCTGGAATCCCCTTGAATACACACAAAAAATTTCATCAACATCGGTCCAGCCGTTTAGGAGGAGTTCAGTAACACACGTACGCAAGAAATATATATATAAAGATGTACCTACCATATTTAATGTAGGTATAAATTTAGTACGGAGTATATTTAGATTAGATTTTTTTATCTCAATCCATTAACTTTCGACGCTTGACGCAATTTTATAATGACTTTTTTGGAAATATAGATATTTTTGCATTAAGTAAGAATGTAAGTATAGACTGAAATAAAAATAAAAGCAGTAATAACTAATTACAATATATACTTAGCTGTTGTCAATATTATTGTTAACTAATGACATACTAATAAGCAAACTAAAATGTTGATTATACATTTGCAGCATGTTCGTTTTCAGCAAACCTCTATATGTTAATTAATAAGTGGAAAATGTTGTTGTTATTACATTTATTATATTATATACTAAGCTAAAATATAATGTAATATCATCTGTTTTCCCAAATAAAATAAAAATAAATTAATGTCCTACGGCTGGGCTCGGGAGTTCTTCTGAATAAGGTGATTGACATACTACAGGGGCCTACACGGACGTCAGATGTTTTGGTATAGGGTTATATGTTGGGTTTTCCTTCTGTTGCATAGACGATGCCTGCATATTATATATATCCTTTAGTAGTCTTTCATCATACTCACGGAAAAAAAAGGGGAGCTGAATTGTATTTTTAATTCGTAAATGAAATTAGACCTATTAATTCAAAAAACAAATAGTTTTATTTTCCGTGTGGTGACGACTTTATAATACAATTTGTCACCACCCCTTACCTTCACATTTAGATCATAAAAGCTGGCCATGAGAATGCGTAGCATCTCCTTGGCAAACTTATAATACCTACTACGATAGTTATCCCGCCTTCCAAGTGTGGTAATTATGGTATTTGGGATGGTTTATGCTCAACAAATGGTCAGTTTCCATTCTAAGAACATACTAGTAAGTCTTTCTTTTGGTGACGGACTAAGAATACAATTTAACAAGATAACATAATCCATTAATTCATTCAGCCTATCGCCGTCCGCTACTGGACGTAGGCCCCCCTCATGTTACGCCACAGAGTGATGTCCTGTGCCACTTGTATCCAACGACGATCAGCAACTTTCCCGGGTCGTCATTCCATCTAGTGGGGGGCGTCCTACACTGCGTCGTCCGATACGTGGTCGCCACTTGAGAACCTTTCTTCCTCAGCGGTTGTCGGTTCTTCGAGCGATGTGGCTTGCCCATTGTCAATTCAGCGTGCTAATTCTTCGTGCGACGTTGGTTACACCCGTTTTTCTGCGGGTTTCCGTATTACGGATTCTATCTCACATAGAAATCCCGGGCATAGATAACAGAATACCAAGAGATAATGTCATCGTAAGAGAAGGTAAAATGGAAACAATATCCTATGGCAATACGTATTTTCTGGGACGCGGTCGCCGCCTTTTGTGAGGCCGTCATCTCATGGAAGGCGGTGGAGCGTGTGCGAGAGGAACTCCTCTTCGGTGACACGTTCCGCCACCGGCGACTCGGGCGGCGCCTGATGCCGCCCTAGCCGAGGCCGTGGGTGACCGGACCGGGGATTTTAGTCCAGCACCCGCGGAGAGGCTGACCGCGCGACGGTGACCGACGTTCCGGGACAGGGACGTCGAGAGGTGAGGGTACCCGTCGGGCCGACCACTAAGGCAATACGTATTTTACATTACTTGCGTAACTTTCTTTATAGACTTGTATCTTTAAATTAAAATGTCAAATTAAATAACAGAAATAAATAAAAACCCATACCAACACGCCTGATCAGCGTGGTATAGTAGATCAATTTCCCTCCCATCATGAAGGAGGCTTGAGCCCAGCAGTGGGATGTGTACGAGTTCTGATGATGATGATTTCTTTTTTTTTATTGCTAACGATGGCAAGCGAGCCAGCAGTAAACCTGATGGTAAGTGTTGCTGCCGCTCATAGACCTTTGCTAGGCAGCTGCCTACCTTGAAAAAAATGAAGGGAGTGTGAATACGTGCAATAAGGTTGGGTATAACTAAAGGCATCACCAAAATCACCTACACGCAAACACCCTCAGAAAGTTGGGCTTCCGGTTTGGGAACGAGGCGCAGTAACAAATTGTTACTACTCAGATGTTGATTTTCTGCGAGAGTGTGGTAATACTCCGGACGGACCGGCCCGCGGCTGTAGACAGACAACTGTCAACAGCGTGGTCCGTCCTACAGCATCCATACCTACCTGATTGTAGTTATATACGCTATGTATAATAATGTATATATTGAGATAAATGTATAAATCATCATCATCACTTTCTGAACCCCTATAAGTCCCACCACTACGTTGGTCAGGCAATTTGGTATAGAGTTTTATTTCAAGTCTGCCTTCTTTTCTAATTGCCGTCTTTAACAACACCCACGGTCAGGAAAGGCGTTCGTGTATAATATACTTTCTTCATTACCAAACAGGCACTCCAAATATTGGTCACGATTATATAAAATGTGATGGACAGGACTGATTCAATAAAATTACTTTCTTATTTAATTGAAACCGGTGAATTTCCTTTCAATTACAGAATACAAATTCTCCGGTTGCACCGTCTGCACTTTAATAGACACGACGGGCCAGATGCCGGGAATTGTTTCAGAAAACCTATCAAGTTCTTAATAGGGGATGCTCTTAAACAATTAAGTACCACATAGCCCTATAAATGGGATGTTGCTAAGGGGGTCGATATAGATATTATAGTCTTGCTTTGGTATTATATTCCAATTGATTTAACTAGCGAATGATAACCAAATATTACAATAATAAGTTCTCGATACGTGGCTAATATGCTTCCAATGGAAGTTTACGACGGTAATTCGATTTAAACGAGTAATCACACTTAATGGTAAGTGATGTTGCCGCACATTGACCTTTGCAATGTCTAGGCCACAGCCAGGCCGTTGCCTACCGTAAAAAAGTGCTCTTGAAAACTTGTTTAAAGAAGAACACATAATTAACCGTCATAAGTTACACTCAAATTCAGAACAAACCACTCAGTCGTTGATAAGGATATACCTAACAATGATTTCTGATATTTACGCGAGTATTAGACATTTTAAATAAAACTACTTTACGGATTTTATCGCGTTTATATTTGATTTTTGGTTGCCCGACGTTTCGAACACTTTGCAGCGTTCATGGTCACGGGCGGACTAAGATGTCTCACGTCCAATAAGTCATCGTTATTGCAGAAAATTTATAATGATCTACCCGATACAGAAAACAGTTATTAAATATTGACCCATATTTTGATACAAATTAATTGCCAGTGTAAGAAGAAAATGATTCTATATGAAAAAATTAAATTGTTTATGGTTAGTAATTATCTATACAAATAAATAAAATTGGAGTGTCTGTTTGTAATGTCAAAATAATAGGCTCTTTTCATGCTCATACGGTTATTTGCACTATACATATGCCTAAAATACACTTTATATATTATTTTTTTGTGTGTCTGTTGGTGGGAACATGTCACTTCTGCTACAGAAGTGATATATTCCCACCTCCACCAGGTTATTACGTAAAAGGCGTCGTAAAGTATTGGTGAATCATTTAGTATCGTGGCTATCAACAGTAGCGTATCCCAAGCTAGTGTGGACAGATGCTTGCCAACATAATTCCCATACATGCTGTAGAATTTATCTATTTCTCTCTGCCTAAAAGCAGTATAAGTTTTAAATAGTTAACTAGAATTATAACTAACATTATCGAAGTTAACATTTTAATTAACGATTAACGAAGTTAACTTTTGGATTAACTGTGCCCACCTATGTGTTTAGGTTATCACCTCGTCAACGGTAACCCTGGTTGTTCTTGGTAAATAGTTCACTTCAAACGAATCATTATCATCATCTCAGCCCATATACGAGTCACTGTTGGGCTCAGGCTTCCTCCAATAAGGAAGGGAAATTGACCTACTATACCACGATGGTTTAACGGGTTGTAAATATTTTCCATCGAGTTTTCCTTCTCTTGCATAAATGTGATGTGCATATTATATCCCTCAGTAATTTTTTACGATACTCACGGGCAAGATAATGGGTGATGAACTGTATTACTCCGTCACTACATGGAACCCTGGTTGTTGTAGGTAAATAGTTTAGATCAAACCACTATGTAATTTAAATATTTATTGATGAAACTCTACTTTAGGTATCTGAGTTGCACCTTTCGTAACGTTATTAATGATACTACGCACGTTTATAGTTCACCGAAGATTATTTATGCCTATATCTTGTATTAATGTTTTGTATTATTGATTTTGTATTAATGAATTGATAGTGTGATAGGGTGTGATAGGTGTCATAGATATATACATATATTACTGAATTTGTACCTTTATGGAGCCATGTATAAAAGCCTTGCCTGGGTGAACATAAATAACGCACCATTAGTTTCATCTACCATGCAATCTGCCACGTTATATTTAAGGTTTATACATAATGAGAGAAAAGCTCGCCAACTATACCGAATGGAAAATTCGCCAAACTAGAAATAAGTCGGCTTACCCAGTGGCTTCGAATTGTCTTTCTTACAGTGTTGAACGTCATAATTGGACCATATTTTGCGATACCTCCGAGAAAGAGTGGTGATGGTAATGGTCATTTTGTTTTTCTATTCCATCCCCACATACAAATAATTGTACATTTAGATAGTGTATGTATAATGCATTTCCTATTTGTCCTTGGACAAAAAGTTAATTTCACCTAAAAAAAGAACATAGTACTTGTCTCATCGACATCTAATATGCTACAACAATGAATTGTTTATTTTCTAACAATAGCAACGTAATTCTTTTATTTCCACAATACGTTTGTTATTGTTGCCTTACTGATGTATCCCATCAAAATAAATGGACGATATAATAGCTGTTATTTCGGTATTATCGTGTATTTCATTCGTTTTTTTTTTTTGTACTTTGTTTCGAAGCCTATTATATAATGCTGTGTTTACACAATGACGGTTTGTTTACAATAAAAATATATATAAAGATATTCGTGTCCGATTTAGTAATTAAGCATCACTGCGAGGATCGAGCCTCCTCCGCAATGGGAGGTAAATTGACCTACTACATTACGCTGCCCAGGCGGCTTGGTGCAGGATTTTATTTCGACTTACCTTCTTTTACATAAATGTATGCATATTATTTATTGTATGTATATTATAGTATCGCAGCAAAAAAGGGGGTGGTGAATTGTATTTTTAATCTGTCACCACCCGGCAAGTACAAATACAGACTAATAATTGTTCAGAATATGTATGACGCTGGTATTTTGTTAAAATCCAGTGGAAATTACAGTAGAACATATCTCATCATCATCATCATTTTGCTCTTATCCCAATTTCTTGGGGTCGACGCAATATGTCATCTTCTTCCATACAGTCCTATCAGACGTCATCGCTGCAGTCACTCCCAAACTACCCATGTCATGCCTCACGCAGTTCATCTATCTTTTCCTCGGTCTTCCTTTACTCTTAAAGCCTTCAATATTTATACCCAAAATTTTTCTCACAACGTTACTTTCATCCCGCCTCAAGTCCATACCATGTCAGTCGTTCACTCCTTAACTTTTCCGTTACAGGCGCAACTTTCAAACTTTCTCTTATGTGTTCATTTCTTACTTTATCCATTCTTGTCACATTACACATCCATCTCAACATTCGCATCTCTGCTACATGCAGTCGTCTCTCACCCGTCGCCTTTGTCGTCCAACATGCTGATCTACACAGTACAGCATATAGTAGAATGTATCTGTGAACTCAAATATAAATGTATCTGTGCATTCATATAGCATATTAGCCTTTTCCGCTTTCAAACATGACACTCGACATTCGTGTAAATGAGTTTTAAATTTATTCGAGTAAACGAGTGAATAGAATTACTTTTCTTTTTTGTGAATGGCCGTCTATATCATAGATTAGTTTCATATTTAGCACCATATAACCTGCGCTACAAATACTATCGACCCTTAAATTATTCGTGGGTGTCATAAAAGACAACTAAGATCTTTACATAGTCTAGAGCAAATTCCATCTGATACGACGCTCAACAATTACATTCCCAAAGAAGCTTAACGTCCGGCAGAGCATAAAACTACCACTAATTACCGATAACTTTCATCGCCCCGGACGGAATGGGCCGCGCGTGCGCTCACCATATTCCACCCATAAAAAAAACTACCAATAACTTTGGCAATTTACACTATGAAAAAAAAATATTGATTCGACCAAGTAATTGGGATAAGAGCAGGGTGATGATGAGTCATGATAGCTCTAATTTTGGTCGCTTAAAAAATATGAGAATAGTTAGTTTTATCGTATAGATCTGTTGTTATTTAACTTCCTACGCAAAAAGAGGGGTTATAAGTTTGACGTCGATGTCTGTGTGTGTCTGTCTGTGGCATCGTAGCTCTCAAATGGGTGAACCGATTTTGTTACAGTTTTCATTTGAAAGCCAGTTTCCTCGTAATGGTTCCTAGCTATGTTTTATTAATATCGATCTAGTAGTGTAAGAGTATTAGCTCTTTTCCAAAGTGACGTATGATTACTCGATTAAGGGCGTCACGCATGCTAGTATAATCGTCAAATGACAATTAATTAATAATTCCTGTTGAAGAGAACGTAATACTTTTTTCAATATTTTAGTTTGTGTCAGGTTTTTTTTTTATATGGGTGGGCTATGGTAAGCGCACGCGTGGTCCAGTCCGTCCGGGGCGATGAAAGGACGGCGCGCGGGCCCATAACCCACCCGTACCCACGTCACCTCGTTGTTGGGCCGACCACCGGAGCAGATATGACTTGTCGTCAGTGGTCGGCCTGACGGAATACCCCTTCGGGTAACCTCACCTCTCGACGTCCTGGGCCGTCGGTCGCCGTCGCGCGGTCAGCCTCTCTGCAGGTGACGGACAATTCCCCGGTCCGATCACCCGCGGCCTCGGCTAGAGTTTGTGTCAGGTTATTCAAAATTTTCAATTTTACTTATTTATTAGTGTTAAAGTATATGCACTACATACTTGTCAGTATTTTCTATACTTCACAATCAATAACGAATAAAATAAATTATTATATTATTTTAAGGATATATACGAGATGGGACATATACGATTCGTGTGGTGACGGACTAAGAATACAATTCACCACTCCCTAACTAGTCCGTGGATGTAGTACAAGAGGAGTAAGGGATATAATAAGTATATAACTTTTGTACAAGAGAAGCAAAACTCGAAACAAAATCCTATTTCAACATGTCTGACTAACGTGGAATAGTAGGTCAATTCCCCTCCCAGTATAGAGGCGGCCTGAGCCCAACAGTGGGACATATATAGGCTGAGATGATGATGATGAGATGATGACGAGCTGGGAAGAAATGAAAATAAAACCATTAAGATTGGTTGGCATGAAGTTTATCTTTCAATTTTATTCTCTAGTGCCGTAATCAGCTTACGACCATTTGCAGCTTCATATAATACCCAGGAGAATAAAAGTCATGGTATATTCTTACACCGCTACCAGACAGAAATAAACAAATAAATAGAAATCGGAAAACGTGGAAGATATTATTTTCTATGTATGTAGTTTCATTGAAGTATGTATTGAATTATGCATAAGGACTTGCCCGTAGCAAGCTAAGGTAGAGAAATGGTACGGTTAAATGTAGCTTAATAATATGTCCATTATGAAAATTTCTTAAAGGACTAAGAATATAATATCATGAATAATATGAATAACGTTTTAAATAGCAACAATAACATAACAGTCCAGACTAATTGCGAGCTGTATATGTATGTGTTATGAATAACAATGTTCCATTACGCTAAATGAATTGGTGTTATGATAAATATGCCTATATTGTGCAACTATTTCTGCTGTCCGTGTGGTGACAGAGTAAGGACCCCCTTTCTTGCCCGTGGGTGTCTTAAAAGACGACCAAGGAATGTTCTATGTATATGACATCTTTACAAGCGAAAGAAAACTCGTCTGACCGGCGTGGTATAGTAGATCACTTGCCCTTCCATCGTGGAGAAGGCTTGAGCCCAATAGTGGGACGTATATGAGCTGTGATCATCACGACGAGTTAAAAATGAAAAGTGACAAAATTTCATACTTATTTTACCGAGTATATTTTTAAAGACTTTGCATTAAGAAATTTTACAAACATTTAATTAATGGATAAAATAATATATCGCATTACGAAAATATTCAAATGTATTAATGGACTCGAGTAACGCTCAGACTTAGAACAGTCACTTGCAGTTCGTGGATCAAGCGAGTAGCTCGGGTGGGGTTCGAACCTATAATATTCTGATCGCTCAGACTTCTGTGTTATATATGCGGTCTATAAAATTGCGCCAAATTGTTTTATAATTACGAACTATAATTAAAAGGAAAGCAACCATTTTATACATCAAAAAGAATCTATTGGCAACAAAAGCTCTCATACCTCTACGCCGTAGGCGTACAGGCTCGTAGCGCGTGTAAACTATATTATTTCAAAGCTAACTTTGTCTATATAGAACAAATAAAGTACTTTATATTGAGTGTTATATATTTTTGTACACTTTATTAGAACAATAGTAAACAAAGGAATTTATTAGTTGACCCCATTTACTTCGAAGTAAAGTTTCATATATACATTTATATAAAAAGCTTTGCGTTTTATGTACACTTTGTCATCTCATAAATGCCCATCTCTGCTCTAGAATGTACATATATCCTACCGCTGGACATAGCTTGCATGAAAATTAATCTATTATATTATACTAATATGACCTAAACATAATGACATAAGATTTTATTTTGGGCTTAGTTTTTCATGTAGTGATATTATTTATCGTATAGTTTTTTTTACAAATCGTCGCCTGTGTAGCAATAATCTATTACTCCACTTCGTTTGGTGAGCGAAAGAGTTGGAAGCGTAACATTCTGGGGGTGTTGACTTGTGGTGGGTTTTGGTAATGCCTTTAATAGCACCGAGCTTCATTGCACGCATTCACTCTTTCTTTACTTTCTTCGCGGTAGGCAGCGGCTCAGCAAAGGTGCATAAGTGGCAGTATTACAAGTGTGCTGTTTGCTTGTTTGCCACCAGCAGCACTATAAAACCACCGACATAGGCATGGGTGATGATATACATTATTAACTAGAATCTTTACTATATTATAAACACGAAAAACGTAATAAAATCATACAAACGTATGTGAGGATGTGAAGATGTTTGTTGCTCTTTCACGCAAAAACTACAGAATAGATTTTGATGAAACTTCACAACAATATAGCTTACACATCAGAATAACACATAGGCTATAATTTATCCCGATTTTCCTACGGGTGAAACCGCAGGGTGCTACTGGTAAGAGATATAATTGAATGGTATAACGGAAGTATCAAATTAACAAATATTGCAATTTTTGGGGTCACAAAATTAGAGCCTTAATTGAACCAAATATGGAGTATCGTCTATAAATAACGTTCATCGTGATTATTAAGCGAACAGTGACACAGCGGAGGCTATTAAAAATGGCTGCCTATGACACCACTATATCAAATTTGTTTTTAGTTTGTCTACTTTTACTATTATTTTAGCAGTCTTTTGTTGCTATACCAGTGGGATAAAATTGGCATATAACAACTGTGCAAGAGAAGGAAAACTCAAAATAAAACCCTATTCCAACATGTCGGACAAATATGGTATAGTAAGGTCAATTTCCCTCCTATTGTGGAGGAGGTTCGAGCCCAACAGTGAGGCGTAAATGAGCTGAAATGATGATGATTGTTAGCAAACAATATCGTTTTCCATTGTTTTAACATATTTGGAAAAAGGGCAAAATATGTAGTATATAGTTTCGGCTAAGCTTTACGACGGTCGTTTTTTTAAAACTAAAATTTTTATGGGAGGGCTTGTAAAATCTGTTTCGCAAACTTTGTGTGTGACAAAAAGTTCGTGATAAAAAGAGCTCATGTGGCCGCTGTATCGTGTATTTATACGTCCTCATTACATACTTTTAAACAGTATAGAATTTAATTTAGACAAAAGTTACGCGCATAAATCAAAAGTTAAAAAGTTTTCCATATAGTAACTAAGTAAAAAAATTAATACCAGCCCCCTTTCTAGCACATGTGTCATAAAAGACGACTAATGGATATAATATAGACTTATAGATAGATAGAAGAGGAGGAAAACTCGAAATGATGATGATGATCCTGTAGTGACAGAGGAAGAATATAATTCACCACCCCCCTTTTTACCCGTGGTTGTCGTAAAATATTATTAGGGATTATAATATGCAGATAACCTCTATGCAAGAAAGGTAAAACTCCAAATAAAATCGAACATCACCTCTGATCAGCATGGTCGGTCAATTTCCTTTCGAATGTGGAGGAGGCTCGACCCCAGCAGTGGGAGGTATGTGAGCTGTGATTAATCCTTGTATTACATATATGTACATACTTTCATCATTTCAGCCTAACGCTACAAAGTGCGGTCCTATGCTGCCTGCATCCAACGACGCCAAGCAACTTTCACCAGGTCGTTGGTCCACTTAGTAGGGGGGTGTCCTACACTGCGTCGTCCGATACGTGGTCGCCACTCGAGAACCTCTCTTCCCCAGTGGTTGTCGGTTCGTCGATTGATGTAGCTTGCCCATTGCCACTTCAGCGTGGTAATTCTTTGTGCTATGTCGGTTACGTCTGTATACATACTTTACAAACATGTATTTACCAGACAATAATCACACTCCCACTCCAATTGAACAATAATTTGTAGATCGCACAGAGTATTGAAAATCAAATCCATGACATCTGACATGGTAAGCTCGATATTTTAATCATTAAACCATCTAACCAATCAAATTGTATAATATTTTCATCTTCATTTATCTCGTCCTATATAAGTCCTATTGTTGGGCTCAGGCCTTCTTCACAAAATTGAAGAGGAATTGACCTACTAATCCAGCTGGTCAGACGTGTTGGAATAGGGCTTACATAGATAGTATCTGCATATTTCCCTTAGTCGCCTTTTACGATAAGTGCAAGAGATAGGGTGGTTAATTGTATTCTTACTCCGTAATCACACGAATTGTATAAAAATTTACATTAATCTCTTATATATCTGAATATTACGGTGTGTACTGTACCATAAGGGTAAACAAGTTATTAAATAGGACATTGCGGGGCGTGGCGCCTTTCGTCGTTACGATGGCGCCGCAGAGACGGTCGTTGAGTGCAACCACCGTAGACTCATCACGTACTAGCGCTATAACTGATGAATTTCACTTAAAGCGCTACAGATTAATATCACGAACATATATATTTTCAGAAAGTATATGTTTGTGATATTTATTTAAGCTTTTACTTTGTTCATAAATTCTTCTGTATTTATAATTCACATTATTTTATATACCCTAATTGTCCTCTTAAGCTAAGAGGAATCATACATCATTAATGATAAAGAAATAATAAAACTTGTTGCTTTGTATTAATAATCTGTAGTAATATATAAAGCGGAAGAATTTGTTTGTTTGAACGCGCTAATCTCAAGAACTACAGGTCCGATTTGAAAAATTCTTTCAGTGTTAGATAGCCCATTTATCGAGGAAGGCTATATATCATCGCGCTAAGACCAACAGGGGCGGAGCACCAATGAAAAATGTTTCAATAAAGGGTTATTTTTTCTTTTTGACAGCTTCCGCTACGTAAACAGTGTAGTTTGGTCACCTAATTATAGTGTGCACCAGTTAAGAATTGAACGTATTCAGAAACGCTTTTTGAGATATTTATCTTTTTCTTGTAGGCTACATAAACAACTTCCTTCATATGAGACAAAATTAAAATACTTTAAAATGGACAGTTTATTAGTTCGGAGACAATTGCTAGACATGTCCTTTCTCTATAAAGTATTAAGAAATCGGTACGACTGTCCTGCTCTATTACAATGCATTTATTTGCATATTCCTAGATGCACACCTAGCCGCGTTATTAAACCCGCATTATTACAACAACCTCGGTCAAAAGCTAATTTAAAACAATTTTCTACTATTTCTAGATTATGTAGGCAATATAATATATATATATATATATATATATATATATATATAAACAAAAAAAATCTAAATATTTGCAAATAAGTTATCCAAATTTAAAATTACAGTACTGAGACTGTTTAAAACTGTACCGGAAGTAATTGAATCTATCAATACGAAAATTATTATGTGTGTTACATGTGTAGGACGAAGTGTTAATTATTTTTTCAATTTAGTTATTTCTTATTTCCCCCCTATTTTCACTTTAATTTTTTTTTCCTTACAATCAAATTTAAATATTATGTTAATTACCTATAAGTATTGAAATAATGTACCTACCTTTTTATTGTGCATGATGTGGCACGTTTACACATTGTACAACTAATCTAGTTTATTTTTCATAATAATGTTTATTAAGTTTGTATATGTAGTTGTAGCAATTCTTGGTTATCCAAATAAATAAACGGC
Source organism: Lymantria dispar (assembly GCA_032191425.1). NCBI lineage: Eukaryota > Metazoa > Arthropoda > Insecta > Lepidoptera > Erebidae > Lymantria > Lymantria dispar. The sequence goes on along the minus strand of CM063454.1, from coordinate 21,670,574 downwards.
TTTTGCATCAATCATGTATGACAGAATCGTATTATTAAAAAATATTTTCACCTTCTACGTAAACAAAGTCGTAGGTTAAAGTTAGCGTTAGCCCAAAGTATCTATAGCACGCGGACGAAGTCGCGAGCAGAAGCTAGTGGTCTAATATTAGTGCTATTAAACTTATAAATATTTAGAATTTAACATGCTAGGATATTTATAAAAATGATTATCATACATGGGATTTGTACTCGAATGCCTTGGCAATGCATTCCAATCGCATTACTAACGTCATTACGTTAGATTTCTTTATTTCGGCAAAAAGAGCGCTTTATCTGAATAGATAATGCCGCCTCCTTTGCAACGCACATAAGTATAATAACTAACTATCTATTCTTAATAACTAAATTAAACATATTATAAATTTGCTTGGCTACGTCGGATAGAGGAACCGACAATATGCTAAAGCAGCTATACTCTAAGTGTGTTCCGCGGAACCCTAGGGTTCCGTGATACCTCTGTCAGGGTTCCGCAAGAATTTAGAAATAAAAAAATCAAAACACCTCTCTCTGGTCGCTCCGCGGCTGTGCGGACTCCGCGGCCGCGCGGAGACAAAACGCTATGAATGTTATTTATTTATTTATTTGTATTTGTATAAGCTTGTGTTACATTAGCTGGTACAATATCTCATAAGTTTGGTCTCAACAATTTTATACTTGTACAACGCGTTCGCTCTAAGTTTGCCGGTCTGTGGAATGCGCGTACCCTCCCCCACGTGACAACAAAACTTATAATGTGTCATAGTTTTACCCAAATATCTAACGTACACAATGTTTATTGTTACAATTAAATAAAAAATTTCGAACGTCATACACTCATACCTATCGCCAGCGGCAAACTTAAAACGAGCGGGTAGTATACTTGTAAGCGCTCAGTCTCTTTGATAAAAGCCGCCTCTGAATTAGACGCTATAGTTGTCAACTAGCGACTTTCGTCTCTAACTTCAAAGGATAAAGTCGATATTGTTTACAACGCTATTTTTAAATTTCTGTTTTTATTTTTGCTTTTTGTTTATCAAAGGTGCCGACTCGAGTATTTTCGAGTATATTTGAGATCGAGTCTAGGACTAAGTATAAAAGCGGCGATCGCGCGTTGGCGTCGTTTTCCGGGTTGAGAGCCCTCAGCGCTCACCCATAGTCCGCGTCAAGCTGTCAAGGCCATCTGCGGCCAACAGCGTTACACACACAAAAAAAAAAAAAAAAAAAAAAAAAAAGTTGTCGTCGTCAGTTGATGATTAGCGTTCGGAGCGATAAGTTACTACCTACTTACAAGCTCGCTAGCGAGAAACTAGTGTTCATTGTTTTACTGCCTGCTGTATTCTGTTGTCTCAGTTTTATACATTTCTTCCCTGTAGGTTCTAAATTTAGTCTCTTATACGCAGTAATGATTGTGCATTATTTAAACCCCACTATCCTGACTTGTAACATTATAAATAAAGAAGAATGGAACGTTGGCTTAAAGGTGTTAAACGTGTTCCAACAACATCTTCTAATGACGCTGAATGTTCAAAAGCAATGCGCGCGGAGAATTTAGCAATCACCGATCCAGAAGATGATGCCACGAGTGCCACGACGTCAAGCTCGACGGTTTCAAAGACGAAAAAAAGGAAGTATGATGAATCTTATATCAGTTTCGGATTTGTTGATTCCAACGGCTCACCTCTCTGCATGCTCTGTAGTAAACTGCTTCCTAATAGTTCCATGGCACCTGCCAAATTGCGTCGACATTTAGAAACCGTACACCCCGAGACTAAAGACAAGAATAAAGAATTTTTTGTTCGCAAAAAAGATCAGTTATTAGAAAGTCAAAAAAATATGATGCATGTAACACAAACTACCAACGAAAAGGCCACGGAGGCATCATACTTAGTTAGCTATCGCATTGCACAAGCAGGTGAAGCGCACACTATCGCTGAGAAATTAATAAAACCATGTGTATTAGACATAACAAAATGTATGCTTGATGAAAAATCTGCAAAGCATCTTTCTACTGTTCCGCTATCAAACGATACTGTTTCACGACGAATCCATGATCTGGCAAGCTACGTCAAACAAAAACTAGTTACACGTCTACAAAATACACGATTCGCTTTGCAAATGGACGAGTCGACTGATGTCGCTGGTTTGGCTATCCTGCTGGTTATTGTGAGATATCCATATAAAAGTTCTTTTGAAGAAGACATGCTTATGTGTTCATCGCTGCTTACAAACACTACCGGGGAAGAAATTTTTAATAAAATAAATATATTTTTTGAAGAACATAATCTCAGTTGGAACAATTGCATTGACATTTGTACAGATGGGGCCAAGGCGATGACAGGTAAAATAGCAGGAGCAGTGTCACGAATGAAAAATAAAGCGCCTAATTGTAGTTCCAGTCATTGTATTCTGCATAGACAAGCACTTGCGATGAAGCAAATGCAGTCTAATCTAAAATTAGTTATGGATGAAGCGGTAAAAATAATTAATTTTATCAAATCACGACCACTACAATCCCGATTGTTCTCATTATTGTGTGAAGATTATGGCAGCAAACATAAAACACTGCTGCTCCATACAGAAGTGCGATGGCTGTCTCGGGGAAAAACTTTAACAAGGCTATTTGAACTTAGAGCCGAGTTACAAATGTTTCTTTCAGCAGATACTTCTTTTAATTTGAAGGACCGTTTGTATGATAAAACTTGGTTGTTCCGATTGTCTTTTATGGCGGATATCTTTCAAAAACTTAACGAATTAAATTTATCGTTGCAAGGTAAACAGACAACAGTGTTTCAGGCCTATAATAAAATAACTGCTTTTAAAAGAAAATTAGATTTTTGGATCATTTGCATTGGTAAGAAAGAAATAGAAAGTTTTACGTTACTCAGTGAGTTTGTTAGCGAAAACGACTCAGAAATGTTTGAAGATAATGTGTTTGAAGAATTGGTCCAATATCTCAGTTCGATGCGCGCATCTTTTGAAAAGTATTTTCCCGAAGAACACAATACAAAAATTAAAGTGAACTCCTGGATTCATAATCCTTTTTTACTCAACTTGGAAAAGCCTGAAAACATGTCAAATGAGATATATGAATCTCTTTTAGAAATGTCATCAGACACAAGTATGGAGTCATTATGATATCTGATGTTTACGCGAGCACTACACATTGTAAATAAAACTACTTTTACGGATTATATCGCGTTTGTATTTGATTTATGATTGCCCGACGTTTCGAACACTTTGCAGCATTCATGGTCACGGGCGGACTAAGGTGTCTCACGTCCAACAAGTAATCGTTATTACAGACATTTACAATTATCTACCCGATACAGAAAATAGTTATAAACTTATTAAATTGTTACCCACATTTTAGTACAAATTTATTGCCAGTGTAAGAAGAAAATGAATCTATATGAAAAATTATATTGTTTATGGTTAGTAATTATTAATTATTAAATTTGTAGCAATTATTATTACAATTTGTTGATTTAAAACTAACAAAACAAATATACTACCACCGGATCGGAACGCGGCCACACTGAGAAAGATCCGGCAAGAAAACTCAGGGGACATGATGCTAAATTAATATTGATTTTTAATTTTAGATGCGGCTTACTAAAAGATTTTTGATTTATAAAATTATCTTTAACCATTATTATTGTGGGTCAAATCTATACAATAAGTGCTCACAGTATCATGCAGTCTTGTGGTGGTCTCTTTGGATTTATTTTTAATTATGTTTATAACAGGATCCCAGCTTGATGGTAATACCCAGCCATCCTCTCTATTGAAATTTTTGTGTTTTTTGATTTCAATAGCCTCGCGTACCATTCTAGACAGGTATCGGTGTTCCTTTGCGAGGACTTGAGGTTTATCAAACCTAATGTTATGGCGGGAGCGGTCCTGACTATGTTCACAGACTGCAGACTTAGTGTGGCGGCGGTGCTTCACATCAGCTATGTGTTCTTTGACCCGAGTTCTTATGGATCTCTTTGTTTGCCCAATATAAGAGAGACCACAGTCACAGTCAAGTTTATAAACTCCTGCATCTTGTAGAGGGATCTGGCACTTGACAGGTGGTAAGAACTGACTTATCCTTTTGAGTGGCTTAAAATAAGTTTTTATGGAAGCCCGTTTCAGGATATGGCCAATCTTGTCAGTGACTCCTTTCACATAAGGTAGTACTGCAGGGAGGCGCTCAACTGTGGGTGGTTTCACACGGTCTCTGCGACGGGGGCGTGGAACTTGCAGCTTGTTTGCACGTAGAACCTGCTTGACATGCTGCAGCTCCCCAGTCAGGTGCTCCTCGTCACAGATTCCTCGTGCTCTCTGCAACAAAGATTTAGACACGGTAGCTAACTGTGAAGGGGGATGATGAGAATCTCCGTTCAGATATCTGTCAGTATGTGTTGCCTTACGATACACTGTATGACTCAAGGTGTTATTGGGTTTACGGATAACCAAAATATCTAAGAAAGCTAATGAGTTATTTGACTCCAGTTCCATAGTAAATTGAATTTTTGGATTGATGGAGTTAAGATGGTTTAGGAATATGGTTATTTTGTCTGTTGGTAGTATTGTGAAAGTGTCATCTACGTACCGCTTATAGAACCTTGGTGTGACAGGTGAGCTTGATAAGGCCAGCTCCTCGAAGTCCTCCATGAAAATGTCAGCGACAACAGGGGAGACAGGCGAGCCCATAGCCACTCCATCTACTTGCTTGTAGAATTCATCATTCCACAATAAATATCCAGTTGTTAGGCACTGACGTAATAGTTCAGCATATTCCGGTGGCATATTATTGTCTGATAGCTTCTTAGTTACAGTTTTAATGCATTCCTCTACAGGTAAACAGGTGAAGAGTGATGTGACATCAAAACTGACCATAGTTTCATTGTCAGCGAGATGTAGATCTTTGATTTCACTGACAAAATGGTATGAGTCTTTTACAAATGCACTAGTGTGTCCCCGGAGTTGTGAGAGGACTTTTGCGACCATCTGGGCTAACTTGTAAGTCGGCGTGTCTATCTGACTTACTATTGGACGTAGTGGGGCACTTGCTTTGTGTATTTTTGGCAATCCATACAGTTTTGGTGGCTTACAACACGGTGGTATGAGCTTTTTCACGTCTAGATGTAATGCATCGGAGTGTTTTATTATTAACTTTTTTGTGTTTTTCAACACAACATTAGTGGGGTCTGTTTTAACCTTTTTGTAAGTCGTTTCATCCGATAAAAGTTGATTAATTTTGGCATTATAATCTGACGTATTCATTACCACGGTCGCGTTTCCTTTGTCTGCGCGCAGGATGACGATATCTGATTTGTTACGCAAGTTTGTATGCTGCAAAGTGTTCGAAACGTCGGGCAATCATAAATCAAATACAAACGCGATATAATCCGTAAAAGTAGTTTTATTTACAATATGGAGTCATTGTTCAAAACGACGCCTCTTAATGATTTTTTGTGCAGAATCCAAGATGAATATGCAATGCTTGGCCAAATGGCTCTGGATATTCTTCTCCCGTTCCCAACTACATATTTGTGCGAAACAGGATTCTCTATCTACGCAGCCACGAAAACAAAATATCGCAATAGACTGGACGCCGAAGCTGATATGAGACTCCAACTTTCTTCCATCAAACCTGATATCAAGCAATTGATGAAAAATAAAAAACAGTTTCATACCTCCCACTAGTTAGATTTTTTCTTTTTTAATGTTTTCTATTATTGTCCTTACCAAGTGGTGAAGTAAATAATAATTAGTAACTGATACATTGTACTTTTATTATGCTGATTAATATAGAATACACTTATAAAAATAATTGTTTTATTGTAGGGTTCCATCAAGTATTTTGCTTCCCAAAAGGGTTCCGTCATTTAAAAAGTTTGAGAACCACTGTGCTAAAGTATTCACAGACGTTTTATTTCAAGTCCTTCTCTTATATCTTTAGTCGCCTTTTTCAATACTTACGAGCAAGAGAGGCGGTGATAAATTGTATTTCTTACTCCGCCACCACACGAAAATATAAATATATATTTATGTGAACATTTATAATTGGCGCCAGTGTGTCTGTGGTAGTATGGATGGATATGTACCTTCATAGGTAATATTTTTCGTTTACTAGATATTATTATGATGATTTGAATCCACATTAACTCTGCATTGTTACCATTTTTCTTTTCTTTTTTTAGGGTTCCGTACCTAAAGGGTAAAAACGTGACCCTATTACTAAGACTTTCCTGTATATCCGTCCGTCTGTCTGTCACTAGGCTGTATCTCAAGAACCGCAATAGCTAGACAGCAAATCTATCCCATACAATAAACGCGATTTTACTCACTTAGACGATCTTTTCGTTTAGTTCTTCGTGTTATTTTATACAAATCTGTTTAATAAACAAAATATCAAATAATAGTTTACAACCACCCCAACTTTTTCGTGGCAGTCGGCAAAGCATCAGAGAGTGAGCAGCGGCGCTCTTTCAGACAATTCATAACACCTAATGCAATCTCGATCCTGCCTACGACGCGTGGTATTCAAGATATTATCACCCTTATGGCCTGCCGCCAATAAAAAGGCTATTGTCCAATAGTTGATATTGTTAAAATCCATAATATTTAAAAATATAAGCGACGAATAAATCGAGTCTTTAATTTAATAGATGACTTTTCTAGATTCGTATAACTTTAAAACGGCATAAGAAAATACAGAAAAGGGACATTCTATTTATTGAAAACACGAGTTGGGTTTTAAAATAGAACTTCTAACAAATTATGCCAGTCGAATGGACAACTACCGCTAACGAGTTGCACTACATTTTTAATGCATAGATTTATTTTCAGCCGTAGATTGCCCATTTTTTTTATTTCAAAATAAGGTCTTCTATGGTATGCACCTACTAATTCGACAAGTAAAATTTTACTAAATATCACGTCAAAATAAAATTTAATTTGCATCGTGCTATATTTCTCGAAGTTGTCGATCTTTACGTTTACCTAGGACAAACAGTCCAGTTAGGTAGATCCAATTTCGAGAAGGAGATCAGCCGACGAATCCAACTCGGTTGGGCAGCGTTCGGGAAACTTAAGAGGATCTTCTCGTCCAACATACCTCAGTGTCTGAAAACACAGGTCTACGGCCAGTGTGTGTTACCAGTGATAACTTACAGCACGGAAATGTGGTCCCTAAATGTAGGCTTCATAACAAGGCTCAATTCACTCAGCATGTTATGGAGTGGGCTATGCTCGGGATTTCTCTGCAAGATAGAATCCAGAATACGGAAATCTGCAGGAAAACGGGTGTAACCACATAATAAGAAGAATTAGCACACTGAAGTGGCAATGGGCAGGCCACATCGCTCGACGAACCGACCACCGCTGGAGAAGAAGGGTTCTCGAGTGGCAACCATGTATCGAATGACGCAGTGTAGGGCGCCCCAACTAGGTGGACCGATGACCTGGTGAAAGTTGCTGGGCGTCGTTGGATGCAGGTGACATAGGACCGCCGGGGATCGAATATCACTAGACGATCTCTCCGGCACTCCGCAAAAGCGCGGAGGTACTGCTGTTGGTTTTAGTGGATATTCCGGTTGCATAGGTGACCGGCGAGTCCCACACACCCCCCTCGTCTATTACTGGCGGGAGGCAGTGCGTAAATTGCATTTCCACAGCGTTAAAAAAAAAAAAAACAGGACACACAGGACCGCACATTGTGGCGTAACATGGCAGAGGCCTACGTCCAACAGTGGACGACGATAGGCTGAAATGATGAGGAATGAATTATGCTAAAGTAACTAAGTGAAAGGCGAATAATTTGCGGTTGAAGACTTCTATTAGGCATTTCAAATGAGGTCAAAGACCTTAGTTAATTTGCAAAACACTTGCATATAATACTGATTTTGGATCGTCTTTTACCAAAAGCATTTTAATCATAATGCAGTTAATTGACTTAATTGCTTCCTTGCAGTAGACATTTAAATATATTATGTGATACGTAAGGCTACCAGCATCTGACAGTCCTTAAATGCAAGCACATTCCCCTGTTAGAAGGTAAATATAGCCTTCCTAACAACATTCATTTCAATAATTTATGATGCAGTTGGAATGTTCATTTACGACATTGCTGGTGGTAATCTCAAGTCGACTGTATAAATTTATATACAATACTAGCCTCTGGCCCCGGCTTCGCCCATGTAAAGAGTAACTTGTTCAAAGTTGAAATATTATATCAAGAATACCTGAATAAAAAGTATCCTGCGTATTAATCCAAAAAATTATCTATCTATGTGACAATTTTCATCCAAATCTGTTCAACCATTTTCGTGTTATGTAGTAACAAATATCCAAACATTACATTTTCACAAACTTTTACATTCATAATATTAGTAGGAATCCTAATAATGTTTTTTAAAATTGCGATTATAATTAGCTTAATAAGGTAGGTTAAGGTTTAGTCTAGTGACCAAACTGGTAGAGACATACGAAAGTTTCGATTTCTTCGGTGGGTTAGAGTAAGACGACGACACGACAACAACACTAGTAATGCGGGTGACTGGACCGGGGATTTAGTCCGTCACTCGCAGAGAGGCTGACCGCGCGACGGTGACCGGCGGCCCCGAGGGTGGGGGGGACGTGAGGAGAAAGTCCCCCGCGGGGGTATTCCATCGACCCGACCACTGACGACAAGGAACTCTGCACCAGTGGTCAACCTAGCGACGAAGGCGACGTGCTACAGATGGGTCATGGGGCCGCGTGCCGTCTCTCGGTCGCTCCGTACGGTGCCGCGCGGCGGGTGCCCAGTGTACATTGAAAGTTTTATTATAACGAATTATCTAGTTAACATTTGTGACGACACCGTCACATCGTAAAAATGTTGACTAGCTAATTTCAGGGTGTCGGTTTTTCGTGACGGTGTACGGGCGCATTCTATAACTCACATAATTTTTCTCTAAAAGTCGCGTCAAAAGATAAATAACTTCAAAATTAAAGACTTATCAAGGGTTACACATTTTACAATTAAAATTATAATACTGTTAATTTTAATTTCGTACATATTTGACTACCTCTGAAACCAGACATTATTTTAAATTTTGACGTGGATATCCATTATCCACCAGTGGAAATGGAGTTAATTCATTTTATTCAAACATGTGAATGTTTACACGTTTAAAAATATTTTTTTTATGAATATGGATATTAAAAATTCCATTTAATAGTTTCCCAGTCACCATGATATATATAACTATTAAATATCTTTTACATGTTGCATATTTTAAGAGAAACTAATACATTTTCTGTGATTGAGAATTTCGTTATTATAACCGATTAAATGAAGTACTGAATACGCTTTCAGTATTTGGTTTACGCAAATTAAATATTTACATCTAAATTGTTACAGGCAATTAACAGACACTAAAAATACAAGCACTATAATTATTAATTTGTGTAAATTATGTTGGAATAATTATTTTCTGTTACATGTATTTTATGAATTTAAATTTAAACTAGCAGATCCAACATATTCATCTTAGCTCTTATACGTCCCGCTATTGGGCTAAAGTCTCCTCCACAATAGAAGGCAAAGGCCACGCTGGTCACACGTATTGGTATAGAGCATATTGTAATCCTTTAGCTATCTTTTACGGCACCCACGGGCAAGAAAAGGGATGGTGAATTGTATTCTTATTGCGTCACCACACAGATAAGGCGAAAAGATCCAATATGTATCTTAATCTAAAGGTCTAAATACACATAATAAAAATCCTATTAACCTTCTAGGATATCTTCTTTCTTCGCTTTGTCGCTCACCCATATATATACCAAAATTGAGTAAGAGCCTTTGCCACAATGAGGGAAAAATTTACATGATCGTACGGATTGAGCTTTATTTCAAATTTTCTAGTTTTGCAGTGCTGTTTTTCATTTACATTCTTTAGTAACAACTAACTACTATTGAGGCATAAAATAAAGATGGTGGTCAATTATATTCCTAATATTATATAGGTACAGAAATGTAGAACTATTTCTTTATTAAATGTCTAGTAGGATGGAGATTCGTTTTCGCATACACAAATAGCATGTAGCAAATCGTATGTGCAAATATTTACAATCATAGACACTCCAATCTCCAAATAAAACATTATTTCAATGATGAGACAATACATTTCACATTTCTTATTGAAAAATAATTCAGAGCAAACAGGAAAATAATTTCCTACCGGTAAAATTTTTGTCAACCTCTTGAATTTGTCATCGGAGAGAAGTCTGAAGGCAGATTATTTTTAATATTTCACCGAAGCAAAAGGCACGTTTTGTCAATAAGGGACACTCTTCCTTTCCCGATTACTTTACGTCAATATCTAATGTAAATAGGGGAGGCATAACATTCTCGTTCGAGATTTTGACTCTTAAGCTCTCCCATGTTACGTTATTCACATTTATTTTCCCATTAGGTATTGTAACGTTTACCAGAGAATTGAACGTGAATAATCAGCGTGTTAGAATGTGATTTATATTGTGAATGACAGATTCTAAAGGTAAGGTCTTTGGTTATTTACTCATTGCATGTCACATCATCATCACAGCTCATATACGTCTCACTATTGGGCTCGAGTTTCTTCCTTATTGGGAGTGAAATTTATCTGTTATACCACGCTGGTGAGGCGGGTTGGTGTAGAATTTAATGTTAAGTTTTCCTTCTCTTGCATAGTTATTACACGGCAAATTAATTCACGGTTAAACATAAGCCTCCTCATGATTAATACCAGAAACACTCGATTGGCAGGCGATTACAGCAGGTATAATGAAAGCTGCCCATTGCCGTGGTTATCGTTTAGGTGAGTTTTACGACGAACTTGAAATTAGAGCACACCTTATTACACACTATCCGTATGGTGAAGGAGTAAGAATACAATTCACCACCTGTTTTCTTGCCCATGGGTGTCATAAAAGACGACTAAGGGATATGTTATGCAGATAATATTTGTACAAGAGAAGGAGAACTCGACATAAAACCCTATGCCAACACGTCTGACCAGCGCGGTATAGTATGTCAATTTTCTTCTTACTGTAAAGGAGGCACGAGCGCACCAGTGGGACTTGTGTAGACTGAAATGAATAATGATGATGATTGTATTTTTAAACCTTTAAGTGTTTCGAATATATAAACATAATATTAATAGTTTTTTTGGTATAAGGTTTATATAAATAAGGTTTGTACTTGAATCTGGTGCGATATATTCGAACATAAAGCGCTATGACAAACATGTAAAAAATTACTCATATCTGTTACATATTTTAGTTTTCCGTGTGGTGACGGAGTAAGAATACAATTCACCACTCCCTATTTTACCCGTGGATATCGTAAAAGACGACTAAGGGATATAATATACATATAACATCTATGCAAGAGAAGGAAAACCCGAAACAAAACCTTATCCCTACCTGTCTGACTAGCATGGCATAGAAAATCTCTCCTATTGTGGAGCATGCTCGAGCTCAACAATAGAACGTATATGAGCTGAAAGGATGATGGTCATGATTTTAGTTGAAGGCCTTTCAACCTGAAAGAATAGATTGAAGATGTGATAACTAAATTTCACATTTCGCGTCCATACCGAAATAATATGGAGTGAGGCTATTACCGTTTCAGCATTGACTTTGACTGCAAGCTATTGACAATTTTATATTCCCGAGGACTCAATACTCTTAGAATGATACTTGTAGCTTATAAGTTTATAATCAGCAGTTACATCTTCCTACTTTTCAGCTTGTATGGCAATAGTAAATGAAAAATAATAAAAGAGATTTATAAAGAGGTGTTCAAACTGTAGCTAAGTAGAATTACCATAAATCTTGTTGTTATGCGTTAGATAAAAAGCCTGCTACGTAAATAAAGTTCACACTCTTGCAGCAATAAATAATATTAGGACCGCAGCCTGACATGACCGATAAAGGGGCAAAGTAAAATTGCCAGTTTACTCTCGGTATTCACCTGCGGTGAGCTTAGCTAGACAAGGTAATGCATGTAGCCATTTATTATAATTTGAGATGAATACCACAGTATAGTATCATGCAGTGGATCAAACGTCATTTGTGGTAGATTTCGAAAAGCACTATAATATTTGCTATTGGACATAGGCCTCCGTAATGTGAGATGCTAGCATAATCACCACGCTTGGAAGGTTTTAAGATATATATATAATGATTACTGATGTTTATACGAGTATTAAACACAAATAAAACTATTTTCAGTGATCATAGTTACGGATATATCACAGTTTGTAAAGTTCTCGAGACGTCGGGCAATCAAAAATCAAATATAAACGCGATAAAAGCCGTGAAAACACTGTTAAGATATACTTATAAAGTGTTAATTTTGTTATAAAGTGTCGTTCTATACAGATTTTGCCATATATAAGAATTTCACCAGAAACTTTACAGTTCTTAAGCATTGAATATCTGAAATACAGAGGATAAAACATCAGAGTATGTTGTGTGGTAGCGTCTACAAATACTACCAACCCTTACATTGCTCGTGGCTATTGTAAAAGACGACAAAGAGCTTAATATAGACCTAGGCCATCTCCATTTGATGTCGTCTAGTCAACATTTACTCAGCATTCCCAAGGGCAGTTGACGTTAGGCAAGCAGCTGATTATAAAGCTATTGCCATTAAATAACTTTTGCAATATGTACTATGAAACAAGAGTACTTATCGAGTCGATCTTAAGTAGTTGAGATTTTTATCCCAAGCAAGGTGTCAGAGTTAATATTTCAAACCCGGGTAAACAATTTCATAAGTTATATACTTATGAAATTTTTATGTGCGCGTTTGAAATTTTCGCACACTTTTTCTTGACGTCATTACGAGTGCAACAAGTTCAAGAAATAACGCATTTTTTTACTTGTTGACTAGACTAATATTCTTTAGTCAACTTTTACGACATCCACGAGCTAAATATGTATTCTAACTCCATCACCACACGGAGCAGTCACACATTATAATCATAATTCATAAACATTTATTTCATCTCAGTACTGTTGGACTCGAGTCTCCTCAATATTAGGAGGAAAACATTAATTTATGTTATGTTTAAAAAGCAGATACTGATCTGCTTTTTAAACATAACATAAATTAATGTTTTTAGGTCTTCTTGCACTGGCAAGAAGACCTAATCAACAAGTAAAAACAAATTGTGGTATAGTTGAGCATTTTATTACGTAGGTGCAGGAGAACAATACCTAAAGTATGTATTGGGTATATTGGAGGTTATGGAAAGAAGACAGTGGGTACAGGTTCGAAGTCACCAACTCTCTGTCTTTGGTGCGTATATAATTTATTGACCTCTACGATAAATAATAATTTTAATCTCTCACCACCTGGATTTCTTATTGTTATTATATTTAATTTATACGATATGCGTAGAAGCCGCGCTGAATTAATATTTATTAAGAGAGAGTAATTTTACTTTGTTACGTCATGGATTATATTCGGTCTCATAAATGAACATAATATGTTACTTGAGAGATTTGTGTGATAAAGATAAATTTTATAATATTGACAACAAAGTATGCCCTTTTTTCGACCAAAATATCTAAAGTTGTAAAATGTATTTAATAAAGTTGCCCCACAAATATTATTATATGATTTATTGTTGTAGGACTACACTGTTATCAGGTGTCTGTCTACAGCCGCGGGCCGATCCGTCCGGGGTAGTACCACCCTCTCGCAGAAAATAGACGTCTGAGTAGTAGCAATTTATTACTGCGCTTTGTTCGGTGAGCGAGAGAGCCGGAAGCCCAACTTTCTGAGGGTGTGGTGAGTTTTGGCGATGCCTTTAGTATCACGAAACCTTATTGCAAGCACTCGCCACTTTATTCACGGTAGGCAACGGCCTAGTAAAGGTCCATGAGCGGCAGCATCACTTACCACCAGGTGTACTGTTTGCTCGTTTGCTACCGTCTACAAAAAAAAAACGCAGTTTAACATATTCGCAGAAGTAGAGGCATCTCTATATTTTTCTTTAGTGTAATTGAAAAATATCTTTTTCCTTCAGCCCACATATATCCTGCTATTGGAAAGGGGTCCTATTATTTTAGAAAAGGTTAATTACTGTCCAACACTGGCTGGTGGGCGTTGTCAAAGAGTTACGGTACCGGTTTCTTTGTAATCAATCAAAAAAGTTGCTTGATATTTGAGGAAAAGGAAGGAATAATGAATTATATTCTTACTCCAGCATTATATAAGAATACATAATTTATTCGAGTCATACTTTTAGATAAATTCAAGTAAGATATCTTAAAATGAATTTTTGTGTTAAATCGAATATATCATGTAATAACATGATTGATTTATAGAATAATATTATTTTTTGACCAGTTGCTATATACGTTGCCTTTATAACCCAGAAATTTGCGGGACAGTCTATTGGTGGCAACTTATAGAGAGAAAGGAAAAAGCTTTTATTTTCAGACACACGACAATATTTTACTAAATAATATCTTAAGTCTTATATATAGGCATGCCAGCCTGAGAGGATTAAGTAACTCTAATATTATTATTTAGTGGCATTAATAATAATATCAACATCAATAACTTGCCTAATGTAATAGCGACTGCAAGGAATTTTTAATGTTCAATGTCGAATCATTACCAAAATTTGCCTAACAATTATATAGATTGCTCTTGTTTATCGCAGTTTTATGTATTCGTCATCATCATCATCATTTCAGCTTATATACGTCCCACTGCTGAGCTCGAGCCTCCTCCATAATAAGAGAGAAATTGATCTTATTCTATCATAACATGTGGTGACGGAGTAAGAATACATTTCACCACCCCTTCTGTAGTTCGTGAATGTCCTAAAAGACGACTAAGGGATTAAATATGCTAATAAACATATATGCAAGTGAAAGAAAACTCGAAATAAAACCCTATAGCAACACGTCCGACCAGCGTGATTATATGCGTATTATATCCTTTAGTCGTCTTTTACGACACCCACGAGCAGAATAGGGAGTGGTAAATTGTATGTCGTCATCACATAGACGATTATATAGCCTAAAATATAGCCTCAAAGTGTTACATATTGTATTGTCTAACTAGCGACCCGCCCTCAAAAAAAAATTTACCGAGCAAAAGCTCAGTCAACCAGATATTAGTTTGTTTAAACAAGATAATCTTAATGGTTAAGTTTTTTTTTTTATTTATTTTTTTTATTTTTTTTTTATGGGTGGGCTATGGTATGCGCACGCGCGGTCCAATCCATCCGGGGCGATGAAAGGACGGCGCGCGGGCCCGTAACCCACCCGTACCCATGTCACCTCGTTGTTGGGCCGACCACCGGAGCAGATGTGACTTGTCGTCAGTGGTCGGCCCGACGGAATACCCTTTCGGGTAACGTCACCTCTCGACGTCCTGGGACGTCGATCGCCGTCGCGCGGTCAGCCTCTCTGCGGGTGACGGACAATTCCCCGGTCCGATCACCCGCGGCCTCGGCTAGGGCGGCATTAGGCGCAGATACTCGCGCCTACGCCGCCCGAGTCGCCGGCGGCGGAACGTGTCGCCGAATAGGAGCTCTACTTGCACACGATCCGCCGCCTCAAATGGTTAAGATATGCCCTTCATTTAGAACGATTTCAATACAAATAAATAAAATTGAAGTGTCTGTTTGTAATGTCAAAATACTGAGCTTTTTTCATGCTCACATGGTAATTTGAACGACACCTATGCCTAAAATACAGTTTAAAAATGTTTGTCTGTCTGTCTGTTTGTTAAAGGTAATGTTCAAAACGGCTGGACCGATTTTGATAATATTTTACTACGAGGTAGCTGGCTATATAAGGAGTAACTTAAGCTATAATTTATGCCGATATTCCCTTAGGAATGGGAACTATGCGGGTAAGGCGACTGAAACTGTAACAAAGCGAGGGCGAGTTGCTAATTTCTAAAAAAACATCGACGTAATAAGCACTTTCATAGTACAATGATATAATAGTACAACTAAAATAATAGTGCAATAAATTTAGTATGCTATAAAACCTACCTCAATTGAAACATAAATTTTAAATGGTAAATGAGTAAATGCTAAGGGTCTAAATTTCAAGCTCTTACGTCTACGTAATCCGGGTCCATTTCGGTGTGTATATAAATGTTTCGTAAGATATGTACAGTATAACATTAAAATCATACGGGATACATTTTGTTAAGCTAATAAATGGCATGCATATATCTATTAAAGAACATCTATATATTTGATTTTTAATTTCACGACGTTTTGAACGCTATTCAACGTTCAGTCTGTCTTTTTCTTCTATTTGTATTGGTGTTATTTTATATCCCAGTCTCCCATTAGTCTACTCTAGGCTAATGGGCGATTAAATCCTCCGCAAGTACCTACTATATTCTAAAATACATAATCACTATTATTATTTCTTACAATAACTTTATATTTTCTGTATGGTGACTGACGGAGTAAGATTTACAGTTCACCATCTTATGTCTTATCCCTAGTGTAGGATGTCCTCCACTAGGTGGACCTTTGACCTGGTGAAAGTTGCTGCGCATTGTTGGATGCAGGCGACACAGGGGTGATAAGCTGATGACCTGTCTGACTAGGGTTGCCAACCGTACTATAATATATAGTATTGTACTATATTTTAGGTCTGCGTACTATATACTGTTGAAGTAATAAATAGTACGCAAAAATAGTATTATTTTCAACACCGAAATCTAAGGTCTGGCGCATATTCCCAGTTGTTATTTTTTTAAGAGATTTTTTAGGTTGGTACTCTTCTTTCTTAAGGTATAAATGTAGATATCCACTATAGCACTCGTGATAAAGCAGATAATAACTTAAAAAAATTAAATAAATAGCTTGTGTATTTGCCATGTGCAAATTCCCAGCTATAAATTTTTTCATCAAATACTATTTTTTTTGAAGTGTACTATTTTTTTATAGCTTATGTTGAAAAATACTATATTTCGTCGAAGAAATGTTGGCAACCCTATGTCTGACTAACGTGGTATAGTCGTCAATTTCCTTCCTATTATAAAGGAAGCTGGAGCTTAACAGTGGTATCTATATGAGCTAAGATGACGTTGATGAATATCCTCGTAAGCATAGTTATGTTTAGATGTAGTTAACTCTAACAATATGAGTTGAATGAAATACCTTTTAAAACCGCACGTTACTTTGCTGAATATTAAGGCCAAAGTATTTCAATTGAATTGTTGTGCAGGTCTATCGCTATGAGGGCATTGCTGATTGCGTTTCAAACTCCGTTTGGTATTTACTTACTTCTCCAATTCATTTTGATTACATCGCAAGTATTTCGAAGCGAATTGTATGTGCTTCTAACGTTTACTTTTACTGATACATCGAAAATGTTAACGCGTATCTCAAATGTGTTAATATTGAACATGCATAATATACATAGAAAATATATTTATAAATAGACAGTTTGTTGTGTTGAATCATAGATTTTTATCTTCGTCAACATTTCAGAACATATATCTTGGGAACAGACCCCCTCCTTTATGGGATGGACTTTAATCCACTAAACTACGCTGGTAAGACGTGTTGGCATAGGGCTTTGTTGTGTTTTATTGTTTATATAACATTTTACGTAAAATAAAATAGGCAAAATATATATATTTCCGTGTGATGACGGAGTAAGAATACAATTCACCTCCTCCTCTCTTGCCCGTGGGTGTCGTAAAAAACGACTAAGGAATATAATACGCATATAAAATCTATACAAGAGAAGGAATATTCGCAATATATACCTGTCTGATCAGCGTGGCGTAGTTAATGAATTTGCGTCATAATATGAAGAAGCTCGAGCCCATCAGTAGGAAGTATATGATGTTGAGATAATGAAAAGATTATTAATTAGTCGTAATGAACGGTGGACATGGAATACGATGACTAATACTTTTGTTCAAGCAGTAAATATCAGGTTTTTTTTTTCGGGGCTGGGTTGCGGTCGGCGCGCTCCTCGCACCACTCCGTCCGGGGCAAAAGAGGGGCGTAAGCATGCACACCCACAACCCACCCACGATGCACGTCGCCTTCGTCGTTGGGCCGACCACCGGAGCAGGGTTACTTGTCATCAGTGGTCGGCCCGACGGAATACCCCCTATTTGGGTTACCCTCCCATTGACCAACGCATCTTGGAAAATATCAGGATATCAAGAAATCGCCCAAATATATCCGAAATGGTTCAGCATATTGCAATTTAGGTATCAAAATTAATTGCCAGTAACTCGACAAGAACACTTTTTTTTTTATCACAGCAACAAATGAGATGGCGTAAAAATGAATAGCTTATTACTCTACTGATTAGCATCCAAGATCGGATTATTTTTTTGATTACAAATACAACACTAATGAATCCCTCCAAATCAAAGCGAGATACATGAAGCAAAATTGGTTAATAAACCAATAAATAAGATGATTTACAGCTATGTAAAGCATTGCGGTTGCAGACCACGCTATTACAATGCCTAAGAGGCCTATATTTGAGCGTTAGCTTTGATTGAAATAATAGATATGGTACAGAAACACTAAAGAATAACAAATTACTAAACATTATTTAGCATCTGACTGATAAATAAAATTAACATTATGACTGTTAAGGCAAATAATGAATACCCAACATGTACTATCCAACTAGAGACTAACCACTAACTATTATATCTGTACATTACACTTATTATTAATTAAAATCTGCAATAAAGAAATCAAAAATAAAAATAAAGCAAAGTACTGAATATCTCTCTCAAAATACAATGCTAAAATTATCCACCTATACGGTATTTTGCAAGCGAAATGCAGTTGCCACGATACCAGACGTCAGTAGTATTGAGAGGCGACAAAAAGCCTACACAGATTTACGCTCAGCCATATAAACTATGCGGAGTGTTTGCCTCTAAATGTAACCTGAAATAAAATATCACTTGTCCAGACGAGTATTTTAGTTCCATTAGGTTTTTACTTAGTAATTAATGCAGCTTAATACAGTGGAATAAATAGAAAAGTATTACGAATACAGATTATAAGTATGTCAGAAATATGGTGAGACGTATGGTATTTATTGTAATAGTATTTTTATGATACTGATATTTTCACAACGAAGTAAATAATTGTTGTAATGTTAGTGATTTGAGTTTGAAGATATGAAGAAACCATTATTTAAATAGATAGGGTTTTCTTAAACTTATCTATATCGGTATCCCCCTATAAAATCTTGTATTATCTCGAAGATGTTTTAGGAATTTGCAATGTTTCGGGCCGACGACTGACGACAAGGAAATCGGCACCAGTGGTCAACCCAAAGACGAAGGCGACGTGCTCCGGGTGTGTCATGGACCCGCGCGACACTTCTCTGTCGCCCCGGACGGAGCTGGGCGGCGGGTGCACTGACCATGGCCCATCCCATAAAATAAAGGAGAAAAAGGTATTTGCAATGTTCCACGATTTTCATGTGACGGTAGATTAAGAACACAATATACCGCTACCCCACACTTTACCCTGGGATTCGTAAAAGCCGCCTAGGATGTGATCTCTTCGGTGTTGCTTGTTATCCACAGCAGCGCTCTCTTGACAAGCTCTAAATACCAACTGCGTTTATCGATTCACCTGCCAAATGCGTCGATTATAGGTTGGATTGATCGATTAGATGCTCCACAAAGTTCGTAAACTGATATTGTAAGATCTGTCTGATAATATATATCTCTTGTTCTCATGCTCTACTCATGCTCTTTCCTGTCTAACCTTAATTATTTATTAATCTTAAGGCTCTATACAGTGGTATTGGTCAAATTATACTACCATAAAGAGACCTTTTTTATAAAATTGCATTACATATACATAATTAATTACGCAAAGATTAGTCATGAGTGTGTATATTTTATTCCTAGAAACTGCTGTCATGAACATTTTAACTACTTAGTTAATGAAAACAAATGTTGGCCCATTATTTTCATTTTTAATACGTCTCAAAATAAGCATGCTAATTTCACCGTAGATTAAATACCGTAATCTTATATTCAGTAGTTTGGCAGCGATCTTAGTTGAACGTAATTAAAAGCTGAAATGGCTACACATCAACTTAAGTACTCTTTCTTACTTGGTAAATTACCCAAACATAATGCGTTTATACCTACTACGAAATTATACTTAGTTCTAATTAAAAGAATTAATTTTCAACTAATTATAAAGGAGGACGAGATGAGTTTTTTTTTGGTGGTGGGCCATGGTTAGCGCACCTGCCGCCCGTCCGGGGCGACAGAGCGACAGAGGTGCGGCGCGCGGTCCCATGACTCACCCGTAACACGTCGCCTTCATCGTTGAGCCGACCACCGGTGCCGAGTTCCTTATCGTCAGTGATCGGCCCGACGGAATACCCTGAGGGGGTACCCTCTCCTCTTGACATCCTCTTCCCGGGGTCTCGAAGTCGCTCAATAAAGAGGCTATGTTCAGCATTTCACTATGTAACAAAATCGGAATAAGGCAAATCCGTAAAAGAACGGGTGTAATCAAGATGGTCCCAAGAATTAGCTCGTTGAAATAGCAATGGATAACGGGGAAAAACGTATACTAGTAGCCAATACGAAACGGACGATGTCGCGTAGGATGAGCCCTTACTAGGTGGAATGACGACATTCTGAAAGTCGAAAAATTGTTCGAAGCAAGTATCACAGAACTATTGTGTGTGGCATTCTCGTCTCTATATCCAGCAGTTCGTTTATGGGCTGATGGATGATGCATCTAATACCTTTAAATGAGCAATTCTTGTATATTGCCATATTTGTAGATTTCTATATATAAAGAATTTCGGTAAGGCACTAGCGATTTCCATAAAATTTAGTGCGCAGGAGGTTTCGGGGCCGATAAACTGATTTAGCTATGTTTCATCTATAGAAAATATCAATATGTTTTTAAAAATATAAATAGAATATGAAGATAAAGTAGGTCCCCGCCATTATGAATAGAAATAGTTCAATTGTAAAATCGAGATTAGACTAATCTAGACAGACCGATTTGACCTTTGGTTTACTGTTCTTGTATTTCGTTTTTTAATCATTATGATATTTTTCTTTATTTCATTACATATTTTTGAATATCTAAATATAAAAAAGTTATCTAAAAAACATAGCGAGCAATGCTCACGAAAAATATTTTTATCAAGAGGTAATTGAGGAGAATAACCCCCTCCCAAAACGGCACTATAAAAGTTACAACCACAAAAGTTTAGCCATACTATAAACTAATAAAGAAGTTGTATATTGTATATTGTTTCACGTTAATCCTAACACGGAATTTCTTTCTCTCAATATAATCAGTGAACTTTTTCTTACCACATATATTCGAGAATAAAACCTTGTTTACGTTATACAACAGCCAAAGAGTCGCGTAAGCCACATTTCATTTGAGCGTCAAAATGTGAGCCCTTCTAAGAAAATCGGTCAGCCGTACATTCCAATATCCACGTTTAAAGAAACTGGACGCCTCAGTACAAAATGTGGTTCAAACGTGACCCCTTAAAATTACGATCGTATTACAAAATCTTGAAAAAAACTAGTTCAGTCACCCAGTTGCCACGGCAACGGTGAAATAAGGGAATATTGTCATACAACGTCGTGCCCCCCGCCGCGTGAAGCATCGTATCGCATTTTCCAAGTCATAAAACTAAGTGGATTTGGCGACGTTTCAATAATATTACTAGGAATTTAAGTGTGACAGAGGTGTTATAATCGAGAAATTGAGTTACATTGTATGTACGGTTGTATATCAAGTAATAATGGTCGTCATAAAAACAAAATACTCGTTAAAGTTACTAAGTGCACTTTAAAATCGTTTGATATTTTATTGCCAGTATTATTTGAGAACTTATAGGTTACACAGTATTCTAGTTTTGATATCTTGTATGAACAGAAATATAATGTTATACCAACCAAAGATATTTATAATATTTTGAACGAACATTTTTAAAATTTACCGTATAGTGATGGAGTAAGAATCCAATTCACTCTTGCCTAGTTTGAGCATGAGTGCCGTAAAAGATGACAAAGGCCTATATGCAAATAAAATCTATACAAGAGAAAGAAAACTTGAAATATAGCCAATTCGTCTGATCAGCGTGGTATACCTTCACATTGTTAAGGAGACGCGAGCCCAGCAGTTGGACGTAACTGAGTTGTGATAATAATGATGATGGTGATATTTTAAAATAAATATAAAATTTGGGTAGCCGTATGAAGATATCGGGCCAGCCATGGAGGACAAAGAACTCGGTACCGGTGGTCGGCTAACGGAGAAGGAGAGGAGATATGGTGAGTTATAAGGTCGCGCGCCGCCCCTTCGTCACCCTGGATGGAGCTGGATGGCGTATGCGCTGACCATAGCCCACCCAAAAAAAAAGCTGCATAAAGTTATCATCATCATTTTAGCACATATACGTCCCACTGTTGGGCTCGAGCCTCTTCCATAATAGGAGGAAAACATGAGGTCAGACATGTTGGTTGGTTGCTTTGTTTCGAGTTTTCCTTCTCTTGCATGGATATTATATACATATTTAATCCCTTAGTCGTCTTTTACGACACCCACGGGCAAGAGAGGGGATTATTATTTATAAAGTTATCCTTACTAATATTATAAATGCGAAAGTAACTCTGTCTGTCTGTCTGTCTGCTACGCTTTCACGTCTAAACTACTGGACCGATTTTGATGAAATTTGGTACAGACATGGACTAAAGCTTGAGAAAGGACATAGGCTACTTTTTATTGCGAAAAATGGGTATAAGGGGTTGAAATAGGGGATGACATTTTGTATGGAAATTCGTCATTTTCGATGATAGAACCACGAATCTTTGTATTATGGTACCTGATAATAAATAAATAAATATTCGTTCAAGCGTTTTGGAAATTTCAATTACATGGGGATGAAATTCAACCCCTAAAATACCAAAAAGCATACAGCCGAAACCACTGGGCCTAGAAACGTATTTTTTTTTACACCATCATATTTCTTGGGGTGCACGAGCACTAGCAAAGGATTTTTGGAAATTCACCCCCTTAAGGGGGTGAAAAGCATATAGTTTTTCACGTCTAAACCGATTTTGATGAAATTTGGTACAGAGATGGACTAAAGCTTGAGAAAGGACATAGGCTACTTTTTATCGCGAAAAAATGGGTATAAGGGGTTGAAATAGGGGATGACATTTTGTATGAAAATTCGTCATTTTCGATGATAGAACCACGAATCTTTGTATTAAGGCACCTAATAATAAATAAATAAATATTCGCTCAAGCGTTTTGGAAATTCCATTTACATGGGGATGAAATTCAACCCCTAAAATACCAAAAAGCATACAGCCGAAACCACTGGGCCTAGAAACGTATTTTTTTTACACCATCGTATTTCTTGGGGTGCACGAGCACTAGCAAAGGATTTTTGGAAATTCACCCCCTTAAGGGGTTGAAAAGCATATAGCCTTTCACGTCGAAACCACTTAACCGATTTTGATAAAATTTGGTACAGATATGTACTAAAGCTTGAGAAAGGATATAAGGCTACTTTTTATCGCGAAAAATAGGTATAAGGGGTTGAAATAGGGGAAAGTATTTTCTTTTTACATCGTCTTATTTCTTGGGGTATACGAGCACTAGCAAAGGATTTTTGGAAAATCACCCACTGAAGGGGGTGAAAAGCGTATAGACTAAACTATTAGTGCTTGGAACGTAAAACTTTCTATGCAATTCTCTTTCTTTTGTTGTAAGTGAGCTCTAAGAAATTATTTTATTAAAATCAACTCCTAAAGGGGTGCAAAATATATAGCCGAAATCATTAGGCCTAGAAACATGGAATTTTGTATAAAGTTGCTTTTCTTGGGGAAAGAGAGATTTTTGCAATTTTAGCCCTAAGGGAGTGAACAGCGTTTAACCAAAATCACTGAGTCTACGAAGGATCATTTTCATTCCCAAGGAGGGTTGACGTCAGGCAGGCGGCCGGTCATAAAAGTCATTGCCGAAACTTTTTGCAATATGTCAAAACAGATGACATATTGCGTCGACCCCAAGTAATTGGGATAAGAGCAAGATGATGATGATGAATGGAATGCTACCTATGTTATCAGCGAGTAACATAATTTTTATCTCTGATATTTCTGGGATTTATATTTTTTTTTTTTCACCCATGTAAATTTATAATATCAGCGAGTAACATAGGCATTTTTTATGTCGGTATTGGCATGAAAATGGGGCCTACGTGAATGAAACTGCGGGTGTTTGATTGATATAATTTTTTTTTTCACCAATGGAAAAGTACGTTATCAGAGACTAAGGAAAGGCATATTTATCATCGTATTTGCACGGGAATCTGAACTATAAGGCTGGAAGTAATATTCAAATGTGAAAGTTTTTGAAGATATTTGGATGTTTGTTACTCAATCATGCTTAAACTGTTGAGCAGATTTGGATGAAAATTGACACGTAGATAGAGTATTTCTTAAATTAAGAAATGTAATACTTTTTATGCCGATAATATTCTTTGCGATAATAGTTCAATATTCAAGTAAATTTTACGCGGGCGAAGTCGCGGGCAAAAGCTAGTAAATAATAATTATTTAAAAATTAAAGGCACTGCTAAGTAGGTAATCTCTTTTTTCGATAATATTATGGTTCGTTGGGGCTGTTCCATGTCACCTGTGGTAACGAAAAAACCTACCTCCTATCGGCATTTGGGCGAAACATTGGTACTGAGTCCTTGTTTTTGGTGGGGTATATAGGTGAATAGTACATCATCCGTAGGGAGTCCATGGGTGAGTGATACTATGAGGGCGATGTGTCGGTGCTTTGTTGTCGAGACGTTGAATGGATTTATGCTCTAAAGAGAATCCGCTTGGCAGGTAATCGAAATCAACAGTTTCAGTAAACCTGAAACTGATGACTTCGATACAAAGAATTGAACGATGAATGACCAGTCTAACTCACTGAGAACTGACTTCAGTTCTTAGTAATATAGATTTAGATCAAGATACCTAGTTTTTATCTGGTGGCGAAGTAAGAAAACGATTCACTACAGCTTAAGCTGCTTGTAGGCATTTTAAAAGACGATTATGAGATATATTATGCATCTATGCAAAGGAAGGAAAACTTAAAATAAACTTCTTTACAAACTGTCTTTTTAGAGTATAAGTAGGTCATATGCTCATTTATTATGGAAGAGGCTTAAGCTCAGCAATGGGACGTATATAAGCCGAGATGACAATAATATTACAGCTTAGAATAACAAAATATAAAATAAGATTGCTTGTTAGCAAATATTATCGTAGAGATATAAATGTATATTTTCAATGAAAACCAAATACTGTCATCTAAGGATTTGTGAGCATCGTAAAATTGTCTTTCGCAAGTAAATATGCTATAAAAAGCAAAACATTTCAGGATAAGGGTAAACATAATAAACTGCTTTTTATTTTGCAATCATAAAAGGGCAAAATATTGCCCAGAACTCTTCAGATCCTTTAATATCCGTCCAGTGGGACGCTTAACTTAAATGCGACTTAGGATATTCAGTCGTAAAATATTAAGGTACATTATACCGTTTTTCTTAGTATCTTACATTCCATGCCCATAGAAATTATTATCATCTCAACCCATATATGTCCCACTATTGGGCTCGGGCCTCGTCCACTATATTAAGGAAATCAACCTACTATTGCGCGCTGACGTGTTGCCGTAGGATATTTTTTCGATTTTCCTTTTCTTCCATAGATGTTATAAGCATATCCTTTAGTCGCCTTTTATGACACCCACAGGCAAGAGAGGGAGTGGTGAATTGTATTCTTACTCCACATGCCCTAACTAGCGTTTTCTGCGCCTAACGCAAAGCATCTAGTGACGCAAGCCCGTAATAGTTTTTAGCCGCCTCAGATAGTAAAATTGAAAATATCTATAAAAGTAATTGTATCTTCTAAAGCTCAATTTTCTTGAAATGCTTGGTGTAGTACTAGAGTTTTGATTAAGGAAATTCATAGGCATTTAATTATATACAAACCAACTTATAAGTTGCCAGTGTAGCGATGGAATAAGAATAAAATTCACCACTCATTTTCTTGTCCGTGGGTTTCGTAAAGGACTAAGTTGCTTGGGTAAATAATAACACTAACAACATCAAATGATTGATTCGATAAAATGAATCTCTAGAGTATTTGTACCATTATAATGCTCCTTAAAGTGTTTTTTTTTTATACTGAGGTGGACTTTACAAACATATAATTAACGACCAAATATTAGTACATCGCACGAAGTATTATCCTGCGTGGCAATAGAACCCGTAACATCAGGCACAGTAGGTCGGTATTTTAATTACTACATCATTACATAGTTTGTATTAACATACATTTGCATAGTTTGTATTAACAATTGCTTCGCACACAATGGTTAATAATCGAAAGGATATGAGATTTCTGCTACAATTATAGGCAAGGAACCTTGTGCCTCCGAGCTGGCCACAGACGTCAAGGATTTGGTACTAGTAGTTGGCCTAATGGCGATTGAGAGGGAATACGGCGGGTTATGGGGCCAGGCGCCTCTCTTACGTCTCCCCGGCCGGACCAAATGGCGTGTGGCCTACATGCAGTAAACGAACTTTTAAAAAATATCTTACTCACAGTTGACAGAGGCCTGGTTACGCCCCTGATACTGTTAAGGTTCATGATCATACACATCATCAGGCGTGCTGGTTCCTCATTTGCCACTATAGGCAATAAATAAAAAAGTACAAATGCAAAGAAACAATAAAGTATTGTACGATCTTACTAGCATATTGATCTAAGGAGTGTACCGCGCCGAGTGTAACATTCATTCCCATTCATTAATCAGTCTATCGTGTTCTATTATTAGAGGTAAGCTTCCTCACAAAGTGGGCATAATACTGTAATCACTATATCTGGATATAGCAGGTAGATTCGTGAACGTTGCTAACTGCTGTTAAGAGTTTCCCAGGAGAGTTGGCCATTTTCCCCTCAGCTTGCCCATTGATCACAATTATTTCCCTATTTTTACGCCTAACGCAAGCAAGTGAGGACACATTAATCTTAATGCCTCATCATGTAGGCAATACCCAGGCATAATAATAGTTGTAAAGTCTTTAAGTGATTTTTTCCAGTCTGGGTGATTATGTCCAATACAGCATATACAAGTTGGCCCATTTAGATCGGTCAGTAGGGGCAACCCTGAATCTAATAAAAGTATATCATAAAAGAACTGTAACACCGATTTTAGTGATAAAGTAACTATATCGTCGATTTTACTGGTAAGAAAAACTACATTCATAGATTTAGAAAAATGTGCTCAGTTCAGCAATCGAACCAGGTCGTATTGAAAAATAAAACATCTGAATCTTAGAATAATAACGTATAGAAGGTAAGTTCGCGCAGAAAAGGTGAATCATTTCAATTGGAGTCTAATGGAGCTTAGGCCGGAACCGTTCCGTAATGTACAAGGTGACGGTACAGCACGTACGTACGCAACTCTTAAAAAATAAATAGGTAATTATGACGGTTTGTGCATTCAAATGGTGTCACAACACATTTGAAAAACTTAAAAAGTTTTTTAACATTACTTTTAAAATTATTTCGACGATTTATGTTAATAGACACAAAATTTGATTTCATAATTTGTATAGTGGTGTGCGTGTGTACGTGTGTAATCGTCTGTGCGCATGTAGTATTTTTAGATTCATATTTCGAACGTTCGAAGTAGCGACACTATCCTTTTATACGTTATTATTATAAAATCCGAATATAGAAATTATACAAGTTTTATTTTTCAAATCAAGGTCATATGCTATCTAAAATGAATAAGATATTGGTGATATGGTTCTTAAGAACAGATCTTAGTATGTCTATACTTTCAGACTTGCCCCTGCTGATATTTCTAAATGCCTCCCAGGTATAACCGCGTTGTACAAAGGTCATTAAAACGGGCGGGGTGTTGTCATAAAATAATATCTGGCAGGTACTTAAAACGATTCATAAATTAAATTACATTTTATGTAAAATATTGGAATTTAATTTCAAATTTGATCGTCAAATGGTCGAAACGCAAAACTCAATCTGCCTTGAAAATTTCGTGAGAAAGTTTGAAAATAACATTTTACTTTAGAATTTCATTAATTATGACATTGTTGGCTAGAGGCGTCAAAAGTAGCCAACTTGGCATCTGGTTGCCTCTTTATGAAATATTCAAGACGATACAGCCGCCTGATGGTTTAAAGTGCTTGTTAAATTTAAGAGTAAATTGGTAAAATTATTGAAAATCAGAGTTAAATTGTAAAATGGTATTATTTTCATCATCGTCTTCTCCTTATTTTCAGGCCATGTATGTCATTTTTAAAAAAGGACACAACTATTGTTCCGTGATGACCAGATAAGTTAACTTTATTTTAGGTTACCTTCTCTTATAGTAATGGTATTATTTATATCGTTGAATCCATTTTATCGATATTGAATTTTGACCTATATTTTTAACGGACTCAAAATATAGATCATTAGTAGCAGACTACGCGCAAACGCCTTCATTTCTGTGCCCTACGAATAAGCTCATAGTTGCACACGAGGCTCCTCCACAGTGGCGATATACATCTTGAAAAGAAGATGAAATAATTATCATAATTCTAAACTTCTTACTATTTCTTTATTAAAAATATAAATATTAAGTATATATGTGCAATATGCATGTATATACTTGCATTATTTTGTGTGGTGACGAAGTAAGAATACAAACCATTACCCCCTTTCTCACTCACGACTGTCATAAAAGACAACTAAGGGATTCTAATATTTTTATAACATCTATGCAAGGAAAACTTGATCTTTTATAATTTTTTTTTTATTGCAAGCAGTGGCAAACGAGCAAACAGTACACCTGATGGTAAGTGTTGCTGCCGCTCATGGACCTTTACAAGGCCGCTGCCTACCGCGAAGAGAATGAAGGGAGTGTGAATGCGTGCATTGAGGCTCGGTGATACCAAAGGCACCACCAAAACCCTCCACACGCGAACACCCCCAGAAAGTTGGGCTTCCGGCTCTCTCGCTCACCGAACGAAGCGCAGTAACAAAATGCTACTACTCAGACGTCGATCTTCTGCGAGAGCGTGGTACCACCCCGGACGGACCGGCCCGCGGCTGTAGACAGATAACTGTCGACAGTGTAGTCCTACCACTACTATCTAAAAGCCTATATACCAAGCCATCTGACTAATGTGGTATAATGTCAATTTCTCTCCCAATGTAAAGAAGGCTTGAATTCAGCAATGGCACAGTATATGAGCTGCGATGATGATGATGATGATGTACGTACCACTACACACTAATAATAATCTAACATATAAAAATAACCAAACAGACTTATAAACGTTTCAAATATCTAATACATATGTAATAATAACATACAACGGAGGTACAGTTTACGATTATTAAAACAAATATCGTGTATTATCTTCCATGTACGAATGTTATATGCGATAGAATAAATAATACGAATACACCAAGCTAATATCTACCATATCTCTATGTGGTTTTGTAACTCAATTAACATCGTACGGAAACTGACAGACAGGCTGCTAGGAAGCTGTTTGCGAAGACACCACAAATTTCAAACAACATGTATAAACAATATAATCAAGACAAGATGAGTGTAGTTGATTTAAGTGTAGCTGTAAATAAATTTATTAAAGATACAATAATTTATATAAATATCACATATTTATACAAGTAATGTAATAAATTTTAGAAAGAGATCACGAAGGAATGTGATATGCATATAACATCTATGCAAGAGAAGGAAAACTTAAAATAAAACCCTGTATCCACATTACTTGCCAGCGTGGTCAATTTCCCTCCCATTATGGAGGAGGCTCAAGCCCAACAGTGGGACGTATATGCGTTGTGATGATGAAATTTGTGAAATTATCATCCGTAAACCTATTTTACAGACAACTATTTTATTTGAAAACTAACCTAAGCGAAATGGTTCTTAGCTACGATTTATGAATATTTGCTTGGGAATTTCAAGTTAATCAGTTTTTTGTTATCTAAAATAAATATCCATTAAGCGTCTAGGGATATCAGACGCTTAATGGATATTTATTTTACTTTCAAACAATTATGACCTACAATTTGAAACACATGTTGGTTACAAAGAGTTACTCTGATGGAGCTGGCGATGAAATCAATAGATAATCTATCGATTACTAATAAGTTTTTAATTTACTAATAAGTAAACCATCAAGTTTGGCCTCATTGAATTCGCCTTAACTAGTTCAATTCATTTCGCCTGTTTATAACTATTTAAAACACAGGTCTACGACCAGTGTGTGTTACCAGTGATGACTTACGGCACATAAACGTGATCCCTAAATGTAGGCCTCATAACGAGGCTCAAAGTCGCTCAGCGTGCTATGGCACCCCCGAGCGAGATAGAATCCGAAATACAGAAATCCGCAGAGGAACGAGTGTAACCGACATAGCACGTAGAATTAGCACGCTAAAGTGGCAATGGGCAGGTCACATCGCTCGACAAACCGACAACCGCTGGGGAAGAAAGTTTGTCGAGTGGCGACCACGTATCGGATGGCGCAGTGTAGGACGCCTCCCTAGGTGGACCGACGACCTGGTGAAAGTTTCAGGCCATCGTTAGATGCAGGCGGCACAAGGCCGCACTCTGTGGCGTAACATGAGAGAGGCCTACGTCCAGCAGTGGACGGTGATAGGCTGAAATGATGATGATAAGAACGTGATGTTTAGTCCCGTGTGGTTACCGAGTAAGAATACAACTCACTACCCTGCCTTGCCTGTTAGTATCGTATAAGATATATAACATCCACGCAAGAGCAGGGAAACTCGAAATAAAACCCTATACCAACACGTCTGACTCGCTTGTATAGTAGGTCAAATCCCATAGTGTTAGGGCCCATCCCAATAATGAGACGTATATTAGCTGATGATGATGTTTACCTCATAGAGATTTTTTCTCTCTTTGCAATTTTATTTACTTACTAGCAACCCACCCTCGCTTCGCTTCGGTTTCTGTCGCCTTATCCCCGTAGTTCCCGTTCCCGTGGGTATACCGGGATAAAATATAGCCTAGTTAACTCCCTGATATTATAGCTTTCCATTAGTGAAAGAATATTTTAAATCGGTCCAGCCGTTTTGAAGATTACCCGGAACAGACAGACAAAAAAATATAAAGTGATTTTTAGGCATATGTATAGTGCAAATAATCGTGTGAGCATGAAAAAGGCCTATTATTTTGACATTACAAACAGACACTCCAATTTTATTTATTGGTATTGATAGTAATTTCAGCTGCGTAACTCAATCACATAATAATATTCTAGAATTAAGCATTGGTTCTTCATATTTACTGTGGTAGATTTTCTTGGCATCTAGTACCAACGGTGCGCTGTCCTGTGTTTCAACATCTATAATAATAACAAATCTGAGTCACGAATATCTCGTTTATGAGGGAAAACATCAATCTTACTTATAGAAGAACCGTTCCTATTCTCATATCAATCAAGCTTAGTCATGCTATCGTTGCCAATGAAAATGATCAGTGAAAAATATAAACTCATTTGCAAAAAAAACGGGCACCTAAGCAATGAACCATTTCAAATGTTAATATTTCTTTGTTTGATAATTATAGGTAGTTTTATCCACACAATTTGCTAAATTAATAAGAAAATAATCGTTTTCATCAGTATTTCATAAAATTTAGATACAATTTATGGGAAATAATGCTAAACCTCGCTAGTAGTGTATATTCGCTAGTAGTGCATATGCTCATGAAGTAAAAATAAAAAAGTTTTTTTGTTTGTTTTTCTTTAATAAAGTAAAAGCAGATAAATGTTTAGTATCGAGTGTGACCCCTTCTAGCTAAAATCACAGCTTGAATTCGTCTGGGCATGCTAGCGAGTATATCCCGGATACTTGCTTGCGGAATACGTTCCCACTCCGCAGTAATCACATTCTTCAGCTCTCTGATGGTCTGCGGAGCCGGGTGTACTGATCTCACACGCCGTTTCAGAACGTCCCAGACATGCTCTATGGGATTGAGGTCGGGACTTCGAGCTGGCCAATCCAAACGACGAATGCCGACCTCTTGCACATACGCATTAACATCGCGGGATCGGTGGGCGCGAGCATTGTCGTCCATAAAAATCGAGTCTTCACCTAGAGCGGCCAATGCGGGTTGTGCATGAGAAATTAGAACTTCCGTTATGTATCGATGCCCAGTCAGTGAGCCGTTTTCAATGAAGACTAACTCTGTACGATCCATTGAATTTATTCCTGCCCAAAACATAACAGAGCCCCCACCATAAGGTGTGATTTCTTCGAAACATGCCTCTGCAAAGCGTTCTCCTTGTCTTCTTAGCACTCGCCGACGTCGATCTTCACCGAACAGAGATATCCTGGCTTCATCAGAGAACAAAACCCTATTCCAATCGTCTTGAGTCCATGATTCACAATTTCTAGCGAACCTAAGCCTGTGAACTCTGTGCTCACGGAGTAATTTGGGGCCGCGGGCCGGGCGGTGACTGCGTATATTGGCAGCGAGAAGCCTCCTCCTGACCGTCCATAGACTAATATACACATTTCTTACTTCTTGGAGGTTGTTCTTAAGATCCACATACGAAGATTTGCGATTTCTCAATGCGCGACTCACAAGAAAACGATCATCCCGTGGTTGGGTACATGGTTTTCTTCCAGAACCAGGCCTTCTCTCGACGGAACCAGTCTCCTGATATCGCTGCCAGGTCCTTTGGACTGTCGAGCGACTAACATTTAGCCTCCTAGCCACGAAACATTGGCTGCAACCCTCTTCAAGCAGCGCGATAATTTTGGTAGCTTTTACCACTTTATCTACCATTTTTGATACAGCCAAACAGCATTAAATAAAGCTTTGACAGTCAAGGATATGAAATTAATCGATAAAAATTGAATAAAAGTTATGAAAGTTGATGTTAACTTCTGGAACTTCGCGCCAAAAATGTAGGATAAAAAGGGGTTTTCTGTAAAAATGAACATCAAATGAAAAATTGAATTTAGAACGTACTTTTTTAAATACCACAGCATTTTTAAAACCGGCCAGTAACGTGTACAAACGATTGAAACCTTTTTGGTATTGTATCTTTTTAAATATGAATGAAAATCAAAACCGCCCGTTTTTTTTGCAAATGAGTTTATATTGTATTTGTGTAGAATGTTTATCATATATTTGATAGTTTTTCTATTTTTATTATTTACAATTCAAATGCGTTGGGTGTTATGGGAACGTACATATGAACGCTGTTTTGATTATTTGAACAAAATATCGTTATAATGTCAAATTCAAATTATTTATTATGCAGAAAAACTGAAGGGACATATTGTCAATTTCAACACAATTCAATCAAAATAATGCAACAAACTACCACCGGTTCGGAACGCGACCGTTACTGAAAAGATTCGGCAAGAAACTCAGCGGGCTTGTCTTGTTATAATTTTAAATTTTTTTTTGCTACTAAATACCAAACTGTGTACAGCATGTCTTGTAAGTTTTAGCTCCAGCGGGACGCCCTTCGAACTACGAGATACGTTATATAATACAAACGCTTATGGCTAAACCAGATTCCATAAGCGACATCTAATCTGATGAGTAGCAGTTAACTACTACAGATGAGTTAACTACTATAGCATACTAACCTAACCTAACCTAACTGTACAACAACTATTGGGCTAAGCTGATGAGCTGATGATCATCATCATCATCTCAGCTCACATACGTCCCACTGTTGAGTTCGGGCGTCCTCCATAATTGAAGGGAATTTGACCTACTTATACCATGCTGGTCAGATATGTTGGTATAGGGTTTCATTTCAAGTTTTCCTTCTCTAGCACAGATCTTATGTGCATATTATATCCCTTAGTCGTCTTTTACGACACCCACAGGCAAGATAGGGAGTGGTGAATTGTAATCTTACTCCGTATCCACACGGGTAAGAACTGATCATAATAGTAACGTATTGTTCTTAAATCGTTATACCTAAAACTAGTAACGTTTAATTTCAAAATCAATTAGTATGTTTATCCACACGCAATCTTAACGGTAAACTGATTTGTCAAACGCCAAGTTTCTGGTACAAGTTAGCTCATGAATATGCAGGGATGGCCAGACGAGCGCGTCAAACTTATATTAAACGCATCGACAGGACAATCAACGTGCTTAAATGATTTACTTAACTTCGTCTTCGTCACGTGTTAAGAAGTTCGGATTGCGGAATTGAACTTATTCAGTAATATCTAATGAAAGGCACGACTTTTTTTTTACTCAGCTTATTTATTAGTTTTGGAGTAAGTATCCTTTATTATTGAAGGGAAATTGATCTGTTATACTACGCTAGTCCTCTATAGACAGAGCGAGGACAGTTAAGGATGCAAGACGTATTAAAATGGTGACGGAATTAAGAATAGAATGAGTTAGCAGCCCTTACTTTTACGTCACCATCATCATCGTCTCAGCTCATATATGACTCACTGCTGGACTCGAGCCTACTCCACTATGGCAGAAATATTGACCTACTATACCATGCTGAAAGAGAAGGAAAACTCGAAATAAACCAATCTCTGCATGGTCCATAGTAGGTTAATTTCCCTCCCAATATGGAGGAACCCTGCAGTGGGACGTATGTGAGCTGTGATGATGATGATGGATACCACGCTGGTCAGACGGATGTGAACAAGGTTTTATTTCGAGTTTTCCTTCTCTTGCATGGCTGTTATATACATATTATAATCCCTAAGTCGTCTTATACGACTTCCACGGGCATGAAAGGGGTGGTGAATTGTATTCTTACTCCGTCACCACACGGAAAGCCACGTGAAAGTGGCAATCGCTAAAATTGGCTGAGAAATAGAAAAAGCAGCACACTCCTGGCAACTGTCTATAATCAATAACTCGCCTGCCAAGCGTGGCGATTATGACATTATTCTTCTTACGTAAGTAGGCCTATGTCCGATGATAGATATCGACAGGTTGATACGTAGATGAACGACGCTATATCGTCATATTTTCGTACTGTTTTATTTCCAGTTTCCTATCTCTTGAAGATATTTATTTACAGCAATAATTCCCTGAAACGGAAGCAGTGATAAATTCTAGTAATGAATATCACCACGAAAATATAGGCATGCCTACATAATAAGTTTGAAACATTATTAACAACGTCTGCGTAGTTAATTTAATAAATATTCTACTACTGGCTCCAATCTGAAATCATACAAGGATAAAGGCGATAATCTGGTTCTTTATTAGGTGGAAAATTATCTGTTGAAATGTGAATGTGTTACATCTCTGATTATATTTTGAGTGATAAAGGTATTGAGACTATAAAAATGATGTGACGGCTTTAATTTCGGTATTTATACCTACATAATTTTATTTAAAGTACATATAAGCAATAAGATAAGAAGATTAAGCTGCAGATAGATATAGTTATTCGCTTGATCACGAATTAAGAATATTTTATTACCCGATGCCTATCCATGAATAAACTAACTACTAAGAGACGACGTTGTTGCAAGAGGAGGAAAACTCAACACAAAAACCTATTTGGATTAAAAAACTACACTCTAATTTTCATTTTAGAAATCTAAATTTCATTTTAGGTCTTGAATTTCATTAGTTCTAACTCTAAGCTTTAAAATGAATACCGATCCTTTAAGCTTTAAGCTCGTTTCCATAAAAAAACTGGCTAACAAACTTTTAGCATGATAAAAGTTTGAAATTATGCAGGGAAAATCGAAAAGAAAAAAAACATACTTTTAATTTGTTTTAATTTATTAGTGACATACTCTTTTCAATATTTAATATAATCCCTCTTAGCTCTGATAACGGCCTCTAGCCTGTTCTCTATTGACTCAATGAGGTTTTTGATGCGGTCTTGTGAGGAGCGTGTCGTCGGCGTAACAAATCACGCCCAGCCCGGGCGGGAGGCTCCCGCTCAACGCCCAGTCGTAGCCGATGTTCCACAAGGTGGGTCCGAGGACCGACCCCTGCGGGACACCGCACGTCATGGGCGTTCGCACAACGTCCCCTACTCGGTCGGCGTAGAGGACGCTGCGCCCCTCCAAATAGTCTGCCACTAGCCGCCTGAGGTAAACTGGCACTCCGTGGTATCGGAGCGCCTCCCTGATGCAGCTAAATGGTAGATTATTGAATGCGTTGGCTATGTTTCTTGAAAATTTCTGCCTGTATAAATACATACAACGGTACATAAGTAAACTATTTGTAAATATTTTCTTTTATCATTTTCTTTTATCATAAGTGTTCCAGTATTACTTATACAAGAAAGAAATATCCTATATTATTCGACTACTTTTTAAAAAATCAAATTTTGCTCAAAGTTGATGAAGTTAGAGATTTGGGCGTTTTGCACGATTCAAAGCTAATTTTCGATAAGCATATTGCATTTATAGTCAAAAAGGCTTCCAAAAGTCTTGGTTTTATTATGAGGATGTCTAAAGATTTTAAGCATGCTAAAACAATAAAAATTCTCTTTTCTTCTTACGTAAGACCTCATTTGGAATATGCTTCGCAAATATGGAATCCAAGATATGACATTTACATCAAAAGAATTGAAAGTGTGCAAAAAAAATTTATCAGATACCTTAACTACTGCACGAACTCAAATTTTTGTGATTATAATATGTCCTGTCAAAAACATCACTTCTTAAAATTAGAAAAACGTCGTCAAATTGCTGATATATTGTTTCTAACACGAATTGTAACATCCACGTCTCTTGACTGTCCAGAGCTTCTACATAAATTAAATATATATTGCCCTAGTCATTCGTTGCGTTCGGCTCCCTTCTTCTCAACTAACCCAGCTGCCACGAATTATCGCCAAAATAGCTTTCTGTATCGTTCTTGTCAAAGTTTTAACCAAATAATGCGTAGTAACGACATAGATATCTTTAACACAAGCATACCTTCACTGAGGAATAGACTTATTTCAATAAATCTCTGATTTTATTTTTTTTTTTACATCAATTTAGTACATCATTATTACACTTTTTTTTTTTTCTCATTATTTTGTTTTTTAGAATTACTATTTTGCAGTTCAATAAACAGTTTTTGTATCGTAGTGTGTTAACATGACAAGGAATTATTTTGTTAAATGGAGTTAGCTTTAAGTACTTGTTATTTTGTTACTCAAATATTTTTATTTTTAAGTATTGAAAGACTTATGTGTTTTAAAAAGAAAAAATATTGAAACTGTTATATGTGGAAACTCATAAATGGCTTTATGTTGCTAATTAAGTCATTAATGTAATTCTTTTAGCTGTCAGTTTCCTTTAAAATAAAAAAATAAAATAAAAATAAAATAAAATAAAGTGATCGCGTTGGGTTAGTTAAACTGTAATAATTACAATAACATGTTCATTAAAAAGATATCAAAACCTCAGCTCATCGTATATATCTCACCGCTAGGCTGAGCCCAAAGAAAGAAAATTGCACTACTATATGACTAGAGATTGCCATCCGGATAAAAGAAACCGGTAAACCGGCGAATCCGGCATCATTAAACAATCACCGGATCCGACATCAATATACCGCATCCGGCGAAAGGATCCGGTGTTAGCAATTCAAAATAATAGAGCTGTTGCATGAGTAGCTGCCTATTATAAATATAAGATTTGTTTGATAGCAATAGTTAGCATTGTCAAATACTTTAACAATTATTGTGATCTCATCTCAGTCAATTACGTAAGGTTAATTATAAAAATATGTATGGTGACGAAGTAAGAATACAAGTCACCACTCTCTATTTTGCCCATGGATGCCGTACAAGGTGACTAAGGGATATAATATGCATATAACATCAATGCAAGGGAAGGAAAACTCTAAATAAAACCCTATACTAACTCGTCTAACCAGCGTATAGTAAGATCAGTTTCCCTCCCATTGTGCCCAGCAGTAGGACTTATATGAGCTGTGATAATGATGATGAATTATCTGAGATTTTATAAAAGTTACTAAAATAATTTATGTATTTGTGAAAGTGTAACTAGGAAAAGTGGAGCTACTGGTTACATCAATAAATTTTACAAGGTACCTACACTATTAGATTTTATTTGTTTGCTCATTAATCTTAATCTTACATGGGCTTCAAAATAAAGTTGATTTTGTATATGTTTTACTCC
Source organism: Lymantria dispar (assembly GCA_032191425.1). Taxonomy (NCBI): domain Eukaryota; kingdom Metazoa; phylum Arthropoda; class Insecta; order Lepidoptera; family Erebidae; genus Lymantria; species Lymantria dispar. The sequence goes on along the minus strand of CM063454.1, from coordinate 21,632,300 downwards.
TACTTATGTTACTTATGTTTTATTTTATAAACCTACATTAAGTACAAAGACGCTTGATAAACTTAACAACAGTTCATTTTGAACTGAAAAGCAAAAATCATACTGATATGATGAATTAGGCCGGATCCGTTCTCATTCGGCAGGATCGATGAAAATCCGATCGGATCTAACCGGGCTGAAAATGACGGCAGATACATACGTATACCAGACTTCTAAGCTCTCATCTCACGGCCGAAAAAACTTTTACTTCATCATTCAATATTAATACATTTCAATAAAAAGGAATTAGATTGCCATTATATTTAAAAGCACTATAAAATATTCAAAGTATAATAATAATCAAATTGAAACTATAATTGACAGATTTAATTCTATTAGTCGATTCGCAGTAGTTGGAACTAAAGCCAATCTAACTTAGAGTTGACACGGATTTAACGATATCCGTATATTTCATGGTAGACTAGTTTAATTCTATTTTTTACGTCATTGCGTACATCATACACGCCCTATATGAATCGAACGATTGGGGTTACCAAGCAATTGGATTTTGGATTTTATTTTAATTTTCACCGAAAATTTTCAGTACTTATGGCTTTTTCATAACCATGAAATCCCATCTATCTATTTCGAAAAACTCCAAATAAAACTCTATAGCAACCCATCTTACTCCTTCTCTTGCCCGTAGGGGTCATAAAACACGACTAAGGGATTAAATATACATATAACATCTATGCAAGAGAAGGCAAACTAAGGTTAATTTTGTTCCTATTGTGAAGGAAGTTCGAGCTCAGCAGCGGGACATATCAGGTGTAATGATGACGTTGAAACTGCCATGGTCTTGTATGGTAACGGTTTCCACGTACTCTATATGAGTTAAGACTACAGTGTCCCTTTCCTCACTTTCGCGTGAAAGTGGGAGGACCGGCACCAAAAGAATGGACAACAACGTTCAACTTCAATATCCTCATTATGTAGCACCCATTACGAAACAACAACGAACCTACCAAGCATGGCAATAAGGTCAATATTTCCCATTAAGAAAGCTATTATCCAGTAGTGCCACCTTTATATGTTGATGGATGGATGGTAGTAAAGTTTGCAAAAAATAACGATAATATAACTTTGCGAAAGAAATGAGAAGATCTTTTTTACATGGAATCAGTAGTTGCAGATATTATTCTTACATCCTAATTACGTCCGTCGTGATAATCTAGATTTGAGAAATTTGTGTGAGAGAATGTTGCTGAGAACTTATTGTAAAAAGCCTAAAATAATAGAAGATAACTTATTTTAAGAACAATATCTAAGTAGCTCTTTGAAGGCTATCATCATCATCTCGGCTCATATACGTCCCACTACAGGGCTCGAGCCTCCTCCACTATGGAGGAGGGAAATTGACCTCACTATGCTGGTGAAACAAGTTGGTATAAAGTTTTATTTCTAATTTTCCTTCTCTTAAATAGATGTAATATGCGTAATATATAAAATTATATATAAAATTATCTCGACGAAGCAATGACAAAAAATGTGTTCCAGTAAAAATAAAAATAATTTAACTTAAAAGAATAAGAACTATTATTTTATTTTCATTGAATTTCGTGATAGATTTAGTTTAAAATGAAAAGACAACCACAACTTTAACTGTCTTATAACTTTCGTTACAATAAATCTAACTTTTCTAAATGGAAAGAAAATAACTAATTCCCATCGTCCCTCTTAAATTTTTGGTGACCCTAAAAATGATATGATACAGGGTGTGCACATTCGTCATGCTATCCACAATCGTCATAGATTACTGCCCCCCTATTGTGATTTTATTTCAAATATTACTTGTCTAGTTTATATGTTAAAAGGGATGCAATATTTGACACGTGTTTAGTGTACGATTTAAACGGCTGGCATTGTTGTAAATTAAGGGGAGTCAATTCGTATAATACGTTAGTAACTTAAGTGTGTCTAAGTAATTAATTTATTAGTCAAAATATTTTAATAAAGTTAATTTTAAATACATTTTACGCTTTGGCGGGACAGTGAAAATATAAGATAAAATATTGTGTGGTAAAATATATTTTATTGTTATAAATTATTTATTACAATGAATGTTTTCATGTTTGTAAATCTCTGTTGTTATTGTCTATATTATTCTTATAGTTTGCTTATTTTTGTCTCTTTGTTTAACCGCTATTTTCTAAAGAAATATTAAATGATAGATAAAGTGCTTGAAGTAACACTAATTTATGTCCTATTTGTCAAAATTTTCAACGATTCATTCACCATCGCTCTATTATAGGCAATAGCTTGAACTTATAACAAGCAAGAGTAATATGAGACACAAAGTTGCTCGATTCATTATCATTCTCAACAATTATTAGTATTAATAACTGATTTATTGTAAAAAAAAAAGAAAATCTTGGGGTTTATAAGTATTTGAAAAATGAAATTAAATATTTACTGTTTTATTTCCTCACTATACTAAAATTACATGTAAAGCGATAGAACATATAAAAGCGATAGAACATAATACATTCAGCTCATGTACGTCCCTCTGCTGGGTTTGAACCTCCTCCAAGACAGAATTGAAATTGACCTAATATACCACGCTGGTCAGACGGGTTAGTATAGGGTTTTATTTCGAGTCTTTCTTCTCTTACATCGATATTATATGCGTATTATATCCCTTAGTGGTCTTTTAAGACACCCATGGGCAAGAGAGGGGGTGGTGAATATGAAATTCGTATTCATTTATGTGGGTAATGCTGTGAACAAAAGTTAGTTAACACATAAATATATTATTAGGTACGAAAAGCTGTATGCCTGATTGAAATTACAACACGCTTACATAATTAACATTCACATAGTTAATGTTATCAGTATTCTAAATACAAGCGATACATTATAATAGTTTCAACACTATACAATATTAATCTAATTCATTATTAAATACATATAGTTTGATTTATGCAATAATAATTAATAGGCATTTGGTCAACAGTCTAATTAACAATTACACACACAATCACAGTTCAATTACTTAATGGTTCAACCACAAATAAAGCCTTTTACCATTAGGTAAAGACCTTTGTTTCAAGTTTTCCTTTTCATGTATAGATTTTATATGCGTATTTTACATATTAGTCGTCTTTTACAACACCCACGGGCAAGATAGGGAGTAGTGAATGGTATTTTACATGGGTAGTTAAGCTTTCTATATAAATTTTCTTATACTGTGGTGACAGAGTAAGAACACAACTAACCTATTTTACCCGTGGGCGTGGTAAAAGACTAAGGGATTTAACATGCATATTATATTTATGCAAGAGAAGGCAATCCGAAATAGAAAAGTTCATATTTGTAATACGTTTCTTATTTTTGATAATCTTTTAAATTCTGTGTCTCTTGTATATCAGATAATTAGTGAAGTGCCCTAACTGACTATCCATGGCAACCTTAGTTAAATACTAATTCAATCAAAGTACCAAATAACTACTACAATCTAACTAAACAATACGAACTTCTGTCTAAGGCACCGGCTTCAAAGGTTTATTAAGAAATAAGAAAGGAATTGCAAAAATAAATTTCATTTATTTAAGTAGGAAATCATCTTTACTTTGCTTTTCAGTCAGTATCTTGGTATTTTCGTTGACGGTTTTAATTTATATTTAAGAATATTTTTTATATTTTATATATTTTTATTTAAATATATTGTGTCGAAAGGATATGAAAATATTTATATTTCATCACCTTAAAATTTGAATCAAATTAATAACGAAATATCTTTATCAAAAAAATGCAGCTTTCAAAAAAAATACTTAGCTCGCTCATCCAGATATTGAAGATTAAGCATAACTTTGTTTATACTTTTTAATAAAAATTAAGCTGATATGACAACAGCACGTGCCGTCCGTCGGCGGTTGTCAACGAATGACATGTGAATGACAGCAGGGAGTCAGGGGATAAAATGACATTCCATTGTCCAGATTTGTATGCATGAGAAACAACAGCAGTATAGCGACTATCCGCTTGAATAGCGACATAATGTGTAATGCCTAGCGCGAATTTATTGCTTTGTTCGCGTTTAAAAAAACATTTAAGAATTCGTGTCTTTATTATATATTGTCATCAAATAAAAATAAGATTCCTTCACCATCATCATTTCAACTCGTCCCACTGTCGGGCTTGAGCCTCCATAATAGGAGCGAAATTGACCTAGTATATGTCGGCGTTGCGCCAGGAATTTGGACGATAATAGTAAAATACTGAGTATGTAATCACTGTATTTATTAGGAGTTCTTGCCGGAGAAGTGAGTGAAGTAAAACTGTCCTCTATTCTAATCTTACAATGTTTTTATAACCTCCGCTTTACAATGAAACTGTCTAGTCTTAGCAACTACAATTACTTTTTATAACAAACAAATAAAACAACTATTAAATAACTATCGGCATATAGCTAAATAATAATGATAAATATTCTAATGCATTTAACATAATTCCAAATAGTCAATTTTACACAATTTACATTAATGTAATTAAAGGAAATATTGTTCTCATATATTGTTCAACAGACGGCGCTGTAACTAGAAATAAATTGCAATATTTATTGTGTAAAAACAACTAAATATGGTTACAAATAATTACATTAATTCTAATCGATTTTAATTTAATCAACTATATAAATATTTAAACAACTAAATCAAATATATCTAGAAATACATTCAAAAAGTGTCTTTTAAATATCATAGCATGATAAATAGCAGTGTTGTTACTACAAATAATTATTTAAATATTAGTTGCAAATATTTCAAACACGTTTATAACTATAATTGATAACACATACATCAACAATTTACAAATATTGCCGATAGAGGGCGATATGCGCCCATACGGCCATACTGACTCCAGCGCGTCCCTTGCGCTGTTAAGGCGTCACCCACCAAGGGATCTAGCCAACCACAAGGCATCACCACCACGGGACCTAGCCAACCATAAGGCATCACCACCACGGGATCTAGCCAACCATAAGGCATCACCCATCCTGGGATCTAGCCAACCATAAGGCATCACCACCACGGGATCTAGCCAACCATAAGGCATCACCCATACGGGATCTAGCCAACCATAAGGCATCACCACCACGGGATCTAGCCAACCATAAGGCATCACCACCACGGGATCTAGCCAACCATAAGGCATCACCACCACGGGATCTAGCCAACCATAAGGCATCACCACCACGGGATCTAGCCAACCATAAGGCATCACCCATACGGGATCTAGCCAACCATAAGGCATCACCCATCCTGGGATCTAGCCAACAAGACCAGGTTTAAGGATACGCATGGTGGCCAGCCAGCGCTTTAGGAAGGATGGTTTGGATAGGAAAAATAAAAAGCATTTGTTTCAAAATTAATATTCACCCGCCCATACGGCATTGCTGTGATCAAAAAAAAAATCAGTTTTTGCAACAGGCGCTGGTCATAAAAGTCATGGCTAGCGATACTTACATCACATCCGCGGAGATAATTATGCTTCAACATGTATCGGTCATTAGGCAATACCTCCTAAAGTGCCATGAGACCCTCGAAGAGAGTGCGTCGATCGTGACGATGAACGAGAACAAAATCGCCAAAAATACATTTATTTTGGCTCTATCTTTGTCAAATCAATTAACTCGGAAAAGACCGCTCTTCCATCCTCATCGTACAGACGTTAAATCTTTTGTTCGTTCGTCGTAATTTACCTGCAAAATCTTAATAAGCGGCGGTTAATATTTTGCCAAACAATACTCCCAGTAATATTGCAGTTTATAGCCAACTGGAAATCGCAAATAGCACTGTGGCATGATTTATCAAGCTCAAGTACAGACATTAATATCTTTGATAATTTTCACAACTAGTCCCACTTAACCATTTGCTCTACTAGTTCCCTTAGCCACAAGGTATATTCCATACCGTCTTTATTCATTATTATAAGAAGAGACGAGTTCCAAATACAGTTACAACTTCACAAAAGACCTCATAGCCGATTGTGACGTCTTTAGTGTAAACTACTATAAAGACAAATGCGTATTCTGGCTGATGACGTCCGACATGAATGTAGCCTATAATGTCAGCGAACACAGTATGAAAATTATATTGCAATTTTATAGATTGAAAGTAGATTGTTTTACGCCCGATTTCGGCTTTACGAATGTTAGCTAACACAATTCTTTACAAATTTTCGAACATATTCGGGTACCAATATTGTTCGCCGATTTTAGCCAGTACCTTTTCGCAACAAAAGTTGTGGTAGTCTCGCAATAGTCCTTATATAGCGGTGGAGGTAATAAACACATTAATGGAAACAAATTAGATTCAAATTCAGAACAAAAATTTATGGATCGCACAGAGTTGTCCTGCGCGGGATTCGAATCCGTGACACTAGCACGATATCTTAACCACTACGTCATCTGTGCAGTGCAGTGTGATCGTAACACGAGTTTCTAACGGTAATTACGTGAAACGATACTATTTGAACATTATGGCTCAGCAGCAATATCTTGTTAAATGACATAAAGTATAGACTACTGTCAGAGTCAATCTCCTTTATTGAAGGATCACTCTTCTGCCCTACATGAAGCCAAGTATGGTCAAGAGTGGATGAATTTACGACGAGATAAACAATTACTTCGTTTTAGAGCATATGGTTTACTTAACACAGATTAGACTATAATCTGTATTAACCAAGCAGTCGCCCTTTCGATATTCTACTTTAAACTAAAATTTTAAAGAAATGCTACCAGTTATGCACTCCTGGAGTATGCTCTTTCCGACTTGCCTTGAAACCTTAAGTGAATTTCAGTTACAACATAATCAGTTACCACTTTAAATAATTGACCACCTAAGTGACGAAAATGCTTAATAGCTTCAAACGAAGTCTAGCGTCTTCAGCTCACGAGCGGTATTTATTTCAACGCACACGGTTCGCATACTGAACTACACGGGGACTTTTGAACATTTAGTGATATTTAAAGTGAAGGCAGCTTATCTCATTTTCATAGCGTTATAGAGGTGATAATCTATAGGATCTGCGTTGAACTATTTAATCAGCCTTTTAGTTTTATTGTTAACGCACTGGTCTTTATTTGCGATACACAGTTGCAGAGTAGGAAACTAGATTTAAAGCTTGAGAACATCATGTAACTTAAAACAATATTGAGTCGTTTAGATTGAAGTTAAAATCAAAGTTATAGATAGCATGGAGGGTTCATTTATCAGCAGTTACAGTTTTCTATATTATACCCTCTTTAAGACTTACGGTAATACCAAACAGCACTAATAATGTCATAACCAATTCTACCTCGACACGTCATGGAAACTAACTTTGGTTGTAATACAAGTAACATCAACGATCTGGTGTTTGGCCGGAATCGAACCAGTAAACTTATTTCGGATCAGAGAACAATCAACACCAGTATGGAATAAGCTATTCAAAACTTTACCTTGTGATAATGCGATCTCTAGAAGTAAAAATAGTCCGATTGTTAGTTAACCATAAATTTTATCGATTTGCTTACGGAAATAATTATTTTCACTATGGTATTTTCTATAACAAAAACGGTATTATAAACTTCGTCATATTAAAGGGGGTTATGAAAGTTATAAATCGATAACTCTGCAAGCGTGATAAGTAGACGCTTCTATTTGTATCACAAAAAGGTCCTAGGTTATTACAGTTAACACAATTACTAGACAGTGTAAGCGACGCGAATTATTCAAAATAATAACTATTTAATAATTGTAAATATGTAGTAGGCATTCTATTGTTGCTATGCAAGTGCGCGCGGGGTAACTGGCGCGCGGGGCTATTGGTCGCGCAGGGAGAGGTTCTCGCGCGCTGCCGCGCTCACGTCACCTGGACTTGAGCGCCTTTTACGTCACGAAAGGTGCCAAATACGGGCCTTATCATTTTTAAATGTCCCGTGCTGTTTACTATTATTATTAGTCAATATCTATACCAATAAATAAAAATGGAGTGTCTGTAATGTCAAAATGGCTTTTTTCACGCTCACGCGGTCACCTGTACGACACCTATGCCCAAAATACAGATTAAAAAAATTTTGTCGGTCTGTTTGTTCCGGGTAATCTTCAAAACGGCTGGACCGATTTCAAAAATTCTTTCACCAATGGAAAGCTATAATATCAGGGCGTAAACTAGGCTATATTTTATTCCGGTATTCCCACGAGAACGGGAACTACGCGAGTAAAACTACTAAAACAGAGGCGAAGCTAGGGTGGGTTGCTAGTTATTCAACACATCAGTACTTTTTGGCGTCAATAGTCATTACATAACTTCACCGCCTGCACACCGGTGAAACCCCCGGCGTCGTCTCCAGACAGTTACAATTACTGTTAGACGATAGTTTTCGCTAACGAAAAGTTAACAAAACAAACACGAGCCTAGACAAAATCTAGGCGTGTTTCGCAATAGCTCAGATCTTATTAATTCAAGATAAATACCTGTTATTACGGCGTCGATCACCTCGGAGTCCGTAGCCTTACGTCTCAAACGTTTGAGCAGAGCCCGGCCCGTTGTAGCGTAGTCTGCGTAACTGTCAGCTTGTTCAGAGGTGCAGCTGCGCCACCACTGGACGTAGCCAGCATACCGGAACTCCTTGCCGAAGGTTGTAACGATGTCATCTTCCACTTGTTGCCATGTAATTGATTGAAGCACCCATGTGTCTGCCATACCGTTGAGTTCAAGAATAGCTTCCATTCTTGCTTCTTGCGGCTTATATGTTGAAAGCCATGATCGTCTCGTTAACATTTGCCCACCAGTCCGCGATGTCCATGATTATCGATGCGATCTCTCGTCGGGGTTGAACGGCGGTAGATAAAAATTTTGGTGCCGCCGTTACATTGTAGCCTCCGTAGAAAATGCGGCTCTCGCAGCTGTTGTTGCAGCAGTATTTTGTAATGGAGGTCAGGAGATCCATCATTTGCTCCATTGTGAAGGTCATCCGTAGATCTTGAAGAGTTTTGGGGCTGTGATCCCACCGTTGCTGTCGGCGTTGCGCCAGGAATTTGGACGATAATAGTAAAATACTGAGTATGTAATCACTGTATTTATTAGGAGTTCTTGCCGGAGAAGTGAGTGAAGTAAAACTGTCCTCTATTCTAATCTTACAATGTTTTTATAACCTCCGCTTTACAATGAAACTGTCTAGTCTTAGCAACTACAATTACTTTTTATAACAAACAAATAAAACAACTATTAAATAACTATCGGCATATAGCTAAATAATAATGATAAATATTCTAATGCATTTAACATAATTCCAAATAGTCAATTTTACACAATTTACATTAATGTAATTAAAGGAAATATTGTTCTCATATATTGTTCAACAGACGGCGCTGTAACTAGAAATAAATTGCAATATTTATTGTGTAAAAACAACTAAATATGGTTACAAATAATTACATTAATTCTAATCGATTTTAATTTAATCAACTATATAAATATTTAAACAACTAAATCAAATATATCTAGAAATACATTCAAAAAATGTCTTTTAAATATCATAGCATGATAAATAGCAGTGTTGTTACTACAAATAATTATTTAAATATTAGTTGCAAATATTTCAAACACGTTTATAACTATAATTGATAACACATACATCAACAATTTACAAATATTGCCGATAGAGGGCGATATGCGCCCATATATACTATGCTGGTCGGACGTGTTGATATAAGGTTTTATTTCAAGTTTTACTTGTCTTGCATAGACATTAAATGCGTATTTTATCACTTAGTCGTCTTTTACGACATCCAGGGAAAAATAGAGAGTGGTGAATTGTATTCTTAATCCGTCACCACATGGTCTCATATAATTCAGTAGGTATTTATAATATTCTCAAACTACCACAAACTATTATACTGGATATCATCATCATAGCTCAGCCCATATTTATCCCAGTGCTGGGTACAAACTTCCTCCAAAATAGGATGTAAATTGATCTAATACTATACTACTACTACTATACTGCTACTATATATACCTGGTATGGTATTATTTTCCGTGTGGACCACACGGAAAAATAAGATTGAAGTCCCGAATTTGCATCTTTGTTAAGTATTGTCTTGTACGCTTTGGGAAGAAGTGTACACGTAATTTATTCACGTAAATTAAATTATTCAAATAAATACAAATTTAGTGGTTTCAATAACTAGACATTATTTTTTCCACTTCATCATCATCTTGCTTTTATATACATGTATATATCTCTTCTACCATCATATATATTAAAAAAGTTTAATGTGTCTTTCTTATTCCCATGTTTAAAGACTTTTGGTCGATGAGGTCTATTTACAAATATCCAAGCACCGGTAATATTTTTAAACAAAAAAATCTTAAGTGCAAATAGGTAGTTTCAAATAGTTTCAAATACCGAATAGTAAGACCACCCATAGAATCACTGCAACATGAACTTCGCAAAATATAAAACCAAAAAATGATTTCGGACACACATATTGAAATTCTTTACATATTTTTCAATCTCGGTGAAGACTAAGACCGCAATATTCTCACAAAGAAGCCTCTAACCTCGGTATTCATGCGGCTTACTCAGCTAGAATCTATAAGCATTGTCCATGAAATGAAAGCGGGTCAGGTCAGAATATTAAAGATGCACTACATAAGGTACACAACGTAATATGCTCCATGAAGGTGAATGATAATAGTTTTGAAAAGCAAACAATTTACGTTTATTTATTTAAACTTATTGAGACACAGCTCAGTTAGGTTAAGGTAACACATTATTGAATGGTATGAGAAATTAGCAAATTAGATATCAAAGACTTTCATTATTCTTGCAAATTGTGTGTGTGTGTGTGTGTGTGTGTGTGTGTGCGTGTGCGTGTGCGTGTGCGTGTGCGTGTGCGTGTGCGAGTGCGTGTGCGTGTGCGTGTGCGTGTGCGTGTGCGTGTGCGTGTGCGTGTGCGTGTGCGTGTGCGTGTGCGTGTGCGTGTGCGTGTGCGTGTGCGTGGGCGTGCGCGTGCGCGTGCGCGTGCGCGTGCGCGTGTGCGTGCGCGTGCGCGTGCGCGTGTGCGTGTGCGTGTGCGTGTGCGTGTGCGTGTGTGTGTGTGTGTGTGTGTGTGTATGTTTGTAATGAATAAACTCAAAAACTACTGTGCCCATTTCAACAATTCTTTCACCACTGGAAAGCTACATTCACCCTGAGTAATAGAGGCTGTATTTTATCCCATTATTCCCACGGAAACGGGAACTAAGCGGGTAAGGCGACAGAAACCGAAGCGAAGCGAGGGTGTGTTGCTAATCAGAAATAAAGACCTTAACTGGCATTTATTGCCATCTCTGTTTCTATCAAATGAATTAACTACGACTCAAAGATAATATCAAGCGTTTCCAAAAAGTGAAACGTAGAAATTACAAAGTACTTATTAAATGTATTGTTTGTTTTTTTTTTATCCAAGTATCATGATAGACACAGACGTATCACACTTTCCGAAAACAACGCCACGAGTAATGCAGAGAATGCTTTTTCTTTAAATAAAGCAGTTTTGGTGCGCAAGAATGCCGCTACCCCGTAGATATGTATGTATGTAGTTAGTTCATTTACATCAAACATGAGAATATCTAATACAGGCGTAGATAAAATGGCGTTTGATTCGATTTGCGTTATAACGTAGATAGTTCATCACAGAAATGGATTAAAGCGAATAAAAAATAAATAGTGCAGACCTTTTAGGATGGAATGCCAAACATATTAATAGAAATAATTCGCTTTAAATTTTGTATGTTATTTGCTATATTTACCCTCGACGTCAAGCAGACGGTCGAAAGAACCATTGCTAATAAGTTTTGCAATATATAGATACTATGAAACAGGAGTACATATGGAATCGGTCCAAGTAATTAGGACAAGAGCAAGATGATGATAATTTCTTATACTTCATTTCATTCATCTCAGCTCCTATGCATCCCATTGCTAGGTTCGAGCCTTCTCCACAAAGGCAGGGAATTTGAGCTACACCGCGCTAATCAGACGTGTTATTGTGGGTTTTATTTTCATTTTTTTTTGTTCTCTTGCATAGATGTTATGTGTATATTGTATCCCTTAGTCATCTTTTACGACATGACTGAGTGAATTGTATTCTTACTCCGTTACCTCACGGATTTATTGTACTTATACCTATCCCAATAATACTGGTTTAACTGTTGTGCTGCAATTTCTCATATCCAAAGGAGACTTTTGTACAGCAGTGGGATGTACGCTGACTGAGCAGAAGAGATAATAAATATCAATGAAAATATTGTGAATATATAGTCAAATACAAAATATAAAGTTTCAAAAAAGAAATCTGTATAAGCGAACATTCCTTTGGTTATCACAAAGTTATCGAGAACCTTTCAAGTACTCATTTTCCCAAAAAGCACATTATATTACACATTTTCGTATCTGTTCATGCGAATGTAATCAACGACTTAATCAGATGTGGGTCTCAAGCGTAGCGGTATGAGATCGCTGTGTTGGTTTATTCAGAATGTTTGCAGACATGAGCGGCGAGGGGCAGCCTATTTAATTACAAAGCTAGACGCAGCCAGTGATGCGTTCATGTGTAACGGTATCGAACTAACTCAGTCCATTTCTCTCAATGCAACACGATCAATACAATTTATGATGAGTTGTAAATTGTGTTGGTTGATTTATTGAAATGATTAATGTTTAATTGAAGATAAAGTTATTTCATTTATACCTTTGTAGTGATGTTAGATGCGTCTTTTAACCACCTGCAGGCTAGGAAGGGATGTGATAATGTATTCATAGTTCATTATAATTCTATGTAATTATACTAAAAAAAAATTGTGTAAGTCCTGACATGACTAAAAAAAAGCTGTAAAAAGCAAACATCACGTCCTTGTCCTTAGGAGAAATGAACTGAAATAGAAGAGAATCAGTTAAGAAGAATTTAATAAGGCCAAGTCGGATGAATTTATTAATAAACAATCCCAGATTTTATATTCTACCTCCAAGCTACTACCATCAGATTAGGTGCCATCACGTACCACTGAGCTACATATTATGCACTTCGTTCTGTAAGCGAGAGAACCGAAACAACTTCTGAGGATATTTGCGTGTGCTGAGTTTTGGTGTTGCCTTTAATATCACTGAACCTTATTGCATGTATTCACACTTCCTTCACTGTCTTCACGGTAGACAGTGTCCTAGCCTAGTCTATGAGCGGCAGTGTCACAATCAGGCTCGTTGGCCACCCACAGCAATAAAAAAGTTTATGCGTCTAAAATTCCTACAGCAGCTAATAAAAAAAGCTGGTAACGTTGAAACGCCAGAACAGATATTAATAAATTTTAGCAAAGAACTATGTTGATCACCTCTCGAATTTGACACATTAAACTAAATTTCTCATACGGTTGACGCTCTGGTCCAAAATTATCCAACTAGTATTAAAAATCTTGAAATGAATTAAATACTATCTTATTTGAAAAAATAAAGAATACTAACACATACCTATATAGAAAATAAAGTTTTATTTCAGAACCAAGATCACATTTTGTTAACAAGGTTGGACCTTTCTTGATCCTTTTATCAACTTTTATCGTCGTAGGTGGATTTGATGAATCAACGAAAAAGGAAATGTAAATTAAGTAGGCAAATCTGGCCAGGTAGTCTTCGGTCTATTTTCTGATGGCAATGACCTGATTATTCATCGATTAAGTACTATAGGTCATTAGTTTTGTAAGGGCGCATTGCGTGTCCAACTATTATGAAGTCTGATGTATTTTAAGCTACAGCGTAACATTTTCTTATCGAATAAATGTTTCTTTTGATTAAATAGTTAAATGCCTATTTCTATTATTTAATTCTGCTATTCATGCTATGTTAATTCAACATTTACTGTTTTTATGAGTCAAATAGTGTGGACATAAAGGAAAGGAAATTAAATATTATGATTTACTGCACGGATCGCCGAGCCGATATACTCGTATATACATACAGTCGCCTTGTTTTAAGGATTGTTATCATCATTATCACAGCTTTTATAGGTCATACTACCGGGCTCGAACGTCCTCCACAATAGGAGGGAAAAAGAGGATATAGTGATTAGTATTATCACTCTGACACATTTTATTAAAAAATAGACTTAGAATAATAACGTATAGAAGGATAGTGTCAATACTTCGAACCTTCGAAACATGAATCTAAAAATACTAATGGCGCGCAGATGATTACACACGTACACACGCACACCACTATACAAATTATGAAATCAAATTTTGTTTTTATTCACATAAATCGTCGAAATACTTTTAAAAGTAATGTTACAAACCATTTTAAGTTTTTCAAATGTGTTATGACACCATTTGAATGCACATACAGTTATAATTACCTATTTATTTTATAAGAGTTGCTTACATACGTGCAGTACAATGACTTGTACATTACGGAACGGTTCCGGCGTAAGCTTCATTAGCCTCCAATTGAAATGCTTCACTTTTTGTGCGCGAATTTACCTTCTATACGTTATTATTCTAAGAAAATAGATAATATTAGTCAATTTACAGACAGTTTTAATTTAAGTAATAACATTTGATTGCCCATATTAACATCTACTATGTAAAAATCTGTACATCTACATCATATACAAAGCGCCTGTAGATTTTACGATACCAATACGTGTAAGTAAAGTTTCGGCGTTAAAAGTGTTTAGTGGAATAAAACAAACTTTGTTGCGTGCTCGGAGTTTAGTTTAATTTCAACTTGTACAACGATATAGTAGTTAGAAACAATAGCGTTACAACTTACTAGAAGTTGTACCGCACTTCGGTGCTCACAGTTTTTATAACGTTTTTATTTTTGTTTCATTACAACCATTTATTAGTATTTTAGTTATTTTACTGCATGCATTGTAATAAACACTTTCCGTGTGGTGAAGCAGTAAGATTAGAATTTACTATTTCCCTACTTACCCCTGGGTGTCGTAAAATACGACTAAGGGATATAATATGTATATAACGGGAGACGGAAATCGCGAAATAAAACCCTAAACCAACCTGTCTGACCAGCATGGTATTTCTTTTTATTTTCTTTCTCTTGCTCTGTGCAAGAATATTATGTATTTCAATTATCCATGTTGGTATAGGGCTTCATATCGAGTTTCCCTTCTCTTGCACAGATATTATGTGCATATTATCTCCCTAAGTCAACTTTTACGACATCCATGGCCAAGATAGGGAGTGGTGAATCGTAATCTTATTCCGTCACCAGACGGAAAGTTTATAAACTTTTAATACATGGGTTGGTTTTTAATTTGGCTAACTTCAAAATCCATATGTTGTCGAAATATCAGTGTGGTGTATCTGTTTTATCCAATAAAAGCGAATAACAAGAAGAACCGTTTTGTTGATAGTTGGTAAAAGAAGAACCACAGCATTATAGTGCTAAGATGAGGTGCTTCCCTTCTTAAGACATTTTACAGTAGAGTGGCACAATCTTGTAGAGAATGAGTCCTTTTAAAATCATAAAGAAAAATTTCTCTGAAATCCTTTCTCGTGCTTTACATTTTCACTGCGAATGATAATTCAAGCAGTTAATGAATTCGAGGAGCATGAAACCTTCAGTGTAACCATAGTATCTCATGTTATTCGTTTCTGTAAATACAAAAAGAAAATATTCATTTTGTAT
Organism: Lymantria dispar; assembly: GCA_032191425.1. NCBI lineage: Eukaryota > Metazoa > Arthropoda > Insecta > Lepidoptera > Erebidae > Lymantria > Lymantria dispar. The sequence goes on along the minus strand of CM063454.1, from coordinate 21,616,591 downwards.
TACTAAAGCAATGAGTCACCACAGATGTGGAAATGAATCACACTGTTGTTTACGCAGAGAGAAAGCTTAATGATTCTTCTCGGAAATACCAAGAAAGGGGACCTTATTTACTTTTAAAAATATATATGTATATACCTACTCAATAAATATATATTGATCAAGGGCAATCAGAGAGAATACTAGGATAATATCAAGAACTATTTGTTTAAATTGAAAAAATATTTTAGTGTCAGATAACCCATTTGCTGAGGAAGATTATAGGTTATATAATATCACGCTACGGTCAATAGAAGTAGAATGACATAGCTAAATGTTTTTAAAACGGGGAAAAAGTATTCTGTTAGAGCCTTCGTTGAGTACGGTGCGCCTTGTAGGTGCCTACAAGTAGAGTTAGAGTGGGTCTAACTCTATTTCTCTTATGTGACATTGCTTGGATCAGCTAGTGTAAGGTATCAGATCAGGTAGTATAAGGTATTTTGGTGTAATGTAGGACATAGAATAATCATCATCATCACAGCTCGTATACGTCCCACCGCTGGGCTTGAGTTGCCTCCACAATGGGAAGGCAATTGAACCCTATTGCGGTAGAGTTTTATTTCCCGATCACCTATTGTAATTTTTTAGTCACCTTTACGACACCCACGGGCAATAAAGGAAGTGATGAATTGTAATTTTACTCTGTCACTGCATGGAAAAGAGGTAACACAAAATGATATGTAAGTATAATGGTTTGATAGAGCACATTCATTTGCATGTTGCTAGCCATAGCGAGAGGACTATGGATCGAATCACTATTATAGTGTAACGTTGGAATTCGGTCTCGTCACAGTATGCATTATGCTTTAGGCTGTATGCGTGTTCCCTGTGCCTATGGCGGCAAGTGACATTTGACTTGTCAAAGAGTCTCACTTTTCGATCCAACCTCGACAATGTCGGAAACGTAATTTTTGAGAAACTGCATTATCACAGTGCAATCTTCGTTCATCATACGAAAGATTGTTACTTATTTATGGACGGGCTTATACACCTTATGGGTGAAGCCATATTTTTTAAGAAACCGGTAAGATTTTCGGTTAAATGTGATAATGTCGTGGCTTACTTTTTGCCCAATACTAAAACTTGGTTTTTCTTTTACAGCTATAGAAAGCGCTTTCTTTCTTTCCCTTTCATATTTTGGATATTTCTTCTTTTCTCGTATTATTCCATGGATTGGTGGCTTATAAATTCTTCTTTCGCCTTTATATCGACCAACATTCATGGAACTGCCATTTGCGATGCCGAATTTTGAAGCGTTAAATGCTTGCTGAGGTGGATTACGTGGAAACCGTAGTTGACGCCGCATGGTATTGGCGAATTTAAATTGGTTTTACAGCATAAAAGGTATTCAATTAATTTTGTTATTTCCTCTCATATTGCAGACATGACCCTTAGGAATTATTTAAACTTTTATAAATAAGTATGTATTAGATTACTTTATTAAATTTCAAGTGTATCATAATTGCTCTAATAAGGAAAATAAAGTTATGGAAGGCTCATGTTGCTTTTTCTTTAACTGTCCCCTTTGGAACCTTCCGAGAAGTTAGAAGTTAAAGTTCAATGATTCTTGTCCGGCACTTTAGAGCTTCATCTGGCGTCCGAAAAACTTACTTTTAGTCTACTTTATTTGGTGAAACACTGAACTCTTGGTATGTATAATAATTTAATAAATTTTTAAACATCTCACAAATATACCACTTCTCTTTTTTAATATTACAATTAGCTCCCGCGTAAGGAACGGTTTAGAAATAACTTTTTTTAATATACACAACTAACTCATCACTTCAATTTTCTATATTACAATAAGCACCTTTATACACATTTATAGACTAGATGATTTCTGGTCCTTGAAGAGCAGCGGTAGCAGAAATATCCTTTTATTTATCTTCTTGCTTTCATAAGACATTTGTGAGGAAGATATGGTAAGTGACATTGCCAAATCTTTAGTATGTGCGTAAGGGCGACGCACTGGATGGGCCATCGGGAATAAATGGTGCCCGAAAGTGTATCCTGCCGGGCTAGCCACGGAGGAAAAAGAACTCTGTACCAGTTATCGGCCCAAAAGCGAACAGGTAGGAGGGTATAAGGTGGATTATGGGTCCACGCGGCGCCCTTGCTTCGCCCCAAACTGAATAGATGGCATGTGTGCAGACTATAGCCCGCCCAAAAAAGGACAGTGTAATCATCAAAATTCACAAAATAAAGTAATTTGAATAGTGAATGTAAAGTTGAATCATACACGACTTTTCAAAATACTTCAAAACTTTTATCGTCTAGACTATCAGTCGCCTGTCTCTTGGTTTCTTAGTATAATATAATATGCAAAAGTACTTGGCGAAATCCTCTAAGATGTAAACCGGTATGCACTTTGTTAAAATTTAAATGACTAGTAGGATAGGAATAAAATGGCGGAAATAGAACAAAACCTCATCCTTACTAATATTATAAATGCGAAAGTAACTTTGTTTGTTTGTTACGCTTTCAATCTTAAACCGCAGAACCGATTTCAAAAATTCTTTTACCAATGGAAAGCTATTATATCAGGGAGTAACATAGGTTGTATTTGATTCCGGTATTTCCACGGAAACAGGAACTACGAGGATAAGGCCACTGAAGCCGAAGGCGTGCGAAGGCGGGTTGCTAGTATCTAATAAATCTAATTATATATGTATAATAATTTATGATGATTACCGTGCTGTGTGGTAGCGGCTTCGAACACTACCAACCCTTGTTTTGCTCTTGGGTGTCGTAAAAGATGACTAAGAGCCCTAGATTGACCCGGACCAACTCCATCTGGTACCATTTGGGTCAACAATTACATTCCCAAGGAGGGTTGACGTCAGGCAGGCGGCCGGTCATAAAAGTCATTGCCGAAACTTTTTGCAATATGTCAAAACAGATGACATATTGCGTCGACCCCAAGTAATTGGGATAAGAGCAAGATGATGATGAATTTATGATGATTACGCGAGTATTATACATTGTAAATAAAATTATTTTACAGTCACGGACACGGGAGGTAGTGTTCGAAACGTCGGGCAATCAGAAATCAAATACAAACGTGATAAAAACCGTAAAATAGTTTTATTTACAATATATGTATATGTTTTTCTGATGGAAATACTATACAGATGTGCAAATAAGTTGCCGCCGTTTTGAGAGACATGGCGTGGCACAAGGTTCACGTTAGAGTTTGCAGATAGTAACCGCCATGAAAATTAGTTCGTTTATTTCAAAACAACATAACCTTATCATATTATTAAGTTCGCATTAGCATCTTATGTTTTTCTCAATTTAAAAATGTCTAAAATTGAGCAAATTAAGTGTCATAGCGGGCGCTTTTCACTTACTTCTTTCATTTAAAAAATCTGCAGTGGAGGCGCATCGATTGTTCGTAGAAGCATGTAATGAGGATGCCTTGAGTGAGAGAACATGTCGTAAGTGGTTTCAACAGTTAAAAAATTACGATTTTGACGTAAAAGACAAAGATCGCAGTGAAAGGCCAAAAATTTACGAAGATGCAGAATTGAAGAAATTATTGGATGAAGATACGTCTCAAATACAAAAGTAACTTGCACTTACTTTAAAAGTCACACAGCAAGTAGTCTCACATCGTTTGAAAATCGTTAGGAATTATTCTTAAGCAAGGTAATTGGGTTCCATACGAATTAAAGCCGAGAGATGTTGAACACCGATTATGCATTTTTATTTTTTTTATGGGTGGGCTATGGTAAGCGCACGCGCGGTCCAGTTCGTCCGGGGCGATGAAAGGACGGCGCGCGGGCCCATAACCCACCCGTACCCACGTCACCTCGTTGTTGGGCCGACCACCGGAGCAGATGTGACTTGTCGTCAGTGGTCGGCCCGACGGAATACCCTTTCGGGTAACCTCACCTCTCGACGTCCTGGGACGTTGGTCACCGTCAGGCGGTCAGCCTCTCTGCGGGTGACGGACAATTCCCCGGTCCAATCACCCCCGGCTTCGGCTAGGGCGGCATTAGGCGCAGATACTCGCGCCAGCGCCGCCCGAGTCGCCGGTGGCGGAACGTGTCGCCGAATAGGAGCTCTACTCGCACACGATCCGCCGCCTCCTTCCGTGAGATAACGGCCTCACAGAAGGCCGAACACCGATTATGCATGAGTGAAATTCTGCTATCTAGGCACAAAAAAAAGGTTTTTTTTTTTACATCGAATCGTCACTGGTGATGAAAAGTGGATACATCATGATAATCCAAAAAGAAGAAATCATTGGGACTACCTGGCCATGCATCAACATCCACAGCAAAACCGAATACTCGTAGAAAAAACTCGTGATGTATATTTGTTGAGATCAACTGGGTGCAGTGTATTACGAGTTGCTTAATCCAAGCAAAACATTACAGGAACTATTTACAGAACACAATTGATGAGATTGAGCCGAGCTGTAAAGGAAAAATGTCCGCAATACTACTCCAGACGTGACAAAATTATTCTTTTATACGATAACGCTCGTCCGCATATAGCAGTTCCAGTGAAAAACTTTTTGAAAACACTTGATTTGGAAGTCCTGTCCAATGCCTCTGCGTGTTGGATCCATATCCCCATGTAAACCTACCAAAGAACCGGGTATCTTCCCTTAGAAGATCCTGTGAACAAGAACGATATACAAATAATACTAATACTTCACCATTTTGCTACGCTTAAGTACGGGCACTTAGATATTGAATAAATCGGCACATTTATTACACGAATATGGGTCATCGAAATATGAAACTTTTGATAATAATGGAGCTGTGTACTATATTTTAATGAAATGTGTCCTCAATCAAAGCATGAAAAAACAATAGGAATTTATAATATATTTCGTTATAAGAATAGTAAGCGTGGACCTTAAAAAATGGTAAATATTTTTTTCACTTTTGTAGTTAGTGTTCAATGTGTTTTATTCACATAATGACATAGTCACAATGACGAATAAACTCTTAAAATAAATACATTAAAACATTGATAATTTAACTCGTATTACGAGAAAGTATAGCAAACTCTTCAGGCACACGGAGTTCAACGACGTTAGCGTGTAATTTAGGCATATCGTTTATTGACTACGAGACGTGAACACACTTTGAAGACAGACGATTTATCCCATAACTTCTTTTTCACTTTTTCACAATGTGTCTGTGGACACTCAATCTTGACAAAGGCGTGGCTGCCAACCCTAAACCGGATGAGACTCCAGTAGCCCCGGATGTTCAGTTCTAGGCGACCAGTAACAATGGCGGTAGCAAAATTTATTAATAGTGTCCCCAGGCCTGCGGACCTCGCCGCCGTTCAAGCATGATGAGCGTATTTATAATCTAGATAAAAAAGGAAGAGTGGAAAAAGAAAACAATTTTAAACTGGAGATCAAATTAAGTGCCCCCTAACACTTTAGGAGGATTAATTAGATCCCAAAGCAACCAGTGCCTATCTGGGAAATGGGCATTTCATGGAGCCAAGTCCTAGATGGTCCGAGGTTGTCGGCACCATGATATATATTGGAGGTCAGGTATAAAGTGAAATCATCCACGCTCTCGATTTTCAGATGACAGTGGAATTCCTAACAAAGAGAGGTACGGCAACTGCAGTGCGTAGCGTTTGGTTCTGTTGCACGGTGACGTGTGCAGTTCGTCTCACTAGTGAAACCGAAACAAGCTGAGGGAGCGAAAAGCTTTTCGTTGCTGAGCATGCCCGCTTTATATCTAGTATCAATACGACAAGGATACGATAGCTACGCTATATAGATTTTCAATTTAACGCGTAACACTTATTTCAGCTTGCCTCATAAACGTCGCACTGCTGGGCTAGAGCGTCCTCCACATTTACCACATCCACGGGCGAGATAGGGAGTGGTGAATTGAATTCTTATTCGGTCAACATAAGGAGAGCTAACAATTATTTATTTAGTAGTTATTACAAGATAACAACGAGCACTAAGGATAAAGTCTTTATATCATCAGACTCTAAAAACTAATAAATAGCCGTCATAAAGTGTATTTATCTGGATATTACATTTAGTGGATCACATAAATAATTAAAAAATGCGAAGATGAATCCACAATACCCTTCATAGAATTATTCTTAAACCAATATGGCATTTAAATTGCAATTATATTTTAATACCTTAGCGCTTATATCATGCAATATTTAGTTACGACAGCCTATTTGGAATAATCTGATATTACCGGTACTGGAGCTTGTAAATTATTAATCACCTGAGAGCTGTCTCCAGCTTAGTGCTATGATGTATGTGTGCTATAATTATCATATATACAAATATGTATTGGAAATTAAAATTATCACTATTTATAGTGTTGCAGCTTAAAAGTAATAATAACCTACTACTAGTCTTAGTATTATTGAGAAAATGGATAGAAATACTCTCCTAGAAGACTTGCATACATATTATTTTGATACTGGTAGGGTTTTATAGTGAAATTTGGATTGAATTGAAATTTACGGATTTTATTCAGTTTTAAACATTGTAATAAAATAAATTTAAAACACGTTAAATTCGGTAAAGATATTTCATTTAATATTATAGTTAATATACGTCGCACTACTTGGCCCGAGCCTCCTCCATAATGGGAGAGAAATAGACTTACTATACCAACCTGATCAGATGAATCGGTATAGGATTTTATTTCACGTTTTCCTTCTTTTGCATAGATTTTATATGTATATTATATCCTTCAATCGTATTTTATAAACGAGAGAGATATAAAGGTGAATTATATTCTCATTCCATCACCACATGGAAAATTATAAATATTATTTAGTATATACAGTAATGATAATAAAATTTAAATTCGATAGTTCGAAAAAGTATTTCTTTTAATTATGTTTCTCTCATTATTTGAGATAAGTACTATACAAGCCTTGGCCACAACCAGGCGTTGATGGACTTACGTATGTGCTTCGGCTTCGCCTCGGCCCACATTTACACGTTCATCCATCAATGCCTCTTTTGCTGGCCGCTACAATAATGTACTATATCTTTAATAGAATTATGAAAGTAAAAATTATTAAATAAATGGGTAACACGAAGATATATTCAGCATACGTACACTATAACATCCTCCTTACTCCAATACTATAATTACAGTCCTTAACTACTCGTAATTGGATTGGCAAGATGCCGTGTATAGCCTAATATTACAGTAGATAAGACAATGGAGCTTTGCGATTGGTCATTGGACTAATGATACACGAGAAAAGACGTCGAGAGTTAATAATTATGATAATTATGTACTTTATATTTATACCAACAGATATATAAAAAAACTAAAAGTAGAAATAGGATTATTTGAAATCGATCACACCTACATTTTATGGTTTTTTTCTCGGTGGGCTACGGTCAGCGCACCCTCCGCCCGGCTCCGTTCGGGGCGACAGAGGGGCGGTGCGCGGCCCTGTAACCAACCCATGTAGCATGTAGCCTTCGTCATTGGGCCGACCACCGGTGCAGAGTTCCTTGACTTCAGTGGTCGGCCCGACGGAATACCCCAAGGGAATACCCGCTCCCATGGACGTTCCCGCGGGACGCCGATGGGAGCGGCCTCCGCGGGTGCCGGATAAAATCCCCGGTCCGGTATCTTAATGCGTTGTTTTAACGGTTTAAATCCACCTTCGCAAAATTGCCTTTTTAATGTACCCTGTGCTTGTTATTCATTGGTCCGTCCGGCGAGTTAACATTTGGGGTACCATCTTATGTCACCTCAATCATGCGTCGAGTCTCCCTATGGGTGGCGGACTAATCCTCAGACTTGGCTAGTGAATACATTGTTTTGTTGATACATATTTAGAAACTGTCTATATTGAAAGTATGTTAAATAAATCCAACGAATTATTAAAATAATATCGAAGCAAATGACGCACGTAAATTATTGACTTGGTTTCTGCAACGCCTACTCGCGTGTCATGAACAAATGAAATGTGAATAATGGACTACGAAACGCTGTAGGAATTGAAAATCGCAAACTAACACAGCTTACTGGGTTTCAAATTGTTGCTTTCATATGCCACTGTGGAATTTTCTTATTTTGTCATATTGTCTCTATGTTACTTTCGTATTTTCTAGTACTGTCTGAGACGTCGCCCGATTTTAATTTTGTTGATTTGGGTGCGAAAGTAATTTACTGTTCTTAAATTCATGTTATCTGGAGGGATTTATAAAAGAAATTTCAGTGAAAAATATACCTATTTACATTACAATTGTTGTGTTAGCGGCTACGAATATTATCAACCTTTACACCTTTCGTGGGTGTTGTAAAAGACGACTAAGAGCTTTATATAAACTTGGGCCAACTCCACGTGCTGTATTCTGGTCAGCAATTGTATTTTAAAGGCAAGGAGGGCGCGGCTAGTCATAAAACTATTGCCAATAACTTTTGCAATATGTACCATGGAAAAGGTGTAGCTAAATATTGCATCTACCCGAAGTAATTGGAGTAAGAGCAGATGATGATGATGACATTAAAAAAATTACAAAAGTTATTTTTCATCGCTTTTAGATCCGATGCAAAAGGAGGGACCTGTCTGCATATCTTTCTGCCTATGGCAACGCAGCTCCTGAATGGATTCTTCGCGATTATGATAAGGATTTTTTTGTTCGAAAGCTGTAGTAATTGAGATAGTTTTTAGCTACAATTTGTGAATATTTGCTTAGTTGCCGTAGAGAAAAGAAGGAAAACCATTCTTTTGGTGATTTCTAAGCCGATTTTTATGACGCCCATGGGAAAATATTGGGTGATGACACCTGCATCCTCAACCTCAACCTCAACAAATATTAGATGGGCAAAACTAATATAACCATCATCATCATTATCTCAGTTCATAAACGTCCTATTGCTCAAACCTCCTCCACGCTGGATAGATTTGCTAGTGTAGGTTTTATTAAAGTTTTCCTTCTTTTGCATAATATCTCTACATATTATTGACCTTAGTCGTCTTTTGTGATATCCACGAGTAATATATGGCCTACTGAATTGTATTATTTATCCTTCACCATACGAAAAAAAACAACATTATGAGTTTTCTTGAGGATATGAACTGTTCTTTTAAATTAAAAATAAAGTAAAACAATATTCATAGTCAAATGACTTGAATGTAACAAAAACCCTATAGAATTTTACTGAATAAAACAAAAGAAGTTATGGACGTCTATAAAAAAGTTTCTAACTTACCTTTGTAAATTACTTTTTTTATAGGTAGGCCTAACAATAATACTTTATATCCTTTACGGTAATGCAAAAGTTATAATTTCGAATAATGTTAGCCATATTTATTACGGTATTATTTACGAACAAAAATATACGCAGCTTTAAATATCATTATTTATCCATATCTATATTAATCCAATGCTTACCAACTCTTATATTGGTCGTGGAAGTCGTAAAAGATGACTAAGAGCTTTACATCGTACCTGTGCCTACTCTTGAAATCAATTCTAATTTCGAATCCGATTCAATTCCAATCTCACCAAACTTATATTTGGTACTCTTAAACAAAATCGAGAATGCATTCAGCGTATTTGCCATTGTTATTTTCACCAAATGTGCCGTATTTTATTACTTTAAATTAATAAGGTTACCGAACACGATCACTACAAAGACGCTTTTTTGAAATTGTGCAATATTAACGGCTTTAAACTACGTCAAAATCACGTCGGGAGTAGCAAATATTTGACTTAATCGACAAGAGTCGAATTGATTTAGTTTAAAAAAAATCCACCGAATTTGATTCCAATCGTGCGCTAGTGTCGCTTTCAAGAGTGCCAAATTGCTCAAATTCGAGCTGCGACTGGATTTAGGATTGAAATCGAGATTCAGAGTAAGCACACTGGACCTACTCTATCTGATGCCGTTTCGTCACCCGTAACATTGACAAGGGCCACGATGTCAGGCAGGCGGCCGGTCATAAAAATATTGTTAAATTTTTTTTTATAACATATACTACGGAAGAAGAGTAGGTATATATAGCGTCTACCTCGAGTAATTCGGATCCCCATCCTCCTTATACGTCCCACTGCTGGGCTCGAGCTTCCCTTCACGATGGGAGGGTAATTAGCCCACTACATCACGCTAGTCAGGCAAAATAAAATGAAAATGGGAGTGATTCTTCCAATTCCCCTACATAATCTCCCTAACAGCCTCAGCTAGCTTTTTGTGAGTAGGAGTCGGGGAAGTATGGAATGGTGACAAGTTGTTTTTTACTCTAAATTACAACGATTACACGTGTTATCACAACATGTAAATATAAATCTTTATCTAAAGAATTTTCTTAAATTGTATATGTTGCCTACATTTACATACAGAAGATGAAATTACTATACGCCGTAAACTGTTTATCAACACAAACAATCTTTGTAACACAAAAAAGAAAGAAATCATTTATGATTCCCTATTTTTTTATGAATAGGAGAAACCTTACACATTCTTGGAACTGGCTCAGCCTGCATTAGTCCTACGTTATGAGTTGGAAAATGCGACACTTACAAGAAGAACTCTCCCTTGCATTTATGACGCGGTTGATTTATTGTCGCCTCCCTCAGACGTTTGTTATTCTTTGTCTAGAGGGTAACGACCCCCGTGACTCAGCGTTCACTAGGTAACTTCACCACGGAGACTGCTATTATCTTTTTCTATGGTTAGGAGATTAATTGACTGGCAGTTGATGTGTCAGGTAAATTAATTGGATGGTATTTAATTGGATTACTTTATGTGATTGTTATAGTAATTAATAACATATTCGACGTATGTGATTATGATTAAATGATTGTAATAACCATATTTTTAATTCGTTGAATATAGGTTTTAAGAAATAATGAAATGCTCAAAACATATATACAAGGGCTTTTTTATATTATATTATTAAGCAGTTAAAATGTGCCAATTAAATTACATATGCTTTGATTTTATTTAGATATTATAATGACGTCAAAGGATGGGTTTTATTTTTTTATAATCTCTACCGGTGTCAAACGAGCTAACATCCCAACTGATGGTAAACGATATGGCCACTCATGGACCTTTGCTAAGCGTTTACCTACCGTGAAGAAAGTGAAAGGAGTGTGAATCCATGCAAAGGCCATCAAAATACCAAAACTCATCACTTGAAAATACCCTCAGAAAGTTGGGCTGCCGGGTCTCTCGCTCACCGAACGAAGTGCAGTCGCAAATTGCTATTACTCAGACGTCGGTTTTCTGCGAGAGTGTGGTACTACCCCAGATGGAACGACCCACGGTTATAGACAGAAAACTGTCCACAGTACGGTTATCTTCCACACAGAAATAATTTAAAACTTACAAAAGCGGTTTAATCAGGATTATAGTGTATCACCACGAAGTGCTTTCTCGTGTTATAAGAGACATCTAAGAAACGTAGACAAATATTGTCCTTGTAAGAAAAGAAAAACTGGAAATAAAAAGTATATGTCGAGTCAACTAACTTTCCTACCAATAAGCACGAGCCTTCCCGTGTGGTGGTGGAGTAAGAATACAATTTTCCACCCCCCCTTCTTGACCATGAATGTTGTAAAAGATGACTAAGAGACTTTTTTATTGCCGTTGGTGGCAAACGAGCAAGCATACCTGATGGGTAAGTGATGCTGCCGCACCTTTGCAATACCACGGGCACAGCCAGGCCGTTGCCTAGCATGAATAAAAAGCTCTTCTTAAACCTCGTTTAAAGAAGGACGACGATTCAATGCAGGAGAAAGCAAACTCGAAACAAAACCCTATACTAACACGTCTGACCATTCTGGTATAGTAGGTCAATTCCCATTTAATAAAAGAGGAGGCCCGAGCTCAATAGTGGTACGTATATGGGCTGATATGATGATGAGATGAAGCATGAAACCTGAATACGACTTTTAATCTTTTTTTTTAACGCTGTGGAAATGCAATTTACGCACTATTCTCCGCCGGTAACAGACGTGGGGGTGTGTGGGCCTCACCGGTCACCTATGCAACCGGAATACCCACTAAAACCAACAGTGGTTCCTTCCGCGCTTTTACAGGGTGCCGGAGAGATTGTCGAGTGACATTCGATCCCCGGCACTCTTACGCAAGGCTGTCGGGCCACGTCCTGTCGTATTTCAAGGCGATGGGAGGAGGTGCACGTATTGGCACCTCCCTCTCCCTGGTCGCCGCCTACGGAGCAAGTTAGCGGACGCAAGTGCCTCACATTCCCGCTCCACGGCCTCCTTCCGAGCGATGACCTCCTCCAAGAGGCCATCGACGACCAATACCTGTCGCTGTAAAGCATCTTTGATGTGATGCTCAACAACGACAGGTCTGTTCCTATAACCGCCGACAGGTCGTGGCGCTGAGGCCCCCAGACTTGTAATCTGATGGGTTTAGAATCCCGGACTGTAGTCAATTTTCATCAAACTTTTGAGTAAAGACGACATCCACAATGGGACAGAAATTGACATAATATATCAAGCACGTGACCTAACACATAACGCGGGTTTCATTTCGGGTTCTCCTTTGCAGTAATGTTATTAGCTTACCCTTTTCTTCTTTCACTAGAAGAAAACGCGAATTGTATTCTTATTTCATTAAATATGGAATTTCTACATCACTGTATACTGTTTCAAATTATAACTATATTTAGTTATGAATTGAATTTTAGTTGTTCGAGAAGTACTTGAAGTATTGTCTTGACGGCTGCAGTGAGTGCAGTTTGCCAACTCGCAGCTAACCTAGTGGATAAATGTCGTATGCAATAGTTGGATAATATTAATTCAATATGATCCCTATATCCTTTATCCGTATGGTGACGAAGTAAGAATACAATTCACCACTCCCTATCTTGCCCGTGGATGTCATAAAAGAGGACTAAAGGATAATATGCACATAATATCTGTGCAAGAGAAGAAGAGAAGAAAAACTCGAAATGAAAATTCCCTGCCATTATGGAGGAGCCCAAAAGTGGGACGTATGAGGGTTGCGACGATGATGATACGATGATGATCCTTATATAAACAACAGTTAACACAAATTTGTTTCCATTACGTAAAAAAGAGGTATCGTAGGTATAGCGTAAACCGCAGAAGGTGGGTACATACTAGGGATGTTATTAATATGAAGTTTTGGATCTGGATACGGTTACAAATATTAGGAGAACATTTTATCGGTTAAGGTTACGATTCATCATCATCATCATTTCCGCTTATATACGTCCCACTGTTGGGCTTGAGCCTCCTCCATAACAGGAGGGAAATTGACCTTACTATAACATGCTGGTCAGACAGTTTGTTATAGGGTTTTATTACAAGTTTTACTTCTCTTAGGGTTACGATTACGGATATGTAATTATTTCGGATTATCCGGACATTTCGGATAGTTTCGATTACGGCTATGTGATGTTATATAGTCTAAAACCTCCTCGGTAAATCATTTATCCAAATACTAAAAGAATTTCTCAATAGATTTGCGCGTTCAACTAAATAAACTCTTTATAATATTAGCTATCATCATCATTTCAGTTCAGTTAAGTCCCACAGTTGCGCTCAGGCATCCTTCATTGTGGGAGGAAATTTTCCCTGTCATACATCAATGTTGTATCCCTTAGTGGTCTTTTACTATACCTACGGATAAGAGAGGGTATAAGAATACAATTCACCAGTCGGGCCGACCACTGATGTCGGGCCGACCACTGATGACAAGTAACCCTGCTCCGGTGGTCGGTCCAACGACGAAGGCGACGTGGTGTTCGGGTGGGTTGCAAGTGTTGCATGCTTAAGCCCCTCTGTCGCCCCGGACAGAGTGGTGCGGAAGCGCGCCGATCGCGGCCCACCCCAAAAGTAAAAAAAAAAACAAAAAAAAAAAAACAAAAAAAAAAAGAATACAATTCACCACCCTCTTCTCATGTCTGTAAATGTTGTAGATGACTAAGCGATTTACAAAATCCATGCAAGAGAAGGAAAACTCGAAACAAAACCTCATATTAACTGTTTGACCAGCATGGTATAGTAAGGTCAATTGCCCTCCTATTGTGGAGGAGGTTCGAGCCCAATAGTGGGATGTATATGAGCTGAAATGATATTGATGGTAAATTAATTATACAGTTAGTGTCTTTAAATATAGACATCATCATCATCTCGGCTCATATATAACCTACTGTTAGGCCTGAGACTTCTCCACAATAGGAGGGAAATTGACCTTACTATACCATATTGGTCAGACAGGTTGGTATACGGTTTTGTTTCGAGTTATCCAACTCTTGCTAAGATTTAGATGCGTATTATGTCCCTCAGTCGTCTTTTACGACATCCACGGCGAAGATAGGGAGTGGTGAATTGTATTCTTACGTCGTCACCACAAAATTTATAGCATATAGGCATATTAGCATCTAATGCATACGTAGCATAGTTCACAAATACCGATTCTATAGAATTGGAAAGCTGTGTCCGTACGATAAGCAAGCTAATACGGACAATCTGTATTATTAGAATGGAAATTTAGAGCAAAATTTGCAATCGAGTTAACCATTTATATCTGCAAATGAATTTATACATAATAGGAACGTTAATATTCCCGGTATTTTAATCAGTTATGATTTATTTCAATAAATGAGAACTGGAATTACAGTTTCATTTGTTTTACTTTTACCTAGATTATTTATCGAACCATAAGGTTTTAATTATTGTTAGGTAGGTAGGTTTTCGGGCCGACCACTGACCTCAAGTCACCTGCTTCCAACGACGAAGGCGACAGGTTTTACGGATGGGTTACAGTTGTGTGTGCTTATGTCCCTCTGTCGCCCCGGACGGAGCGGACGAGGAGTGCGCCGACCGTAGCCCATCCCAAAGAAATAAAAAAGAAAAGTAGGTTTAAATTAATATAATGGTAATGAATCCTGATGTTTACGTGAGTAGAAAACTATTTTACGGTTTTATCTCGTATTTGGTTTTTGATTGCTCGACGTTTTGAACACTTGGCAGCGTTCAGTCCGCTCGTGACCATGAATGCTGTAAAGTATTCGAAACGTCGGGCAATCAAAACTCAAATACAAATGCGATAAGATCCTTAAAATAGTTTTATTTACAATATAATTGTACTAATCAATCATATTTTCATAGAAGTTTTAACTGCATAGTGGGACCGCAGGAGTAATACAACCACTTTCCACTTATTAAATAAATAATTAATAATTATCAATTTACATTCCGTGTGGTGATGGAGTAAGAATACAATTCACCACTCCCGATCTTGCCCCTAGATGTCGTACAAGACGACTAAGGGATATAATATGCACATAACATCTGTGCAAAAGAAGCCAAACTCGAAATGAAACCCTATACCAACATGTTTAGGGAGAACACACCGTTCTGCCACCACTGCAGTTGCGACGAGGACACGGCGCAGCACACGCTCGAGGAGTGTTCTGCATGGCAGGGGGATCGCCGTGAACTCGTCGCAATTATCGGTGCCGACCTGGCGCTGCCGACCATCGCCAGGGAGATGCTCGTCAGCGTCAGGAACTGGGACGCGGTCGCCGCCTTCTGTGAGGCCGTAATCTCACGGAAGGAGGCGGCGGATCGTGTGCGAGTAGAGCTCCTATTCGGCGACACGTTCCGCCGCCGGCGACTCGGGCGGCGCAGGCGCGAGTATCTGCGCCTAATGCCGCCGTAGCCGAGGCCGCGGGTGATCGGACCGGGGAATTGTCCGTCACCCGCAGAGAGGCTGACCGCGCGACGGTGACCGACGTCCCAGGACGTCAAGAGGTGAGGTTACCCGAAAGGGTATTCCGTTGGGCCGACCACTGACGACAAGTCACATCTGCTCCGGTGGTCGGCCCAACAACGAGGTGACGTGGGTACGGGTGGGTTACGGGCCCTCGTGCCGTCCTTTCATCGCCCCGGATGGACTGGACCGCGCGTGCGCTTACCATAGCCCACCCAAAAAAAAAAGAAAATACCAACATGTTTGACCAGCATGGTATAATAGGTCAAATTCTCTCCCATTGAGGAGGAGGCCCAAGCCCAACAGTGGGACTTATGCGGGCTGCGATGATGATGATGATGAATTTAATATATAACTTTTTATTTACTATTATCCCATTGATATTTGCCATGTGGTGACGAAGTCCTAATACAATTCACCATTTTCTATTTTGTCCGTGGGTGTTGTAACAGACGAATGAAAGATATAATAGCTAGAGAAGGAAAAATTTAAATGAAACTCTATACCAACTAGTCCACCGTGGAATAATAGGTTAAATTTCCTCGTATTGTAGAGGAGGCTTGTGCCTAGCAGGGAGACATGTGTGATAAGACTATAACGATGATGAGATATCGATATATCTATTACATTACGCCCCCATGAATAAGCAAAAAATTATAACCAATGTGCTTCATAAGAAAGTTGGCAATCGCATTTATTATAATAGGTTTCCTAGAAGACTACTGCTGCTCATTCTCTTGGTGGTGCCTTAACCGGATTTTCCGCTTCCGAAGGAAAAATGAAGAGTTGTGGCATAGAATATTCCAAGCTAATCACCACATGGAGGAATATTTTTTTGACTCATGACTTTATAGGTATTTGTAGGTAGGTTATGGTGCAGATGCATGCCGTCCTTCCCAAACTGAGGTTACTATAGGCCACCGCGCGATCCCATAACCCGTATTCGCTCCCTTACACCATTGGACCGACCACTGGTAGCGAATCTTTGACGTCCGTGGCCAGCCCGGCGGCATATCCTTTCAGGTACCCTATCTGGTCAAGTAGAAAACTTCTTATTACTGTAGGGCACGTAAAAAAAACATATTTTAGAGCGGATAGTATAGATATAGATAGTAGTGTTCCCAGTTATAGAATAGATTATGCTTGAATGAGTAGAAAGGGATAAAATTTAACTATTATCTCAAGCTACCACATTACTGGGACAAAAATTACCCTGTGTGTTAATGCCAATTTCCACTCGAGAAAATTTCCGTGCGTTCATGCGTTTCTGCCATACCTACTGTAGCAATCAATCTTAACGCTCACATATAGGCCCCGTTAAGCTCTTCCGTATCCGTGGTGCCGTACTGCTGCGCTATCGTAGCTGTACTCCTGTTTACTTATTGGCTGACTAGTCATTTTGTTTTCCTGTCTCCCGCTTTGCCTAGGAGGGAAGTGGAATCTCTCTTTCCAACTCCTCCTCTTTAATCTTTTCTAATTAAATTTGTTGCGGGTCCCAAGACAATTAAAATCATATCCCGGGATTGCCTGAGGGTCAAACCTCGGTGTCATTTATGGAGACCATTGTGGATCCTGGCTTACAGGAGTTACAATGGTGGGAATGTGTGGTGGGATTAGTCCCAAACAAAAAAAAAATGCCAATTTCCAGTCCAAATCTGTTCAAAGGTTTATATGTGACTGATTACCAAACAACCAAATATTTTTACAAACTTCCACATCTATAATATTAATAGTATAGTAGAATAATAATATGAGACACAACCTCACATGATTAATAAAGGCAAAATTTCTACAAGCTGAAAGCCATTTTGTTACAAATTTGCCGCTACATATGCAAATAATACGTCCTATTACGATATACGTAATTTTATGATGAAAACAAAGGACTTATGAGAGGTAAAAATATTACATATACGTAAAAAATATAATACAAACATAATGAACGTAGCCGATGGTAAAACGAAATTTTTTGTTCGTTTTATGAGGCTATTACTAAACCTACATAACATAGTACATAGCTCTATTCAATGCCAGTCTGTCGGTCAGTATGGTGAGGCAAGGGTTGACCAAAAGGGCGATTATAATTTTTTTATTGCCTAAGGTGTTCAACAAGCAGCACGGCCGATGGTAGTGATAGTGTCAGTAATAGACCTTAGAACCGGAAACACACTTAGGCCGCTGCCTATATTGAAGGATGTGCTCTTCTTATATTCTATTTGAAGGACATATATAGGGCGTTCGGGAAACACCGCATCCAGTATTTCATCTCAGATACTTCACGTATTAGGTAGAAATAGTGAAACTTTATAGTGTTAAGACCACACTGTTGGGAGTCATCTGTCTACAGCCGCGGGCCAGTCCGTCCGGGGTGGTACAACACTCACGCAAAAAAATCAACATCCGAGTAGTAGCGATTTGTTACTGCACTGCGTTTGGTGAGCGAGAAAACTGGACGCCCAACTATCTGAGGGTGTTTGCGTGTGATAGGTTTTAGTGATGCCTTTAGTATCACCGAACTTTATTACACGCATTGACGCTCCCTTCACTTTCTACGCGGTAGGCAGCGGCCTTGTAAAGGTCCATGAACACCAGCAACTCTTACCATCAGGTGTACTGTTTGCTCGTTTGCCACCGGTTGCGTTAAAAAAAAAGAAATGATCGCTGAAAATGTACAGGTCAGGTAATTGCCCCATTTATTATTATTATAATTGCATGTAAAGATCCATCACACGGATAATTAACATTCAACCTCACATCATGATTATTCAACCTTTTGATGGCCATTGTTTGACATCGGCCTTCCTCATATTTCGCTAGAAAGTGCGTTCTGTTATATCCCTCGATTGTTTAAGTAAGAGCCTATCTATCACTGAGCCAGCAGTCTCCCCGTCAGTGGTCTTAGACAATCCCTGTGATTGTATGTGCCTGAGTTCGGGTCAAACGGCCGTAACAGTGGGACGTGTACCAAATTTTCTCAATTTCACGAGCAAAATATGTAGTATTTTAGGGAACCCAATAAGCGTTAATTATTTTAAAAAGTCTTATTGCTAGCAATTCCTGTGCTATCCGCATCCAATGACTGCCAACAGTTTTCACAGTCTTTGGTGCACTGGATAGAGGGCGTCCTACAGTGCGTTGTTAGATAAGTAGTCAACACTCGAGATCCTTTGTTTTCCCGCGGTTGATAGTTCGTCGAGCCATTGTGAATCTATTTACATATCTACTTACTCTCTTACAATCTTGTCAACCCTATATTTGACCAATATTCCGGTTAGGTATTCGATCAACATATCCATTAATCATATTCACACTCTTGACTCAATGCTATCATCCCTTAATTTCATGCATGATCAACGTAGCATATTGGTATATTTAGAATTTTGTTATAATATTGATGTACCTTCACGATATCGGAATAAAATCGTTGGAGTGTGAGTAATCTGTCGGGACACGGTGTAGGGCGGAATTGTGCTACCCTCAATGTGAAAGCCGTGTTGCCGAGAACTGTCATGGTAACCACGAAACATGGGATAAAGTTTCTTTTATATAAAATGTGATGTTGACGCTAATGTTTGTTAACAGGTACTGTTCGTACGGAAAAGATTATAATTAACTACAGGGGATTATATTCTTAGAAATATTTATAGGTAACTGTGATTTATCGATGGTATTATTATCTTAGTGTACATTGTGAGTTGTTTATAGTAATAGAAATGGAGAGAAAACGGCCTCTCCGTTCTCTACTATTTCTCTATCTTACTTTTTTTATAGTATAATGTTGCCTAATACGGAAGATAGAATATTGTCAATCTCGGCAAAATACTACTTAGACTAATATAAAAAATTGTTATACTTTGATATTCATGTATAAGGTAAGGAGGTACATTATATTTATTAAAGCTTAAGCTTTGTACTGCCTGCAATAAATCTATACCAATAAATAAAATTGGAGTGTCTGTTTGTAATGTAAAAATAATAGGCGTTTTTCATGTTCACGCGGTTATTTGCACGACACCTATGCCTAAAATACAGATTAAAAAGTTTTTGTCTGTCTGTCTGTCTGTTTGTTCCGGGTAAACTTCAAAACGCCTGGACCGATTTCAAAAATTCTTTCACCAATGGAAAGCTATAATATCAGGGCGTAAACTAGGATATATTTTATCCCGGTATTCCCACGAGAACGAGAACTACGCGGGTAAAATGACTAAAACCGAAGCGAAGCGAAGGCGGGTTGCTAGTAAATTTATAAATGTTTGATAGATTAATTAAACTGCGTATCACTATCTCTTTCTTTCTTATGTAAACAAGATAAGTAAGCTACGTAAGAACACAGATGAAATCACTGAAACCTCAAACCATAGTTACCCTTTCGGTAAAGCCGAGAAACTTTTAAACTATTTTTCAAACAAGAATAGTAGGTACTACTGGGATCTAATGATCCCAATGTAGAATCCCTTGTGCGATATAGAAATGTTTGTTCTGAGTCTGCATGCATATACACTAGTATATAAGTATTTTTGTATACTATTTGTATGTTTGTAATGAATCTCGCAGCAGAAGAATTTATTTGTTAGTGCGGGATGTCTTTTTAAAAGAAACAGTAGTAATACTAGCATTATTTTCGGGGAAGACTCATGCCGAATAGTGAAAATATGGCCTATATATGTATAGAAATAATAGTATTGAAAACCATTAATAGATTGTAAATATGTTGATGTACTTTATATACATACTAGCAACCCGCCCTCGCTTCGCTTCGGTTTCAGTCACTTAAACCCGCGTAGTTTCTGTTCCCGTAGGAATACCGGGATAAAATGTAGCCTATGTTACTCCCTGATATTATAGCTTTCAATTGGTTAAAGAATTTTTGAAATCGGTTTGGTGGTTTAAGCGTGAAAGCGTTACAAACAAACAAACAAACAAACATCCTTACTTTCACATTTATAATATTAGTATGGATATTGCAGCACTATAAATTAAAAAAGATAGAAGATATTGTAAGTAAAATAGATTTCGTCCGTTTACAATTCATCACTCCCTGTCTCGCCCGCAGATGTCGAAAAAGACGATTAGGGTATAATATACATATAACATTTGTGCAAGAGAAGGAAAACCTGAAATAAAACCCTATACCAACATGTCTGACCAGCAAGGTACAATAGGTCAAGTGCTCTCCTATTGTGGAGGAGCCTCGCGCCCAACAGTGGGACACTTATGAGCTGAGAAGATAACTAAATTGAAGATAATAAACTGTAATATCTGGCATTTATTCGTCGCTAGCTTTTACTGGCAATTTCTGCCGCAGAAAAGTCGAAAATTGTTCCGATGGGATTTTTAATTGATTTTTTTAGGTTTGTTATAACATGTGCATTATTATGTGTAAATTAAAAAAAGTTAGTAATTTAAAAGTAAATAAAATTTGTTGTTTGTTAAAATATAAAATACATTATCCATCAGTTCTCTTCAAAAACGTTTATGCATAATTTAAAAAGGCTTGTTTAAAAATTAAGCAATATTACTCTAAGCTAAGCTATATATATGCAGGTCCGACTAAGTGACTCCTATATTAAAAGAAACAAAAAAAAAATGTCTGTTAAATCTGTTTAAAGACGATAATTGTATGTGATAACGTCATAAGAAAACAATAATGTTTCATTATTGTTTGCAAATTGCAATTGCATAATTTTATGAATTGAATTGAATTATTACTCGTATCAATGAATTATCATTATTTTGTATGACACAAAGAAGTTATTTGAAAATATTTTTTTTCAATAAATTAACATCTATTTGTGTTTGTAAAGTCAAATATATTTTTACTGAAATTATACAGTCTAATTAGACTAAGTTCTCATGTAACGCGCGTTAACGCGCGTCAACGCACGATTTAATTTAAAGGGAGTCCAGATGATGAGCGCTGACGGACACATTGGGTTCACCCAATTTTGAAAAATAGACCCGGTTTTGAGACAAAAAGAAAAAAAAAACTATATCCAAATCTAAGAGATCGTGAATTACAATTCTTTAATTACTTTAGAATGTCTATAACAGCATTCGACATTTTGCTTCGATGTCACTATCTCCAAATTCACTCATTTTATGATAAAACAATATAAGTATAATTACGAAAATTAAACAAAATTTCAAAAGTACTATGTGTGATCGCGATGAAAGCGCGCGCTTATCTGTACAGCAAACGGACGTTATATTAACATCAAAGCGCGAGTCAACGCGCGATCGTCTGCGTTATAGAGTAATACTTTGTCTGCGTCTATAGTCCATAAAATATAGGTTGATCTCTGTGACAGTTGTCCCTAGTGCTGTCACGCTTACGATAAAGTGTGTAGTTTTTTATTGATAAAGCTCTTTATTTTTATATTTCTCTTATAATTAAAATACAAACAATGAAAATCTTTTTGAATTTATTTCAAACAAAACTGTTTTTGACTGTTTTAATTATTCAAAAGGTCAAGACAATCAAGGTCTAGGTCACTATTATCGCCCTCACTGGAGCGTTTCTGCTAGAAGGGTCAGTCGTTAAGAGTTATCGATCAATTACGACTGTTTTATCAATAAATATGTATAGTTTATACACAATAATGAGTACATAATATTATCATTTACTCTGAGACAAAAAATAGTTTTTAATGTTTAATCAATTCAATTTATATATTTTATAATGTAACTGTCTGTTTTAATTGTAAAAAATATATTGAGAGTTTTATATAGGTACTGTATTAGGTTTATTTCTTTTATGAATAATTTAATAAAGATCAGTTATCGATTTACGAATATCGACAGTCCCATCTCTTTTTATTTTCAGTCCAGTATGACCTTGTACGTGCGTAAACGTCATTTATGTATAAAAGGTTTACTAGGTATTTCAGTAGTTAAGAAGTACATTTTAGGCATAAATATTAATATTTATTGTAATTCAGTTGCAATAAAACTGGCACGAAAAGAATGAAAATATATTTGATAAAAAATGAAATTGTAAACATGTCGTTCGTTCAAACTTACTTCGTTGGTTTCGTTGACATCTGTCACAGAGATCAAGCTATATTTTATGGACTATAGAAACTTTTTCTCTGAGCGCTGCGTTGACCCTCGCTTACGCGTGTTAACACGCCCTCATGTAATCGGTTGTTAGGTATATGTTAGGATGTCTAAACGCGCGATTTGAAACGCGCGTCAGTATTCTGCCATCTGAACATAGCCTTAGAAGTAACAATATCACAAGCTGAACGCTTAGATAGATTGTGCCTCTCTATCGTTCGTTCTGCGCTCTCGCTTGCATGCTCGGCTCAGGCGGAATGTGACATTGAATCATACTTTTTTGTACGTGCAGCTAGCGTTCATCGATTTATAAGACGTTATGGCGGCAAAAGAAATGTAAATTGAGTTTACTCAAAACTAAACAATGACTATTGACCTTTTTGGTCACACACCCTTAACAAATATAACATGCACTGTTATATACAATATTCATATCAAATATATTTGCTTTGTTTAATAGAGCTCTCAATATCATAGGGTGTACTTTAATTCTATTTGTGCAGTCAAAACAAGGGCTGGTCGTGATCCCTTTTCAATTAATTTATCAGAATAACCTGAGGCTTACTTTTAACTCTATTTCCATTTCAGCCAATCGAAAATACATTGTGGCAACATGACAAAGTCAGAGTCTGTTTTATTTTTAATTGAATTGGTATATTTTTGACTGATTTTTTATGTGTCTGTATAACATAATATAAGGAGATAAGGAAGTAAATGGGGGTTGTAAAAGACTACTAAGGGATTTAGAGACGTAGATATTATATGCATATTATATCCCTTAGTCGTCTTTTACGACACCCACGGGCAAGAAAAGGTGGTGAATTGTATTCTTACTACGTCATCACAGGGAAGTTTTTTTTTTTAATGCCAACGGTGGCAAACGAGCAAGCAGCACATCTGATGGTAAGTGATGCTGCCGCACATGGACCTTTGCAATACCAGGGGCACAGCCAGGCCGTGAAGGAAATACTCTTCTTAAAGCTCATTTAAAGAAGGACATGTCATAGCGCTCGGGATACACAGCAGCAGATAGTTCATTCCAGAGCTTGCACGTACGTGGGAGAAATTATCGCTGGAAACGTAGTAGTAGTTGAAGATCATAACGTTTCCAGGTGAAATGGATGAACCCTGCTACGATGTCGAGTGGTACGTTGGTAGAATGGTGACGGTGGTACGAAGTTAAACAGTTCCTCGGAGCACTCCCCGTGAAAGAGTCGATAGAGTACACAGAGTGACCCAAAGTCTCTCCGCTGCTCCAGCGACTCCAGTCTGTCCGTAAGATTGTGATCCCCGACGATTCGAACAGACCGTCTTTGCAGGGAGTCAAGTGGGTCTAGCTGATATTTGAGCGCACCTGCCCAGAGATATGAGTAGTACTCCACATGAGGACGGACTTGTGCTTTGTATAGCACAAGACGCTGTCTCGGTGCGAAGTACCGCCTGGCTCTGTTCAGGACGCCTAATTTTTTGCTTGCCAATGTGGCTTTGTCCTCCAAATGACCCCCCAAACTGTACTTTGCTCGATATTTCGACGCCGAGGATCCCAATACTCTCAGAAATTGGAAGAGTTACTCCTTGGAACTGAGGCGCCATGACAAACGGGTCCTTCTTTGCAGTGAACACGCAAACTTGTGTCTTTATGGTATTGAACTGGACTAAGTTCCGTTCACCCCATTCAGAGGCCCGCCCCAGAGAACGCTCGACTTCAAACACAAGTTGAACCCTTCTTTCCTGAGTACTTCCGTTGCTCGGTGTACCGTTCATCACCCGTGCTGTCATCCGCATAGCAACGCATATTCTCGATAAAAAACATGTCATTGATATGCAGGATAAACAACGTCGCGGAGAGCACCGAGCCTTGTGGTACACCAGCATTAATGGTCATGGTATCGGAGCAAGAGCCATCTGCGACGACTTTTATACTCTGACCATCCAAAAAGCTGGCGATCCAATTACAGACTCCCTCGAGGATTCCGTATGAAGGTAGCTTCGATAGAAGTGCCCTGTGCCAGACCCTATCGAACGCCTTTGCGATATCTAGGCTGAACGCCAGCGTGAACCCTTGCCCTCTAAGGCCTCTGCCCAACGGTGTGTGAGGTATACAAGAAGATCACCAGCCGATCGCCCACTACGAAAGCCGTATTGGCGATCACTGATCAGCTGGCGATCCTCAAGGTACTGCAGAAGGTGGCGGTTTATAATGGTTTATATTTGATCAACATTTAGTTTAGAGTATAATACTACTATTAGCACTAGAGTATAATAAATTTGTTTATAATCTTGTATAATTGTTTGCTTTGCCGTGTGGTAACGGAGTAAGTATACAATTCATCGCCCTCTATCTTGTCCGTGGGTGTCGTAAAAGACGATTAAGGGATTATAATGTGCAAAAAACATCTACGTCAGGAAAGGAAACCTTGAAATAAAACCCTGTACCAACCCATCTTATCAACCTGGTAACCTTCTAAAGTAATTGTCCTCTCATTATGGAGGAGACTTGAGCTCAGCAGAGGGACGTATATACGCTGTGTTGATAATGACTAAAGACTACATCAGCGTAAAGAAGGTAATTCAATATAAAAGTTAAACCTGCCTGATCAACGTGTATTCCATTTAAATTAATTTCATTTTTCATTTCATTGTGAAGTACACAGTAAAACAATAAGACGCGTAGGTATGGTGCAAAGAAAAAAAAGACGAGTGTAAGTGTACTTAAAAAATGAATATATTTTCCAAAGACAAATTCGGAACACAAATGTTTATCCATATTCTATTAGAAATTTTAAAACCTCCTCCGTGTCGCACAGGTTCAATTCACTAAGCAAATGGGATGTGCTCTTAAAAATATTGAATATGTTTATTTTATAACATAGGTATCCCCGGTGGGTTATATTGTACATTTTCTATCTGTCCGTTAGTCCATAAAGTTAAATACAACGAAATTTCTCCTTAAATTTGCGTAAATTGAAACAAAACAATTTCAGAACGATCATGAATTTATTGAAATGGAATATATTAGAATTCATTGTTTTGACAAGCTTTTATGGCGTTTTTAATGATACGCCGTAACGCTTAGGTTATTTTTTTATTTTGCTGTTTGAAAATAAAGTAACGGCTCTTATCGTCATATGCTGTACATTTAGGGGTTTAACAACTCTCCAGCTCGCCACTTACAACTACAAATGGATAAACATGGCTACTTAAATTTTCAAGAAATAACAAGCTCGAAAAACTGAAATCCAAACTGAAAGTCGCACTTTAAATAGTATGAATCAAAAGGTTGTCTATGGCACACTATTACCTACAATAAGACATCTTAGAAATAGACTAAGTATTACTGTTTAGTGTTTATGTATATACAAGTTGCATTTTATAATGTAATACACAAATATAGCTATGGTCAGAGAATGCCCGTGATTGTAACTTGTATGCCACCATGCCACAAAGCTTTCTTATTACTCTTTTATTGTTGTGTAACACTATAAAACCCTCTTTTACTTCGGACATGATAAATATTTGAGACTTTTTGGATTAGGTCAGGCAGAGAATGAGACAATTATGTTCGGATCGCGGATTAGGCTATTAACCATTTAAAAGTCGATTGTGTGAAGGCCTGAAGGGGATGATCAGCAACAAAGCGCCGGGTGTTAAGGAATGCCTTCGTTAACTTACCAGGCGAGTAAACAGAAGGAAAATTCGAAACAAAACCTTATACCAATACGTTCGATCGCGGCGTGATATAGTAAATCAATTTCCCTCCCATAGTGGAGGAGGCCTGAGCCTATCAGTGGGACGTGTATGGGTTGAACTTATTATGGTGACTAGGATCTAAGAAATAAAACTGGTGTGTACTTTTCAATATTTACGTATAATAAAATTTAAAATTGTGCTATTAGGGACCAGATTCTGCTCGCGACTTCGTCCTCGTTGTATAGATACGTTGGGCTAACGCTAACTTTAACCTAAAACTTTGTTTACGTAGAAGGAAGAAGAAAATATTTTTTAATAATATGATTCTGTCACACATGATTTTTGTGAAAACTTTTAATAATATAATTAAATTAATCTAAAGCTAATGGGAAAATTTTTAATAATTTTTAAATTAATCTAAAGATTTCAAGTTTTAATTAAAAATTGTATGCTAAGGAGAAAGTAATTTTCATTTAAGGTATCTCATATTAAACCGGTCTCTCCCAATATATCGCCACAGCAGAGGGTCCCAAGGGTGATCGTCATAATTACTTGCATTATACCATCAAGAATTGCGTTATTAAAGAACAGGTGGATCTAAACGGCGCACTATATTTGAATATAAATATAAAATGTTTTAATTGTGTTTTATTTTTTATTAAGCCTTATCATTAATATACATTTAGAATTAAATATTTTAGTATATAGTGAGCATTTTGGAGAACTTTCCGTAAGGTGACGGAGTAAGAATATAATTTACCTACTATCGCGTCATCGTACTCGTGGGTGTCGTAAAAGATGACTGGGCGATATAACATGCATATAAAATCTATGCCAAAGAACGAAAACTCAAAATTAAATTCTATACCAAACTGTCTGACCGTAGTATGTAAGTAATTTCAGTCACATATAAGTAAGTCATTTTCTCTCTTTATAAAGGACTTCAAAAAAGGAGGACGTGTAGCCTCTTTGAAATGCATTACCTATTTTTGTATAATAAGAAATATAGGTTTAGATTAGGTTTGTTTATCTGATTTGTGATGAATGTCTGTCATACTATATAGATATAATTATCTGGAATTGGGAGTTCAAGACTTTAATTTTTCATGCCTCCTATAGGTATGTTCTCTAATAGATAAAAAAAGCAACTATTTGTAAACACGGTACCTTTACATATATGAGTAAGGTTATTACAGTCAATTCTAATGCGATCCCTTGACGATATGTTTTTTCGAACTAAAGATGTTCCGTTCCACATACATGTAATAGAAAAGGTCGCCTCTATTTTTGTACTAAGCCGCAAGACAATATTCGAGGTATTCAATATTCATATTCAAGTACATGAAACATTAAAATCTTGAAGGTCGTTTTCAGCAAAAATATTTTTGTCATTTTTATAGAGTTACTTACGTTTAACAAGAAATATTTTATAAGCATAAAGTAATGTAAGCTTTATCAATTTATATTATAGAATTTATTTTGTCGTCATCATCCTGATTAGTTGGGTTCGACGTAATATGCACTCTTCCTCCATTGTATAAATTGCAAAAGTTTTGGCAATAGTTTTATGACCGAGCACTTGTCACTGTCCACCTTCTTGAGAATGAAAACAGAAATTATTTAGTGATATATGAATTACCTTCACTAAAAGGCGTCACCTTCTAACTTTCCACAAATGTGCCAATAACAGTGACCAGGGCCTTATACGCGAGCTCAGTATGAAGCATCAGAAGAAATGAACAGCAGTAGTTAAGACTAATATGAAAACCAAAATACAATAGGGCTATAATTAATAGGTATTATTTTCTGTTTAGTATTGGACAAACCAGGATTCCGTCTCCTATGTTTGGGCTCCATCATTAGAATAATTCAGATGGCTTTAGATTTGCCAGTGTTATGTCAGTATTTTTGTTCATTGCATGTAAGTATATGCTTATTACGTGTATAAGCCATCTATTACAGCCAACTAAAGAAGCTGATAATCTTGAGACGCCAGAAGAGATACCTAATCAGAAATTGTAGCCAAAAGCCCACTCGATAACGTCAGCTTTCAAATAAAGTAAATCATATCATAATCAGTTTATATTTTTAGTAGCCACGATGCAAAAGACGCCTGTCTTTTGCATCGTGGCTACTACACAGACACGACAGATTTATAACGCCTTCCTTTTTGCGTCGAAAGTTCAAAACGCTCCTTTACAATTTTTATTATATTTCTAATAGACTAAGAGCCTGTGAACCCCAGGCCTTCGTGATTTTATTAAAGCTGAAACTTTGTCAGCGCATGTTCCCAACACAGGTAAGAACGGTGGTCCATTATAAAGTTTGGGTTACAGTGGCTTTGGCATATAAAAGTTACTAAAGGTGTGTAAAATACCGATCTAATTTTGTCAAATTATTAATCGTGATATTTTATATTACCTACCTTCAGAATATTATTAAAAATCACCTTATTCATTGCCAGACACTTAACATCGTGACAACCCTTTGCCAGACACCCTTAACGTTCATGAAATTATAATTCTACTTACTTTATAGTATAAAAGCTGATTTTTATATATAAAACTTGCGCGCGCGGGTGGTCGACCAGCGTAGAACTGTTTCGGTGTCTTTTAATGCGGAACGATACAAAATGCGTGCGCCGCGGAATAGATACGTCACGATAGTGATGTCAAAAAATGGCGGTTAGACGCTGGCGCACACGGGAACTAAAGTGAAATTAGCCGCATGTCACACGTCGTGACCTTTGGCGCGAACAACTTAGGTAATGAGTAGATGATGTGTTCTCAGTAGCCAGACATTTTTCATAGTTCCAACCCCTTGTCAGACAATCATGTAGGGTAACTGTAGGATATTGTCGGGACACGGTTGTTTCGCCATGTACATGCATACGGTCGTAAGGAGAGAGAGCATACCATCCTGCCACCATTGCGACGAGGACACCACCGCCGGCGACTGGGGTAGCGCAGACGCGAGCTCCTGCCCTTGATGCCACCCTAGCTGCGGCCGAGGGTGACCAGATCGGGGATTTTTGTCCGTCAGCCGCAGAGAGGGTGACCGACGTCCTGGACATCGAGAGGAGAGGGTACCTAGAAAGGTATTCTTCGTCGGGCCGACCACTGGTGGTCAGCTCAATGGCGAAGAAGAGACATTACCGCGCGCCCTCCTTTCGTTGCCCCGGACGGGATGAACAGCGTGCGCGGCTTACCACAGCCCACAAAAAAAAACCGTCTTCACCGATTTTTTTGGTTCTGAGGTAAAATATTTTATCATTATCCTTGTGAATGATTTGTAACATTCCCTGTGATATCCACCCAGAAGAGGGTGGTATGTAGAGACATATTCACGTGGAAGAATGATATCATTAAATTTAAGGTTAACATAACCTTAAATTTAATGATATCATTCTACTTTTTACGCAATATTAAAATAAATTCACATTTTTTCAATGTCTCGTCAGAAAACAATATTATTTTTCCACTACTTTTATTGCAAATAACACAAATTAATGTATTACCTATGATTTGTTTTTTCATACAAAATCATTTTTATTTAAAAAAAGTAAGCCGTTGCTCAGGACGCCTGGCAGATGTGAAACATCGAAATTATTTGTACAAGTATATATGTATAAAAGAATAGATTACGACAGAACTAATATGGCAAGAAGTATTGAATAAAACAATACAATTTCGATTATTATTCGAAATATTAAACAGTAATAAAATTAATCCGCTGCAGAGCCGCATCGCTCCTTCTCCCTCACACACTTGTACGTAGTTCAAAGGGATCGGCTAAGAAAGTGTGATCTAGGAAATAAAAATAGCGACATCTATCAAGCCACTAAGTACTAGTATCAAAGGACAATAATCAGTATCAATTGAAAAGTATCGATACTTAACAATCGAATCGTTTTGAAAGCATTGAGTACTTTTCATAGAACCTATCGGATAATTTCTTGCCGGGATTGTTTGTGATGGGCTTTTTTTCTTTGGTAAGTTTGAGAGAAAGTAACATTCTATAATGAGTACTAGTATCGAAGGAACAGTAATAAGTATCAGTTGAAAAGTATCGATACTTACTGATATTGAATCATTTTCGAAGCATCGAATACTTTTTAGGGAGCCTATCGGATACGTTCTTGACGGGATTGTTTGTGATGAGCGTTTTTTTTTGGTAAGTTTGAGAGAAAGTAACATTCTATAATGAGTACTGGTATCGCATGAACAATAATCGGTATCAATTGAAAAGTAACGATCTTTACTGATATTGAATCGTTTTCGAAGCATCGAGTACTTGTCATAGAGCCTATCAGATCGCGATCGCGGGATTGTTTGGGATGAGCTTTTTTTACCAAGTCTGTGAGGAACTATAAAGAACTACAAGTGTGATGTTTGAAGTGACGGTAAAATGTAAAATTACTCGGCAGGAATATAATGCCATATCACATTACTTCGCGAAGCACTGTTTCGACTTGATAAGTCTATAGCGTTTGAATGAAATCTAAACGATTGGGTAAAAATTGAATTCAAATGGGTCAAATACATGAAAAAGTGCCATGTAGAAATTAGAGAAGATCGAATTAGCGACATCTATCGAGCCTAGCCTAAATGTCAACTACAAAATATATTTTTTAAAGAAATCTCTATTCTGAAGATAATATCAAAAAATCACGCTTAATAATTTGACGAAATTAGATCTGTATTTTACACACATTTAGTACCTTTTATCTGCCAAAGCCACTGTAACTCAAACTTCATAATGGGCCACCGTTCTTACCTGTCTTGGGAACATGCGTTGACAAACTTTCAGCTTTAATAAAATAACGAAGGTCTTTTTTTTTCTGAGGTGGGTTGCGGTCGGCGCACTCCTCGCACCACTCCGTCCGGGGCAACAGAGAGGCGTAACCACGCACACCCGCAACCCACCCGCGATGCACGTCGCCTTCGTCGTTGGGCCAACCACCGGAGCAGGGTGACTTGACGTCAGTGGTCGGCTCGACGGAATACCCCTATTTGGGGTACCCTCCAATCGACCGACGTTCCCCCCTCGGGGAGGACGTCGGTCTTTCCTCACGCGGTCGGCCTCTCGGCGGGTGACGGGCTAATTCCCGATCACGTCACCCGCGGAGATAACGAAGGTCTGGGGTTCTCGGGCTCTTGTATATAAGCTACATATATATATATTATATATACGCTCTTGTATATATAAGTGAAGTTTCTAGCAATCTTTACATTATTACTATGGTAACCAGATGGTGATGTACATACGACTCTAAGGTATATTTTTTAATTTTTTTAAATTTAATATATATTTTTTAAATTGTAACCTAACAATATCGCTATGTATTTGAGTCAGAGAATTTGGTATATAGAGTCTAATACATTTGTTAACAATAAAGGTTTAGGATGATGAACTATCTACTTTCAAGAACATGTGTGCATGCGTATAATATGCACAATTGGTTCAATAAGTAAATAACAATATATGTGGATTAAGTTAATATATCCCTATGAGTTTCGGCACAATTATCATTTCATTGAAGTTATTGTACGTGTTAACCCGAGCGTCTCATTCGTAGGGGAGTTTCTATAGTAATTGTCATTGGGGGTATCAAATTTGCTAATCCGTATATTAAGTTATTGAGATTTTTAGGAAGTATTGCTGTAACAAGTTTAAGAAATATAAACCCTTGTTAAATTCAAAGGTTAAAGCATTTCTTTTCTTTAATTAGCAATGGATAATAATATATTAAAAAATGAAATACAAAGAAATTATATACAGCATAGAAGCTTCAAAAGAAGAGGTACGAGATAAAATTATTTAATAACTCCTGTAGCTAATGTAATAAAGTAAATTCTATTGTGAAAAGGAATGTAAGATGTAGAATCATCATCATCATCGCAGTCCACATACATTCCGCTGTTGTGCTCGGGCCTCCTCCACAATGGGGGGGAATTTGACCTACTATACCATGCTGGTCAGACATGTTGGCATAGGGTTTCATTTCGAGTCTTCCTTGTCTTGCACAGTTGTTATGTACATATTATATACCATAGTCGACTTTTACGACATCCACGGGCAAGATAGGGAGTGGAATTGTATTCTTACTCAGTCACCACACGGAAAAGAAGAGAATCCTTTAAGATGTAGAATGCTTTATAGCAATAAAAGGCTCTTAATAAAGAAGAATGATAAGAAATATCATTGGTAAAACTTCTAACTTGAACTTAGTTTTAATGCTCTTACTTCGCCAAATATTCACACTTACTCGTAATTGTTGGGCGCAGTGTACGACGCAACCTTCTCATCAAGTGGAGCGAGAAGTTAAAGTTGCTGGGCGTCGTATTATGCGGACGGCACAGAATCGCAATTTATAGTATAGCCTGAAGGGGGCCAATGTCCGTCAATGGACGGCCGAAAGGCCGAAGATGATGATGATGATGAATTATTGGGCACGAAGCAGCTATATAATCGGCAGAAAATTGATCTAATATATTATGCTAGTTTATATCAACCCACCTGGAGTTGACACAAACTATCATAATGATTTATGACGTTTACCCGAATATTACAAATTGTAAATAAAACTACGGATTTTACCGCGTATATTGTTGATTTTAATTGCCCTACGTTTCGAATACTTTACAGCATTCATGGTCACCATGAATACAATTTTACAATAAACTATCATTACAAGTTTTCATTTTTTTTCCTTCCATACTTTAGTTGCATTTTACGATGGCATCCAATAAAATAATCCCGCTACAATAAATGATAAGAATCCAGGCAATTATTGAACTTTTAATAAAGCAAAAACAGGTGAAATAAGCAAGAAAATTCATCAGTTAACTTTAGAATTTATTTCTTTAATCTTTTCTGTACTTTAAATGGATTTAGCTATTATTATCTCGGCTCATATTCGTCCCACTACAAGGATCCAGCCTCCTCCACAATAGGAGGGAAATTGTCCTACAATACCACGCTGATCAAATAAGGTTTATCTATTCTAAACAGCATTGATTACTTAGTTTCTTCTTAAAAACTCAACTCAACTGGTATACAATCGTACACTTGAAAGGGTTAGGAATATTTTAAAGTGAAAGGGGATCTTTATTAATTTGAAATCCCATTCCACTATATACTCTTACCAAATACCAGCAGAAGCAGGTCATTAATTGAAAGAGTCAATAATCGAAATCAGCAAGTAGTCCATGAGTGAACTTACTATGTGGTGATGAAATTAGAATACAATGTGTCATCACTTCTTTTTGCATTCATTCATTCATATCAGCTCATATGCATCCCACTGCTGATCTCGAGCCTCCTTCACAACAGGGAGGAAATTGACCTTACTATACCATGACCAGTCAGGTTGGTATAGGATTTTGATTCGAGTTTTCTATCTCTTGCATCGATGTTATATGCATATATTATAATCCCTTAGTCGTCTTTTTCGACATCCACGGGCAAGAAAAGGAGTGGTAAATTGTAATCTTACTTCGTTACCACCCGGAAAATTTTCTTACTGTGACGTCAGCTAAGGGAACACAGGAGAATAAATAATAATAAGACATTACCGGGGAGATTATAGAATATAGTATGAGCGTGACGATTATGTCATTATTTCTAAGTATGGAGGCTTCAATCCAAAAATGGACGTTCCATCTGTTCCAGTAAATTCATTACTTAAATTTCTGTATAAAATTATGTATAACATTTGTCAAGTAAAGAATGTCTGAATAACTTTGACTACCTTATTTTTTGATCTGATCTATTTTTTATCGCTAATGTATTTTGTGAGTTAACTTTCACCGATTTCACTGAAATTGCGACAGCGCTTGACAAAACGCTCATATTAGCGATTACGTCATAAAAAAACTTAGTAGCGTTAAAAAGTACATTATGATTTTTTTGAAATGAAAATTACTGATCAAATCAATATTTTTACACTTTTTTATTTAAGCAACTCTTAGCAACCTAACTCACAGCTTAACTCGCAAATATGTAAATATAAATTAGGGGCCAGGATTATGAGTGCTCTATCGTTTACAGGATTTAGCTTCAGTGCTGCAAAGTATGAAATGATTTTAAAATCTAGCAATTCATAATCGAATATTTAAGCCACTGGAAATAAGTCATTTAATTTTTAATCATCATTTTAATCCTACTCTAATACCAATTACTTCAGGTCACCGTAATATGTCATCCATTACCATCGTACATATTGCAAAAATGGCAATAATTTCATAACTGGCAGCCTGTTTTCCATCCATCCATCAGCCTATAGACGTCCACTGCTGGACATAGGCCCCCCCACGAGAATGCCACTCGGAACGGTCCTGCGCCACTTGCATCCAACGGTTCCCTGCGACTTTTAATATGTCGTCAGTCCACCTAGCAGGGGGTCGTCATATGCTGCGTCGTCCGGTTCGCGGTCGCCACTCGAGAACCTTTCTTCCCCAACGGTTGTCGGTTCGACGAGCGATGTGGCCTGCCCATTACCATTTGAACGTGCTAACTCTACGGGCTATGTTGGTTACACCAATTCTTCTGCGGATTTCCGTGTTCCGGATTTTATCACGTAGAGAAATACCGAGCATAGCCCTCTCCGCACGTTGAGCGACTTCGAGCTTTTTTATGAGGCCGACCGACATTTAGAGACCATGTTTCAAAACCGTAAGTCATCGCTGGTAACACACACTGGTTTTAAGTCTTTGTTTTCAGACACTGCGGAATATTGGACGAGAAGACCCTCTGAAGGCTCTTTGTTTTACGTCAACCCTATTTGGATTTTTAAGTAATTATTGACTATACGGTATCAGATGGAGTTAGTTCAGGTCGTAAAGAATTTAGTCCATTTTTACGACACCCACAAGCAATGAAAGGATTGTTAGTATCTGTAGCGGCCACTACACAGCTTCTAAATTTTAAAAATCTTAAAATAAAATTAATAAAATTACGTGATTTTAAGGAGGCGTTCCAATCAATTATACATGACATTAAAATCCCACGCGGACGTCAGAACCCGTTAATTATACTTTGCTGCTTTTGCGTAAGCTGAGCTTATCCTCTAGACTCTTAGAGTGTAAATAATTAATTTATTGAAAATAAGGTAAGTAAGCCGTTTGTTTACATTGACGTTCTATGTAAAGTTTAATTAGGGTGGAATGTTTTTATTAATTTATTAAATACCAGCAATCCCTTCGTTTCCCTTCGATTTCAGTCGCCTTGCCCCCGTTTTTGAATATCCAATCTATATACAGGGTGTATCAGGTTATGGAGCAACTGTTCGAGTATGTTGTAGTTTAACGATCACAGATCGTAATTAGAATGTATATTTCACAAAAAACTAAACATAATAGTTACAGTGATTTCAAAAATATGTGTCAAAGAGTCTACGCCTTAAATGTGACGTGTTGATGTTACGTAGGCGTCTGATTTTTTTTTTTTTTTTTTTTGTGTGTGTACAGCTGTTGGCCGCAGATGGCCTTGACAGCTTGACGCGGACTATGGGTGAGCGCTGAGGGCTCTCAACCCGGAGAAAAGTATGCTAAGCGACATCGCCCAAGGGCTCCCCCTGTGGGGAACGGACCTCGGCTTGGGGCGTCGCTGGAGGCAAAGTGGGCGTGCCCACGTTTTTAGTAGGGACTTTTGCGCGGCGCGGTTTCGCACCTCGACGGCGAACCGCGGATATTTATTTGTTAAGGCCTCGCGGGCCGTGTAGGCTCTTTGTTGAGCGAGTGTGATATTGTCGTCCTCTTCGTCGAGGACGTGACGAGGACGTCGGATGGAGGAGATTTTGGAGGGTCTATAGGAAGCCGCCCCAACCACTAGTTGGTTGGGGTGTGTCATGGCAGAGTCAAAGTAGCTCTGAGAGCACCGTTTCATAAACTGCTTGATGGTCGGCAGTTCGAGGTCGATGTGGATAGGCGTCTGACTCGCCTCGCCCGCTTTTATACCTAAATAATGTCGGTGTGGTTATGCGGTAGGATGGTTTATAATAAACTCTTGTAGGTAAAAAGTAGAATAAGTATGTATTATTGATTTTGACTGCACAGATGGCGTAGTGTTTAAGATACTGTCCTACCGTGCCAGTGTCACGGGTTCACGCAGGACAACACTGTGCGATCAACAAATTGTTGTACTGAGTTTGGATGTAATTTCTGTCCATTGATTCTATTTGTGAAGTCCCCTACAATACAAGGATTATTAACTTAAAAATAAAATAGAAGCTAGATATCTACCTATTTTTAATAAAATAATGGACTACCTTTTTCTTGAAAGTTGCCGTAAAGGTAAATATCCCATATCGATAACCGGAGTAATCCAGATAGGTAATAGGTATGTGGTATTAATATTCCGAAATTAACAATTCCTAACATATCACACATTTTTAATACCGCACATCGCACCAACACACCGAACCGGGAAAAAGACATATTTCAAATCACTTTAAATAGTGAACTTTTAATACGCGAAAAAGTTGTAAGGAGATAATAATGCTAACCGTCCATCTAGACCGGACATCCCAGTCAAACTAAAGTAATTAAATAAAAACGAATAATTCAATTTTAAAAACCTATACTTTTATAGGCACTAAGGGCCTATCCGCACTGCGATAATTCTTAATTTTTTTTTTTGCGGGGTGGGTTGCGGTCGGCGTGCTCCTCGTACCAATCCGTGCGAGGCGACAGAAGGGCGTAAGCACGCACACCCACAACCCACCCACGATGCACGTCGCCTTCGTCGTTGGGCCGACCACCGGAGCAGGGTGACTTGACGTCAGTGGTCGGCCCGACAGAATATAGGGGATATTCAGAATACCCCCTATTTGGGGTATCCTCCCATCGACCGACATCTCCCCTCGGGGAGGACGTCGGTCTTTTCTCACGCAGTCGGCCTCTCAGCGGGTGACGTACTATCCTCGGTCAGGTCACCTGCGGCCTCGTGCGGTATCCGCGTATGGCCCTGACCGCCATGACCCTCTGTGGTTGCCCCAGAAGTGCCCTGAGTCGGACGGTCATGGACCATAAACGTGGTGCAATACGATTAATTTTCGCGCGAATATTCTGAGTAGTATGTATTAAGCA
Source organism: Lymantria dispar (assembly GCA_032191425.1). Classification (NCBI taxonomy): domain Eukaryota; kingdom Metazoa; phylum Arthropoda; class Insecta; order Lepidoptera; family Erebidae; genus Lymantria; species Lymantria dispar. The sequence goes on along the minus strand of CM063454.1, from coordinate 21,579,012 downwards.
TGGCTATGTCCGCACTGCGGAATAAATTTCACGCATTTCACTCAGTCGTGCCACAAATAATCCTTTCATGGGTCTCAATGCTATAAGTGAGTAATCCAATGTTCATGACATCTTTTAATACGTCTTTTACGCTGCCTTAGTATTGGATTAATTAAAATTGTAGTTCGGTTGTCCATCCTGTTTCCGTGTGGAGACGGAGTAAAAATACAATTCACCAGTCCCTATCTTGTCTGTGGATGTCGTAAAAGACGGACTATGGGATATAATATGCGCATAACATCAGTGCAAGAGAAGGAAAACTCGAAATGAAACCCTATACCAACATGTCTGACCAGCATGGTATAGTAGGTCAAATTCCCTCCCAGTATGGAGGAGGGCCGACACCAACAGTGGGACGTATATGGGCTGCGATGATGATGATGTCCATCTTGCGTCTCAGCTGAGAACCGAATTAAACTATCAATGATCGTACGAAATTTTATTCACAGTGTATACTAAGTGCAATTTCGATCGCGGAATATAAAACGCGAGAATAAAAAAAAACTTCATAGTGAAAAATTGCAGTGCGGACAGGCCCTAAGCGAGCGAATGTCGTCGGGCGGCTCCTTTGACCTTGTTCCCCGCCTAAAATATATAAACAGAAACGAAATTCATTTTCGATAAAAAAATTCAGTTTAGGTTTTATTGTTTTATTTTGCCTACAAGATATAGGTAATTATTTCATTTATTTCTCTTTTTCTTAATACACCTCTGTGTCGGTATTTCTTTCTATAGTTGTGGCCACGCCTCCTAGTCATTGCCACAGAAACAGCTGATTTTAAGGCGAAGTTTGTCTTGCTTATGCGAACGTAATCATTGATTTATTCAATTTCTAATGAACATTTAACAAAGTACGAATGTGTTGCACATTAAGTATCGCTGACTTTATACATTTCAATCAGATTTACACGAAAAAGCGATGATAAAATTGGAAACTTTACATGTCTCTAATTCCTTAACGAATCGTTATTTTTCTTTCAAATTTTTTTTATGTATCCTACCACCGTTGCCTAACTCCCATTTGACCAGTTGCCCCATAACCTGATACATCCTGTATATAGGAGAGGCGGGTTTTGCGAACGATATATTGACTCATCACCATATCTCTGGAACCGTAAGGCGTACAGACTTGAAATTTGGCGAAAATATTTCATTCGTCGAGTAGAGGTCAGCTAAGAACAAATTTTACGAAATGCAACCTGCAAGGGGTGTTGCGGGGGCGTCAACAATAATACACATATAAAGGAACAGGTTGAGCCGAAACTACTGAAGCTAGAAAAATAAAATTTAGACAGTAGTTTCATTTCGTGACGTAGGCACTCTATAACAAAGATTATTTTGAAATTCTACCCCTAAGGGGGTGAAACGCAACGGCAAAGTTTGTATGGAAAGCAAAAAAAATCTTTAGCTACTGTCTTCAAATTAAGCCCAAATACTTTTTAATAAAAATAAATAAACACGTATTTCAGCGTTTGTCTATTTTCATCCTCTAAGGGTGTAAAATAGGTAGAAAGATGTCAGTTTATTGACTTATCACAGAGCCGGAACTACTGAAGCCAGAAACATGAAATTTTGACATTAGTTTCTTTGCGTGACGTAGAAACCTACTAAGAAAGGGTTTTTTGAAATTCAATCCCTAGGGGGTAAACTGCAGTAACAAAGTTTGTATAAGGAGAAAAAAAATCTGCATAGATTTTTTTCAAATTCGCCAAATATACTCTTTAGGAAAAATAAATAAACACGTGTTTCAGAATTTTTTAATTTTCACCCTCTCAGGGTGTAATCTACACTAATATTATAAAGGTGAAATGTTCCTTACGAATAAACTCAAAAACTTCTGGACGGATTTCAATAATTCTTTCACCATTATAATCTTACAGTATCCCCGAGTAACATACGCTATATTTCATCCCAGTATACCCACGGGAACGGGAACTACGCGAGTAAGGCGACTGAAACCGAAGCGAAGCGAGGGCGGGTTGCTAGTATCTTCTAAAATATTACACATGACTGCAATCCATGAGTCGTCGGGCTCGATTTCTGGGCAAAATTTTATGGCAGTTTCTTGAGAGGAATAATAGCCTAAGTTACTCATTATATATATATTATATATATATATATATATATATATATACAGAGTGTATCAGGTTATGGGGCAATTGTTCGAGTATGTTGTAGTTTACCGGTCATAGATCGTAATTAAAATGTATATTACACAAAAAACAATATAACATAAAAGTTATAGTAATTTAAAAAATGTGTGTTAAGCAGTCTATGCCTTAAATGTTACGTATTATGTAGGCATGTATAGACAGGATACATGTAGGCATGTAAAGCTTCGACAGTATGAATGGGTAGGAATTGCGAAAACGCTTCAATGGTAGCTTCATCTAATTATGCGAGTTCATCAAATTATGCGAGTTTATAAAATTAATCTAATTCTGTACAATATTAGGTAAATTAGGACAATGTCGCCCTAGCTGATGCCGTGGGTGACAAGACTGGTGAATAGTCCGTCACCCGTAGAGGGGCTGACTGCGTGTGGGGCGTCGGGAAGGGAGGGTACCCGAAAGGGTTTCCCGCCGGGCTGGCTACTGACGTCAAGGATTCGGTACCAGTGATCAGCCCGATGGCGAAGGCGAGGCAATATGGCAGGTAATGGGATCGCGCGTCGTCCTCCCGTCACCCCGGACGGGACGGACGGCGTGCGGCGGCCTGCCAAAAAAGAAAATCAATTGTTTTCCAATAAAATTAAAGCAATGTTATAGTAGCCAACTTTTTTTTATTTGCTCCTAATATCTACAAGAGACGTTACGATAAAATAATTAGATTTTCAATGCGCTATTTAAAAAATAAAAAAGAATGAAACAAAAGTTTTTTACGTACTTATCACCGAAGGAGTTGATAGGCTCTATTCTGAAACATTAGAAACATACACAAATATACAAGCCAATTTAATAGATTTTCAAAAAAATATAAAACAGGTGTTTAAACCTATTTCTATTATAGATTAGTTCAAAAATGTACTTACAGTTTTATATAGCATGCCACTTTAGTTATTTGTCTACCGAAGATTCGAGTAACAACGTAATTCTAAATACATAGTATTAACAGTAGATATGTACATACATACCGAGAATCATGAATTATTCATAACGCGGCATATAATCAGTCACAGGTGCTGATGTAGCAGTCTTCGTACTGTCAATTATATTTTTCTCTCTCAGATCTGTATATTTTAAATTATTTATATTTGATACTACTTGACTTTTAATGTACATTATCTACGTAAATAGATCAAAATTATCATATATAAATAACATGGAATTTTAAGATTTTGTGTTACGTTTGTGCTGTGTGGTAGCGGCTTCGAATACTACCAACCCTTGCTTTGCTCGTGGGTGTCGTAAAAGACGACTAAGAGCCCTAGATTGACCCGGGCCAACTCCATCTGGTACCATTTGGGTCAACGATTACATTCCCAAGGAGGGTTGACGTCAGGCAGGCGGCCGGTCATAAAAGTCATTGCTGAAACTTTTTGCAATATGTCAAAACAGATGACATATTGCGTCGACCCCAAGTAATTGGGATAAGAGCAAGATGATGATGTGTTACGTTTGAAATAAATTGCACTGAAACTTCTATTAACATTTCGAGCTAGAATAGACAATGCTTCCTAATAAATGCTTAACGTAGAAAAGTTATATTAAAATCTGAAAACGTTTCGATTTCTATTCTTTACAATGCATTTTTTTATGCAAATACCAAAAATATGATGTCTGCATGTCATCAAAACTGCGCAATGCAAGAGTGAAAACCTGTAACAGTAACTTTTAGATTTCACTACAAAAGTGTTTTGTTTGTTTTGTTTATACTTGTGGCATAATATATGATTTAACTGCATCTATATGAATGTTCAAGGCAACATGTTTCTCTTCAACTCACTATACAGTTGTTCTCCGCTTTCAGCTAATTACAATGAGGGTTTTTGAATTCAGTGACCAAGCTGACGGGTTATCCGTCTATCTACATGAGTGATAACTCGGCGTACTTTGGCGTGCTGCTGAGACTTAAGTGTTATTGTGTCTTGCAGGCTGTCCTTCATTCGTCCAACTATGGACTATAAGGCTGCAGATATTTACCTGTGCCTGATGTCGGCCTAGCCAAGGTCGCGGATGACTGGATCGGGGAATAGTCCATCATCCTAAGAGAGGCTCACCGCGTTTGGGCGATGTCTCTTGATGGGCATTCGAGAGGGAGGGTTTCTGAAAGGGTATCTCGCTGGGCTGCCCACGGACGACAAGGAACTCGGTACCCGTGATCGGGCCAATGGTGAAGGGGAGGGAATAAGGTGGATTATGGGGCCACACGCTGTCCTTTCGTCACCCCGGATGAATTGAACGGCGTGTGAGTTGACCATAGTCCACCCCAAAAAAAGGGATCAGATATTCGTGATACGTCTGTGGCGAGTCCAGTTAGCGTAGAGGGTTTCTATTCTAACTCTACCCGCTGCCTCAAGTGGTGAAAGTATACGTAGCATGCTAAAATATATTATCGTAAATGAACTCTATTTACTAACAATCAGCGGTACTATTTTTTTTTTGTTTTTCAAATAATCTTAATGACCAAGGAACTTTCCAAAACTTCCAAAGAAAAATTTATCACTCTATTATGACACGACTGCTCGACTGAAGTAAAGACATTTATTATCAAGAAAGCCACAAGCTAAGACAAAATGAAATATGAACAGAGCAGAAATTATAATAACATTACAACTTTATATAAAATTTAGTCTTTAAAGTTAATTGGCATATTTAATTACAGCCCCGAAATCTATTAGGCAACTATCCAATTATCGCTGTTGTATATTTAACTAACATTTGCATTGAGCTTACCAAAGGTAAAGACCTTACCAACCTTAATTACGGTCTTTCGAATGTGAATAAATATTATTGATATTTAATTATCAACTTTGACCAATCTATATTAGCATAACAAAACTGTATTGTTTTTGAACGCGTTCAGACGTAAGAAGTTGGATTTGAAAATCTAATATGTATTACTTAACCTGGTTATAGGTTATAAAACCGCGCTGCAACCCATAGGAGCCGAGCCATGATAATCAGTATTAGCAGTTAGGAGAGGAAATTCTCAAAATAAAACGTAATACCAACACGTCTTCCATAGTGGTAGGACCACATTGTTGACAGTTGTCTGTCTACAGCAGCGGGCCGGTCCGTTCGGGGTAGTACCACACTCTCGCAGAAAATCGACGTCTGAGCAGTAGGAATTTGTTACTGCGCTTCGTTCGGTGAACGAAAGTGCCGAAAGCCCAGCTTTTAGAGGTTTGCGTGTGATGAGTTTTTGTGATGCCTTTAGTTTCATCAAACCTCATTGCACACTCCCTACACTTTCTTCACGGTAGGCAGCGGCCTGGTAAAAGTCCATGAGCGCAAGTATCACTTACCATCAGGTGTACTGTTCGCTCGTGTGCCACCGTCTGCAATATAAAAAAAGTCTGACCAGCATGGTATAGAACATCTGCATCCGCTTTTGCTCCTATTATAGAGAGGCTCGTGTCCCCCAGTGGGACATACATATATGAGCAGAGGCGAAATATCGTCAAATAAGTAGTCATGATTTTATACAGATATACAGTATTATCTTATTATCACACTATAATAGTTTTTATTTGTTCATCGAGCATCGCTTTATCCGAGCGTCTCAACGTCGGGTTTCTTAAAGAGATTATTGTTAATGTACCATACTTTTGTTTCTTGGAGACCTTTATACGGCTTGGTGTTTGGCCTTTCCGTTAGTCACGTCTACGCGGAGCTGACATGGAATTGGTGAGGGGCATTCCGAAAGCTGAGCAATGAGCATCCGGGACATTTTTAAAGCAATAAGTGTAACTATTTTCAGTTTTCACTGTTTGATTTGAGATGAATGGTTAAAGACAATTAATTGTAAAATAACTATCCATCTATCCGTTTCGGATCAATTCCCTAATCCTAAAATGCAGGATCACCAAGAGTTTTGAGTTATGGGTTAGACCGATGGGTTCGCTGCCCCTAGATGGCAATAAGCTGTAAGTTGAATGCTTAATGTTGAAGCGCATTTCACTTTACTTATCCTCATATTTTTAAATCCTCATAAGATTAAGATTGCCGATGTACCGTAGCGCCCTCTGCCTATGAGACATTGTCTTTCGGTACCACAGAGTATCAGTATAATATTGGAACGACGCACAACGCAACACTGCGAATAGTTCCGACAACGACCGTTATACAAGCGTGTCGCCGACGTCGCGCCAGTTTTGCCGAGCGCTTGTTAAGAGTGGACGTACGCAACTCGACTTTACTCCTACACACAATACGAAACAAGTTTCTTGCTTCCCATCTTGGAATTTACTTCTGAATTCCAACATATCACAATGAACTTGAGTGTTTATTTCGAAAGAACTTTCCCGATGTAATCTCTTGATTTACTTTTTCGCCGTGGAATTTGTGATCATAGTATCGCGATACGGTTTGTAAAGGTGCAAAAAGCGCAAGTGAAATTGTTTATTGTTCTAGACAATCCGTTAAGGAGTTTGAATTTTCAGTTGTTTTCTTTTTTATGAGAACTCTTTAGCGTGTTGAAAAGAGACGAAATGTACTTCAACCGGGGAAGAGTGACAGGTGTGGCGGCTTTGGCTATTCTGTTGGCAGTTATAACAGGTAACTTAGTTGATAATTATCTTGTTTTGTTTCGATTATCTAGGCTTAAAATAAATATAATATAAAATAACTACAGAAGTAGTTCTAATATAAAATAATATTTGAATTTATATAAATCGAAATATGATAATTTAGGTATAATACTGCCAATGATTGTAGACTAAGTTTTTTTTTACTAAGTTGGCAACGACGTTTTTACGTCTCGTGTGTGATTCATTCATTCATAAAATTTTAAGGTTATGTTATTATTAATTTAGGATTCATTTGTTTATACCTATGTAACGAAAGGTTGAATTTCATCCCTACGGATTTAAAGGGTTATTTTTCCTTAGACAATATAATTTTTATACCTATTTGTAGTGCTGTTATCTTAGAATAATAACGTATAGAACGTAAGTTCACGCTCAAAAAGTGAGGCATTTCAATTGGAGCCTAATGGAGCTTACGCCGGAACCATTCCGTAATGTACAAGGTCACTGTATTGCACTTACGTACGCTACTCTTAAAAAATAACTAGGTAATTATGACGATTTGTGCATTTAAATGGTGTGCGTACTGCGTGTGTATGAACAAAACATTTGAAAAACATAAAAGGTGTTTTAACATTACTATTAAAAGTATTTCGACGATTAATGTTAATAAAAACAAAATTTGATTTCATAATTTGTATAGTGGTGTGCGTGTGTATGTGTGTAATCGTCCTCGCGCATGTAGTATTTTTAGATTCATGTTTCGAACGTTCGAAGTACCTACACTATCCTTCTATACGTTATTATTCTAAGGGTTAGACCTTATAAAGAGAGAGAGAGAGAGAGAGACACCTATTCGGTATGCTATATTGGCTAACACAACTAGTTTCAAGTATCTTTGTGAGTATACACATATGTAAGAATGTACTTACTTATGTAGGTACCTACATAATAAGATTAATATACGCTATCTTGTTAGTTGCTTTTTAGGTACTATTAGAAAATCTAATACAAGTTATTGGTATTAAGTATTAGTTTGTTGCAGTTAGTATTTTTACAGTATACTTATCCGTGTTGTAACGGAGTAAGAATGAAACTCATCACCCCCCTTTCTTGCGCGGGGGTGTCGTAAAAGACGACTGAGGGATATAATATGCATATAACATCTACACAAGAGAAGAAAAACTCGAAATAAAACCCTATACCAACACGTCTGACTAGCGTGGTATAGTTGGTCAATTGCCCTGCCACTATGGAGGAGGCTCGAGCCCAGCAGTGGGACGTATATGAGCTGCGATGATGATGATGATGCATTTAGTATTTCCTTAAAATTAAAATGAAATGCTTAATAAAGTAGGTACACAGCAGGCAAGCACGCTTGTCAGAAAGAATAGATAGGCATATAGGTACTTTTATATATATATATATAAACTCATTTGCAAAAAAAACGGGCACCTAAGCAATGAACCATTTCAAATGTTAATATTTCTTTGTTTGATAATTATAGGTAGTTTTATCCACACAATTTGCTAAATTAATAAGAAAATAATCGTTTTCATCAGTATTTCATAAAATTTAGATACAATTTATGGGAAATAATGCTAAACCTCGCTAGTAGTGTATATTCGCTAGTAGTGCATATGCTCATGAAGTAAAAATAAAAAAGTTTTTTTGTTTGTTTTTCTTTAATAAAGTAAAAGCAGATAAATGTTTAGTATCGAGTGTGACCCCCTCTAGCTAAAATCACAGCTTGAATTCGTCTGGGCATGCTAGCGAGTATATCCCGGATACTTGCTTGCGGAATACGTTCCCACTCCGCAGTAATCACATTCTTCAGCTCTCTGATGGTCTGCGGAGCCGGGTGTACTGATCTCACACGCCGTTTCAGAACGTCCCAGACATGCTCTATGGGATTGAGGTCGGGACTTCGAGCTGGCCAATCCAAACGACGAATGCCGACCTCTTGCACATACGCATTAACATCGCGGGATCGGTGGGCGCGAGCATTGTCGTCCATAAAAATCGAGTCTTCACCTAGAGCGGCCAATGCGGGTTGTGCATGAGAAATTAGAACTTCCGTTATGTATCGATGCCCAGTCAGTGAGCCGTTTTCAATGAAGACTAACTCTGTACGATCCATTGAATTTATTCCTGCCCAAAACATAACAGAGCCCCCACCATAAGGTGTGATTTCTTCGAAACATGCCTCTGCAAAGCGTTCTCCTTGTCTTCTTAGCACTCGCCGACGTCGATCTTCACCGAACAGAGATATCCTGGCTTCATCAGAGAACAAAACCCTATTCCAATCGTCTTGAGTCCATGATTCACAATTTCTAGCGAACCTAAGCCTGTGAACTCTGTGCTCACGGAGTAATTTGGGGCCGCGGGCCGGGCGGTGACTGCGTATATTGGCAGCGAGAAGCCTCCTCCTGACCGTCCATAGACTAATATGCACATTTCTTACTTCTTGGAGGTTGTTCTTAAGATCCACATACGAAGATTTGCGATTTCTCAATGCGCGACTCACAAGAAAACGATCATCCCGTGGTTGGGTACATGGTTTTCTTCCAGAACCAGGCCTTCTCTCGACGGAACCAGTCTCCTGATATCGCTGCCAGGTCCTTTGGACTGTCGAGCGACTAACATTTAGCCTCCTAGCCACGAAACATTGGCTGCAACCCTCTTCAAGCAGCGCGATAATTTTGGTAGCTTTTACCACTTTATCTACCATTTTTGATACAGCCAAACAGCATTAAATAAAGCTTTGACAGTCAAGGATATGAAATTAATCGATAAAAATTGAATAAAAGTTATGAAAGTCGATGTTAACTTCTGGAACTTCGCGCCAAAAATGTAGGATAAAAAGGGGTTTTCTGTAAAAATGAACATCAAATGAAAAATTGAATTTAGAACGTACTTTTTTAAATACCACAGCATTTTTAAAACCGGCCAGTAACGTGTACAAACGATTGAAACCTTTTTGGTATTGTATCTTTTTAAATATGAATGAAAATCAAAACCGCCCGTTTTTTTTGCAAATGAGTTTATATATTTTTTTTTTTTCTTTTCAGCCTATCATGCATTTCTTATTTCATTATAGCACTAACTAAATGCATCACAAACAAATATAAGTACTTATCTAACTATATTCAAGTAAATAAACTAGGACTGGTGTTTCGTAAAATAATTTAGGCTAAAGACTAGGAAGATACATCCAAATTCATGCAAATAGGTAAATATTTTACTACTAGTAAATGATTTTACTTGATGAAATTGTGGCTGATAGGAATATGTGGATTGACGAAGAAATGTCTTTAGAAATGTAATTTTTATAGTGGTAGGGCCACATTGCTGACGGTATTCTGCCCACATTCATAAATGGGTTAGCTCCTCTGGAGTACATCCATATATATTTTTTGGAGAACATCGACGTGTGAGTAGTAGCAATTTCATACTGCAGTTCGTTCGGTGCGTAAGAGTCCAACCCACCTTACACTAGGATGCGATCTGGCTGTGGCATTAATATTGCAAATACCCATGAGTGGTATTGACCACTTACCATCAGACGGAGTGCTTATTTGTCTGTCACCAAAGGCACTAAAATATATAAATTAATGAAATACTTAAGTATATAGGTAAATTGTAACACAAAGATTCTAATCATTATATCAACCATTAGCGAAGCAAAATTCATCTTTATCCATTTATCCATCAGCCCACCTCTAAGCGTCCACTGTTGGACATAGGCCTCCCCACGAGAAAGCCACTCTGAATGGTCCTGTGCCACCTGCATCTAACGTTTCCCTGCTACCTTTAAGCTGTCGTCAGTCCACTGCGTCGTCCGAATCGTGGTCGCCACTCGAGAACCTTTCTTCCCCAATGGATGTCGGTTCGACTTGTCATTTCAATTTACCAATTCTTCGGGCTATCTCGGTTACACCCATATTTCTACGAATTCTCTTCCGGATTTTATCACATAGAGAAATAACACGTTGCGCGACTTGGGCCTTTTTACGAGGCCGACATTTAGAGACCACGTTTCAGTGGCATATGTCATTACACGAAAGCTGCCCGTAGTAGACCTGGTAGTTTACTCTTCGAAAACATTGAAATAATGTGTAAATCCACATTTTGCTAGTGATATACGCATTTTATTATTAGCTTCTTTTCATCAATCATCATCAGACATTAATATGATGGTACATATCTTATGCTGGACATAGACATATAGTCGGCAATATTGTATACTATGTTATCATGGTTGCTACTGAACAACCTTTCTTCTTTAACCATTGTCTGATCACTGGTTGAATTAGGCGATAAATGACTATCGTCATCCATTATTATTTTAATACGGAAGGAAAGAAGGGAGATGCACCAACTTGTCGTAGTTAATCAATAAAATGCACACCTCAAGAAGAAATGCGGTCGGTATTAGATCAAGGTGGAATAGGATATAAGGAAGTTTTTCTACTTCTTTGTGATGAGCTGCCTCTAAAACTTCAACTTGAACACGACAACGAGAACATAATTCAACAGACCTTTGATTATAGATTCGACACGTATCGATACGCCGGACGTATCGATCGAGGCATCCTCAGGACTAGATACATAGGACGATTCGCCTTCAAAGATCATCGAGCTCCCATTATACACCATTACAACGCCTGTACTTATATGAATCTTAATTTGTCAGGTGTTGCGTAGTAGAAGAATTTTGAGTATAACCCTAGTCTCACCAATAATCGATTGATTTAATGGGTACACGTGGATATGGGGACATACTTTGTAGTTCCTAAGTCAGACGAAGATTGAAACAGAACGTATTGTACCTTCACTAAATCTATCAATTATATTAAATATTCTATATTGTTTGTTAAAAATTTGCTTGAACCGTAGATAAATATTCTTTTACTTGGTGATATAGCTATAAATGTGATCCCTATTTGTATTGAAGGCATTTTGTATTCATTTTGTTCATTCGTGAAAGTTTTTGATCCCTTCAAATTCATAGAGTTGTAATATTAACCCTTTGTCCGGCGATATATTTACCTACGCGACGTGCTATTTCTGGCTTAAGAGCATTCAGTAATTTTCAATTTATCAAAAACTATGTCACGGATCTTTTATTTAGCCGTGTAGACGAAATCTGTAGGAAGTTCAGTCATAAAAATTTAAGTCTTCAAAAAACTGATAAAGGTGCTGTGTGGTTGCGGATATGAATACTACCAACCGTTTTGCGCGTGGGTGTCGTAAAAGACGACTAAGAACTAACATAGACCTTGGTCAACTCCATTCGATGCCGTCTGGTGAACAATTACATTCCCATGGAGAGTTGACGTCAGGCCAGCGGCTGGTCATACTACTATTGCCAAACTAGTATTGTTGAGTCGGACACCAAGTAATTGAGATACGAGCTGGATTATGCTGAATAAATTTGATAAAGTTATTTCTTGGTTGCATTTACCCCCTTTTTCTTTTTTTTTTGTTCTTTTTCCCCCTACAATTAATGTTTTGCATTGGCTGCTACAAATATATTTTAGATGTAGATGAGTATAATTATCCTTACGATTATTATTCAGAATAACACTGTAAATGTTTCATTAAGGGTACTATAGAATGACGTGTATTATAGAAGCTATTCTCCATATCTACACATGAAACACAATTCAGACAAATTCAAAGCATCTGCCATGTCATTACCCTTACTCATTTAAGCCTGTTAACGCAGCGAGACCGCTGTTGTAATGGCATGTTGACGGCACTTTCTTCGGTCGTGACCATTTGTGATTACGATTAGAAATATAAAACAGGTATTATTTTATATTTAATTTTGTTCAGAAGTAGCAGTAAAAGGATCTCGTCAGCAATATTTAGGACACGCAAATTTAGTGCTTACGCTTTTCACCTTTGTCGATGCCATTTCAGGCAATTGCATTTTTGTTAACCAAAATATTAATGAAGAAATTAACATAGATCTAAAATCATCTGACGCCATGAACAATTATATTGCCAAGGGGGTTTAACGTTATTCATGCGGCTGTTTATAAAACTATTACCAATAACTTTTGTGATGTGTACCAGGAACGAGAAGTACAATTTGCGTCGAGCCTAAAATTAGAGAAAATTAGCGGATTAAAGTAGAACTTCTTGGACAGACATGAATCTAATATACCTACATATGATTATCATCACACCTCATATACTTCCCACTGCTTGGATCGAACCGCCGCCACAAATGGAGTGAAATTGGGTGAGCATGGTATAGTTACCACGTTGGTGAGACGGGTTGGTATACGGTTTTATTTCGAGTTTTCCTTCTCTTGCAAAGATCTTACCTGCTCATTAAAATCCCTTAGTCGTTTTTTACGACACATGTAAGAAAGGGGGTAGTGAATTGTATTCTTACTTTGTCACTACGCGGAAGATCATGTGATATTGGAAAACAAATCTTACTATGAGTAGCGTAAACTAGGGATGGCGATCTGAGATCGATTAATCGAGGAATCGATTTTTCAGGCCCAAAAGATCGATTTTTAAATAGATATGTTGTACTGAATCGATTCAGTGAATCAATTTTTCTCCCTTGAAAATCGATATTCGATTTTTTTTCTGTCCATTCGATACTAAGATAAGATATGAGACATTTTCAGAGGTACCCCATACTTTAAGCGATTCTTCGATACTAGTGTTCCGTTTTCAATCGATTCATATCTATATTATTGTAAGACATTACTCTCTCCAGATTTCCTGAAAAAAAAGGTCCTCACAATCCCGCCAGAAAAAATACTTCGTATAGAATTGGAAGAAAACTCAAAAAAAGTTCAATAGATCGATTAATCGGGGATCGATCCTTCAGACCTCGATTTTATTGTGAATCGATTCTTTGGACGACGATTCAAATCGATTCAAGAATCGATCTTTTTCAGAAATATCGCCCATCCCTAGCGTAAACTTACGTAATGTTGTAATGTATCGTTTTGTAAAACTTCATTTCTAAGCGACGTTTAGAATATTTCCTGGTAACATATGTATGTATATTATAAAGAAAATGTAAATAATAAAACCTAACTGTAAATGCTTGTGATATGGGTCATCTTGATGAGTCACATATGAAATGATACAATCTAACATGTTAAATTACCCTGCGTTACGTGACATCTTTAACTTCGTTGCTGACGAATGTAAAACTGGTTTCTCGGCTTATGCATCTGTTATTTTAAATCTAATTTGAAACATTTGTTCGTGTTATGTCGGAATAAGTATACAATTCACCACTCTTTTATCTTGCCTGTGGATGTCGTATAACTAAGGGATCATCATCATCATCATTTCAGCTCAAATATGTCCCACTATTGGGCTAGAGCCTCCTCCATAATAGGAGGAAAATTGTCCTTACTATACCATGCTGGTCAGACAGGTTGGTATAGGGCAGGGATCGCCAAATGGCGGACCGCGGTCCGCATCCGGATCGCCGACCCATTTAGTGCGGACCGAAAGAATAATACAGCAACTAGCACTACAGAGTATGTAATTTAATAAAAATTTATCTTTGTTGAGGTCGTCCCTCAAAAATGTCGAAATAAGAAAATACATTTGTTAACTAAAAATTACATTTGATTTTTTTTTTCTATTAAAAGCATGTACGGACCGTGATGGTTATTTCATTTCTTAAAACGGACCCCTGGCAAAATTATTTGGCGAACTCTGGTATAGGGGTAGGGTTCAAGTTTTCCTTCACGTGTATAGATGTTATATGCATATTGTATCCCTTAGTCGTCTTTTACGACACCCACGGGTAAGAGAGGGGGTGGTGAATTGTATTCTTACTCCGTCACCACACAGAATGGGATAATATGCATATCTTGCTAGATGGAAGAGATGGAAAACTCGAAATAAAATCTTATATCGATACGCCTCACCAAACTGGTAAATTTTCCTCTAGCTGTGTAGGAAGCTCAAGCCCAGCGGTGGGACGTATATGAGCTATGCTGATGATGAATTTTAAATATAACATCAACATATTGGAGATGGATATTTTAAGATTACAGTATTCTTGATGTGTAACTGAACTATTTATATTGCAACGCTTATCACCCAGATATATCGCTTCTATCACTTATTATTATCGATTCGTTATATCTAATTGAGTTGTGGGAGTCATTTTTAAAGAACCAAGTCTGTTATTGATGAGTTTGCCGTAACACGAGGAGTTTAAGCAATTAGTTTTAACTTGGGTTAAAATTCCGTCTGGTGACGGAGTAATAATAACACTGGCCTAGTAGTGAAACGTAAACTGAGACGATAATGATAACAATATATTAAATGTAGCCATCTTGAAATTAAAATTTATTCTATATAAACTTCTATATCCATACGATGGGTGTGTTAGTGATGAAATAAGAATACAATTGAATAACCTTTCCTTTACCGCGCACAGCTGAGGGATGTAACTGCTAATAACTGAATTGTAATACAGATAACTTCGTTTTAAGAAAAGAAAAACTCGTAACAAAAAACTCCTTGGTAATGCGTTTCTCATGTGTCCGTTAGTAGAACATTTTCCTTCTCATGTTTATGTGCAGAATATGAACTTTTACGATCTTATGACTAATAAGTCTATATTGTATTAATAATAAATATAAGGACTACCTTGCGTTACTCGACTCGTCATCAAATGATAAGCGTTATCTAATCTAGTATAAGCGTTGACCTATCAGAGAAGTATTCGATACAAATGGGTCGAGATAACAGTATTATGCAAAAACAGATTACTATGCTTAGAAGCGTTTTTGTTCACGCCTATTAATGTTTTGTTGGTGATTTAATTAACTGATTCAGCCTTATTTAAGTTCTAAATTTGAATAAAAGTATTTTTATAGGGTTCTGTTAAATAATATTATTTAATATTTCGAAAAAGATGTCAAGATCAGCATCCAAGACACGTTAGTGAATATATGTTTTATTACTGAATATTTGAAGCAAAATACGGATATATTTTAGTGTTGAATAACATATATTATTTAATAGATGTTTTAAATTTATGGTTTCTTTTAATAACGCAATATATGTACTTTATATTTATCGTAAAAAATCTTTAAGGCCTTGTAACGGAACGGTAACTAAAAAAATTGTTATGCTAACATAGCATTCTGAAGAAATAACTTTGT
Organism: Lymantria dispar; assembly: GCA_032191425.1. Lineage (NCBI taxonomy): Eukaryota > Metazoa > Arthropoda > Insecta > Lepidoptera > Erebidae > Lymantria > Lymantria dispar. The sequence continues at coordinate 21,563,115 of CM063454.1, read as the reverse complement.
ATGATGCGATCTGCATACCTTCCTTAGTATATTTTAATGACAACCGCATGAAAAGAAAGGATTATGACACATTGGATATCTGTTGCATGTGTAATAACTAGTTATACCACACTGTCTACAGCTGCGGGCTGCGAATATCGACGTCTGAGTTTGTTACTGTACTTCTTTCGGTGAGCGAGATAACCGGAAGCCCAACTCTCTGAGGGTGTTTACGTTTGGTGGATATTGGTAATGGCTTTAGTATCACAGAAACTTATTGCACGCATACACACTCCCTTCACGGTAGGCAGGGGACCAGCAAAGGTCCACGAGCGACAGTATCACTTACCATCAGGTGCGCTAACTGCTCGTTTGCCACCACAAAAAAAAATATCTTGAATACTTAAAAAATCACCTAGTAAAAATAAGTAATAAGTAAAATATTATTACCAAGCTATCTTGCCCGTGGGTGTCTTAAAAGACGACTAAGGGATATAATATGCATTTATCATCTATACAAGAGACGGAGGATCACGGGTTGAGAGCCCTCAGCGCTCACCCACCAGTCCGGGTAAAGTTGTCACAGCCATCTGAGGCTAACAACTAAGTCACACACAAAAAAAAAAGGAGGATTCGAAATAAGACCCGTCACTAACTTGTTTAACCAGAACGGTATAGTCGACCAATTTTCCCTTCTATTATAGAAGAAGCTCGAACCTATGACGATAGACAATGACGATAGTGTCAGGTTAAAATGTTATACGTACAGGAGGAGAATTGCGCATTAAAATACCTTTTAAAACAATCAGACTATATTTTAAGATTAATTGCTATGACCATATTCTATGCAAATTGAAGACATTGCTGTTTTGTTTATTAAAATAAATTAATTAAATTATTTATAATAATTAAATTATTAAATTTATTGAGCTTTTTAACAGCCATTATTTCTACAAGAATTTTAATGTTACACCAAAGAGATGAAGATAAGTTTTAAGAATTTAAAACATTATTTATAAACTAAATATTGATTATAACAAAAAAAGACCAACTGGATCAAATTGAAATGGAACCAGGAGACAGGAAGCACCAACTTCAAAATCGGCTCACATCGACGAAATTTCTGAGGTAACAAACATAAAAAAAATACGAATTGAGATCCTTTTTTGAAGTCGGTAAAAAATAGCAATAACTATGCTACTATACATATATCAGGGATCTGTATAAGATAGCCAAATATGATTTTTATGTGTGTGAATATTTATAATGGATGTTAATTTCCGTATCTAGACCCAAGTTTTACTATAAAATTTCTAGGATATGCGTTTCCGTTTCCCTAACCATCATAGATGTCGCTTTCGTGTGGCCGTCGAGTTACTGATAAAACCGGTACTCTGAACCGGTTCGAAAGACGGGATGTTGGGCTTGATAATTTTCGCAACATTTCCATGCGTAGGTAGGTTGTATTGTATGAAACGCGTAGAGACTAGCGTTCATGGTCCTCCCGTGACCGTGAAAATAACTTAATTTGAAATGTGTAATGCTCGCTCTGGAAGTCGTCTGTGCCTAAGAGGGAGATTTATAGGGGCTTAGGAAAAGTAATAATTTTCATAGTTTTATTAATGCTATTTTATAATGGGATATGTCATCCTAACATCCACTTTTGGGCTCGAAGTTTCTCCACAATGAAAGGGAAAATGACGGTGTTTTCCTTCTCTTGCATAGATTATATCTGCATATCAAATCACTTAGTCGTCTATTACGACACCAGAAAGGAATTGTATTCTTACTTCATCACCACACGGAAAATGGGGTTCGTAGATAATATAATCAAATATTATCATGCAAGAATTTTCTTATAATTAAACAAATACAAGGTTGGACATAGTTTTAACATATTGCATATTAACAAAAAGTTAACCGCTGACCGTTACTAACATACTTTTACAAAAAGGTAACAATTAGTTCTGCCTTTGCTTTGAGCATTTCAAATTCGTTTTACTTGCATAACTCAAACTAAAAATGTTGGTATCCAACGACTCAATTATAGAGAGTAAAAGCAAGGCTTTCTAAATTGTCAGAGTAAGTTATGACAAGGTTAAGAGATACATCCAGATAGTTATTAATTAAGAGGCATTTTTTTCGTGAATTCTTTTGCCATATTCTCTTTGCCATGTGGTGACGGAGTAAGAATACAATTCACCATTCCCTATTTACCTATGGATGTAGTAAAAGACGACTATGGGATATAATATACATAAAATATCTGTGCAAGAGGAGGAAAACTCGAAATGAAACCCTATACCAACATGTTTGAACAGCATGGTATAGTAGATCAAATTGCCTCTCATTGCGGAGATGACCCGAGCCCAACAGTGGGACGTATGTGGGCTGCGATGATTCTCATTTTGAAATAGTTATATCATTATCATCATCTCGGCTCATATATGTCCCACTGCTGGGCTCGAGCCCCCTCCAAGAGAAATTTACCTTACTATGCTGGTCAGTCAGGTTGGTATAGGGCTTTGTTTCGAGTTTTTCTTTTCTTGCATAGATGTTAAATGCCTGTTATATCCCATAATCGGGTTTTTACGATATCCACAGCCACGATAGTTATATACTAAATAAGTTTATTAATATAAACGTATATTGTGCCTACAAAAATTCGTAATCGTTGTTTTTGTAATAGTTCATAATTTTATGGTAGAATGATTTCCCTTTGATAGTGGCGGTGTGACTAATCTTGATGTCATAATTTAGAGTGAACTTTCCTGTTATCGGATCATTCAGATTCTTGAGTAGTCATTCTTTTATTGTGTTTTTTAAATAACTATCAAAGAAAGTTGGAAACTGTAAAATTTACTATCGAAATGGAATGTTATGGATTAAGAAATTCAATTTTTGAACATCACGATTGCAAAAAAAGCATAAGTTTATGTATTGTGTATGTAATTATCTTCCTTTTAATCTATTATTTGCCTTGAATTACCAATGAAACCTGTTTAACGATAGTCTTCTGCGATAGCCTAATCAAGTATGAAATTTGCTATTAAATTGTACATTTTTTTTCTAAGAATGATGATTAGTACTATGAAATATTGTGATTTGTGGAAATAAATTCGCTGCACAGATGACATAGTGGTTAAGATACCTATGTAATGTGACACGGGTTGGATTGTCGTGAACGATAATACTTTGTGCGGTTCTCATATGTTTTAAGTCAGGGTGCAATTCGCGTCCGTGAAATGCATGTTTGTAAAGTTTGGAGGCCTTAGCTTAGTGCAGTGTGTCGTCTTAAAAAAATCACTGAAGGTTTGTAAACTATAAATTCATATTATTCTTTTGACGAAGATAATAAAAATGGTTTATTATTCAATTTATCTATATAATCTTATTAGATTTTCATTTGGGTAGGCGGTCATTTATTTTCATTAAAAGTTTAAAGATTTATAATAATATTTTTTTAATGAAAAATAATATAGCGCATTTATTCAATTATCTCACTTATCTCTAATACTCCCTTATCTTACCGAATTAGCGAATTAAGAATTATCACAATTAATTAATTACTCTATAGTTTATCGTCTTGTACATTATAAATGATACTACTTCGAGCAATTTTATCTTGTTGTATATTATTGATACTTATTTTGATAAATAATGTGTAACCTTGTATCAATCAGTAGTCTTGTAAGTGCATTTACAGATATATCATATTTTGGGTTACACCCTAAATAAATAGGGTGATATGAAGCCCATACGAACTTGTGTTATGAATAGTAGAGTAAATTATATTTGTCTGCACTGATCATATAGTAATCTAAACAGCGATTGCCCATGAAGAGGGTTACGTGTTCGAATAAGAGGTAATACCAATCAACAAATCAATGTTTTGAGCTCGAGTGTATTTTGTGTCCATAGCAAAGTCCCATTTGATACAATATTCTATTCCTTATTTGTAAGTTGTCATTAAATAAAACATAGCAGTGTTTGGCAACAAAATAATTTTAGTTTAACAAATCTTATTATTTTTATAATCACAGAAATGAGTTATTCGAAAAATCTTAAAGCGTCTTACGCCTAGGATCATTCAAGATAGAAAAAAATGTATATAATAAATCTACTAGTTTTTAGTTTCGGTTTAAATCACAAATAACACACATAGTCTAGGCATCAAATTAAAAACGACATTCATCATATACATTCCTTTCAGGATGATACTGACCAAGTTTATCTAAGGCTGTTACGAGAGGTAGGACCACACTGTCGACAGTTGTCTGTCTACAGCCGCGGGCCGGTTCGTCCGGGGCAGTACCATACTCTCGCTGAAAATCGACGTCTGAGTAGTAGCAATTTGATACTGCACTTCGTTTGGTTAGCGAGAGAGCCGGAAGCCCAACTTTCTGAGGGTGTTTGCGTGTGGAGGGTTTTGGAGGTGACCTTGGTATCACCAAGCCTGAATGCATGCATTAACACTCTCTTCGCGGTAGGCAGCGGCCTTGTAAAGGTCCATGAGCGACAGCAATACTTACCATCAGGTGTACTGTTTGCTCGTGTGGCACGGTTTGCAATAAAAAAAAAAGGCTAGCTTAAAAACTTTAGTACAGAATTGGGTGACGATGTATTTTATCAAACATTAAGGTACAGACAATAATGGTAAGATAAAACATATTTAAAGCAGGTATATACATATGTATTACATCTCACTCATACACACACACATACATCACCACTCACTTTGGAGTAGAGAGTTTTTAAACGGTTTTATTTAGCTTTTTTTTTTTGTTGGTGGGCTGCGGTCGGCGCGCCTCCGCACCACTCCGTCCGGGGCGACAGAGGGGCTTAAGCACGCAACTCCCGCAATCCACCCGAAAACCACGTTGCCTTCGTCGTTGGGCCGACCACCGGAGCAGAGTTAACTTGTCGTCAGTGGTCGGCCCAACGGAATACCCCCTACTTGGGGTACCCTCCCATCGACCGACGTCCCCCTCCTCGGGGAGGACGTCGGTCTTTTCTCACGCGGTCGGACTCGGCGGGTGACGGACTAATCCTTGGTCACGTCACCCGCGGCCTCGGCTAGGGCGGCATGAGGCGCAGGTAGTTGCGCCTGCGCCGTCCCATTCGCCGGCAGCGGATCTCCTCATCGAGGCTGTGCTCCTCGCGCAGGCGATCCGCCGCCTCCTTCTGCGACATCACTGTCTCGCAGAAGGCTGTGACCGCGTCTCAATTCCCGACGCTGTCGACCATCGCCCTAGCGATGGCCGGCAGCGTCGGGTCGGCACCGATGATTGCGACGAGTTCACGGCGCTGCGTGGCCCAAGCGGCGCAGGCCTCGAGCGTATGCTGCGCCGTGTCCTCGTCGCAATCGCAGTGGTGGCAGGACGGTGTACTCTCCCTCCTTATGACCTTGTGCAGGTATTTGGCGAAGCTCCCATGCCCCGTCAACACCTGCACTAGTCGGAAGGAGAGCACCCCGTGCCGCCTTTCCAACCACTGCATCAGCACCGGCCGGAAGGCCTCCACGATTCGCACCCCGAACCGAGGCCTCTCCAGCCGGACTGCTCAACGGGCAATGACGTCTCGGCGGGCGTCGACGCGCCAGGCGGTGAACTTCCTCAAGGAAACAATACCGCCCTCCCCGCGCACCCCCGGCACCCGCCGATACAACTCGGCAAGCATTTCCGCCTCCAGGTCCCACGGGGTAGTCCCGGCCAATAGGCACGCTGACTCCGTCGCCACCGTGCGGTATCCGCGGATGGCCCTGACCGCCAAGACCCCCTGTGGTCGCCACAGAAGGGCCCTAAGTCGGACGGTCAAGGACCCCGCCCACACCGGTGCGCCGTACAGGGCCATCGACCGGATGACCCCCGCGTACAGCCGTCGGCACGTAGCGCTCGGTCCGCCCACGTTCGGCATAAGCCACGATAGGGCGGACGCCGCGCCGACGAGCCGTGGAGCGAGCCTGCGGAAATGCTCCCGGAACCACCATTGCCCGTCAAGCACCAGGCCCAAGTACCTCATATGGGCCCGGATGCTGATGTCAACCGAGTGGACGGTGATCGAGGCGCCGATGGGAGGGCTCATACGGCGCCCATGGAACAAGAGGGCCTCCGTCTTGTCCAGGGCGACCCTCAACCCCAGCGCCTCGATCCGCCTGACGACCTCTTAGGTGCCATAGGTCGCCAGGCTTACCGCCTCTTCTAGCGTCCCACCGCGGGCTGTGACGAGCGTGTCGTCGGCGTAACAAATCACGCCCAGTCCGTGCGGGAGGCCCCCCGCAACGCCCAGTCGTAGCCGATGTTCCACAGGGTGGGTCCGAGGACCGACCCCTGTGGGACACCGCACGTCATGGGCGTTCGCACAACCCCCCCTGCTCTGTTGGTGCAGAGGACGCTGCGCCCCACAAAATAGTCTGCCACTAGCCGCCTCAGGTAAGCTGGCACTCCGTGATAGCGGAGCGCCTCCCTGATGCAGCTGAATGGCAGACTATTGAATGCGTTGGCGATGTCTAGGGACACCGCCAACAGCACTCTCCCACCGGTGACGGCCTCAGTCGCCACGGCCCTCAGGCGCGGTTTTATTTAGCTTACCCCGTTTGTTTATTTTTTTCTTTGTTGGGTCAAATTTAGTAATTGAAATTTCACCCTCTTCCAGTCAACCGATTGATCTGAAATTTGATATACGCCTTTGGTTTTGGTGACAATACAATTATGTATAGTCAATATTTTTGTAAATTCAAGATGGCTGCCGTTACAAAATGGCGGATAAACTTTTTTTTTTCAATCCCATCAACATGGGTATCAAATGAAAGGGCTTGACAAGTAGAATATAATGCACTATACAAATTCGAAATCTAAGATGGCCGCCGCTACAAAATGGCGGACAACCTGTTTGTTTTTCATTCCCATTAATATGGGTATTAAATGAAAGGGCTTGACAAGTAGAATGCAGTGCTCTATACAAAATCAATATAAAAACTAATAACTTGAAAATAAAAAAGGAGAAAATTAATTTTTATATTAAACGGTTTTATTGTAAAGAAACAGTAAAAATAAAATCGTGGGGAATGTCAAATATCGGTCTACAATCGTCGATTAAAATGTTTGTTTTTGAGTGTCCCACGATTTTATTTTTACTGTTTCTTTACAATAAAACCGTTTAATTTAAAAATTATTTTTACCTTTTTTATTCACTATTAAGTAACTTAATTTACTTATTATTAACTTAATTAATCGTGACGCCACATGGAGAATATACATATACAATAAACATAATGCTTATATCTGGGCTATCATCACTTAACCAATTTACTTTAGACAAGTGAACGGCCACAAATCATGGCATGCATGATCGTAATGTCTTCACATTCAGTGTTATGACTTCGTAAATTGTTCGGTATTGCTCGCACGAGTTGAGGGATATTAAACTATGTAGTACCTATTTCTTCGATGATAATAAATATTATTGGGATGCAGAAATGAATAATTTGTGTTTTTTTATTGTATGTATAAAGAAGGAAAACTCGAAATAAAACTATAGGTATAGATCAATATGTCTGATCAGCATGTTAGGTCAATTGCCCTAGTGCTGTGGAGGAAGCTCGAATCCCTTAATGAGACGAATAATGGCTGAGATGATTGTATGTATTATTAAAATTAAACATTGTAAGACAGTTCGCCTGTCTTACAATGTTTAATTATTTTGAGTATACCTACATATAATAGGTAGTCTGGTAAATAAAATTCGTGTAGTGACGGGTAAGAATATAGTTCATCACCCCCTCTCTTACCCGTGGGTAAAAATGCCCAAAGGATATAATTGCAGATAATATCTATGCAAGAGAAGAAAAAGTCGACATAAAACCCTACGCCAAAACGTCTGACCAGAGCGGTATAGTAGGTCAATTTCCCTTCTATTGTGGAGGAGGCCCGAACCCAGTGGGACTTATATGGGCTAAGATAAATGATGATGACTATGAAATAAATTTTCAAAGGTAGGTCAAATGAGTCTTTTAGAAGTCACGCTAAAGGTTCATTTTTATGCGTCACGGCCGATCGCAGTTGGACACGCCAATAGTCAGCGCATGAAAATGCATGGTCCACCTTATGTAATTCGTCGCAGACTTCGGAAACGCTGTCATACATTTTCGTACTAAGACAATTGTCGTATCAGCCGGTCATATATTGTTTGCGGCTGCGTTCGGCCACAATGTACGGAAACGAACACTAAGTCGTTAATCTTGACGATTATTAGTATAACAATATAGTAAGTAATTAGTTATGAGAGTTTTGCCCCTTAAATCTCTCTCATCATCTTCTGGTGATGAATTTATATATGGCGTTTGAGGTTGTAAATTTTCCATAGGGAAATTATATCTTGTTGGATTTGATTTTGGCGTCTAACCATTCAACGTAGCATCTCAGGCAAGTTTATATATTTACAGTAGCAGTCTTCTATATATAATATATTATTCGAAACAGACCTTATATGAAACTAAATATAATTGAGAATAATATACTAGTACTCAGACAGCTCGGTGAAGAATTATTTAGTTATAAAGATAAATTAACAATTTTATTTATGTCCTACAAGCTAGGTACTAGTTATAATTCATAGTACATATTTATGAAAAGCGAAGGTATGTATTACATAATTAGTACCTTGAAATCTGCTTACTCAATAGATAAGTGCCACGAGTCCCTCATTTAGATATGGATAATGTACGTTAAAACCAAGGTAGTTAGTATTGATGTTTAGCGTAGGCATAATATAAACTTCAAAGAAAGTCAACGGGTTTGTGGCTACACAATGTATAATAATCAGAGTGTGTCCGAGTGTCCGGACCGGACTGATGACCGGGCTCCGCGGACCTTGACGGGGTTGCATATTTATGTACCGCCTGTTCTACAAGTTTTTTGCCTCAGGCATTTAAAATTGCAATCTCTTTGAATTGCATTCAACTTTTTCTTACGCATGTTTCTGATTATATTAATGGTCGTATGAAAAACTTGTTTTCCAAACTTATTTCATCGACACAATTCAGTCAATTAAATCTATACCAATAAATAAAATTGGAGTGTCTGTTTGTAATGTCAAAATAATAGGCTTTTTTCATGCTCACACGGTTATTTGCACGACACCTATGCCTAAAATAGCAATTAAAAATTTTTTGTCTGTCTGTCTGTCTGTCTGTTTGTTCCGGGTAATCTTCAAAACGGCTGGACCGATTTCAAAAATTCTTTCACCAATGGAAAGCTATAATATCAGGGCGTAAACTAGGCTATATTTTATCCCGGTATTCCCACAGGAACGGGAACTACGCGGGTAAAACGACTATAACCTATAACCGAACCGAAGCGAGGGCGGGTTGCTAGTATTTTATATATTTTTCTTATACGTTTAAAATTATTAGCTTTAATTAAATACTATTTCTCTTCTGCTTTTTATTTATTTAAATATTATTAGGAATATAAATCATAAAATTGCTTAAACAACAATTTTAAATTTTTGTGTCAATTTATTGTTCAAAACAATACTGCAAGTTGGCCTCTTGTTTGGACTTTTAAAATAACGTTTTTTGATAAACAACCGAAAGTGTAGTTGTTTTAACGACGTGTCAATTCTTCCATGTTTTTGTTATTTTTATGTTATAATTAAGTTAAACTCATGGGAAATTAAAAAAAATATTGATTAACTTAACATTAGGCCTACAGTTAGTATGAGTAATCCATTTAGTCAGTTGGCTTAGACTAACGACTGCTCAGTGACCACAAGTAGGATGGAATTTGCTTGCCTCCAATTATAGAGAAATCAGTTACATTACAATAAAAATAAAAGTATAAATGCGGTTTTGGACCACGATACATAAAACGATACCAGTTAAACTAAACAGCTACTCTCAGATCTATGAATTTTATTTATATTTTGGTTGCACCGAGTGCCTATAAATCTATACCAATAAATAAAATTGGAGTGTCTGTTTGTAATGTCAAAATAATAGGCTTTATTCATGCTCACACGGTTATTTGCACACCTATGCCTAAAATACAGATTAAAAATTTTTTGTCTGTCTGTCTGTCTGTCTGTTTGTTCCGGGTAATCTTCAAAACGGCTCGACCGATTTCAAAAATTCTTTCACCGATGGAAAGCTATAATATCAGGGCGTAAACTAGGCTATATTTTATCCCGGTATTCCCACGGGAACGGGAACTACGTGGGTAAAACGACTAAAACCGAAGCGAAGCGAGGGCGGGTTGCTAGTTTTAAATACAAATCGAAATAATTCATCAATTACTCTAATAAGAATGAAACGATTTTTTAAAATAATTTGGGCTTGTCCTGCATACATCATCAAATAATTTGCTAGAGGGATTAAAGTCATCATCATCACAGATCATACGTCCTTCTGCTAGGCTGTTCGATTCCTGCAGAACAGGAGCGTAATTTACCTGCTATACTTACCGTGCTGGTCAGGCGGGCTAGAGTATGGTTTTATTTGGAGTTTTCTTTGTCTTGCACAGATGTTATATGAATATTATACGACGACGATTTACGACATCCACGGGCAAGACCGGTGGTGAATTGTATTCTTACTCCATCACCACACGAAAAATTGAAGTATAGGTAACTATTTATTGTTAATTTATTTAAATACACAGTTCTCATGATTGTCAACATCCACGGGTCACACGTATTATTTCTGGAAGCTGTTACAAAGGCGATTAAGATAATGGTTATTTGACTCCGTAAACAACTGGTAGGACATTATGGGTTAGTGAGTCATGCTGTAAACCATATTGCGGTATGATATAAGTATCACCTGATAATGAAATCCGAAACCTGCAGTGTCTATTTCAAAACTTATTATCGTTTTAATACTTCATATCCGGTGGATGTTAAAGAGCTCTTCATAAATATTACTGGTTTTTACGTGTGAGAAAGAGCATCTTGTCTATAGACCGGGGCTCCAGAACCGGTTTCTTGAATTCTATGGACAGAGTTCAGTGATCATCATCATCATCTCAGCCCATATACGTCCCACTGTTGGACTCGGGCCTCCACTATGGGAGGCAATTTGACCTACTATACCACGCTGGTCAGACGTGTTGGTATAGGGTTTTATCTTGGGGTTTCCTTCTCTTGTATATTCATTGTATGCATGTCATATCCCTTAGTCGTCTTTTACGACATCCACGAGCAAGAGAGGGAGTGGTGAATTATATTCTTACTCCATCACCACACAGATATACCATCATACATATTGCAAAAGTTTTGGTAATAGTTTTATAGCCGATCGTCTGCCTGATGCTAATGTTTTTGGGAATGTAATTTTTGATTTACATTGGATGGAGTTGACCCAGGTTAAAGTAAACCTCTTAGTCATCTTTTACAACAATCACAAGCAATACAAAGCTTGACATTATTCGTAGCCGCCCCCATCTATCCATCAGCTTATCGATGTCTGCTGGTACTTAAGTCATAAACTAACACTTCGAAGGCGGTTTGGTGTTCGTAATTAGTGTTATAAATTTCCCAGTAGAGAGCTGCCAGCTTTTTTACGACCGAGGTAATGTAGGGGGTGGTGACAAATTGTATTCTTAACTGCTGGGTTCGAACCTCATCGACTAAAAGAGAAATTGACCTACTATATTACGCTGACCTTGACGCTGATATTATATGGTAGGATTTTATATCGTTTTCATTCTCCTACGTTATATGTATCTTTTTCGACAGCTGCAGCTGAAAGGGTGGTGGTGAATTGTATTCTGCCATCTTCACCACATATTAAAGTTTTGTCAATTTAATAAACAGATAATAATAGGCAAACTTCATACGTATGTAAAGATTACTCATGAGACATACAAGTCAACACAGACCATCTGTGTACATAACATATGTTTAAGAAATTATCACATACAAATTGAATGCACTCGAATTGATGGTCTAATTAATTAGTAGGCACTACATACTGAAGTTACGTGTTCACTACACCTTCATTCTCTATCAAAAGCATATACACAATGATTCATTGAGTAAAAATTTAAAAACGTTTATTTATTAAGATGTAATATCAATTTGATTGAAACAGGATACTTTCTATAATAATATTCAAAAGTGAATGTAATTAAAATACTTACTCGCTTTATATTAAATAAGAATTTATAGAAATAATGTAATTTATATTGAGAGCACTTTCACTAATAAACTTTGTTCACGAATATATCGAAATCGTGCATCATGATAATAAAGCAACTTTATTACCTTTTTTTTATTAATTTATGTTCCATATAATTACGTCGCACTATGGCTAATGTATTCTGTGTATGGCATAGGACATGGCATAGGACGTGGCATGTCGGGAAACATAGCAAAAGGTAGTTTATTCCAGATCCTGCATGTGCGTAGGAGAAATGATCACTGGCAACGCACCATTGAAGACCATAACATGTTTAGGTGAAATGCATGAACCCTGCTACGGTGTCGAGTGGTACGTTGGTAAAACGGTTATGGTGGTACCAATTCAAACAGTTGCTCAGAGTACTTCCCATGAAAGAAACAGTACGCATAGTGACTTAAAGTCTCTTTGCCACTCTAGCGATTCCAATCTGTCCATGGGATTGGGATCACCCACGATTCAGACACCATGTCTTTACATGGAAACAAATTGGTCTAGCTGGGATTTAGGTACGCCCACCCAAAGATGTGAGCAGTACTCCACATGAGGACGAACTGGAGCTTATTATATTACGCACAAGACACAGTCTCGGTGTGACCACTTAGCCCTGTTCAGGACGCCTAATTTTTGCGTGCAAATATGGCTTTGTCCTAACTTTGCTCAAGATTTCGACGCCGAGATTCCTAATACTGTTGAACACTTGGAGAGTTACTCTTTGAAACTGAGGCCCCATGACAAACGGGGTCTTTGCAGTGAACGCGCAAATTAGTGGCTTTGTGAGATTGAAATGTATCAAAATTAATAAAAATCATGATTTTTTCTTAAATGATATGACGTTATATTTTTTTTTATTATTTAACATATAATTTTCTCTAAATGTTGTCAAAAATATTGTATAGTGTATAGTAACAGGATGTGCGGCGATTTAGTATTATTAATTTACCAAATTACTTCGTCTTATTCAGCCCATATAAATCCTAATATTGAGTAATGGCCTCGTCCAAAATGGAAGGGATATTGATTAAACATTTCAAGTTGGCCAAGAGAGTGAATTTTTCTTTGTCTTGTATCGCAATTGACACGAAAACTATTTAGTTATTATCAGTATCTAAAAGTACATTATTTTTTATTAATTACCTGTAATTGTTTCTGTTTTATTTGTGTGTATAATTGTTAATAGCAACTTTTATTAATTGTTTGTTTATTGCCAGAAATTAAAGATGTTTACATATATACACACACAACGAATATTAATTTCTTTTATAATTGCCATATTACATGTGTCAAAAGAAACTCATTAATAATACAATTAAAACAGTTTGATTGAAATGTATATAATATAAGTAATTATTATTCTATGAGAGTACCAAGTGTATCCAAAAAATCTACTACGAGCATTAGATTAGGTGCAGTTCTGTTCAAATCTAAAACAATAAAAGTAATTCTCCATGAAATCGTTCACAGCGCCACCTACCATATCTTATTATTAATCTAAGGTTTGGTTTCTAAACCATTCTCGAATCCACTGGTACACAACGAAATTCATCAAAATCGATCCAGGCGTTTAGGACGAGTTCAGTCACATACACACGGATAGAATTTATATATTAGAAAAATGTGTAATATGTACATATTATTAATCACCATTCTTGTGAGATTTTACTATGGATCTTTAAAATTATAACGATTTAAATTTAAAAACTGTCTGCAAATTTTTAAAAACGAAAGCGTTTGAAGTATAGAATGGTCTAAAAAGGGCGCGCCAATGAACATATGAAGTAACAAGAGAAATGCAATAATTTGCATTTTTCCCACACACACACACACACACACAGTCTGAAATTGCGTTCTTTGCAACTATTTCCCACAATTGTCTTTTTATAATTGTAAAACGTTAATGGTCCCATGCAATCCTCACTATCACAGATCGTATGAGCTCTGGCCGTTATCATCATCATCTCAGCCCATATACGTCCCACTGTTGGGCTCGGGCCTCCTCCATAATGGAAGGGTAATTGACCTACTATACCGCGCTGGTCAGACGTGTTGGTATAGGGTTTTATTTCGAGTTTTCCTTCTCTCGCATAGATGTTATATGCGTTTTATATCCCTTAGTCGTCTCGTACGATCACCCACGGGTAAGATAGGGGGTGGTGAATTGTATTCTTACTCCGTCACCACACGGACAACGGACTGGCCGTTATAAAATCATTTATTTAAAAAAAAAAAACAATGTATCCACATACGTACGTCTCACATTTTTTTCACAACTTGTTAGGGCTTGGCGTGTTAATTATACGTGTATCATTACAAATACATAAATTGGTCTTCACAGTTAATATATTGATGATAAAATGAAAGTATTGCATGAGAAGAACGGTCGATAAAGCAAAACGTTTAATTTTTTGGAAAATATTTAAAACGTTTTCACTTACTTTTAGTTTTATTGACGTCAAATTTAAGTACCATAACATTGTAGTAATCTGTTTCTAATCTTCTTTAACTGTATAGTGGTCGTTATCTATTCATGTACTGTACCTCCGTGAAATCTGAAGGTAAACCGCTTACAACTGTAATAAAATCTTATGTACCGTGAAAGGTCTTATGAATCGTGTTATCAGTTATAATAACAGAATATTGACAATTATGTTTAGAAGTTATCCTAAATTAATTCTATTAAAATATTTATTACTAACTAGCAACCCGCCCTCTCTTCGCTTCGGGTTCAGTCGCCTTACCCGCGTAGTTCCAGTTCCCGTGAGAATACCGGGATAAAATATAGCCTATGTTACTCCCTGATATTATAGCTTTCCATTGGTGAAAGAATTTTGTAATCGGTTCTGTGGTTTAAGCGTGAAAGCGTAACAAACAAACTTTTGCATTTATAATATTAGTAAGGATGTATGTATATTTCCGTGTAGTGACGTGGTAAGAATACAATTAACGAACCCAGTTCTGGATCGTGGGTTTCGTAAAAGATGACTAAAAGATATGATATGCAGATAACATCTATGCAAGAGAAGAGAATCTTAACATAAATGCCAACACGTCTGACCTGCTCGGTGTAGTAGGTCAATTTCCCTCTCATTGTGGAGGAGGCATTTATGAACCCCAAATCTTTCCCGTGGGTGGCGAAGAAGATGACTAATATGTGTAAAACACCTATGCAAGAGAAGAAAAACTCCAAATAAAACTCTATTCGAACCCGTCTCACCCGCGTCGTATTTTTCCCCAATTTCCCTTTTATTTTAAAGAAGGTGAAGTTTGAAGCCCAGCAGTCGGACGTATATGAGCCGAGATGATGATGAATGTATGTACATTAAATACCACATCTTTGTGAGGTTTTTGAATATTATAACTAATTCATTTCTATTTTTATCTGAAATAATTTGTTTTAGTCAAAACAAAACCCAATAAAGCTATTGTATTTTTGTATTTTGAACGAAGTTGTTTGGTGGCGAAAATGTTATTTTAAAATTGTTTTTGCTATAATAATAAAGCTTTGTTCAACAGTAACCACAATTAAAAGCTTAAATTACTTGGGAACGACAATTATTTTAAACTAGTGACCCGCCCTTGCTTCGCTTCGATGTCAGTCGTTTTAAATCTGCATTTTTAATATCCAATATCTCCAAAGATATTATAGTATGCAATTGCAGTCCAAGAGGCCGATTTATAGGGTTTTTTGAGAGAAAAATAACCTAATCTACTTTTACTACGTCTGTATAAGACAGCTATCTGGTGGTAGTAAAATATTATCAAAATTAGTCCAGCCGTTTTGAAGATAACCCGGCAAAAACGCATAGAGAAAAATATTTAAACTGATTTATAAGAACATGCAAATGACCGTGTAAGCATGAAAAAATCCTACCATTTTGACACTACAACAGATACTTCAATTTTATTTATTTGTATAGGTTAACTAATGAAATGGTGATAAGTAATACTGTTATTATAGATCTACACAATGATTTTGAAATCTTACATCTTAATCTTTTTCTTCTTTAGACATTCTTTCGGCTATCCTTATACCATCTACTATTGACTATGCGCCTCTCGACGTTGGGGAATGTGGCTTACTATACCAGATTAGTCAGTTGGGTTGTAATAGAGTTTCATATAGAGTCTTAATAATCAAGTTTTTCTTCTTAGTAGTTAGTGGTCTGCTAACATCCCTTAATCGGGTTTTTGCGTCACACATGTGCAAAAGAGAGTGGGGCATTGTTTTTTTTTGACTGCATCACTACATAGAGTAGGTTTGAGAGTGAAAGGAAAATTGGTCCAAGGGAACTTCTCGTCATAAGAGTAAATTACGAAATCGAGATGAAAATTTGAATTTGAACTTGTTAAAAGTGGGACAGAGGCGGTCCTAAAGAGTCAGTCGTAATTCGAGGTCCAGTGTTCGAAAAATGTATGGCTTAATGTCTCCAGAGTAGCATAAGTTCGAATACCAATTTTTTTCTCGACTTTATGATCATATGATGAGAATTGCGTATTTGTAACAGAAAAATATTTGGAGTAGGTACCTATTGTTGATGTTGTCAGCGCAATAATAAATTTATATCTCGCAATCTTTACGCCTATTTTATCTCAATGCACTGACATCAATAAATAAATTGAGAATATAATTGCTGAAGAGACGGCATTAAATGGAAATGACCCAGATTCGTCTAAAGCTTTTAATCGGCGTTTACGACACCCACGAGCAGCCTTTAGATTATTAGTATTCATCGTTAGAACCACACGCTTTTGTCAGTGGTCTATTATAATATTATATTTAAAAACAAACAACATTTAATATGGGCTCTTAGACATGAGTTCTTAAATTTTGACAGATCAGGATAACAATTACAAAGAATTTATAAAAATTAGATAATTATATGTTTTTCTTTTTATGGAAATGGAGTAAGACTATAATGACCACCAGTACTTATTGTTTCGCGATTTGTGTAAAAATCGATAAAGGAATGTAGCCAGATAACACCACTGTAAGAGAATTATAGCTCGACGGATTGGCATAGTGTTTTTAACCCTATGCCAATCCGTCGGATTAGCTTGATTGGAGGCTGAAACGCATCATTTGCAAGTTGTATTTAATCTGGAAAAAAGACGCAGCAATTAGAAATTAGCTGATTACAAAAGTTGCCATCTACGAAGTCATGAAGACTGTCGACAGAAATGAAAACCTAAAACTATGGATAAGCAATTGTTATATTTGGATATTTAAATTTATTGTTTGATCTTAAATTAAAATGTAAAAATTAAAACTTTGAGATTGATATTTACATATACACATAGCTACAAATATTGTTAGAGTTAATACGCCACGTGACCATGCCAATGAAAACTGAATTTACTCCTCATCCAAACCTGTCTATAGCAATTTTCACTTCAAAACTGCATATACTTACGAAGAAGTTATCGTTAATTTTTATTCATTACGGGACGCGGTCATATTGAACAAAGTTAAGTTAGTAAACTCTATAATGTTTTAAGTCTTATTATATATGCCTCTTTGCTGTATGTGATGTCCCTCTAAGTTTAGTATCTAAGTTAGTCTCAGAAATGGAGGCAGTAGAACAGTCATCATAACTTTACCCAAGTTAGTGCCTTCCGCAAATTGTTTCTAGAACTAAATCTAAGATATATTACGTTGCAAATTTGTAGAGGACTTATTCATGAGTGTCGTGTTTCTATTTCAACCGCAAGTCTATCATTTGTATGCATTGCACTACCATCTACTGAATTGCTTTTAGCTTTGCTTTAAGTGCTTCATATTTCTTCTAGACGTAGTGATATCATGAGTGTTTTCGATATATTGGGCCACGACTATGTTATTATTGTTTGTTGAGTATAAAAGCGGCGATGCATGCACCATAAAACAATTCACTGATCCACTGTTGAACTTAGGCCTCCTCGCGAAGGGGCGATTATGTTATGATCCCCACGCCTGGCAGGCAGGTTAGCGATCGCACTTGGTGCTATGAGGTTCTCAGCACAGCGCTCCCACTTTTGCGGCTCCAACGAGAAAGTGAGAGGTAGTAATGTATTCTTATCCCGTCACCACACGAGGGGAATAAATTAATATTTTGCGACTACATCTAGCTTTAAATAATCGCTATGCGTAATATGGTCCTATGATGAATCTTGACAATAGATACTAATTTCTTTATCATTTGTTACTACTTCTACAATCATTGATGTTTTTTGAGAATTATTTAATTTTATATTGTAACTATATTTAGTAAAATGATGAATATAAAATATCATTACTTTTACTAAATCCGGAACCATCGACCATATACTTACCAAATAAATACAAACTCGTGCAAAATTTCATTAAGATACGTTGAGTTTCGCTGTTCATTCCGGATTAACTTGGTAATAAGTGAGAACTCTTAAATATATTACCATCAGTAGATTTTTCTATATGTTACAGTGCTATTATCAAATTTATCATCCTTCATACCTTTGCGGCTTTTAGTATATTGTATGGCCACTAAATTACTCTATGTGCAAATTGTCTAAGAGATAAAGACCATTCCTTCGGCGAGCGATGGGCTTCCATTCTGCCATTCCCATCTCAGAGTATTAGAGCATAAACCGACATAAAATGTGTCACAGAATATTTCGTGCTTAGTCAATCACTATGAGAAAAAAAAATGAACTTGTAAAACTCTGAAATAAAACTTTTGTGGGAGGCCTATTGTGACCATGAATATCAATGTATTCAAAACGTTGGAATAGAAATAGAATGAAAATGGAATAGAATAAATACTATTTGGGCCAAAATTAAAACAGGGTCTATAAGAACGGTTTTATTCATATATAAAAAAATGTTTTATTATGTACGAGTATATATCAATCTCACGGAGAAGTTGAAGCTGCTGGAGCGACGGCGACACTGCATTACTTTGTGTACTCTACCGGCATATTCACTGGGAGTACTCTGAGGCGCTGTTTGAATTGGTACCACCGTCACCGTTTTACTTATTACCTAAAATGTATTATCATCTTCTGATCGTATTTACATGTATAAATATAAGATCATTAAATTTTCTAATCAGATCAACATAATCAAAATCAACGAAAATATTCTTATATTAACATTTCTATCATTCGGGAACAATCACAAAATCATGTATGTCCCACCGCTACGGCTCGAGCTTCTTCCGTAATGGGAAATTGGCCTATTATACGAGTTTGGTCAGATAAGTTGGTATAGGGTTGGTTTAGAGTTTACTTTTACTTCCAGTGATATTGTTTGTATGTGTACCTTGGTCGTTTTTACGACCACGCGCGGAAATGAAAGGGATGATAAACCCATTGTATTCTTATTTTGCCGCTACACGGAAAATATTATGTTGTTTTTAACGTTACTTGGGTCACTTCTGCATTTAACTGTCCATATACATCTTAATGTGGCTATTTTGAATCTTAAGTGGATGGAGTGATAAGACTATTAAAAGGTGCAGCATTAATACTGAAGGGTCGTTGTAATTGCGAGATATTAAACGGTTATTTTGATAATTCGATATTACTGCGCTATTGATCCTAGCGTGTTATTAAGTATATTCAAAGAATTTGTCTTTGAAAGAAAAGAGCTTGAGTAATACGAATTTGTGGATGTTGGGCACGAGTTTCTTTAAAAAGGAGAGAAAGATAGACCTGTTATACCGGTGGCCAGACACTAAAATTAGGTATTACGCATTTTCATTTTTCTCTCTGAATTTTCCTTCTCTTGAAATAGTGACGGTGCTGGCATTCGTGATTCGTATTTTACCACACCCTCGTCAAAAGAACTAGTAATGCACAGCGTTTTACTCCCCTACTAAGACAAAACGAAGACTAGATAGTAACTGTAAAGTCCCTAGTATTTCCGTTTGCTGAAAATAGAAATTCTTTAATCTGAGATAAGTTATTAAAAGATCATTTACAGAAGTAGGTGTAGGTGTATATATATATATTATGTGTTGTTTAGTAGCTTTGCGTAGGAATATATTTAGCGTTGGCGAAAACATAATATTTTGTCCTTTTACATTTTCTGAGAACATCAAAATAATATTGCGTACCCTCGTTACACAGGGAAGAGCCCGCATGTAGAAAACCCAAGAATATTCAGCAAATGCTGCTATGTAAATAAAACATGTAAAGAGCCTTTTCTTCGACCTTGAACCGGTTTACTGTTCACTGATCTTCTTACCTAACCTTTGAGTTCCATCTACCGTGTTTAATGTAAAACGGTTTTTATACATTTTTTGCCTCATAAAGCTTATGTATGAAGGAAAAGCAAAGGTTGCTGAATAAGATTTTACTTTTGGATAAAGTTCATATTAAACGACGAGTCTTTTTAACATTTTTAGGCGTATAAGAAAAGTTTTATCTTTGGAATTGACTTTTATAATTTTGGTAAATCCTCGCTTTTCATGTTTATTTAGAATATTATCTCTAAATATGATTGCGAGTTTAAGTTATTCGATATACATAGTTGTCTAGCTTACCTTTAAAATCGATGCAAGATTATTTAAGTTTTTAAACCGACCCCAAAACAGGAGGAGGTTCTCAAATTGACTGTATTTATTTGTTACCTTATACTAGGTGAACCGATTTTAATGATTCTTTTTTTAATTGAGAGCTAGTGTTTCCCGTGTAGTCACACGGCCATTTCAATTTGGTCCAGGTGAGGGCGGTCTTTTTTTGTAAAAATGATTTCATTTTATCTCACCCCTCTATATCCAAAGGGGTAGCCAGGGATGTATTACATACAATATCTTGTCACGCTTAATCTATGCAACCTATTGCAGTCTTTCAAGCGAAATTTCAGACTTTCCAATAACACTTATAACATACCCAATATAGAACCCGCGACGATTGGCGATTTTTCAAATAAATCATTTTAGGCTTACAAACTAATAGTTTTAGCTCCATGTAGATGGAATAAGAATATAATATGTCGCCAGGTAACCGCCTCGTTACCTAACGAGCTTAGTTATAATAACGTCTAAATTTACACTATAATCCATCACGATGATTATCATAGTTCAATGGGTCGAGGATCGGTTTTTAGTGTTCTCAGAAAAATGACAAGTAAGCTATAATTTATATTCAAATACTTACATAAATTGGCGTACCCCTTTATTAAAAGTCAGTTAGGAATTAAACATAATACATCAATATTGTATTTTTTGGTGTTGCCATTAAATTACACCGGTCAACACGATTTCTGGGTTTGGCTCCTGAATGTAAAATTTTGGTTTCTCTTATGTTACAAATAAATTCAAAAATATCTGTTCCGATCAAAGTTTGCTTTTGTAGAATTTTGAAATCACCTATTACTGGCCTGGTATTCTGTATATTTTGACTTTTCCAGTCCTGTTGACATTTTCTAACTAAATACGACATAAAAGTCGGATGTTACAACTGTATTGGACGTTTTTGTATTAGTAATATACAAGTAAACACTCACTAGTGCCGTTCAGAAAGAATGCACAATTTGCAATTAAGATAATCAAAGTGCTACCACCTATTGCTCATAAAAATCAATTAAAATCTTCAAAATGTACTTATCAACATATACCAGACAAAAGCAAACTTTAAGAGTTAAAAATAGATATCCGAGTGTTTTTCGACGTTTGGAATCAGAATTCAATCATTAGAACAGAAACCCAAAAAATATTTTTTTTTTTGTTGACCTGTGTTATGTGTATGATATTTCCTTATCGTAGCAGCTCAAACACGTCCTACTGCTAGGCTCGAACTTCCTTTCCAATAGAAGGGAAATTGGATCACTATACCATGCTGGTGCTCATATTCAAGAGCACGTTATATACTTATTATATATCTTAATTGTCTTTTTGTGTTTACGACATACAAGGTGGATTCGATTCTCATTCTATCACCACATATTACTTTATCAGCCTACCTATATCTACTATTGAACATAAACCTCTCTATAAAAAGAGAAGAGATATGTTGTCATAATAATTACGCATGCCAAGAAGGGCCAGGGTTGGCAGGCGATGCTATGAGTTTCTTATGGAAGCGTCGTTGCCTACTTCCCTGGCCCTACCTTTCGAGGTTTTTGCAACTCCCACGGGAAAGTAAAGAGTTACAACACTTTACATTCTAAGCACGCTACCACACGGGGAAATAGTACCTACTATAATTTAAAAGATAGTCACATTACAATAAAGACTTAGCGGGTGTGAAAGTTTATAAAGAGTAATAAAGTTAGTACATATAAACCCCATTACTTATACAGAAGATACATTGCAATTCTACACGTTTGAGTGCTTACACATATTTTATTAGTGTTCTCAGTGGTTTTGGTTGCTAAAACTGGTCCAGGTTTACGATAGTGACGTCATAGAATGTTATTTTGGCATCATGCCAACTGATAGGCGCTCGACCCCGCTTACCCCAATGGTTAATGCTCGGTTAATGACCTACCGTTACCAAGCTTTGAAAAGTATTGTTTAGTAGTCATACCTATGGCCTATATGTAACTAGGTTAAGGTGAAATTGTAATAAATATCCTTGCCTTTTTTTTCTTAAGCACCTAGATATGTCTTCATAATATGTTTATACTTACTCCATGTTTACGCCGTATAATGTTGAGAAAAGGTGTAGTACATTTGTCTCCTTTAATTCTAGTAGGCTATGTTCTAAGCATATTAGGCTCCAAAAAGATAGTGTCATAATACAAATACCCACGAGCAATGTAAAGGTTGGTAGTGTTCGTAGCCGCTACCATACAACAAGGTAGTTCAGTGAAACATAAAAATTGAGCCTTTCTATAGGAAAGTTATCAGCAAGCTTAATCAAGAATGCAGAGAAAGCACTACTAACAATTACATTTCAATCCAAGATTGCAGTAATGTTTCACGAAGAAACAATACCAGCATTGACCTTGATTTAGCGAGATACGTTTGTACTTAGAATGCCTTCATGTGCCGTGCCTATGGAATAGATTATCACTTAAACTATACAAGATTGACTGCACAAATGGCGTAGGGGCAAAGATGCCGACCTACCGTGCCAAGAGTCGCAGGTTCCATTCACACGCAGTGTAATACTTTGTGCGATACACGAATTGTTATTCTGGGTGTAGTAAGTCCGTTAAATTATGTTGATTTCGGTTTAGAGGTCTTTATTTCTCAAAAGAACATGCTCTATTCGGTTAGAGAAAAACTTAAGTAAGAAATAAAGACATTATATTTTTACAAATGCGTTCAATCGTAATAATATAAACAACACAATATTTAGTAAAAAAAGATAATGTCTAAAGATAATTTGTTTATGATCGATATTCTCAATTTTTGTTTGAAGGTATGCAAGAGCAATAGCGAATTCTTTAATATTTTAGTTAGACAATTCGTTGTAAACCGTACGTTTGTAAAGTTCCTCGCCATTCGCGAATTATTTCCTTAGAGCTTACTAATTACTCTTTAGAAATATATCTATAGCCAATCGGGTCTTTTTGTAAATTATGTTTTAATGGCATCAATGATTTCCTTATTATAATATCATTAATCAAAACTTTTACTATGCGGCGAATAATAATTCGATTTACCGCTTCTTTTAACATGATATTAATCCATTGGCCTATCAACGTCCACTATTGTTCATGGATTTTCTTAAGGGGTGAAGATACCATTAGGCGTATTCAACTAGGTTTTCTGAATTGTCATAAATTTTAATAGAAACGCATTTTGAAAAAGGAAATTAATGTGTACGACGCAATTCGTCCCGTACCATTTAATGAAATTTTAATTTCTGCAATTTACAAACAATTTGATGATTTTTTTTTTTTGTGGGTGGGCTGCGGTCGGCGCGCCTCCGCACCACTCCGTCCGGGGCGACAGAGGGGCTTAAGCACGCAACTCCCGCAATCCACCCGAAAACCACCTCGCCTTCGTCATTGGGCCGACCACCGGAGCAGGTTTACCTGTCGTCAGTGGTCGGCCCGACGGAATACCCCCTACGTGGGGTACCCTCCCATCGACCGACGTCCCCCCGTCGGGGAGGACGTCGGTAAACAATTTGATGATGATGATGACATAATAATTACTAATAGTATACCAATATGCAGAAATATTAGTGTACCTGTACAAAAATGACGACGACGCTTATGAAAAATTTGGTGACATACTTTTTCTCATCATATGATTACAGTGAAATTTCCAGTCGCAAGAAAAAAATCCCAATTTTTTATAAGTTCAACATGCAATGAGACGGAATACTCAATTAGTTTTTGTTTATCAAAGAAATTCTTCGAAACTTCACAAAATGAATCACACTATGAAAATATGTCTCTTCTTTGACCTAGAAAAGTAGGCACATAATACAGAATTCGCCGTAGTTTATTCAAGGAAGTGCAAGTTGTTATTGACGCTATAAAATCACGTTTCTAAAGTTTTTGCCAGTGAAATAACAGTACTCTGCAGTGGTTGTGTAATTGTTGCAATACTTTAGTAATTGTGTGAAAAATTAAATGATTTTCTTCGCTATTGACGCTTAGTTTATTACTTCGCAGATATTGTGATATTTATTTCTTAATCTATGGAATGATGTTAATGTTGTACTGTGCTTTTTATTCAAATTTACTTAATTTGCTTTTTTTATACAAATACATTTAATAACATGAACATTTGATAAGCATACTTTTACGGCCCTAAAAGCATCTCAGCTCATTGCGTTCACTGCTGGGCTCGAGCCTCTTCCACGAGTTGTAGGAAGCCAAACTCTGTTACGTCACACCCCCACCCCGACACCAAAGCCACAGGCCGCTGTACAGCAGCCCCCGGCTAAGGTTTACAAACCCCCCACCCCGCCTCCCCTAGTCATTAGAAACGAGGAGAAGTGGATGCCCGTCTCGGCTTGGTGTAACACCAACCGAGTACTATACCGTACGGCCCGTTCAACGGCCGAAGGTATAAAGGTGCAGTTGTCCACATCGGACGACCACCGCAAACTTACGGCTATGTTACGTAGCCAGAACATCCCGTACCACACCTTCACCCTCCCCGAGGAACGAAAACTTCGCGTAGTTATACGCAACGTTCCGGTCGAGTTAGGTACCGACCTGGTCAAGGAGGACCTATCTCAACAAGGTGATCGAGGTGCACCGGATGATCCGCGGACACACAAGACAACCGTTCGACCTTATAATGGTCGTCCTTGACCTCTCTCAGAAGGGCAAGGACATTTTCAACATCACCACGGTGTGCGGCCTCTCCGGCATCGTGGTAGAACCCCCGCGCCGGAATGGCATGCTATCGCAATGCCACCGGTGCCAGCTATATGGCCACTCAGCGCGCAACTGCCACGCGCGGCCCAGGTGCGTAAAGTGCCTGGAGGACCACGCTACGGCGGACTGCGCTAGGCCTAAAGCCAACGACCCCACAAAAAGTACCACACCACCATCGTGTGTACTATGCGGGCAAGTGGGACACCCCGCAAACTACCGTGGCTGCCCTCGCGCACCACGGCCGGTTATGAGGAGGCCACCACCACCCCCACCACAAAGGTACCTTCCGGCACCTAAACCCACACGCAACCCGTGGGTTAATTCCCAAAGCAGGGCGGAATACCCCCCCCTGCCCACCAAATTAGCCACCCCGCCGGCACCCGCGAACGCGACACCGTCGGCAAAGGCCGCTAATAATAATAATAATAATTATAAACCGCCAACCGTTGGGCAAAAACAGCCACCCGCGGGCCTCCCTAAGCCTCCTCAAGGCAAACCTATTAACACACACGCGCTAGCCGCTAGCGGTCTAGACCCGGATCTAGACCTAGTGGCCAGATTCGCGTCAATAATAAATCTATCTGAAATACGCGTAATCGCAGCAGAACTGCGTAAAAACGAAGGCAACAGCCTCGCGTTACTCAACGTCGCCATGAGGTTCTCACCCGTTCTAGAGAGCCTCGGTTCCTTCAGAGCCTAAGTATGGATACGTACACACCAGGCAGAGTCAAAACAAGATCACTCCGCGTAGGGTTTTTCAACGCGAACGGTCTCGCTCGCCAGAGAGACGAAATAGGTACATTCCTACAAGACCAGCAGCTTGACCTTTTACTAGTCCAAGAGACTTTTCTTAAACCCTACTCAAGAGACCCTAAAATTGCAAACTACAATTTAGTGCGCAACGATAGGGTCGGTTCTCCCTTAGGTGGGACCCTCATATATTACAAAAGGTCACTGCACTGCACACCCCTAGATCCCCCCGCCATGACGTACATTGAAGCCTCGGTCTGTCGGCTGGCCCTCACCGGTCACCAGCCACTGATCATAGCATCAGCATACCTTTCCCCTCCTAATGGGGACACACCAAAAGAGTTGCTTGAGAGTGACCTCCAAGCCCTCTTAAAACTCGGCGACGCCGTCATTATCGCAGGCGATTTAAACGCCAAAAGTAAGTCGTGGAATAGCCACACCAACAACCGCAGGGGACTGGCCCTCGAGACTTACGCAGATCGGCTCGGGTTCGACATCATAGCCCCAATGGAGCCGACTCACTTCCCTCACACAGTCGAGCACAGGCCCGACGTATTAGATATAGCCCTATTAAAGAACATAAACCTCCGTTTATGTCTAATAGAGGTAATACACGAGCTTAACTCGGATCACCGCCCGGTGGTCATTGACTTCGCCCCCCGATACGGCCCCTCAGGCCTCACCCCCCCCACTGAGAAAGTGTGCACAGACTGGGAGCGACTGAAGGCTAAACTCCAGTCTCCCTCCTCGTCGGCTCATCTTGACAGTATATGTAACACATTGAACAATAAAGAGGACATCGAATCCGCGATCGACGCCCTCACCGGTCACGTACAATCGTTAGTTAACGATTGTTCACGGAGAGTGCCCGACACGAGCAATCGTAGAAGGTGCTTACCCGCTGACGTCCGCGACCTACTGAGGCGTAAGAACGCAGCCATAAGAGCCTACGACCGCTTCCCCTGCGAAGATAACCGCTATCATATGCGGTCACTGCAGAGGGCGGTTAAGACGGCTATAAATGAGTTTAGACAAAACGAATGGGACGCCACCTTAAGCGAACTGGAGCCTTCGCACCAGGCTTACTGGCGGCTTGCCCGTTCTTTCAAAAAGGATACGGTGTCCACCATGCCACCCTTAAACCGCCCCAATCAACCGCCGGCGTTCGATGACGATGAAAAGTCTGAATGTCTGGCGGCCGACCTTGAGCAGCAATGTACGTCGAGTACACAACACACAGACGCGCGACACACCGACACCGTTAACAGCGAAGTGGAACGATGTACATCGCGTACGCGTACCGCAGACGCTGAGCCACAAGAGCCTATACCAACAGCGACAGTGGAGGAGGTTCAGTCGATAGTTAGAGGTCTCCACCCTAGGAAATCCCCCGGTTCGGACGGTATTTCTAATAGAGTTATTAAACTCTTCTCTCATTCACTATTATTAATATTAACAGCAATTATTAACGCCGCATTAGTCAATTACATATTTCCTAAACAATGGAAAAAAGCCGTGGTAATAGGTATACCTAAACCCGGCAAGCGACGTACCGAACCGTCATCATATCGCCCGATTAGTTTACTCAACAGTTTAGGTAAAATATATGAGCGCGTACTACTTAGTAGGCTAAGAAAGTACGCTGAGGAAAACAACCTCATCCCGCCGATTCAGTTCGGCTTTCGCACGCAACACTCTTGCGTTCAGCAAGTACATCGAATAGTCGAGTATACAAGTTATAAACTGCAACGCGGTTTATATACGGGTATGCTTCTATTTGATGTAGAAAAAGCGTTTGACAAAGTCTGGCATAACGGCCTTATTTTCAAGTTAATAAAGCTCAAAATCCCCCACTATTTAGTTATGATAGTTAGAGACTTCCTACTCGAGCGTAGCTTTCGCTACAGAGTGGAAGGTACTTTATCAGCACCGCACAAACTAGAAGCCGGCGTCCCCCAGGGATCGGTGCTCTCTCCAATTCTCTTCTCGCTGTTCACCAGCGACATACCCCAACATAGTAGAATACAAACAGCATTATTCGCTGACGACACTGCCATCTTCTATGCAGGTCAATCTCCCTCAACAGTGACAACCGTACTCCAAACTGCGGCTACCGCCCTAGCCAAATGGACTAGGAAATGGAGAATCGGTATAAACCCCACAAAAAGCCAGGCGATCATCTATACTAATATTATAAAGAGGTAAAATTTGTAAGTTTGTATGCAGGGGGTAATCTCTGGAACTCATAATCTAATTCTAATTTTATTTTAACTGGCAGAAAGCTACATTATTCCTGAGTGCTATAGGCTATAAATTGTTTCTATAACATGTATATTAACCGAGCTATCACAACTTTTGTCTGGCAAGTCGGAAAAAAATACCTCGTAAAACAGAATTATTTGCGTGCGCTGCCTAAACAGTTGCTTAAAATTAAAAAGAATGTATGGCTACCTGGTTCATCTTAATTATTTCTACAAAAAAGTCAGCGATACCATATCTCTATCTTTTATATTTTATCTTTTATACTTCTATTATTGCATTAAAAAATTTTTTTTTCGGCATTGTTACGTTTGGTTGATTATTTGAGCAACAAAATATTAATTCTTATGACAATAAATTATTTCAGTATCACAGGAACATCATACAGATAAGATTTGCCATTTACAGTATATCAATTGGTCATACAGTTTCGGAGATAATATAAAATTACTAAAACGCAAAATGACCCTAGCATAACTTTCATTGTGCAGACGTTTTACCTATTTGCCCATAGATGGCGTTCTGCAATGACGTCATTTTTCTGAATCGCGGTGTTAAGACTTTCCGTGGATTGATGACCCTCTCGAATTATTATGCCCACGTTGTCGTTAGTTGGAGTTCTAAAAATTACATGTCAGTTGGTTATTGGTTTCGGTTGTTTCGTTCGCATGGTTGTTGTTGTTGATAGATACCTCATAATCGAAAATATCGTAATTTCGTTGTACGTTTGTTTTGTATGTTCGTAGTTTCGTACTTCGTTCTATCGTAATAATCGACACGAGTTATTCGATATTACGATTGTTTTGTTTTGTAAAGGCGGACGGTGTTCGAGTCGCTCTCCCTTTGTTCATAATTGTTTTCAAGTCTGTGCGTGGTTTGTTGAGAGCATGCCTAAAAGGAAATCTCAACTGTCTCGGCAGACATCACAGACAAGAGCCGATCGAGTACGCCGTACGGAAGAATCTGCCCCTGAAAATGAGCAACGCCTCTCGAGAAATAGAGAATATATTTCGCAAGCACGCGCTAGAGAATCTAGCTCCGAGCGCTCACAGCGCCTCGCAAGCCAAAATGTGAGGACGACGCGGGCCCGTGCTCGAGAAACTAGCGCTGAACGTGCGCACCGTCTATCTGAGTTAAGGCAGCATGTCTGTGAGACAAGGGATAGGGAGACTAGCACTGAGCGCTCGCAGCGCCTAGCAACAGAAAGACAGCGAGCAGCTACAGTCAGAGCGCGTAATCGGAATATAGCCCAAGGAAATAGATCAGCCTTCAATTACGATGCCAATATAGATTATGCTCAGCAAAACACTGTGAAAATAGGCGAAATGAATAAAACATGTCCTAAGTGTTTTGCAAATAAATGGAGCGATGAACCAAATGGTATGTGTTGTGCTGCAGGAAAAGTGGTTCTTCCTGATATCCAGGCACCACCACAACCAATAAAAGATCTATTACTGGGCAATCATCTATTATCTGCGCATTTTTTAAAAAACATACGAAAGTATAATACACTCTTCCAAATGACGTCATTCGGTGCTAAAGAAATTCGCGAAGGAAACTTTATGCCTACATTTAAAGTAGAAGGGCAAGTTTATCACTTAATTGGTAGTCTACTCCCTTCGCCAGGGCAAAGCCCGCAGTTTCTACAAATTTATTTCATTTCTGATGCCGACCAACTTTCGTTGCGGTCTAATATTGCTCCTAACCTAAATATCGATTTAATCAATGATTTACAGACGTCGTTAAATAGTCATAACATTTATATTCGCAGTTTCAAATACAATTTAGAACATAACTCTTCATCTGAAAACTTAAAATTAATCATTCACGCTGACCGCACTCCACAAAATCAACATCGTGGAAGATACAATTCACCTACAGCAAACGAAGTTGCAGTATTATTGGTGGACGAAGATAAGGGACCTAGAGATATAGTCCTTCATTGCAAAGATGGTCAACTGAAAAGAGTTTCTGAATTACACAGAGCTTACGATCCCTTACAATACCCTTTGATGTTTGTTAACGGTGAAGATGGTTATTATTTGACTATCCCTCTACAAAATTCAGCGCGAAATAAAACAGTTTCGTGTATGCAATTTTATATGTATAGATTGATGACCAGGGCCAACAGTTTTAATCCCCTTCATTATTATCGGGATTTGTTTAGTCAATACTGTGTTGACATGATGGCTAAAATGATAACAGAGAGACTAAGTTACATAAGTCGCAATCAACAACAACTGAGAGCTGATGACTATATCCATTTAAGAGACGCTATAAATCAGGATGCTAATGTCAACGCTGCAAATATTGGCCAACATGTCATCTTGCCTTCATCTTTCACCGGCTCTCCGCGTTACATGCATGAAAAAACCCAAGATGCAATGACGTATGTACGCAACTATGGAAGACCCGATTTATTTGTGACGTTCACTTGCAATCCGGAGTGGCCAGAAATTAAGAAAGAGCTATTTGCTGGCCAACGTTCTTTCGACCGTCATGACATTATTGCTAGGGTTTTTCATTTAAAGATGAAGAAAATGATCAAGTCGTTCACTAAAGACGAGGTATTCGGCAAAGTCAAATGCCATATGCTTAGTGTTGAATGGCAAAAACGCGGACTACCACACTGTCATATGCTGTTTTGGTTTGCACAAAAAATACAACCAGATGAAATAGACAGTATAATAGTTGCTGAACTACCAAACAAAGATGATGACCCAATATTATTCGATATTATCACCAAAAACATGATCCATGGACCTTGTGGGGAGCACAATTTATCATCACCGTGTATGAAGAACGGTATATGTTCAAAGAAATATCCTCGGCGATTCGTCACCGATACTCAGACAGGCGAGGATGGTTATCCTGTATATCGTCGTCGTAATGCTGAAAATGGTGGTCAAGTCGCAGTTGTAAACATCAGAGGGAGGCCGATTACAATAGATAACAGATGGATTGTACCATACTCTCCAATGTTGTGCAGGTCATTTAACGCCCACATTAACGTCGAATACTGCCATTCAGTTCAGGCTATAAAATATATATGTAAATATATAAATAAAGGTTCCGATCAAGCCACGTTCAGCGTTAGAAATCCGCATGATGAGGTGGAAAATTATTTAAATGGGCGATATATAAGTACATCGGAAGCCGTCTGGCGAATACTCGAATTTCCGATCCACGACCGACATCCCACGGTCGTGCATTTGGCCGTGCACTTAGAAAACGGGCAAAGGGTGTTTTTCACACCAGGAACTGCGCGACAAGTTGCCCAAAATCCGCGCAAAACCACTCTATTAGCGTTTTTTGAACTCTGCAATACCGACGAATTTGCAAAAACGCTGTTGTACCACGAAGTTCCACACTATTATACGTGGGCTAATAACAAATTTTCAAGACGAAGGCGCGGTCAAGACGTCGATGGGCATCCAGAAATAAAAAGAGATGAAGCTTTGGGAAGAGTGTACGGTGTACATCCGTCACAATCAGAATGCTTTTATCTAAGAATTTTATTGCACCACGTACGCGGTCCCACATCATTCAAAGATTTGAAAACTATAAATGGAGTGGTCAAGGAGACGTATCAAGCGGCTTGCCGGGACAGAGGTTTGCTGGAAAATGATGATCACTGGGAGAAGACATTAAGAGAAGCTTCGATGTCGGAATGTTCATTGAAACTTAGGGAGTTATTTGTGGTGATACTGCTATTTTGTCAGCCATCTGAACCGTTAAAACTATGGGATATCTTCAAGGACAATTTTTGTGAAGATATCAGACATAGAAATCGACAACAAAATCAGGACTTTACCATGCCTTTTAATGATGTTATGTACAATGAAGGTTTAATACAAATTGAAAACAAACTTTTAGCATTGAATGATAAAACATTGAGTGACTTTGGATTACCGTCTCCAGTTCGCCCTGTAAATGATGCAATAGATACAATGTTGGTACATCCGCACAACATCAGTGAATTAGCTACTTTTGTAAATGAAAA
The DNA here is from genome assembly GCA_032191425.1 of Lymantria dispar. Classification (NCBI taxonomy): domain Eukaryota; kingdom Metazoa; phylum Arthropoda; class Insecta; order Lepidoptera; family Erebidae; genus Lymantria; species Lymantria dispar. Next base: position 21,530,700 of record CM063454.1, on the reverse strand, counting down.
TTTGCCTAAATTAGTCACAGACCAAAAACAGGCTTTTGATGAAATTATTGATAGCGTAACGAATAATAAAGGAAAAATTTTTTTTTTAGACGCCCCAGGAGGCACAGGGAAAACATTCCTCGCTAATTTAATATTAGCACATGTTAGGCAATCCGGAAAAATAGCTTTGGCAGTGGCTTCTTCTGGGATTGCGGCTACTTTATTGAGTGACGGTAAAACTGCTCACTCTACCTTCAAACTCCCATTGACAGTTTCATTGGAGCAACAGTCGGTATGTTCGATACGCAAAAATGGGCCCATTGGTCAATTGTTACAGAATACGTCGTTGATAATGTGGGACGAATGTACCATGAGTCATAGAGCTCATGTTGAAGCAGTGGATCGAACACTTAAGGACTTGAGAAACTCAGTCGCTGTCATGGGTGGTGTCACTTTTGTGTTTGCAGGTGACTTTCGTCAGACACTTCCCGTCGTCACAAGAGGTACACGTGCGGATATCATAAAGGCATGTCTAAAATCATCGCCCCTATGGAGTATAGTCCAAACTTTGAATTTACGTACGAACATGAGAGTCCACGTTATTGGAAATATGGATAACGATTTTCCACAACAGCTGCTCAAAATTGGAGAAGGGTCTTTTTCTTCTCGAACCTTGGACTCTAACTCTGCGGAAATCGTTATAAATGAGACTCTGGGTCGTATAGTTCACAGTCTACAGCATCTTATAGATGCAGTATATCCTGACCTCGAATATTTACTAGATAGAGACATTCATTGGCATTGTTCAAGGGCTATCGTCTCACCAAGGAACGATACAGTCAATGAAATCAATAATCTAATTTTACAAAAAGTTCCCGGCCATGGTAAAATCTACAAGTCAATTGATACAGTGTGTAATATCGAGGATGCAGTCCACTATCCGCAGGAATTTTTAAATTCCCTTAAACCATCTGGTCTGCCACCTCACGAACTGCTGTTGAAATCCGGGACACCTATCATGCTTTTAAGAAATTTAAGCCCACCTAACCTGTGCAATGGCACAAGGCTACTAATAAAAGATTTAAAAGACAACCTAATTGTGGCGACCATTCTCATCGGCCCAGGAGCTGGCCAGTTGGCGCACATCCCAAGAATTCCAATGATTCCGACGGACCTACCCATACCGTTTAAACGACTCCAGTTTCCAATAAAAACATCATTTGCCCTGACTATTAATAAGTCCCAGGGACAAACATTCTCTTTGGTTGGCATTGACCTACGAAAAGAATGTTTTTCCCATGGGCAATTATATGTTGGTCTATCAAGAGTGGGATCATCCGAAAGGCAGATTATTCTGTTACCGGAAAATAAAACAACCTCAAACATTGTATATAGAGAAGCTTTAAATTAAATAGATACCTAACTTAAACAAATAAATAAAATAAGTAAAAGGCAACTAAGGGTTAAGTTACCTTGAGCAGAAAATAGAACTTCGGTAATCTTTTAAGTTACTGATCTGATTCCAAAAAATATTTTACTAATAAAATTAAATACAGTAATATCAATCGAGTGTAATCTTATGTTAAAACAAGAAATTTTCCGCGGACGAAGTCGCGGGCAGAAGCTAGTATTTCATAAGGGGATAGATCGCCGCTACCCAATGGCTGAATATCCACAGATAAAGATGTTCGACCAACCCATCCCCTGGACAAGGGAGGTCAAATATCTGGGTGTGACCTTGGACAGACGACTGACCTTCGGTCCTCACATAGGGCGAGTCCGCGCGCGCGCAGCCCTAGTGCTAGGATGGTTACACAGCTTAGTACACGCAAAGTCTAAGCTATCTCTCCGTAATAAAGTTAGATTATACACCGCTTGTATACGTCCTATCATGACGTATGCAAGTGTAGTGTTTACACAAGCGAAGCCACGCAGGCTACATCGGCTACAGGCATTACAGAATAGGTTCATGCGCCGAGCGACGGGAGCACCGTGGTACATGCGCAATGTGGATCTTCACATAGATCTTGGCTTGCCGACCATCAGGCAATACATGAAACAGTGCTCCCGCCGCTACTTCGACTCTGCCGCGACACACCCGAACCCATTAGTGGTAAGGGCGGCTTCTTACATCCCCTCTAAAATGTCCGCGATTAAACAACCGCGACTAATACTCAACGAACCCGACGACACTATAACGCTCGCCCAGACTGAGGCATACACAGCCCGCGCGGCCTTGACAAATAGTAGTAAATATCCACGTTACCGCCCCCGCCGACGGGGAAGGAAGACGTGTCGCGTTAAAATCATAAACGTGGGAGTGCCCACTTTGCCAGCGACCGCCCGAGCCGAGGTCCGTACCCCACAGGGGGTGCCCTCGGGATGGGTCGCTTAACTTTAAGCGGGTTGAGAGCCCTCAGCGCTCACCCACCAGTCCGGGTAAAGTTGTCACAGCCATCTGAGGCTAACAACTAAGTCACACACAAAAAAAAAAAAAAAAAAAAGTTACGTCACATTAAATTTAATATGGCGCTCTCTACATGATATAAAGACGAATAACTTTTTTATAATGGTATCCTTTTGATGTCAAATGATAGGGTTTAAGTTTTTATCGAAATATTACTAGAAACTAAATCACAGTTCATCTCTGATGTGCCTGTTGATATTTCATGTTTTATTAATATGTGGTTATTGAATACATTTTTTTAATTCCTAAGAGCGCGATTCCTTCGTGATCGAGTTTAAGATTTTGAAATTTTCTTAAGAATGCATATGATAGAAAGAAACATTTTACACATATATACATTTAATAATATCTTGATTATGTGCATCTTAATTAAGATTATGTATTTATATTTAGATATTTTATATGAAACACAATATTAGAAATATAGCTGCATAAATATAATCTTGCGAGTGTGTAGCAGTTAGTAGTTGCGATAAGTTCAGTTATTCGTATCTTCTAAATATGTTTTTATCTGCAGTCCTTCATGCCTTTAAGCGTTAACTCGCACCGTTAATAGTCGTAATCTCAGAACAGTGTGAGATTTTAGCTATGTAATTCCGGCAATTGAAAAGATAATTGTAAATAAATTACATCTCGTATAGAATCTAATTGTTATTTTACTATAATAAAGTCAAAGTAAAATAAAAAAAATACGTCCATGTGGTGACGGAGTAAGAATAAATAATAATACAATTCTTCCTTACAATTGTTCAAAAATTTGAAATAAAACCCTATATCAACCAGTGTGGTATAGTAGGTCAATTTCCTTCCTATTGTGGAAGATGGCCAAGCAGTGGCTTGTTGCTGATAGCAACAAGAAGAAGATATTCTACAATGTAAAAACTGAAATGATGAAAATAAAATGAAACTTTAAATATAACAATGATTAGGCGCTACCGGCGTGGATACAATAGGGATGCAAATATCGAAACCCAGAATATCGATACATCGATGTTTCAGAACAAAAATCGAGGTACAAAAAACATCGCCCTAAAACATCGATGTATCGAAACATTGATTTTTTTTAAAGGTCCATTAAGTATAAGATACTTTCCTTGCGGGTGTTTCAGTTATTTTTTATTAAACAACGCTAACTTATAATCAATTTCATGCATGTTTTTGAGCATGCATGTTTTTGTTTGATGAGAAATTTTTAGTTATTTTGAAACAGAGTAACTAACCTGTCACGCAGGCTCTGCTAAAAGTACCATACATTTTAATTCATGCAGGTAAAACATCGTATAAAATAACATCGATACATGTCAAGCATCGATGTTCTACAACAGTGAACATCGATGTCTAGCATCGCACAAAGTCAGACGACTTTGTGCTATCCACAAGTTGTAGTTCTCAATCTGGGTATTAGTTCTGTCCTTGTCTTTATGACAAGGGTTAGTTCTTCAGTACAGGGTATTAAAACAAATCTATTCCTCCGACGCAGCAGAGTGCATACTATTTTTTTTTTGACAGGCTATAGTGCCGACGCATGACCTCCGTCCTAGATGACAAAAAGGCGGAGTGCGACTCCATAATCCACCACTGGTGTCGATTTCATGACGCCCGAGGCCAACCCACCAAGATTTCGATTTAATAACTGCATATTATTCCTTATTCAATTCAATTAATTTAGTCAAGTACATAAATCACATTATTCTGTCGATTTTTGCAACACCCACGGGTAATAAATGGGGTGGAGAATTGTATATTCTTACTCTATCACCACAGGGAAAAGATTATCTATATTGTGGAAGATGTTTTAGATCCTCAGTGGGACGTATATGAGCTGATTAAATGAATATTTTCTCCATTGAAACATATTAATTAGGGCTGTAAGTATTAATATCTACTAACGTTTTCCAACGGACTGTTTCCGCTACACAGGAGGCAATAAAAACTTAATTACCACATTATTACTCATAAATTTTTATTGGATTTTAAGTAAAACTGAGATGTGTTTAAGGTGTCATGAAACTTGTTTATTACGTTTCAAGGAGATGTCGTAATTAAAAAAGCTAGGGGTGTGAAATACTTCTGAAATTTAACTAGCACATAATAGGTTAAGTACCAATATTTTTTATTATTCTTAAAATTCATCATCATCATCATCACACAGCGCATATACATATGTCCCACTGCTGGGCTCGAGCCTCCTCCACAATAGCAGTTATATTTATTTATTAACAGAAGTCCTGACTACATTAACGGTGGACAAATTTTATGTACGTAACCATAGGTTGTTGTAACCTTGGCGTTTATTAACGGATTATGGTAAGGGACGTTAAAAAGACCTAAGCAGATAACATTAGTGCAAAAGAAGACGACCTTGTTATAAAACTATATATCCATCTATCATATCTAGCTAATATAATAGAAGGCAATATACCCTTAATTTGTAGGGGCGACTCCCTATTAGTGGGAAATATGGGCGACAAAAAAGGTAGAGGTAAGCATGTGGTTATTTTATCATGAAACATTCTACGTACTTCTATATTATCATTACCATTAATTATACGTATTGCATGTACGGTACAATGATTATTCCTGGGAGATATATCAATTAAAATGAAGGGTAGGTGTTCATATTATTTCATCGTTGTTTTTATTTTCAATTATCATAAAATTTCTGTGTGGGAACTAAGATGACGGGAAGTAGCACGATTGTTCTAATTGACCTTCTAATATATTCAATATTAGCTTCGTGACATTGTAAAAACAAACATCCGTGGTAGTTGTCAAATCATGAAGAGACAGATTTAGTTTTCATGGTGCCTTCAAAACGATCACATTCCCGTGACATTTCACACGCCCAACTAGCTTCGCTTGCCACACTAGCTTCAGAGTAGGGTTACCATACGGTTTAAATAATTACATCCTATAAAATTCAGTGCTACCAATTGCTAGATAGGTATTATTATATCATCCTCATCCTGTTCTTATCGCAAACATTTGGGGTTGACTCAATATGGACTCTTCTTTCATAATACATATTGCAAAAGTTATTTGGCAATCATTTTATGACCGGCCTTCTTCCTGACGTCAACCCTCTTTGGGAAACTAATTGTTGACCAGTCGACATTTGATAGAGCTGGTCTAGGTATATGTAGTGTTCTTAGTTGTATTATACATTACCTATGAACAAGGTAAGGGTAGGTATTATTCGTAGCCGCTGCCATACAGTACAGCAATATATTAGTGGTATTTATATATATGAAACTGTTTGGTGACGCAGTAAGAATACAATTCACCACTCGCTCTCTTATCCGGGAGTGTCGTAAGAGAGGACTAAGGGATTATAATATGCATACAACATCTATGCAAGAGAAGGAAAACTCGAAAAAAAAAAGCACCCTTTGCCAACACGTCTGAACAGCTGGTATACTAGGTCAATTTCCCTCTCGTAGTGGACGAGGCCCAAGCGCAGCAGTGAGACGAATATGGGGTCAGATGATGATGATGATGTAGATCAGGGATGCACAGACTTATTAAGACTAGGGGCCACTCGGGCAAATCATGAACTGATGGCGGGCCGCCCGAAGTATAGGTAATTAAAAACAATAAAGAATTAATAATCTGGAATAGAATTCAATATTTTTCGAATGTACGAGAGTATTATTTTTGCTATCGGCGGGCCACCAGTATTCAACCGGCGGGCCGCATGCGGCCCGTGGGCCGCGGTCTGTGCATCCATGATGTAGATGAAGTTATTATTAATAAACTTTTAGTCGGATAAGGAATTACTATAATAAACCTTTTTGTTGTCGAACTGATCTGTTAGGCCTACTAATAACTTATAAAGACTTGAAGACTCAAAACAAACATGGTTTAATCACTGGCTAATTTATGTAAAAAAACTTACTTATACATGAGAAAATTACACCTTTATTTCCGTTAAATAAGGACTTCTACTTTAATTGACTAGTTGAACTAATTAAAGAAGCAATTTTGCACATTCGTCTAGAATCTAATTTTTTTATGGTTACACAAAATGCCAAGCCCAGGTGCTATTATGTAATTCCCTGTCCAGACAAATAAATGTAGGCGTGTAGTATCACAATTTCTGAATTTCTGAGTCATCCGTTAATAAGTGTCGTCTGGTTTTGGGCAATGGCAACAGTTATTGACGTTAACGCGTAACGCATCCGGCGGGGCCGCATGACGTATCACATTACTTCTATATAAACAAAGGGGGCAATTAGGGTTTCAAACTTCATAAAGGAAGTGAAGCGTTGATTAAAGTACATTAGTTGAATTCAGCTGCCCGTTTAAGTTGCTATTTGAATAATGGGAACAGTTGAGTTCACTTGTGTATGTCAACAATATGTCTGATTAATATTTGCTATTAACAAAACCTCAAATACAGTCGCGTTGAAGTCATGCAACTGGATGCAGCAGTGCATTGAGTCATTATTAACTTTAGACAATAACGCAATTGTGTAGTACAATGAAAGAATACTATTTTTATGGAATTTAGTGTGTTTATATTGTTTTTATGTTCAAATTGTTTAAAACATTCGCAAATAGTGTTATATTTCATACATGTAGTTCCATTTTTTAAACAGGAACTCCCCCGCATTGTAGAATTAACCTCCATGGCGTTTAACACTACAAACGTTCTCATTTATCCGCTGATTTTGTTTACCTTCTTAATGTTTCTTGTTGTTAGTCGTCGTTACTTTGGAAGATTCTAATCTTGATATAAAATATTTGTAGAGCATTCGTCTGTATTATTTAGTTAAGATAGTCAACGCTATATTTTTCTGATTTTAACAATCCCTGAGAATTTCACGGAGTTGAAATTTATTATTATTAAATTTATGACAATCTATTTGTCAAATCAGAAGACGAGTAATAAAAGAAGGTAACTATTTATTATTCACGCCTAACGAAGTGCTTGTGAGTCTCTGGGGAAATTGTCACAGAATTTCTCACAAAATTTCATCAGTCTTTACCTAAAGCTAATATTTCTTCTGTTTGTCATTCCGTAGGTTCATCTCGGCTTATAAATTAACGGAGCCGTTCTGTTAATTGGCGCAATTAGGAATGCGACACGGCCGCATTTTACGATAAACCTACCATTGTTATCTAAATTATAACATTTCATTATTTAAAATTGCAACATTTGCAACTCCGATGCTCAATTGTAGCTTGTTATATAGAGCATAAATATATTTATGCACATTTTTTGTCTGTACTAAAAATATTTCTCTGTTATTGTAGCATTAAAAAATACGGTTAGTTATAACACAATAGTAATTGTATGAGCCTGGTCATTTTCATTATAACGTTATTTTAGCAAGGTGAAATATAATTACTTTAAATAATTAAACTCTTAGCCTCTAAATATTTTGGTCTCACCAATTGACGAGATAAGTAAAGTATTCATTAAAAAAAGTATTCGCCATTAATTTGATAGAGACTTGCAAATAAATACGACCAAAAATTGTAATATTTTGCATTATTCATCGCTGCTCCTTTAATAACAATGGCTGCTAACCATCTGTGCTAATTCTCGAAATCTCAGATAACAGCGCATCTACCGTTTTGTTTTACATATGCATAAAATGCACTTCAAAAAAGGAGATTCTCAATTCGTCGGATTTTTGTTACATACGTTCACCGATTACTCGAAGACGCTTTGGATAGATTTGGAAAATTATTTTTGTTCTATAGGGTATACTTTCGAGATGGTCCCATGGTCAGGATCTGATGATGACTTCCAAGCGAAATCACTGGTATTCTAATTTGAATTCTAGTTTTTCTAATGTTATATATACAAAGCAAAAACTCAATTATTTTTAAATAAAGAAGAAGTTCGCCTTCAAAAACACCAAGGAACTATCTTATAAACTATCTACTACCAAACCCAACTGATACAAACTTCTAAGGACCGACTTCAAAAAGTATATTATATTTTTTACTTTTAAGTTTATCGGTTTCTTATTTGCATACTTAAAAGTAATTTATATACCACGCATTTAACTCAAGCAAATTGTAATTATGTTCAGAAAACGAAAATAATAGTAAAAGTTTTGAGAATGAAAGTTTCTGTTACAAGTTTTAAACTTGTCAATTGTAAAGTTTATAAACACTTCATTGAACATTTCTAACCTCTTTTAGCTTGACGATCTTTTTGTAAAATGTTAAGTAAAATATTGTATTTTTGAAGTGATTATGCTCTTGGGATAAACCATAAAACGTTTGATGGATTTGTTTGACTTGATTTGACTTGGCTAAGATTGTTCCATGTTTCATTTTTATGACCGCAGAAATAACTCCGCGTATAAATATCGAAAACATATATATTTTTTTTAATTTATATCCATATTAAATATACAGAGCGAATGTAAGTCGGACGACTACAAGGGGAAGACCACATCGTACGTTTCTCAGTAAAATTGGTGACGTTGTAGCGAAAGGTGACATAAAGAGGACTCGTAACCGTAGAGCACACATGAAAACGGATGATGATGAAGATGATGAGTATGAATGAAGCGAGGCAGGTATGTCAGTATCGTGCTTTGTGAAAAACGGCTGTCGCCCTAGTCCTCTCGGTTCACTAATTTGTCGTGGTGAAGAAGTCATAATACAGTTCGCCACTCTTTTTCTTGCCCGTAGATGTGATAAAAGACGCTTAAGGGATATAATAAGCAAGTCTGTGTAAGAGAAAGAAAAATCGCAATAAAACGCTCTGCTAACCGGTGTGATCAGCGTGGTATAGTCAATTTTACTCCAGTTATGGGGAAGGCTCGAGTCCAGCCGCAGGAGACATGAGTTGAGATGATGATGAATTATCGTATATAAATAGCACCTAGACTGAGAACAATAATTTGTGGTTAGTACATGTTCTGATTTCATTGTAATTATATAATTAAATAGTTAAATATATTGCTATTACTAAAATATGGAATATCTTCGTTTTTTTTTGTTTACGTCTACCCTGGTTGGCTACCAAATAACATTACAAAGAAAAACAAAAGAAAACTGGAACAATAGCGTACGTGATGTAAACCACGTCTCAGGAGCGATCTTCATTGTTCTAGCCCCATCGCACTTTGTAGGGGACGTCGAATTTAGGTACCAACATCCTCCCAAAAACCGTCTTATTATTTTTCTATAAGATAGAAATCAACTACATCACTAGCAGATAAAAATAGTCGCTATAGTAACTATATTGCATTTATAATGATAGACTTATGAACATGCGTGAGTTTCAATGCTGCGGGCGGGTCACCAACCCCTCTATCGTGACCATGTAGTGAACATGTCAGGTATTACCATGCATCGTGTCTCATGACAATAAGTACCATGGCTAAATACATTATTGCGCCATATCTTGTAACTTGTACGCTCAAACAATTTACACCATGAATAATGTACATTTAGTTTTGACGGTCTTTGTTATTCTTCCTAGTATTCAGTATTAATCCATATTAAATCATAACAAAGTTGAACATTGGAGTCCATTATTCTCAATAACTATATCTTGAAAGAGCACTTATTGTATCTAATAATATCATGATGGTAAAAGCGATTGAATTTCAAGTGCATCTTGAGATCTGGATCATTTTGTAACTGGAGATAGCAAAGAGATGCATCGCTTCACTGCTAATACCGTTACAGAATGGCTGGATTGTATCTTTTCTTGAGTATCGGTAGTTAATAAATTAATTAATTTTAACACGGTTACAGTACAATTTGTACGAGTTCTTGTTTTAAATTAATTTAATAAACCAAAAAGTAATACATATCTGTAAGATAGCTAGGAAGCATACCGCATTTAGTCGTCTGTATTTCTATTTTAAGCACAGGTATCTCGCAGGAACAGACAATCTCGACCACTTCTATTATGCTAAGCTTTAAATAAAATTAAAACCCTTGTGAAATTCTTCATACTAGTTTATCTACGTTTTAGTATAAATATTCTTGTACAAATAGCGTAGTCGAGTGGTTCCCTTACAAAATTTGAAATACGACGATAAGACTTTAATATTAATATTTTAGCCTCAAAAGCCCTGTGTTTAGATAAAGTCACTAAAATGGTTTTGGAATTTGTAATCACGTTATTTTCGAGGAGCAATCTATAAGAACGTTAAGAGATTTGTCGCGTGTGATGGAATTCATGATGTTAGGGTCGTTCAACGACCGCCTCGACCTAAAAACTACTGAACGATGTGGGTATCTTGCGGAGCCGCACAGATGAAGGATATGTCAGATTGTTTATTGCTTACGGTCTACCCAGTGGGTGGTTCGCAATTGGTGATGCCACCGAAATATCTGTACTTTTTTAGCTAGTTTCTGAACTCTTGTTTCGAATTTGTGACAGTAATATACTTTGATAAAGCAAACTTACATACGATATACAAATGATATGATCATTCATCGCAGCCCACATACGTCCCACTGCTGGGCTCGGACCTCCTTCACAATTGGATGGAATTTGACCTACTATACCATGCTGGTCAGACATGTTGGTGTTGGGTTTCATTTCGAGTTTTCCTTCTCTTGCACAGATGTTATGTGCATGTTACATCCCTTAGTCGTCTTTTACGACATCTACGGGCAAGATAGGAGTAAGTGTGAGTGAATTGTATTCTTACTCCGTCACCATACGAAAATAATCACACGATGATCATTAGAATCCATATAGGTATTCAATAATTAGACTATGTATTGAAATCGACTGCTAGACTGCATTTCGCAATCGCGGTGAGGCTGATATGTTTTCTTGATGATCCCTGCTGCCTGCATTCTTTTGGTATAATTTTTTATGACTAAAATAATAAATAATATATTTAGTATTCATAGGCCTCAAAATAACAAATTTTGTTTATGACTGAATAAACATTAAGAAAATGATAATTCGAAAAGCAAAAACCGTCTGATCTTAGTGTACCTATGGCAAAACAATTTCTTTCGCATTGTGAAGTTAGAGGCTGGTTATCTATTACAGAGGGGACGTATCGCAGAGAATTAGGAGACTAAGCATGAAATAAAATGAAAAAAATAATATTTTAATGAAATTTTCTTTATTGACATAGACCGCTCCTGCCGAATATCCTGCGTTTGATTTTTGAATTACAAATGATTGTGGGGGTCATGCGTATATATAAGCATATTTTAGTGCGGGATGTTGTCTTATATGAGAAAAATATTGCATTTTAAAATATAATCATCTATTTTAAATATAAGATACTCCTTAATTTTAAACAAAAAGGTAGGCGGTTAGTAATCAAATTTTAAAAATAACGAAAAATTTTTTAAGTAGAATACTTAAACATTTTCGTGAAATGAATTCAAGTGCTCTCACTTTAGTTTTAAATACTTCTTTTCAATGAGGTTGAATCAGTAGCGAGGAATAGCTGGCTGCGGTCCAAAGTGCTTTGTTTTTTATGGCCTCAGAACGCCCCTTCGCAGCATTGTAGACGACCGATTCGGTCAAAAGTACCGGGTTTTTTGTATGACGTTAAAATTTCTTTAAAACATGAAATCTCATAAATTTTAAGAGCATGCTGTTCCCAATGTGACGTGTGCACTCCACTACTCGACTCTTGACATCGCATTTTAAGTTCACTGGCTTTTTAAACTTCAGTTTATCGATATTGATTTCAAACGTCATGTTGAAACGTAAAATATATAATGATCTCTGATGTTTACGCGAGTAATTACACATTGTAAATAAAATTGTTTTACGGATTTTATCGCATACTCATCCGTCCACCTGTAACTATGAATGCTGAAGTGTTCGAAATGTCGGCCAATTAAAAATGAAATACAAACACGATAAAATCTATAAAATTGTTTTATTTACAACTTAAAATATATTTACATGTTTGAAATTAAATCGAATTAAAGTAATACACATGGTTGGTTACAGAAAGCATTTTATAATAAGTAAAATAGCAGCAAGGCTCAAAATCGTTATTAGGATGATAGACAGAAAAAAAAATTTAAAAATGAGGTGACTAATTTATTTAACTACAGGACAGTCGAAACATCGCCAAATTTTAAATGTTTAGGATCCTGACTCAAATAGGTAACGACTTTGTTATTAGTATTAGTTGACATATATTTGTCTTCATCATTTTGTATTTTAATAATTATAATGAGTTTCCCCAGTAATTTACTGTAGATGGTTTCCTCTCACTTTAATAATTTAAAAAAGTTAATGACGACTACGACGACCGAGCTTTATGACCCGGCGCCGAGTCTAGCTGGAAGGACCATTCTTGGTTATTGAACATGGTGTTGTTAAAGGGCTTCACTACCTTCTCAAGAACGGTATCTTGATAATAAGCCGGTGTTTTGATACCTTTTTCACAAACGTATGGCTCAGTCACTCGTTCATAGCTAACACCCCACTAAACCATCACTGAAGTCGGATAATGGCCACCTTGCACTCTGACGACTGATAATATTGGCGACATTTTTATTGTTCGGAGTCAACTTAAGATAATGTATAAAAAAATACAGAACTTATTTGAATCAAAACTCTCTATTTTGTTTTAATATTTCATTATTATTTATTATGAAGTAGCAAATGTTAAATGCTGTATGGATTTTATTATTTACATATACCTAAAGACATTTAGTTCAAGGATTTTCATTTAGTGATGGGGTAAATATATTATTCATCACCCGTCTTACCCCTGGATGTCGGCAATTGCGACTAAAGGATGTGCATAAACATCTGTGCAAGATTTGATAAACTCTAAATGAAACCCTATATCAACCCGTTTGAATCCTATTGTGGAGATGGTTTGAGGCTAGTGATAGGGCGTATATAATCTGAGAAGTATCAACGAAACGCACTTATATAAATAATATAGAAAATACTATACCACTCTATTAGAAGACTTAAGATTCGAAAGTGTCGATTCTCAAAAGTTTTATAAATACTTAACAATAGATCGGGTTTCTTATTGACTCATCGGTGTAAAACCATTATTGTTGCAGTAAAAGTGATTTAGTAAAGATCAAAGGTAACATTAACTCGTAATGCGTAAAATTAAACATTAAAATTTAATTTTACAGCCTCCAATTTACAGTCGAGTCGTTAATGACGTAATGGATGCTGTGATAGTTGAAAATATTTATTTACTATTTTCTATTGCTTTCATTTGAATGATTTAGCTCGTGATATAAAGTAGCATATGGCTGTATTGAAGCTGCATTTTCCGTGTGGTGGCGGATTAAGAACGGAGAACAATTCACCACCACCTATCTTGCCCGTGGTTGTCGTAAAAGACGACTAAGGGATATAATATACATATAATATTTTTTCTTTTTTTCAATTTATTATTTGGGGATTTAGCCACAGGCTGACTATATCACCCCTATATATAATATTTATGCAAGAAAAGGAAACTCCAAACAAAACCAAACCAACAAACAAGTTTGACCAGTATGGTATAATAGGTAAATTGCCGTCCTATATATATATATATATATATATAGTGCGTTTTATGCTGATTTTTCTATAGATAATTTAATGCTACTAGGATAAACTTAACAGTAGCCATAAAAGCTAAAAAAATCTGCAGTACAAAAACGACATTATGAAGAATGGTTAATGACAATTAAACACCATTCATTTCATTTTCTTGAAAACTATTAATCGGTTTTAATACTAGTTTTTCAATAACTTTCAACATTAGAAGAGCCTTTAGATTATCTAGACTAATTATTGAAATACTGTTGTTAAAGTACTATTCTTAAACAATACAACTTATACTTAGAAGAATAGCACATCTTACCGTTACATACTGTTAATATTGTTGAATGCCATGTTTCATAATATTTTGCATCATAAACTTAACACTTTACATCCAACATCATGAGTATTTATGACGTCAATTTATTTCAATAACTTAAATAGGTAGGCAAGGGAAGCAAAAAATTATACCTTCAGTTTATGCGAAGTTAAAGTGGAAAATATTTAACATCGCTTAAATTTTGCCTTTTTTTTGGGGGGTGGGCTACGGGCAGCGCACCCGTCGCCCGGCTCCGTCCGGGGCAACAGAGGGGCGGCGCGCGACCCCGTAACCCATCCATAGCACATCGCCTTCGTCGTTGGGCCGACCACGAAGGCCGAGTTTCTTGTCTTCAATGGTCGACCCGACGGAATATCCCGAGGGAGTACCCTCTCCTCTCGACGTCCCTTTCCCGGGACGTCGGTCGACGTCGCTCGGTCAACCTCTGCCGGTGACGGACTAATCGCGGGTCACGTCACCCGCAAATTTTGCCGTAGGACGGAGTGGACAAAATATACCTATGTCTTAACAATACTGAGGTTAAATAAAATATTTTGTAAGCAATTAGTATGTGATCTAATTCTCGTATAAATAAATTTGGTAGGTAAGTAACCATCAGTCTGTAGCTATCAGCTTTTGAACATAGCCTTCAAAGAGGAAAACATAGCCTTCAAATGCCTTAATTGCGACCTTTACCAAGCATTTTGGTGATCGCATTTCGTGTTATTAATGTCCCTCGACAGTGGTACTGCCCATTCTCATGGTGATCCCCCAACAGGATTTTACAACTCACATTGGAACTACATATATGAACGTTGTGAAAACTGAGTGAAAACTCTACACAGGTTTTGGTTAATTACATCTGATACAGTTTTAGTGAAAATTCTCTTCCTTTACTTATATTAGAAGACGAATGAGACACGTTATACTAACCTTTGTAAATATGGATAAAAGCAAACAGATTATGTTATATAGGCTTATCATTAGAAGGAATTAAAAAAAAAAGGAACATATCATTAGTATAAGTACTTCGATACAGAAAATAGCGTATGGTGACACATTTTATTCTCAACTCATCTCCATAAAGAACATAATACATCTATCTATATTTAAATTGTCTATTTTAATAGTCTTAAACCATCAATTGTAAGTGTAACTATCCAGAGTGGCTATAAATTAATATAATTAAAACCAGTAGGAAAGAATTATATTGGAATTATTCCGAACCTAAAGTGTCATAAAGTTCCATTATTCTTGTCATTGTTTGCTGTGGTCATAATTAAAGTCACTGCTCGTTAAATAACAATTGTTTAAAGAGTCTCTTGAACGTTTGAGATCCAGCTTCATGGTTTTAATTAGTTAAACAAAGATCGTTATACAATACGGGTTGTGTTAATAATTCTTATAATAGACGAATCGTTAAAACGTGATAAAACGCAGGAAAGCATTTGTTAAATTTTGTGTTTTCAATTTTACTTTTGAAAAAATCAACTTTTAGACGTTATCAACAACCAATTTCAGATTATAGACTCACCGCTATCCTCCATTATAAAGAACGAATAATCTACTTGTATCTTGGTTTTTATTTCACTATTTCTTATGATAATATTAAAAATGCATAAGAAATGTAAAATTGTTATTGAAATGAAGATATAGTTACGCTTGAGTATCTTCAGCAACTGAATCAAAGGATAGATAATTAGCGAAGATTGTTAAGTATTTGTAGGATTACTGTTGAATCCTATGTTATTTCATGAGAAACTAACGGCGACTGAAGTAATTGTCTACCAGAGAAAGCCTCTTTAATAAAAAATTGTCACTGTGACTCAAAACTTGGTGACAACAATTTTAATTGGAGTTTTTAAGATTGTATGGGTATTTATTTATCTACAATTTCACAATGTGGTGACGAAGTAAGAATACAATTCAACACCCCATTCTTACTCGTAGGTATAGTAAGAGTCGATTAAATACCTATGCATGTAACAATTAACATATATGCACGAAAAGAAAAACTCCAATTAAAACCCTCTACCAACACGTCTGATATAGGTCAATTTAGCTCCTCTCGTGGACGAGGCTCGAGCCCAACAGTGGGGCGTATCCGAGCTGAAATAATAAGGATGAATCTTGAAAATGGATACATATCTTTCTTGATATTACTAAGTGCCTGTGAGTTTGAGACGAAATAATTAGCAATAACTTTAGTTAATAAAAGACTCTTACTGGAGAGGCTGCCACCGGGATTAAATGTATTTATTCTAACGCATTAAAGTTCTTATATAAAATTTTTAAGTTTAATGTTTGCAGTTCATAGCAACGAGATAATGATATCTCATACGAAGGAACCATAACTAAAAAAATTGCCAAGTAAACTCTTAAGCATTTGAATACTCAAAGACATTACTAAAATCTGCTCAGTGTTGCGAGAGTAAAAAGAACTTCGGTCGAAATCCATTTCGTATGTGTGTCAATGGTGAGTGTTAAATTCTTAAGTACTGAGTAATAATTACGTATGTTAATTTTGTTCCCAGGTATGTGGAGACCAAGCGCGTTTGACGGTAACGTACTTAAAATTAATTAAAAGGTCCCTTTTTTACGTAATTTTTCTTTGTTTACTTTTGTATTTCATGAGCTCTTAATTTTAATTCTTTTGTATTGTTTATTTTAGTACGTACTCGGTCCATGTTGTAAAAAGTTATTCTGTATATGGTCGTTTACAATATTTTTTGGAATTTAATTACTACGTGGGCTTAGCAATAAAATAATGTACCTAATAAAGGCTTATTACATTGACCCCACTGACTGTCCTGTTGTTAACCCAATTTTATGAAGTAATAATGCAAAGCTTTATTTCTTTTTTGAGATTTAAGCAAGTTTTAAATATGAAAGATAACCAATTTTATGGCTTTTATATTTTGGTTCTCGGCGACATCTCTAATAAAAATAAAATCGAAACCTGATAAAATCCGTAAAAATTAATATATTTCATATACATAATTATGATATTAATCTTCTCTTTTAATCTTTATAGCACCAATGAGTGCAGTCACTACAAAGAAAATCTGTGATATAGTAATAATAATTTCTATACAGCATTCATCTAAGGTTGAAGCAACTTTAGTAAATGATCTTCAACAAACAAGTTCATAACTTCCATACAAAAAAAAAATGTCGATTAACAGCTGTTTTATGAACTTGTCGTATAATGAGAATTTGAGCTTAACGGACCAAGTACAATGAAATTTTCACAGTCTTTTGATAAGGCCCGTCCGGAACAAAATCTATTCAAAAAGTTTTTCTTGCCGGGGAGCTATTATCAACTCGATATAATTCCTTGTTTGAACTTGTAGACAACAAGATGTTTCGCATTGGTTTATTACAGTTAATGTTCGGATTTAATGAGCATATATGTAGATATACGTATA
Organism: Lymantria dispar; assembly: GCA_032191425.1. Taxonomy (NCBI): domain Eukaryota; kingdom Metazoa; phylum Arthropoda; class Insecta; order Lepidoptera; family Erebidae; genus Lymantria; species Lymantria dispar. Next base: position 21,513,037 of record CM063454.1, on the reverse strand, counting down.
TATAGTAAGAGAGGTATTAATGGAAGTGCACAAATAAAGCTGTAGCTTTATATTATTCGAGAGTTGTTAAGATATCACAGATAGCATTATGGTCTAAGTCGCAATACTTGATGGTTAGAAATAACATTTTCCGTGTGGTGACGGAGCAAGAATACAATTCACCTCTCCCTATCTTGCCCGTGGATGTCGTAAAAGACAACGGAAGGAATATGCATATAATATCTATGCAAGAGAAGGAAAACTCGAAAAAAAAATACCCTATACCAATCTGTCTGACCGGCATGGTATGGTAAGGTCAATTGCCCTCCTGTTGTGGGGGGAGACACGAGCTTAACAGTGGGACGTATATGAGTTGAAATGATAAATACCATAAACAATAATTATTTTTGCAACCCATAAATGGTTTTTCTTATTTTGGGTATTTTGTATATCAGTTATTTATATATTCATTTATATAAATGACAAGCCGATAACCAGTAGTGTAATATTCTCCCAAAAGACCAAATGATACTTTCAAAATAAATACTATCATGCAGAATGCCTATTGACAGCTACTGTTGGACACGACTCTACAGCAGCGGGAACAATGTCATAATCGCTATGCTTTACAAGCAGGTGTTCGACCCCAGTTCGTGTTATGAGTTTCCCATAAGAGCGTTACTCCACAATTCCCTATTGCAAACCTAGCCGATTTTTACTACTCGAAAATAAAACATGGTGATATATTTTATTCTGAATCCGTCACCACTTCGTTCACTATTTTCACTGATTAATTGATGTGGTTCTTAAACAATAAATTGTCTTTAGACGTTGTCAAAAGTTCTAGGATACCCGATCATCATCGTCTGCTTTACAACCCTTTTCCTTTATAGGAATTTATATAGCCAGCATTTCGATTTTTTAACATAAATGAGATAGGAGCAAACCATTTCAGAATATAAAGTAATAAGTCTTACCTACGTCCCCCTGCCTCTTTGAACATTAGAAAATAATAAATTTAATGTCTATGTTACTCAAAAAGAGATCTTTAAATAAAAGTATTAATCCCGCTGGTTCATTACAAAATACAAACAAAGGACAAATACAGAATGCTTACATTCTTTTCCGACCTTCATACAGGAGTGATATAATACATTACTTCTATAACACCTATTAAACTTACGAATAACAAAAATACCATTAGCTGTCATTTTATTTACTGACACTTCGCAGGGAACAAAAGTCGTCAGATGGGACGTTGGTAAACAAAAGACGACGTGGCTTGGACCCTCTTCAAGGATAGAGATATAGACACCCAACTTACAAATGCTTTTGATAAGAATTTAGCTTTGTTTTAGCGAAATTTTGCTTTGAAAACGAATTGATAGAAACCTGTAAAAGAGAACTTCTGTTTTTGGGTTTGCATAATTTCTTCGTATTTGATTGATAGACTTACCTTTCTCATAAATCTCACGTTTTTGTCTTTGTTTTTGGTTGTGTTACTTTTTCTTCTATATTGAGCTGTACTTTTATGTATGGGCATTGAATGAAAGTGAAATGTTAATAAAAGTCGTCCGATGCAATGTCAGAAATGATTGCATATTAAATGAAATACGTTTCATTAATAATTTTTCATTATAGGCTTATTAGCTTTATTTCTGAGATCCTTATCTGTGCGGCCTACAATAGCTATTGAATACATGTAATACTATAAAGCCGACAATGTTCGTAATGGGTTAAATAATAGTTACATATGTAATGGCTGAAGTGAGAATATTATATTGTTTTTGTTTCCGATCTAATACGCAAGAATTTACATAGTTCAGGATAGGAAATAGACCGGACTGGCAACGAATGTCACAGAATCGGTGCCAGTGGTTGGCCCAATGACGATAGGGAGGGGACACTGTGGGTTACACTGTGAACACAGCCGCCCTTCCGTCAACCATAGCCTGCCAAAAAGGGTTAGGAAATAGTTAACAGGACACTTGCTTTTTGTATGTTATTTATTATAAATATTTGCGACGCTAGAAATTGTTTCTTGCTTTAAAAAAATTGTGGAATATCTTTTAAATAAATAGATGAAAAATAAGACTATCCTGCAACTGCACTGAGCTTTGGCCAACTTTTAACTCTTCTTGATACTATCTTGTTATTTTAAAGGTTTTTCCTAATATTGTATATAGTTATTTTAAAATTCACGATTCTTTTCATTAATAGGCTTGAAACCAAAACGAAAAGTCGTTTATATATAAATGTTATCAACATATGGAAATATTATACTGCGACCGATTCAAATATATTTTACTATACTCCAATTATTAATTACAGACATGATGAAATTTGAATGTTCTCTTTGGGTTTCAGCACTCTTATCCTACGAGACAGTTTAGCATCAAAGATACAGAGGGAGTGGTTACAATCATTTAGCAAATGAACTATAAAAATACTCTCTTTTGCCCGTAGGTTTCGTAAAACACGACTAAGGGATTAAATATGTATATAGCATTTATGCAAGAGAAGAAAATTTGAAATTAAACCTATTTCAACACGTCTGACCAGCGTGGTGTGGTGTAGTAAGTCAATTTCTCTCCTATGGTGGAAGACGCTCGAGTCCAACAGTGGGACAAGCTGAAATGATGATGTTGATAATAAACATACATTTATTTCGATTAATGTGCTAGTTCAATGACACGGTTTTGTTTTGATGCGAAACAATAAATGCGTGTAACACGTACGTATACATATAATACGGGTAGGTTAAAACTATTATTAGATTATTATAGGTTATTATTATTATTATAGGTTATAGATAAAATTCTTAAGCTAAAGGTTTGTTACTCTCTACACTGCAAAACAGGTTGGCGTTCATGATGCTAGATTTTATTATCTTGAATGCCAAGGCTATTCATTCCTCTCATGCAATCGAGATTTTAGCGTGTGATTCATAAATAAACTTTTACAAATTCTTTCATTTTGTTCTTACGCTTGAATTGTATGAAATTTTTATTATACATGTCCTCGTATGTATAAGGAAGACGATCTGGTATGAATTATGCAATTGATGAATACGGCGTATAACACGAGTTTAAGGTCGATAACCTATCGGGTCGAGATGACAATATAAAAGTCAGCGCACCTCTCGTGAATGTACGGGTTCCGTCGCATTGTATTGTATATGAATAGAATATTATTTTAGTTTACTGACAGTACTATGGCACAATGTTCTCTTTTGTGTCAACTTTATCTAAGGAAACTTAGATATATGTATTTATTTCTATTTATCCCTAAAGATATAGGTTATATCGCACAAACAATTTTTAAGAAACATCTAATAAGTATGCGAGGCAAAAGCTGTCAGCCGTGCACAATTTTCAGCTTAGCTTCGCTATTAATTCTCGTTAATTCAGAACTCAGAGATAGAAAGACCTGAGAGATTTCAGTCTTAGTTGTAGCTTATGCTCCTAAACTTATATGTTCCCAGATAGAACAGCATTTGTTCCCACGACATATAATGTATCTACAGAAAATAATTCTGATTCACAATTTTAATGCACAAAGGTTTACAATCATATATTTAGATTACTCATAAATTTGTTTCATAAAGGCTTTATACAGTTTCATTTAAAAATCGTTTTTATACAGATAAGGTTGCGCAAAATCTCAGATTATTACTGTTCAAAATAAAAGAAAAATGGGCGTGAGGAATTTGTAAATATGAAGAATTCTAATTCTACTATACAAAACATGTTATAATAACTTGTTGCGAGATTATAGATATATGTATAAGGTTCACAGAAATAGGGCACACGCTTCGGCAACATCAAACGCGAAAGGGATTACCTCTTCATCCGGACAGCTTAGAAAGTAAAAATTGATGTGGAGTGCTTAAAAACAAATCGGTCATATTTCTACTAGAATTTAGGCTCGATATAATCATATATATATAAGGCCTGAGGATTCGAAGCTTTTTTAAGGCCTTCCGTGACAAATTGCGTTGTTATTTTTCTTCATTGGACTTTTAAATGCGTAAATTTCAATGTCGTGAAATAAACCTCGGACTTTCAGGTATTTATTATTTTTACATATATATTCATTTACATAACGATAATTTTACATAACCCTACACGACCTGCTGAACACTGTAAAATCAAATATAGTGTTAATTATATTTATTATAATTTTTATTCCAAGTTGATCTTATATTCGTAGTTGAATATCATAAAAAATATCAATTTGCTTTTTTAATTTCTCTTTGCCTTACCCATTTTTTTCATAAACCACTCCAATATAGATGCAACAATAAAACAATTAATTAATCCGATGGTCGAGCCGTTTGACAGACAGAACAGACTAGATTTGACAAGTAATGCAAAGTTAAAGCAAATATATTGTTTATATACGTGAGTAAATTATAATAATTAGTTCTTAAATCTTAATTATACAGTCTTGGAACCAAAATTTGGCATCTAATAAGATTCATTGATTTTGGATATAGGCGCCTACCCAAGAGATGCTAATGTCACCATGCATATTCACCATCCTTGGTATGCAAGTTGGCGATTGTATATTCCTGTTTATATTATAGAAAGTATAAGACTGATAATTTTGTTTGCTGTATTCTTCTGTCTATTAGATAGAAAAATATAGCGAACAAAATTATCAAGGAAATACACATTCTTGTATATATGATACTGGCACCTTTATTTGTAGGGCAAATACATATGTATATAATATAGCTTAGGAAAAGTATTGTTTTATCACTTCTCGTTGACAACATATTACTTACTAAATACATATTACTTAGTAAATATATCATGAACTTCAAAAAAATTTTTTCGGCATTCTTCGTAACAAACGTATTACGTTTTAAACATTCCTTATTTGGAGAATATTTACGATTTCTACGAATCATGCTTGTACACGCGATACCAATAAAACTTTTATTGGTTTGCATTAGAATTTTGTTTTACGATTTATTTCTGATACGATACCTGGGTGCTGAGCTATAAAAATTTACAAAATATTTCATGTTATGTATCGATTTACTGTTTTATTACAATTTTTTTTAAAGATTTTGGCTTCTCAGATTATATACGCGGGGAAATTGTTCTACTTTTCCTTGATAACAGGTTTAGGTTTTATTACTAGTTTTCTTGCTCTGGTAGTAAGTACTTATGTAGACTTATATGCCATTATGACTCCCTCTTATGACACCTGTAGCTGTAAGAATTGATTGTATTCTTAATCTGTCACCACACGTAATATTTTTTTTTAATTTTCATTCATTCTAATATGTATTTATATTCTTAATAAAAACGCTTGCCATTAAGATGATCCATATAATTGCCTACAGCAATCTCTACACCACGACCCCATCAATTTCCTTACCATTTGATGTTCTGCTAAGCTCTACAAACACGCCCAAGCCTTTTAGCGTTTCGCACCCATCTTCCCTAATCCAATTCAAATACTGACCACATCATTAATTCTCTACAACATTGCACCCCCAAAAAGCGCCGTCTTCGATATTTCGCCGAGAACTATTTATATTTCTTGCGCGGTGTAACAAAGGCGCGGGCCATAAATAAAGGTCCCCACTGTAGCGCCCCTGGGGATACCGCCTTACTGCCTTTGATACGGTCCCTTTTCTTATTTTGATGCGGTCTAATGTAACTGACTCCTCTGTGTATCCCGCTTTGTACGCACTTCATAAATCATTACCTGTTCACGAGTAGTGCTCGCAGCCATAGTGGTAACTTGTCTACTTTGTTTCTCTAATGCAATATTACGCATTAACTTTTTTTCGTATGATTTTTTCGAAAACGGGCACTAGATGTACATTGTGTGGTTAGTGGCTACGAATATTACCCCTACATTGCTTGTGAGCGTCATATAAGACGAGTAATAGCTTTATATCGACTTGGGTCAACTTCATTTGATGCCGTTTGGTCAATTCCTAAAGAGGTTTGATGTAATCCAGGCGACCGATCATAAAACCTTGCCAATATATATGCTGGTAAAGTACATATTGTGTCAACCCCATGTAATTGGGATGAGAACAGGGTGATGATGATGAGATCACAATATTATTAGTTTATGGTATTAATACTATTAGAATATAACAGCTTAATCATAAATTTTTCTTCTTCTTCTTCGCATCTCACATATGTCCCACTATTGGGCTCGGGCCTCCTCCACAATGGGAGGGAATTTAACCTACTATACCGTGCAGGTGGTACGTGCAGACATGTTGGTATAGGGTATTAATTTTTACTTTGATTTTAAAGATATTGTTATTCATTCATTATTAACTTTTAAATTCTTTTGTAAATAATTTATTATTAACAAATTATAAAAGTTTCACAAATTGAAAGTGATTACAAGATTTTCTTCGCATCTTTCAGTTTCAATTTGTGAAATTTGTAAAAAAATAATTAGATTTTTTTTAAACCTAATAAGGCAAGTTTGCCAATAAATAGGTATATTGAAAATATGCCAAGTTTTGGCATATTTTCAATATATATTTTTTAATCGGAAATATGCATAGTCACTAAGTTATGGGAGTACAAAATTCACGGTATAAAAGAGAAGATATTTATGGTATTAATTGTTCTCGTTAAAAGTGAGCGTTTTGTTCCAAATGTTTAAAAATAATAATACTGATTGTTATTATTCACTTAACGTTATAATGCGTTTTTAAACGGTAAAGTTTACTAGCCTCGTGATTTAATTTACCGATTTTATATCTGTAGGATTTCTAGTTTCATCGTAACATGCTTTAACTGAGTAACTATATCGACGCTGGTAAATATAGGAACGAAATAAGAATCCAATGATGGTCAATAACAATGCAGTTGCTTTCCGTAAATGTCATAAAAATCGATTGAGAAATGTAAGTAGAGCAAACAACATTATATCAGAAAATACACTCGACATTAAATCCTATACAAATTCGTCTGGATGGCATGAACAATTAGCATAGCCTAATTTTTATCATCTGGAGGAAGTTGGTGTCAAATAGTAATACGTATGTGGGTTGAGAATTCATTGTGTTGATAGACGTATACGACGGTTGAAGACCTATGCTCTTAGTTGCTTTGTGAATTTTAATCTTCCTAATCACATGAAGGGATCAATGAACTGTAAACAAGCAATAATTTCTAGCATTGTTCTAGGACTCAATATCAATTACACGCTCTGATTTTATTAGAAACTCTTAAGCAAGTTGCATCAAAGTTTACAAGTCTTGTAGGTTGATACTACTAATTTAACTTAATTGCTGACTAAAGTCAATATGTTGAATTGAATTTTTTAAAATTTTTGTAGACGTAATTAATTACTTGATCATAAACATATTCACGAAATTTAAGCTAAAAGAATAACGGTTTTTAGCAATTTATTGTATGTTTGTACAAAAAGTGAAGAGGATACATTTAGGAACTAATTTTTAACGAACTTCAGTTTATTGCTACACTTCAGTTGGGAGCTGCATCCAGATAACGTTTCTTAAGACTGCCTCATATTGCCTTGAGTGTTCCGATAACGGTCCTAATCTGAAATGTGAGCCACAAGAAATAGTTACAGTATAAGAATAAGTTACCAAATTATATTGTTTTATAGATGCAGTTAAGTATACAAAATAACTTGACAAATAACGTATAAATTAAAGTTAGCTCCATTTGCCTGTTTAATGAACAGTAGCTCCGCTAAAACTTTGTAAGCAAGATAATACATTGCGTCGGCTTGTCAGCACAAATAACAGAACTGCTTAACCTTACCCTGTTGCAAACATATACTTGAATATGCAGTAAAAGTTTTATATAATTTTTATTATTATGTTTAAGCGGAGTACAATATTAAAGATTTTAATATAATGCTAATCATATTTTTTTCTTAGTCCAGCGACTAAAATATGGGCTTTGAATAGAATATGTTTGAATAGAAGCAGTTCTTTCCCCCCCCTTTCGAGAATGAATTAAGAGATATTGACGATATTGCTGCAAGAGAAGGAAAACTCGAATTAAAATACTGAAAGTCCAAGTCCAATTTTTAATAATTGAAGAATCTCATGCTTAGCTGTTGTAAATATTTGGGCTTGTATCAGTGATTGGTTAGAATTAATAAGGAAGGTATCCAATCAAGTCCGTCAACATTTGGGTTGGATATCAAATCCTACGTATTCTAACCAGCGCAGTGTGGTAGGTCAATTGCCCTCCCATTGCGGAGGAGGCCCGAGCCCAACAGTGAGACTTATGTGGGCTAAGACCTGAGATGATGATGATAATAATGAATGCTTTGAAGGAAGATTCAAGTGGTTGTTATAAATATATCCTCTGTGTGCCACATTTTTTTTTCTGAGCTTGGACGACACTTTTTGTGTGTGTACAGCTGTTGGCCGCAGATGGCCTTGACAGCTTGACGCGGTCTATGGGTGAGCGCTGAGGGCTCTCAACCCGGAGAAAGATATGCTAAGCGACTTCGCCCAAGGGCTCCCCCTGTGGGGAACGGACCTGGGCTTGGGGCGTCGCTGGAGGCAAAGTGGGCGTGCCCACGTTTTGTAATAAATTGTAATAAATAAATTTTAATGATCTTTGAGCGGCGCGGTTTCGCACCTCGACGGCGAGGGCGGAACCGCGGATATTTATTTGTTAAGACCTCGCGGGCCGTGTAGGCTCTATGTTGAGCGAGTGTGATATTGTCGTCCTCTTCGTCGAGGACGTCGGATGGATTGGATGACACTATTGTAGCTCTAGATATATAGTTATGAGTCACAAGCGCGGTGATCCATTATATGTATACATAGGTAGGTAAAAGACAACTCTAGTTTTGAAATCTTGATAGGACTTTCGAATTTTATAGCTAGTATTTTATTTTTATCACATGAATGTTCAAGTTAAAACTATCAACAAAGATTGCCTTTGGGTCTGGATGTTCTACCTAACATTAGAATAAATTTGTAGTAATTAATCGTCTTTAAAAAAAGCGGTTAACATTTTTATATGTGTCTTAAAAAATATAAGTTATGTTTAATCAACCCCAACCACCTTAATTCTGTGGGGGATGTTCGCTTCGCCAAATTACTTGGTTCGGTACGTAAGTATGAATCACGTTCGTAAATTAACTTATAATTACCGTAAGAAAAGTAATTAGAAAATTTTGGTAAGCTTACTTAACCGAGGAACGAAGTGAAAACTTTCTTTGTACATACTTGTACGATTTAAGCAAGGCCGGGGTCAAATTTATAAAATTTATTGAACGCTCCTTCTAATGATTTTACAATAAAAATACGGTTCTTATAAAATATAATGACTGTATAAATTCATATACTACACTATGCTCGTCGGGCAAACCATCTGTTATAGGTTTGTATTTCGAGCTTTCCTACTCTTTGCTTCTAGGGCTAATGCTTCTAGAGTTAGAGCATATTTATATATTGTACTATGTGTAGGCCGATTTATTAATAAAAAACAATACCGTACAAAAGCGATATATTTGTTCGCTATTGATGAGTCAACATTATGATATTGAACTCTGATTTATTATATAAATTAGACGTACCGCAAAAACGTTTTATTTAAGTTATACCAAGGGTTATTTATTTAGGACTGATTCATTTTAATGGTCAAGAAGTTATACTTATTATAATAAAGTTAAGCGCTATTTCAATAATTTTCTTGTAAAAGTTTTAGCTAAATAGAAATTCCAATTGAGTAGAATAAACCATTAGAAAGCGAAGTTATTTTAGTGTTTCATATTTATGTACTACCCTTACAGATAAAGAATGGGATTATAAATGGCGGCCAATTTTGACGGTACTGTCAGCATACACAGGATCTATAGTGACAACCTGAACTACTGTTAATCTTTTAAAAAGCAACAAGAGGAGTAACAATGCAGGTCCTACAGTAACACTTTCATAAATAACACGCGATTTTTTTCACTGGTAAAAGAAAGGGCTATTCATAATAACAATAGGTAACCTGTTACATGAGGTTTATTTTTTAAAATCATTATTTAGTCCTTGACGAAGGTTGAAGATAAAACTATATAAAGCGACCCTTACAATAAAGGTTGTTATGATAATGCTGGTTATTACGAAGAAAAAATAAATTATGTTATTATAGATCATCATCATCATCATCTTGCTCTTATCCCAATTACTTGGGGTCGACGCAATATGTCATCTGTTTTGACATATTGCAAAAAGTTTCGGCAATGACTTTTATGACCGGCCGCCTGCCTGACATCAACCCTCCTTGGGAATGTAATCGTTGACCCAAATGGTACCAGATGGAGTTGGTCCGGGTCAATCTAGGGCTCTTAGTCGTCTTTTACGACACCCACGAGCAAAGCAAGGGTTGGTAGTATTCGAAGCCGCTACCACACAGCAATTAGTTATTATAGATATTATCACAAATTCAAATTTCGCGCTTGCTATTACGGAGTTTCGAAATCGAGGCAACTGGCAATAACACCAACAACACATTTTTGTCTGGTCTAATAATCCAATATTCGAATCTAGAACCTCGCGACACGTAGTTGCAACCACATGCCACTGTACCAAATCTATATTGAAACACAAAAGTACAAAACTGGCAGTTTTTGTTGAAGCAGTTTTAAATTTATTGTAGCGCTGTTTGGAAATTCGAACAAGTTAACGTTTGCCGTTTGCAAGGGAAGGCTGATAGCACCTACTTGCCAGTAAGTTATTGGCGCTGTTCACTCCTCTACATTTGCTTCGACTTTTTCAGATTAGTATATATGTATATATTTACCGACTATACATTTCACAATTGCTATAACCTAATGAAAATCATGAAGTTTTTCAAGGGCTACATCAGCCTCAGAACATTAATTTATAGATACCACAAGTAATTGCCCTGTGTGACAGTAAAAACTACTATGATTGGCAAGATACCATATATCTGTATTACTATTTTTATAATAGTAACGGGTTAGGGATGGGTTTGTTTATATATCTTTATCGTGTTTATCGAAAAAAGTTCTAATATATCATAACATTGCGCGAAATAGGAGCAGAGCAATATCAAGAAATAGTCACAAGTCGGGCAAAATTTAGCAACAAACATACTGCGTTGTTGTCATAGCAACGGCTGTCATAATAAGTTGTGATTGATTAATTATAGATTATCTGGTTGACCGAGCTTTGCTCAGTATATTTTTGCTGTATTTTTGCTGAATATATTTAGATATATATTAACAAAAAATGGATAATGAAAAAATATAAAAAAATACAAAAACAGAATAATAATAACACCTAGATTCGATCCCACACTGTTTGAATGCCAAAACAAAACAAAAAGAAAACTGGTCAACTTCTCAACTGAGCTATTGTCACTCTTGACAACGACGACGAAATTCGAAATCCTATTCAGAGAATGTCAATAACATTTTATGTCATTGTTTTGATTAGCTAAAAACACCGACAAAACAACATTTTCTATAAATAAAACCTAGCTAGATCAATTTTTTGGCCCCGAAACCTCTGGTATGCTAAATTTCATGAAAATCGTTGGAGCCGTTTCCGAGATCCTGACATATATTATACATATATACAAGAATTGCTCGTTTAAAGATATTAGTAATGTTCATATTATTTTTAATAAGATGAGATGACGTGAATATTTAAAACAACATTATAATATTACTAGCTGACCCAACAGACGTTTGTTCAAATAAAATAAAAGGAGTTCTCCTTGAAATCGACAGCAGCGCCACGTACCGGGTCCATTTGTAAATCTAAACCATTCTCGAATCCCCCTGAACACACACAACACAATTCATCAACATTGATCCAGTCGTTTAGGAGGAGTCCAATGACATACACACGTACACAAGGAATTTATATATAAAGATATATAACTAATCTGCGCATTTAAAGCTACTAGCAGCTTTAAGAATAGGGAAACATCGATAAACATTGATTTATTTACTGTTATTTATTATTAAATTCAATAACACCGAGCAATGTAAATATCGCTGGCCTTTAATAAAAATATAACATTTCTCAAAATAGAAATTGAAAATACAAGGAATATCACTTCCAATGCAACGTATTTATTAGCATAAATATTAAATCTATTTCCTTTCTTTAACAAGGTATTACCAATAACACAGTCTGTCTATGAATGTTACAGTAGTTAGTCTATATTATTACGGATACTTTGTCGTGTTTTAAATATCATGCATGTCCATTACAGTCGGGAACGAGACCACCCTGTGGTGTCGTCTGTCATCAGTCCTCGCCGTTTCATGCCACTTTGAACGCGTACACGACCCAGTTCATATTCAATTAAGGATTAAATGCCGCTTAATTTCAAAATGTTCTTCGTGTATCCATTGACTTAGAATTTTTAATATCATTTCTTTGACTTTCAATTAAGTATCACTTGGCATTTTTTGTTAATTAAAACGCCCCCTTTTTCTGTCTCCTTGAAGTTGACATCAGTTTAATGAAAATAACAATTTAAGGGTAGTCCATTGCGTTAATTTATTAAACTATAGTAAAGCGAGTTTACCACCATCAATGGGGCGGATAAACATTATCACACTTTAGTATTTCTGCGTCTATATTTTGCAGGGCTTATTAATGCCATCCTAATTTTAATGATATGATTACACGGGTAATGTGGTATATAGAGATAGGTAGTATACCCATGTGTGGGTATATACCACTGTTTGCTTTTGTAATAAACTGGCTAAATATATCTGAAACATAAAAATAAATTTAAAAATAAAAGTTATCTATACCAATAAATAAAATTGGAGTGTCTGTTTGTAATCTCAAAATAATAGGCTTTTTTCATGCTCACACGGTTATTTGCACGACACCTATGATAAAATAGCAATTAAAAAATTTTTGTCTGTCTGTCTGTCTATCTGTCTGTTTGTTCCGGGTAATCTTCAAAACGGCTGGACCGATTTCAAAAATTCTTTTACCAATGGAAAGCTATAATGTCAGGGCGTAAACTAGGCTATATTTTATCCCGGTATTCCCACGAGAACGGGAACTACACGGGTAAAACGACTATAACCTATAACCGCAGCGAAGCGAGGGCGAGTTGCTAATTTTAAAAATAAATTTAAAAGTAGAAATAAAGTTTTTATATGTATATAGAATTAGAAGTTGGCGTAAAAGCTATCATAATCTTTATGCATTATCTCAATGATAAATTTGATTATGTTCAAGTACTCGTGAAATCGTCATCGGGTTTTTTTTATATAACCGATATAACCTAGAAATCTACGCAAAATTAACAATATTTAAACGCTCATGCAATATTACGTATATATTATGCTAATATATAAATCATATTTTTTGAAAAAAAATAAATAAATGGGGTTCACCAATTAAAAAACATTGATTGACCCCTATTATTTATTAAATCACTGTATTTGATTATATAAATAAATTGCATTATTTTGTAAATAAAACTACTTTTACGGATTATATCGCGTTTGTATTTGATTTATGATTTGCATTATTTTATTACTACGAATAAAACTCTGCTCATATCGTCCCACTGCTGGGCTCCACCATAATAGGAGGGATATTGACCTACTATACCATGCTGTTCAAACGGGTTGGTATAGTTATATTTCCAGTTGTCCTTCTCTTGCATAGACGTTACATGCATAATATATTCTTCAGTCGACTTTTCTCACATCCACAGACAAGATAGGGAGTGGTGAATTGTTTTATTTATTCTTATTTCCATTTTGCAACTAAGTAATAAATGTAATTGATGGTATAAAAAATAACAACGGCTGAATGATAAATGTTTAAATTTTTGTCCCATTTTATTATATTCAATACAGCACAAAGAAAGGCCACATACTTTCGCCTTGAGTATTCGATTCTTAGAACACTACCATCTGTGAAATCAAGTTAAGCAGTTTATCAGTTATTTAATCAGTCCACGAGCCACTTGTATTTCAGGTATCCTTTTTTTTCCATAGTCATTTCAAACATATGGTTGCAATTTTGTGGCTGATCTGTATTTTAAATTCTGAGCACATGGCTTTATTGCATTTTAACATATTATGAGCCAGTTTACTTTTGCTGTTATATGCACAAATAAATAATTATTTTAAGACTCATCTATATCAATAAATATAATTGGAGTGTCTGTTTGTAATGTCAAAATAATAGGCTTTTTTCATGCTCACACGGTTATTTGCACGACACCTATGCCTAAAATAGCAATTAAAAAATTTTTGTCTGTCTGTCTGTTTGTTCTGGGTAATCTTCAAAACGGCTGGACCGATTTCAAAAATTCTTTCACCAATGGAAAGCTATAATATCAGGGCGTAAACTAGGCTATATTTTATCCCGGTATTCACACGGGAACGGGAACTACGCGGATAAAACGATTATAACCTATAACCGAAGCGAAGCGAGGGCGGGTTGCTAGTGATTTAATATGAATGTTTAGTCTAAAATTCGGCATTTATTTTATTTGACGATGACGTCATAAAATTGTCTGGATTATACACCGTATACAGAAATATGCTGAACGCTAATGTAATAAATGGCACATTTATAATACTATACTACTAAACATATAACTTTACATTTTTTTTTTATTTTTTTTACACTGTAGTGTTAATCTACATATGCTTAATGTATTTACCCAATTTGCATACCCATTATTTTATATTTTGACTGAACAACGAGAGGGGTTATTTAGAGACGATTTAAGAATATTATGTGTTAAATCTTTCTAGTTAAGAGTTATAAATATTATAAGGAATTGACTTTCTGTAAATACTATGATTATTTACTTGTTATGGTTTTGGAAAAGTAAATAAAGTGTAAATATTCTCATCCGTGCTATCCGCATTGTTTGCGCATTTAGCGCCCCCTCCGCAAATAAACCTTTATTATATTGCATAGGTATCCTTCATCCAGAAATCATTGGCATAATTAAGACATCTATGTACATATGTGTGCATTTGTGCAATATACTTATGTACTTGTATTTCTAAAACCAGAAACTTATTAGAATTATAGTTTTTCTGCCAATTTGCAAAAGTTAAATATATTTATGTACACAGAAAATATAAATTATGTCGTAAATCAGACATACAGCGAATTTAAATCAGTTGTATGTAGTTCAGGTAAGTTCCGCGAATTTACTCAACAATGAGTTGTTAATCCTTATTCGAAGGAACTTGACACGACAAAATCGAATTATTGTGCTTTTATTTCCAATTCACTTCGATTAGGCACGTTTTTGCCCATTCCCAGTAGAGCATGCTTGTACCCCAATGTTTGTTATTACAACAAATGCCCAAACATAACGTTTGTTTTGGCTGTTGAGAACAAAGACCATTAGCTTTTTCTTAGCACGAAGAATTTTAGTTACGCTTGAAGTTTTTACGGTGTAAGCACTCTTATCGTTTATTAGTATTACACAACGTTTTGAATTATTATGCCCTTTTGACGTGCTTACAACTTGTTTTCAATTTAAACATTTATATTATACTGAAACGTTTTAAATTAAAATCGCTGAATTATCATCAACCAGTAATTTCATAATGGCTATTGAGAGCATATTACTTTCGATAGTTTTATTATTTTACTATCTCAAAGTAAAATAACAATTCATTATCACCCTGCTCTTATGCCAATTACTTAGGGTCGACTCCTCTTCCATATTACATATTGTAAAAGTTTTGATAATAGCTTTATGACCGGCTTGAAGTCAACCCTCCTTGGGAATGTAATTATTGATTACGGCATCAGATGGACTTGGCCCAGGTCGATGAAGAAATCTTGGTCGTCTTTCACGACACCTACGAACAATGTATAATATTTTATTTTTATTAATAGTATTCGTAGCTGCCACCATACAGATCTCAAAGTAAAATAAAAATGATTGGGCAAAATGATTGTGAGGTTTTTGCTATTTATCTGTAATATAGCATGTATTGTTAATTGAAATAGCACCTCTAATCTCACAATATGCTTGACAATATATTAACATGAATCAATTTCGTGTTCTCCAAATAAGTACTTATCATAAAAATATTTATGAAAAGAATTACGAGTACCATTTCATTCCATTGCTTATGTATTTTCTGGAATGATATTATACTTATACGATGATGAGTACTCGGTAACTTAGAATTACAATATAATAATAATATTATTTATTTGCTCATAGTAATTTCAATTTAGGCATTTCCTGTGCAAACAAAATATAGAAATTGTCGATGTCAATATCACAAACAAGAAATAAAATAATATAGTGTGGAACTTTTATATGAGGCGAGATCGTCCTTTCTTGGGTGTTATGAAAGCGGGCGGATTGTCAAAACTTTTGATTTATGCGCATTTTGATGGACTTGCGGGGCCAGAATATTAATCTCACAGTTTACTCACAAAGCTTATTAATATTCCTACTTGACTGAAATCGATAATATTTTCTAAATCGATACTCCAAACTTATAATAACGCAAACGTATAATGGATCTTAATATTAATAGTTATAAGGCGAAGTTTGTTGATACCAAATAGGAGAATGTTGATTCTGGTACTAAAATAAAACAATTAAAATTGTGCCAGATAAATCCTTAGCAATGCGGACTATTGTCAATTGATCTTTGCTATGGTTTCACAATGTCGTCAGATCTTTGATCATTTTATTTAATACTAGCAACCCGACCTCGCTTCGCTTCGGTTTCTGTCGCCTTATCCCCGTAGTTCCCGTTCGCGTGAGAATACCGGGATAAAATATAGCCTAGTTTACTCCCTGATATTATAGCTTGCCACTGGTAAAATAATTTTTTAAATCGGTCCAGCCGTTTTGAAGATTACCCGGAACAAACAGACAGACAGACAGACGGACAAAAAAAATATAAAGTGATTTTTAGGCATATGTATAGTGCAAATAACCATGTAAGCATGAAAAAGGCCTATTATTTTGACATTACAAACAGACACTCCAATTTTATTTATTGGTGTAGATCAGGTGTGGCCAACTTTTATGCACATAAGATCTACTTTTAATTTTAAAATTGTGTCGCGATCGACCTATTTCTTAGGTAGCAAGGGGACGTTTACGCAATGTGCTTTTCCTGTTCATTCCTACATCAAGTACTAGAAATATTTGGCATTGAATTCGTCCCCTCATGGAGCTTGCGAGTGATTGCAAAATTGGTCGCGCGATCGACCGGTTGATCGCGCGACCAAATTGATACTGGTGTAGATGATGTGATTTCGTAAATCATTGTGAACGTGTGAGAATAATTCATAAATTCAAATTCAAATACTTTATTATGCATAAACCCCGCGGGGGCACTTACATATGGTCACTTTTTTACATTTTACCTTACACTACTACCGGATCGGAACGCGACCGCACTGAGAAGAGCCGGCAAGAAACTCAGTGGGCTTGTCTTCTTTTTTATTCATTTACTATTTTTTTTTAATAAGATAATATACAACAACATGTCTATTAATAGCTTCAGTGTGATGCCTTTCGAACCATCATATAATACAGTTATTAAATATAACGATAAAGTACCATGGCTGGACCAGATCCCGCAAGCGGCACCCGATCACGAGTTAACCACTAGAGCAGCCATCACTCCCCTCAACCACAATGGAGGGAAGGGAGTGACCCGCTCCTCGTAGCTACCGCAAGCAGACCCTTCAGTGAGCATGACCAATACCATGTGCCACAAACATAAAACACAGATTAAATAACAAATTCGTTTGGCAAAACACGCTACGCTTTACAATTATATTAACAGCAACAGAATAAACATGCATGTAACACCTTTTGAAATAATGAGAAAATGCCTGAATGAGGAGCTGCTCATAACCAGTCTGTATTATCATCAAGATAATCCGAGATTTTATAATAACCTTTTCTACAAAATCTACTCTTGATTGCTTTTTTAAACTTTTTAACTGGCATATCTCGAATATTAATAGGTAATTTGTTGTAGAAGCGTATACATTGCCCCATGAAGGATCTGTTAACTCGTTGAAGACGAGTACTGTGTACAACTAATTTATCCTTATTCCGAGTATTTACATGATGAATGTCACTATATTTTTCAAAGTTACCGATATTTTTCTTTACATAAAATACATTTTCGTATATATATTGAGATATAACAGTCAGAATATTTATCTCTTTAAATTTCTCTCTTAGTGAAACTCTTGGGCCTAAATTATATATCGCGCGGACCGCCCTTTTTTGTTGAATAAAAATTCTATTCAATTCCGCGGAGCAGCCCCAAAGTAATATGCCGTATGACATGAGACTGTGAAAGTATGCGAAATAAACTATTCTGGCTGTTTCAACATCGGTTAACGCGCGAATTTTTTTACCGCATAAGCCGCTGAGCTGAGCTTTTTTGACAGTTTCTCAATATGAGGCCCCCATTGGAGTCTATTATCTATAGTGATAACTTTATTTTTGTTAATGATGAAAGTATCCTTAAACTTTCCGTATGGTGACGGAGTAAGTATTCAATTCATCACTCGCTATCTTGCCCGTGGGCGTCTTAAATGACGACTAAGGGATATAATGTGCATATAACGTTTATGCAAGGAAAGGAAAACTATATAAAACCCTATACCAATACGTTTGACGAGCTTTGTATAGCAGATCAATTTCCCTCCTATTGTGGAGAATGCTCGAGGCTAACAGTGGCACGTTATATGAGCTGTGATGGCGAATAAATGTATCTTGTTTTCATTATTTTAAAATATTCTTCTGGTCTTGTGTGGGAATGCATTGTGTATCGTTATCAATATTAATTATCTTTGTAATACATATTTATTTTTGACTATGCAAAATGGTTTTCCTATTAACACTTTGAGAGCCTTTAGCGCTCACCCATAGTCTAGGCAAAACTGTGAAAGACATGCGCCTAACAGCTATACACGCACACACCCACAAAAAAGACGTTTTTGTATTAATCTAGTGATTAGAATAAAGCACGTTATTTTTATTTTATTTCGAAGATATGGTCAGTATATGAAGTTGGTATTTCAAATGTTTCTAATATTATTATAGCTTAGAGCTGTTGCAACGTTAGCTGTGTTACAAATAATCAGAGAATCATTTAAAATGTAAAATTTAAATACGATTACACTGAAATTTTATTTGTGCTTTTTTTTATACGTCTTGTAATAACAAGTAATTATAACTCTACTCCGTGTGGTGACGGAGTAAGAATACAACTCACCAACCTCTATTTTGCCCATGAGTGTCGTGTAAGACGATTAAAGGGCATATATACGCATAATATCTATGTAAAAGAAACTTGACATAAAACCCTATACCAACACGTCTGACCAGCGTGATATAGGAGGTCAATGTCTCACCCATTGCGGCGGAGGTCCGAGCCTAACAGTGGGATTTCTGTAGGCTGAGGTGATGATCATAAATAAAAATATTTTCTAATTATTGTCTATCTATGATCTTGGTAAGAAAAAAAAGTAAATGGGCGTATTAATCTAAAGACAAACGTTACAAAGCGTTCCCAAAACATTAGAGATAAGCATCAATACCTTTCTCTAAAAGACATTTTAATGCACTTTCTCCAAAAAATCTATTTGTTGCAACTCACAAAGCAATTCAAAACAATAATAGGTTAAGCTTTTGTCAATCATCGGCGGAGAAATATTAAGTATCGCGTGGCCTCATCTTGATAGATGAATTTACTCATAGAAATTTTGGGCTTTTGTTTCAGTCACAGTTTACTAAAGTAATTTGTTTGTTAGTATCCTGTACTAAAGAAATAATTCTTGAAATGCGACTTTACAAGCATATAATGTACGGATACAAATTATATCCTCACTTAGAACAACAAATGTGGATGGCACAAAATATTGTCGTACGTGGAAACCACTTCCCAATTTTATTTTTAATATATATTCACATGAATTGAGGAAAATAGGACCTCCAGTTTATAACAATACCTTTTATTCCAACATCAAATAAGTCAATAAGCCATTTTCAATTATTTGTTCAATTATTCTGCATTCTGTTGTTCCTTCCATCAGTTATATTATTGCTTATTCCACCGTAATAAATAGCGTTCCAATTTAAAAGAAATTGATAAAAAAGAAAATTTGCGAGGATATGAAAGATCGGAATAACATTTATTAATGTTCCTCTTCAAAATTTATTCAAACATATATTAAACAGAAATTGATTTGTATCATTGTTATCATCATTTAGACCTTCGTCGGCCACTGCTGTACGTAGGGTTCTTCCTTAGAGTACCTTATAACGCTGCCATTCACTGGTGACTTGAGTGCCATAATCACCATGTTTTGGTACTTACCAAAACCGTTGTCCGGTAATTTTTTATATTCCAGGAGAGAGCTGCTGCCCATTTTGGTATCCTTCAATCGATGTTTATAACCTCTCATAGGCCAATAAAGGACTAAGGGGTGGCGACAATTGTATTCTTATCAAGTCACCACGGGGAGGATTGTGTAACGATGTTATTTTAGCATTGAAATTATCGTGAGTTTTACACATATTAGAAATATGCGTTAACGGCAATAAACTTAGGTATACTGATTCAGCGCAGGCTGGTTCGCAGACACCGATGCGCACTCGCTCTGGTGATGAGCATCGGATATTCTGGCAATCTGGCAGGACGTAATCGATCCTAATACGTGAGTTTATTATCGTTAAAATATATTTCTAAAATATCTTGTGTTTCAATAGCTGATTACGAATTGGGGATTTTGACCTGATTTGTACTGATTGAATATACTGATTTTTACTGATTGAATATAATTTCGGCATAATTAAATAAAACAATCTAGTGATTATGAGTTAATCATACCTTACTTTCATGTCGAAATCATCGTAATACACGGATAGATACCTATTAATTTTAATTCCTTCTCTGTGTTTTATTGGGTAAGAATACAATTTGTAACTATATGGGAGTTCTAAAATTGTTTGAGGGTCAATTACAGAGGCGAAAGCAGCAGGCAATCTTCTGCATATCATATAACCATCTCAAGTGCTGTTGACTACCAGTTTGTTGAGCGTTGCGATTATGGCATTATCATTCCTTGGTTCCCCAATGTCCAACAGTGGATATGCATAGACTAATGAGTAAGGTTTACATTGGTCATTTCCTTATTTGAGTGAGTGAATCGAATACATACATATGACTAAGTTTAGCTTTTACTAAAATGGAAACACTTTTAAAACCATATTTCTATTCTACGAATATTTTGTGAAGATTACTACTTTATTAGACGGTAGAAGCCACCTAATTCATTTGCTTGGACGCACAGATAATTTTGCAATCCTATTCTAACAAAAAAAAAAAAACGGATTATTTACGGTTCATCTGAAGTCCGGTATCTTAAATCACATTAAGATCGTCTTGAGATTGGGTAACATCGTTTGTCAAAGTTAATTGATCTTTCGGAGAAAGGTCTGTTTAAGATTGAACGAAGTCCAGTCGGGCTTGTATTGCTGGTTTATTGTTTAAATGTGATTTAAATCGTGCTGTTGTAAAAACAATGATAAGGTAACGAAGATATAAAAGAAAAGAAAATTCCTTGGTATAAATACAACCATATTTTTATCGCAGTCTAATTTAATAATTTTATTAGTATTTAATCGTATTGTAATGTTGATGTTTGAGATTTGAGAGCAGTCCGTAGTTGAAATCAGTTCAGTCAGTTAATCAGCAATAGTTTGTTTCTCCATTTTATGTGACTAAGTATTTTATTATGGTGTCATGGTAGTATAAGTATCGATATTCTAATGGTGTCGTTGGTTCGATTCTCGCGCAAGAGAGTTCTTTGTGGGATTGACAAATAATTGTTCTGAGTCTAGGTGTTATTTTTAGCCGTTGGTATTTTATAAAGTTTTTAAATGATAAGTAGTTTAGAAGTTTTTTAAATAACAGCGCAAGTTTGAAACTAGATGCCAGTAGCTTGGTTCGATACAAGTAAATGATTTATATAAAATACCACTTGCATTGGTAGATCGATAACTTCTATGAGAATCGAATCCATTCATTTCGTTGGTATTTTCTAAGCAATTTAAAATAACATTTACATAATAAAAACTTGAATTTACCTACTTACAAAAAGTATTAGACTGGTAAGTCATTCAAGTTTTTGTGACATTTAAATGAAGAATATCGTAGCGCATCGAATTACAACTTTATTGCGTTTATTTTTAATAAACCAACTCATAGGTCCGTTGTCTGAGGCCTATATTTCAATTTGACATCTTTATTACATCTTTAATTTAATGCACATTAAATTCATAATGGTTCTCATATTATCAGACGAATGGAGGCTCAACAAAAACATGTTTCTCTATCAAATAACATCTTGGGTGGCAATGATGAAAGCGAAGTTGTTTTCCATTATAGGTCTTCCTCTTCCTCCGCTGCCCTCATGTCGCAGTCTTTCCTGTCAGTCCCCTGACCCCTCTGCTGTGTCACCCTTGCGGTGACACATGCGGAATTTTGATGGGATGCAGACAAATGAACAATAAATCAACATCCGAAAGTTGAGATTTGTTTATGAAAAGTTTGATTGAGGGTTATCAGTATGAATGTATAAGTTATTATGTTTGTTTTTTTTTTATTAAATTTATAAAAAGTATATGTCACGGAGGAAATGACAAATGGGATATTTACACTGACAGCGTGTAACCAAATCCTTCTTAAACAAAGAAACAGAACATTATAATTTGGACTGAAAATTTTGTGGTTGAATATTTCATTTTAGATAGAATAATGACCTATTTAATATATTAATAATGACTTTCCGTATTGTGATGGAGTAAGATTACAATTCACCACCTCTTTATCTTATCCATCCATAAAAGACAAATAAGGGATATAATATGCGTATAACACCTGTATAAGAAAAAGAAAAGTCGAAATAAGACCCTTTACTAACATGTCTGACTAGCATGGTATAGTAGCTTAATTTCCCTCATATTGGAAGAGGCTCGTGTCCAGCAGTAGGACGTGTATGAGCTGAGATGAATTAACTATTTATTTTTGTGGTGGTCCATGATAATGGGCAGAGTCATCTTAATCATCTGAGATGTATATAATTTATTGTTAACAGACCTAAATCTGGGATGGTTATATCACTGAATAAAACTAAATCAAGAGTTCTATATTTTAATTACACTGATAATTCTAGAAGTAAAGTGCGCCTTGATATTAATCGTCATATTGGCGATCACGATACCTCATTATTAACTAGCTAGCTTATGTATGGGCTATGATAGCCTCTTAATATATATAGAACAAAATTACCATAAATATTCCCCCATGGTATGAGTATCTATAAATCTTCATGCAGTATATTATAACCACCATGGATTTTAATTACTCGACGCACAAGTATGCAAAATAAATCCAATTCGAACGGTAACGTACATGTGTGCGCTTTTGACCTTATTTTCGGGCACTCGTAAGAAATGTGAGTAAATAACAATATAGGTATCGTGAGGGTTCCGGACACGGTGATCTATATGTAAATGCTATAACCCGCTTATTATATTTTCCGGACAGGGAACAGTAAGCCGCGAAAATACAGCTAGCGATACTTCATCAAAATTTATTTGGGGGTTCGCTGGTGCGAGCGCGGTTTTACAACGTATTCGTACTACGATGCAGCTACGGCTTTATAAAATACAGGTTTATATGTTATTCCAATTTGTTTAAATTGATTGATAATTCACTAATGATATCTGATGTTTACGCGAGCACTACACATTGTAAATAAAACTACTTTTACGGATTATATCGCGTTTGTATTTGATTTATGATTGCCCGACGTTTCGAACACTTTGCAGCATTCATGATCACGGGCGGACTAAGGTGTCTCACGTCCAACAAGTAATCGTTATTACAGACATTTATAATTATCATAAATCAAATACAAACGCGATATAATCCGTAAAAGTAGTTTTATTTACAATGATGATTCACTGTTATTTGTGCTTATGTACATTAAAAGTATATTGTTGTTTCTAATTTTAGACTTCAGAATAAGGCATTACATGTATATATTTGACGTCGTTTCAGTTTATACACGTTGGGCACGTTCCTCCTCCCAAATAGGACTTGACTGCACAGATGGCGTAGTGGTTAAGATACTGACTTACAGTGCCAGTGTCGCGGGTTCGAATCCTGCGCGGGACAACACTTTGTGCGATCCACGAATTGTTGTTCTGAGTCTGGATGTAATTTGTGTCCGTTAATTATATGTTTGTAAAGTCCCCCGCAATATAAGGATTAATTTCCTTAGTGCGGGAGTTGTCTTTTTAAAAAAAAAAAAAAAAATAGGAGTGAAATTTACCTACTAAATAAACTATGTTGGTCGTACTGCCTTCTCTTGCACAGATTATATAGGTGTGTATATTATATTCCTCAGTCGTCTTTTAGGAAATCCACGGACAAGACAGGGCGTGGTGAATTAAATTCTTACTCTGTCAACACATAAAAAACATATGACATTCAACTTTTATCTACACACTTAAACTATCTACTACTATTATTTATTTTATTTGCATAGTAATAAGTATAATTTCTTAGATATGAGACCTTTTCCAGTTTATTCCAGTTTTTCATGTTTAACTCCATTCAACCCTTTCATGCTGTAGTTTTGATGTCATCACTACATCGTTTCATCAGTCGTCATTTTCTTTGTCTCTAGTTGGGTACTTTCCCTTCGTTTCTTTTGTAAATTGCTTATCACTGTATCTAGCGACATGGTCAGCCCATCATCATTTTAGTCTGAAACTGCAATGTAGGACGTGAATGGTTTTAGTCTTCTTTCCTATAGATATTTTGCGTATTTTTTTTATTATTAAAATGCTGCATTAAAGATATTAATAAACAATTGCGTATACCAACCCCCCTATACCAACACGTCTGACCAGCGTGGTATAGTAGGTCAATTACCCTTCCATTATGGAGGTGGCCCGAGCCCAACAGTGGGACGCATATGGGCTGAGATGATGAAACAATTGCGTTACATTACAGTTTCTGGCAAAAAATAATATATAGAATGAATTACGAAAATAATATAAATAACGAAGAAACGCAATTAATATAAAGTAAATACGAGATTCCATACGCAGCGGAGAGCTTGATTCTACATCATTTTGTTGAGGTATTTATTGTCGTTCGTTCTCCACATATAAATTAAATATATCCCTCCTCATCAAAGCAAGGAATTTTATCATTTAATAATAGATATATAATTTTATAGATCACTTAATAAGCTTACATAAGTACAATGTTATTAACTTTAAATATTTATTCTTAAATTAATTTCTGTTATTAATGTACGCTGAAATAAAATACTTTGTTTATTTTCTTGTTTACTAGAGTATGAAAGTCTATATAATATTTCAATAAATAGTGATTAGTTATTGAAATCCAATTAGACAACATTGTTGTTTAAAGATAAATATCATCACTTAAGTTCATTAACTGAAAGAATGCTTAATAAATTTATAGAAGTTATTTTGTTATAAATGTTCCTTTGTGCGATAAGTAATAAGGAGCTTTGTTTCAACTTTGTTTGTGACTTTTGTATTATACAGAAATTCGTTCTAAAATAAAACGTAGGCACCAAGGCAATCACTAGAACCGCCGGCAGAAGTGAATACTTAAAAGTGTTAAAGATTTTTTTGAGATATTGTGTAAATTATAATGACAGAAATAAAGACCCGTCCGTGTCCGTGTGGTGAGTAAGAATACAATTCACCACTCCCTATCTTGCCCGTGGATATCGTAAAAGACGACTAAGGGATATAATACGCATGTCATAATATCTATGTAAGAGACGGAAAACTTGAAATAAAACCCTATACCAACCTGTCTAATGGCGATCAGGGCCATACGTGGTTACCGCACGGTGGCGACGGAGGCAGCGTGCCTCCTGGCCGGAACCCCCCCGTGGGACCTGGAGGCGGAGATGCTCGCCGACATTTATCGGCGGTATGGTCTCCATCAAAGAGGTCACCGCCTGGCGGGTCGACGCCCGCCGGGAAGTCATTGCCCGTTGGGCAGTCCGGCTGGAGAGTCCTCGGTACGGTGTCAGGACCGTCGAGGCCTTCTGGCCGGTGCTGATGGAGTGGTTGGAGCGGACGCACGGGGTGCTTTCCTTCCGACTGGTGCAGGTGCTTACGGGGCACGGTTGCTTCGCGAAGTACCTGCACAAGATTGTCAGGAGGGAGAGCACACCGTCCTGCCACCACTGCAATTGCGACGAGGACACGGCGCAGCACACGTTCGAGGTGTGTGCTGCGTGGGAGGGGGAGCGCCGTGAACTTGTCGCGATTATCGGTGCCGACCTGCCGACCATCGCCAGGGAGATGCTCGACAGCGTCAGGAACTGGGACGCGGTCGCCGCCTTCTGTGAGGCCGTCATCTCACGGAAGGAGGCGGCGGATCGTGTGCGAGTAGAGCTCCTATTCGGCGACACGTTCCGCCGCCGGCGACTCGGGCGGCGTAGGCGCGAGTATCTGCGTCTAATGCCGCCCTAGCTGAGGCCGCGGGTGATCGGACCGGGGAATTGTCCGTCACCCGCAAAGAGGCTGACCGCGCGACGGCGACCGACGTCCCAGGACGTCGACAGGTGACGTTACCCGAAAGGGTATTCCGTCGGGCCGACCACTGACGACAAGTCACATCTGCTCCGGTGGTCGGCCCAACAACGAGGTGACGTGGGTGCGGGTGGGTTGCGGGCCCGCGCGCCGTCCTTTCATCGCCTCGGATGGATTGGACCGCGAGTGCGCATATCATAGCCCACCCATAAAAAAAAAAAATATCAACCTGTCTAACCAATGTGGTATAGTAAGGTTAATTTTCCTCTTGTGGAGGAGGTTGGAGCCCAGAAGTGGGACATATATGAGCTGAAATGATGATGATGATGAAGATGATGAAAGATTTTAAAACTGGAATGCGTCGCAGATGTAAAACATTGATGTCGTTGGCGGTGTATAAGATGTGATGCCTGGTTCGACCATTAATCACATAAGACAATTATATTTATACAGAAAATTTGTGTGTGAAAATGTCTATAAATATATTGATATTATTTATGTAGGCTTCTTATGGCCGTCTAAGAACATAGTACGTCACAGTCACTGTCTTATTCAAGCAACTCTTAATTTGCTGTGGTTATCTTAAAAACTAACCACTAATATAATTTTAATGTAAGGTTAATTCTGAATAAAAATCCACCTGAACAGTTTAATAGGCGAAACATCCCCTATTTATAAAGGAGGTTCATTAATGAGCTATGGACAGAAGAAGGATTCCTTTGAAAAATAGAAAAGCAATTCTGAAAAACTGAAATACAGTAAGATAATAAATTGTTTATTGTTTTATTCAAAATCAATATTATTGATAATATTTGTGCTATCCATCAATTTAGTCGGAGTAATTGTAAACGTGTGCTATTCTCTAAATGTTCCCTAGTTCAGACGTCCCCTCCCGGAATTCCTTATTCATTTGTGGCATTACATTAGTCGTATTGTCCTAAAATGAGACGTTGAAAGAAAATACAAATGGCGTCTTTTATTGAGTTTCCGGAATGCGCCGCTGTGTTGTAAAATTGCTTGAAACGTGCATTTTACTGCCGCTAAATGGAGCTATAGCAATTAAAATATCCAAGAAAACTTGTTTGAATACACTCTTATTTTCTCTGTTTTAAGGATTGAGATTTTCTTAGACGTTTTATGAGTATTTATAATTATTTTTAAAGCACTTTGGATGAGTTTATTGAATAAATTAAAGTTAATTACCCTAATTAAGGAGCTCTTTTTAAACTACAGTCATAGATTACAGAAAAGGATAAAATTATTTCCAATAAATGCGGATTTGTAACAGTAATATTGTATATGGACTCTCAGGTGAGGGAAATTAGCCTACTACACCACGCTGGTTCAACAGATTGGCGCTGAATCCTTTAAACCCTACTGTTTCAATACAATGTTCCTTCTTTAGTCATATAATTATCCTTATCAAACACCTTTTCATGTTTTTAATATCCATTGTGTAAACAACAGTATACAATTGTACATTTTATCTGTTCCGTTCTCTTAGATAATTTTGCTTTGAAGATTTAAAGTACTTATTTTCCATAAAGAAATTAACTAGGCAAATTAAAATAGATAGCTACTTATAAATATCATAATAAAATAATTTTACATTTAATACGATAAACCTGTAAGTGTCTATACATATTTAATACGATAAACTTGTCTATACATATAATAAACATTAGAAACTGTGTTTGTAGTGTGTGGTTATATTTGTATCTCAACTTATGATAAAGAAATGAGTATGAGAAATACTATTCATCATCATCACAGTTTTATTTCAAGTTTTCCTTCCTTTCCTTCTTGCATAGATATTATCGACATATTATAGACCTAATGATATCTGATGTTTACGCGAGCACTGTAAATAAAACTACTTTTACGGATTATATCGCGTTTGTATTTGATTTATGATTGACATGTCTGTAATAACGATTACTTGTTGGACGTGAGACACCTTAGACCGCCCGTGACCATGAATGCTGCAAAGTGTTCGAAACGTCGGGCAATCATAAATCAAATACAAACGCGATATAATCCGTAAAAGTAGTTTTATTTACAATATTATAGACCCTCAGCCATCATTTACAACACCCACGGGAGTAAGAAGAAAGGGGTGGTGAATTGTATTCTTAATCCGTTACCGTACGAAAAAATCTATTATCTATCGAAGAAAATGTTCTTGACTATTTGCTGTCTGATTAAAAGCACAAATACGCAGCATAGTGCAAATCGCCTAATTAGGCGATTTGCATATTTTGATTTTAATATGCTGAACGATTTTGTGTTGAAACAATTATTTTCGTCTTTAAAGGGTTTATGAGATAGGTGCTGCCACAGAGTAGGGTGCTGCAAACAAACTTTTGATTAAAGGATCCTATTATATTGTACAAACGATTTTAAATGGAAAGGTTTGTTTATAACGTCATACGTACCGTTAATATTTGCGATATTTTAATTGTTATTCATATCTTCTAATAAAGCCGATTGTTCTATAAAATAACCACCGAGCGAAATCGTATCGCTCAAGTATTCATTGAATATACGAACGAAATGATAAGCGATTTTTGCTTCGTTTTGCAATTAATTGATTCATAAGTAGTGTTGGCTTATCGATTAGTGGTCATTCAAAGACAGTTATGGATAATGATATAACTATCGATAACAACGTAGTGATATTTTGTGCTCATAGTTATTTTTATAACAATGTTAATAACGTTTTTTGATAGAATTATTTAAAGAGGTATTTGAATAAAATGATTAGTGCTACCACAAATATTTATTATTACAAAACGGCACATTATTTTTTATTATTAAAATTTGCATCTTATATAACATTGACTGTCCGTTCTGACTTCACACAGTCGCTAAAAATGTTCTATCTTTAACAAATATAATCTATATAATTTTTCATGTTGGACTAAGCAATATCATCATCATCTTCATCTTTATTTCAGCTTATATATGTACTACTGTTGGACAAGAAACTTTTCCATAATAGAATTTTATTATTATCGGGATATACAGGTGTATCAGGTTATGGAACAACTGTTCGAGTATGTTGTAGTTAAACGGTCATAGATCATAATTAGAATGTACATTACACAAAAAACAATATAACATAAAAGTTATAGTGATTTCAAAAAAATGTGTCTAAGAGTCTATGCCTTAAATGTTACGTATTATGTAGGCATGTACAGACAGAATACATGTAGGCATGTAAAGCTCCGACAATATAATTTCATTCATTAATACCTAGAATTGCGCAAACGCTTCAATGACTTGTAGGTACAACGGCAAGCGGTCAACGCTCATAGGCCGATCAGCTGTTTTAAAGCTTTGTTTTGCTTATGTGAACGTAATCATTGATTTCTTCAATTTCTAATGAATATTTAACAAAGTATGAAAGTAACAAAAAAAAGTAACAAAGTATTATAAGTATCATTGACTTTATGCATTTCAATCAGATTTATACGAAAAAGCGATGACAAAATTTAAAACTTTACATGTCTCTAATTTCTAAATGAATCAATATTTTTCGTTCAAATTTTTTTATGGGTTCCTACCACCATTGCCTAGCCCCCTTTTGACCAGTTGCCCCATAACCTGATACATCCTGTATATTAAGATCGGGAGAGGTGATTTGTATTCTTACCTCGTCAATACAAACAAAATGTAATGATACATTTATATATTATATTAAAATCTTTTAAGTGGTTGCAGAAATTAACGCGAAACAAGATAGTTTTATATGTGTAAATAAAGCTGGCTTTTCGTATGCACTATTTTCCTCTGCGTTCGTCGATATTTTCATATCGTCATCTTTTTGGTTTTGCTAACTTTTTCATGTTATTTGTAATGACATGACAATATTTTTAAAATTAATAGATATCTAATACAAAAAGATTTCATAACATGGTTTGACAGTTCCTAGAATGGACGCCTTAAAATAAATAAATTCGTAATTTTTTAATATGTACACTATATCTAGTACCTGATTTAGATTATTGGTGTGCTATAATGAATTTGCAAAAGTCGGTCGTATGAAAACTTCATTCAATTCCACCTGTTATATATTTTATAAATCTATCAGATTAATGGGTGTTCTTCGCCTATTTAAATATTCCAAATATCCTCGCTTTGATTTCGCAAGGGACGTCTAAAATATTTTTGAAATAATTTGCGATCGGGCCGAATTCAAACATTCCTTAAATATTATTTCTATTCTCTCTGGAATACATTTGTAGATGGAATTTTTTTATCGATGTCGCTCAATCTATAAGCGAAGGGGATTAATATAATAAAAAAGGAAAACTTGTACAAAATCACGGTGCTTATTTTCATATTTATCTAACATTTCTCGTCCGTGTGTAATTTGTAATGGAGTAAGAATACAATTCACCACTACCTATCTTGCTAGTGGATGTCGTAAAAGACGTAGACGTAGAGGAGGAAAATTTGAAATGAAACCCTATACCAACATGTCTGACGAGCATGGTATCATCATCATCGTCATCACAGCACACATACGTCCTATTGTTGGCCTCGGGCCTCCTCCACAATAGGAAGGAATTTGACCTACTATACCATGCTGGTCAGACATGTTGGTATAGGGTTTCGTTTCGAGTTTTCCTTCTCTATGGTATGAACATGGTATAGTAGGTCAATTTCCCTCGTTTTGGGAGGAGGCTCGAGCTCAGAAGTGGGACATGAAGACCTGAGATGACGACGTAATATTACTACATTTTAAAAGAACAATATGAAATTTAAACATAGACAAAGTTTTCTAAAATCTACATCAAGTTTCATTCAACTACTGTTTGCCAATGTTGCATTACTTTGGCAGTTGAAATTGCAACAACAATTGTCACTTTCTATCAATAAACAATAAAATAAAAAAATATCAATACAAAAACTACGTCCAAACTATGCAAATAAAGCGCTGTAAGGCTTCATAATGTAAATTGATAACGGTAAAGCGGAGTAATACAGGAAGCCTAATAACTTTTAATTTGATTTGGCGCTATTGTTACCATCGTTATATTATTACATCTCAACTTGTATTGGTTCTGATCGAGTTGTTTTTGAGTGCAGTCAGTCAAGATTTAAGGAATTTTAACGTCTTTATTCAATAACAATATATATTGTGAGGTTACGAGGGGTTTAGAATTACAAATAATAGCGTCGAAAGGCTGCTGTGCGAGTTGGGTACCTATATATTTAAAAGATGTAAAAATAGTTAAAAGATGTAAAAGAAATTTTCTTGCCATAGCTACATGTCTAGCGCTCTGGGTTGAAAATCATGTGTAACAGACAAAAAAAATTGTTCTATGTCTAATAAAAGGTGCAACACAGCACATATAATTGAATATATGTTTATAACTAAGTAATATACTTTGTTGTACTTTTAAAAAAATATAGATTTCCACTATTATCATCATCGTCCAATTCTTATTCTAATTACTTGGGGTTAACTGAGTATATCTTTCATAGTATATACCTATTGCAAATGTTCTTCTTCTTCTTAGTTAATGGCAATGAGCTACAATAATATGAGCTATTGGTGCCAGTATCGAGTATATTGATTATTATTCACGTCTTTAGTCTTAGTCTTTCAGTCAGTCGTTAGCATGACTTGGTGCTGATACAAGTCATGCGTCTCAGGAAATTTGGGCAGAATGTCAAAATGCACATAATTCACTATTATATCATTTTCACTACATTTCAGAATTTTATCTGCATTATATTACATAAAATATCAGCAAAATGATTGAATATAACACTTTAAAACAATAAAATAATGAAAAGAATATAAAAGCGCTACATGACATTTCGACATTCGCGTTAAAAGTCCTATTGCAAATGTTACTGGTAATAATTTTAAGACTAGCCCCCTGCCCGACATCAACTAATGTCAACGATACCATGCCGGTCAGACGATTGGTATTAGGGATGATCAATATTAGAAAAACATTGATGTTGGATAGCATCGATGATTTTTGCATTACAATACACAATCGATAAAGAAATAAAATACAGTAAAATCTACGTTTTGCCTCGGTTTATTGAATAATCAACAGGTAGAGATAGCTATCCGCCTGAGGACGTAACAGCGTTCATAGAAAACATAATTTGTTTCGTTGCATTGGTCGTGCGTGAGACCGTGAGTTAACATCGATGATCAATTCTGTTAACATTGATGTTACGCTATTTTTTGTTTAGCAACATCGATATTTTTGTTTTCAACATAGATGATCGATGATCATCAGCATCATCCCTAATTGGTATAGGATTTTATTTCGAATTTCCCTCGTCTTGCATAGATATTATTGACATTGTTAATCCCTTTGCCGTCAATTACAGTAACATCCGACGGGGCGGATGAATGACCTAGAGAGCGCGATTTTCAAAATGTTTTGCAACAAACGTTCCACGTTGAGAAATTGTTATTGAACTTGAATATTTACAGCATAACAATAACGTTGAATTTTTGGAAACTAGCTGTTGATTTTTTTTAAAAGATTAATAAGAGTAGTTGAGACACAATTTTTATGTTTTTCTATCATTACATAGTATAAAACAAAGTCGCTATCCGCCGTCTGTCTGTCCCTATGTATGCTTAGATCTTTAAAACTACGCAACGGATTTTGATGCAGTTTTTTTTAATAAATAGAATGATTCTTAAGGAAGGTTTATATGTATAATACATGCATAATATAGTAGAGAAACGCTGATTAATTTAGAGGTTTCTAATGTGATGTCGTAAATAAGCACGTTTTTTTGCGCTTATATTGCAAACGTTGGCTGAACCCTACGAGATAGACCAAAATAATGTACTACAGTATTATCCATCTTAAAAAGTTCAACAAAAAAGTCCACGATGGCATATGTCTATCTCTTAGGGATAACCCACCATAACCATTTTTTATCCTCTACTAAAAAATGATTATTTACTAAGTGATTTTATACAATACAGCATTAATCCTTATCCAATTAAGTACCTTAAATAAATTGTGCATTTATTATAGATCAATATGCTTTTTATAGTATGTAATTTAAGTGAATATTGCCGAAGATAGCGAGGGCGGGTTACTAGTTTATAATATAATATACAATCAAGAGCAGGTCCGGACTGACATTTTTGTATTCTACTTACCTAAAATTCCAACTATGTATTTATTTGTAATTTCACTACCAAAATTTATTCTAATTCGTAAAATATTCATTCAATAAAATAATTGCAAATTCAGTAGGAAGTGTGTTTATCTCTACGCAAGGAAATGTGCCTATTGCGTAAACTCAAATACTTACTTTTTGTTTACGATCACCTCGTCGATATCTAAAAAAAAATCCTAGGGTTTTAAAAAAAATGTTAATAAATGAAACACAAGTATAAAAATGATTTATTTACTACACAATAACAAATATAAGTCGCCATTACTCGTATTATCTCAAAAGCGTGCTAGGGTTGTACAAAAATTAGTAAATAATTCATTTAGTTACTAATTTTAACAGAAATTTGTAAATTATTAATATACTAATTAAAAGTATGTAATTAAACAATAACGAAATATGAGTTCAAAATTCTAATGTTTTTTCATTCGATTACGGATCAAGTTCTGATTTCTGCTAATTTGATGATAAAATCAATGGCTATCACAAAACCTATCAGAATGAAAACGTTACCAGCTGCCCGATTCACGTAAGTAATAAAAACCGTAGCGCAGTGACGTCACTTCGTTTTTTGCAAATTTAGCCCTTTTAACCGACTTAAAAAAAGGAGAATTCTCAATTCGCTGTATTTTTGAACCAATTTTTATGATTCTTTACACCAGGTAACTCAGAAATTGTATAGTAATTGAGCTATTGGAAGATTTATGACAATCCAAGACTAGATAAGTAAGTGCGTTTAAAACAGAAAACCAAAAGGCGATTTCTAAGTTCCTAAGTTAAAACGACTTTTGGACTGGCGTGTTTACGTGAATCGACTGGCTGGGTAGTTAAGTTACCTGTATCTTTCAAAATCATTAGGCGTTCTTCGCTTTCATAACACGTAAAGCTCTTTCTTTCCTCTCTTTCATAGCCTCTATGATACTGGGCGCGTCACGAATGGGCATGCTTCGTGACTGCCGAGGATCAACTAATTCTGGAAGTAGGCAATGGTAATAAAACCTAACTAATTTAATCTCCATTTTCTCCTCCCAAAATTTGTCGTCCTTTTCTATAATATAAACTTTCATAGGTACAGTAGCACCAAACCAGATGCCAAGCATGCAAATGTTTCTTTTAGTAATATGTACCTGTCCCTGAATTTGGAAATACCAGTTATGATTTTTATTTATGACATAACCCTTGGAAGCCTTGTCCTTAACCCAAAAGGTATGTTTGGCCATTGCTTCATCAAGAGTCATGCCAGCTAAAGAATGTGGGCACTTAATTTCAATTAAACCGTTTGCATAAATGCCATCTGGTGTAGTACCAAGAAATTCATATTGATCGTCGACGAACAAACCGCAACCTTGTATAATAATATTCTCTTGAATTTCTAACTGTTTAATTGCGGTTTCTTCGTTTTCGATACCGTACCGTACAGCAGGCAAACTGCAGATATTACTACCATAAACGATTTTACGAACAAGAACAGCACAACTTGTGCTCTTTCGTTTTTTACAAACTTCCCCGAACGATGATGAGGTTAGTAATTTTCTCCTTGTACTCATCCACTCAGAACTACTTCTTTGCAAATGGGTCGACCTTTCAAGCTCCTCTCTTTCAGCACAAGACAACTTTAAATCGGCTAAAAAAGATGACTTGGCTTTCTCATATAATTCTGGACTCAGATCAGGTTTTTCGCAGTTTGGTCCATAGTGAGCGTCTTTCGATACAGCGCTGTGGCTCTTTTTCAATCTTAATTTAGGTTTAGCAATTAAACGGATTCTACGATTACAATTTTCCACTTTCGCGATCAAAGGATTTAGGACTAGATTTAAATATTACTTCATGAGTTTTACTATGAATCGATCCTGTATTAAAAGACACAACAGCAGCTGCGCATCGGCCCGCATAAGAACTACGGGAAGAATAATTTACACGCTTACCCCCTACTAATTTGGCAATCACTGCGTTAAAACTTTCAACTATATTACTTGTACAATTATGAATTAAACTTCTAGAATGATATGACAGTCTTTTACTTAAAATGTGTACCGCGTCCATTAATCCGCATCCAACAATTGCTGGAAGCAACCCAACAGGTTCTATTCGACGAGTATCAGGTCTACAGAAATACTCCTTGCAATATTGGTGATTACCAAATACGTGTTGTGGACCATTTAGGATATCTTCACTAAGATTTTTTATTTTTTCTTCGAGTGACTGATTTTGATCGCCCCAATATTTAATAGCGCATTTTACACCCATTCTTAAACGCAAATACCTTTCTTTTAGGAATTTCCGCAATTCGCAAGGATACTTAGTGCCTTTCGACAGTTTCTCCAAGCTATTGCAGTAGTTTCGTAAAAGATGATTTTTGCATTCAATTTTCTCTACTATTAAATTACCGTCGCGAATCTAATATTTTTTTATAAGTACTGGAATCGCCGTCTGCTACAAATTTATTATAAATTACACCGTGATCAACAATGGAACGTTTAAACCCCTCAACTATTATGGTCGATTCCATACCGGTAGATGATCCCGAATAATTCTTGAAACAACGGTGTTCCGAGGGCTGACTGTCGTTCTTTGCGGCTCGTGCACAAACTACGCAGTATTTATTTTTAACTCCAAAAAACAATACTTTATTAGTTTTAATGCCAATTATCGCAGCTGCGCCGGACAAGGCGGAAAAATTCTTACCATAAAATCTCTTGCTCCAACAACCGTCAACAGCAACAGATATTAATGGTGTACCATTTTTATCAACACTACCTATAGATACTGCGTACTCCGCTTCTTCCTTGACAGCTTCTGCCATGGAATGTGCTGCTGTCTTTTCCCACCAATCGCAAACCGTATTATTAATTTCATTGTATAATGAAGGTGACATGATTGGTAGGGCTACTGCGGCAAATGTTTTTAACTGATAGTAGCTCCCACCAGATGATATGATACCAGATACAATTTGATGATTCACTTCCATTCTATCTTCTTTCTTTTCAATCAAACACACAGTAAATTTCATACTATACATACTACATTTCATGATGAGTTTTGAGTCCAGACCAACTTTTACTTCACCTATTATACTGAGGTAACTTAACTTACAATCCATTGGACCGTGGTCCCCTATGGCCTGAAGAGCTTTAAAAAAAAAAGAAACGTCTACAACTCTACGCCCAACTTCCATTTCATCCACCTTTCCCTCTTGGTCGTTTTCAATAACTAGTTCCTGTAAAGAAAGATAATGGCTTGATTTTTTTTATAAAAAATAATTAAAAATTTAAATGCAAAAGAATTAATACAATATTAGGTTCCTGATGAATAGAAATTATAATTTCTTTACGCATTAGGTATTGTTTTTTTATGACGTCACCTATTTGAACGTAAATTTTCTTTTGAGAAAGTAATTGAGAAGTATTTCGGTACTAAGGTGTTTGTCTCTCGATGAAAATAATAAATATTGCAAGAAAAAATCTATAGGTAGGTATTGAGATTTTGTCTTCGCCCATCACTAACTAGTTTGTTTATTTATGTAACAAGTCTACAAGAATTACGTATAACAACTTACCTCTATACAGCGCGTAGCATTGTTGCTCAGAGTCTCGGCCCCAAGGTTTTCTTTATTTTCAATACTGGAAATATTATTCATCAATATTATCCACTTTTTATTTATTTTGTACAACCCTAAGCCAGACGCTAGGCGCCTCGCGTCTGTTTGACGGTATAGGTATGTCGACAAAGTTGCGCTGTCGCCTAGCTACTTCCACAATTTGATATTTAGACAATACTAGCCGACCCGGCGAACTCCGTATCGCATTTTTTTTTTAAAAAAATCCTATTATTTTGATATTACATACAGATACTTCAATTTTATTTATCAGTATAGATATAGATAATACAAACCAATATTTACATGTTATTGTAGGTATATGTCTGAATCGGGCGATCTAAATCATATGACATATTGTATTAGCTTTGTAATGTACCCTGTTCAAATGCGATAATAAATAAGTAGGGAGGAACTTACATTTTATTCCGAGATCTTTTGGCTTTCATATTTTTATAATGCGTACAAAACTTTCTTTTCCCTGGCATGACACTCAAATTCAATCAGTCTTGCGAAAAAAATAGCCTATGTTACTCAGTGATAATGTAGCTTTCGAATGATAAAAGAATTATTAAAATCGGTCCAGTACTTTTTGAGTTTATTCGTTACATACAAAAATCCAAATCTTTCCTCTTTATAATACCTATTAGTGTAGATATTGTATTTTTTACGATTTATATCTAGTTCCATCGTGGTTTTCTTTCTGACATTCATTATATCGATACTTTCTACTAACTGAAAATAAATTAATTATAAAAATGTTATACTTACAGTTTTTTACAAAAAGCACTAATTCACAATACGTAATTCTGCTGTCTGCAGCCGACAAGCGTGATGTCGCGTCCACTTACAGAAAGGAACTGCCGTAGTGACCACCGAGATTGCACGAATGAAACGAACGCATTATCCCATACATTTGTGTATGAAAAATTTACCTTAAAATATATCTAGATTTTAGGGCTTTAAAAGAGGAAGTCTTTGTTTGTAAAGGTATAAAAAGAAGTATACAGCTATACTTATTGGTTTCTTCAGTGTTCAAAAAGTGTTTCTTTTTATCAATTTGTGTTGATTTATGGGGTTAAATCTGAAAAATACGAAGTCATGTTTTTGCATTTTTACTCAATTTTGTGCGTTTGTTGACGTTTATTATATAACAACTATTAGGTTTAAGAGTTTAATATAAGCATGAACATACTTATTGGTCTTTGATTGTAATATATACAAATTATCATTGATATCAATCATATGTAAATAGGTTAAATATGAAAAATCGTAACACTCTTTTCGGTGATTTTCACGATCTACACCCTTAACAACATGTAAATTCACATATATTTATGTAGATACATCTTTCATTCATAAATAGGTAAAGTATTATACAAAAACTTAATTCTTAGAGACCACACACCTTATATTATTATTTTGAAGAGTTTTGGACTGACCGCATTCTACTTGACAGTCCGAAACAAATTCCACCATAATGCGGTAATACATAATGCGGTTTGGTTATAGATTACCTATAGAAATTGAATGCCGTGGATGACGATCACAAAACTTAGTCAAGCTTAAGCGTTATGTTTTGCTTCTATTTCACATAACGTTATTGAAAACGTATAGGGTGCTGGGACAACCTCACATCATCATTTCAGCTCATACACGTCCCTATGTTGGGCTCCAGCCTCCTCCACAATAGGAGGTAAATTGACGTACCTACTATACCACGCTGGTCAGACGTGTTGGTATAGAGTTTCATATGAAGTTTTCCTTCTTTTGCATAGATATTATATGCATATTTAATCTTTCAGTCGTCTTTTACAACACCCACGGGCAAGTTTAAATTGTATTACTATTGCGTCACCTTTTTTTTTGTTTTTTTTTTGTGTGACTTATTTGTTAGCTTCAGATGGCTGTGACAACTTTACCCGGACTGTTGGGTGAGCGCTGAGGGCTCTCAACCCGTAATTGCGTCACCACACAGAAACCTCACTTATATTGTAGTTATCCCAAAATACTGCCTCTATCGCAAAAGCCATTCTTCAAAATAGTGTTTGAAGCCTATATAAAACCACCATAGGAAACCATAAATATAATTTGGAAATATTGCTATTGCTAACATTAATTCTATCTCGTTTGCAAAAGATTAGTGATGGTGTTAATTAAATTTTTAACAGAGATAG
Source organism: Lymantria dispar (assembly GCA_032191425.1). Classification (NCBI taxonomy): domain Eukaryota; kingdom Metazoa; phylum Arthropoda; class Insecta; order Lepidoptera; family Erebidae; genus Lymantria; species Lymantria dispar. The sequence continues at coordinate 21,473,495 of CM063454.1, read as the reverse complement.
TTAAATATAATGTTTCGTAGTAAAATGCACATCAATGTAAAATAATAAAGTGAGCGAAACGATAGAAATTATTTTTATTAACGTAGAATGCACGGAAAAAGTTACATGCGTATTTACATAGCGGTATATTTTACTACCTGAGCTATTAGAATTACTATCAATGGAATATATAGGTACACAAGACAAACTTAATAACGAGCAATAACTATTTCATTGTATTTATAAATACGTATGTTTCTGTTTACTTGATTGTTATTGTATGTATGCAAATAGTAATTGTTCTATTAAAAATTAGCCAACTCACTGTTGGCTTGTATTAAAATTACAACTTTCCTTTTTGTATTTTCCTTACCATATTTTGGTGATACAGCGGTACTACTTACACAGATTTCAGGATCCAGAAAATGAGTTGTAATTTTTAGGGTTCTAAGACGTGCTAATGGTGTGGGTAGGGAATTTTCTAGATATTAACGGCTAATATGGTCATACTCAGTCATTACTTCTTTTTCTGTTATTATTTTTAATAGCAAATTAGAATAATAATTCAAAAACTATATCGATTCTCATTTATTTTAATATTATGTTAGAATCTAGTATGAACCATAAAAGATGATAGTCTAACATAAAAAGTATTTCGTATAACATCCGTTTCCCATTTGAAGCATGAAATTTTCGTTCCCCTCACCTACAGCTTATCTAACCATCCTCAAATAAATCAAGTGGAAAATTGAAATCCAGGCAGCCCCGGCTCTATACGGAACTTAGGCTAACTTTGATAAACCCAATTCACTCACCTGATTAAAATTATGCTGAGATCAATTACAATAACAAACTTTTGTAATTTATTTAAGAGTCAATATCGTACTTTTAATTGCAATTTTAAATTAGGCATTGATCCATAAATTTAATTCGACGATCTTAATCATAAGTTTATATTATAAAGCGGACAAGTTTTATAAGCTAAAAAGAATTTAGGTATTTATAACTAGCTGACCCGGTGATCTTCGTACCGCAACAACAGTCGATTTTTATTTTTTTTATTTTTTTAATACTTATTCTGCTATTCGCTACGCAGGCGCCGGGTCAACTAATAAGATAAAAAACAAAAAAAGAAAGTTAATAAGACAACAATTGCATTATGTCAAAAAATAAAAATTACAAAACATCTAAAATTTTGTGATTGATATCAATACGATACTAACGTCACTCAATTGTTTTGCCTTCCCGAAATTTCTCCACTAATACTTTATGATATGATATCAAAGTTCTAATTGACTTAAGTATTATTAAGAATCGTTTGCATGGGAGTATAGAAAAGTGTTGTTTTTAGACCTTATCAGGCAATTTTTGAAATTTTACTCTGTGTAAGAACCATTCTTGTACTTCCAGGAATATTCTAAAAAAAAGAATAAGCGAAATTGGTTCAGCTGTTCTCGAGATTTGCGCTTAGCAACACATTCAACGATTCATTTTTATATTATAGGTTCTTTTAGCTTATAGAGTAAAGGATACAGAAAATCACATAATAATGTGTAATAAAACTATAATTTTACGACTTTTGTAGCCTTTTATAGTGCTCTTACTAATGTTACATTCTTGTTTTGTGGGTATTTCACAAAATAAGGCAATGGAAATAATATTTTAATATCGCTTTAAGTCTAGAATATAACTTTATAGAAAAAAGTCATTTAACGGTAAACAAAATTATAGTTTTGTAAAATAAATGTATGTACATTAAAGAAAGTACAACAAAATGAATTTATTTCGATATTAAATTTACTAAAAAGAATCACATAAGTATTTTACAGTGTGGTGTGGGAATAAAAATACAATTCATCATCCCCTATCTTACCCGTGGGTATCGTAAAAGACGACTAAGGGATATGATATGCAGATAACATATTTTGCATAGAAGGTCAATTCGATAAAAACCCTCTGCCAACACGTCTGACCAGTGTCTGACCGGTATAGTACGTCAATTTCTCTTCCATTGTGGAGGAGACCCGAGCCCAGCAGTGGGACGTACATATGTGGCCTGCTATGATGAAGTATTTTACTTGCCATTTTCATTAAGGAAGTATGGTAAAAGAAATTTAATGTTTGAATAAATTATAAATCGAAATATTTACTAAACATATTTATGTAACACTAGCAACCCGCCCTCGCTTCGCTTCGGTTTCAGACGCCTTACACGCGTAGTGCCCGTTCCCGTGGGAATACCGGTATAAAATATAGCCTATGTTACTCCCTGATATAGCTTTCCGTTGGTGAAAGAATTTTTGAAACCGGTTCGGTGGTTTAAGCGTGAAAGCGTAACAAACAAACAAACTTACTTTCGCATTTGTAATATTAGTAAGGATGTCCTACTATAACTTATAATACTTATTCTGTACGAAATTACACTTATTTGGCGTAACAAGTTAAAAATCTTTCTAAAATTGTATCCTTCGCGTTATCCTATGTTTGTAGAAAAAAAAACACTGATAATAGAAAAATGTATTTAATACATTGAAAGTTTTGTTATAACGCAGTATCTAGTTGACATTTGTGACGGTGTGCGCGCGCATTTTAAAAATGTTGACTAGCTAACTAACTTCATGGTGTCGGTTTTACGTGACGGTATGTACGCGCATCGTAAAAATTTACTCTCACGCGTCCACAGAAGTATAACGTCAAAAAATTGATGTTATTTAACTAAGATGACGATTAAGTTTGTTTTGATTGTAATTTCACCGTATTGATTTGTATTTTTTAATTTTACGGTTCTCATTAAAAGTTTCGATTGTTTTACAGTATTAATGGTCAGTGATTACACGGTCATTGCCTTAAAAAATTGAACTACTTTTAATTAATATAGGGTATTTCAAAAAATCTACGTATTTTAAAAATAAGCATGTATCTCAGATTCACGGCTATCTTCCAAGGGAAGATACCCGGTCCTTTGAAAGGCTTACATGGGGATATGGATCCAACACGCAGAGGTCTTTGGAGAAATTTAATGTAAAAATGAGATGGGACATCTACCGATGACACTTCACGTCTGCACATAACACTCGTGGACTGCCAACGGTAGGTGTAAAACTATTGTGTGATGATGGTATCTAATAACTGTTTATGGGGTTGGAGGTTTGATGGACTGGTTAAACTAAAAACTATTGATTGAAAAACTGTCGTCTGCCTTCAATACCTTTATCGTCTTGAACTTTGGTAGACGGTGACTCGCCAACTCACTGAATGGGCCCCCCTAAACGGTTGCCACAGACACGCAGGCCATACGAAGCATGTATATTGTTATGGTTTACATTTTAAATATTAAAATGGTCAATGTTATTTCTCTCCATAATAAAGTTAGGGATACGGACCATGATACCTAGTAGTCCAATAAATTTTATGAAGTTTTACCCATCGCCTGGTTCATCGTAATAAATAAATCGTAGGCATGTCTGTGGAGTCTTCCTCCACTCACTATATTTCTTGGCATCATTTAAAACTTCTAATAAGTTATATTTTTATATTACTTCAAAACCATCATCACTAGTCCACTTATACCACCAGGTGTAAGTTTGCAACTGACAACTGACGGATTACCGGGTATCAAAATTTCTTGCAGTATAAGTCAATATTTCTGATGCTGTATACGACAGTTTAAAATAGATTTGAATCTTTATTAAATGGTACTTATTAAAACTATCGTTATAGAAACTTTTGTTTACCCTACAAGAGAATATGACTTTAAAGATAAGGAAAACTCAACTGCTGATTGAACTCAATGCCTCTGAATATTGATAGTTCTTAGTTTCATACAAAGCTATCAATAATATCACACAATTCTATAAAGATCGTATCGTCGCTTCACTATCTCTCTTCGTCTTTATGTGTTGACGTGAAATCGAAATGCAATGTTTCTATCACGATACAATCGCATAGGCCAACCGACTTGATTCTTTGACTTCTTCAGATGAAATTTAGATAAGGACGACTCCACACGAAGCGAGCGTAGGTACAGTAAGTAATTGGCTGGGGTGGGCGAGGGAGTAACTTATCGACACTCTTCAATCGCAATAAAACTGTGCAAATCGTTCCATAGATGTGTACGGTGCCTTAAGTGCTGATTTATAGATACTGTCGTAATTAATAACTATTATTTGGATTTAATCTACTTCATTTAATAACTATAGTAATTTAACAGATATATTTTTTTATCATTGTTGCGATCGAAATAATTGTGCTTTATTCATATTGTGCCATTTATAACCGTTTCTTTATCGGCTTTGTTCCTTATCCCTCCTAGCAATCGGAGACATTCGGACGGGTAGCGTGATTTCCTGTAACCTGCTTCGTATAATAATGCCGTCTTCACTTATTGAGTTACCGGTATTACTACTACTACCTCGACTTTGGCCTGTCTGGCTAAAAGTTAGCTATATTTAATTCGTTTCAGGACATTAAAGATAGGTTGTGTGTGATTGTTTTTGTTGTTACGTAAATCATTGCCGATACCTATCACGTCGAAATAGCAGTAATTATTTTTCGAAACAATGCCTCCACGCAGGTGCCTTATGCTTTGCATTTGAATTATACCTTATTACACTCAATATTGACGAAAAAAATATATAAAATTTAAATTATTTACTATATTCATTAAAATTTCTCGCTAGAAAAACAGAACAATTTGTAAGGTACTGTTTTAACTTATGAATTTTTTATAATTATTTAAAAAATAATACTTATATATGCTGTGTGGTAGCGGCTTCGAATACTACCAACCCTTGCTTTGCTCGTGGGTGTCGTAAAAGACGACTAAGAGCGCTAGATTGACCTCGACCAACTCCATCTGGTACCATTTAGGTCAACGATTACATTCCCAAGGAGGGTTGACGTCAGGCAGGCGGCCGGTCATAAAAGTCATTGCCGAAACTTTTTGCAATATGTCAAAACAGATGACATATTGCGTCGACCCCAAGTAATTGGGATAAGAGCAAGATGATGATGATGATTTAAAAAATAATACTTAATTTATTAGACTATTACTGTTATAAAAAGAAAAGAACCTTAAAAACTTTCCAATTTCAAGCTATTAGATACTTACTATAATTATAAACGCAACATAATACGAGATATCCGTGCACAGTAATGATTAATTTAATTATGGAAAGCAATAATAATAAAAACTGTTTTCACTGTCTCGTAACTTGCGATCGTGAATACTCGAGTTATTGCTGTATTAATTATCTGTAGCAATTTGCTTACCTTATCTCCATTTATATTAATCTAACTGCTTATTGTTATAGGTACGAAAAACAAATATTTGGAACATTAACAGGAGTGAGCAGAAGGTAAACCGTTATTTTCTTCATACATTTTAAATATTAATTGGTTTTATGATACGATTAATTTCGTACAGTGCTTAAAGTTTTTTATTCTATGGTAGTTATCGATCTATCCGTGTAATGACGGAGTAAGAATACTATTCATCACTCCCTATCTTGCCCGTGGATGTCGTAAAAAACGACTATGGGATATAATATGTACATAATATACAGATGTTGCACAGGCAAGAGAAGGAACACTCGAAATAAAACCCTATACCAACCCGTCTGACCAGCGTGGCATATTAAGTTAATTTCCCTCTCTTTGTCAAGGAGATTCGCGCCCAGCAGTGGAACGTATATAACCTGTGATGGATGGTATTATCGTAATTGAGCCTTAACTGCCATTTATAAATATGTGGTAATTAAATGTTACATCTAACTCGCGTTACAGAATTAACAAATTAATATAATTCGTTTTCCGTCAAATTCATCCATTTCTGTGGTGATGGGGTAAGAATAGGTACATGTAAAAACATTGCATAATCGCCTACCTCAACATGAAATAAAATCAATGGCGTAGGCTTGTGCCAGAGTGTAGTAATTCACTTGGGGAGGTGGCTAGAAAGTTAACTCAACATCAAGGAACATATGAGTTGAAAATGATTTTGTCTATTCATCAGCCTATCAACATTTGGTGGCCTATATCCAATAGGCCTCCAGAAGTAGGTTTAATGCCATAATTGAAAGTTTTTTGTTGTTTTTAAAAAGACAACACCTTGCAGTAAGGAAATAATACAAGGTATTGCAGGGGACTTTAATAAACACAAATTACATCCAGACTCAGAAAAACAATCTGTGGATCGCACAAAGTGTTATCCAGCGTGGGATTCGGACCCTATGACACTGGCAGGTAGGTCGGAATCTTAACCATTACGTCATCTGTGCAATCAAAGTTAGCAATCACAGTTATTGTTATAAGATTCTCAGGAGAATGCTACCGTTTATTCTCCTCGTGATCCCTCTGTCAGTTTTTATGAATCCCACGGGAAAGTAAGATTTGATGGCGCATTGTAATCTATCCTCCTACCACACGCTATAACACCATGTACTTATTCATTAATTTACACTTCCTTTAATACGGAATATAAAAAAAGTCACTACAGAGCTTTTAGAGATGAAATTTATGAATCATAATTTTTATAACTTTGAATACCACAGAAAGTGAGTACAATGAATAATGAGTAAAGCCAGTCGATATAATTTTGTTACAACAATTCACAATCGACAAAAGAAGTCCGAGACAAAGGATCTCTTTTGACGGGTAATAAAATTTAATTTGTACTCCCCCTAAATAAAACACGTACCTATAAACATTTTGGTCTAGTACTCAATGAGGTATTATACAAAAATATATAATGAAATTTTATTTAGAAGCATGTCAACGAATTTATTTTAACTAACAAAGAACGCATCGTTCTTTTTTCTAATTTCGAATTCGATTACGTCACATGGAAACAAAGACCTGTTGAAGCGATTCATCTATATTAGGAACGGAACGGAAACATTCCCCTAAGTTTATTACAATCGAGGTGGCAATTGATAAGATTTAATTATCATATTGGTAATTGATGTATGTATTAGTAACATTAACGTTTCCATATTTAAACTTCCTCTTGGATTTCCGGTGGGACATGATTCAAATATGTTTTAGCTGAGTACAATAACCATCGTTTTTACAGATCATCAATTACGAACAATGAATTCTTTATCAATTAAGAACAATGTTTTTTTTAGCAAAGAAACTGAACTAGTAACATTTTGTTTTATAATTAGGGTTTTGCCCGCGTTTCGCTCGCTAACGCTACTTCAGTTATGTGCCGTTGTAAGCATTTATAACCAATTCTTTTTGGAAATATGTACTTACCTCAAATTTAATCATAGACAATAAGTGTCATTAAAACGAAATGCGAATAGTAATTGTTTTTTATTGTCTTTATTGGCGGCAGTTCGCCCGATGGTAAATGATAACAATCACTTATGGTCTTTTTGGGTTTGTATTCCGACGCTTTTCTGCACTCACGGGTCCTTACAATAAACCCCTTTCTGTAACAAGCAGGGGAATGTCGTGAAAAATAAGGCATATGTATAATAAATAAAGTCGTAAGCGACTTCTAGTTTCTTATGCTCCCGAAGTCGTAATCTTTACGAAGCAAAGCGTCGCCTTTGTTAACTATGTTTATTATCGCATATTTTGGTGCCCACGAAATATGAGCGGCCATTAAAATGATTTTTATTATTTTTCATAACAGCCGAAACTAACACGTGTATCACTATATAGAAGTGGAATGACGAACATTTTGTTCCCCCACATGCCCAACTGTTAACGACATCATTGGACAAATATTTTTAGTAACCAATCAAAATGTATTAAAAATTGTAATTTGGTTTACACGAAGATTATCGGCTTTGGCTGGCCTGTGTTCGGAACAACAGTAGAGAGAGAGTAACGACCGTAACGTAGTCCGAAACAAATGTCGAAGACCAATAAGGATACAGAAACATAGTCTCCTAAATGCCCACATCTCTCTCTTCATCATCATCGCAGCCCACATACGTCCCACTGTTGGGCTCGGGCCTCCTCCACAATGGGAGGGAATTTGACCTACTATACCATGCTGGTCAGACATGTTAGTATAGGGTTTCATTTCGAGTTTTCCTTCTCTTGCACAGATGTTATGTGCACATTATTTCCCTTAGTCGTCTTATACGACATCCACGGGCAAGATAGGGAGTGGTGAATTGTATTCTTACTCCGTCACCACACGGAAACGTCTCTCTCTTACAGAGCTTCAATCACTCAGCTTAGGTACTATAGATTGGATATACTAATATCTAAAAATCCATAGAAAACTAGTATAAACATGATAGGCCGAAAAGTATGTTTGCTGAAAGTCTTAATTGGCAAGCCACATCGCTTAACGCATATCTCTTGCGAATGATAGAATCTAGGACTGCGAACCCATGCAGTGGAGAATAGCATCTCATCAAATATATTTATTAAAAGCGTGGTAGCTTTTCTGTGCTTATGGTATAGGATCTATTTGGCGTTCTCTTTTTTTAGGCGGCACTATGGTTTGTACTCACGGCGTCCGTTCTGTCCGGCGTGACAAAAGATTGCCGCGTGACCCCATAACCCACCGTATTCCCTCCCCTTACCGAGTTCCTTGATATCCGTGGCCAGTCCGGTAAATCTAACGTTCCTTCCAGTAAAATTCCCCCCAGAAACAAAACTTTTTTAAATAAAAAAAGGTATATCTCTTAGGCGGTGTCCCTACCTGAAAGAAGAAAGCAGAGCGTGCTACTGAATTTTACACTGTAACAGTGGAGAGATAGGCTTTCACTGGATTATAGCGCAGCTCATGGCTCTGAGGTAAATTCTAGCTTATGGATGAGATCCGGGCAAACCTGGCAACTAAAACCTATAGGATATTTCCATTACTAAATAATATCTGATCATCAAAGCATCATCATCGTGCTCTTATCCCAATTACTTGGGGCCGAGTCAATAAGTAAGTACTCTTCTTTGCCGCCTCCGCCGCCGAGGACGGTAGTCGTGCCGCGGTAAAGTCATAAACGTGGGAATGCCCACTTTGCCAACGACCAGAGCCGAGGTCCGTACCCCACAGGGGGTGCCCTCGGGATCGGTCGCTTAACTTCAAACGGGCTGAGAGCCCTCAGCGCTCACCCACCAGTCCGGGTAAAGTTGTCACAGCCATCTGAGGCTAACAACTAAGTCACACACAAAAAAAAAATCAGTACATATTGTAAAGTTTTGGCAATAATTTATGACTGGCTCCTGCCAGATTTCCACTCTCCTTGGGAATATAATCGTTGATCCAACGCCATTAGATGAAGTTGGCTCAAGTCGATGTAGAGCTCTTAGTCGTCCTATGCGACACCCACGAGCATTGCAAGTGTTCGTAGTATTCGTACCTACTACACAGTTTTTATAATTAACATATTATCGTATTATTTTCCATTTCTAATGTTTACGCGAATGTTACACATTATAAATACTTTACTTACGTTTAGTTTTCAATTTGAAATGCCCGACGTTTCGAATACTTTACTTTATGATAAATAAATACAATCCGTAAATATAGTATTATTTATAATTATTGTATTATTTTTTATGAGATAAGTATTAAGGTTACATCTAAGGGAGACTTAAAGTCTTAAACAATAGCGGCAGCAGATGTAGGATTTCGTAATATCGGATTAAGTACGCTGCGCTTATGGTTGTGTGAACACGTGTAAGGATTATTACCTACTTATAAGATGTGGTTTTATGTCATTTCTCTGGACTAATCATGTTTGTTTATTACAAATGAAAATCGGTATATAGTTATTTTTCTTTGTTTAATGACTATTTGCCGTTTATTGACGGAGTAGGGATATATCTCACCATTATCATTACAGCTTATATACGCCCCACTGCTGGACTCGAGCCTCATCCACAACGGAAGGGAAAATTTACCTACTACCACGCTATACCACGCTGGTTAGAAGTGTTGGTAAAGGTTTTAATAAGAGTTTACCTTCTCTTGCATAGATTCTGATGATAATGCGATGTTATCTGCATTACACGAGAACAATACAACTGACCATCCCATTCCCATCTATGAGCTGTGATGATGATGATGACTGCTGAATTCTCTCCCTGTAGTAGATAGTCTTAAACACCAAACTGACTAACCGAGTTGCCATAGGGTTGGATGTCAATTCACAAGCGATGTTTTATTACAAAGTCGAACGCCATAAAACATATTACACAGGTGTCAAATCTAGTGTAAGTAATTTATCTATATTTAAAAAAAATTCTAAAGCCTCATATCTCAATGCCAAGAACCACAATTCATTGAAAACAATGGCGTTGAAGTATAAAACCATTCATTTAAATGTGAACCCTATTTAAATATTTATTTGACTTAAAATGATTCATCGCTTAGCATGAGTTATTCAAAATGAATCTATTTTTCATAAAGATCCAACAGAATTGTGTGACGCAATGCTCTTAATATTAAACGCCATACTTTCACATTGTCGTCGTCTTGAAAGAAAGATTGCTTTTTACGAGTGAATGGGTACCAGATGATTGCACTCTTCTATCCGGGCGTACCCACTACGGCTCATGTGATTTATATGGGAATTCCATCGATGAATAAAGATCACCAAAATAAGTTTCACTTAATTTCGATGTTGTAATAGAATATTAATGGAATAATGCGTCAATAATTGAATTTCTTGTACCGCGGATTGCAATTTTCATCGCGCTAATAAAACTTAAAGTTTACGGTACATGATGATGTAATTTAAGTATTAAAACTTTTACTCATACCGTAAATGTATTAGATGGATTGAAAGTCAATTTCTTAAGTTATTATTAGCTACTTTCAAATCAATATAGAACAAAGAAAGATAGTATTTCGGTCAGTTCAGCTTTAGATAATTTTGTTTATTGTTAGAACGTGAAATTAATGGTATTCTTTTGTATATCTAGACGACGCAATCGTGTTTCAACTACGATCTATTTCATTAAATAAAAAAAACTTATTTTAATGCTAAGGCATTAAAAGAAGTTATAAAAGTTAAAAGATATTAAAAAATGCAATTGTAAGCAATTTTTTTTCAGTTTCTTTAAAAGTAACGATATGGATTTTAAGGTGGTTTAATTTTACTTGTGAAATGCGGACAGTTCAGGCAGTCCATAGTCACGGGTAGGCTAAAGTTTATTTTGAATATCTATCACTCGTTACAAAAGTCTTTGTTAAGAATATAATTAATATTTTCAGAATTATAATGGGATATATTTAATAGACGGAAACTTTAATGTCACGCGAATAGGTTTATTTTATGAGGAACGATAATAAAAGGAATATCTGTTAGAGTATGCCATCGAAATACCCGACATGGGGTGTTGTGTTTTGCTCCCCGGGGAGCCTTACTCATTCGGGGTTGAAGAACTTTGTTAATGCACTTTACATTACATCGCTATATTTGCGACTATTTCATGTGGATTAATATGTGCTTTATCATTATATTAAGACTGAATTGTAAGAACCTGAGTATACGTCATATGCACGTGGGTAATCCAAAACGAATATCATGTTCATATCATTTTCCCTTATTGTTCTGGCAATTATTGGGTTTTCTGGTAAAGTGTGGCTTAGATAATTAAATCTGTAGGTAGAGGGTGATATAGATCTTAGTTAAACTGTGATAATATGTGTCGTAAAAAAATTAAGCTCAGAAGCAGAGATCACAAAAAAATGGAATGCGATAAGTTACGTAATTTGTTTCATTTTATTTGGGCAATAATTATTGTAAATATTAGAATTTATGAGTGCTGTGTGGTAGCGGCTACGAATATTACCTACCCTTACATTGCTCGTTCCGTTCACGACCTTGCCGCTGTGAGCGGCAGCTAAGCGCGGAGCGGCGCACAGTGGGAAAATCGCGTATGTTTCGTCTCAAAACTCCGTATCTCAGTTGTGTCAAAACTAAATGAGCTCTAATTTTACATATACTTGAATGTTTAAAGTTTAAATGAAACAACTTTGATTATAAAAAATCTGTTTATAAATTAATTAAAAAAATAAAATTAAAAATACATGAATTGTATAAGAAAAAATACAAAATATGCTTGTTTAATTTACATATAATGGTAGAACATAGTACCTAATAACATATTATAAACGTATACTAAACACACTACACTACTACTACATACTATATATATTAAAATGGCAGACCAAACTAGAAAAAAAAATTGTAAATAAATCTACTTTTACGGATTATATCGCGTTTGTATTAATTATTTATATATGTATTATATATTAATTTATGAATTTTATTCCATTACAACGACTTTCACATGAAACGGTTTTGAGACGGCTTTGTATGGGGCTTTACCAGCGTGCGCCGCTCGGCATGCCGCGCTGCTCGCCGCTTAGACCAAAGTCGTGGCCAGGCCGTAAGAGCTTTACATCGGCTTGGCCATACCGTCTGATGCTTTCTGGTCAATAATTACATTGTTGACGTCAGGCGGGTGGTCGGTCATAAAACTATTGGCGACAGTGTTTGCAAAATGTACTATGGAAGAGGAGTATATATTCTGTTGAACCAAAGTAATTGGGATAAGAGCAGAATGATGATGATGATGAGCCCATATCAATTAATCAGATGCAGACAAATAGTATATTTAAGTAAAAAATGCTATACCAAAAACATATTGCATATATTATCGATAACAAAACCAATTGTTGCGGATTTAATTCTTATTTCTAGAGGTTTTTTTTTTTATACGAGTACATACAATTTATAAGCGGAGATCATATCCAGCCTTAGAAAACCTCATTACAGCTCATATACGTCCCACTACTGGGCTCGAGCCTCCTCAACCATAGGAGAGAAATTGACCTACTGAACCACACTGGTCAGACGGGTTCGTACAGGGTTTTATTTTGAATTTTGATTCTCTGGCATAAATGTTGTATGCATATATCCCTTAGTCATCTTTACGACACCCACGCGCAGGAAAAGTGACGGTGTATTGTATTCTTACTCCGCCACCGCACGGAGAGAGCAATTTCATTTACTATAAAATCACGCTATTGACTCTTCATGTTTGGAATCATATTTACAAACCATATTCATAATGCTTGACGGTAAATACTTTTCTTGAGTACTATATTCATTCTTGTTAGGATTTTCTTAAAAACATGAACATTCACAGCCGTATCTATCAACAGAAATCAGATCCTTTTCAAAACGCATTTATTTCCATACGTCGGCATGTTATTGGAGATATTCTTTGAATTGCAAATAGGCTGGTCTTTGGGTCCTATTGAAATGTCAATTTGTTTTCTATTGGGGTGACTTGTTTGGTAACCTCGAGACATATCGTCTTACTATTGTGTGTTTTGGATGCGGTAAGGCGGATCTTACACTTTAGCTGGCGTGTGCCGGGGATGTTTACTGAACAAGTTCGTGAGCAACATTTTTATTTCACAGTATATTGTAAAAACAACATCACTTTGTTTGATTTTTAAATGACACATCATTTTGGAACAGATATATTATTGTAAATCTTTTTTAATTCTCATAATACATGTATAGATAGATACTCTTCATAAATTATTATGAAATGGTAATTGTAAGTTACGATAGCTCTTCATAATAAATATATTTTAAAAGGGGTAAAAATTATGCTTGCTGCTAAAAATTATAATATATTTGAAAAGGTGAACTTTTATATATGTATTTAAAAAACAATAATTTCGTTAAAAGTTGCTTGTATCCTAACTTTGAAATAAATAAATACACTGAATGGTTCCAATTTAAAAAGAAGAATCCTTAAAAGTTCGTATTTTATTATGAAGTGGGCTTAAAATTTTGGGGTTACTTTTTGCTGCGAAACGTAGAATGTGTAGGTTGTGGGCGTCCGGGTATCCGGTTTTTATTAGCGGCGGATATCGAGTGGCTTCCGAGGGCCTTTGTCGTCGATTTAGTACAAACGTTCATTGTAAGCAAGATGTCGCCCGCTTTTGTTATTGAATAGCTGTTGAACGTTTACTACACAATAAGCCAAACTAAATGCAGCTCGGTATTGATTTGTTTGACATCTTTGAAACCAACTTTTTATTAGGTCCTTTAGGGATAATTTGATTTTTATATTTTGCAGATTTACGACATAGGCATACATTTTGATATTATTATTGCCCAACGCGACTATAACTTCAAGAAAAATGATAAAAAAACATAGGTACCCTACGCCTCCCGTGTATTTTTTTGTTTTGTACATTTACACTAATAAATAAAAATGAAGCGTCTGTCCATCAATCAGATATTTATTAATCCTAAGAAAGTAAACAGCACCTTCAATAACAATGTGCCTTAGATTTTAAATAAAACTACGGATTTCATCGCGTTTGTATTTGATTTTTGATTACCCGACGTTTCGAACACTTTACAGCGTTCATGATCACGGGTGGACTAAGATGTCTCACGTCCAACAAGTTATTGTTACTGCAGAAAATTTATAATTATCTACCCGATACAGAAATTAATTATTAAATATTGACCCACATTTTGATACAAAATTTATTGCCAGTGTAAGAAGAAAATGATTCTATATGAAAAAATTATATTGTTTATGGTTAGTAATAATTAAACATTAAAATTAATAGTAATTATATTTAAAAAACTAAGTAATAATCTAGTATACTACCACCGGATCGGAACACGAATCTGACTTACTATTGGTCGCAGTGGTGCATTTGATTTGTGTATCTTGGGCAACCCATATAATTTAGGTGGTTTGACGCATGATCGACACGCCGACTTATAAATTAGCACAGAAGGTTGCGAAAGTCCTCTCCCAACTCCGGGGACACACTAGTGCATTTGTGAAAGACTCTTACCATTTTGTCAGTGAAATTAAAGATCTACATCTCGCTGACAATGAAACTATGGTCAGTTTTGATGTCACATCACTCTTCACCTCTCTACCTGTGGAGGATTGCATCAAAACCATATCTAAGAAGCTATCTGACAATAATATGCCATTGGGATATGCGGAACTGTTACGTCAATGCCTAACAACTGGCTATTTAATGTGGAATGATGACTTCTACAAGCAAGTAGATGGAGTGGCTATGGGCTCGCCGGTCTCCCCTGTCGTTGCCGATATATTCATGGAGGACTTTGAGGAGACGGCCTTATCAAGCTCACCTGTCACACCCAGGTGCTACAAGCGGTACGTAGATGATACTTTCACAATATTACCCACAGACAAAATAACCATATTCCTAAACCATCTTAACTCCATTAATCCAAAAATTCAATTCACTATGGAACTGGAGTCAAATAACTCTTTAGCCTTCTTAGACATTTTGGTTTACGTAACCCTAATAACACCTTGAGTCATACAGTGTATCGTAAGGCAACACATACAGACAGATACTTGAACGGTGATTCTCATCATCCCCCTTCACAGTTAGCTACCGTGTGTAAATCTTTGTTGCAGAGAGCACGAGGAATCTGTGACGATGAACACCTGGCTGGGGAGCTGCAGCATGTCAAGCAGGTGCTACGTGCAAACAAGCTGCCAGTTCCTCGCACCCGTCGCAGAGACCGAGTGAAACCACCCACAGTTGAGCGCCGTCCTGCAATACTACCTTACGTCAAAGGAGTCACTGACAAGATTGGCTACATCCTGAAACGCTCTTCCATTAAAACTTATTTTAAGCCACTGAAGAGGATTAGCCAATTCTTACCACCTGTCAAGTGCCAGATCCCTTTACAAGATGCAGGAGTATATAAACTTGACTGTGACTGTGGTCTCTCTTACATTGGACAAACAAAGAGATCCTAGAAGAAGAAGAACTCGGATCAAAGAACACATAGCCGATGTGAAGCACCGCCGGGACACTAGGTCTGCAGTCTGTGAACATAGTCAGGACCGCGCCCACCATAACATCAGGTTTGACAAACCACAAATCCTCGCAAAAGAACACCGATACCTGCCTAGAATGGTACGCGAGGCTATTGAGATTAAAAAACACAAAAATTTCAATAGAGAGGATGGCTGGGTGTTACCATCAAGCTGGGATCCTGTTATAAACATTATTAAAAACAAATCCAAAAAGACCACCACAAGACTGCAAGACACCGTGAGCTCATATTGTATAGATTTGACCCACAATAATAATAACTAAAGATAATTTTATAAATTAAAACCTTTTAGTAACATAAAGTAAGCCGCCTTCAAAATTAACTTTAATTTAGCATCATGTTACCTGAGTTTTCTTGCCGGATCTTTCTCAGTGTGACCGTGTTCCGATCCGGTGGTAGTATACTAGATTATTACTTAGTTTTTTAAATATAATTACTATTAATTTTAATGTTTAATTATTACTAACCATAAACAATATAATTTTTTCATATAGAATCATTTTCTTCTTACACTGGCAATAAATTTTGTATCAAAATGTGGGTCAATATTTAATAACTAATTTCTGTATCGGGTAGATAATTATAAATTTTCTGCAGTAACAATAACTTGTTGGACGTGAGACATCTTAGTCCACCCGTGATCATGAACGCTGTAAAGTGTTCGAAACGTCGGGTAATCAAAAATCAAATACAAACGCGATAAAATCCGTAAAGTAGTTTTATTTAAAATGTATAATACTCGCGTAAACATCAGAAATCATAATGTGCCTTAGGTTTGAAATTTTTGATGACTATTTTTGTGTGTTCTGACTAATCTCCGAAACCGAAACTTTGGACCGATTTTGACGTGGGTTTTCCTAGCTACTGATGAGATAAAATATATGAGATCACAGGGCTGAGATGATAAAGTTACAATGAACTTCATCATCTCAGCTTCCTATAAGTCCCACTGTTGAACTCCTCCATGACGGGAAAGGAAAACATCAAAACAGATACATAGACAAAAGGGTTAAATATTGTATACTTGCGTTACTTGCTTTATCAACTTTGCGAGACATAAGTATATGACTTTCATATACATTTAATAAAAAACTGTAATTTCGACATTACAGATACTTCATTTTTATTTACTTCAGTTTAATTTTATACACTTCAATTTTAGAAAAATTATAACATATAGAAAGTTCATTTTTCCGTGGCGTGACGGTTAAGAATACAATTCATCACTCCCGTTAGGTGTCGTAAAATACGGCGAAGGTATATACAACATATAATATTATGTCAACATAATATGGGGAGTTAACTTTTAGCTAACTCGGCCCATGTGGTGATAGAGTAAGAACTCAGTTCACCATTCCCTCTTGCCTGTGTACGTCGTAAAAGACGGTTAAGGGATATGATATACATATAACATCACTGCAAGAAGAATCTCTCGAAATAAAATCCTATACCAACAACTCTGACCAGCGTGGTATTCGTTCTCTTCTGGTATGAAGAAGGCTCGAGCCCAGAAGTTGGACGTACGAGTTAATGTATTCTTTTTTTTTCACGTATTCACGTATATTTTTAAAAAAATATTTAAACAATATGTGAATTCTAACGATTTTCTTTGTTATCATGCAATCGTGCTTAAAATAATTTTATTTCAAATTAAGAACAAGATAGATGTTATCGTGATTTAATAGTCTTGTTCAACATTAAAACCACATCGTCAAGTGGCAACACGTGTCAATGGACAATAAAACAATGAAATAATTTAACACCATACAATAGCATCAATTCCAAATAATATGAAATACACGTACCAATTTTCATTGCAACTGTGTAGTGTGAAAGTACTTGCTGTATAAAAATGTTTTTGTTAAAATGTTAATATGTGTAACAAGTGAATAATAATAATGCATTATAACGGTATCAACTTATCAAATAATCTATTCATTGTATTATTTTATAATTTCAGTGTATCCTAAATATTAATCAGTTCAGAAAAATAACTTATTCTACGAGTAAGCTCTGTATTTATACACGCGATTTATCTATAAAACGACTTGTACTAACTATTGTAATTCTCGTTTTTAGTCTGCTGACAGAGTAGAGCAAGGGAAATTGAACTGTTTATACTGCGCTGGTTAGAAGTGTTGATATAGGGTTTCATTTCGAGTTTTCCTCCTTTTTATCACCACCATCTCAGCCTATACAAGTCCTACTGTTGGGCTTGGGCCTTCTCCAAAATGTTTCATTTTGGAAACTGATATATGGTCCTTGCGTGTCCCTGAAACTCGAAAACATCAGAAAAGTAAATTATAACGTGATAAAAACGCAGAAAGAGTATTATTTTATAAATTTAAATAACTAGGTGAATACGTAGTTTACCTACTTATTAAGATTTATTTAGTTATTTCGAGAAAGATAAACACAGTTTTGCTGTTAAATGTAATTAAAATAAACTAGTAAATAGGTAAGAAGCCATTGGTGTCGGCTACTTTTTAAACTGAGTTTGGCTCAGTAAACTTCCACTATATATTTAAGTGAAAAGTAAAATTAAGTTAATTAGTTCTATAATACCAATTATTAAGTTGTAGCTAATTATGTTGGAATGCTTCCTTAGCTTAGTATTATGCACATACATAGATATATGATTGTAGACCAAGAGTTTTGAATGACTGATCGAACAGACTGTATTGCACGTATGAACGTTATTCTAGTGTGTAGATCAACGTTTTATAAGATTTTTATTGAATCCACTTTGGACTCAATAAAACCTTCGCAAGTTCAAAAACCTTACTTTTAAGAAAATAAAATATTTATTTAATATAACAAAAATACTTTGTAGATACTTTATTTTCCGCGTATTAAGAATACAATTCACCACCTCCCTTTTTGCTCATGGGTGTTGTAAAAGACGACAAAGGGATATAATAAGCATAAAACAATTATACAAGAGAAGATAAATCTATACCAATAAATAAAATTGGAGTGTCTGTTTGTAATGTCACAATAATAGGCTTTTTTCATGCTCACACGGTTATTTGCACGACACCTATGCCTAAAATAGCAATTAAAAAATTTTTGTCTGTCTGTCTGTTTGTTCCGGGTAATCTTCAAAACGGCTGGACCGATTTCAAAAATTCTTTCACCAATGGAAAGCTATAATATCAGGGCGTAAACTAGGCTATATTTTATCCCGGTATTCCCACGGGAACGGGAACTACGCGGGTAAAACGATTAAGACCTATAACCGAAGCGAAGCGAGGGCGGTTGCTAGTTGGAAATAAATCCCTATATTAACGCGTTTGATCAGCGTGGTACATAGGTCAACTTTCCCTCATATTCTGGAGGAGGTCGTCACCATGCAGAAAAACAATACTTATATATTATTTGACGTTTATATAGATTTTCAATATCTATTTTTATTTGACAGACTGGCAAATGACAGCTTTATTACTTTACCCATTCAGATCCATTGAAATTTAGATTAAACGTCCCTTAATATTCAATTCGCAGTGCCAAGTTTATTGAATTGTTTTCTTTTTGCTCACTATAGCGATGGAATTAATAATTTTACCCTTGAGTTTTATTGTAACGGTCCTTTATAATTTACAATTTAATTCGAAAATATATTATTTTTATAGCTATAGGCTCGTACCCTTTGCCGCGAAGGAGTAAGCAGTAGTATAATATAATATATACAAAATAATATACATATATACATGCACTTAATATAATTATTTTTACGGATTTTATCGCGTTTGTACATATTTGATTACCTTTTATTTAATCACTAATATTTAATATCTAATCCTGTAGGGGGTTGATATAAATTTTTTTAATGACGATGACTTGTTGGACCTGAGATACTTTGGTCCTTCCGTGACTATGAACGCTGAAAAGACGGGAATCAAATACAAATGCAATAAAATTCGTAAAAATCATTTTATTTATAATGTTACACATTCGCGTAAGCATTTTAAAACTTAATTTTTAACATCATATGATAGGGGTGAGTCATATTTTGCAAGTTAATCAATAATTATACGCAAACAATTATTCGAGAAAATCTAGAGGAAAGTCTATGAAAAACTCAAACATGTTTTTATTTTATTCTGATTTAAACTCGTGGTTGCATGTTCGAGAGTCGCATATTTGTACTGCAATACCAAATGGGCAGTCTAATAATTCAAAAAAGTGACATGCATTATGCATTTTTAGTCTCATTTATATATATTAAAATGTTGGACACAAGTTTAAATTAGTTGTTAAAAAATTCAGATTTAGAATACTTAGTATTCAAAACATAAAGACAGTAAAAACAAAAATTTCTGAAAGCAATTTTATTTCATAGCAACCCGCCCTCGCTTCGCTTCGGTTATAGTAGTTTTACCCGCGTAGTTCCCGTTCCCGTGGGAATACCGGGATAAAATATAGCCTAGTTTATGCCCTGATATTATAGCTTTCCATTGGTGAAAGAATTTTTGAAATCGGTTCAGCCGTTTGGAAGATTATCCGGAACAAACAGACAGACAGACAAAAATTTTTTAATCGCTATTTTAAGCATACGTGTCGTGCAAATAACCGTGTGAGCATGAAAAAAGCCTATTATTTTGACATTACAAACAGACACTCCAATTTTATTTATTGGTATAGATGAATAATGTACTTTGCCATGTGGTGACGGAGTAAGAACATTCATCTGCACCTAACTTATCTGTGGGTGTTGTAAGAGGTGATTAAGGGATTATAATACGTATATAACATCAATATAAGAGAAAGAACACTTGAAATAAAACCCTATACAAACCCGTCTGCCCACTAGGTCAATTGTCCCCCTATTGGGAGGAGGAGGAGCGGGTCACTTCCTTCCCTCCATTATGGTTGAGGGGAGTGATGGCTGCTCTAGTGGTTAACTCGTGATCGGGTGCCGCTTGCGGGATCTGGTCCAGCCATAGTCTCATCATTATATTTGTGATTATTATTATATTTGCGAATTGTATTATATAATATTTCGAATGGTATCACAGTGGAACTTTTAATAAGCATGTTGTAAGATGTAATTTTATTCAAATGAAATTAGAAAAATTAATAAAAAATAGACATGCCCGCTGAGTTTCTTGCCGGATCTTCTCAGTGCGGTCGCGTTCCGATCCGGCGGTAATTTTAAGAAAAAATGTAAAAAAATGACAATATGTAAGTGCCCCCGCGGGGTTATACATAATAAAGGTTTTGAATTTGAATTGTGGAGGAGGCTCGAGTCCAGTAGATCGTGTATGAGTTAAAATGATGAATATAATCGAACAAAATTCTGATATTATTATTTGTCAATTTTCATCGTGTGGAGACTGGTAGAAAATACTGTGTTATTTCTTGTAGGATATGTAAAAAGCAATGGGCAACAGTCCTCTTCTAAGTCTTCCCTCTCGCATAATATCTAGTGCCAACATACATTATCATCTCCTATACATTACTGTAAATCGAGAGAAGTATAAGAAATGTATATTCACTCAATAATTAGCCTATTATAGTCCACTGTTGGATATAAGGTTCGCCGTGAAATAGTGCTACAATCTGATGATCGTAGTCGGTGTTGTTTTCCAGCAGGGCCTTGATGACCATTCTCCTAGTGAACCTTCAGTTGATATTTTATGATTTCCATGCGACGTAAGGGATTGTAATACATTCTAAGGCATATTATACGAGGAAATAAAGAATATGCAGGTATAATACCAAATCAAAGGCTATCTTTTATTTTATAATACATTACATGTTTCCTTTTCAGTTTTGCCTCAACAATGATAGGGAATGTGATCTTTGATCGCACTGCTTGAGAAAGGATTTTGTTAGCGTTATCTTTCGTTTGAAGCAATGTTATGTACTTGCATCTTTACTCGCTTTAACCCACCTGTGGAAAATTAAACACATTGTGTTCTTAATCCGCAATCAGCAATCTACGTCTGCTTAGAAAATTATTTTGTTAATCTATTAAGGCTATTTTCAGTATGTTTAAAATTACTTATTTATTAAGATTGTTCGTTTTCTAAGTAATGTAGCACACTTTCGTAGAAAAGGCAACGAACTTGCAATTCTTATGGGATTGTTTACATTAGCCGCGGTAAATAATCGACTGTGGGAAGTATTCAGTTATTTTTATGCTAACGCTATTTTCGGCATACTGCTGTTTGTTTTGGTAGAAGTCATCCTTGAACCTTTTGCGTTAATGATGAACTTGTTGATTTCAAACATTTTTGTTACGATTTTTGTACTCTCTTATCACGAATGTTACGATTTTTGTATTCTCTTATCACTAAAAAAATAATTAATAATTTTTTTTAAAGAAGAAGAAGGCCTATATGTAACAGTGGACATCAATATGCAAATGGATAAATGTAACTATACCTACATATCCGTATTTAACCGACTTGTAAAAAAGGAGGAGGTTCTCAATTCGGTTGTTTGTATTTATTTACTTTTTATGTTTGTTCGCGCATAACTCCGTCGCTTGCCAACGGATTGGAAGAATTCCTTTTTGTTGGAAAGGGTATATACTTCCGAAATGGTCCCATGATAATTTTATCGAAATCCGATGAGCGATTTTTGAAAAATCAACAAAAATCTAAATATTTATCTACATTATCTACATTAACGATCTTTCGTTTACTCTGCGTTTTAAAGTCGTTATTTTTTGGAAAATATTTTTTCTTGTTAGATGCAACGTCTAGGTATTTTATAACCTAGCAATGAAAAATATTCATAAAGAAGTCTTCTTCTTATTCTTCTTTATTCCATCTTAGTTTTAAGATCCTATTTAAGGGATTATCTCTACTTTGTGACAGTTTTTATAATATTAACCCATTTCCCTCTCGGTGACCACCTATAAACCCCAATTTATACTACATATATGTTCTTCACGGTGATGATCTTACATGTAATTGGCAGAGTACGTATAACCACACTATTTCTCACGGCTGTTGTAGAAGACGATTAAGCTATCTAGGAAGTTTGCATTCCTAAAAGACTCAATGGGTTAAGGAAGAAGAATATAGGTATTATAGTCTCACGTGGTAATAGCAAGCGGTTAATTGTAATTAGATAGTTTTTAAAAAATAAATATTATTGGCCCTTAAACAGTTATAGAGCAGGTAAGCAAATATCTAAATACATAATATAATTATTTGTTTCACAGCTAATAGGTTTGTAAAATAAAAAGTTTGGCATTTTCGTGCAGATATTTTAATCTGCGATCTGGTATCCGTAACGAGTAACGTCCTGATAACTTCCGGTTCGATTCTTAAATTTAAAATATAAATCATTGAAACGTAGCAAATAAACCAAACACTGTTTAGAGAAACGTTCTATGTAAACATTCGCACACGATTTAAGATCTATGTTTACAACTCTTTATAGGACACACTTTATTTACACTAAAGGTTTCAAAGATGTTTTATTGGGTCAAAGTGTTTAAGTAATTTTATGACGATATAAAATGTACGATCGATGGCGCGGGCTGATGGATGAGTTGCAGATAACAAATGGCCCATGACCGTTTACAAAAATACATGTCATGAATCCGGTTTGTAATAAAAAGTGTAGGTATTTTTGTTTAGTAGCCTATTATATTAGGTTTATGTAGCAGTAAGTAAAATTTATCGTGTGGTGATGGAGAATACAATTCACCACCCGCTATTTTATCCGTGGGTAACGTAAAAGACGAGGGATAATATGCACATAATATGTACATAGCATCTATCCAAGAGAAAGAAAACTCTAAATAAAACCCTATACCAACTTGTCTGATTAGCATGATATCGTACGCCGAGAGGCCGACCGCGTGAAGAAAGACCGACGTCCTCCCCAAGGGGACTGCGGCGGCATTCGCCGTGGCTTAAGAGCCACGTGTCTTGGGGATTAATTAACCACGGTTCCCACCACTCTTCACACCCGGTGGCGGTCTACCCGATCCAGATGAGACCCCCGGTTACCCCGGGGAAGGTCCAGCTCCGAGTGACCAGCGACAGCCGGGGACTTGATGTGGGAGATTTTATGTTAAGATGCGATCTCACGCCGAGACCGGTGCCCCCAAGCACGATGAGTGTATTCTTACAATACCCACAGATGCAAAGGGGGCAGCGGCACGGCGTTGAACGCATAACTATTCATCCGTACGGTTATGAGCCGTACGGTTATGAGCCGTGCGGGAATGATCTCGTTGGGATGATGAGCCTGGGATTTAGGAAGGAAAGGGAAGTTGGTAGGTAGGATTTGACACTGATACCCTAGGGTACAGACAGAAAGAACTGTGCTGTGGTGTTTGACCCTGGCGAAGTCCCTGGGAAACGGACGTCCGCCGGGGTGAAGGTCCGGGGGACAAGTGTGGAGGAAGAGGCTCGAGCCCAACAGTGAGACGTATTTGAGCTGAGATGATGATGTAATAAAAAATATAGTAAAATACATACAAGTATACATAAGTGTAATTGATATTGGTTGACTGAAGTCTGTTGTAAAAGTTTTTTTTTATTAAGTAACATATATAAGAAAGAAAATTGAGGCAAATTTGCATAATAAGACTAAAAACAATTTTGTCTCTAATTTTATTTATGTAAAACATCTACAGCTCCAAATCTAGAAAAAATCGTATGATATATTTGTTTCTAATATACAATCAATTATCAAATATAAATAAAAATATTTCAGAAACAAATAAATACGATTAACAAAATTAATATTCTGAATATAAATCACACGCCTCTTTCATTATAAACATTTATATCTGTTTAGTATCTAGTAACTATGTATTTTAAATAGTCTTTGATATATCGCAAAACTTTCTAGAAGAAATTATTTATGGCAAGTTCGTGCATGTCTTATCATTCAACTGTCTGAATGTCGAAGGTATATCATGAATCAGTGAAGATATAATTAACCAAAGGTCATTGATAAGTGGTACATAATCACGTATATTCGGACTTAAGGGGGAATAATTTGAATGAAGTGCACGATATTGGCATATTTTCTCATATTATTAGCTTAATTAACTTTTGCCCATAATAAACATGACATTGCCTTACGACCTGAATTGCCAGAATTACTTATATGCTATTAAGTATAACGTTTCTTGTATTCGTTTATCTCATGGTGTTATTTGTATATGGTACCTATTTTCGAGAAGTATAGAATACTATCATCTTTATCTTCATCTCAACTCATGTATCTCTACGCTGGGTTCGAGCCTCAATAGGAAGCAAATTGACCTACTATACCACGCTGGTCAGACGCGTTGTTATAGGGTTTTATCTCTAGGCTTCCTTCTCTTGCATAGATGTTATATATCTCATAGTACCTAGTCTTTTCACTTTTACCCATGGGCAGGATGTGGGGTGGTGAATTGTATTTTTACTCCGCAACCACGCGGAATACGGACTCCTATACTACCTACTAATTACTATTGATCCAAACTTGATCCGTCTTCATTCAACAGTAATGGAAGCTGTTTAAAAATTTTCTATATATATTTGATACTTTAGGTCTTTTTCTCTATTCATATACCTTTTACAATGACCTAAGTACGGCATAATTTGTAGGACGGCATTGGACTTCAATTTATGAGTAAAGTATAATAACAAAATTCATTGAACATTACATGTTGCGAATTCCCAAAGCGTTGCGGATAATAGCAGTCATCAGATTATACCGTATGATAAAAATACACGTACACATAACAACTATGTGTACATCGATAGACGAGTATAAACTATGTGTAGGTTGATTACATTAAATCGTTCGAGTTAAATACGAAAATATCATGTTGAATATTTTGAAAATAGTGAATATTAAAAGAGAGATAAAAACTAGAGAATGCATGAAGACTATGATGAGTATGAGTGAAGCAATAGAAGTAGATCATGAAGTAGATAGAAGAAGTATGATCGTGGCTTGTAGCAATCCGTAGTCTCTGCCCACCCCTCTGGGAAGCAGGCGTGAGGCTATAGGTAGATATATGTATGTATTAAAATATTCCATGAGTGAAAAATATTATCTATTTGTTGACTATTATCAGCGATGACATATGGCACTGAAACGGGGTCCCTAAATGTCGGCCTCATAAAAAGGCTCAATGTTGCTATGGAGATGTTTATGTTCGGTATTTCTCTGCGATAAAATCCAGAATACGGAAATCCATAGAACTGTGTAACCGACATAGCTTGAAGGATTAGTATGTTAGGTAGGTAGGTCACTAAACGAACCCACAACCATTAGGGGAATGAAGGTTCCGGAGCGGCGACCACAACTTGCACGATGCAGTCTAGGACGACCCGCTTCTAGATAGATTACCGACATTTTGAAAGTCGCAGCGAGCCGTTAGTAAGTGGTACAGAACCGTTCCTAGTGGTATTCTTATAGGGCTTAGGGTCAGGACGTTGGACGTTTACGAGCTGATGGGTGAACATAAAAATATTTCATAACTAAAAAATTATTATCTATTCGTTGAGATTAATATTTTTCTGGCTGATACAGGTTTAAAAAAAGGGTTAGAAATGAAAATCGGAGTTACTTTATTTATTTATTTGTTACGATTTCACGTCTTAACTACTCAACTGATTGTTTTGAAATCACATACACGCTGTCAGGGTTACAAAAAAGAGAAGAAGAGAATAGTATAGGGTTTTGTTTCCAGTTGCCCTTCTCTTGCTTAGATATTATATATGTATATTATATCTCTGAGTCGTCTTTCATGACATTCACGTACAAAACAATGGGTGGTGAATTGTATTCTTACTCAGTCACCACTCGCATAGAAGAATAATTACTTTTAATTGAGGAAAAGAGGGTTACCCGAGGGGATAGAAAATTGAATGACAAAAGCTACTTTATTGTGAGCGAAGCCGAGTAATAAAAATGGAAAAAGGTATAAAATGGAATCAATGGATAACAATTATCAGTATTCACCTGTGCAAGTAGACTGACGACATTTTAAAAGGCCATGAAACCGTTGCTTTCATGTGGCATAGGATCGTTATGAGTGATATTCTCTTAGGCCTATGTCCAACAGTAGACGTCTATCGGCTGCTCGATGGATGTATTATACTATATATCCAATAAGGTTAACCCTGTTCCGTAATATGCACATTGTTATAATTAAAAAGGGTTTATGTTTAAAGTCTGGTCATTTCTTATATATGCATATATGCTATAATCTATCATCATCACAGCTCATATACGTCCCACTGCAGGGCTCGAGCCTCCTCCACAACAATAGGAAAATTCACCTACTATAACCACGCTGGTCAGACGTGTTGGTATAGGGTTTTATTTCGAGTTTTCCTTCTCTTGCATAGATGTTATATGCGCATTATATCCCTTGCTCGCCTTTTACGATGCCCACGGGCAAGATAGGGAATGATGAATTGTATTCTTACTTCGTTACCACACGGATAAATTATAAACAATATAAACAATAGCATTATTACATGATTATAATTCTCGAAGAAATTACGTCGACATGTTTCTAATTGATAATCAAAATATAATAGAATTACAAGTAGAATGATACGTTTAGGAAGACAGGTAGTCTTAATCAAATTACACTTACTAATTATCATTATAATCTTGTAGTAGTTTCGTAACTATTAAACTAAATAATTGAAATTAATGGTTTACATAATACAAATTATGTCTATGATCTAACTACAATTATAACTGAGAATGTATATAACAATTAATATCTGGTTGACCGAGTTTCACTCGGAATATTTTCGTCGAATTTATTTAGATATATATTAATAAAAAATAAAATATAAATAATGAAAAATATATAAAAAAATTACAAAAAGAGAATAATAATAACACCGAGATTCGAACTGACGCTGTTTGAATGTCAACAAAATCAAAATTAGAACCTGTCAACTTCCCATCTGAGCTATCGTAACTCATGACGTTGACAACGAAATTGGAATTCATATTCTTTTAAAATTTAATGTCATCGTTTGTTTTGCTAAAAACACGGACAAAACAACATTTTCTATAAATAAAACCTAGCTAGATCGATTTTTTGGACCCGAAACCTCTAGTATGCCAAGTTTCAACAAAATCGTTGGAGCCGTTTCCGAGATCCTGAATATATATATATATATATATATATATATACAAGAATTGCTCGTTTAAAGATATAAGATTTATATTTCTCCTACAGCAAGTATAAGCCTAATTGCACAAATGGCGCAGTAGTTAAAATACCTACCTACTAGGAAAAACATCTATGTTGCTATAGGCAAAACATCGTAACATCGATGTTAACGGAATTCATCGTCGATGTTTTTAACATCGATGTTGAAAGGAAAAACATCTATGTTGCTATAGGCAAAACATCGTAACATCGATGTTAACGGAATTCATCGTCGATGTTTTTAACATCGATGTTGAAAGGAAAAACATCGCTATTGCTATAGGCAAAATATCGTAACATCGATGTTAACAGAACTGATCATCGATGATAATTCACGCAATAAAACGCATTCGTCGATGTCCTAAAAAAACGCTCAACACAGTTGAGCCCTTAGAAAATTATTGAGTCACCCTACATAATTCTATGATCCGACTTTGATGTCCTAAAAAAAAAGCTCATCAGAATTTTGCCTGGAGAATTTTATTTCTTTGTTAAATTATTGAAACGTAACATCGATGTTATAGACTTTCGATAATGACATCGATGTTTTTCTAACATCGGTGTTGTCTAACATTGATGTTTTTCTAACATCGATTATCCCTACTACCTACCGTGTCGTAGGTTCCATTACCACGTAGGACAACACTCTCTGAAATCTACAAATTCTTGATTTGACATATATAATTTGTGTTCTTTAATACGTTTGTAAAGTTGCCCGCAATACAAAGGTTATTGCCTTAATGCCATACCCTATCTATATTTACGTTTAAATAATTATAATACTGCTGAACAGATTATTTGTTTTTACTTTCGTACATGTAATATTTAGTTATTTGGACAACGATTTGCTTTAGGACATACACACATGTTTTACATATTCGTCATCATGTCATTCAAATATGGCATGATGTATCACAGGAAGTTTCAATTGCGATGCTAAAGCCCTTCTACTCAAATCATTATTAATTTATTTACTGTCTTTGTTTGCAGTTAGTATATCCGCTGCTTTGTTATTAACTAGGTCATGATTTTAATTTATATTGTCAATAATAAAATTAGATCAACTCAAGTTGTATAGTAGCAAGCTTTTTAATCTTAAATGGGAGTGTTAACAAAGATATAAGCAATAGAAAATCAATAGCTAATCTCTTCTTACTGTTACGTTCAATTTAACACGCCGAATTCATTTTAGAAAGCATTCAGTTTTGACTAGTTGTCATTTCACACTTGGCGAATCTTTTCACATTTCAATTTGGCGTGACATTCAAATGAGTTCGAAAAATAACAATAAGCCTAATGTTGCTAAGTGCTCGGTCCCCTATTCTTGAATAATGGGACAACGAAACGACATCGGAGAAGCTTTTCGTGAAATGATTCTGTAGCATTCCCCCCCTTATTATATGTAAATAGTTATTGATCCTATTAAGATAAAATTTAACGATGTTGAAGATGTAAGAAAATATTATTTAATTTATTTTTATTTGAATATAAAAATTGATACTATTTATTAATGCTTTCTCGAGTGACAAATGACGTGTTTGGTTCCTTCCACCATCCAGCGCTATAATCGCGACGCTAGTCAGACAGGTTGGCGATCGCAGCTGGTGCTATGTTCTGGTTTCCAGGAAAGCGCTGCTCATCAGGTTCTTATCGGATCTTCTTCATCGGGTTTTACGATGCCCACGGGAAAGTAAGAGTTGGTGATATTGTATTCTTATCTCGTCTCGATACGGGTGAGAATTAGAATAGCAGTAGCTTATTATATTTGAAATAATGACTACAAGGATCGATCAATACGTTTTTATTGATTTGATATTTATTCTATTACTAGCAACCCGCCCTCGCTTCGCTTCGGTTTCGGTCACCTTACCCGCATAGTTCCCGTTCTCGTGGGAATACAGGGATATAGCCTATGTTACTCCCTGATATTACAGCTTTCCATTGGTGAAAGAATTTTTGAAATCGGTTCGGTGGTTTAAGCGTGAAAGCGTAACAAACAAACAAATAAACAAACAAACTTACTTTCGCATTTATAATATTAGTAAGGACTAGCAACCCGCCCTCGCTTCGCTTTGGTTTTAGTCGTTTTACCCGCGTAGGTCTTGTGGGAATACCGTGATAAAATATAGCCTAGTTTACTCCCTGATATTATAGCTTTTCATTGGTGAAAGAATTTTTGAAATCGGTCCAGCCGTTTTGAAGATTACCCGGAACAAACAGACAGACAAAAAAATTTTAATCTGTATTTTAGGCATAGGTGTCGTGCAAATAACCGTGTGAGCACGAAAAAAGCCTATTATTTTGACATTACAAACAAACACTCCAATTTTATTTATTGTTATTATATGTCAAATTAATAATTCGTATTTAATTGTAATTGCTTAAATCGTTACCAGTTAGTTATTAACGGTTGGTGACAGTTTAACAAGAAGAAAAACAAAACAAGAATTAAAACATACCTACTTTCTTCTTTGTTGTTTCTCTTTGTTAGAAAATATGCAGAAAATTTATTAGAACCTGGCGAAATATAAACTTATCTAACCCTCAGACGTGTGGGTCGGGATTTCCATGATTTTTGGTGGGGTGGTAGAGGGGCTTGAGGATATCACAACTACCAGATATTGGGCTCAACTAGGCCCTTGTTAAAAACATATTAAGGGTCAAAGTTGGATGGAGTCAAAGGCTCAAAGTGGAATTTTTGTAGTAGAGAAATTCTTACTCGTATCGCAAGTTGGCGGTGGCCTCGTGGTAATGTGCTCGCCTGCGGAATCTATGGTCTCGGGTTCGAGACCTGACAACTTTTTTTTTAATTTATCACAAAATTTTGTAAAATTCGTTTTTTTTTCATAAAGGAGAATGCCCATTTTGTTCGAGAGTTAGTTTCAATATGAAAGTCAATGGGCCTTTATAATTTCTTTTGTATGTTGTAGGATAATTATTTTAGTTTTATATTTAGTAATTAGTTCTCATTTTCGTACCTAGGTTTAAGCGTAATTTTATTTTTAGTGAACTGTTTTGAGGTTAGAAAATACGTCAAACGAAAATAAAAGTATTATTTTTATTCAATATGTTTACAAAAGTAATTATGTACCCATCCAACTTTGACCCTTAATATCTTTTTAACGAAGGCCCAGTTGACCCTGATATCTGGTAGTTGTGATACCCTCGGGCCCCTCTACCACCCCACCAAAAATCATGGAAATCCCCGACACACACGTCTGAGGGTCTCCTTGTAAGTGTTAGGCATTTATCCAGCGTGGGGTGATTGATTAAGAATATGTGTGTAATAAAATAAATATACTAAAATTATGTAAAAGGGGATTTTTTTAAAATAGTGAAGACTAAGTAGAATTAATAGTTAATGTTAACTCGGCTCGCAATTTAGTCTACAATACCACATATTGTAGACTATATTATCGTCCACATAAATGATTAATAAAACGTTCCTTACATAATTAATTTGAGTAACATACGAGTATAAGTGTAACTAAGCCTGCTTTTACCTACTGTTCATATTATACAGTAATGTTCTGAGAGGCTTAAACCATCTCATAAAGGACTCGGCTTATGGAATTCTCGTTTAAAATTGTAGTCCACATTAAATATGTTGAAAAAGAGGTAAGAGGATGTAAGTAGATAACATAGGTTTTTATATGTTTACATTTAAAGTATACCTATATTACTAGTGCTTATATTTTGCACGGTTAGTAGAGAAATTATTACGTATTAAACTGAATTTAGCAACGGCATGCTTACTTTGATAAACATGCGTACTCTTAGTTTGATAAAAGTAAAGTTGAAAATTTTGCATAACCTCCGACACAAACTAAAATAATAAAAGTACATTCTCTTCTCACAGGAATTAGCAATCATTGTTATTTAACGATTATACTGGCACGCGTGTTACGATTACACTAGCACTTAGAGAAATCATACGCCATTACATCATTTTAAAAAAGAGCTGATACTCTTACACTGCTGGACCGATATTAACTAAACAGCCAAGAACCACCGCAAGGAAACTGACTTTCAAATGAAAAAAAAACAACATCGAAAGCGGACCACCCGTTTGAGAGCTACGATACCACCAGACACACACACACACACACATACAGACAGACAGACAGCCACCTCAAAGTTATAACACCCCGCTTTTTGCGTCGGGGTTAATAAAAGCGAGATAATCAACTGACGTTTAGAATGAAAGCATAACTTTTAAAATTAGAACGAAATGCAATCTTCAAAGTGGCATTACAACATTTATATTGATTTAGTATTGAGGAGAAATCAGAAACTACATAGCACGACGTAACGGATAAAATACCGAACTATGATACTATGTGATCCACAAATTATTGTTCTGAGTGTGGGTATTATTGTTTAGCTATAAAATCCACGGGATCAGGCTTTATTCTTTGAAATGAAAATTCTTGTGTATGTACATTTATTTCAAAATCAAATAATATTGGCACAAAATTAATCCAATTAAATAATCCAGAAAATGATTAAAGATAAGAAAATCATTTTCTTAAACTTACATCATAAAAACGCCGCGCACGCAATTTTTACTTTAATAAAGACGTGTGAACCAGGCAAATAAGATATTCTGAGGCGCTGAACAGCAGTCACGTATAAGTGTTGTATGGGGCGTGAGACGACCTAAAGAAATTCAATGTACCTACGTCTACAGCGTATCTCGAAAGCCTGGCTGTAATAGACTTATGAACTCTTCATTCAAGCCCGCGGAATTCATATATTCTCCTTAATAATGTTCTACAAATGACCGTATATCTTTTTGATGCGACAGTAAAGTAACCATGAATAATGTATTACGTATATTACGTAACGGACTAGGTGTCATACTCGAGATATATTCTTGAGCTATTATCGCTTTTACTAAGTACCTACTCCGGGAAAATGGATTACATTTTTGATCGTTTCCATTCCATTGCGCTTATTGTGTAGGGGATGGTGTTGAGTGACTGATGATACTCATCCAACATTGTTTCGCTGATTAATATTTGTATGCATATAAACGTTGGCCCAGTGGTATTATTCATGCGACTGGCGATAATGCGGTTCAGAATTCGAGTTTTGAGTGGGGAAAATATACTTTTAAGTATAAGCATATAATTTTTCCGTGTGGTGACGGGAGTAAGAATACAAATCACCTCTCCCTATCATGCCCGTGGATGTTGTAAAAGACGAGTAAGGGATATAATACGTATATAACATTTATGCAAGAGATGGTAAACTCGAAATGAAGCCATATGCCAACCTGTCTCACCAGCATGGTATAGTAAGGTCAATTTCTCTCCTATTGTAGAGGAGGCTCGAGCCCAACAGTGGGACGTATATGAGCTGTAATGCTGATATATTTTTTTACTTAATTAACGGCTTACCCTTTCGGGTTCCGACTCCTCCTAGCATCTTACTTTGGGACATCGTCCTTACACAATTTCTTATTGCGGTAGGCAGTCCTCGATCTACACTCAAGGCACGGTTAATTTAGACTGTAATAAAAACAAATGAATAAGAATCTTTCAGATTATCTTATACTCTCTTAAGAACTTAATTTATTACTATCCACAACTTTTTGTAATCCTTGTGATCGTAGCGAAAAATCCGACAATCATCGGCTGCTACCCAAACTTATGTCATTAAAAGATTGAAAGATTACTCGTTCAGTTGCTTGGGGTAAAAATCTACCCCGAGTAGATTTATCTCATTAGTTAAATGGTGCGTCGGCGACGGCTAGACGTTGCGGAGAATTAAAATTAGTACTCCCAATTTCCAACAGTTGAATACGGTCCAAAATATATTGTATTATATTTTGATAGGGGCGTAATATTGGGGCTTGTAAGAAAAATAACGCTTAATTTATTACTTTATTGTTTAAAACGACGATGACCTTGTACTAAGGTAAATTATTTTGCGAGGAGTTACCTACAATACCCAGACAACTTATTTCCAAACAGAAAAATACTTGACTTTTACGGTTACGGTCGGCGCACTCCTCACTCCGCTCCGTCCGGGGCGACAGAGGGGCGTTAGGACGCACATCCGTAACCCATCCGTGACACGTCGCCTTCGTCGTTAGGCCGACCACCGGAGCAGGGTGATTTGTCGTCAGTGGTCGAATACCCCCCTGAGGAGTACCCTCTCCTCGACCAACGTCCCCCCTTTTCAGGGAGAACGTGGGTCTTTCCTCGTACGGTCGGCCTCTCGGCGGGTGACGGACTAATTCCCCGGTCCAGTCACCCGGGGCCTCGGCTAGGGCGGCATGAGGCGCAGGTATTCCCGCCTGCACCGCCCTAGTCGCCGGCGGCAGGTCGCGTCGTCGTGGAGACGCTATTCGCGCAAGCGTTCCGCCGCTTCCTTCCAAGACTACTGCCTCGCAGTACAGGCTGCGACGGCTTCCCAGTTCCTGAACTTGTCGAGCATGGCCTTGGCGATGGTCGACAGCGTCAGGTCGGCACCGATGATTGCGACGAGTTCACGACGCTGCTCTGCCCAGGCAGCACAAACCTCGAAGATTTACCAACCTCGAAGAGGAGTCGAAAGTCACCAAAACGAGCGCTTGGGCTCGTTTCCTTCGTAGTCGATAATCGTCTACATAAAGAACGGAGTGGTGTAAGTAGCCACATTCCATGCGAGATGTCGTAGGTTTGATCCCTACATAAAATAATTCTTTGAATGATCATAATTATTGTTCTGAGTCGAGGAGTGATTAATGTCCGTTTATTTTATGTTTAGTAAAGCCATCGAGACAAAGGTTTTATTCCTTAGTGCAAGGACAATAAGACCAGTTTACAATATAGATATTATTGATTGACTACTATACCATATTAGTTAGATTGGTTGATATAGGGTTTTATTTCGAACTTTAGTTCTCTTGCATAATCGTTATATGTATATTATATCCCTTAGTCGTCTTTTACCACATCCACGGGCAAGATAGGTAGTGGTGAATTGTATTCTTACTCCGTCATTACACGGATAAAACACAGATATAACATTTGTAAAATTGATAACATATACGTAGGTACATGCCCTACTGAGTATTCAAATAATAAATCATTTGGAATTGATTGAAGTCATTTGAGAGAAATTACGACATGAAAATAAATTGGTTTACAAATCATAACTTTTTTATAATGAGTGGGTATAAACAAATAAAGTATCGTAAAGTTGTATATTTAGAGATGGTGTATAGATTAATGATTGATTTTTAATTATATGTGTTGGTACCATTACATTTTCCAATGATCACGAGTATTTATTTTTTGAAGTATTTAATAACGGGTGTTTAGTACTCGTATGTTTAACAACGATATATTATTAAAATCTTTCAGAGATTTTGGTAGTTTTTAAACTTGTACTGACGGTATTTTATTAGTAAGCGAAAGTATAGGCTATTATAATGATAAGTTTTGTTTTATAGATACCAAAAGTGGAGTTATAATATGTATTAAAGTCATATTATATTAATGATTTCTGATGTTTACGCGAGTATTATACATTTTAAATAAAACTACTTTACGGATTTTATCGCGTTTGTATTTGATTTTTGATTACCCGACGTTTCGAACACTTTACAGCGTTCATGATCACGGGTGGACAGTCCACCCGTGATCATGAACGCTGTAAAGTGTTCGAAACGTCGGGTAATCAAAAATCAAATACAAACGCGATAAAATCCGTAAAGTAGTCATATTATATTTTCAATTTAATATATTCTCATCGGTATTTAAACCTTAACACCTTTGTAAATTTTCAAGTAAATTAACTCTTGATTAAACTTTTCTATATAGTGATGGAGTAAGAATACAATTTATCATTTACTGTCTTGCGTGCGGGTGTCCTAAATGGCAAATAAGGCATATGATGTACCTATAACATTTTTGCAGGTAGAGGAAAAGTCAAATTAAAACCAACTCTTCTGATAAGTAGGTAAATTTTTCTCCTATTTACGGAGGAAGCTTGAGCATAGTAGTAGTGATGCGTATGTGAATTGTGATGACGCTCTTGAAGTTGCAAAAAATTATGTTAAAAAAAGATTCTTTTATATTAAGTCAAACTTATAAAAGCGCCTTATCAATGTTTTACAATGCATATAGTTCCACGTAGAATGACAAATAGCCTTCTTCTTTTACAATTAGCCACAATAAGGAGATAAACTAACTAATATATGCTACCTAGATAGGATTGGTATAGGGTTTTCTTATTTCCTCACTATAAGACGTAAATATGTGGCCCAGTAAAACGGTGGCCATAATTTTCGAAACATTACGTACAATTTATAATGACTTTATAAATTACGTTTAATCCATTTAAGATCTTCTCTATCAACGCAGTTGCTAAATCTTCATCAATAATGCGTCACGTTTTAATTCGTGAGTCATTCGTTCTGCTAACATTTTACGACGCGGAGGAAGAAATGCATCTAGGGGAGACCTTATTGGAAAAGTTTTAACGGGATTATATTTGATTAGAGTGAACATTCGTGAACTGTCACTGCTTTACGGTTTGTAAGTTGTTAGTTAATTTCGAGTTTGATTACTTACTTTATGTTGACGAAGATGAAATACGTGATTGCGTTCGAAGCTCACATAGATTTTGTATATGACAATAATTACTTCAAGAATATTGTATTGTTTAGTAGAAATATTATTTAAATACTTCAATATTATGAAATAGTATTAGATTCTATCGGCTTAATAGTCACAATCATCATTCGTCCTGCTTTTATGCGATTTATTTTCAGTTGACCGAATATGCTCTTCTGGCCGTTTGCCTTGACCTCAAACTTCTTGAGATGTAATAAAAGCAGACGACAACAAATGAATTTGGCCTAGGGCAATGTAAAATTCTTAGTCGTCTTTTACGATATTACGAGCAATTTAAGGGTTGGTAGTATCTATAGCCGCCACCACACAGCACAATTAGCATATTAGTATTTGTTGATAAATGCCAGAAATAGTAGCATGGATAGCACTGACTTTATGACAGCGAACACACCTAACAACTTGAAGTACATAACATACATTCATCCATCAACCCATAGGCGTCCGCTGTTGGATACAGACCTTCCCACTCCGAACGGTGCTGTGCCACTAGTATCCAACGGTTTCCTGCGTCTTTCAAGATGTCATTAGTCCATCTATAGTCTAACTTTTTATTAGCTGCAGTAAAATAACGTTTTGTGGGTTGCCGGTTTTTGAAGAAAAATAAATAGGGATGTAGCTAAATGAGTGAATCATAAATGAATAATCAGTTTGGTTTTTTTTTTGAGATTTAATATTAAGTTGTAATGCATTTTTTTAACCTATTATTATTACTATACTTGAGGATTGATCTTTTTTAGTGGAAGTATAGGGAGGTACATTCAAAATGAAACAAAAACGTCATAATAATGTTATTTAATTAATCTTTTTCGAAATCACTGTCGCTGTCGCTTTCGGTCACACTAATAACAAATCTATCTGTCACTTCATCTATAATATGATCGAGGTGGCACATTTTATCTTCCTCTTTAATAGTGTGAGACACACAGTCACTCCACTTAGCCGGTGTCACTTTCTTGATTCCTTCTTGGAATAAAGTTTTCACTTCTTGCATTTTATACGTCTTATTATTGTTTGCGACGTGACTCTTTACCTGCGCCCATACCAACTCAATGGGGTTCAATTCACAGTGATAAGGGGGCAGTCTTAAAAGTGTGATACCTTTTTGTGCAGCCATCTCGTCTACGGCATATTTCTCAGTATGATTTTGTTGTTTCACAATATCTATGAGAGTGGCCTTGACCATATTTGGTTCAAACGCAATATTTTTAGTATCTTGAAATCGTGCTTTTGTCCACGACATCTTCGGGATTGTTTCGATCTTCCGAGAGTGATAGGGCGCATTGTCCATTACGACTACTGCATTCGGCTTGAGTTTAGGTAGAATACCGCCGAACTAATCCTCGAAACACTCCGCGTTCATTTCATCATGGTAGTCTTCTGTACCTTTCTTTGCTTCAAACATAAGAAATCCGTCGACCAGGAAGCCTTCTTCTCCGCCTATGTGACTAATTATGAGTCGTTTGCCCTTTCCTGTGGGATTTTTTAATCCCGTAGTCAGGCCGTCTAAAAATGCCTGTCGAGAAGATTTAATACTTCCGTCAATCCAGGTTTTTTTTGTAGTATGACCTGGAAAGAACAAAAAAGAATCATAAGTTTCGACATCAAAACAAAAAGGGAACAAATAGAAGAAACTAAGAGTTGACACGTACCAGCGTTGACCCAGGTCTCGTCTTGATAATATATGTATTTTCCCTCCCTACGATATTGTTTAATTAAACGCAGGTAGCGCTGGCGCCATGATATGATATCTTGTCTATCAATAAGCACACTCTTGCGTGATCGAGTAGCGAATTCGAAATTAAGATGCTTCATAATTTTTCTCAATGTCTCTTTCGAGAAGTTGGGCAATCCTGGGTCATCATTTACAACTTGCAGCACCTAAAAATGATTAAAGTTATTACCTAATTGGTTAAGATTACACATGGGATGGGAGAAAACATACATAACGTATAATAAAAAGATGAGTGACGACATGTGTAAACTAACTTTTGCGATGGTGGGTATTTCATTTCTATGAAAGAACTGATGTACAATTCGTCTAACAGCAGTGAATGTGAAATCATCAAGTTTATCTTTAAATGTAAGTTTTGGGCCCGTTTTTTCGGGAGGTTTTGGTGATTCGCTGTCGTTCTCCTTGTGCTCCTTTAAAACGGAATAAACTGCGGACGGATATTCCCAAGACTTCAGCCACCTTGTTAACGCATTCACTTGTTTTTGGAACTTCAATGTTTGATTCTGAAGATTTCACTTCAAACACATATTTGTAAACGTTTTGGACCCAAAGTTTTTCAGTTGCACTTAGAGCTACACGTGGCCTTTTTTTCTTAGGAGATAAAAATGTGTCTCCATCTTGCGATGTGCTCGGCAGAGCATCCATGTCTTCAATGTATCAAACAAAAAAAAACTAACACGATTAACGAAAACAGGTAATGAAAAACAAACACAACGTAACATAAGTTTAACAATAATGATAACAAAAACAACGCGCAGTGGGCAAATCAAAGTTATTCATGCACTCAAAACAGAAGTATGAAGCCGAATGAGCGAATGACAATCAAAACAAAATGGCGGTCAAGCGTCATCGTAGCACCGTAACCAAAAACCAGTACTACCAACTTGAGAGAGCGTTTTCTTGAGTGTTACCTTGTATATGTCTAAAAGGATCAACGTTTATACAGCCTTTTATTTACATTAATATTAAATAGAATTTAGTATGATCATTATGAGTCAGCTATGGAACGATTAGATATTCTGTAAACTTTTGTGAACTGAATGAATCACATCCCTATTGAGATTAGGCTGTCAACATTATTTTACGGAATGACATTTAGAAACGTCATTTTACTGCAGCTAATAAAAAGTTAGACTTTAGTAGGGGTCGTCCTACGCTGCGTCGTCCGATTCATGATCACCACTCGAGGACCTTTCTTTCCCAACGGTTGTCGGTTTTACTAACGTTGTAGCCTGCCCCTTGCCATTTCATCGTGCTAATTGTTCGGGCTATGTCGCTTGCATTGGTTCTACTACGAATTTCTATAACATTTCTGTTTTTATCACGTAGAGAAATACCGTGAATAACCCTTTCCATAGCACGGCAAATACACACAAACAAATAAAATAAACATTACACAGGCTTACGATATACATCAGTAATATATCAAAATAAATCCCTAATTTCACGTCAATCAACACCATAAACGATACCCTAAATAATAACACAGAGAATAATTTGTATTATAACGATAGCGAGTGATTATTGTTGCGTAGAAACAAACGGTGCGATGACTCGAACGATTTAGAAATCTTTAGTCAAAGTCGTCGATCTATTTGCTACTAACACAATAAGTAGCTCGGGTGTGACGTAGACAGTTTAATGAGAACTGCACAATAAAGCTAACTTTACAGTTGTTAACTGTACAGCGACAGCTCATTTGACCTTTTAATACTATTTTGAGCGTTAACGTTGTTTTATTGGACAATTACACTGTTTCCTAGCTGTGTGAAAGACTGGAGTTTTAATATACTACTTAAGAGTGTTTACATTTACAAACAGATTGCTATTGTTTCAATTTAAATTTTAACTGATGAATTTAAATAACGAAAGTTTGTTGACATAATTGTTCAACTGGGTAGTTGACAAATTCAAACACAAAGATATACATCATATTTTTGAGTTAAAAAAGCTAATATCTCAGATAAAATAATTACAAAGACCCTTCATCATCATCGCACCCCGTGCTTCTGTTGGGTTTGGATCGCCTCCACAATGGGAGGGAATTTGCGCTACTATACCTTATTGGTAAGACAGGTTGGTATAGCGTTTTATTTAGAGTTCTCCTCTCTTGTACAGATGTTATGTGTATATTATATCCCTTAGTCGTCTTTTACGACATTCACGGGCAAGATAGGGAGTGGTGAATTGTATTCTTACTCCGTCACTACACGGAAAAAAGACTCTTTCCCAGTATTATTTTGTAATAGAATGAAAACTTTAATTATAAATTAATCAAACTATATTTAAACTATTCTATGTAACGAGAAGTATATTTACAACCGCTTAAGGATTAAGCAACTAAGTAAAAGATAAATAGTAAAATAGTACAGAAAATACAAATATTCGGTATGAAGCCGGTAAACAAAAGTCCGGGTTAGAGTGAGGGATTACTTTAAAATCTACTGCAAATATCAAACTGGAGAAAATGTATTTGTAATCCATATACTCCGGCATCGCGTAGACTACAATGGCAAACATTCCAAGTCCAAATAACAATAACAGTAAAAGTTCTTAAGTCCACCGCCCGTCCACCGTGTTTGCCTTACAGAGTTCCAAGTGAAGAGCTGAAAACTCTGATACTTAAGTATAGTTCGGCTAGAAAGTTTCTATATAGAAAATTATGTGATCTGCATTACGTTAGTAAAGACGTATTAATATAAAAATTGGATGTTTTGCAGCTAAATGTAAAAAGTTGGATTTTGGATTCGTTACATTTTAATTGCCTATTAAAAGTTAAAAATACACATTACATGTTGAAATATTTCACTTAATAAAAAATGTACATAATGTTTAATCCATATTTATTTACTTATATAAAATTATAAGAATTGAGAACTGATGTCTGCTCGATAGCTTACTAAAAGAAAAAGAATGAAGGATTTGCAACGAAATTATTATTTTAGTAGAGTATTCATTTATTAGTAGTGTAGGTATTGATAATCTAAATAGCTTTCGTGTGGAGAAATATATATACCATCAAAAACAAGATTTGT
The DNA here is from genome assembly GCA_032191425.1 of Lymantria dispar. Taxonomy (NCBI): domain Eukaryota; kingdom Metazoa; phylum Arthropoda; class Insecta; order Lepidoptera; family Erebidae; genus Lymantria; species Lymantria dispar. The sequence continues at coordinate 21,432,117 of CM063454.1, read as the reverse complement.
AAAAAAAAGCCAAGCCTCGCAACTGAATTCTTCTACCATAAAAATTTGTGAGATCCATGTTATACCAAGTCGGTTAACTCATTCAGTCCCTGCTTAAGGCACCTTTCTTCTTAAGTTATTACGTAAATAGCTAACCTAACAACTTCTTATAGTGACTATATCAATATTAAAGATCTTTTATGTTTTACATAAAGAGAATGACTTGGCAATTCTTCTATCTAAACAAAGCGGAGAGATGTGGAAATAAAGAAATTTGATTGGTTTTTCGAAACACATCTCCTCTAGTCTCCCCTCCGCTTTGATGGCAATCGAGCCTAATGATGGCGTTCTTTCTTTCAGATAAATTTGAGGCAATTTAGTTTGCTTAATACTTTGGGAGATTTTGGTACAATTTCATAAGACACGTCCCACTATTGCTTTTTCATTAAGTTGGTTGACCATTTTACAAGTTATCTTTGAACATAATTATATATAGGTATCTGTCTACACCTATTATGCCAATCATCATTCAGCCTATCGCCGTCCACTGTGGAACATAGACCCCTCTCATGCTTCACCATAAAGTGCGGTACTGTGGCACCTGCGTCCAACGACGCTAAAGGGTTGCCATGACTAGAGCTCATTTTTCTTCGCCTTATGAGGAATAATGACGTAGTCACCACGTTTGATAGGCGGGTTGGTTTCGCAGTGAGATATCATACATTTCCCTGGCGAGAGCTGCTGCCCACTCTTCTTCCTGTTTAATCTTTTTTTTTAAATGACAACGCCTTGCTCAGTGCAAGGCGTTGTCATTTAAATAATAATCCTTATATTGTGGGGGACTTTACAAATATATAATTCAACATCGCATCGTCATCGCAGCCCTCATACGTCCCACTGTTGGGCTCGGGCCTCCTCCACAATGGGAGGGAATTTAACCCACTATACCATGCTGGTCAGACATGTTGATATAGGGTTTCATTTCGAGTTTGCCTTCTCTTGTACAGATGGTATGGGCAAGATAGAGAGTGGTGAATTGCGGAAAGAACATATAATTAACCGACACAAATTACATTCAGACTCAGAACAACAATTTGTGGATCGTACAAGGTGTTGTCTTGCATGGGATTCGAACCCGCGACACTAGCGCGGTACGTTGGTGTCTTAACCACTACGTCATCTGCGCAGTCTTTAGCCGCTTGTTACGATTCCCATAGAGAAGCAATGATGGCGACAAATGTATTCTTATTTCTTACAAAGTTATATTTCATTAACTGCAAATGTAACTTTGCAATCCTATATATTTATATGAGTTTACAAAATTATTTATGCAGTTAGTGTAGCTCGGAAACTGGATGATAATTATAATGTTTCATAATTTTTCCTTCATTTATACACTAAACACTAATTGTATTCTAAATTGGAAGCTTCTATGTCGGCTAGAAGTGCCACTTTAATATTGATGATCGGTCAGTCAGTCAGTGAGTGACAAAATTACGAAATTTTGACTAGTTATAATTCTTAAACTTTTGGTTCAAATTGAATGAAATTTGAAATACACAATGTTTATACAAGGCCTGCTAGGTTACTAAAAATTCAGGTTTCTAGTTTTATTAACAACGAAGTCATAGGGGGTCGAAAATGGCCTGAATGGCTTCGAGAAAAGTATGTGACGGCAGTTTTGCGTTTTGCCCGACTTTTTTTTTTGCTCAACTTGGCGGGGCTACTGCCGTACCCCCAGATACCTATGTATTCAATTTCTTTAATACATCCTGTTTTTTTTTCTTAAATATTATAGTATACATAGATAAAATCAACGAACACATCTCACATCCATATTCGGAAATATCATTAGTGAATCATACAAAGTATCGCGCTCCCTGGGATTTGAACGGAGGTCGATAGTAAGATCATAATTAGTGAACTAAATTTTTTAAGTTAAATCTTTTAATTACGTTTTATTTTCTCTTCAATGCATATACACACGTCTTACTGCTGGGAACCTCTATAGAGATATTTATTATCTATGTCCCTAGAGATGATTATTGTTTATTCACATTACATTTTATTTTCAACCCGTGACCACAGAGATGATTATATTATTTTCGACTTCAGTAGCTTTAGTCCCGGAATTTCAAATCCTCGATATCTCCTAAAATATTACGCTATGCGTCTGCAATCCAATAAGGCTTCGGGTTCGACTCCCGACCAGAGCAAAATTTTGTAATATTTTTTTAAAAGGAATACTAGAAGTTACTCATTTTTAGACAGCTGCCTGATAGTGAAATATTATTAACATCGGTCCAACCATTTCGAAGACTACTTGGGAACAAACAGACAGACATACATGAAGTCTTTAAACGGGAGTTTAAGTATCTAAGTGTAATTGTATCGTGCAAATAACCGTAAGAGCATGAAAAAACCTACGATTTTGGTATCACAAATATTATATTTATTTGTATATTTCTATAGATAATTGCACGGGTGTCATAGTAATCTAAGTAAGCGATTTAGTGAGAGTGTCATATATTTTGTTTGTTTGTTCATACATATATATGTTGTTATATACATATAGATTTGATTGCTATGTAGGATAGTTATTTTTGCGATAAACAGATTATTGTTCTCAGTGTGTGTGTTATTTGTGTCCGTTAATAATATTCTTATAAAGTTACACGCAATACAGAAATTGGATCCTCGCGGCAGGTTACCATCCTCATCTTGCTCTTATCCCAATTACTTAGGGATGTAAGTATTCCATTTCATTACACAGTACATATTGCAAAGGCTTTGGCAATAGTTTCAGGACTGATCTTGCCTGATATCAACCCTCTCTGCCTGCTTGATGTCAACCCTCCTTAGGAATGTAATTGATGACCAATTGGCGTTCAGATCGAGACGGCTCTGGTCAATGTAAAGTTATTAGTCAATTTTTACGACACCTTACTATGAGCAATGCAGTAGTTGGTAGAATTTTAGTCGCCAACACATAGAAAGGTTCTTTTAAAAAACGTAACATGAATAATTATGTGCGTATTGCTTACAGACCTTTAGTTATTTATCCGCTTATCGCCTATACTTGTGCTTCAAACAAACTAGCTTCACAAAGGAAAGGTAAACATTTTGTACGTGTTCACACCATTCTCTAACAGTCTCACGGTTTCGTAGAGTTTACTTATAGCACCCGTTTTAAATTTGGGGCTTTGCAGTCTATTCCGAGTTTTGAGAGTGCAAAAGTTTTAAATAAATTTTACTAGATTGTCTTTGTAATTGTTAAAATGCAAATTATTTTTGCTCTTCTTTTTAATATTCCTTAAATGTTCCTCCGCGATTACTGTTCTAATTGATAATTAGATTTAGTTGATTAAATACAGCTGCCAATGAACTTTGGGGCGTCCCCTACTACTACAAATTGTACAGGTATATACAGGGGGGTGGTCTCTTTTTTTAAGTGAATACTCAAGTGGCTTAGTGGTCTAAGTCTCAGTTATGTCAAATATTATGGATTCAGTTTTTAGACAGAACAATTATTTGTACGACGCTGTGTGTTTCTTACATTTTGATAATATAAAACTTCACTATAAAAACAATAAAAATATTTTTTACCAAATGATTAGAACATTTTATAGGCTATCATAAGACTATATAAGTTTCGGTTATAAGGAACCATTACCATAGCGGAATGTACGTACATGAAATTTGTCACCACTTCTTCCTTTTAAGATATAACTAACGGAAGTAATCAAATACGTCTTTAAGAAATGTAAAAACTGGTAACTAAGCTGTGTTAACTAATATAGCAGACCGATTTTACGTTTCTTTTAACCTTTTCTATGGCTGTAGCCGTTTGTAAATATTAGTGGTAAACATGTTTTGTAAAGAAACATGTGTTCCAAAACAAATAATTGCAGTATGCGTAGTGGCTTAAGTACTGATCCGTCGTGTCAATTGTCGATGCTATTGCTTCAATTTCCACAAATCATTACTACTAGTTTGAGTGTTATTTTAGTTCGTTTATAAATACACTAGCTGACCCGGCGAACTCCGTAACGCCATAATATTTTTCGTAAATATATTTTCTCAATTTCCGAAAATATAGTCTCTAATGGAAGAACCATTACAGTTTTATCGGGCAAGATTCGATTGTTTTGGTCGCGGTATTGTAAATGATGATTCAAAGAGAATACAAATTATGAAATTACTAATTATTGATTTCTGAAAAAATTATAATTATCAAATTTTCAATCATACTTAACTATAGACAAAATTACGTTTAGCTGTCATTTGCGTTTTGTTAATAGGTACATATCAAATGCGTTTTTTTATACTACGTTTGATAATGACTTGTATTCTCTTTGACATTTTATGTCACGTCACACGGGAACGCGATTGAACGGGATAAAAGAGTTATTGGCAAAATCTTGTAAACACCATTAAAGAAACCTATTTAAAAATATCCTATGTCCGTCTCTTGTTTCTAAGCTACCTCCCCACCAATTTTCAGCCAAATCGGTACAGCTGTTCTTGAGTTATAAATAGTGTAACTAACACGACTTTCTTTTATATATATGTATATAGATTTAAAAATGTACCTTTGTAGAACCTCCCACAAACAACATACAATACGATTTGTTACTTAGTACATTATTGTAAAATAAAAAACATCCATACAAAAGTATGAAAATAAAGAAACACTTAAGTCTACCATTCTATGTATAGTGATACAGGTAAAACAGTGTCGGTTTAGTACACCTGTTACCCACAGTAGACCGTTAGTACATTCGATGTGCACCTGTGAACTGAGACCATTAAACTGCAGTAAAAATCGTTATCCATCGGTAACCACGTAATGCCTCGGGCATTCAATTGCGAAGGCCACGCAAACTTTCTGTATTGAATACTTAATAATACAGTTTATATAGGTGTGTGTATATTTTTTATTTATGTATTTAACAGCTGAGCTAACAGACGTTGTTCTGTTCAAATAAGCGCCACCTACCGGGTCCAATTGTGAATCTAAACCATTCTCGAATCCCCTTGGACATGCGCAAAAAAATTTCATCAACATCGGTCCAGCCGTTTAGGAGGAGTTCAGTGACATACACACGTATACAAGAAATTTATATATAAAGATTTAAATGTGAGTGTCTGTATATCTATGGTGCCAGATGAGCAAGCGGCCTACAGTGAACTAGAGTTCATGGACGATTTTAGCAATACGAGGCGTATAGTAAAATTACAGCTTACATAGTCCATATTCTATAACACTTGACAATTGTCTGTCGGCATTGGCGTTACGAACGTTTTATGACGGTACACGTTAATAACCGATTATCTCTGGTGGTATGTATATATATCAAAACAGGTGCCAGCTTTATAGTACCTATAATATACCTCCCTAGACGAGGCCGCGGATGACGTGACCGGGGAATTAGTCCGTCACCCGCCGAGAGGCCGACCGCGTGAGGAAAGACCGACGTCCTCCCCGAAGGGTGGGGACGTCGGTCGATGGGAGGGTACCCCAAGTAGGGGGTATTCCGTCGGGCCGACCACTGATGACAAGTAACCCTGCTCCGGTGGTCGGCCCAACGACGAAGGCGACGTGCATCGTGGGTGGGTTGCGGGTGTGCGTGCTTACACCCCTCTGTCGCCCGGACGGAGTGGTGCGAGGAGCGCGCCGACCGCAACCCACCCCAAAAAAAATAAATCGTATAATATACCTCTGATTTATGTAAAGTGAATATTGCCTTTTATGTGCTTTCCGTGTGGTGACGGAGTAGGAATACAATTTACTACTCTCTATCTTACCCGTAGATGTCGCAAAAGACGACTAAGGGATATAATATGTATATAACATCTATGCAAGAGAAGGAAAACTCGAAATAAAACCCTATACCAACCTGTCTGACCAACATGGTATAGTAAGGTCAATTTCCTTCCTATTGTGGAGGAGGCTCGAGCCCAACAGTGGGGACGTATATAAGCTGAAATGATGAATATTGCCTTATCGTCTACTTCTAATCCATAATTTACGATTATTAAAGTGACAAAACCTTGTAAAAATTAAATAAAATACGTTTTTTTAATAAACAGATTTATAAAAGCACCCGAATTATCAGAGTAGCGGAAATGACATTGAAACACGATATAAGTAGTAAACATAATTTTATTTCTTATCATTCCTGTAAACATCGCGTAATTTTCATAAAATTTATAATTTATTCATTGATGAATCAATTTGTGGTTTTTCTCGTGCATTTGCAATTGGTATACTGGTTACAATAGCAAAGGTCATATGTATTCTGTTTCTATATCTGTGTAAACTGAGATAAATCAATGCGGTTACATTCAATACCCATCAGGTCAATCTCGGAATAGGAGTGTGATCATTTAATATGTTATGATTCGATTAATCTTTTTATATACATACACCTGTTTATTCATTTCATCATGATACATAAATTAATGTTTTTGCAATTGTTGTCAAAACTGTTTACAACTATTTGCATTTTGATTGCCCAAAGTTTCGAATACTTTGCAGCGTTCATGGTCACGGGCGGACTAAGATGTCTCACGTTCAACAAGTCATCGTTATTACAGAGATTTATAATTATCTATCCGCTACAGAAATTAGTTATTGAATTTTGACTCATATTTTTGTACAAATTTTATTGCCAGTCAAGTGTTCGAAACATCGGGCAATCAAAAATCAAACAAAACCGCGATAAAAGTCGTAAAATAGTTTTATTTACAACTAGCAACCCGCCCTCGCTTCGCTTCGGTTTTAGTCGCCTTACCCGCGTATTTCCCGTTCCGTTGGGTATACCGGGATGAAATATAGTCTATGTTATTCCCTGATATTATAGCTTGCCATTGGTGAAAGAATTTTTGAAATCGGTTCAGTAGTTTAAGCGTGAAAGCGTAACAAACAGACAAACTTACTTTCGCATTTATAATTTTAGTAAGGACTAGCAACCCGCCCTCGCTTCGCTTCAGTTTTAGTCCTTTTACCCGCGTAGTTCCCGTTTCCTTGGGAATACCGGGATAAAATATAGTCTAGTTTACGCCCTGATATTATAGCTTTCCATTGGTGAAAGAATTTTTGAAACCGGTCCAGCCGTTTTGAAGATTACCCGGAACAAACAGACAGACAGACAAACATTTTTTAATCTGTATTTTAGGCATAGGTGTCGTGCAAATAACCGTGTTAGAATGAAAAAAACCTATTATTTTGACATTACAAACAGACACTCCAATTTTATTTATTGGTATAGATGTGTAATGCTCGCGTAAACATCAGAAATCATTACTATTTGTCTTTTACGTTTTATGCATTCTGTGCGATTTATGGAATTTTAGTGACTCATCATTAGTCTGCCCTCATCCCACGCTAGCTGGGGTCGAAACAAAGATGTTCTTACAGAGCAGGGTTACTTGTCATCAGTGGTCGGCCCGACGGAATACCCCCTATTTGGGGTACCCTCTCATCAACCAACGTTCCCCCCTCGGGGAGGACGTCGGTCTTTCCTCACGCGGTCGGCCTCTCGGCGGGTGACGGACTAATTCCCCGGTCACGTCACCCGCGGCCTCGGCTAGGGCGGCATGAGGCGCAAGTACTCGCGTCTACGCCGCCCCAGTCGCCAGCGGCGGATCACCTCATCAAGGCTGCGCTCTTCGTGCGAGATCACTGCCTCGCAGAAGGCTGCGACCGCGTCCCAGTTCCTGACGCTGCCGACCATCGCCCTGGCGATAGTCGGCAGCGTCAGGTCGGTACATAAAACGCTTCTATAAGAGATATCACAAGTTAATAAATAGGTTTTTCGAAATAAGAATTATGTATTAGAAAGAATACAATTCACCACCCCCTCTCTTACCCGTGGGTGTCGTAAGAGACAACTGAGGATTATAATATGCACGCAACATCGATGCAAGAGTACTTTTGAAATACCCAAAAAAGAATAGGAAAAATTTTGCAAACTCTATGACTACTCTGAAAACAGAAAAAGAGATAGAAAGTTATATATCTAACTTGGAAACTAATATATCTAACTTATTAAACAACGATTCGGGGGACATACAAATATTCTACGATAAATTCGAAAACTGTATAAAGAGCAGTCTGAAACAAGAGACAGAAAATAAAATCAACGATCATATTTGCTATTTTTTCAGCCATCAGACTAAACAATTAATTGAAAGAAGAACTGAACTCATAAAAAACAAAAATAAAACTAAACAACAGAGAATAGAACTATCAGATCTATTTAAAAGAACCAATAAATCAATTAGAATCGACTATAAGATACATAGGAGAAAAATTATAGAGACAAGCCTAACAAAATATAGGAGTGCGAAGAGAGCTTTCAAACAACTAAATACCCATACTGATTGGATCAAGAGCTTAAAAGATGGATCAAACGAAACCAAATCAAGGAAAAGTCTAATATCTTGCGCTACAAACTTCTACAGAACTCTATATGCCAACAACAAGCCGCAAAACTTATCATCTGTCAACGAAACAAACCTGCTAAGCACAGCTACGAATGCTACAATTATTATAACAGAGGAAGAAATCACAAAGAGCATCAAGAAGTTAAAACGAGAAAAGAGCTCTGGCCTTGACGGTTTAAAGAACGAGTTGCTAAAATCCGGTGAAAAAGTACTTACCAAGCCACTGATGTACATATTTAATAGAGTACTAAGTACAGGCAAAATACCGGAACAATGGCATAAGTCAGACATAGTACTACTGTATAAAAAAGGAAATCCACTCATCATTGCCAACTATCGCCCAATAAGCCTGCTTTCAAGCGTTTATAAACTTTTCACTTCTATTATACTTAATAAAATCAGTCCTTATATAGATAGAATGCAGCCAATAGAACAGGCGGGCTTCCGTCCCAGTTTTTCAACAATGGACCACATCCATACGTTGGAACAAGTTGTGGAAAAGTATAAAGAATTTAATAAAAAGCTCTACATAGGATTCATTGACTACACAAAAGCGTTTGACAGTCTCTATCATGACTCTATATGGCAAACTTTAAACAGCTGCAATATAAACCCAGTATTTACAAGAACAATAAAAAACATTTACTTAAATAGTGTGAGTAGAGTCAAACTGGAAACTCGAGGCGATGAAATTAAAATAGGTAGAGGCGTTAGACAGGGGGACCCTATGTCTCCGAAACTATTTATAGCGGTCCTGCAGTCCATATTTAGCAAACTAAATTGGGCCTCTGAAGGTATTCGAATCAATAATACGTTTCTCAGTCACCTAAGATTTGCTGATGATATTGTTGTCTTTGCTGAAACTTATCAGAAGTTAGAAAATATGATACACCAACTTAATTTAGAGAGCAAGCACGTTGGCTTGCATATGAACCTAAGCAAAACAAAAATAATGACCAATGGTATAAAAGGAAAAATTATGCTAGACTGCGAAGAAATAGAGTACGTAGAACAGTACATATATCTGGGAAAACAAGTATCTTTTAACAAAACGAGTAATGAAGACGAGGTCAACAGAAGAATCACATCAAGCTGGAATAAATTCTGGTCGTATAAGGAAATATTAAAAGGCAATTACGACCTAAACCTTAAAAAAACAGTTATGGACACATGCATTTTACCTTGTATGATCTATGGCTCCCAAACGTGGACTTTTACAAATAAGATAAAAGATAAAATAACAACTTGCCAAAGAGCAATGGAGAGAAGTATCTTAAACATAAGAAAGATCAATAAAATAAGAAGCCAAGAAATTAGAAATAAGACCAAACTAACAGATGCTCTACATCATGCTATAAAATCAAAATGGAATTGGGCTGGCCATGTTGCCAGATATACAGACCAAAGATGGACTCTTAAGAGCACAGAATGGACTGGTCCACACGGAAGGCGGAAAGTAGGAAGGCCACAAAAAAGATGGATGGACGAAATAACAGCGGTAGTTGGGAAGAACTGGATGAGAACAGCACAAGACAGAGAGAAATGGAAAACATTGGAGGAGACCTATACCCTATCAAGGGATTCCTGTAAATAAGTTTAAAACTAATTATATAGAATATTAGAATATTAACTAAAACAAAAAATATGTAAATAGTATTGTAAATATGGTTTATGGGAAATAAAAAGGTTTTATTATTATTATTATTATTATTATTATTATTATTATTATTATTATTATTATTATTATTATTATTATTATCGATGCAAGAGAAAGAAAACTCGAAACAAAACCCTATGCCAACACATCTGACCAGCGTGGCATAGAAGGTCAATTTCCCTCCCATAGTAGAGACCTGGGCCCAGCAGTGGGACTATATGGGCTGAGATGATGATATTTTTAAACTTATGTAGGTAGTTTTATTTTCCATGTGATGACGGAGTAAGAAACATTTCATCATCCCCTTTTTTGGCCGTGAGTGTTGTAAAAGACGACTAAGCTATTACGACTAACTGATATAGGTTAATGGTATCAGTAGTTAACATAATAAACAATTGGTGTTAATAAATTTATGATAACTTTATAATAATTTGTCTACTAAAAATCTACTAGGGATACAAATTTTTATTAAGTTATTATAAATTTCTTTATACTTTTATACAACACGTGACACATTATATTTGTTAAACAATCTCTTATACTCCAGTCTACATTTATTAAGGTTCCCTTTTATACTTTAATTTATTTCTATTGACCCTCTTTTTACACGATAAGCAGCATCCCAATCCCCGTACTGATGTAATTTCGGATCTAAAATAAGCAGGTGTACTGCTATCATTAGTAGAAGATTATGTTGCTATCGACGACTTATTTTCTCATATAAAGCTCACATCTAGCTTCCTCACACGAATCCTGAACATTATTATTTGCACAAAAAATGAGGTCGCTTTTTTCCGCTTAAGAAGCCGTATTAATACCCTGATTGAATTACCGCTACCCCTTTCGTTTGTGGTTAAAAGAGGTTCTTTGTTTTCTACTTTTATGTTTAAGCTTTCACATTGTACATTTAAGTATATCTTCGTATTTTATATGTACAGATAACAATGAAGAATTTAAAATTTGGTACATTAACGTTAATTAAATTTTGTTAGTTACTTTTTAAATAAGAGCTATATAATTGAGCTATTTAAATAAGCTAGTAAGCTAACAATGTCATTTAAATAATTGGCTATTAGAGCATATTCACCAATAATATAAAAATTCGGGACAAATTTCATTCTTAATGTATTTAAGTTTTAGTAATACCTACTTTTCCGTGTGGTGACGGAGTAAGAATACAATTCACCACTCCCTATCTTGCCCGTGGATGTCGTAAAAGACGACTTAGGGATTTATATCCCTAAGTCGTCTATGCACATAACATCTGTGCAAGAGAAGGAAAACTCGAAATGAAACCCTATACCAACATGTCTGACCAGCATGGTATAAGTAGGTCAAATTCCTTCTTTCCTTCCTAGCCCAATAGTGGGACGTATGTGGGCTGCGATGATGAATACCTACTTATAATAATGTCAGATTTTTAAAGTTTAACGATCTCTGATGGTCATTGACGTAAGTATTACACATTCTAAATAAAGCTATTTATAAGGGTTTTATAGGGTTTGTATAATTTGCCGACGTTTCGAACACTTTATTTACTGTGTTCTTGGTCAAGTGCGTGAAAAAATCAAATACCATCAAAAACAAAACTTGTAAAAAAAAGCCAACCTCGCAATCGCAACTGAGTTCTTCTACCATAAAAAGTTTTGAGATCCTTGTTATACCAAGTCGGTTAACTCATTCAGTCCCTGGTTAAGGGACCTTTCTTCTTAAGTTATTACATAAATAGCTAACCTAACAACTCCTTATAGTGACAATATCAATATTAAAGATCTTTTATGTCTTAAATAAACAGAATGACTTGGCAATCACATGAAAACACAATGTACCTCACAAGTAATACATATTATATTAAATTGTACTTAACATAGTGCGATTGTCAAGTCAATCAAGGATCACAGAGTTGCCATGACTAAGGCTCATTTTTCTTCACCATATGAGGAATAATGCCGTAATCGCCACGTTTGGTAAGCGGGTTGGTTTCGCAGTGAGATATCATACATTTCCCCGGCAAGCGCTGCTGCCCACTCTCCTGTTGAATCTTTTTTTTTTTAAATGACAACACCCTGCACTTGGGAATAATAATCCTTATATTGTGGGGGACTTCACAAACATATAATTCATCATCGCATCATCATCGCAGCCCTCATACGTCCCACTGTTGGGCTCGGGCCTACTATTGGCTCGAACCTCCTCCACAATGGGAGTGAATTTGACCCACTATACCATACTGGTCAGACATGTTGATATAGGGTTTCATTTCGAGTTTTCCTTCTCTTGCACAGGTGGTATGTGCATATTATATCCCATAGTCGTCTTATACGCCATCTACGGACAAGATAGAGAGTGGTGAATTTTATTCTTACTTCGTCACCATACGGAAAGAACATATAATTAACCGACACAAATTACATTCACACTCAGAACAACAATTTATGGATCGTACAAGGTCTTGTCTTGCATGGGATTCGAACCCGCAACACTGGTACGGTACGGTGTTAACCACTACGCCATCTGACCAGTCTCTAGCCGGTTTTTACGATTCCCATGGGGAAGCAATGATGGTAACAAATGTGTTCTTATTTTTTACAAAGTTACATTTCATTAACAGCAAATGTAACTTTGTAATCTTATATATTTATATGGGTTTACAAAATTATTTATGCAGTTAGTGTATCTCGGAAACTCGACGAAAATTACAATGTTTCATAATTTTTCCTTCATTTACCTATATCCTAAATACTAATTGTATTCTAAATTTGAAGTCTCTATGTCTGCTAGAAGTGTCTCTTTAATATTGAAGATCGGTCAGTCAGTCAGTGAGTGACAAAATTACGAAATTTTGACTAGTTATAATTCTTAAACTATTTGTTCAAATTGAATGAAATTTGAAATATACAGTGTGTAGACAATGCCTGCTGGGTTACCAAAAATTCAGGCTTCTAGTTTTATTCACAACGAAGTTATAGGGGGTCGAAAATGGCCTGAATTGCTTCCAGAAAAGTATGTTACGGCAGTCTTGCGTTTTGCTCGACTTGGCGGAGACACTGTTGTGCCCCCAGATACAATCGCGATAAAATCCGTAAAAAAACGTTTCATTTTTATTTTAGAGTTAGTTAAACAGATATACATAAAGAAACGTATGTATTATCATTTTAATTGTTTCTACTTCTGGCTTATATACATTATATATATATATATATATATATATATATATATATATATATATATATATATATACATTATATATATATATATACACTTACATACATTATATTTATATACATTCCACAACTGGACACGCTAATCTTTCTTATTAAGAGGGAGATTAATCTACTATGTGCTGGTGCATCTTTACAGCCAAACCGCGTACCAATACATATACCAGAGATCTCGTTACTTACGTACTATAATGCAAACATTTTTATTTAACTAAATCAATACTTTATTTTTCTGAAGGATTTTTATTTGTTTGCTTTAGTCATCAAGATATTTATAGAGCGAAGGTAGTCACGTAGGAAGCAAGTTTATCTTTTTTCCCTTTGATACTTAAAATGGAGGGGGTGAAATTTTTTACCTTTTAATTTGAGGAGGTAAATTTTACAGTGATAATAACGTTGTACAGCTTAATTAAGTTTATTAGAATTTATTTTAGAGAGACGTGCCAACATTATTGCAACCCTTTTTTGTTCTAATGATTGTAGGGTTGTTGCGTTATGAATTTATATCTACATAATATATGTTTGATTCTATTTAATCACATACCATATTGTTGGTACGCTTTCAAATTTAGATAAGTGGAATATACAAAAAATTATATATATATATATATATATAAGTAAATTTATATTTACCTATCATCGTCGTCACAGCCCATACGACCTACTGCTATGCACCTACAGGTGGCTCGGGCTTGTGCTGTATGTACCATTATTTCTAACAGATTATTGAAAAATAATTGAAATTCATTGCAACTTTACTTCAACTTCGTAAGTGTACTATAACATTAATCTGCCAATCAAAGTTATGCTTTTACATGGCTTATTACAAATAAATTCACTCTCAGAATAATGTTTATTTTCAATGTTCTTATTTATAAAAAATAATAAAAATGATGAAAGTGCATATTATTAATGAGTATTAAAAAAACTGCGTATTTACAAACAGAGATAATTTAAGTAATTATGAGAAGTTTTCATTAACCGTTTACGGTTTATTTCCCGTCGAGACGTCATTGCCCGTTGGGCAGTCCGGCTGGAGAGGCCTCGGTTCGGGGTGCGAATCGTGGAGGCCTTCCAGCCGGTGCTGATGGAATGGTTGGAAAGACGGCATGGGGTGTTCTCCTTCCGACTAGTGCAGGTGTTGACGGAGCATGGGTGCTTCGCCAAATACCTGCACAAGGTCGTTAGGAGGGAGAGTACACCGTCCTGCTATCACTGCGATTGCGACGAGGACACGTCGCAGCATACGCTCGAGGCCTGCACCGCTTGGGCAGCGCAGCGCCGTGAACTTGTCGCAATCATCGGTGCCGACCTGGCGCTGTCGACTATCGCCAGGGCGATGGTCGGTAGCGTCGGGAACTGGGACGCGGTCGCAGCCTTCTGCGAGGCAGTGATCTCGCAGAAGGAGGCGGTGGATCGCCTGCGCGAGGAGCGCAGCCTCGATAGGACGATCCGCCGCCGGCGACTGGGGCAGCGTAGGCGCGAGTACTTGCGCCTCGTGCCACCCTAGCCGAGGCCGCGGGTGACGTGATCGGGGAATTAGTCCGTCACCCGCTGACAGGCCGACCGCGTGAGGAAAGACCGACGTCCTCCCCGAGGGGGGACGTTGGTCGATGGGAGGGTACCCCAAATAGGGGGTATTCCGTCGGGCCGATCCCGGTGATGACAAGTAACCCTGCTCCGGTGTTCGGCCCAACAACAAAGGCGACGTGCACGTGGGGTGGGTTGCGGGTATACGTGCTTACGCCCCTCTGTCGCCCCGGACGGAGTGGTGCGAGGAGCGCGCCTACCGCAAGGTATCCCCAAAAAAAAAAAAACCGTAAATATTATATAGAAATCTATTCTAATATGTACATCAAGAGAATATATACAGTTTTAAGCAAATATAATCGTAGAACGAATTACTTCCTCTACATTTATTAGGCCCAGCCACGCATGTATTTTTATTTTTAAATTAAATTAACCGAATAAACAGGTCCACTTTAATTTCACTATTATAAATACACAGTATAATATCAACAAGCACTTCACATGTTAAAATAACGAAGTAGCGTGAGTGTGACATTTATAAAGTCACCGTTATTGATAATTATATTTTCTTAATATTTTGAATGTGATGTCTCCAAATTAATTAACCTAATAGGCATTATCGTTTATCTCATTAACTGTAAATGTAATTTAATTGTAATGTACATTTGATTTAATGGCAATAAATATACATTGCAATCGGGTTTTGGTTAAAGTGGATTATTTTTATTGCTCTTAGTGGCAAACGAGCAAAAACCACACCTGATGGTAAATGATACTGCCGTTCATGGACCTTTGCTAGGCCGCTGCTTATCGTGTGGAAAGTGAAGAGTGTGAATGCGTGTAACTGATTTGATGATACTAAAGGCTTCACCAAAGCCCAAAACACCCAAACACCCTCAGAAAGATGGACTGCCGGACTCTCTCGCTCACTTAACGAAGTCATCATCTTGCTCTTATCCCGATTACTTGGGGTCGACACAATATGTCATCTTCTTCCACACGGTACTATCAGACGTCATCTCTGCAGTCACTACCAGACTATCCATGTCATGCCTCACGCAGTCCATCCATATTTTCCTCGGTCTCCTTTTAACCCTAAAGCTTTCAACATTCATGCCCAAAACTTTCCTCTAAACATTACGTTCATTCCGCCTCATCACATGTCCATAGAATGTCAGCCGTTCATTCCTTAACTTTACGAAGCACTTAACAAGTGCAGTAACAAATTGCTACTACTGAGACGTCGGTTTTCTGCGAGAGTGTAGTACCTCCCTGGACGGACTGCGGCTATAGACAGATGACTGTTGACAGTGTGGTTATATCACTTAAAAGTTTTGTCATTAATTGCAATAGTTTTAGTAGCAGTTGTATGACCGGCCGACTGCCTGATGTCAACCCTCTTTCAGTATAAACTAGATGGCATCAGACGAAGTTGGAGAGTCAGATCAATCATAGTCTTTTACGAGACCCACGAGTAATGTAAGTGTTGGAAGAATTCGTATCACTCAGCATTGCATATTATTACAGTTAAAACTGTTATATCATTTATTATTGGTAATTATAAAGTTTAATTATAAAGTAAGTAGTGCAAAATTAATATTCATATATTAGTCACTTACATAATTATGAGGCCTACATTTTGAGACCATTTAGGGATAGGGATTATACTTATAAATATGTATTTTTTGAATCGCATATTTTTTTACACATATCAATATAATATCATTTAAAGATATCTTCTCCGTCTTTAAGCTCTTAAAATTAAATCTTAACTAACTTGATTTAATACTTATCAATAGTACCATATTTGTCTTTAAGTGGAAAACTTTACTTATTTTAAATGCGAGTCTTCGGCAGCACAACTTTTGTGAAGGCTACAGCAGATCGAGACAAGCGAAACATTAGCACGGTGTTTTGACATTTCTCGTTAAAATATTCGTATTTCTACTAGCGGATTAAACAAATAGCTTTTATATAAATTGATAGCAGCAGGGGTATACAGTTAACTGTTGGCACTTGATACAAAATGAGCAAGGGGGTCTCTTTGTAGGTTCCGAACGCATATTACTTTCTTGATTGTTTAAACGTTTTCCCCTTTTGCTTTTACACAAGTTAATAGAAAATTTTATGCTCGTTAAAGGCTTAAGTCAAAGATTATAAACAGGTAAGATAGTAAATGAAATCGATTTCCTTGGCATCTTATGAATATAATGAATTTGACGATGTTAAAATGATTTCTACTTCCATTAATCAACAATTCAAAATAGATGATGATACATTTCATGGTAGATGGAACAATCATCACCCTTTTACTTTCTCGTGAATAATCGTGAGAGATGAGTAAGGGACGAAAGCAGATAACTTCCCTGTAAGAAAATAAAATTCCACCAACCTCTGTCCTGCAACGTATAGTCGGCCAGCGCAAAAGGAGGCGGCAGGTTGGGCGCGTGAGGCGGATGCCCATGCTGACCCACCGCAGAGGCAACGTCTGGGGAGGAGGAAGAGACGTTACGCGCTTCTCTTCTCCCAGGCATGATTGACTCAAGACGTAAGCATTAAGCTAATCGCCGGGACGTTAGAGTCGTATGCCCAAAAGGCGAACCTCTAGTGTTCCACAAAAGGCGGAGACACGGGGCCGCTGTACTTTTTAGTAGGTATTCTGACGTAGTAAACCATACCACTTCAGCGAGTCCTACATACCCCCTTGCTGTCACTAGCAATGGGTATGCGTAAATGCATTTTCCACAGCGCAAAAAAACAAAAGCGTATAGTCGGCCAATTTCCTTCCTACTGTGTGATGTACTGACTTCCATTGTTTCGTATACCTGTCCTAGATATATGGAGTTCTCTATAATTGACTGTTTTGATTCGGTGTAATTTGTGTCCGTTAATTATAAGTTTTGTAAATTTCACTGTGACAGAACTGTCGGGTGAAGTCATTAAAGAAACCTTCATTTCAATAATCATAAATATTATCATTACTGACATACTGCTGTCTTATTCCCCTTGTCACTAATACCAAGGTCGGTAATCTATAATTTACGATATGTACTTACCAAAAACTTAGTCGTATATATAATTTTTCGACTTTCGCATATTTTATTCGAGCTATCACGCACGCTCCATCTAGTCAGATCTAAAACAAAGCCAGCGATTTAATATGGACATACAAGACCCACCGTTGTTTACAAAGCCTACGCATCTGCTATTAGTCAGTACTCCAATCACAGCGTCAGTTTACTCTCCTCGACAACCGAATTATTTGACCATCAATTTGCATTCTGAACATGCTTTTTTGCTGTTATTTAGATGCTTTTGGGAATTTATTTAAAAATAGTAGGATTTGCAGACAATTTATTGGTTATATAACTGGTTCGTTGATTCCAAACTGTAGAAATTCGTATATGAAAGTTTCTGTTCTAGAACTTAGACAAATACAGATGGTTCTTTTGTTTCCACTGTAAAAGACTGAGATTTTTTTCAACGAAAATTGTTTAATGTTTTCCACCGATAACGCGTTTCGCTTTAACGGCCCGTTCACGACCTTGCCGCTGGGAGCGGCAGCTAAGCGCGGGGCGGCGCACAGAGGGTAAATCGCGTACGTTTCGTCTCAAATCTCCGTATCTCAGTTGTTTCAAAACTAAATGAGTACCTAGTAATTTTGCACACATATACTTGAATGTTTAAAGTTTAAATAAAACAACTTTGATTTTAGAAAATCTGTTTATAAATTAATTAAATAAATAAAATTAAAAATACATGAATTATATAAGAAAAAAATACAAAATATGCTTGTTTAATTTACATAAAATGGTAGAACATAGCAATAATATATTATAAACGTATACTATACTACTACTACATACTATATATACTAAAATGGCAGACCAAACTAGAAAAAAAATTGTAAATAAAACTACTTTTACGGATTATATCGCGTTTGTATTAATTATTTATATTAATACACACGCACGCCGCGCCGCTCGCCGCTAAGACCAAAGTCGTGACCAGGCCATAACCGTTTGAGACGAAAGAAGGGTGGCGAGAGCGGTTTCATAAACCGCCGTAATATTCTTTACCGCCAATTTAGCGGGCCACCGGCGTCTTATATGCCAACCGACAGATAAAGTGTTAAAGAAAAAAATAATTCAAAATAAACGGCATAAAAAGATAAAATAGTAAAAATATATATATATATATATATCTAATGCCATAATTCTTTTTTTTTTTCATTTCAACTCATATACGTCCTATTTGAGGGTTCGAGCCTCCTCATGGATAGGAGAGAAAATCGACTTACTATATACCACGCTGGTCAGACCGGTTGGTATAGGTTTTATTTCGAGTTTTCCTTCTCTTAACTGCCATGGTTAAAATGATTGGCCGTAACATACTTGATAAGGTAATGAGTTTTCTAGAAGAATGCTGTAGCCCATTCCTTGATGCTTCCTTAGTAGATTTTACGACGCCCACTATCCCTTATCCCGGTACTACATACGTACACTACCAGTTTCTGTGCTATTATAGTTAATGCGGTATATGTTAAAAATATTATTGCCACAAAATTACTAACTGCTATTAAATACGTACATATATCATACACAAATGGATCTATGGAGTTGACATTCAAACCCACAAACGTAACTATTAGCAATTTAATTAATGTAAAATATTTAATTTTACAGGTAATAAACGGCAGCTACGACGTCACTAACAGAAACAACAGCAGTTACCTAATCAGGGTACGTGATATCACAATAATGTAGGCGATTATATTGATATTTACGAGAGTAATTTCTTGCATAAATATGTTTACGCTTCCCTTATAAATATACCTTCCACTATCAAGCGTGATTTTAAGATTAATAACTAGTGTATAACCCTTTGTTGTTTTAAGTAGATTTGCAATACGTAAAGACGGCAAATAACTTATAGAGTAGAAAAAGCGTAATATGGATTTTATGTCGTGACGGAGTAAGAATACAATTCACCTCTGTCTTTCCTGCCCGTGGATGACGTAAAAGCCGATTAAGGGATTATAATATGCAGATAAGAGAAGCGAAATTCCAAATAAAACAATGCCAACTCGTCTGACCAGCGTGATATATGGTAGGTTAATTTTCCTCCCATTGTGGAGGAGGCTCGAGTACAGCAGTGAGAGGTATGTGAGCGGAAATGATAACAATGATGATTAATATGTAAGCATAATTAAGCATATCTATTTAAAACTAGTCGTCGCCGTGTGGTCGAAATTGGGCCATAATGATTTTAAGAAATTTTTTTGCTACACAATTTTCTTTTAATTTTATTTAGGTACTAGCAATCCGCCCTCGCTTCGCTTCGGTTATAGGTTATAGTCGTTTTACCCGCGTAGTTCCCGTTCCCGTGGGAATACCGGGATAAAATATAGCTTAGTTTACGCCTTGATATTATAGCTTTCCATTGGTGAAAGAATTTTTGAAATCGGTCCAGCCGTTTTGAAGTTTACCCGGAACAAACAGACAGACAGACAGACAAAAATTTTTTAATTGCTATTTTAGGCATAGGTGTCGTGCAAATAACCGTGTGAGCATGAAAAAAGCCTATTATTTGGACATTACAAACAGACACTCCAATTTTATTTATTGGTATAGATAATTGTAAATTGAGCAAGCTGTATTTCAATAATCTATACCAATAAATAAAATTTGAGTGTCTGTTTGTAATGTCAAAATAATAGGCTTTTTTCATGCTCACACGGTTATTTGCACGACACCTATGCCTAAAATAGCAATTAAAAAATTTTTGTCTGTCTGTCTGTTTGTTCCGGGTAATCTTCAAAACGGCTGGACCGATTTCAAAAATTCTTTCACCAATGGAAAGCTATAATATCAGGGCGTAAACTAGGCTATATTTTATCTCGGTATTCCCACGGGAACGGGAACTACGCGGGTAAAACGACTATAACCTATAACCGAAGCGAAGCGAGGGCGGGTTGCTAGTAACTAATATATAAAGTACTAAGTACAAATGCCTGTTAGACATTGTCATCATAATTATGATTATTTGACATTCGATTTGACCATAGATTTTAACCGTAAACAAAAGTGTATAAGTGCACATGTGTGCGTGTGTGTGTAGCGATTGCGTTGTAGTGTGCGTAATACCTTTTTTAAAAAAATTAATGTATTTTTAATCCATTATTGTACGAAATTTCAGTTTTATGCACTTCTCATTATTTACTTCAACTGTGCCAAATGTCATACATGTCTATCCACGTAATTTTCGTAAAAAGGGGTACAAAGTTTTCGCTTCACGTATTTATATATAGATTCCTAGATAATATACAGTGGTAGACTAAAAAGTAGGGTTGGACCAGTTGCACTCTGCCGCGGGCCCCCGGTCTAGTGGTAGCTCAAGAAGTTGTAAGTTGTAAAAACTTAAGATTCAAACCATCCATCTGTCCAACAGCATCCCACCTAACGACTCTTTCATAACATTTATCTATATGTTCTTGCATTGATATACCTACACCAATACGTCTTATACCAATATGTCTTATACCAAGTTGTTTGATATAATAGATCGATATGCCTCTGGTTGCAGCAGCAGTTCCTGTCCAATATTGGACGGTAATTGAGTTGAGAAGATTATACATAGATTATGTCAATATAAGAAGTCATTACTTTTCCAATACTAATATGTTTAACTATTGATATCTAGTTAATAATGTCATTTACATTAATTAGGTGACAATTATAGTGAATATTTCCGTGAGCGAACTTTTGATGGTTATTACTCACATGACATATTAATTAGTAGGCAACTGTAAAATGTTAACCACGTCATGAAAACTTAATTGAAATCAGTTTTAATAGAGCGTTAATTATTCAACTCGCATCCGTTTGAGCGTGTTTTGGAATGATTGCATTGATATAATTATTTATTGATTCATTCACCAGTAAATATGAATTCATCCTCATTTTCAGCTCATATACGTCCCACTGTTGGGTACAAGCCTCTACTATAATAGGAGGGAAATTGACCTACTATATATACCACGCTAGTCAGACGGGTTGGTAGAGTTTTATTTCCAGTCTTACTAGCATAACATCTATGTTATATGCTAACTTAGTCCCTTAGTCGACTTTTACGGTAAGAGGGTGTTCTCGGAAACTTCGTCATCACACGAAAACCATCGTGGTATCAACTCATATACATACGACCCACGCCTGGGCTCGAGCCTCCTTCAAAATAAGAGGGAAAGTGACCTCCTACATGATGCTATGCAAACGGGTTGTTATAGGGTTTTATTTCGAGTTTTCCTTTATTGGTGTGGTAATAGTATGCTTACTCCTTTTCATACAGAAGAAGATACCAATTGTATCTGTATAGGAATTCATTAATATGATCTGGTAAATAGTTTAAATCTGGTGTTTGTATATTCCACCTTCATGTCTCATTATGACTCATTTTTTAAAATTCAATAGCCTGGACAATTGGTATAATAGAATAGTTCTATAAATACTCAATTCTATAAATATAATTTTAGGAGTAAGAATACAATTCACCACCTCCTCTCATACCCGTGGGTGTCGTAAAAGACGACTAATGGATATATTATGCATATTAAATGTATGTAAGAGATGGAAAATTCAAAACAAAACCCTATAGCAACTCGTCTAACAAGCGAGATGTAGTAGTGTTCCCTCCTATCACTACTGGGCTCCAACCTCCTCCACAATAGGAGGGAAATTGATCTACTATACCACGCTGGTCAAATGTGTTGGTATGGGATTTTATGTGGAGTTTTTCTTCTCTTGCATAAATGTTATCGAGGGGGGAGGGGGTACGTGATGAATTATATTCTTACTCCGTCACCAGACGGTAAGCTTGGCAATCACGAGCTGGTTATCGCAATAAGGTGTTATACGTTTACCAGGAGACCTTTACTCCTAATCTATACAAATAAATAAAATTGGAGTGTCTGTTTGTAATGTCAAAATAATAGGCTTTTTTCATGCTCACACGGTTATTTGCACGACACCTAATGCCTAAAATAGCAATTAAAAAATTTTTGTCTGTCTGTCTGTCTGTTTGTTCTGGGTAATCTTCAAAACGACTGGACCGATTTCAAAAATTCTTTCACCAATGGAAAGCTATAATATCAGGGCGTAAACTAGGCTATATTTTATTCCGGTATTCCCACGGGAACGGGAACTACGCGGGTAAAACGATTATAACCTATACCCGAAGCGAAGCGAGGGCGGGTTGCTAGTTTCTCAAATAATCCCCCAGCGGATTCTCACGACTCCCGCAGACGAGTAAGGGGTGGCGACAACTGTATTCTTATTTCATCGTCACGTAGGAACCGTTACGCCGAAGATCTCAGCATTGACAAGTCTCCGGTCTTACCCACTTAGACTATTACTACATAAGTGACAGAGACATATATGCAGTTAATAAAGATCTGATACGCCAAAAGTGACCTTTCTAACACCTTTATATGCCATATTTTACCATCCATATCCCTTGCGTAACACTAATAAAGCGTAAATATATTGCAGCTGATAGTGTTAGGGGCTCGCACCAAAGGTTGCCCGAAACTCCCATTAATCTGGCTTAGTTCTATGCTGATAAGTTTAAACGTATAGACAAATTGTGGTTGCGGTATAGTTTCTATTAAATTTGAAATATAATGGTTAATTGAAAGTTGCTGTAAGGAATAGAAATAATGCTTTTTCTTAAACAAAATATGGTATTTGATTACATTTTATAGTAAGTAGCAATCTGAACCTTGATTTCCTTTGAATGGTGATTGCAGTTCAACATAGAGTCTCAAAATTCGCCGTATGAGGGCTATCACTAGACTGCTGGTGCCATGTGTTTAAGTAAGGTAGCCCACCCAGCACGTGCAGCAGGTTATTCTTTAGGATTCTTATGAAATGGATCTCCTTATTGATTTTTATATGTGGCGGGATGCCTTTGTCGCGACAGTCGTCTGTCTACAGCCGCGGGCCACTCTGTAAGGGGTAGTACAACACTCCTGCAGAAAATCGACGTTTGAATAGTAGCAATTTGTTACTGTACTTCGTTCGGTAAGCTAGAGAGACGGAAGCCCAACTTTCTGAGAGTGTTTGCGTGTCCTGGGTGATGCCATTAGTGTTATCGAACTTCATTGTACTCATTGACACTCATCAATTCCTTCACGGTAGGCAACGGCCTAGCGAAGGTCCATGAGCGGGAGTATCACTTACCATCAGGTGTGCTATTTTTTCGTTTGCCACCAAAAGCAATAACAAAATATCCAATATGCTAGCTTCAGACTTACATTTTTAAACGAAGTCGGCAAATAATCTGTATCATTTTCGACACAAGTGTTAAAAAGTATAGGTAATTCATAAAAATAATACAACCATGAATTATTTAATTTTAAATTCAACACAGTTGTAATATAACCATCAACAGCATATTTGCATTCAAACTGCATCAAAGGAAACAGGTGCACTAAAACCAACTTACACATGTCGTGGGAATACAACTATGGAACCGACATTGCTTTTTTGCTTATGGATAGTATTTCCGTAGACCACTTAAGATTTGTTTTGATTATTGTGTCGTACAGTTTCAGTAATCGGATATTTTATGGATTATCACGTGTGCTGACGTGGATTAAGAATATTTTAGAGCTATATAAATGTATGTATATACAAAAATGTTTTTCGTGTGGTGACAGAGTAAGAATTCAGATCACTACCCCCCTCTCTTGGTCGTATGTATCGTAAAAGAGTCATCTTTTACGAGCGATATAAGAAGCGATATATGAAAATAACATATGCAAATAACATCGGATATCGTAATTATCCAAGAGAAGGAAACGTCGATATAAAACCTTATGCCAGCATGTCTGCTCAGCATGATATAATAGATTAATTTTCTTCACATCGTGGAGGAGGCTCTAGTCCAACAGTGGGACTTGTTAGTTATTATGGACAACGAGGTTGGCGTCACCGTTGGCGTTATGAGTTTACTAGGGGAGCGCAGCTGGTTACTCTCCTGGCGCTCAACGATGTGTCCCACCCGACATATTATCTTAACCTCCTATAATAGAAGTATGTAGAGTAGTGCTTGGCTAAACATGACTACTGAAACAGTAAATGCTAACGATTATTATTTTAACATAAATAACTATTTAAATTTGCATTTAAATTGCTTATGATGAATGAATGAATGTACATCATCATCATCATCATTTCAGCCCATACACGTTCCACTGTTGGACTCGAGCCTCCTCCACAATAGGAAGGAAATTGACCTACGGATACCCTGCTGGTTAGACAGGTTTGTCTTTTTTTTATGAGTGGGCTATGGTAAGCGCTCGTGGTCCACTGCGTCAGGGGCGACAAAAGGATGGCGCGCGGGCCCATAACCCACCCGTACCCACGTCGCCTTCGTCGTTGGGCCGACCATCGGAGCAGGGAGACTTGTCGTCAGTGGTCAGCCCGATGGAATACCCTTTCGGGTACCCTCACATCTCGACGTCCCTGTCCCGGGACGTCGGTCGGCGTCGCGCGGTCAGCCTTTCTGCGGGTGACAGACTAAAATCCCTGGTCCGGTTACCCGCGGCCTCGGCTAGGGCATCAGGCGAGGTAGTCGCGCCTGCGCCGCCCGAGTCGCCGGCGGCGGAACGTGTCACCTAAGAGGAGCACCTCTTGCGCACGATCCGCCGCCTCCTTCAGACAGGTTGGTATAGGGTTTTATTACGAGTTTTCCTTCTCTTGTATAGATGTTATATGCGTATTATATCCCTTAGTCGTCTTTTACGACATCCACGGGCAATATAGGGAGTGGTGAATTGAATTCTTACTCCGTCGCCATACGGATGTACATATTTTGATTGATTTTATGGCCTTTAATACTGTACATACTTTACTATCTCTTCGATTTTAATACTCGTGTGAACTTCAGAAGTAATAATATTCATGTCTTTTAAAATAATTGAAATTATCATCTTACTGATCAGAATGAGTCTTCTTCTAGTTATTACCTCTAATTGGCGTATGATATGTCATGACAAATGGAGCTCAACAAAGTGCACCTGAGCTAGTTCATACTAAGATTTGTCACATGAACATATGGGACACTGGGGACTGACGTAGCGGTACATTAATACACGTCTAGTGTGCACGAGGCCGTAGTGATTCATTACAAGAGATTATATGTACCTGATTGCAGTGTATTTACGTTTAGGATTAAGAAATTTAATAAGATTGTTCCTTATGGTGATAAAGTAAAAATTACAATTCACCACCTGTTTCTTACCCGTGGGTGTCATGAGAGACGGCTAAAGGCTATAATATGCATATAAAATCTATGCAAAAGAAGGAAAACTCGAAATAGAACCCTATACCAACCCATCTGACTAGCGTGGTATAGTAGGCCAAATACCCTCCTAATGTGGATGAGACTCGAGCCCAGCAGTAGGACGTATAAGAGATGTGAGGAGGTTTAAGAAAATGTCAGTTTTATTTTTATAGTTTAATTTTATTTTCCTTTTTTTTTTGAGTTACAGTCGGCGCACTCCTCGCCCCGCTCCGTCCGAGGGGAACAGAGGGGCGTAAGCACGCACACCCGTAATCCACCCGTGACACGTCGCTTTCGTCGTTGGGCCGACCATCGGAGTAGGGTGACTTGTCGTCAGTGGTCGGCCCAACGGAATAACCCCTGAGGAGTACTCTCTCCTCGACTGACGTCCCCCCCTCGGGGAGGACGTTGGTCTCTCCTCGCGCGGTCGGCATCTCGGCGGTTGACGGATGAACTCCCCGGTCCAGTCACCCGCGGCCTCTGCTACGGCGGCATCAGGCGTAGGTAATCGCGTCTGCGCCGCCCCATATTTTCATTTTCCCTTGAGAGTTACAACATATCCATATTCTGCTTTATAATCCGAAGATCCAAATAAAGCTGCATCTTATTTAAGATCCAAATAAGATGCAGCCAACCTTAATAGGTTTAGGCTTAAATGGTAATATTTTAACTTAAGCTATTTAAGCTTTTAAATTTTTTTTCGTCCTCGATTCAGGATTTGAACTTGATATTTTGCAATCAGCATTGGCATTATTATCTTTACAGACGAATGAGACAGTGTAAATAGTTTATTGATTGGTTTACTACCTTAAATTAATATGTTAGTTACATAGCAATTTTGATTCTCCATTAATTGATAGGTAATCAATTAATGGAGAATCAAAATTTTTTTTATACACTTCAATTTTATACACTTGTAAGAGAAAATAACACATTTACGAATTCAGTAACGAATGAGATTTGAAACATTTTAGAGCGCCACCAAAGAACTAAATTCTTAGTTGTGTTTCTTTGAATGTAGATTTTACATTTACTTTATTGGAGCTTAAAACATTTGCCTAAATACCGGTTTTACTAAAAAGAAAATCCTAACATAAATCCACATTGAAACCCTAATCCATCCCGGCGGATTTGTGAAATAATCGTATTTGTTTAACACTTCGAATGTCGGCATTTTGTCAGAAAATATAATATATTTTCATGGTATACGCTCTTGGAAATAAAAATCTAAATGTCAGGAGATTTCATATTATATTGACATATTGAAATTTTCTCTGCCTGCGTTTTAGCGATACGATACCGAAAGCATTTCAGAAACTAACAGACTTTAATATTGCGAGATTTTTTGCTTCAAAGCATTCTTAGCTCGAGAGCAAATTTTATTATTTATCTACTACTTGACATTTGAATTGGATTTTCTTTCGCTTGTCAAAACATTGTTTTACGGCATCTTAGAAGACCTGGTACTAGTCAAAAATATCATCATCGCTTTACTCTTATCTCGATTACTTGCAGTCGAATCAATACCTATTCTTCTCATATTACTTATTTACACATTGCAAAAGTTACTAGCAATAAGTCTTATGACCGGCAACTTGCCTGACGCCAACATACAATTCTTGGGAGTACATTTGGTGACCAGACGGCGTGAGATGCGGTTGGTTCAGGTCTATGTAAAGCTCTTTTTGTCGTCTTTTATGATACTCACGAGTAATGTAAAGGTTGGTAGTATTGCATTTGTTATATGTATATTATATCCCTTAGGCGTTTTTTACGACACCCACGGGTTAGATAGGGCGTGGTGAATTGTGTTCTTACTCCGTCACCACACGGATGAATACAATTAATTCTTATCTTATTCCAATAATTCTTATTCTAATAATTCTAATCTTTTTATTCTTTCTTATGTTTATTTATTTACAACATTCGAATCAAAATTATTAAACCTACTTACTTATTTCCTTCTTTTTGCCTATACTAATAAAATTTTACGGGCATAATTTCGTAAATTATAGAATACTAGCTGACCCACCAGACGTTGTTCTGTTCAAATAAAGCGCCACCTACCGGGGCCAATTGTGAATCTAAACCATTCTTGAATCTCATTGAGCACACACAAATTACTTAAATTACTTAAATCCAGTCAACAGATATCGCCATCTGTTAGAATCTTTTGGAGTTAACAGATAATTGTGACTGTCAATTAATTATAGACAAATAATTTGTAATAAAATAAAATTGCGACTATAATTAAAGATCTAAGCTATCCTATTTCTCAAGTTGGACCAGACTGCTCACGGTGTGCCAATTTAATTTAGAATCGGTTAAGTAGTTTAGGAATCCATCGCGGACAAACATCGTGACAGGAGATTTATATATATATATATATTATAGACTATTTATAGCTATAAATTACTTTATTGATATCTATTTAAGCTATTATTTATTTTATTAGTGCTCTCATGTAAGTGGTCTGGTCTTTATGAGAATAAATTCTTTAAACCTTGTTATTCAGGGTACTTGAACTTTTATCAACGTTTATTAGTGCAACAACAACCAACCTTGAACCATATTTGGCATGTATATGTAGGCAAATTATTTAGCATCGTGTAAGTAGAACAAGCCGCCTAATTTATCAATAAATAGACGCACATACTTATATTAGACTCGCTCTATTGTCTGAAGGCTAACAATATTATTATTTTTTTTATTGCCAACGGTGGCAAACGAGCAAGCAGCACACCTGATGGTAAGTGATACTGCCGAACATGGACCTTTGCAATACCAGGGGCACAGCCAGGCCGTTGCCTACCGTGAAGGAAATACTCTTCTTAAACCTCGTTTAATGAAGGACATGTCGTAGCGCTCAGGAAACACAGCAGCAGGTAGTTCATTCCAAAGCTTGCACGTACGTGGGAGAAATGATCGCTGGAAACGTACATTTGAAGACCAGAACGTTTCCAGGTGAAATGGATGAACCCTGCTACGATGTCGAGTGGTATGTTGGTAGAATGGTGACGGTGGTAACAAGTCAAACAGTTCCTCAGAGCACTCGACGTGAAAGAGTCGGTAGAGTACATAGAGTGACCCAAAGTCTCTCCGCTTTTCCAGCGACTCCAAATCGTCCGTAGGATTGGGATCCCCGACGTTTCGAACAGCCTGTCTTTGCAGGGAGTCAAGTGGGTCTAGCTGATATTTGGGCGCACCTGCCCAGAGATGTGAGCAGCACTCCACGTGAGGACGAACATGTGCTTTGTATAGCACAAGACGCTGTCTCGGTGTGAAGTACCGCCTGGCTCTGTTCAGGACGCCCAACTTTTTGCTTGCCAATTTAGCTTTGTCCTCCAAATGACTCCGAAACTGGACTTTGCTCGATATTTCGACGCCGAGAATCCCAATACTTTCAGAAATTGGGAGAGTTACTCCGTAGAACTGTGGCGCCATGACAAAGGGGTCCTTCTTTGCAGTGATTATGTGCGCGTGTGTGTATTACCTATTACGAATGAAATAATTTTCATAAAAATGTGAGATCTATTTTAAAAGACAGGGAACACCTTTTTGTTGCGGGGATTAATGAACACAAATCACATCAATTTGTGGTGAGCAGGCTATAATCCAGACAAACCCCGTACATTCTGTTTGAGGTGACAAAAGCGCGGCGTGTTGCCCCATGACTCAACGTGATGCCTGTCTATCTCCATTGAGCCGACTACTGGTACCAATGCCTGGACATCTGTGACCATCCCCGCGAGTTACTTTTTGGGGTACCGCACCTGTCGACGCCCCGGCAATACAAATTACATCTTGAATAATCATTTGTGGATTGAGAAGACAATCTCGCAAAAGGTACATCGCAAAGATGCATCGGTCCGCAATATATCAGGATGTTGTTCCGAGAGGAAATATATTTGAAGGCGCTACTCATCAAAGTACTGAAGGCAAATACCAATATAAATCGGTATTAGGCAAATTTTGCCAAAACCTTAGCATGTTTTAAGCTTGCTCTTAATAAAAAAAGAATAAATGGTGTGACAACTTCATATAAACTGGAATGAGTATAGAAGTATGTTGATTGCTAGGATACTTTTACAGCTCTGGAATAAAAATTCATCTCATCATTTTAGCCCATATGAGTCCCAGTGTTGGGCTCGTCCTCCTGTACAACTGAAGGGAGATTAATATGCTATACCGCGCTGATCAGACGAGTAGGCATACGCGTTAGGCATACGCGTTTATGTTGAGTTTGCCTTCTTTTTGATAAATAATCTTTGCATATCATACTTTAGTCGTCTTTTACAATACCCAAGGGGAAGAGGGGGTAGTAAGCTGTATTCTTATTCCGCGTCACTACACGAAATAAAATATCACTTTTTTTAAATAATGTTGTAGTCTTATATCTTTAAACGAGCAATTCTTGCTCGGCTCCAACGATTTTGATGAAACTTGGCATACTAGAGGTTTCGGATCCAAAAAATCGATCTAGCTAGGTTTTATTTATAGAAAATGTTGTTTTGTTGGTGTTTTAAGAAAAACAATATAATGCCATTAAATTATAAAAGAATATGAATTCAAATTTCGTTGTCAACGTTATGAGTTACGATAGCTCAGTTGGGAAGGTGTCCAGTTCATTTTTTGTTTGGTTTTGGCATTCAAACAGCGTCGGAACGAATGTCGGTGTTATTATTATTCTCTTTTTGTAATTTTTTATATATTTTCATTATTAAATTTTTATTTTTTATTAATATATATCTAAATAAATTCGACAAAAATACAACAAAAATATTCCGAGCGAAGTTCGGTCAACCAGATATTAAAATATTGTAACAACAAAGTTCGCCTCAAATTGTGACTCGTGTATACATAAACATAGTATACACACAACTGGCTCCCAAAGTTAGTTACGGTGACGCATAGGGGGCGCCTCTGTCGCGCCACCTCGTTATCGCCAAATACGTGATGAGACTGTACGTGGGTTGTGTTTTGTTGTGTTTGATATACGCATTGCATGAAAAAATACGTAACAGAATATGCTATATCAAATTGCAAATTATACTCCTAATGCAATATAATATAAAAATTATTTAAAAAAATAATAGTGAATAGAATATTGATGTATAATGAAACCCCACATTTCCGTGTGTTGACGGAGTAAGAATACAATTCCGCTACCAAAACCCTATACCCGACACTACTCTTCTCACACAAACAAAAGAAGACATGGAACACCTGCTTACGCTTTTGGAGTAAACCTCTCCTTCGGTCTTTCAATCATCATTATCAATAGAAACAAGACCAAGATGATGATAGTGGACCGAGTTGAACTTAACCATCCTGACATTTCCAGAATTGGTGAGATTGTTTAATCAAATGTGTACCTCGGTTCCACTATTACGAACACTGGAGGATGTGAAGACGAAATTCCAAAGAGATGCACTATCACACGATCTGCTGTTGACAAGCTGAAAAGAGTATAGTGCAACCGTAATATCACCAAAGCCACAAAAGTCCGCCTAATGAGAAGCTTGGTCTTCCCGCTATTTCTTTATGGCGCAAAAACGTGGACGGTTCGCCTCAAAGACCGACGCAAAATTGATGCACTCGAGATGTGGTGCTGGCGGCTACTGTTGCAGATTCCTTGGACAGCGTTTAGAACCAACGTCTCCATTCTGACTGAACTAAAAATCAAACAAAGATTATCGTCGACTGTGCAAACACGAATCTTGAAATACTTTGGACATATTGTTCGGAACGAACAATCCATGGAACGGCTGGTTGTCCAAGGACATGTAGAGGGCAAGCGGTCACGCGGTCGATCACCTACGCGTTGGACAGACCTCATTAAAGCTGCGACAATGACAACAACAATGACCCATCATCAACCACGACCAGTGGTAGGACCACACTGTCGACAGTTATCTGTCTACAGTCGCGGGCTGGTCCGTCCAGGGTAGTACCACACTCTCGCAGAAAATCGACGTCTGAGTAGTAGCAATTAGTTACTGCGCTTCGTTCGGTGAGCGAGAGAGCCGGCAGCCCATCTTTCTGAGGTTGTTTGCGTGTGGAGGGTTTTGGTGGTGCCCTTGGTATCACCGAGCCTCAATGCACTCTTTCACACTCCCTTCAATTTCTTCGCGGTAGGCAGCGGCCTTGTAAAGGTTCATGAGCGGCAGCAACACTTACCATCAGGTGCACTGTTTGCCACCGTTTGCAATAAAAAAAAAGACCACTCCGTCAGGAGTGAACGACTAAGGAGGAGGGCCAAAACCCTATATCAACACGTCTGAGCAGCGTGGTGTAAGTCGATTGCTCACCTATTGTAGAGGAGGCCCGACTCCAACAGTGGTATGTGGGCAAGAGATGATGAGATGATTAAATCCCACATAAAGGTTCTCACCGTCCACTGCGCCATTAGGTCTGCCACTGGATCAAATTCCTTGACGTCCGTGGCCAGCCCGACGGATTACCCTTTCGAGATCAACGGGGCTCTAAGGTAAAAATCATTGTGACATATACTTAAATACTATCCAAATAACGGAGGCGATTACTTAGTAGTGATAATCAGTACGACCATATAGGTATCTCATAAAATATTTACCGGTGTGAAAATTAAATCTGTGGCATTTATTACAGGTCACTATTATAACAATACCATGAATGCAATCATTATTCTTCAAATTTACGCAATACAAAACAATCCATTGAAATCTCTCTTTATAATTTCAGAGAATGATTGTTATAAGCTTACAATGAGTTTAAATGTACCGGAGAGAAAATATTAATTCTGTAAAAGCGGATTGTAAGATGAATCCCGGCAATGTGGTGAATTGCGGTTGAGCTCATTATGTTTATGCATAGATTTGTATAGGCAGTTAATGAAGATATGAAATGTAGATATAATTTATTGTACTCGTAGCTTAAGTTTGCACAGTTTATGAGTTACAGTTTATGAATTCTATGGATTGTTCATTGAACAAAACTATTTGCTGAGTGGACTATCATTCGCAATATTATTTAATTAGTTTCAGGATAGAATATTTTTGCATACATTATTTTCCGACTTGATTATGTCTTATAAATCAATGAACACTGACTGCACGCACGAAATAGCATACTCATTGTCACGTTCCGCCGAGAGTTCCGCTGAGCCAAGCATGCTAGCAAGAGCGCGCAGCAAGTAATAGAGAGGCACAATCGGCCTAAGCGTTCGGATTGTGACATAGTTACTTGTAATCTATATAATTTAATAAAAAATATTTTAATTAACGAGTGCCAATAAATGGTAATTTATCGAAAACATTGTATTTTTTCAATTAACTCCTTTATATTATACAAAATAATGATAATTCAATTCATAAAAGTATGCAATTTTTCATCAATGTAGTTTTATGATATTATTACGTTAAATTGTCGTCCGTAAACCGATTTTCCAGACAACTTCATATTTTTATTTCTAAATATTCTTGAAAGTAGCTATTAAATTGATGATGTTGTAAGAAGACAAGGCAATAAACACGAAAGAGATGAAGTGCGTGTAACCTTAATTACCGTCCATAATTGAATCTATTGATTTGATTATAGCTTCAGTAAATTTAATTTTACTACAATACGAACATCACGATGGGTAGGCTATTGCGATAATACTGAGATCGTTGGTTTCATTCTAATAATTGAATAATTGCGGACTCATTGCAGTCTCTAATTAGTTAACAACTATTAGTCATGTCAATTTGAGTACAAAATGTATCCACGCATTTCGTACGGATGTTGATAATATAACTAAGAGAAGTCATATTCTAAACATAGCTACATGCCATCACGTTTAGTCAGCGTAATAACTATAAGGCATATTTGCTTTCTCATGTAGAGGAGTTTTGATGAAGTTTGATAAATAAATTGGCACTTGCATAATATTTCTCATACGTCGTAAATAAATATCAATTAAACGATTGTCCAACGTTCAAAACTATATTGAGTTTTACTTAATAACCTTTTAGAATTTTGTATAAATTTTAACGTTTAATAAATTATAGAAACCATTTTAATAATAGTATCGCAACATGCGTCGTTGGATGCAAGTGGCGCAGGACCGTTCCGAGTGGCATTCTCGTGAGGGGCCTCCCCAGCAGTGGACGTCTGTAGGCTGATGGATGGATGGCATATACGCAGTATATATCGCAGCATATACGGAGCCTCCTCCACAATAGGAGGAAAATTTACCTACTATACAACGCTTATTGGCAGTCATGCATCGCAATGTTTAGATCCATAGATATTGGCCTTCTTAACAGTATATTAGCGGATCCTACATCTGAAAAGATGAAAGTATTCGTTAAGTTAGCTGAGTTAGGATTAAAATAGTGATAAGTAGATTATTGTATACGTATTTTTCATTTTGTTGTTCCTATAGGACGATGTGGTCGCTGTGCGACAAAGTCCGTAAAATAAACAAAAAAAAAAAAAACAACGCTTATCAGAAGTGTTAGTATAAGGTTTTATTTCAAGTTTTCCTTCTCTAACATAGATGTTATATGCATATTTAATCGCTTGGTTGTCGATACCCACGAACAAGAGTGGGTGGACCACGGGGTGGTGAGTTGTATTCTTACTCCTTCACCACACAGAACAAAAAATATTACTCATAAAATTAAAGCTAAATACATCATATTGTAATTTTCTAGTGCAGTGTCTCGCTAACTATACAATCTGTTATTACGTAGCCGCGGGAGTCATGGCCGCGTAATATTGCCGTGTCAAATGGCTGAGGTAGCATCAAGTTTGTAGGCATCCAAGCGCTATCCTGACGAATTGTTATCGCAAACCCGTTTCCCAAGCTTACAGATTATGGTATTCTAAATCCTTTGTGGAGCCTTTGACTTCGGATTGATGGAATGTATGAAGAAAATTATCACACCGCATCGGTATTCAATAATTAGACAACAAAATATTAAATCGTTAATGATATACTTGTTCTTCTGGCATCATTATTTATACAGTAACATTAAATGTGAAGATCGTTAACCATCACCGACGATCTAGTACCGGAAGACAGCAATTGGCAATATTAAAATATTAATTTTAAAACTGTGAAAAATTAATGGCTATTTCCTTTACTTTCATTCTGACGCCTAAAGGTTGATTTATAAATGTTCGATCCGTTAATGAACTCGTATTAACGTGAGATATTACAGTTTTATTAAGTTGTTTTATGAGAACCCAGAAACAGTTCATTCTCATGTTCCCCTAAAGGTCACATAATTATCAATATTGTAAATTTTAACTTATACGGATGTTACTTATAATTTTATTGGTATTATTGCTATAGAACCCAATAAATTACTATTAAATTTTACAATTTAAATGGAAAAACGTTCGGAAATTGTGTTCATACCAGTTAATGTCGACGATTTATGTATAATAATAACGACTTTGAACATTATTCATGGTAATTTTAATTTACAAACTAAACTTTATCTATAGTTCATTAGAAGGAGAAAGTAATTGATTTTTTGTGAAGATATAAGCTATGGTTACTTTTATGTGCAGGCGAAAATTATACAATTAATTAAATAACTTTATATTTTTATAGAAACCGACCAATATATTAATATCTAAGGATTTAATATTTGTTTACTTCGTATATTTTCAAAATTTAAGTTGCTAACTACACTCATAAAAATGAAATATTTTGTATTGGTTCATAAACAAAAGCGATATGTGCAAATATCTACAAAAATAATAATAATAAATGAAACGTATTCAGAACCTTATTTTTTGAACGCAGGAAGAAGCCCTTTAAAAAGTTTGACTTATATTGCAATGTGATAATGATCTGAGCCTTAAATCTTGAACTGTTCAAGGTAGATCAATAGGATCAAAGTACAAATTATACCGTGATATTTCCTTACTGACTTGCTCACTTATAACACTTCATTTTGCAAAAGTTCTCCAAAGCAAAAGAGGTTAACGTGGCGTTTTATTAAACAAAACGACACAACGACGAATTACTGGCTGAAAATAGCCTTTGCTGAGAAAAAATCTCGACAAAGTAAAAATATAGATTTCCGTGACGGGGTAAAACAAATTGTATCATCCTATTTTCTTTACCTGTGGGTTATCAACAGTACCTTCCTCTCATTACCCAGTATCATTCACTAATCTATAAGGCTAAGGTTATTGATAATAGTCATTATCACGAATTTTTGTCAAAAGTTCAACAGTTAAATAGGACTGGAGAAAATTTAAAACAAGATGAAAATTAATACATTTATAGGAGCGAATTTTCGGTTATTGAAACTGTGGGATGGTGTTTACGCATCAAAAGACATTTATCGCTACTCTACCTACTAGTGTTGTAACTTATTTTGTACTCCGATTAAGTAGGGTGGAAATTATTACATAATCTGCTGAAAATTTGGCTATTCAAATATTATATTGGTAGAGTTCGAGTCCAATTCTTAGTTCAAGAATCTTTTTCATTCATAAAATATTTCAGAGCTGTACCTCTTCTCTGTCTATATATAATATTATGTACACAGGTACATCATTTTTAAAACTAAATAATACTCTTATACATTATTAATAATTGCTATCATAGATAGTCTATCGACATAATAAGTTATGTAACTTAACAATCTCTAAAACGTTGTTTATAGTTTGGATATCCATTGTTTCTTTGTGGATTCTTATAAAATTCTAGTGACTATAAAATATATAAATACTGACTACATTTCATCAAGTATTTCATCAAAGACGTTATACGTGATAATATTTTAATAAATTAAAAAAAAATCTTAGAGTAACTTTAAGAAGTTATCTTCTGATCCTAAGCGAATGCATTAGTTGCCTTGCATCGGGAAACAAGAAACAGAAGCAATTAACAGCCCGTAAATATAGCAGCTGTTCAATTTAAAACTGTTTAATTTTGTGCAAAGTCCAAAACTTCAGGCACTTTATTATGGTGCGCTAAATATTAATTAAATTTTGGACTCGAACAAGTACGTTAGTTTATTAAAATTATATATACCTAAGTCGAATTTATGTCTTACTTTTTGCATGCATTCTTCAATGCTTTACTAGGCTAGGAGTAAGTATGCCCCGTGTACGGTGTCTGTCCCCGAAGAGGGCTGTCCACTGGTGGTCCCGGGAGCTGGCGGATCTTCGGGCCGTATGTATATGCGCCCGGAGGCCCTACACCCGCAGCCGGCGGCGCCATCGCGACGAGGAGTGGGAGGGCCGGCTTTACGAGGGCTACCGCAATGCGCGGTCGGCCTTCAGGCTGGCTGTCCGTACCGCCAAAGACGTCAGTCGGCAGGAGATGTTGGACAGAACTCCGCGCACGCGCACGATGACATGGGCAAGCTACTGGAGAGGGTGGTAGCTGCCCGCATCGAGCGGCACCTCGTCGGCACGGGGCCCGATCTGTCGGACGCCCAGTTTGGGTTTAGGAGGGGTCGTTCGACGATCGAGGCTCTGTTGCGCCTGAGGGCCGTGGCGACTGAGCCCGTCACCGGCAGGGGAGTGCTGTTGGTGGTGTCCCTAGACATCGCCAACGCATTCAATAGTCTGCCATTCAGCTGCATCAGGGAGGCGCTCCGATACTACGGAGTGCCAGTTTACCTGAGGCGGCTGGTGGCAGACTATTTGGAGGGACGCAGCGTCCTCTACGCCAACCGAGTAGGGGACGTTGTGCGAACACCCATGACGTGCGGTGTCCCACAGGGGTTGGTCCTCGGACCCACCCTGTGGAACATCGGCAACGACTGGGCGTTGAGGGGGAGCCTCCCGCCCGGGCTGGGCGTGGCTTTGTTACGTCGACGACACGCTCGTCACAGCCCGCGGTGGGATGCTAGAAGAGGCGGCAAGCCTGGCGATTCTAGGCACCGAAGAGATCGTCAGGCGGTTCGAGGCGTTGGGGTTGAGGGTGGCCCTGGACAAGACGGAGGCCCTCTTGTTCCATGGGCCCCGCATGGGCCCTTCCATCGGCGTCTCGATCACCGTCCATTCGGTTGAGATCAGCATCCGGGCCCATATGAAGTATTTGGGCCTGGTGCTCGACGGGCATTGGTGGTTTAGGCTTGTTCCGCGGCTCGTCGGCGTGGCGTCCGCCCTATCATGGCTTATGCCGAATGTGGGCGGACCGAGCGCGGCATGTCGACGGCTGTACGCGGGGGTCATCCGGTCGATGGCCCTGTACGACGCACCGGTGTGGTACCGACTCAGGGCTACTCTGTGGCGACCACAGAGGGCCATGGCGGTCAGGGCCATTCGCGGGTGGCGATGGAGGCGGCGTGCCTGTTGGCCGAGACTCCCCCGTAGGACCTGGAGGCGGAAATGCTCGCCGATTTGTATCGGCGGGTGTTGGAGGTGCGAGCGGGGGGCGGTGTGGTCTCTTTGAGGGAGAGCTCACCGCCTGGCGCGTCGACGCCCGCCGATACCTCATTGTCCGTTGGGCAGTGACTTTGTTGAGGACTCAGCGGCAGGCCCTAATTTTGCTCACCAAGGCCATCCGCTCAGTTAGTTCGGCGGCCCTGCCTGTCCTGGCGGGGGTACTTCCTGCAGATCTAGAGGTCGCCCGTGCTGGTAGGGACTGCCCTGGAACAGTGAGAGGCCAAATTACGGAGGAGCTCGTTGCCGAGTGGCAACGAAGATGGGCAGGTGAGGAGAAGGGTAGGGAACTCTATCGGTTCTTTCCGGAGGTTGGCGCTCGGCTCAGGTCCCCCTGGGTTGAGCCCGACTACCAATGCTCTCGAAAGAGCACTCGCAAGTAAGGCGTGCATCTCCCGTGATTCGGTCCATATAGCCAGGATGGCTGGAGGGACCATGGGCAGGTGGAGGGGTCTGTCCGTTGGGCAGTCCGGCTGGAGAGGCCTCGATACGGTGTCTGGATCGTGGAGGCCTTCCGGCCGGTGCTGATGCAGTGGTTGGAATTGCGGCACGGGGTGCTCTTCTTCCGACTGGTGCAGGTCTTGACGGGGTATGGATGCTTCGGCAAGTACCTGTACATGGTCGCTAGGAGGGAGAGCACACCATCCTGCCACCACTGCGATTGCAACGAGGACACGGCGCAGCATACGCTCGAGATTTGTGCCGCTTGGGCAGAGCAGCGTCGTGAACTCGTCGCAATCATCGGTGCCGACCTGACGCTGCCGACCATCGCTAGGGCGATGCTCGACAGCGTCAGGCTCAGGAACGGAAACGCGGTCGCAGCCTTCTGCGAGGCAGTGATCTTGCAGAAGGAGGTAGCGGATCGCGCGCGCGAGGAGCTCAGCCTCGACGAAGCGGCTCGCCGCCGGCGACTGGGGCGGCGCAGGCGCGATTACCTGCGCGTCATGCCGCCCTAGCCGAGGTCGCGGGTGACGTGACCGGGGATAGTCCGTCACCCTCCGAGAGACCGACCGCGTGAGGAAAGACCGACGTCCTTCCCAAGGGGGAGACGTCGGTCGATGAGAGGGTAGCCCAAACAGGGGGTATTCCGTCGGGCCGACCACTGATGACAAGTAACCCTGCTCCGGTGGTCGGCCCAACGACGAAGGCGACGTGGTGTTCGGGTGGGTTGCGGATGTGTGTGCTTACGCCCCTCTGTCGCCGTGGACGCAGTGATGCGAGGAGCGCGCCGACCGCAGCCCAACCCAAAAAAAAAGGCTAGGAGTAAGTAGTATTAGACACGATTCTTGATCAAGCGTTATTGGGTTTTCAAACACAATTGTCTTTAGCATACAGAAATTTGTAATTGTCCTCAATATCTATTGAGGACCTTTCGGGTACCTTTAACGGTAACCTTTCGGGATGAAGGACTATGTAAATGGAATGTAATGTATTGATTCTGTGGTTGAGGCCTTGTTATCTGTGGAGTACAAAAGTTTAGTTTAAGTTTTGTATTACGTAAGCAAAATTCGTTTCATTTTATTAGCGGCTAGGTGAATAAATTCTTGGGCAACTAGGGATTAATTATATATAAAAATTATTCATCGTTTTGATGCTGTAATTCTGAGTGGGGGCTTCAGCGAACACTATCAACCCTTACATTGCTCGTGGTAATCGTAAAAGACGACTTAAAATTTCACACAGACCTTTGCCTACTCTATTTGTTGCTTTCTGGTCAACAACTATATTCCCAAGGAGGATTGACATCATGTTGGCGGCCAGTAATAAAATTATTGTTAAAACTTGTAATTTATACGATAAAAGATGCGTATATAGTGCGTTGACCGTAATTGGGAGCTGAATGTTAATGATACATCTTTTATTTTTTGTCTATAAAGGTATCTTTAAATATGGTTTTAAAATTAAAAGCAAAGATATTCAATCGTTAATTAATTACTTTAATTATAAGTATCAAAATTTTGACCTATATTTCTTTTAGCGCGTTAGGGAAAAATGATGAGAGTAAATTTTTACGATCCCCGCGCAAAAATATCGACTAGATGGGCTATAATAAAACTTTTAGTGTAATATTTACTTTTTTTTCATTATTAGTGTCGTTTTTTTCCACATACTTAGTATAAGGCGAAGAATAAAATTTAAAAATATATATATTATATATCTTGTTACTCTAAAGAAGTATAACTTCTTACGTGCGTAGATGTGTAACTTACACACGTTAAAAATAATAATCTAAATAATTTGAAAATGGACGTTCCTTTAAAAAGAAAAACACTACGTGCACATTTATATTTTCAAAGGCCACTACCGTAATAAGAAGCCTACCACACTTGTTTGAATAATGATATTTTCAACGCTGTCAAAATGCGCAGATGTAATTCGTCTACGCACTAACTTAAACAAACACGGCAAGCTTCAGTAATCCTCCGTTTGAATTTATCCCTTCGGCGTTGAAATGTGTGCACAAACATGCCTTGTTTGCAGAACTGTGATACATGCTAAAATAAGTCGGGTTTTACAGTTCCTATGATTGCTCATCTCTAAACGACTGATTACTAACACATGTATATGATAAATAAATACTTTCGATTCTAATATGGCATTTAAATTATACAAATTTATTTTGGTATGGTAACAGAGTAAGGCTACAATTCAGCACCACCTTTCTTGACTGTGGGTGTCGTAAAAAAAAACTAAATGATACACTGGAGGATACAATGTGATAAAATAACTACGATAGAAAGAAAACATGAAACGCTATAGACAAACGTACATAAATGTCATTATCACTATCTCTGAGTATCTCAGGCTTCTTTAGTTGTCTTTTACGACACCCACGGGCAAGAAAGGAGATGGTGAATTGTAATCTTATTACACTATACTAAAATAATTACATAACAGAATCGAAACTGCTGCATCCCACCGCTGGGCTCGACAATGGAAGGGAGATTAATCTAATGTACCACGGTGATAAAACGTGTTGGTATAGGGTTTTATTTCAAGTTTTCCATCTTTTCCTCAGACACATGTGTTACTCATCAGATACACGACGTCATTTAGATAGATAGGAACTGTAAAACTGACTTATTTTATCATGTAACACAGTTCTGAACACAAGGCGTGTTTGTATGTATAAAAGTACTAAAACTACAACCTAATACATTTAAATAACGAAAATATTTTAGAATATATTGGAGTCTAACCCAATAATTGGTGTTCACTTTACTTTTTTAGTATAATAAGTCCTTCGTAGTAGGGTACGCGGGGCTGCATTTGACGAGTGCCGTGAGCGACACCATGGAAAATTGGACGGGAAATATAATTGGAAAATTATAAGGGTTTGCCACTTCTCTGTTAGTATTACACCTATTGGTTAGCGCCCTCGTACTCGGTGATGACTTTTCTTATTCACTGATCTTTGGCTTACTAAAATTGGAAAATAATTTAATATGAACCCGAAGATTACTTTCCTAGCTTAACAAATACTAACCACCAAAGTTATGATGGACTTATTAAATAATTTTACAGCACATTTAGTGTTATGACGTTATCGTATCATCATGATCATCATCATCACAGCTCATACTCGTCCCACTGTTCAAGGGCTGTCCAAGGCCACATTGTGAGGGAAATTGACCTATTATACCACGCTGGTTAGACGTATTGGTCTATGGTTTTATTAAGAGTTTGTTCTTGTTGTTGGTATAGGGTTTTATTCCGAGTTGTCGAGTTGAGTCTGGTGAATTGTATTCTTACTCTGTCACCGCACGGATACGTTATCGCGTAATTTTAATATTTAATATTATTAAAGAATATGAATATCTATAATTGCATCCGCTTGAGATCGAGTTCTACAAATAGTTTTTAATATTCGTCATCATTCTACTTTGTGATCAGTGGTAAAAGAAAAATTTGAAAAATATCGGTTACAGTGACCTGTTTAACAATCAGAAAGGTAAAACACTAGATTATGGCCCTTCGCCACTCTTCCGCTGCACCGGACTATTTGTTTTGCGTAATCACGTACATGACATACGTATAATGTTTCCAAAGGTGGAAGTAAGGCAAGCTAATGGTCGTTAAAACCCTATGGACTTGTTTTGTTAGAAGAACGAGGTATAAGTCACCGACTTAATATAAATTAAGGTAAGAGGTTGCTCTTGAGGATACCTAAATATTTCATAATAATTTATTATAAAACAGTAAAACCTAAAATTCTAACTCTTTTCTTAACCTTATTTCTCTATTGTGTTGCTTGCAAAAATAAGTTTCCATAACATACGACGCTGGACACATTTTGGCTCGTCACTATTTCCAATTTCCTACTGGTGCAATTGTCACACGACGTACCGGAGAAATTTCTAATAAAGTTGTTCCATACAAATGGTCCCGCGGTCCCATTTTTCCGGAATTTACTGAAAAGCTTAAAACAGTTTATATTTTGCTCGCAAATTCTCAACTGAACAATCTCTAATACGTTATATATAAGGGCTTCGTTAATCATATCCCGTTTCTATAAGATTATTTTTAAAATATTCATATTAAATCTTAATATTCTAAATAGTCAGAAATTAACAAAGTACTTACTATTCCGTACTTTTCTATGAGTAATGGACGACTAAGGGACCTAAAGCAGACGATATAAACACACACAAAGAAAATTCAAGATAAATTTTAATAACAAATTTATCATGTCAGCACAGCCACCATCATTATGTGCATACACGTCCCTCTGCTGGGCTCGAGTCTTCTCCTCAATAGTAGAGAAATCGACCTGCTATACCGTGCTGGTTGGACATATTGGTTTAGTGTTTTATTTGGAACTTTCCTTCTCTTTGGTCAGCATAAAACAGTAAGTACATTTGTTTCTCATTTTCTCCGCAATACTGCTGGTGCAAAAAAGTGAAAGAGAAATCCCTCAAATACGGGGCTTAAATACTCGTAGAGGGGATATACTGTAGGTTCTTATGGAGTCCTACGTCGTCCTTCCCCATTTTATTGCGCCGGTTGGCTGGGCGGGACCAGGCCAATCAATATGACCCAAAAATAGAATATGAGAACGTGTACTTACCGACTACTACCAAAGATTTACGTTTCCAAGTTTTCATCCCATTGGATCTGTTAAAAGCACTATTTAATCTATATAATTTCCTTCCTTAGCGTGTAAACAATGCAGTGGAATATAGTTTGGAGGGATTTGTTAGCATTCAAAAGTCGTACGTAAATGTAGACGGGACGTCTATCTGTCTGAACATGGGTAAACAATGCATGATAGTGCGGTTAGATGTTTGTGTCTATATGTAAGGTTTGCTTTCAGAAAATTATTGTGAGTGA
Organism: Lymantria dispar; assembly: GCA_032191425.1. Classification (NCBI taxonomy): domain Eukaryota; kingdom Metazoa; phylum Arthropoda; class Insecta; order Lepidoptera; family Erebidae; genus Lymantria; species Lymantria dispar. The sequence continues at coordinate 21,388,221 of CM063454.1, read as the reverse complement.
TTTTGGATATGCCATAACTAGCATAAACTGTTACTTAGTTATTCGTCTACCTCTGGGTCATTGATAAAATAACCGGCGAAGTATTATTTTGTTTACATAATAATCACAGAAGAACAAAATAGTAAGAAATTTTATATGTTTGCTTACTTAATTACAGTTGAAAAATGTATCGTTCTATCTAATTATCTGATTCAATTAGTACCGTAAAGGATCATCGTATTCTGCTCTTTCCACATATATCCCATAGCTGAGCACAAACCTACTTGAGATAATGAAAGTTAGCTTAATACACCATACTAGCTAGAGAGGTTGGCATAAGGTTTGATTTCCAGTTGTCCTTTTGCATATCATGCATAGGTATGTACTGAAGCATTCTGTATAACAAGATTACATAAATTGTTGAAGAGGTACAGTATTCCGAGATGATGTAGCCTGCTACAGTTAAAATATTTTCTATTAAATCGGATTATAAAACAAATTAATTTTACCAAATATTAATGAATTACATTCCGTTTAGATTTAGTATATTTTTTATTTGTTTGAAATGTTTAGATATGCATATCTATAATGTTTCAACAAATTGCATTATGTGAGTGATTTATGTTAAAAATTTAAACAAGAAGGGCGAGCTTATTGGCAAACATGGGAGGGGAGGTAGATAATTAATCTGGCCAGACGGATCGGACGAGAGGTATGGAATACAAATCGGCGGTGATGCGACGTGCCACTGTTGTTGATGGCCATATTAAACTAGTTAGACGGTAGCTACAATCAAATATACCATAGATATATCATCACTGGAGAGATATATGTAGATGTATTAAATATACGGCTGGCGACCGTACTTTGTAATTGGCGAAGATTCTTTCAGTGCAAGTGTGAGAAAAACAATTTCTCACATTTGTATATAGAATAATATTTCCAAATGTAAATACTGTAAATAGTCGCATGGAGCTATGGCTTTGGAAAGTGGAAAGAAAAGTCCCAATTGTAGATAAAAAATAATAGTGCTATAATGGAGTAAGTCACTAACGTCAAATTATTAAATTATTCTAGTGCATGTAATTTAAAGAAAATAATGATTAAAAAATATACACAATTATAGAATGGACAACCTTTTCAAGTTCTGTTCTATACCTGCTAAATAATAATTGGTTTCGGTTCAACGCAAATTAATGCTTATGGGGGTTATAGGTAGGCAAGAGGTCAATTTCAAGTAAAACCCTTACTGTCTGCCTCATTTAGCATCATTCTGCTCTTATCTTAATTACTACGCAATATGTACATAGTTCCTCCTCTTTCATCGTACATATTGCAAGTTATTGGCCATCATTTCTTGATCGGTCGCCTGCGTGACATCGTACACGTGTCATATTACTAAATAGGTAGTAGTTAAAAAAAGCAACAGACACCTGACATAAAAAGTGCAATTGAGAGTCACCAAAATCTCAGCCACGGATATAAAAAAATGATAATCTTGTAAGGATAATGGAACAAACTAAACTATAAGTATTGCATTGTCATCGGTCCTTGATAAGTGTGCAAAGTTTTAAATTATGAAACATTTAGAACAGGGTGAAAATCACGTTCCGAGATTTTGTTACATATAAACTAAGTATGCATATTTTAAATACGAAAGTTTTATTTTTATGTATATTTAAATCATTACAATGGTGTCTGATGTTTACGCGAGTACTTATTACACATTGTAAATAAAACTACTTTAGGAGTTTTACGTCCAGTAAGTCATCGTTATTACAGAGTTTGTTGGACGTGAGACATCTTAGTCCGCCTGTGACCATGAACGCTGAAAAGTGTTCGAAACGTCGGGCAATTAAAAATCAAATACAAACGCGATAAAATCCGTAGTTTTGAATCATTATGTTTAGTTTGGAGTAGATATTGGATATTTCTATCTGCACAGCAAAATTAAATGTTTATGAGGGATAATTATTAGATTAATACACACAACCTAAGCGCCAACAGTAAATGATTTTTAATATATTCACAAAGCTAATTACGTCACTATTGCGTGAATAAATTTTATCGTGCGTGCAGCTTTTTGAATTTGGATTACTGTCTTGGGATGTGATCGCATTGCAAATCACATTTGATCTGAAATGGAGGATCTTGATAACGTAAATAAACGTAGACCGCTACAAATAAAATTAAATCGCTGAGTACGTTTTCAAACGAAATTGGCATTCCTTCTGGCTGGAATTTCCCTTTGAAAACTTTTATGGAATAGATTGAGGTTGCTCAGTCTATAGATTAAGTACCGTATGAAAAGATGTTTTTGCGCCCCAAAGACTAAATATTTTTTACCTAACTGTCATAGATTTTTAGTTTAATAAATAAGGCACTGAACTACTCAATATAATGATTTTTTTTTTTTAATATCGCCTAGTCGTTATTCGAAGATTAAATTTTATGCAAACTTGCGATACTTACCGTAAAAATGTTCTAGAGTCCTTAATGGTTAGGAAATTAAAACTCAAATTGTAAAGTTTACCGATATTAATGTTGATCATCTACTTAGTAGCATAGTATAACATACACAACTTTATTGCAATAAATGCCTATTTATTATTTTGGCATCGTTTTGCTTTGAACCTCGATGAAATGAAAATAAAAAAACCTTAAAAAGATAACCTTATATGGATGTACTATAGAATTTATGCGTGCAAATGATTGAAATATAATTATAATGTACAGCATTCTTCTCTATCAAGTATAGTATATATTTCTACTTATGTAGATCCAAAGGTTTCTACTACGTTTGCGCTGAACATATATATTATTTACTACAGTCGGAACTGATTCCAATAAGAGCATATGTTCAAGCCCCTGAAATGTTTATCTTTTCCTATTTACCTATTTTGCAATTTAATCTAATCTTTTTCAATACAATTACATATCAAATGTCCAATTCATGTAGATGTAGATTTGATATGTATTAAGAAATGTGCAAATCTCCGCGGTTTCAAGCTAATTTAGATTTTGTCATTCAAATCTCTACCGTAGGTAACATATGTTTTCTAGTTTAAGCAGGTGCCTATATGCTATTTCGAACTGTAATATATCTTTGTGCCAAAATCATCCCGATCAGTTCTGTAGTTCTGGCCCTGATCATCCAGACCTTCGCATTTATGATAAATAGCAAGGTAGTAAGAAATAAGATGTGTAGACGTCACATCGCGATGGCCAGTTCTACCGGTTTCAACTATAGTAAATAAACGTTGTGAATTGAATGTAATATAGTGCGTAGGAGATCACTTGTCGGTAACAACTATTGGAAGTCAGAACGTGACATCATCCACACTAGGCAAATATTAGTACATAAATGCTCGTTTTTATTAGATTTATAATTACGCCAGACATGGATTGGTATTATATTGTTTTTTTTTTAGAGAGACGACTCAAAAATTCTCATTATTTTTAATCATCATCATAGCTCATATACGTCCCGTTGCTGATCTCGAACCCTCTCCAATGTAAGGAAAGTTGATCTACTAAACCACGCTGCTCAGGCAGATTGACATAGGGTTTTATTTCGAGTTACCGTTCTCGTCCATAGATGTTATCATCATATTGTAATCGCTTAGTCGTCTTTTACGACACTCGCGGACAGGTTAGAATTTCTTACTCCGTAACCATTCTGAAATTATTTTTTGCGCTTAATATTTAATGTGCTTGTTTATTTAATGCTTCAAAGATTTCATTTTATCATTATAATGTGCTATCGGGCATCTCGAAAATGAATCATTCATATTTAAAACTTTCCAGTGAAGTCAATTAAAGATGCGATGAAAACTTTACAAGAGGCAATAAACAAATGGCGAGCTAAAATGTTGTTGTTTTGTTTGCGGGCTTTAAAATAAGAACTGGCTTCGAGGGACTGTAGGAATGAAACAGTAATTAAAGCCTCACAGAGGGGAGACAGAAAACCAATCATTTTGTTAACATTACTCAAATTTTAAAGAACTATTTCCAAAGAAACATTGATTGGCATCAAGAATTAAATGTGTTTGAAATATCATCGCTTGCAATTATACTGAATTTTTAGTTTTAAAAGTAAACTTATTTTAGTTGTAATGGAGCGGCGTGAATATATAATGCAATAAAAATGCTAACAAGTCGCCATAAAAATTTCATGAATTCAGCACACATTGAGTGTTAGTCTAGTAGGGTTTTAAGTAAGGGAAGTAGGGAGGTACATCCGACCCTTGAATTTAGCTATTGTTTTAAGTAGGCTACACTTCATTACGCCCTTGTCGTAAGGTGAATTTTTTAGATCGGGCATTTTTTTGTTGTAAGAGCCCTCACGCTAAACTGATAATGACGGCAAGCTCAGGGGGAATTGGAATGTACCAGCAGTTTAGCAAGCTTTAACGATGCAAATTTATTATATCAATTACAAATTCTTCTTATTGGTAATTACATAGTTGATGGTAATCCTAAGAATTAAAACACCTGCGTTTATTTGCGCCTCAGAAATCTTAATATATATATAAATCTCCTGTCACGATGTTTGTGCGCGATGGACTCCTAAACTACTTAACCGATTTTAATCAAATTTGCACACCGTGTGCAGTTTGCTCCAACTTGAAACATAGGATAACTTAGATCTTTAATTATAGTCGCAATTTTATTTTATTACAAATTATTTGTCTATAATTAATTGACAGTCACAATTATCTGTTAACTTCAAAAGATTCTAACAGATGGCGATATCTGTTGACTGGATTTAAGTAATTTAAGTAATTTGTGTGTGCTCAATGAGATTCGAGAATGGTTTAGATTCACAATTGGACCCGGTAGGTGGCGCTTTATTTGAACAGAACAACGTCTGTTGGGTCAGCTAGTGTTATATATATATAGGTTTTTTTTTTTTTTATTGCTAACGGTGGCACACGAGCAAACAGTACACCTGATGGTAAGTGTTGCTGCCGCTCATGGCCCTTTACAAGGCCGTTGCCTACCGCGAAGAAAGTGAAGGGAGTGTGAATGCGTGCATCGAGGCTCGGTGATACCAAGGGCACCACCAAAACCCTCCACACGCAAACACCCTCAGAAAGTCGGGCTGCCGGCTCTCTCGCTCACCGAACGAAGCGCAGCAACAAATCGCTCTACTACTCAGACGTCGATTTTCTGCGAGAGTGTGGTACTGCCCCAGACGGACCGGCCCGCGGCTGTAGACAGATAACTGTCGACAGTGTGGTCCTACCACTCTTAAAGGGTGGCAAAATTGTATTAATAAACCAGTTTTTTAGGTGAAATCTGATTTTTGCACTAAAATCTACTTAGCAATAACCATATTTTTAATAGATTTTATTCCCCACTAATCGCCAGAGACTATATAAAATATATAGGATGTAAATTAAATCAGTCTTCGATTGAAATTTAAGTTTGTCCAAAAAAATGTTATCCGTAGGAACCCATAGAAATTGATATGAGTGGTCGTTATTTATTAGACTAGAATGTTAGACGTACAATTATTTCAAAAAGTCAAAGGCTACAATGAGCAAAAATTGATTTCGTCACCTAAGCTAAAGCAACGGTGTTCAAGACGGGGAGAGAAGATACACCATCAGTTATAAGACACTGCGGCTTTCTACGCCTTAGGTGGCAAAGCGCATTGCGGCAGATATTTTTTTAAGAAATTGAGAATGCTTGCTATTGCAAGTTTCGTATTTGGAACTGTGCGCTGGTCACTATTACGTACATTTAAAAGATTACATTGCAAAATATAAGTATGTTATATATCTGCTTGCTTAGGGTAGTAGGTAGGTAAGGCATAGGTAACTATAGAAAACATAAAATTATGCTTTTAAGTTTTTTATAAACCAGACACTAAAAATATAATCCTTGTATTGCGGGGTCTGTATAAAAAGCAATTAATGGACAGAGACACAGATTCAAAACAATAATTATTAAATCGCTCAAACTTATGGAAATCCAATCCATGATACTGGCACGGTAGGTCAGTATCTTAACCACTAACCCATCTATACAACATTTTGTTTTTTGAGAATGTTTTTTTATTTTCTAATTATTCTTAAGGTTAATAAATAATTCTTCTGTATGATACTTATTTGTACACAAAGTTCAACATTTTTGGAGAACATATTGTTTCACGCATCTTTTGCACGACGAGTTACAAACGAGTTCCTCAGGCCATCATATGCTCCCCTTTTGAAGGATCAAACAATCTGCAAGAGTAATTTATCTCATTTCCTTCAATTACGTGCTTTTCAGTGGTGCTAGAGTCGGATGTCAAATGGGTTGAATTCGTGTGTCAAATTCAACATACCTACAAATTTTATGTGAATGCTATGTAAGAACTATCGATTTTATTTGCGGTATTCATTCCGTATTGATATTGATGCCTTAGAAGACGATACTTAATTTACTGATACTGAATTTTGTTTTCAGATAATATATTGGAGACATAGATTAGAATTTTGAGATGTTTAAACAAGTATTCTTAACATTATTTTGTAAAGAATTAAATTCACCCTTCTAATTTGTGTTCAGCGTTAATTCAACAGATTTCCGATTTCCTCAGTCGGCCCATTTATATTTGTTGCCAAGTTCGCAGACACTCCCTCAGGCGACGCATTCATGGCAAGGGGAAGGTGAGCTTAATTAGGAAATAATGCCTAAGCGATTAATCACAATACCCCTACGAATGTACATAATACGTAAACACTCTGTTGTTTTTGAATCCCGAACGCGGCGGTCTTGAAGCTGATTTTCAATGGGTCGTAAAGGATAAAGGATGTCTTCAACAGACCTGAAACTGTGACGGTTCGTTTCACATTCCCGTATTGCTGTTTACCTATTCTTCTAAAAGTCAGAGGTGAAATTACAGAACGGTCATGGGTTGAAAGATTCTGCCCACTATTAAATATACGGTCGTTGTACGTTTGCCCGAATTTATATAATTATGTTATTAGCTTTTGTTTTTTGAATATCAAGGGATTGTTGTTGTGAAGTTTATCTTTGTTATTACTTTATAGTTATACCAGTTTCATAGACGTGTTTTTTCTATACATTACACCAATTATTGCCTATGGCCATAGTTATGTAAACCTTAGTGATAAGTTTTATAACTTATCTATCAAACAAATTATGTGGCTTAAGATACTTTTTATTGTATGATTATTGATTTAAATTTATTAAAGTGCTCGTAATTTAATATTTGACAAAAGACATATTTCCAAAGATGACAGATAGTTTGCCATTTTTTGCCCGCAGATCAACTATTATCAACAATAAGAATTATTATGAAATAAGTGATCACTGTACTGCCATTAATGTAAAGATAACTATAGTAAACTAAAACTAACTATTGCAAAATGTTACTTTTCAGCTCATTCATATATATCCCAATATTGTGCACTGGTCTCTGCAGTAATGGGACAATTTTCGGCTTACTATGCTGCTGCTCAGTTTTTTTTAAAGTTGCTTTCGCATGGTTGTTATCGAAGTCGTCTTTAACGACATTCACCCAAGATATTTGCCGCGGTGATATAAATATCTTAGTCTATTATCTAAGCAATCGCTACTTAGATTTCTGCAACATCTATATATTCCATTTCCAACAGAATGATTAGCTGCACATATAGCTCATTTCAATCATCGCTCATGCATTTAGGTTATCAAGACTATCAAAACAGTAGGTTACGTAAAAAAGACTTAACAAAATTTCGGATTATCTAGCGTCCTCTTTGTCCACTCCATCCTCGTCAAGCAGTTCATCATTCAGCAATGTATGTTATTGTAATTATTACAGCTTTATGGCGCTCCCAAATTGTCGTCTGAACTCGCAGTCTTTTTTTGCTTTTCTTGTAATTGTACAGCGTAGCGTGTTTTGCCTGACGAATTTAGGTTTTAGTCTTTTTAACATTTTTACTATAGTTCGTAATTTATGGTTTGGTCATGCTCACTGAATAAGGTTCTGCTTGTGGTAGCTATATGGAACGGGTCGCTCCCTTCTCTTCAATGTGGTTGAGGGGAATGATGGCGGCTCTAGTAGTAAACTCGTGATCGGGTGCCGTTTATGGTATCTGACCCAGCCATATTCTCTTTTGTTCTTATTAACTAAATGACAGCCCACTGAGTTTCTTGCCGATCCGATGGTAGATCATTGAATTGTTTACAAAAGATTTCTAAATTTGACAATATGATCCCTCAAGAGGCTTATGCAGAATAAATGATTTGATTTAGTGCAGATATTTCCATATTGCTTTTGCTTTTAGCTATCATTATAAATTCTAATTAATTAAATAATAATAAAAAAGAATTATTTCAAATTTGGCTGTATTTGTATATTTTCCTTCGAAACCCGTGAAAATTACTCGCCTTACGGCGGAGAGGGAAGGTAACCTGTAGTCATAGATTATATTTTCAACCTTTCACCATATTAATAAAAAAAATAATTATAATAATTTAAAGAGTATTGGTTTTATTCATGAAAATCACTACTCAGCATCTACTGTAATCTTAAATCAACGTCTCGCTACAAATCCTTTATTATTAATGAGTTTGGACACACAAATCCATCCAAATAGCTTGTTATGAATTAAATGAAAATAATTGGTAATACAAAACCGCTTGGGGACGGTAGCCAGTGTTGTTATGAAGCACACAAATTTTCCGCAAACCCTTTAATCCACCGCTCGCTTATTTCACTTGCCCCTCGTTGTCGAAATTGTCCCCTTCTTCCCCTATGCTAGTTGATGAAATTTCGCCAATGCCTCAAAGGTACAAACTGTAATATTCATAGTAAGCTTTTGATGCGGCAGTTCTGCATTTATATCCATACAGGTGTAGTTGGTTTTTGAAATGGCACACAGGGGACTAAAGAATAATGGTGGCCTTTGTTATTTTAATGTAACGATATACTATTTCACTTTTCGTTTTGTGCTATGAATATTTTAAATAGAACTTTTTCAAATATTTACATAGTAGTTAGTAGTTCGCTTATAACGTTTGTAATTATTTACTTTTCCATTACTTAGCTTAGAGATAAGCTCTACGTTGAAGAATATATGTGATCAAAGAGTTTCTTTGCAATATTTTATTTCTTTTCTTTCATTAAAGTTCTTAAATATGAGTCATACGAGTATAACTGCTTACTTTTAAATCATTATGATAAAATACTATATATCAAATTGACTCTTATTGTTCACACTTCACGCAATCGTTACACCTTTTCTTAGATTTTCTTCTAACTCAAAATTTCATATTACAAGTACAGCTAACAATAGTTGTCTATTTTAACATTGTTATATAGTTTACGTTCATATTATTCATCTGTTGCACTTCAGCTCGTATACGTCTAACCACTGGGCTTGAGCCTTCTCCTCAATAGGAGGGAATTTGACCTACTATGCCACGCTGGTCGAACGGGTTAGCATAGGTTTTATTTCGTGTTTTTCTTCTCTTGCATGTATATTATATGCGTGTTATATCCCTTAGTCATATTTTAGGACACCTACAGGCAAAATAAGGGATGGTTAATAGTAAGAATACTCCCTCACCATACGGCAAATAGATTTAATGTTATTATTATTACCTTAAAATAGGATTGAAACTATACCATAGTATAAAATCAGTTTGGCTTAATTAGTTAGCTTTTCTAATTATAACAAGTTCTACGGCATATATAAAACTATCGCGATAAAGTATAATTTTACCTAATCCTTTTTTATTTTCGATTAATAAAAAAAGTTGGTTAGCGACAAAGGTCTAAAATATCCTTTGTATAGCATGTAAAAACCTTTGTCAGGTCACACGGGATTCAAAACAAACTCCCTCGACCAATTTACATGAGGTTACTGTAACCTATTTTTTATTATATAAAATCTCAACCCTAGTCCTGTGAGAATATCCTCATTATATTATGTTATCCATTCTATATGTTACTTTTTTGTTTTTATATCCTCGTGTCGCCGTGAATTTTGAATTTTTATATTGTATAGGACATTATTTCATATCTATCTCATTGTGGATCTTTATTCGTTGAGTATATTTCCTACTACTTGTGTAAGGTTCAACAATGTTTATTTCGATACTCTTGCTTTTTAGAATTGCTTTTTTTTTAAATAACTTATTTATTGGCATAGTTGACTTAATATTTAAATAGACAAAACATTTTCGTACTTGTAAATAATACTTGTTTTCTCTTTAAATCCGCTGAGACTCGAGTCTTCAAACAAGCTAATAGTACACCTGATGGTAAGTGATTGTCGCTCATTGACCTTTACTAGGCTGCTGCCTATTGTGAAGAAAGTGTGAATGCGTGCAACGAGATTTGGTGATACTAAAGGCCTCACCAAAGCCTAGAACACGGAAACACCCTCAGAAAGACGGACTTCTGGCTCTCTCGCTCAATGAACGAAGTACAATAACAAATTGCTACTACTCCGACGTCGATTTTCTGCTCAGTGTGGTACTACCCCGGACGGATCAGCCCTGGGCTATAAACAGACGACTGTCGACAGTGCGCTCCTGCCACGTAAATGTCTCCTCCTTTGGTCTTTTTTTTTTTTGTTAACGCTGTGGAAATGCAATTTACGCACTACCCCTCGCCGGTAACAGACGAGGGGGGTGTGTGGGACTCACCAGTCGCCTATGCAACCGGAATAACCACTAAAACCAACAGCGGTCCCTTCCCCGCTTTTACGGAGTGCCGGAGAGATAGTCTAATGACATTTGATCCCCGACACTCCTAACCTCCTTTGGTCTACTATATCCAATTGACTGTTGAGTTAGCATAAGATTTCATTTCGAGTTCGTCTCTTGCAGATTTATTATCTGTTTAAGAAGTAGAAAGAAAATATGGGGGTGGCGACAGTGTATTCTCTTAATCTGTCGCATCATGGAAGCGCCAAAATTAACCATATACACATATTGAACAGTCTCTTACAAAGTTTGTGAAAAACACTGCGTAAATGAAAATGTATACTCCAGAGAGATAAGGGGAGGACATTAAATGATGTGAGTCATTTACATTACACCTATGAGTTATTAATGGACGACCCTACCTGGGCTCATATTTACATAATGTATGGGAAATAAAGTTATTTAAATCATGACACAGGGTAGGTATCTCTATAAGAATATAGTGTACGGTATCTTTGGTTATATGCGAAATTTATCTTGTTTTAGATTATGAGACTTGGGTAATTTGATAAAGTCAGCCAGAGCGGTACTTGTTGCGCCTGATGCCGCCTTCGCCGAGGCAGCGAGTAATCGAATCGGGCATTTTAATCTTAGTTGGCAAGAAGAAACCACTGCGTGAGGGTGATGCCTCGACGACGAAAGTCACCGTGACGTCGACTCGAGAAGGTACTCGAAAAAACCCTAAAGGGTAACCCGCCGGACGGGCCACTGATGACAAGAACGAGTACCGGTGGCCCTCCCACACGGCAGCTTGTGGGGTCGTGCGCCGCTCTCTCCGTCGCTCCGGATGAATCGGAGGGAGTGTGATCATACCATAGCCTGCTCCCTAAAAAATGGATGGTACATGATCTGTAGCTCTAAAATTTTTAAGTTCCATCGTTAGGCAAAAACCTTCTACCACAAGAGAAGGAATAGTGGCCTTCCAACCCGCACTGTTCAGGCGGGTTAATATTACTTATTTTGAGGTAGTCTTACTACGTACTTTATGACACCTTAGCGAAACACAATTGTATAACTTCTTCACTACATGGAACTGTTTCCAGATTAATGTGTTAATCAAAAAATACTTATACTTATAAAATCAGTAAAGCCAAGAATACAATGTATCACCAACTTTTGTTTATCGCGAGTGTCGTATAGGCGAGTATAGACATTTAAGACAGGACTACTTCAAAAGCATACAAATTGACAGAAATTGACCGATCAGCTAGCGTAGTAAGGTTAATTTTGGTCCTATTGAAGTCTAGGCTCATTCCTGTGATTTTGTCGATTTCTGTTGATTCATAATTTGGTTGATCAACTTGGAATAAATTATAGTTTTCTTTGCTTCAATTAGTGCTCTTATTAACAGATACCTCACTTTACAAGAAACTTGTGTCCAAAACTAAGAAATAAGGCGAAACAAAAGAAAGAAATTTATATACGGTTTTCTTATATTTTCAATTCGTCTAGTGATTGTATATAATTAATAAGCGTGAGGTTTCTGCAATCATGTATCATATTTACATTCCTAATACATGACATTATTTTCTTTCGTTTAAGAAAAGACAGGAAATGCAAGATATATTCTTGTATCGTATAAAATGCAACCGACGCAGCTGGAAAACTGAAGGCAAGATAAAACGAAGGGCGGACGGAGTACGCGTGTTGCATCACTAAGGAGTTTGTAAAAAATTCTGTGTCTCACCCGCCTACTAAGACATTCTCGTACAGCCCATGTTTTATATAAAGCGGCTTTTCAGAAGTGCGGTGATACTTTTCGATTGTATTTTAATATGGAGTATTATATAAGTTTCCTTACACAGTTTCGAATAACTTAAACGTACGAGTAACAATATGACATTAAAATCGAAAGTTTGAAAGCTAATTTTACAGAAGTTTACTTCTAAGCGTATATCGCATTTTTGTCCTATATATTATTTATTATTTTTTTGTGTAGTGACGGAGTAAAAATAAAATTCAGCTCTCCTTGCTCGTGGATGTTGTAACCGCCGAGAAGGGATGTAATATGCATAAAAGTAACATAGAAAGGCAAATTCGACATAAAACAAGCCTATTATAATACATAGCTAAAGCCCTAAGCATATAAGGCCCTATTATTACACAAGCTGATCAGATACGTAAATTGTTAAATTTCCCTCCTATTGGCGAGGATGTTTCAAATTAAAAACCGAGGATGCTCAATCTCTCGTTGCCTTCTAGTTTCGTTAGAGATTAGTTAGATAGCCTTACAATGTATTTACTATATTAATTACTATACTCAGTGCCAGATTACGTGGCAAAAGACGACCTTCACCTACCTTCACCACGATATCTTGAAATGCAAAAAAATCTATAGCTTACCATACAAATCTATCAAAAAGTTGTATCGCAAAATTCTCTTGGTACAGGCCTACAAGGGAGCAAAATTACAAACAGCACAACTCAAAATTTTACGAAATCTAGGCAAATTACCATAGGAAATTTATGTTTTTAATATCCTATAATCATGTATTTGAATGTTTTAAAATACCAAATTAACCTGTAACTGGTGATATTTCAGCAATTTATAAATAATATCATTGATAAGAATGCCAAATTACTTTCAAATATTTGAAAAACAAAAGGTTTTTAAGTAACATTAAAATTACAGTACCGGGAACATTTATATAAATTCAATATAATATAGATCCTATAATTAAATACGTAATTAGCTTCAAAGAAATATGTAACCCCCAAAAAATGCCAAATTTTAAGTTATGGCACATTTCTTTCAACTCATTTTACTGTCAGGTGTAATAAACCTGAAGGATCGTACAAGTAGATGCAAAATTTTAGGTTATGTATGTCAAAACTTAATATCTTTTTTTAACTGATTTTAGTGTCAGGTGTACGAGATCAGTGGCGTGGTGTGGCCCAGTCGCCATTTTGTTTGACATTTTGACATTACAAACAGACACTCCAATTTTATTTATTGGTATAGAATTATAGATGAATATGATGTATCTCTGCATATAGCTTTGGATCTAAACGCGTAAGGCTATGAAAATGTGAATACGATAACACTTCAAATATAAAATAATATTGTGAAAGGAGAACCTATCGTTATTTCAAAAAGCTGCTAACACTCATCCTTTGTGTAGATAAGCCGAATAATAATCCTCAGAATGAGGAGAAAAGGTTGAAAATCTCTGCAGTAATGAGACATGCCAACGTGAATATACTCGAGAAGGCTTGAGTATATTTTAAGTGTAAAAGGATAGCGACAATGCTTTATGCAAACAAAAATAGTTGCTTTATATTATTTAGACTGTATATTTAACTATTTTAAATAGTTTTATTTTCATTTAGTATAAAGATTATGAATACAATTGATTTGTGTAAAATTTTGTATTCATCCCAAAATATAATGTTTAATGATCATCATCCTTTTTTTTTGAGTTCCGTACCCAAAGGGTAAAAACGGGACCCTATTACTGAGACTTCGCTGTCCGTCCGTCCGTCTGTCACCAGGCTGCATCTCAAGAACGGTGATAGCTAGACAGTTGAAATTTTCACAGATGATGTATTTCTATTGCCGCTATAATAACAAATACTAAAAATAAAATAAATATCCTAGGGGGCTCCCATACAATAAACTTGTTTTTTTTTTGCTCGATATCAATAAAGGCAACAGGTAGGCACTTGTTTACCTAGTCCATGGTACGGAACCCTTCGTGCGCGAGTACGGCTCGCACTTGACCGATTTTTTTATAGATAATGGTACGAAACCCTACGTGCGTGACTCCGACTCGCACTTAGCCGGTTTTTTTATTGCCAACGGAAGCAAGCAGCACACCTGATGGTAAGTGATACTGTCGCACATGGGCCTTTGTCATACCAGGGGCACATCCAGGCCGTTGCCTACCGTGATGAAAATACTCTTCTTAAACCTCGTTTAAAGAAAGACATGTCATCCTGCTCTTATTCCAATTACTCGGGTTCGACGCAATATCTTTCATTGTATATGTTGCAAACTTTATTAAATGACAGTTTTATGACAGACCGCCTGTTTGACGGAAAGTCTCGTCAATTGTTGACTAGACGGTATCAGTTGGAGTCTGTCCAGATTGAGTTATGGCTCGTAGTCATCTTTTACGACACCCACAAGCAATTTCAGAGTTGGTATATTTTGTATCAGCTACCACACAGCACAAATGATCTTCAATGATAATAATATAAAATAACACAATACTTTTTAAATATTTGATAGGTACACTGTTTCGAAGAATATGAAAGTGCGACTGTCAATAGTGAAGTCCCGACTTCAGTTTTTTCTTTAGGTATGCTTAAAATTACCCGGCTAAATATGTATGTTCTCTAAATATATGTGTACCTCTTTATAATGTATATGTTTTTTTTCGGTATTTAAGTTTTTATTCTTTAATTAGGTAAATCATATAATTCAGCTTTTTAATTTTAACAAACTCAAATTACCTAAGTTTCTCACTGTTAACTTATCTCTTTATCTAACTCATTACTAGTTATGTGTACGGCTAAACTTAATATTTTCACTTGAGCGTTTAGGGACGTGCACGTATACTATGCACTTAGTAATTAACTGTATGGTGACCGAGGGACATGAAAGACCTCTAATGAAGATCATCGTCACGTAGCGAAGTATAAATTGCGGTAAACTTAATTAAAGAGTTATGCCTGCATTGGGGATCTACCCATCCATTTTGTTTATTCTGCATTTAAATGTTGCTAATTTTGAAATTAGAACCGGGTGCGCGCCATGTTCGACTTAAGGAGTTAATTAAATGCAGCTGTGTTTTAGGTTATGTTTAAAATTGTTTAGCAAAATTATTGTAATAGTACCTGGATAATAACCCAGCTTAGCTTATTTTATTTTTGTTAAATTGTATTTTTTTAATAAAAAATAATTGATGAAAGAAAAACTAAAAAAGAGAAGACCAAGAATCGTATTAGGGCACTTTGCGCTATTTTTATTCTTGATGACAGAGGCTAAATTTTTCTTATTTTAGTGCTGTACTGATGACGTAGTGGTTAAGATATCGACCTACCGTGCCAGTATCATGGCTTCAATTCCCACGCAGGACAATACTGTGCGATCCACAAATTTTTGTTCCGAGTCTGGATCTAATTTGTGTCCGCTAATTATATGTTTGTAAAGTCCCCCGCCATACAAAGAGTATTTCTTTAGTGCAGGATTTGGCTTTTAAATAAAAAAATAATAATTTAAGTATGTATATATTTTTACATTTCCCCTTATTACCAAAAATACCGACAAAATGAGCTTTTCCATGAATGAAATTTAGGTTAGCCTGCGAAATCTCCTACATACCTACGTAATATTTATGAAAATCATTAGCACCATTGTCAATATTCTGAATATATAGAAATATATAAAAGGATATATTGATTTGAGCATCATCATCTCAGCCCACACACGACCCCCTATTGGGCTGGTGCCGCCTTCACAATAGGAGCGAAACTGACCTACTATACCACGCTGGTCAGATGGTTTGGCATAGGGTTTTATTTCGAGTTTTCCATCTCTTGCATAGATGTTATATGCATATTGAATCTCTTAGTCGTCTTTTACGACACCCACGAGTGGGGATGGTGAATTGTTTTCGTACTCCGTCACCTAACGGACATAGATTTGAGCATATACTCGTATTTATATAAATTTTATTTGTTACACAGGTTGTGCCGGCCAGACCCTACGAATATTTCCAGTGCAGAAGCAGCAAACTGTGGCTGTCGGTAAATCTGTAGTCTTGACATGTCAGGTAGATGCCCCGGACCCAGCTCTAGTCACACAACCACAATGGAAAGACTCCAAGGGGCTGGTTATCAACGAAGCTGCGTAAGTACATTTTTTTCTGTAAATAACGAATTCAATATACCTACTACTTTAATTAAATCTCTACAATATAATGTGGTGACGGAGTAAGAATACTATTCACCACTCAGGGATCTTGCCCATGGATGTCGTAAAAGACGACTATGGGATATAATATGCACATAACATCTGTGCAAGAGAAGGAAAACTCGAAATAAAACCCTATATCAACATGTCTGACCAGCATGGTATAGTAGGTCAAATTCCCTCCCATTGTGGAGGAGGCCCGAGCCCAACAGTGGGACGTATGTGGGCTGCGATGATGATGATGATGATGAATATAATATAATTAAATCCCGATAAAGGGCGGATTACAAATATGTAACCTACATATTTGTAATCCGCCATTTATCGTAATGATTTCTAATGTTTACCTACTCGAGTATTTACACATTGTAAATAAGTCTATTAACACGCGCGCTTATATTTGATTTATGATTGGTATGTCGGAATCTTCACCACTATACCACCTGTGCAGTCAAAGTCATAATAAGTATACTAAAATTATCATAATTATTCATATTTTCTGAATTACGTACTATGTATAGAATTATAATTCAAAGGTCATAATTTTTGTAGTTAAAATTGACAACTGTCTGAGAAAACACTGGACAGTTTGCTATCTATAAATTAGCAAAGCAAAATTGGCTGGTGATTTTGTCAACACAGGCAATTAGATAAAGACTACGCCATCTTATTTGAAAATCAGTTGACATAGCACGCTCGCTTGATGATGAGTATTGGAAATGTTTGAAAATCGAATCAACAAGTTTGATTCCAAAGATGAGCTTATCGACGTTAAACATTGCTTTATAAGAATAAAAATAACGAAGTTTTCCGTGTGGTGACGGAATAAGAATACAATTCACCACTACTTATCTTGGCTGTGGATGTCGTAAAAGACGACTAAGGGATATAATATGCATAACATCTGTGCAACACAAAGAGAACTCGAAATAAAAACCCTATAAAAACATGCTTGACCAGCATAGTAGGTCAATTTCCCTCTTATTGGGGAGGAGGCTCGAGCCCAGCAGTGGGACATGTAGGAGCTGATACGAGCTGTAGCTATTGGTGTACCTATAGCGTTGCGGTCTAAGTATGTAATTTGTCATGCCGCCTTAGCCGAGGCCGCGGGTGACGTGACCGGGGATTAGTCCGTCACCCGCTGAAAGGCCGAACGCGTGAAGAAGGACCGACGTCCTCCCCGAGGGGGGGACGTCAGTCGATGGGAGGGTAACCCAAATAGGGGGTATTCCGTCGGGCCGACCACTGATGACAAGTAACCCTGCTCCGGTGGTGGGCCCAACGACGAAGGCGACGTGCACGTGGGTGGGTTGCGGGTGTGCGTGCTTATGCCCCTCTGTCGCCCCGGACGGAGTGGTGCGAGGAGCGCGCCGACCGCAACCCGCCCCCCAAAAATAAAAATGTAATTCGGTCCATGTGCAGAGTGGGGTGTGGGTTGGATGCTCGCGCAGAAGAATTTTTAAGTAAATCAAATGATTTTTTTTTAATCCGTTGTTAATCTTTAAAGTAAGTTTTTAATTAATTAATTGATAAGAAGTTACATTATTTCTTAATACTATATACTTATTCTACTAACACTTGATGTCATTCGCGGTATCGCTTGCGCATTGTGTTTTCGTATATTTTCTTCCTAGATATTGTGTAAGTCCCTTTTTCCTGTACTGAAGTCCATGACACATCCATTCATGTCAGTAGGCCGAATTTTTATGACTAAAACAACTTAAGAGCTATAGGGATAGAAAATCTTTTGAGAACAATGATTTTTCTGCCTAGAAATACTCCATATCCTTTCATATCTTTGTATATATATGTGTAAAAGAAAGTCGTGCTAGTTACACTATTTATAACTCAAGAACCGCTGTACCGATTTGCCTGAAAATTGGCGGGGAGGTAGCTTCGAACCAGGAGACGGACATAGGATACTTTTTATCTCGTTCGAACGGGTTCCCGTGGGACTTATAAAACGTCAAAGAGAATGCAAGTCACTATAAAACGCGGTATAACAAAAACGCATCTATCATGTAATAACAAAACGCAAATCACAGCTATTGGTATTTTTGGCAATTTAGAAACTATATTTACGAAAAAAATTATGGCGCTACGAAGTTTGCCGGGTCAGCTAGTATACAATAATTAGATAAAGACTATACAAATCTTCATCACTATTGGTAAAAGTTAACAAAGAAGTTTAATTGAAAATGTAAAACAACATTAAACATCTTTTCTTATAGGACTGGCACCCGACCTGAGATATACACGGAACCGATGCCCGCGAAGCAGCTCCAATTGCTATACATATCATCTATCACACCAGCTATGGCCGGCAACTACACCTGTGTCGCTACGTATACTAACATCCCTCTCAGCTCCAGCGTTGTGCTAGATACTTTCAGTAAGTAACTCAAAAATTGTTACAATCCAATCTGTGACCATCACCCATTAGCTTATTAATGTTGGACATCGCCCCAAATGAGGAACGTAACGTTTATTAAGTGGGCGATAGCAGTTGGTATTATGAATTTCCTTGAGAATGCTGTTGTCCATTCTTCTAGTGACTCCTTAATCGGCTTTTACGACTTCTACCGTAAAATAAGGATTGGTTACAATAGATTTATAAAAATTTTATAAAATAATTTATGTTTAACAAACATTAATTTCAACTGACTTATTTAGTTAATTTACGTTTTAGTTGCAATTACATGGACAAATGCGAACGAAAATCAGTATGCGACTAAAGGAAAGGACTTTGAAATAATGTGTGAAGTCACTGCTGAGCCACCACCATCCGTGGACTGGTTCAAAGAAGGCAATACTGTAAGTAAAATTCATATCACTATATTTGATAACTATATAAGGTTATTAAAACTATGTTTTGTAATATTATGTAATACTTTTCCGTGTGGTGACGGAGTAAGAATACAATTCACCACTTCCTATCTTTATTTTGGATGTCGTAAAAGATAACTAAGGGATATACTATGCATATACCATATATGCAAGAGAAGGAAAATATGAAAGAATACTCTATACCAACCTATCTCACCAGCATGGTATAGTAGTAGATAAATTTTCCTCTTATTGGGGAGGAGGCTTGAGCCCAGCAGTGGGACGTGTGTGAGCTGAGACGATACGAAACATAACGTATAATATTTTTTTTATAGATCGTAACTGGTGACCGATATGTGATTCATGCTAAGGGTTTAATCATCAAAAATGTCCAAGAGAGTGATGATGGAACTTATACTTGTCGTGCTGTGGTCATTCAAACTGGAGAATTAGCTGAAAGAAATATTAAACTTGAAGTAAGTGCATTACAATAATTATTTAATGGTGCCAAATATGATAATGAAATGATAATTTACATATTTTTTATAGGTTTATACCGCTCCAGAGATGGAAGAACGTGAGACAAAAGTCGAGATTAAGGAAGGTGAAAGCGCCGCAATCTCTTGTAAAGCCAGAGGAAAACCAAATCCTACGTATTCTTGGATTAAGGCTTCCACACGCGAGGTTATTATCACACATATTATATTAATATAATTTTCCCTTTTCGGTAATAAATACTATAAATCTTTATTTTTTTTTCAGAACTTAGCGACTACATCACGGTTCAGTGTTCAAGAAAACACGGGTCTTTTAACTATTGATCGTGTTGAAGCTGCCGACTACGGTAAATACATTTGCAGTGCTGTAAATCAGGCTGGCCAAAATGAAACCGAAATTGAGGTGGAAGTTCTAGTGCGGCCTAGAATATTTGAACTGTACAATACAACTGCGCCAGAAAAACAGGAGGGTAAATTGGAGTGTAAAGCGACTGGGAGGCCCACGCCTCGTATTAGTTTCCGCAAATTGAGCAGTTCTGACCGCTTTTTGAATGGCCCTAACGACGACGGGAGGTAAGATTCACAAGTAACAATCGTGTTTAACTGTCTTCTTAATGGCCTCAGGTGCTGCTTAATGCTGACGTTAACTACAACACCTTAAATCAAGCTTATAGCTTTCTTAAAACCCTCTTCAAAATTGCGCATTTCAGAAGAAATACCAGGTGTTTTCAAGTACTTATATAACGAATACATTTTGATAAATAGCTTTTTTTTTAGAATTACCATTGAAACAAGCAGCCGACAGATTGGTGATCAGATGGAATCAAGTGGTGTGATAACGATCTCTAAATTAAACAGAACAGATGATGGTCTATACGAGTGTGTAGCTGAAAATGATGGTAATTTATTTTTTATATGTTTAGAACGCTGTGTGCGTTCTAAACATATAAAAAAGTCTAGTCTTTGAGAAAAGATCTCTACTAAATATTTATTTTATTTAAATATAAATATTACCAGCCAGATATCACTGTATTACAAAATAAAAAAAAACGGCTAAGTGCGAGTTAGACTCGCGCACGAAGAGTTTCGTACCATTGAATAAAAAAGGGAAAAATTGCGTTTGTCGTATGGGAGCCCCCATAAATATTTATTTTATTTTGTATTTAGTATTTATAGTTATAGCGGCAATAGAAATACATAATTTGTATAAATTTTAAGTGTCTAGCTATCGCGTTGATTGAGATACAGCCTGGTGACAGACAGACGGATGGACAGTCAGCGAAGTCTTAGTAATAGGGTCCCGTTTTTATCCTTTGGGTACGGAACTCTAAAAAGAGGTAATAATTATGAAAACTGGTTGGCACCGCTTCTAAAACAGTTGGACTGATTACGATGGGAATAATGTTTGGTGCATAATTCAAGTTCAAGTTTTCACAATGTTAAAACAACTCAAATCTTGCTAATCCAAAGTTAAATCAACACAAAACAAACAATAAAAATTATAATTATTAGAGCAAATAAAATAAATTAGCTACTTGAATCAATTCCAATGAAATTAAATATGGTTGTATGATGAAATTTAATTACCATTTTGTGCAGAAATGTTTTTTGCCATGTATTTTGGTTTATATCTATTTAAAATTATTTATATTTATTTCAGGTGGTGAAGCTCGAAGGAATGGCCATCTTACAGTTCAATTCAAACCAATCTTTGAAGGTCCGTCTAATATTATTATTTGGAGCTGGAACGGACGTCCTGCCAATTTAAGCTGTATTGCTCAGAGTATACCGAACGCTACTATTAAATGGAGGTACATTGTCAAATTTAGTATTTATTTTTAAAATTTAAATATACTCTACCGTGGGTGTCGTAAAAGACGACTAAGGGATATAATACGCATGTAACATCTATGCGAGAGAAGAAAGACTCGAAATAAAACCCCATACCAACCTGTCTGACTAGATTGGTATAGTAAGGTCGATTTCCCTCCTATTGTGGAGGAGGCTCGAGCCCAACAGTGGGAAATGATTATGATGATGAAACATACTTTGTAGGTATTTCATTTTTTTAATATTTTATGTGAATGTATTGTAACTTTCTGTATCGTTAGTCGAGGTACTCGTTTAGTTTCATAATTATCTTAAATGACATACCGTGAATGCCACCATGCATTAAGTCCAATCTCTAGCAATACATAGTTGAAAATTGCATTCAATTTCATAAAGTACATAGTTTCAAATAAAATCTCTAAAAACTTGTTTAAACTTCTCTTACTTTAATTAAGACACCATAATAATTTATTTACTTTTTCAGTGTGGTGAAGCCATATCTTTCTTTCCCTTAGGTGTAGTAAAAGACGACTAAGCGATGTAATATACAAGAAATATGCATGAAAAGAAAAGCCTATGACAACACTGACCAGCGTGGTATAATAGGTCAATGCCTCTCTTACTGTAGAGTAAGCTCGAGCTCAGCAGTGGGAACTGTATGAGCTGAGATAGATTTTAATTATTCATCAATCACTTTTGATTAGCATAAATTGTGTTAATTATTCATATGTGATGTAATATTATTTATTTTAATTATCCTTTGCTTTCACGAATAAACCAAAACGTAAAGAAACCTGTATATTTGTGTCTTAAAGTGCCAGTTATCGTGAATATCTTTGTTTGTATAATTCGATTTAGGCAGTCATCGCTCTTGAATTCTTAGAACACCGTTATCACTTTCGGTTAAAGATATCTGTGACATCAAAATACCGAATTTGATCATATTTGAAAAGGTAAACGATATAAATACAATTGTGAAGGAACGAGACGTATTTTTGGTGGCGTTATCTTATCATCATCACAGCTCATTTACGTCCCACTGCTGGTCTCGAGCCTCCTCTACAATGGGAGGTAAATCGACCTACTTTACCACGCTAGTCAGACGGGTTTTACTTCGAGGTTGCCTTCTCTTGCATAAATATTGTATGCATATTATAATCCCTTAGTCGTCTTTTACGACACCCACTCAAGAAAAGGGGCGGTGAATTGGACTTCTACTTCCGTCACCACACGGAAGAGAATTATCCTAATATGATTATAATTTTTCTTGTTGTTTTTAAGGTTCCGGGATATGGATTTAGTAGAAAGTCCCCATATTAAGATTTATGGCTCAGGACCATCCAGCTACGTTATTATTACTCCTACCGATCGTGGTCTCTATGGTGTATATAAATGCATAGCAACAAATACTCTTGGTGAAGATGAATATACCATTCAGTTTCGCGAGGCTTTCCCACCTGGTACTCTTGTTCAAGTAAGTGCAATATATCAAGTATTTCACCATGGAGATATATAGAATCTTTTCTTTAAGATTACTTTCTATTATTTCGTTCTATGAGTGAAGTAATCAATCCTTACATAATAATGTTTGAAGGACATTAATAATCTTTAGCTTAAATTTAACTGTATTGACTTGAACCAATCAATCAATCAATCATCAAATATGCATCAGCATTAGCTACGAAAGGGCGGATACCACGCCGACAAGCCACGGAACAAGTTGGTGAAAATGCTCTCGGAATCATCATCACCCGTCGAACAGCATTCCCAGACATTTCATCTGGGCCCGGGTGCTGGTGGCGATCGAATTGACGATGATTCAAGCGCCGGCGGGTAGACCGTTGCGGGGCTCATGAAATAGCGGCCTTTATCTTATTTAGTAGTTGCCAGACAAGCCGCCTCGAAATGGGCGTCCGCACAACCTGCCCTGTTCTGTTCAGTCCACGTAGAGGACACTCCACCAAATAGTTTACCACTAGCAACCTTGGGTACTGAGGCACTCCGTGATACCAGGGCGCCTCCTTGTTTCGTTTGAATGGCAAATTATTGAATGCGTTAGCGAATTCCAAAGATCCCGGTAACAGCACCCCTCCACCAGTGACTGCCTCTGAGATGACGGCCTTCAGGCGCAGCAAGACCACAAAAATGGAACACTCTTTCTGGAATTGAAACTGGAAGTCCGACGGAACGGGGCCAATTCCACTTAGGTCCTGATCGATGTGGGCAACCAGGATTCTCTCCAATAGCTTGCCTGCATAGTCCAATATCACTGTCTAATTAGTATCACTCCTCAGGCGTGGTCCCAGGTGTTCGAGGACCAGAGCCAGCATTTGGTCGAGTACACCGTCCACTCCGGGAGCTAAGACTACCGCACGCATTCGCGTCCCCGTCGCCCCCATTTCAGTCTCTAGCGATAACCATCTGTCGTAATGTCCTTCAATTTCTTTTTCAAGTTTCGTTTTTACGGTCTCGTTTCGTGCCTTCAAGCCTGCTTGTGGTAATTCCTTTTTAGATTTCACAAATAAGTTTTATAGAAAACTAATAATAAGCATAATAAAAATAGCTTGTAGTTTTATAATACTTTTAAGAACATTTTGTGTTTAACATTTCCTTTGTTTCATAGGCCAAACAAGAAACAATAACTGCGACTTCAGTATCGTTCACAATTGTTGGACCAGCAGAAGAAATGGGACCACCAATATTGGCATATATAGCTCAATACAAGGAAAATGGCAATTATGATTGGAACCTCGCCCAAAATAGAACTTGGTCGGCAAACTCCCCGTATATTGTCGAAAATTTGCGACCAATGTTCTCATATGATTTTCGATTTGCTGCCATGAATCAAGTCGGGCTTGGCAGCTGGGGATCACCTCAAACTGTTATTATGCCTAGACGGTAATTAATTAACATTTTCTGTTTTTATTTGATCTATTAAATTTATACCCATGTTGATGGACTAGAATAATGTCTTCGCCGTCGGTGACGTACGATATGATTAGGAGGCGTAACTGAGATAATCTGATTATGAATTAAAACGTTTTGCCTACTTCTCAGGTTAATTTAGGTCCTACCTTTTCCCATAGCTGAGGCCTATTATCATAATAATGTGCAACGCATTACTTGAGAAAAATTATGAGCGAGATTAAATGCATCAATAGGAATGCAAACGATACATCGATGTTTGCCGTCGATGTTCATTATTGTAATACGATGTATCGATGTTATTTTATACGATGTTTGGACATCGATGTTTTGCCTACATGATTTAAAATGTATGGTACTTTTAGCAGAGCCTGCAAAAGAAAAGGTTCTCACATCACGTAAAAATATGCTTCATTTAGCTAAAAAAAGCTCATCGCATAGATTTCTAGAAAATATCGATGTTTTCAGGGAGATGTTTTTTTTGAACATCGATGTTGGTTATCAAACATCTATGTTTTTGGTTTCGTTATTTGCATCCCTATGCATTAACGTATAACGTGTATATTATGACTAAGTCAAAATATTTTAAAGTGCTGTCCTTTTGTGAAACTGTGGATTAAATAGACATTTTTGTTGTAAATGAATGATGAGATTGATTTAATATGAAGGAACGGACTTTTAGAGCTGAAAACTATCTTAGTAGATATTTTTTGCAAACTGTATTAAAAATATCATAAGATAGTAAATAAAACAGTCGACATCGCTATAAATGCATAGTTTTTCAGGTCACCGCCGGAACAACCGAAATGGTGGGAGAATGAAAGCCCAGAATCGCTTATTCATGGTAAATACGCGGACAGATTCGAGTTAAGATGGAGAGTGCCCGCCAACAATGGCGAACCCATCGATATGTATGAGATCAGCTACTGCCCCGTAAGTTTTTTATTGTATTCTTATGTAATGCAATATTGCTTTATCCTTAAGTTCTCAATAGAATTGTTGTCTAGGTGATTTATTTTGCTTTCTTAACATGGTAGAATCAGATAATTTATTATTATAACCTTTTCATATACATATCTAGTTCAATCTGTTGTTATGTTATCTATACCAATAAATAAATTTGGAGTGTCTGTTTGTAATGTCAAAATAATAGGCTTTTTTCATGCTCACACGGTTATTTGCACAACACCTATGCCTAAAATAGCGATTAAAAATTTTTGTCTGTCTGTCTGTTTGTTCCGGGTAATCTTCAAAACGGCTGAACCGATTTCAAAAATTCTTTCATCAATGGAAAGCTATAATATCAGGGCGTAATAATAATATCTAGGCTATATTTTATCCCGGTATTCCCACGGGAACGGGAACTACGCGGGTAAAACGACTATAACCGAAGCGAAGCGAGGGCGGGTTGCTAGTTTATCATATTATCTAATTCTTACAATTTTGGATATCTATGAAACCGCTGATCAGATTTTAGTTTCTTCATAAATAGGAATTTATTGTCCCTGATATAATAATTTATTTCGAGAAAATAGTTTTTACTTGAAGTAAAAATTCATGCGTGCAACATCTGAAATCTTTTAATAAGAATGGCGAATACATTTTTATCTAGGTCCAGAAAATTACGGGCGAATGGCGCATCTCATCTGAAACTCAATGCGTGACTGAAGAGCTCAAGTCTCTAGAGTCAATTAGTTACGAAGTACGTGGGCTCCACCCAGACACGCGTTACAGAATGCATGTCCGAGCTCATAATGTCCTGGGATATTCCCTGCCTGCCCAACTATACGTCCAAACCGCTCTCGGTGAGTACAATCAAGAAAGTAACGAGGTCCCAGTAAGGGCCGGCTTCTACGACGTTTACACCGCGTCGGAACCAATGCATTCAAAAGCAACGACCATTTCTTATTTCTTCAGCTTCACCTTTGTTTTGTGTTTTGTTTTATGAACTGTGACCTTCGATTAGTGTTTTTGCTTTTTAATTCTTTTTATTTTCACGTGGTCCTGTATAATATTTTTACAACGAATTTATTTTCGTACGTGCGTGTTATGTCTGGTTGTGTTTTGCTTTTTTTAACAAGTACAAGTGTTTATATAGATTTCAGTCTGTTAACCATTTTTTAATTATTTATATTCCATCATATGTTTGATTATTTTAAAGTACATGAAATTTTAATTTATAATCTTGCCTATACTTGCTAATTATAATTTTTAAGTAATGTACAAAGACTTCGTAATAATTTCAATTAAGAAAAGTGTGTTTGCAAAAGTTTTTTTTTTTGGTATGCATTTTTGTTATTATTTTTTTATATGGTTTGACAAATTTAATTTTAAAGTGGAACAAAATTTTTGTAGTTATAATCTACTTTTATAGTTTTAAATTTCAAATTGAAGATTTTATATTATGTTGGTGTTTATTTATTATCCATTTACCTATGGTAAGTTTGAATTGCCTATATTTTTGTTTAATTTTTTGAAGTAGCAGTTTATATTTGCCTAATTAATTACAAATATTTATAGACATAAATATTTTCTAGGTAACCCAAATGGATGTACAAGTAATTTCAGATGGGCTCACACTAAAGTGGATATATTAACAACAATATCTTTAATATTTTATATACTATAAACTATTATTTGAATAATCTAATTAACTTCTTAACTAAGCAAGCCTAAGACGACTGTTGTTAATTAGGGCAAGTAATTATTGTGATAAATAAATTTGTTGAAATGTATATACTTAAGTATAAATGTTATATGTGTTTAAAATAACATGAAATGAAATGAATTTTAGTAATATCAGTTGCGTAAAATTACCTTTAAATGTATTCTGATATAATTTTCTAATGGTATTTAAATTATACTTTTTTGAAATTTGAATCCGATTAGTATTTATAAATAATGTTACTATAGGTAGGTACTTTAACGGCTAATAAATGAACACTGCCAAAATATAAAATCATAACATAGTATTGATTAAGGAATAATGCCAAAAACAAAGGCATTCATATTACATTAAAATATAATTGTTTAAGGATTCATAAGATTTGTGTACGGATTTTGATGACAATTTTGTCTTTTTGATATAGAGTGGGAATGAAAATCGTCCATGGTTGTAGCTAGATGGGAATATGAATGTCAAAATATTAATAAAAGGTTAAAATTATAATGTAGTTAACCAAAATTTCTATTATAATTTCGAGGAGTTTCAGAATTGTGATCTGATTTTGGATAAATATGACCAATGTGAAAAAAAATAAATGTTTTCAAAACAAATTGACTATTTTGTAGTTTTATGTACAGTTATGAAAATGAATGAGGTTTGCTTAGTTTATAAATGTATTATAATATAATATAATGTATTATATATAATAATAAAAGATTCATGGACAAGGTATTAACTTCATTCATTTTTTTTACATTAACTACCATCACCAAAATCCATTCAACTTAGATTTAACCCACATCCTTAAGTGTACCTCATTGAACTAATAATTTAACTGTAATAAGAGAACAAAAAAGAAAGCTGTCAAGATGCTTATCAAGAGATCCATTAATCCTTTTGAATGTTGATCGTTACACAAGTGTGTTTGTGTCGCCCTGACTGAAATTTGGGTAAATATAAATTTATATGATATTTTAATAGTTAATAATCCTGCTGCATAGTTTCCTTTGGAATGTACTAATTACTATTTGCATGATCCTCGTGTACACTCTTCAATGCAGATATAATTCACATCCTACGTACAGCATGTACCAACATCGACGAGTAAACACCAATACTTACCATATATATACATTTGTCTTTAACCATTTTAATTATAACTTAGTTGTCATTTAGATGACTATGATGTTAGAAGATTTTATTTTTTGGGTTTTAATGTCGCCCTAGTCTTATCGAGATTATTTTTTATAAGCATGGATGGTGTAATCTATGGAACTGCCAACGTTTTTCTCCGCTACGTATATGTTGTAATCCTAACGAAACCCTGCTACTCCTATTGGCAGTTTCATCAGGTTTTAGGGTGTCTTAGTAGATAATGTTATTAAGTCTGTTGCTTGAAAAATGATAAAAGTTATTTTTCCATTTTTCAGACAGCAATTTTGTTTTCGTATAACTAAAATTTAATTACTAAGGTTATGGTCAATAAATTCCCATCAGATCTTTAGTTATGTCAGATATTATTGTTAGATTATTAATTATATTATTGTGAAATAGATTTTGGTATCGCTTATTTAGAATAATATATTTGTCATGGGGTTTGAACATTTATTTTGCGGTAAAGAAATTATTTGGAATGTTTGCATCTTGACAACTTTTCTTTCTTATGATTATATTATGTCGTTAATTTTAAGGTATACGATTGGCGCCTTATCATCGTTCGTTTTTATCATTGGTCATACATTCATTTCCATTCAAACCCCATTTCATTCAAGAGGAGAGCTTTCTGAAACATTTTATTGAGAGTAAATAGCAAGGTGATTGGGTGCACGTTTCTTTACTTGAAAGCACTCCCTTTTTGACAACAAATCGCTGATTGCAATGAGTGTTCATATTGCTATGTAAAAGCTATATTTGTATATACATACTTTCAAGTACACGCGAGCAGCAAGCGCATTTGTTATAATCACTTTCATGTCATCTAACATTTTTAGCTTCTGTGACATGATGCATAAACTAACTATTACGAAAGTAATATATAAAATTTGAATCACATTTACGCTTTATCCTTTCATTGCAACCGTTATTCTATTTCTACTGCACTTGTTCTTATTTTAGGAAATTTATTTTGATTATATATTTAACAGGGGTAGAACGTTCCGGATTTGCGCCACCACAGCTGTTGTCGAGTGGAACAATAATTGGATTGGCTCTAGCCGGAGTCTTTATCTGTCTTCTCATCGTAGATCTGCTACTTCTATGCTTCAGGCGCCAAGGAGTCATTGCGACCATGTGTGGTAAACGAGGCAAAAAACACAATGACGACGAAGCAAAACTCGGAAGGTAGTGTTTTTTAAACTTATAACATCTAAATTATTGTGTTAACATTTTCGACAATCTAGGTGGTCCATCATCGCAAGAGTACTTACTGTCTTGAGATCCCAAGTTCGATTCTTGAGTCAACTTATTTATGATTTTATTATCAGAAAATTATCGATCATTTTACGGAGACATTTTCTGGGACTGTGTGTGGTGTATTTCAACATATTATGCGCCGCTTATTACACAAGTCTTGAATGTTATTTAAGCAGAATTAACACCTTTATTTACTCTAGTGAAGGTGTAATACGATAATATTACAATATCGTATTAAAATATTCACGTTTCACTTCTTTTTTTTAATAAACGTTGTTATAAAAATATATTTGTAAACTTTTTAAAAGAAATATAAGTTCTTATCTCAAGTGTATAAGGAACCATCACGCGTAGATACTATGTTTCTATACAACGTTTATTAATAAAGAAATAAACGTTTTTAAAACATTTTTTTCATACAATAAACATTTCATCGACATCATAACCGTTCAATCCCTATATTCAATATTTACTATCTTTACCTATGTCTATATCTATTCTCTTGTGTTAATTGTACCGATACCTGCCCGTTTTTCCCGTGTTCCTTATAAATGTTAGTCGATGAGAGATGTTTCTGCCCGCTAGTCTGTACGGTTGGCGCTTCCCGCTCCCTTATTGCAGCACGAAGCCGCGCGCGCCACCTTCCCCCGCGCCTCTGCCGCCGCCGGTCAAGCTCGTGCCCACCCCTACGTAAGGCATCAAATGATAGCAATGCGAAATCCTTCGCACTGCCTGCATGCTTTGTTTGTGCGGATATGGTTTGGCCCTCGTGACGAGAAAGCACAAATAATTATTTGGTTTGAGATAATTATTTAAATATTATAAAAATGGGGTAAAGGATGTAAATATACATCTCATCGCCGGGGCTGGGCAATTGTGTATAATCAAAGAAGAGCTTCGTGATTCGCCTTTTGTATATATCAACAAGTAGTAATAGTGTTATAATTTAATTGCTTTGGATATGAAAAGAAGGTTTTGTGTAGTTGTTAAGTAGTGTACAGTGACCGCTTTTTTAATTTAACAAATTCAGTGATGCAAAATTTGTAAAATTAATTAGCAAATATCATTTATTGGTATGAATTTTGCGCAGTTCTATTCAAATGGAACATCTCTTACGACAGTTATCATATAATTCTCGTTTTATTTTTCCTTTTTGTTTTTCTAATTCCTTTGGATCCGTTTGGTCCTAATGTATTATGTTGTTTACTGTGAAAAATTACCGGTATTACTGTTTGCACAAGCCACTAACAAAAATATTTATCTTTCCCAATGCTGCCTTATATCAACCTCGTGTAGCTATGTACCAACCACGCCAGTGTAAGATATATATTCATACATATCATACAAATGTTTTAATACTTTTAGTTTTGTGACTTCTGTATTATTTTGCAATATCTGCCAAGTTTATGCTCTGCATTAATTCATTGGCTTGCTGTTGTGTTTGCTTTATTGACATATAATCATGATTGATAATATCATTTTCATTAAATATGTTACAAACATGTGTTCATATTGACCATACATTAACGCCTAAAGGTATGAGTATCTAAATTTAAGATTTGATTTTTGATTTATATTGATATTTTAGAACAACTAAACGTAATTTTCCATGCTGTGATTATTTGGATTTTGTAAATAAATTTATCGCGATTGTATTTGATTTTTGATTGCCCGAGGTTTGAAACACTTTACAGCGCTCATGGGCGGATTGTCCATGCTGTAACGTGTTCAACACATCGGGCAATCAAAAAATCAAATACAAATGCGATAGAATTCGTAAAATAATTTTATTTACACTATGTAATACTCGCGTAAGTTCCGTGCTGTGTGGTAGCGGCTTCGAATACTACCAACCCTTGCTTTGCTCGTGGGTGTCGTAAAAGACGACTAAGAGCCCTAGATTGACCCGGACCAACTCCATCTGGTACCATTTGGGTCAACGATTACATTCTCAAGGAGGGTTGACGTCAGGCAGGCGGCCGGTCATAAAAGTCATTGCCGAAACTTTTTGCAATATGTCAAAACAGATGACATATTGCGTCGACCCCAAGTAATTGGGATAAGAGCGAGATGATGATGATGTAATACTCGTAAACATCAGAAATCATTATATGTTTTTTTAATCTACATAATCCCGCTTTCTATAAATTATGATGCAAATATTTCTGATGCGAGTATTACAAGTATTTAGTATGATTTAAATGTAATCCAGCAGAAAATATAAATTTCAAATATATGTAATAATTCAAATGATTTTGTAATATAACAAGTATTATTATGCAAATATATATCCAAAAGGAAAATCTTAAATTTAGATAGAACTATGGATGAAAGGATGCGCTGTAAATAAAAGCTAAAATAAAACTATGTTGCAGTGATTATTTTTAATATAATATTTATATCACAGGGATGAAAAGGAGCCATTGAAGGATACGGGTGAGGATGCCATTAAGAGAAACTCTTCAGTTGAATTTGATGGTCATAGAGTATACGCCACTAGTGGAGGACCTATCATTGGAAAGAATTCTGCTGTCTAAACTATTAAATACAAAGAAAATGAATGTTTATTGTGCGTTATGCTTGTGTACGTGTCTGTGAGCGCGATCAGTATTTTAACTGCCAAAAGTCTACTTAAGTATTCAGCTTTACTATCTATGTATACATATATATTATATATTTTTATAACATTTCATTGCAATGTATATAATTAGGAATATTTAAAATACATGCATCTATTTTAACTATGACGATTCCCTTTGAATATAAAAAAGGAAACAAAAGTAAATTCTAAATAAAGTGCAGTCAAAGAAGAAGCAATCAATTTATTTTTAATTGCTTTAAATCATCTCTTTCTCATTATCGTTAATCATTATAATATTCTACTATTGTTCGTAGGTCTTTTCTCATAAAAAAAAACAAGATTTTAAGTCCACTGCTCTCCAAATTGGCCTAATATTTACGATTAGACTTCACAAGCCTTCGATGCAGTTCCGTAGTTATCTTCATAATATTTTTTTACACTGTTAAAATAAACTTTCTATGTCCATCCACCACTGGAGTTACAATTTGAGGGCTTACTACACCATTATTTTTATAAAATTTATTAAACCTCAACACAATGTTATTACAGCTATAATTTGTCGCATATAATTCAATCATTAGATGTTTATTCTTCTTGATTCTTTCTTTACTCAGTCGCACGTCCTCCATATTCTTGGGCAGGCTATGGTTTGCATACACTTCGATCAACCCCTCCGGGGTGACGGAGAGGCGGCGTGCAGCCCTTTTGTCTACCGTATTCTCTTCTCATTGCCATTGACTACTGGTAGCTATTCCTTGACCTCAGTGGCAAACCAGGCATATCCCCTCCATATAGAATTTTATAAACTTTTTATCATTTTTAATATGACATTAAATTGCAATATTGAGGGTAATCAAAAATATGTTGTTGTGTTCCCATATTTATTATATGCAAGTTCTATACATACATTCTGTAAGATCTCAGAGGGTATTTTAATATTTTTTTTTGTATTAAATTTTATAGAATAATTTTAGGCTATTGTCGTCTCTATAAATATAATTCACACACTAATCACACTGTATGCATTTTTGGAAAATTGCTTCAAAAGGTACGATGTGCCTTTTAGTGTACGCATTTCTTAATGAGGGTATTATATGTTAGTGTAAATAGTGATAATGTTTTTTTTTTAATCACAATAATTTATACTCTCAATTTATGATCTTAAAATACTTAGTTTTATTTCATAAGTAATATTTTAAATTACTTATCAATTATTTACTTATACTAGTTACAAATTAATTAAAAATTATTTCATTTCGAAGTAGACATAATTATTGTATTTTTATACGTTTATATTACCTGTATTTTCACTCAAAATACAATAATGAACAAGAATAAACAGCAAGGTAATACAATATCTTAGTTATTTTTTTTATTAATTTAGAATATTCTGTCTTTAATGTTAATTTAAAATTCTGATATTTTAATTCCTAAGTTATTTTAAGTCTTGTAAATATTAAGCATAAGACTGTACATATTACCATTATACTTTTATAATATAATGACTCGTAGCATCTCATTTAAAAAAATATATCTTCAGTATTTTTTCTACTGTAACAGAAAAATATTGATACTACTTATAAAAATAAACTAAATAGGTGTCATTTTTATTTTATAAACAAATCGCTATTTAAGCAAGTAGTGTATACCTCTTAGATTATTTAAGATTATTAAGATATTCCTACTTATTATAAAGAATTAAATTTAAAACAACTAAGAACAGTAGTGTAACTCCTTAATTACGCTCACATCACAATCACAACGCATTCATTAGAAAACAATTTACCCCTTTTACTCTCATTTACAAGAATATGTTTGCTTGTTTTATATTATATACTAGCAAACGGCTGCTGTTTCATCCATGTAGTTCCCAATCTTACAAGGAATAAGGGAATAAAATATAGCCTATGTTAATCGCTGATGATACAGATTTCCTTAGGTGAAAGTTTTGAAAATCGGTTTAGTGGTTTAGTAGTGAAAGTAAAACAAACAAACTCACATTCGCATTTATAAGGAGGTAGTAATGATAAATCGTCATAAGATCATTAGATGAAATATTTCTTTCAAGCCGTATACGTTTAACTGTTAGGCATGATAACTTATAGTATGGGAAGGCAATTGGCCGAGTAAACCTCGCTAATTAGATGAGTTGGTATAAATTTTTGTATCGATTTTTCCTTCTCTTGTAGTGAGATCATATGGCTATTTGACATTACTGTGGGCTTAACACGAATATTTGCGTCAAAGTATTCGTATCGTTATCGAATCCAATTTGTATGGAATTTGGAACAGCGCCTCTATCGGACGACAATAGTTTCATTCAAATCCCATACAATTTTTCTCGATAACGATACAAATACTTTAACGGCAATATTCGTGTTAGGTCCACTGATATTTTCTAGTAGGTGTAGGAAAAGAATAAGTTTAAATAATGTTTTCTTTAGAAGTCATCACACATTAAAACGTTTATCACAATGAAAAAAAGGGTATTTATTTGTACTTAAATTATTAGAACCTTATAATACTGTTCTTTAGTTGTAATGGCCCTCAATTCATTCGGAGCATATTGCTAAACTAACCCCACAATAGTATTATAATTAAAATTGTTTTACGGATTTTATCGCCTTTGTATTTGATTTTTGATTGCTCGACGTTTCGAACACTTCTCAGCGTTCATAGTCACGAGCGGACTAAAATGTCTCACATCCAACAAGTTATCGTTATTACAGATTTATATCTACCCACTACAGAATTAGTTATTAGATTTCTAATGATATTTAAATTCGTTGCCTAATTTAGCAATTGCTTCGAATGAATACGTTTTTATAATCGCTTGTGTCTTAGAATATTTTTATTATAGTGCAGTAATTTAACTACATATTGTACCTTATCTTTTTTTTTATGTTTATAAATTTTCATACTGAGCCTTTGAAAGAATTTATGAACGGGTAGTAAATAAGTACTTTTTAGAATAAAAATCAATCATTCGTTAATACAGCACATAATTTCTACACAAATGTGTAAATATGTAATGCCTCGCTCACTGAGTAAGATTCACCACTAGTTCTGAAGCTTGAAAACTGAAACTATTAGAATTTATCAGTTAAATGTAGTTGGAGGTAACAATTTAAGCATCACGTAGTTCAGGAATGGCGAACTATTGGCACGAGTGCCATTTATGGCACATAACGCAATGTTTTGGACACACCTCTCATCACAAAGTTGAATTTTAATAAAATCTTGTATTTATAATCTAATCTAATATTCATCAAGAAAAGTCACATTAATTTCAATCTACGCGTTTAACTGAGACGTTGCATTTTTTGTGTAAAATAATGTTGAAAATGTTATTTTCCAATAATTACGAAAACAACATTATTTATGGCACATCTATAACTTTAAGCATGACTTTAGACTTTATAAAAATGTCACGTTAGTACATAAAAGTTCATTACCCCTGAAATAGTCAATATAATCAGTGGAATATATTAAGGCATTGAAATTGGGAATATTGTTAAGTAACTTACAAAATCTAGAGTTGTTATCGCTCGTAGTAATTCAATTATTTATGTAACAGCTTAAATGTATTCGTATGTAAGTTTGTCAGCTTGTAACTGGACTGGGTGAAATAAGAAGCGCATTTTTATATCAAAATAAATGTATCAAAATATTTTTGTGTATTAATAATATATACCTTACTTATAAATGATTATCAAAAATGTTATTAAAGATAAACTAGTTGACCTAACTGATGGATAGCTAGAAATAAAATTATCCATCCATCTATTAGTCCGTTGTTGTCTACTCTTGGACACAGGCCTCCCAACAAGAATGACACTTAGAATGGTCTTCTTGTGCCACCTAAATTCAATGGCGCCCTTCGACTTTTAAGGTGTCATTAGTCCACCTAGTCGGAGGTCCTTGTCCTACGCTGCGTTGTTTGATTTGTACTCGGCACTTGAGAACTTCCGTCCTTAACCGTGTTCCGTATTGCGGATTATATCACGTAGAGAAATACCGAGCATAGCCCTCTTCATAGCACGTTGCGCAACTTACAACTTTTTACGAAAGTAAAGACTACATTTTAGAGTCATAAAATTAAAATAAATCTAAACATCTCAAGTACTTACCCAAAACACTAAAAAAAAAAGAACTTTAAAATCTATTCTGGTCTTTAGGAGTTCAAATGTATGAATAAATAAATAAAATTATGCTTGTTTTCTGCATAATGTTATCTACGAGTAAAAACGAAAATCACTAGGTATTTCACAATCATCTAAGCTTAAATATATCCCGCTGTTGGCCTCTTGCACAATAGGAGGGTGACTGTCCCATCGTACCACGCTGTTAGTGTAGGGTTTTATTTTGAGTTTTATTTCGATGTTATCATCGTCTCAGCCCAGCATAAACGTCCTAGGCTGGGCTCGAGCTGCCGCCCCAATAGGAGTGAACTTGAGCTACTATACCTTGCTGGTCAGTCATGTTGGTATTTCATTTCCAGTTTTCTTTCTCTTGCATAAATATTATATGTATTTTATATTTCTTAGTCATCTTTTACGACATTCACGGGCAAAATAGGGAGTGGTGAATTGTATTGTTACTCCGTCACCACCCGGAATATAGATGTTATGTGCATATTATATCTCTTATAGTCCATAAAATATAGGATGATCTCTGTGACAGTTGTCCCTAGTGCTGTCACGCTTACGATAAAGTCCGTAGTTTTTTATCGATAAAACTCTTTATTTTTATAATTGTGATTTTCTATTATAATTAAAATATAATCAATGGAAATCTTCTTGAATTTATTTCAAACAAAAACTGTTTTTTGACTGTTTTAATTATTCAAAAGGAGTATAATGAAGGTCTAGGTCACTATTATCGTCATCGCTGAAGCGTTCCTGCTAGAACATTTATCATTTTTGCCAAATAGGGACAGTCATTAGCTCAATCGACCAATTACGACTGTTTTATAAATAAATGTGTCTAGTTTATTGACAATAATGCGTACATAATATTATCATTTACTCTGAGACGAAAAGTAGTTTTTTAATGTTTAATTAATTCAATTTATGTATTTTATAATGTAACTGTCTGTTTTGATTGTAAAAAATATGTTGAAAGTTTTATATAGGTACTGTATTGGATTTATTTCTTTTATGAATAATTTAATAAAGATCGGTTATCGATTTACGTATAGGTATCGACTGTCCCATCTCTTTTTTATTTTCAGTCCATAATGACCTTGTACGTGCGTAAGCGTCATTTATGTATAAAATGTTTACTAGGTATTTCAGTACTTACGAGGTACATTTTAGGCATGAATATTAATATATTTATAATATATTGCAATTCAGTTATAATAAAACTGGCAAGAAAGGAATGAAAATATACTTGATAAAAAATGAAATTGTAAACATGTCGCTTGTTCAAACTTCGTTGGATTCGTTGACATCTGTAACAGAGATCAAGCTACATTTTATAGACTATAGTAATTTTTTACGACATCCACAGACAAGATAAGAGTATAGTGAATTGCATTCTTATTCTGTTACCACACGAAAAAATAAATCCCAAAGATACTTATAATTTTCTTACATCGGTTGCGAAATCAAGGTAATATTTGGAATCGATTCTTATTCAAATGTATTTTATGGATCATTAATATAAATTTGCGTTACAAATAGAGCTATTATAAAACGGGGCCGCCCAAAAAATTCGTCGATACAAATCATGATTTATTCTTGTTAGCGTAGTGGTGTAAAAATAGAATTAATTGTTCTTATTATATTGTAATATTTTTTGGAGGGATGTGCAGATAGATCTCGAGTATAATAGACCAAATGTTGTGCAACAACAGTTATGAACGTATTAACCGTAGTGATGGGCTTAGATATGACGGCCGATCTGTTCATTTGTGATTAATTTACGAAGGGGTGTGAAATGTATATACAGTGCGTTATAAAGTGTACGATTATCTATATTATGTATTCCGTACAATATATAAATTCTCAATTTTAATAAAAAATATAGGTAGGTATGCTATTTTGTATTGAATTTTGTAATTCCTGTCAAAGTCGTTCAGCGTGCTACAGAGCGGGCTGTGCAAAATACGAAAATCCGTATAATAACGGATGTAATCGACAAAACACGAAGAATTAGCAAGCTGAAGTGTCAATGGCAAGCTACCTCGCTCGATGTATCAACTGACAACCGCTTGGAAAGCAAGGTTCGCGAGTGGCGACTACGTATGGGACGACGACGTAGTATAGCAGACCCGCCACCACCGGTAGAAGTTGCTGAGCGTCGTTGCATGTAGACGGCGGCCCATATCCAGCAGTGGACGGTGATAGGCTGAATAATGATGATGATTATATAGTTTATAATCATTATCACCATCCTGTTTTTAACCCGATTACTTGCCGTTCGACCCAATATGTAGTGGTAGGTACATCGTACATTTTGCAAAAATTGGCAACAGTTTTATAGAGCTTAGTCGTCTTTTACGACACCCACAAGCTATGTAAGGGTAGACAATATTCGTAATCATCATCATCGTTTCAGCTCATATACGTCCTACTGTTGGGCTCGAGCCTGCTCCACAATATTAGAGAAATTGACGTTATAGCATGCTGGTCACACAGGTTGATATAGGATTCTGTTTCGAGTTTGCCTTCTCTTGCATAGATGTTATATGCGTATCATATCCATTATTATATTTAGTTGTAAAGTAATTTAAAATACTTTAGTCTTAAGTATATATATGCAAAAAGATTGTAACAGTATTACAAACTAATGGTGGTAAAGACTAGAAACTAGAACAGAATATTTTTGTATTACTTCAGGCATCAATGCATGCTATTAAAGGGAGGAAATCTAATTTTTCATTGAGTCAAATCCCTTAACTATTATAGACCCTTAAGCAATTTTTAAGAAGTATCCCTTCATTATTATATATGTATAGGAATTTGCGCAACGAAGCAGCGCATGATATATTGAAAACATCGACTTTATACTGTGCGTGACGCAGTTAACAGCACTATTTGGCAAAAGCAATGCGTCACGGTCGATCCACGGGGTGCAGTCAATCGCTGCGGTCTATATTCGTCGAGAAAGGACACAATGACGTACCCTGCACTACTATAATTTATAATTCACTGTCATTTATAGTAGAAGGACCATACGTGCCTTATCTAGATGGATATAGTGGCGAATCGAGCGAATCTTGGTAAGTGCTTGTTGAAAGAATTTTGTGTTAAGGTAATATCTCGATATTTATTTTGTTAATTACATACATAATGTTTACTTACTTATTATTATCTCCGGTTTATATACGTTTTGTGGGCTTACCCTTGAAATCAATTCTAATTTCGAATCCGATTCAATTCCAATCTCACCAAATTTATATGTGGTATTCTTAAACAAAATCGAGAATAAATTCTCCGCATTTGCCGTTGTTATCTTCATCAAATGTGTCGTATATTATTACTTTCAGTTAATAACGTTACCGAACTCGATCACTACAAAGACGCTTTCTTGAAATTGTGCAACATTAACGATTTTAAACTACGTCAAAATCACGTCGGGAGCAGCAAATATTTGACTTAATCGACCGAGACGAATTCATTTAGTTTAAAAAAAAAACCACCGAATTTAATTCCAATCGTGCCCCAGTGTCGCTTTTAAGAGTACCAAATTGCTCAAATTCGAGCTGCGATTGGATTTAGGAATTTTGACATCGAGATTCAAGAGTCTCGAGCACCCTGGGCTCAAGCGTTCTCCACAAAAGGCAAGAACTTGGACCTACTATGCTGGTCAAACTAGTTGACAAAAGGTTTTATTGCCAGTTTTCCCTCCCTTGTATAGATGTTATTTGCTTATCATATCCCAATGTCGTCTTCTAAGACACCTACGGGCAAGGAACGGTGAATAATATTCTTACTTCATCACCACCACACACGGAGAAATTTTGATAATTTGTGGCTCTGTGTCGTTCTGATTTGTTTTAAAAGAATATCAACGAGTAAAAGGCATGTCCGTTTATTTTAAGAATATAATTTGTTCTTACCCGTTACATACCCGTGGAAATCATAAGGACCTATTGAGGGATAACTAGGGGATGAGCAATCTCTTGGAAATCTTATAACGCTAAATACGAACGCCAACCCGGCTGCCAAATGTGACCATTATGATATTTTCTCCCTTGGGGATGACTATTTCGACAGTAAACGTCGTTTCGTTGTTTCAACATTGCCATAATTTACCTGGATGCTATAACTTAAATAATGTAGGTAACTATAAGAAAAACATTGAAATGGTTTTCTGAATCTTAAAAAATAATTTCTAAAATTTCAGTAAGGCGTCATTAATCATTGTATTTAGCGAGCTTGCTTTCGTTTTTATACAAAATAGAAACGAGAAAAGTTAAACAGCGCTTATCCTGATCTATGGATCCGTATTCATAAACTGTAATTAAATAAGAATTTTCACGTTGGCAAACGATATCATTTGCTTCCATCAATCCATCCATCCATCAGCCTACAGACGTCCACTGCTGGACATAGGCCTCCCCACGAGAATGCCACTCGGAACGGTCCAGCGCCACTTGCATCCAACGGTTCTCTGCGACTTTGAGAATGTCGTCAGTCCACCTAGTGGGAGGTCGTCCTACGCTGCGCAGTCCGATTCGTGGTCGCCACTCAAGAACCTTTCTTCCCTAAAGGTTGTCGGTTCGACGAGCCATTACCATTTCAACGTGCTAATTCTGCGGGCTATGTCGGTTACACCCGTTCTTCTACGGATTTCCGTGTTCCGGATTTTTTCACGTAGAGAAATACCGAGCATAGCCCTCTCCATAGCACGCCGAGCGACTTTGAGCATTTTTATGGGGCCGACATTTAGAGACCACGTTTCAGTGCCGTAAGTCATCGCTGATAACACACACTGGTTATAAACCTTTGTTTTCACCATTTGCTTATCTATATATTTATTTAATTTAATTCATCAATAACCAAGAAGCTTTACATGTACACCTATTATCTCAACCACCTATCAGCCAATATAAATCCTTGGTAATATCCCAAACTATATTCTAAAACTGTTGGTTATCCTACTAAGCCCATATTGGTTA
This sequence comes from Lymantria dispar, assembly GCA_032191425.1. NCBI lineage: Eukaryota > Metazoa > Arthropoda > Insecta > Lepidoptera > Erebidae > Lymantria > Lymantria dispar. The sequence continues at coordinate 21,346,746 of CM063454.1, read as the reverse complement.
TCGGGGGCAACAATTAGGGTGTCCACGCGCCCAGCTTACGTGCGGTTCGTACAACTTCCCTTTCAAATAATTGCCCCGGTAGCAGATGATACGGATTAATACACAACCCTAACATTGTATACAATAAGTAATACGTGTCTTCTCATTTCCGATATGAGTCTTGTTATTATGAAAAATACACCCCTGTAAATAAATATCCTTTTTAATTAGTAGTCGCTGGTATTAAAAATGTATTACTATTTTTAGTTTCGCAACTGAGTGACGTTTTCTCCAAAATTTGTGAGTGTTATATTGATTCATTTAGATGATGGATACCTATGTTACTAATATCAGTAAGTACCTATACTATCCGGTAATAGGTAAATAAGGTATTAAATACCCTATCATATTAAACAGTGCACTTGAGCACGTCTATGGTTTTATTGAACAGTTTTCTCGGGCATATGAAAATATAATATTTTTATGTTTTGTTGAATAATTTTGATCTTATTTTAAATAATGTAATAAAGGGGGGGTAATAATACTTAAGTGATATTTATGGAAAATCATAAATACCATATTTTCTAAAGGAAACCTTAATTCGTTTGTCAACACTCAAATGATAATAACGACAAGTGCTCGACGGACAGTGTGTGAATAAGCATTCCATTGTTCTATAAGACAAAATTTATTGTATAAGACTTGTCATCATCTTGCTCTTATCCCAATTACTTGGGGTCGACGCAATATGTCATCTGTTTTGACATATTGCAAAAAGTTTCGGCAATGACTTTTATGACCGGCCGCCTGCCTGACGTCATCCCTCCTTGGGAATGTAATCGTTGACCCAAATGGTACCAGATGGAGTTGGTCCGGGTCAATCTAGGGCTCTTAGTCGTCTTTTACGACACCCACGAGTAAAGCAAGGGTTGGTAGTATTCGAAGTCGCTACCACACAGCACTGATACTATATACTACTGATATATATACTATATACTTATTGTATAAGACTTGTAAATTTTGTAATATACTTAAAAACCGATGCCTCCGTTGCCAAACTCTTCATAAAATAAAAAATTATCAAGAACAGTGTTGATTTTTTTTTTATTTCAATGAATAGTCTAATCTCAAGAGCTACCATTTCGAAATTATTATTTTTGCTCTAGATAATCATTCTATAGGTTGTGATGAAAATTATTATATAAGGCTTCTCAATTTTGTAATTTACTATAATCTAATAGTTACATTGCACATCTATTTGCATTATTCAAGAATTTCAAAATTTATATTACCAAAAAAATATATACCTATTATTGAGATATTGCTGCTGTTTTATTTTTAACTAGCAACCCGCCCTCGCTTCGCTTCGGTTATAGGTTATAGTCGTTTTACCTGCGTAGTTCCCGTTCCCGTGGGAATACCGGGATAAAATATAGCCTAGTTTACGCCCTGATATTATAGCTTCCCATTGATGAAAGAATTTTTGAAATCGGTCCAGCCGTTTTGAAGATTACCCGGAACAAACAGACAAAAATTTTTTAATTGCTATTTTAGGCATAGGTGTCGTGCAAATAACCGTGTGAGCATGAAAAAAGCCTATTTTTTTTTTTTTTTTTTTTTTTTTATTGCCAACGGTGGCAAACGAGCAAGCAGCACACCTGATGGTAAGTGAAACTGCTGCACATGGACCATTGCAATACCAGGGGCACAGCCAGGCCGCTGCCTACCGTGAAGGAAATACTCTTCTTAAACCTCGTTTAAAGAAGGACATGTCATAGCGCTCGGGAAATACAGCAGCAGGTAGTTCATTCCAGAGCTTGCACGTACGTGGGAGAAATGATCGCTGGAAACGTACAGTTGAAGACCATAACGTTTCCAGGTGAAATGGATGAACCCTGCTGCGATGTCGAGTGGTACGTTGGTAGAATGGTGACGGTGGTACCAAGTCAAACAGTTCCTCGGAGCACTCCCCGTGAAAGAGTCGGTAGGGTACACAGAGTGACCCAAAGTCTCTCCGCTGCTCCAGCGACTCCAATCTGTCCGTAAGATTGGGATTATTTTGACATTACAAACAGACATTCCAATTTTATTTATTGGTATAGATGATTTTTTTTTGCTTTAGATAACCGATTTATCAATAAACTTGTGATTTCTGTTCATTGGAAATCGAGTAGTAATACAAATATATACTTAGTACATGTTACAATGTGAACTTAGGATAACGTATGTATTTAGAATCGATCGATTTGAGCTGCTGTAGCCAAACTAGGCTTTTGCCTGTACTTTGGCTATCAGTGCCAAAGTACAGGTACAATAAATCGATAAATATAGCACAATTTTATGTACCAAGGGGACATCATCGTCTTTGTCGTACTTACAGGATACCTAATAGAAATTTTAACGTAGGTATATGAGGAATGAACAATTGGTGTTCCAATATTTTAAAACTTAAACTTAATTAAAAGCCAGGGAGTGCGTATTGACCGTTACACAGCGGTCAGAATGCTATTGCGCGGCACTACGATTTCTTGAAGTTCTGTGCCTAGGTAAATATTGATTCTCGTAAATTTTAACGATGAAAGAACAAGGTGCAAATCTATGACCGTTTAAGGTGCAAATGCAAGGTGCAAATCTATGACCTTTCTATGACTTTAGTGACATACATTTTGATTCTCGCTAATTTTAACGGTGAAGAAAACGGCGCACGCCTATGACTTTGACGAAGTTATGTGCATAAATATAGGTAAATGCATGTCCATTTGTTTCAACGATGAAACCAGCGATGACCTTAGCGAACAAACCAGCTTGTTTGAGAGATGGATGATGTGTGATACAATATTATTTATAGAGGTAACACCAATCCAGTGAAATATATAATTCGTTATACGTATGTAAATATTTACAATTACATCTTCACAAATACATACTTACTTTCCGTGCGGTGACGGAGTAAGAATACAATTTACCACTCCCTATCTTGCCCATAGATGTGGTAAAAGACGACTAAGGGATATAATATGCACATATAATCTGTGCAAAAGAAGGAAAACTCGAAATGAAACCCTATACCAACATGTCTGTCGGGCCGACTACTGACGACAAGTCACCTCTGCTCCGGTGGTCGGCCCAACAACGAGGTGACGTGGGTACGGGTAGGTTATGGGCCCGCGCGCCGTCCTTTCATCGCCCCGGACGAAAAGGACCGGGCGTGCGCTTACCATAGCCCACCCATAAAAAAAATACCAACATGTCTGACCAGCATGGTATAGTAGGTCAAATTCCCTTCAATTGTGGACGAGGCCCGAGCCCAACGGTGGGATGTATGTGGGCTGCGATGATGAAATACATACTTAGTAACAAAACCTCAATATGCACTTACAATATTCGACTATGTAATAGTCCTGCTTCCTTGTCTTTACTTAACCATGGTCATTCACCGAATGCCCTCTACTCATTGGAGACCGTCTGCGTATACCCATTTTTCGCTATTAAACTACTTAAGCATGACGATCCGCAACTACTACGAATCTTAACAGAGCATACTCTGAGTTGCCTTGCCACCCTTCGATGGGCGATAACATAACATATACATAGGTATAGAAACTATTGCTTTAGTAATTACCTTTTAGAGACAATCATAAAAAAAACAATAACTATTTATAACATTCTTATAACTATCCTTACTAATATTATAAATGCGAAAGTAAGTTTGTTTCTTACGCTTTCACGCTTATTAAACCACAGAACCGATTTCAAAAATTCTTTCACCAATGGAAAGCTATAATATCAGGGAGTAACATATATTATCCCGGTATTCCCACGGGAACGAGAACTACGCGGATAAGGCGACTGAAACTGAAACAAAGCGAGGGCGGGTTGCTAGTATTCTTATAATCTTAAATATCAAAAAGTCTTCAAAAACAAACATTAAATAAATCAATGACTAAATTAATTAATAAACCTTCTGTTTACGTCTAAATTCATACTTAAACAGACCAACCGGTATTTAATTCCTCAACAGAGTCAGCGTATTAGTGCTATGTTCTATTCCCAAGCGACGAACAGCTACTGTTGAAACAAATGTGAACGTAGAAGTTTAGAGCAGTTCTATGCATATTTTATAGCTAATCTGTTCGTTTCATACCAAGCGGTACTTTGGTGTATTCTAACTTGTATAAAAAGGAATAAAAAATGATTTTAGCAAATAATATCCCATCGGGTTAAAAATTATTTATATTTGTGGTAGGACCACACTGTTGACAGTTGTCTGTCTACAGCCGCGGGTCGGTCTTTTTTTTTTATTGCAAACGGTGGCAAACGAGCAAACAGTAAACCTGATAGTAAGTGTTGCTGCCGCTCATGGACCTTTACAGGGTCGCTGCCTACCGCGAAGAAAGTGAAGGGAGATTGAATGTGTGCATTGAGGCTCGGTGATACCAAGGGCACCACCAAAACCCTCCACACACAAACACCCTCAGAAAGTTGGGCTTCCGGCTCTCTCGCTCACCGAACGAAGCGCAGTAACAAATTGCTACTACTCAGACGTCGATTTTCTGCGAGAGTGTGGTACTACCCCGGACGGACCGGCCCGCGGCTGTAGACAGATCACTGTCGACAGTGTGCTCCTACCACTCTTAATTGAGTGGTAGGACTACTACTACACCGGTCTGTCCGGGGTAGTATCACACTGAGCAGAAAATCGACGTCTGAGTGGTAGCAATTTGTTACTGTGCTTGGTTCAGTGAGCGAGAGAGCCGGAGCCCAACTTTATGAGGGTGTTTGCGTGTGGTGGGTTTTAGTGATGCTTTTAGTATCACTAAAACTCATTGCACGCATTTATATTTGCTTCACTTTCTTCACGGTAGGCAACGGTTTAGCAAACGTCCAAGACCAGCAGCATCACTTGTACGTACTGTTTGATCGTATATCACCGTTTGAAAAAAAAAACTAAGTGAGGGTATTGCAGGAAAGCGAACAGCAGCATCAATCAAAATCATCAACACCGGTTATCCGTGTTGATAACGAAATAAGTATACAATTTACCACTCAGTATCTTGCCGGGGATGTTGGAAAGGACGATCAAGGGGTATAATACGCTTCGCATCCATGTAAAAGAAGGTTAACTCAAAATAAAACCTGTCTGACCAGTATAGTATAGTAAGGTTATTTTCCCTTCTATTGTGGAGGAGGCTCGAGCCCAGCAGTGGAACGTATATGAACTTATACACTAATTGTAAGCGGGCGGCGGCAGCGGCCCGCCTATCAAGTTGATAATTATGTCATTATCTTACTCAATTTAATAATGCTCTTATGCTAATTACTTGGGGTAGACTTAATATGTAATTTTTTCATAGCACATATTGTAAATGTTATTGGCAATAAGTTTTATCATTCGTCATCGGCGCGACGTCATCCCTCTTTGGGAATATAATTTTTGACCAAGCGGCAACAAATGGAGCTGACCCTAGAGCTTTACTCTTAGTTGTATTTTACGACACCCAAGAACATGTATTATTATTGTATGGTATCCTCTTCTTCCATTCATCTTAAAATGTCTGGAAAAATTTGTCTACTATGTATGCTGGTTAGACGAATCGGTGTAAAATTTATTTGGAGTATTCCTTGTTATCATCATAACCATAGCCTATATACGGTCCACTGTTGGGCTCGGGTCTCCTCAGCAATGAGAGACAATTTGACCTACTATACCGTGCTGGTGAGACATGTTGGTATTGGGTTTTATTTCGAGTTTTCCTTCTCTTGCACAGATGTTATCTTTTACGACATTCACGTGCAAGATAGGGAGTGGTGAATTGTATTCTTACACCGTCACTATACCGGTAACATGATTTCTTATTAAATTAAACATTTGTATAAACAAATACGTCGTCGTCGACGTCTTTCTTTGGTGATATTTTATTATATTCTGAAAATCAATCATGCGAAATGTAGGCTTTATAAGGGTATAAAAGAAGTAGTGAACTTTGGTGTTGTTTTTCTCCCAGCAGCATAAATAATCTATGCTGCTGGGTGAAAATGATATTTAACGAGGACTTCACACATGATTTCTAAACGAACAAAGTAACAGGCAAAATTTAGTATACATACATTATATAAGGCTACAAAGAGTTATAAAGTATTTTCTGATGTACTTATATTTGATCAGATTGCATACTGGCCGCCAAACTAAATGGACATGCAACCTACGTACATACATACGTGCTCTATCAATTAAGTTTAGTTATTGACAGGGAACAACGTAAGTTATCCATCAGTGTCAACCAACCCTACGTCTGTTTAGGGCGATAAAACAAACTTCAAAGTGCCCTTGAGTTATAAGATAAGCAAACAGCTATACAAAATCGAAATACCTATGAAATCATATAATAAATGCGACTTAGATGCTATGCCATGTCATTTCTCGTAGTAGTTTAAGCCTAGTGCCGAGCTTAGTGTCATAGGTGTAATAATGGTGGCTAAATAAATATATTGTAATCCACAAATAACTATATTTCGTACAGGGGCAATTTGTATCTGTTACAATAGATAATTATATATTCGTTGCAGAACCCGTTATAAAAAAGCAGGTTCTAATAATTATAAACCTCTGTAATAACGATCACTTGTTGAACGTGAGACATCTTAGTCCGCCCGTGACCATGAACGGTGCAAAGTATTATAAATGTCAGGCAATCAAAGTTCAAATACAAACGCGATAAAATCCGTGGTTTTATTTACAATGTGGATTACTCGCGTAAACATCAGAAATGATTATATATACATACCTAATCAATACATATGACAGTGTACGCAAAAGGATAATGAAGTACTTTCATACACCTATCGGTTAATTAACTTCGTACGAGTACCAAGTTTATAAAACAATATTATGTTGTTAAAAATTAAACGACGAAACTTTGTATAGCAAAATTCATTATTAATGAAACCCTTGAGACAAAAACCAAAGTTTTAGAACTCAACCTTATATCTAGTAATTAATATTTTAAGAACAAAATGTAATAAGATATTTACAAAAGCAATTACAAAGTAATATTTCTTGATAACTTTTAAGTTTAATTATTGTTTAAATAATAAATTCATCGATTGATTTTGTTCTGCAACTTTATCCCTGTGTGATGACGTCAATAATACTATTTATATGCCGCCACTAATCTCGATTTGATATGTATTTATGTGTTCCACATAATCTATTCCTGATAATACTTTTAAAGTGGTAGAAATTTGTTCTTCTTCAGCTCATATATGTCGCTGAGCATGAGTCTCCCCCAGAATGAAAGGAATGTCGGGCTGGCGACGGACGACTTTGAGAGACTATTGGGACGACTTAAAGGAACTCGGTACCGATGGTCGGCCCGATGGCGAAGGTGAGGGATTAGGTGGGTAATGGAGCCGCGCGCCGTACTTTCGTCGCCCCGGACGGAATAGACGGCGTGTATGCTGACCACCAAACACCCAAAAAAAAGAGTGAAAGAAATAGTGATCCGCTGGGGAATCAAGGTCTGACTGAGTATCGCACGCGATCAATCGCGCTCAACTGCTATCCTATATGGAAATAGTAAAATAGTAGCCCACTATATGGAAATAGTAAAATCATCATCATCATCATCTTGCTCTTATCCCAATTACTTGGAGTCGACGCAATATGTCATCTGTTTTGACATATTGTAAAAAGTTTCGGCAATGACTTTTGTGACCGGCCGCCTGCCTGACGTCAACCCTTGGGAATGTAATCGTTGACCCAAATGGTACCAGATGGAGTTGGTCCGGGTCAATCTAGGGCTCTTAGTCGTCTTTTGCGACACCCACGAGCAAAGCAAGGGTTGGTAGTATTCGAAGCCGCTACCACACAGCACATGGAAATAGTAAAATAAAGTAAGAAAAATATTCTTTTCTATACTACTTTTTAAAGGTATTTTATATCATTGCGAATTATCTCTCGTAATACTGCGTCAATATCAATATTTGCTACGTCGTTTTGAATAATAGTTTCTCTTCTATAAGAATAATTCTGAATAAAAAAGCCGTTCTTTATGGATACCATTGTCAAACCTGAACCAAATTGAAATAAGATCATACACGAAGCAGTAGCTTTCAAATAAAAAAAAAAGAATCATCATAATCGGTTCACCTAGTCGAAAGTTCTGAACTAACAAACATAAAAAAATACAGCCGAATTAAGAACCTGCTCCTTCTTGAAGTCGGTTGAAAAATATGTTAATATTTGAAAAACAATAGCGTTTCGTTAAAAAATTTCTCAATTCTCTTGTATACTAAATTTTTAAAAGGGTTTAAATATTAAAGTACTAATAATAATTATAAATAGTAATAATTTATGAAAGTACATAAAATTCTACTAGGAGACTGTTTTAAATGTAAAACTAATAGACTTTGCAGTCTCCATACAGTTCTTCTACCCAAAATATTTTTTTCATATACCTAACATGTAACACAATATTAAACATATATTTTACCAAACCACCCTTTCTTATTTCGGATCTGTATCACTTACGTCAGTCTGGTGTGTTGCATTCATCACTCAAAGGAGATTAAACTTTCTCGGATATGTTGAGTTATTGCTTTTACCAATAATTGCGTACGTGGAGTTCGCAAAGAACTGTCTAGTTGCTGTCTAGACAGGTTTGCGTATGAAAAAAAAATGTATATAACAACGTTGGGAGGAAACGATGACGCGTCCCAGCAAATACTGTTTTCCTGTAAAGTTTGAAAGCTGAAATAAAAATAACATTCGTTGAAATTGTAACTTTGTGGTATGCCTGTAAGCTATGTGCGTTTTGGTTTATTTAATTTTTTAATTTCTAGCTAAATACTAACAATATTTCTTATTTACTATAAGTTAACTATTAAAATTCATTAAATAGTTTTAATAGTTACTTAAAGTAATTATTGGTTATATTACCAACTTTGGAATACGAAATCGAATCCTATAACTAGATAAAGTATTGTAATGATTTTTTGAATAGTAAGCATGCAATTTGGAAATTTATATATTAGAGGGCAATAAATTGATCTTCTTTCTTTATAAATAAATTGATCTTTGAGTAATAAAAATGTTTGAGAAATGTAACGTGTGTTTAATTCTACTTACCGCTCGAAAATAAAGTTGAAGACTATAAATAGAAAGCATAAGCAAAAGTCTGACTATACTCTACTATTATATTAAAATTTGCCATATAACCTAAACCTTGCTTAAAATTAAAAATTTGCGAAACAAAATTGAAATCAGACCATCTGTAACAGTAGTTTCACAGTAAATTTTCTAAGATTCAGATATCATCATAACCGATCAATTACGATTGGACTAAAAGGCCAGTGGTCAGTTTCTGTCAGTGTAATGACGTTTTAGATCAGTCTAGTAATCTACCATATAGATCTAGATAGACGTTAATATAATATCTTAAAAATGCACAAGTCATTGCAACGGAGATACGGCGCTGTTCACACACGTTCGAAATTTAGCCGGCCTAAGGCATGCAGCGACGTTATCTCGCAGCTGATGGAACCAACCTGTTTGCAAACATGGTCTGTAAAATCGTTTCATGAACGATATTTTTGTTTATAATAAAAAATTTAATATTTTTATAACATGAATTGAATTATTTTCACTGAATTATCATAATTTTGTGTAATACAAGGAAGGAGTTTTAATTTTTGCTCGTTCATTCAAACATTTTTTTGCTTACAATATACAGATTAATTAGAAGTAACAATGTGCTATTAACAATTTATTTACTAATTATATATCACAAGCCGAATGCTTAAGCCGATCGTGCCTCTCTATCGCTTGTTCTGCGTTCTCGCTTGCACGCTCGGCTCAGGCGGAACGTGACAATGAGTCATGTTTTTTCGTCGATTATTTGTGTCGATTGTTATGTTTTCATCGATTTATAAGACGTTATCACTTCCGAAGATTATTTTAAATTAATTCTTAATAAATACTTAAGATCCGTGATCCCGTGACGTGGTGACGGAGTAACAATTCACCACTCCCTTACTCTTAGTCGGAGTTTAATTTGTGTACGTTAAATTATGTGTTACAAACACAGTCTCCCACAACACAAGCATTATTTATTATTTGTATTAAAAAATATCCGTGTGATGAACAATTCCCCGCTCCCTATCTTGCCCGTGGATGTCGTAAAAGACAACTAAGCGATATAATAAGCATATAACATCTATGCAAGCAAAACTAGAAACAAAATCCAATACCAACCTGTCTGACCAGCATGGTATAGTAAGGTCAATTTCAATCCTATTGTGGAGAAGGCTCGAGTCAAACAGTGGGACGTATATGAGCTGAAATGATGATTATGATAAAATACTTAAAAAATTTGCCGTAGCTGTAAATACACATCCATACCAATATTATAAATGCGAAAGTAAGGATGTTTGTTTGTTTGTTTGTTTGTAACGCTTTCACGCTTAAACCACCGAACCGATTTCAAAAATCTTTCACTAATGGAAAGCTATAATATCAGGGAGGAACATAGGCTATATTTTATCCCGGTATTCTCACAGGAACGGGAACTACGCCGCGGGTAAAGCGACTGAAACCGAAGCGAAGCGAGGGCGGGTTGCTAGTATAGTATATTCGAAGTACGTCTTTCGCTATCGGCTAAGATATGCATTCTGGAGTAATTTTCTGCTTACTTCCCTAAACCCTATTACTAATTTAATCAAGTAATATCCATTACCATTTTGAAATATAATATTTATTCATCCCCCAACATGCGTAATGCACCCTGTATTTATACTTAAAACAATGCTATAAATAATCGCATGGCCGAAACATTCGAACGCACATATTAATCTAATCGAGTCGTTGTTTGTCCGGGCGAGCCCACCGGACAAACAGAGGGCCCGGATTATAACGTTACTCTAATTGACACCGTTATTTAGTCCCTAAACCTAAACAACACACCCCTGTTGCGTGATGATGCATCTTGATTAGAATTTGCTTAATTTAATCCTTCGCTGACAGTTTTGTATGTGTTTAGGTGTAATATAAATATTCATGTTAAATGATGTCGATTTTTAACTGGTTTCATTTGGAGCGCTTCGAGTTTATTGCTGCACAGTTTAGTGTTGTCTCAATATGCCTGTGGTATTGTAGACGTCTATAAACGTCAGTTAGCGTTACCATCAGTTTCACGGCCCTTTCATCTGGCACCAAAGGTAATAAAAAAAAAATACATTATATTAGGTCTTTGCCTATGAAATTGCCGTTATGTATGAAAAAAATTAAACTATTTTTTTTCATGTATTTTTTATTTGTATTAATCGAAGTAATCACCCATGCAATTAATGCATCTTTGCCAACGCAGCGGCAGTTTATTGATGCCCTTCTTAAAGAAATCAGCTGGACGGGAGGCAACAAATTCTACAAAGGCATTTTGTACTGCCTCTCGGGTATTGAATTTCTTTTCCGCCAAAAAGTTATCCAAATTCTGGAAAAATAAGTAATCTGTAGGCGCAAGGTCTGGTGAGTATGGTGGATGACGAAGAGGTTCCAAGCCCAGTTCTTACAACTTGGAGACCGTCTGCTGTGCAGTATGAGGTCACGCATTGTCGTGCAGGAGCAGCGGAGACGAGCGATTGACCAATGCTGGTTGGAGATGTGCCAGCTTCTCCATCATTATGTTCAGTTCTTCACAGTACACATCTGCAGTAATGCTCACCCCGTTTGGTAAGAAGCTGTGATGAATCACACCGACGCTAGACCACCAAACAGTGACCATCACTTTTCTAGGGGTCAGTTTTCGTCTAGGGCATTGTTTAGGTGCTGAACCAGGATCCAACCAACTTGCTGAGCGCTTGCGGTTATCAAACAGAATTCATTTTTCATCGCAAGTAACAATGCGTTTCAAAATTCCTTCATTTGTGTGTCTGTTGAGCAATGCAAGGCATGTCTTGACGCGTACTTCGCGCTGGCGATCATTGATTTCGTGGGGCACCCATTTGTCAAGCTTTCTTACCTTACCAATTTGACGCAAATGGACCAATATTGTTTTGACACTAACGTCGGAAGCTGCTGCTAATTCAGCTATAGATTATGTATCATCGGCTTCCACAATCGCCTTTAATTCGTCATTGTCGACCAAAGTCTTCGGACGATCGCGGGTTCATTGTTTAGGTCAAAATTTCCAGTACGGAACCGAGCAAACCAATAACAGGCGGTGCGTTGGTTTGTAGTGTTAGCTCTGTAAACGTCGTTGATGTTGCGTGCCGCTTGTGCCGCGTTGCTGCCACGACGATACTCATATTCCATAATTACTCGAATTTTTAACGTATCCATGATGACGAAAAAGATTGAAATGCGATGAAAATGTAACACTAATCAATAAACAAATGACTACTTTTGGAAAATGAATTCCATGTTTTAAAATAAAATTAATTTGAAATTAGAATTCTTAGCCAAACAAAAATTATTTTGATGACTTTATTTTGATGATTGACGCGGGGGTCATCCGGTCGATGGCCCTGTACGGCGTACCGGTGTGGGCGGGGTCCCTGACCGTCCGTCTTAGGGCCCTCCTGTGGCGACCACAGAGGGTCATGGCGATTAGGGCCATACGGGGTTACCGCACGGTGGCGACGGAGGCAGCGTGCCTCCTGGCGGGAACCCCCCCAAGGGACCTGGAGGCGGAGATGCTCGCCGACATTTATCGGCGGGTGTCGGAGACGTGCGCCCGCGGCGGCATGGTCTCCATCAAAGAGATCACCGCCTGGCGGGTCAACGCCCGCCAAGAAATCATTGCCCGTTGGGCAGTCCGGCTGGAGAGTCCTCGGTACGGTGTCAGGACCGTCGAGGCCCTCCGGCTGGTGCTGATAGAGTAGTTGGAGCGGACGCACGGGGTGCTTTCCTTCCGACTGGTGCAGGTGCTGACGGGGCACGGTTGCTTCGGGAAGTACCTGCACAAGATTGTCAGGAGGGAGAGCACACCGTCCTGCCACCACTGCAGTTGCGATGAGGACACGGCGCAGCACACGCTCGAGGAGTGTGCTGCATGGGAGGGGGATCGCCGTGAACTCGTCGCAATTATCGGTGCCGACCTGGCGCTGCTGACCATCGCCAGGGAGATGCTCGTCAGCGTCAGAAACTGGGACGCGGTCGCCGCCTTCTGTGAGGCCGTAATCTCACGGAAGGCGGCGGCGGATCGTGTGCGAGTAGAGCTCCTATTCGGCGACACGTTCCGTCGCCGGCGACTCTGGCGGCGCAGGTGCGAGTATCTGCGCCTAATGCCGCCCTAGCCGAGGCCGCGGGTGATCGGACCGGGGAATTATCCATCACCCGCAGAGAAGCTGACCGCGCGACGGCGACTGACGTCCCAGTACGTCAAGAGGTGAGAGGTTACCCGAAAGGGTATTCCGTCGGGCCGACCACTGATAACAAGTCACATCTGCTCCGGTGGTCGGCCCAACAACGAGGTGACGTGAGTACGGGTGGGTTATGGGCCCGCGCGCCGTTCTTTCATCGCCCCGGGCGGACAGGACCGCGCGTGCGCTTACCATAACCCAACCATAAAAAAAAAATGTTTTAAAATAAAATTAATTTGAAATTAGAATTCTTAGCCAAACAAAAATTATTTTGATTTGAAATGGCCAGTACTGCAGAACGGCAATTATATAGGTAAAGCCCTATTATTTTCAATTAGTTTACTCTTCTTCTTCTTATTTAATGGCAATGAGCTACAATAATATGAGCTATTGGTGCCAGTGTCGAGTATATTAATTATTATTCACGTCTTTAGTCTTAGTCTTTCAGTCAGTCGTTAGCATGACTTGGTGCTGATATCCAAGTCATGCGTCTCTGGAAATTTGGGCAGAATGTCAAAATGCACGCAATACACTATTATATCATTTTCACTACATTTCAGAATTCTATCTGCATTATATTATATAAAATATCAGCAAAATTATTCAATATAATACTTTAAAACACTAAAGTCCCATACAGACGTTGGCCGAGCCTAGGCCAACGCGAGCGCCGGCAAATAGGTATAAGGCGAGTGCTAGCGTCTACACGTTGGCCGAGTGCGGCGAACGCCAACGCGAGTGGCCAACGTAGACGAGCGTTTATAGAAGTGTTTACACGTTGGCCTCGATCAGTGTTCATTGTGCACTGAAACACTACGGACGTTGACATTAATGTTGCTGCAGCTTCACCAGTCCCTATCTTGTCTGTAAATGTCGTAAAAGACGATTAAGGGATATAATACATAATAAGCATATAACATATATGCAAGAGAAGGAAACCTCAAAATAAAACCCTATACCAACCTGTCTGACTAGCATGGAATACTAAGGTCAGTTTCCCGCTTATTGTGGAGGAGGCTCGAGCCCAACAGTAGGACGTATATTAGCTAAAATGATGATGAATGATGAAGATACATTTTGATACTATAGGTAACATATAGGGTGACTTGGATCTAATTATTTACGTCGCATATCTAGAAGTAGTGATGCAAATATGAAAATATAATCATTTATATTGAGCGATAATATCACATTAAACACGTCTAACTGCGATGGATGTCAACCGTATAATGACGACTCGGCCAACGTGTCGACGGGCGTTGGCCGAGCGTAGACGAGTGCCTTTGATTTGTGCACAAAAACCGACACCGAGGCGAAGTGAGGCAAGTGATCACGAGCGACGGCGAATGAAGACAAATCAGCTGTCCACACGTTGGCGCTTCTATTCACTCGGCCAACTAGGCGAGCGACGGCGAGCGTTGGCCAACTAAGGCAAATCGAGTGTACACACGTTGGCCATTGACACATTCGCCATCGCTCGCCTGCACTCGGCCAACATGTAGACGCCCTATAAAATAATGAAAAGAATATAAAAGCGCTACATGACATTTTGACATTCGCGTCAAAAGTCCCTAGTTCACTCTTCCTTGCCATTGGCATCCAAGGTTGTGCGACTTTTAATTTGTTATCAGACCACATAACTAGGTATACATTATAATGTATTCAATAATGTATCGCACCTTTAATCCAATACCGTCACTAACCGAAATTTTCCGAAAAACTGTTTTTCATGCCATCTATTTGCTGAGCACGAAATTTACACATTGCTTCAATTTATATAATTTTAATTTCACTTAACTTTTTAAATTTTTTCGAAAATGTATACGTTACTAATATTTTAAATTATGTATATCTACTAATTAATAATAATTAAAATGAAAAAAAAAATATTTTAATAGGAATAATAGTTGTTAATAAAATAAAAACAAAAAACAATTATTCCTGAAACGCTAATATACTCTTATTTATATTAGTTAATATTTGTCATAAATCTTTAAATAGCTCTTCTGTAAAATTTGCTTATTTAGGATAGTGAATGTATTGGAATAAAGGTGCGATATATTGTACTATAAGCTATACGTCAATCCTGTGTATCATATACAATCCGTTACAAGTATGTCTCCACAATTATAAATTCATAAATACACACTTAGTAACACAACCTTAATAAATATGCACTTATAATATCCAAATATTCTTCTTCTTTGCTTCTGTTAATTCTGAGCTATGTATGAGCACCGAATCTCCTCTATTTATTCGAAACTCTCTATTTATACCTGTATTTCGCTATTAAACTACTCAAACGTGACGATAAATAGCTGCAAATGTTGTGAGAACATACTTTGTGTTGCCACCTTTTGATTGTCGATAACAGTTCATTCCTACTATACCTATAAGATAATTGATAATTCTAAGATAAAATCCATAAAAAAACTTACTTTGTAAGTAAATTATCAAAGTATTGAAACGAAAACCAATGTTGACCTCACGAATAGCATGACACATTCATAAATCATGACAAATCAATTCGTTTTAAAACCTATGTACCATACAACAATATCGCTAAGGAAAGTCACCGTGACCAAGCGTTTAGCAATATCAATACTATCGATGCCCTCACGATTTGGACGCAGATGGTCAAGCAATTGACCGGATCAGTTTCTATGAACAAAATATCACCTAATGCTTGAATATTGTTAGCGACAGATGTTTGGTAGTATGGTTGTTGGTAAATTTGTTTAACCGTTTCTAAGTATGATAAATAGTTGTATAAGGAAGTGTTTAGATGTGTTTTAATTGATGATAAATATGTTTAAATTTATGCTGTGATACGAATATAAGGTAAAGGCACCTATTAGGGAGGTATTTCTCAACATTTGAAAGTAAGAAACAAAAATAAGCATTTGTAAGTATTTTTAAAGGTGCAAAAAAATGTTATCGTCTAAAGCGGCATTTACATTTTATATTACTGCTGAGTCTATGTTTCTTTTCATGATATTTCTTATTTTAAAAAAATATTTAAATAGTCGGGTCGATTTTCCCTAATACGGAGGTATGATTTTGGTCAGAGCCTATTACTGCGGTAGCCGGTTCCTAATACGGAGGGTCAGAAATTATATTCATTGAAGTTCCGTACAAATAATATTTATTAAATAATATAAATGTGTTAGTAAAGTAAATTGTAAGTTTTTCATTCATTGACCATTGATTGATTTCCTTTTAATGAAATTTACACATATAGCATAACCGAGCATTCACACACACGTTTTAAAAAGAGTTTTGGGTTATTAAAATAAGATTGAATTTTCTTTTTACATTCAGTAAAATAAAAAAAAAATGAGCCAAGTGAAATCCGTCTGTATAGAAAGATCTTTCCGTACAGACCGACTTCGCTTCGCTCATTTTTTTTAGTATTGTATTTTAACATGAGAATCCCCTAGCATTCTCTCATGTTAAAATACAATACTTTTTATTCCTGAATTCCAACGGATGCCGAATTAATTTAAGAATAAATAAGTAGTTGTCAACTAGTGGGTCTACAAATGAACATGGACAAGACGAAAGTTATGTCTAATGCCCATGTACCGGTCCTAGTTGGGAATGTGATTCTCGCAGTTGTGGATCATTATGTTTACCTAGGAAAAGCAGTCCAGTTAAGTAGATCCAATTTCGAGAAAGAGGTCAGCCGACGAATTCAACTCGGCTGGGCAGCGTTCGGGCAACTTAAGTGCATCTTCTCGTCCAATATGCCGCAGTTTCCGAAAACAAAGGTTTATAACCAGCGATGCCTTACGGCACTGAAACGTGGTCTCTAATTGTCGGTCTCATAAAAAAGCTCAAAGTCGCTCAGCGTGCTATGGAGAGAGCTATGCTCGGTATTTCTCTACGTGATAAAATCCCGAACATGGAAATCCGTAGAAGAACAGGTGTAACCGACGTAGCCCGCAGAATTAGCACGTTGAAATAGCAATGGGCAGGCCACATCGCTCGTGGAACCGACAACTGTTGGGGCAGAAAGGCTCTTGAGTGGCGACCACGAATCGGACGGCGCAGCGTAGGACGACCCCCCACTAGGTAGACTGACGACATTCTCAAAGTCGCAGGGAACCGTTGGATGTAAGTGGCGCAGGACCGTTCCAGTGGCATTCTCGTGGGGAGGCCTATGTCCAGCAGTGGATGTCTGTAGGCTGATGGATGGATGGATGGAAGTAGTACTTAGTGTATTTTTACATGCGTGGGTATAGCGTTCACTGATTTTATAGAATTAAAATACAAGTTTATTTTGGAATCAACTAATTATATCATTTAAAAAATAATGACGAATAACAACAATCATCTAAAAATTTTCAAAAATCAACAACAAACATGAATATCGAGTAATCCACAAAAAAGATACAAACCTTTTTATTTATTTACAGAACCCTAAAACATGTAATTTTATGTTCTATGAATAGGGCCGTAATAGGAGATCATAAAACCTAACACAGAGTTACCTCGAAATAACTACCACCGTAATAGGAAAACTACTCGTGTTTTTAATAATCCTAATTCTGACCCATCAAAATTTCGATAAACAAAGGAATGTAAATGCTTAATCAAACGATAACAGTTTTTTGATTCAGATGTGTAACACTCAAGTCAACAGTTATACAGAATAAAAGATTTGTGATAAATTAAAATACACCTTCCTACTTTTACCCCTTCTAAGAAACCAACATTTTACACTCAACAGTTTTCATATTTAACTAGATTTCTAATTAAGAACACATACCACAGATATACAGATATGGTTTCTAATTTAAGAGATTAATAATTATTTCAACTAAACTTGGAACTAATTCAATAATTTAAGAAATTGAAAGTTATAAACAACTAAACATACGCAGTATTTTTCCTATTTCGGAGTTTTACCACCGTATTAGGATTAATCTATAAAATTCGTATCGTATTACGGCGGTATTTTATTTCTTATTTTTTGGGTATAAAATGAGTTACAAATATGAATCAAGCTATTTAAATAGTGGGTGTAATAGTAGGCAAATGCTATACATAACACATAGACAAACTTGAACGGCTTATTAATATGAAAAATTTAGTTTATAAATATTAGTATACTTACTTTTGTTGTTCCGCGTTTGTATGGAAACCCCTCTTACATCGATGCCGTTACACAGATTGATTGATCTTGTTGTGTTCTTTATGTGCTATACTTGCAAACGTCAGTTAAGTCATGAAGTAATAGATTTAGAATAAATAGTTTACGTTTTGGTGTACTTAAACTGAATAAAACAGGAGTAATACTCGAAAATATAAATACCACCGTAACAGGAAACGATTTTGACTACCGCCGTATTAGGAGCTTTTACCTTAAATTTTCTTTTTAATTTATATGTGGTCCACATTATCGACAGTCTTATTTTTTAGGCTTAGGCTTAGGCAGCGGCCTAGCAAAGTTATGTGATAGGCATTATTACTTACCATCATACACATATCCTGCTTGATCAATAAAAAAGTCTTAATCAGCTTTTTCAAGTTTTCTTTTTAATTAAGACTATAATTAAATAATGTTTGTATTGGGGGAGACTGTGTTTGTAACACATAATTTAACGGACACAAAATAAAACCCCGACTGAGAATAACAATTTAAGATCGCTCAAAGTATTGTCATGCGTGGCAATGAAACCATGATTGCTGAAAAGTGTTCTAAACATCGGTCATAGTTAAAATCAAATACATCACCATCATCACAGCTTATATAAGTCCCACTGCTGGGCTCCAGCCTCTCCATCAATAATCTCTTCATTGATCTCTTCGTTGGTCAAACGGGTTGACATAGGATTTCAGTTCGAGTTTTCCTTTCCTTCCATAGATGTTATATGCATATTACTTACATAACTTAGCCGTCTTTTAAGACACTCACGGGTAGGAAAGGAGGTTAGTTCGTACTCAGTCACCAAACGGAAAAAAAATATAATATAAAATAAGATAAAATTTATAGAAAATATTTTATTCCATTTGTAATACTAGCGTAAACATCAGAAAGCATTAAGAATAGTGTGGTAACACAGCTTTCTTAATACGAATTTAAATAGGCTTTTCAAAGATTTTCCTTTTCTTATCTGCTTAGTGGTCTCATATAGCTCTGATAGGAAAGGAAGGAGTTTTAACACATCGCATAAAAATGTCAGCGGTTATCGAAGTACCAAAATTGAAAGCCTGTCATTTTATTTAGGTAGGTATAAGCTTGTCGCATGA
This sequence comes from Lymantria dispar, assembly GCA_032191425.1. Classification (NCBI taxonomy): domain Eukaryota; kingdom Metazoa; phylum Arthropoda; class Insecta; order Lepidoptera; family Erebidae; genus Lymantria; species Lymantria dispar. Next base: position 21,327,156 of record CM063454.1, on the reverse strand, counting down.
TTCACGCTTGCGTCTATAGTAGAGCTACTACTAGGTTACTCAATTAGGCAGTCTACTAGGTGCTAAGGTGCTAGATCTGAAAATTGGTTATATAAATATAATCATTACTCCTTTCATTATTGCAATTATCATATGAGACGAATGTTGTGGGGTGAGTAGACAACATCCTGTAAGACTTGGAATAAGTCTATAGTAATCCATCTGAAGTACCCGTAAGGACGTAGACGTAAAGTAGTGGACTACACTGTTAACAGTAGGCCGGTCCGTCCGGGATAGTATCACACTCTCGCAGAAAATCGACGTCTGAGTAGTAGCAATTTTTTACTGCGCTTCGCTCGGTGAACGAGAGAGCCCATTTTTCCGAAGGTGTTTATGTGTGATGGGTTTTGGCGATGCCTTTAGTATCACCGAACGTCATTGCACGCATTCACACTTCCTTCACTTTCTTCACGGTAGGCAGCGGCAAAGGTCCATGAGTGGCAGCATCGCTTACCATCAGGTGTGCTGTCATCCATCCATCCATCATTTGCCACCGTTTGTGAGAAAAAAAAAATGCAAATTTCGACTGCTCTATATCTGCTCTACTTTAACCGACTACCTGGTGAAAGTTGTTGGGTGTCGTTGGATGCAGGCGGCACAGGATCGCACTTTGTGGCGTAACATGAGGGAGGCCTACGTCCAGCAGTGGGCGGCGATATGCTGAAACGATGATGATGATGATATCTGGGTTGAAAATAATAGAAAAATTAGATATATGATATCTGATGTTTACGCGAGCACTACACATTGTAAATAAAACTACTTTCTTTTCTGTATTGGGTAGATATTTATAAATGTCTGTAATAACGATTACTTGTTGGACGTGAGACACCTTAGTCCGCCCGTGACCATGAATGCTGCAAAGTGTTCGAAACGTCGGGCAATCATAAATCAAATACAAACGCGATATAATCCGTAAAAGTAGTTTTATTTACAATTAGATATATGTTTATATAACCTTCTACCCATCGATGTAATAAATACACACTATATAATACAAAGTTAGAGAATATTAATGTGTGATATTAAATATTTATTAGTAGTGTTTCTTTTCAAACCCATTGAGTTGAATGATGTTTCATGCGTACAAGTACAACAATAGCGACATTTTAAAATGCGAATCCAATCGTTACTCGCTCTATGTGCTTGAATGGCCTCTGACATGTTTTGTAATCCATATACAATGGTATTTCATATTAAACACATGAACTATAAATATAGTTCTAATATTGCGTATAACATATTGGGTAAATTGAATAAATCCATGTAGGCCACCCGTGTGGTACGATGGGTAAATGTGTTTTTTGGTAAACCTTAGCTTTGCTTACAATCATTAATAGTAGGATTAACGTTGTACTCTTTTAGACTGTGTGGTAATTTTATCGCATTGTTAGTTGTGTTAGCATAATGTTAACATCGAAGACTGCTAATATATTTTACGTTTAATAGGATTCAAATTAAAACTTAGCTAAAGTCGCGAATTTATCAGGAATAAGTTTTCAGTATTTAAATGTTTCTGTACGCCAATTGGTTGCTTAACATTTAATTATTTCTTCTTGAAATGGTTTTTTGACTAGATGGATGACTATGATAATTTTTAAAACTTTTAGCAACCTGTTCGTCACTCTGTTCCAAATCTTTAAACAGACTGTAATGGAACTTTCACTGGCGAATAGCTTCGATTATACATATATAATTTCACTTTTTCTTTTACTTTCTCCACTTTTATTAACGAAAAAAGGATTCCACACAAAATACCAAATTAATCCTAAAATTGTAAATGAGACCTTTTTAAATAATAATTCCATTTATACCTATCATATTTTTAAGCAAAGTTTAAAATTGATCCAAAAAATGAGATATAGTACGCTAATCATAATAATAATAATACATACAGTACGCTAATCATAATAATACATACATAAATAATACATACAGTGGCATAGCACTGAACCGACACGACCATGACCAAGTGCCAGTTAAATATTTTGATTACTTAAAAAGCACCACTCAATCGACCACTTATAATTATACATCTAGACTATCTTGAATAGTATAGATAGGTAGGAACCCGCGTAAAAGACGACTAAGGGGTATATGCAGGCCACATGACCACATGATGTGGTCATACCATGATGACAGACAGACAATGATGTCTGTCTACAGCCGCGGGCCGGTCCATCCGGGGTAGTACCACACTCTCGCAGAAAATCGACGTCCGAGTAGTAGCAATTTGTTACTGCGTTTCGTTCTGTGAGCGAGAGAGCCGGCAGCCCAATTTTCTAAGGGTGTTTGCATGTGGCGAGTTTTAGTGATTCTTTTAGTATCACCAAACTTCAGTGCACGCATTCATGCTCCCTTTACTTTCTTCACGGTAGGCAGCGGTCTTGCCAAGGCCCATGAGTGGCAGCAATACTTACCATCAGGTGTACTGTTTGCTCGTTTGCCGCCATTTTCAATAAAAATACTTGATTTAAAACCTCTTACACGTCTGATCAGCGTGGAATGGTAAGTATATTCCCTTACCATTGTGGAGGAGGGTCTCATCAAAACAGTGGGACTTATATAGGCTGAGATGAATGAATCAATGCCATAATCGCCATGACTAATAGGTTGGAGATCGTGGTTACAGTTATGAGTAGCCCAGCTGAATATTATTGCTCTCTTCGCTCTTTGTTTCCTGAAATGGGTTTTACAACTAAGACTAAGGTAAAGGCAATCTTAGCTTATTTTAGCTGTTATTAAGAGTTTGTGACCCTTTAATGTGTTAAGTGATACGCCGAAGAGGCACCGGACGCTGAAGGGCATTGGATAACCTCTGGATTTTCATAAGCATTGATCTGAGAGTAGTGCAAAAGATATAGGACTGTCCACTACCTTAGCAGAAGCAACCCTAAGACGGTGTCACGCTCGTGTTCTAAGCATGCCTCTGTTAGAGGACAGCTTGATTCCTCCAAAACGAAGTAGGAATATCATAGGCGACAGCCGAAATCTGTCGGGGTTTAGAGGAAAATGTGTTAAATGTCACCATTTCGTCCAGACAAAATGCGTACCAACGTTATTTAGCCGGAATACGATGTATTAAACTTGGAATTCTGCATAATCTTTGAAAAAATCAAAAGATAGCAGTCAGAGATTAAATTTTTATTTGCATTGAACGACTTGTTTACAGGTAGCGATTATTGACTATAATACATATATAACACTAAAAGAGTAGCGCAGTAACTATAAATGTCAATAAATCTAACCATATAAATAATAATATCAGGTTGACCGAGCTTCGCTCGGAATATTTTTGTAGCATTTATTCAGATATATATTAATAAAAAATAAATAATAAATAATGCAAATTAAATTAATATAAAAAATTACAAAAAGAGAACAATAATAACACCGAGATTCGATCCGACGCCGTTTGTCGCCGATGTCAAAAATAAACTGAAACCTGACTACTTCGCCACTGAGCTATCGTAACTCATGACATTGATGGCAAAATTTGAATTCATATTCTTTTAAAATTTAATATCATTATATTGTCTGCCAAAAACACTGACAAAATAACATTTTCTATACATAAAACCTAGCTAGATCGATTTTTTGGACCCGAATCCTCTAGTATGCTAAGTTTCAACAAAATCGTTGGAGCCGTTTCCGAGATCCTGAATATATATATACAAGAATTGCTCGTTTAAAGATATAAGATTATCATTAAAGTCTTATTCGAATAGTCGGTTACAAATGTAACACACAGAGAACCATGACACAAGTTAGTATATTTATATGCGTGTAACAATAACCTCTTTCCCCCTTTCTATTTTTACAGCCCATGTGGTCTTTCTATTGATATGTAATTTAAATTTATCACATAGTAAAAGTTTTACTACGGAAACGAATGTAATGTGCCGAAAGGGTCCAACAAGGGTCAGGTGGAAGTAATGTGTAGTGATAGATTTTTAATATAGGGAACTGCTTTTATTATATTTGCTTTTATATGTCCAAAAGCGGAAGTCGATAGGCTGCTGAATAGAAAAATCAAGTAAAGGCTTTTTAAAAATAAAATTTTGTGTTTTTTTATTTACAAAGTATTCCGTGTGGTGATAGAATGAAAAATTATTCACCAGCCCCGTTCTTGCCCGTGAGTGTCGTAAAAGACGACTAAGGGATATAATATGCATATAATATCTAGGTAAGAGAAGGGAAATTTTAAACAAAATCCTATACCAACACTTCTGACCAGCGTGGTATAGTAGGTCAATTTCTCACCCACAGCGAAGGAGGTCCGAGCCTAATAGTGCAACGCGCATGGGCTGAGATGACCATAATTATTTATCAATTTGTGCTATGTGGTGATGGATGCGTTTAGTTAACTTAAGACGATCTTCTCATCCAACAAAAAAAAATATATAGTGAAAAATAATAAAAAAAATAGTGTTTGAAGATATAGGTTTATGACCAGTCTGTGTTTCCAGTGATGACTTACAGCACAGAATAGTGGTCTGTAAATGTGGACCATATAACCAAACTCAAAGTCGTTCAGTGTGCTATGGAGCGGACCATGCTCAAGATTTCTCTACGAAATAGTCTTCACACGAGTTATTATATAGATGTACTCAAGATTCAAAGATCAAAAAATTTTATAGTTATGTATATTAGTTTGTTATAATCGATTTTGAAAATTCTTTCACCAATGAAAAGTCATATTACAAGGGAGTTGCAAAAGTTAGTCCTATCCTAGTTATCCTACGGGAACGGGAACTACGTGGGTGACTGCCGAAATTTGCTAATATAAAATAAATTCCTATAACGTTCCTATATCTGTAATTGTAATATTAATGATGTAATCTATAATTAAAAAAAAAAAAAAACCGACTTCAAACAGTAAACTAATAAAATTTTAAGAATTTCACTAATTTCTCAAGGATACCATCATCAGATCCTAACCAGGTGACTATGGGACCACCTGGGAAGTTATACCCTATCAAACAAAAAAGAATTTTGCAAATTAGTCCAGGCGTCTTGAGTAATCGGTGATCATACATAAAAAAAAAAGATTCCGACGAATTGAGAACCTCCTCCTTTTTTGAAGTCGGTTATAAATACTCTTGTACGTACATATGCAGGAGCATAAGCTCGTTGTTTATGTTGTCATGTTTCGTAAGGAATCCTTCTCACATAAACCCTATATGTTATTTAGCTAGAGTAATACTAATAAAACACGGACCACATTTTTACCGAAAAGAAAAAACCAGGACGGATAACAAACAACAAACCCTTGGGATGGAGTTTGATGGGAACACGTACGAAAACTTTTACTGGCATTTAGCTAAAGGGCATTGCAGAGCGTCCAAAAATTTATCTACATATATATGTAGCAAAAAGTGATTCCAACTTTGAAAATCTTCAACTTTGTCGATTTTAATAGTCACATTCAAACTAAAAACATGCAAAATGCCATCAATTTTTTTGGAAGACAATATAGAAGAAGTAAACTAAGATAAATTTTATAGAGCACTAGCTTTTGCCCGCGACTTCGTCCGCGTAGAAATCATGTGTGGCAGAGGCAATCACAGATGACTATGTGGTACGTTCAGGGTTCAATGCCAGTCTGGTATATCAAGGAGGTGCTTCTATAGCTAAGGCGGCTGACCCCAGACTAATTGAAGCGGCGTAGTGGCCTCTACGTGAAGCGCACAGAAGACTTTGTGCTAACACCTATGTTGTATTGCTCCCAGCTGAGCTCGTACTTGCGGGTGATTGTATGGTACATTAGCTGAGGCTGGACCCTCTACGGGCTGGGCTTAATTTAAATAAGCGATACGTTTGGCCACACTCGCTATCGAGGTAGTGATTCGATGAGTCACGATGCTGCCTAGCGTAGCCCTATATAAAACGAATGATTTGTTGTTTCATAGACCCTATACCTATACACCCGTTTAATTAGCCCATACAGACAGATAGACAAACAGACAGAGAAAAAAAAATTAAAATATTAAAGGTGGTATCTAACCCACCCTAAACTCTGAGTAGGGTATCGCAAATAATAATTTTTAGTAACTAATAACATAAATACAATTTTTTTTTTTAAATAATGTAGGTAAATACGAAAAACTTTTATACCTACTAAATTTTCACCCCTCTTTTACCCCATTGGGGATTGAATTCACAAAAAGGGATATGGGCAATAATCATTATTACGAATTTGTAACACAAATACAACATTTCATTGAAATAACTAACTAAAATCAGGGAACTTTCTTACTAACTTTGGACCTCCCTTTTTTCCATTCCCTTAAAGAATGATTTTTGAAAAAATATTTTATACGCTTTTCATGATTTTTAATGAAAAACCTTCGTATTGAATTTCATTTGAATAACTTCAAAAACGGCAAAGTTTCATACTAATTTTGCACCGCCGTTTGATCCCTTAGGTGGCGAATTTTCTAAAATCCTTTCTTAGTGCTCTCCTACGTTATAAAAGAAACCCCTGAGCAAACTTTCAAGTTTCTAACCCTTATAGTTTAGGCCCTGCGTTGATATGTCAGTCAGCTTCTCCTTTATATATATATATAGATTTTGATATAAAGTAATAAGAGTCTATGAAAAATTGTCTACAATATCGTTTTTACGTCATAGATAGAAATGTCTGTTATTATTAAGAGAGCAATATGATTTATGTATATAAATTAAAATTCATCAACTCATCAACGCCCAGCCCAAGCTGGGCGTTGATGAGTCAGTCAGGACTTTGAATTTTATATATTAAGATTATACTTAACAATAGCTACGAAAGAAAAAACAAACAATATAACTTTTAAGCAAGGATTTTCATCATATTCCGAGGGATTTTCAAAAAACCCTAAAAATGGTTTTTAGTTATCGTAATAACCTACTTTTAAGCTGAATTTCAAGTCTCTAATAAATAAAGTTACGGAAATAGGGCAACTTTAAAGCGAAAATATAAGTAAATCTTTTTTTATTCCCGTTCCTGTGGGAATTTCGAAATATCCTGAAAATTGTTTTTTGTTTTCATAATCACCTACTTATATGCCAAATTTTAAGTTTCTAATACATATGGTTACGGAGATAGGGTAAATTTAAAGCGACAAAATATAAATAAATCCTTTTTATTCCTGTTCCCGAGGGAATTTCGAAAAATCCTAAAAACGGTTTTTAGTGATTGCAATCACATATTTATATGCCAAATTTCAAGTCTCTAATAAATATAATAACGGAGATAGGGCAACTTTTATAGCGAAAATATAAATCCTTATTATTCCCGTTCCCGTGGGAATTTCGAAAAATCCCGTCTTATTCCTTGTCTACGTCATAAAGACAATATCTGTGCAAAATTTCAGCTTCCTAGGTTCAAGGGTTTGGGCTGGGCGTTGATGAGTCAGTCAGGACTTTGAATTTTATATATTAAGATAATGTGTATTTGTAATTTACTGAGCATAATCTGGATTACAATTGTTGCTAAACAGTTTTCAGTATAGAAGTACGTACTCCTAATAAACTACGAAATTTAATATGTAAAACAGATGTTAACGTAATTTTAATTTTATTCTAATATCTTCAATACGATTCCATGCAATACTTTAACAACAACAATCTTGCCACAAAGGTTGAAATAAAATGTAAAACTTTAGAACCCCTTTATTTGGCACGTAATAAAGTTTTACGATATGGCATTTACTTAACGCATAAGTTGACCCTACCGTAGTCCCGCTTACGAAAGTTTATAATTTAATTATAACACCCTTAGGAGTCGTTATCCACTGTTCTCGGCTTTTCAAACGTAAATTTAGACTGCTATCCAATAAAAGTATAATTATATTTGTCGCTCTCTAAAAAATGTATAATTACAAATAAACGAATGTTGATACACTCATAGAAGAGTAGAGAGGTACTGAAAATTACTAATTATGACGTTTCTGATTCAATTTGCCGGTAAATTTTAATAAACGTCCAATCAGTCTTGAGTTTCAATTATATGATTATATGCTCTATTTATAAGAAGAAAAAAGAAATATTGCACATTTGAAACAAATACCTAACGTTCAAAAGTGTTCGTAATGTTGGAATTTCAAAAATCAAATATATAAAATCCGTAAAAATAAGCGAGCTATAACTTAGCTCAGAAAGGAAATAATTGCCCTCTCGTTCCCATAACTTTTTGACATTAATCTGTTATTTGACAAAATCGCCCACAGCTGTTTAAAAACATTACTACCGTAGTATTTTTAATAGTTGACTTTGTGTTTATTTTAATCGAACAAATCCTTAAAGTCCAAAAAGGTATTTCAAAAGATCGATATTCTGCGCTTCTGTAATTGTCAATGTACATTTATCAAAATTATAACTGAATATTTTAATGTTAAAAAGTGAGTTTATTTTACTTAAAATGTATGATGATGACATTTCCACATAGCAGAGATAAAGTATTTTTATCTAGTAGTGGATATTCACTCTACGAATATGAGATTCAATTTAGTTTTGTGAAACAACATGTCAAAGAAAAGTCGTACTTTTATCGTTAACCGCACCCTAATGAGTGTCTTAAGTCCATTTATTCAGTCGTCTGTCCTGTGAACGTCTAAAATGAAGACTGAACCTTTGATTTATTTAACAATACATGTGTTGGACAGAATAGTCAGACAAAAATGATAGCTTTCTGAGCGAGGGGCCTTGTAAACTTGATATGTAGTTTTCACAAAAATCATACTGTTTGAAAATTTACACTTGTCTAGACATTAGCAGTCGTAACTTATGAAATAGTTGAGTTAGCATGGCTGTTGATCATTGTTTTTATCATGTTAATGGAGATACCATAGTCGCCACGTGATGTTATGTTTTACAGTAGAGTAGTCGTCGAAATGTGATGTTATGTTTTACAGTAGAGTAAAGGAACCTGATGCATATTTTATTGATATTTTGCAGTCAAAAACAGCATGTTCTTAGGATGAACCCTATGCGGCTATGGCCACCTATAGGCTACCACTTATCGTTCCGAGGTAGCCTCCCTCCCAGGCTGGATGGTATAAATTATAAAGCCAACGATACAGTCCGGGGTGCGATGTCAGAAGAGGCAGCACACCTGATTCCTCTCGGCACCGAAGAGGTGGTCTGGCTTGTCGGGGCGCTGGGGCTTAGGGTGATTAAATAAGACTAAGGTCCTTTTATTCCACGGGAATAGTAACGGTTTTTCTCTGTTATTCGGACAAGGAGACGTTGCGGCTGGTGTTGGTGAAGTGGATGGAACAGCGGTTTTTTTCTACCGACCGGTACAGGACGTGTCGAGGCATGGTAGTTTTAATAAGGACCTGCACGTTCTCGCGGGGAAAGAGAGGTTACCGTCCTGCCACCATTGCGATTGCAGTAAGACACGCCGCAGTATACGCTCGAGGTCTACGCGTCGCAATCGTCGATGTTATCCTGACACTGTCGACCATTGCTAAGACGATGCTCGACAGCATTAGAAACTGTAACGATGTCGCTGCTTTCTTTTAGTAAAGTAATCTTTTTTTTTTTTTTTTTTTTATTTCAGACGGTGGCAAACGAGCAAACAGTACACCTGATAGTAAGTGTTGCTGCCGCTCATGGACCTTTACAAGGCCGTTGCCGACCGCGAAGAAAGCGAAGGGAGTGTGAATGCGTGCATTGAGGCTCGGTGATACCAAGGGCACCACCAAAACCCTCCACACGCAATCACCCTCAGAAAGTTGGGCTTCCGGCTCTCTCGCTCACCGAACGAAGCGCAGTAACAAATTGCTACTACTCAGACGTCGATTTTCTGCGAGAGCATGGTACTGCCCCGGACGGACCGGCCCGCGGCTGTAGACAGATAACTGTCGACAGTGTGGTCCTACCACTCCTAATCGTTATGACAAGTTTTAGAATTGAAAAACTATTAATGCCAAACTAACAATACGTCGATCAATCGTCAAACAACAATCCACCAATACGTTGATCATTTATGTAGACTAAATGATCGATGTATTGGTGGGTTGTCAAATATATTTAGTTGCGTTCAGAAAGAGAAACAACATACCACTTTAAAAATAACTCCCTTTGTCATAAACGATAAATAGTTATTTAGATGTAATGAAATTAGCAAAAAACAAGTATCTATATTTTTAAGAATGTTCTCGGCCACTAATATTTTTTATCTAAGTTTACTCAGAAATACTTAGCGATATAAATTTAATTCCTAAGTTTACTCAAGAAATAAATTATACGCACCCATAAAATGTTTTGATAGGTAAGAATAGTGTGTATGGGCAAATCAAATAGTTATTTTTACTACTTTCTTTGCAATGTCTTTATATTTTCTCGCCTTTATACCTTCCTTGGACTTCTACAAAGATTTCAAAAACAAAATTAAGTAAATCGGTTCAGGCGTTCTCAATTTATTTTCATATGTATAAGATTTTTTATAATAGGAGTGAATTTTGACCAACTATATCCCGCTGATTGGTATAGAATCCGGTATAGAAAGAAAATATGGGAGTTGGTATAGAATTCTATTTCAAGTTTTCCTTTTTTTAATATTATATCATTTATAAAGTAATAGTTAATAAATATCCAATATTATTAGTTTATCATTTTCGTGCTACAGCATAAATTTTCTCTGAAGATATTATATCTATGTATTTCTCATAGTATAACAACTTGGCATATATATACATATTTTGACTATAAATGTAAATTATCTGAAATGCCAAGCTATTTATAAAATTACCTCGAAATTACTTTAGCAAGCAATTTAAAATTCTAGCAGCCCATCCTACGCAGTACTTACGAAAATTTGTAGAAGATTTATTAAAATTTTCCGTGCGGTGATGGGGTAGGAATACAATTCACCAACCCCTTTCTTGCCCTTGGGTGTCGTAAATAACGACTATGGGATATGATATAGAGATAACATATATGTACGAGAAGGTGAACTAGAAATAAAATGTTATACCAACCTATAATTTTACTAATTTATAAAATGACTACATGCTAATGTTACTAAAAACTTTGTAAACTAAATAAATATTTTGTACACCAGTAAATGGTAGAATATGGCTAGTGCTTAAATGTAAGGAACTGTCAACTTTATGTACCCGTATTCTGACAAATAAAAATTATTATTATTATTATTATTATTATATCACTGGCGTGGTATAGGATGTCAATTTCTCTCCCATTTTGAATGAGGCTCGACCCCAATAGTGGTTGCACTGTATGTGAGTTGAGATGTATTAATAAAAAAGTATGTAGTTACATTGCCAGTAATTTAAATAACGATTAATTATATATAGCATCGAAAATGATACTTATCTAATAATCCCGTTTCTGCTATATAAATGAATTTAAAAAATATCCAGGATTGTACACCATAACTAATAAAAAGATATACCTTTTTACACATTTTTACTGCGTTTTTTTAAGAATTATTGTCTAATTTTGAAATTCTACTTTATAGTTTGTCTAGATAATTATTTTACTTTTATTATTTTTGCTACGAAGCTTATAGCGATTTCTATGATATTGATAAATACGAAAAATTGGAAGGAATTATCCGCTATAAAATATTTAAATTAAGATAAAAGCGTTTGTTACACAAAGGGTACCTAATGCCAACAGACTATAAGTCACGATACTTTAGGCTCACTAAGCATTGCCCACTTTAGTTAGGAATTATCGTTCCGTGGGGTTGTTACTGCAGTGCACAAATTGTCACATTCACTTTTACTTCGACCAAACAGCTGAGCCTCGAAAGGGAGAAATACTTTATTGCAATGCTACTAGCCAAAAACACAATAAAGATAATGAACAGAAGTCTCAAATTGTGAAGAATAAGTACAGGCCTATAGTTGAATATTTACAAAATTTTCGTGCATAAGTTCTGGCTTGGAACTTTTATAATATATTTTAGAAGTCAGTTCATCCAAATAATCATCATCATCATCATCATCTCAGCCCATATACGTCCCACTGTTGGGCTCGGGTCTCCTCCATAATGGAAGGGTAATTGATCTACTATACCACGCTGGTCAGACGTGTTGGTATAGGGTTTTATTTCGAGTTTTCCTTCTCTCACATAGACGTTATAAGCGTTTTATATCCCTTAGTCGTCTCGTACGATCACCCACGGCTAAGATAGGGGGTGGTGAATAGTATTCTTACTCCGTCACTACACGGAAAATAATGATTCGGCTTAAAATAATCTCTCTGAAATTGACTCATCGGGTAGTTGGACCGAGGACTAGATCACTATTCGCAGTTTGCATACCTACATACCTACTTAATAATTAATAGCAGTCTAATAACGAAAGCTTAATACATGAAATTCTATATACGCCTATTATAATTATCTTCTCATAACCCTTCGCTGTCATTAGTTGATCTATTGAAATCATCATTCCAGCGCATATATGTGCCATTGTTGCCTCCACAATAGAAAGAAAATTGACCTTCTATACCATGCTAGTCAGACGGGTTGGTAGAGTGTTTTATTTCGAATTTGCCCTCCCTTGAATTAAAATATATTGAAGAGATTTCCGAGTGGTGACGGAGTAAGAATACAACTGACCACTCCCTATTTTGCTCATGGATGTCGTAAAAAACGACTAAGGGATACAATACGCATTTAACATCTATGGAAAAGAAGGATCTATATCAACATATCTGACAAGCATAATATAGTAAGGTCAACCGCTTTCCTATTGTGGAGGAAGCTCAAGCCCAACAGTGGGACGTTTATGAGCTGAAATGAAGAGATTTATTTATAGCTCGATTTCTTGAACTACTGAATTCTTTTGGATGTGGAACTGAAGGTTTTTAGCAGACGAGCGCCTAAGTCTGAATGTATGTGTGTACTCGATGCATTTGCCTTTAAATTCTCCCTAAATATTAGATTTTAGTGTAATTTAGGGTACGGTGTATTAGTATAAGTTTGAACATACTGTTAAAGGCATTGCAAGCACTTACGGTGGATCAAAAGAACTTATTAGTGTTTATAAATTGCCATACGCCTAATGGGAACCATATGTTCACGGTAGGTTTAAGTTGTTGGAAAATATAGCTAATAGGAATATTTCAGGCGTCATGAAATTAAGATAAATATTGACTGATATTATTATATACTAGCAACTCGCCCTCGCTTCGCTTCAGTTTTAGTCGTTTTACCCGCGTAGTTCGCGTTCCCGTTTTGAAGATTACCCGGAACAAACAGATAGATAGACAGACTAAATTTTTTTAATCTGTATTTTAGGCATAGGTGTCGTGCAAATAACCGTGTGAGCATGAAAAAGCCTATTATATTGACATTACAAACAGATACTCCAATTTTATTTATTGGTATAGATTCCGTGTGGTGCAGGAGTAAAAATACTATTCATCACTTCTTATCTTACCCGTATATATTGTAAAGGATGACTAAAGAATATAATATGCATATAAAAAAAGAAAATTCGAAATAAATCCCTATACTAACAGCTCCTACCAGCGCGAATACCTCTATCCAGCGCGCTATATGTAGTGGATCAATTGCTCATTTTCGAGAAGGTCTGAGGCAATAGTGGATCTTATGTGGACTGAGGTAATGATGATTACTATAGGAGTATTTTTTCTTATTTCTTTTTTCATTTTCTTAATTTATAGAATACCGGGATAAAATAAAGTCAATGTTACCTACTCCCTGATATTATAACTTTCCATTGATGAAAGAATTTTTGAAATCCGTTCAGTAGTTTAAGCGTGAAAGCGTAACAAACAAACAAACTTACTTTTGTATTTATAATATTAGTAAGGATAAAGATTTATGTGTGTGAGCAGAAATTCCATATATATTTGATATTAGATATTAACTAATATTATTTCACAATATATTTTATATTAACACAATAAATATGTATAGGTGTCTATTTAAGAATGGCTTAAATATTTTTTTACTAAATTGTGCGGTCCATCATATTTGAAGCCTTCGAAAAATAATACAATTATACGTTGTTATTTTAAATTTATATTGATATACCTATTAATATCAATTCAATATTATTTAACAACATCATTTAGTACCTTTTTTACTTTTGGAATTTATGTCAAACTTAGTGTTTATTAGGCAACAATAATAAAAATGATATTTTAATTATACATTGAAATATATTAAATGGTTTTTATTACATTCTTTAAAACGTTTTAAATTTAGCACCCCAAAAAAAGGGAACATAAAACTACAAACCCCATAATAGCGTTATACAATTTCGGAAGCAACATTTAATTTTATGGTGTGGAAAAAGCGCTCTGTGAGAGGAACCCCATAGAGTCATAGACAATGATATGATTTGTAACCGGAGAGAAATCATCTCAGAAATTTTCCATCTTTGAGTTGCATTCAAAACAAATGTTATTATTTCTTACAATAAATAGCTCTTACGCATCACAGCCTCATTATTATTAAGGGTATCCGTTGCACCCTTTTGAAATGATCATCTTAAATGATATTACGTATATTTAATAAATTGGATTAAAACTTTAATGCGTTAGTAAAAAAGTTTAATGCGTCTTGTTGTTTTTAATTTTATTTATTGCCTCTATTTATTGCCCTTCATGCCTCTGTCCCCGCAATTTAAATCTGTAATATCTCCTAATATATGTCCCTCCCCCCTAGGACGTTTCAAAAAAAAAAAAAAGATTTTTTTTCTCTTGGACTCAGGCTCAAACGTTTCGTTTAGATGCCAAAATAGGCCTCTGAAAATATGAGCCCTTAATATTAATTTTAAGGATGTCCGCATCGCACTTTTCGATTTCCCATAAGAATTACACAGGACTATTTTTTATTCTGATTTTTGTAACTAATGATACAAACATTGCTCTACAATTGCGATTAAATATTTTTGTGGAGAATTAAACGATCTACAAAAACGGACATCCTTAACATTAATATTATGGGCTCATATTTTCAGTGGCCTATTTTGGCATCTAAACGAAACTTTTGAGCCTGGTGCCGAGCGAAGGAAAAAAATTTTTTTGAAACGCTTTAAATTGGCCCCCGCTTCGAGTCCCAGATCGGCAAAGTTGTATAGCAATTTTCTGAAATGAAAACTAGCCTAAGTTACTCCTTATATAAATAGATACCTGGTAGTAAGATATAATCAAAATTGGCCCAGCCGTTCTAAAGATGATCCGAAACAAACAGACAGATGGACAGACAGTCAAAAAATGTAAACTGGTTTTAAGGCATAGGTATGCAAGTAAGTGTGAATAAGGAAAGACATCATGTAATGTATGGTCAGAGATTAATAACTTTTTTTATTTTTATAGACTATATCAAACTCGATTCAAAACATGGGGTATCCTTAGTCTCAATAATTATTAATGCTTAATAATTTGCCCGAATATAGAAAAGGTATGGGAAAGAATTTGGCTAAATTATGTATGCATGCCATTACACCGAAATCCCTGAAGTACCTATGTCGTGAAATGCGCAGCTTGGATGTATTGTACGCTTTCGTTTCACTGGTAATGGAGTTAGCTTCTAGAACTCTCAAGAGAAAACTTTGACGACGGTTATTTTGGAGTCCCAAAAACGCGTTGGTGTTTACATTCTTTCGATACGTTTAAATTATCGATATAAATTGGTGTAATATAAGTAGTGAGTGAAATGTTTCTTTTTTCTTCCTCTTTTTTTAAAGTCTATACACAATACACTGTTTTATTGTAATGTGATGTACTAATTGCGTAGATTAGATGGATTAACATAAAGTTTTGAAAAGTTAGACTTTTTGTGTAATTTAATGAACTAAAAATTCAAACTTGTTTTACTTTTAGCTCGCTGTGTTAAATAAACAAATTGTAGCAAAATAGCAAATGTATGTGTATAAAGTATAAAATTGTATATGTAAGTATTCTCTCGTTGTTTCTTTGATACCAAACACTTTGCTTTGTGTCCACATGTCAGCTTTGTAGAGATCTAAACGCATGGATAGCGATGTTTTGCTGGCATTTTCAACGTGAAATCACATAGCAACCTTATAATTAGATGTTATGTTAGTTCTTTCATCTCATGTCTGTTATTTTGTAAAATTATTTTCTAAGAAATAATATATCATTTCAGCTTATATACCTCCCATTACTGTGCTTGCGGCTTCTTTACAATAGGAAAAAAGTTGATCTACTATATGCTATCTAGCATGATGGTTAAAAGGGTTGGTATTACATTTTTGTTTAAAATTTACTGTTTTTTGGATAGATGTTATCAACTTTAACGACATGGGTTAAGAGTCATCACACGAAAACCTACTCTGTTACACAATAGAATTCAAATCTATAATTATAACAATGGCTTATGACGAAATTCTCTATTAATAGATAAGATTACGTAACTTCTGTTAACTGGAATATAATAGGAAATACTAATTTAGCAGAGGTTAGCTACGAGTCGCAATAAAATTTAAGTTCAATGCAGTTAGTCAGTTGTTGTTGCAAAGTAATTTAATTATATCCTCTATTGTTAGACTAAAAATATAAAATCACCCCACGCTCATCTCATATTCTAAGGTGTTTTATATTCCCATAAGGGGTTATAATTTTGTACTTATGTGCACTGAATAATAATTCCTTGCACTGAAATTAATTTTAAGAGCATATACCTCATTCATCATCATCATTTCAGTCCATATACGTCCCACTGTTGGGCTCGGGCCTCCTCCATAACGGAAGGGTAATTGACCTACTATAACACGCTGGTCAGACGTGTTGGTATAGGGTTTTATTTCGAGTTTGCCTTCTCTCGGTTAGATGTTATATGCGTTTTATATCCCTTAGTCGTCTCGTACGATCACCCACAGGTAAGATAGGGGGTGGTGAATTGTATTCTTACTCCGTCACCACACGGAAGGATACCTACCTATACTTATACCTTAATTAACCCAGACGAGCTTCGCAACATTCATTTCAACATCGACCGAAAAATCGTTGTGCTTGTGTCCCTTCAATAAGGGAGATAAATAATTAGACTATCCAATTTTATTTCAATCATATGCACCAATTATACATTGAATTGATGAAAGACGTACCATTGCTTTCTCGTTTATCACAATAGCTACGACTTGTCATTTATGGGAATATTATTACTGAAAAAGTAGCAAAGCTATTATAAAAGGTAAGGAGGTATTTTTAGTGAAATACTTTCTATGATTATCTTCTGGTTTTTTTTATCAGACCCAAGTTTTGGGTCATAACCAAAGATAAGTTCAAGTTTCAGTTCAATCGGTTGAGCATAATTTTAATTGGTGATAGGCGATATAATAAACGCATTTATTTAAACTCTTTTATTTTAAATGTGTATATTATATTCAAACACAAACGCAAGGGAATATTAACATCGTCCAAAATCACTAGTTTCTGTTTCTATATTATACATAATATATTATGTTCTGTAATTATCATGGGAGTTTATTGTCAACTTCGCAGTGATTCTACCAAAACTATAAAACGACCCTTTTTCGGACCCTACTTAACTATACATAAATTCAAACCCTCAAACGTCCATGTTAATATTTTGAGTGCGTCACGTGTGGCAATTGGCCACGCAAAAGCAAGCTTCATTGCTAGTACTGGTACAACGGGTTCCGGTTGTCCAACTAGCCCCTTTCTACCCTCGGTATTGTCAATTAATTAATTATCTACGTACGATGGACCGGATTTCATTCACGCGAGTCCCAAATTCATTATTGAAATTGATGATTGACTTTGATTATATTTATTATTGTTATCTGGCCTGAAAGGTGAATCAACGTTCAGATAATTCGCAGTGTAACGAACGTGGATCTTTTTAATTACATTATTGACTCTGTTTATTGCCATTATTGCCTATAGCTCTCGAAATTATTTTATAAATATGTTCATATCTGTTTTAAATCATAAAAAACATAGGTATTATAACATTTTACGCACAACAATTATATATTTTATTGAAAGAAATATATGTCCTATTAACACAAAAGGTTGTGTTTTACGAACACAATAATATTTAAAGAGCATTTAAAAGACAATCTCGATACACAGTAGGTATATATTTTTGAATATATTAACGCATGTAACGATACCAAGAAATATGTGTTTTAGAACGAAGAAAAATGTTTTTTTTTTTCAATATTTAACAAGAATAGTGAATGGAGAAATAGAATAATCATGTTATAATCTTAACCGTGTTTTAGCCTTAAATGTCATTTTAAGCGAATATTATTCAATCATAAGTGGTGAACTTGCATTGTATCATCATCATCCACCATCACCCTGCACTTCTCCAAATTACTTGGAGTGACACAATGAGTTATGACGGCGTGCGGTCGCAACATAGCCTGCCAAAAAAAAACCCTATGCGTTCACTCTTTCTATCCATGCCATGTTTTGAGCAATCTTGGAAAGATTCCTTGAAGAAGATCTTTTCTTCGGTCTTACAATAATACTATATTACATGTTTATACCACGTCGACGTGGTGTCCATACACCCTTGAGCTTGTACCGTATGTATATTATAATTATAATGTTAGATAGTACAGCGCACACATGCAGTTTTACTACAGCTTAGCTTCTACGGGACATATTATTGTACTCAATTATTTATGCTGACACTATTGTCCACTCTCATAGTTCAATGTGGCGATATAAACTCATTTGCAAAAAAAACGGGCACCTAAGCAATGAACCATTTCAAATGTTAATATTTCTTTGTTTGATAATTATAGGTAGTTTTATCCACACAATTTGCTAAATTAATAAGAAAATAATCGTTTTCATCAGTATTTCATAAAATTTAGATACAATTTATGGGAAATAATGCTAAACCTCGCTAGTAGTGTATATTCGCTAGTAGTGCATATGCTCATGAAGTAAAAATAAAAAAGTTTTTTTGTTTGTTTTTCTTTAATAAAGTAAAAGCAGATAAATGTTTAGTATCGAGTGTGACCCCCTCTAGCTAAAATCACAGCTTGAATTCGTCTGGGCATGCTAGCGAGTATATCCCGGATACTTGCTTGCGGAATACGTTCCCACTCCGCAGTAATCACATTCTTCAGCTCTCTGATGGTCTGCGGAGCCGGGTGTACTGATCTCACACGCCGTTTCAGAACGTCCCAGACATGCTCTATGGGATTGAGGTCGGGACTTCGAGCTGGCCAATCCAAACGACGAATGCCGACCTCTTGCACATACGCATTAACATCGCGGGATCGGTGGGCGCGAGCATTGTCGTCCATAAAAATCGAGTCTTCACCTAGAGCGGCCAATGCGGGTTGTGCATGAGAAATTAGAACTTCCGTTATGTATCGATGCCCAGTCAGTGAGCCGTTTTCAATGAAGACTAACTCTGTACGATCCATTGAATTTATTCCTGCCCAAAACATAACAGAGCCCCCACCATAAGGTGTGATTTCTTCGAAACATGCCTCTGCAAAGCGTTCTCCTTGTCTTCTTAGCACTCGCCGACGTCGATCTTCACCGAACAGAGATATCCTGGCTTCATCAGAGAACAAAACCCTATTCCAATCGTCTTGAGTCCATGATTCACAATTTCTAGCGAACCTAAGCCTGTGAACTCTGTGCTCACGGAGTAATTTGGGGCCGCGGGCCGGGCGGTGACTGCGTATATTGGCAGCGAGAAGCCTCCTCCTGACCGTCCATAGACTAATATGCACATTTCTTACTTCTTGGAGGTTGTTCTTAAGATCCACATACGAAGATTTGCGATTTCTCAATGCGCGACTCACAAGAAAACGATCATCCCGTGGTTGGGTACATGGTTTTCTTCCAGAACCAGGCCTTTTCTCGACGGAACCAGTCTCCTGATATCGCTGCCAGGTCCTTTGGACTGTCGAGCGACTAACATTTAGCCTCCTAGCCACGAAACATTGGCTGCAACCCTCTTCAAGCAGCGCGATAATTTTGGTAGCTTTTACCACTTTATCTACCATTTTTGATACAGCCAAACAGCATTAAATAAAGCTTTGACAGTCAAGGATATGAAATTAATCGATAAAAATTGAATAAAAGTTATGAAAGTCGATGTTAACTTCTGGAACTTCGCGCCAAAAATGTAGGATAAAAAGGGGTTTTCTGTAAAAATGAACATCAAATGAAAAATTGAATTTAGA
This sequence comes from Lymantria dispar, assembly GCA_032191425.1. Taxonomy (NCBI): domain Eukaryota; kingdom Metazoa; phylum Arthropoda; class Insecta; order Lepidoptera; family Erebidae; genus Lymantria; species Lymantria dispar. Next base: position 21,306,976 of record CM063454.1, on the reverse strand, counting down.
ACGTACTTTTTTAAATACCACAGCATTTTTAAAACCGGCCAGTAACGTGTACAAACGATTGAAACCTTTTTGGTATTGTATCTTTTTAAATATGAATGAAAATCAAAACCGCCCGTTTTTTTTGCAAATGAGTTTATAATCGTAGAGATATGAAGCACGAATCTACAATACATAGATGATTACACCGATGGGCTTATGATTCACGTAGCGACCTTCCATGGCAAGCAGATATTTATGCAGGATAGTTAAAGAACTATCATGAAATTCAATAATTATTGTTTTGATTTGGATGTTATTCGTGTTTGTTAATAGCATATTTGTAAAGTCGATTCAAGAATTTGTTTCTTATTGCAAGGTATATTACAAAAAATTCAATCATCATAATCTTAACTCATATATGTTCCACTGCTGGGGTTGAACCTTCTCCAAAATGAGAAGGATTTTGATCTGCTATATCATGTTGGTCCGACGAAGGTCTTTATTCTGAGGTTTCCTTCTCTTGCTTAGATGTTATCTGCATATTGCACTTCTTAATCGTATTTTAGGACAGCCATAGGCAATCGAGGGGTGGTGAATTTTATTCTTACTCTGTTACCACATGGAAAATGTTTGAAAAATACAATTAGACATTCTCTATAAAATCCGTAAAAGAGATTTTATTTTTATAGATTTTGTCACTTAATTTTTCTTTCAGAATAACACAAGCGTAAATTATATATTTTCTCAGCATAACGTTAGACTACCTGTGTGTTTTCAGCTTATTGTTTTAATCTATTGTTTTATATATAGAAACTCCGCATCGGTAGGTAATGGTATATTTTATTTCATGTAACGTATTTCTAGACAGGTATAAAAAGCAAATGGGTCCTCAGAGTGCGTATAAAGTATTTATTAAGGAGAACATCAGGGGTCCCGGCACTGATCTCTTATTGTCCGGTGGGACGTACGGACTTCCGGCTCAGCCTTTGTTTTTATGATATACCAGTAAATAAATACATATAGTTCTGTTAGACAAAAGTAATGGGTACGCTTTTGTTTGCAGTAGAGAAACAATATGCATTAATAGTTTTGATATTAGGTATGTACGAATAAATACGTATTTGTTTTGTTAATTGATTTATAATGGTGAACGAGTATATTAGATTTTTATGTAATATTTCCAATAGTTAACTTTTTATATTATATCAATAATGATTCCTGATGTTTACGCAAATATCTATAATATCACTTGAAATTAAAACATTTTTTTACGGATTGTATCACGTTTATATTTGACTAACAACCTGCCCTCGCTTCGCTTCGGTTTCAGTCGTCTTACCCGTGTAGTTCCCGTTCCCGTGGGAACACCGGGATAAAATATAGCCCATGTTACTCCCTGAAAAAGTAACTTGCCATTGGGGAAAGAATTTTTGAAATCGGTCTAATAGTTTCGGAGCCTATTCAATACAAACAAATAAACTAATTTTCCCGTTTATAATATTAGTATAGATTTTCGATTTCCTCAAGTTATGGTACAGTTGAGGGTTCATGGTCATGGGAGGGCTAATGTGTCTTATATCCAACAAGTCATCTTTATCATAGATATTTACCTGTCGACCGCGTGAGGAAAGACCGACGTCCTCCCCGAGGGGGGGACGTCGGTCGATGGGAGGGTACCCCAATTAGAGGTATTCCGTCGGGCCGACCACTGACGACAAGTTAACGCTGCTCCAGTGGTCGGCCCAACGACGAAGGCGACGTGGTTTTTGGGTGGGTCGCGGGAGTTGCGTGCTTGAGCCCCTCTGTCGCCCTGGACGGAGTGGTGCGGAGGCGCGCCGACCGCGACCCAACAACAAAAAAAAAAAAAAATCATAGATTATTGATGTGACTCAAACTCTACTAATGCTGTAGCATTAGTAGAGTTAATGCTGTAGCATTAGTAGAGTTTGAGTCACATTTTTGATAGCCAATTCATTCTAATTACATCCTTACTAATATTATAAATGCGAAAGTAAGTTTGTTGTTACGCTTTGACGCTTAAACCACCGAACCGTTTTCAAAAATTCTTGCGCCAATGGAAAGCTATAGCTATTAAAGAATTTTTGAAAAATAGCCTATGTTACTCCCTGATATTATAATATCAGGGAGTAACATAGGCTATTTTTTATCCCGGTATTCTCACGGGGACGGCAGCTACACGGGTAAAGTAACTGAACCTCAAGCGAAGCAAGGGCGGGTTGCGGTTGTTAATTATAAAACACGTAAAAATAGTTTTATTTCAAACTATACCAATACCGTCTTATCTTTTGAATGATACCAGACAGTTTAATAGCTTATTTCATGATAGTAATTGTTGTTTTTAGACCTATGATATTATGCAATTAATTTCGACGATCGTTTGCTTAAGTCTGAGAGGAATAATAAGATAAATCGATAAGAGTCTAATTAGAATAATAGCAAATTATCGAAGTTTATTCAAAGTCACGTTCGTACTTTGATCAGGTGCCCCAAATTAAATAAATATAATAAGCCTTTTAGGCGTAACTACTAGCAGCAACATTAAAGCATTAATAATATTCAAGATAATTGAATTTGAGACTTTCACGATTAAGTAGTTGGCTGGCATTTTTATAACATTATGATAAAATTATTTATATAATATAATATAAAGATAATAATTAATTATTGTACTTATTTACGTATACTGATTTTATTTAGAATAACATTTATGGAGTACTTCAGCCTAGAAGTAAATTATATATTATATTTCATTTACATTTAAAGAAGAACTCGCGTCCTAATTTGTAAGGCAAAAGGACCCTCACTGATATTTCAATAGAGCTTATAGACTTTAGCAACTAATATAATATGGTTATATTATAAATAAAATGTGTATATAAATTACGTAGAAATGTGCTAGCCTTAATATCTTCATATGTATATACATTTCCGAACTCCTCCTAAACAGCTGGACCGATGTTGATGAAATATTTTTGTGTATGTTCAAGGGCCATCGAAAAGAGGTTTACATTCACAATTAGACCCGGTAGGTGGGGCGGGGCTTCTGTGTTATTTGAACAGAACAACGTCTGTTGGATCAGCAAGTAATATAATAAAACTTGGTTTCGAGCGAAAAATGATTTCAGCCCGTGGGTTTCAAACCCACAACTATTGAAAATCCATTTCAATCGTTTTACCAATTAGACGAGTGTTGGTTGACGTATGGCAACCAAATCACTCGCATCGTCTTTATAGGTGACGTTCTACAACAACTTAAAAGTTAAAAATATTAAATCGAAACAATTTGTAAACATGTTCCAATAGATGGCGTGAGACTCCATTACTGCGTAGGATGATTGGAATCCATTTTCAGTAGATGTGAGTTCCAGTCCCATGCGTGGTAATAATTTTTTACTCCTAAACCATCTATGAATGAAACCATGAATGATGAATGAAACCATCTAGACCAATAAATAAAATTGGAGTGTCTGTTTGTAATGTAAAATAATAGGCTTTTGTCATGCACAAGGTTATTTGCATTATACATATGCCTAAAATACAATTTATATTTTTTTTTGTCTGTCTGTCTGTTTGTTCCGGGTAATCTTCGAAACGGCTGTACCGATTTCAAAAATTCTTTCACTAATGGAAAGCTATAATATCAGGGCGTAAACTAGGCTATACTTTATCCCGGTATTCCCACGGGAACGGGAACTATTCAGGAAAGACGACTGAAACCGAAGCGAAGCGAGGACGGGTTGCTAGTCTTTAATAAATAACATACCTAATTAGATAAAATATATTTTTTAAATATTTTATTTGATCATAATAAGGACTTAAGGTTTACCGTGTGTTGACGGAGTAGGAATACAATCTTACCCGTGGATGACGTAAAAGATGACTAAGGGATATGGAGATAAAAGGCTATACCAACTCCTCTGGTCAGTCTGGTCAGGTATAGTAGGTCAAATTCCCTCCCATTGTGGAGGAAGCTCGAGCCCAGCAGTGGGATGTATATGAGACGAAACCACAAAGGATTTAAGCTATTGATCCATGTTTGTAAGTGTTGTAGCAAATGTTACGCGAACACGTGTTGAACAGATTAACAAGGATAATAGAATATATTTGTACATGCATTAATATGGCAAATAATGTTTATACTAAAAATGATTGAGATGACGTGATTGCACAGATGTAAGCTTCTTTGTTGTTGTAAAAAAATATATATTGTCTATGTTGTGCTATTTTTTGAAGGCTATAAATATATGTATGTATATAGGCTTTCTCTTTTTTTTTTGGTGTGGGTCGCGGTCGGCGCACCCCTCGCACCACTCCGTCCGGGGCGACAGAGGGGCGTAAGCACGCACACCCGGAACCCACCCGAACACCACGTCGCCTTCGTCGTTGGACTGACCACCGGCGCAGGGTTACTTGTCATCAGTGGTCATATAGGCTTTCTCTGGTAGACAATTAATACAGTCTCCGTTAGTTTCTCATGGAATAATATAGGATTCTACAATCATCATCATCATCATCTTGCTCTTATCCCAATTACTTGGGGTCGACGCAATATGTCATCTGTTTTGATATATTGCAAAAAGTTTCGGCAATGACTTTTATGACCGGCCGCCTGCCTGACGTCAACCCTCCTTGGGAATGTAATCGTTGACCCAAATGGTACCAGATGGAGTTGGTCCGGGTGAATCTAGGGCTCTTAGTCGTCTTTTACGACACCCACGAGCAAAGCAAGGGTTGGTAGTATTCGAAGCCGCTACCACACAGCACATAAGATTCTACAATAATCCTACAAATACTTTACATCTTTGCTAATCTATCCTTTGATTCAGTTGCTGAAGACACTCAAGCGTAACTATATCTTCATTTCAAAGTAGTATTTTTAAATTATAGTATGTATGGTAGTATTGTTTCTGTGTGGTGACGGCGTAGGAATACAATTCCCCATCACATCTTGTCTGTGGGTGTCGTAAAAGACGACTACGGGATATATTATGGAGATAACAGCTATGCAAGAGAAGGAAAACTCGACATTAAACCCTATGCCAACATATCTGACCAGCGCGGTGTATTAGGTCAATTTCCCTCCCATTGTGGAGGAGTCCCCAACAGTGGGACTTATATGGGTTGAGATGATATAATTATTGTTAAATTATGTGGGGGCGGAGTAAGAATACAATTCCCTACACCCCGTTTTACCTGTGCTTGTCACAAAGACGATTATGAGATGTAATATATATATAACATTTATGCAAGAAAAGAAAAATTTGAAATAATACCCTAACCCAACACGTCTGACTAGCGTGGTTTAGCGGGTCAATATCCCTCCTATTGTAGTATAGGCTCGAGCTTAATAGTGGGACGTATATGAGTCGAAATGAAATAATCGTTATATGACAATAAAATCAACCCTATAAGTGTAAGTCACAAGATGTTAAATAACTATGTTAACTTTATTTTTTTTATTAGAATATAATAATAATTCAAACAGAACATTTAAACAGCTATCCATATATCGAACAACCCTCATCTATATCCTTATTCAGCCCGTAACGTCCCTAAAAGTTTGACCCCTAACTACCGTTCCTTCTAATAACGTTCTAAGTAGGGCCAAGCTGCGTCCGTAGGTCAACGTCCTCCCCAGAGACACCTGCTGATGTTATTGACAATACAACTGTGTTTTCTTTTATTTCCCGCTCAGCAAGGGAACACAAATGATTTGGCTGTATGGATTACTTTGTGGGTTGCAAAACGTGATGTGTCGAAAATAATAACAGAATTTATCTTTATCTTAAATATAAATTTCTAGCGTACGTGTGTATGTCACTGAACTCCTCCTAAACGGCTGGACCGATATTCACGAAATTTTTTGTGTGTATTCAAGGGGATTCGAGGATGGTTTAGATTCACAATTGGACCCGGTAGGTGGCGCTGTTCGGGCAGGACAATAACATTACTTGAGAACGACTTTAGCGATTTCGTCCACCTTTCTTTTCTAAGTTTTCTAATATTTCAAAAAGGGCCTTTATGGAAAAAAAATAACAGTTGCGCAGAAAATTAGAAAATTTAAGAAAACTTAACGTTTATATTTGCTTTTCTAATGTAACCTTTTTTCGACTATATAAACTTTTCTATCTTTATAAATAATATCAGGTTGACCGAACTTCGCTCGGAATATTTTTGCCGAATTTATTTAGATATATATTAATAAAAAATAAATAATGAAAAATATATAAAAACTACAAAAAGAGAATAATAATAACACCGAGATTCGAACCGACGCTGTTTGAATGCCAAAAAACCATAATTAGAACCGGTCAACTTCCCAACTGAGCTATCGTAACTCATGACGTTGACAACTAAATTTGAAATCATATTCTTTTAAAATTTAATGTCATTGTATTATTTTGCTAAAAACACGGACAAAACAACATTTTCTATAAATAAAACCCAGCTAGATCAATTTTTGGACCCGAAATCCCTAGTATGCCAAGTTTCAACAAAATCGTTGGAGCCGTTTCCGAGATCCTGAATATATATATACAAGAATTGCTCGTTTAAAGATATAAGATAAATCTTCTGTTCGTATGTTTGTAATTGAACTTCTTCTAAACGGCTGGACCAATTTTGATGATTTCTTTGAGGTCATTCCGATGGATATGAATTCTTGTATCCATCGGCATAGCCATTCGAAACATTCAAACCATTTGTTTTAGATTAATAATTGGAACCGGTAGGTGGCGATGCGATCGATTTCAAAGAGAATACATTTTATTTTCTATTCTATATAGATAGATTCTATATAAAATAGAAAATATATTCTTTTTCTATTCTATATAGATATATTCTATATAAAATAGAAAATATTTTTTCTATAGAATAGATAAATACAGAGATAGCTCTATATATACCTATTCTATAGAGAATATATTTTCTATTTTTGTGCAGATTTGAACAGAACAACGTCTGTTGGGTCAGCTAGTTTAATATAAACATTATTAATACAGCTAATATATATATATAATTTCTTGTGTACGTGTGTATGTACACTGAACTCCTAAACGTCTGGACCGATTTTGATGATTTTTTTGTGGCTGTGCCGATGGATATAAATATGGTTTAGATTAATAATTGGAACTGGTAGGTGGTGCTGCGATTGATTTCAACGAAAATTCCTTTATATTTTTTTTACATTTGAACAAAACAACGTCTGTTGGATCAGCTAGTTTAATATAAAAATTATTAATTATAAAAAAAATTTCCGTGTGGTGACGGAGTAAGAATACAGTTCATCACCCCCATTGTTGCCCGTGGGTGCTATAAGAAGCGACCAAAGGATTATAATATCATATAGCATTCATGCAAGATAAGGTAATATCGAAATAAAACCATGTACCAACCCGTTTGAGCAGCGTGGTATAGTAGATAAAATTCCCTACCATTCTGGAGGTGGCTCGAACCCAACATTAGGACTTATCTGGGCTAAGATGATGATTAATATTTTAACTTGACTCTTAGCCATAAGGTATTTGAACAAATACTAAAGTACTGTTTGCTATAAGAAGTCTGTGTGTTATTCTTTTATTTCTTAAAGCTATTTGTATATTATCGCAATGAATATTATTTAAAAAGGTCTTTTAAAACAATAAAAGATCTTTTAAACATATAAATTAATACTACTTAAAACCTTTACGTTATAAGGGGTATAAAAATAAAGAATGGATATACTTAAAGGTACTTATATTATTATCTTTTTCTCTTTGGTGACGGCGTAAGAATTAAATTGACCACTCCATCTCTTGGTGGTCCCTGGTTGTTGTAAAAGGCGATATCTTGTGGAAACAACTATGCAAGAGAAGGAAAGCTCGAAATAAAACCCTATATCAACCTATCTGACATCCGTGACGTCATTAAAGCCTCCACGGAAGATCAGTGCAGGTTTCTTTTAACCTGCAGTATGCTGAGTTGGGGACGCTTTGGGACGGACAATAATCTCAATTAGTTATTTTTTTTGTACTGTTCAAATCAATTGTCTTGTTCGTCACAATAAACAGATTTTCTTTCTTCTTTCTTTCTATCTGACCAGCGTGGTAGGTCAATTACTCTCCCTCCTCACAGTCATACCTCTATGACAGTAATACTATCTGTTCGGAAATCCAAAATAAAACCCTAAACTGACCCGTCCTGATTGTTGTGATATAGAAGGGCAATTTGCCGCTGACTATGGAAGAGGATTGGGCCCAGCACTGGGATGTATATGAGCTGAGATGGTAAATAATAAAAATAATAAATCTTATGCCAACCCATCTTCACTCATGCGCATGCGCATCATGGCTGAGTGAAGAATAATGATGTTAATGATGTACATACTCGTATGAAAGTGATTTTCAGAAGTAGTATACTTCTTCCTAAGATCTAACAGGTTTTTTTTTTTTTTGGGGTGGGCTGCGGTCGGCGCTCCTCCGCGCCACTCCGTCCGGGGCGACAGAGGGGTTTAAAGGGCTTATTACACTACACGATATTCAGGGCCCTGAATCACTAGGGGTGCTCTACAACAGCTAAATTGTGAGACCTGTTTCACCAGTTTCAGTTTTAGCGAAATAACTGGTTCAGAAAACTGTTGCATACTGTTCCATATATATATATATATACATACATAAATAATAATTAATTACATACAATAGTATGTAATAATAATATTATATATATACATAAAATAAATACATGCTTAAATATATTAGACGTGGGTCGTTACGTTATTTTTAAGAAACGTAACGAAACTAGTGACTTGGTCGACGTCACGTGTTTCAAAACTAGTGTTTTTTGTAACGACTGATTTGTATACAGCTACTTTGATTGTTTGCATATTGTATGAATAGCTTCACTATACTCGTTCCAACCATTTATTTTACTTTTGACACATGCTTTAGGACGTAACTGTTTCATTATACGCAATTATTAACTTTGAAACGAGTGAACAGAGAAATATATAAACTGCCCAATAATATTTATATATCTTAATTATTACCCACTAAATACATTAATATGCCGTAAATAGCTCTATTCATAAAATTTAAGTGATAATTCATTTCCGTTATAAAAAAAGTTACGTTCTATCGCATCTAGTGACAGGATCAAAAGTATTCGGTGCAAACTAATGAATCGCAAATAATCGATTACACTTATTTGCAGTTAAGTCAGCTGACAACTGAGTTTTGAATTGTTGTAATAGACAACACGTTAAAATTGTATCAGGGAGATATAAAAATCTTCTCATCATACCTATAACATGAAATAAAACAACCAAAATATTTTAATATTATTTTATTATAACGAATCGTCGGATTCTTCATACGAACTCGAATCGTCGCTTGAATCATCTGCAGTGTTTATTATTAACTCTTGTGTAGGTATGTTGTCAAATTCAATTGCCCGATCCCAATCAGAGAATATTATATTTTTTGTCTTGTTGACGACACTCGCCCAGTTTTCAGGCGTCACACTAGCACATGCGTTTTTTAAAAGTTCAAGCATTTTATTTGCTGTGAAAGGAGGAGTTGTATTGTTTCTTGCGGCGTGTCCTTTGACTTGTGCCCAGATCATTTCAATTGGATTATATTGACAGTGGTACGGAGGAATTCTGATTACAACATGCCCATATTTCCATCCGACGTCCTCGTCACGTCCTCGACGAAGAGGACGACATTATCACACTCGCTCAACAAAGAGCCTACACGGCCCGCGAGGCCTTAACAAATAAATATCCGCGGTTCCGCCCTCGCCGTCGAGGTGCGAAACCGCGCCGCGCAAAAGTCACTACTAAAAACGTGGGCACGCCCACTTTGCCTCCAGCGACGCCCCAAGCCGAGGTCCGTTCCCCACAGGGGGAGCCCTTGGGCGATGTCGCTTAGCATACTTTTCTCCGGGTTGAGAGCCCTCAGCGCTCACCCATAGTCCGCGTCAAGCTGTCAAGGCCATCTGCGGCCAACAGCTGTTAAAAATAAACCAAAAAAAAAAAAAAAAAAAAAAAACATGCCCATATTCTGCTGCCATTTCGTCGATGACATATCGTTTTGGCTGCTTTTTACTTTTTAATATTTTAAGTAATTCTACTTTTAGTAGGGATTCGTCCACATCTTCCCCATTATCACGAAGCCAGTTTATAATCTCGTGTCTTTTGTTGGCCTGTGTTGGCATTTTATTAATTTGGCGAGAGTGATAGTGTGCATTATCAATAAATATTGTTGATGGCTCTTCAAGTGATGTAAGCATTTCTCTGAACCACTTTTCATACACGTCCGCATTCATCTCCTCATGATAGTCTCCTGTTTTTTTTTATTTGAACGCTAACAGAGCGTCTGGTACAAATCCCTTTGTAGTTCCCGCATGGAAAATGATGAGGCGTTCTCCTTTCCCCATTGGCACTGCAGAAGTAGAAGCAGCAGTATCGTCAGTCCAACCTTTTGGTATGGAATGACTGGCATTGAGCCAAGTTTCATCTGTGAAAACGACATTCGACCAGTCTTCTATTTTCTTCGCTTGTCTTAAAAATTCACAGCGAGACAAGGCTATATCACGACGTTCCATTAAAATTTTTCTTTTGTCGGATTTCTTATACAAGAACCCGATTTGATGCAGCACCATTGACAAAGAAGATTTTTGACCACGAAACAAGCCACAATTTCGTAGAGACGCTACTAATTTTTTCAAAGTAGGAATCTCTTTGCTTGTGTAATAATTGTATATATGACGACGAATAGCATCAGTATCAAAACTGTCAATTGCTGTCACTTTACGGGGCTGACGTTTTTTCTTAGGCGTAGATAGCTTGTTTTGTTCAATACCACTACTACCATAGGCTTCTTTAGTGATTTTCGCCACCGTTGGAGCACTAATACCTAATGCTGCTGCAACACGGTCTCTAACTTGGGTTACTGGTATAAGGAATCCGCCATTGCCGCTTTCCTTTTCAAAAAATTTACGAAGCCGCAGCACTAACTCTCTGGATTGTCCTTTAAGCACCATACCTTTCGGCATTTTGCAAGTAAAATCTTACTGGGAGGAACGATACGCTCAACTCAATCAAAGTAAGAACAATGAAATCAATACGGTGGAATATAAATACTCAACACAGCGTATGAAAAATATGAAAGAGCACTCAGCGAACAGAAATGTGACTAGCACGGGAGTCTTGTTGCGAGTGACAGACAACACAACAAAATGGCGTCGCCGGCGCGCCGTTCAGTGTTGCCAATTCGGCTTAAAAAAAAAGGGGTAGGCTGGATGAGAAAATTAGTGATTTACTACCGCAGACGAGGGCGCCATTGTCTCTAAGTAAAGTTTGGAGCAGCGGACCCCGCTTAATGGAAAAATGCTTCATAAAATAGTTATTTTTTATTTTGCAAAGTACAAAGTAAAATATTTTGGGAGGACTGAATTAGTGGGTATGCAAAAATTAATGTGCCCAAATAACAAATATATTTACAGAAGTGAAGTTTTTAAATAATATGAAATATGTATTTAAGCAAAAATAAAATATCCGTGTTAAATCGATTAAAAGTTCTTCCTGACTAAAATCGATTATTACAAAACATAGTATCCGTAATACATTGGTACAACACTAATTGATCAGAATTCGACCTGCCAAAAGTAAAATAAATGGTTGGAACGAGTATAACTATATACAGTTACACGCGAAACGAAAATAAATTTGTAGCTATACAGTTAAATCAATAAATTCACTTCTTTTCATACTTTTTCAGGCTGAGGACTGAATGCATTATGTATTTACGATTGATTAGAGGTTATAATTAAACTATTATTTTAATTAAATTTGTATTACTGCAGACGTATTTAAAAGTAAATTGATTGTATATACAGTGATTATATTTACAGTTTATTTACACTTTTGATATATTTACAGGTTTTTTTCACTGTTATATGCACTTTATAATGTATGATGTTTTTATTAGTAAAACAACAAACTAAAACAATAAATAAATTAAATTCTTTACTTTAAATTAAAATTTCAAAGTAACACTCGCTTCGTTTCCCGCAACGTCAAGCCGTTGAAATTGCTTATAAACAAAAATCACTCTATTTTATTATCAATAAATGCAATTTTACGTATAAAAATTAAAGGTATAAAATGTATTGTTACGCTGTTTGGTCTTTGTTGCATACCACGGCACGTGAGTGTTCGGTATTTGGTCGGATTACTTCGAATAATTTCGTGTCATTCGATTAGCCATCTCAATCGCTCGCTCGGCCGCGATGCGAAAGAAATGTACTTAGCGTAATCAACGTTGTGCGGTCGGCTCTTTCTCGCTTGCTCGAATATAATACTGTTATCCCATATCTGTGAGTCGTGTTAAGTATAACGTAGTTACAAAAATTACTTCTTTTACTTGTCGACTCGTAAATAGTGATTGTTACATGTCGCGTAATGGGTTATTGTAACTAATGACGTGAAATAACGCTCATGTCTAAAATATATACATAAATCAGTCCTAAGCATGTAAAGCAGGAAGGATCGTTTTCATTTTAGGAACAAACACTGAAACCACTTCTAAACATTATTCCTAAAGAATGGTTATTTCCCCTTTTTCTCGTATTACTCCCCGAGGGGAGGACGTCGGTCTTTCCTCACGCGGTCGGCCTCTCGGCGGTGATGGACTAATCCCCACGTCACCCGAAGATCTATCAAGTTAGGGTCAATTTCCTTTATTTAGCGGAGATTTCATTTCAAGTCCAACTGTGGGATGTATGTTGGTTTATAAGAAGATCTTACTCAAATAGCATCACAAAAATCTGTAGTTTGAGTAATGTAGTGCGTTATTTTGTATAGGATACACTTCAATTTTATTTTATGTTGATCCCAAGCTTCCAAAAATGGCTGCTAAGGGAACAGTAAAGCCAAGGCTTACATCGCGTTTTACTAACCTGGCTCTCTGATCATAAAGAATTCATAGCAACCAGAACTTTTGAGGTACACACTTGTTTGTGAATTTTTATCTTTATGTGATGGTAATATACTTTTATTTTCTTACGTTTGAAGTGTAATACAAAATAGTTTTTTTTTTCATATTATCAAACTCAAACTTATCCAATATAGAGGATATTTTTTGCTGATTTTGCTACCTACTACAATAATGTAGCATATTACTGCATATATGCCGTAGTGCCTAAGAAACGGACCTGCCGTGTCAGAGTCGAGGATAAGATTTCTACGAAGAACAATCATTTGTAAGATCCACAAATTGCTAGATAAATAGATTCGATTCGAATTTACCGAATTATTGGAAGATTACCTTGGATTTTAGTTTTCTAGGATATCTTGAAAACTAATGAAAAGTTTCCGAGTAATTCGCAACTCGCAATAAATTACTTTTAAAAATAAAATTTTTGGAATTGGAAATTTTGAATTTTTCATCATTTCTCTATCGCGTTGATTCAGTCTAAACTTACAGGCAAACTAAGTTTATCAAAGCCTCTTAAGAAACTGCGTTTCAATCGAACGCCCCATTCCAAAGTTATGATAGGGATACACCATATATACACACACACACATACAGATATACGAACATCACCGTGGAAACAGTCAGAATAGCTTAGCAGGACCTTGAAACGTCGAGATCTGACAAAATCTCGATTTTCGAAAGTTGAGATGAAACCAATACTTCTCGTTTTTATAGCGGGAAGTTAAAAAGTTTTATGGGACATAGCTTGCCATGGTATTTCATGTCATTAGATATGGTGGTGATACGTCTTAATAAGGTATATATCAACTAAATAAAGATCAAATAGAGAGTTCTATTTGTTGGGACATATTCTATTCCTTGTTAAAACTACTCTCATACATTTTTGTTTCATTGTTGCATTCTTACAGCCTCTCGGTTACTTTGCCGCTCACAAAGCTGTATAACTTTTAATAAACTCATTCCAGCATAATTACAGAGAGAAAAATGTTCTTCAAAAACGTTTTATTACACGTATTCAAATCCTCTGAGAGTGCAGTGGTGATGCAAGTTTGTTGAAATATTATGTAACTAGACCAACTAACTGTTTCCATTAGCTGTGAAAGACAAAGTAACTTTATAAATTACTTTTTTTTTGTTTTGGTTGGTTTATGTAATTAGTTTTTTGTGTACAAAGCAAAAGCCTGTACTATATTCTTTACTATCCTATAGGCATTTCCTTTAAAATCGGCTAAGGACTCACTAGAAGATTGGGCAGCAGTATTCTCTTAGACCGCCCGAAGGCGACGTCTTCTATAATGTTACGTATTTTCAGTCTTATTGTCTCTATTTTGTATCTCTTTATTTAGACTAGATGATCCAACAGTCGCTGTTCTGTTCATATCTAAAAAAAAATAGCAATAATTTTTCTTGAAATGGATCGCAGCGCCACCTACCGGGTCTAATTATTAATTTAAACCATTCTCGAAACCACTGGCAAACACAGAAAAAATTATCAAAATCGATACAATCGTTTAGGTCCTCCTTCAGTCACCTACACACGGGCAGAAGAATTATATATAGAAAGAGTTACATAGCCGAAGTATTCGTCATTAAACTTACTGGTTATTGTTCAACACGCAGTTAATAAAATAAATCCTGGAATACACAAAAGGAGTCAGAAACTACATGAAACGAAGCGTGAAATAGAAAATGGTTGCATTTGTACAGCCCCTAAATCGTTTGACACTAAATCATATTCACTATAAAAGTCGCGATAAAACTGTAAATATTCCTTATGCATTTTATTGTACTCACAAATCTTGCAATGTACCTACTACTGTATAGGGTGTGTGTATATCGATATTACATATCTCTAGGATTATTCGACCTCGAATGAAAAGGAATAAATCTCACACTTTGTCCGTAGCTTTTATTCGTGACTTGATATTGTTATAATGTTCAACACTAGGCAGCTATAATCTTTGGTTTTATCCAGGTATTTACTCATATATTTATACGCAATAAAAAACTCCTTCTCCTTTTTAAGATAATTAGGCGAATGGAAGAATAAAGAATAATAAAACCCGGACAGATTGCGCGAGGTGTGAGCAGAGATTAGTCTGTCAAAGAAAAAGAGTGTGTAAATACTGGGCACAAATTCAAGCTTAGTGCTTGCTGTAAAAAAAATACATTTGAACTATACATAACGTACACGCGGGTTCGATTTTTAATACATTATTATTCAGTTGTTCCGTGTGGTGACGGAGTAAGAATATAATTCGCCACTCCCTTTCTTGTCCATGAATGTCGTGAAAGACGACTAAGGGATATAACATGCACACAACACCTGTGCAAGAGATGGAAAACTCGAAATGAAACCCTATATCAATATGTCTGACCAGCATGATATTGTAGGTCAAATTCCCTCCCATTGTGGAGGAAGCCCGAGTCCATAAGTAGGACGCATGTGGGTTGCGATGATGATGATGATTATTCAGTCTGAATGTGATTTCCATTGTCCAAAAAATTATATTTATAAGATCTCGACGATTAAGCATTTATTCCTTAGTTAGTAGGCGTTGTATAAAATCGAAAACAAAACATTGTAGCTAGCTTCGGTAGTCTAATTTGCATGGTCTCTCACCTAGCAAACATAAATAAAAAAAAAACAACATTAACTAGATAATAAATCATACAAATTACAGGAAAGAAACCCACCCTTAATACATAGATGCTTTATAAGATAAAACAACCATTAAATTAGCATTCGTTTACAAGATTTCTTGGCGGGTGAGTAAGCGGACAATGTCATCAGCGGGAAGATCTGAGCCGCTGACTCATCCAACTGGAATCTACGTAATATTGTAAATAAGAATTCATATGTCTGTTTGTTAGTTAAAAAATGTCAGGATATTTTGAATGGATTTGATTTAATCAGCTGATTAAATTATACAATACCCTTACCCACGAAAGCAGAAAGGTAGATAATTAGCCAAAAGCTATGTACGTGTGGTGACTGAGTAAGAATACAATTCACCACTCCCTATCTTGCCCGTGGATGTCGTAAAAGACGACTAAGGAATATGGGTGTCTGACCAGCATGGTACAGTAGGTCAAATTCCCCTCCATTATGGAGGAAGGCCGAGCCCTACGGTGGACGTATGTGGGCTGTGATGAAGCGATGTACGCCTCTCGTTGAGGTAAAATCTTCTCCATAATGGATGAGAAATTGGCATAATGTATTACTTGATACTGTAAAAGAAGGGACGGAGATACTTTGTATTTTAATTCTGTAACCTCATGGAGTTCCTTGGGATAATTGAAAAATTGCTTGTTATTTAACTTTATGAGCTCGCTAATATCGTTGTTATTAAGAAAACTTGGAATAGCGTCATGTAATCATTGTGGGATATGATGTCACTATGACTTTATCACAGTATTGCATAAAAATAGCTGAAAAATATTTGTGAAGTAAAACTTCTTTGCTCGCGACTTAAGAGTAACTCAGATGTTTTTTCAGAAAGAAATAACAGTTTTCGGACGGCAGTCCAACTCTAAAATTAGTACATTGCTTATTTTTTTATTAATGTATAATTTTTAATCTAACATAAACCTTGAGAGACTAACGCAAATCTTGAAAGAATATTATATGGCTCTCTAAGTCTTTTTGAAATAAAAAAATGTGTCACAAGATTTATGAAATAGCCAATAATTTTCAGGCCAGCTTGTGGTGAGCTGAATGTGAGTGGAGAAACTTGCGTGCCCCAGTGAGTCGACTTGGTTTGGTGGAGTGGAAACGGAAGTATGCCCGCAGGATTCTCAACTCTGGCTTGCCTTGAACGGCTGGTCAGAGAGAGGTCCCCAGATTTATATGATCGGGGGTAGAATTGTTATTTCAAGAACGTAAAGCCACTGCGGCTCTCCATTTATCGGGAACTAGAGATGGTGAAACCGGCACCACTCATCAGCTACTTACACCAATGTTGCCCCCTATGCCTTAATGGCTTGCGTGTCTATAGCGAAACCGAAACACCCATAAAATAAATTTTAAATTCTGTTGTTTGTTGATATTAATGTTGAACGAGTTAAATACGGAAATCTAATTACTAAAGGCATAGTGTAGTTGGTCAATTTTCCTCTCATTGAGGAAGAGGCTCGAGCCCTGTAGTGAGACGAATATGAGCTGAGACGATGAAGTAATTACAGAGGTATGGTTTCTAAGTTGTATACAATAAAAGCTAATCCGAGGTTTTCTATTTTTTATTAATTAACAGATAAAAGCGTTGAATTTTAAGAGGACTAATTTTGAAAACAAATTTTATTAAGTAACAATAACTAAAACAGAAAGCTGTATTCCAAAAGAATTTAAATAATATAATTCAAGCTGTGAAATATCTTTAGAAAACACTGAGATAACAACAAACCCTTGCAAATTAATTACAAATGTCGGTTTAAGGCGAGAAATTTCTAACTCGGTGAGACTTGAACATCCGCTTCAACGAAATTTATGACCGATTCGTTTTCACTAATTAATTTCTACTCTTATCTGATAAGCTTAATTGGAGTTGCCGAGTTTGTTATTCGTCGGCAAGTTTCATATCGTTGCGGGAATTTTGAAACTAAACGATTACGAAAATTATACGAAACAAATGAACCTTTTGTCCTTCTGTATTTGTTAAGAGCGTTATCGGTAATCGGCGCTCCTCGCATTTTAGGTATTTTGCTACGGTCCGATATCGACGCACACTAATGCACTACACACACGCGAGTTCGTAGAATGACCAGTCTTGAGCCTTGGCGCTTATAATCAATCTCTAATATATTCTTCGGAGAAGGAGATTTTCAAAAATCAACATGATGTAAATTTTAAAATTTTTAATTAAAAACCAAATCTCATAACAGTAAAACGGTTAAAATTGTATTTTTAATATGCAAAGTACAGGAAATAGTAAAATATAGGCACAGAGTATAACTTACAAGGAGACCCTCAGACGTGTGGGTCGGGGATTTCCATGATTTTTGGTGGGGTGGTAGAGGGGACACGAGGGTATCACAACTACCAAATATTAGGGTCAACTGGGCCCTCGTTAAAAAGATTTTAAGGGTCAAAGTTGGATGGGTAATTTATGTACTAGAAAAATTCAAAGTCGAATCGCCAACAAGCGGTAATCTCGTGGTAACGTGTTCGCCAGCGGGAACTCTGATCTCGGATTCGAGACTCGACAACTTATTTTTTTTAAATTATCACATTATTGTGTAATAATTTTAAAAATAAAAAAAACCCAATCGACGTCCCTATCCCGGGACGTCGGTCGCCGTCACACGGTCAGGCTCTCTGCGGGTGACACACTAAAGTCTCCGGTCCGGTCATCCGCGGACTCGCCTAGGGCGGCGTGAGGCGCGGATACTCGTATCTGCGCCGCGCGAGTCGCCGGTGGTGGAACGTGTGACCAAAGATTGATCACACACGAGCCGGCGTCTCCTTTCGTGAGATGACAGCCTCACAGAAGGCGGTGACCGCGTTCCAGTTCCTGACGCTGCTGAGCATCTCCCTAGTGATGGTCGGCAGGGTCCGGTCGGCACCGGTGATTGCAACGAGTTCACGGCGCTGCTCTGCCCACGAGGCACACACCTCGAGCCTGTGCTGCGCCGTGCTCACGTCGCAATCGCAGTGGTAGCAGGATGGTGGTGTGCTCTCCCTCCTAACGAGCTTGCGCGGGTACTTGGCTATCGTGACCCATCAATACCTGCACCAGTCGGAAGGAATGTACCCCGTACTGCCGACCCAACCACCCCATCAGCACCAGCTGAAAGGACTCTACGGTCCTGATACCGTATTGAGGCTTCTCCAGTCTGATTGCCCAACGAGCAATGGCGTCTCGGCGGGCGTCGACCCGCCAGGCGGCAATCACCTTGATTGAGGCTATATGTGGCTCGCGTCTCTGATACTCGTAGGTAAAGCTCGGCGAGTACCTCCGCCTGCAGGTCACACCGGAGAGTTCCGGCCAAAAGGCACGCTGCCTCCGTGGCTGCCGTGCAGTAGTCGAGTATGGCCCTAGTCGCCATGGCCATGGATGTCTAACAAGTCCAGTCAGAGATTTAAATCTACCCACTATAGAAATTAGTTATTAAATTTTGATCCACATTTTGCTACATATTTATTGCTAGTACAAGAAGAAAATGATTCTCTATGAAAAAATTATATTGTGTATGGTTAGTAATTATTAAACATTAAATTTGAGTTAGCTGATAATCTTCAGAAGATGAGGCTGCATAAATGTTCCGTTCGGATTTTTGATGTGAAATATCTATAGGCGAGGTGAACCTGATCGTCGCGTGGCATTAAAAGCGGCGTTAACGCTTTGCGGTAACGACTTCAAAATAATTTTGATGTTTCACATCTGCCAGGCGTCCTGAGTGACGGCTCACTTCTCTTTTCGTTTACTCTTTTGAAACTATAAGTACCTTACAGTTTTGTCGTGTGTTCTCTTTTTCCTTGCCTTGTAACCGATTTTGTTCCCAAGATACAATCTGCTTTTTCGACCCATCACCTAAAACGTAAAAAGATTCTATATTATTATTTATAGAGATCGCATGAAAGTAATTAAAAGAATTAGGTAGTAATAAATACTTACGAATCAAAACCGATCAGTCGCAGTATACGCTCAAGTTCGTATTGTCGTCTTTTACGCTGTGAGCGGAGAGCTCGAGCGACGTGACCCTGCTCCCTTGAGCGCCAAGGCGCGACTGGCTTATGAACAATTATGCCGTTCAATTTATAGTAATATTTAAAATTTAATTACGAGGGTGACTATTCGTATTTCAATTTGGTTTTTTTTTTACTGCTTCTACAATAGTCGAACAAATAGTGGATATTTTTTTAAATATTCCAAGGTTAGTATTATTCACAAAATTAAATGTTTTACCGGAGCCATTTTCGTCAAATTAATCTTAAGGAAATATTTTTTTTTTTAGTTTTAAAAGGAAGAAATCTTGAATTTCATTTTATACATACCCAAGAACAGTAATTTTCCTAACATCTACAATTTTTTTCGAGCTGCCACGACTTATCGTTTATTCGTACCTGAACTTCAAAACTCAGCGTTTTCGTAAAATCTCATTAACTTAAGTTCAAAATACCCTTGCCTTTTAATAAAATAGTTACAATATTGAGTTATAATTCTGTACAAGCACAATATAAAGATGTGTTTAATGTAGAGGTTATATAAATTTTTAGTAAGCTATTATGATGAACGAGTAACCAGTCCTCAAAAAACCACATTTTTGGGTTTACGGCCGCTTATTACCGATAACGCTCTTAAACAGTTTGTTGCTCGTTATAGTTTTTATTTTATTGCTTGATTGACTTTATGGTAGCCTAAATGAGATTTCAGATTGGGCTGGGATTGTGATACACATTTAATTTAATTTTTATTACATTTTAATACATTATCGTCATCTGCCTCTTATCCCAACTACTTGGGGTCGATTCAATATATACTCTTCTTACAGCGTACGTAGTCTAAAAGTTTAGACTATAGTTTTATGAGTAGCAACCTGCCTGATGTTAACCCTCCCTAGGGATGAAATTTCTCGTGCGATGACGACCGACGTCCCCGAGTGGGGGGACGTTGGTCGAGGAGACGGTACTCCTCAGGGGTATTCTGTCGGGCCGACCACTGACGACAAGTCACCCTGCACTGGTGGTCGGCCTAACGACAAAGGCGACGTATCAAGGCGGAAACACATTGTTAAAGCGCGACGTGACGCAACGTGTCGACACCCGATATGCACCGTGCACATTACCAACACGCGACGCCACGACATACTAGCAATTTTTGAAAACAGCTAACAGTAGTGGAGGTGTATGGTTATGTACTATAGATTTAATAAATAACCAGTCAGATGAAGACTTTGAAGAAGATTTGATTTCGTTTTACCAACTCAATTAACTGTTCGTCGGTCATTTCAAATGCTAAATAAATGCAAAAAATAATTTTAAATTGGCATAAATTCTGTTTGACAGTTTGAAGAATAGGGATGGGGTCAAAGAATACATAAATGCTCTGTGACAGTTCTCGAATGACTGACGCGTGGCGTTAGGTGTTGTCTAGAAACATACCGCGCGCTACGCGTCGGATAGCGTGTTTACCCCCACCATTTTTTTTTTTTGGCTGGGCTGCGGTTGGCGCGCCTCCGCACCACTCCGTCCGGGGCGACAGAGGGACTTAAGCACGCAACTCCCGCAACCCACCCGAAAACCACCTCGCCTTCGTCTTGGGCCGACCACCGGAGCAGGTTTACTTGTCGTCAGTGGTCGGCCCGACGGAATACCCCCTACGTGGGGTACCCTCCCATCGACCGACGTCCCCCCCTCGGGGAGGACGTCGGTCTTTCCTCACGCGGTCGGCCTCTCGGCGGGTGACGGACTAATCCCCGGTCACGTCACCCGCGGCCTCGGCTAGGGCGGCATGAGGCGCAGGTAGTTGCGCCTGCGCCGCCCCAGTCGTCGGCGGCGGATCTCCTCATCGAGGCTGCGCTCCACGCGCAGACGATCCGCCGCCTTCTTCTGCGAGATCACTGTCTCGCAGAAGGTTGCGACCGCGTCAGGTCGGCACCGATGATTGCGACGAGTTCACGGCGCTGCACTGCCCAAGCCGCGCAGGCCTCGAGCGTGTAGCGCGCCGTGTCCTCGTCGCAATCGCAGTGGTGGCAGGACGGTGTACTCTCCCTCCTTACGACCCTGTGCAGGTATTTGGCGAAGCTCCCATGCCCCGTCAACACCTGCACTAGTCGGAAGGAGAGCACCCCGTGCCGCCTTTCCAACCACTGCATCAGCACCGGCCGGAAGGCCTCCACGGTTCGCACCCCGAACCGAGGCCTCTCCAGCCGGACTGCCCAACGGGCAATGACGTCTCGGCGGGCGTCGACGCGCCAGGCGGTGAGCTCCCTTAACGAGATCTCACCGCCCTCCGCTCGCACCCCCGTCACCCGCCGATACAATCCGGCGAGCATCTCCGCCTCCAGGTCCCACGGGGGAGTCCCGGCCAATAGGCGCGCTGCCTCCGTCGCCACCGTGCGGTATCCGCGGATGGCCCTGACCGCCATGACCCTCTGTGGTCGCCACAGAAGGGCCCTAAGTCGGACGGTCAAGGACCCCGCCCACACCGGTGCGCCGTACAGGGCCATCGACCGGATGACCCCCGTGTACAGCCGTCGGCACGTAGCGCTCGGTCCGCCTACGGCATGAGCCACGATAGGGCGGACGCCGCGCCGACGAGCCGTGGAGCGAGCCTGCGGAAATGCTCCCGGAACCACCATTGCCCGTCGAGCACCAGGCCCAAGTACCTCATATGGGCCCGGATGCTGATGTCAACCGAGTGGACGGTGATCGAGACGCCGATGGGAGGGCTCATACGGCGTCCATGGAACAAGAGGGCCTCCGTCCCCCACCATGGACAACACACCGACCTGGCACGTCTGGATCGGGTGGCGTTTGCACACATGGCGTCGCGTCGGATGTTCATAGTGTGATTCTGGTCTATAGAAAATAATACATTTGATTCCACTCAACATGCATCGCGTTTCATCGAGTCGCGTCGCGTTTTAATAATGTGTTTCCGCCTTTACGGGTGGGTTACAGAGCCGCGCGCCGCGTCTCTGTCGCCCCGGACGGAGCCGGGCGGCAGGTGCGCTGACCGTAGTCCGCCCCAAAAAAAAAGGAAGGGATGTAATTGCTGACCAGACGGTATCAGATAAAGTTATGAACTATGAGAGTAATAAATTCTAAGATTCAGCTTAAGGCACAACTAAATAATTGATATAAGGCAAGTTTTAAGGGACTTCATAATAATATCCCAACATTGGAGTTTAGAAAGACGAATGTTATAATAACGTCAACCCATATCACGTAGCTATGTAAGTAGGATATTTTATTATGACGGCCCTTTATATCCTACAGATGATAAACGCCCACTATATTAAGCTGACTAAATAAATGTCAGAACTAACGTCGCCAAATAAAATGTAACGGTCGAAGAAATTGCAAATTCTATGGTGTCAGCTGCAAATAATCACAGTCTAACTGAAAGTTTCTGAAACTACTACAGCTCTATTTAAGTATTTCTGCCATTTGTTAAGTTTTGTTGAAATGAATGTCGTATAATTTTTAACTCTTATGTCATACACGGTTAAGCGTGAGAAGGAATTGCACATATTATCATAAGTACCATAGATAAATTGACATACGGTTTTACGTTTTTCTCTTCTTGCTGTGGTATTTAGCTGTTTGTATACGCCACCTCCGAGGAAGAAATGTACGGTGAATCGCTATATTATTAGTCTAAAACCACATTAAAGTGATATCTATCTATCCATCAATCACCCTATCAACGTCGGATTTACACGTCTCCTAGAAAAGAATACTTCCACAATTCCTAGGCATTGTCTTTCCCAGGACGTTGCTGCTGTCCAATTTTCTGGTGATCCCTCAGCCAGTTTTTACGAATTCCACAGGAACATCAATGAGAGAGGTGGTGACACATTTAATTATCAACTCACACGGGGAGTAAAGTAATATGGTGTGCATAAAGTATTTAGTGTAGTAAATTATCATAGCAAGTGATAAATCGCCCAATATATCTGTAATCCCCTTAAAATTAAAATAATTTGTGTTGTGTATAGATATTTTCTGATCCAAAATATGAGGGAAATTTATATATTATACCACGCGCAGACGGTTTGGTATTTTTTTTTTTTGGGGTGGGCTGCGGTCAGCGCCCTCTTCGCACCACTCCGTCCGGGGCGACAGAGGGGCGTAAGCACCCCACCCGAACATCACGTCGCCTTCGTCGTTGTACCGACCACCGGAGCAGGGTTACTTGTCATCAGTGGTCGGTCCGACGGAATACCCCCTAGTAGGGTAAGACGGTTTGGTATAGGGTATAACTTCAAGTGTTTCGTCTCTTATATAGATGTTATACGCATATTTAATCCCGTAGTTGAGTTTTACGATACCCATGGGCAAGATACCCTCGGCTGGTATTTTTTTTTATTGCAACGACCAAACATTACACCTGATGGTAAGTGTTACTGCCGCTCATGGACCTTTGCTAGGCTGCTGCCTACCATGAAGAAAATGAAGGGAATATGAATGCATGCAATGAGGCTTGGTGAAACTAAAGGCATTACCAAACGCAAACTCCCTCAAAAGGTTGGGCTTCCGGCTCTCGCGTGATTAGTTGTATTTTTACTCCGTCACGAATAAAGGTAAAAAAAAAAAAATATATTTAAAAAATTATTATAAATAATAATATTTAGTATGATATATATTGGAGAGTATGGGTAACAGGGTAAAAGTATGCAGAGACTAGGAATAAAACCGTTATTTCCCTTTCCTTCGTTAGATGATCATCTAAAGGGAGTATTATCCATATGTTGTAATCCCATTAATAATAATCTCACTAAAAGTTTTGCGTCATCTCTTTTAATACGAGGCAATTGATTAATTTACCAACGTGGGTGTTCTTGTTTGTGTGTCTTTAAGACGCTATTGAATGGGTTTTTACGATACTAACATACTTCAATGTTTTATGAATTATAAGAAAAACATAATTGTTTACTGGCTTTGCCAAATTATTACGGTTGTTATGATTTTAATGCCTTTAGATTACATACGTAGATTTTTGGTGGTGTGTGTTCTGAGTAAGCAAAACATTGTTGGATCCGTGACCATGAGCACTGTAAAGTATTCGAAACGTCGGGCAATCGAAATTCAAATACAAACGCGATAAAAACCGTAAAATAGTTTTATTTATAATGTTGAATACTCGCGTAAACATAAGAAATAATTTTTGAAAAATATTTCATATATATGTAATTACCTTATAGAGGTACAGCTACATATTCACACCTCTCTTTCCCATCGTAAAAGACGACTTAGGGATATAACATGCATATAGTATCTATGCAAAAGAAGGGTAACACGACATAAAACCTAAGTCCACCTCTGACGAGCCCGATACAGTATGTCAATTTCTCTTCCTTTATTGAAGAGACACGAGCCCAACAGGAAGCCGAGATGATGATGATATAACAAAAACTAAATACATTCTCTATTTTTTTTATTGTTACATGTAAGTAATTGTTCAACAGAATAGCTCGTTCTTGAAGCTTATCCTATGCTATAACCATCTATGCGATTATTACAAAAATTATGTAACAAGAATTTAGCCTTTTAATATCCGCTTAAAACTTTGTTAATCACCAAGACCATTGCTGAATCTAAACGTACTATAATGCCTACATTTGTTAAGGCTCATTTAAGAAAGTTCCTTTTAATTCTGAGTCCATTCCATGTAGCGAACTTTTGGTGGTCAGGGATTGAATAAAAAATAGGGCTTGTTAGTTTCTTATCGTCCCTACAAAGTTATTAGGGTATAGTGGAACAAACGGGTAAGTTAATGGACCTTGTACGTGATGGGCGCCCAAACGTATATATAAAATAGAACTACAGAGATAGTCGAAACAGAAATATCTATGAATTACTTATACAATGTAAGGGTTGAAAAATTATGTTTCCTTTGTTAAGTTCGTGAGCTCATATTTATAATTTTATGTTTGTTTTGATTCGCAATTTCGCGTTACTACAGTAAAATGCCAATCACAATCAATGTTATATAACCACGAAGAAATTGAACTCAAGTTTTTTATTCCATTTTATTTTTTGACAGGCTTTGATCTAGACACAATGATGTTTTTCCCGCTTTCACCTATTGAGTGGGCCACCGGTATTAATTCTTTGTCTTCAGGAAGCTCAAAACATCCTAAGTTAACTAGTTGTATACGTTATTAATACGCTTTTCTTAGCTTCAGCCGTATGTATGTTAGTATATAACGGAATCTTTGAACATGATTTTGACCCCCTTCAAAACGTCGGCTTAATTCGAAATTTGGCATACTTATTAAGGACCGATGACAATTCAATATTTTAAACAGTTTGACCCGTTATCCTTACTAGGATAATCAGCATTAGCAAAAATTCAACTAAAAAATGAAAAATAAATAATAGCTCAAAAAAACTAAAAAAAATACGCCTTTAAAGAAAATCTAGAAAATAATTTTTTTAAATTTGAATTAAGAATAGTGTATATAGGAAAATTTTTTTTTATTGTGAAAAAAACGTGGGGTGCTTTTTAAGACATTATCAAAATGATAATCCTTCTACTCATATCTGTCAATAAAATATTTATAACTGGACAGTTATAAATATTTTATTGACAGATATGAGTAGAAGGATTATCATTTTGATAATATCTTAAAAAGCACCCCACGCTTTTTTTACATACAAAACAACAAAGAACAACTTTAATTTTAAATGAATTGCTAAACGTGAAAAAATACAAAAGAAATAAAATTTAGCTCCTCTTACTCGTAATTAATGAGCAAAAGTTACAAAGTTGTTCTTATCCCAAATTTAGACTTTTGTTTAAGAAACACCAAAACCCTTACTAGTTTCCAAAAGAAATAATTCACAATTTTCATAAACGCTAAGCATACAAAGTATAAATATTATTAGACATATAAATTATTTCGTGTGGTGACAGAGTAAGAATAAAATTCACAAACTTGCCCGTGAGTATAAAAAAATTGAAAATAAAATTAAAAAAACTGCAAAAAGTTCGACGGAACGTGTCCCGAGAATTTCGTGTACGTAAAAAAAGTTATTTTTTATTAATAATATTTTTTATTATTGACAAAAACACATGGCATCAAAGAAGTTTCACTTATGAAATGCCTACTCTGTACGCACGCAATTTTTATTATTTTTTTTTTCTTACTTCATATAAAATTGTGTAGATATAACATGTCTTGTAAGTACTAGCTCCAGTATGATGCCCTTCGAACTACAAGATACGTAATACAATTCAAACAATTATGGCTGGACTAGATGCCACAAATGGTACCCGATCACGAGTTAACTACTAGAGTAGCCATCATATAATATGTATATAGTATCTATGCAAAAAACAGAATAAATGAATTCCGTCTGATCGGTGTAGTATAGTGGGTGAATTCGTCTCCTATTGTGCAGAAGGTTCGAGTCCAATAGGATGTGTATGAGCTGAGATGGTTATCTAAATTATTAATAAATGTGTTAGCATTTGTATGCTAATTTAGAATTAAAAAATGACGTCCACACATGGCACTTGCTGACTTGCTGAAAATCCATTTTAACGGCTTTATCAACACGGTTACTGGGGCCGTTACATATAGTAAACAAATTGTCAGTCGTATTCTTTTCTTGACGGGAAAAGCAGACGTTTGGCCTCAAATAGCATTAAAAAAAGTTTACAAATTGTTTTGCCGTGGTACTCTATCTTTCAGCTAGAAATAGGTATATTGAGCGAGGACATGAACCAATGATCTAAATTATCAGATTTTCAATATGGGGGTTCAAATACCATGTTTAATTAATTATTTTTTGGTTAGCAAATGAGTTTTTATTATCGGACTCGGTTGGTTGTATAAACTTAAGTAAATCTTGTTGTGTACTTTAACGAATCGCTCAATGTCAATGTCGTAAGGATTAGTCACCTGGATAATATGTCTCACCAAGCAGTATAGTGTTTTGTGTTCTTATGACCTATTTTCCTACATACATATAAATAGTTGGAAAGAACTATCTGCTGTATTATAAATTAGTTAAATTAGGCGATATTTAATGAAGATCCATTATTATTTTACAATAGTGGAAAGGCCCTTCCTTTCCTTCATTTTAAACCCCTTATGTCCTATTGCACTTTGATCCTATTCCTTCCTTTCTTGTGCTGTATGATATATTGATTCCTTCCTTCCTTCCATTTTAAAATAATGCCTAGCATTCTTTTTAAAATTCTAAAATAAAATACGATTATATCCAACATGTTCTAATATCCTTCTTTAAACGAGGTGCCTATATCCTTCATTCATCATCATTCATTTTAGCTCATATACACCCCACTGTTGGACTTGAAACTCCTCCACAATAGGAGGGAAATTAACCTTACTATACCATGCTTGCTCAGACAAGTTAGTATAGTTTTATTTCGAGTTTTCCTTCTCTTGCATAGAGGTTATATGCGTATTATATCCCTCAGTCGTCTACGACATCCACGGGAAATATAGGGAGCCGTGATTTGTATTCTTACTCCGTCACCACACGGAAATTCGGAGTATTTCATCATTTTCATATTGAATTTTAAAGTACATCTAACTGACTGTTAAACGCCATAAGATATACGAGTAATTATCATTTGCTATTACTTTGATTGTTTACCAATTTCCCATCATAGGCAATACAAAAAGTGATCGCGTTTTGTTACAAGCATTATAATGTAAAAAATTGACTTTTTCTGTTGACAACCGAGTCGCATTACTCTAAACGAAGGCATTTCCTGTATCAGTATTCCAATGGCGTTTCTGAGGAGGGGACACACGCTCTATGGCATTTCATTACTGCATCCCTACATGTCAAGCAGAGGCTATCAGTATGATATTTAGAGTTTTTTTATAAAATGGGCTACATTTTTTTGTTTGTTTATTTTTATTGGACAATAAGTGTGTGATTAATTTTTTTAGCATTTAGAATAAATAGTTCTATATGATATCATTTGGTAATTATATGTATCTCCGTGTGGTGACAGAATAAGAATACAATTCACCACCTCCTTTCCACCCTGAGTGTTGTAAAGGAAGACCTAAGGATATAATATGCATATAAGATCTATGTGAGAGAAGGGAAACTCGAAGTAAAACTCTATACCTACCTGTCTGACCTGCGTGGTATAGTGGGTCAAATTTCACTCCTTTCCAAGAGCAGATTCGAGCCCAGCTGTGGGACGTATGCTGAAAAAAAAATCCCTTTTCGAGCACATAATATTAAAAAGTCTCCTCATACGGGAAGAATGATCCAGCTTAACATTATTGATCCCAATTCGTAGCACGTTTTCAGTTTTATTGGAATTAAGTTATACGGAACCCTTTACTTACGTCTCCGTTTTGGTGGCATTACTAAGGATTACCACTTTACAAAGGGTGTTTGCAGCGAACCGTAAGAATGTAAAATAGGCACATTTTACGTATTTACGTACGCCAAATCCTTATTTGAAATTATATTTATTCAGCAAGAATAATTCTCTATAGGTGCGTTGAGAGAGTTCAATGAGATTGTGTTCTTACTCATCATTTCTTACCCTTATTCCATTCTATATAAGAATGGCATCTAGTTTATTTATCTTCAACACTAGGTGTGAGAAGAACATTATAGGTATACTTTGGAAGTTTACGTTATAGAAAAAGGGATTGAATAAATAATATATTTATGAATAAAATAAATTTCATATCAACTTTGAATAATAATCAATTGAAAAAATAGATAAAATATAAATAAATGTAATATAATATTGTTGCAATTGAATTTTATGGCTGAACAACTACTTGTAGATTTTTATTTGTAACCAGAAACAGTAGGTCAATTAATTTAAACATGTATGGCCATCTATCAGAACTTAGACGTTCACTGCTGGACTAGCCATAGTCCTTTGCCATTTACATTAAACGATTCCCTGCGACCTTCAAGATGACGTCAGTCTACCTAGCAGAGGTTCGTGCTACTCGGCCTCGTCCGATTCGCGGTCGCTACTACAGAACCTTTCTTCCCCAACGTTTCAGATGGAGAAGCGATATGACCTGCCCATCAACGTGCCAATACTTCGCTCTAATATACATACATACCCATTGTTATTTCAGTGTTGTTCAATTAATAAAAAAATATTATTTATTAATTTAAAAGCTTATATCGATTTTATTCAAGAATCGTATCGTATCATGGTAAGATGCAAACCAATGATCTTTTAACCCTTTCAAACAAGCGAAATCCTAGAGCTGTCGAGTTTGAGTGAGGTCATGTAAATAGTGGAACAGATAGGATTTGGACCCTCGGATTATCCAAATGTTCCACACATTCACAATTGATGAGTTTTTGAATTATAAAGCTATAATATATATTTTATATAACATTTGCATTATAATCACTGTGTTAACGAAATAAGAATACGATTCGCTACTATCTTACCCGTAGATATTGTAAAAGATATCTAAGGAATTAACACGTTCTTCAGCTTTCAGCTGGTGCTTTGGAGACCTAAAAAATTTCGTAACTAACCTACCCTTTGGTGCGTTTGAGACCTAATTAGTCGGAAATACGGTTTTGAAAATAATTTATATACTACTGTGAAAATAATTATACAATAATTATACAAAATAATTATACAAAAAAACAATTAGAGATGGATTAGGTTCCTAACGCACAGTAGTGCGTTAGGAACCTAATCCATCTCTAATTGTTTTTTTTTTTATGTCCTTGAATTCACCTATACGTAGGAAGCAAATATGTATATTTGTCTTACTCATACTTAAACTACTTTACACGTTAGCGCCTCCCGCAAGGAGTGAAAAACACGATTATAGTCAACGCACAATACAAAATTCCTGCAAGAGATCTGATAGATCTCGTAACGCAACGAACGTGTTAATAATATACAGATAACATATATACATTGCAGACAAAATTAGCACGTTGAAATGGCAATGGGTAGAGCACATCGCTCGTCGAACCGACAACCGTTTGGGATGAAAGGTTCTCGAGTGGCAATTACGAATTGGACGTGGCAGCGTAGAACGACCGCCTACTAGGTGGACTGACAAAATATTGAAAGGCACAGGAAACCCTTGCAAGTGGCACAGGGCAGTTCCGAGTGGAATTCTTGTGAGGAGGCCTATGTCCAACAGTGGACGTAATGAACAAATATACAAAAAGGAAAACTTGAATTAAAACTCTATACCAACTTGTTTGACCGGCATGGTATATTAGATCAATTGCCCTCGTATTGTGAAGGAAGCTTAAGCCTAGCAGTGGGACGTATAACAACTGCGATGATAATGATAATAACGTTTGCAATGGTTGCATACCTTACGCAAGTCAATAAATATTTTTCACAGGTATGTACAGTAAATGATTCAACAAAAACAAGTGCAAGGGGATGCGTTGTAATAAAATTGGACGTACTCGTAAACTATTGTACGTTTTATGATTCATCTCGTATGTTTACCGAAACTCTCATACGAGACTACAAGATGGTGGAATGGTACAATCGCGTGCAATGTTCTATCGTAAAATGTATATTGTTTTTTGAATTACTATCATTACTTTTACATAGCAAACAATATTTAGAATTTGGTGGTTTTACATAAATATATACTCCTCTTAGTTTAAAGACAAACAATGAGGAAATAATCTTTTTATTTTATAAAAGATATTCAGCGCAGGTGCACACAATTATCACAGCTCATTCACGTCCCACTACTTCGCTTGAACCTACTTCATAATCATCATCATCATCTCAGCCTATATATGTCCCACTGTTGGGCTCAGGCCTCCTCCATAATGGGAGGGTTATTGACCTACTATTCCACGCTAGTCAGACGTGTTGGCATAGGGTTTTGTTTCGAGTTTTCTTTCTTTTGCACAGATGTTATATGCTTATTATATCCCTTGGTCGTCTTTTACGACATCTACGGGCAAGATAGGAAGTGGTGAATTATTTTCTTACTCCGTCACCACAGGATCGGTGAATAACAATAGAGGGGCTACTTAATGCTGTGAGTACATAAGCATGCATGTAACAGCCATTTGAGACTTTGGTCGTAGTTTTGGAGGTAGCTCATTGCTTAGAAGTAGGAAGACTACTTTAGATCCTATTCCACGTTGATCCTATCCCATGTTCTTTTCTTTATTGAGGTATGCTACATATTAATAACCGAGGCAATTGTTGGGGCTCCTTTCCTTTCCTCTATTTTAAAATAATAATCGATTTCAGTCGTGTCCCCTTATTAAATCATTATTTATCATCATTGGAAGGCAAACTAATCTTTAAATTAACGCATAAAACTTTGATATTATCGGAATAGGTATTGCGCAAAATATTTCCTAATGACCAAAACAAAATCTTAAAGAATAATAAAGATAATATTGTTTATTTAACACCATTGTATATCACAATACAATGGTGTGAAATTTGTGCAGTGCTCGTCTAAGTAAATTTGGTCATCTCACCCAATCTCTGTTTACGAGGGGTCAGGGTGGGCAGGCTGCGTGAGCTATCGAGATTTTGAGGGCACTAACAATGAATCATTGCGATGTGAAGGCGGCTCTTATTTAATTTTCCCTCTTTTTGTTTTACTTTTATTTTCATTTGTGACCCTTGTTATATGTGTACGTCAACAGTTAATTGAAGCTTATAAATATATTTTTATTTGTGTATTATCTTTTGTATTTAATGAAAAACAATACTTCAAATATGGCAGTATTAAGGCTTCTTAAGCTTATATATTCGTCTCATACACGTGAAATCAAGTAATTTTGTTTGAGAGAATCAGCCTTATTTTATGTCATAATACTTTATTCTAAACAGTATTTATAATGGCTAAACAATGGTAAGCTAATGTGGATAATGTAGATGTAATTATCCCTAAGTCCTAATTGCCTAACTTACCTATGGCACAAATCTAGGCACGTATGTGCTACATTAAATGACAAAAAAGAGTTGGCACGGATTTTGAATAGATGTAGTGTCTTCTACCTGTTAATAACACTTCTATTCACAGATGATATTTACATGTTTTTAAATTCTCCCCATTAGCTCTTAAAGTATCATATACTCTATGGCATATTTTTTTTGTATCACTTATGCCTGTAAAGCGCAAAAAAAAAACAGAATTATGTATTTTGTTGTAAATAGTAGTTTTAAATATTTTTTTATTGCAATGAATCTTGTTAAAGACAAAAACTATACCACTACATTTGAAAGAAACCTTGTATATTCTTACTAGGCTTAAGAAAACGGCAACTTATCAAAAGGTCTTTCTTTCTCTTAAATAAGCCGTGAAACATACACTATTTTCACACTTCGATAATACTTCAATACCACTGGGAACGAATAAATAAATAGTCTAGAAAATATTAAACTTTATATCTGGCTGTGTTTTATTTTTCAATAGGTTGCCAAGTGAAAATGTGGTCGGCTTCAAATTGCCACCAAAAGTCGAAGTATACTTTATTGACCGTGAAATTAATATTAAATGTAGGTATAACCATTTGCTATGCAAATATAACAGTTTTGGAATATTATTTTAGGTGGTAAAGGCATGAAAATATAATGGGTCAACATCCCTTCCTTTATCGTGGGTAAAAAAAGATTGAAATGTTGACCATGGTTTGTAAGCAGATAATATTCAAGAAGAAAAAGGTAGGTAAGTATCACAGTAGGTCAAGTGTAGATTTCCGTGTGGTGACGTAAAAAGAATAAAATTCCCCACCCCTTTTCTTGCCCATGGGTGTCCTAAAGGATGATAAAGGTATATAATAAGTATATATCATCTATGCAAGAGATGTAAAACTCGAAATAAAACCCTATACTAACACGTCTGACCACCGTGGTAGATCAATTTCCTTCCCAATATGGAGAAGGCTCGAGCCCAAAAGTGGGACGAATATGAGCTGTGGTGAAGTTGGTTTTTTATTGCATACGGGGACAAACGAGCAAACAGCCTTATGTTAAATGTTGCTGTCACTCATGGAACTTTGCAAGGCCGTTGCCTACTGTGAAAAAAGTGAGCGGAGCGTGAATGCGGGCAGTGAGGTTCGGTGATACTAAAGGCATCACTAAAATTCACCATACGCAAACAGCCTCAAAAAATTAGGCTTCCGGTTCCCTCACTCACTGAACGAAGCGCAGTAATAAATTGCTACTACTCGGACGTCCATTTTCTGTGAGAGTGTGGTACTATTTTTATCTTTTCTTGGTATAGAAGGTCAAGGTCAGACGGTGATAATATTGATTTAAGTGTGTTATAGCTACAGAAAATAAACACAAGATATTGTAACCAACATCATGCAGGCGGAAAAAGAATCATTTGTTTTTAATATAGATAATAGTGAAATTACTATATTTTATGCAAATATCCCAGCGTATTATTTAACAAAACATTTCACTCCAAAACCGTAACAAATATGATTAACATCAGAATACACATTTCACCTTGACTGACATCACTATTCAGGTAATAACAGACGTGCCCAATAGTTAACGGGAATGGAAAACAAACGGAATATTACGTGAAAAACTAAACAGAATTCAAAAAGTAATTCTAAAAGCAAAGAACAAGAAATGAGATATTTGCATTTATGATAATTTGAGGAAATTTGTAAAGCCTCACGTAAATGCCTACGGAAGCCTTCATGGAAACTTTCATATATTTTAATCAGTGTTACTGCAAAACATTCCGCTTCAAAATTACAAGGTACCAAAAAAAATAAGTTTATAATTCGTTTTTAGGGTGCCGTAAAAACGGGACCCTATTACTAAGACTTTGCTGTCTGTCCGTCCGTCCGTCTGTCACCAGGCTGTATCTCAAGAACCGCGATAGCTAGACAGTTGAAATTTTAACAAATTATGTATTTCTGTTGCCGCTATAACAACAAGTACTAAAAACGAAATAAAATAAATATTTAAGTGGGGCTTCCATATAACAAACGCCAATTTTTTATAGATGATGGTACGGAGCCCTTCGTGTGGGACTCCGACACGCGCTTAGCCGGTTTTCAATCTATTTTTTTAGATGATCGGACATCTTAATTTCTATGCCTATGAGTTATATTAATAGAGTCATTTATCTACTAAGATTAATTCAACAAAGCATCATAAAATTTCTTTATATTATTAAAGATAAAACAGCATGAAATAAAATCATTGGAACTAAAAAAATCAATATTTTGTTTATATATTTTATCTAGAAACGTGATCCCTAAATTTAGGTTTCATAACCAAGCTCAAAGCTGCTCAGCCTGTTATGAAGCGAGCTATACTCGGGATTTTTCTACAAGGTAGAATCCAAAATACGGAAAATCGCAGAAGAATGGGTGGAAAAGACTTAGCACTAAAAATTAGCACGCTGAAGTAGCAATGGGCAGGCCACATCGTTTGATTAACCGACAACTGCTGGGGAAGAATGGTTCTTGAGTGACGACCACGTATCGGACGTCGCAGTGTGGGACGCCCCCCTACTAGGTGAACTGACGACCCAGTGACAGTTGCTGGGCGTCGTTGGATGCACAAGATCGCATTCTGTGGCGTAACATGAGGAAAGCTTACGTCCAGCAGTGGACGGCGATAGGCTGAAATGATGATAATATTTTACCTTCGAATAGGCAAGCAGATACCTCACATTCTGCTGAGTATTTTATAGTTATTTGTAATAGAGGCGAGACTTTCGTCGTTAACCAGATGCATTCGCAACTAAGAGCTCGTTATCAATAGCGAGCTCGAAGTAACTAATATTATATAAGCTCTAACAGGCTGGGTCCAGAGGGGTTGGTGTAGGGTTTTATTTCGTAACTAACACTTCTTCTCTTGCATAGATATTATTTGCATATATCCCTTAGTCGATTTTTATGATCCGCACGAGCAAAAAATGGGGTGGTGAAGTTTATTCTTACTCCATACAAAGAGTGCTTATACATGTACTTGAAAGTAAATTAAAAGAAACGATATGCTGTTGTTTAGGCTTGAAAAATTCAATTTATGAAGTAAATTTGTGGGGGAAATTACTGTATGTACTCGTTTTGTGAAGAGTATTATAAAAATATGATTACAATTTTTGTTGAATCGAATATACCAGTTTATTAAGTTATTACTAATTTGAGCTTCAAACATTTCTACAACTGTATTACAACATACTTTGAAGACTTGGTGAACATTTTAACTCCTAATTAATGTTTGCAATATAAGAAAACAGTGTTGAACTTCAGGTATATTAAAGTTCGTTTGAGTTAATTTACGTTGGGTTCGTTGGAACTTGTTTTATTAGTTGTTACCATTAAATTTTATCTTTATATATATTTCTTGTGTACATGTGTATCTCACTGAACGCTTCCAAACGGCTGAACCGATGTTGATGAAATTTTTTTGTGTGTGTTCAAGGGGATTCGAGAATGACTTAGATTCACAATTGGACCCGGTAGGTGGCGTTGCTATCGATTTTAATTGAATATAACAACGTCCGTTGGGCCAGCTAGTTTAGTATAATAATTCTTAAATTGAGATATTATCATATGTAACGAGTATATAAACGTATTTTTCGTGTAATAATGGAGTAAGAATACATTTCACTACTCCCAATCATGCCCGTGGATGTCGTAAAAGACGATAAGGTATATAATATACATATAATTGCACGGAGCAAGGGAAGGAAAACTTGAAATAAAATCCAAGATGTCTGTTCAGAATCGTATAGTAGATCAATTACGCTCCTATTAGATAGGAGATTCAAGCCCATCAGTGGGACATGTCAGAGTTGGAACGATGACATAAACGCATCGTAGGGTGAGATAGTCATGCTGACGGGTCACGGTTGCTTCGCGAAGTACCTGTACAAGATCGTCAGGAGGGAGAGCACACCGTCCTGCCTCCACTGCAATTGCGACGAGGACACGGCGCAGCACACGCTCGAGGTGTGTGCCGCGTGGGAGGGGGAGCGTCGTGAACTCGTCGCGATGATCGCTGCCGACCATCGCCAGGGAGATGCTCGACGGCGTCAGGAATTGGGACGCGGTCGCCGCCTTCTGTGAGGCCGTAATGTCACGGAAGGAGGCGGCGGATCGTGTGCGAGTAGAGCTCCTATTTGGCGACACGTTCCGCCGCCGGCAACTCGGGTGGTGCAGGCGCGAGTATCTGCGCCTAATGCCGCCCTAGCCGAGGCCGCAGGTGATCGGACGGGGGAATTGTCCGTCACCCGCAGAGAGGCTGACCGCGTGACGGCGACTGACGTCCCAGGACGTCGAGAGGTGAGGGTACCCGAAAGGGTATTCCGTCGGGCCGACCACTGACGACAAGTCACCCTGCTCCGGTGGTCGGCCCAACAACGAGGTGACGTGGGTACGGGTGGGTTATGGGCCCGCGCGGCGTCATTTCATCGACCCGGATGGAATGGACCGCACGTGCGCTTACCACAGCCCACCCGTAAAAAAGAAAGTGTGAGATAGTCATGTCAATAGTTATTGCTTTTATTTGTAGAAGAAATAACAATGTTATAAACTAAACTTAAATATTAGTTGAATATCTTATGAGCTCATATTTACCTGCTATGTGGTAGCGGCTTCGAATACTACCAACCCTTGCTTTGCTCGTGGGTGTCGTAAAAGACGACTAAGAGCCCTAGATTGACCCAGACCAACTTCATCTGGTACCATTTGGGTCAACGATTACATTCCCAAGGAGGGTTGACGTCAGGCAGGCGGCCGGTCATAAAAGTCATTGCCGAAACTTTTGCAATATGTCAAAACAGATGACATATTGCGCCGACCTCAAGTAATTGGGATAAGAGCAAGATGATGATGATGATGATTTACCTATGTACATCTTTATATATAATTTTCTTGTGTACGTGTGTATGTCACTGAAATCCTCCTAAACGGCTGGACCGATGTTGATGAAATATTTGTGTGTGTTCAAGAGGATTTGAGAATGGTTTAAATTCACAATTGGACCCGGTAGTGGCGTGTTTTTATTTGAACAGAGCATCGTCTGTTGGGTCAGTTAGTATGTATGTAAATCACAAGAAATATTTATATGTCGCTTATAGACTGAAATCATCTGGTGGATGTGCCCTAATTAACACATGGTATAGTTTTTTAAAGATAATAAACATACACTTTTTTTGGGTTGGTCTACGGTCAGCGCACCCGATGCTCGGCTCCGTCCGGGGCGACAGATGGGCGACGCGCGGCCCTGTAACCCACCCTATGGCACGTCGTCTTCGTTGTTAGGCCAACTAATAGGGCAGAATTCCTAGACTTCAGTAGTTGACGTCGATCACCGTCGCGAGGCTAGCCTCTCCCCGGCCGGACCTGACCGAGCCTCTGTTAATAAACCTACGCTAAGTAGTAAAATCTATCGCGGCGTTCACAAACTCACAATTAATGACACACACATTAATTAGTTTCATATACCAGTAAGTAAGTACACGTTAAGTATACTAGATTCAAAAAAGATTTTTCAAATGGCACAAATAATTGTTCTGCATGAAATTTTGATTATTGCTATATAATTTTGCGTAAGTTTCCTCAGTTCACAGCTCAGATGCGTTTCATTGCTGGGATCGAACCTCCTCCACAATAGGGGGAAAATTGTCCCCCTATGCCACACTAGTCAGACGGGTTAGTATTTTTTTTTATTTTAATTTTTTTTTTCGACGGGTTAGTATAGTGTTTCATTTCGAATTTTCTTTGTCTTGCTATTGTAGTATAATAGATAAAAATAAAAAAAAATACACGTTTACTTAAGCAGCATTAGTTGTGATTGATAATATACTTATTATTGTTCTAAAGCGGACTCTTAATATGATGTTTTACGACAACATAATTTAATTATCCGAAAAATAGAATTTTCTATAAATACAATAAAGAAATCTTTTAGGTATAATAGACATGTAACTGTTTTCATTATATTCGATAACTGGCAACAAACAAACACAATAATTTCAATATTAATCAAAATATGCAATAAAACACAACGTGACACGTCTGCAAATGACGTCGGCCGCAAGGGTTAAAACAGCCCTGTGACTACCGGCAGTCCCTCATAATTAATCTGAAAACGGGCGGCTGAAACAAACAGGAAATACGGTTCAAACGTCGTTTCATCCACTGACCGAACATTGTTCTCTGTTATTTCAATGGTAGATTGAGTCCCTTTTGTGTTTTTTGAGTGTCCAATTTAGCCTGTAGCGATTGAATGGGTTAAGGCTTCTATTACTATAGTGTATGCTGAAAGCGCTTTCAACTTTATCACGCGCTGCTCACCAAGTTGTACAAAAAAGTATTCAAAAGCTCCCTGGCTATTCACTTTGACACCCACAAGATTGATCGTTACAAGGGTACGAAAATCTATACGGTATATTTTCAGATTATAAAAATGTCTGCAAAAGAGATTTCAGGTAAAGACATATCATGCATATTAACATTAGGTACTTTCAGGTTACAGGTTAATAACGTACATTTATTTAACCCTTTTTAATTTATGTAAATTCATTTTTATACTAGGTTTTAATTTTTTATCATTATCACAGTTCATATACGCCCCACTGCTGGACCTTTTTCCCGGAAAGGAAGTCAACCTACTATACGCTGGTCAGTTTTACCAGCTGAATATACTGTTCAGTTTGACCAGCAGGTTTATTTATGACGCTTACACGTCTAAACCACTAAATCGATTTAAAAAATTATTTCACTAGTGGATAGCTACTTTTCAGCGAGTAGTATCGGATATATTCAATTCTTGTATTCTCACGGAAACATGAACTAAGCGGGTGAAACTGCGGTAATTTGGCGTTTATAGTGAAACTGCACAAATGGCGCAGTGCTTAAAATACCAACCTACCATCCCTGTGTCGCGGCTTCGAATACCACGCAGGATAGTAGTTTGTGCGATCCACAAATTGTTTTTCTAAGTCTGGATGTAATTTGTGTCCAAATGTTTGTAAAATTCCCCGTAATATAATACATATATAGATTATTTTCGTACTGCATGGTGTTGTCTTAAAAAATGTCTTATGAAGCATTAAATAAAGTGAAATCCATTAATATGATATGGATTTTGCATAGCCATTAGCTGAATATCATCATCATCATCATCATTTCAGCCCATCGCCGTCCACTGCTGGACGTAGGCCTCCCTCATGTTGCGCCACAAGGAGCGGTCCTGTGCCGCCTGCATCCAACGACGCCCAGCTACTTTCATTAGGTCATCGGTCAGCTGAATATACTAATTCAAATTTTTTGCAATTGATTAGACGAAAAATTGAAGGGTTATCAAGGGTCATAAGCAGTACAACAGTCGCTACTCAATATTTGCAAACATTTGCCGTACGTGACTCTAAGCGTTATCGTGGTATTATACTCATTGAATGTTCTATTAAAAATAACACAAAAATCTTATATATGTTACCATAACTAATGTAGAAATATAAGCCGAAGATTTGCAATATCTTCCTTTGCCAACATGTCTGACCAGCGCGGTATAGGAGGTTAATTTCTCTCCTACTGTTGGGAGGCCCCAGACCAACAATGGGACATATGGAATAAGATGATGCTACGTAAAATACTTTAATTAAGTGCATATATCTTTAATTCTTCATTATTATCATCTTAGCTTATACACGTCCAACTTCTAGGCTCGAGCCTCCACCGTAATAGGAGGGAAATTTATCTATTATACCACGCTAGTCAGACGTATTTTATTTCGAGTTTTCCTTCACTTGCATATGTTTTATCTCTTAGTCATATTTTACAACATTAACGGGCAAGATAAGGGATGGTGAATTGTATTCTTACTGCGTCACCTCACGAAATGTTTTGTTCTAGTAAAATTCTTATGTTTCTCTAATAAGAATGTATTTTTAAATTATTTTAGTTGAGAATAAATTAGTATTACTTTGGAATTAAGGTAATATTTTTCTTCAATAAGTCTCTTTAATAAGCTGCATGGTGGCGGATTATGTGAGGTATCACTCACTTGCTTATGGAAGACGTAGAACCACCAAAGAAAATATCAAAAGAGTGGGTGGTAGCACTGTTCTAGAAATTTATAAAATATTATTATGATTACGATCGCTAAACCACAACGTGGCTATTATCACATTATCTTTTTGTGGACAGGCCTAATAACAGTGTTAACCACTAGGTAGATGAAATATTTAATAATAATTTTTATACATGCATAAAAGCTATATGACACGCGGAAGCTCCCGAAAGAATTTTTTTTGTTATTCTGTGATTTTTCATTGATATTCAGTTCATATCATTTATATCGATCGTAGCGTGATGTTGCATAACCTGTATAAACCTTCCTTTATAAATAGGCTATCCAACACTAAAAAAATAGTCGAATTTGACCAGTAGTTTCTGAGATTAGCGCATTCAAACAGAAAAACTTTTTAGTTTTACAATATTACTAGCTGACCCGGCGAACTTTGCACTGCCTTTTTCGTAATTATTTTGTTTTAGTATTTATCAGTTTGGTTTTAGTAGTATCCGTGCGATGACGGAGTAAGAATACAATTCACAACCCGTGTGTGTCGTAAAAGACGACTAAGGAATATAATATGCGTATAATATCTATGCAAGAGAAGGAAAACTCGAAATGGAACCCTATACCAACATGTCTGACCAGCATGGTATAGTAGGTCAAATTTCCTTCCATTGTGGAGGCCCAAATCTTACAGTGGGATGTATATGAGCCGAAATTAATGACCTTTAATTAATGGCCTTTTCTTATCGATTACAAAACCTTTTTTAATCTAGATCTACATGTAATTATGTCAAAAATGCCGAACCGACGGTACGAACAACAAATGTTTGATAGGTAAGAACAGTTTGTATGGGAAAATAAAATTATTGTTTTTAGTATTTTACTCGCAATTTTCCATATTTTCTCACCGTATAAACCTTCCCTGGAATTCCACAAATAATTCAAGACCAAAATTAGCCAAATCAATCCAGCCGTTCTCGCGTTTTAGCGTGACTAACGAACAGCAATTCATTTTTATATATATAGATTGTAAATCGGAGACGTATATTACTGACATTCGTCCCTGGCAACATAATTATTTAATTACGCCAAATAATTGTTTTGCCAGAGAAACAATTCTTAAAAAAAAATCATGTTTGTAAAAGTGAAACTTGTAACACAAACATTATAGTGTAATTTGTGTTTTCGCTTTTATAAACCTGATATTTTCATTCAATTAATATTATTATCGTATAGTAAATTTTGATCGTACTTAATTCTATCACTTTAAAACTTCTTCATATTGATTTATCGAATTTTATTTATAATCAACATTTCAGCACATACACGTCCCACTGCTGGGCTCGAGCCTCTTCTAAAATAAGAGGGGCGTTGAAATACCATACCACACGCTGGTCAGATGAATTGTTATAGGGTTAAATTTCGAGATTTCCGTATATGCATATTATGTCTTAGTCATCTTTTAAGACAACCACAGACAAGTACAGGCGTTTTTTTTTTTGTTCACGCTGTGGAAATGCATTTATGCACTGTCGCCCGCCAGTGGGCGGGGGTTGTGTGGAACTCACCAGCCACATCCGCAGCCGGAATACCCACTAAAACCACAGCGGCCCCTTCCGCACTTTTACGGGGTGCCAGCGAGATCGTCTGATGACATTCAATTCTCGGCACCCCCCAACGCACGGCCGTCTGGTCACGTCTTGTCATCATTATAGACAAGTTTAGGCGTGATGAATCGTACACTTACTTCGTTACCTATATAATTATACATATATACGAAATGATATACTACATAATGAAAAAAAATATATTACTTCTATTTCTAGTATTACATATATTCTGTAATTTATCACAATATAGGTCATTGAGTAATATAATGTATCATTTATTACAATCACATAAGTGCGAAGCTATAAATATGAAACAAAAGTTCGAACATGTTTTATATTCGTGAAGATATTTCATTGATCTTTTATTGCGTCTATACTAGGGAGGATAAAATCACAACTACGAAGAAGAAATGAAGTGAAAGGAGGAGAAAGGGTTGGTGAGGACATGAGTTGAATAGACAATGCTCATTTCGAATGTTGATTTGTTAAATCGCTGCTTGCATACCAATCCGTTTGGATGGCTTAAAATTAAATTGTTCTTTAAAAAAGGACACTGAACACTAGGGATGTTATGAAGCTCCGTAATCGAAATTATCGGATATCCAAAATTAAAATAGAATCGAAACCGTATACCCGAACCGTAAAATATAACTAAACGAATATAAAAGTTTTGGATAATTTCGAATTGAGTCGGTGTCTGGATGAGACAGGTTATAGCAAGTACTCTATCTATCAGCCGGTCTGACAGCCTAAATATAAGCCTTCCTAAAGAGAAATAAAACAATGATCACTACAATTAGATAAATTCCCTTATAAATCAATATCGGTAACCGAAACTATACTAACTGTCGGATAATCCGAAATAATTATATTAAATATCCGTAACCATAACTTTCTGTGTGGTGACGGAGTAACAATACAGTTCACCACTCCCGACGACT
Source organism: Lymantria dispar (assembly GCA_032191425.1). Classification (NCBI taxonomy): domain Eukaryota; kingdom Metazoa; phylum Arthropoda; class Insecta; order Lepidoptera; family Erebidae; genus Lymantria; species Lymantria dispar. The sequence goes on along the minus strand of CM063454.1, from coordinate 21,263,789 downwards.
AAGGGATATAATATGCATATAACGTCTATGCAAGAGAAGGAAAACTCGAAATGGAACCCTATACCAACATGTCTGACTAGCATGGAAAAAAAATACTGACAAGTCTGACCAGCATGCTAAAGTAGGTCAAATTCCCTTCCATTGTGGAGGAGGCCCGAATCTTACAGTGGGACGTATATGAGCCGAAATTAATGAATGAATGAACCTATATAATCTTATCCTAATATCAGATCCGAAATTTTATATCCGTAACATCCCTACTGAACACGGAAAAGTTATCCTTGTATTCAATGGTTTATGATTTTATTGAAATACAAAAAAATATTGCCAAGAATATTCGCATTTGTAGTTTCCAAGAAAATTTGCATAGTCTATAGAAATTTTATTTCCTTTGTACATTTTGACTGCGAAGCTTTTATTAAATTTAGTTCTATTGGAATAATTCAACTTCCTCATTTATCGATAACTAAATCAATTATTGATTTCTCTTATATTGAGTACTTTTTTCTCTTTCCAGGTGTTCACAGAATAAGAATACAATTCTCCATCTTTTTTATTCTGCAAGTGTCATAAAAGTTATTTAAGGGAAGTTTGGGATGTTTCGGATAACTTCAATAAAAGAGAAGGAAAATTAGAAACAAACTTATGGCTACTCCAGTGGCCAGTATAGGACAGTTAGTCATCGTTCTTCCCGTTGTAAAGTATCACCATCATCACCTCAGCCGATAAAAGTCCCACTGTTGGGCTCGGGCCTCCTACCCAATGGAAAGGAAATTGACGTACTATATCGCGCTGGTCAGACATGTTGACATAGGGTTTTATGTCGAGTTTTTCTTGTCTTGCATAGATATTGTTTGGGTATTTTATCCTTTAGTCGTCTTTTACGATAACCACGGGTAAGAGAGGGATGGTGAAGTGTGTTCTTACTCCATTATTACACGGCAAAAAACGTATGAATAAGAATGAGTGGAGTACATTTTATAAATAAACCGATATTACTGTTGCAAAAGAAGAGGTAATTCTGTTTGAATTAAATTATAATATGACGTACTAGTAACCCGCCCTCGCTTCGCATCGGTTACAGTCGCCTTACCCACATATTTTCTGTTCCCGTGGGAAAACCGGGACAAAATATAGCCAGGATAATCGAACTCGATTTTCTTTTTGGTAAACTGTGTTTATTGAAAAATAGGGAAAACCAAGAGTCGAAATAGGGCCGTCCGGAATAACAACTGCTAAGGACATTATAAATCGTCCTCCCCGAGGGGGTGACGCTGGTCGATGGGAGGGTACCCCAAATAGGTCAGTGATCACTGACGTCAAGTCACCCTGCTCCGGTGGTTGGCCCAACGACGAAGGCCACCTGCATCGTGGGTGGGTTGCGGGTGTGCGTGCTTACGCCCCTCTGTCGCCCCGGACGGAGTGGTGCGAGGAGCGCGCCGACTGCAGCCCACCCCAAAAGAAAAAAAAGGGCATTATAAATATTTTAAATTATATCTAAAACACAAACGTTTTGAATTCTCAAATATATTTAAGATAAATATCAGTACCTACTGTGCAATTTATATGTAAACGAGAAATCTTTCTAATTATGCATGTTCTTGATTTAACGAAAATAACAAATGGCTTTTGTTTTGCCTTTCGTTATATCTACGATGTCGAGTATCCTAATAAATATTTTATGAAGATTACATATAAATATTGATGCAATTTTGTAATTTTATTGTACAGTAATGAAGTAAGTCCACCCCTTATCTTGACCGCGGATATCGGTTAAGACAATTAAGAGTTATAATACACTTATAACATCTATGCGAAGAAGAAAAAGTCGAAATAAAACCCTATATCAACCCATCTGACCGTCGCGGTATAATAGGATAATGTCCTTCTTATTTTAGAAGAGGCTCGCGGCCAGCAGTAGACGTTTATTAACGGCGATGACGAATTATAAAATTAATATAAACTTTATCTTACTTTGGATTATTCTAATAAATAAGTGGAATAAATAAGTATTAACGCCTTTTATTCGCATTTTATAACTAAAATAGGAAAATATTTACTGAACAGAATTCAGTTCCACGTAATAAGGTACGAGGCTAGTATGGCTAACTTGGCACAATTCCAAATCTGGAGCTTGTTATTGAGAATTTTCTAACATAAATTTGTAAGATTGAGGTAACCTGCAGTAAACCAAACAATTGATTTTCTCCCGTAACGATATCAAAATTCAGGAACTCAGGATTGAATTGCCAGTTATTATAAAAGTATGATAACAATGACCATAATTATAATTAATGTATATTTTTCAACATATTTAAAAAAATAACCACATATTTTTAACAATTACATTCCCAAGAAAGGTTCACGTCAGGCAGGCGTCACAAAATTATTGCCAAAGAAGAGTACATGGTCAGTCGACATGAAATGATTGGGGCAAGAACAGGGTAATGATGGTGATATTTTTTTAAAAGATAGCACCATACTTTAAGTACATAATAATTTTACTCCGTGTGGTGACGGAATAAGAATACAATTCATCACTCCCTATCTTGCCCGTGGATGTCGTACAAGACGACTATGGGATATAATAAGCACATAAGATCTGTGCAAGAGAAGGAAAACTCGAAATGAAACCCTATACCAACATGTCTGACCAGCATGGTGAGGTAGGTCAAATTCCGTCCTATTGTGGAGGAAGCCCGAGCCCAACAGTGGGACGTATATGGGCTGCGATGATGACGATGATGAATTTTACTGTTGAGGACAACGTTAAACGGACACAAAATACACCCACTCAGTCACTTAATACTTAGTGTTCCAATGTGAGAAACAAATTCAGGACACTGTCGCCGTAGGTATCTTAAACATCACAAGATTTACAAATCATGTCGATTTGTAATCGATTTACAAATCATCATTGACTTTCGAGTATTTATATCGATATTCTTCACTATCTCAGCCCATATATGTCTCACTGTAGGTCTCGAGCCTCTGCCTCAATGGGAAGGAAATTGACCCTACTGTACCAAGCTTTTTTTTATGGGTGGGATATGATAAGCGCACACGCGGTCCATTCCGTCCGGGGCGATAAAAGGACGGTGCGCGGGCCCATAACCCACCCGTACCCACGTCGCCTTCGTAGTTGGGCCGATCACCAGTGTACTGTACCATGCTGGGCAGACGTGTTAGTAAAGGGTTTTATTTCGAGTTTGCATATATGTTATATACGTATCATATATCCCTTAGTTATTTACGATATCCACAGGATAGGGAGTGGTCAATTATATTCTTACTCCGTCACCACAAATGCCGCTATTGCATTAGCGCAATACGCACTGGAAAATTAATATAATGCTGACAGCTTATATTCTGTTCTTTCGTTACTACATAAATACTGTAAACAAATAAAGAGATTATGTATAATACATACATTTTATAAAATATAGAGCAAAATTTCAAATAACAAAAGGTAAACTGATAAGCCAGAGTGCTATCACCCACACACTTGAGTGTACGGGGAGTGATACCGTCTGAGCTTGCGGTATTGAGCTTTACTTATCTATGGCATTAGCGTAGCAATATATCTATCTTGGTATTTACATAGATGTTAATTTATGTGTCTCTAAAAATATTAATAGACTAATATATTTTATTTTACTTTTAGAATTTGCTGCTCTACCGGCAACAGAAAAACATCAATTATAAAAACTTCAACTGTCTAGCTATTGCGATTCTTGAGCTACAGCCTGGTGACAGACAGACGGATGGACAGACAGCGACGCCTTAGCAATAGGGTGCCGTTTTTACCGTGTGGGTACGAAACGCTAAAAAACAAAAACAAATTAATAAAACCGGCTAAGTGTGAGTCGGAGTCGCACACAAAGGTTGCCGTACCATCTATACCAATAAATAAAATTGGAGTGTCTATTTGTAATATCAAAATAATAGGCTTTTTTCATGCTCACACGGTTATTTGCACGACACCTATGCCTAAAATAGCAATTAAAAATTTTTTGTCTGTCTGTCTGTTTGTTCTGGATAATCTTCAAAACGGACCGATTTCAAAAATTCTTTCACCAATGGAAAGCTATAATATCAGGGCATAAACTAGGCTATATTTTATTCCGGTATTTCCACGGGAACGGGAACTACACGGGTAAAACGACTATAACCTATAACCGAAGCGAAGCGAGGGCGGGTTGCTAGTTATTTATAAAATCGCGTTTGTTGTATGGGGCCTATCCTTAAATATTTATATTATTTTGTTCTTAGTATTTGTTGTTATAGCGGCAACAGAAATACATAATTTGTAAAAATTTCAACTGTCTATCGTGGTTTTTGAGATACAGCCTGGTGACAGACATATGGACGGACAAACAGCGAAGTCTTAGTAATAGGGTCCCGTTTTTACGTTTTAGGTACGGAACTCTAAAAAACAACAAAAAATAAATTTGTTACATATTTGCAATTGTCGTAGATGGGTAGATACTTTTGATATATAATATTGATATAGATCCTGTTTCTACATGAGAATAAAGTAAGATATGGTACATGAGCACCTACATTTTCGCGAGTATTGTAACAACCGATTAAGGTATGTAAGAACAGTATAAGGGTGGTGAATTATATTCTAACTCTGTCACCACACGCTATGATACACAAAAGTATAGATTTCTCTAAATATTAAGTATAATTTACGTCACAAATTTTTATCACTAATATTTCATCATTTCAGTCTATTGCCGTCCACTGCTGGACGTAGGCCTCCCTCATGTTGCGCCACAATGTGCGGTCCTGTGCCGCCTGCATCCAACGACGCCCAGCAACTTTCACTAGGTCATCGATCCACCTAGTGGGGGGGGGGCGTTCTACACTGCGTCGTCCGATACGTGGTCGTCACTCGAGAACCTTTCTTCCCCAGCGGTTGTCGGTTCGTCGAGCGATGTGGCCTGCCCATTGCCACTTCAGCGTGCTAATTCTTCGTGCTATGTCGATTACACCCGTTCTTCTGCGGATTTCCGTATTCCGGATTCTATCTCGCAGAGAAATTCCGAGCATAGCCCGCTCCATAGCACGCTGAGCGACTTTGAGCCTTGAAATGAGGCCTACATTTAGGGACCACGTTTCCGTGCCGTAAGTCATCACTGGTAACACACACTGGTCGTAGACCTGTGTTTTCAGACACTGAGGTATGTTGGACGAGAAGATCCTCTTAAGTTTCCCGAACGCTGCCCTAATATTTAATAAGTGAAAAAAACCGCTATTATTAAAACGAGAATTCATCTATAGATCATGTCAATAGCACTTTTAACGCGCCATTATGTCTAGACGGTCTTGTTGCAACGAAACAGAGTCCAAGATTATTTTAAAATTGAAAATGGTTTGGGATATCCGCAATTAAAAGAGCAGGGATGTCGTAGATCAGCGGGTGGTGAGAGTGCGCCCCCCAGCGGACAATCACGAAATGCTTTTATTTTTCAGTCGCCCTCACATTTATTGCCACATAAAAGGCAGTTACGGGCTGACCACAATTTACCCTGTACAATCGCAATTTATTCGAGTTGTGTAAGTAACTTTATAACTATTGTTATATTTTGAGATTACTAAAAGATCGTGAAGAAATATTTAGTTCGGACACAAAAAAATATAAATGTTTTGTATTAGTTTCGAAGATAAATTGAACAGATATATTTAAGGCATTTTTGATGTGAAACATCTATAGGCGAGGGTAAATTTGATCGTTGGCGTGATGTAAACAGCCCGCGGCGACGCAACGCCACTCTATATGATGGAATATGCGAGGGTAAACCCGATCGCTTGCGTGGCGTAAACAGGCAACGCCACGCTACATAACGGAATATATGTACTATACGTAGTAGTGCAGTATATTATAACAGAAGATTTATATTAAAAGAGTGGAGTTGTCACAATATGATTTTTTTTGAATATTTAATTATTTAATGAAAATAAATGTTTATTGAATAAAAATCATCATTTTCTGGAAAAAAATCATAATATTATTTAAACAATATGCCATATTAGTTCTTGTCGTAATCTGTTCTTTTATGCATATTTACATGTACAAAATAATTTCGATGTTTCATATCTGCCAGGCGTCCGAGCTCACTTTTTTATTTACAGTGGTATATAAACTACCTAACTACTACTAATAAGTCTATTTTTGTTGTGATAGACTAAAAAACATGTCATCGCTTATTTCTCTCCTGAGCTTGTTTTGTTGTACAAGTCAAATAAGAACATCGATTACTCAGTAGCCCTACATCTCCTGACAGATTTCAGCCGCCAACAATATACGTGTAGTAATGGAGTAAGAACACAATTCACCACCTCTATTATGTCTAGATAAGGCGAAGGAAAACTTGACATAAAACTACATGTCTGACCAACTCGGTCAATTTCATATTAATACTAATATTATAAATGCGAAAGTAAGTTTTTTTGTTTATTTGTTTGTTACGCTTCACGCTTAAACCACAGCACCGATTTCAAAAATTCTTTCACCAATGGAAAGCTATAACATCAGGGAGTAACATAGACTACATGTCATCCCGGTGTTCCCACGGGAACGAGAACTATGCGTGTAAGGCGACTGAAACCGAAGCGAAGCGAGGACGGGTTGCTAGTATATATAAATATATATATATATATATATATATATATATATATATATATATATATATATATATATATATATATACGTACATATAATGAAATTAATGTCTAGAGTATTCGTTCTCACTCATAAATAAATATGTAGTAGACAAATAGAAATGATTTCAACCATATTTATTGACAATTCATAAGGCAACAAGAGAAGTCATGCTGAAAACAAACATTGGACCTTTACAAATATGTACTTAGTTCGAACTGTGTGAGCCTTTCAAACCCCCTTATATAGCTTTATCTTTCAAAGTGAGCTTAAATATTCTCTATGATTTTTATTTTAATATCTATTTTTGGAGAATGTAAATATATTATTGAGTAGGTATATAAGAGATACTTTACATGGGTTAAAGATGGCGTAGCAACTAAATAATACCCTCCTGTGTCAATTGTAGCTTCTATTTAAAAAAAAAAAAAAAATTATGCAACTAATTGCTCCTAGTCTAAGTGTACTTTAAGTGTACTTTGTGTCTATTGAATGTTCCTTTATTTGTCATTCAGAAATCTCGTTGCCGGTTTAGTCCAAGAACCAAGATCCAAGCTAAGCATCAGAACGGCTCTGAAATAATATAAAGAAGAGATGAAGAGAAAGGCAATGATTGTATTATCACAGAGCTCTTAAGAACAAGCGGCAAGCCAGTATTAAAAGCCCTTTTTTTTTTTGGGGTGGGCTGCGGTCGCCGCGCTCCTCGCACCACTCCGTCCGGGGCGACAGAGGGGCGTTAGCACGCAACACCCGCAACCCACCCGAAAACCACGTTGCATTCGTCGTTGGGCTAACCCCCGGAGCAGGGTTACTTGACATCAGTGGTCGGCCCGACGGAATACCCGCTATTGGGGTACCCTCCCATCGACCGACGTCCCCTCATCGGGGAGGACGTCGGTCTTTCCTCACGCGGTCGGCCTCTCGGCGGGTGACGGACTAATCCCCGGTCACGTCACCTGCACTAATCCCAGGTCACGTCACCCGCACTAATCTCCGGTCACGTCACCCGCAGTATTAAAAGCCCTACAAAAGTTGTCCTATAATTATGGGGGCGACGTTTCAGAGTCCCTGATCCGGAATGTAGTGGTGCTGTTTACCTAGAAGGGTGATAAAATGATCTTAATGAATTACAGACCCATCTAATTCTTGATTACATTCATACATACATCTATCGCAAATGGTGAACAGTATTAATATAATGGTGGATGATGAAAAAAAATAATAACGTAAAATGCTTTCCACTCTTGAACTGAGTATTGCTATTTGGGCGTACGGCAGCGCCCCTCCAAGTTGAGTAATTATTTTTAATACGCTTTTATTAGCTTCAGACGTATGTATGTTAGTATACAACGGAATCTTTAAACATGATTTTGACCCCCTTCAAAACGTCGGATTTACTCGAAATTTGGCATACTTATTAAGGACCGATGACAATTCAATATTTTAAACAGTTTGACCCGTTATCCTTACTAGGATAATCAGGATTAGGGAAAATTCAACTAAAAAATGAAAAATAAATAATAGTTCAAGAAAACTAAAAAAATACGCTTTAAAAGAAAATCCAACTAAAAACAGAAAGTAAATTTTTAAAAATTTGAATTAAGAATAGTACATAAGAAAAAAAAAATTTTTTATTGTAAAAAAAGCGTGGGTGCTTTTTAAGATATTATCAAAATGATAATACTTCTACTCATATCTGTCAATAAAATATTTATAACTATTGACAACATGCACCCCACGCTATTCAGGGCAAGCATAATAACATCATCAACATTTAGCGTTTCGCCATTTACTGCTGGACGTAGAATTCTTTCATAGAATGACATATGACACGGTCATTAATTGATTGCTATTATTGCCACGCTTGACAAGTGCCTTGATCGCAGTATATATACTATAATGGTTTTCCAGGAGAATCCTACTCCGGGCGATCCCTCAGACGATTTTAATAACTCTTACAGGCAATTCAAATGGTTGTACTATAGTTTTAATCTTTCCTTGATATAAAAGAGTGTGACTGTATATGGTAATTACTAGGCTTGTCTATAATTAAATTTTAAACATATCCTTATATAATAAGAGGATCATTATAACAAAAATTTTACTTGGCAAATATTTTCATTTTTCTTGGAAAATATTTTCTATGAATCTCGCAAGCTTTGATTAATGAACTGTATTAAAATTATAAATATTTTTCATTGAATCTACATATTAATTCAAGATATTTATTTATTCGAATATGAGGAACAGAACGTTTTTAAAAGCATGAAATTGAAACTATAACATATTAAAACTATAAATCAGGGTTTAGTGCACCGAAGCTTAGAAGTCAGCTGAATCGTGCAGTCTACGGAGCCCCATGCTGCCCCTCTATTACCCCAAATAGGGCGGAGTGCAGGACCATACCTTATCAAAAGGCTGATGCTATTGTCGTCTAATTGGCGATAAATATGTACATCAATATTAACTGTTAATATTTGTTTTAAGTACAAAGTTGAACATAAATCTATTCTTAATCTTTATGCATTCTTAATAAAGGATATTTGAGTAAACTCTTGAACGATTTGAATATACAAAATTTAACAAACTATGTAACTATGCTTGAACAGTTACAAAGATATTCAGGTAAACAAAATTCACATGGAAAATGTTCAATTTTGCATCCATGCGATTGTCCCGGCGTCTGAACGAAGGCTATGACTACTCATACGGTATAAGTAGATTAGGTGCCCTTTGAACCAATGATCAAAGCTGTTGGGCACAAGTGACTTATTATTATAAGGTACTTTTCAGAAATATTGCTGGTTCTTATACTAGGTGTTACGATGATTCTTATGTACTCGTACGTCTTTGTAAAAATATGAACTATTTTATGAATATTTACTACCGGATATTTATAGTATATTGTGAATATTACCTAGTTTATTGTAATATAATGTCGCACCTTTAATCCAATACCGTCACTATCCTAAGTAAGCAAATTTTACAGGAGAACTTTTTAAAGATTTATGACAAATATTAACTAATATAAATAAGAGTATATTAGCGTTTCAGGAATAATTGTCTTTCATTTTTATATTATTAACAACTATTATTCCTATTAAAACACATTTTATTTTTCATTTTAGTTATTATTAATTAGTGGATATAAATAATTTGAAATATTAGTAACGTACACATTTTCGAAAAAAGTGAAGAGTTAAGTGAAATTAAAATATATAAATTGAAGCAATGTGTAAATTCAGTGCTCAACAATTAGATGCCATTTAAAACTGTTTTTCGAAAAATTTCGTTTAGTGTCGGTATTGGATTAAAGGTGCGATATATTTATTGCATCTTCTCGGCTCATGTATGTACCACTGCTGCCCTCAAGCCCCCTCCTCAGCACTAGAATAATTGACCTATATACTGCGCTTTTCCGACGAATTAATATAGGGTTTTATTTCGAGTTCACTTTCTCTTACATAGATGTTATATGCATAGCCATATTGTATTAATCGCCTTTCAGAACAAAAATAGGGATCTCGCCTGCGGATGTAAATTGTATTCTTACTTCATTACCATACGAAAAATACAATATAATATAGTTACATATTTTTGAATATGAATACAAAATTGTCATAATCATCGTCATTTCAGCTCAGATACGTCCCACTGTTGGGCTCGAGAGGAGATAGGAGGAAAATTGATCTTACTCGTTGAGATAGAAGGAAAATTGAACTTACTATACCATGCCGGTCAGACAGGTTGGCATGGGGTTTTATTTTGACTTTTCCTTCTCGTGCATAAATATTATATGCATATTATGTCCCTTAGTCGTTCTTTACGACATCCACGGCCAGGACAAAAAGTCGCCATCGCCATCACACGCAGAACAATTATAGTTGGAATTAATTGTAAAATAGGGGCTAAAATTTGCGATGATCTTACTTGATTTATTGAATTTGTTTAAAGACATACTTTACATCGTCTTTCTTTTGTAGTGCTAGAGATTAAAAAGGGTTATTATAAATCAGAAAGAAAAGGGAATAAAGCATAGATATTTCCCTAAAGGTATAAAATAGGGTATATAGAGCTCCTATTCGGCGACACGTTCCGCCGCCGGCGACTCGGGCGGCGCAGGCGCGGGTATCTGCGCCTAATGCCGCTCTAGCCGAGGCCGCGGGTGATCGGACCGGGGAATTGTCCTTCACCCGCAGAGAGACTGACTGCGCGACGATGACCGACGTCTCAGGACGTCGAGAGGTGAGGTTACCCGAAAGGGTATTCCGTCGGGCCGACCACTGACGACAAGTCACATCTGCTCCGGTGGTCGGCCCAACAACGAGGTGACGTGGGTACGGGTGGGTTATGGGCCCGCGCGTCGTCCTTTCATCGCCCCGGGCGGACTGGACCGCGCGCGCGCTTACCATAGCCCACCCATAAAAAAAAAGGTATAAAATAGGGTATAAAATTTGCTGTATTATTTAACAAAGACATCGTGCATGATTTCTAGGTGGAAACAATCGCGAGTAAAAGCTATTCAATGATTTATATACTTTAGTTCATATAAATTATTTTATTTTAGTTCATATAAAAAATATCAACAACAATTACATATCCTCATTATCTAATCATTAGGCAACCTGATAGAGGTAACTGTGAGCTCATACCGAGAAACTTAATTATTTAAATATGTTCGACATAATTTGAATTGATCAAGAAACATCGCTTTTTCTACATAATAATATTGGTACGTACATTAATGACTTCAATTAAGTAGTCGTAGGTAAACTACGTATGAGATACGTGATCTCATTAATGAGAAAATTCAATTTTTTTGTTACACCTACAAAGTAACTATGTATTAAAAAAAATGGTTTAAACGATGTTTAAATATTGAACTAATTTACATCATTAATTTGGACCGTGTCGTGTTTTCTTTCACTATAAATGTGATGTACATAACAGTATCTGTGTGGTGACGCAGTAAGAATAAAATTCACGACCCTTTCTTGCCCGTGCTTGTTGTAAAAGACGACTAAAAGATATAATATGCATATATCATATATGCAAGAGAAGGAAAACTCAAAATAAAACCCTATACCAACACGTCTCGGGTTACCGGATCGGGGAATTTAGTCCGTCACCCACAGAGAGGCTGACCGCGCGACAGTGACCGACGTCGGGGACGTCGAGAGGTGAGGGTACCCGAAAGGGTATTTCGTCGGGCCGATCACTGACGATAAATCATCCTGCTCCGGTGGTCGGCCCAACGATGAAGGTGACGTGGGTACGGGTGGGTTATGGGCCCGCGCGCCGTCCTTTCGTCGCCCTGGACGGAATGGACCGCGTGAGCGCTTACCATAGCACACCCATAAAAAAAAATACCAATACAACACGTCTGACTAGTGAGGTATTGTAGGTCAATTTCTCTCTCATTGTGGACAAGGTTCCAGCCCAGCAGTGGGACGTATATGAGTTGTGATGATGATTATGATATATTAACAGCCAAGATCCAAGAATAGGTTCTAAGAGGCGATCCATAAAGTTAGCAGTGTTCTTCTTATGTCATAAATGTTTAATTATTTGACCTATTCTATAAATGAAAATGAAATTAACTTATTGTACCCCACTTGCCAGAATTCTCGTTAAGTTTTATTTCGAGTTTTACTTCATTTTTAATTATCTTATCTGCCTACGTTAATATGTTAATATTACAATATTTATTTATATGATGTGATCTTATACTATGATGATATAATTTATTTGATGATGATATAAATATATTTTCATTTCATTAAATCTTTCGATTTCAAGCGGCAAAGTTTTTTTTTTACATTAGAATGCTTATAACAACATACTTCAAAAACATTCACTGTAAAAATAATGCTAAAAAATCTAGCTCAAATAAAACGATACGTTTTGTGTATTATTTTCGATGTCTTCTTTTACTATATATTTATCATCATTATCTCAGCTCATATACATCCGTGGGTCCGAATGGGCTCGGGCCTCGTCCACTGTGGGAGGCAAATTGATCTACTATACCACGCTGGTCAGACGTGTTGGTATAGAGTTTCATTTCGAACTTTCCTTCGCTTGCGTAGATGTTGTATGCATATTATATATGTTAGTCGTCTTTTACGACACCCTCGGGGGAAGAAAGTAGTGGTGAATTGTATCCTTACTCCATCACCACACGGATATCACCAACCACATTTCTAAAATCTGCACAAAAGAGTGAATAAATAATTTGATATCATCATTCGTTTGCAATTAATCGAACGTTGCGTCGTTCTGACGTAAACAATTTGCAATTAGTGCTCGTCAATCATTGCGATTGTAAATAATAATGATCTTTACTGTAATTTGGCACCAAATATTTCTATTTTAATTGAACATTTTGTATGCTTATAAATGCTTTGTGTCGGGGTTCACTCTTATTTGATTTGATGGATTTATGAAAAATTAACAGTAACCTCGCTGACCATGTTACGTCCTTATTTGCTAACTGTATATAACATAGGTATAAATGGGCACTTTTGATGGGAATGTGAAAGTATCATGTGCTGTTCTTGTATTATATTTAATATCTTATTGTTTTAACGTGTTATATTAAATAATTTTGATGACATTATTTAATATGTGGTGGAAGGACTGCAGGGGTGTAATGAATACGGTATTAAATTTACATCGCATGCCTTTTTGTTTCCACCGAAATCCTCAGAAGATACCGTTAACAGTGGCCATAATACTGTTGATGTCGACGATTTGACTTACTTTTTTTTTTTTGGGGTGGGTTGCGGTCGGCGCGCTCCTCGCACCACTCCGTCCGGGGCGGCAGAGGGGCATAAGCACGCACACCCGCAATCCACCCACGATGCACGTCGCCGTCGTCTTTGGGCCGACCACCGGAGCAGGGTTACTTGTCATCAGTGGCCGGCCCGACGGAATACCCCCTACTTGGGGTACCCTCCCATCGACTTAACAATTTGACTTACTGGCAGACAGTTACTAACATGTAGAAACTGATAATTTGTAAAGAAAATTACCTATTACTCGACACTTATGCTTGCCAAAAGAAATAAGAAAAAGTATAACATAAATAATTAATATAGTGGCCTACTTAATTATAATTACATCTATACTCATTATGTTTCACAGATATTCGTAGTTTACTTGTTGAAAGAGTGATGCTCCGTGCTTAGCAGGTTCAGTCTCTGCGAAGGACAATAATTTTGCGATTCACAAATGATTGTTCTGAGCCTGCATTCTTTTCCTTAATTGCTTAATTATGTGTTTTAAAGAGCCACAGTACAAGAATACACTACACCAAGAGATGATCCTTGGTCTATCAGAAGTTATTACAATTTTTTCTTTACAAATAACGTGCTTATGAAACCCAAAACTATATAAGTACTAGCAGACCCGGCCACGCGTTGCTGTGGCTAATGTTTTTGTTATATTACATTTTATTAAACTATTTAAGTGGAACTGTAGGAAAACAACTGTCATGGAGGTCGTAATTTTTTTTACAAATGGCATCTATGTAAAAAAGCAAGTTAAAATCGTATATGAGATGTTTGTAGGTTTGACATAGCAGCATAGTCAACAGATATCGCCATCTGTTAAAATCGTTTAGAGTTATCAGATAATTGTGAATGTCTAATAATAGGTATATGTAGGTATTACAAATAATTTGCAATAAAATAATATTGCGACTATAAATTAAGATGTAAGCTATACTATCTTTCAAGGTGGATCAAACTGCACACGGTGTGCAAATTTGATTAAAATCGGTTAAGTAGTTTAGTTGTCCATCGAGGACAAACAACGTGACACGTAATTTATATATATTAAGATATAATAAAATATAGTATTTTATATATTAAAAGAAATATATTTAATTGCAGTATTGTAAAGTAAATTATTTATAAGGATTTTATGGCGTTTAAATTTGATTTTGAATTGCTTGACATTTCGCCTTGTTGGACGTGAGATATCTTAGTCCACCCGTGACCATGAACCCTGTAAAGTGTTTGAAACGTCAGGCAATCAAAAATCAAATACACACCCGATAACGTAAAAATAGTTTTTTATACAATGTGACTTGCGTAAACATCAAAAAATTTACTGTAGATAGTTATTTTATGTGAGTAAATAAAAACATAATAAAACTGAAATTTACGCGAGTATTTACACATTGTAAATAAAACTACAGATATTATCACGCTTATATTAATTGATTTTTGATTTCCCAACGTCCGCCCGGAACCATGAACGCCGTCGTCGGACAATCAAAATTCGAATACAAACGGAATAAAATAGTTTTATTAACAATGTGAAATACTTGCGTAAACATCAGGCATAATTGATTGCTGTAGATAGTTATTTTATGTAAGTAAATAAAAACACAATAAATCTGCTTTGATAAGACCGAATTCAGCAGATCAATAGATATAATCAATCTTCCAAAAAAGCTAACCTAAATACCTACCGTACATAATTATCTAACGAAGAAAAACTATAGACTCGTGTATAAGCTACACTTCATGTCCTAACATTTCATGCCGTACACCTTTTATTAAATCACGCATCACGTAGCCGAAATCTGTGGACGTAACAAAGGGACGCGGACGGCCAGGTAATTCCCCGTTGGGCTAATAGTCCGCTTTGTTGTCACATTAGGGAGGCGAAGCGTCTCCCGGATTATAGAGATTATTTTGGATTAACAGCAAACTTTCCAACCTACTTTTGTCATGTCTGAAATATATAACATAATTTTGTATTTTGAGGAAAATTTTAGATTTGATTTATTAATTCTTTTGTTAAAGATTAAAATAAATATTAGAATTAATATATTGGTTTCTCTGTGGTGACAAAGTAAGAATACAATTCACCACTCTGCACTTTAACTGTAGGTGTCATAATGGACGACCAAGGGATATAATATAAGCATATAAAATCTGTGCAAGAGAAGGAAAACTCGAAGTGCAGCTCTGTAGCAACATGTCTGACCAGCATGGTATAGTAGGTCAAATTCCCTTCCCCGCCTGGGGGCCTCAGCGCCGCGACCTGCCGGCGGTTATAGGAACAGACCTGTCGTTGCTGAGCATCACATCAAATATGCTCTACAGCGACAGGTGCTGGTCGTCGATGACCTCTTTCTACGAGGAGGTCATCGCTCGGAAGGAGGCTGCGGAGCGGGAGCGCGAGGCACTTGCGTCCGCTAACTCGCTCCGTAGGCGGCGACCAGGGAGAAGGAGGCGCCGATACGCGCATCTCCTCCCACCGCCTTGAACGACGACAGGACGTGGCCCGACGGCCTTGCGTAGGAGTGCCGGGGATCGAATGTCACTAGACGATCTCTCCGGTACGCCGCAAAAGCGCGGAAGAGACCGCTGTTGGTTTTAGTGGGTATTCCGGTTGCATAGGTGACCGGCGAGTCCCACACATACCCCTCGTCTGTTACCGGCGGGGGGCAGTGCGTAAATTGCATTTCCACAGCGTTAAAAAAAAAAAGGTCAAATTTCCTTCCGTTGTGGAGGAGACCCGAGCCCAATAGTGGGACGTATGTGGGCTGCGATGATGATATGATATTGACCATGTTCCCTGCATCGTTCTATCGACGCGACGTCCACCGATGCACATAGACTCCCCAGGCAGGGACGATAATGTTATAATAGTTTTGACGATCATGGAATGGATATTTATTGATGTTATGAGATTACCAGGGGAGGGTTCTGGACCACTCTTCAGACTTTTTAATATTCCTTCGGGCAAGCATGGGTTAGCAACAAATTGTTATACATTATATATTAACTGTATATATTAACATTTTGCATGTCGTGACGGAGAATACAATTCATCACCCCCTCTCTTGCCCGTGGGTGTCATAAAAGACGACTAAGGGATATAATATGCAGGCAGTATCGATGCAAGAGAAGGGACATTCGAAATCAAATCGTATGTCAACACACAACCAAGTTGGTATAGTACCTAGGTCAAATGCCTTCCTAAATGGAGGAGGCCCGAGCCCAATAGTAGAACCTATATAAACTGAGATGAAGAAGTCACCCCTAAATATTGAACCTAACTTAAAAGTTTCACATATATCTTTTTACTTTATTTAGTGTCGTGTATAGTGAACACTGATTAGTCACGATTTACGAAAAGTCCGGCGACAACTCACTTAGAAGTCTTTACAACTTTTGGAAGTTCCAGACCCTTTTCCCCTCACGACAAATTATTGTAAAACTTATATTAACTCCTTCTGTTAATGTTGCTATTGCTGTAATTTAGTACATCATTAAACATTTTCTTATTTCAAATAAAATGTTATGCCGTTGTTTAGTCAAAACAACCTATATTTTTGGGCTTGTTCTATTTCTATGCTCCCCAATTTACCTCTGTGGTATGCCAAGGTGGGTAGTGAGGTTTTAAACTGCACAGATGGCGTAGTTGTTAAGATACCCACATACCGTGCTAGTGTCGAGACAACACTTCGTGCGATTCACAAATTGTTGCTCTGAATCTGGATGTAACTTGTGTCCCCTGCAATACAAGAATTATTTAATTGGTGCAGGGCGTTGTCTTTAAAAAAAATACACCATGCCAACGTTCTCTATCTCCAGAACATACACTATCTTGGATATTAAATTTAAGTGGCCTATTTGGGGATAACTCTTTCATATACGGGCGTCTGAGTAACGTCACGGCACTTTCTGATCTAGTCCTTTATGTTCCTAAAACTGTAGGGCTGTCAGGCGCAGGTTTTAAAAGGGAGTTATGGTAGCTTTTAGTGTAGTTCTTTGAGTTTACGACCGTGGCTTTGATCGCGAAACTTTATCCGAGATCAAATTTTATCCCAGGATACCACAGATCCCTTTCTTTTTTTTGCATTCCAAAATGACCTGATATGGATATAATTTATACATGTCAGTCAGGCAAGTACGGTTACGCAGAAAAACCGTCTCTAATATGATTTCGATTCCTGGGGATCTTTTCTAGATGAAAAGTTAACTATATTATTTTTTTGTTTCACTGGCAATGTGCATGCAAAAATTCAAGCAATTCAGTTGAGTAGTTAGCCTAAAAACGTAATTACCATATAAACTCATTTTTACATTTATGATAAGACATTTAATTATTCGCGTTAGGGCTTTATTAAAAATTTTGCGGCTTCTTATGCCTCTACGCAAATTACCAACAGGTCAACAAACTCTAGAGATTATTCATACGGGGTGAATGGTTGCTAGGCGACGCAAGAGGCGTCGAGACGGCGCGACTCTACGGCGCGTCACGTGACGCATCCGAAACCTTTTACATTGTTATCATCCACAATAAGCACTTGGGGATTCCATGGTGTTATATATCCAATTTAATTTTTCACTCCATATTCATCAAGTTTATCTATGGCTCGTTTTCGTTCTGATTTATTACAATTTAAATTTGTCTGCCTGTGGGAGATATTATCATAATTGTCACACTTTGGTGATTGAAATTGTTGTTATAGATTACCCCGGCAAGCATTGTAGTCGCGGGTGGACGGACCGGGAATTAGTCCGCCATCCACAGAGAGGTCGACCGCGTGAGGGTGACGCCCTGGCTGGCAACGCTGCAATATTGTTGGGGCGTCAAAGGGCATGGTACCCAAAATGGTAACCTGCCGAGCCGGTCAAGGATATGAAGGAACCGGTACCAGTGGACGGCCCAGTGGCGGGAATAGTGGGGTATAGGGCCGTACGCCGCTCATCCATCCCCCCGGATAGATTGGGCCGGGTGTGTTCAGACTGTAGTCTACCAAAAAAAGGCAAGCACTGAACTCTAGTATTTATTTAACAGCTAATTACAACTCCCAAGGGAAAGTAAGGTTGTATATTGTATATATACACTTCACCAGACGAGAAGTCACCGTTGATTGCTGCTGTTAATTGTCCCTACATATAATCTCTCAGACGAATTTAAATACTTACGAATACTAGAAAGGTAAGAGGCACAAATAATTTTTAATCATTTTCTAATGTTTAATTAAAAATTTAAACTTATGTTTTAAAATATATTATGCAAAAGTAACTATGACTTATCCAATGAAAATAGGAAAGGGTATAATTTTATGTAAAGTGAGATGAATTTTAACGTAAATGACGATCGTTTTAAATTCACCCCAATTGTAATCTAATATCAAACAAATAGCTTTTAAATAGTCCGTCGGTGACTTTCCTTTTCATGTTGTTTGACTTTTGTATAAAAATTCATAAGACTCTATTTAAATACGTAATTTTTGTTTAAATCTTATTCATATTCAAAGTAAATAAAATAGTACATGTGTAGTTAAAAAACTCTCTTTTTACTTTAAACTTTTATACGTCCCACAAGTGGACTCGTGCCTCCACCAAAAGGGAGAAGACATCGACCTACTATACCACAGTAGTCAGACGGGTTGGTATAGGGTTTAATTTCGACATTTTCTCTTGAAAATATGTTTCTTACATTTTATAACCCTTAATTATATCTTAGAACACAGACCAAAAGAAGATGATTCATTGTATTCTTATTCTATCTTCCGTGTAGTAAACTTTACCGAAATTATGTGTTTGTAATTACGAATGGTGACGGAATAAGAATACATTTCATCACTACTCCCCATTTCTTACCCGTGGGTATCGTAAAAGTCGACTAAGGGATATTATATGTAGATAACATCTTCATGAAAAGGAAAATTCAAAATAAAACCCTATACCAGACCATTCGATTAGATCTATAGTAATAAAGTGAAGTCTATTTCCTTTCCATTGTGGAGGAGGTTCGAGTCCAACAGTGTGACATATAGGTATGAAGCTAAGATGATGATTATGTTTTAAGCAAAACCTATAGAAATAAAAATAGTAATATTAGTTTCGATTACTACGGAGACGACTACGAGAAAAAATAAATAATATCACTCAACAAAAGAAAAGATTAGCATATGATCTTAAAAGATAATTAAGATATGATTATCTCCATGTAATATACGTTACAAAAACAAGCCTTCAAAAATATTTCACAAGATAAATAGTTCTGTGCGACGAACATAATATAAAAAAACAGAAAATATAACCCAAACAATATCATTTTCTTGTTGTTTAGACCAAAAGATATAATCATCATCATTCATCATTTCAGCTCATATACGTCCCATTGTTGGGCTTTTTTTTTTCTTTGGGATGGGTCGCGGTCGGCGCATTGAACACTGAACACCACGTCGCCTTCGTCGTTGGACCGACCAACGGAGCAGGGTTACTTGTCATCAGTGGTCGGCCCGACGGAATACCCTCTAGTGGGGTACCCTCCCATCGACCGACGTCCCCCCCTCGGGGAGGACGTCGGTCTTTCCTCACGCGGTCGGCCTCTCGGCGGGTGACGGACTAATTCCCCGGTCACGTCACCCGCGGCCTCGGCTACGGTGGCATGACGCGCAGGTAGTCGCGCCTATGCCGCCCCAGTAGCCGGCGGTGGGTCGCTTCGTCGAGGCTGCGCTCCTCGCGCGCGTGATTCGCTCCCACTGTTGGGCTCGAGCCTCCTCCACAATAGGAGAGAAATTGAGCTTACTATACCATGCTGGTCAGTCAGGTTGATATAGGGTTTTGTTTTGAGTTTTCCTTCTCTTGTATAGATGTTATATGCGTATTATATCCCTTAGTCGTTTTTTACGACATCCACGGGCTTGATATAGAGTGGTGAATTGTATTCTTACTCCGTCACTCCAAGATATAGTAATTAACATTATTTACGTAAACTTATGAACTGATTAAATAGAATGCGATAAATCATCATCATCATTCAGCCTATCACCATCCACTGCTGGACGTATGCCTCCCTCATGTGGTCGCTAATCGAGAACCTTTCTTTCCCAGCGATTGTCGGTTCGTTGAAAGATGTAGCCTACCCATTGCCACTTCAGCGTGCTAATTGGTACTATGTCATTTACATTCGTTCGTTAATGGATTTCTGTATTTACAATTTTCTATCAATTCAAATTATTTTTACCCGACTACGGAGGGTTATGATTTTGACTATATGTATGTTCATCTTTTCCCTCATAGCTCCTCAATTACTTATTAGAACCGGACAAATGAGGTATCGTTAGAAGCGTTTTGGTCGTTTACTGGTTATACGCTATATGATGTGTCAATATGGCGCCCTCCAGAGGTCTTAAAGTACTGTGTTAAAAAATTAATTTGAGTTAAATATGTCGTGTTTCGTATCATTGGAAAGGGCGTTACTTGTAGATTTCAAAAATATATATACATATATTATTAGCATTTGGCTCATGACTTTATCCGTATTTATCCGATAACTCGTTTTTTGCCGCAGTTGGGTTTTAGTTTTTACTTTTATCTTGTTAATAAAAAAGTTTTGTGAGCTTTACGTATCGACTGTTAATATAATTTATTACAAAGTTTTAAAATACATGAAAATTATTGATATTTCCCCGGGGCCACAATAACATTTAGGCTCGTAAAAAATTGTAAATGCCGTCTTAGTTAGATGATGTTTTATTATATTTTTGAATACCTTCAGTTTTTAAGTTCCACTTATGGTTTAGGCATTATTGCTTTTTTAAAGGTTGCTTTAGAGCCTTTAAAAAAGCAATAATGCCTAATATTTGTAATAATATGCCTTATATTTTTATCATTATTCACTGTATTACTACGTTCATATTTGTACCTTACCAATTAGGGTGAGTGAGTAAGAAAGAGATAGAAAGGAAAAGAAAAATAGTTTATTTCTCCCGCACCCCAGTGAGACTCGTATTGATACAGCTTAGTTAAAATTGCTTACTAAGACCCAATAGATATATATGTGCACATTCAATGTAAGCCCTGGGGTCCGATACCCGCAAGTAAGTAAAAGGATCCCTATTCAGTGCAATGTTTTGGTTCCTCTACATGAGGTCCAAAACGCTTTTTTAGCGTCCTGTGACACCATTCCTTTTTTAACCGGTATCAAATGAGATGATTATGGAACAATAGCATATAAGATTACTGTATGTAGAGATCGAAATATGACTTCATACTAATCTATTTTACCAATGCACTATGGTAATAAACTTTTCAAGGGACGGTCGTGTTATCCAACCATGGGACTCATATTGGGATGTCAAGAAGATGAAAACTTGCATTCAGTAGAAAATGGATGGCATCACGCTACTGAGCAACGTATAACACCAACTATAATGGCGAAACCGTCTGCTATGCGCAGCAATTAGACCATTATTCTTCTGGGGATGTTGTTTGATATGTCGCTGCCACACGACATACGACAAAAATTGATAAAACAAGACATACTCTATATTATTAATAATATTTGTCTACTGTTTTTGTTCTAAATTCCTTCCTCTATAATCTCTAATTTTAGTTTCTATAGTTTTGCCAGTTATGATTTTTTTTATTTGTCTTCACATTGTGTTATACATAAGTGGAAACTGTTTAGCTATTGTTACGTGCATTTGTTTTTACCTTACCTGTATTTTTAAAAGCTGTATGTTTTCCTTAATAAATAAATAAATATTTTAAAGAATATTTTCTCTCTCATCAACGCAGCCCACAGACATCCTACTGTTGGGCTCGGGCTTCTTCCATAATGGGAGGGAATTTGACCTACTATACCATGCTGGTCAGACGTGTTGGCGTTGGGTTTCATTTAGAGTTTTCCTTCTCTTGTAAAGATGTTATGTGCATATTATATCCTTTAGTTGTCTTTTACAACACTCACGAGTAAGATAGAGAATGGTTATTGTATTCTTACTCCGTCGCCACACGGAAATTTTCCTCTTCAATGACAAAAAATTAATGTTGTCTTAATTTTTTTTATTTTTATTTTATTTTGGGTCAAAAAACTGGATAACAATCCACAACAAAAATTTACATATACTAATTGGTAAAGTCACATTCGTTAGATTGTATCCTACTCGATGTGATCACAACATGCGTAGGGCGGTAGCGCTACTACCAAAAAGAACGATTAAATTACAAAAATAATAAACTAATGATTTACAAAAAAAAGATATACAATCAAGAAGTTCTTAAAAATAAAACGTATTTAAACTTACATTTTTAACACGCAACCTAAAGAGAAAATAGTTATTCCTGTGTATCGAAATTTAAGACAATATCATATGTGTGCTGTGTGGTAGCGGCTTCGAATACTACCAACCCTTGCTTTGCTCGTGGGTGTCGTAAAAGACGACTAAGAGCCCTAGATTGACCCGGACCAACTCCATCTGGTACCATTTGGGTCAACGATTACATTCCCAAGGAGGGTTGACGTCAGGCAGGCGGCCGGTCATAAAAGTCATTGCCGAAACTTTTTGCAATATGTCAAAACAGATGACATATTGCGTCGACCCCAAGTAATTGGGATAAGAGCTAGATGATGATGATGATGATGATCATATTAAAGCATAATGTTGCTAGTTTATAGTTATATACAATAATCCTTGCTAGAAAGGGGACTTGACCTACAATACCACACTGGTCAAGCGGTTTGGTATAGGTTTTTATTTTGAGTCTACCTTCTTTTCCATAAATGTTATATGCATATCATATTCGTTAATCGTCTTTTACGATACCCAAAGGTCAGACAGAGAGTGGCGAATTGTATTCTTACTCCGTTACTACATAGGTATGATCTTTTCATCCATCATCCAGCCTTTCGCCGTCAACTGCTAGACGTAGGCCTCCCTCACGTTTCATCCCAAAATGCGGTCATGTGTCACCTGCATCTAATCACTCCCAACCTTCACCAAGTCGTTGGTTGGTTTAGGTCCTACATTGATTCATCCGATACGTGGTCGCCACTCAAGAATCTTTCTGTCTCCAGCACCTGTCGGTTCATCAAGCGATGCGATCTACTCATTGCTACTTCAGCATGCTAATTCTTATGGTCATTTAGTAATTACATAATAGTTATATGTATGCCTGGCACATGTTACCGTAGGTGTAAGTAGCATTTAATCACATATATATTGTTAAATCATTTAGCTACATTACTAATGTTTGGCTCTGGCATTCAATTAATAAACGTTGATTAAGCGATTGACGGCAACTGTGGTGAGACCCCAATTATGCGTTAGTAGCTGTTATCGATTAATTAAAAACACCAAAATTAAGTTTGTTAATTATTTTAAGCATATTGAAAATTATATTAATGTTTGCACTGCAGTATTTAACAACTATACTGTATGTTTTAAAGAGATAAAGTAGTTCCTTATGGTGACGAAGTAAGAACACTATTCACCCCTTTTCTTGCCCGTAGATATCGTGATAAACGGTTAAGGGATTATAACATTGGAGGAGTTCCGAGCCCAACAGTGGGAAGCATATGGATTGAGATGATGTTGATGAAATAAAAAAGGTTCATGATAAATATAACACAAAAAAATATATATTTTACGTAACACGCACTGATAAATGTTTCCAATCAAAAACCTTATGAGTACTTAGTTAAAAATTCTGTCTTAAAGCATTAACTGTTCAGGGTTTCATACTAAGTCTATGCAGGAAATTAAGGACAGGAAATTAAGGATCCCATAATCGCATAATCGCGATCACACGAGACATACAGTCAGAGAGAGAGAGAAGGACTATTTTTTCTTTAATGGATTACATTAACACTATATTAAAGTAATCAGGTGGGTTTTGTTTTCTGATTTCCTTTTCTAGTGGTAATTTTATATAATCTACGTTAATAATGATCGTTAAAGTGCTCACCAAAGGAAGACATATGTTAGCTCGCCATTTTTTATTATAACATTAAGAAAAGCAAAAAACGTATGAATAAAAATAATCAGAGAACAAACTTATTTACATTCATCATCATCATTCAGCCCATGTAAGTCCCACTATGGGTTCGGGCCTCCTTCACAATGGGAGGGAAATTGATCTATTGCACCACGCTGGTCAGACGTGTTGGTATACAATCTTTGTAATGTGTAAGAGATACACTCTCTCTTGCATAGATATCATCTGTATATCATATCCCTTAGTCGTCTTTTACGACACCCATGCGTAAGAGAGGGGGTTGGTGAATTGTATTCATACTTCGTCACCACACCAGTTTCAACGAAAAGTTTTAATAGATGTTTCTTACTCAACTACCCCAGAACGACTAAATCTGAGACGCGGCCGCAGCCTTCTGCGAGGCAGTAGTCTCGCGGAAGGAGGCGGCGGCACGTGTGCGCAAGGAACGCCTCCTCGAAGACGCGAACCGCCGCCGGCGACTGGGACGGTGCAGGCGCGATTACCTGTGCCTGATACCGCCCTAACCGAGGCCGCAGGTGACTGGAAGGGGAAGTTAGTCCGTCACCCGCCGAGAGGCCAACCGCGTGACGACGACCGACGTTTCTGAACAGCAGGGGAACGTCAGTCGAGGAGAGGGTACTCCTCAAGAGTTATTTCGTCGGGCCGACCACTGACGACAAGTGACCCTGCTCCTGTGGTCGGCCCAACGACGAAGGCGACCTGTCACAGGTGGGTTACGGCGCCGCGCGCGCCGCCCCTCTGTCACCCCGGACGGAGTCAGGCGATGGGTGCGCTAACCGTAGCCCACCCGCCAAATAAAATACGTCTCATTGGATTAGGATGGAGCTAGAAAAGCCCATAGGTTACTATTATATCCCGTTATAGCTATGTAAGATTCCTGTGGCTAGATTAATTTGCCAATTAACATTCATTTAAGCCGTTATGGAGTAATGTAAATTGCACAAATAAACCTTGTTGAAAGTGAATAATTTATTTTGCAATAAAATATAAATGTCATACAAAATGATTTGACAATCAATGATTACTCATTTCCTTCACAAAAGCAATGTCAATCTATACCAATAAATAAAATTGGAGTGTCTGTTTGTAATGTCAAAATAATAGGCTTTTTTCATGCTCACACGGTTATTTGCACGACACCTATGTCTAAAATAGCAATTAAAAAATTTTTGTCTGTCTGTCTGTTTGTTCCGGGTAATCTTCAAAACGGCTGGACCGATTTCAAAAATTCTTTCACCAATGGAAAGCTATAATATCAGGGCGTAAATTAGGCTATATTTTATCCCGGTATTCCCATGGGAACGGGAACTACGCGGGTAAAACGATTATAACCTAACCTATAACCGAAGCGAAGCGAGGGCGGATTGCTAGTTGGTAATAAAAAAAACGGACAGTTAATAACACATTAGTTACGTCGAGAATATCTATTCATATACAATTTATATCGAAGAGATTAATATTAATAATAAATAAAATATTTTATTATATATATGTTTGACGGAATATAACACATTTTCATTATAGTAGGATTATTAAGACCCACTCAGGGTTCTGAAGATGTAATATCTTTTATATATTACGATGACCATCAAGGCTTCGATGATTGGTAATATTGGATATAGTCGTAGATTTATATTGGATTAATGTAAGAGAAAAATTAAATAGATGTTATTTCTATTCAACCATAAATCCCGTACAAGCTCATTGTTAGAAATCGGAAGAAAACATTTTATTTGTTGAAAATATAATAGCGTATTTATATTTGCTTTGATATATTAAGAGATTACTAGAGAAATGGACAGATTAAGTCTCCTGGGATACGTAATAGCAATTATGATAATCAATTCACCAGCATGGCGTTTATAATATTAACTTTTATTAAAAGTTTTTGGTTATGAGCTAATGGATGGATGTATATCGAATACAGTAAACTATATTTTTACTCTGTTTTCGTGTGAAATCTCTTCACTTATATTTCAACAAGTTGACATAACAAACGCTGTTCTGTGCAAATTATAAATAAATAGGATTCCTTGGAATCAATCACAGTGCGGGTACCAACGCAGTGATCTTTGCAATAAACCTTTTTAATGAAATTGGTTTAGGGCACATGAAATAGTAAAATAAATTCTCCTTGAAATCGATCGCAGCGGCACTAATTATTAATCTAAATCATTCTCATATTCACCGGAACAGCCACAATAATCATCAAAATCGGTGCAGCCGTTTAGAAGAAGTTCAATTACAAACACACCAACAGAATACCAATATAATAAAAACACACCAATATAAATAAAGATTTTAAAAATCTGTAAATTTATATGAAAAATGAAATATAGTTAACAGGATAACCAAAGATATTGATTACCGATTTACAGTAAAACTTCCCCACTTGAAGGTGGTAATATAAGTGAACCATCTGTGGCATGTCTCCCCTCCGGAGGGTAAAGATGCACCAATATTTGAACATAGCGGTTTATATAAGACTAATAATAACTAAAATATAGTTACTTAAACCATAATTGCTCAAAGATAAATATTTGATTAAAGGTATAGGCAATATTTAATATAAATGGGTAATTAAATAACTGGGATAATTAATCCATGTGGTGACGGAGTAAGAATACAATGCACCACTCCCTATTTTGCCTGTGGTTGTCGTAAAAGGCCACTAAGAGATATAATATGTTGTGTGCAACAACATCTGTACAAGAGAAGGAAAACTCGAAATGAAACCCTATACCAAGATATCTCTGACCAGCATGGTATAGAAGGTCAATACCCTCACATAGTGGAGGAGGCCTGAGCCCAACAGTGGGACGTACGACGTACTTGTATGTGGGCTGTGATAAAGGATGGTGGTGAATTAAATAACTTTACATAGTATATATGGGCGCATATCGCCCTCTATCGGAAATATTTGTAAATTGTTGATGTATGTGTTATCAATTATAGTTATAAACATGTTTGAAATATTTGCAACTAATATTTAAATAATTATTTGTAGTAACAACACTGCTATTTATCATGCAATGATATTTAAAAGACACTTTTTGAATGTATTTCTAGAAATCTTTGATTTAATTGTTTAAATATTTATATAAAATAAAATTGATTAGAATTAATGTAATTATTTGTAATGATTAGTTGTTTTTACGCAATAAACATTGCAATTGATTTCTACTTACAGTGCCGTTTGTTGAACAATATCATCATCATCATCTCAGCCCATATACGTCCCACTGTTGGGCTCGGGCCTCCTCCATAATGGAAGGGTAATTGACCTACTATACCACGCTGGTCAGACGTGTTGGTATAGGGTTTTATTTCGAGTTTTCCTTCTCTTGCATAGATGTTATATGCGTTTTATATCCCTTAGTCGTCTCGTACGATCACCCACGGGTATGATAGGGGGTGGTGAATTGTATTCTTACTCCGTCACCACACGGACAGTTGAACAATATATGAGAATAATATTTCTTTTAATTTCATTAATGTAAATTGTTTTAAGTAATTGGCCGCGTGGCGACGGTTTGGGAATACATGTGTCGCCACCCCTTACTTGCCCGTGGGAGTCGTAAAAATCGGCTGAGGGTTCACCAGGAGAGTGGGCAGCAGCTCTCTCCTGGGAAACGTAAAACATCCATACTGCGATCGCCAACCCGCCTGTCAAGCGTGGCGATTACGGCAATATCCCCTTTTTAAAAATGGCGTACAACAAAAAAATGGCCCCCAGTCACGGCGGCTCCAGTACCCTACGGGCTCATTTTGGTGGCGGGCCCAGTAGTGGTGGAGCGGGGGGTGCGAGGAATCTCCGGCAGCAATCCGGCTACCAACAAAAACGACCCTTGGCCCTGGTAACACACAACATTCGGACACTCAGGACTGACGAGAGGGTCATCGAGCTGGAAGAGGAATTGAGCAAAATCCGCTGGGACATTGTAGGATTATCAGAAGTGCGAAGAGAGGGCGAGGGCACGATAATCCTCCAGTCTGGAAACTTGCTCTTCTACCGGGAGGGCGATCACCCGTCCCAAGGTGGTATAGGGTTTATCGTTCGTAAGTCTCTCATAGACAACGTGGAGAGGATCGAGAGTGTGTCGACAAGGGTAGCGTACCTTATACTCAGAATTACCAAGAGGTATTCGCTGAAGGTTATACAGGTATACGCACCGACCTCGACATACTCCGACGACGAGGTGGAGGCATTTTACGAGGACATCTCGAAAGCCATACACGCGTCCAAAACCCACTTCACGGTGGTTATGGGAGACTTCAACGCGAAACTAGGCAAAGGGAGTGATGATGAGTTGAGAGTGGGGAAACATGGATATGGACAGAGAAACCAGAGGGGCCAGAAACTGGCTGATTTTCTGGAGAAGGAAAGCCTCTTTATGATGAATTCCTTCTTCAGGAAGCAGCCACAAAGGAAATGGACCTGGATTAGCCCCGATGGTTCAACAAAAAACGAGATAGACTTCATCTTGTCAGACAAACGACAGATATTCAATGATGTCTCAGTGATCAGCAGAATTAAAACTGAGAGCGATCACCGGATGGTACGAGGCACATTGAATATCCATACAAAAGTCGAGCGGTCACGCTTGATGAAGTCTACACTCCGACCTACATCTGTCCAATACCAGAACCTCGAAAACTTTCAACTCGAACTACATAATCGCTTCCAATGTCTGGACGAGTGCGAATCTCCGAACGATATGAACAACAGGTTCGTGGAAACTGTCCACGCGGTTGGGTCGAAATTTTTCAAGGCTCACCGCGTTAATAGACCTAAAAAACTTTCTGACCAGACTCTCGAGCTCATGGAGCGGAGAAAAGAGATGACGGTGCAGTCTGCAGCCGATTGGTCCAAACATAGGCAGCTAAATAGACAGATCTCCAGGTCTGTGCGTCGCGATATTCGCCGATTTAATACGTTCCGTATTAAAGAAGCGATAGAGCGGAATCGTGGCTCGAAAGTGTTCGCACAAGATCTGTCTATTGGGAAAAGCCAAATGACTAAGCTGAAGACCGATGACGGCACTGTCATTTCATCCCAAAGTGAGATCTTGGGAGAGGTCGAAAGGTTCTATGGACAGTTATACAAATCATCCCGAAATCCTGTTGTCGGCTTGGTCCAAGATCCCAGATCCAAGCTAACTCGGCACTATACCGAAGAAATCCCGGACATCAGCTTGTACGAGATCAGAATGGCTCTCAAACAACTACGTAACGGTAAGGCACCGGGAGATGACGGAATTACGGCAGAGCTTTGGAAGGCGGGCGGCAAGCCGGTATTAATAGCCCTTCAGAAGCTATATAATTCCGTTATCCTCGGGGGCGACGTTCCAGAGTCGTGGACCAGGAGTGTGGTGGTGCTGTTCTTCAAGAAGGGTGACAAAGCTCTTTTAAAGAACTACAGACCCATCTCACCTGAGCTCCTGAGCCATGTTTATAAGTTGTTTTCGAGGGTCATTACCAATCGACTCACACGCAAGCTCGATGACTTCCAGCCGCCCGAACAAGCCGGCTTCCGAAAAGGCTATAGCACCATAGACCATATCCTCACGCTTCGGCAGATTATACAAAAGACCGAGGAGTATAATCGGACCCTGTGCTTAGCGTTTGTGGACTATGAGAAAGCCTTTAATTCAGTCGAAACTTGGGCGGTGCTGCAGTCCCTTCAGCGGTGCCAAATTGACCATCGCTATATCGAAGTGCTGAAGTGTTTGTATAGGAACGCCACAATGTCAGTCCATATCCGGGATGAGAGTACGAAACCGATCCAGTTGCAGAAAGGCGTGAGACAGGGAGATGTCATCTCTCCGAAACTGTTCACCACTGCACTGGAAGATGTCTTCAAGCTCTTAGACTGGACTGGACTCGGCATCAACATTAACGGCGAATACATCACTCACCTTCGATTCGCAGACGATATCGTCGTTATGGCAGAATCCATGGAGGACCTTGGCACTATGCTCAATGATCTCAGCAGGGTATCCCAACTAGTGGATCTACGAATG
The DNA here is from genome assembly GCA_032191425.1 of Lymantria dispar. Taxonomy (NCBI): domain Eukaryota; kingdom Metazoa; phylum Arthropoda; class Insecta; order Lepidoptera; family Erebidae; genus Lymantria; species Lymantria dispar. The sequence goes on along the minus strand of CM063454.1, from coordinate 21,233,310 downwards.
AACATGGATAAGACGAAAGTCATGTCAAATACCCATGTCATTCCTGTACCGGTCCTAGTTGGCAATGCGATTCTCGAAGTTGTCAATCACTATGTTTACCTAGGACAAACAGTCCAGTTAGGTAGATCCAATTTCGAGAAAGAGATCAGCCGACGAATCCAACTCGGTTGGGCAGCGTTCGGGAAACTTAAGAGGATCTTCTCGTCCAACATACCTCAGTGTCTGAAAACACAGGTCTACGACCAGTGTGTGTTACCAGTGATGACTTACGGCACGGAAACGTGGTCCCTAAATGTAGGCCTCATATCAAGGCTCAAAGTCGCTCAGCGTGCTATGGAACGGGCTATGCTCAGGATTTCTCTGCGAGATAGAATCCGGAATACAGAAATCCGCAGAAGAACGGGTGTAACCGACATAGCACGAAGAATTAGCACGCTGAAGTGGCAATGGGCAGGCCACATCGCTCGACGAACCGACAACCGCTGGGGAAGAAAGGTTCTCGAGTGGCGACCACGCATCGGACGACGCAGTGTAGGACGCCCCCCCCCCACTAGGTGGACCGACGACCTAGTGAAAGTTGCTGGGCGTCGTTGGATGCAGGCGGCACAGGACCGCACATTGTGGCGCAATATGAGGGAGGCCTACGTCCAGCAGTGGACGGCAATAGGCTGAAATGATGATGATGATGAATGTAAATTGTGTAAAAATGACTATTTGGCATTATGTTAAATGGATTAGAATATTTATCGTTATTATTTAAGCCATATTTCGATAATTGTTATAGTTCTTTTATTTGTTTGTTATAAAAAGTAATTGAAGTTACTAAGACTAGACCATTTCATTGTAAAGCGGAGGTTATAAAAACATTGTAAGATTAGAATAGAACACAGATTTACTTCACTCACTTCTCCGACAAGAACTCCTAATAAATACAGTGATTACATACTCAGTATTTTACTATCAACGTTCAAATTCCTGGCGCAACGCCGACATATATAATGAGATACAAAAGAATTTTATTGATTTTTATTACATGGTAGTTATAAAGGTGAGCTTGCGATTTTTTTGACACAATCTTGCCTTTTTAATAATTTGATGCAAATATATCTGAAATATTAAATTATATTTCACTACGTCCCCAAGGTATTTCATCAGGTTACCAATTCCCAAATGACCTCGATCATCTAGCCGGCTTTTAATCTAAAAGCTATTTTATGTTACAATTCGTCCAACCGTTGGGGTACGCACTCATTTTTGCTTATTTTTCACTGACATATCAATCAATCATTTTCACCATTGTGGGCTGCAAACAATGACGCTTTTTGTCCGATAAGATTGTTACAGTTTTTGTGCCATTAGATTATAAGTGGATAATTTTGTTTTTATTTGTCTAAAATTTCATACAGCATACATTAAAGTAAATTTTCTTGTTTTCCGTGTAGTGATGGAGTAAGAATACATTTCAACGCCCCCATTCTTGTCCATGGGTGTCGTAAGGGATGACTAAGAGATATAATATGCATATATCAGATGTATCTAGGCAAGTGAAAAAAAACTATTTGGTAAACATAACACTATATATAAGAGGTCTGACCAGTGTAGCGTATTAGGTGAATTTTCGTTCCTCTTGTGATGGAGGCTCGGGCATAGTAGTGGGAAGTATCTGAGCTGTGATAATGATGGTGATTAAATTGTTGTAACGATACATAGATTGGTGACATCGTAAATTCTCGATTCACAATTTTCGATTTTGATATTCTGTTAACGAACCTTCAGCTCACATTTTCCAAAATGTTATACAGAAAAGGCGAGCTTATTATACAATAAGATTTTCCTTCATATTACCTTCACGTTGTAACTTAAGTTGTGACAATATTCTTCATTTGAATTTTGTTAAAAACTGAAAAGATAATACCAAAATATTTCATTGGTCATGATTAAAATATTCTAGTTTTGTTTTTCCAATTTGTAACGCAAAGGTTTTAAATGCTTTGTCTCAAACTCAGCGGGCTATCATGTTTTTTAATAATTTATTTTAAATGAATTTGTAATTATACAACATATAGTGTTAGCTCTAGTGAGGAGCACTCGACCAGGAGTTATTGTTCGAGCAGTCATCACTTCCGCGCAACACATTATCTTGCGCTTTTGAGTCGTCGAAGTTCCACTTACTTCTTTGAGAGAAAGCCGGAAGACCATAAAAAGCCCCTATGAATAGCTTAATTTCACGTGAAAAATAACCTAAATTTGTTTCAAATTCCACTATTTTTTTGTGCAAAATCAAATTTTCGGCATATTCTATTTTGATGAACACACAAAACCGATTACATTTAAATTATTGCATCTTATAATTTATTGTATCTTCGAAAGTCCTGAAAAAGGTTTTCAATCGATTTAGATTTGAGTTGCAACTGTAGCATCTATAAGTTGTATGTCAATATTTGGTGCTTGATTTCCAAATAAAGTAATATAAATAAATATAAACATGATTTCTTTGTAATACAGTTCTATATCAAGACATGAGAATTTAGAAATAATATAATTATTTATAGGTAGGAATGACATTCTTGACTCTTTAATAAACACTTTAAATAAACACCTTTTAGTGTTACGTGGTTTCACAAAGGTAGGTAAAAGCTTTCGTTAAGAAATTTTCGAGAGGTAGTGAACTAAGTTCCAAGTAAGTTCTATGTTGCTAATTCAATTTTAAACTCAAAGTGCGAACAACACTTTAAGCAGAAAATTGTTGAAGTTTGCTATTAATTATTAAGGCAGAAAAGGAAGAAGTTTTACAGGTAATTAGCTTGTGGACATACATAATTACATAAACAGACCAGAAGACCAAACACAATTTAAAAGTACTGAAAATTTAATTAAGTATACATATAATACTCCGACTGATGTGGCGATAGGATAATAAAGAAATCGTCATCTCTTACTTGCCCGTGAGATTCGAAAAACTCGTTTTTTTTTTGTTTTTTTTTTAGGGGGGTGGGTTGCGGTTGGCGTGCTTCTCGCACCACTCCGTTCGGGGCGACAGAGGGGCGTAAGCATGCACACCCGCAACCCACCCACGATACACGTCGCCTTCGTCGTTGGGCCGACCACCGGAGCAGGGTTACTTGACATCAGTGGTCGGCCAGACGGAATACCCCTTACTTGGGGTACCCTCCCATCGACCGACGTCCCCCTTCGGGGAGGACGTCAGTCTTTCCTCACGCGGTCGGCCTCTCGGCGGGTGACGGACTAATTCCCCGGTCAAGTCACCCGCGGCCTGAGGCGCAGGTATGCGCGCCTACGCCGCCCTAGTCGCCGGCGGCGGATCGCCTCATCGAGGCTGCGCTCCTCGCGCAGGCGATCCGCTGCCTCCTTCTGCGAGATCACTGCCTCGCAGAAGGCCGCGTCCCAATTCGCGACGCACCTATGATTGCGACGAGTTCACGGCACTGCGCTGACCAAGCGACGCAGGCCTCGAGCGTATGCTGCGCCGTGTCTTTGTCGCAATCGCAGTGGTGGCATGACGGTGTACTCTCCCTCCTAACGACCTTGTGCAGGTACTTGTCGAAGCACCCATGCCCCGTCAACACCTGCACTAGTCGGAAGGAAAGCACCCCGTGCCACCTTTCCAACCACTGCATCAACACCGGCCGGAAGGCCTCCATGATTCGCACCCCGAACCGAGGCCTCTCTAGCCGGACTGCCCAACGGGCAGACCCCTCCACCAGCCCATGGTCCCTCCAGCCATCCTGGCTATATGGACCGAATCATGGGAGATGCACGCCTTACTTGCGTGTGCTCTTTCGGGCGTGCACTTTCTTGACTCCCTACAAATTGTCTGCCCGAGCCCTCTCCCCTTTCTGGGGCGGCTTGTTCCGCGTGGGTGTCGCTATTGCGACGGACGACACGGCGATGGCGACTGCGTCATGGACCCTGTCCTTTCTCCGCCAGCTCGAGCCCGCTCCTGATGTTATGCCAATGGTGCGAAAAGTCTCTCAACCGTCGAAAGTTAGCCTCGGAGTTAACAAGATCGCAATAGTGTATGGGTCCAGGATTGACCCGTTGAATCCCGTCCAACATCTTCATGCGGATTTCATCATACAGTGGGCATCGCCATAGCACATGATCCAGACATTCATCCTCCTCTCCGCAGTAACACAGGCTGTTCTGACATAGCTTCATCTCATAAAGTCTCCTTCTAAAACAGCCATGACCTGTCAAAATTTGAGAGCACTGGTAGTCGGGCTCAACCCAGGGGGATCTGAGTCGAACATGAACATCGGGGAAGAACCGATGGAGCTCCATACCCTTCTCCTCACCGTCCCATCTTCGCTGCCACTCAGCAACGAGCTCCTCCGAAATTTGGCTTCTCTCCGTCCTAGGACAGTCCCGGCCAGAAAACCTTACATCGTCTATCCTACCTGCATGGATTACCTCTAAGTCCGCAGGAAAAACCCCTGCCAAAACTGGCAATGCTGCCGAACTAACTGAGCGGTAAGCCTTTATGATTAGTATAAGGGCCTGCCGCTGGGTCCTTAACAACGCGCTCCTTACCATGTAAGTGGACGTGCGTCTCCACCAACATCCCGCCGCATAAGTGATAATGGCAACGAATATAGCCTGGTACAGTATTCGAAGGCCCACGTATCGTATGCCCCAGGATGAGGCGGAGACACGCGATATTTTCCCGAACGCTGCTGCAGCACGCTCTCCAATGGACTGCGCGTGGAGCCGGAAGCTCAAGTTAGAATCAATTACGACACCCAGGACAGTCGCTGATTGGACGCTTCTTACCGGCTCTCCACCGAGCCTAACAGTGGGCGATCTAACACTCAGCTTCCCTTTTAGGGTTATAATTGCCCAACGGGCAATGACGTCTCGGCGGGCATTGACGCGCCAGGCGGTGAGCTCCCTCAACGAGACGATACCACCCTCCGCTCGCACCCCCGTCACCCGCCGATACAATCCGGCGAGAATTTCCGCCTCCAGGTCCCACGGGGGAGTCCCGGCCAATAGGCACGCTGCCTCCGTCGCCACCGTGCGGTATCCGCGGACGGCCCTGACCGCCATGACCTTCTGTGGTCGCCACAGAAGAGCCGTGAGTCGGACGGTCATGGACCCCGCCCACACCGGTGCGCCGTACAGGGCCATCGACCGGATGACCCCCGCGTACAGCCGTCGGCACGTAGCGCTCGGTCCGCCCACGTTCGGCATAAGCCACGATAGGGCGGACGTCGCATCGATGAGCCGTGGAGCAAGCCTGCGGAAATGCTCCCGGAACCACCATTGCCCGTCGAGCACCAGGCCCAAATACCTTATATGGGCCCGGATGCTGATTTCAACCGAATGAACGGCGATCGAGACGCCGATGGGAGGGCTCATACGGCGCCCATGGAACAAGAGGGCCTCCGTCTTGTCCAGGGCGACCCTCAACCCCAGCGCCTCGATCCGCCGCTTGCCGCCTCTTCTAGCGTCCCACCACGGGCTGTGACGAGCGTGTCGTCGGCGTAACAAATCACGCCCAGCCCGGGCGGGAGGCTCCCCCTCAACGCCCAATCGTAGCCGATGTTCCACGTGCGGGACACCACACGTCATGGGCGTTCGCACAACGTCCCCTGCTCGGTTGGTGCAGAGGACGCTGCGCCCCTCCAAATAGTCTGCCACTAGCCGCCTCAGTCGAAAAAAAACTCGGTTAAGACCACGATAATTGGCAGCAGTTATCTCCTAGGAAACAAATAATATCTACTGCAGTCCCCAATCGGCTTGATAAGCAGGTCGATAACTTAATTATGTCCTCAAATGAATGAGTAATCGCGTATTCTGACGTTCTGTGTCGGAGTTTTATATCTAGCAGTGAATGGTAAGAAGCTGAATGATGGCGATTTTTTTCGAATAGTGATAATATAAGAATACAATTCATCATTCTTTTCTATTTCAATGGGTGTCGTTAGAGATCAACGGAAGTAAGCAAATAATATCACAAAAGCAATTCCTTTTTCTAGTATAGTCTACGTAGGCAAAATACTTATTTAAAGAAGACTTGGACCTTGTCACGGAACGCATATGAATAGAGAAGAACGAGTAGAAATCCAATCGACTAAAAAAGTTAGTTTAAACATGTTTATATCGATCGAAATATATTGAAAATAATATCTTTATATATAAATTTCTTGTGTACGTGTCTATATCACTGAAATCCTCCTAAATGGCTGGAACAATATTGATGACATTTTTTGTGCATGTTCAAGAGGATTCGAGGATGGTTTAGATTTACAATTGGACCCGGTAGGTGGCCAAACGGGTATTTGAACAACGTCTGTTGGGTCAGCTAGTAACTTCTAAATTCATTTTGTCAATGCGTGTAAATAAAACCCTGTATTTTATTTTGTTGTTTTGTTTCTAATATTATCTTCGGACATTTTTTTTCTCGGGCACACACGTCGTTTGTTCCGTCCCGGGTGACGAAAGGGCGACGCGCAGCCCCATAACCTAGTGTATGCATCTTCATAAATATCTGAATTAATCTTGCGATACCGACGGTTTTCCGTCGTAAAGAGGTATGAACAATTGTATTTCATCACCACCCGGATAATAACAGTTTGTAATGGATAATAATTATGATAGATTTATATCTCTGCTAATTAACTAAACATTTAGAATAATAATTCAACAAACCTTTTTGTGTATGTATTTTGTTTTTTGATAAAATGAATAGTAAAAAGAAATTTAATAACAACAATGAATAATTTATGAATAATTCTTCATGTGATGACGCCAAGAATATAATTCACTGTCCTTTTTCTTTCCCGTGGGTGATCATAAAACTGACTAAGAAATGAGAACATCACTGCTAGAGAAGGAAACCTAGAAATAAAACCGTGTAGTAATTCCCTGTTCGATGTGACAGGCTGTGGAAGCTGAGATAATGAACTACAAATAATTATATTTACTTGATAACACTGTAAAATACCTTGTTATCGAACTAAAGCTTATACTAGCTAAAATAGCTTTCGATCCAGTGACCGAAGCTTTCAGTGTTCATTCATCCATCCGTTCAAGCCACTGAAGTGCTGTAATCTTATTAACCAATTATTGGATATCACGGTAAAGATGATTAACTTGGATATTGGCTGTCACTTTTGTAACTTGTGATCTAACTTACATTATGTAATGCATTTTTATTATTCAAAAGGTTCTCAAATGATTCAAATTTCTTCTTCAGATTAATTAATTTACGGAAACTATTAGTAGAGATTTGTTAAAATGCGATCAATTCATTTGTCGTTGTTAGATTGATTAGTGTAAATCTAATTATGCTTTAAAGAAGTATGTCATTATCATTTCAGCTCATATACATCCCAAAGTTGGGTTCAAGCCTCTTCCCCCGGTCAATTTATTTTCGTTATAGACAACGGGGCAGAAATTCTCCTACTATACCACGCTGGTCAGACGTGCTGGTATAGGATTTTATTTATTTTTATTTATATATATGTTATCTACATATTACAACTTTTATTTATTTATTCGCCAAGAATGACAAGATATAAAATTTTGTTACAAAATAGAAAATCAACATATTCGCCTTCAAAAGCCGCGAATTTTGAAGATAACAAATAAATTTTTATAAAACATAAAAAGCTTTAAATTAAAGTTGCATAAAACAACAAAAAATCATTTAATGTATAAAAGCAGTTTTCATCAAGCCAAGTCCAGAGTTTGAATTTAAATTTATTTATCGCATTAAATTTATTTATCTCTTAGTCTTCATAAACGACAACCTAGGGGTAAAAGACGGGGTGGTTGATTTGTATCTTTACTCAATTACCACAAGGGACGAATTGTTTGAACAACAGATAAATCTAAAAATAAGAAATATGGAAATTTAAGGCACGCGTCTAACAAAAACAAATAAATGAAAGTTCATATGATATAGAGGGATTCTGGTAAAACTTTTATTGTAATAAAGCTCAGTCTTGAGCCGTACTGTTTCATTATATTTGTTGCCTCAGCACAGATGTCAACTATAGATATTAGTTCCTGGGATAATTTAAAATTTAATTAAGGACTGAGAGTACAGGGAATTGGATTACAAAGTACCATTTAAATATTATAGTTCCGAGTACACCTGTTTTAGATACACAGATGTAGAGCCGGTTTAGGGTCGTAATATACACTGCATATCTGAGATAACGGCAGTGGCCCCGCCAAGTCATCTTCCGTCCGTCTCTTACCAACGGGTGTCTTAAGAGACGGCTATGGGATTATAATACACAGATAATATTTATGCAAGACAAGGAAAACTCTGTATAAAATCCTATTCCAACACGTATGAGTAGCGTGGAACAGTAGGTCAATTTTTCTCCCATTCTAGAGATAGGCTAAGCCCAATAGTGGGACTTATATAGATTGGAATGTAATGAATCTTGATGTTTACGCAAGTATTACACATTATAAATGAAACTGTTTTACAGATTTTATCGCATTTTTATTTATTTTTTTTACTTATTTATTTTGATTTATTTACAATTATTGTGTTTAAAATTTTCTTAAAGGAGACATTACTTACTTTTATAGGCACAACTCTATAAATTTTAAAAGGTTTCCTTACTTATATGTGAATTAAAACGTTACGAAGTTAGATGAAGCAAAGAATCCATATATTCGTAATTATGACACATAACCGAAAAAAAACTTTGATTATTTGATTACATGATTTTTTTAATAAGATAAAACATATACTATCTAGTAACTGAATTTATTACTATGTACATACTGTGTCATAGAAAGATTAATTAATTGTGTCCTTGAAGTTGATGGGTATTCACTGGCAATTGAAGTAAGGTGAATTCAAATTCCTGTTTCTTTTCGAATATTCTCGTATTTTAATTGCACTTACGCTACGCTTGACTATGAGTTAATAAGTAACATTTCATCACATTAACATTGCTGGTAATATTTAGGCTCACTGACAATAATGATTTCTGATGTTTACACGAGTATTGTGTACGACCAGTGTGTGTTACCAGTGATGACTTACGGCACGGAAACGTGCTAGCGTGCTATGGAGCGGGCTATGCTCGGGATTTCTCTGCGAGATAGAATCCGGAATACGGAAATCCGCAGAAGAACGGGTGTAACCGACATAGCACGAAGAATTAGGACACTGAAGTGGCAATAGGCAGGCCACATCGCTCGATGAACGGACAACCGCTGGGAACGAAAGGTTCTCGAGTGGCGACCACGTATCGGACGACGCAGTGTAGGAGCCAACTAGGTGGACCGACGACCTGGTGAAAGTTGCTGGGCGTCGTTGGATGCAAGCGGTACAGAACCGCACGTTGTGACGTAACATGAGGGAGGCCTACGTCCAGCAGTGGACGGCGATAGGCTGAAATGATGATGATGATGACACGAGTATTACACATTGTAAATAAAACTATATTTGCAGATTTTATCGCGTTTGCATTTGATGCTTGATTACCCGATGTTTTGACCACTCTACAGTATTCATGGTTACGGGAGGACTGCCAAAAATCAAATACAAACGCGATAAAAACTGTAAAAATAATTTCACTGACAATAGTTTTCATCTTCTTTTATTTTTTTTTATAATACAAAAATTACAAAAAGTAACTTTAATAATACAAGAAGTAACTTTAATAATACAAAAAGTAACTTTAACAATACAAAAATTTACTTTAAATAGAAATGCTCATACATCTTCGTTCTTTTTAGGGTTCCGTACTCAAAGGGTAAAAAGGGGTCTATTACTAAGACTTCGCTATCTGTCCGTCCGTCTGTCTGTCACCAGGCTGTATATCAAGAACCACGATAGCTATACAGTTGAGATTTTTACAAATTATGTATTTCTGTTGTCACTATAACAATAAATACTAAAAACAAAATAAAATAAATATTTAAGTGGGGCTCCCATACAATAAACGCGATTTTTATAGATAATGGTACGGAATCCTACGTGCGCGAGTCCGACTCGCACTTAGTCGGTTTTTATTATTAATACCTAACAAAAAGCTTCCTAACCTAATAGTTGTAAAAGATCTCATCCTCTAAATGTTCGACATCGTTTAAGCTCTTGCTATAATTAGGGAAGGTGACCATAATAGTCAACAGGAAAATGCTATTCGCAAAAAGGTTCGGACAATATGTGCCGAAATAATCAGCGTCCTCTTCGTCTGGGGATGTTATTGTCAATATTTGCTTTTAGATTGTTGTAAGGTCAGTCAATTAGGCCTATTATAAGGGACCACAGAATTTTGGTACAATTTTCGAGATGAAATTAAATATTTACTTGTTTATCAGATGTTCTGAACACAATGTGTCTCCACCCATTACGTGCCCGTGGACTTTGTAAAAACTGAATGAGAGATCATTAAAATAATATAGCCCGATCCAACCTTATTGCACGTACTCACCCCATTCTCTTAAAGCTTAGCGGTAAAAAGCCCAGCAAGCCGAGGCCGCGAGTGACGTGACCGGGGAGTTAGTCCGTCACCCGCCAAGAGGCCGACCACGTGAGGAAAGACCGACGTCCTCCCCGAGGGGGGATGTCGGTCGATGGGAGGGTACCCCAAATAGGCAGTATTCCGTCGAGCCGACCACTGATGACAAATTACCCTGCTCCGTTGGTCACCCAACGACAAAGGCGACGTGGTGTTCGGGTGGGTTGCGGGTGTGCGTGCTTACGCCTCTCTGTCGCCCCGGACGGAGTGGTGCGAGGAGTGCGCCGACCGCAGCCCACACCAAAAAAAAAAAGGTCTACGAGCAGCAGTATCACTAACTATCAAGTGTGCTGTTTGTTTATTTACCACCAGGGCAACTAAGAAAATAATAACTTTAATACAATACGTACCATTGGACGTAATTTAAACAAAGCGCCTAATGTCGCTGTAAAAAGTTATCTATGAACAGCATGTTATAGAAATGTGTAAGTAGGCGTATAGGTAATCATTATGAATCGATACTAGTGGCCAGATCCCATAGATATTAAGAGGAGATTGCAAACCGCCCCGTACAGAACAGGCAGGGTGTTGCACAAAACAAGCTGATTATCTTCATTTTATCTTCGCTTCTAGTTGGCATGTCAATTTCGTGGGGATCAGAGAACATCATAATTATTATCTTGCTCATATACGTCTCACTACTGAGCTGGAGCCTCATCCAGAATAGGAAGGAAATTGATTTACTATACCACGCTGAAGGATTGATATAGGATTCTATTTCGAATTTTCATTCTCTTGCATATGTGCATAATCTAGCCCTTGTTTGTCTTTTATGACACCCACGGGTAAGGTAGGGGGTGAAGAATTATATTCTTACTACGTCATCACACGGAAAAAGTAGAGACGATTTAGATTATAAGTCGGCTTTATCTTGGTATCTAAGTAGTGATATTCTTTAAACTTACTCTGTATATAAAAACAAAATCTGTTCTTGAAAATAACTTCGCTTAACTCGTTAGCAATTCAGCTATTTTAAATGGGATTAATCCATTAGAATGAATTTCAGAGATGATTAAGCAACGTTGATACTTTTATACAACCCTTTAGAGAAACAAAATCTTCCCCTCTTCTCAATGGTGTTCTTTTCACTAGCAAGCAACAATTTATATAAGTAGGGGTTTTTGTAACAAAAGTCCCGGGATGCTTTAAAGGGTGAATTTTGGTTTTGCAAAAATAAAAATTTGAAAAATCACCCCATTAACGGGAGACTAATGATGATGCTGATAGCGCAAAATATTCTTTAGCTTTATTTCGTTTAAAATAAACAAAATAAAAACCACAACCCCGTGGTAGTATCTGGTCACTAATAATAAGAAAGTTTAAAGTAATTATTTTTTTAACAAAATTTTTTTTGATAGGCTACGGTTAAAACACACAGCGCTCTTTTCATACACGTTCCGGCGAGGAAAGAACAATACGCAGTCACATAGCCCATTATTTTCTCTATCATTGGATCGATCATTGATACCCATTCCTTGACACTCGTGGCCAATCCGGAGGGTTGCGCTTTCGAGTATTATTCGCATTAAAGATACACGGCAATAATCCTAGTATATAATGATTTCTGAGGTTAAAACGAGTATTACATATCTATACCAAAAAATAAAATTGGAGCGTCTGTTTATAATGTCAAAATAATAAGGTTTTTTTATGCTCACACGGTTATTTGCACGACACCTATGCCTAAAATAAAGATTAAAAAATTTTTGTCTGTCTGTCTGTCTGTTTGTTCCGGGTAATCTTCAAAACGGCTGGACCGATTTCAAAAATTCTTTCACCAATGGTAAGCTATAATATCAGGGCGTAAACTAGGATATATTTTATCCCGATATTCCCACGGGAACGGGAACTACGCGGGTAAAACGACTAAAACCGAAGCGAAGCGAGGGCGGGTTGCTAGTTGTAAATAAAACTGGTTTACGGATTTTATCGCGTTTGTATTTGATTTTTGATTGCCCGACGTTTCGAACACTTTGCAGCGGACATAGTCCGGGCGACAGAACACCATGAACGCTGCAAAGGAACACGATAAAATCCGTAATTTTATTTACAATCCTTGTATAGATGATTTCATAAACATGCATGGGCATGGAACCTGCGACTTTTGATACGGTAGGCGGGCATCTAATCCACTACGCTATCAATGCAATTAGTTTGTCTTTATCTACCCACCTATTATAGTTATTACAATGACATTCCTATTCTATGGTAAAGCAAATACTCTAAAAATAAGCATGATGTTTATACTTTAATAATACGTCCCATTTCCCAGCTCACAGTGTCAGTAAAAGGCACAAACATCAGTCGCGTCAAGCATTGCCCGCATGTGCACGAGCTATAAATATTTAATTTGGAACGCAACTATCATTTCAAAGCGTTCGAATAAAACAGGCGCGAAAATAAAATGTGTCACTATTGATTGATCTGTAATCATTTGACAGTCTGTGTTTTCTGTTCTTTTTTTTTATAAACATGGTCTTCAAAATGAGAATACATTTTGTTATTCACGTCTTTCTAGTGATGTTGTTGTGTAAAGGTAAGTGCCTTGATTTGTTTTTAAGTTTCTGTTACTTTTTTATTATGTACATAACTAAACTTCAAACGGTCAGAAGAATTAATTTGTGATTATTAGTAATTACTTTTCTATATTTTGATTAATTTTTTGATTATTGGATCTCACTGTTAATGTATGTTTAAATTAATATCGTTATAATTTCAACTGTCATTTTGATATCGTCAAAATAACTATTTACAGAGCTTATATGATACATATTTATATTTGTCACTTTTTCTTTGAGGAATATATATAATTATATAATAGTTATACATAATATTTATTGGTTCGGTATATTTTAGTAAGGTTACGAAAGTTTTTATAATCTATTCTAATAGAGAAAATTGAGTTCTATATTTAAGTACCTAGATGCCATATCATTCAATTATGAAACTAATCTTTAAATTTTTTTCATAAATAGATAAAAGCATTTATTAAAAAAAAAACCACTTCATCTCAGCCCATATACGTCCCACTGCTGGGCTCGGGTCTCCTCCATAATGGAAGGGTAATTGACCAACTGTACCACGCTGGTCAGACGTGGTGGTATAGGATTTTATTTCGAGTTTTCCTTCTCTCGCATAGATGTTATATGCGTTTTATATCCCTTAGTCGTCTCGTACGATCACCCACAGGTAGGATAGGGGGTGGTGAATTGTATTCTTACTCCGTCACCACACGGATAAATAGATAAAAGCATTTATAAAAAAAAAAAACACTTATACTGCAGATACCGCGAGATAGCGTTAATAAAGATAAAATCTCTAATAACTGAAGAAACTGTATGCAATAATCAATAATTATATTTTACTAATATTAAGCTGCTTTACGTTTGGTAAAGCATTAGGTTATTTCATCATTTTCACCTTCCTTTTCGTGTCCTGACGGAGTAAGAACATAATTCACCCCAAGTGGGTATCGTAAAAGATGACTAAGGGATATAATATGCATATAATATATATGCAAGAGAAGAAAATCTCTTAATAAAACCTTATACCAACCCGTCTGACCAGCTTCGTATGATAGATCAATTTTCTTTTCTTTGTGGAGGAGGCTCGAGCTCAACAGTGGGACGTATTTAAGCTGTGGGGAATGAATGATGATGACCTTCCTTTCTTGTGGTTATCCTAAAAAACTACTGAAGGATGTAATAAGATCACTATTAAATAAGATTTCTCAAAGTGAAAGCGTATACCATCTGATCTAGCGTGGTAGTTATAATAAATTAATACCCCTCCCATTGTGGCAAATGTTATAAGAAGAAAAAAAAAATTATAACTCCTATAAGCAGTATGAAAAAGGATTATCAGAAGTCTAGAAGGTCCTTTTGTAATATGTTCCAAATATGAATTCAAAATTACTGATAAAATGCATTTAAAATTTTTATCACTATTATTCTAAATTTGAATTTCAAACCGAACATACCTAATTCAAGTATAAATCGACCTACATTTCTTACCTTGACCGGCTGACCTCTAAATATATGTAGGTTGCCTATTTAAATAACTCTAATAAACTCTAATTCATATTTTAAAAACCGTACTAATTATTTTGTTCACATTTAAAAATCTTGTAAATATATTTACTTCAAGATGAGCAGTATCAGATTCCCTAACCATATTAGGATATGCTCTGCGATAACGCACTGCGGTATAACCTAAAGGACCACACCGGAGGACTAGTAAAGTGAAATAGCCATAAGGCTGGTAGTTACATCTAAAAAATGGTTGAACTTTCACGTCGGGTAATAGGACCTTACACCACTCTGCTATCAGCTCAAACTGTACGGTCAAATTATAGTTTGGTAGCGAAAAATAGTTAGGGCCGCCATTATATATACTCTAAAAAGGGTTACATTTGGTTACAATACATGATGTTTACAATGCATATTAATATTTAAATATTATTTTGGTTTAGTTAGACAAAATCTAATTCGCATTAAACATGTAGGTAATGTGAATTAAAACTAAGTAAAAGTGTAACTCATATTGTACTACTATAATATATTTTAATTTTAAAATTATTGGGGGGTGCATTTTACTTTTATTCTAATATTTATAATATATGTTAAATACTTTATGTAGAAATAAGTAATGATTATGATTTTTGGCGAAAAACAGTTATAGTTGTTTTGGGTAACTTTGTATTGCGGTTTACCTTTGAAGAAAGTTGGAAAAGATCTATTAATTTATTACATGGTAACTTGGTTGTTTCAATATTGTAACAATATAAAACGGAATGCTAAAAAGTTATGTAGGTTGCTACATAACTTTTAGCATAACGTTTTAAAGTTTCCGTTTAAAAAAAAAGTAAAGAAATAAACTATATCATAATTTAACTAATATCATAATTTTGCAAATTTCCCGCCTTGTCTATGGTGAAGTTGTTCGAAGCATTTGTTGCTCGATTTGCTATATTCTGATGTGACGCTATTCATAAGAAACGAATTCAATTCGTATATTTTAATAATTATGCTACATTAATAATAATAAACAAAAAACAGAATTTATTATAGTGAGTGAAGTTAATCTTAATCCTGAATCAAACAACATATGTATTAGATTTTTCACTAGCGAACTTTTTGTAGCAGCACAGATAAAAACATAAAGTTACTTCTTGTCAAATATAATATCGTTATTTTTAACTTTGTCTTACTATCCATCTGTCAGCCTCTGCTCGTTTAAGACATAGACCTGTCCAAGTTATAATCACCACGTTACCATTTTATAAGCCTTTACGATCGGAAAGTGCTGCATCTCATTCTCCCGTAACCCCTTGGCAGTTCAGCCCCTTCAGTTTCTACGACTCTCACGTGAAAGCAAGGGAAGGTAGTACAATCTATTCTTGATGAAGTATTATTATAAATTATAAATAAAACTAGTTTTACGGATAGATTATAATTTAAAAAGTACAAACAGTACTGGTTACGATGGTATATCTACAAAAATTATAAAAATTATTTCACATAAATTGTCTTACATGTTAAGTTATATAATTAATATATGTATTTCAAATGGTGTATTTTCTGACAGGCTAAAACTCACTATTATTAAACCACTTTTTAAAAAGGGAGATAAAAGTGATATGTCCTGCTACCAACCTATAGCTCTTGTACCTCTTATTTCTAAAATATTTGAAAAGTTATTTTTGACTGTATATATGTATAATTACTTTGAAATTAATCATCTCTTATGTGACGAGCAAACTGGTTTGAGAAAGAAGAAGTCTATCAATATGGCAATATACAAATTTTTGTTTGCTATTTTAAGTGACATTGATAAAGGCAAACAAGTTTGTGCAGTTTTAATGGACTTAACTAAGGCATTCGATCGATTCATTCATGTTGATCATACTGAAAAATAAATTATATGCTTTTGGAGTCAGAGGAAATGTATATGATTTAGTTGAATCTTACCTCACTAACCGAACACAAGTAACACAAATCTCTAGATTATCTTCAGACAAAAAAGAGTACTAGACTATTCATCGGCAAGTAGAAAAGTGACTTTTGGAATACCACAGGGTAGTGTGCTCGGCCCGCTGCTCTTTATTATATATATTAATGATCTCCCAAAATTAACCACTAATAAAACTATATTATTTGCTGATGATAGCACATTTATATTCGCCGGTATAGACAAATCATTAATAGAATTAGATATAAATACGACATTAGAAAATATCAATAATTGGCTGACATTGAATAATTTACGTATTAATATTAGTAAAACTAACTTTATGACAATTAGAAATAGAATAAGTAAATTAAATGGTATGAATATTAATCTTAATAAACAAAAAATTAATGAAACGGAAGCGGCAAAGTTCCTTGGTCTTATTATAGATAATAAATTAAACTGGAAACAACACATTGAATCGACTGGCTCTAGATTGAATACATATTCGTATGCACTGTATATGCTCAGAAAAAGTGTGAGCATGCCTACTGTAGTTACAGCTTATCATGGTTATGTTTCTCCTCTTTTAAGATATGGTGTTATGTTTTGGGGCAATTCCACTGATAAAGCCACTGCATTCTTTGCCCAAAAGAGACGTGTAAGAGCATTTTGTCATGTGAAACAAACGGACAGCTGCAGACCTATATTTCAAAACTTGAAACTCTTAACGCTGCCTTGTATATATATTCTGGAAGTGGTAGTATTTATCCGTAAAAATATGGATTTATTTAGGAATTTAAATAGTAAAAGACGCCACCTCGAAATTTGTACACCAGAAAATAAGACGGCAATGTTAAATAAAAGTATATTTTGCATGGCCCCACGTTTATTATATAAGCATTTGCCTAAGTCTGTTCTGGCAATTAATAATATTAATATATTTCAAAATAAAGTAAAAACTTTACTTCTAGAGAAAGCCTATTACTCAATTAATGATTATTTAAATAATAAGTTGAATTGACTGATATGTAATTACTGCTTTATTGTTATGTTTTTGTTTTTATATTACTTAATTATCTGAAATTATTATTATTGTTGACATTATTGTTATTATTATTGACATTATATAATTAAATAATTAATTTAAATTGGCTAAACATATTGTACTTGTTCTGAGGGCATTAGCTCTTTTTGCATGCCGCTTGACGGTCAAATATTGTGATACACTGAATACCTGTAACAACTAATATTTTATACCCATATTTTGCAAAATAAATTGATTTGATTAGGATTTTATCCCTATGTTTCGAACACTTTCACTTTCGAATACAGCGTTCGTAGTCACGGGTGGACATAAACGTCGGGCGGGTATTAAAAATGAAATACAAATAGATAAAATTCGTAAACATAGTTTTACTTATAAGGTGTAATACTCACGTCAACATCAGAAATAATTAGACATTATTACATTTCACAAAGTGTATTGCCGAAGATAATTTGTGACTAGCTTATGAAGGTTGCATGTGTAACCACCTCGTCAAGGCCAAAGTAGTTTTGTTGTAGACAATTTGCAATGATGCAGATCAATTGTTTTTATCTATTAAGTGTAATTGCTGACATTGTCTTGTGACATTGAACTCTTAGAAATATTGATTTCGTTTCAAAGTGATTATAAAGTTCATTAATTCGTCTCCAATTAGTTTCAACACCAATTATTCATAATTAAAATGGTTTCTGAACTAGTTTTCTTGGGTCAAGTTTCGAAGTAAGCAGTTCCATTTTTCATATGGTAGGGTACTTGAAAGTCTATGTCACTGATATTAAATACATGCGTACCTCCTCCGCTAAAGGTGGACAGCAACCATACTACAGTTGTGAGGTTCAGATTGTGAGGTTATGTGCCGTTATACCACTGGACGTCGGACGTTAGGAGAAAATAGTCTTCATACATCTTACTAGTAATCGGGAGCAGCTTCAATGTAACTACTCTGTTTCCTATCATATATTGGAAGTACTCCTGTTTTTTAGATAGGCTTGCAGCTCTTTTTTTAGGCTACGCTTATGATAAGTATAAATAAACGGGTCAGAGTTTAAGAGTGTAGGTATACGTGTCTGATAAGACACGTATATCGCAAGGTATTGTAAACTTAGATAATATTTCAGCTTCTTTAAACTGAGGATGTCTCAGATCCGGATACGGATATTCAAATAACATTATATTGGTTACGGTTACGAATATGAAATTATTTAGGGTTATCTGACAGTTTCAGATATAAAATTTTTAGGCAATCGAAAACGGCAAATTCTACGTGTTTTTCGTATGATTTGCCTTTGGAAAGGCTTACGTTTAGGTTGTTAGTTTGGCTGGTTGAAAGAAAACCTGTCGTAATATATTTCATACATACACTAAACATATCCGAAATTTATTGCATCGACTCGATTTTTTTTTTAGATTTTTTATATCCGAAATTTATATTTTATTATTTGACAGTAGAGTTAACGATTGCAAATGTTAATATGTATTTTAATTGTAATAGCCTTGTATATGTCCTTGTACGTACGTTTTCTATTTTGCGCCGAACTAACGGGAATAGAACTTAAAATAGGGCTGACAAACTACACGTGTTTACTTCTGCTTTAGCTGTTATATACCTAGTTTGTGCAACTCAATTTTCAAGCTGTCTTTCAAATACAGAACATATTTGGAACAGCTTAAAACTCCGCCGTTCCTTACTTCAGCGTATTTATTTTTGAAGTATCCAATATGTACTAATTATATACGTAGCATATTCAGGCTGTAAGAATTTTCTATAAACGAAATATTAGAGAACTGGTACTTTGATCCGTATGTATTTCCTTCCATTCCAGTAAGAAATCTTAAACATTTCTGTTTTTTTGCTCCGAATATGTAAAAGTACCTGTACGTAGCTATAGAATTGTCACTCCGAAATAATCGAGTTGCAGACATTTTTTTTATCGCGTATAAAATCCCACGGTAGCAGTAATATACTTATGCTACTCTCCACGTGGCAACGAAATAATAATGAAATAATTGTCGCTCTTGTCCCACTGCTGGGCTCGAGCATCTTTCATAATAGAAAGAAAATTGACCTACAATATAACGTTGCTTGCAGTGTGGTGACGGAGTAAAAATACAATTCACTACTCCCTTTCTTGACCTTGGATGTCGTAAAAGACGACTAAAGGATATAATATCCATATATCATCTATGCAAGAGAAGGTAAACTCGAAATAAAACCCTACACCAACATGTCTGACCAGCATGGTATAGTAAGGTCAATTTCCCTCCTATTGTGGAGAAGGCTCGAGCCCAACAGTAGGATGTATAGGAGCTGATGATGATGATATCACGCTGGTCAGATTAGTTGACATAGGCTTGTTATTTGAGTCTTCCTTCTCTTACATAGATGTAATGCTTATTTAATCTCCTAGTCATCTTTTATGGCACTCCCGGGTCATATAGGGGGGTGAATTCTTACTCCGTCACCAAACGTTAGATAAATAAATAATTGGAAATAAATATTTCGTAACTAGGCTATAATAATTTTTTTATATATAAGTACAAATGTTTTAATAAGGATCTATATCTTTTTTGCTGCTTTGTATTTTTAGACACGTTTCCTTATACGAGCAACCAGTTTAAGTGTAAAAAATACTCAATGTACTCTAAGTAGATGTACTACGTGTTAGGCATATTTATACAAAATTCTAATGTATTTACGCTACAATAGTATTAGTACCATTAATATTAGTATTATTATACATTACGTATTTGTATCTTCATGATGTCCTTATTCCATCTATTGGTAGCATTCTTTATAAGAGATTTAAGACTTTACAAAGTATTAAGCTCAAGGTCTATGTACTGATTAGATGAATATAATTTTCCATTATTATAATTGAAAATTATGTTCGTCTCAACTTATGCGTCCCCACTGCTAGACTCCTCCACAATACGAGTGAAATTGATCTGATGGAAGTTGGTATATGGTTTTATTTCTAGTTTTTCCTCTGTTCCATAGATATTACAGACATATTACATATATCCTTTAGACGTTTTTTACATAACCCACGGGCAAAATGGGGTGGGTGAAATGTAATCATTCTCGTCTGTAAACATGAACATTAATTAATAAAAACCGGCTAAGTGCGAGTCGCAGTCGCGCACGTAGGGTTCCGTACCATTATCTATAAAAATCGCGTTTTGTTGTATGGGAACCCCCCTTAAATATTTACTATATTTTTTTTGTTTTTAGTATTTGTCGTTATAGCGGCAACCGACATACATAATTTATAAAAAAACTAGCAACCCGCCCTCGCTTCGCTTCGGTTTCAGTCGGTTTACCCGCGGCGTTGTTCCCGTTCCTGTGGGAATACCGGGATGATATACAGCCTATGTTACTCCCTGATATTATATCTTTCCATTGGTGGAAGAATTTTCGAAATCGGTTCGGTGGTTTAAGCGTGAAAGCGTTACAAACAAACAAACAAACAAACATCCTTACTTTCGCATTTATAATATTAGTATAGATTCAGCTGTCTAGCTATCGCGATTCTTGAGCTACAGCCTGGTGACAGACAAACGGACGGACAGATAGCGATGTATTCGTAATAGGGTCCCGTTTTCACCCTTTGGGTACGGAACCCTAAAAATGAAGTATAATTATCACGTTATATTTTATGAAAAATTTTAAAATTTTCTCGTGTTATTCATTATAGTTTGTTAACGCTTATCTTCTATAGGCGATGCGGTATTAAAATTTTGCTCAACAAATTTTTAATACACCTAATAAAGTGCTTGTTAAAATTAACCGCGCAATTTTAAACTTTGAGTATGCTATTGAAATCTTTTTCAGAATTCTTCCAAAAATCTAAGATATTTGGAGCCCAACAACACTTTTTCGACTTCCATCAACACTATTTCGTACAAATCAAGATTATAGCCTGGTATACAGCTAGGTAGTAGCAAGTTTAAGGCTTTTTCCGACGATGCACCATCCAAACTTTTTCTTTTATCATTACTACCTTGCTCCTAACCCAATTGGGTTACTACTACTATAATTACTATTATAATTACTACTGTAGTTATTTGGGGTCAACTCAATATTAACTTTTCCTTCATACATATTGCAAAAGTTATAATCAATAGTCTTATGACTGGCCGCCTTTCCGACGTCAGCCCTCCTTGGGAATATAAATGTTGCCCAGACGACATCAGATCCCATCGAGCTGGCCACGGAAGTCAAGGATTCGTTACCTGTAGTCAGTCCAATGGCGAAAGGAATACGGTGGGTTATGGGGTCGCACGCCGCCATCTCGTCACCCCGGATGGGACCGACGGCATGCGCCCGCAACATAGTCTGCTAAAAAAAAAGCGACATCAGATAGAACTAGTACTGGTCTATGTAAAGATTTTAGTCGTCTTTTACGACATCCCGTGCAATATAAAGCTTGGTTACTACCATACTCATAGCCGCTACCACACTACACAAACTTTTTATTTTATTTCTAGTTATTTATTAAGCATAGTACATTAAGAATGTTTACAAAAAAATATATTTAGTTTATATATTACATCAAACGAACCATTTTGTGAGTTCTTTTAAACTCCGTTCTGATTGATACAAATTTAGAATGAGTTCGTTTAACATATTTTGGCAACGGAATGTTTGAATTTTTTTTACGTCCTTGACATTTGGTGGAGATTATAAGACTTTTTTTATTCAAATATCTTTGTGGAGTTGATATAATTAAAATGACTTTTTAATTTTTGTTGTACGTGCGTGCGGTGACAGTGTAAAAATATAATTCACCTTGCCCGTGAGTGTCATACAAAGACGTCTAAAGGATATAATATGCATATAGCATGCAGTGCCTGCAATATGTTGACCGGGCTGAGAGCCCTCAGTGCTCATCCATAGTCCAGGCAAAGCTGTTAAATTCATGTACAGAAAACAGCTTTTTTTTTGTGGGTGGGCTGCGGTCGGCGCGCCTCTGCACCACTCCGTCCGGGGCGACAGAGGGGCTTAAGCACGCAACTCCCGCAACCCATCCGAAAACCACGTCGCCTTCGTCGTTGGGCCGACCACCGGAGCAGGGTTACTTGACATCAGTGGTCGGCCCGACGGAATACCCCCTATTGGGGTACTCTCCCATCGACCGACGTCCCCCCCTCGGGAAGAACGTCGGTCTTTCCTCACGCGGTCGGCCTCTCGGCGGGTGACGGACTAATCCCCGGTCACGTCACCCGCGGCCTCGGCTAGGGCGGCATGAGGCGCAGGTAGTTGCGCCTACGCCATCCCAGTCGCCGGCGGCGGATCTCCTCATCGAGGCTGCGCTCCTCGCGCAGGCGATCCGCCACCTACAGAAAACAGCTTTACACACTCATTCACACAAACAATAGACGTTGCATGGGCAAGAGAGAAGGAAAACTCGAAATAAAACTTTATGGTTAGAGTTTCGATCAACACGTCTGAGCCGCATGGTGTAGTCGGTTAATTGCCCTCCTGTTATGGAGGAATCTCGAGCCCAGCAATGAGACGTATGTGAACTAAAATTATGATGAATGATACGTAGGTGGACTAGGGATGCAAATATCGACACAAAAAACATCGATGTATCGATACAACGATGTTTCAGAACAAATATCGATGTACAAAAACATCGACCTAAAAACACTATTTTTAACAATCGTGCAAACAACTTTAATTTAAAATGAAAGTTATATTTAGTATCTGTAACAATATTATCATTGAATAAGTAAGTCTTTAGATAAAGGGAGATGTAGAGTTGAGGAAATAAAGTTACATTTAACAGATATTTCTCTATTTAGTAAACTTATTACAAGCTGAATAAGACTGTGTGGTAGCGGCTTCGAATACTACCAACCCTTGCTTTGCTCGTGGGTGTCGTAAAAGATGACTAAGAGCCCTAGATTGACCCGGACCAACTCCATCTGTTACCATTTGGGTCAACGATTACATTCCCAAGGAGGGTTGACGTCAGGCAGGCGGCCGGTCATAAAAGTCATTGCCGAAACTTTTTGCAATATGTCAAAACAGATGACATATTGCGTCGACCCCAAGTAATTGGGATAAGAGCAAGATGATGATGATGATGATTACAAGCTGAACTGCAACAAGTTATTTAGAAACGTTATAGTTATGAGTTTAAAAATAACTGTTTTGATGAAAACCTACATACGTAAGTCATTTACTCTGGCATCTAAACTATCACGCAGGTTTTGTTAAATCAAACAGGTGTCAGACAAAACATCTATGCGAGCCAGAGGCGGCATCGTCTTTTTCAAGGTGATTATCGCCGGGCAGAACAACGCACCGCCGAGGCGTCATAGCTCGTTGGGCAGTCCGACTAGTGAGGCCTCGGAGAGATGTTCGGACCGTCGAGGTCTTCCGGCTGGTGTTGATGGAGTAGTTGGGTCAGCGGCACGGGGTGCTGTCCTTCCGACTGGTGTAGGTCTTGGCGGGATTGCTTCGCCAAGTAACCTATACACGGTCGTTAGGGAAGGAGAGCACTCCGCCACCACTGCGATTGCGACGAGGACACGGCGCAGCACACGATTGAGGTGTGTGCCGTGTAGGCAGAGCAACGCCGTGAACTCGTTGCAATCATCGGTGCCAATCTGACACTGCCGACCATCACTAGGGAGATGCACGACGACACGGTCCACCGTCGGCGACTGGGCCGGCGCAGGTGCGAGCAGAGCGGTTGACCGCGCGGTGGCGACGCCGGAGAGTCCCCCGCAGGGTACTCCGTCAGGTCAACCACGGAGGACAAGGAATTCGGTACTGGTTGTCGGTGACGAATGCGAGTAGCTACGGTGAGTTATGGGGCCGAGCGCCGCCTCTTCGCCCCGGACGGAGCTGGACGGCGGGTAGGCTGACTATAGCCCACCCAACGTCACGCATGAGAAATGTATGGGTTTGTGGACTTCATAGCCACTTCCTGTTCCTACCTCATGGCTCATATACGTCTCACAGCTGGGTTTAAGCTTTCTCCACAATAGGTGAGAAATTTACCTAATTTACCACGCTGGTCAGGCGGGATGGTATAAGGTTTTATTTCCAGTTTTTCTTCTCTTGCATAGATCTATATTTACTATATTATAATTCCACCAGCCGTTACCAGCACATGGCTTTCACAGCTTTGCACGGACTAAGGAGGAGCACTGAGGGCTCTCAGCCCGGTCAACATATTGCATGCATTGCATGCATCTGCATATTGTAATCCCTTAGTAGTCTTTTACGACAGCTATGGGCAAAACAGAGGGGTGATGATTCTTGTGTTACCACACGTGTAGCCAGAACCACATAGAAATAGGCAGCAGCACTAAACTTTACTTACGACACTTATAATATCAACTGCGATCGCTAATATGCTCAACCAAGCGTAGCCATTATTGCGTAATGGCGTAATTATTGCATAAATACTATTAAGAAAGTTAGTGTTTATATAGTCAGCCGCATAACAAGGAACGTTGATAGATGATTGATGGTGGTGATGATACTCGTAGAGGCAAGAATTTAATCCAATTACTATCCCGACCTTTAGTATAGACTAGCTTTTCGGTTGCTATCCGACCTTTAGTAAACTTTATTATAGCAAAGATTGGCAAATAGTTTTAGATGTGATCGGATATTGTGAAAATTTTTTTAACAAAGTCTAGAAAAAACAACTGATAGTGCTACTTATTTATTGTATGGTGTCCATGTGGTGACAGAGTAAGAATATAATTCACCACCCCCTATCTTGCCCGTGGATGCCGTAAAAGACGACTGAGGGATATAACATCTACGCAAGAGATGGAAAACTCGAAATGAAACAATATGCCAACACGTCTGATCAGCGTGGTATAGTAGGTTAATTTCACGCCTATTGCGAAGTAGGCTCGAGTCCAGCAAGCGGACGGTAATGATCTGCTATGATGATGATGATTATTTATTGTATAGTTTCAAATAAAATTCTAAATTATGAAACACTGAAACTAATGTGAGAAACTATAGCGAAGGTCTTGAGTCAGTTTTTTATAGTTTGGTTCTCGAAAAGTACAGCAAATTCGAAGAATTTGTACTCGGAATAATTTGTACATTATGATATTTAGCGGTCTGAGATTCGACCTTTTATGATCCGCAAACGGACCGCGGTCCGCTTGTTGCTGACCTATGCTTTATAGCATACATAAACAGGGGCAGATTAATCTATTTAAGATCCAACAGAGTTGTTACTAAGGTTTTTACAAACGTAATTTGTACATTATGATATTTAGCGGTCTGATATTCGACCTTTTACGATTCGCAAACGGACCGCGGTCCGATTGTTGCTGACCTATGCTTTATAGCATACATAATCAGGGGTGGATTAATCTATTTAACATCCAACAGAGTTGTTACTAAGGTTTTTACAAACGTTAGAGTTTGATTTATCAATCTTTCAACCCTATTTTCATGCATTGCTAATTGCTGCTATTGTATTGTATTCATCATTATTATCATGGTCATTATGGACCTATGATGTACAGTGGGAGGGAAAAATGCAAATTATGATCCACTATTCGTCTTTTCGAACTAGCATGGACAAAAAAAGAAGTAGCCTTTTTTGGGGTCAGCACATATGGCATGCATTCCGTCCAAGGCGAAGCAAGGCTTACGAACCTATAACCCATTGTATGTCCATCCCTTTGCTATTGGGCTGACCACTGGTAATGAGTTCCTTATCGTCCGTGGTCAACCCGGCAGAACATCGTTTTGGGTACCGTCCCTCCTCGACGCCTCTCCCGTGGCGCCCGCCTCACGCAGTCAGCTTCTCTTCGGGTGACGACTATATATCCTGGTCCAGTCATCCGCGTTTGGCTAAGGTAACATCAGGCGCAGGTATTCACGCCTGCGCCGCCCAAGTCACCAGTGGATAGTGTCGCCGTAGAGTTTCTCTCGCGCACGATCCACCGCTTCTTGCCGCGAGATGACTGCCTCGCAGGAGGTGGCGGCCGCGTCCCTGTTCCTGACGCTGTCAAGCATTTCCCTAACGATGGTCATTAACGTCAGGTCATCAACAATGATTGCGACGAGTTTACGGAGCTACTCTGCCCACTTGCCTATCCACCCTGTGTTCTCGTCGCAGTCGCAGTGGTAACAGGATAGTGCGCTCTCCTTCCTCACGACTGGCGAAGCAGCTGTGCCCCTTCAATACTCCGTACGGCATTTTTATTATTTACTGTTAGGATTTTTTATTATTTAAAGTTAATCAAGATATCATCATTCAATTGAAGTTTGTCATTTTTAATAGATAAATAGTTTACAATATGAGGAAGTGCATGTATAAACACAATATTCACATTCAAGTGTTAGTTACCGTAACGAAATATTTAAAAGCGTAACAATAGCAGCGTGCGCCAACGACATTTTGATGTGTTCGGTCACCGACTAGTTGAGCTCGTTAAGCAGACGTGACGTTATCAATTCCTGAAATTATGAGCGCCATTATTGGTGTCATGGTGCCGCTAAATGGAACGCGTGTTGATGTTTCGTTTTGATCGGATAAGGAACGCATATTTTGCGGCAATACTAGATCATAAATTTGAACGAATGAATTGACGCTTTTCATACATGCTAACATCTTTTCAATCTTTGTTTTAAATCTTGGTCGATTAGCATATTTCTTACGCCAATTTTAACTTCAAAAGGCTATTGAAGAAGTGTGAAATTTATATTTATTCGAGTGAGTTTTTAGATTGATACGTCTTAATTTACTTGGTGCATGTTAGGCAGTTTTAGAATCTGAGAAGCCGGCAATTTTCCTAAAATTTAACATTTCTGTACTCCAGATGGAAATTGAATCTGTTAGAATTATTATATATTAGCTAATATATAAATCTGTAGTTATGATAGTCTAAGATAGTCACAACTAATACTTATGTATCAAGTTTTATCTCAAGGTAAATCTGAGGTTTTTAATGTGGACTGGAGGAACCTTGACTCTCTAAACCTGTGTAGTTCTTGAATTATAAATATTGATAGTACGAATTTGTAAGCATTCGTAACGCCTTTGTTGAACGTCTAAGGAGCATTAGTTTCTATTAAATAAAAAAATAAGAGATAGATAAAAAAACTTAAAAAATACTTGGGGACTTAAATTCTCACTAGAAATTCGTTCGAATTGCTTTAAGCTATTAAATACCGTGTATGTTACTTTAATGTGTGCATTGATTACAAAATCGAGGGTAGATTTTCACGTCAATGGAAATATTGTGTTTAATTTAGAATACGTACTGTTCTCATAATATGTGTGTGCTGTGTGGTAGCGGCTTCGAATACTACCAACCCTTGCTTTGCTCGTGGGTGTCGTAAAAGACGACTAAGAGCCCTAGATTGACCCGGACCAACTCCATCTGGTACCATTTGGGTCAACGATTACATTCCCAAGGAGGGTTGACGTCAGGCAGGCGGCCGGTCATAAAAGTCATTGCCGAAACTTTTTGCAATATGTCAAAACAGATGACATATTGCGTCGACCCCAAGTAATTGGCATAAGAGCAAGATGATGATGATGACTGTTCTCATAATATTGTACGGCGGCATTTAATATGTAAGAGAGCTGAGTTCCTACCCGCAAGCGAGTAAGGTCACTACTCAGCTTAATGTTGTGGTAACACCACAACGCTGTTTTTCAGTAGTGACCTGTTGTGTGACGATTGTCAGCAAACTCAACGTAAACTATTGTTTAATAACATAATTACATGTTGAGAATGAACTAAAAAATATTGTACATGTTAGTAACACTTGCATAGAGTAACAATAACAAAAATAGAAATAATAAAAATTTACAATAACACTAAGAACTTAAATTATTTACATTAAAAAGAAAAAATCATAATGAAAAAAGATAATAATAATAACAACATATAAGTCGGTAATACGATTGTCAATAATATCTACAACATTCCATAAACTAGAGAAAAATATTAACGTAATATAAATAATATAAAATGTATTATTTCAGTTCTTTTGATATATCCTTCACATAAACCTTATTTGTTGAGCCATTTAATTTGTAAGGTCTTGATATTAGAATATGTTTCGTCCTTTATTTGAGTTTTACGAGGAACGTTAACGGCCGAAACTCAAATACTTACTCCTGATTTGCCCTTATTAAGAAGTCCAAGACTAATATTGTTGACTAAATTTATTCAATTGGATAATAACGCTGTCTGGTCTTCATTGAAATAAGACAGTAAGAAAAGAATGACATAATAAATTTTATAAGACGTCCAAATTATTTAAGTAATCTCGTTTCTCAAGAAATAGTAAAAAATTCCTACATGTATATCTTGTCGCGAAAGTTATTTAATACGACTTAATAAACAAAATGAACACTAAATCTTATCGAGTAGATCAAGAGATTGCCATATAAAGGTCCCAAATTTGGATTCACTGTGTATTATGTCTTTGGAATGATCTGTATCCAAAATTGTATATAAGCCCGCACGTCTAGAAGTTTCGGACTCTATAGAAGAAAAGTTTTTGGAGATGTATAAAAATAGAATTTTAAGAAGAGGCTTTTTTCTATAGACTATACCCTGCACTAAGTAATCCTTGTATTGCGGGGACTTTACAAACATATGATTAATGGACACAAAATACATCTACACTACACTACACTAGAAAACTGATCTTAATTAGACTAGAAATAATAAAGTGTTAAATAATTTGAGAAGTGTTTTATAACAATATATTAAATCGCGATGGGTATTTCTTTTGTGATTGGGCTATGGCAAGCGCGCGCGCGGCCCATTCCATCCGGGGCGATGAAAGGACAGCGCGTGGGCTCATAACCCACCGGTACCCACGTCGCCTTCATCGTTGGGCCGACCACTGGAGCAGGGTGACTTGTCGTCAGTCGGCCCGACGGAATACCCTTTCGGGTACCCTCACTTCTCAACGTCCCTGTCCCGGGACGTCGGTCGCCGTCGCGCGATCAGCCTCTCTGCGGGTAACGGACTAAATTCCCCGATTCGATCCGGTCACCCGCGGCCTCAGCTAGGGATCGCGATGGGTATGTAAAGTCGTTAAATGTCGGACTTGATATAGCCGGTCAGTTGGATTGAATTCACAGTTCCAACTAATACATTATAAACTAACCCTTTTTTGGGCTGGTTATGGTCTCGGCGTAATTCAAATTCAAATTCTTTATTATGCATAAACCCCGCGGGGGCACTTACATATGGTCACTTTTTTACATTTGGTCGGTCGCGTTCCGATCCGGTAGTAATTTAAGGTATTAAGTTACTACCGGATGAACCACCGCACTGAGAAGATCCGGCAAGAAACTCAGTGGGCTTGTCTTCTTTTTTATTGATTTACTATTTTTTTTTTTAAATAAGATAATATGCAACAACATGTCTATTAATAGCTCCAGTGTGATGCCTTTCGAACCATCATACAATACAATTATTAAATATAACGAAAAAGTACCATGGCTGGACCAGATCCCGCAAGCGTCACCCGATCACGAGTTAACCAATAGAGCAGCCATTACTCCCCTCAACCACAATGGAGGGAAGGGAGTGACCCGCTCCTCGTAGCTACCGCAAGCAGATCCTTCAGTGAGCAATACCATGTGCCACAAACATAAAACACAGATTAAATAACAAATTCATTTGGCAAAACACGCTACGCTTTACAATTATAGTAACAACAACAGAATAAACATGTATGTAACACCTTTTGAAATAATGAGAAAATGCCTGAATAAGGAGCTGCTCATAACCAGTCTGTATTATCATCAAGTATCACGTACGCTATCTGTTCCGGGTAGACGGAAGGCCGGTGCGCGGCCTAATAACTCATCGTATTCCTTCTCCCAAAAAAATACGTCCTAATGCATTAGAAAGGAAATTTGTCTACTATACCATGTCGGTCACATGTGTTTGTTTTTTTTTTCTTTTTAATGGGTGGGCTATGGAAGCGCACGCGCGGTCCAGTCCGTCCGGGGCGATGAAAGGACGGCGCGCGGTATAGGGTGTGTTGGTATAGAGTTTCATTTCGAGATTTCTATTTTTTACATAGATGTTAAATACCTTTACACATTAAAACATATCTATTGATGCTTGGATTTACATTCCATTTCTATTAGCAACCATTTTAGGGTTAATGCCATTGACTTCATGTTCATTAAGCAATCTACTTGGTGCTCTATTTAAATGTTATGTCAACGAATCATGCAATATTGCGCCTGTGCATATGCTTATTATATGTCTAACTATCGAAGATGAATTAAATTTAACAATAGTATACGACATATACGGCACAATGCTCAATGATCTCAGCAGGGTATCCCAACTAGTGGGTTTACGAATGAACATGGACAAGACGAAAGTTATGTCAAATGCCCATGTCATTCCTGTACCGATCCTAGTTGGCAATGCGATTCTTGAAGTTGTCGATCACTATGTTTACCTAGGACAAACAGTCCAGTTAGGTAGATCCAATTTCGAGAAATAGATCAGCCGACGAATCCAACTCGGTTGGGCAGCGTTCGGGAAACTTAAGAGGATCTTCTCGTCCAACATACCTCAGTGTCTGAAAACACAGGTCTTTGACCAGTGTGTGTTACTAGTGATGACTTGACGGCACGGAAATGTGGTCCGTAAATGTAGGCCTCATATCAAGGCTCAAAGTCGCTCAGCGTGCTATGGAGCGGGCTATGCTCGTGATTTCTCTGCGAGATAGAATCCGGAATACGGAAATCCGCAGAAGAACGGGTGTAACCGACATAGCACGAAGAATTAGCACGCTGAAGTGGCAATGGGCAGGCCACATCGCTCGACGAACCGACAACCGCTGGGGAAGAAAGGTTCTCGAGTGGCGACCACGTATCGGACGACGCAGTGTAGGACGCCCCCCCCACTAGGTGGACCGATGACCTAGTGAAAGTAGCTGGGCGTCGTTGGATGCAGGCGGCACAGGACCGCTCATTGTGGCGCAACATGAGGGAGGCCTACGTCCATTGCTATTGCTATATCCCATTGCTGGTCTTGAGTCGCCTCCATAGTGAAAGGGATATTGACCTAATATATCAACGCACAGATGGTTTTATTTCGAATTTTCTCTCTCTTACATAGATGTTGTGTACATATTAAAATCTCTCAATCGTCCTTTACGACACCCATCTATAAGAAAAGGGTTGGTGAATTGTATTCTTACTCCGTCACCACACGGAACGGTAACGAGACAAAATCTGTACATTGAACATCATCATTATTCATCTATATATTATAGAGCAAAATATTTAACCCAGTTTGTTGGGATCGACTTAATATGTATTTCGTTCATAGTATATATTGCAATCTCAGCCTATATAAATCCCACTGTTGGAGTTAGACCTGCTCCATAGTGGAATGGTTATTGTCTATTGTCTCACGCTGGTCAAACGTGTTTGGACAAAGGGCTTTGTTTCAAGATTTCATTCTTTTGCACAGATGTTATTTGCTTATTCCCTTAGTCGTTCTTTCCTCGAGCAAGATAAGGAGTGGTTAATTGTATTCTTACTCTGTCACCACACTCCATTGACTATATTCGATAAATATTCGAAGAATATATCAGTTTTATAACTCATATAACATTTCAATGATTAAAAATTTTGCTGTCTGCCTATTAATTTGTTCACAAATCATGCAAAATTACTTGGCGAATAAGAAAGTATATATATGTATGCATACGGTAATATATTAAGATATTAAATAATTTTATTATCATTTCGTGTGGTGACGGAGTAAGAATACAATTCATCACTTCATATCTTGCCAGTGGATGTCGTAAAAGACGACTATGGGATATAATATGCACATAATATCTGTCCAAGAGAAGCAAAACTCGAAATGAAACCCTATACCAACATGTCTGTCAAGTCAAAAAAAAAAATACCAACATGTCTGACCAGCATGGTATAGTAGGTTAAATTCCCTCCCATTGTGGAGGAGGCCCGAGCAAACATCGACGATTATTATCATTCATTAAAATTAAACTATGAGCCGTATACTCTTAACTGTATGCGGATGGAGTACGATTATAATTTGTCACTACTACGTTTTGGTGATACGAGACGACTAAAAGATTATTGTAAGAGAAGGAAATCTTAAAATAAAATCTTATGCCAACCCATCTGGTCAGCATAAAAGTGTAGGTGAGCATACTCAAAAACGTACGTAGGATGATCGCGAGGAACAAAAATCACTTTTTTGTAAACTATGGACACCCGTGGGATGTACATTCAAGAAAAAACGAAATGGAAAAGCTTATATTTTTGGTAACTTTCTTATTTTTTACCTCTATATTGATTGGAACAGTGGTCCTGATTCGAATATACGAAGTTAGAATAATATAGCAATATCTTTTCAGTATTATGACTCATTGTCTGCCTAATGTAAGCTCTTCTGCAAATTGCTTTTAAGTAAGCAATTTAAAGAAGGGCTTACTTACTACCGGGTACTTTGATATTTTAATTATAGGTCTCATTAACTAGTCTATATATAAACTACATTATTGACGCAATAAAAATTAATTAAAACCAGATGATGTGTTAAATTTTTATAGCTAGTCCATGACCTATTATAGTTCTAGCAATCATGTCTATTTTAGAACAATGATGTTGTGTAAGCTCTATTTTCGGCAAACAATGTCGTGAAATTGAACTGATGTTTACGCGAGTATTATACATCCTTACTAATATTATAAATGCGAAAGTAAGTTTGTTACGTTTTCACGCTTAAATCACTAAACCGATTTGAAAAATGATTTCACCAATAGCAAGCTATAATATAAGGGAGTAACATAGGCTATATTTTATCACGGTATTCCCACGGGCACGAGAACTGCGCAGGTAAGGCGACTAAAACCAAAGCCAAGTGAGGGTGGGTTGCTAGTAATATTATAAATGCGAAAGTAAGATTGTTTGTTTGTTTGATACGCTTTCACGCTTAAATCACTGAACCGATTTGTGAAATTGTTTCACCAATAGTAAGCTATAATATAAGGGAGTAACATAGGCTATATTTTAACCTGGCATTCCCACGGGCAAGGGGAACTACACAAGTAAGGCGACTGAAACCGAAGCGAAGCGAAGTCAGGTTGATAGTTGTAAATAAAACTATTTAACGGATTTTATCACGTTTATATTTGATATTTGATTGCCCGACGTTTCGAAAACTTTACAGTGTTCATGGTCACGGGCGGATTAAAATGTCTCATGTCCAAAAGTCATCGTTAATATAGAGATTTTTATCTATCCGCTACAGAAATAAGTTTTTAAATTTAGACCGACATTGTTGTACAAATTTATTGCCAGTATAAATACCAGTCAATCAAAAATTAAATCCATAAAATAATCTACAAACCTATTTTAACTTATAACGCCTCTATATAGAGATAAAAATTTTTACATAATATGTTTCTTTTCTTACAAAGGAAATATATATTACATTCATATTTGCGGACTTAGCAGGAAATATCCATATTCTTCCTAGAATCCAATTTTTATCCCACGTCAAGTATTTGACAAAGGTGTACAAATATATTCAAGGATATATCTATTTTAATATAAGCATAGAAATATTTTTTGAACGATAATAAATAAATTTTCCGTGTGGTGACAGAGTAAGAATACAATTCACCACTCCCTATCTTACTCGTAGATGTCGTACAAGACGACTATGGGATATAATATGCACTTAACATGATGTGCAAGAGAAGGAAAACTCGAAATGAAACCCTATACCAACATGTCCGACCAGCATGGTCTAATAGGTCAAATTCCCTCCCATTGTGGAGGAGGCCCGAGCCCAAGAGTGGGCCGTGTGTGGGCTGCGAGGCGAATATGTTTACATACATTACTGTTTAGATTGAGACGACAGTATACAATAAAGTTAGGAACCTACAAAAAAATTCTTACACTTTCAGCTTTTCTAGCTTATTAATTAAATAAAAAAAAAAAAGATGTTAATACTTTTATTAACTTTTTCTGAAATAAAGTCGGGCAACTGAAGACTACGAGTAGAATGATATTAATCCCTAGCCGAGGCCGCGGGTGACGTGACCGGGGATTAGTCCGCCACCCGCCGAGAGGCCAACCGCGCGAGGAAAGACCGACGTCCTCCCCGAGGGGGGGACGTCGGTCGATGGGAGGGTACCCCAATAGGGGATATTCCGTCGGGCCGACCACTGATATCAAGTAACCCTGCTCCGGTGGTCGGCCCAACGATGAAGGCGACGTGGTTATAGGGTGGGTTGCGGGTGTTGCGTGCTTACGCCCCTCTGTCGCCCCGGATGGAGTGGTGCGAGGAGCGCGCCGACAGCAGCCCAGCCCAAAAAAAAAAAAACAAAAAAAAAAGAATGATATTAATGGACTAATTAGTCGAGTTCAGTAACATTGATTTTTTTATCGAGACTCATCATCATCCTGCTCTTATCCCAATTACTTGGGGTCGACGCAATATGTCATCTGTTTTGACATATTGCAAAAAGATTCGGCAATTACTTTTATGACCGGCCGCCTGTCTGACGTCAACCCTCCTTGGGAATGTAATCGTGGACCCAAATGGTACCAGATGGAGTTGGTCTGGGTCAATCTAGGGCTCTTAGTCGTCTTTTACGACACCCACGAGCAAAGCAAGGGTTGGTAGTATTCGAAGCCGCCACCACACAGCTTGATTTTTTATCGAGACTAACAGAACAAAATTATGAAAATAAAAATTAAACAAAATAATATATTTTTTTAAACAATGAGTATAATCATTCTCCATAGTTATAAGGGAATAAAGACTTTGTTAAGACATTTATCATTTTATACTTTTATTTCTGCTATTCTGATGTGTGGGGTAGGTACTTTGAGACGTCTGACACCGAAATGATTATAACTGCAAAAAATAAAAACTAAACACACTTTGGTCTTTATAAAAGAATATTATATTAATTATAATGATCTATTTCCTGAAGATAATAATCAGTTTCATAACTTCATCAGCATCACATCTATATACTGCTCCCACTGCTTGGCTCGAGGCCCTTCACAAAGGAAGAAGAAGATTAACCCACTACAACACGCTAATCAGACGGGTTTTATTTCGAGTTTTCTTTCTCTTGCTTACATGTTATTTACATATCAATCAATACAATCTTTTAAGTGGCGATCACGTATCGGACGACGCAGTGTAGGACGACTAGGTGGACCGACGACCTGGTGAAAGTTGCTGGGCGTCGTTGGATGCAGGTGGCACAGGCAGGACAGCACTTTGTGACGTAACATCAGGGAGTCCTACGTTCAACAGTGGACGGCGCTAGACTGAAATGATGGGGTAATATACTATTCGGATCTTGTAGCAACTCAAGAAAATTTCTGTGCGTTTAGGCGCTTCTGCCATACCTACCTACTATTGTAACCAAATCTAAAGCTCACAAATAGGTCCATTAAGCTCTGTCCAATCCGTGGTGCTGTACCGCTGCGTTTCACGTAGTTGTACAGATTCCTATTTACTGGCTTATTAACCAACTTTGCTTCATGTCACTCGCTTTGCATAGGAGGGAAGTGTAATCTTTCCAACTTCTCCTGTTTTTCTTTTCTAATTAAATTTGTTGCGGGTATCAAGACAATTAATTGCGTTTCCCGGGATTTCCTGAGGGTCAAACCTCAGTGTCTTATACGGAGACTATTGTGGATCCTGGCTTACAGGAATTACAGTGGTGGGAATGTATGGTGGGATTAGTCCCAACAAAAGACTGATATGATGATGATGATGATCTCTCAATCGTCTTATATGAGCAAGAAAGGAGATGGTCAATTGTATTCTTACCCCGTCGCCAAATGGATAAGTTCGAAGTTAAAGTATGATAATTAGGTCACTTTGATATCTCTTATAATATATCTTCATTTGAGTATTTACTAGTTATTTCATCAGAGCATTTAAAACATCACTTAAAATATGACCAAACAATGATGCAGTCTATTTTTGTTTTATTTAGATTGGCGGTGATTAGCACATGATGAATGTGTATGGTGTCGAAAAGGTCGCAATATTTAACATACGAGGCTTTTGACTATTATTGCCTGACTAACAATTGAATAAAATGCGGTATTTCCATATGTACACGTATTGATCTGAGTGAAAACAATTTTTATTATGCTGAAGTTGTGACGAGGTAATAATAATATATTATCAAAAATCTGTAATTTTCCTTGTTGGTAGTAAAAACCAACTGAAAATTACCAAGAACGACACTTTTTTGGGGAAATCTATAACTGTAAACTTATTATTACTGTTAAAGGACTCACCGGCCACCTGAATACTCGCTAAAACCGCAGCGGTCCTTTTTGCGATTTTACGGACTGCCTATTCTAATGCCATTCAATCACCGACATCGAAAATAATAAAAAAAAAAGTACAGTCATGATGACTGTCGATAGAAGTGAAAACTTAAATCTATAAACAAATAATTGTTATTTTTGAATGTTCAAATTGATTTTTTGACCTTGAATTAAAATTTATAAATTAGAATCTTTTACATTAATCTGTTTTTGACATTTATCAACTAAGCTATAGTGACATTGACATAAGTATGAATATAGTGTTAAAGTTTATTTCCGTGCATCGCGGCCGATCGCGGGCGCACGCGACTGTCGTAAGCGATTGATCGCGCGCGGCCGATGCGACGAATAGTCAAAGTGTGAAAATGTATGGCGCTGTTTCCGAGGTACGCGACAGTAGCGCGCGGCCAACGACAGAAACGACAACATACATTTTCATACTTTGACTATTGTTACATCGACCGCGCGCGACATTCGTAAGCAATCGATCGCAAGCGGCCTCGATCGGCCGCGATGCACGGAAACGAACCTTTAGCGTTAACATGTCACGTAATCATGTCCATGACGGCTAACGTGAATTTACTCTCCATCCTGGCCTACCTTTGTTTTGCTGGCCGCTGCAATAATGTACTATTTTTCAAACATGCTTGATAATTTGAGCATTATTTTGACAACCTTCTTCGAGATAAATTGAAGTTGCTGTACTGCGCGAGCAGCAGCCGGCAAAAAAATGTATGAAAATCCATATTTGTCGTGTTTGAACGGCTAAATAAATATATATGTAAATTCATATCTATCGTGTATTTTAAAAATGGAACGATTTGTTGCTCCAACACATGGCAACCAAGGAGGTAACTTATCAGGGTTTTATTTAAATTTCGAACTGGCTTGAAAAGGAAACCTGTTTCATAATGAAGAAAAAAACGAATGAACCCTTTGGCGCGTGAAAAATGTTCGTTGTTCGTTATTGATTTTGAAAAGTAATTGTATTTGATTTAAAATAAGTTCAAGTGAAGACAGTGAGTGTAATGAACTTACTTTAACGCCACCTGAAATTCAAGAGGCATCAAGAGCTATAATAGAAAGCTCGTAATTCGTATCTATTTTCAAATAAAAATTTCTACTTAGTACTACTTAGTTTTAATTTCCGCGCATTATTTAAGAAAAGCACTATACAAACCTTGGCCACAACTAGGCATTGATGGACTTACGTATGTGTGTGTTTACAAGTTCGTCCATCAATGCCTCTTTTGCTGGCCGCTGCAGTAATGTACTATAACGTCCTTCAACTGCGACCATTGACGAAAATTTTACGCAACGATTTGAAAATATTTCGATGTGAACCAACTTTAAAAAGATTGCATTAAAAATTAAGAAAATTTGTTGTTGTACAGCTTTATATTGCTTGTCTCTCCGTGTGATGACGGAGTAAGAATGCCATGCACAGCCGAGCTCGCGGGTGTCGTTAAAAACGAGTAAGGGATTAAATTGCATTTAACACCTATAAAAGAGAAAGAAATTCGAAATAAATTTCTATACCCGTCTGACCAACACGGTATATAGTATGTCAATTTCCCCCTTATTATGGGGAGGGTTCGTGCCCAATAGTGGGACGTATATGAGTTGAGATGAGAATGTTGATCATATTGATTGGCGTTCAAGGATTTAAGTTTAAAAATGTTATTATTTTACTGTTTTTAATAACGTAAGCAACATCTCTACTTTTACAAAAATTTTGGATTGGTTGTACAAAAGTATAATATTATTTTATAATATTATTGTCGGCGCACCGGAGACCACCTGACCCCGGACGCGAGTCAGGGACGGCGTGGTTGGAGGGGGCGAGGGACCGCGCGCGCGCCGCGTTAGCAAGCGCCAGCGGCCTCTCTCTCGCTACACTCGACGACGAGATCACGTGTATCTACGGGCACTTCGCACAAATACAATTTTGTAGATATTATTTGCTGGAACATTATACCATTTATACAGTCCACTGTTCTATCATTGAAGTCCCGTTAGGGCCTAAACAATTATATTAAGATATACACCATTGAATCCTAAATATGATTATAGATATGATAGACTCTAAATTAGTTCATAAAGATTTATTTGCATATCAGTGGCATCGATTACCATTTAATTAGTTTTTATGTGTAAAACTGAACCAATCGGACCAAGAACACTCTTTTCTGTCCAGATATCTGAGTATATGTATAGATAGCAATTATTATTGAGCACGAATAGCAATTATTATTGAGCAAGATTATTACTGTATATCTTAAAAATCCAAATGTAATAAGTAAGTAAATATATTATAACTTTTTCGTAAACAAGTATCATAACTTGATATGATTAGATGACATTCAAAGGGAAAACTAATATCTTTCTGCGAGATTCTTCTCTCTTATATCCTGTCTTTTTAATATAACATATCACTTTAGGTTATTTAATATCCATTTTCGTCATTCTCGGAATCCTCGTTTCACGCTACGATGTCTAACGTTATATAAAAGAGGCTCAATTTTGTTCAATACTACATGTGAAATATAATATTTTTGAAGACTTTCTATTACCTGCCATTAAAATAATTAGAACCAGCCATCAAAATATTACTTTTGAGATAATTAGACTTTTATTTCAAACGTGTAAATAGCTTTTGAGAAAACCGATTAATAATATTATGTATAACCACATAAGAAAATAGTTTTATATCAAG
Source organism: Lymantria dispar (assembly GCA_032191425.1). Classification (NCBI taxonomy): domain Eukaryota; kingdom Metazoa; phylum Arthropoda; class Insecta; order Lepidoptera; family Erebidae; genus Lymantria; species Lymantria dispar. Next base: position 21,193,734 of record CM063454.1, on the reverse strand, counting down.
TTTTCTTTGCTTTAGTTCAAGAACAAAAATGGTTCTTTATTGCAAAATATTATTTTACGGACTAGTTTTATATTATAACTAGCAATCCGCCCTCGCTTCGCTTCGGTTATAGGTTATAGTGGTTTTACCCGCGTAGTTCCCGTTCCCGTGGGAATACCGGGATAAAATATAGCCTAGTTTATGCCCTGATATTATAGCTTTCCATTGGTGAAAGAATGCTTGAAATCGGTCCAGCCGTTTTGAAGATTACCCGGAACAAACAGACAGACAGACAGACAAAAATTTTTAATTGCTATTTTAGGCATAGGTGTCGTGCAAATGACCATGTGAGCATGAAAAAAGCCTATTATTTTGACATTACAAACAGACACTCCATTTTTATTTATTGGTATAGATAGGTTTTAATCAAATACAATTAAATAAAGCGTTTAACGAATTTTGTAATTTATTTTCGGTTTCAAATGCTTTTCATTGTTCATTATGGATAATTTGTTAACTTAAACCTAAGGAATATAAAAAAGCTACCATCAGAACTGCACTTGCCACATCCAGAAAGATCTGGCAAGAAAGCTTAGAGATTGACTAATAAGAAACTTTATTTTACTTAAAATCTCTAATTATTATAGCGGGTCTAATCTACATAATATGTGCGCACAGGTCTTGCTGTCTTTTGGCAGTTTCTTTGCTTTTATTTTTAATTAGATTAATATCAGCATTCTAGCTTGATGGTAATGCCCAGCCATCTTCTCAATTGAAAGTTTTGATCTTAATTAATTTCAATACACTCGCGAACCATTATTGGCAAATATCAGAGTTCTTTTTACTTTGATTAACCAGGTTAGTACCTGATATATATGAAAGTAAATAAATTTCCAGTAACTACAGTAATTAACAGCGTATAACATATTTATTTTTCGTTAACACATATTTGTCAAATTTCTTTCGTTCTCACGTAACTGGAGGCGAACTTATTACCGTTAGCAGGGCACGTTCAACTTTAAACTTGTTAGTACCATACTGTCGATAGTCATCTGTTTATAGCCGCGGGCCGGTATGTCCGGGGTAGTATCATACTCTCACAGAAAATCCACATCTGAGGAATAGAGATTTGTTATGCACTTCGTTAGTGAACCAGAGAGCCGTAAGCCCAACTTTCTGAAGATATATGCGTATGGAGGATTTTGTTAATGCCTTTAGTATCACCGAGTCTAATTGCATGCATTCACACTCATTGCATTTTCTTTACGGTAGGCAGCGGCCTTTTTTTGGGACTAATCCCATCACACATTTCCACCATTGTAACTCGTGTAAGCTAGGATCCACAATGGTCTCCATAGATCACACCGAGGTTTGACTCTCAGGCAGCCCCGGGAAATGATTTTAATTGTCTTGGAACCCGCAACAAATTTAATTAGAAAAGTTAAACAGGAGGAGTTGGAAGAGATGAGAGAGAGAGACAGCGGCCTATCAAAGGTCCATGAGCGGCAGCATCACTTAGCATCAAGCATGCTGTTTCCTCGTTTACCACCAACAGCAATAAAAATACATATCTGTTCCTTTATAACGAATAAAACGTTTATCCTGAGTCAGGGTTATCAATTAATGATTTATATAATCAACTTAAGGGCTTTCGATACATCTATATCTCTAATTTAATTAAAAAAATATTTCAACTATAAATAAATTGTAATTTATCGGAAAAAATCTTTGTATTATATAAAATAATGACAATTCAGCGATAATAAATTAACTCATAAAAGTATGCAATTTTCATATTTTTTTGTGACAACCAATTTTTTTAGATTCACATAGAACAGCCTGAATTTGCCCAAATATAATCTGTATATCATTAAGTACCTAATCAAAGCATATACATATAAGTAATCTGTGAATATGATATACAAACATTGATATATTATTCCTTTATGTTTAATTGAAGTCTGATCTATCTGTAATCTCTACATGAGCTTATAGAATATAGTACTTAAATGAACGTTCTACGCGATGTTATTATATCAATCTGATATCGCCAGACAGTGTTATGGCTTCGTCTAAATGATATCATTAATACAAGTAAGATGTGGTTATGATTGGTTGATTGTATGTTGTTACATAATAGTACTCTAGATATACTAGTAACGTTATGATATCTAAGAAGGATCAACGAAACCTACATTTTAGTTAACTCATTAGACGATGTAATTCATAACTATCTTGCTTTTATTCGAATTACTTTGAATCGATGCAATATGTATCCTTCATCCATCGTATATTGTCAAAAGGTTTCGACACTGAAAATCGAAGGAGTAGAATAAAATATGGATTTTTGCATAAAAAAAATCAAAAGGGTAGAAAAAAATACAGCCAAATGTGTATCAAGATGACCCCTTAAAGTCAGATATAGGGTGAGAAAAAAGGTATGGAAACCCCTGAAGATCTCAGAATTAAACAAAATTATTAATTGAGAGAATAGCGTGAAGAGCACGTTAAGGGAGATTTTTAATTAGGAATCTCATGGTGACCTTATGATTAAACTTGAATTTCAATTATAAGGCTATTTCTAGGTCAGCTTTGATTTTTTAATTGGGATTATATAAACGCATTATTCCGTACGGTGATGGAATAAGAATACAATTCACTACTTCTTTTCTTACTCTTGGGTGTCGTAAAAAAATACTAAGGTACATAATAAGCAGATAACATTTATGCAAGAGAAAGAAAACTTGGAATGAAATCCTAGACCAACCTGTCTGACTAGCGAGGTGTATTAAGTCAATTACTTTCATAAAGTAGAGGAGACTTAAGTGCAATAGTGAGACACACTTAAATGAACTGAGATGGTGATGCTGAAACGCGTTTTTTAAAGTAAATTCAGAAACCTTCAGGTGTTATTTTGATATACACATTCTTTCCGTCCTCTCGACTTTTGATGTCAAAAATAAAAAGTGTTATTTAAAGATAAAAAATCATCATTGACCTTGAAATTGGAGTTCGAGGTCGAATATATGGATGATTAACACGTTTATTCATATTTCTTCGATTTAACAGTCATCCCTAAGATCAAGGGTTTCCATACTTTTTTGTCACCCTCAATTTACCCTTCAGAGATCACCTTGGAAAAGAAAACAATGTTGGCTTCTTAGAATAATAACGTATAAAAGGTAAGTTCACGCACAAAAAGTGAGGCATTTCAATTGGAGCCTAATGGAGCTTACGCCGGAACCGTTCCGTAATGAAAAGTCATTGTACTGCACGAACGTACGCAACTCTTAAAAAATAAATAGGTAATTATGACGGTTTGTGCATTCAAATGGTGTCACAACACATTTAAAAACTTAAAAAGGTTTTTAACATTACTTTTAAAACTATTTCGACGATTTATGTTAATAAAGATAAAATTTGATTTCATAATTTGTATAGAGTTTTGCGTATATACGTGTGTAATCGTCTGCGCGCCATTTGTATTTTTAGATTCAAATTTCAAACGTTCGATGTATTGACACTATCCTTCTATACGTTATTATTCTAAGGTTGGCTTATTAATCTTGACGTTCAAGGTCAAATCTAAGGCTATCTTAAGATTTATAATTGAAAAAAAATTATGGTATATTGCTATATTTCAACCACTCTTCCAAATGTTTAGCTGCTCGAGCCCAACAGTGGGACGTATGATAATGATGATGAATATTTCTTATAACATTTGAAATTAATAATAAGCGGTGTTAAGAATGATCATGAACCACTATATGTTGTTGTGATTATTTTAAAACCACAATCTAAAGAAATAGTAAACGCAGAGAGCCCATTTGAATATCGCATTTATTTTATTGCTTTGCCTCCTTTTTTGCAATAAAAATAATAGCAGAAACTCAGCCCCCACGATGTTTACCATGTGCTAATTCCTACACTTGGGAGAAATAACATTAAATCGTAGTGCTGCTTTCAATGCTTTCCCACTAACGAACCAATAATTTAGGGGGAGGGAAGATTTCTTACAATTTTCTATTTTTATGTTATGCTTTGTTCTATTCACTATAAAGTAAGCGAGATGCAATTTGAATGGAATGAAATGACGCTGCTCAAGGATCGCTGTTAGGTTTCTTTTTAATTATTTGTTTTTTTAATGAAATAGGGAATTATAAAAATAAACTAGATCTTTTTGTCTGTTAATCGATTTATATTATTTCTTAAGAGTGTTTTTTTTTTGTCATTATTAAAAGTGTTCTATTGATGACACTAAATTGATTTTAAAGTTTAGGCCGCCATTTTAAAATTATTATATCATGTAATGATGAAAAATATGTGAATATGTCAAAATTATTATTAAAAAAAATAACAGTTCATAACAATATTACAATTATATACGTATTAAATATGACGTGAAAGGTTTGCGTGGGCTTTCTAGTTTTTAATTTTAAATATTTTTTTTGTATATTAGTTTCATTCCTTGAAATATATTTTTAAGTTTTCCACGTTTTATTTTTTTAGTAACTTCTTTACACTTCTGGATAGTTTTCAATAGCTATTGTCACAGTGAAATATTTAAAACAGCTATTGGCACAATGAATAAAAGAATTAATCATTTACTCTCAAAAATTAATAATAATTTTTATTTAATGCAACTGCTTAATCAAATATTACCGTGTGGCGACGGAGGTTTACCAGGTGTCCTTGAATACGACTAAAATATAATTTATACATATGACACCTATGCACTTAGAATAATAACGTAGAGAAGGATAGTGTCGATATTTCGAACGTTCGAAACATGAATCTAAAATACTACATGCGCGCAGACGATTACACACGTACACACGCACACCACTATACAAATTATGAAATCAAATTTTGTTTTTATTAACATAAATCATCGAAATACTTTTAAAAGTAATGTTAAAAACCTTTTTAAATTTTTTAAATGTGTTATGACACCATTTGGATGCACAAACCGTCATAATTACCTATTTATTTTTAAGAGTTGCGTACGTACGTGCAGTACAGTGACCTTGTACATAACAGAACGGTTCTGGCGTAAGCTCCATTAGGCTCCAATTGAAATGCTTCACTTTTTGTGCACGAATTTACCTTCTATACGTTATTATTCTAAGCCTATGCAATATAATGAATACTCAAAATAAAACCCTACTACGTGTATCCTATTGACTGAACATCGTAGTATAGTGTCGGTAGTTCAATTTTGCTACTATTATGAAGAAGGCTCGAGTACAGCAGTGATTAGTATATAAGCTGGCTGAGATGATACTATTGATGATAATGGAAGATATGTGCTTAAATTCCTAATATGTACAAGACCACAGAATGGTGAATAATAAAACTAATGGACAAGAAGCTTTAATTATAATCCCTGTTTCTATCGTTCCCAATTATTACGACCTCGCATTCCTTCATAGTTACGTTACTAATATAAATTAATTTTATGTGTCCATAGTTTCACTTGGAAGGAAATAAATCCACCATCTTTTTATAAGAGATGATGCAGAGACTTTAATCTTAAGATCTTTACGTTTCATTGCATTAATTTGCATTGAGATTTATGTTACAATGTAATTTGATTCTTTAATTTGGTTAAGTGCGGATTTTAATCACGTTGGTAATTGAATGATTGTACATTTGTGTATAAATAAGAACTCCATACGAAGAAGACGTTGAATAAGAGGATACTAAAATGTTTTTCGACGTTTACGCAAGTATTACATGTACGAAATGAAAAGTTGCTATTATTTTGAATATTATGATCAAGCGAGATCTATGCTATTTTGTCATATCTAGTAACACACACTGTTCGTAGACCTGTAGCATTCATATTTGCGTTATTTTCTCTTTAACGATAGGTACGAAATAACTAGGAGTCTATCGACAAGTCGTATGTATTAACTGCATAGATGGCGTAGTGGTTTAGATATCTCCCTACTGTGCCAAGGTCGTGTGTTCGATTCCTATGCAGAACAACACTTTGTTTGGTCCACAAATGTGGGTTTGGTGGTGTTTCGAGGTTGAGTGAGATTTGTATTGCTAATTATAGTATATATATTATAGTATAGTCTCCTGCAATATAATGATTATTTTCTTGGTGCTGGGCGGCTTAAAAAACACATATAGAAAAGGTTAGTGTGTGTTTTTTTTTCTTTCCTAGAATCCTTCGGAGTTTCGTATTTTGTAGCCCGTGTATTTCTCGATAAGTTGGAAGCCTTTAAGATTTTAAACATGATATAACTCTATTTTTGCATATTTTATCGTTTTTTATTGCAAACGGTGGCAAACGAGTAAACAGAAGACCGGATGGTAAGTGTTGTTGCGATTCATGGAACTTTTCTAGGCCGCTGCCTACCGTGAAAAATGTGAAGGGAGTATTCACATGTATTCACACATGCAATGAGGTTCGGTGATACTAAAGATATCACTAAAACCCACCATACGCAAACATTCTCAGAAAGTTGGGCTTTCGGCTCTCTCGCTCACCGAAGAAATTGCTACTACTCGGACGTCAATTTTCTGCGAGAGTGTGGTACTACTCTGGACGGACCGGCCCGCAGGTGTAGACAGACAACTGTCAACAGTGTGGTCTTATCACTAATTGATTTGTATTAATTAGTTTGTATTTGATTTTTACTTTCACCATATATCGAGCACTTTTCAGCGTTCGTCGTCACTGAAGAAGTAATTTGGTTCACATTGAACAAATCAACCATCCTTTGAACAATTATACTCTAGCTTTATTATTTTGTACCCAGTATTATTGATGAAAGGCAAAACTATTACCATTGTCTAATGTTTATTGTGAAGTCAATACAATTGTAAAGTGCCAGGTGGCAATAGAAAATTCTTTGGAAAATCCTTTAAAACAAAGAAAGTCTAAGGAAATTTACAGCATTACAGTCAAAACTTATTAATTTATCTTACTGGACCAACGAGGTAATCTTTCTTTAATATCAAAGTATTCTTTACTAAAATATTAGATTTTCTAAAATAACACAAGCGTAATGTTTTCTATTACCTATTAATTAAAATGATCTTGTGGCGCATGAAATTGTTTGGTACTCGTACTTATGAGCAAAACCAAAGTTATTAATGTGAATTAAGTTCATAGCATTTACCTTTGTTCTTATCGTACGCTAAAGGTGCTACGTAGATGAAGTACTTTTAAGGAAAATTGTAATTACTTTTATTTTTAAGAATTTTTCAACTGCCCCGATAATTTAGTGATATAAAGACTGATTTGATCTTGAGAATATGGATTCGGATCCCATGTCAGGCAAAGAAAGCGTCTGAATGTGGAGATGATTACAGGACTTTATCAGCGCAAGTCGGAGACGCAGGCGGGGCCGGCACAATTTTGCTAAACGAGATGGCCGCCTTCCGGGATGCCGCCCATCGTGGTATCCAAAAGGGTAACCCGTCGGGCTGGCCACGGACGTTAAAGATTTCGTACCAGTGGTCGGCCCAATGGCAAAGGGCAGGGAATGCGATGGTTATGGAAGTGCGCGTCACTCCTTTCCTTCAACTAAAGCGCCCAAAAAATAAACAGACAAAGAAAACATTCAGATAATATTTATTATACTTATCTACCTAATTCATGTATTTTTTTATAATAATATGCAATCTCTAATCTACCTTTTTTGACTACTAATTACATATAATTTACTACCACAAACTTCCTTCTATTTTCTATAAGATTCAAATGCTGGCTGAAGGAGAATTCCTTAAGCATTTATCCATCTTAAGTACTTTGACCACTGACGACAAGTCACATCTGCTCCGGTGGTCGGCCCAAGAACGAGGTGACGTGGGTACGGGTGGGTTATGGGCCCGCGCGCCGTCCTTTCATCGCTCCGGATGGACTGGACCGCGCGCTTACGCGCATAGCCCACCCACAAAAAAAAAGAATCTTAAGTACTTTGCTTGTACAAGTAATTAACTAAGCTTAAAATCAAGTGTACCTTTTAATTTATGATACTAATTTAACACATGTAGATATTTATGTTATAAAGAGAATCATCAAACAAATTTTTGCCTATATATTTTGTAGGTCGTAAACATTGGGCACAATTAACTTTTATTGTTCTAAACTGGTTATAATGTGCTTGAAATACATTTTTATTGCTTCACGTTATGAAATAAGAGGAACATTATGACATAACACTACTGTAAATGGCCGCACCTACATAATAATACTTGAACTTGCAATGAGTTTATAGAAAGGAATATATCTACCTTATTGGTCCAATAGTTTGAATATATTATACCCATTATAAATACTCATATTACAATTAAATCCTGGGTAGGATGATATGTTAAAATATTAGAATTTACTCCAAATTTCTTCGATTTACTAGATGGATAAGTTTCAGAAATCCTCAATAGCTAAGCTAAACTAGCGTTAATAGATTCCAACCATGATTATCATATACCCGATTTTTTATTTGCGAAAATTCCGTAGTTCTAATAATAACTAAGTATTTATTTTATATGATAATTTACATTCACATCCTTTTTAATCTCTAAAATACATAAGTAATAAATGGTCTAAAAATCAAAATAGGAGACAAATACTTATTCAAATAAACCGCTGCCAGTAGGTAACGTGCCCAGAATGCTGGCAGCATTGCCACGTTGGATGGCAATGCTTAACCTCTGTGCCAAGTAAAGCCCAGCATTCCGGTCACGTGTCGCTTCATTAAGGCGTTTACTTAAATCTTTAAATATATTATGGGCGCCAGGCCCCCACGGTCCCAAAGTTTCTACCCTAAAAGGCTCAAATATGTATACACTGTCTAGAGTACAGTATTTGCGCCTTTTGAGGTTCTCTGCTGATTCAACCGCCGCTCCAGCCTCAATTTCAGTTCCGGGAAGATGTGATGGCGCTAGGGTATCAACACAAGTTGCATCCCATACCAAAGGTCGACCTATCTTCCACGGTATTAATGTCATACCATCGGGCCTCTTACCATCAGCGCGAACTAGGCCGCTAGGTTCTAAAACAGCGGCACAGTTCGCGCTGGTAAAAGCCCGACGGAGGATATCATTGAGACTGGCATGGCGAGGAATTCTACCTGCACTCTTTAAGCAGGAGAGGCCGTGGTGCCCGAGCCGGTCGACGACAAAACCACACTGGCAACGGTGCGGTGCACAACAAGATGCACCCAAGCGTAGACAAGCTGCAATACGGAAAGTAGAAGTGTCCATTAATGTTCCAATACGTAGTGAAGGGAGAGCCTGTAACCATAGACCCGATTCCCACTCACCAACAGCTAATAGACGGGCGCGATCCGCAGAGCTTGAGCACGTATTGAAAAGTTGCTTCCGTACAAGCTTGCATAGCGGCCCATCCCACAGCCGCTGAGATGACGGGTCCGTGGGGAGATTTTTATTAAAATTGCGAGTCAACCACGCATTTCTGGCCTCATTAAAAGAAGGAATTTCTATATTTTTTAAAGAGGGTCCTAGAATTTTGTAAATTAAATTTTGAGTGCTATAAACTGAGGACAGAAATGCGGGCAACGCCACACCAGAAATTGAGCGAATGCCCAAACCTCCAAAACGTACTGGAAGTGATGCCTGAAGCCACTCTCGTTCTTTTAAATTTATATTCAAAATTGATTCCAAAGTGTCTCTAACTATTTTGTCTAAGCTTTGGAGAATTTCTTTATGCTTCCAAAGTTGACAACAACGAATAGTATACATGAATTTAGGCATAAAAAGGCAATGTCGAAAAATAGTAAAGGCCATATGGGTATTGATTTTAAATAAACGGTCTGAACATTCTAAAAAATTTTGAATTTTTTCTTCGAAAAAATGAGGGAAAGATTTGTCATAAATAGGGGCACCCAATAAATGAAGGGAACGTTTGTCAATGATTTTTATATTAGGAGCCAATGTATTGAATTTTTGTATTATTTGATCTTTTTGTAAATTATCTAATATAAAAAGTTCACACTTTGAAAAATTTAGTTCAAGGCCAATCCGGTGGAACTCATCTATTAATACAGTAAGGTCATTAAACACGTCATTTAAGTCACCACCTAAAGTTCCATCGTCCAAGTACCAAAGGTTCAATTTAGATTGGAGCGTTTGGATGACAGGATTAATGGCGAGACTGAAAATAGCAGGACCAAGAGGATCACCTTGTTGGCAACCAACAGCAGATAAAATTTCATTACCATTATATGTTAATTTGGTGCAAGAACCATAACATTGCCAAAGAAAGTTGTACAAACTAGGAATTTTATCTTTCACCTCCTTTAAAAGGGTACCCCTATCGACAGCATTAAATGCATTTTTTACATCCACCTTCAGCAACACTTTGGCACAATCGTTGAATAAAAAAGTGCGAGCAGAATGGACGGCAGCTTCACAACCGCCTTTTGAGCCAAAACCTAATTGAATTGGTTGAAAAATATTACCAAACTGCGGTGCTGTTTTTTTGCAGCAAATTTTAGCTGCTAACCGACGATACGTCATACCAACTGCTATGGGTCTAATGCCACCGCCCTTCTCTTTTAAAGCGCAAAGGTTGGCACCGTAGAGCACGTCAATGATGTCACTATTGACCTGTCCAGACAGCATCAAGTTAATAAGAGCCGTCAACTCTCTTAATAGCACCTCACCACTTTCACCACAGCCCTTGCTCGTGAGGTCTTTTAAATGTTGTGGTGTCAAGCCATCCAAACCACCAGCTGAGCCAGTCTGAAAAGACATAACCGCTGCGTATACGTCTGGACAGGAAACTTCAATAGCGTTTGTAGAATTTATTGGAGCTTCAGGAATTTGGATATCTGTAGCTGAAGATGGATGCTTGTCCTTTAATATCGAGAGGGTTTCAGATGTGACTGGCGCAATAACATCACTAGAAAAAAGAATTCGAGCAGCGCCTTTAATATCTCCGTCATTGAGCTTATTTTCAGCTAACTTATAGGGGGCAGACACGGTGAATTGTCTTAAATTTTTTGAATTTAAATTTGCTGCCGAAAGGTTATCAAAAATTAAAGGATTCTCTCGTGTGCTGTAGCCCGTACAGTTCTCTTTAACTCTTGCCGTTAAAGATTTTTTATTTTTTGGGTCATTATTGACATGAAGAACAGCATACGGGAAAAGAAGTAAACGTTCCCAGCTACGTTTTGAGTTTTCCGTATAAACTGCCTTTATACTTTGGGATAAAGCAGCAGCTACAGAAAGTCTAGCACCACGGGGAATACGTTTTAAAACTGGTTTATATAATTTACAATTAGCTAATATTTTCCAAAAAGGTTCAGTAGGTTTAGAATAATATGAATTAGAAAAGACAGGGCTTGAAATTGAATTTGAAAGAGGCAAGGGCAGAATGGAATGATGACATCTGGTTTGGTGAATTTTAAGACCACGTTGTCCTTTAAAAAACGTACCTGGGAGCATTGATAACACTGCACTAGATTTTCCTGTGATGCTATTGGGCGTTGTGTTCCAGACATTGTCTCCTGGGTGCATCTTGACATAACTACCTTTTTTACAAGTTTGTTGATAACTTTAATATTAACAAGTACAAGAGAAACTAAAATAAACGTCCATAAAAACATGAAAATAAATAAATATGACAGTCATATAGTAAATAAGCGGCGTCACACACAAACACTTTTTCATGATAGTTCGTATTACCAAAATAATTTGTCCATGGCATAATGCTTCGAGCTGTATGTAAAATATATACATTTATAGTATTTATTCGTTATTTTTAGTTATTTCTGAAGATGTCGTCATTTATTGTAATATTGTCGAGTTTTGCTATAAATATACTTGCTATACTAACTTCATCTTCAGACAATATTATAGCCGAATTTATGTAGTTGTTATGGTTTACCTCAGAGTTTACTTTAATCTAAGTTGACTAAAGTTAAAATTTTAGTGCACTACTCAATCCAGACGCTTATAACGAGCTTTATAATGTTGAAATAGGTTATGGACTTAGGCGAGATCTTCTCGTAATAAGATTCATTTTTTTTTATTATATATCATATAACTTTCGAATAACCCATAATAATAACAGAATAACGTCATTAAGGATGTCCAAGGGATTCTTTCAATACACCCGCCCTTATAAGCCTTCGCTTTTGATTACAGACGGAGACACAGGTCGGACACAATTTTCGGCTACTCTGTCAATTTTATCTGATTAGTTGTCTGTGGGGATTCACTGTAATAATGTACGAAACAAAAATAATGATTTCTGTGGAGGAGCTTATGTGGCTTTTAGAGGAAAACTACGTGAATGTAGTATCTATTACAAATTTTGAATTTATAAAATTAATATATATAAATTAGAAAATAATTTGCGATATTCATTTGAAATATTTATATGAATAAAGGCAAAAGTCCTAATAATATCAATATTGTAAAATACTAGTGTGATTATGTTATTATAGGCCCGTGCACATTAGACCCATGGCCCCTTGTAAGCCTAACAAAAGAACGAATACTATCTCTATGAAAGATCCCGTGAAAAGAACTAGAGATACAATATCATAATAGTATCTATACTACAAAATATTATTTTATATTATTATTGTTCAATAAATAAAAGAGATCATGGGATACCTTTCTCTGTTTGGATAACAAAGGTTAGCAGTTGGTTTCGTGGCAAAAATTGCAATGAAAAATTGGCATTTTATAGAATCTAGTTAGGCTTGATGAATGTTGATCGACTGAATATGCATTTGAGAGTATCAATAGAAAGTGATAGTGATGGTCTTCATCATCGTCATCATTGCAACCTACATACGTCCCCCTGTTGGGACTCGGGTCTCCTCCACAATGGGAAGGAATTTGACTTACTATATCATGCTGGTCAGACATGTTGGTATATGGTTAACGTCATTAAGGATGTCCAAGGGATTCTTTCAATACACCCGCCCTTATAAGCCTTCGCTTTTGATTACAGACGGAGACACAGGTCGGACACAATTTTCGGCTACTCTGTCAATTTTATCTGATTAGTTGTCTGTGGGGATTCACTGTAATAATGTACGAAACAAAAATAATGATTTCTGTGGAGGAGCTTATGTGGCTTTTAGAGGAAAACTACGTGAATGTAGTATCTATTACAAATTTTGAATTTATAAAATTAATATATATAAATTAGAAAATAATTTGCGATATTCATTTGAAATATTTATATGAATAAAGGCAAAAGTCCTAATAATATCAATATTGTAAAATACTAGTGTGATTATGTTATTATAGGCCCGTGCACATTAGACCCATGGCCCCTTGTAAGCCTAACAAAAGAACGAATACTATCTCTATGAAAGATCCCGTGAAAAGAACTAGAGATACAATATCATAATAGTATCTATACTACAAAATATTATTTTATATTATTATTGTTCAATAAATAAAAGAGATCATGGGATACCTTTCTCTGTTTGGATAACAAAGGTTAGCAGTTGGTTTCGTGGCAAAAATTGCAATGAAAAATTGGCATTTTATAGAATCTAGTTAGGCTTGATGAATGTTGATCGACTGAATATGCATTTGAGAGTATCAATAGAAAGTGATAGTGATGGTCTTCATCATCGTCATCATTGCAACCTACATACGTCCCCCTGTTGGGACTCGGGTCTCCTCCACAATGGGAAGGAATTTGACTTACTATATCATGCTGGTCAGACATGTTGGTATATGGTTTCATTTAGAGTTTTCCTTCTCTTGTATAGATGTTATGTGCATATTATCCCTTAGTCATCTTTTACGATATCCACGGACAGTGCCGGATTAAGGCAGCGCGGGGCCTGTAGCAAATTCTGTCGAGGGGCCCTTGGTTTGCTTCAGGTTCTTAAGTTGATCCTCCCCGATACGTCAGTCGAGGAGAGGGTACTCTTTAGGGGGTATGCCGTCGGGCCGACCACTGACGACAAGTCACCCTGCTCCAGTGGTCGGTCTAACGACGAAGGCGAAGTGTCACTCGTGCTTACGGCCCTCTGTCGGCCCAGACGGAGTGGAGCGTGGAGTGCGCCTACCGTAGCTCACGAATTGAAAACTGTTAAGGCATGCAAAATATTTTACGCTCCTATCTAGATTGATATTTTATAATTACAGCCAGATAGGTCTTGGAGCGCGGGGCCCCCTAATTCACGGGGCCCGTAGCATTTGCTACTCTTGCTATATGGCTAATCCGGCACTGTCCACGGGTAAGATAGGGAGTAATGAATTTTATTCTTACTCCGTCACCACACGAATAACCTACAAAACACTTAGAAATCTCCTAAACGGCCACATATTATGATCATTTATATGATTGTATAAGTAATATATTATGGCGATCTGGTGATCTTATTTCCAAAGATGACAAACTCGACTGATCCGATAAACGAACTTATATCAAAGTTTAATATTACGTCACGCACGGAAAGGGCGGGATTGCGATCCTTCTTGACGGCTGGCTTTTGGCAAAGTTAAATAAGCTCCGCCGTAAAGAAATTGCCTAATATACTGTAGTAAATATAAATATATTACAGTTGGAACTCGGTGACATTATAAGTACATAATATAAAGTACACTATGATAATGATTTCTAATGTTTACGCGAGTATTACACATCTATCTATACCTACATATAAAAATGAATTGCTGTTCGTTAGTCTCGCTAAAACTCGAGAACGGCTGGACCGATTTGGCTAATTTAGCTCTTGAATTACTTGTGGAAGTTCAGGGAAGGTTTATACTGTGAGTAAATATGGAAAATTGCGAGTAAAATATTAATAATATAATTTTATTTTCCCATACAAACCGTTCTTACCTGTCAAACATTTGACGTTCGTCCCGTCGGTTCGACATTTTTAGCATAATTACATGTAGATCTAGATTAAAAAGGTTTTGGAATCGATAAGAAAAGGCGGTATATCCCTTAGTCGTCTTTTACGACACTCACAAGTGGTGAATTGCATTCTTACTCCGTCACCACACGGATAATACTAAAACCAAACTGATAAATACTAATTGTAAAACAAAATAATTATGAAAAAGGCGGTGCGAAGTTCCCCAGGTCAGCTAAGGGTAAATAAAACCGCTTTACGGATTTTATCGCGTTTGGATTTGATTTTTGATTGCCCGATGTTTCGAACACTTTGCAGAGTTCATAATCAGACGAACGGACTTAGGATCATCAAATACAAACGCTATAACATCCGTAAAGTAGTTTTATTTACAATACACTATAGGAGCAAAAAGATACTGAAGTAAGTCTTTGTCAATGCTATGTATCGTTAATTCAATTTGTAATTTTTTGTTGGTAATATTAATAAGGAATATATAAAAGATTTCTTCCTATATAGAGAGTCATTTAAAAAAATATCTCTGTTTTTAGGATGCAGATAGATTTAATTTAAAAAAATACAAACATGAACAATAAATCCGTTTATTACAGCAATAGTCAATTCAATCGGCTTTTATAGACGGTAAAAAGCTGGTCGGCGGCGTATGAGAGTAGTTCCAGGGTAGTTCCTTACACTATATGTATTCTTCTTGTACTGGCAATAAATTTCTATCACTATGTGGGTCAAAATTTAATAACTAATTCTATAGCGGGCATAAATCTCTGTAATAACGATGACATTTTGAACTTGAGACATCTTAGTTCCTCCGTGATCGTGAATTCTATAAAGTGTTCGAAATGTCGGACAATCACAAATCAAATACAAACGCGATAAAATCCGTAACATAGTTTTATTTACAATGTGTATAACTCGCGTAAACATCAAAAATAATTATCACTATATACGTAGACATTATTTTTATTATTTAACTTACGAACTACCTTATACATTTTTAAATATGATATAAAAAAATAAAATATTTAATAATATAAAAAGCGTATTGACCCACCGACAGCGAATACAAGGACCAAGCCGCCGGTGGTTAGGGCTACAAAGAGAGGAATTTTCTCACGATGCGCGCCGTGTCCTGTAACACCGCCTTCTGCATCAGGCCCGCAATCCAACTACCTAACGCGAGCCTCTTTAGGTGTTGATCGAGGCTCTTATCTATTAGCCCATTAGTCGAAATGACTATCGGTACAACGATTGCCGAGTTCACATCCCACATATCGACAATCTCGTGAGCTAAGTCTTGATATTTTATTTGTTTATCTTTCTCAGCCTTCACGAGATTCCCGTCATGCGGAACAGTGATATCGACAATCATTGCACGGCGCTTCACCCCATCTATCACCACAATGTCTGGGTTATTGGCCACAAGAGTCCTATCAGTGATAATAGATCAGTCCCAGTACAATGTGACACGACCATTTTCGAGAACCGGCTGGTACGTAGGTACGTACCAGAGCCGGAACTTGCAAACGTAGAGTACCGTACTACAGGTGTAGTACGGTACTCTACGTTCGCAAGTTTGTGTAGCAAAGCAAGTTGCTGGTGGATGATCCTGGCTACTTGGTTGTGTCTGTGCAAGTACTCGCCGTTAGCAAGACGTGAACAGCCGGCAACGATATGCCTGAGGGGCTCGCCTGGTAAGTGGCACGCTCGACAAATAACAGCCGTACCATCCCTCAAGATATATTTTCGGTAGTTATTCGTCTTAATAACTTCGTCAGTAATTGCACAGACAAAATCTTCGGTTTCTTCTAAGAGATTACCGAATCGTAGCAAGGTCACACAGACTGGAGTGTCTACGTCCGGAGCATGTAGTGCCCCATAGTAACTGCCGTGCAGCTCCTTACTCTGCCACACATTCTCACGATCTGTGGTGCTTAGTACTACCGGTTTACGCCAGTTCTCTTTAGCCAACCCAAGCGGGGTGAGTCCGCTATCCACTGTCACCAATTCAAGATGCACACCACTCGTCATCTTGAGGGAATAATCCCTGAGGTTGCATACTTCGCAATTATGGAGGGTTTAGCATTTAGGAAGCATCGTCCCCGACATTTTCGCGGAATATACAACCTCATTATTGATGAACGAGGATGATGCATCCTGTGCGAAGTTAACAGAGTGCGGACTTTTCTGTCCAGGATGTCCAATTCAGTTTGGGTCCACTTGAGTATGCCAAAGGAGTACAGCAGAATTGGCATGACCCAAGTGTTGTAGGCACGCACTTTATTGCCGCCCGATAAAAGACTATTTAAAACTTTTTTCAGCCGGCCAAAGAAACGTTCCCGCCACGCTCGCCTCATGTCCGCTTCATTAATGTTCAAAGCCTGAGAAATACCCAAGTACCTATAGGTATCAGTTACGCAAAGCGGTCTAAATTGTGGAGTATCGAAGATTTGACCTCTATAATCCTCCACTACCTCTCCCCGCTTTACATGCATGATAGCACACTTATCTACACCAAACTCCATTTTGATAGAATTACTAAAAGTCTCAGTAACTTTTAGTAATTCTGCCATTTGAACGTGAGTTGGTGCAAATAGTTTCAAATCATCCATGTAAAGCAGGTGAGATACTATTTGACCACCTCTACGTAACCTACAGCCTAGCCCTGAATGCTCTAGTACCGTACTAGGAGGATTCAGTGCTAGGCAGAACCAAAGAGGACTCAAACTATCATCCTGAAATATTCCCCGCCTAATGGATATCGGCTCGCCACCCCCTCGACTCAGCCGACATGCTGGATACTTAAGGAATATTTTCCATTACCCCATACAGGACTTCAAGAAGGTGCTTAGAGTTGAATCAATTTTATACAACTCCAGCACCCTCAGGAGCCACGTATGTGGCACGGAGTCAAACGCTTTCTTATAGTCTATCCAGCATGCCGGCTGATCTTTTCGGTTGCGGCGAACTTGTTGACTAATGGCTGTGTCAATTAGGAGGAGCTCCTTAGTACCACGTCCCCCATTCCTACATCCATTATGGGTATTATTATTTATTATTATGATTATATTTTCCGTGTGGTGACGGAGTAAGAATACAATTCATCACTCCCTATCTTGCCCGTGGATGTCGTAAAAACCACTAAGGGATAGAATATGCACATAACATCTGTACAAGAGAAAGAAAACTCGAAATGAAACCCTATACCAACATGTCTGACAAGTGTGGTATAGTAGGTCAAAGGTCTCGTAAAAGGGGAGGCCCAAGCCCGACAGTGGGGTATATACAGGAACTTTTTTATCCCGATATTCCCACGACCAAGGGACCTGGGTAAGGGATGCGGGTCAAACTGTGAGCAATTAACCGATTTTAAAAATTATTTCAATAATGGAAAGAAAAAGAAAGAAACATTATTGGCGAGTAATATATGTAGGCAATTTTTATTCAAGTATTCCCACACTAATGGGAACTACGTGGGTGAAATCGCGAAAGTTCGGCCAAATTTAAAACTTTCTCACTAATAAAAATGGGCATCTATGGATAAGGTCACACCGTCTTGCCACCACTGCGATTGCGACGAGGACACGGCGCAGCAAACGCTCGAGGTTTGTGCCGCGTGGGCGGGGGAGCGCCGTGAACTCGTCGGTGGATCATCGGTGCCGACCTGACGCTGCCGACCATCGCCAGGGAGATGATCGATAGCTTCAGGAACTGGGACGCGGTCGCCGCCTTCTGTGAGGCCGTTATCTCACGGAAGGCGGCGGCGGATCGTACGCAAGAGGAGCTTCTCTTCGGTGACACGTTCCGCCATCGGCGACTCGGGCGGCGCAGACGCAAGTACCTGCGCCTGATGCAGCCCTAGCCGAGGCTGCGGGTGACTGGACCGGGGATTTTAGTCCGTCACCCGTAGAGAGGCTGACCGCGCGACGGCAACCGACGTCCCGGGATAGGGACGTCGAGAGGTGAGGGTACCCGAAAGGGTATTCCCTCGGGCCGACCACTAAAGACAAGTCACCTTGCTCCCGTGGTCGGCCCAACGACGAAGGCGACGTGGGTACGAGTGGGTTATGGTCCCGCGCACCGTCCTTTCATCGCCCCGGACGGAATGGACCGCGTGTACGCTTGCCATAGTCCACCCATAAAAAAAAATCTATGCATAAGGTATTACCTTATCCATAGATTTACGTAACTCATCATTACCATTCTCTTATCGCTGTCTACTATTGGACGTAGCTCTCCCTCATGTTTCGCCACAAAGTGCGGTCCTGTGCCGCCTACATCCAGCAATTTTCATCAGGTCATTGGTCCACCAAGGGGTTAGGTTTGGGGGATTTAGAGCATCCTATATTGAGTCCTACTATACGTGGTCGCCAATCGAAATATTTTCTTCTCCAGCGGTTGTCGGTTCGTCTAGCAATGTGGTCTTCAGCGTGCAAATTCATCGTGTTTTGTAATTACAAGAGATAAATTATAGTTTCTGTTACAGGCTATCGTGCATGTTTCAAAGACAACTCGATGACTAACAGAAGTATCACCACATTAAGTCCGTTCTACGCTGAATGCTGTTGCATGGAACCGGAATACTCTGTTAATGATCTTCAATGGTTAGATCCAAATAACATAGCCATAGGGTATGTAACAATTTTTTGATCTTGAAAGCAAGTTTTGGTTATGATAATAAAATTTGAATATATTTTGAATCTGTCAAGATCTACTAACATTAATGAATGCACCGCGCCTTTTTTATCTTCAATTTTATTAATTACGGGTTTCTAATGGAACCAGTCTCGGTAAAGTTCTATTTTCCATGAAAGGAATGCCTTGACTTCCGTTCATCATCATCATCGTCACATCAGCTCATAGAAATCCCACTGTTAAGAGACGGAGATTTGAGTCCAATCTCCTCCATAATAGGAAGGAAATTACCTACTGTACCACGCTGGTCAAACGTGTTGGTAGAGGGTTTCATTTCAAGTGTTCCTTCTCTTACGTAGATGTTATATGGATATTTACTCCCTTACTCGACTTTTACGACACCCACGGACAAGACAGGGGGTGGTAAATGGTATTCTTACTCCGTCACCACATAGACAAATTATTTTATGTTTGAATTTTTTTTTACTTTTGGAAGAGGCACACTTCGTTGAAATGCTGAACTTTATCGATATTCAATTGATTTTTCGCTCCAATATTTATTGCTCTGCCAAGTTCCATGTTTACATTTGAAATATCTTGATGGAAAGAGACAATAACTTTTTGCTGAATTCAGACTTTGAAGCGTCGGTCTCAAAATACCAATGAACTAACAACATAGTTGATCATTGATTGATTATCCCTGTAACGATACACCAAGAAAACTTGGATGCCATACTAACTTTTATAAGAAGATTAAATTATGTCTCAGTGTTGTGACGGAGTAAGAATACAAATTACTACTCCCTATCTTGCCCGTAGATGTCGTACAAGACGACTAAGGGATATAATATGCACATAAAATCTGTGCAAAAGAAGAAAAACTCGAAATGAAACCCTATACCAATATGTCTGACCAGCATGGTATAGTAGGTCAAATTACCTCCCATTGTGGAGGAGCTCGAGCCCAACAGTGGGACGTATGTGGGCTGCGATGATGATGATGATGTGGTGATAGAGTGGTGATGGAGTAAGAATACAATTCATCGTCCTTTCTCCTTCCCGTGAGTGTCGTAAAATATCACTAAGAGATATAATATGCATTTTTTGTGTGGTGACGGTGTAAGAATACCTTTCACCACCCCCTATTCTGCTCGTGGGTATCGTAAAATACGACTAAGGGATATCCATAATATGCAGATGACATCTATGCAAGAGAAGGAACAGAACAATTAATTGTCAATCTCAGAAAGAGCTGTCCTGTAGTAGGGCGTTTTATGGTACTCGAAAAGAAAATTAAATTAAGAAATTTGTAAGAGTTGTGTGTAAGCTAAATTTCAAGTCCTTAATAAGAAAATTGTTTTTACAAGACCAGGTATAGGTTCAAATATTTTCGTCGAAAAGCAAGATGACTGCCTTTCACTCCAGATTCAGAGTGCAAGTCAAATGATGTCAGGATCATACAGATGCATTACGAAATACGGCGGCAAGGTGCATAGTCAAACACATAATTTAGACGTTTATGGTAAGATTTTGTTTTGTTCTACACATATTTTTTTTAGCTACGGTAACATAAGATGGCTTGATCAACTTAATATTTTTTTTTTACGAATTGATTAATAATACTACGTGTTAACAGCCATTTTTTTCCTACACACATTCTCAGATACATATGCATAATTAAAAAATCACTTGAAGCAAAGAAAATTATTTAATGTATAATAATTTTGTGTGGTAACGGAATAAGAATATAATTCGCCACCTATATCACTATCTTGCGCCCTATCTTGCCCGTGGGTATCGTAAAAGACGACTAAGGGATATAATATGCATATAACATCTACGTAAGAGAAGTAAAACTCGAATTAAAACCCTATGCCAACACGTTTGACCAGCTTAATATAGTAGATCAATGGCCCTCCAATAGTGAAGGAGGTCAGCCCAGAAGTGGAACGTCTATGAGGATCTGATGTTATGTTGATCTGATAGGATGATGATGTTGAACGAGAATAAAAAGATAAAAATCAATGACAATTCATCAGGTCATTTTGATACAGTAGCCCGTCATATTCTATATGAAGTTCGCGCCCAAAAATGGATGCGCTCAATACATAGAATGAAAATCTTGAAGAATTTCACACTTAAAATATTTATTTTATTGCTGTGTTGGCGCCTACGATTACCGACCTTTACACTGTTCGTAGGTGTCGTAAAATACTAAAGTCTTTATATAAACCCGGCCCAACTCTAACTGATATTATCTGGTCAACAATAATATTCCCAAGAAGAGTTGATGTCAGGTAGGTAGCCGGCTATAAAATTATTGCCAATAACTTTTGTACGACGAATGAGTGCATATTAAGTCAGCCAAGTAATTGGGATAAGAGCAGGATGGTGATGACGCTTATTTTATTGGTCATCAGCATTTATCTTTTTTTCATCATTTCAGCTTATAATCGTCTCACTGTTTGGCCTTCTCCGCAATAAGAGTGGAATTGACCTATTATTCCGAGCTAGCCAGACGAGTTAGTCTTAGTTTTGTTTTGAGCTTTGCTTCTCTTTCATAGATATTATATGCGTGTTATATCCATTAGTCGTCTTCTACGATCTCCATGGGCAGATAGGGGGTGGTTAATTGTATTTAAGGAGCTTTGCTTTGATTATTTGAATGAAATATCGTTAAATGAAATCTGTATGAATTAATAAATAAAATACTGCTTCCGTTGTGGCTAAAAATGATATTAATATTATTTTAATTATAATTAATTAATTTATGATATTAATTTAATAATTTAATTATTTATACATCGCCTTTCTTCATAAATAATCAAATATGACTTGTTTGTGATTAAATATTGGAAAATATTTAATTACTGTGAATTTATTTGGCATTACAAATATTTAATTATGGAATAATTATTATGAATCTAAAATAGTGCAATAAAACTTATGTTAAATCAGTTGAAATTTAAAATGTTTTACCGGAAGTAATTAGTTAATGATTTTAGTCTTTAAAAGCCAACGTTCATTAACCAATCAATTTAATCAAACAACTCCGTCGGTTTAGTTGTTTGATATGTACGAAAAGTGTTGTTACTCTGTTGTAATTGTATCGCGTGAACTGTGCTTAAAGCAAAAATAAACCAAGTTCGTGAAGCATTGACTTTATTATTTCATCGAGATGGATTCAGATTACCCGAATGCTAACGCCACACCGACATATTCTTACTCCGTCTCTACATTTTTCAATTAGTA
Source organism: Lymantria dispar (assembly GCA_032191425.1). Classification (NCBI taxonomy): domain Eukaryota; kingdom Metazoa; phylum Arthropoda; class Insecta; order Lepidoptera; family Erebidae; genus Lymantria; species Lymantria dispar. The sequence continues at coordinate 21,171,031 of CM063454.1, read as the reverse complement.
TATGTAATAATTTCAAATACATATACTTTCAGTATAATAAACATACATATAAGCAATATCATCATCATCATCATCATCTCAGCCCATATACGTCCCACTGTTGGGCTAGGGCCTCCTCCATAATGGGAGGGAATTTGACCTACTATACCATGCTATTCAGACATGTTGGTATAGGGTTTCATTTCGAGTTTTCCTTCTCTTGCACAGATGTTATGTGCCTATTATATCCCATAGTCGTCTTGTACGACATCCACAGGCAAGATAGGGAGTGGTGAATTGTATTCTTACTCCGTCACCACACGGAAAGCAAGCAATATGTAAATAAGTATTTTATTTTACAGATCCTTTATATTTTTTCAATACTGCCGAAGATCAGTATATAGTGAATAGTTCCGATTCTAAAATATTTTGTCAGGCAAAAGGTGCATCTAAGCCATTTATTCGATGGTACCGAGGAAAAGAGGGGCAAAATGAGGTAATGATCATTGCAAATTATACAGATGATTCTTACAATAGTCTTTTTAGTGGCTTACTTATGTTCAATATTTTATTTAATTTTCACATAAAATGTTAAACTTAATGTATAGCGTGGGTGCTATTATATACATATAGCGTGTGCTATGAAGAAGGTTATACTTGAATATTGCCGTCCAATAATAATAAGTAAATTTTAAACTAACATATACGCAAATTAACGGGAACATTGTAACAAAATGAATTAGAACGATGAAAAGATGACTATAATGTTGGAAAAATCGAAAAATATTGGATAGGTTATCTAATCATCATCATCGCAGCCCACGCTCATCCCACTGTTGGGCTCGGGTCTCCTCCATAATGGGAGGGAATTTGACTTACTATACCATGATGGTCAGACATGTTGGTATAGGGTTTCATTTCGAGTTTTCCTTGTGTTGTACAGATGTTATGTGCATATTATATCCCATAGTCATCTTGTACGACATTCACGGGCAAGATAGGGGGTGGTGAATTTTATTCTTACTCCGTCACCACACGGAAAAAGGTTATCTAATAGCGATAGATAATAAAACGATGATGCAATGTAGGATGGCTCCTTCGCAGATGTAGTGACTATAGAAGAAGAACTGCATATCAAATAATCATCAGGTAATTATTCCACAGCGCCGTTCAGCATGACAAATGATTATCATGTCGTTATGGGTTAAAGATATTCATAGGTCGGTGAAACAATCTATGAATTTAGGGTTGCCAACTATACTTTATTATAAACTATCCTACTTTGTTTTTGGTCATTATACTTTATACTTTTGCATACTAATAAAGTATGTCAAAATACTTTATTTTTGACCTTTACTGTGATGCGTAAATCAAAACACTTATTATGGGTACTTAGCTATTTAACGGTACACATTAGGGAAAACAGACGATGGAAATGATTTATAATAACTAAACGAAATATCATAAAGTGGTGTGAATCAGACTTTATGAGTGCTAAAAGCACGCAAAAATATGTTTTTAAGGCAATAAAAACATAAAATTGGGATAATACTTTTTTCTTCCAAAAATTTTTTTGCCTATCCAAATAATTTTATCCTTTTGTTTTTCTCAAAAAAAGTTGGCAAACCTAGATGAATTATAAATTAATAGAAACAATCTTATTACAGATATTGAACGGTACAGCGAAATACTTACTTACGCCTGAAGGACTCATTATAAACAATGTTGTTGAGGAAGACGTCGGTATATACAAATGTTCTGCTTCGGTGCAATCAACGGGGGAAGAGCTTGAAATCGATATTAAAACACATGTATGTTATATTATATAAATATGTTCACAAGTTCATATAACACGTAAAAATATTGTAAATATAATTTATGTTACCAACTGTAACTTTGAAATTCATTCAAGGCGTAGTATATTACAGAAAAGAGGGTTATAATATGAATTAAGGCTTTAAAATTACTCTATTGTTAGCTAAAATGAATTTAAAATATTGTGACGATTTACTAGATGAATATAGAGTAACAATTATTTTTTTTTTTTCAAATTGTAGTATACCTTTATGAAATGATACTTTTTCATCTTCATTCTTTTATCCCAATTACTTGGGGATATGATATGTCCTTTTTTTCAACACAATCCTATCAGATGCAATCTCTGTGTTTACTTACTCCCTCTATATATATGTACGTGCTATTCTTTGCGCAATCCATCTATTTTTTTTTCGGTCTTCTCTCACCCTAAGGGGTTAAGACTTAAAGTCTTCAACATTCATACTTAACATGTTCCTTACAAAATTACTATCATCCCATCTCATGACATGTTCATACTAGGTTATATCTTCACTCTTTAACTTCTCAGTCACTGGCACAATTTTCAAACTTTCCCCTACACTTTTATTTTTTATTTTATCTGTTTTTGTTATGTCACACATCCGTCTCATTATTAGAATCACTGTTACATTCAGATATCTCTCGTCCATCGCTTTTGTAACCCAAAATGCTGACCAATACAACACAGCAGGCCTCATTAAGTTTAACTAGATTTTTCCCTTAAGGTTTAGGGGTAATTGAGAAACGCATATTATGTCTTCTGTTTTGGGATGCGCTATGGGCAGCGCACCTACCGCCCAGCTCTGTCCGGAGCAACAGAGGGGCGACCCCATAACCCACCGTAGCACGTCGCCTTTGTCGTTGGGCCGACCACCGGTATCGAGTTCCTTGTCCTCCGTGGTCGGCCCGATCGTATAGTATACCTATGACTAGGTGATTGTTTTATGAAAACAATTTTTATAGTCCTTAGATGGAATGTACCTCAGTTCCTAAAAATCACGTGTGTCACGACAATTGAACTTCGTGAGGAATTAAATTAAAATCATTCTCACTTAAAACTTTATTGGCGCTGTTAAAATGAAGTGCAAATATTTAAGATTAGACTTCTAGAAAGCCTGTCTGTATTAGGTGACGGCTTTCCATCACCTTCCTTGTTTAATGTAATAATTAATACTAGTGGTCGCCGAGTGGTCGAAATTCAGCCATAATTCATTTAAATTAACTTTCAGCTACGCAATTTTCTTTTAAGTATATTTATGTATAAACGTATATTGTGCAAGCTGTATTTCACTGATAATTCATATATATATACCTTTCTTGATGATGAATGATGATGATGACAGTGCCAAATTTTATACTTGTCCATTCACGTAATATGCGTAAAAAGGGGTACGAAGTTTTTACTTCACGTATCAATAATGGTACCGATTCCTTGACATCCATGGCCGACCCAGCGGCTAATTTTCCCTAACCTGACTTATTAGTAGCGTTATTTATAATGGTTTATTTCTTTCACAATTTCACAATTCATAATTTTTTTAATACATCACTTAATTGTCTGTTTTATTCTTCTCGTAAATATCTATTTTGAATAAAACTATTTTACGGATTTTATCGCGTTTGTATTTGATTTTTGATTGACCGACGTTACAAACACTTTGAGATGGCAGCCTGCCCGTGACCATGAACGCGATAAAATCCGTAAAATACTTTTATTTACAATGTGTAATGCTCGCGTAAATATCAGAAAATCTATTTTGAACTTGCAGCTTATGACAAAGCCAGTTATAGAACACTTAACTGCATCGCCAGAGAATTCTGTCATAGCAGGCTATTCTTTAATTATCGAGTGTGCAGCTGAAGGGATTCCAACTCCTAATTATACTTGGCAGAAACTGCATTTGGTAATGGCAATTAAAAATATTTAATTATCTTTAAGAATTTTTCGTGGGGCGACAGAGTAAGAATACAATTAACCGGAATATTACTCGTCATATAAGTCCCACTGTTGAGCTCGAGCTTTCTCCACAATAGGAGGGAAATTGACCTTATTAGTCAGACTGGTTGGTATAGGGTTTTATTTCGTGTTTTCTTTCTCTTGCATAGATGATATATGCAGATTTAGTTAGTCTTTTAGTCCCTTTTAGTTCCCTTAGTCGTCTTTTACGACATCCACGAGCAAGATAGGAAGTGGTGATTTATATTCTTACTCCGTCACCACACGGATAATTACTAATATTACTAATATTTTATATATCATATTATAACTAGTAGTTTATTGTCGCTCTAGTAGTAGTTATCTCGCTAAGTTTCTTGCCGCACTTCTCAGTGCAGTCACCTTCCCAACCCGTGGTAATTTTAAGGAAAAATTAAAAAAAATTACAATATGTAAGTACCCCCGCGGGGTTTATACATAGTGATTTGTATTTGAGTTGAATGTATTTCAATCATTTACGTTTCTCAGTCGTCGCATATAAGCATACTATTGACGTAGGCTTATCATGAAAGTATATCTAAGAGATAAACCGGAGGATTTTTAAAAATATTCAATAGACATAAACATTTTTCTGTATTTCAGAAGGCAGAAGATGAAAAAAGGAATACAACATGGCAGCAAGACAATTATATAATTCGATTTGAAACTGTTGAAATAGAAGATGCGGGAATTTATCAGTGCTACGTTAAAAACGTTGCAGGGAATGCTAGCAGTACCATTGAAATAAAAGTAAATTGTTAATCTTATAATAACAGGGTATACATCCAAATTTGTTAAAGTTATGCTGGAGTACTCAATGATGTCACCCGAAAGCCATCGCTTGCACCATCCCAATCAAAGCACTTTTCTTTTTTGGTGTATTTTATAGTATGTACTCTAATGAAGGATGATGGCGCAATGTGGGCTCTATGCTCGTTTACCACCGTTTCCATTAAAAAAAAGTGATTTGCAAAATATAGCATTTTCTGCCTATTGATATTAAGTTTGTGTTCATTCATAGAATTTTTTAAATTATTATGTACCTGTGTATCATAAATAACGTAATGAATATTAAAGAAATATTTTCAAAGTATGCACAAACTAATCATAAAGTATCAATAGTAGACTGGGCCAAAAAAAACGAACATTTTTTTTATTAACGGTACTGTGAAAATATTGTTCATGATGACAAAAGAAAATTATTCTGAAAACTTGAGCCCTTAATATTAAGAGGTGCATCATTATGATTATCGATTTTTGAAAAATAAACGGTTAATTACTTTTGAATTTAATTTTAAAGTCGAATAACTTTGAAAGGAGTGAATTTGATAAAAAATGTTAGACCTTTTTTGTAGAGCATGAAATTTTACTTAAGAATAATTTGCTATATAAAAATATTGATATTTATAGTGGTTAAAAAAATCCAGAAACCAAATTAAAAAATTAAAAAAATATATCAATGTTTAAGGCTTGATTACAAGGGAACGGCTCGTCCTACGTTAATTTATTAAGAGAGCTTTTTTATAGGGAATTTAATTTCCTTCAAAGATATGAAATGGAAAAAATTTTAAAATTCATGATGTCCGAATTTTGTGTGAAAAATTCAGTAGCTGTTCAAAAATCGATAATCATAATGATGCACCTCTTAATATTAATATTAAGGGCTCAAGTTTTCAGAATAATTTTCTTTTGTCATCATGAACAATATTTTCACAGTACCGTTAATAAAAAAAATTGTTCGGTTTTTTTGGTCCAGTCTAATCAATAGATGAAATTTTAAATGATGTTTGTGTCATTTTGGGTTAATCAGGGACGACATGTAATAGGCGATTTCAACAGTATACATACTGCAAATACTTATATGTCGTGTATGAAATTTGGAATGCACTACACTTGATACACTTTTATAGATATGTTATGGTGTTGAGTGAAGGCAGTGATCTCGCAGAAGGAGGCGGCGGGTCGCGCGCGCGAGGAGCACAGCCTCGACGAAGCGACCCACCGCCGGCGACTGGGGCGGCGCAGGCGCGACTACCTGCGTGTCATATCGCCCTAGCCGAGGCCGCGGGTGACGTGACCGGGGAGTTAGACCATCACCCGCCGAGCGGCCGACTGCGGGGGGGGGGGACGTCGGTCGATGGGGTACCCCAAATAGGGAGTATGAAGACGGGCCGACCACTGAAGACAAGTAACCCTGCTCCGGTGGTCGGCCCAACGATGAAGGCGACGTGGTGTTCGGGTGGGTTACGGGTGTGCGTGCTTACGCCCCTCTGTAGCCCCGGACGGAGTGGTGCGAGGAGCGCGCCGACCACAGCCCACACCAAAAAAAAATGGTGTTGAGTGATACAAATAGTTTTCTTATAATACTTATCTTTCAGGTATTAGAGGCTCCGAAAATTATAGACTTTAAAAATAGAACCGCTGAGGAGGGTTCAGAAATACCGATACATTGCAATGCAACAGGAATTCCAACGCCAAATGTTACAATTACATATGAAGGCAAAAGTTTCAACGAGTAAGTAAATTTAATAATAATACATTCGTTTTTCAGCTTCGCTGGATTTTGGATTCTTTCATCATCATCATTTCAGCCCATACACGTACCGCTGATGCGCTCCGGCCTCCACCACCTCCCATAGGAAGGAAATTAAGATACTATACCACGCTGATCAGATGTGTTGGTAGTTGGTGTGATTAGGTGATAGGGTTTTAATTCGGCGGCGTAGGCGCGAGTACCTGCGCCTCATGCCGCCCCAGCCGAGGCCGCGGGTGACGTGACCGGGGATTAGTCCGTCACCCGCCGAGAGGCCGACCGCGTGAGGAAAGACCGACGTTCTCCCCGAGGGAGGGACGTCGGTCGATGGGAGGGTACTCCACGTAGGGGGTATTCCGTCGGGCCGACCACTGATGACAAGTAACCTTGCTCCGGTGGTCGGCCCAACGACGAAGGCGACGTGCATCGTGGATGGGTAGCGGGAGTTGCGTGCTTACGCCCCTCTGTCGCCCCGGATGGAGTGGTGCGAGAAGCGCGCCGATCGCAAACCACCTCAAAAAAAAAAAGTTTTAATTCAATTTTTCTTTCTCTTGCATAGATGTTATATGCATAATATATCCCTTAGTCATGTTTTAAGACACCCACGGACAAGATAGGAAGTATACACGCGTATAATACGCTTTTATACGCACACAAACAAAATATGTCTTACAATTAGAATTTGTTCTTGTGTACGTAAATTTGAAAGCAATATTAGTTCTTCTTCTATCCGTAGTGGCGCTAATGACCAAAGATCGTAAACGACCACGTTGTATTATTGTACGCTGTATTATTGTAAATTGGAAAGAACTTACCACAATTTCATCATCATCATCATCGCAGCCCAAATACGTCCCACTGTTGAGCTCGGGCCTCCCCCACAATGGGAGGGTATATGACCTACTATACCATGCTGGTCAGATATGTTGGTATAGGGTTTCATTTCGAGTTTTCCTTCTCTTCCACACAATTTACCAAATGTATACTTTATCACATATGAACTCATATGTTGTCCTGTCAATATATTTCATGATAACTTTAATTACTTGAAACCTATTTTACATGACAAATGTTTGCTTGTCTCCATAAGCAAACTTAAATAAATATTTTCTTTTTTAATTATAATTGTTGTTTTAGTACAATGTATGAAGAAATTCCTAACTACTCACTTCTTAAAGTGACTCGAGCTAAAGAAGGTCTTTATATTTGCAATGCTAGTAATGAGGGTAAGTAACTATCGTAATAATTTCATCCTCATCATCATCGCTGCCTACATACGAGTACGTCCTACTGTTGGGCTCGAGCCTCCTTCACAATGGAAGGGAATTTGACTTATATACTAATAGCAACCCGCCCTCGCTTCGCTTCGGTTTCAGTCACTTAAACCCGCGTAGTTCCTGTTCCCGTGGGAATACCGGGATAAAATGTAGCCTATGTTACTCCCTGATATTATAGCTTTCCATTGGTGAAAGAATTTTTGAAATCGGTTCAGTGGTTTAAGCGTGAAAGCGTTACAAACAAACAAGAAAACATCCTTACTTTCGCATTTATAATATTAGTATGGATGTTGGTCAGCCATGTTGATATAGGGTTTCTTTTTGAGTTTTCTTTCTCTTGCACTGATGTTGTATTTATTACATCCCTTAGTCGTCTTTTACGATATCCACGGACAAGATAGCGAGTGATGAATTGTATTTTTACTCCGTCACTGGAACCAATATAATAATTTATAAATCTTTCATCATTGCAGCCCACATACGTCCCACTGTTGGGCTCGGGCCTCCTCCACAATGGGAGGGAATTTGACCTACTATACCATGCTGGTCAGACATGTTGGTATAGGGTTTCATTTCGAGTTTTCCGTCTCTTGCACAGATCTTATGTACATATTATATCCCCTGGTCGTCTTGTACGACATCCAAGGGCAAGATAGGGAGTGGTGAATTGTATTCTTACTCCGTCACCACACGAAATACTAATTATTAATGTACTTATAATAACACTAATGGCGACCGTCAAACTAACTATATTACCTTATTTTCACTTTGGCGAAGTTTATATTTAACAGTACATGTCTATAGACAAATGAACAATGGTTTAATAACGTTTAATATTATTTTTTTCGGATTTTTACGGACGGAAATAAAGAAAATTCAATCACTCAGTCGTTCTGGACTTAAAATTATATGATACCAAAACTATTAAACATATATATAATATATAATTAATTGTAAATAAAAGTACGGATTTTATCACGCTTGTATTTGGTTTTTGATTGGCCGACGTTTTGAACACTTTACAGCGTTCATGGTCACGAGTGGACTAAGATGTCTGACAAAGAAGTCATTATTACATATATTTATAATTATAATTATCTACCCGTTATAGAAATTAGTTATTAAATTTTACCCACATTTTGATACAAATTTATTACCAGTACAAGAAGAAAATGATTTTATATGAAAACATTTTTTCAAATACAAACGCGATAAAATCCGTAGTTTTATTTACAATCTGTAATACTCGCGTAAACATCAGAATTCATTATTTATAATTAAATTTTCGCAATTAAATGTTAAATTAGAACGATATTTTCTTCCTATTAATTTAATGTCAGTAACGCTATGTGAATGGTAACATGATTTTGCTATTTATATGCTTTAATTTAATCTAGAGATTGCACGTAATACTAAATGTCAAAACACACTTTAGTAGATACGGAGATTATTCAAATTATTCATAGAATACTTTATAATGAATTTTTATGTTTACGCGAGCATCACACATTGTAAATAAAACTACGGATTTTATCGCATTTTATTTTATTTTTGGTTGTCCGACGTTTCGGACACTTTACAGCGTTCATGGTCCTTAGTCCGCCCGTGATCATGAATGCTGTAAAGTGTTCGAAACGTCGGGAAATCAAAAATCAAATACAAACGCGATAAAATCCGTTAAGTGGGTAGTTTAATTTAGAACACTTAATATTTTTTATAGTGAATTTTGTGACGGAATTCATGTACCTGACAGTAGAGCATCCGCCTTATTTTCCTCAAGATAAAGAAGTTGTATGGGGTTGGAATGGTGAGAAAGTGGTATTAAACTGTGAGAATCAGGCTAATCCACCATCAAATATAACTTGGAGGTATGTCAGTTAATTTACTATTTCTAAATAAAACTGTAACATTAAAAGCGGCGTAAGTTGTCCGTAATTATATATAGAATTTAATATCCACTTACATATTTATTTTAGTCACAAGCCTTTAGTACCTGTATTTAGTTGTAAGTGGGAAAACACGAATACAGGCAAATTCCAAAGCCCCACTAGCCCACACTAGCTTAGTATTTAGTAATAGGGCATGTGTAAGGAAGACGAGACGGAGAAGAGACGCTCCAAATATTCATATAATTTACAAAAGTCAATTATAATAATAATATAATTCCATAAATGATATATGTACAAGATTCCATTAATACAAGATCGAGTCTTGCTTTGGTGAAACGAGAAATCAAAACTTTGATAGATAATGCAATCAAAATTTTATCATCATCATCTCAGCCCACATAAGTCCCACTATTAGGCTCAAACCTTCTTTACAATGGGAGGGAAATTGACCTACTATACCACGCCGGTCAGACGTGCTGGACGTAGCATAGGATTTTATGTCAAGTTTTCTTCTCTTGTTTAGCTGTTACCTGCATATCATATCCCTTAGTCGTCTTTTACGACACCCACGTATAATGGGGGTGGTAAATTGTATATGTATATATTGTATAGGGAAATTTTAGACGATCTAAATATAACTAGAAGCTAAATTTAACTAGAAAACCAGCCTTGAACAGCTTTTGAATTAGTTCATTGATTCGGTCTTTAATAGAAACATAATATGAATTATAAATTAAAGTATTTTTACGGATTTTATCGCGTGTTATTGGATTTTTGATTCGCCGATTCGAACACTTTACGGCCGTAACCATGAACGCTGAATGAATCCGTAAAAATAGTTCTTTTTCATAAATCATTATAATATGAATTCATAAAGATTTTAAAGATATTCTATATATTCTGACGTATGAGAAAACACTTTCCTTCCTCATTATTTCTTCTGATTGAGTAGTAATTATTATTATTTCATTAGGTACAAAAAATACGAAATAGCGAAAGCAGATGAGAACCATGTCAATGAATATTTAAAGGGTCCAGATGGAATAAATAAATCTTTTAATATTAATGAAGGTTTTACACCTTATGGTATATATGAGTGTAAAGTCAATAATAAATTAGGTTCAGCTGTTAAACTTATACAATTAAGAAAAGGATTCGTACCCATCGTCATCCAAAATGTAAGTAAAGTTATGATTATGAGATATAAGTATTTGTTGATAATATAATTAGCAAGCGTAAAGACGAAACAAAGGATACAAGATGGACTGGTGACGTATTAAAATTCCCAAGGAACCGTAGGATACAGGTATCATAGCACCATTCTGATTGGTATTTTCGTTGTGAGATCTGTGTCCAAAAGTGGACTTATACATGTGGGAATGATGATTTTTTTTAAACATATGTATGATTTGATGGATACATGACGATGTTTGTAAACGAAGCCACAGAGTAAAAGGAATTACGTGTGAATGAGAGAAGCCGGAACGAATGACCGACGAACGGACGACGCAAGACGGTCTTTAAGGTTATTGTAAAATATAATATTATCATCATCATTGCAGCCCACATACGTCCCACTGTTAGACTCGGGCCTCCCCCACAATGGTAGGGACTTTGACCTACTATACCATGCTGGTCAGACATGTTGATATAGGGTTTCATTTCGAGTTTTTCTTCTCTTGTACAGATCTTGTGCATATTACATCCCTTAGTCGTCTTTTACGACATCCACGGGCAAGATAGGAGGTGGTGATTTGTATTCTTACTCCATCACCACACGGACAGTATTATATGGATAATATTATGATAATATTATAATAATATCGAAAAAGGTTTAAGAAAATAAATGAACGCGTCCGCTGCAACTTAAATTTATTGATTTGATTGTTATACTTTTCGAAAGTCCGCATCCCACATAGCATATATGTGACGGATATTAGTGGCAGTTTTTTTATCGAAATTTACCTTTTAAAAAAAAATAACTGGATTTTTCCCATTTGTGTTTAATTTTGAATTACCCGATGTTTCGAATTTTATTGCGTTAATGGTCATTCATGACTATGAACACTGTGAATTAGTTTCAATATAAAATAGTTTTAGTTCAATGCTGCGGTTATTTAAATACATAATTAAATATTCAATTCCTCTCATTACCTATAATTTACTGTAAAGCCACAAAATACGCAAGATAGCTTATAATGTTTTTTTAAATTTATATTCAACCTTAAAGATACCAACAATCTCACATTCGTATTTAAAATGTTATCTACAAATTAGTTATGAAACTTTTTTCGAAGTTCGCAAACTTATAGAGAACGACGATCGCTTGTATTCTAAGATCAGCTTTTAGGACGAGTTAAATTTTGTATAAGGTTCAGGTTTTCAGTAGACTTGGTCTTTTTTGTATACTAGCAACCCGCCATCGCTTCGCTTCGGTTACATGTCGCCTTATCCGCGTAGTGCCCGTTCCCGTGGGAATACCGGGATAAATGATAACCTATGTTACTTCCTGATATTATAGTTTTCCATTGGTTAAAGAATTTTTGTGGTTTAAGGTGGTTTAAGCGTGAAAGCTTAACAAACATACTTTCGCATTTATAATATTAGTAAGGAGGTCATATAAGAATTAGTATAATTAATATGTTAAGTTATATTATTTATTAAATGTAATATTTATCTATTTTATTAAATTTTAATATTTTATGGAGTATTCATATTACCAAATAGCAACTACGGTCTGATCACTGCAAACTATGGGGATAAAGATATACTAAATTAATTGCATTATTTATTTGCATCATCAACATCGTTCAGTTTGCTACTACTAATGGGCGTAGGCCTCCCTCATGTTTCGCCACTAAGTACGATACTATGCTGCCTGCCTTATAGGACGTCCAGCAACTTTCACCAGGCCGTCGGCCCACCTATTGGGGGCGTCCTACACTCAGTAGTCTGATACATGGTCGCCACTCAAGAACATTTCTTCCCCAGTGATTGTCATATGCATACCTATAATTTTTATTAAAATGTTTTATATTTTTCCAGGTATCAATATTGGAAGTAACAATAACAACTGCAACTTTTCTCATTAATTCTGATGATTTCCTCATTGGACCACCAATATTAGGATATATAGCAGAATACGACTTATCAGAAAATTACAATGTAACCAATATTCATTTAAATAGAACGTGGGCAAAGGATAGACCTTTTAAACTGGAAAAACTTAGACCGAATTCAACATATAGCGTTAGATTTGCTGCTATTAATAAAGTTGGCACAGGGCCGTGGACTGAAAGGCTTCAATTTGATACGTTAGAAAAGTAAGTACCTATTTTAGAATTTCAACTGTTTTCATTGCAATGTAATTTTTCATTGTTGTAATAAATACATTTTCGGGTGACGAGGAGGTAAGAATATAATTCATCACCCTATCTCTTCGCCGTAAGTGTCGTATAAGATAATTCAGGGTTTATAATATACAAATCTACGCAAGAGAAGTAAAATTCGAAATCTAATCTTATATCAACAACCTATCTGACCAGTGTGGCATAGTAACCACTAAGGTTCATAAAAACTGCTACAGCCTTGGGTAGGCATCTGCCTAACGTAAGAGGTCCCGGTTCATCCGGCTGGCAGTTATATATAGGTATACTGCAATCCATGGCCCTATACGGAACTCCCATACGGTCGGAATTCCTCACGGCTCGAAGCAAAGCTCAGTCACAAAAGGTTATAACGATAAAGGCTATAAAGAGCTACCAAACGGGGTCGTGGATTACATCCACAGTGTTAGCAGGTATCCCCTGGCAACTTCAAGCTGAGGCCTAGGCAGGGGCCTACGGGTGGCGTGCCACGGCGCGGCGCTAGGGATGCAAGCGATACATTGATGTTTCTCAAACATCGATGTTTCAGTAAAAAAAACGTTAATCTCTGTTATAGATCTAGATCTATGACAGAGATTTAGGCAGTGCGATGGTGATGGCCTGGAGAGCCTTGATCTAGTGGTGGATAGAGGATCTACAGGCCTCCGTAGCAGGTTAAAGAACGGTGGCTATTGGACTCCACCTCTACCACTAGATCAATAGACGACATGGCACCTTGACGATTAAGTTGACATAGGTACTTACCGGACATGGGTGCTTTGATAAGTATCTGCATCAAGTTGCAAGATGCGAAGAAACGCCTGGTTGTCCCGAGTGTGGCGCGCCCGTGGACACAGCGAGCCACACTTTGAAAGAGTACCCAGCCTGGGGAACTTAAAGGCTTGCTCTTATGACTGTTGTTGGTGGAGACCTATCACTACCGGCCTTTATATAATGGATAAAATACTTGTCAGCGACAGTTGCTAGATGGCCATGGCCTCCTTTTGCGAAGAAGTTATAGCGCAGAAGGAGATAGCAGGGTGGGCACGTGAAGCAGATGCCTAAGCTGACCCACCACCTAGGCAACGTGTCAGGAGAAAAGGTTACGCGCTCCTCTTCTCCCTGGCTTGATTGACACATGACGTAGCTATTAGGCCAACAACCGGGACATTAGATTCGTATATGCAAAAGACTATCTGTGCATGTTTATTCCACGTAATTTTCCAAATGGCTAGACTGATATTGATAATATTTTACCCCGGTATTCTAACAGAAACAGGAACTACACGAGTGAGACCCCAAGCGTTTGCTAGACATATTCTATTCAGTTGCTATAAACAGAGCTTTATGTGGATTTACTTAAATGAACTAAATATGTTACATAGTTTCTCCCTTCATGTGTGGTAATAACATATTTAGCCCGGGATAAAAGATGGCTTATAGCGTTTAACGATAATATCGCTTCTTACTAGTTAAGGAACTTTTAAAATCAGATCCCTATTTCCAAGGATTATCCCTTACAAACTTTACGTCATTATAATATTACTGTAAAAGTACATATATTTACTCACGAGATAAATAGAAAACGTAAGTGCTTTCATCCTCGTCGTAATGACGATCTAATAAGTAAGTAATCTAACTTCATAAAGATCCCACGTCTGGGCTCAAGCTCCCTCCCTACACAGTGAGAATGGAATTGACTAAAACGTCAATATAGCAATATCACGTTGGTGAAACAGGCAGGTATTTATTACGAGTTTGACTCCTCTTCCAAATGATGTTATCTGCTTAGGTGATACAATCACCTTCTTACTTCATCTGCCACCGTACAGAACTAAGTTTTTTCATCATCATTATCTCAGCACACCTAAGCTTCTTAGGGTTCGGACCGCCTCCACAATAAGAGGGAAGTGGAACTATTATACCAGGGCCTGCTGGCCTTGGTCTATATTAAGCTCTTAGTCGCTTTAACGACATCCACGAGCAATGTAAGGGTTGGTAGTATATGTAGCCAACCTTTGAAAATAAGATATTTTATTTAAAAAAAAATTGTTGCCTGTATAGTGCTGACTTAAATATACTATGTGTCATCACCTCAGATTTGTCTGTGAGAGTCGTAAAACTGGCTGATAAAGTATCGGAAGAATGCGCAGTAACACTCTCCTGTGAAATTTATTATAAGTTTCATACAGCCACTGCGATCGGATACTAAGGTATTTTCCCTAATGGGAAGGATTATGTCTAACAGTGAATGTTGATATTATGGAATTGATGTAGTCGATAGATGGAGGTGTACTGTGTTGGTAAAACAAACGTGTGCGTCTCGAGATACATGACAGAAGTTATAATTTAAACTAATCTAAATTCAACTATTTATTATTGAAATTGTTTGGCTTAAGAAGAGCTTAGGTTGTTACTTATTAGTACCATTATTTAATCCTATAAGAGTAACGATACATCAAATATTAATCTAATATTATATAATAAAATAATATTTTTTAAATACGGCTAGCGCTGTGGGTTAGAGTAGGAGAGGAGGATCCTGCCTACTGCTGCCGTATGCGTGAGAGAAAGGGAAGTCTGGCGCTGTAACGCGTTACGTAACGAAGCAATTTACCCTTAGAAGTTATCACTTCAAAATAGCTTTTTGAACATATAATTCATTCGATGAATACTGTCTATTTGATGAATAAATTAATTATTATCGTTACTTCAAAATTTAATTATCCTCACTGATTACGTAATCGTGATGTAGCAAAACATGGCTGATGCTTTTAATTTAATTATTTTACGGTCAATTTGTTATGTAAAATGAATTCGGCTGAATTTTATTGATGTATTTGATTAAAATATAAAAACGAAAATTTAAAGATAGCTACATATAACGTCAGATCAATCTCATCTGTAGAAAAATACACAGAATTAATGCACGCTATCCGCAATATAAACATAGACATACTTGGTTTATCAGAAGTAAGAAAAATGGGGTGTAAAATAGAAGAGCATAATAGCCACATATTCTGCTTCATAGGCGAAACACCGGGTCTGCATGGCGTGGGATTTCTCATTAAGAAAGAGTATAAAAAGAATATTGTTAATTTCCACGGCCTCTCAGAGAGGGTCGCTCTACTTCAATTAAAATTCTACGACACTGACTTGTCTATTATTCAAGTATATGCCCCGACGAAAGATTGCAAAGACGAAGACGTCAATACATTTTACCAAACATTAAGGAAAGCTCACGAAATGTTGGCAACCGGGACAAACCTTATGGTAATAGGCGATTTCAATGCCAAGATAGGTCAGCCAAAAAACAATGAAAGACTTATAATGGGGAAATACGGTTACGGGAGAAGAAATCAGAGAGGAGAAACGCTAGCTCAATACGCCCTCGAACACAAGTTATCTGTCATGAATACGTACTTTAAAAAGAAAAACCAACAAAGATGGACCTGGATAGCACCGAATGGGAAAATAAAAAACGAAATTGACTTTGTTCTATCTAACTTACCTAAAATGATCACAAACATGGAAGTCTTAAATCATGTAGAGTTCCCATCAGATCACCGTATAGTTCGAGCTACATTACTTTTGAAATACCCAAAAAAGAATAGGAAAAATTTTGCAAACTCTATGACTACTCTGAAAACAGAAAAAGAGATAGAAAGTTATATATCTAACTTGGAAACTAATATATCTAACTTATTAAACAACGATTCGGGGGACATACAAATATTCTACGATAAATTCGAAAACTGTATAAAGAGCAGTCTGAAACAAGAGACAGAAAATAAAATCAACGATCATATTTGCTATTTTTTCAGCCATCAGACTAAACAATTAATTGAAAGAAGAACTGAACTCATAAAAAACAAAAATAAAACTAAACAACAGAGAATAGAACTATCAGATCTATTTAAAAGAACCAATAAATCAATTAGAATCGACTATAAGATACATAGGAGAAAAATTATAGAGACAAGCCTAACAAAATATAGCAGTGCGAAGAGAGCTTTCAAACAACTAAATACCCATACTGATTGGATCAAGAGCTTAAAAGATGGATCAAACGAAACCAAATCAAGGAAAAGTCTAATATCTTGCGCTACAAACTTCTACAGAACTCTATATGCCAACAACAAGCCGCAAAACTTATCATCTGTCAACGAAACAAACCTGCTAAGCACAGCTACGAATGCTACAATTATTATAACAGAGGAAGAAATCACAAAGAGCATCAAGAAGTTAAAACGAGAAAAGAGCTCTGGCCCTGACGGTTTAAAGAACGAGTTGCTAAAATCCGGTGAAAAAGTACTTACCAAGCCACTGATGTACATATTTAATAGAGTACTAAGTACAGGCAAAATACCGGAACAATGGCATAAGTCAGACATAGTACTACTGTATAAAAAAGGAAATCCACTCATCATTGCCAACTATCGCCCAATAAGCCTGCTTTCAAGCGTTTATAAACTTTTCACTTCTATTATACTTAATAAAATCAGTCCTTATATAGATAGAATGCAGCCAATAGAACAGGCGGGCTTCCGTCCCAGTTTTTCAACAATGGACCACATCCATACGTTGGAACAAGTTGTGGAAAAGTATAAAGAATTTAATAAAAAGCTCTACATAGGATTCATTGACTACACAAAAGCGTTTGACAGTCTCTATCATGACTCTATATGGCAAACTTTAAACAGCTGCAATATAAACCCAGTATTTACAAGAACAATAAAAAACATTTACTTAAATAGTGTGAGTAGAGTCAAACTGGAAACTCGAGGCGATGAAATTAAAATAGGTAGAGGCGTTAGACAGGGGGACCCTATGTCTCCGAAACTATTTATAGCGGTCCTGCAGTCCATATTTAGCAAACTAAATTGGGCCTCTGAAGGTATTCGAATCAATAATACGTTTCTCAGTCACCTAAGATTTGCTGATGATATTGTTGTCTTTGCTGAAACTTATCAGAAGTTAGAAAATATGATACACCAACTTAATTTAGAGAGCAAGCACGTTGGCTTGCATATGAACCTAAGCAAAACAAAAATAATGACCAATGGTATAAAAGGAAAAATTATGCTAGACTGCGAAGAAATAGAGTACGTAGAACAGTACATATATCTGGGAAAACAAGTATCTTTTAACAAAACGAGTAATGAAGACGAGGTCAACAGAAGAATCACATCAAGCTGGAATAAATTCTGGTCGTATAAGGAAATATTAAAAGGCAATCACGACCTAAACCTTAAAAAAACAGTTATGGACACATGCATTTTACCTTGTATGATCTATGGCTCCCAAACGTGGACTTTTACAAATAAGATAAAAGATAAAATAACAACTTGCCAAAGAGCAATGGAGAGAAGTATCTTAAACATAAGAAAGATCAATAAAATAAGAAGCCAAGAAATTAGAAATAAGACCAAACTAACAGATGCTCTACATCATGCTATAAAATCAAAATGGAATTGGGCTGGCCATGTTGCCAGATATACAGACCAAAGATGGACTCTTAAGAGCACAGAATGGACTGGTCCACACGGAAGGCGGAAAGTAGGAAGGCCACAAAAAAGATGGATGGACGAAATAACAGCGGTAGTTGGGAAGAACTGGATGAGAACAGCACAAGACAGAGAGAAATGGAAAACATTGGAGGAGACCTATACCCTATCAAGGGATTCCTGTAAATAAGTT
Source organism: Lymantria dispar (assembly GCA_032191425.1). Lineage (NCBI taxonomy): Eukaryota > Metazoa > Arthropoda > Insecta > Lepidoptera > Erebidae > Lymantria > Lymantria dispar. The sequence goes on along the minus strand of CM063454.1, from coordinate 21,152,477 downwards.
TAAAACTAATTATATAGAATATTAGAATATAAACTAAAACAAAAAATATGTATATAGTATTGTAAATATGGTTTATGGGAAATAAAAAGGTTTTATTATTATTATTATTATTATTTGATTTAAAGCGTTTTTTAAGTTATTAATTAACTTAACAGACGATGTTCGAATAAAAAAAATACCAATTAAATTTCTTAAAGTCCATTGCAGTGCCACCTACTAACTGTTCTGTTTTCTTACTTAATAGTTCAGTGAAACACTGCATTGCCATTCAAATTAATTTTATTTTAAAAACATTGAAATCTCTCTTTAGAATCTATATTTTATTATTATGTTTTCATAATAACACTTGATTATTTTCCGTCATAATGAAAATACAAAAATTCAAATACTCAACTGTGGTGTAGGAGGCAGCACGCGACATCGTAAAAGTTTACAGAGCGAACGCTACAATTAAAAGCAGCAAAAGAAAATAGAAATAACAATCGTATTTATAATGTTATTTTAGAAGAATAAGGACAAATAACTCGTGTATAATTTTTAATTTTTTACGTGTACATTCCAATGGAAATAATCGTTGTTCCAGTTGAAATATTTCAGCTTACAAGTGTTTGGTTTCTAGGTCAGCGCCCGAGCCTCCAATATGGGAAGTGGACTCGCTACAGTTCGCGCCAAGCAACGTGCTCAAGTGGAAAGAGCCCGAAGATAACGGGGAACCAATTGACTACTACACGTTGCGATATTGCCCGGTTTGTAACATTATTCGACATACTTTATATATATTATGGATATTGTAAATAATATTATGGATATTGTGGATATTGTGCTGTGTGGTAGGGGCTTCGAATACTACCAACCCTTGCTTTGTTCGTGGGTGTCGTAAAAGACGACTAAGAGCCCTAGATTGATCCGGACCAACTCTATCTGGTACCATTTGGGTCAACGATTACATTCCCAAGGAGGGTTGACGTCAGGCAGGCGGCTGGTCATAAAAGTCATTGCCGAAACTTTTTGCAATATATCAAAACAGATGACATATTGCGTCGACCCCAAGTAATTGGGATAAGAGCAAGATGATGATGATGGATATTGTAAATAAAACATTTTTTACAGATTTTATCGCGTTTTTATTTGATTTTTAATTGCTTGACGTTACGTACACTTTACAGCGTTCATGGTCACGGCCTGTACTATTCAAAACGTCGGGTAATCAAAAATCAAATACAAACGCGAGAAAATCCGTGAAAATTGTTTTAGTCTCTCTCTCTCTCAGTCCATTTTCGTCTCAAAAAGACAAGAGTCTCCTCAGTAATGTGAAAAGGATGCTAAATTCATCCTTAGTCATCATAAGAAGCGAGTTCAAACCGAAATTCCTTAAATCATTTTTAAAAAAATATAATATTACTAGCAACTTGCCCTCGCTTCGCTTCAGTCGCCTTTTCCGCGTAGTTCCATTTTCCGTGAGAATATCTCGATAAATTATGGCCTATGTTACTCCCTGATATTATAGCTTTCCATTGGTGAAAGAATTTTTGAAATTGGTTATGTGGTTTAAGCGTGAAAGCGTAACAAACAAACAGACTTACTTTCGCATTTATAGTATTAGTAAGGATACTTGCGTAAAGATCAGAATTCAGTGTATTACAATAGTGATGATATGTACGATGCTAAACTTGTTTATCATCATCTCAGCCCATACACGTCCCACTATTGGGTTTGGGTGGAGGACCACCAATTGGGCCTCCAAAATTGACCTAATTATACCATGCTGTTAGTATAAGGTGTTTTTTCGAATTATCCTACTCTTGCATAGTTATTATATGCATATTACGTCGCTTAGTAGTCATTTACTACAACCACGGACAAGAGAGTAAGTGGTAATATAGAATCTTGTTTTCAGGTACTGGAAGAGTTTGACGAATCTTTATGCAAAGGGAAACGAATTAAAGCAGCCACTGAACAAGAACTAGATGATCTCCAGTACAATACAACTTATTACTTCGAGCTCATAGCTCACAACTCGTTAGGGAATTCAACTTCTGCGAATATTTCACTAAGCGTGCCAGGTATAATTAAAACTTTTTTATTTCTTTTCCTCGAGGGCCTTATTAAAACGGATAAGTTTTTATATAGCGAACGGTGGCAGATCAGTCAACCGGCTATTGAATTGTAAATAATAATTACCGCTAACATACTTAATACTCTAGAAACTATAGGTTATTTGTATAATTAATATAAATGTTTAAAAGTGATTTATCATATTTATCCCACTGCTGGGCTCGAGCCCACTCCATAAAACGTCCCACGTCGGTATAGGGTTTCCTTGCCGAGTTTTCTCTCTATAGTGTAGTATATATACATATACATATGCATAATTATACATTGGTGTGAAGAACATAATGACTAGCGATAAAACATTTATAAAATTAAAAGAAATTTCCCATCGTTGCACCGCCATTATGCACGAATAGCAATAAAATATTGTAAATAAAATTAATTTTACGGATTTTATCACGTTTGTATTTGATTTATGATTGCCCGACATTTCGAACACTTTACAGCATTCCTGGTCACGGGCGGACTCAATGCTGTAAAGTGTTTGAGACGTCGGGCAATCGTAAATCAAATTCAAACGCGATAAAATCCGTAAAAGTAGTTTTATTTACAATGTGTAGTGCTCGCATAAACATCAGATATCATTAAGCAATAAAATAGTTAAACTAATTTATTTATTTGTTCTCACCGTGTGATCGCGGAATAAGAATACAATTTACAGCTGCTTCCTTACTCGTGGGTGACATAAATGACGAAAGGCATTTAATAAATAGTAAGTCAGTTCCCAAAACTATTGCACTTAAATTTTAAATACCTTAATTATTATCATTACAAAAACCACTTTACTAACTACATTTAGATGCATAAAAAGATCACAATTAAGAACTTAAGAAAAGTAAGATATTGCTGATCCGACCGTTTTTTTTACTGTTAATTCTTTGGAATTGGAAGCCTAATTATCTGAAGTAATCTCATCCCAAAGTTGCGTTCTTCTAATAACGTTTCTTTAACAAAGTGAAGTTAATTATTTCACTCGTTCATAATAATGTTTCTCTGGCGCCTGCAATTTTTATTACTTTTCTTTTTTCACAGTCTCAATTGTCGAGCAAATGATAAAAGATTTTCTTATTTTATAATTCATAACATAAAGTGGCTTGACATTTAAAAAGAGGGATGTCTTTATTTATTTTTGAAAATTACTTTACTCTTTTTGGTAGATAGGAAATAATAAAAAATCTTCATCATTCAACTTTTCACTGTCCACCTAATAAATAAGGGATATATTACCATAATCGCTACGATTAGCAGGCGGGATGGCGATTGCATTGAGCAGCTTACTGCAATCGCCATCATGTACCTTTTCCATGAAACTGTCATCACATTCTCTAGTGGAAATTTAGCCCATTACTTTGAGTCTCACGGCGAAGTAAAAAGTGATGACAATTGTATTACATGCCTGACGCCACACAGGAGAATAAATATCTCAAGATAATTATATTATAATCTAGCAACCCGTCCTCGCTTTGCTTGGGTTTCAGTCGTTTTACCCGCTTAGTTTCTGTTCCCGAGGGAATATCGGGATAAAATATAGCCTATGTTACTCCCTGATATTATAGCTTTACATCGGTGAAAAAGTGTTTGAAATCAGTTCGGTAGTTTAAGCGTGAAAGCGTAACAAACAAACAAATAAACAAACAAGCAAATAAAAATCAAACAACCTTACTTTCGCATTTATAATATTAGTAAGGATTTTTAAATTGATTTTCAATGAAGTAGCCACTAAGCTGTATAAGTTACTAAATTTTTTAGCTATCCCACGGGAACTCTTTAATTTTCCGTGATTAAATATTGTAGTTGATTAATATAGTATCCCAAATATTGACCGGGGTTGTAAGATACCACACGCAAAATTTCATTTAAATCGGTCGAATATCTTCGGAGATTAGCCCGTACAAACAGACAGAGAAACAAAAAAAAATTAAAACAACGTGGATGTGTCTCATTCCACGTCTTATAGACCCTTTTTTTTTTTTTTTTTTTTTATGGGTGGGCTATGTTAAGCGCACGCGCGGTCCTGTCCGTCCGGGGCGATGAAAGGACGGCGCGCGGGCCCATAACCCACCCGTACTCACTTCACCTCGTTGTCGGGCCGACCACCGGAGCAGATGTGACTTGTCATCAGTGGTCGGCCCGACGGAATACCCTTTCGGGTAACCTCACCTCTCGACGTACTGGGACGTCGGTCGCCATCGCGCGGTCAGCCTCTCTGCGGGTGACTGACAATTCCCCGGTCCGATCACCCGCGGCCTCGGCTAGGGCGGCATTAGGCGCAGATACTCGCGCCTGCGCCGCCCGAATCACCGGCGGCGGAACGTGTCGCCGAATAGGAGCTCTACTAGCACACGATCCGCTGCCTCCTTCCGTGAGATTACGGCCTCACAGAAGGCGGCGACCGCGTCCCAGTTCCTGACGCTGTCGAGCATCTCCCTGGCGATGGTCGGCAGCGCCAGGTCGGCACCGATAATCGCGACGAGTTCACGGCGCTCCCCCTCCCATGCAGCACACTCCTCGAGCGTGTGCTGCGCCGTGTCCTCGTCGCAACTGCAGTGGTGGCAGGACGGTGTGCTCTCCCTCCTGACAATCTTGTGCAGGTACTTCCCAAAACACCCGTGCCCCGTAAGCACCTGCACCAGTCGGAAGGAAAGCACCCCGTGCGTCCGCTCCAACCACTCCATCAGCACCGGCCGGAAGGCCTCGACAGTATTGACACCGTACCGAGGACTCTTCAGCCGTACTGCCCAACGGGCAATGACTCCTTGGCGGGCGTCGACCCGCCAGGCGGTGATCTCCTGCAGGGAGACCATGCCGCCGCGGGCGCGCGTCTCCGACACGTGCCGATAAATATCGGCGAGCATCTCCGCCTCCACGTCCCACGGGGGAGTTCCGGCCAGGAGGCACGCTGCCTCCGTCGACACCGTGCGGTAACCGCGTATGGCCCTGACCGCAATGACCCTTTGTGGTCGTCTCAAGAGAGCCCTCAGCCGGACGGTCCGGGACCCCGCCCACACCGGTGCGCCGTACAGAGCCATCGACCGGATCACCCCCGTGTACAGCTGTCGGCACGTAGAGCTGGGTCCGCCCACATTCGGCATCAGCCGCGAAAGGACGGACGCCGCGCCGACAAGCCGGAGAACAAGTCGATGGAGATGCTCCCGGAAACAAAAATGCCCGTCGAGCACCAGGCCCAAGTACTTCATGTGGGCCTGGATGCTGATGGTGACCGACTTCACGGTGATCGAAGCGCCGGCGGGAGGCCCGGCGGTACGGAGGCCATGGAATAAAAGGGCCTCCGTCTTTTCCAGGGCTACCCTCAACCCCAGCGCTTCGATCCGCCTGACAATCTCCTCGGTGGCGAGAGTTGCCAGGCGTGCCGCCTCCTCTAGCGTCCCACCCCGGGCTGTGACGAGTGTATCGTCGGCGTAGCAAATTACGCCCAGCCCGGGTGGGAGGCTTCCTCTCAACGCCCAGTCGTAGCCGATGTTCCACAGGGTCCAGGTTCCACAGGCCCGTGATATCTCAGCCCCTCCCTGATGCAGCTGAATGGCAGACTGTTGAAGGCATTGGCGATGTCCAGGGACACCGCCAACAGGATTCCTCCGCCGGTGACGGCCTCCGCTACCACGGCCTTCAGGCGCAGCAGGGCCCTCGCCGAAAACCAAACTGGGTGTCCGACAAATCGGGCCCGACCCCGACGAGGTGCCGCTCGATGTGGTCAGCCAACACCCTCTCCAGCAGCTTGCCCGCATCATCGAGCAGCACGATGGGCCTATAGGCCGAGGCCGTCTCGGGAGACCGTCCCGGCTTCGGCAGGAGAACCAGCCTCCCCTCTTTCCAGCACCCAGGGAACTGCCCGGACGTCAAACAAGCGTCGAACAGTCCCCTGAGGCGTGGTCCCAGGTGCTCGAGGACCAGGGCCAGCACACGGTTCGGAATACCGTCGGGCCCGGGGGCGGTGGATTTGACTCGCATACGCGCCACCGCCACCCCCATTTCCGGCTCCGTGATGGGCGGAGCACTTTCATCGTCGGCCTCCCGGTCACTGTCCGGCGAAGCCATGACCGGGGGCGTGTGCTCCGCCCGCTGTGGAAAGAGGTCCTCGACAACTCTGGTGCGGAGGCTGGGCTGGAGAGTCTCAGTGAGTTCCCGCCCGCGGAGCTTGTTCAGCGCCGCGAGGTAGGGGCGACCCCAGGGGTCACGCTCGAGACTGTCCAGCATCTCCAGCCGACTAACGTCCTTTGCGGTACGGACGGCCAGCCTGAAGGCAGACCGCGCACTGCGGTAAGCCTCGTACAGCTGGCCCTCCCGCTCAGCGTCGTGGTGGCGCGCTCGGCTGCGGGTGTAAGCCCTCCGGGCACGTATGCACGTGGCCCGAAGGTTCGCCAATTCTCAACGTCTTATAGCCCCCTGACTCAGTTTTTAGCGTCTCGGTTTTTTCAATGTACAGAATTTCAACCTCTACAGTTTTATTATATGCATAGATGTAACTACCCACAATATATTATTACCCTACTGATACCCGGTTTATATATATAACCAAGGAAAACCTCATTTCAGATCACATACTTCTCATCATTGGGTCCGAGCCTCTTCCATAATAAGAGGGAAATTGACCTACTATACCACCATACCATATCTTGTATAAATATTATAAGCGTATTTATTCCTTTAGTCGTCTTTTACGATACCCACGGGCAAGATGTGGTGAATGGTATTCTTACACCGCCACCACACGGAAAGAAAAACTATTCGTTCCTTATCAGATGATGACTGAAACAGTTTAGTTACAGCGACGACGGCTAGAAATGGTTAGTTACTTATCACTGTAAACGACTTTATTCCTCATCAATACCTGTGTATCTGAGTGTGTCGGTAGTACGAGTTTAGTGCTTTATTCCCCAATCCAAAAGAATTCAATCATCATTATCATTTCAACTTATCGACGTCTATTACTGGACGTAGCTCCCTCATGTTAGCCACAAAGTGCGGTCCTATGCCGCCTGCATCCAACGATGCCCAGAAACTTTCACCAGGTCGTCGGTCCACCTGGTTGGGGACGTCCTACACTGCGTCGTCCGATACGTGGGTGCCACTCGAGAACCTTTCTTCCCCAGCGGTTATCGGTTCGTCGAGCGATATGGCCTGCCCATCGCCGCTTTAGCGTGGAAAAAAGACTTCAATGTATCAATCTAAAGAAGCTTTCACTTCACTTCAATAAAATCATCTTTTCTTTATAGGTTCAGCAGAACTAATTGAATCTGCAGCGCTACTATCACAGGCAGCTATTATAGGTATATCAGTAGTACTTGCTATTGTTGGTCTAATATTTATAGACTTACTGTTACTTTTGTGGCGACGACAAGGCATCATAGCTCTTTGTTTCTGCAAGAAGAGTAAGAAAAAACCTGACGCAGTGCATACCCGGTAAGATAATTTCATTTGTAATTGAATCAATTAGTATCGTTAAACTCAGCTTTGCTTTTTAGATTCATTAATAGATGCACCATTTATTTTGTCAACTTGCTATTTAAAATTATAAAATGCGAGTAAAACTACAGTTCCAACTAAATAATTATTTCAGCTGTAATATATTTTTTTATATTTAATTAGTAAAAAGTTTATTATCGTTTAATAAAATTTTGTGCGTTGTTAATTGTGTGGGCTTTATTTATTTGACATATTTTATGAAAAAACTGTTTTATTAGTAATCTTATATACTAAAACTAGTGATGCAATTTAAGATCCCAAGGAAAAATTAATCTTATTTTACAATTTTTTGTATCAGTTAGATAATAATTAAAAATAAATTGGCAATCAATTTAAAATTCAATCAGACAACTCTTCCTGAAAAAGACGAAAATCATTTGTCACACAGTTCACCTTAACCAAGATTTATCAATTTCTTGCGCTGTTTGGCAACTTTTTGTGGCGCAACTTAAAAATGTCATTTGCTTAATTACTAAAAAAAGAACTTAATGAGTTTTGTAGCTAAATTTAGCAGCCAAAGTTTGTTATTAGTTATTTTAGGCTCACATCTACATCGGATAGGGATGATATACCCAAATTTCGCTATGCAAATATCCTCTGTGACCCACTATTGAGTCAGCCAATCCCATAATAGGAGGTAAGCCCACTATCGCTTTAATAAGCAGTTTTTGTAGTTTAGGTTTAGTTAGTACGGGAAAAGAAAACGTAAATTTAATTACAAATCAAATTGCAACTAACAAAACAAGATAGAAACACGTTTAAGGAAATTTACATTTTTAAATTGCTACTTAAATGTCTTTTTGCATCAAATTTTATTCATTCTTATGAATGTGAACATCGTCCACAAAAATATAAGCTCTTATAGAGAGGATATATTTTTCTTGTCACTAAAAAGCTTGTCAATAAAAAGTTGCTAGTCTGCAGATGGTATAAAATAAAACTGAGCAAAATCCTATTGATTTTTCAGTGACAAGAAAGGTCTATTAAGAGACAACGGGGAGAACATAGACGGCACTTTGAGAAAGCCTAATAATGGGCACAGAGAGTACGAATACAATAAGACCACCGGCATTATTACCGGAAAACATTCCTCAGTTTAAATTATAGAAAATAAAAGGTTCTGGATTGGAAATGAACCATGAGATTTTTTAACTTGCTGCTGCTACTAAATGTGCTGGAAAACATAAATCTGAAACCTCACAAATAGATACATTTTAACTTTTACATTTATGAATTTCTTATTTATTTATATTCTTAAGGGAAGCATGTTAGACAAAAAAGAACCTTAATATAAATTAGTTGATTACTTAGATACCTTTTTAAATGCATGTTGTTATGCATGAAAATTGTACAAAATCGCTTGGTTCATCCATGTAACAGTAAGTAACAGTGATATTATATCTTAATGTTTTCTTTAATACAATTACTTTATTAATTTTAAATTTTCTATATCTTAAAATATAACAAGAATTTATGAACGTGCTTAACTCATTTTTATTTATATTTAACCAAAAATAACCTACTTATTTGTAGTTATCATACACGTGAATAAATAAATTGTTTTGGTCATTTGTATATTGTTATAAATTTGGACTAACGTTGATTTTAAGTATTGTAGATGTAAAGATATATTTATCATCTATTTTATATGTATTATCTCTTTTATATTCCCATAAATAACATACTTATTTCTAGTGCTTTCATTATACACGGAATAAATAAACTGTTCTGGCCACAGATTGTAATAAATTTGCGCTTACTTTGATAGTAAATGTTGTAAATGTAAAGATATATTTATCATTTGTTTTATATGTATTTTCTGTTTTATTTTTCGAACATATTGAATTTATTAATGTTAAAAATACAAATTTTGTAATATGTTTGCAATTGCACTTCGCCATTTGTTTTAAAATTTTGACATGCTAGTAATTACTATTGTCTTAACTAAACAACAGTAATTTAGTATGCCAAAATTAGGTGAGTCAAATTTAGTATTTGCATTTTAAAATAGGGATTCCATATTTATATGCATATATAAAATATTATATTGTTATATGTTCTATACATATAAATACTACGCCAAATCAGATTAGATATTTAAATTACTTTCACATTACATGCCAGTTTATCTAGCAAATCTGTAAAAGTGAATTTTTCGGCTTATAAAAGTGGCGTAACAATTAAAAATGATTTATTAAAAATATGCTATAAAATTGTAATTGTAATCTCGAATCGACCATCGATATGTAACCTTCATTTTAGTGTTTTTTTTCTTCCCAAGCATTTAATTCACATAATGATTGTGTCACATAATGATTGTTAATAAATAATGATTTCTCACGTTGACGCGACACGTAAAAAAATAAAACTATTTTTACGGATTATATCGCGTTTGTATTTGATTTTTGTTTTCCTGACGTTTCAAACACTTTGCAGAGTTCATGGTCACGGGCGGACTGACCATGAACCACGACAAAATCCGCAAAAATTGTTTTATTATTAAATATTTTTTAAACTAATTTTATTTACGCCATTAGGTTAACCGTATAAATAATATGTAGGAATATGAAATAAATATTTTTTTTTAAGAGAATATTAAGAGCGACTCGTAACATCTTAAGAACTTATAGAGATCTCAGAAAACTTAATGACCTAAATAGATTAAAATTTAAATTTTCAGGAGTCAGTTACAATAACTGACTTTCTTTTCCAATATTAGATCTGTTATAGTTAATCTTCGCCGTCGAGTGAGTATATTTAATATTATACCGATTTACAGTGTAAATATAGATTACAACAAGTAAAATATAGAATTTTATATAATAGATAGTATAACCCTGGTAATTACGAAAATAATATAAATAATAACAAAAAAACTAAATAAATAATTAAGTTTTTTTTTACAGAAAATACAAAAAATATATTTACTTTTTTTAAGTTTACACAGGTTATGGGTACATATATTGTAATTTTATTTCATTATTAGACCTATATTATTATTAGAAAGCTGAATTATTTACTACATGTATCAATTACCAGTTAAATTTCAAAAATCTTGTTTATCGAGAATATACAGCTACAAATAGGAACGCCATAGAGTCAATAATTACTAGCAAATCAGGCATAGTATTATTGTATTGGTTGTCAAGCGTCCTGCGCATTCACCGTTTTCATACAATTTCTAACATAACAAAAATTATAAGTGGTAACACTTATAATTATTATGGATAATTAATGTTAATATGTTGATATTATTATTAATGCCATAAACGTTAAACGATATAATAGTATTGAATAAGTAATTCACGCGGAACTTCCGACGCAATTAGTTTATAATAAATGAGGTGACAGATAATTTACTATACCAAAGATTAAGTCAATATATTTTTATCGTCTATACAGAGTATCATATTTACACAGGGCCTTTATTCGCTATGATCAAACTAATACTTAATGGGATTATTTTACGATATCTATATGAAGTCGGACTGCGCGGAGCCCTATTAAAAATAACCTAAGACCTGGGCCTTGCTCGCTTTGCCACACAAACAAATCCTTCATATTACGATGTTTACATACAATCGAAGTGGTACGGTAATTGATATAAGAATTTGTCCAACTTTTTACATTTCAGTTAATAAAGTAATAATTTATAAAGGCAAAGGTAAGTAATGGATAAATGCTCTGGTTGAATATTATAATTTTATTTAAATAAAATTTATAAGAAATGAGCGTTGTGTTTTCTTTACAATTTTCGTCATTTGCCGCTTCTTTCGTGTGTAGGTTGTGCTATATTTATGATAAAATTAACGAAGTCTAGTCATACTTAGACGTGACTTTGCATTAAAATCAGCGTCTTTAGGCTACGGAATATTCATAATAAGAAAAAGTTGTTATTTTTTTAAAGTTTAATGTAACTTTAATTAAACTACATGGTTGAGGGGCGTAAGCACGCACACCCGCAACTCACCCGAACACCACGTCGCCTTCGTCGTTGGGCTGACCACCGAAGCAGGGTTACTTGTCATCAGTAGTCGGCCCGACGGAATACCCCCTACTTGGGGTACCCTCTCATCGACCGACGTCCCTCCCTCGGGGAGGACGTCGGAGGAAGAGATGCCTGACATTGACATCATATAGTTTTGATAGGGAGGCTAAGTAAGCTATTGTGACCTGTCTTTACACATATACATACTACAGTTTTGTTATGAACACGTCTTATGTTTTTTTTTTTTTATGGGTGGGCTATGGTAAGCGCACGCGGTCCTGTCCTGCCGTGGCAACGAAAGGACAGCGCGCGGGCCCACAACCCACCCGTACCCACGTCACCTCGTTGTTGGGCCGACCACCGGAGCAGATGTGACTTGTCATCAGTGGTCGGCCCTACGGAATACCCTTTCGGGTAACCTCACGTCTCGACGTACTGGGACGTCGGTCGCCATCGCGCGGACATCCTCTCTGCGGGTGACGGACAATTCCCCGGTCCGATCACCCGCGGCCTCGGCTAGGGCGGCATTAGGCGCAGATACTCGCGCCTGCGCCGCCCCAGTCGCCGGCGGCGGAACGTGTCGCCGAATAGGAGCTCTACTCGCATACGATCCGCCGCCTCCTTCCGTGAGATTACGGCTTCACAGTAGGCGGCGACCGCGTCCCAGTTCCTAACGCTGTCGAGCGTCTCCCTGGCGATGGTCGGCAGCGCCAGGTCGGCACCGATAATCGTGACGAGTTCACGGTGCTCCCCCTACGCGTGCTTTTTTGCCCATTCTCCTGGTTTTTGTTCAACAATTTTTTAAGAAAAATAACAATTTTGAAATTAATAGTAGTAAGATATTGTATTCTGAATACGTCAATCATAACAACAACTCCGTATTTGATAAATAACTTATCAATGGGATATTTTTATTCGCATAAATTTCAAAATCACGACGTAAAAATTTGCTTAAAAATACAACTCGTCTTTTATTCTATAAATTTTGCAAGCTGCGTTTCTCAATTCACGCTGCTAATTAAAAAGTTTTACAACTAATTTAAACTATAAGTTAATTAGGTTTTTCGTAGAATTTTCACAAAGTAACTTTTAAGTACTACTTTTGCTTATTTTTGGTCATTAAGTTAATTTAAATATTTATTATCATCATATTAGACCATATATGCCCAACTATTGGCCTTAGGCGCCCTCCATTGTGAGAGGAAATTGCACCTAATATACCACGTTAGTCAGACGTGTTGGCATAGGGTTTCATTTCGAGTTTTCCTTCTCTGGCATCGATATTATCTGAATATTTCCCCTTTCCGTGTGGTGACGGATTAAGAATACAATTCACCACTCTCTATCTTACCCGTGGATATCGTAAAAGATGACTAAGGGATGTTACATTCACATAAGATCTGTAGATCTGTGACAAGAGAAGGAAAACTCTAAATAAAACCCTATACCAACATGTCTGACCAGTACGGTATAGTAGGTTAAATTCCCTCCTGTTGTGGAGGAGGCCCGAGCCCAACAATGGGACGTATATGGGCTGCGATGATGATGATGATTATTCCCTTCGTCGTCTTTTACGATACCTACGGGTTATAGAGGGGGTGGTGGTTCTTACTCCGTCACCAGGACTGCCTACCTGAGGCCAACCCTCCTTGGAAATGTATTTTCTGATCAGATGAAGGTTGATGAAAAACTCTAAGTCGTTTTTACGACACTCACGAGCAATTTAAGGGTTTTCAGTATTCGTAGACGCCAATACACACCTTAGGGTATAATATGTAATCCATCCATTCATCAGCCCAATGTCTAAAGTGGGTACTCACTTTAGACATAGGTTTCCTACCGAGAATTCCCTTGAACCTCTCTATCGCCAATTGGACAAACTACCGCCACCAAGTCTTGGTCATCAATAACCTGCTCGGATATTGGCTGGCTGCTGAAACCTGAAAAATCGCATTTCAATACATAAATTACATCAAGCTTGCCACGGAAGATATGAATCGGTAACGGTTGCCAGTCTAAACGATGATGGGAAGATAACAGCAAGTTGCAGACCGTCATTCCGTCATCCGTGAGGATTTAGTATCGTGCGAACATAATAAAAAAGAAAAAAAAAGAATACTTCATATATTTCGCTACTACACCTTACTTCACCTTGCCAAAAGTACCTAAATATAAAACATTACATTGGGGTTAGGTGTAATGGAGTTCCGCAATAAATATAATTTTGATGTTGGACGGCCACGTATAATTTTATTGCCCATCTAAAAATCTTTAAATATATCCTAACAAACGATACAGGGTGTCGATGCAGCCGCCACTTCCCACACAAAAATGGCTATTAAGCGAATTTATAGTCATTCAAACTGAATAACCTAACCACAGGTGTCAGTAATGGCTTTCAAAGATTGCGTTTTCAGTAGAAACAACACTTTGCGCAAATTAAAATTGTGTGTGCAAGCTTCAAATAAACTAAACGGATACGGAGAACAAGCATTTAACAAAGTTAAATTTATTGATTTAACTAATATTATATTAAATTAAAAATATTATATTAAAAATTGTGTTTTCCAGAATAATAAACGTGTAAGAAAATAGAGGTGATATATGAATTAGCCGTAATCGAAATTTCTTAGTCTTAGGAGATTAATTGCTATGCTCAGCAGGTGAAATGTTTATGTGAATCATGTGAGTTTTCTAGGTCACAGTTGCTGTCCATTTTGCTTTAGCCAGGTCTGCCGACTCTTTGACTCGAATGTGAATAATACGCATATAACATCTATGTAAGAGAAGGAAATCTTGACACAAAACCCTATACCAACCTGTCGGACCAGCATGGTATAGTAAGGTCAATTTCTCTCTTATTGTGGAGGTGGCTCCAGCTCAACAATGGGCCGTATGTGAGCTGAAATAATGATTATGACATCCCTTAGTCGTTTTTTACGACACCCGCGGGCAAGACAGGGTGTGGTATATTTCCCATATTTCCCGTAGCTCAATTTCCCTCCCCTTGTGGAAGAGGCTCGAGCCCAACAGTTAGGACTAAAAATATGAATCACATTTGCTTTGAAAGAGAGTTTTCGTTCCAATAAAACGTCTATGACTGAGAAGATTAAAAATTGATAACAGGTTGGCAGTCATTTGCAGCCGAAATTATAATTATAATTCAAAATCTTAGAAAAATGACATTTAAAACACAACAGGTACATAGTAAAAAAATGGCTCATTTCATTTCATTATGTATTTTTGTATTCCCTATAATAGGTTGACCTCTATAGTGAGGTCGTAGCCACAAGCTAGCTCAACGCGAGGGATAAACTTCTACCCAACTTAAACTTTCTACGCCACAAACAAACTTTTCTTTCATTTCAACAAACCGCTTTACACTGATTAAGCGCTCGGCACTGTGGGTTGGGATTTTGTAAATTTGTAGTTCGTAAATTGGTAAAATATAATTTTACATATTTTTAAATCTAATGGTTTTCCCAAGAAATTTTTATATATTTTACAATATACATTTTACGTGGAAATCACATTTTGTTACCCATCTGGCGAAGTGCCAAATTAATTCTTGCTATTGGGAATTTCTTGATGAAATTTGTTTTACAAAATACTTTATATTTATATCTTTAGTATAAATACTTTTAGCTTTTTTTGAACCACAATTCCATCGTTCTAACGCATTCAGTCCTTACTACATGTAATTAATAATTCTTTACAGTTAGGGTGTGAAATCATAGACAATAAATGAATCAATTCATATTAGCGTTTACAACGTTGACTACTGTTACTCTTTATCAAATTAATTCCCGAGCCGAAAAAGAAACTACATATTTGTACTAGGCAAGATCGTAGTAGATGATTTCAGTAGTTGATTATTTTGTAGGCGATATTGTTTTATTAATTTTTTAATTGTTCCGTATGGTGACAGGGTAAGAATACAATTCACCACTCCCTATCTTGCCCGTAGATGTCGTAAAAGATGACTGAGGGATATAAGTATGCATATAACATCTGTGCAAGAAAAGGAAAACTTGAAATGAAACCCTATACCAACATGTCTGACCAGCATGGTATAGTAGGTCATATTTCCTCCTAATGTAGAGGAGACCCGGGGAGCAACAGTGGGACGGATGTGGGCTGCGATGATGATGATAATAAAATTTTTGAGTATATATTTTTTTATATTTTTGGACTAATCTAGAATATGTTTTGCACCATTGCAATTCTACAGGAGTCCGAATCCAACTTTATATATGTATAATTAAGATTGATAGCCAAAATAGTTGTAAGAAAGTCTGGCGTTTTAAATAGAATCTTAAATCAACAAAATGTAATTTTTAATTTACTATTACTTTATCATAACAGAAACCTAATAACAGGATGCTATATGAATTTACACTACATTTGAAATGATAGCTGTTAGCACATCAGGAAAGATCCACGCAATATGATATCTTATCCAATATCCGCGTCACGTGAATCGCAATATCCGGCTGTGAACCGACCCGCGCGTACCACATCCGAATATTCCAAATTTACTTAATAACATTTTATTTTGTATACAGGTATTAAGATCTTTATATTATGAAGTGTGTATAGCTACCCTATAGTTATCCGTGTGTCGACGGAGTAAAAATATAATTTACCACCCCCTATCTTACGCGTGGGTGTTCCGAAAGACGACTAAGGGATATAATATGTAGATAATATTTATCCAAGGGAAAGAAAACTGTACATAAAACCCTATACTAACACGTTTGACCAGCGCAGTATCCAACCATCCTTCTATCTATCAGCTTATAGACGTCCACTGTTGGACATAGGCCTCTCCACGAGAATGCCACTCGGGATGGCCCTGTGCCGCTTGCATCCAACGGTTCCCTGCGACTTTCAAGATGCTGTCAGTCCACCTAGGAAGTCGTTCTATGCAGTGTCGTCCGGTTCGTGGTCGCCACTCGAGAACCGTTCTTCCCTAACGGTTGTCGGCTAAACGAGCGATGTGGCCAACCCATTGCCATTCCAACGTGCTAATTCTACGAGCTATGTCAGTTACATCCGTTCTTATGGGTAGCGCGATATAGTAGGTTAATTGCCCTCTTATTGTGGAGGAGGCCTGAGCTCAACAATGCCAATTATGTGGGCTGAGATGATGATGATGATGGTGATTATGATCAAATGTGATGAGAGGTCAAAAATAAAATGTGTAACTAACCTCTCTCTCTCTCTCTCTTTTTTTAGGGGTGGGCCATGGTCAGCACACCCTTTCCGTCCGGGGCGACAGAAGGGCAGCGTGCGGTCCCATGACCCACCCGTGGCACGTCGCCTTTATCGTCGGCCGATCACCGGCGCACAGTAACCTCTGCTTTCCTTATGGAGCCGTAATAATCGGTTAAGGGTTTATCAGGGAAACTGCCAGTAGCACTCTGAACTTTTAAAAACAATAGTTTCTTCTGCTCTTCTGCATTTTCTCCTCTTCCACTATAAAATAAAGTGCTGAAAAGAACAACTCGAGAACATAATTAAATAATACAATGGTAAAGAAGGAAAAACTGCAAATTACTGGCTTCTTGTAAGGTTATTAAGATCAACATATAATAGGTCGGTTCCTCTGATAAGTAAGATTCAGTTTAAATTTGTCCTCAGTATACTGCCTTTACTTATAATACGATATTACCCATTGTGGTGAAAGCTTGAGCCCAGCAGTGGGACGTGTAAGAGCTGCTATGATGATGATGATGATGACGATGATCACTTATTATATTCTCGTAATAGGTTAATCCAATGTGTCATCCATTGTGGTACTTTGTCGTAAAAATAAAAATCGGCTCAGAGAGTATCAGGCAAATGGATTACAGTACTATCCCGGGCAACTTATAGGTAAAACAAACTACAATCGTTGCCTGTCAAGGGTGACGATTGGTATCATTTTCTGCATGGAGAGACAGATATGACTAACAGTGAATATCCGTAAGCTGGCTTAATATTCATAAGTTCTTGAGCGACAGATGTCATTTAAGTGCCAATAGCCTTACTTCCTTAGTAATATTATCAATGCGAAAGTAAGTTTGTTGGTTTGTTTGTTTATTTGTTTGTTTGTTACGCTTTCACGCTTAAACCACCGAACCGATTTCGAAAATTCTTTCACTAATGGAAAGCTATAATAACGGGGAGTAACATAGGCTATATTTTATCCCGGTATTCCTACGGGAACAGGAACTATGCGAGTAAGGCGACTGAAACCGAAGCGAAGCGAGAGCGGGTTGCTAGTAATATAATAAATGCCAAAGTAAGTTGGTTCGTTTGTTACGCTTTCACGCTTAAACCACCTAACCGATTTCAAAAATTCTTTCACCAATGGAAAGCTATAATATCAGGGAGTAACATCCTTACTAATATTATAAATGCGAAAGTAAGTTTGTTTGTTTATTTGTTTGTTTGTTTGTCACGCTTTCACGCTTAAACCACTGAACCGATTTCAAAAATTCTTTCACCAATGGAAAGCTATAATATCAGGGAGTAACATAGGCTATATTTTATCCCGGTATTCCCGCGGAAACGGGAACTACGCGGTTAAGGCGACTGAAACCGAAGCGAAGCGAGGGCGAGTAGGCTATATTTTACCCCAGTATTCCCATGTGAACGGGACCTACGCGGGTTCCTTAGCCGACTGAAACCGAAGCGAAGCGAGGGCAGGTTGCTAGTAATATTATAAATGCGAAAGTAATTTTGTTTGTTTGTTTGTTACGCTTTCACGCTTAAACCATGGAACCGATTTCAAAAATTTTTCACCAGTATAAAGCTATGATATCAGAGAGTAACATAGATAAAATTTTATCTCAATATTCCTACGGGAACGGGAACTACGCCGGTAAGACGACTAAAACCGAAGCGAAACGAGGTCGGGTTGCTAGTTGTTAATAAAATAGAGCCTGAAAACTATTAAAATAAGTCAACTTAATTCATTTAAATTCATTCCAAATAGAATAAAATATAGTTTAAATGAAATAGATTTTAAACTTTGTTAAAACTGATTACGGAGCTCACAGTTTTAGTAAAGCTTTATCCGAAAATAAATTAATTACTTGCCCAGTACCTATCGTGGTAATAGTTTGTAAAACATAAAACAGATTAGTTAAATTTTCATGTTGAGTACCCCCTTTTCCCTTGATACTACATAAGAGAAAAAATTAGAACCTTATAATAGAATCAGCTTTTGTGCGTAGCTCCGCCAGCTATCTTTTTCTAATTTGTTATTTTACCATTTTAAAAATATGTTACCATATATACCTTGTTTAGGGGAAATGACCCGAATATCGGATACTTTTTGAAAATTAGGTAAAAATATATTAAATGTATACGTAGTTAAATAGAATTTTTTTACGTAGTCTCTAATTCATATACTATAAGGAAATTAAACGAATCACACGACAGCAGTGTTAAATTATACACAAATTAAAAAAAAATAAACAAGTTAGTAAGAAAATCAGGGCTTGACTAAGTAGGCTCCTAATATCGGACTCCTGATAATATCTCAATATCGGTTCCCTGATATTACCTATATATTAGGTACATTAGGAATTCGATAATGTAAATAAAACATAAAAATATTAAAAACATTGTAACAGCTTTTCAGTAAAGCTTAGTTTTTAAGTAGGTAATGTAGCAATTACTAAATTACAGGAAAGACATAACAGCATAAATCACTTACTTGCTCAAAATACTGTCTTAGAAAGCCACTATGTAATATTTTGTGCGACAAAAATAAAACTTGTATCGGTTTTGTCGCCTTTTTTATAGAGGTCAATGAAAGCGCTGTAGTGCTTCTATCCAGTTTTGAACTAATAATGACTATGCTGTTTGGCTCATAACGTTGCTTTGTTTAGGAGATATTGATATATCCGAAATTAGGAAACCATCCGATATTCAGTTCCTTTCCCATATTGTTCTACTTCTTCTCGATTATATATATTCTAATATCACAAACGGCTCTTTGTCAGAGGATCTAAAAAGGCCCACTTCACCATATGTATCAGGCTGATTGGCATAAGGCTTAAGGGGTTAGGAGTAGTCAGAATTTTCAAATAATCGATTTTTTCTTTTTACATTTTCTTAAAGTAAAGTATCTTAAAAATATTTTCTGAAAATTTGAAGTGAATCCGACAAATATTTTTTGAGTTATTCAGCAAAGAATAAAAGAAATAAAAAATAGATACACGTATAGAAATGGCTGATCGGCGTGCTAACAACACATTGATGTATTAGAAACTTCGACAACGGCTGGAAAACTGTTATATAGTCCAGGAATAGATGACTCAGTGTAAGTAATGAAATTATTCTTATTACTATACACTACTATATACTACTACATAAATCGACTGTAAAACTTTAAACGAGTTTTTCTCAAAACTATGTTTCTTGAACTGGTGACCACTGTAACTCAAAAACCGCTCGATAGATTTTAATGAAATTTATACAGCTTTTAGAAAACATAAAAAGCTAGTGCCTGATCGAAGGATTTTTGTTTTTTTTAAACTTCGATTTTTTATAAAAAATTGAATGTTGGTTTTTACCCGGAAATCAGAAAACAAATTTCCTGAGGCCGCCATTTTGTTAATTTTGAAAAAAAAATAAAAGCTTCGATCGAGCACAAGATTATCTATTTATAAAAGTTTTTTTTTTGTTTCATTGATTTCAGATGTATCTCCAAGGAGTTGTGATGGTCACTGCAAGGACCCATTATTAAAACCTGTTCAACATGGACCGCCATAACTTTTAAAATAATTAATATTTTTTTCTTGAAATTTTAGAGAAGTCATGTTGAAACATGATAGAATGATACTATGTGTTTACTTTTGTTAAATAAAATTAATTACTGATAAAAAAAATTATTGAAAAATGGCATTTTTTCACGCTCCTGACTACCCCTAACCCCTTAATTACAAGATTTCCTTCTAATACTTCTCTTGCATTAATGTTATATCTTAGAATTGATTTTTCAATACCTACGGAAAAAGAAATGGGATCGTGACTATTGTGTTCTTATTCCGTCACCACGGAATGGTGTTCCTTATTAAGAGAGTTACAATATTCGCAACAAAAAAATTACCTCATATGCTAGTCTTACGGATGGATTGGAGTCATTAGCGGCAAGACTGCAGGTCTCTCTATCTACTCGACTCTAAGTATTTCACAGAGTTGTTCCACTTGATACCAACATCTCTACGTCATAACACTCGAAACCACAATTATTCAGACCCACCATCTGGGCATATATTTCCATTTTATTTTATTACTAATTTTATCATTTGTATTTTTTCGACTTGCCCGACTCCCTTCAGCATTCATGGTCATAAAAGGACTAAGATGCTTCACATGCAATAGCTATGGTTATTACAGCGGATCATAATCTACCTGCTACTATCATACGTTACATTATATCATATCCCGCATACGTCCTACTGTTTGGGACGGGCCTATTTCACAATACGAGGAAATTTGACCTGGTCAAACACGTTTTAGTGTAGGATTTTATTTTGAGTATTCCTTCTCTTGCATAGATATTATATGCATAGATATTATATGCATATTTAATCTTTTAATTGTCTTTTACGACACCCATAGGCAAGAAAGGGGTTGGTGAATTGTATTCTTAATCCGTTACCACAATATTAATTATTA
The DNA here is from genome assembly GCA_032191425.1 of Lymantria dispar. Classification (NCBI taxonomy): domain Eukaryota; kingdom Metazoa; phylum Arthropoda; class Insecta; order Lepidoptera; family Erebidae; genus Lymantria; species Lymantria dispar. Next base: position 21,131,215 of record CM063454.1, on the reverse strand, counting down.
CATTTGAACATTTTTATACAAAATTAATTTTAATTTATTCTTTAGTACCACTGCTAGGCTCAAGACTCCTGCTCAAGAGAAGTGATCTACTATATCATGCTGGTTAGTCGGGTTGGTATAGAGTTTTATTTCGAGTTTTCCTTCTCTTGTACAGACCGGATATGCGTGTTATCCTTAGTCGTCTTTTATGACACACACGGACAAGATAAGGGGTGGTGAGTAGTATTCTTTCTCCGTTACCGTACGGAAAATCAATTGCGAGAACAATAAGAAAATAATTCTATATAGAAATTAAATTTTTAGATTAGTTATTGTTAAATATTAAATTTATGGTAATTTGTACTGCGACAAATATATTAATTTAAACCTGAAAAATGTAATATGCTATCCGCCGATGGAAATGGAAATGCGATCACATTGAAGACCCGATTAAAAACTCAGAGGTCATTATGTTAATGACTTTGATTATTTCATTTGTGCAATTCTCGTCCGAACATGCAAAATTATTATTGAATATTTTTATGGATTACAAGAAATTGTTTCTCTTTGTCTGTATAGGTATTTCATTATCATTATTCATCAACTACTGCATATAGATCTAATGAAGATTTCTTATATTAACTTCAATATACGAGAATTTTCCTGTGATGACGGAGTAAGAATACAATTCACCACCACCTTTCTTGCCCGTGGCTGTCGTAAAAGACAACTAAGGGATTATACGTGTATATACCAGCCATGCAAGAGAAGGCAAACTGGATCATCATCATCTTGCTCTTATCCCAATTACTTGGAGTCGACGCAATATGTCATCTATTGTGACATAAGTTTCGGCAATGACTTTTATGACCGGCCGCCTGCCTGACGTCAACCCTCCTGGGAATGTAATTGTTGACCCAAATGGTACCAGATGGAGTTGGTCCGGGTCAATCTAGGGCTCTTAGTCGTCTTTTACGACACCCACGAGCAAAGCAAGGGTTGGTAGTATTCGAAGCCGCTACCACACAGCACACTGGATATGAAACCTTATACCAATACATCTCATCAGCGTGGTATAGTAGATCAATTTCTCTTCTATTGTGAAGGAGCAATTTGTCAGACGACGTTTAGTGAAATGTTTTAGAAAATTTATGATTGACAAAAATCATTGGCTGTTTCTTTTTGTTAAATATATTGTGGCATCCACAAAATTAGATGAAACTAAGAAAAGTAAACTAAATTGTACTCTCCGTCTCACGGGCTCTTCCTAGGGAAGATACCCGGTCCTTTGAAAGGCTTACATGGGGATATGGATCCAACACGCAGAGGCCTTTGGAGAAATTTAATCTAAAAATGGGATCATCGGTAGACGCCCACCGATGACACTCCACGTCTGCACATAACACACGTGGTCTGCCAACGGTAGGTGTAAAACTATTGTGTGATGATGGTATCTAATACATACATGATTATGGGGTTGGAGGTTAAATGGACCAGATTAACATAAAAATATTGATTTAATGTAAATTGTACTTATTATTTACATTGTTTTATTGTTTTTTTTTTATTCAGAATCTATCCATTCACAAACAAGTGCTTGTGTTGTGATGAATCGTTAGCTAACGTTTAATAAACTCTTAATAATATAATAAATAATGAACATTTGTTTGACACGCTATGAAAAAATGGAATTTACGATTGGACACGTACGTTTAGGGCCATTAGTGAGTTGGTGCGAGGCAGTTCCGAACTAATGCCTGATACGTGCGTTGGCCCGCTCCACAATGCGAGCCTTTGTAGACATATACTGGAATGCGACTGGAACGTAATACGTTACAAATGTTCCTATTTCATTCCGAAATGCATTTAAATAGTATATTATTTAAATACAGTATAAAATGGGAAAATTTTAGGTTATACGCTGTTACAGTAAAGTTTTGTTATTTTGATTTTTATAATATTTATGATTCGATCGGCATTTGCAGAGTCTTTGTTTGTTTTATAGCAAAGGCAAGTTATCAATATTATACTAGATTTTAGTGTATTATCATTTCAGTCCATATACACCCGTATATGGACACATCACTCACACACTGGGCTCACACAGTGACCCCACTGTGTGAGGCTCGGATCTCCTCCGCTATGAATGGGAAACTGGCCTACTATACCGCGCTGGTCAGACGTGTTGGTATCTTTCTTTTTTTTTTATGGGTGGGCTATGGTAAGCGCACGCGCGGTCCAGTCCGTCCGGGGCGATGAAAGGACGGCGCGCGGGCCCATAACCCACCCGTACCCACGTCATCTCGTTGTTGGGCCGACCACCGGAGCAGATGTGACTTGTCGTCAGTGGTCGGCCTGACGGAATACCCTTTCGGGTAACCTCACCTCTCGACGTCCTGGGACGTCGGTCGCCGTCGCGCGGTCAGCCTCTCTGCGGGTGACGGACAATTCCCCGGTCCGATCACCCGCGGCCTCGGCTAGGGCGGCATTAGGCGCAGATACTCGCGCCTGCGCCGCCCGAGTCGCCGGCGGCGGAACGTGTCGCCGAATAGGAGCCCTACTCGCACACGATCTGGCGCCTCCTTCCGTGAGATTACGGCCTGACAGAAGGCGGCGACCGCATCCCAGTTCCCGCGTACCAGACGTGTTGGTATAGGGTTTTATTTCAAGTTTTCCTTGTCTTTCATAGATATTATACGCATATTGTATCCTTTAGTAGTTTTTTTACGACACCCACGTGCAAGTATTAAATTATATGATACAATATTTATATAAAAACTAGCTGACCCAACAGTCGTTGTGCTGTTAGAATAAAACAGTAGCGCCATCGACCGAGTCTAATTGTGAATCTAAACCATTCTCGAATTTCCTTGAACATGCACAAAAAATTTCGTCAACATCTGTCCAGCCGTTTAGGAGGAGTTCAGTGACATACACACGTACACAAGAAATATATAAAGATATAATATATATCAATCAATCCCTACATTCCTTATGAGTGTTGCAAAAGACAACTAAGAGTTTTCACTTTCCCAACGATGGTTGATATCAGACAGGCCTTCGATCATAAAACTGTTGCCAAAACTTTTACAGTATGATGAATGTTGTATATGCAGTGTATAAATAATGAATAAGTTTTCGTCTTTTTAATTACTTAGCTTGTTTTAAATTTTAAATTAGTTAATATACATTTTAAATAAAATTACTTTACGGATTTTATTGCATTTGTATTTGATTTTTGATTGCCCGACGTTTCGCACACTTTGCAGCGTTCATGGTCACGGGCGGACTAAGATGTCTCACGTTCAACAAGTCATCGTTAGGTCAGAAAAAAAAAATTGCCCGTTTTATTTTAAATGTGTAATACTCGCGTAAACATCAGAAATCATTAGTTAATATAATTTTGTTTCGAATTATTTAAATAGCATGCATTAGTCATTTACAGCATCCACGAGAAAGTGGAATAAGAAGTTATCATCATCATCATCATTGCAGCTCTCATACGTCCCACTGTTGGGTTCGGGCCTCCACCACAATGGTATGGAAATTCACTTACCATGTTGGTCAAACATTTGGTATAGGGTTTTATTTCGAGTTTTCCTTCTCTTGCATAGATGTTATATGCATATTATATCCCTTAGTCGTCTTTTACGACATCCACGGGCAAGATATGGAGTGATGAATTGTATTCTTACTCCGTCACCACACGATGAAGAAGTCATGTATTGTTAATATGAAATACTGTATATATATACACTCATTTGCAAAAAAAACGGGCACCTAAGCAATGAACCATTTCAAATGTTAATATTTCTTTGTTTGATAATTATAGGTAGTTTTATCCACACAATTTGCTAAATTAATAAGAAAATAATCGTTTTCATCAGTATTTCATAAAATTTAGATACAATATATGGGAAATAATGCTAAACCTCGCTAGTAGTGTATATTCGCTAGTAGTGCATATGCTCATGAAGTAAAAATAAAAAAGTTTTTTTGTTTGTTTTTCTTTAATAAAGTAAAAGCAGATAAATGTTTAGTATCGAGTGTGACCCCCTCTAGCTAAAATCACAGCTTGAATTCGTCTGGGCATGCTAGCGAGTATATCCCGGATACTTGCTTGCGGAATACGTTCCCACTCCGCAGTAATCACATTCTTCAGCTCTCTGATGGTCTGCGGAGCCGGGTGTACTGATCTCACACGCCGTTTCAGAACGTCCCAGACATGCTCTATGGGATTGAGGTCGGGACTTCGAGCTGGCCAATCCAAACGACGAATGCCGACCTCTTGCACATACGCATTAACATCGCGGGATCGGTGGGCGCGAGCATTGTCGTCCATAAAAATCGAGTCTTCACCTAGAGCGGCCAATGCGGGTTGTGCATGAGAAATTAGAACTTCCGTTATGTATCGATGCCCAGTCAGTGAGCCGTTTTCAATGAAGACTAACTCTGTACGATCCATTGAATTTATTCCTGCCCAAAACATAACAGAGCCCCCACCATAAGGTGTGATTTCTTCGAAACATGCCTCTGCAAAGCGTTCTCCTTGTCTTCTTAGCACTCGCCGACGTCGATCTTCACCGAACAGAGATATCCTGGCTTCATCAGAGAACAAAACCCTATTCCAATCGTCTTGAGTCCATGATTCACAATTTCTAGCGAACCTAAGCCTGTGAACTCTGTGCTCACGGAGTAATTTGGGGCCGCGGGCCGGGCGGTGACTGCGTATATTGGCAGCGAGAAGCCTCCTCCTGACCGTCCATAGACTAATATGCACATTTCTTACTTCTTGGAGGTTGTTCTTAAGATCCACATACGAAGATTTGCGATTTCTCAATGCACGACTCACAAGAAAACGATCATCCCGTGGTTGGGTACATGGTTTTCTTCCAGAACCAGGCCTTCTCTCGACGGAACCAGTCTCCTGATATCGCTGCCAGGTCCTTTGGACTGTCGAGCGACTAACATTTAGCCTCCTAGCCACGAAACATTGGCTGCAACCCTCTTCAAGCAGCGCGATAATTTTGGTAGCTTTTACCACTTTATCTACCATTTTTGATACAGCCAAATAGCATTAAATAAAGCTTTGACAGTCAAGGATATGAAATTAATCGATAAAAATTGAATAAAAGTTATGAAAGTCGATGTTAACTTCTGGAACTTCGCGCCAAAAATGTAGGATAAAAAGGGGTTTTCTGTAAAAATGAACATCAAATGAAAAATTGAATTTAGAACGTACTTTTTTAAATACCACAGCATTTTTAAAACCGGCCAGTAACGTGTACAAACGATTGAAACCTTTTTGGTATTGTATCTTTTTAAATATGAATGAAAATCAAAACCGCCCGTTTTTTTTGCAAATGAGTTTATATATATATATATATATATATATACATCATATGATACAAATAATAATTATATGCCAAGTACTCGTACTTAACTATATATTCCATTCAACTATATATCTTTAATATCTCTTGAGATTCAAGCTTGCTTTGATGTCGGCTTGAGTACGAATAAATTCAAAGAAATTTAGATATATAGATACTTCCTTAACATCAGTTTGCGTATTTCAAAGAACCTTTTTACTAAATGTAATCTTACCTTGGCTCTTTTTTGCTCAAATTTAGTTGAATTATGATTATCCAATATCTCCTATCTAACTATATACATAGGTATAATTATGTAAAAAAAAAGTGCTTGTATGTTTTTATTTAGGTATGTTATATGTCTCTTCAAACACTAACGCCTTGACCAATTTTGGTGAAATTTTGAAGAAAATTAACATACTACCTGAGTATGTCTCTTATTCAAAATCACTTCGGCTCATATACGTTTCACTGTTGGGCTTAAACCTCCTCCCTAACAGGAGGCATATTGGCTAAATATACCACGCTGGTTAGCCACAGGTTGGGTTTTATTTCAAGTTTTTCTGTCTTATATAAGACTTTATATGCATATATATTACGCCTGTAGCCTGTATCTCAGTCATCTGTATCGATATCCACGGGCAAAATAGCAAGTAGTAAAGTCTATTCTAACTCCGTCACCACACGAAATTATTACGGTGTATCTTTTAGAATTATTAAATTAAAAATAGGTAGAACTGTTTTCCGTGTGGTGACGGAGTAAGAATACAATTCACCGCTCCCTATCTTGCCTGTGGATGTCATAAAAGACGACTGAAGGATATAATATGCACATAACATCTGTGCAAGAGAAGTAAAACTCGAAATGAAACCCTATACCAACATGTCTGACCAGCATGGTATGGTAGGTCAAATTCCCTCCCAATGTGGAGAAGGCCCGAGCCCAACAGTGGAAGTATGTGGGCTGCGATGATGATGATGATGAGAACTGTTTTTATAAAAGTGAATTAAGTACAAATTGCTTTGCGTTATAATTATCTCGGTTCATATGCAGCCTATTATCGACCTTAAGTCTACTCTAATGTGGGTGGGATTACCTATTATATCACCTTGGTCAGTTGGGTTGATATAAGGCGTTATTTCGAATAATCCATGGCGTAAATCCGTGAATAAACGGGTGTAACCAATATAGAAGAATTAGTACGTTGAAACGGCAACGGGCAGGCTACACGTCGTCGAACCGATAACCGTTGAAGAAGAAAGTTTCTCGAGTGGCGACCACGAATCGTACAACACAGCGTAGAACGACGTGGACTGACGACATCTTGAAAGTTGCAGGGAACCGTGGCATGCAAATGGTACAGGACCGTTCCGAATGGTATTCTCGTGGGGAGGCCTATGTCCAACAGTGGACATTTATGGGCTGATGGATGGATGGTGTTTCTAAGCTCATCTCATGGTGTTACCTGATTGCACCCCTTCATCATCATCATCATCATCATTTCAGCCCATATACGTATAACAGTGGGACGTCCCACTGTTGGGCTCGGGCCTCCTCCATAATGGAAGGGTAATTGACCTACTATAGCACGCTGGTCAGACGTGTTGGTATAGGGTTTTATTTCGAGTTTTCCTTCTCTCGCATAGATGTTCTATGCGTTTTATATCCCTTAGTCGTCTCGTACGATCACCCACAGGTAAGATAGGGGGTGGTGAATTGTATTCTTACTCCGTCACCACACGGATAACATATTATATTGCACCCCTTAGTCTTTTAAAATCATCTACGAGAAGGAAAGGGGTGGTGATACATTGTATTTTTAATTTTTCATCATACGTACGGAACTAATAGTGTACTGCGTATAAGCTCTATGATAGTGACTAATAATACTATCATCCTTTACAGTGGGTGTAAAAAAAAAAAAAAAAAACGATTAGTGTATTGTATGTAGTTTGCAGTATCTAGAAGGTGTTTTAGTAAGTAGGCAACTCGTACCAGGAGTTCTGCCGAATCATTTCATAGGCCTAACCAGGAAGGTCACCATAAAAATTATCTTCGCATAAAAAAATTAAAAGAAGAAAAAAAATCTTATGGATGAAAGTAAGGATTCCTTACTAATATTATAAATGCGAAATTAAGTTTGTTTGTTTGTTACGCTTTCATGCTCAAACCACCGAACCGATTTCAATTATTCCTTGATATTTATTTCATCAATGGAAAGTTGTAATATCAGAGAATAACATAGGCTATATTTTATCCCGGTATTCCCACGGGAATGGGTACTACGCGGGTAAGACGGCTGAAACTGAAGGGAAGCGAGAGCGGGTTGCTAGTGATAAATATAACTTCTTAAATTTATTAAAACTACTTATATATAAAAATAAAACTAACATTTATTTAGCCAACCACAGGCTTTTTAAATTATCTCTGAAGCTTAATACCCAATGTTTGCTTTAGCGAAGTCAAAAATCTCCGTGATGGATTAGTCTGAAAACTACCACGACACACCCCAAGTGTTCGAAGCCCCTAACAGGTTTCCGAAGATTGAATTAGGCGAACCGTTAGATAAAACTCTCTTATTGAGGCAAAATAAGTGAATATATATATATATATATATATATATATATATATATATATATATATAGGCCGGTTGGTATAGGGTTTCATTTCGAGTTTTCCTTATCTTGTATAGACGTTATCTTCATATATAAATTTCTCGTGTACGTGCGTATATCACTGAACTCCTCCCAAACGGCTGGACCGAAATGAATGAAATTTTTTTGTGTATACCCAAGGGGATTCGAGAATAGTTTAGATTCACAATCGGACCTGGTAGCTGGCGCTTTATTTAAATAGAATAACGTCTGTTGGGTCAGCTAATATACTAGGCATGCTTTTTAAGTTCTGTCGTTTCCATATTGTCCGGCAATTTTGAATTTGGAACTGTTCTATATTTGAATGTGTAATAGCCTGTACAGATGTTGGCCGAGCCTAGGCAACGCGAGCGTCGGCAAACAGGTACAAGGCGAGTGCTAGCGTCTACACGTTGGCCGAGTGCGGTGAACGCCAACGCGAGTGGCCAACGTAGACGAGCGTTTGTAGAAGTGTCTACACGTTGGCCGATGTCAGTGTTCATTGTGCACTCAAACACTACGGACGTTGAAATTAACGTTGCTGCAGCTTCGACTATTTATTTAGTGAGCGTATATAACTATTATCTCAGTGTATACCGCAGTAAAGTGGGAAAAAAGAAGGTGGTTCATACTGAGTATTCACAGAAATAGAACAATGTAATATATCGGTGTGGTGACGGAGTAAGAAAAAAATTCACCAGTCCCTATCTTGTCTGTGAATGTCGTAAAAGACGATTAAGGGATATAATACATAATAAGCATATAACATATATGCAAGAGAAGGAAACCTCGAAATAAAACCCTATACCAAGCTGTCTGACTAGCATGGAATACTAAGGTCAGTTTCCCGCCTGTTGTGGAGGAGGCTCGAGCCCAACAGTAGGACGTATAGTAGCTAAAATGATGATGAATGATGAAGATACATTTTGATACTATAGGTAACATATAGGGTGACTTGGATCTAATTATTTACGTCGCATATCTAGAAGTAGTGATGCAAATTTGAAAATATAATCATTTATATTGAGCAACAATATCACATTAAACACGTCTAACCGCGATGGATGTCAACCGTGTAATGACGACTCGGCCAACGTGTAGACGGCATTGGCCGAGCGTAGACGAGTGCCTTTAATTTGTGCACAAAAACCGACACCGAGGCAAGTGAGGCAAGTGATCACGAGCGACGGCGAGTGACGGCGAGTGAAGACAAATCAGCTGTCCACGCGTTGGCGCTTGTATTCACTCGGCCAACTAGACGAGCGACGGCGAGCGTTGGCAACTAAGGCAAATCGGGTGTACACACGTTGGCGTTCGCCATCGCTCGCCTGCACTCGGCCAACATGTAGACGCCCTATTAAAATTTTGAACCTCAAATCAGTTGAAAGTATTAGGATTAATGTTATTGTTCAGTCACAGCGTCGATTAGAATCTGTCAGGTTACGTACGAAAATGAATCTTTCTAAAGAAAATGTTCGTGCACTAATTTTCTGCAACATTAGAAGAGGCCTGACACGGCTTCAGTGTTTTGAAGAGCTAACATCTGTGTTCAGTGATGAAGCTCCATGTCTGCGGACTGTCGAACGCTGGTATTTAGAATTCCAGCGTGAACATACTAGTGTTAGTGACAAATCTCGCGAAGGACGCCCAAAATCCGCCTCCACTGAAGATAAAATCATTGCTGTAAGACAACTAATTCTCGAAGGTCATGTGACGTATCGAGAGATAGAGGCTCTATTAGGCATCTCAGGGACAACCATTCAGAAGATCTTGCATGAAGGGCTTGGTGTGAGAAAGCTAGTTTGCCGTTGGATACCGCATCTGCTTTCCGACGATCACAAGGCGGCCCGCGTTAGATGGTGTAAGAAAACTCTACAAAGGTTCAACCGAGGAGAGTCAAATCACGTCTACGACATCATCAGTGGTGAAGAATCTTGAATCTATGTCCACGATCCTGATTCCAAACAACAATCTACAATCTGGATCGGTCAAGACGAGCCAAAGCCGACTAAAGTTGTTCGTTCTCGAAGCATTTCAAAGAAGATAGTGGCCACTTTCGTTGGAAAAACCGGCCATGTTGCAACTATTGCACTTGAAGATCGTAGAACGGTTAACGCAGAGTGGTATACCACAGTTTGTTTACTACAAGTAATCGCCGAACTTTGAAAATCTAACTCAAAGCGACTCATCATCCCGCACCACGACAACGCAAGCTCACACAGCGCTCGTCAAACGATTGAGTATTTGAAGCAGGAAAAAGTAGAAATTCATGACCATCCTGCATGCAGTCCTGACGTAAGCCCTAACGATTTCTTTACATTTCCTAAAATTAAGAAAAGTCTTTGTAGTCAAAGGTTCCAGTCCGGTGAAGAAGCAGTCGACGCTTTCAAGTCACACATTTTGAACGCCCCCACTTTAGAGTGGAATAAATGTTATAATAACTGGTTTGAGCGAATGGAAAAGTGTATTAAGCTATGTGGTGAATAATTTGAAAAACAATAAAAAGTACTATAAGGTTCTAGTTGTATTTTTTTCTTCAAACGACAAAAGTTAAAAGGCATGCCTCGTGCATATATAATACTAGTTACAGGGACTAAATTATAACAATGAAAGATAAATATCTTATAATGAGTGCCAATCCGTACTTATTTAACAGTACTAGGGGTCGCCGAGTGGTTGAAATTCGCCCATAATAATTGATTTAAATTTTTTTTGCCTGTTACACAATTTTCTTTTAATTATATTTATGTATAATTGTATATTTAGCCAGCTGTATTTCACTAATTACTAACATGTAAGTACAAATGTCTATTAGGCATTGTCATCATAATTATGATTGTTTGACATTGAGTTAAGTGTATAAGTGTTGGAGTGTGTCTGTGTGTGTGTAGCGATTGCATGGTAGTGTTCATAATGCCTTTTTTAATTAATTTAATGTATTTCTAATCAATTATTATATGAAATTTCAGTTTTATGCACTTCTTCTCATTATATACTTCAACTGTGCCAAATTTCACACTTATCCATCCACGTAATGATCGTAAAAAGGGGTACAAAGATTTCGCTTCACGTATTAATATCTAGATATTATTCTTCTTATCGTTACCCCTTGCCATCATTGGTGTCATACAAGACTAGTAAGAGACACAAATAATCATCATCATTTCGGCTCATATACATCCCACTGTTGGGCTCGAGCCTCCTCCATAGTAGGAGGGAAATTAACCTTCTATACCATGCTGGCAGGTTGGTATAGGGTTTTGTTTCGAGTTTTCCATCTCTTGCATAGATGTCATATGCGTAATATATCCCTGAGTCGTCTCTTGCAACACCCACGGGCAAGAGAGGGGGTGGTGAATTGTATTCTTACTCCGTCACCATACGGAAATATATCGTTACAAATAATATCGTTACAAAATAATGAAAACTTATAACAGAACAATATGCCAACTCGTACAATTAACGAGGAATATATGTGTCGTCTCATTGTGAAGTAGTTACTACCATATGTAAGGTTGCGACTAGCAATGAGAATAAAACAATCCGACTGATGTATAACTTTGTGTTTATTCAATAAGCTTTGGTTTATATAGGACGATACATGTTTATACGCTTAGGTACATAATATCTGGTTAAGGTAAAAAGACGATACGTCTGCTGTGTGTTTTCAAAGAGTTGGGTTCTCTGGAGATCACTCTGGTTGCAGCATCAGGTTGAAGTTATTAACTAATTGGCATTTAACTATTAAGTATACTGGCAAGCGAGAAATACGTAATCGAGTAATCATACGCCAATACATCATTTGGGAAAAGAGCTGCTACTCTCACACTGTCGGACCGATATTAACCAAATATAGCTAAGAACCACCACCAGAAAACTGGCTTTCAAATAAAAACAACTGCATCAAAATCGGTCTATCCTTTTGACAGCTACGATGCCATAGACAGACACACACACACAGACAGATAGACATCGACGTCAAACGTATAACACCCCTCTTTTTCCGTCGGGGGTTAAAAATGATTATAATTTTATGTTCCATTTTATTAGAACTCATATAAAAAATCTTATTACGTGTGTGAAAGAGAGACAGAGTGACACCTGTTGTATTTTTTTTGGGCACTAGTTAAATGCCCCTCCGAATATGCTAGAGGAACATTAATGAATACTCGATGGTCTGGATAGCGATCAGTATTCGGATATCGCTCACGATACAATCTGCTTGCAGCATGACCATTGCATCTGCACACTTCATATAAGATTGTATAAGAAGACGGTATCGTAATCACACAAGTCACTTTTTATTTTTAACTAGCAACCCGCCCTCGCTTCGCTTCGGTTATAGGTTATAGTCGTTTTACCCGCGTAGTTCCCGTTCCCGTGGGAATACCGGGATAAAATATAGCCTAGTTTACGCCCTGATATTATAGCTTTCCATGGGTGAAAGAATTTTTGAAATCGGTCCAGCCGTTTTGAAGATTACCCGGAACAAACAGACAGACAGACAGACAAAAATTTTTTAATTGCTATTTTAGGCATAGGTGTCGTGCATATAACCCTGTGAGCATGAAAAAAGCCTATTATTTTGACATTACAAACAGACACTCCAATTTTATTTATTGGTATAGATTATAGTTACCTGCGCTTCCAATTAGGAATATACGATGCCAAAACTAACCTATTTGTCGTTATAACACTTGAAAATATCGTATAAGGTCTGATTTTTCACCGTTTTTAGTAATATACTCATATCAAAAAAAAAGTGAGAAGGATTTTTATTTTTTTTATAGATGTCATAAGGTCGTTTACCACCCACTTACCGTTGGATGTTGACTTTTGGGACAGCCTGTATATATATATACAAGAATTGCTCGTTTAAAGATATAAGATATATAACTTATATACTACATACATAAATACATTACCTTATAACCTGACCTATTATAAGCTACTTTAATTATACAGGTGTACTTCACGAAGCAAGTAATTGAGGAATGTAAAAGATTTTCTTCATAATTACTGAAGACCAAAAATATAGGCTCATATTTCGCTCGCTAAATGACAAAGGAGTATTCTTGGAATACTTAAATGTGAACTACCTGTCGAATTTCTTGTGACTTCGTTAATTAGAGGTTTCTAAAAGGCTTTTCGTGTCACAATTTATCTAAACATACATTGCGTAATTATTAATATTTTGTTGCGCATTCAAACACAATGTAATTATATATAATTTTTTGTAAGAAAATATAGTAATATATTTTCCACATGGTCACGTAGGGAAAAGTTTAATTAAAATTTTGGAATAATAATAAAAAAAGTTAAAAAGGATCGATCCGAAACTGGCAATAGGTACGTCCAGGTCGGTACAGGTTAAGCCTTCGACTCTCTCGCTCGCCGAACGAAATGCAGTAAATTGATATTATTCAAATGTTGTTTTTTGCAAGAATGTCGTACTACCCATGAAGATCTGGTCATGACGGTTACAGAACGAGACTATCCGCAGCGTGACTCTTACCACCGAAAAATTTTCAGCAAATCCAATTGGTAGCTAAGCGTGTGCTTTACGCACACAATTACAAGCTTAATTTGTAATAAAGAATATGTAGCAACAAATTAGGTCCACAAATCTTTATCAGCGATGATGATAAAATCCTTACTAATATTATAAATGCGAAAGTAAGGGTGTTTGTTTGTTACGCTTTCACGTTTAAACCACTGAACCGATTTCAAAAATTCTTTCACCAATGGAAAGCTGTAATATCAGGGAGTAACATAGGCTATATTTTATCCCGGTATCCCCACGGGAACGGGTACTACGCCGCGGGTAAGGCGACTGAAAACGAAGCGAAGCGAGGGCGGTTGCTAGTAGCATAATAAAATACCACATTAATTTAAAAAATATTAAATGTGTGATCATCATTATCACAGTTCATATACGCCCCAGTGTAGGGCTCAAGCCTTGACCTACTATAACATGCTAGTCAGACGTGTTGGTTAAAGGTTTTATTTCGAGTTTGCCTTCCCTTGCACAGATGTTATAGGCCTATCGAATCCCTTATTCATCTTATATGACATCCACAGGCAAGACAGAGGGTGGTAAGTTGTATTCTTATTCCGTCACCACATGGAAAAGGCAAGGTAATATTACTAAACCAAATCACAAATGTATTTTTTCGTGTCTTTATCTAAATATTCGAGCAGCATGCAGCAACTGCCAAATAGATAAGAAATTTTTCAGGGGAAATTTGCAATGACTTAATTATTCTAACATAAACAATTGGTAGTAAAAAATTACTTCTACAATTTTATATACCTTTAAAATTGAACTTATTTTATTTATTTTTTTAAGAAAATCTGTATTAGCCCTCATCTTACAGTAGATAGTCATATTATCATATAATTTATCATATTACTCTCCACAATATTGCAATAACAAAGCAATATGTGTATAAAGTTTTATACAATTTTAATAAATTTGTTAGTTTCAACCGGAAATAAGATTTATATGGGAATTAATTATACAAATATAAAAAGTCTAATAGAATAATATGAAAAAAAAAATGTAAACCTAGTTTTCTTTGTTTGTCAAAAATACGTGCTCAAAATACAGATAATATAAACACAGGGACGCTGTGACTTACTGCTGTGATAATCAACGTCCCTTATTAAGATAAATGGTGATCTCCCCTCTGAAAGACTACCAACGTTCTGAAGTTATAAAACGTTGGAAGACAAATAAAACATATTTCACCTAAAAATGGAACAAAAATGTCACAAAAAGCGTGTTTAATACCCTTCAATATTTAAGTATCAGGATTTTAAAGGTGTATTTTCGAGAATTATGGATATTTTAGGTAAAATATGGTAACAATCATTCATTTAAAGTACCTTCATAATTAGGTAATGCACAATTTCTGCGCGGATTTACGATGAGAGTACAAGAGTCACCAAGTGTTTGACTTGGATTATCATAGCAATGTGTCTATGATTTATGACCAATTGATGCTGACCCAATAGTCGTTGTTACCGTTACCGGGTCCAATAGTAAATCTAAACCATTCTGGAATCCTTTGAATACACACAAAAAATTTCATCAACATCCAGCCAGACGTTTTGAAGGAGTTCAGTGACATACATACATGACATACAATACGTACACAAGAAATGTATAACACTACATTTAAATAGTAGCATCATATTCATCGTTTAATCAACTCCAGGTTTTAAAGTAACAAGTTATTGAAAAAAGATGCTGAATTTTTTTGGCTGGTTCTGCTCCAGATGCTTGCCGTTAATTCCATAAAAAATCTTTAGGTTTTTTTTTGCGGTGGGCTACGGTCAGTGCACTCGCCGCCCGGCTCCGTCCGGGGCGACAGAGGGGCGGTGCGCGGCCCCGTAACCCACCCGTGGCACATCGCCTTCGTTGTTGGGCCGACCATCGGTGCAGGGTGACTTGTCTTCAGTGATCGGAAAAATGCTACACCTAACATTCGTTTGATCTACTGTTCCTGTTATATCTATGATGACGACCCATCATGTGACACTCCGTACCATAGATGGGTACGATTGATGGCGGCTTGCATCCCGCACACCAGGGATGCGCGGCCGCCCGCGAAATCAGCACTGGGAGAGATAGTCAGGGATTTGCCCAACACGGCCCCGGGAGCCGACGGAATTACCGCTCGTATGCTGCGTCACGGTTGGTGCACAGCGTCGTCCGAGTTGACGTATATCATTGGGAGATGCGTAAGCGAAGGTACCTTCCCAGCCGTCTGGAAGAGTGGTCAATTACTTGTGCTGCCTAAGGGTAACGGGAAGCCCCTAACCGATCGGAAGGCCTATCGGCCGATCATGTTGTTGCCCGTACTGGGAAAGCTTTTAGAACGCGTAATACTTAGATGCGCGCCGGAGATTTCTAGGGGGATCTCGATCTACCAGCATGGATTTACGCCGGGTAGATCCACGACAACGGCCTTACTGAGCATCACTAGCGCTGCTAGTTCGTGCGAATACAAGTACCTGCAGGCGATTTTTCTTGACATCTCAGGAGCTTTCGATAACGCCTGGTGGCCTATGATATTGCTGAAAGCAAAGGCCAGAGGGTGTCCGGCTAACATCTTTAGGATGTTGTCCGCCTACTTCGCTGGCTGACGCGTGGGCATGTACGTGGGTGACCAGGTGGTATGGAAAACCTCCACCATGGGGTGTCCGCAGGGCTCGGTCTTGGGGCCATCCCTGTGGAACCTACTTCTGGACGACTTGCTGCGGCTGCCGCTACCGGAGGGCTGCGGCGTGGTGGCGTACGCTGACGACCTAACGCTGCTGATCGGAGCGAACTCCAGGGCGGGGATTGAATCCCGCGCGGCTTCCATTCTTAAGGAAGTCGGAGAGTGGGGGTCCGTAATAGGCTGGGCTTCTCTCCCTCGAAGTCACTCACCATGACGATTAGGGGGAAGTTTCAGAGACCTCCCACAATACGCCTCGGTGGTTCCTCTGTGAGGGACGTTGCGTCGGCAACGGTTCTCGGGGTGGTGGTGGACGCGGGGTTATCGTTCGGGCGTCATGCACAGTTGATCGGGGAGCGGGCTGCGGGCTGCTTTGGCAAAGTGGCCCGCATATCTGCATCGTCGTGGAGGGCGAGGTACAAGTCCCTTAGGGTGCTGTACCGCGGCACCTACGTGGCGACGATTGTGTATGCCGCCGAGGTGTGGTTCCATAGGGCTGGCTTTCACGTGGTTAGGAGCGCATTGTTACGCTCGCAAAGGGCGGCGCTCGTGTTGCTCACTAAGGCGTACCGTACGACCAGCACGGCTGCGCTTCCGGTCATAGGTGGCGTGCTGCCGGCTGACCTGGAGGTCATCCGTGCTGGAAGGACGGCGGAGGCGCGTAAGAACGCGACTGGGCGGGAATTTCGGGTTAGGCGTATGGCAATCGAATCGGACGTCGTTGCCCAGTGGCAGGCGAGATGGGTACGCGAGGATAAGGGGAGGGCAACTTTTCGGTTTTTCCCGGATGTGTCGGTTCGACTCAAGTCCAGCCAGACTATGAAACCTCCCAGCTGCTTGGGGGGCATGGGTGTTTCCGTGGGCGGTTGCGCGATCTAGGGTTGAGCGAGCGTGGCGACTGTGGGTGCGGCGAGCCCTATGAGGATATGCACCACATTCTGTGGTTATGTCCTATTTACGATGAGATTAGGGACCGGATGCTCTCGGGTGTGCACCGTGACGGAATAGGAGCGACATACTACACGGATCTGGTTTCCTCCGAGGCAAAATATCGCAAGCTGCAGGATTTCGCGCACGCCTGGTACAAGGCCAGAAGGCTTGAAGACCAGGCTGACACTCAACGCCATGATGGCAGTCAGAGCAGCGGGTAAGTGGCTAGATGCGATTACCGCGGACGACGAAGTTCGTACCGTGTGACGTCCGCCCTAATATACAGGGAGAAGGACTCAGGGACAAGGATGAGAGAAGTTAAATAACTTGTAGAGATTCAAGAAGCATGTGCATGCCAACGCAACGAGCACGGTGTGTACATGTATCTCGATGATTCGGCCTATATGACCACGATGTAGAAAAGGCCATGGGTGGTTGGAGGGATTTGTTCCTGTTATATCTATCGGAATTTACAGTAATTTAATTGTTGCTATAACTGCACAGATAAGTGTTATTAAATCTACCTGATTCATTTACATGTTCCTGATTCAATTACAATTTTTTTGTGGTAACAGAATAAGAATACATTGTATTAAAACTCCTTCCCTTCCCATTGAAGTAATAAAAATAACCGAGGAGTCATCAGGAGAATGGACAGCAGTAGGTACTCTTCTGGGAAACTTATAGCATCAATTGCGATAGACCAGCTGCCTACCAAGAGATGTTAGTACCAACAAATAAGTATAACATCTAATTACATTGACAGGAAACTTTTACCATTTACCATCGTAAACATGCTTAGAGTGACATATTTATGACCGTAAGTAAGTTGTTATTTTTTTTTAATGCAAACGGTGCTAAACAAGCAAACAGTACACCTGATGGTAAGTGTTGCTGCCGCTCATGGACCTTTGCAAGGCCTCTGACTACCGAGAAGAAAATAAAGCGAGTGTGAATGCGTGGAATGAAGTTTGATGACACTAAAGGCATCACCAAAACCCACCACATGCAAACACCCTCAGAAAGTTGGGCTTTTAAAGTATGCTTAATATGTTTTTAAAAGTCAACATCAATCTTTTACCGTTTACTGTTAGACGTAAGACTCCTGCATAGAACGCCACATAATGCCATCATCCATTGGAGATGTTCTGATTAAAAACGTGCCTCCCAAGGAAAGCATTGCTACTCACTCTTTTGGCTGATGTTTTGGAAGACAACAGGCAAGTAATTGGTTGTGACAATAGTATTCTCATCCATCGCCGTAAGCGAACGATCCTTTATGCCATATATGTAATATCATAAAATGTTTTAAATGTACAGGTTTTTAACATTAAAAAAGTCTTATCAACATTTAGCGCAGCGTGGTTATAAATAAAATATGTAGGTTGTAAAATGATATTTCCTTAAATAACAGCTCCCTAGAGCTCATACCCTTTTCACAGTTGAATATTGCATGTAACAAACATGAACCAAATATTTAGATAAACGGATGTGTTGTTTTTATCTTCACTAAGTTCTGGAGACTTCTGCAAAGCTTTGATGTCTTTATTGTGACAAATAAAAAAAGAGACGACCGTAAGTAATTTCAAATAGAATTTTATTTCTCAAAATTTTCTCTATATTTCAGCAATCTTAATATTGATGTATTATATCGCGGCTGTATAGATACGGACATTGTTAGAACAATGTATCAAATACAGTTTATTATGATAAAAATGATTTTGGAAAGTTTATCCATAAATCCTATATTTATTCTTATAAGCTTTTAACTTGAGTTGTATGTTCGGGGCAAATCTTGCGACTTAATTTTAACGTACCTCAATTTTAAGTTGCCTTCTACCGATTAAGCTGGCATTTTATTTTATATACATGTTGTTTGGATGAAAATGCATGGTTGGCTAAGTAACATTATTCTAAATCTAAAATGGTGGACGGTCCTAGATAGTGAATTGGCTATCTTTTATACATTCCCATCATGTGGGTATCAAATGAAAGGGGTTTCAAAGAATAATAGGATAATTGAAATGACTTTACTGTCCAGCATACGGGTATTACGTAATATTGAATTAGTGTATTATTGAAAGCCTAAAATGGACAGGTAAACGACCATGCAATAATAGGCCTTAAATAAGATGTGATTAAGGAATACGTTCAGTAATGTTCAAAATATGTCCAGTTCAAATAATAAAATAAATTTCAAATTAAAACAAACCAATTTATAATACTATTACTCATTTCAACATTACTCATTTTATATGAAGCCCATTTGAATTTTTTTCTCTCTCTCCAATCTCCAATTACAGTTCTCACTCCGAAAGCACATCTAGTTATTTTGAGCGACATTAATTTATATTCGTATATTCATTAATTCAGAAAGACATCTGTTTGAAGTTTTATTTTATCATGTACATATACCATATATAACTCTGGTTACAAATAAGATTATATTGAAGAAAACGTGAATTTTGCTCCATATATTTTGATTCACGACGAATGATTATGAAATTTTTAAAATCGTTTTCTCAAATCCGTGAATAGTTCACGTGGAACTTGCTTTCCTAGAACACAACTCTCAACATTTATCAGCATTGCTTTGTAACTGTATGGCATCTAGCTCATGCTCGGAGTCTCGCATGAAATTTGTACAGTTTCTATAAGCCGTTCATTCAGAGGTGTTCATCCTGCATAATATCAGATCCATAAAGCAGACTGTGCCAAATGGGTAAAATTCAAATAGACAAATTAACTTGAGGTACTGACGTGCCCCCAGATATGAGAATTTGTAGCTATTTGGTTATTTAAGCTGATCTCCAGAAATTGTAATCACTGCTACCTTCATAAAAAGATAGCAAGATATATTTTTTTTAATTAAAGTGATTTGAAATTTTTTGCTAATTTAATGCTTGTTTTTTGCTAATGTACGTTTTTATAATTAACACTCATGCCAGTTTCACATACAGTTTTCATGGCCTACCAAATATATATCGAAAAAAATGTTGCGCCATCAAATGATAATCACTACTGTTCAAAGAGCTAGCAACAAAATGGAAACGAATTATTAACAAAATTAGCAACAAATTCTCATATTTGTCTTTTTCAGCTTTGCCTATTTCGCACTGCTAGCTATACAGTGAGCGGCGAAAGGGATTTTTTTCGGTGGGCTATGGTCAGCACACATGCCGTGCATTCTATCCGGGGTGACGAAAGGGCGACGCGTGTCCCATAACCCAGCCTCTCTGATGAGAAGCTGGGTGAGGCTGCGGGAGACACCCGCGGCCTCGGCTAGTGCACCATCAGGCACAGGTACTCACGCCTGCGCCGCCCACGTCGTCGACGACGGACCGTGTCGCCCAGGGCGACTCGCCGTAGAAAAGTTCCTCCCACCCACCATCTGCCGCCTCCTTCCACGATACGATGGCCTCGCAGAAGGCGGCGACCGTGTCCCAATTCCTGACGCTGCCGAGCATCTCTCTAGCGATAGTCGGCAATGTCAGGTCGGCGCCGATGATTGTGGCGAGTTCACGGACTTCACGGCGTTGCTCTGCCCACGTTGCACACGCCTTGAGTGTGTGCTTGCTACTTGGCAAAGCAACCGTGTCCCATTAATACCTGCACTAATCAGAAGGAAAGCACCCCATGCCACTGCCCCAACCACTCCGTCAGCACCGGCTGGAAGGCATTAACGGGAGCGGCGAAAGGCTAAATGATGATAATGAAATAAACGCCTTCATGGCTAAGTTTATAACATCATATATTTAGGCTAAATTGTATCATCATTTCGACTCATACACGTACTATTGCTAGGCTTGAGACTGCTCCACAAGAGGACCGAAAATTATGTATTATAGTAGAGTTTTGTTTCAAATATTATTCCCTTTTTTAGATTTTATATGCATATTATATCCCTTAGTCGTCTTTTACGACACCCATGAGCAAGAGAGGGGGTAGAATTGTATTCTTAGTCCGTTACAATACAGAAAATATATTTAGCCTGAGAACCGTAATTTATTTGATTTGTTTTGAAAAGCCCTCTTCTTTTCATTGTCGTTTACAAATCACAATAAATATTGATAAGGTCAAGTAAAATATATTTATTTAGAATGTACCTATAATTTATAAAATTGTCAACATTAATTTATTTATCATTGCACTTTATACATAACCTATATTTTTTTGTAAACGAAAATATGAAAAGAGAATCTTAGTATTGAAATTATCGTGAGACTGATCCATATTATAATATCTAAAACGGCAAAAACACTCACGTGCTGAGATCGATTACGTCGACCCGGGTTTCGAGCATGTCCGATGCTCATCATCAGGGCGAGTGCGCAGCGGCGTCTGCGAGGCCCCGGCGTGCACTGCGCGATGCATATCGAGCAGCGCGCCTCGACACAGTCATGAAGGGTGCGGGGGAGGTGTTCGCCTCTTGATCGTCCTCGGCGGAAACGTTGGACGAAACTTCACACCCGGAGTTAAGCGGCCTTGTTGGTATGTCGCTCTGTGTCTCCGCGAGACTGGCATGCTCTCGCGAATACAAGGCACTACATTCGGTTTGACAAAGCCTCCGTATTAGCCACAGAGAGACGTTACAGACCGCGGAAAATACGTGAGGCCATAGAGATAAACCGACATCGGACCTTCAACAGAGACGGTGGATGGAAGCTGTCGTCAGCATGGTTACCAGCTCTTAATACTGCCGTGAGTCGTAAGGTGATGGTGTGCGTGGAGAGTGACGTGACCAGCGTGGTATGTGATGGTGACGACACACGGAGTGACATACCAACAACGCCGCTTAACTCCGGGTGTGAAGTTCCGTCCGACGTTTCCGCCGAGGACGATCAAGAGGCGAACACCTCCCCCGCACCCCTCATGACTGTGTCGAGGCGCGCTGCTCGATATGCATCGCGCAGTGCACGCCGGGGCCTCGCAGACGCCGCTGCGCACTCGCCCTGATGATGAGCATCGGACATGCTCGAAACCCGGGTCGACGTAATCGATCTCAGCACGTGAGTGTTTTTGCCGTTTTAGATATTATAAGAGAGAATCTTTTCAATATAATTAATAAATCAAAATAATAACAAATTCTCTCCTTAACTTCTTAGTCTATAGACGTAACGATAATGACTTAAGTCAGGTTTTGAAACCTTAGATATGAAACCTTATGATAAAATTAAGGATAATTTGAGTAAGACAGTTAATTTAAAGATTTCTAAGCAAATCATTTGATTTATTTATAACGGATTATATTTATAACGGAAATTATGTTCCTTATCCACGCTGAAGGAAACTGGTATTTAGCAAAAACAAAAGCCAAATTAATAAAAGGCTAATATATAAATACCTTGGTAATTACTATAATACGAACGTATATTATATTTTTTGTTTTATTTTTTTATTACGCAACCCCAAACTGAAAAGAAAGCATTGGATGTGTCACCTCTACATTTGCCATATGTGTCGTAAGAAACAACTAGGGATACGAAAAAAGTATCTATACTTTTAGGTATCGAATATTTTTCTTTCGATACCGATAGTTTTGTACTCGATACTTTGTATTTCGATACTTTTACTCAATGAGTACAGGTATCGTATAGATTTTACGAAACTGTAGAAATTATCCATTTTAAACTTGACCTTACGGCTCATATTTATGGTAACGTTATCTAGTTCAAACGTAATGAACCTTCTAAAACATGCCTCGTAATATTTTCATCCGTTCACAGACCTAGTTTCTAAAAAAAAGCTCATCATGACATAGGTTCTATGAAAACTATGATAAGTACTCAGTACTCAATACTTTGGAGTATCGATACTTTTGTTTTAATACTTTTGTGAGTACGATACTTTTCTTTTGATACTACTCATGAGTACGGTATCAATATTTTCTATTCGATACCGTGTCCCTAGTAAGGGTCCTTATCATCATCGCTATCTCAGCTCATACACATCGCACTGTTAGGCCCGAGTCCTCTGCACAATAAGAGAGTAATTGATCTAGTATGCCATGCTATCAAAACGAATTCTCCCTTAACTTCTCAGTCAATAAATGTCCAGCATAGACACTGGCCATTTCGAGAGAAATTAGCTTATTATACCACGCAGGACATATTTATATACTTAGTTTCTTTTTAAGATTTTCTTCTTTAGAAGGGACATTATTTGCTTACGTTCCTTATTTGATTTTTAAAATACACATAGGATAAATATAATGAAGTGGTAACCATTGTATCACTATGTCAGAATACGGACATAAACCTAAACACATCAAGCAAAATATAATTACACTCATTTGCAAAAAAAACGGGCACCTAAGCAATGAACCATTTCAAATGTTAATATTTCTTTGTTTGATAATTATAGGTAGTTTTATCCACACAATTTGCTAAATTAATAAGAAAATAATCGTTTTCATCAGTATTTCATAAAATTTAGATACAATTTATGGGAAATAATGCTAAACCTCGCTAGTAGTGTATATTCGCTAGTAGTACATATGCTCATGAAGTAAAAATAAAAAAGTTTTTTTGTTTGTTTTTCTTTAATAAAGTAAAAGCAGATAAATGTTTAGTATCGAGTGTGACCCCCTCTAGCTAAAATCACAGCTTGAATTCGTCTGGGCATGCTAGCGTGTATATCCCGGATACTTGCTTGCGGAATACGTTCCCACTCCGCAGTAATCACATTCTTCAGCTCTCTGATGGTCTGCGGAGCCGGGTGTACTGATCTCACACGCCGTTTCAGAACGTCCCAGACATGCTCTATGGGATTGAGGTCGGGACTTCGACCTGGCCAATCCAAACGACGAATGCCGACCTCTTGCACATACGCATTAACATCGCGGGATCGGTGGGCGCGAGCATTGTCGTCCATAAAAATCGAGTCTTCACCTAGAGCGGCCAATGCGGGTTGTGCATGAGAAATTAGAACTTCCGTTATGTATCGATGCCCAGTCAGTGAGCCGTTTTCAATGAAGACTAACTCTGTACGATCCATTGAATTTATTCCTGCCCAAAACATAACAGAGCCCCCACCATAAGGTGTGATTTCTTCGAAACATGCCTCTGCAAAGCGTTCTCCTTGTCTTCTTAGCACTCGCCGACGTCGATCTTCACCGAACAGAGATATCCTGGCTTCATCAGAGAACAAAACCCTATTCCAATCGTCTTGAGTCCATGATTCACAATTTCTAGCGAACCTAAGCCTGTGAACTCTGTGCTCACGGAGTAATTTGGGGCCGCGGGGCGGGCGGTGACTGCGTATATTGGCAGCGAGAAGCCTCCTCCTGACCGTCCATAGACTAATATGCACATTTCTTACTTCTTGGAGGTTGTTCTTAAGATCCACATACGAAGATTTGCGATTTCTCAATGCGCGACTCACAAGAAAACGATCATCCCGTGGTTGGGTACATGGTTTTCTTCCAGAACCAGGCCTTCTCTCGACGGAACCAGTCTCCTGATATCGCTGCCAGGTCCTTTGGACTGTCGAGCGACTAACATTTAGCCTCCTAGCCACGAAACATTGGCTGCAACCCTCTTCAAGCAGCGCGATAATTTTGGTAGCTTTTACCACTTTATCTACCATTTTTGATACAGCCAAACAGCATTAAATAAAGCTTTGACAGTCAAGGATATGAAATTAATCGATAAAAATTGAATAAAAGTTATGAAAGTCGATGTTAACTTCTGGAACTTCGCGCCAAAAATTTAGGATAAAAAGGGGTTTTCTGTAAAAATGAACATCAAATGAAAAATTGAATTTAGACCGTACTTTTTTAAATACCACAGCATTTTTAAAACCGGCCAGTAACGTGTACAAACGATTGAAACCTTTTTGGTATTGTATCTTTTTAAATATGAATGAAAATCAAAACCGCCCGTTTTTTTTGCAAATGAGTTTATTTTTCTTCAAATTATAATACATCCTATACCCAACAAGAGAATCCTTTACTAAAGGAATATAAATGATCTAGAATTCTATACTGGTTAAACGAATTACCACACAGTACTTGTTTTTCTTTTTATAGCAACGCTATTTACTCACCTCACTGAATTCTTCAAAAAGGAATAAATAATGAGAATATTTCAAAGAGAAATAAAAAAAATAAATGATGGTAAATTGTATTTTTATTCTATTTATCATCATTTCGGTTTATATATATATGTTCCACTGTTAGGCTCGCACTGTCACCATAATAGTAGGGATATTAATCTACAATACCATGCTGGTTCCATGAACGGGTACAGGGTTTTATTTTGTGTATCACAGTACCATAGTCGTCTTTTACGACATCGAGGGGCAAGATAGGGAGTGGAAAATTATATTTTTACTCTATAACCACACGGAAAATCATTTTATTCTATCATCATCATAATCATCATCGCAGCCCACATACGTCCCACTGTTGGGCTCGGGCCTCCTCCACAATGGGAGGGAATTTGACCTACTATACCATGCTGGTCAGACATGTTGGTATAGGGTTTCATTTCGTGTTTTCCTTCTCTTGCACAGATGTTATGTGCACATTAATAGTCGTCTTGTACGACATTCACCGGCAAGATAGGGAGTGGTGAATTGTATTCTTACTCCGTCACCACACGGACAATTTTATTCTAACTTTTTTATATTTATACTAGCAACCCACCCTAAATATAAAACAGTAATATAAATATAAAAAAAAGCGCGTGTACAAAGTACGCGTGGCAGAAGTGAAACTTCTTTATTCTTTATCCTTTATCTGATTCTCTCGCTGGCTGAATCATAGGATTCAGCAAATGTATAGACATTTACGTATTTGTGTCTCTATGGACTCGCTTTTTCATTTCATCGAGTTTGAAATCACAATGATTCTAAAGAAATTTCCAACAAATTTTCAACAACTTCCAAACAAATTTTAAAAAATTAAATTGGTTTTAAGGCATAGGTGTCGTGCAAATAACCGTGTGAGCATGAAAAAAGTTCAATATTTTGACATTACAAACAGACACTTCAATTTTATTTATTTGTATATATTATTACTAGACGGAAATGTGTTAATAAATAAATTAACACATAAAAATTCAAACTTTGATTTACCAGTTCACTATTTGCGGAGGTTTAAATGGTAAATACATAAGCCGCTTAGTTCGTAAAAATCTGACAAGCTTTACATAGTGCGAGAGTATAAACGGATTTCGTGCGCATTTAATATAGGCTAGGATAGTGGATGTAAATAATTGATAGATTCAGTACTATTTCGGTAATATAAGACTGATAGGACGTTCTATTATAAATCATAATCGAAATCCAATTCATACGTCGTGTCGGCCACGGATTGAACAACCCAGTGTAAGATGTTTCCGAACTTCTTTTTTTTTTTATAGGTTATAGTCTGGGCATACCTCACCCCTTGGCTTAAACTATCCGACCCCATAACCTACCGTACCGATTCCTTGATATCCGTATCCGACCCAGCGATTTATCCTTTCGGGTACCCAATTTGACGCCTCAGCAACATTGCAGTGTTGCCGGCCGGGACGTCGCCCTCACGCGGCCGGCTTCTCTGCGGGTGGCGAACTAATCCCTGATCCGTTTACCCACGACCTTGGCTGGGGCGGCATCAAGCGCAGGCAAGATAGACCAATGACCTGGTGAAAACTGCTGGGAATTATTAGATGGCACAGGACCTCAGTTTAAATGGCGAAATATGAGGGAGGTATACGTTCAGCAGTGGATGGTAAAGGACTGAATGATCAGGATGACATTATGTGTATGCTTTTCAATAAGTCAGGCTTTTTTTTTTTGAGGTGGAATACGGTCGGCGTACACCTCGCATCACTCCGTCCGGGGCGACAGAAGGGCCTAAGCACGCACACCCTTAACCCACCCGTGACACGTCGCTTTGTCGTTGGACCGACCACCGGAGCAGCGTGACTTGACGTCAGTGGTTGGTGCGACGGAATACCCCCCTGAAGGAGTACCCTCACCTCAACCGACGTTCCCCCCTCGGGGAGGACATCGGTCTTTCTTCACGCAATAAGTCAGCCCTGAACCTTCCTTCCTACCTTCAGTGTATCGACGGAATAAGTATCATCATCATCATCATCAATCACAGCTCATAGATGTCCCACTGCTGAGTTTGAGCCTCTTCCATTTGGAGGGCAATTGACTTAGTATACCATGCTGGTCAGACGGGCCCCGTATAGGGATTTATGGGAGTTTTTTTCCTCTTGCGTAGATGTCTGTCTGATAGCTGTAATAATCCCTAAATCCACGGGCAAGTAAGAGGTTGGTTAAATACATTCTTATTCCATCACTAGACACATACATAAGTATACAAATATGGTTGATTACCTTACAATGGTGGAAGCAAAAATAAAACCCTATAACCACTCATCTAACCAGCGTGCTGTAGCAGGTCAATATCCTTCCTATTGTGGAAGAGACTTGCCAGTGATGACATGGTTGGGTACCTGTGGCCCGCCCATTTGGCGCTGGGAGGTACGGAACTTGCGGGCTATGGGGTCGTGCACCGTCCTTTCTCGTCGCCTCGGATGGATTAGACGATGGGCAAAGTACCATGGTCCGCTTGCAAAAAAAATTTTGGAAGAGACTTGAGTCCCGTAGTGGTCTGCGATTGCTTATTAAAAATTGTTTGATTAAATAAGAATGCCGAAGTCTTGTGTCTTGCAAGACTTAATATTAACACCAATGACAAAATATTTTATTTCAAAACTTACTACTAGGTCATTATAGGTACAGATTAGCGGTTAAAATATCAACCAACTAAATAGACTAACGAACGTTATTGTGCTGTTATTTCACTGACAAGTGAAATGATTAGGGCAGATCGCTGGCAGTCGGGTTGCAGATTTTATGTGACTTGCATATTTAATGCGTCGTCCACCACAAATTGATCTATTCGAAGGTATGTATAAATATTAACTATATAGGAAGATTACCTTCTACCCCGCGACCGTAATAAAATCGCTAGATTGTTTGCGCCGCATACCATTATTTACGAGGACCTTCGAACCAAATGGCAGATGAGATGAGATTCACCATCAAAAATCGTCATCTCTATCTATTTTTTTCATGTATACCCGCATGGAGAAAGTGTGGCTTGAGGTCTACCATTGTGTAGCCCAATTCCTAGCTTAAATTATTCGCTTTAACCTCGTATCGTCACCATTATGTCAATATTCCATATTTCACCACGAGTTTGAACAAACAGTACACCACATTCTCTAGGAGTGCGATCTCTGGCGTAACGTGTGCGATCATATGTTAAACAATTTATAAGTCATTTCTGAAGTAGTATTCTATAGGTATACGGACCTTGTAGAAGCTCGAGGAAATTGCCGTGCTTTCCGCGCGTTTCTGCCATACGTACTACAGCAATCATTTATAAGGCTCACATATAGGCCCCGTCAAGCCTTTGGTACTGAGCGGCTGCGTTTATCACAGCTGCACATTCTCTTATTTATTGATTAACTAGTCAATTTTGTTTCATGTCGCCCGCATTGTGTAGGAGGTAAGTGGAATCAATCTCTTCCAACTCCTCCTGTTTCACTTTTCTAATTAAATTTGTTACGGGTCTAAAGACAATTAATGCCATTTTCCGAGACTGCCTGAGGGTTAAACCTTGGTCTGATCTATGGAGACTATTTTGGATCCTGGCTTATAGGAGTTACAATAGTGGGAATGCGTGGCGGGATTAGTCCCAAAAAATAATAACACTTTGTAAATCTTGAATTAAAGTAATGACTTAAATCAGGTTTTAAACCCTAAGATAAAATAACTCGTTACTTTGATAAAGACAATCAATTTAAAGTTTATATAAGCACGGAAATTGTGTTCCTAAATAAATCGCCAAGTTGAAGAAAACTGGTATTTAGCTGAAACAAAAGTAAAATTTGGTTTATAAATTGAAAATAAAAGCTTAATATGTTCATATATATGTAAAATGTCTTTGAAATACTATAATGCTTGTTTACGCGACTACATCGGTCTACAGTGGTCATCCGGCTCGAAGGACTACTGTTAAGGCTGCCTATCTCGAGTATATAAGAAAAGCAACCAATATACTGAATAACTGATTTAATGTACAATAGTAATATACAATATTTAAATACAATGCTGTATGACTGAATAAGAATACATCTTGCCCGTGGGTGTTGTGAGAGACATTTAGATGTCTCTGTCTTCATCATCATTATTATCGTCATCATCACCACAGCTCATATACGTCCCACTGCTGGGCTCGAGTCTCCTCCACAACGGGAAGGAAATTGAACTACTATACCACGTTGGTCAGGCGGGTTGGTATAGGATTTTATTTCGAGGTTTCCTTCTCTTGCATAGATGTTGTATGCATACTACAATCCCTTAGTTGTGTTTTACGGCACCTACGCGCAA
Organism: Lymantria dispar; assembly: GCA_032191425.1. Taxonomy (NCBI): domain Eukaryota; kingdom Metazoa; phylum Arthropoda; class Insecta; order Lepidoptera; family Erebidae; genus Lymantria; species Lymantria dispar. The sequence goes on along the minus strand of CM063454.1, from coordinate 21,101,676 downwards.
GAAAGGGAGTGGTGAATTGTATTCTTACTCCGTCACCACACGAATATATAATATAATATCTATGTAAGAGAAGGCAAACTCACACGCCTGATTGGTACTCACACGCCATGGTATTATGGATCAATGTCCTTTCCATTTTGGAAGAGCCTCGAAGCCAGCAGTTGAATGCTGAATTTTATAATGATTATTCATATAGGTATAGTTTTTAGACTCTGTTTTTTTTATTGTGGTGATATTTTTTTCCTACGTGTCCCATCTAGTTATTATTTTGGTCTGTAGGATTTCTACGAATGGAACTTAATAAATATAGTATCTATAAATAAAGAAAATAATTTGATATTCATCGCAGCTAGATTAAAAATTAAAGGTGAATTCAATGAGCCATCAATCAACGTTCAAAATAATATAGAATTTGTCTACCTGACATTACGCAGATGGGGCTATCTAATAGCCCATGAAATCTGTCCCTAATAAAGCGACGTTGGGCTTCAGTACCTACGGAAATCTGTATAACTAATAGCAGGAAATTAATTTATATGCTAATTCTATTGCCAAACTGAGTGTAACTGAAAATTTCACAATGTAAAATTTATCGATAGTACCCGGTCTTAGTAACGAAAAGGTAGACAATCGATAATTAATTTGAATAAAGTTCTTATTTTTATTTAGGGCAACACAGGACGTATAAAAGAAATATAACTTCTACGTTGTAGCTTTTAAAATTTTATTGTTTTCATGCTAGTTTAAAACGAGAACGATCTACTATTTCACACTAGTTAGACGATTTTGTGCAGAATTTTTTTGGAGTATAGAATTGATATTATCTTCTCACGTCTGTATCTACGTTAAGCGTTTCATACGATTCTCATGGCAAAGGTTGGTTGAGTTGATACTTATGGAATGGGACAGATGAAAATAAGCAAACTGAAAGAGAATTTTCCATACTATAGTCCGGCCGCTCTGAGATTGCGTTCCTGACAAGTCATGATTGAATGGACGATGTAACTTTGAACTGGCGTACTATTTACGGCACAATTTTAAATATCTTATATTTACCTTATTAACGAGTAATAACGCTAAAAATTCAATAATTATGCCAACATCGCCGACCTCGTCCTGTGACGGCCCGGCAGTGCTGCCGTCGCAGTCCTGCGACGGCTTTGCGGCAGAAGTGTTGCCGCCCTCGTCGCAGAGGGGAACGACAGCAACCTCTAGTGCCTGCCGTTCCGCCGCTCGTCTCCGCGCAGCGCGTTCTGTTTTACACTGACGGATAATTAAAGTATAACCACACAAGTTTAAATATCAGTAATTTTGCAGAAACTATTAACAAAATAATTACCAAAAGAACTATTAAAAAAATAATTGCAATTCAATGTGTCATCGTTATTATTTATCCACCATAATATGCTCTTCGAATGTGTACAAGTACCTTGGTACCTAACCTACCCACTGAGAATTAGGAGTTGCTCTAACTTCCAGTCCTGCCTTTCAATGGCATGATACTTGGGGTGCCATGAAGTGGGGGGATAGGCTTCAATCTGCTGACAGACGAACGTTTGCTATTGCAACTAAGATTTAACGGATACTAATTGATAGCGATCTTAATGCCAATCGGTCAGTTTTTCCATGCGATGAAATTTATTATACTTATGGTAGGGTGAACATATGACATGAATTACGCGGTGAGTCGCTCGATTTGCCGCCACCCTGGACGTGCCGCCTGCGTGCGGTACACGCCTTGCACGCCCGCTTACGGCGGGCCTGCAAATAAATGGCAATCGCTCCATGAAAAATGATGTTCTTGCAAAACTGGTTAACACAGAAAGACAATCTCAATACGACTGGGTATATTAAAACATTGGAGAATTCCATGCTATGTAATATTCAACCACAGTTATATTTAAGTAGGTACGTATGTAGGTACTTACTCCATCGTAACATTACTATTGATTCATTTAAATGCACCCCTCCCCTCCCATTTGAGAAAAACTTATCACTCAAACTTTTTATCCTGAACGGAAGAAAATATTTTGCATTACAATATTGAAGTACAATGCAAGTTCAAATTGAGTTTCCAATTGTAGATTTGTACAGCTGTAAGAGAAATTGAAATTTACATGGGTTTTACTGTATCGCCTTCATTGGAAAATGTGTGTAAATACGTATAATTTTGTCAAATAAATATAAATAACTTTGTGTGGTATACGCTAGTATCAAATAATATTATTTGGGCACAGAAAAAAGATTATTACTTTAGGTAAAACGTTAATATACATCTTTTAATTGCTTTACCAATCAAAGCCATAGCAGTATTCACATGTAGTAGCAAATTTTTTGTTTACTTATTAACAAGAAAGTTTTACCAAAACATGCGTGATTATGCAAACTTATTGTAATGTGGCTGACTTATAATGTGGCTCCAGGTAAATATATATTAAAAATAATGAAATGTACTGAACATATGATATAAATCAAAAACGTCTCAAACATGGAATAAATATCTAGCAAATAATGAAAATTTTTGTGTTCTTTTTTATTACATCCATTCACCCCACATTCACCCGTGGGAGTCGTAAAAAAACTGAGGAGTCAGCTTGAGAAGAAATCTACTAATCGCAACAATAGTGACTTTATCCAGAAATGGGAAAGTTTATATTGAACGAGAAAGTCTTGGCTTGTGGATAAAAAGAAATCATTATCACCACAGCCCATACATACCACTGTTGTACTCGAGCCTCCTCCACAATAGAAGGAAAATTAACTTACATGCTGGTCCGACGGATTGGTATCGGATTTTCAAGTTTTCCTTCTCTTGTATATCATATGTCATCTGCGTATTATAATTCCTTTATAGTCTTTAACGACACTCACGGGCAAGAAAGGGGTGATGATTTGTATTCTTACTTCGTCACCACACAGAAAATTACAAAAAGAAATAATTACGTTTATTTAAATTCATTTTCATCATCATCATCATTTATTTAAATATTCATATTGAATTCGTTCATAATTGTTTGAACAAAATTAGTTTCATAATTGTTTGAACAAAATAAAGTTTTTTTTGACAGTCTAGGTCGAGAGAAAGGCAGAATTCGGCTCCAGAACCTCGAGTATTAACTTTCTATTGCCAATTACATTGACCACCGGTACTAAAATCTTGATTTCGATGATCCTTCCAGCAGGTTACCCTTACGGGTACTTACCATCCCCTGTCGACACCCCTACAACAAAGCGCCGGGGTTTCACCGTCACGCGATCGATGTTGGCGCCTACTATGCTGCCTACCTATGGTTGGCAGACTAATCCTCGGTCGATTGACTCGCGACGTCGCGTCGGCGTCGGCTAAGATTGCCCGATGCTTACGGTACCAATAAGTACCTAGTAATTAGGCAAGTGAATCGGTTAGTCTACCACCTACAGATCTACACAGAAAACTCCTATTTTTATAATACAGCTAATTTTTATTTTTATAATATATTTATAAGCTAAATAGGAGCTTAATTTTTGTTAGCTGCTTTAGTAATGGGGTTTCCTACGTCAATAGGTTTCATTTCGAATGCATTAGGAATAATCCATTACTTATGTTGTCACTTAGTGAGATGGAAAAAATATTGTACCTTTATATTATTGTAATTTTATTTAATGTGCTAAAAGAATTATAATTGAAATGAAGTCGTTATGCAGAGACCTATTTTCTGTTAGTCATGTGTAGCTTGTAAGCAAATTGGTATTGCATAAGTCCATGTGCGGCAGTATCACTTACCATCAGGCGTGCTGCTTGCTCGTTCGTGATTTTAAAATATACTTTTTAGTTGTCGAACGTTTATAACGTCTGTGTATCTTGTTGTTATATTATTTATAAAAGTATAGCCCTATTTTAAAATTTCAAAAATAAAAATTATATTTTCTGGATTGCAATTAGGATGATTTACGCTAATCAATCCAAAATGAACGGTTGATGAAATAATGCAGAGTACCTAATTGTAGTTACCTACTTAATATATTTAGTTTATAAAAAACAGATATAAAATCAAATTTATTGTCAATAAAACATCAACGAGCAAACAATTGAAATTTAGTAGTGTAGGTAAATTATAAAATTTTGGTGTTTGGTCATTCATTTCCTAGAACCTGAGAAATAGAAGACTGAGTCACTAGTGCAATAGCTATCTCAGTCTCTACCATAAGCCTTCTCATTCTGCCTTTGATTTGAAGGTGACACGTTTTTAAACTTTTTCAATTAAAACTAATAATAAGTGCGTCGTAAAGTCCGAGTGATTAATTTCGAAAAACTGGCACGCATGCACACACTGCGAATTATATCAAGCAACAGAACTATTATTTTCTCATAAAATGCTTATACCACATCTGGTTCGGATCCGGGATATTAGTTCCGGACCGGTAAATTTAGTGATGCCGGATTGCCGGCCTGTTTTGCCGAAGCGCAGTCTCAATTCCAAACATGACCAATGGCATAGTTTATCTCAATTAAAAATAAATATATTCATATTATTTTGGATCATGTAACTTTACAGCTAAAATGATATCAAGCAAAGAAGCGACAGATCATTCAAATTTCGTGCAAAATAGAAAATTATATATCTGCGTTTGAAATATTAAGCCCATAATTTTCAATTTGCGTTACAATATCGTTGCGTTATCGAGCACTTTTTCAATTTTCATAGCGGCTAAAACTTATATAATGAATTATAGCAATCCACTGCTATTTCAGTAATAAACGTCCTAATTTACTTAAATTTGATGTCGTGTTTGATGTACTATTAATAATAAAAACGAAATACCTACAATATATATTAAAGACTGTCAAGACATCCCTCAATAAAATAAGTGAGAGTGAATATTGCAAGGAATGTAGACAAAAAAACGCATTTTATTCGTTGTATTTATATTTCAATACTATAAAATATTTACAAAATAATAGAAATATAAATCTAAAAAATCACATTGTATCTAGTTTCATTGACACTTGCATTAATTATCAAACGTAATATTCAAAATAAATACAAGTCTTACATTCTAATTAAATAATACCTATGTTTAAATTAAGATTATTGCCATCGTGAAACTAATAGCTAAAATCTAATGATCGTTTTAAATATATAGATTAACAAAAAGAATTTTTTTTTCAGCTGATCAAGATAAAAAAATATAATAAATTATTAATAATAAAAAATATTAATAAATATAATTTTCCGTGGTAACTTTGTGGAATATTGCTTATAAAACGTGTAAAAAAAATCGGTACGTGTAAAATATTTGATACAAACAGCTACAGTTTAAAATATTATCAAAACAACAAAAGAATTTCTCTTTTATTATCAAAACAACAAAAAAAATTCAATTTTAATTTGACGCGATATTTTCATTTTTCTATTCAAAGCCGATCAGTAAAAGGTTTAAAAGAAATAAATAATATCGTGAATTGTTTGAGGATAAAAATCTTTCATTGTCTGAAGATACGACTATTGATTGCATCTGCATGCTTTTGTGGGAATTGGCCGGTCAGGCTTTAAGATATCTCCTTGTATCGTGATAGAGATCTATTAAAATACTAGTGTTACAACTTAGGTATTAAACATAATATAATTCTAAGATGGTTACATGGAAATTTATGCTACGCTAGTCAAGTGCGCACTGAACTCGGCCGTGAGAGCTAACTTTAATTGCAAAATAGAGTGTAAATCACGATTTATTGAAGTGTAATCTTCTAATCTTCTATAGGCAGGTTTGGATGTGTAATAAATTCATATAAGTCATCAACGACATGGTCACGTAACGTTTTAATTTACAAATGTTAATTTAATATCAAAGAGTTTATTTGAATGTCAAAAAATAACTGTTTGTTGGTAGTTTTAAGTTTTCTCTTCGGTCAGTCCTCCTGACTTGTGTTATTTTTATGTTTAATTTATTTTTAACCATCAATTATAATAGGGCTTAAATGACTATTCTGTATAAACGCTAAGTACAGATACACAATACATTAAAAGAAAACGAGTATTAGACCGATTCATTGAGCAGTTATAATAAAATTAACTAATATAATTATTAGGCAGCAAAGATTGAAATTAGTACATAAAACCTTGTACGGTCCCGCTTAGAGCAAAAAAGCCTTACATCTTTCAGTTTCAGTTTACCTACATGTCTAAGCTACGAGTAGTACTTAATGGGGTGCTAGATAAAATCAAAAATAATTTAAATGACATACGTATTTATCTTGCGTATTTCCACTTCAATCACATTAGTAAGAAGGAAAACTCGAAATAAAACCCTATACCAACACATCTTGACCACTGACGACAAGTCACCCTACTCCGGTGGTCGGCCCAACAACGAGGTGACGTGGGTACGGGTGGGTTATGGGCCCGCGCGCCGTCCTTTCATAACCCCGGACGGGATGGACCGCGCCTGCGCTTACCATAGCCCACCCATAAAAAAGAATACCAACTCATCTGACCAGCCTAGTATAGTAGGTCAATTTACTTCCCTGTGGAGGAGGCTCGAGCTCTACAGTGGGGCATATGTGAGCTGAAAAGCATGAATGAATATGTATTTATATTGGTCAAAGATTGTAGTAAGCTATTGAGTTGTCATTGTTAATAAAAAACAGAAATCACAATTAATTGAACAGATCTTATTAAATTTATGCTATTCATAACCTTAATTTTCAGTATTAATTTGCCTTATAGATACACCACTACTAAGCATAAGCCTCTGTTGCTAGGGACAGACCTTCGTTGGACAGCTCTTCGCAACACTTACAACATCATCAGTCCGACTGGTCTAGAATAGTTTGGCCATTGGCACTTTAGTTAAATCTTTGTTTCTACGGAATAGTGGCTTTTATCTCATAGAGAGCATAGTGATCGCTGAAAAGAACTTGAACTTAGTTATGAGGCGACATTTAACGATCATATGAAATATATATTGGACTAAGTATACTAGTAAGAAGTAAAATAACACAGTACGTCAAGGTTTCGTTTTAAGCTATTCTACTTTTATAGTATGCACCTCATCATCTTATTAATAAATTATAGTTAGCTAGGAGTCATTATATAATAATGCTATCTGGGATTTGATGAAAAACATTTATAAATAAACAAATAAATAAAAATGAAGTCTGTAATGTCAAAATAATTATTTCATCTTCACACACTTATACACACGATAAAAGTTTACTAGTTAGCAATATATTTAAACACTAGAATATTTTACTACAACATGTTATTTCAATGTAAAATTTAGTTGATTGTATCCAGTAGTTACTTTATTAAAAAATAATTCTATTCATCAATATGTCTAAATAGCTAACAAATGCATATATTTAAACTAATGGTTTTGTAGTAAAAGCACTTGTTATCACAATCGCGTTTATGATATTAATGCCAGTATTCACTAACGACAAACGAACCTAAATGATATTTAATGTAATTAAAATATTCACGTATTATTATGTTACAGATTTTAATGTATTTTGTTCACGAACAAAACGTATTCGAGTTTATTTTTAATTTATAACGTGTAGTGCATAGAATTAGGTTTCAAGTCTGAAGACAAGTAGTAAATACTTGTTGAGGATTCATACAACTCAACATTTACTATGTACCGCCTATTGCAAGGTGCTGGTGGATTAATTAAAAAGGCACGAAGAAAATAATTGTAGGTTTTGAGGTCCCACGCTGTCGTTTGCACATACCAGATAGCCAAATCGTTTGAATGATATATGGGAATTATATTTCTTGCTAGATTTTGGCAGTAGCGGTCGCGTTCCAAGTCGGTGGTGGTTTATGGAATTAATTTAATTTGTGTCAAAATTGACAATATGCAAGTGGATTGAATTTAATTTGAAAAAGTAAATTCTAAATTGTCGTCAAGCCTGTCCAGTGAGATCGGTGTTTATTTGGCAATGTTCGTTAAGTTAAAGAGCAAAATTTATTTTGCCAAATATTTATAATATGCCGCCTAGGATCCTAATATGCTCGGGCATTCGAAATAAACAAACCTTCAGCTGGTAAGGCCGTGCTCTTTAAGGATACATATGTACATGATTAATTCTTAAATGGAATATATTAAAACAAGCTGATTAGATTACTCTTAAAACGGTGACATATTTACACACCTCAAACAAATTATGAACTTATGTATTTATGAATACAAGCCGTTTTCTGGTCTTTATTTTTATGAAGAACGATAACTCGAAGGAAAATTTAAACATAGCCACTCCTAATTCCTGTGAATCGAATCTATCGACGAAGATTTTGAGATATTACCACTTATAATATTAGTTTTCTTCCTTACTACATTACATTTTGGCACGGCTAAGCATTTGTATGTCCTATTAAAAAAGGTCCTATATTTTTTATTGTCTATGGTAATAGACGAGCCGAAAAACTCTAAAATAGGAACGATTACTTAAGGACTTTGCTAATACCAAAGAGAAGTCACTGTGGATTACAAGATGGCTATCTAAGTTTATATGGAAAGGAATTTCTTTTTGGTCTAGTTGTCCCATTATGACAGGCAATGGGAACAAAGCCTATACAGCCAAGTCTTATACAATTTTCTTCACATATAATTTAACAATTCTTCATATTGAGTAGCTTATTAACAATCATCATTCGTACGTAAGTCAAGTCATTGTTATTAATTGGGTGCTGAAAATCAAATTAATAATTTCTCTGGGTATTTTGATAGAATATGAAAATACACGTAAACCATTACTATATCATATTTCAGCACTTTAATTGTATTATATTACATAATATATCAGCAAAATTATTTGATATAACACCAACAAAAAAAAATACAATTCAAGAGCATGACATGACACTCCCATGTTCCCGCCGAAGGAAATTTATAGAGAAAATATAAGGGGAAAACCAGTTCAAACCCATAATCACCATTGTCAGTTACCACTGTACTAACAATATAGTTTTTAAATATTATAAATTAGAATATTACAGACCCAAATAACAATTAATAAAATAGCTTATAATGATGAGCGTACAACAGCAGTTAGAGCGTATGAACAACAGTTCATTCGATTGTGATGTCAAAGAGTGATGACTGGCATATTTATCTGTATTAAAAATTGCGATAAATTGCAAAGTATACTGTTTTCATTGTAAGAATTATTGTAGCATTGTTTTAACAACATACGGATCCGTAATGATGCAGATATATAACTCTTTCTGATTTTTACACAAGGGTATTCACATTTGAAATAAAACTACTTTTACGGATTTTATTGAGTTTGTATTTGATTTTTTATTTTTCGACGTTTTAAACACTTTTTGGAAAGCATTCTAAACGTCGGGCAAACAAAATCAAATATAAACGCGATAAAATCCGTGAAAAAAGTTTTATTACAACTACTGTTTTAAAAACAGTATATTTTTAAATACATATTTAAATAAGTACACATATAAAATTATAAAAAAATCAGTAAAAAAATGACTGTAGAATGATTAGTTAAATAAAATAAATAATTTTCCTTTATATTTCATGAGATTTTTAGTAAAACATTAAAATAATCTAGCGCTGGGAGAAGTCAAGTCAGTCAAGGAGGACACTGTTAGAAGTCACTAATATACTTCATCGGAAACATTTGCAAATATAGATTTTACATTACAATTACATACATACATAGTTCGTAATAAAAAAAACATGTAAATTAATAAAAAATATCACGAAATATAGCTCATTTTCTATAATAATTAGTTCTAGAATTAATTAATTCTAATGAATTAAATTAATTCTAGAATTATTAGTATTTTCAAATATAATGTAAAGTTTCAGGTAATTCAGTGTGAAAAACTCAAATGATACCTTCAGATCTAAAACTTATTTATAGCATTGCAGCATGTAACTACTCACAATTAAAAAAAAAATGTTTCTAAAACCATTTTAAAGCTGCAACATTAAAGTAGATACACACATAAAAGTTATGCTTGCTGCAGAGTTACAAACAAGTGCCCGGGTCTGTGGCTACAATGATCATAAGATAGGCACCGGCCTATTCACATTAATTACTTTGGCTTATATATAAGATAATAATTTTTTCACTTCAATTCGGGACGCTTACAAAACATGAACACTTATTTTTGTATGAGAACGGGACACTTGTAGAAATCGGTACAAAAAAAACGCCATGTGAAAAATGTATCGAACACGTTCGTATTTTGGCCATTGCTAAGATATTCGTGTATAAGGCATATAGGTAAAAATTTAAGTATAATCGATCATCATTTAGTCTGTTTGCAAAACGGGGTATTTTTGTTTTAATTGGGGAGAACGAGATAGACAACCTTGAAACGGAACTGTCCCGTCAAGAATGGAAAATATGTTCACGTTATCTATACATAATAGCGAGTAAATGCATTCTCATTTTGATCTTTCGCTAACAAGAACAATACAATTAAAAAAAAACCACGGAGGAAATAATCCTTGTATTGCGGGGGACTTTACAAACATATAATTTAACGGACACAAATACATCCAGACTTAGAACAATCATATGTTGATTGCCCAAAGTATTGTCCTATATGGGAATCGAACCCACGATACTAGCAGGGTAGGTTAGGCCCATAGCGCTACAGTTTTCAAACATTAAAGTCATCATCAACGTATTTCTGTTAAATTTGTCAATACTACCGACTTCGTAAGTGATCCCATTCTTGAAAGCAAAAAAAAAAAACGTGTGGCGTTCGGGGAGCACGTGTGCCGCGGTAAAGCTATTGCATAGCATTTTTTATCAACTTATGCAATTATAATTATTTATTTATTTTTTATTTATGCAGTATTTTTTTTCTTTGATATTAATTCAAGTTACACTTTTTGAGCGTGGTGACCGATAAGAAAACTTTTTTTTTTCTTTTATTGAATAAATGAGAAGTCAATATCTTTTACGCGTACAGCTATTCACCAGCAACTGTTATTCACTGTTGTACATAGGTACACCTATGTATACATATTAGGGTGCTACATTTTTGGGCAACATGTTTTTTCTTCAAGTCCCGGCTGAAAATCTTGTAATGTATAGAAAAACAAAATTTTTGAGCATATTGCGAGCCCTGAATTCGAATTTTAACCCATTGCTAGAGAATTTTGAATTTTATCCATTACAATAACATTAAAAAATGATTTTTTATGTTTTTCCTTCCGCTCACCCAGAAAAAAATTTTCTTGGGATTTTTGACTCATGGATTCTTGTTATAGGTATAATATCCTACAAAAAAGTCCATTGCGTCGAGTTTGTAACTCCAACGAGTTCGACGAAAAATATCATTTAAGCTGAATTTTTATAAAAATAGCAGTAAATCGCGTTTATATGCTAAACTAGTGAAGATAGAAAGAAAATGTAAATGACAAATTTGTAGGGGGGTTTATGCCCTACAATTTTGTATTAAAATATTTTTTCGTAGCTCTCATAGCTTAGCTGTTAAAGAAACTTAAACCTTAAAATTAACAAAAAAAAACCTATTTTTTCAATACTAACTAATTTATTTATTTATTGAATAAAATAGGTTATTTTCGTTAATTTTAAGGTTTAAGTTTCTTAACAGCTAAGCTATGAGAGCTACGAAAAAATATTTTAATACAAAATTGTCGGGCATAAACCCCCCTACAAATTTGTCATTTACATTTTCTTTCTATCTTCACTAGTTTAGCATATAAACGCGATTTACTGCTATTTTTATAAAAATTCAGCTTAAATGATATTTTTCGTCGAACTCGTTGGAGTTACAAACTCGACGCACTGGACTTTTTTGTAGGATATATACCTATAACAAGAATCCATGAGTCAAAATCCCAAGAAATTTTTTTTTCTGGGTGAGCGGCAGGAAAAACATATAAAAAATCATTTTTTAATGTTATTCTAATGGGTAAAATTCAAAATTCTCATGCAATGGGTTAAAATTCGAATTCAGGGATCGCAATATGATCAAAAATTTTGTTTTTCTATACATTACAAGATTTTCAGCCGGGACTTGAAGAAAAAACATGTTGCCCAAAAATTAAGCACCCTAATACATATATACCTATATACTATACCCGTATACTTACGGGGCGCACATGCGGTGAGTGTGGCATTATAAAGAATATCTGGTTGACCGAGCTTCGCTCGGAATATTTTTGTCGAATTTATTTAGATGTATATTAATAAAATATAAATAATGAAAAATATATAAAAAATTACAAAAAGAGAATAATAATAACACCGAGATTCGAACCGACGCTGTTTGAATGCTATAAAAACCAAAATTAGAACCGATCAACTTCCAACTGAGCTATCGTAACTCATGACGTTGACAACGAAATTTGAAATCATATTCTTTTAAAATTTAATGTCATTGCATTGTTTTGCTAAAAACACGGACAAAACAACATTTTCTATAAATAAAACCTAGCTAGATCGATTTTTTAGACCCGAAACCTCTAGTATGCCAAGCTTCAACAAAATCGTTGGGGCCGTTTCCGAGATCCTAAATATATATATACAAGAATTGCTCGTTTAAAGATATAATAATAAGATATGATAGATACCTATACACCTATATACTTTCTCACAAACAGCTGCTTACGTATTCATCCGATTTCGGAGCAGCTCGTCTCGATCCGTGCGAGCTTCGTACAGTCGTACCATATACATACACGTTAAGCGAACGCTCGGCCGAGCTATATGGTAGGCGGAGTGGGAGGGTGTTAGCTTTTATTTTCGTTACGGAATTTCTTGATTCGGTCACCGCGCTCAAAGCCCGCGATAAAAGCTATGCAATAGCTTAATAATAAATCATATTCCTTTAGATTCTTACGATCTGTGCTTACTAACTGACATAATAGATGACATTACTTTCATTTTAATCACAATAGACCATTTTAATTTATTTTAAATACTTAAAAAAGATATTATTGATTACACTTTTAAAATAATAAAAATAAAAAGAATGAAGAATAAAAATATGTACGTTTATCTCGACAACAGCATTACCGCAACTTATTTGGAAGATCCGGATAGCCTCATAATATATAAACCTTAAATCAAGCTATTTTGGTAAACAATTTAAACACTACAGCAAAACGGTATTTAATATACGAAAACTGTAATTTTAAATGCTTCATTACCATATTATAATAGTAATTAAATTCAGAAGTACCTAACAAACAAAAGATCATTTACAGCTGTGCGTAGATATGTTAAAAACAAAACCAATTATACCCTACAAGGTTACTGGACTGCTATAATGACTGATTTAGGCATGAAATATTTTTGGAAAGGATTATAGATTTTGATTGAAATTTAATTATGAACTACTTACAGGCTAAGTATTGTAAGTTTTATTCTTTTATAAAACTATATTTTTTTTTTTACATTTCCAATGTTCGTTTTCACTAACGACTCTTAAATCTTTGATTTTTAATTCATTAATCATTTTTTTAATTACCATCAAAAATAATTTTATATTTTTAATTAATATCAAAATAATTATTAATTATATATAATAAACGAAAATAAACTCAATGTAATGTGCTTAGAATAATAATGTATATAAGGTAAGTTCACGCACAAAATGTGAAGCATTTCAATTGAAGCCTAATGGAGCTTACGCCGGAATTGTTACGTAGTCTACAAGGTCACTGTAGTGCACGTACGTACGCAACTCTTAAAAAATAAATAGGTATTTATGAGGGTTTGTGCATTCAAATGGTGCCACAATGCATTTGGAAAACATAAAAAGGTTTTTAACATTACTTTTGAAAGTATTTCGACGATTTATGTTAATAAAAACAAAATTTGAATTCATAATTTGTATAGTGGTGTGCGTGTGTACGTGTGTAATCGTTGGCGCGCATGTAATATTTTTAGATTCATGTTTCGAACGTTCGAAGTACCGACTCTATCCTTCTATACGTTATTATTCTAAGGTAATGTGTCATTTATATTGAATAAGTATTAATTAAAATTTACGAGTCGTTAGTGGAAAGATCATCTCAAATATCATTATGTCTAAACGCCTATTTCCTACCTATGTGTGTTTAATAAATAGTGAAAAACTGCCTACATGTGTATAGTCCGTCTTAACTCTATATTACATACAATTTATATAAAAATGTTAGACTAGTTATACACTAAAGATTGTCGTTTATAAAATATAATTATGCTATTAAAAAAAAGGTTAAGATCTAGCATTTTCTACACGATTTAGACAGCATAATAATATCCCAAATCAATTAAAACATAATACTGAACATATTGGAATAAATTTTGAATAATTACAATTATATATACCTAAATAATTCTACATATTCTATTTTAATATAATGAAATAGCAGAACCATTAGTCCATTATTCAAACTATCTTCTTGCCTCTCATTACTTTGAAAACTTTGTTTTATTTAAATTATCATTAATTATCAATGCTTGTAATTATAGTAACCACTTAAGTCATTTTCTTTCTCACAATAAATATGTATTAGGCTGAGTATCGTCACTTTTCCTAGATAAAGATAAAAAAAAATTAAGAGCAAAATATACTGGAAATTTTTTAATAATCTAATAATATTTAATAATCTCTATATATCTAATAATGAATTATATCAAAATAAAAAAATATGAGATGCAATACTTTAATGAACTTGATCTTATCATTTATCCAAATTGTCAAACATCATGTAAGTCTCTCAAAAACCAGAGTATTGTATTTTAATAAAGTTTAATACATTAATATACTCGTATCGCATAAAAGCTATTTACGTATTGTTTCGTTGTTCAAAAATCATAGTTAATATTTGTTCCTATTATAATAAAGATAAACATGTCACGAATATATTGTAAATGATTTTTTCATGAAACAATTTCTCCAATATAGTTCATAGTCGATCACATTGTATTTAGAGACTTACAAAGTATAAATATTCCAATCTTTGACCATATAAAAAGATATACTGGTCTATCTTTATTGTCCTCGCTTTCGATTCCAAAGCCAGCGCGCCTCACGCTTCCTTACTTTTAAATAAAAAAGCGATATAAGTGTGATAGAAATTGAAAATTTAAATATCGTATCAAAGATATATCCATCTCAATTGCCTAAATTAAAATACTGTAATATATTAACTATATACTAACACAATTACTATACATGATTAAGTAAGTACATGACTACTTTATCAGCTAATACATTGGTGTGTAACCCGCGCCAATAACAATCTAATCTAAGATAGCGGTTACTACTTTAATGATAAGTTGGACCGTCAGCAAAACATTGCCAGATATGCGATATTTTATATTTATTCTTTGATTATAATTAGTAAGCAAGGTGTTTAAAAAGCAAACAATTGCTAATCAAAGTTGCTATACTATTTCCATTTCTTTATGTTCTCGATGACAGCTGCTGTGGAAACTTGAACGAGCGTCTTTTTTACATTATGTATACATTATTTAATAAAAATATGACGCTTACGCGCGTACAAGGTCATAGCAGAGTCGGAGAAACTGATAGGGATGGAGCTATCGATAAACGTAACACGATAAGAGACCCGATATTTTTTTACAAAGTGTAAGAAACTAAACTATTGCCGGATAATTTTATCCAAATTTATTAACTAATATTACAATTCATTACAAGATGTAATTATATTATGTTGATTGTTCATTTATTTATTTTAATCAAAATCTGATGAATCGCCACTATCACTCGATGAGCTCTCCTCAACATTTATTATAAGTTCCTGTATTTCTATATTATCTAATGCCACATGAATTTCCCAATCCGACGCTATAATGTTTTGGGTTCTTCTCACAATTTTTTCCCAGTGTTCGGCGGTTACTTCCGCACATGCATTTTTTAATAAATCTAACATCTTGTTTGCCGTAAAAGGGGGATGGGTATTGTTTCGAACGGCGTGTCCTTTGATTTGTGCCCATATTAGTTCTATAGCATTGTACTGGCAATGATACGGCGGAAGTCGAAGAACCCAATGACCACATTCGGCAGCTATTTCGTCGGTAATATATCTTTAAGGCAGGCTTTTTTTAGATTTTAAAATATTTACTAATTGTACTTTTAATAAAGTATCATCTACATTTTCGCCATGACGTTTGAGCCCGTCAATTATCTCTTGTTTTTTATTGGCCTGCGTCGGCATTTTATCAATTTGTCTAGAGTGATATGTAGCGTTGTCCATAATAATTATCGACGGTTCTTCCAGAGATTGCACCATTTCTTTGAACCATCCTTCGTAAATCTCTGCGTTCATTTCTTCGTGGTAGTCCACTGTTTTCTTGGATTTAAAGGCCAGTAAAGCATCTGACACGAATCCTTTCGTAGACCCTGCATGGCATATGATAAGGCGTTCACCTTTTCCCATTGACACTGAACTAGTGGAAGCGGCGGTGTCGTCAGTCCAGTTCTTCGATACTGTGTGGTTTGCATTTAACAAAGTCTCGTCAGTGAAAATAACATTTGACCAATTTGATATCTTTTTGGCTTCGCTCAAAAATTCGCAGCGAGCCATAGCAACGTCGTGACGCTCCATCAATATTTTACGTCCGATTTTTTATAAGAAAATCCAATTTCTTTCAAAACTAAGCTTAATGACGATTTTTGGCCATGAAACAAACCACGTTCACCTAAAGAAACAACAAGTTTTTTAAGTGTTGGAATTTCTTTGCGCAAGTAATAGTCATATATATGACGACGAATAGCGTCAGCGTCGAAATTGTCAACCGATGTCACACGACGTGGTTGGCGTTTCTTCTTCGGCTTACGAAGCTTATCTGCTTGCATGCCGCTTGTACCGTAAGCTTCGGTAGTAATTTTTGAAACAGTAGGTCCACTAATTCCTAATGCGGCCGCAACACGCTCTCGCACTTGCGACAGTGGTAATAGCGGGTCACCATTTTGATATTCTGCTTCAAAGTAATTACGAACCTTGATCACCAGTTCTCTCGCCTGACCTTTCAGAACAGATCCTTTAGGCATTTTGATATTTGACAGCAATCAACACGAAGGAACACAAAATACACAACGTAACGTATGGATAATGTGAAAAAACTCAGCGAACAGAAATGTAGTGACCATATAGCACGACCGTCTTGTTGCGAGTGACAGATTAAAACAAATACAAAATGGCGGTGGGTCATTGAGTGTTCCCAGCTTGAAAAAATATATTTGAATGTTTTTATTGAATTTGTCTTTGTTCAAAACATATATGCGATCGATATCATTACTTATTTGGTCACAACACTATAACTATGAAATTAGAACTGTCATCGAGAAAATAAAGAAATGGAAATAGTATAACAAGCGTTTGTTCAGTACTTTTTAGAGCGTATAACGGCGCTGCGTTTGCTAACGTTGAGTACATAGTTACAATATTATATTGAATAATGGTTAAAATTCTTTACGCATGTCAGATTAACACTTGATCGGTGTATAGTACCTATATTAATTTGAATACTTTTTTGCCACTGCATTATTACAATTTATAAATAAAGCAACAAATTACATTTATTAAAACCGACACAATTGTTATCAATAAACAATGAACGTGAATAAGAAAAAGTTTAAATAAATAGCAATAATACCTACTACTACTTTAGACAATAAAAATTGAATTTAGAGATAATATTAAATAGACTGCTTAATGTACTATTTATTTGTGTATGTGAGTAAAGACAGATATAACGTGCGAGAGAGATGGCATTATTTGTGACGCCATTTATGATTCGTTTTTTTATTGGCGCGGGTTATATTTGTAATAACAAATGATACTGTACATGGTACAATTTAAGATAGTAAAATAATTGAAATTGTTTAATTTACATATTCGAACCTATTTAAAATAAATTAAGAAATGAGCTCTTTTTTTGGTATTTTATCTAATGCATATTCAAAATAAATTTATGCGCAGCCATCAAGTAGTAGCTGTATTTTATGTCTAAATTTACCAAAATTATTATATTCGTGATGTTTTGATAGCATATTTTACATAGTTTCAAAGTATTAATGCCTATAATTTTATATGGTCAAAGTACCCTATTGAGTTTGCAACTCAAAATTTATATACAGAATGTAATAAATATATTTTTAAGGTAATAGCAACTGACTATTCAGTAAACGTAGAATACTGAATATCAACATCGTAAAAGAGTTTCGTCGAACATTCCAATGTTCATCACATTGCGTTTTTTATTCTAACGGGAATATATATCCCGGTACATTAAGACCAATACTACTCAATTTGGAATCAGACCTCAATATGATCGTCGGGTATAGGCGGGTGTTTGAGCTTCAGTTTCTTAGGATTCAGGATAGACGGCTTTTGTGTACGCGTATGCCATACGTAGACTTTTGTGCAGTTGTCCGCTAAAGGTTCTAGTTCTTCTGTCGTTGTAAAGTATTTTAATATTTCACTCTCCTGAAATAAAATAATGAGATATTTTAAGCTCGACTTCTGCTAAAAGAACAGATTGTGCTTAGCCGTGACTTGGTTTTCTTTCATGTTTTATATTTTTCGTAAAATTGACTTATTTTTTATGGTGATTGAGTAAGAATACAATTCATCATCCCTTATCTTGCCCGTAGGTGTCTTAGAAGACGACTAAGGGATATAATATGCAGATATTTATGCAAGAGAGTAAACTCGGAATAAAACCCTACCCTACCAGTCTGCCTTCTGTCAGTCTGTCTTACCATAGCCCACCCATTAAAAAAAAAACCCTGCCAGTCTGACTAGCTTGGTATATTGTAAATCAAACTACGGATTTTATCGCGTTTGTATTTGATTTTTGATTGCCCGACGTTTCGAACACTTTGCAGCGTTCATGTTCACGGGCGGACTAGTATAGTAGGTCAATTTCGCTTACAGTTTTACAGCTTGGTATAGTAGGTCAATTTCCCTTTTATTGTGGAGGAGGCTCGAGTCCAGCAGTGGGACATATATGAGTTGAGATGATACTATAAACTGACTTAAGATGCACAGAATCTTTGACAGGCTGATTAATGGAATGTTAGTTTATTTTTTAATGCATCAAATACCCTAATGCGATGCATTACGAATAGTCAACATCCCCTATCTTCTCATGGGAGTCACCAAGAGAATGGAAGGCAAGAGAAGGCATCAGTCCATCCATGTAGTGACTGAGTGAGAATACAATTCACCACCCTCTCTATCTAGCCCGTGAGTATTCTAAAAGACGGCTAAGGGATAAAATACGCACATAACATCTATGCAAGAGAAGTAAAAGTTGAAATAAAGCCCTACACCAACAAGAGTGACCAGCGGAGTATAGTAGGTCATTTTCCCTCTTATTGTAAAGGAGGCTTGACCCCCCTAATGAGATCGCCATACCGCATATTATCATCTATGCCCTTGACCCATTACTGACAGTAAACTTCGATACGCTAAAATGCTTGAATGATATTACGGTAATTATTTAATAACAAAACATGTGTTATTGGTATAATTATAGCATCGTTAAGTGAGAATAACTTCTACGTCTGTTTGGTAACATAATTAGACAGAATAAGTATACAATTCACCATTCACCACCCTCTTTTTTAGCCATGGGTGATCATAAAAGACAACTAAGGGACGCAATGTCAATGTTCCACATCTGTCTTAAGAGTACAGACAGTTGGCACACCACATTCTTTAAGCGTACGACCTCTGGAGTAAGTACCTTATGTTAAACAGCCCACGAGTCACATTTAGAGTGATATACTATACGTATCTTCCCACACCTCGAGAAAATTCTTATTATTGCAATCAATCTAGTTAAGGCTCACATAGGGGCTCCAATGATTTCTCCCGTAAATGTTGTGCTATACGCAGCAGTACTTATCGTACCGGAACATCCTCTTTGAACAGTCAAATTTGTTTCATGTCTTCGGTATTATATAAGAGGCAAGTGAAATCTTCCTGTTTAACTTTTCTATTTAAATTTGTTGCGGGTCCCAAGACAATTAAAAGCATTTCTCGAGACTGCCCCAGGGCCAAACTTCGATCTATGGAGACCTTTGTAGATCCCAGCATACAAGAGTTACAATTGTTATTGGTCCCATTACATTTTTCACCAAAAATCTCTTCTATTATATACAATAATTATAAGCATTATATAGAATATTTATATATAGAATATAAAGAATAATTATAAGCAGTTTTTTGTCTTGTATACTTATTATTATCATCATCATCCTGCTCCTATCCCAGTTACTCAAGGTCGACGCAATATTTCTCTCTCTCTTCTTCCACGCAACTCTACCAGACGTCATCTCGGCGTTTATTCCCTTTCTAACCATGTCATGCTTCACCTAATCCATTGTCTTATCTTCGGTCTGTCCTTACCCCTAAAGTCTTCAACATTCATACTTAAAAATTACCTCACAATATTACTTTCATCCCGTCTTATCAAATGTCCATACCGCGTCAGGTTCACTATAACTTATACATCACTGGCGCAACTTTCAAACTTTTTTTTACACATTCAATCTTTATTTTGGCCATTTTCATTATGTCGCATATGTATCTAAACATTTGCATTTCTGCTAAAAACGTCTTGAATACTTTTTATACATACCTGAAATCCAGATTGAACTTTTCTGGAAAATTTTGCATCTGGGTGATCCAGGAACATGGTGGCGTTGATGGCGAATCCTGCCATATCGATGGGGAACGGTCTAAATGGCTTCCACCAAGCATTAAACTCTTTAACTTTTCCATCACGAACTATAGGCATCTCAACACGCATTCCACCAACTATACCCACGGGCCATATGCCTACTTTCTTGACTTTGCGCATCTGAAAATAAACGGTCCAATAAATTAGTACAAAATTAATGAACTATGTAATTATACCTATGCCTGCTGGCATTTGCTTTTCTCGCATCTTATGGGGATCGACAGTTTAAAATAATCTTCACTGAACAGTAGCTTATCTCTTTTATGGACGAGAGATACTCCATGATCTTCTCAAATACAAACTATTAGATCCGTGAAATCATAGGTGTAAAACCTATGATTTCACGGATGTAATATTTTATTATGATCGTTTGAGTATTTATAAGTTAACTAGTGGTCTTTATTCTCAAGAAGAGATGATACCCTAATCAATAATAAACAAATCGGCACTTATGTTGGCGATCGCAGTGGGAGCTATAAATTTCCCAGAGAAGTATTGCTACTCATTTTTCTGGCCGTCCCCGATTCCCACGAAAAAGCAATGTGGAATGGTGACATAGTATATTCGTATTACCTAATACCTAACAACTTTTGAGTAATTAATACGTTTTAAAACGTAATAAGTTAACACTCATTCTATTCGCCTGTCAATGTTTAGGTACTGTCGAATATATTCAAATAGTTTACAATAGTGATAACACTCTAAGCAACTTTTTAAATAAAACTACTTTACGGATTTTATCGCGTTTGTATTTGATTTTTGATTACCCGACGTTTCGAACACTTTACAGCGTTCATGATCACGGGTGGACTGTGTGTGGACTGTGTCAGTCCACCCGTGATCATGAACGCTGTAAAGTGTTCGAAACGTCGGGTAATCAAAAATCAAATACAAACGCGATAAAATCCGTAAAGTAGTTTTATTTAAAATGTATAATACTCGCGTAAACATCAGAAATCATTACTCTAAGCAACTGTTATTGACTATCGCTAATTCGTGTTAATATCTAAGGCAAAAGTTGTTGCTCAATTTCCTCGTACTCGCTTAGACGGGTTTTTACGACGCCCACAGAATTATATGGCAAGACGCATTGTATTTATAACCCAGCTAAATTCACATTCATCATTCCATCCGACGTCCTCGTCACGTCCTCGACGAAGAGGACGACATTATCACACTCGCTCAACAAAGAGCCCACACGGCCCGCGAGGCCTTAACAAATAAATATCCGCGGTTCCGCCCTCGCCGTCGAGGTGCGAAACCGCGCCGCGCAAAAGTCACTACTAAAAACGTGGGCACGCCCACTTTGCCTCCAGCGACGCCCCAAGCCGAGGTCCGTTCCCCACAGGGGGAGCCCCTGGGCGATGTCGCTTAGCATACTTTTCTCCGGGTTGAGAGCCCTCAGCGCTCACCCATAGTCCGCGTCAAGCTGTCAAGGCCATCTGCGGCCAACAGCTGTACACACAAAAAAAAAAAAAAAAAAAAAAACACATTCATCATATCATCATTATCGTCGCCGCAGTGTCGGGCTCGGTCCACAACAGTCGGAAAATTTATCTACTAGGTATGTATACCACGCTTGTCAGACGTGTTAGCATAGGGTTTCATTTCCAGTGAAAACTTGCATATACAGTGTAAACTCTTTATAACGTTATCCTTTATAACGATAAACTCCCTATAACGTTGAAGTGAGCCCAACTTGGTTGGTTTGCGTTAAAACCCACATATTGAAACACTCTTTATAGCGATACGCCATTCTCTATTACGAAGAAATGTGTTCATATTTTTAGACAGTAAATATTTATTAACGCTATTATTGTTTATGTTATGTTATCAGGTAACAAAAGACTTTGAAGCTCCGAAACAGCCGAGGTCGGTCTAGCTTTTGTTATCCTTAATTGCCTTGAACACGTGCAGTATGACGCATTGTTTTCTCGGAAGTGATGGTCTTCGACCAAGCATACTGGGTACCTATCGTATTATCAGTCGTAAACCTACTTTGAAACTGTTAACATGGCCAGTAAACGGAAAGCGATTTGTGTTGACGAAAAAGTTTGTGTGATACGAGCGATTGAAAAGGGAGAAAAGAAAAGTGACGTTGCAAGGCGTTTTGAACTAAGTCAATCCACTGTTGCTACCATTTGGAAAAACCAAAAAACAATTCTACAGGCGGCGCTGGAAGGAAACTTTTCTAAAAAATTAAGAAAGCCAAAATTCGAAGACCTTAGATCAGGCAATGTTGTCGTGGTTTAACAATCAGCGCCAGAATAATGTACCCATCTCGGGACCAATTGTAAAAGCTAAGGCTGAAAAGTTTGCCAACCAACTTGGCATAATTGACTTTAAAGCATCTGAAGGTTGGCTCGGAAAATTTAAGCACCGTCATCAAATTACGTACGGTAAAATGAACGGAGAGGCGCGGGATGTCGATATGAATGTGACTAACAATTGGATTAGTAGTGTGGCCTAAATTAAAGATGAAGTACTCACCAGAAAACATTTTTAATGCAGATGAAACTGGCCTTTTTTTCAAGTTGACTCCCGACAAAACTTTAAAATTCAAAGGGGAAAATGTGTTGGAGGAAAACTGTCTAAAGAGCGTATTACAGTTCTATTGGCTGCCAATATGAGTGGCACAGAAAAAAGAAAGCTCTTAGTTATAGGCAAATCGAAAAACCCTCGGTGTTTCAAGAACATAAAACAGTTGCCAGTTACGTACAAAGCAAACAAGTCAGCTTGGATGACATCGCAGATTTTTGAAGAGGAAGTGAGAAAATGGGATGCTGAATTAAAATCACGGCAAATCTTGCTTCTAGTAGACAATTGTCCTGCTCACCCAATCAGTTTTTTTGTTCACTCCATATAACGATAACTCTCTATAACGACAAAAAATGCTCAGTCCCTTGAGTTTCGTTAAAAGAGTTTACACTGTATATTATATTCCTCAGTTGACTTTTACTTCACCCACAGATGGGGTGGTGAATTGTACTTATTTCTACTCGGTTATCACAGGGATTAAATCTTTATTTACGTTTACATAACCCACAATGACATTTACCGGGTAGGTGTTACAATTGTACCCCAGAGTGCGCTGTAACATCTCAATTCTCAACATAACCTTGAATCTTAAATCCAGACTAATAACTCATATACCGTATACTATATGCTAGGGTAGTCGATAAAGCGGGTGACTGGACCGGGGATTTAGTCCATCACCCGTTGAGAGAACAACCGCGCGACGGCGAGAGGGTACTCCACGGGTACTCCGTCCGACCGCTGAAGACAAGGAACTCTGCACCGGTGGTCGGCCCAACGACGAAGGCAACGTGCCACGGGTCAATCATGGGACCGCGCATCGCCCCTCTGTCGCCTTGAACGGAGCCGGGCGGCGAGCGAGCTGACCATGACCCCCCAAAACAAAAAAAGGAAAAAGGGTAGTCTATAATTGAAACGTTTTCGTGCTTTCCACGCTACGATAGGACGCCCATGCCATTTCCATTTACTTGACAATAGCGCATCCCGTTTGGTGACGGAGTAAGATTACAATTCACCATCCCTTTTCTTGCCCGTGGATGTCGTAAAAGACGCCTAAGGGATTATTGCAGATGACATCTATGCAAAAGAAGGAAAAAAAAACGAAGTAAAACTATACCAATCCGTCTGACCAGCGTGGTATAGTAGGTCAATTTCCCTCCCATTATGGAAGAGGCTCAAGGTCTGCAGTGGGACGTGTGTGAGTTGTGATGATGATGACTAACACTTATTAATATGCACAGATACCATTCTGCTACTACAAGTGTATAACAACGCAATCACATACAATCTTATATATATATATATATATATATATATATATATATATATATATATATATATATATATATATATATATATATATATATATATATATATATATATATATATATATATATATATATATATATATACCTATATATATATATTCAGGATCTCGGAAACGGCTCCAACGATTTTGTTGAAACTTGGCATACTAGAGGTTTCGAGTTCAAAAAATCGATCTAGCTAGGTTTTATTTATAGAAAATGTTGTTTTGTCCGTGTTTTTAGTAAAACAATATAATGACATTAAATGTAAAATATGAATTCAAATTTCGTTGTCAACGTCATAAGTTACGATAGTTGGGGAGACGGCCGGTTTTAATTTTGAGTTTTGTGGCATCCAAACAGCGTCGGTTCGAATCTCGGTGTTATTATTATTCTCTTTTTGTAATTTTATATATATATGTATTTTTTATTAATATATATCTAAATAAATTCGATAAAAATATTCCGAGCGAAGCTCGGTCAACCAGATATTAATAAATAAATAACAATATTACTATATGACTGATTAGCTGGTTGTATAGTTTGTAGTTTCATAATTTATGTTTGACATTGTTATCGAGAATCAAGGCCCGTACGTCACGACAGATAATAAATCTAACCATTGTAGGGCCTATTGTGCTGATCATTGAACCGTATGTATTATTTTGATATGTTTTTTTATTACTTTACAAAACTAGTAAAACGTTCGTAAGGACAGGGTCATAAGACAGATCGATCCATGAGTTCTAGGATCTTTTTGCCTTGACCGCCTTATGTGAGACAGTTGGGTGACATAGCGAAAATATACGCCTGTAAAATTATATTTTGAAGTGAAAATTTCTTCAACGGCGTTAGACGCCTCTTGTGCGATGGGTAAAAAATGTTAAACTCGCATCAGGACACGTGGCCTGATCGAAAATTCGTAAGACGCCGTAAGGCGCTTGCACGAATGTGCGTATGTGTTTATACTTTAGAAACGTATTGTATTAGTTTTAGAGATTGGCGATGATGATGCTGGTAATGATGATGGTGAAAGAGTCATTCAAATTATGGATGAAAGTTTATGAAAGTTGATTTTTCTGAGAGATAAACATTTTAATGTAAATAGTTCTAAAATGTTATTTTTGTTTATCTTATATGTATATACATTTCTAGCGTACGTGTGTATATCACTGAACTCCTCCTAAACGGCTGGACCGATGTTGTTGACATTTTTTGTGTGTGTTCAAGGGGATTGGAGGATGGTTTAGATTCACAATTGGACTCGGTAGGTGGCGCTGCTTTTATTTTATTTGAACAGAACAACGTCTGTTGGGTTACGGGTGTGCGTGTTATATCCTGTTTTTATCAACTCGATACGTTATTCTCCTCTATCGTACATATTACAAAAGTTATTGGTAATAGTTTCCTGACTGGCCATCTGCCTTACATCAAGATGAAATATAATTATAGAGCAGACGGCATTAGATGGAGTTGGTCCACGGGTTGTAAACCTCTTAGTTGACTTTTACGACACTCACGGTCAATATAAAAGTTGGTAGTATTCGTAGCCTAACTACTAACACGCAGCAAATAATAAATAATTTTAATAATTTAGGTTTTTTTTAAATCTATAATAAGTTGCATGGCGACTTCAAAGACGCAAACACAGTTTCAAATACGTGTAGGTATTATAAACAATCCGTGTGGTAACGGAGTAAGAATACAATTCAACACCCCCTCTATAGCTCGTGGGAGTCCTAAAAGATATAATATACGTATAATATCTATGCAAGAGAAGGAAAACTCGAAATAAAACCTTATGCCAACACGTTTGACCAGCATGGTATAGTCGGTCAATTTCCCTCCTATTGTGGAGGAGGCTCGAGCCCACCAGTGGGAATTATATGAGTCGACATGAGGTACTATCTAACTACTATATAGCGATAAGTAGTTGTAATAATAACTGTTAGAAGTTTTTTTAATCAGAATGAGAAATGAGACCATGACAGCGTTAGAGCTGCAATTTTACTTTTATTTCCATGTATTATCTATCTTCAACTGGGTTCATTATCAAACATTGAGCTTGTGCTAAAAATTTTGTGATAAGGATACCCATTACGTGAACCAGAACTTCGCTTACTAATTAATTGATAAGCACAACTCAAATGCCATTGCTCATATTAAATATATAGGGAGTATATTATATAGTGTATTATTCCTCAAGGTTGTGTGCCAACTGTAAGAATTGATAAAATTTACATAACGGAAATACCTTTAAAATGCTAACGGTACTAATTTATATTGAAAACTATATACTGCAAACACATTTGTACTGAAACAAAGGATATTTCCTCTTAGTGTATGTATTATTAGAAAAATAAATAGATATGAATAGAAAAGAATGCCGTTTCAAATCATCATTTCAGCTCGTACATGTCCCACTGTTGGGCTCGAGCATCCCCTTCCATAGGTCAGTTGACATACCGCGCTGATCAGACATGTTAGTATAAGATTTTATTCCAAGTTTGCCTTCCCTATCGTACATGTTATCTACAGCATATTATATCCCTTAGGCGTCTTTGGTAAGATGATGAAGGCAGTGGTGAAATGTATTCTTATTTTGTCACCACACGAAAACAGAAAATAGTTGTAAATAAAATAATATAATATGAAAACATATGTTACTTATATGAAGGGTAACATGTCACCCGCCGAGAGGCCGACCGTGCGAGGAAAGAGCGAAGTCCTCCCCGAGGGGGGACGTCGGTCGATGGGAGGGTACTCCTCAAGGGGTATTCCGTCGGGACGACCACTGACGTTATGTTACCCTGGTCCGGTGGTCGGCCCAACGACGAAGGCGACGTGTCGCGGGTGGGTTACGGGTGTGCGTGATTACACTCCTCTGTCGCCCCGGACGGAGTGGTGCGAGGAGCGCGCAGACCGTAACCCACCCCAAAAAAAAAAAATGAAGGGTAACACCATAGAAATGTAAGGTGAATATCTACAGCATGAAGGAAAGAGAGATGAATGTTTGAATGATGTGTGTGTAAGAAGAGTTAAGACAACAGATAATGTGTGATTGAGATAGTATGACAGAATTAGAATAAGTTGAAGCGAAACAATAAAAAGACAATTTAACATCAACCATCTTGTTTTACTTACATGGCGCTGTGAAAATTGGAAAGAAAAAAATTATATAAAAAGTTCAATATAAGTTTTGGCCTGGTAGTTTACGAAATTTGTGTAGTATACGTTACATACTATAAAATATATTGGAGGCAATACGTAGATTGCAACCAGTATCTCGTGATTACCGAAATAAGTTTCGATACGCGTCACGACAAGACAGCGTGTTAGGTAGGCTTTTTATATATTTCAGATTGATTGTATTTTACAAGAAGCAAGCCAAAAACAAAATGGAAAGCATAGAAAAAGAAGTATTGGAAAGTTTTAATGTATCCCAACTGAAAGATGAACTGAAAACACGTTATTTGTCAACGGGTGGATTAAAGGTAGACCTCGTTGAACGTTTAAGAAAAGATAATTTAGCTAAGGTGGAGCAGGGTATAATGGATGAATTTAAGAAAGAAAAAAATAGAAGAATGTCAGAACAAATGGAATTAAAAAATTTAAAATTAGAAATTGAAATGATGAAACAAAAGGAGAATGATGAAGAGATGCAAGCAGGTATGTCTAAGTCCGATTCAACTTCACATTATGATCCTGTGTTACTCCATATTCTTCAGACACAATCAGAACTGTTGACAAAGATGGCTAACCTTTCAAATAGTAATTGTGGTATACAAGTATTTTCAACATCGGATACTAGTCAGGCTATCCCTCTGTTTGGTGGTAATCGAAAAGATAATGTACATGATTGGGTTAAACAAGTTGAAAGCTTTGGCAAATTGGTCAGAAAATTTAACATTAGTTAATGCATCGATGAGGCTTAGGGGTCCAGCTGGTGATTGGCATAAAGCTTATGGCAAAAAGATTTATAAATGGCAGGATTACAAAAATAAACTTATAGAAAGATTTTCAAATAAAATGACATTTGCAGAATTTATATGTTATCAAACTAAAAGAGTACTAAGGGCAACTGAAACGATAACCGAGTATATATATGGTAAAAATGCAATGTTTGAAAGATGTCCTACAGTTATTTCAGATGCAGACAAGGTGTCACTCATTTTGGAAGGTATTGTGGATCATCGTTGGTCGATTCCGTTGGCTACACACTGTTGCACAGATGTAGAAGACTTGTTAACGCATGCAACAGCCTTAGACAACATCCGCAAGATACATTTTAAGGACAAATATACGAAGAACACTGAAAATGTAAGTAGAGATACTAAAAGTTCATTTAATTGGTCGGATTCAAAGAGGAATACTTTTATACCAAAGTATAACCCCGCCACAGATAAAGAAGAAGAACAGACTTGTTTCCGTTGTAAAAATAAGGGCCATATTTCATATAATTGTACAGTTGAACCTAAAGAAAGCACATCCTCGTCAAATACTTTGCAAAGTACACAATTAAAACATAAAGTAACTTCTAAAAGTCATGTAACCAACAACAACAATAAAATTGAAAGGAAACATGTAAGCTGTATTCAAAATGAGAGTCCAAATGTAACTTTGATACCAGTAACAGTAAATAACAATATTCAGCTAACAGCACTTCCAGACTCAGGCTCAGTTTTAACTATTATTGATAAATCATATTTACCTAATGATACACAACTATATGCATGGCAGAAAGGAGACTATAAAGTAGCAGGCAGTAATTTTACGCCCATAGGATGGTTCTCATCTCGATTGCAAATTGGTAAAATAGATTACGTAATGCCGCAGATAGCTGTTTGTGAAAATTTACCTGTCCCAATGATTTTAGGCAAAGATTGGCAATTTGCAGTATATGCTAGAATAATACATGAACCTGATGGTAAAGTATGCATCATTACACCTACTCATACTGAATATTTCCCTTCAAATTGTAAAGAAATAGATTCAATTGCTTGTTGTGTTCAAGTTAAGTCAATTGTAAAGGAGGATCAAGATAAAGTTATGAAGTTAGTGTCAGAATTTGATGATATATTCAAAAATGATTGTAATGACATAGGAAAGTTCACAGACTTTGAAATGGAAATTAAGTTAAAGAATAATAAACCCATAAGTTGCAAACCATACAGACTACCAGAACCTGAACGAAAATTTTTGAAAGATACTGTTGAAAAATGGTTAGAACAAAAGATATGTAGATTATCGTCTTCACCATATGCAGCTCCAATGTTTGTAGTTCAACAGCTGTTACATGAATCATCTCCATATAGACCAGTTGTAGATTACTCTAAAACCATAAATCCTATAACAATATTAGATGCCCAACCAATAGAGAGAATGGAGGACATTATTTTGACAGTCTCACAGTTTGTTTACAAGTTCAAATTAGATATTTACCATGCTTACCACAATATTTGTATCAAAGAGGAGGATATATACAAAACTGCAGTGATAACACAAGATTACCATATTGAGTTTATGAGAGTTATGTTTGGTTTAGTCGGAGGTCCAGCAATAATGTCAAAAGTTATAAAAACAACATATGGAAATTTATATAATCAAGGAGTAAGGGCATACTTCGATGACATTACCGGAGGTAGTAACAATATTGAAAACTTTCTTTATATACTAAGAAAAGTGTTTGAATTAACAAGAGAAAAGTGTTTAAAATTAAATAGAGAAAAATGTATTTTCATAGCTAGTGAAATACCTTTATTTGGCAAATTAGTAGGTTTCAAACAGGAAAGAACAGATCCTAAACGAATAGCCGCAGTTGAACAATATAAAACATTGTCCACACTCACAGAAATAAGATCATTTCTTGGTTTTGTTGGTTCATTTAGAAAGTATATAAAAAATTTTGCTTGCATTGCCAAACCTTTACAAGAATTATTAAAGAAAAATAAAAAAGAGGATATAGAATCACAAAGAAGTCAGAAAAAGAAGAGAATAAACCTTTCAGTAGAACAACAAAAATCATTTGAAACATTAAGAAATTCATTAATTACAGCACCAGTGTTAGCAAATTTTCAACAAGAGGCAGAGACTATAGTGGAAACAGATAGTAGCTATCAAGGATTAGGAGCATGTTTGGTTCAAATACAAAATGGAGAAAGGAAAGTCATAGAATATGCTAGCAGATGCTTAAAAGATGCAGAATTACGATACCATATAAATGAACTTGAAGTTACAGCAGTGCATTGGGCTATTGTAAGTAAATTTAGAATATATTTATTAGGCCACAAGTTTACATTGATAACTGACAGTTATTCTACAGCATACATTATTGACAGAGCTAAGATAAATAGAAAATTCGCTCGATATGTTGTTGATTTGGCTTCATTTGACTTTACACCAGTTCATAGACCAGGAAAACAGAATGTTATAGCAGATCATCTTTCACGATATCCCCTTGAAGACATGTGTATGTTAGTTATTAGTAGTAATTTAGATAAATTAAAGTTAGCACAGAAGAAAGACCCATTTACTCAACAAATAATCAATAAATTGTCAAAAGAATCATCGTCACAACATATAAAACAGATGAAGGAATCATATGAAATCTCAGAAGGTATCTTATTACATGTTAGCAATCAAGAGTTATTTAATCAGAAAAAGATTGTTATTCCACAAAGTTTAAGAGAAAATGTTATAAGAATTGCACACAATGATAATGGTCACTTGGATTACAACACAACGCTTAACAAAATCAAAAGCAAATATTGGTGGAAAACTATACGTCAAGATGTAAAGGCGTATGTAGCTGCATGTTTAGTTTGTGCAAAGACCAACAGAAGAACAAAATTTGCTTATGGACAAATGGGACAACGACCTATACCAGAAACACCTATGCAAGTAATTTCATCAGATCATATTATAGCATTGCCAGAAACACAATCAGGTTACACATATATATTTGTTCATATAGACCATGCTACAAGATATATTTTTGCAAAGCCTACATATTCTTTATCTGCACAAAACGTCATAGATACTATTGAAAATGACATTATTTATGTCTATGGACCACCACTGACATATATTTCAGACAGTGCACCATGTTTTACAAGCCAGAAGACTCAAATTTTTTTTTCAAAATTTGGAATAGAACATATACCCACAACAACACACACCCACAACATATACAGCACAAAGTAATGGATTGGTGGAGCGTGCCAATGCGACAATCGTAGCCACATTGACAAAATTCGCAATGGAAAACAAGGATGATTGGGATAGATTGTTGCCAAAAGCCATATTAGCCATAAATATTTCGAAACAGAAAACTACAGGATATTCTCCATTTTATTTAATGTTTGGTTATGAACCCAGAATACCGCCTAATGAAATACATTTTGGAACTATTTTTGAAGACTTCAATAGAGAAAATCAATTGGATTTATTGTCACATGCCAGAGGAACAGCATTGTCGAATATAATCAGTATACATTTGAGTAATAAGAAGAAATTTGATATGAGACGCCTAGAATATGAATTCAAGCCGGATGACTATGTAGTGTATGAATGGTATAAGCCCACAGATACAAAGTTAACCTCAAGATATAAAGGACCATTCAAGATCATAAGAAAAATAGGATCAGTATGTTATGAAATACAAGACATTCAAAAACCCACAGTGAAGAAAATAGTTCATGTTCAGTATATTAAACCATTACATTCGTTGCCAGATTTGCATTCTTTTTCAGCCTTTTCAGATGATAACACACAGAATAATGATGAAAGTTTTACTCATATAATACAAAGGAACCAATTGGAAGAACAGTCGGATTCAGTTAAAATTCAGGATAAATCTAGTAATGAGAATAATACAATAGATTCTGGAAAGCAGTATAAACAGCAGTACATCACTACTAAAGGTCGGAAAACATATGTACCTATATCATATAAATTGTAAATTTTTTCAGGTTAGTGTTTGTTTGCAATAAAAACTCGAATATTCATTTTTAAAATTATAATTAAAAGTAGTTCTGCGTACATTTTACAGTTAAAATTCTACATATAGTATGTTAACAGGGATTAACACACATCAATATTAAAGTAAAACAGGTTTTTAAATAATTAATGTTGTTATAATAACTTAGTTTACACATAGATTTTTTATTGTTAAGTAGTTCAGCATACCTAAATATTAGATTCACAGTTTGATAGTCATAAGTAAATTCTATCCTTAGTATGTTAACAGGGATTAACATACATCATTATTGAATAAAAATTGTTTTAAGAATAAAGATGTCACAAATAAATCTTGTTAAATAAGTTAGTTTCATATAAATATAAAGTCAAGTAGTTAAGTATCAACAACAATATGTTGATTAATATTGTTTGTTTTTAATCAATTGTTACAAGATTAATGTAAGATTTGAAATAAGTTTCAAATTTAAGTTTTTATATATAAACTCATTTGCAAAAAAAAACGGGCGGTTTTGATTTTCATTCATATTTAAAAAGATACAATACCAAAAAGGTTTCAATCGTTTGTACACGTTACTGGCCGGTTTTAAAAATGCTGTGGTATTTAAAAAAGTACGTTCTAAATTCAATTTTTCATTTGATGTTCATTTTTACAGAAAACCCCTTTTTATCCTACATTTTTGGCGCGAAGTTCCAGAAGTTAACATCGACTTTCATAACTTTTATTCAATTTTTATCGATTAATTTCATATCCTTGACTGTCAAAGCTTTATTTAATGCTGTTTGGCTGTATCAAAAATGGTAGATAAAGTGGTAAAAGCTACCAAAATTATCGCGCTGCTTGAAGAGGGTTGCAGCCAATGTTTCGTGGCTAGGAGGCTAAATGTTAGTCGCTCGACAGTCCAAAGGACCTGGCAGCGATATCAGGAGACTGGTTCCGTCGAGAGAAGGCCTGGTTCTGGAAGAAAACCATGTACCCAACCACGGGATGATCGTTTTCTTGTGAGTCGCGCATTGAGAAATCGCAAATCTTCGTATGTGGATCTTAAGAACAACCTCCAAGAAGTAAGAAATGTGCATATTAGTCTATGGACGGTCAGGAGGAGGCTTCTCGCTGCCAATATACGCAGTCACCGCCCGGCCCGCGGCCCCAAATTACTCCGTGAGCACAGAGTTCACAGGCTTAGGTTCGCTAGAAATTGTGAATCATGGACTCAAGACGATTGGAATAGGGTTTTGTTCTCTGATGAAGCCAGGATATCTCTGTTCGGTGAAGATCGACGTCGGCGAGTGCTAAGAAGACAAGGAGAACGCTTTGCAGAGGCATGTTTCGAAGAAATCACACCTTATGGTTGGGGCTCTGTTATGTTTTGGGCAGGAATAAATTCAATGGATCGTACAGAGTTAGTCTTCATTGAAAACGGCTCACTGACTGGGCATCGATACATAACGGAAGTTCTAATTTCTCATGCACAACCCGCATTGGCCGCTCTAGGTGAAGACTCGATTTTTATGGACGACAATGCTCGCGCCCACCGATCCCGCGATGTTAATGCGTATGTGCAAGAGGTCGGCATTCGTCGTTTGGATTGGCCAGCTCGAAGTCCCGACCTCAATCCCATAGAGCATGTCTGGGACGTTCTGAAACGGCGTGTGAGATCAGTACACCCGGCTCCGCAGACCATCAGAGAGCTGAAGAATGTGATTACTGCGGAGTGGGAACGTATTCCGCAAGCAAGTATCCGGGATATACTCGCTAGCATGCCCAGACGAATTCAAGCTGTGATTTTAGCTAGAGGAGGTCACACTCGATACTAAACATTTATCTGCTTTTACTTTATTAAAGAAAAACAAACAAAAAAACTTTTTTATTTTTACTTCATGAGCATATGCACTACTAGCGAATATACACTACTAGCGAGGTTTAGCATTATTTCCCATAAATTGTATCTAAATTTTATGAAATACTGATGAAAACGATTATTTTCTTATTAATTTAGCAAATTGTGTGGATAAAACTACCTATAATTATCAAACAAAGAAATATTAACATTTGAAATGGTTCATTGCTTAGGTGCCCGTTTTTTTTGCAAATGAGTGTATATATGTAGTAATAGGTCAGCAAGATATAGACATAGGTAAACCTAAGCATACATTCATTATGTAATTATAATAAATTGATATGCACCACTAGGTAATAATAGTATTAGTTCAGTTTTGCTTGGTTTTTAATTTTATAAGTTTTATAAAATTTAAAATTCATTATTGTTAAGTACAAAGTAGTTCTGTATAAGTTAGTTTTTTTAAGTATAAATATATTATTGTAAAGTTAGTACCAGAGCATGTAAGGGATTGTATGGAAGTGAAATTAAAATTAATATAAGTATGTAATCATAAAATTTGTAATTTCAAAGGGCATGTAAGGTGAATATCTACAGCATGAAGGAAAGAGAGATGAATGTTTGAATGATGTGTGTGTAAGAAGAGTTAAGACAACAGATAATGTGTGATTGAGATAGTATGACAGAATTAGAATAAGTTGAAGCGAAACAATAAAAAGACAATTTAACATCAACCATCTTGTTTTACTTACAGAAAGAATGTAAGTGCAAAGCTGACAGAGTATGTGAGGCAACTTATCTCTCTTATCTCTTAATACACTCATTTGCAAAAAAAAAACGGGCACCTAAGCAATGAACCATTTCAAATGTTAATATTTCTTTGTTTGATAATTATAGGTAGTTTTATCCACACAATTTGCTAAATTAATAAGAAAATAATCGTTTTCATCAGTATTTCATAAAATTTAGATACAATTTATGGGAAATAATGCTAAACCTCGCTAGTAGTGTATATTCGCTAGTAGTGCATATGCTCATGAAGTAAAAATAAAAAAGTTTTTTTATTTGTTTTTCTTTAATAAAGTAAAAGCAGATAAATGTTTAGTATCGAGTGTGACCCCCTCTAGCTAAAATCACAGCTTGAATTCGTCTGGGCATGCTAGCGAGTATATCCCGGATACTTGCTTGCGGAATACGTTCCCACTCCGCAGTAATCACATTCTTCAGCTCTCTGATGGTCTGCGGAGCCGGGTGTACTGATCTCACACGCCGTTTCAGAACGTCCCAGACATGCTCTATGGGATTGAGGTCGGGACTTCGAGCTGGCCAATCCAAACGACGAATGCCGACCTCTTGCACATACGCATTAACATCGCGGGATCGGTGGGCGCGAGCATTGTCGTCCATAAAAATCGAGTCTTCACCTAGAGCGGCCAATGCGGGTTGTGCATGAGAAATTAGAACTTCCGTTATGTATCGATGCCCAGTCAGTGAGCCGTTTTCAATGAAGACTAACTCTGTACGATCCATTGAATTTATTCCTGCCCAAAACATAACAGAGCCCCCACCATAAGGTGTGATTTCTTCGAAACATGCCTCTGCAAAGCGTTCTCCTTGTCTTCTTAGCACTCGCCGACGTCGATCTTCACCGAACAGAGATATCCTGGCTTCATCAGAGAACAAAACCCTATTCCAATCGTCTTGAGTCCATGATTCACAATTTCTAGCGAACCTAAGCCTGTGAACTCTGTGCTCACGGAGTAATTTGGGGCCGCGGGCCGGGCGGTGACTGCGTATATTGGCAGCGAGAAGCCTCCTCCTGACCGTCCATAGACTAATATGCACATTTCTTACTTCTTGGAGGTTGTTCTTAAGATCCACATACGAAGATTTGCGATTTCTCAATGCGCGACTCACAAGAAAACGATCATCCCGTGGTTGGGTACATGGTTTTCTTCCAGAACCAGGCCTTCTCTCGACGGAACCAGTCTCCTGATATCGCTGCCAGGTCCTTTGGACTGTCGAGCGACTAACATTTAGCCTCCTAGCCACGAAACATTGGCTGCAACCCTCTTCAAGCAGCGCGATAATTTTGGTAGCTTTTACCACTTTATCTACCATTTTTGATACAGCCAAACAGCATTAAATAAAGCTTTGACAGTCAAGGATATGAAATTAATCGATAAAAATTGAATAAAAGTTATGAAAGTCGATGTTAACTTCTGGAACTTCGCGCCAAAAATGTAGGATAAAAAGGGGTTTTCTGTAAAAATGAACATCAAATGAAAAATTGAATTTAGAACGTACTTTTTTAAATACCACAGCATTTTTAAAACCGGCCAGTAACGTGTACAAACGATTGAAACCTTTTTGGTATTGTATCTTTTTAAATATGAATGAAAATCAAAACCGCCCGTTTTTTTTGCAAATGAGTTTAATTAGATTAAGGACAAGATAAAAATTAAATGATGATCATAAGTGTTCAAACGATGTTAGGGTATTTTGGACATCTACCTATCCGTCTATTTCTTTTTAATGTGACTATAGTTGTTAGTCTCAGATGCCTTATGATAACTTTACCGGACTGTTGGGTGAGCGCTGAAGACTTTCAACTCCATAAAGTTTAAGCGCCTTGACAATATGGGTTTGCCCACGATTTAGAGTACATTTAGCCAATGCGTGTTCTTTAAAAAAGTGATGATTGTAGATAGTGCGTAAGATCGGCATCTTCATCATTCAACCTATCACCATCCACTGTTGGACATAAGCGTCTCCCACGAATGAGAGGATAATACCATAATCGCCGCGCTTGTCAGACGAGTTGGCGATTGCAGTGAAGTGTTATACGTTTCCCAGGAGAGAATTGCTGCCCACTCTATTGGTGAACCCTTTTTTTTGGGTGGCCTATGGTCAGTGCACACACCGTCCGCTCGGTCCGGGGTGACGAAAGGGCGGAGCGCGGCCCCATAACCCACCGTCTTTGCTCCATCGCCATTGAACCGACCACTGTTACCTATTTCCTTGTCGTTCATGGCCAGCCCGCCGGGATACCCTTTCGGGTACTCTCCCTCCCTAACACTCCTCCCGGGACATTGGTCGGCCTCACGCGGTCGGACTCTCTACGGGTCACGGACTATTCCCCGGTTTAGGCACCCGCTACCTCGGCTAGGGCGGTATCAGGCGCAGCTCTTAGTAAACCCTTAGCCGATTTTGCAACTCCCACGGGCAAGTAAGGAGTGGCGAGAATTGTATTATTAATCCGTCGTTACACGGGGAATCACCGTCCAAATCTTAAGCATCTTACCTCTCTGTGTGACTGTAAGAATTCATATGCATTATTCATGTGCACACATTATTTTAATGCTCGTATAATTTTTATTGCACATTTAAGTATTATCTAGTAATGTATGTTTAATGACTTGTTTTAGACTGTTAATTAACAAAAATAATGTAGGAAGATATCGGCCGCCGATATCGACGAAAACCAGGCCGAGCGTATCGGAATAGTTTTCTTAGGGTTACTCATTATTAAAGACTATTTTTATTAGTCTTAGACTTTTATACTCCAATGCTTACTCCTACAAATTTTCGACTATGTTATTTTTGAAGCTACATTTGATAGGTGTCAAATATAGTTATTACCATCAGTCTGCCCGTGACCGATGCAAACGTCGGGCAATCAAAAATCATAGTTTTATTTACAATATTTGTGTAATAGTGGCGAAAAATCAGAAATGATTATTTCACGTAATCGCATCGTGTAATCATCAGGTCTACACCATGCTGCTGCTATTAATTTATTTATTTATGTGCCTATAGGAGCACTAATCAGCACCATGCATATATAAGATGCTCTCGTTTTGCTATACAATATTTAAAAATATTACGTTTTATGTGGTTAATAAGTCGACTATCATTTACCGGACATAGTCCTGGATTCTATGTCGCTACTGGGAATCATAGTCTTACCATACCCCGTCGGCCGATATTAACAATAAAAGTGATACATCAATACAATTTAAAGAAAGTTTTCTTTAAATAAAAGAAGTGATTTTAAATATCTCAATTTGTACAACCCTAAGCTACATACATTGTGTAGTGGCATCAATTTCCGTTTGATTGTCTGAAACAATCGGGCTTTATCTATTTCTATACGGCTCTAGCTATAAATAAGCCTACAGTTACTATTATACGCGGCTAACGTTCATAGCATCAATATTTATTAAGCCTTTATTATTTTTGCCTTTATGGGCGATGGTTTACGTTTCGTTAAATAGGATTTTAAATGCACTTTGTATAGAGTAAGCGAGCTTAATGCCATCTATCTGGTTCAGTTACAGACAGTCTGATATTACTAAGACTTGCCTAACGAATAAACAACGCCTTTGCAGGGAGGGCTCTCAAATCTGACACCATATGTTCAGCCGTAACAAGTTTACATTATATTGTTCTACATTATTCTATTGAGAAGCAACTATATGTTGATAGACTTTAAGATGTCATCATTAAATAATTTGCCAGTTGATTGCTTATGATTGATTCTTATATTGCGGGAGTCTATTTGTACGGTGACTTAAAAAAAAATTGTGTGTGTATAGCTGTTAGCCGCAGATGACCTTCACAGCTTAGCACGGACTATGGGTGAGCGCTGAGGGCTTTCAACCCGGCGTACGGTGCTAGAAGCCCATTATTATACTTATATGAAAATACCTACGGGAAAAGAAAAATGTCTTAACTTATGTGCATAATACAATGTCAATAATCTCCCCTCCCCATACAGGAAGCCCCGAAGTTGAACGTCGTCGTCGTACGTCTTGAGACGTACCGATTTTATGTGCGTTGAAACTTGGACGTTGATGGACGTACTGTCGTATTAATTTTGGCTAAATAAAATAAATAAATAAAAAAAAAATAAATAATAAAAAAATACCACAGGCAGTACTATCCGTCAACGTGTTAATTAATTTTATGTATGTTTTCTTTACGTAAATTTAATTACGCTATGGTAAGACATTGAAAATGTTAAATATAGATTTTCATTGTTCTTTTGTTAAATAAAACAATACAACATTAGTGAGTGACAACAAATCTGTTTAAATTATATCCAAAAATATGCGTCGCGTTGCTTACACTAGTGTTTTTAAGGCGTGCTACGCTATCTACTGAGAAATCGCAACCATGTTTTAAGAAGCACCTAGCACTTTAGAATTAAACTAGCAACCCGCAATAAAATTCCATGTCAGTTTACTTTGCTAGTGTATAATAACCGTAGTAGGCCGTCGTCTCAGCTCATACATGTCCCACCGCTGGGTTCAAGCCTCCTTCCCAATAAGAGGAAAATTGACCTACCATACCATGCTGGTCAGACATGTTGGTACATGGTTTTATTTAAAATTTTCCTTCTCTTGCACAGATATTGTATGCATATCTTATCCCTTGGTCGTCTTTTACGGCATCCGCGGGCAAGATAGGGAGTGGTGAATTGTATTCTTACCCCGTCACCACACGAAGTAGGCCGATTTCGCCTCAATTACGAAAGAGAAAATTTTTTTATTGCCAACGGTGCCAAGCGAGCAAGCAGCACACCTGATGGTAAGTGATCCTGCCGCACGTGGACCTTTGCAACACCAGGGGCACAGCCAGACCGTTGCCTACCGTGAAGAAAATACTCTTCTTAAACCTCGTTTAAAGAAGGACATGTCATAGAGCTCGGGAAGCACAGCAGCAGGTAACCATTCCAGATCTTGCACGTACGTGGGAGAAATTATCGCTGGAAACGTACAGTTGAAGACCATAACGTTTCCAAGTGAAATGGATGAACCCTGCTACGATGTCGAGTGGTACGTTGGTAGAATGGTGATGGTGGTACAAGTCAAACAGTTCCTCGGAGCACTCCCCGTGAAAGAGTCGGTAGAGTACACAGAGTGACCCAAAGTCTCTCCGCTGCTCCAGCGACTCCAATCTGTCCGTGAGATTAGGATACCCGACGATTCGAACAGCACGTCTTTGCAGGGAGTCAAGTGGGTCTAGCTGATATTTGGGCGCACCTGTCTAGAGATGTGAGCAGCTCCACGTGAGGACGGAGTTGTGCTTTGTATAGCACAAGACGCTGTCTCGGTGTGAAGCACCGCCTGGCTCTGTTCAGGACGCCCAACTTTTGCTTGCCAATTTGGCATTATCCTCCAAATGACTCCCAAAGTGGACTTTGCTCGATATTTCGACGCCGAGAATCCCAATACTCTCAGAAATTGGGAGAGTTACTTCTTAGAACTGAGGCGCCATGACAAGCGGGTCCTTCTTTGCAGTGCACGCGCAAACTTGTGTCTTTGTGGGATTCAACTGGACCAAGTTCCGTTCACCCCATTTTGAGGCCCTCCCTAGAGAGCGCACGACTTCAGACAAGTTAAACCCTTATTTCCCGAGTACTCCGAGAGATATTCCGTTGCTCGGTGTAACGCTCGTCACCCGTGCTGTCCTCCGCATAGCAACGCATATTCTCGATAGAGAGCATGTCATTGATATGCAGGATAAACAACGTCGGGGAGAGCACCGAGCCTTGTGGTACAATAATAATAATAATAATAATAATAATAATAATCTTTATTTCCAAAAATATGGTTATAGTAGGTCTTAATTATATAACATGATCCAGCATATTCTACCATATATGTATGGCGTGGAAATGTTTAAAACAGTGTCTTTTTTATTGATACAGCTTATTAGCTATATCTAGTCGTTGTAATTAATTATTTAAATAAATTTTATTCGTTACAATCATTAAAATATTAGAAACGCAATACATCAGCATTAATGGTCATGGTATCGGAGCAGGAGCCATCTATGACGACTCTTATACTCCGGCCATCCAAAAAGCTGGCGAGCTAATTACAAAGTCCCTCGTTGATGCCGTATGATGGTAGCTTCGATAGAAGTGCCCTATGCATACAAGTATTGTCTTGGAGTGGAAAGTGTATGAATAGAAAACAAAGAATAAATTTGGCTGTAATCATATCGCGAATGTATAGGTCAATGTTCTAGGCAAGCATGTCCCATATAATCAAACGCGTCGGTTTGCTGATCGTCACATGATATATTAATTCAAACGCGATGTGTTAGGAATTATATGTTTATTATTACTATGGTGGCAGATGAAAAAGCAGCACCCCTTAAGGTAAGTAATACTGCCTTCATGGACCTTTGCTAGGACGCTGCCTGCATTGAAGGGAATGTGTGTGTGCAATGAGGTTTAATGATACTAAAGGCATCACCAAAAGTCACCACACGCAAATCCTCAGAAAGTTGGACATCCGGCTCTCTCGCTCACCGAACGAAGTGCAGTAACAAATTGCTACTACTCAGACGTCGATTTTCCCCCGGACGGACCAGCCCGCGGCTGTAGACAGACAACTGTCAACAGTGCGGTCCTACCACAATAAGTACAATATAATAAGTACTATAAGCTATCCCAGCAGTGGCTATGTAAACTGCGAGTAGGCACAACGCTTGAAGGATCGTTATTAAATTTTATCCGATATTCTAAAACAATATTTGTGGCAGCGTAGTGAATTTAACCTATATATATGTCTTGTAATTAGGCTATCGTATTTTGAGAATCAAATTGGTACTTAGTCCGTCCGTAACCGTGAACGCTATAAAATGTTCGAAACGTCAGCCAATCATACGCGATAAAATCCGTAAAATAGTTTTATTTAAAGTGTTATTGAAAAAAAAAATGATACTAATACTATCCTACTGCATAATTGTACTACTGCATAGCTCTACTCGATATAGGATAAAAACGTAAAGACCGGGTTTGAAATTCTTGGTCATGCTTTATGGATAACTAGCTTCTGCTCGTGACTTCTTCCGTGTGGAATAATTACTTTGCGCTAATGCTAACTTTAACCGGCGACTTTGTTTACTTGGAAGGTGAAAATATTTTTAAATAATACGATTTTGTCACACGTTTTTTGCGAAACTAACCGTTTACGCAACGCACGCAGCGGAAGCTCTCAAAAATGAAAAACAAACAATTGTCAAACATTCGTCATTGCTGCTCCACTCCTATTGGTTTTATCGTGATGATATATAGCCTATAAACTTTTTAAATGTGAACTGGTGAACAGTAGTTCATGAGATTAGCGCGTTCTAAGAAACAAACTCTGCCGCTTTATATATTAGTATAGATGTAATACTCGCATGAACATCGGAAATCATTATAGAAAGTGTTCTTAAAAACTAGAGATTTTAATGCTATTCTACTGCATAGCTCTACTCCATATATGGTTTAAGATCCCGCTATACAACGACCTTCACCGAGATGCTTATTTGATGAAACTTATTTTTTATGTAATTTAATGTGTCAATAAATATATTGCATATGGGTTGCCTAACAAATTTTAGTCCTGCGTAAATAAAATTAAAGTGTCTCTTTGTAATGTCATAATACTGGGCTTTTTTCATGCTCACACGGTCATTTGTGCGATACCTATGCCTAAAAACCAGTTTAAAATTATTTTGTCTGTCTGTTTGTTTGAGGTAATCTTCGAAACGGTTGGAGCAATTCTGATAATATTTTACTTCCAGGTAGCTGTCCATATAGGGAGTAACGTAAGCTATATTTTATTCCGGTATTACTGAAACTGAAGCGAGGGCGGGTAGCTGGTACTAAATATAACTACAGACATTTTTCGTTTTATTTAGATTAATTTTTTTACTATATAAAGTATCTTACTGAAATACAACAGCTATAATATATTGAAAACTAAGGCACAAAGTCTTGGGCCACGGGGTTTATTAAAAAATACAATTAAGGAACAAAGATGACAAGCTTACTTCGAAAAGTTCATTGAACTTGTATTAGCAAAGCCAAGTCACATAAATATTACTTTGCGCAGCTTCAATTTTATTTTAATGGATGTATAGAATTAGTGTGTATCTATACAAATACAGTGTAAACTCTATATAACGGCACTCGATTTAACGACAAACTCCTTAAAACGTCAAAATGACTTGCTTTTAGTTGGTTTACCATATCATTCATACAATGATACACTATATAGCGTCACGTTCACTCGAAATAACGACGATAATACATTATTAAGCATTAATTTCTAATTGCCAAAATTAGTAAGAACTGCACCTGTATACGTTCTTTCGTTTGTTGTTTTGTTATTTTATTATCTAACACGTGTTTACCTCAACTGACGTACCGAAAATTGTAAAGAAAATATCTCTTTTGTTTTTTGTGTGTTTAACTTGCACATGTTTACTTCGACCACTAGGCTATCGTTGGGTTGTTAAACGTTATCCTTGTTACAGTTGTTTTAATGTTTGTAAAATTTACACTATATTGATAAATAAATATTAGAATAGTAAAATAATATCAATTTTGTTTTCACTCCAATTAACGACAACTCTCTATAACATCAAAAATCTCATAGTCCCTTTATTGTCGTTATATAGAGTTTACACTGTAAATAAAATTAAAGTGTCCTTGTAATGTTAAAATGTAACGTTTTAGAAGTGAAACTTATTTGCGCGCATGAGGGTAATTTTTTACGGATGAAACGCAATTTAGCGTCACGAAGATGTGCAGCGTTTTTGTCGAAGAAGAGGGAGGGGGCGATTGAGACCGATTGAGAGAGAGTGAGGAAAGGGCAAACATAGCACAAAACACAGCCATGTGGCGAGAGTAGGGAGCAAGCGAGTGAAAAAGATCGAGATTTCTTTTATTTTTTTATTTTTCATCATTTCAGCCTATTGCCGTCCACTGCTGGACGTAGGCCTCCCTCATGTGGCGCCACAATGTGCGGTCCTGTGCCGCCTGCAT
The DNA here is from genome assembly GCA_032191425.1 of Lymantria dispar. Classification (NCBI taxonomy): domain Eukaryota; kingdom Metazoa; phylum Arthropoda; class Insecta; order Lepidoptera; family Erebidae; genus Lymantria; species Lymantria dispar. The sequence continues at coordinate 21,057,483 of CM063454.1, read as the reverse complement.
CCAACGACGCCCAGCTACTTTCATTAGATCATCGGTCCACCTAGTTGGGGGGCGTCCTACACTGCGTCGTCTGATACGTGGTCGCCACTCGAGAACATTTCTTCCCCAGCGGTTGTCGGTTCGTCGAGCTATGTGACCTGCCCATTGCTACTTCAGCGTACTAATTCTTCGTGCTATGTCGGTTACACCCGTTCTTCCGCGGATTTCCGTATTTCGGATTCTATCTCGCAGAGAAATCCCGAGCATAGCCCGCTCCATAGCACGCTGAGCGACTTTGAGCCTTGATATGAGGCCTACATTTAGGGACCACGTTTTTATTTTATTATATTATTTTTATTAATACTGATAAAAAACACATGGAACCAAAGAAGTTTCACTTCTGACATGCGTACTTAGTACTCACGCTATTTTTTTTTCATGCTCACAAGATTATTTACACAATACCTATGCCTAAAAACCACTTAATATTTTTTGTCTGACCGTTTGTGCCGGGTAATCTTCCAAACGGCAGGACCGATTTTAATAATATTTTACTATCAAGTACCTATCTATATAAGGAGTAACTTAAGCTATTTTTCTTTTCAATAAATTCCTATAGAATTATTCCCGATCCGGCAATCGAACCCGAGGCCTCATGGACTGCAGTTGCGTATTGTAATATTTTAGAAGATATTAGAGATTTAAAATGCAGGGGAGTAAGGCGACTGTAACCGAAGCGAAGCGAGGACGGATTGCTAGTTTAAAATATTTGTATACAAACAATAAACGGAGCGATAAAAATGTCGTGAAATAAATGACACCTCGTATCCTCATTGGCGATAAGTTTGTATCACAGAATGTTTTAATAAAATATAGTAGCAATGTACGCAATGTAAATATTATAAACTAGCCACCCCCCCTCGCTTCGCTTCGGTTTTAGTCCCTTTGTGATATTATGGTACACGATTGCAGTCTATAAGGACTCAGGTTCGCTTTCCAATGCGGGAAATTTTATGGAGTTTTACCGAGAAAATAGCTTAAGTTATATAAGTTATACAGGTACTAGATAGTAAAATATTATCAAAAACGATCCAACCTTTTCAAAGATTACCCGGCACAAAACATTTTAAACAGATTTTTAAACATAGTAGTGCAAATTATCGTGTGAGCATGAAAAATACCTAAGATTTTGACATTACAAATAGACACTTCAATCTTATATCCTTAAAAAATTCACAAGAATGAAAGTTGTAGGAAATTTAATGATCTACAACTTTGATTCTATAATTTTTTTTTGCTAAATTCGATAATAATCCAGATACAGGCGATTTATACATTGACCTCATTTTTGCAATTATTTGCAGTTATTTTCCTAAATATTGATTGTACGATGAAAATTATGAGGACCAAAGTTGTAGAGAATCAAATTTGCAACAACTTTGCTTCTTATCATTTTTGTAAAAAAATAAATAATAAAGGAGATATAGCTAAAAAACAGTTTGACCTTCAAACCAATATGGCGGCTAACGCACCGGTCGGATTTGGTAGTTTTTAGTTTTAAGCTATTTATGACTCCCCCCCCCCCCCCCCCCCCTAAACATTGGCGCAAAAAAATTCTGCTTATAATTAATTCCAGGTTAAAGTCTAACCCGACTGGGCTATTTATAGAAAATGTCGTCTTGTCGGTGTTTTTAGCTAATCAATAAAATGACATAAAATGTCATTAGAATAGGAATGTAAATTTAGCCGTCGCCACCGTCAAGAGTGACATTAGCTCAGTTGGGAAGTTGTCCAGTCGCATTCAAACAGCGTGAGATCGAATCTCAGTGTTATTATTGTCTTTTTTAATTTTTGTCATTTTTTTTCGTTATTTCATCATTTTTATTTTTTTATTAATATTATCTAAATAAATGTTCGTCAAAAATACCATTTACAAAAAAAACATGGTCAACCAGATATTTTTATTTATTTGTATAAATTGAGTACTACAAATCACATATCTCTATTAATTTATTGAGTAAACAAGGTTAAGTGATATTAGTTGCAAATGGGTCAAACAGCTTTACTTAAATCATCGACTTTGAATACTTAACGGTTTACAAATACTTGCCTCGCATTAGGTCAATTAATTTTAAGTAAATAACTTACTTTTTTTCTTTAAACTTGATTGATTAACCAGATTAGAAAAAGGCATTTGTACTTTAATAAAAACTCCCAAATTTCTCAAACTACCTCATGCTACATTCTTTAAAAGAGGCGGGGTACGAGTCTTTTCTCCGTGTGGTGACGAAATAAGAAAATAGTTCACTAACTCCTTTCTCACCCTATATCCACTATACCACGTTGGTGAAAGGGATGGTTATAGCTCTACTTCAACGTTTACTTCTATATATTATAAAAGAAAGTCGTGTTAGTTATACTATTTATAACTCAAGAACGGCTATACCGATTTGGCTGAAAATTGCTGGGGTGGTAGCTTAGAACCAGGCGACGGACATAGGACTTTTTATCCTGTTCAATCGCGTTCCCGTGTGACGTGACATAAAACGTCAAAGAAAACACAAGTCACTGTGAAACGTGGTATAACAAAAACGCATTTGATATGTAATAACAAAACGCAAATGACAGCTAAACGTAATTTTATCTATGATTAAGTATGATTGAAAATTTAAAAATTACAATTTTGTCAGAAATCAATAATCAGTCATTTGTATTCTCTTTGAATCATCATTAACAATGTCGCGACCAAGACGATCGAGTCTTTCCCGACAAAGTTTTTCCATTAGAGACTATATTTTCGGCAATTCAGAAAATATATTTACGAAAATATTACGACGGTACGAAGTTGCCGGGTTAGCTAGTATCTTAATGTAATGTTATTGCTTACATTTCAATCATCGTTTACGACACCGCTGGAACGATAGCGATAAATTGTATTCTTATGCTGTCATCACAGAGCGAATACTATAGTAGAGCGAATACTGTAGTACTTCTTTTTCCGTGTGAAGACGGAGTAAGAATACAATTCACCACTCCCTGTCTTACCCGTGGGTCTCGTAAAAGACGACTAAGGGATATAATACGCAAATGACATCTATGCAAGAGAAGGGAAACTCGACACAAAACCCTATGCCAACCTGTCTGACCAGCATGGTAGGTATAGTAAGATTAATTTCCCTCCTATTATGGAGAAGGTTCGAGCCCAGCAGTGGGACGCATATGAGCCGAAATGATAATCAAATGACTTCTTTTATTACGCTAAAACCTATAAGTAACATACAGGCCACGGACCTCCTCTCAAATAAGAAGAATCTATCTACTATACCAAGCTGGTGAACCAACCCAGTATATAAAATGGATTTATATACTAAGTTATTAGTTAGTATATAAACCCATTTGAAGGGTACAGGCAAAGAACAGGGAATGTTCTAATGAATAGATTTCGAGAAAAACGCATTTAAAACTTTAGAAGTATGAATACTCTGCCATTACACGGCAAGTCAAATCAGTCTTGAGATATCCATCTATTGGCCAATCGATTCCCAATGTTGGTGTTGGCTTTTCAGAATTACTCTTCGGAAAGGCTTAAGGACAAAAAATATCGTAATCGTCACCCTGTGAGTTATTCTTGATAAGTTTTACATGAGAGTGCTCTTGCCCATTATATATATATTTATATATCCGTTTATTTATTAACCCAACGACGTTCACTGTTGGACATAGAAATATACCTATAATTAATCTACATAAACAACACCCACACTCGCAAAAAGAATTATTATGCGTAGATCGGTATGCGTACATAATGATCGCAATGTAATAATTTTCCGTTTAGGGACAGACTACGAATACAATTCACCACTCTTACCCGTGAATGTCGTATCAAATCGGACCAAGGCAATGGTGTTAGGAACCCATGAAAAAAAATTGAAATAAAAATATCGATTCGTTAATGAATTGAGAGACATGTAAAGTTTTAAATTTTTTCATCTCTTTTTCGTCTAAATCTGATTGAAATCTATAAAGTCAATGATACTTAATTTGCCTGATCGCCCGACGACCGTTGACGAGTCGCCTTTGTACCTGCGTAACCATTGAATTGTTCGCGCAAATCTAATACCTATTTATACTGTCGAAGCTTTACATGCCTACATATATCCTGTCTGTACATATTATCTATTATATATAGTATATATATAATAGATAATAATAGTTTATAATTTAGAAATAAAGATAATAAATAATAGATAATAATAGTTTATTATAGATAATAATAGTTTTTAATAAGTAATATACCTATGAAGAGGGTCACCAAATGTATGATATTCGTCATCATCGTCACAGCTCATAAAAGTGCCACTGCTGAGCTTAAGCTTCCTTCCAGTAAGAGGAAAATTGATCTACTATACCACGCTGGTCAGACATGTTGGCATAGGGTTTTATTTCTAGATTTCCTTCTCTTGCACATATGTTATATGTATAGGTACACAGGGTGTATCAGGTTATGGGGCAACTGTTCGAGTATGTTGTAGATCAACGGTCATAGATCATAATTAGAATGTATATTACACAAAAACAATGTTACATAAAAGTTACAGTGATTCTAAAAAATGTGTGTCTAAGAGTTTATGCCTTAAATTTTACGCATTATGTAAGTATGTACAGACAGGATATATGTAGGCATGTAAAGCTTCGACAGTATAAATAGGTATTAGATTTGCGCGAACAATTCAATGGTTACGCAGGTACAAAGGCGACTCGTCAACGGTCGTCGGGCGATCAGGCAAATTAAGTATCATTGACTTTATAGATTTCAATCAGATTTAGACGAAAAAGAGATGAAAAAATTTAAAACTTTACATGTCTCTCAATTCATTAACGAATCGATATTTTTATTTCAATTTTTTTTCATGGGTTCCTAACACCATTGCCTTGGTCCGATTTGATACGACATTCACGGGTAAGAGTGGTGAATTGTATTCGTAGTCTGTCCCTAAACGGAAAATTATTACATTGCGATCATTATGTACGCATACCGATCTACGCATAATAATTCTTTTTGCGAGTGTGGGTGTTGTTCATGTAGATTAATTATAGGTATATTTCTATGTCCAACAGTGAACGTCGTTGGGTTAATAAATAAACGGATATATAAATATATATATAATGGGCAAGAGCACTCTCATGTAAAACTTATCAAGAATAACTCACAGGGTGACGATTACGATATTTTTTGTCCTTAAGCCTTTCCGAAGAGTAATTCTGAAAAGCCAACACCAACATTGGGAATCGATTGGCCAATAGATGGATATCTCAAGACTGATTTGACTTGCCGTGTAATGGCAGAGTAAGAATACAATTCATCACCCCCTATTTTACCCGCGAGTGTCGTAATAGACGACTAAGGACTATAATATATAACATCGGTGCAAGAGAAGGAAAACTTGATATGAAACCCTGTACCAACACGGCCGATCACCGTGGCGATTCCCCTCCGGCCACGGCCGATTTCGCTCCTAATATGTAGAAGACACGAGCTCAACAATTGGCCGTATATAAGCTAAAATGGTGACTTGAATTAAATGCAAGACCGCGAGACTCTTGCAGGCTCAGTCTTGGTCTTGCTCAAGTCTTGCAGGGCCAGTCTTGGTCTTGGTCTTGCAAAAATTAAGCAGTCTTGGTCTCGGTCTCTCATTTCTCGCAAGACCAAGACCTCAAGACTAAGACTTTTTTGGGCAAACACTAGTGAGGAGGAAGAGGACGCCGCCCTGCCCTCACTGCGATTGCGACGACGACATGGCGCAGCACACGCTTGACGTCCGCGTGGTCTGAGCAGAGCAGCGTTGTGAACTCGTTGCAATCAGAGACAAACAGCGTCAGGAACGGGACATCATCTGCCCACTAATATTACCCATCGAATTGAAATATTGTATAATAATTTTTGATATATTCGAACTTTTTTGGTGGGGTGGGTTACGGTCGGTGCACTCCTCGCACCACTCCGTGCGGGGCCATAGAGGGCCGTAAGCACGCACACCCGTAACCCACCCGCGACACGTCGCCTTCGTCGTTGGACCGACCACCGGAGCAGAGTGGCTTGACGTCCGTGGTCGGCCCGACGAATTACCCCGAGGGAGTACCCTCTCCCTTCGACGTCCCCTACTGGGACGCCGATCGCCGTCGCGGTGCCCAGACTAAATCCCCGGTCCAGTCACGTGCAACCTCTGCTAAGGCGGCATCAGGCGCAGGTACTCGCGTCTGCGCTGCCCCAGTTGCCGGCGGAGGACCGTGTCCGCGTGGAGTCTTTCCTCCCGCACACGGTCCGCCGCCTCCTTCCGCGAGATGACAGCCTCGCAGAAGGCGGCAACGGCGTCCCAGTTGTCCCACGCTGGCTACCATCTCCCTAGCGATGGTCGGCAGCGTCAGGTCGGCACCGATGATCGCGACGAGTTCATGGCGCTCCCCCGCCCACGCGGCACACACCTCGAGTGTGTGCTGCGCTGTGTCCTCGTCGCAATCGCAGTAGTGGCAGGTCGGTGTGCAGGTATTTGGCGAAGCATCCATGCCCCGTCAACACCTACACCAGTCGGAAGGAAAGCACCCCGTGCCGCCGCTCCAGCCACTGCATCAATACCAGCCGGAAGACCTCGACGGTCCTCACACCGAACCGAGGCCTCTTCAGCTGAACACGGTGCCCCATAAGAAAGGAATCCAACTTTTTCATAACATCTTCGCTTCGACCAGTCTTTTTTCTCTTTCTTTGTCAAACTATTAATAATTTGGTTAAAATTACAACTCAAATCACAACTGTCACTTTGGACCATCCTTCTTCTTTAGGCCCCGTCCACATGTTGGCCGAGCCTAGGCCAACGCGAGCGTCGGCAAATAGGTACAATGCAAGTGCTAGCGTCCACACGTTGGACAAGTGCGGCGAACGCCAACGCGAGTGGCCAACGCAGACGAGTATTTGTAGAGCAGTCCACACGTTGGCGTCGGTCAGTGTTCATTGTGCACTGAAACACTACTGACATTGAAATAGTCGTCGCTACAGCTTCGGCTAAATATTTAATGAGCGTATATAACTATTATCTCAGAGTATACCGCAGTAAAGTGGGAAAAAAAGAAGGTGGTTGATAACTAAGTATTCACAGAAATAGAACAACGTAAGACATATCCGTGTGGTGACGGAGTAAAAAAAAATTCACCATTCCCTATCTTGTCCGTGGATGTAGTAAAAGACGACTAAGGGATATAATACATAATACGCATATAATATCTATGCAAGAGAAGGAAACCTCGAAATAAAACCCTATAGTAAGGTTAGTTTCCCTCCTATTGTGAAGGAGGCTCGAGCCCAACAGTGGGACGTATATGAGCTGAAATGATGATGAATGATGAAGATATTTTTTGATACTACATAACATATAGGGTGACTTGGATCTAATTATTTACGTCACATATCTAGAAGTAGTGGTCTAAATTTGAAAATAACATCATTTATGTTGAGCGACATTATCACATTAAACGTGTCTAACAGCAATGGATGTCAACCGTGTAATGGCGAGCAGGCCAACATGTGGACGGCATTGGCCGAGCGCCTTTGATTTGTGCACAAAAACCGACACCGAGGCGAAGTGAGGCAAGTGATCACTAGCGACAGCGAGTGACGGCGAGTGAACACAAATCAGCTGTCCACACGTTGGCGCTTGTATTCACTCGGCCACAACTAGGCGAGCGACAGCGAGCGTTGGCCAACTAAGGCAAATCGGGTGTACACACGTTGGCGTTCGCCATCGCTCGCCTACGCTCGGCCAACATGTGGACGGAGCTTTACCGGTATGTCATGGACATTCCCTGTTCTTTTCGCTTCGGCCATAAACAAAAACGCCTTTATTGCGTAATCTGATCACTTTTTTTACAAGTTAGTGATTGGGAATTAAATTACTATAGACAAAGACTTGTTTTCAATAAAAAAATGAACAAAATAAAAATTGTGACATTCCCTGTTCTTTGCCTGTACCCTAGCCCTGTAACAAGAGTTAATAAAGTTATCTATATTAAAAAGTTAAATAGGCTTTTGTCCGCAAGTGACCCCTTACGATACAAATTTACAATGCAGTCGTTGGAGACAGGCGGCACACGACCGCATCTCCTGGCGAGACATGAGGAAAGCCTATGTCCAGTAGTTGGGGGCGATGAGCTGAATGATGATAATGATATTTAAATTCGGATAATTATAAAATTGGTATAATTATATAACGATAATGTATTTATAATTAGACCAACAATAATTTTGGAGTAAATAAAAAAAAAACATTCTAAGTAATCGAACGTAAAATTTCAGGTCAGGAATATATTAGTTTAAATTGTCTTATTATTATCAACGGTAACCTTCGTTTATATGACTCTAATATAGATACACATACAACTGTTGAAAATTAATTCAATTTAAACACATGCCATTGTACAAAATGCTGTTACAATACAAGACTATGTCTAATAGAAACCTTGAAAAGACGAGACTAAACAGCAGCCTAATGAGCAAAACTGTGGCGTAATATAGGCATATTGAGACGTAATATAGTTTGAAAATAAAAATATTGATATATTGTATTTTCTTTAAAAACATACCACTCTGCACAAAAACAATAATCCTTGTATCGCATGAAACTTTATCGTGTGGTGACGGAGTAAGAATACAATTCATCACCCCCTCTCTTGCCCGTGGATGTCGTAAAAGAGGACTAAGGCATATAATATGTATGCAAGAGAAGGAAAACTCTAAACAAAACTCTATATCAACACGTCTGATCAATGTGGTATATAGTAGGTAAATTTCCCTCCCACAATGGAGGAGGACTGAGCCCAACAGTGGGACATGTATGGGCAGAGATGATGATGATTACAAACATATAATTTATCGAACACAAATTACACCCACACTCAGAATAATAATATGTGGATCGCACAAAGCACTGTGCTGCGTAGGAATCGAACCCCCGCCACTGGCACGCCAGGTCGGTATCTTAACCACTACGCCATCTTTGCAGTCAAAATATTACAATATATAATTCTTTATTTTTCAAAGGCAATAACTGTACTAATGGAAAAATTTCACTAGTCACAGGCGACTTGACAAATACACAAATAAAGGACACGACTAGATAATCATGTTTAGATCGCAAAAATAATAGTACTGTTATAAATTAGACCACTAATACAACGTGCAGTCTTATACTTAATCTTAGTTATGGATTTTACACTCGGGTATCTTCGAGTCAAATGTAATAGTTGATACCTTTAATCCTGGTCTGATCATATTCGCTATGATCACTCAATTTCTAACTGAATTAAAGTCGCTCTTAAGACTCTTTTTTTTGTTCACGCTGTAGAAATGCATTTATGCACACTCTCCCGCCGATGACACAGACGGGGGAGTGTGTGGGACTCACCGGCCACCGCGTGACCTTAATATCCACTAAAACCACAGCGGCCCCTTCCGCGCTTTTACGGGGCGCCGGAGAGATCGTCTGAAGACACTCAATCCCCGACACCCCAACGCATGGCCGTCTGGCCCCGTCTTATCGTCATTCAAGGCGGTGGAAAGAGTTGAGCACATTGGCGCCTCCTCCTCCCTGGTCGCCTCCGCTGGAGCGAGTCAGCGGACGCAAGCGCCTCGCGTTCTCGCCTCCTTCTTCGTAATGACGGCCTCACAAAAGCGGCCATCGATGACCAGCACCTGTCGCTGTCGAGCATCTGTGAAACGACGGTCGGCAACGACAGGTATATTCCGAATTCCATCGATAGGACGTGGCGCTGGGGCCCCCAGGCGGAGCAAACTTCCAAAGTGTGGCGCGAGTCGTCGATTGCTGCGCCACATTCATGGCATCTTGGGGCCCCTTTTCCAATTTTATGCAGGTACTAACCGAAGACTCCATATCCGGTAAGCACCTCGCCCTTAAGACCCTAAGATATCTGTATGAAATATAATCGTATTTCTGTTAAAAGCCTGTTATAACGACATGCTTTACTGTCCGGTGACATAACGAATTAAGGATTAGGATTAAGACTTACCTCTTCAAAAACTTTAAGCGCGTACGTATTATCATCATCCATGAAGTAAACAACGCCTCTCTTGTCTTCAGCTGTCTTCAGATAATCTCGAAGCCAGTCCAGTGCCGCATTTCTTTGCTCCACGCCACTTGCCTATAATATTTAAATTAAACACGTAAACTCTTCGAAAATCATTACAGATTCATAACACAATATGGTTAATAATAAGCCCATATTAAATACATTTAGTTGACTCTCATCAAAATAGTAAAACTCAATTCAAAACCCAAATTTCATTAGACATTTACACAAACTCCCAGAAGGCGAAAAAAGATATTAGAATGTGTATAAAGAAAAATTCAATGAAACTTTGGAAATGGCCGGACGAAATTCACTAAGAAACTTATTTGATTTTGAGTTAGAGACTTATGAGAGATCAACCCATGATAAAAAAGCTTGTAAAAGATGTTCTTCCGCACTCGGAAAGAAAACAAATATGTCAATGTTTGTATGATAAACACTTTTATGCGAGTGAGGAATATTTGAAACACATAAGAAAATAAAAAAGTTGATACGTGCTTCGTGTATACATGGCCCGAAAAGGTGTTTGAAGTAAAAGTATACATTGTATGTAATGTGATATACCTACATACCTTGTAAGATATTCTGAAGTATGTTAGCGAAAGTTTGATATGACAAAGAGGACTTAGGTAGAAGTAATAAACACGAGAATTCTATAAAGTACATAATTGTGTACATATGTGTAAATGATACGTAAAACAGTGGTACAGAATGGGGAAGGAATAAGTGACAAAACGTAAAGGGCACAAGGCCGATTTAAGAAAAATTAAGAAAAAGGAGACTAATATATCAATCAAGCGTGAATTGGTTTGGTTAAAGTGGCAATTCACGGCGTATATTTTCTAATCAAATCATGATCACTTTTTGCATTTGACATGATAACCTAATTAGAAAATGTATCCCTAAAGACAAGAATGCGAGCGACAATTTGGTTACCATAATATATGTATAACGGCCGCACTAGCGGTTGGATTTCGGACGTGTGGGAACGGATGGTTGTGATATCAAATTCCATGTACGGTAATCATTTTTTGATTTGCAAATAAGTTTACTATACAATAACAGGAAAATGTAAAGAGAAAATCTGTAACCTGTACCTAATCTAAAATTGTTTACAGAGAATCAAGAGAGTAAAAATAAGAGGTAGTACAATGAAAGTCATCGCTATTTATTTAATGAGATGCTGTGTGTGATCGTGGATATCGTAAAAGACGAGTTTTATATCGAACTCGATCTGATGCCCTCGACAATTACATTCCCAATAAGTATTAACGTGAGGCAGGCCGGTCATATAACTATTGCCAAAAATTTGTAATATGTTTAGATGGAATTAAATGTGGTTGAAATAAAATGATTAGGATGAGAGAAGATGAAAGAGATAATCGGAATGAAATAGTTATTAGAAAGTTGTTAGAAGGTGCATAGTATCGTGATGTCAGGCCCAAAAATCTAAGTATGTCTTAAATTTACTTAGAAAGTGCAATTAATTACACATAAAAAATATCTAAGTACCTAAAACTTCTTCATATTTCATTTAAGAAAGTAGTTGCTAATAACAAGCAGTCAAAAGTTAGAAACTTTATTACAGTTAAAACACATATTCATAATATCTACAGGCTCAAAGAGAATGTTTAAAAAATGTGATATTATATTGAAATTAAATTGTTATACCATTTATTGTATTACTACTTTAAATGGATCACCTGTATTTGATATACAAAATATATAAAAAAAGTTAATTTGTTATTCTAATCAATCAATTTATTTAAAGATGTCATCGCAAAGCCCATCAACATATTACTAGATTTTAATTCATATGAGGTTTTAATTTAATAATTGATTGACAAATAAGGTCACATACCACTGTTAGGCCTCCTAAAAATGAAGTAAGATACCCTACTCAACTACACCCGCCAACTGGTTTGTCATAAGGTATCATTTTCAATTATCCCTCTCAGTGATGTTATTCGCTCACATCCTTCTATCGGTTTATCATAATATCAATTCAGGAAATGTACTCGTACTTTATCAATTCATGGCGGAAGGTTTGTATTAGTTAATTAATAATGATATTAGCTACCTACAGGTTCTCAGCTTGCACATGTCTGCAAATTTTTAAGTTTTGTGTGCTATTTGGAGCTGCATAGACAATAAAAAAGCCGAACCGTCCCAAGGATGTCTCGTTTAGACGCGAAACATGTGTCAAACCAATATTCGAAGTTCTGCAGAAAATTGCAAGTTGACATTCTGGAAGGTGCTCATTTTTCATCATCTTTATCTCCTAGTCCACCTTGATCCTAACCCGTATTCCTTCCATTCCATTGTGTTATGTGATATATTGCTTAACTATGAGAAAGTTGTGGGTCTCCCTTCCTTCCTTTCATTTTAAAATAATAATGGTTTTCCATCATGAATAGCCTAATTCAATCAATTTAGTAAATAATAAATTAAGTCTGTATTTGAATATTCCATCAGCGTTGTAAATAAAACTACTTTTAGGGATTATATCGCGTTTGTATTTGATTTATGACTGCTCGACGTTTCGAACACTTTGCAGCATTCATGGTCACGGGCGGACTAAGGTGTCTCACGTCCAACAAGTAATCGTTATTACAGACATTGGACTTGAGACACCTTAGTCACCTCACTTGTTGGACGTGAGACACCTTAGTCCGCCCGTGACCATGAATGCTGCAAAGTGTTCGAAACGTCGAGCAATCATAAATCAAATACAAACGCGATATAATCCATAAAAGTAGTTTTATTTACAGCTAGCAACCCGCCCTCGCTTCGCTTCGGTTATAGGTTATAGCCGTTTTACCCGCGTAGTTCCCGTTCCCGTGGGAATACTGGGATAAAATATAGCCTAGTTTACGCCCTGATATTATAGCTTCCCATTGGTGAAAGAATTTTTGAAATCGGTCCAGCCGTTTTGAAGATTACCCGGAACAAACAGACAGACAAAATTTTTTAATTGGTATTTTAGGCATAGGTGTCGTGCAAATAACCGTGTGAGCATGAAAAAAGCCTATTATTTTGACATTACAAACAGACACTCCAATTTTATTTATTGGTATAGATGTGTAGTGCTCGCGTAAACATCAGATATCATTATTCCATCAGCATTTAAGTGTCTGGTAATCAATCAATAGTTGATAAAACCTGAAGTGTGTGTACAAATTGCTACTACTAACTACTTTAGGTAAGGGTTTTTTGTACGAAAAACGGAATCAATTTAGAGTTAAAATAAATAATCAATGTCAGTTATATAGTGACCTGATAAAATCACATTTTTTTTTATATTTATTATTTTCCATGTGGTGACAGAGTATGAACACAATTCACCACACCTTATCTGAACTGTGAGTGTTGTAAATGACGACTGTGGCACATGATATGCATTTAAACTCTATGCAAGAGGAGGAAAAATGACATAAAACCCTAGATGAACCTGTCTGAACAGCATGATATGGTTAGTCAATCTTCCGTTTATTGTAGAAAGGTCCAGCTCGATTGTGGGAAGTATATGAGCTTAGATAATGAAATGATGATGATCAACTTATTATTAGTTTACAGAACATATATTGATGGGCTTTCAAACATTTAATTAGTACAGTTAAAAGAGCATTACTAGTAATTTAATTCTAAGTACAATGATGATCTTTAGCATTCAAATTTTGCTATCAACGGAGATCGAAAATGGAGTTAAACAAATACTGCTTATTAAAAAGTTAAATATTTTATTAATTAGAAGTATTTTATAGCACTATATTATAGCAGCCCAGTTTATGATAGTGAAAAATAATCACATAGAAAACCCTTTAGAAATTGTGAAACATACACAATTCCAAATCCTGGTCTTGGTTTTATTACTTGTTTGTTGTATACAAACATCTATATCCAACAGCTGAAATATTAAAAAATATATACACATGTATATTAGACTCTATCACAGAGTGTTAATAAACTAGATGGATGGATTATTATAATGATATTGATATATTAATGTGTGTGTAAAATTAAAATAGGAACATATAAAACAAACCCAATGGAATTTGCTTCCATTCTCTGCTCTGTGGTCATGAGTTAACAATATGTTATATTATATCTATATCACAATAGCAGAACTACAAATATAAAACTAAAACATAAATTCAATATCAAAAAATAATTTAAAAAAACGCATTTTATGACCTCGTAGTTTAATAAAATAATCTAATTATGAACTGTACAAATCTTTATAAATTTCACAGGGCAAAAATATGTATGCGGGAAATCCCCGCATCATATGGGGGCATACCCTCATATGAAGGATTTGAAATCGCGTTATATGAAAATGCGTTATAAGGGTACCGCATTATAAGGAGGGATTACTGTACATTTTTTTTAAAAGACACCACGATTATTTCCTTAGTGCATTAAGCAAATAATCATTGTGTTGTAGGAGACTTCACAAACATATAATTAGCAAACACAAATAACATCCAGAACAGAACAACAATTTCGAGAACAGAACAATATAAATGTTATAGATTAGAGTATATAGCGTATTCAATGATGACTAAATGGTTTGGTCATGACTTAAATTTTTTTCAGAAAAAATAAAACCGTTAAAAACAATTACAATCTGTAAAAATAAAATATAATAAAATGACATACCTATATCAAAAGCAGATAGCATAAATGAGACCTAGATTGGTGGACTAGTAATAGAGGGAAATTAATAGTACAGAAATAAGACATAGTGTCTGTATTTTGTGTCGAAAAGTTCTGATATTCATGGTGCACTGTACTATGTGCAAATATTACGACAATAAGCACTCAATCTATTGATAATGTAAAGAGATTACAAGATGTGGTTCACTTATGCCCTATACTCGAAAAAAAAAAGGTATTAAAGTCTATAGAAAAATTATAAACGAGTCTGTAGAAAGATTATAGTATATACATACCGATAAATGCTTTGACTTCTGCGTCTTTACATTTAGGTGGGTATACTTAAGATTAGATTCCTTGAGCAAATTGGCAACCAATTTTGTTTTCTCTTCTGTATCTTCAATTACAATCCAGTGGAAGTTTTTTACAAGCATTAATGTTTGAGATAATCTGAAAATAATTTTTAATTTCACGGAAAGGTCAATTTCAAATAAACTTATAATATAAAGCTTCTAAATTTTAATATAAATACATGTATGATAATGTGAATAAAAAATAATGGTGATTTAGGTAAATTTTTGTCAAAGACTAAAAGCATGCATGAAAATCATTTAATTTGTATCGTAAGTATTAATTATAATGCTTTAAAATAATTATTTAAGTGAGACAAAAAAAAACTAGAAAGTATTGTTATTTATTGAATAGAAGAAGAAAATACAATAAAAGAAAAATAGTTATAGGTTCATAAAACATAAATTATTCCACAAAATTATTTACAATGCTTCATATGTGTGAACGCTGTTAAAAAAGTAGATAATATATTAAGTTTCTCTTGGAGTAAAACGTTATGGACAAAAGTCAGTAGTTGATCAAAATAAATATTTGAGATTCATTGCCAAATAATCTCTTGGATCAGCAGATGAGTTAAGATAAATTATTAATCAAGGGCAATCAAATCACGATAAACAAATTCTTACCTTGTCAGATCCGCCTTTTGCGTGAGCCTTGGATATGTTGGTGTAATTCCGTATATTGTAGGCAAATATGAGCTAGTGTCAGGATTTAACTGGCATTGAAGAACTGGCTTAGTATTTAATATAAATAATACAACAAAAACCAACATTCCAACTGCTATGTATTGCTTTTTAACATTTACAAAATGCATTTTACAATCACTTCGCAAATAAAGTATTTTAAAGTATACACTCACGTCTCACAGTGAGTAATACATTATTGCACGGAGACCCACAGATTTAATGGCTTTTAATTTTTTATTTCATAATAATACGTATTACATGCGTAGCTCTAGGAATTAACTACTAACGCAAGAAAATTCAATATATACACCCGATTACCGACTCGTCGTGATGACGATTGACAATGACAGCTGCTGCGCAATGTTGCTAAGTTTAATTTGACATTCAGTCATAAGAACAAAATTAATTATAAGAATTTTATAACTTAGCTACAAAGAACTTTCAGATAGGTATTTATTCCATTTCATAACACACTGGCTGTGAACTATTACGCTTTATTATATACTAATGAATGCAGCTTGCCTCAGGAAATATTATGCGAAATATCAAATAGACATAAATCAATACATGACGATGAGGAGCAGTTGGATTCTCTTCAGATTGTAAAAATATAGAGCAACCTTTACAAGTTCGAATTTACCTGACTGACCTGTCATACATATTAAACTGCATTTTGTGGTGTCTCCCGTCTCTTTTAAAGGATAAGCAAGAAAATACTACTTGCCGAATTTTTTTCTTTTTTACCAAAGCCTGATGATTACGATCTCAAAAAATGCCCTATGGGTATAAAATTTTTCTTTTGTTAATAAATGTTTACTTTAGTATATAAACTTTTTTCTTTAATACTTGTGACAATATAGCGAATACTTATATAAAATAAAAATATATGCATAAAACAATATTCTTCAATTGATGTTCAATTTATGAACTTATTCGTGTGGAGTCAAAATGATTCATGATTAATATATACGTAATAAACGTTTGTGAAATATGATTAGTAGTCTAGGGTTAAAGTTCCGATAATGTACTAGACACATTATTGATACGTGTCTGCTCTGGCAAAAAAATCCTCGTCCCTTGATTAAAAAATTGAATATACTTTTTTTTTTGGGATGCGCTATGGTCAGTGCACCCGCCGCTCGGCTCCGTCCAGGGCAACAGAGGGGCGGCGCGTGGCCCGTAACCCACCTGTGGCACGTCGTCTTCGTCGTTAGGCCGAACACCGGTGCAGGGTGACTTGTCGTCAATGGTCGGCCCGACGGAATATCCTTGAGGAGTACCCTCTCCTCCTCCGCTCGGGGACGTCGGTCACCGTCGCACGGTCAGTCTCTCAGCAGGTGACGGACTAACTCCCCGGTCCAGTCACCCGCGGACAAATTTAATATACTACCACAGGATCGGCACACGGCCACATTTTTTTTAATGTTTTTTCATAGCCTCGTGGACCGTTCTTGAACGATATATGGTTTCCTTCGCGAGGATTTGTGTTTATCCAATCCGTAGACTTAGCACGAATATTTGTGTCAAAGTATTCGTAAGGATATAAAGATTATCGAGACGATCGATAACGTTTGCATGAATTTGGAACCTTTCTCCTGTCGTTCGACAGAGGAGCAGTAGCTCCAAATTCCATACAAAATTGGTCTTGATATGATGTGATATAAAATATGAATTTGACGCAAATTTTGTGTTAAGCTCACTGATATTATGGCGGATGTAGTTTTAACTGTTCTATTCTTTGATTCGAATTCTTTCCTGATTCAATGTAAGAGATACTTCAATCAAGTTTATAAACTCCTGCTTCCTGTAGATAGATTTGGCAATCGAGCGAGATAACACTGACTAATCCTCTTTAGTGGTTTAAAATAATATTTTATGGATGCACCTTTTAGGATGTAGCTAATCTTATCAGTTCACATAGGGCAGGATTACAAGGAGACGTTCATTTCGGATGGTTTCAGTCGGCCTCTGCTAAGAGAATGAGGAGGAGGTTCATATAGAACGTACTTGATATGCTGCAGCTCCCCAGCCAGGTGTTCATTGTCACAGATTCCATGTGCTTACTGCAACAAATATTTAGGCACGGTAGCTAACTATGAAATAAATTGCTTTTGGGTTTACGAATAACCAAAATATCTGGAGCGTAGAGCGTTATTTGACTGCAGTTCCATAGTGAATTGAATTTTTGGATTAATGGAGTTAAGATGGTTTAGGAATATGGTTACTTTTTAATATTGAGAAAGTATCATCAATGTACCGCTTATAGAACCTGAGTATGACAGGTGAGCTTGTTAGGGAGACTAGTGAGCCCATAACCACTCCATCTACTTGCTCGTAGAAGTCATTAGGTTATTATTTTTATTACATTAAATAGCCAGTTGTTAGCCAATGACATAATAGTTTAGCATATTTCTATAGCATAATATTGTTATCAAATAGCTTCTTAATTATAGTTTTGATATAATCCTCTACAGGTATCCTGTGTCAATCCTCTATAGGTGTAAAATGATGAACATCAAAACTGACCACATATTTAATGTTCAGCGAGATGAAGATCTTTAATTTCAGGAATAAAATAAATTCTTGAAGTAACTCTTTCACAAGTGCACTCGTGTATCCACAGAGTTTTCAGAGGACTTTTGCAACTATCTGAGCAAATTTGTAAGGCGCCGTGTCGATTACTATTGGCAGCGGGGATTTGGTTTGTGTATCTTTAGCAATTCTTACACTTCGAGCGGCTTACCAGGAGTTCATACCAGCCGGTGATGATATTAGGTTTTTAACGTCTAGATAATTAAAATCGGAGTACTTTTTAATGAGCTTTTTCGTATTATTTAACACGATATAACTGAGACATATTTTAAATTTTTTAAAAGTAATTTTATCTCTCAAACATTGGCTGATTTTAGCATTATTGTGCGAAACAGCCCTCCACGCAAATGTGTGGTAGTTGTAGTAAATGGACTGTGTCTGTATTCGGTGTTCCTGCCTTATCTAAGAAATAAAGAATGAAGTAACTTGAACATTGGAGAAATATTACATCTTTGTTGCGTAGCCGCTAAATGCTATTGTTTGAAATTCACTGTACCTTTATACTTTCCTCGATCGCTGTCTGGTTAATGTTAGCAGGTGCCTTTTTGGGTGCGTTAGCGACGCTAGGCGGATGCGCGGCCGACCCCTTCGCCATTGGGCCAGCCACTGGTACCGGACACCTTGTCATGTGTGGACAGCCCAGGGGGATAACATTTCGGGTACCGTCCCTCCCTGACGGTGCTTTTCGGGGCCTCACCCTCATGCCTTCAACCTCTGCGGGTGGCGGACTATTCCCCGGTCCAGACTGTCGCAGTCCCGGTTAGGACGGCATCAGGTGCAGACACGAGTGTGTCTGCGCCGCCCAAGTCATTGGCGGCCGATCGTGTCGCCGTGGAGGAGTTCCTATCGCACACGATTAGCTGAACTGACTTCCTGACGCAGTCGAGCATCTTAGTGTTGGTCAACAGCGTCAGTTTGGCACCGATGACGATAGCGACGAGTTCACCGCGCTGCTCTGCCCACACGGTATATCCCTCGAGCGTATGCTGCACCGTGTTTTCGTCACAATTGCAATGGTGACAGGATGGTGTGCTCACGACTTTGTGCAGATACTTGGTAAAGCATCCGTGCTCTGTCAAAAACAGCACCAGTAGGAAGGAAAACACTCTGTGCTGCTGACCCTACGACTCCATCAGCATCTCCCGGAAGCCTCTAACTGTCCGGATAGCATACCGAGGTCTCTCAGCCGGATTGCCCAACGGGCAATGACGTCACGATGGGAGTCGGCCCAACAAGCGACCATCCTTCTCAACGAGCCTATGCCGCCTCCTGTCCGCGTCTCCGGCACCCACCGGTAGAGTTCGGCAAGCATCTCCGTCTCCGCGGTAAAATTGTACCGATATGATGATTTGTGCTAATTTTATTGACATTTTCGCTTATAACTCTAAAACTATACTAACTACATTTATAATCTATATCTAATTGTTTACTGTATTTGATTATTTATCTATTTCAGTAATTACCTTAAGCCTAAGTATCCTAGACCACTGAAGTCAAGGAGCTCTGCACCGGTGGTCGGCCCAACGACGAAGGCGACGTGCTTTATGGGTAAGTGACGGAGCCGCGCGCCGCTCCTCTGTCGTCCCGGACGGTGCCGGACGGCGGGTGCGCTGACCATAGCCCAGCCCAAAAAAAAAACCTAAGTATAGTAAGTATCCATCTAGGCTTTGTTTAAGCACCAAATACTATAATTTTAATATTGCCGACACTATTTATGTTTACCTATAACGTTTTATTTCCGAAACTATAACACCTAGGGTGATGGCATTTACTAAATTCCATGAGCCCTAGCGTATATATTTTAATGAAATAACAAAATAATATACCTATATTTATTGCGAGCTTACAACATAAATTACAAAAATTGAAAACAATTATTATTTACACAGTTATGATGTATTTTAACATTAATTGAGCATTATTACGCATTAACCTATTTTATTGTTCATTACGCACTGTGTATTTTCACTATATTCGTATCACACGATGTTCGCGAAATGTAGATGCACTCTTATTGGCCGATACTGAATTGCATACTGACTACTATTATCGTAGTTTCAGTTAGGTACTTAGTTTATACGGCACTCAAATACATTTTTTTAAAACCTTTTAACACTGGATAAAATGCACTGTTATGAATGTTTATAGTTCGTATTTTAACACTATCACGGGGTACCGTACAGTAGATATATTGTACACTTCATTACCATGGTCGCGTTTTACTTATCTCCGCGCAGGATGATGATATCTGGTTTATTGCGTAAGTTTTTAAGTGCTTAATATTGCTGTTTAAGAAGGTTAGGCACTGGTAACGTGGTCTTGCATAGTAATGACGAGATATCTTGTCAAATGGCCTACATATCCTTCTTTTGTATAATATTTTTGACCAGAACGTCTTCGACAGCGCAAATATTTGTACTGTGGTTTCTGGGACTAACAATAATTTTATGTAAAAATTTGGGGTCAATATTTTGGGTCAATATTTAATAACTTATTCTGTAGCGGGTAGAAAAAAATCTATGTAATAACGATGACTCGTTGAACGTGAGACATCTTAGCCCTCCAGTGACCGTAAATTCTCAAAACGTTAGGAAATTGAAAATCAAATACAAACTTGATAGAATCATGAAAGAAAATATTTTATTTCAAAGGTTCGCGTAAACATAAGAAAACTTAATCTGTGTGTGTGTGTGTGTTCGTTATTTGATAACACCAATCCAAAAAGTTTATGACATTGCCGCATTCTCCTGAATTTCTTTCATTACTGTGTCACATAGCCAGATAAGCTTGTTGTGGAGGAGCAGGTTTAATTAATCTTTCACATGTATTTTTCCTAGTGGTAACGGAGTAAGATTAGATGAATAGGGTGGTACCCTCTTCATCTTACTCGCGGGTATCGTTAAAGACGACTAAGGAATTAAATATACATGTAATATGTATGCAAGAGAAAGATAACTTGAAATAAAACCCTGTACCAAGCCATCGAATCAGCGCGGTATAGTAAGTTACTTTCCCTCCCATTGTAGAGGAGGCTCGAGCCGATGAGTGGGACATTTATGAGCTGAAATTAATGAATGAATGTACCATATGAATAAATGATATGCATTTTTTTTAATAATTTATCAATAAATGGTTTTATTTGTTCAAAAATATAATCTTTATGCAAATGCAATTTTGTTTTTATGTTAAAACCATTAGATTAGTAAATACATAATTGAATGTATTACCCTATTATGAGTCCGTTTTATCAGACGCCATGCATGACGGACCTTAATATTTCGTATTAAAATATTACCGTCTTTAAAGTGTTATGCTTTTGTTTCATACATTGCTCTTTTATGCATAATGTTCCATTAAATTTAGATGCAGATGAGATGGAAGGGAATCTTATTGTAAATAAAACTACGAATTTTATCGTGTTTGTATTTGATTTTTGATTTCCCGTCGTTTCGAACATTTTATAGCGTTCATGGTCACGGGCGGGCTAAGATGTCTGACGTCCAATAAGTCATCATATTCAAGCCATCATATTACAGATAATTATCTACCCGCTACAGAAATTAGTTAATAAATTTTGACCCACATTTTGGCACAAATTTATTGCTAGGACAAGAAGAAAATGATTCTATATGAAAAAAATATATTGTTTATTGTTAGTAATTATTAAAAATTTAGTAATTTAAAGTTTAATTTTTATTTATATAGTATAGTCTAACTTTTTATTAGCTGCAGTAAAATGACGTTTTGTGGGTTGCCGGTTTTTGAAGAAAAATAAATAGGGATGTAGCTAAATGAGTGAATCATAAATGAATAATCAGTTTGGGTTTTTTTTGAGATTTAATATTAAGTTGTAATGTATTTTTTTAACCTATTATTATTACTATACTAGAGGATTGATCTTTTTTAGTGGAAGTATAGGGAGGTACATTCAAAATGAAACAAAAACGTCATAATAATGTTATTTAATTAATCTTTTTCGAAATCACTGTCGCTGTCGCTTTCGGTCACACTAATAACAAATCTATCTGTCACTTCATCTATAATATGATCGAGGTGGCACATTTTATCTTCCTCTTTAATAGTGTGAGACACACAGTCACTCCACTTAGCCGGTGTCACTTTCTTGATTCCTTCTTGGAATAAAGTTTTCACTTCTTGCATTTTATACGTCTTATTATTGTTTGCGACGTGACTCTTTACCTGCGCCCATACCAACTCAATGGGGTTCAATTCACAGTGATAAGGGGGCAGTCTTAAAAGTGTGATACCTTTTTGTGCAGCCATCTCGTCTACGGCATATTTCTCAGTATGATTTTGTTGTTTCACAATATCTATGAGAGTGGCCTTGACCATATTTGGTTCAAACGCAATATTTTTAGTAGTCAGCCACTCTTGAAATCGTGCTTTCGTCCACGACATCTTCGGGATTGTTTCGATCTTCCGAGAGTGATAGGGCGCATTGTCCATTACGACTACTGCATTCGGCTTGAGTTTAGGTAGAATACCGCCGAACCAATCCTCGAAACACTCCGCGTTCATTTCATCATGGTAGTCTTTTGCACCTTTCTTTGCTTCAGACATAAGAAGTCCGTCGACCAGGAAGCCTTCTTCTTCGCCTATGTGACTAATTATGAGTCGTTTGCCCTTTCCTGTGGGATTTTTTAATCCCGTAGTCAGGCCGTCTAAAAATGCCTGTCGAGAAGATTTAATACTTCCGTCAATCCAGGTTTTTTTTTGTAGTATGACCTGAAAAGAACAAAAAAGAATCATAAGTTTCGACATCAAAACAAAAAGGGAACAAATAGAAGAAACTAAGAGTTGACACGTACCAGCGTTGACCCAGGTCTCGTTTTGATAATATATGTATTTTCCCTCCCTACGATATTGTTTAATTTAACGCAGGTAGCGCTGGCGCCATGATATGATATCTTGTCTATCAATAAGCACACTCTTGCGTGATCGAGTAGCGAATTCGAAATTAAGATGCTTCATAATTTTTCTCAATGTCTCTTTCGAGAAGTTGGGCAATCCTGGGTCATCATTTACAACTTGCAGCACCTAAAAGTGATTTAAGTTATTACCTAATTGGTTAAGATTACACATGGGATGGGAGAAAACATACATAACGTATAATAAAAAGATGAGTGACGACATGTGTAAACTAACTTTTGCGATGGTGGGTATTTCATTTCTATGAAAGAACTGATGTACAATTCGTCTAACAGCAGTGAATGTGAAATCATCAAGTTTATCTTTAAATGTAAGTTTTAGGCCCGTTTTTTCGGGAGGTTTTGGTGATTCGCTATCGTTCTCCTTATGCTCCTTTAAAACGGAATAAACTGTGCGGACGGATATTCCCAAGACTTCAGCCACCTTGTTAACGCATTCACTTGTTTTTGGAACTTCAATGTTTGATTCTGAAGATTTCACTTCAAACACATATTTGTAAACGTTTTGGACCCAAAGTTTTTCAGTTGCACTTACAGCTACACGTGGCCTTTTTTTCTTAGGAGATAAAAATGTGTCTCCATCTTGCGATGTTCTCGGCAGAGCATCCATGTCTTCAATGTATCAAACAAAAAAAACTAACACGATTAACGAAAACAGGTAATGAAAAACAAACACAACGTAACATAAGTTTAACAATAATGATAACAAAAACAACGCGCAGTGGGCAAATCAAAGTTATTCATGCACTCAAAACAGAAGTATGAAGCCGAATGAGCGAATGACAACCGAAACAAAATGGCGGTCAAGCGTCATCGTAGCACCGTAACCAAAAACCAGTACTACCAACTTGAGAGAGCGTTTTCTTGAGTGTTACCTTGTATATGTCTAAAAGGATCAACGTTTATACAGTCTTTTATTTACATTAATATTAAATAGAATTTAGTATGATCATTATGAGTCAGCTATGGAACGATTAGATATTCTGTAAACTTTTGTGAACTGAATCACATCCCTATTGAGATTAGGCTGTCAACATTATTTTACGGAATGACATTTAGAAACGTCATTTTACTGCAGCTAATAAAAAGTTAGACTTTAGTTTACTCACGTAAACATCAGAAATCAATACGGGAATCTTATTTATGTCGAGTCATCTATTAAAACAGTTTGGTAACGGATCAGGACAATCAACAAAAAAACTATTACACACACACATACATATATATTTATATATATATATATACCATCCCCTTCCCACCTGTGGGTGATCCTAAGAGATAAACGAAGTTCAACTATGTGTATCTTACACTTAGTCGAACGTCAGGCGGCGCAATATTTTTAGTTCTCAAGTGATTAAATATTTCCTCGTATATGGCGTCAAGGATTTATACATATGATCCCGAAAGGCCATTATAAGCTATTGAAAACAACTCAAACATATTGATATTGATTTTATTATTTATAATTAATTATATGGTTCAGCCTATTCAGAAAAATCTAAAAGAAAATGCCTCCATTATCTTATCGATTTTTTCAATCTACAATCGATTTTCTCGCAGTGACGTATCAGAAAATCGATCGTTGATACCTCTATTTTCTTCATACTAATAAATAACTTTACTTAATTAGGAAAGTAGTGTTATGCAATGTGGTAGCTGCGAATTCTACTGACCCCTTGCATTGCTCGTGGCTGTCGTAAAAGACAATTAAGAGCTTCATCATTTAACTCCATCTGACGCCTTCATTTCAGACTATCGCCGTTCACTGCTGGACGTAGGCCTCCATCATGTTACACCACAAAATGCATTTCTATGCCGCCTGCATTCAACGGCGCCCAGCCACTTTCACCAGGTCGTCGGTCCACCTAGTGGAGGCGCGTTCTACACTGCGTCGTCCGATACGTGGTCGACACTCGAGAACCTTTCTTTCCCAGCGGTATTCAGTTCGTCGAGTGAGGTGGCTTGGCCATTGCCACTTTAGCGTGCTAATTCTTCGTGCTATATCGGTTACACCCGTTCTTCTGCGGATTTCCGTATTTTGGATTCTATCTTGCAGAGAAATCCCGAGCATAGCCCGCTCCACAGCATGCTGAGCGGCTTTGGGCTTGGTTATGAGGCCTACATTTAGGTACCACGTCTGACGCCTTTTACTTAATAAACATATTCCAAGGAGGCTTTTCATCAAAAAGGCGTCCGGATTTACAACTGTTGCTAAAATGGAAGATGAGTGCATATTATGTCGTCCTTAACTAATTGGGATCTCTTATCCCAATGATAATCATAATTTATAACGTCCCCCCCCGGAATGATAATCATAATTTATAACTTTCCTTATCTATATATAAATACGTGAAGCGAAAACTTGTACCCCTTTTTACGAAAATAACGTGTATGGACAAGTATGCAATTTGGCACAGTTGAAGTATATAATGAGGAGAAGTGCATAAAACTGAAATTTCATACATTAATCGATTAGATTCATTGGATTAAATTCATTAAAAGAGGCATTATGCACACTACAACGCAATCGCTACACACACACGCACACATGCGTGCGCTTATACACTTTGTTTACGGTTAAAATCTCTGTCTGGTCAAACCGAATGTCAAATAATCATAACTATGATGACAATGTCTAATAGGCATTAGTACTTAGTACTTTATAAATTAGTTATTAGTGAAATACAGCTTGCTCAATATACAATTATACATAAATATAATTAAAAGAAAATTGTGTAGCAGAAAAATTAATTTAAATCAATTATGGCCGAATTTCGACTACTCGCGACCACTATTATAAATAACTACAACAACATCAGCTTATGATTTCTAATTGCACACTGTATACATGAAGAAGTTTAAGTTGGAACGTCTTATGCAATGTGTCGTGATTCTATTCCCATGTAGACAATTTCTTTATGCGATCCACAAATGATTCTTCTGTTTCTGGATATTACCTATATCTGTTACATATGTGTATGCTGTGTAGTCTACGAGATAAGTGTATAGGTGTTCCTCCTCTTCCTCCTTAGATTATATCTCTTTTATTTAATTTTATAACAGGTATTCTTCGTATATATTTTTAAGGGTTTTGGGTGATGGTTCTTTTATGTCTTATCTTTTTTGTTAAAGGCCGAATAAAACTGAAACTGATTATAATGTCGCGCTTATGTTTTTAAAAAAGGTTTACCCCATAGAGTTTCATATAAAGATTGAAAATTAAAAAATAAAGCGTGTGCGTCTCGGGACGCCTGCCAGAAGTGATAACTTAGATTAACCTAAGTATATCTATTTAATATTGAAGTTGTTTAACTTGAGAAATGCTTAGGTTATATCTTAAATTTTATGTATATTAATATGATAATGTAAGGAAAAGTTAGTAAAATCTTTTATTGATTATAAAATATATTTTATTCTTGAAAATGTACATAAGAATTTTATGTATATATACATTATTAGTATCATTAATTATTCCTTTAAAAGTAACAATTGGCATATGGCAAAGGCATATATATAAAATAAGCAAAAAGTTACTACATTTTATGTCATCTAAGTCTTACTGCCGGCACTGTGGATTAGAGTAAGAGAGGAGCCTGCCTACCGCTGCCATATGCGTGAGAGAAAGGAAAGGGAATCTAGGTAGATTGACACCGTAACGCGTTACGTAATGAAGCGGTTTACAATAAGAAGTTATCACTTGAAAAGCCAGTTATTCAAAAACGAAAAATTCAGAATCCAATACGATAATAATTATTCATTCTTTACAGTTGCTCGAACCTAGTACCTATTTCACTTATTATGAAAGTGGTCTAAACTAAAGTAACAGGTTCAAAATCACGCATATTTCCCCCATGATCAGCACATCACTTTCTATTGAAGCGTGACCACGTACATATGGGCGCATATCGCCCTCTATCGGCAATATTTGTAAATTGTTGATGTATGTGTTATCAATTATAGTTATAAACATGTTTGAAATATTTGCAACTAATATTTAAATAATTATTTGTAGTAACAACACTGCTATTTACCATGCTATGATATTTAAGACACTTTTTGAATGTATTTCTAGAAATCTTTGATTTAATTGTTTAAATATTTATATAATTGATCAAATTAAAATCAATTAGAATTAATGTAATTATTTGTAACCATAATTTAGTTGTTTTTACACAATAAAGATTGTAATTTATTTCTAGTTAGAGCGTCGTCTGTTGAACAATATATGAGAACAATATTTCCTTTAATTACATTAATGTAAATTGTGTAAAATTGTCTATTTGGAATTATGTTAAATGCATTAGAATATTTATCATTATTATTTAGCTATATTCCGATAGTAAAAGTAGTTGTTTTATTTGTTTGTTATAAAAAGTAATTGTAGTTACTAAGACTAGACCGTTTCATTGTAAAGCGGAGGTTATAAAAACATTGTAAGATTAGAATAGAGGACAGTTTTACTGCACTCACTTCTCCAGCAATAACTCCTAATAAATACAGTGATTACATACTCGATATTTTAATATGGACAACCTAATTCCTGGCGCAACGCCGACATACACAATGACAACAGTTATATTGATATTATTTTGATCGTTGATTAGAGCCAGAGTTGGCAAACGTTGAGGTTTTTCTTAATAATTATACCAAGTTACCTTTACATTATAAGTCGTTGCAACTACACAAGAGGCCTTAATGTGCGAAAGGGAAAAAAAATAATGAAAAAAACTGTAGTGTTTGTAAATATACATAGACAAACACGGGAAGACAGTCCGACCGTGATTATAATTGCTGAAAAGTGTTCGAAACTCCAAGACAATGATAATAAAAAATAAACGTTATTATCATTATCATTTCGGCTCATATACGTTAAACTGCTACTCCACAATAGGAGGTAAAATGACCTACTATACCACGGATTTCCGTGTGGTGACGGAGTAAGAGTACAATTCACCACTCCCTCTCTTGCCCGTGGATGTCGTAAAAGACGACTAAGGGATATGCATATAATATCAATGCAAGAGAAAGAAAACTCGACACAAAATTCTATACCAACACATCTGACCAGTGTGGTATAGTAGGTCAATTTCCTTCCCATAGTGGAGGAGGCTCGAGCCCAGCAATGGGACGTGTAGCTGAGATCACGATGATCATCATCATACCACGGTGGTTAGGTGGTTTGATATAGACTTGTATTACGAGTTTTCCTTCTCTTGTACAGATATTTTAACCGTATTACCATAACAATCCTTTATATAATCCCTTAGCTGTCTTATACGACATGCAAGAGAAGAAAGGAGATGGAAAACTCTATTATTGATCCGTCGCCACAAAAATGCAATCCCATTAAAAATTAGTTTTATTTGTTAAGCTTCACTAGGTTAATTATCTTCCTTCTTTTTTGTGGGGTGGGATACGGCCAGCGCATCCGAGTCCGGCTCCGTCCGGGGCGCCAGAGGGGCGACACGCGGCCGCGTAACTCACCATATAGCACGTCGCCTTCGTCATTGGGCCCACCAACGGTGCAGAGTGCCTTGACTACAGTGGTTGGCCCAACGGAATAATCCGAGGGAGTACCCTCTCCCATCGACGTCCCCTTCCCGGGACGCCGATCGCCGTTGCGAGGCTAGCCTATCCGCGGATGCCGGACTAAATCCCTGGTTCGGTCACCCGTAGCCTCTGTTAGGACGGCATTACGAGCAATACCTTCCCTCTAAAGATCACACTATTGTGTAAAAAGTAAAGTAAAATTGATATACCTGCAACGAGATTAATCGTATCGGTATATAGTTTCATTGCGTGTGTTTTACTCCTATCAAAAGTAGGAGTAATAAATTTTTTTTATTTATTTTATTTATTTATTTATTTACAAGCAATTATAATACCTTTACAGGACATTTAACCTAATGCGATATTATAAGTAAAATTAGAAAATTAATACAGTTATATATAGTAAGACAATAATATTATACAAATAATAAAATATAATATCAAAATATTAATTATAAGTTAACACTATATTTTATCAAATAATATTTAACTAAATAATAAATTAAGACATGTAATACAATATGACAATAATATAAAACAATTAATAAAGAATAATATCAAAATATTAATTATAATTTAATATTATGTTTTACTAATTATAAGCCACGCACTTATATACAACGTCTGAGAATTCTCGCAAACTGCAGTTGTAAATGTCCGTGGAATAGTAGACTGTATTTATTAGTCTGATAGCACGTGTCAGTGGAGCGTAATGGAGCATATTAGTTCTGGCCGTTGGCAAGCTTAACGCAAGCGGCCGGCGCCGTATGCCCATGCGACCTGCTGGTGCGCACAGGTGTAGCATTGCCAGTATAGCGGGGTGATGTAGTTGGCCGCGAAGTACACGCCACACGTAGCGGGCCAGCGACACATCGCACCGCACGCTCAATTGGTCATAGCCAACCATACCCAACACAAACAGGCTTGGGTACATAAGTGGATAAAACGGATAAACTCCGTACTCTTTCATATATAAAAAACGGGTGAATTTATTCTGAATTTTTTCTAGCATTAGACTATATTTAGACTCGTGAGGATTCCAAACGATTGCGGATGTCTCTGGGTGACTGCGTACAAGAGCGTTATATAAAATTTTGATGGTCAAAATATTATTGGAATCTTTACAAATTCTCAAAATGAAACCTAATTTTCGGAATGCTTTATTACAAATTTTGATAATGTGTTTACGAAACCTTAATTCAGGTACCATATCAACGCCTAAGTCTCGTATATAACTTAAACGTAGAATAGCTTCACTATTAATTTTATAAGTGTATTGTTGTGGATTTTTTGCTCGGCAGTAACTCATTATTCCACATTTAGAGGTATTAAAATACAGTTTATTTTCAATGCTCCATTGCACTATGCGGTTAATATCCTCCTGCAAACGCTTCGCATCCGAGGCATCCTTTATAGATAAATATACCTTCAAATCATCCGCAAAGAGAAGGCAATCTGCATGCTGGATGACTGCTGGTAGGTCATTAACCATTAGAATAATTTCTAAAGGCCCCAAATTTGATCCCTGGCTAATACCTGAGAATGTATAATATGGCCTAGATTTGTAACCAGCGTATTCTACGTATTGTTGGCGTTTGCTAAGGTAACTTGCAAAAAATTTGAGCAAGTGTGGCGTGTAACCTAATGCTGACAATTTCGACAGTAGTATGTCGTTATCCACCGTGTCGAATGCCTTTTGAAAATCAAAGTATGCGCAGTCTACCTGACTACCCGCATCAATGACTGGTGTTACATACGTCATAAACGATAACAAGTTACTATTCGTACTTCTTCCTTGTCGGAAGCCATGCTGGTTATCAGTTAATTGAGACCTGATTTGTTTATAAATATTCGTATAAAGAGCGGATTCAAAAACCTTAGCAAATGCTGATAAAACCGCTACGGGTCTGTAACCAGTAACATTAACATTTGCGCAACTTTTTGGAACCGGTATTACTCTTGTGATTGTCCATCTATCCGGATAATGACCTAATTTTAAGCACAAATTAAAGATATGTAACAATGGTTTCCACAATACCGCACGACAATCTTTTATAATATATGTTGGTATTCCATCGGGCCCCACTGAGTGCTTCGCCTTGAGGTGTTCAAGCGCTAAGCGTAACTCTTGCCCATTAAATTGAGCTATGTGTACCCTGGCAGCACCCGCTTTTACGCCCGCTACTATATCTGCTGCTATGGGATCCAGAATAGGACGTTCTGTACTATATACTGTCTGAAAATATGAAGCAAATACCTCCGCACCTTCTGCATCACTAATCGTCACATTGTCTTTTTTTATAATATTTGTCTTGTGCTTGGTTTGTTTACTTTTAATATAATTCCAGAATGATTTTGGATCTTTGGAGATATTTAATTGTAACCGAGACTGATAATTTTCATAGGAGAATTTAATTTCACGTTTAACCAATGATCTATATTGAGAAAATATTTTGTAGTCACTTGGTAAGCTAGTTGCTTTGTAGATTTTGTGCAATTTCGACTTTTTCTTTATATGTTTTATTAAATCCGGCGTGTACCAATCAGGATATGAAAACCTACTACTTATATTAAGACTCTTTTTTTGCTTCACAGGCGTAGTTTCATTAATAATTTCAATGATTATTCGATAGAAATGGGTCAATGCATATTCTGGATACTTAATTTCATATAACGTATCCCAATTGAGCAAGCGCAGTCGTGCATATAACGCCAGAAAATTACATTTATTAAATCTCCAGGCAGCATGCCAGTCCGCATTTATATCATTATTATGTTGTACTTGTCTTATATTTCGATTCATTCTTAACATTAATTTAATATCTAACGAAGGATGATGAGAATCGATACCTACTAAATGTTCCTCCGGTGAATTAACTTCAATGTCATTTACCAATAGCGTGGTCATCACTAAGTCTAAGGTGCGGTTATTAATATTACAAATATTATTCGCCTGCCAAAATCCACAAAATGTAGTAAAATAATTGTAATAACATTGCACTTCCACCGTAGCTGATGGCAAATTAAAGTCCCCTAGCACAATAACTGATTCGTATTTAACACATACATTTTCCAAAATTTGAAATAATTGCATATATTGATTATAATTAGAATTAGGTGGAATATAAACCACGCAACATAAAAATAATATGTTATTTCTCTGGCTGACAGTTGCACAAACTATCTCAAAACAGGCTGTGTTTATATTGTCAATGTGTACCTGACTTAGTTTAAATCGAGTAGACGCAGCTATAAAAACACCGCCTTGTTTCCGCCCATCTGCTCGATCACATCGCATTATATGATATCCAGGTGGAATGAGTTCACCATCTTGTATTGAATCATTGAGACCAGATTCCGTTATCGCGATAAGATCATAAGTTGAAGCCAACATGCTCGTGTAAAATACTTCTGTCTTCGTACGCAATCCTCGAACATTCTGATAATATAATTGTAAGGATTTATAGTCTTTTTTGTACTCCCTTAGTGGGGTTTTGGGAGTTGCGAAACCACACCCACTCGTTAAATTTAGTATTAATCGGCCAGCTTGTAATGTTGTTCAATTTATTGTATTCAGACTCTGGTACTCCTATTATAAAAGACGCGTAGTCTCTTTTAGTTTTAGGTATAATTTTTTCAATTTTTATATCTTCCGAGGAACAAATAGTACTCACGTGGTCCTTTATTGTCTCCAATGACGTATCAGGGTGCAGAGACCAAACGTGCAAAAATTTCTTTTTTCAATTGCATGGAAAGAGTAAATTTGGGCATTTTCTCCTTTTAAAATAGTCTTGGAGGGCAATTTTGATTTCTTCCGATTAACAACCGTCCAACCGTTGTCATTATCAATTGTGTATCCTTCTACAAATTCTAGTTCCAGAGGCGCATCGGTTTTAATGCTAGTAGTCGCTAATATTTTATCTTGTGTAATTACTTTAGCTTGATTTGTTAATTGCTGTTCCATGCAGCCTGTTACCTTGGAAACAGTTTTAGATATATTTGGCATCTCCGCTGAAATGACAAATGTCTCATTTGCACACTGCGTACTTGAGATTTTGGCCTGTTCCTTCATATCTTTTGATGCTACAAGTCTGTCAACTTTAGAACTGAGTTTGTCAATCGTTTTCACCAGATTGTTTATGATTTTGAATTGATCCACTATTGTCTTATTTTGCGTCTCAATCAAAGTAGATTGAGCTGTAATTTTTAATGTTAGAGTAGTAAATGGTATTCTCACTAAACCTCAAGGACTAGTATTTACATTATGTTAATAAGCTTGGCACGATTTTGTTCAATAATGTTATAATTCACCTCTTGCGTAGCACGCCTACGAAAATAATTCGTAGCAGAACTTTTATTTGTATTAACTTTACCTTACAAAGAAACTTTTTTTTTAATAAAAAATACTACACCTGATGTTAAGTGGTACTGCCGATTATGGACCGCTTATGAAGGAAGTGTGAATGCGTTCCATGAGGTTCGGTAATACCAAAGGCATCAAAATCCAAACAAACTAATATTCACCGCACGCAAACACCCTCAGAAAGTCGGGCTATCGCCTCTCTCGTTCGCCGACCAAAGCATAGTAATTATTACTCAGACGTCGATTTTCTGTGAGAGTGTGGTACTATCCCGGACGGACTGACCTGCAGTTGTAGACAGACAACTGTCAACTAATAAGACAGACAACTGTTAAACTAATAAGCCACTTTTTTAATATTATTTAGGTGAGGTTAAACATGTTAGAAAACATTGTGCTTTAAGATTCAAGTTATACCTACAGATAACGTATTAGACTTAATCCCTAGCTATTTTCACGCAGAACAGCTTTTTTTAAATCTAACGGTGGCTGTTCAAGACTTTTTAATAATAACATATTTAATAAATTGTAATGAGCAGATTAAACATTATTTTAAAGTAAATCTGAACACTAAAATCATAACATTCCTTTTAGGTTCACTTTAGCTCAGTAAAAATAAATTTCAGTTTATTTATTATTCAAATATTATCCAACGAATATAAATATAAATATTATTTAACGGCTTCATTATCATGATATCAAAAAGCAACTAAGAATATTTAATCATAAAATAACACAGCAAACAGAAACCTTTTTACAGAATAACATTAATATAATAACATAATTAGTTGAACGTTTATTTAATTCAACATAAACTATTCATGAAATTCTGCAAACGAAATATACCGAATACAACATTTACTGAAGCGCGGTAAATCATGCAAAAGTTTCCCTGAAGCATTCTTTAAGTGCAAGGAATGCTAAACTTTTGCTTATAAAGCAGACGCAACATAATATTGTTATATTATTTTAGTAAAAATACAAAAATGTGCATAATATTTCAGTATGGCCTTATGGGGCTATGTGCATTCATTAGTGTAGCACAAAGATAGTTTATGATCACCAAGTCACTCCATTGTAAAAGTGATATAGATAGGACAGGGACGGGCTGGCTGGAGGTCGGCCCGGGCTCACCTGTGCGCCATAGACCCGAAGGCGCGTCAGAGCACACACATATGCAAAACACGCACACATCTACGCAATTCCAGTTATACACAGAGCTGACACTCACACATAGTAATGGGATTAACAATGAAGGTTCTGACGCTCGAGGCCGCGCACACACAAACATGCGCAATGTTCAGAGGCAGCAGTTACCGCAGCTCAGGGCACTGGCGGGCGAGCTTTCCCGCCGTGAGGTTCTACGAGATCGAACCGCATCGCCCGCCGTCGGAAACCACTTGTTGAATCTTATAGACTTTTCACACTACATCTGAATTCGCCCTAATCACGTCGCGCGTGCAAGTATAGAATATTTTTTTCTTTCAACTTTTTTAATTTTAATTGTTACATTTCTAAAGTTGTTAAAAATACCTGTGATGCCTACTCTTCGCTTTATTTCTGCCTTATTCTATCATCTCCCATGTAGACACTGTTTAGTCTGCTTGCCGGTGTTACAATTGTTAAGGACGACTATCGCTGTCAAACGCGTTTAACTTGTTATAACTTTTGAGATATTTAGAACTGTTATGTAAAACTCGTATCTGTGTTACCTGTTGACTACTACTTATTATAGTAATGCGTATATAAATCCTTAATTAAATAAATATATTACGTCGCTGTAAAATTACAAATCGTCGGTTATGCTGTCGATTACATCATAAAGGTAAGTACATAAAGTATTAAAAGTATTTTTACGGTTCATCTCATTGGTATAACCAAACGATTACTCGTCATGAAATCCTTCTGAATCTCTCCGGGGCCAGATTTTATTCGGTTTCCTCAATGGGAAATAATTCAGCTGGAAGTTTACCGCGTTTGCTAGTCAAAAGTTACATAGGCCAATTTTGGCAAAGGTTGGCCAATTCGTAGATACAGATGTGGGTTGTCTTTATTGATATTTAGTAATTTGTAACATTAAAGATATTACTGCAAATTAAAGGCAAGGGCATGTAATTTCACTATACGATATTTTTAGTTACACCCGTTATCCTTAAACTTTAGAAAGCATATGAATTAAAAAAAAAATAAGAATCAATTTTTGAATGCTATGTACTCTTGTTCGTGTGGTGACAAAGTGTGAATAAAACCATCACCCCCTTTCTTGACTGTGAGTGTCGTAAAAAACGACTAAGAAATAAAACACGCATATAATATCAAGAAAGCTAAATCCTATACTAAACCGTCTGACCAGCGTGGTACGTCAATTTCACTCCTATCCAACAGGTGGTTAGAGTTCAGCAGTGGGACATATATGAGCGGAAATGGTGTCTCTTGAATAACCCACAATTCGACTTCAAAACAGAGAGTATATTAGTTTTTATACTGAAAAATATTTTTTTCTATAACTAATATTATAAATGCAAAAATTAGTTTGTTATGCTTTCACGCCTAAATCATTAATTCGATTTTAACTATTCTTTCATCATTAGAAAGTTCCATTATCATCGAAGAATGTAACCCATAGTTTATTGCAGTATTCTCATAGGAAGGGGAACTAGGCGGGTGAAATCGCGACAATTGTCTAGTTGTTTTAAAAAAATCATTAAAATTAACGTTATTTGCAGATCTTTATTACAGCATATATACGACTATATGTCGCAGCATCGTTCATCTACTTGTTTTCAAAAATGCAAGAAAGCGTAATAAACTTGAAAGTCTTTCAGCTAAGTTTTATGACCGACTGCCCTATGCCTATTACCAACCCTCCTCGGTAATGCTGGTGTTAATAATTACGAAGCTAAATTTTACGACCGGTCATCCGCCTGATGCTGTCGTAATAATAAATTTACAAATTTATTGTTTTAGATTATCTCGTTGGTCCCCTAACATAAATATAATAGATGATGAGAGTGATATATTCGAAAAAAGGTCCTGTTTTCTATGGATTAATCATCCTTTATTTGCTTATTTAAAATTAAATTTTTAAGAAATTCTAAATAACAAGCTCTAAATATGAAATTGTTCAAATTGAGGTTTGCAAATATAATTATCTCTTCTATATCTATACCAATAAATAAAATTGGAGTGTCTGCTTGTAATGACAAAATAATAGGCTTTTTTCATGCTCACACGGTTATTTGCACGACACCTATGCTTAAAATAGCAATTAAAAAATTTTTGTCTGTCTGTTTGTTCCGGGTAATCTTTAAAACGGCTAGACCGATTTCAAAAATTCTTTCACCATTGGAAAGCTATAATATCAGGGCGTAAACTAGGCTATATTTTATACCGGTATTCCCACGGGAACGGGAACTACGCGGGTAAAACGACTATAACCGAAGCGAAGCGAGGGCAGGTTGCTAGTTTAGAATAAACGTATAAATATTTATTTATATCATTATATCCGTTTTGTGACAAAAAATATTATATTATGATCACCATCGCCTTTTTTTCACCTGGGTATTGTAACATCAGAACAATAGAAGAAAAATATAGTAAGAAGCCCCTACCCCGTAGTATGACGCATATGGGTAAGGAACAAGAAGAAAAAGACAACAATAATATAGACATTCCTGCGTGAGTGAACCTGATCGTTGGTGTGGCGTTTTTTTTTTTTTGTGACAACTTTACCCGTACTGGTGGGTGAGCGCTGAGGGCTCTCAACCCGTACTTGATGGTAAACGCCATGCTCTGATATGTACATTTGGGTAACGAAACCATAACCTGTTTTAGAATTTTGTACAATGCCATCTAGTGAGCTCAAAATAAATTATTAACATAGACATACCTATAGTGTATACTAATGAAAATAATTGCTTATTGAATAAAAATCATCATTTTCTGGAAGAAAAACGTAATATTTTATTAATACTTTATGTAATATTAGTTCCTGTCGTAATCTGCTTTTTTATGCATATATTATGTATTATTTTATTATTTGTACAAAGTAATTTCGATGTTTTACATCTGCCAGGCGTCCTGAGCGAACCGAAGCGAAGCGGGGGCGGGTTGCTAGTCTATACCAATAAATAAAATTGGAGTGTCTGTTTGTAATGTCAAAATAATAGGCTTTTTTCATGCTCACACGGTTATTTGCACGACACCTATGCCTAAAATAGCAATTAAAAAATTTTTGTCTGTCTGTTTCTGTTTGTTCCGGGTAATCTTCAAAACGGCTGGACCGATTTCAGAAATTCTTTCACCAATGGAAATTTATAATATCAGGGCGTAAACTAGGCTATCTTTTATCCCGGTATTCCCACGACGGGACCTACGTGGGTAAAACGACTAAAACCGACGCGAAGCGAGGGCGGGTTGCTAGTTATCTATAAAAATCGCGTTTGTTGTATGGGGGCCGTAGTTAAATATTTATTTTATTTTGTTTTTAGTATTTGTTGTTATAGCGGCAACAGAAATATATAATTTGCAAAATTTTCAACTGTCTAGCTATCGCGGTTCTTGCCAGACAGACGGACGGACAGACAGTGAAGTCTTAGTAACATAGTCCCGTTTTTACCCTTTTGAGTACGGAACCCTAAAAATGGACAAACCTGCTAAGTTTTATGTCGGACGTTCTCAATGCAGTCGCGTCCGGTGATAGATATTTGAATAGATTTACCTAGATAGATGTTACCTAACATGTAAAAATTGACGATATGTAAGTGCCCCCGCGAGGTTAAAGCATAACAAATAAGTTGAATTTGAGTTTCAATTGCTGATTTGTTGTGGATCAGGCAATCAGGGGATCATGGCAATCTGTACGACTTATAAGGGTTGTAAATAGTTTAAATAAAAAAAATTACTTTAACTGAACTAAATTGAAATGGCACCAGACGGGAAGCACCATCTTTTAAATAAAAAAAAAACAAAATCGATTCACCCAAACGAAAGATTTGAGGTAATAAACATAAAAAAATCGATTTGAGAATCTCCTCCTTTTTGTGGTCAGTTAAAAAGAAAAGATTAAAATAAGAAATAAAGAAAAACATTTATCCTTCTTTCGTTAAATGCCAAAAAATTGTATTTAAAGAAAAGAAATTCTTACAGAAAATAATTTAATTTTGACGAGGAACAAAAAAACTATTGGTTCTGTTCATGCAATTTCTTTCTAAAGAAATAGTGCTAAAGGTACAAACTACCTTACTAAAAATATAAAGTTAATGTAAAGATTGCTGTCCGTGTGGTGACGGAATAAGAATACAATTCACTACTCCCTGTCTTGCCCGTGGATGTCGTAAAAGATGACTAAGGGATATAATACGCATATAATTTCTACGCAAGAGAAAGAAAACTCGAAACGAAACCCTATACCAATCTGTTTTCCTCCTGTTGTAGAGGAGGCTTTAGCCCAGCAGTGGGATGTATATGAGCTGAAATGATGAATGGCGTAGAGTTGTAGATGTGAAATCTTATGCTAAATATCTGGTTCGAACTTCACTTAGGACTGTTCTTTGTACTGGACCGGGGATTTAGTCTATCACCCGCAGAGGGCTGACCGCGCGATGGCGACCGACGTCCCCGAAGGGAAACGTCGAGAGGAGAGGGTAACCCGCGACCAGGGTATTCCGTCGGGCCGACCACTGAAGACAAGTTACCCTGCACCGGTGGTTGGTCCAACGACGAAGACGACGTGTCACGGGTGGGTTATGGGGCCGCGCGCCGCCCCTCTGTCACTCCGGACGGATCCGGACGGTGAGTACGGTAACCATGGCGCACCTCTAAAAAAAAGGACGGTTCTATGTATATCAATCATCATTCTCTATCTAATAATGGTTGTACTAAGTAATATAGCGCGATATGTATCAGTTAATTATATGTTTATAAAGGCGCACTGTAGAACAAGGATTTAAAAAAGGTATTTAAAACATAATAATTATTATTAGCATCCCATCATAATATTGTTTTTTTCAGTGTCTTAAAAGGTGTACTGTACCATTGTCTCATTCACTGAAACTAATTGTCATTATATGTTCGTCATCTTAATCCATCCCACTATTGGGCTCGAGGCTCTTTCTTTAAAAGTACCTTTTCTTGCGTTGGTGTTATCCACATATTAAACCTCTTTGTCATCTTTTACGATAGCAAGAGAGGGGGCGGTGCATTGTATTCTTACTTTGTCACTATACGGGTAAACTACCCGTGAAAGAGCTATATATGTTTTTATAGCACCTGTTACTAGGAAATTTGTTTTCAATGAAAAACTTTTTATATCATAAAGATCTTTATAAACCATATTTTATTTGATACAAATTACAATCAGAATAATTACTTGTGGACACTCAAAGATTTACCCTCCTTGGGAATCGCATCGACACGACTATCGCCAAGAGAGAGATCGATGTTACACCAATACACCATTTGTGCATATAATTATTATATATCTCAAATTGAAGACGAGTATTCAATTCCTCCTTTATAATATTGTGAAGCTATAAGGTACGCTGTAGTGGTTTTGTTGCGTTCTTAGTATTGCTAAGTACCTTAGAGACGGTTTCCAGTTACTATCACAAAGGCAAGAGTGGCTCGTTATTGCTACTTGTTATATAAGTCTTATTAAAATATATACGTAGTTAATAACGGTATAATATTATTATCACAATTAAGCTAGTAATTAGAACGAATGATACAGCTTCGGTGGGCAAGGGGTAAAAAAGGAAGTCGTGGATGCATTTCTTTGTCTGGCATATAGCTCATAAGTCTGGATATTCACCAAAAAGGCAAAATAAAAATTAAAAATTATCAAGTAGACATGGAAAGATCTATCCTAGGTATCCGAAAGATAGGTAAAGGTCGGTATCCTTACTAATATTATAAATGCTTAAGTAAGTTTGTTTGTTTGTTACGCTTTCACACTTAAACCACCAAAACGATTTCAAAAATTGTTTCACCAATGGAAACCTATTATATCAGGGGTTAACATAGGCTATATTTCATCCCGGTATTTCCACGGGAACGGGAACTGGGCAAGTAAGGCGACTGAAACCGAAGCGAAGCGAGGGCAGGCTGCTAGTACTAAGATAAAGAACGAACAAAACAAATGGATTTCTTACTCTATTCTATGAAACTGAAATGGAAATGAGTAAAACATTAAACTAGAATAGGGGATAGCAAAGGAAAGGAGCTGAGGAGAAAATACAACAAGGTCTAAGAAGATAGCTGGATGATGTAAGGATATAGCAGGAGACATGTGAAAGAAAAAGAAACTGAAATAATTGGCATTACATGGAGAAACCCTTCAAGCTACAGTGGGGTTCTCATTAAAATTAAAAAATATAATCATATAATAACATAATTAATATATTTTGTAATGATTATTATAAATGTATAATGTATAATAACATAATTAATTTATTTTGTAATGATTATAATAAATGTATAATATATAGTTCCACATAGAACTCTCAGAAAAAAGCGTCCGCTTCATGTACCATTAGTTTCAACCAATTATCGGCAGAACTCGTATCTGTGGAGAGTGTGCAGTAGGTTCAACGAACTAACGGCTGTTTACGATTTTGAT
Source organism: Lymantria dispar (assembly GCA_032191425.1). NCBI lineage: Eukaryota > Metazoa > Arthropoda > Insecta > Lepidoptera > Erebidae > Lymantria > Lymantria dispar. The sequence goes on along the minus strand of CM063454.1, from coordinate 21,016,608 downwards.
TTGTTTAATACAAGTGTTACTTCTGTAAAAACTAGACTAAGTGAGCAATTATCTGTTTATGGGGGTGTCAGTGGTAGCATTATTTAGTATAAGTCTTTCTTTTTAATTTCTTCGATCTTTGCGTTAGAGTATGCGATTGGTTTCTCCTCACTGTCAACTGATGAATTTCTCCTAATGTAATAAGTTATCTATCTGTAAGAACCTATAATTGGCTATCTGTTATTATTCTGCTCTAATATAATAGGTCTTTACCTATGTAATTGCCGTTCTGCAGTACTGGCCATTTCAAATCAAAATAATTTTTGTTTGGCTAAGAATACTAATTTCAAATTAATTTTATTTGAAAACATGGAATTCATTTTCCAAAAGTAGTCATTTATTTATTGATTAGTGTCACGTTTTCATCGCATTTCAATCTTTTTCGTCATCATAGATACGTTAAAAATTCGAGTAATTATGGAATATGAGTATCGTCGTGGCAGCAACGCGGCACAAGCGGCACAAGCGGCACGCAACATCAACGACGTTTACGGAGCTAACACTACAAACCAAAGCACCGCCTGTATTGGTTTGCTCGCTTCGGTTCTGGAAATTTCGACCTGAAAAATGAACCTCGCGGTCATCCGAAGACTTTGGTCGACAATGACGAATTAAAGGCGATTGTGGAAGCCGATGATACACAATCTACGGCTGAATTAGCAGCAGCTTTCGACGTTAGCGTCAAAACCATATTGGTTCACTTGCGTCAAATTGGCAAGGTAAGAAAGCTTGACAAATGGGTGCCCCACGAACTCAGTGATCGCCAGCGCAAAGTACGCGTCGAGACATGCCTTGCATTGCTCAACAGACACACAAATGAAGGAATTTTGAAACGAATTATTACTTGCGATGAAAAATGGATTCTGTTTGATAACCGCAAGCGCTCAGCAAGTTGGTTGGATCCTGGTTCAGCACCTAAACAATGCCCTAAACGAAACCTTACCCCTAGAAAAGTGATGGTCACTGTTTGGTGGTCTAGCGCCGGTGTGATTCATCAATGCTTCTTACCAAACGGGGTGAGCATTACTGCAGATGTGTACTGTGAAGAACTGAACACAATGATGGAGAAGCTGGCACATCTCCAACCAGCATTGGTCAATCGCTCGTCTCCGCTGCTCCTGCACGACAATGCGCGACCTCATACTGCACAGCAGACGGTCTCCAAGTTGCAAGAACTGGGGTTGGAAGCTCTCCGTCATCCGCCATACTCACCAGACCTTGCGCCTACAGACTACTTCTTTTTCCAGAATTTGGATAACTTTTTGGTGGGAAAGAAATTCAATACCCGAGAGGCAGTACAAAATGCCTTTGAAGAATTTGTTCCCTCCCGTCCAGCTGATTTCTTTAAGAAGGGCATCAATAAACTGCCGCTGCGTTGGCAAAGATGCATTGATTGCATGGGTGATTACTTCGATTAATACAAATAAAAAATACATGAAAAAAAATGTTTCATTTTTTTCATACATAACGGCAATTTTATAGGTAAAGACTTAATGTTATATGTAAGCTGTTGGTTCTGCTTTAAATAAATAAATAAATAATATCTTATTATGAACAATAAAAGGCTTATTTATTTATACATAATTGAAATAAACTTTAACAAAATCAGTCGTGTATAATATTAGATTTTAATATAAGATTCGAAGCAGAAGGTATGTATGTAAAATGTATACGCGAAGCAACATAATATAATCTGTCTGAAAAGACAGTACGAGACAGTATACTATAAAGTGTGTGACACAGAAGCATTCAACAGGTAAGTGGGTCTATTTGCGAACCACTTACGGTAGAGTCGTTGCCTTTGTTTCACATGCTTATATACTGGAAACTGGATAATATCCTTTCTAATTCTCAGAAAAAGTTTTAAAATACCAATGAAAAAATGCCAACAAAATTTTGAGACAACAAATATTAGAAAATAATGTGTTTTAAATTGAGTTTATCTAATACCTTTTTTTTTTTTTTATTAAACTTCATGCAACAATGCAATGGCGGACTTAATGCCAAAGGCATTCTCTACCAGTCAACCATAGGTGATGCAGAGACGAAAAAAAGGTAGGTGCATGTTCCGAGATAGTTATATTATTGTAAAATGAAAAAGAAAATATATTTTACATAGATAAATAGGTATATACGAAAATATATAATACATACCAAAGATACATACATACCCAAATACAAAGATAGATATGATATATATTAAGATATATAAATATATACATACACAGTATATATACATAATTATAAGGACATTATATCAGTTGTGATGATTCTGCCAACTCGTTTAAGAGATGGAGTCGAACGCTCTTCTTAAATGTTTGACGACTAGTTGCCATCCTGATACCGAGAGGTAGTGAGTTCCAGAGGAGAACCGCCTGGACAACGAAAGAGGAATGCACACGATCAGAGTGATGAGATGGACAAAGTAAGAGCAAGTTTTTGGAGGAGCGAAGGTTTCTGTCATGATTAGTAGAGAGGTATTGAAAGAAACAAGACAAGTAATTAGGAGAATTAGGAGAGTTGAGGATAGAATATAGAAAAGTAAGGGCACGCAAACTACGGCGTTGTCGAATAGTTAGAAAATTTAATTGAGAACGATAAGCAGAAATATGATCATACTTGCGAAGATTATATATGAATCGAATGCAGTTATTGAGAAGACGGTCTAGTTTATTAAGAAGATCTGCATTCAGGTCAAAATAACACACATCACCATAGTCAATTAGAGGAAAAATTAAAGTTTGGACAAGCGTCGTTTTAGTTTTAACCGGTAGAAAATGTCTCAACCGATTGAGAGCACGTAAGCTACAGGTGACTCGCTGACTTACTCTTGTTACCTTTCCATCAGCTAGGTAAATGTTTATGTATTCCGATTCACAGAATGGCTGCAATTATTTCCACGAAATTCGGTATGCAGAAGGTTTCAGGACCAGTAAATAGATCTAGCTAGCTTTCATTTACCGAAAATCTCGTTTTATCAATATGAAGGTTTAATTTTAATAATTAATTTAGCCAGTATCATCAAGATTAAAAATATTTCAGCTAGGAAATCGAGCAATCTCTTAACCCTTGACCCCAGTTCGATTCTTCGGTTTGCCTTTTTTAAGTTCTTTATAACATCTAAACTCATTTTCCAAAATAAAACACTATATATAAAAATAAGCTTATCAGTAATTTTGATATCTATATATAAATACGTGAAGCAAAAACTTTGTACCCCCTTTTTACGAAAATTACGCGCACGGACAAATATGAAATTTGTCACAGTTGAAGAAACCAACAGTTAATTGTTTATAAAAAAATCATAGTTTTTAAAAAAAATCCTTCGATCAGGCACTAGCTTTTTATGTTTTTTAAAAGCTGTATAAATTTCATTAAAATCTATCGAGCGGTTTTTGAGTTACAGTGGTCACCAGTTCAAAAAACATAGTTTTGAGAAAAAGGCGTTTAAAGTTTTACAGTCGATTTATGTAGAGTAATAAGAATAATTTCATTACTTACACCGAGTCATCTATTCCTGGACCATATAACAGTTCTTCAGCCGTTGTAGAAGTTTCTAATACATCTATTTGTTGTTGTCTACGTAGCATCCTACCTTCTCGAGTGTTATCGTTAGCGCGCCGATCAGCCATTTCTATACGTGCAGCTTTTTTTTTTCTTTTATTTTTCACTGAATAATTTTAAAAAAATTGTCGGATTCACTTCAAATTTTCAGAGAATATTTTAAGATACTATATTTTAAGAAAATGTAAAAAAAAAGAAAACAATTTTTTGAAAATTCTGACCACCTCTAACCCCTTAATATAATAATGGATTAAAAATACATTAAATTCATTAAAAAAGGCATTACGCACACTACAACGCAATCGCTTCAAACACACACACACACACATATTTTTATGGCTGTGTTGCGTAGCAACGCTAATAATACACTTTTGTTTACGGTTAAAATCTCTGGTAGAACTGAATGTCATACAATCATAATTATGATCACAATGTCTAATAGAGATTTGTGCTTATATATTATAGTCCATAAAATATAGCTTGATCTCTGTGACAGCTGTCACTAGTGCAGTCACGCATACGATGAAGTTTGTAGTTTTTTATCGATAAAGCGCTTTATTTTTATAATTGTGATTTTCTATTATAATTGATATACAATCAATGAAAATCTTTTTGAATTTAAATCACACAAAAACTGCTTTTTGACTGTTTTAAATATTCGAAAGGAGTACAATCAAACTCAGCGTCACTATTGTCATCATCACTGGAGCGTTCCTGCTAGAATATTTATAATTTTTTGCCCTAATAGGGACAGTTGTTAGATCAATCGATAAATTGCGACTGTTTTATTAATAAAAATGTTTAGTTTATTGATAATAATGCGTACATAATATTATCATTTACTCTGAGACAAAAAGTAGTTTTTTAATGTTTAATTAATTCAATTTATGTACTTTATAATGTAATTGTCTGTTGTAATTGTAAAAAAATGTTGAAAGTTTTACATAGCTACTATTTTGGATTTATTTCTTTTATGAATAATTTAATGATCTACATTAAATTATTATCATTAACGGTTATCGATTTACGTATATCGACTGTCGCATCTCTTTTTTATTTTAAGTCCAGTATGACCTTGTATGTTCTTAAGCGTAATTTTCTATAAAATGTTTTCCAAGTATTTTAGTACTTACGAGGTACATTTTAGGCATGTATCTTAATATTTTTATATTTATTATATATTGCACTTCAATTGCAATAAAATTGGGATGAAAAGAATGAAAATATATATGATACTAGCAATCCGCCCTCGCTTCGCTTCGGATTCAGTCGCCTTACGCGCGTAGTTCCCGTTCCCGTGGGAATACCGGGATAAAATATAGCCTATGTTACTCCCTGATATTATAGCTTTCCAATGGTGAAAGAATTTTTAAAATCGGTCCAGTACTTTTTGAGTTTATTCGTTACATACAAACTTACAAATTTTACCTCTTTATAATATTAGTATAGACAAAATAAAAATGTAAAGATGTCGCTCGTTTAAACTTCCTTCGTCGGTTTCGTTGACATCTGTCACAGAGATCAAGCTATATTTTATGGACAGCTATATTTTATTGTTCGTGAAATACAGCTTGCTCAATTTACAATTATACATAAATAAAATTAAAGAAAATTGTGAAGCAGAAAAATTAATTAAAATGAATTATGGCCGAATTTCGACCACAAGCCGACCACTAGTTATCAATTAAAAAGTGTAATCTAAAAACTATCAAATGTTTATCGTTCTGAATGTTAAAAAATCTATAATACGCGTGATAACAATATGTTTATTCATCATCATCTTGCTCTTATCCCAATTACTTGGGGTCGACGCAATATGTCATCTGTTTTGACATATTGCAAAAAGTTTCGGCAATAACTTTTATGACCGGCCGCCGGCCTGACGTCAACCCTCCTTGGGAATATAATCGTTGACCCAAACGGTACCAGATGGAGTTGGTCCGGGTCAATCTAGGGCTCTTAGTCGTCTTTTACGACACCCACGAGCAAAGCAAGGGTTGGTAGTATTCGAAGCCGCTACCACACAGCACTATGTTTATTAAAAATCATAATACCAATTTTGATTCTTCTCTTGTGCGGTGAAATGGGAGAGGTAGTTTACCCTTACAGTACGCCATATAGATCGGTCCCGTGTCCGACTGCATACAATAACGCTACGGGCTATGTCTGTTACAATTATTATTCTACGGATTTACGCATTTCGAATTTTACCTATTGAGGCGTATAAAGATTTTATTTGAATCATTTAAGTTATTGCTAGTAATATATGTAGTCTAAAGACTAGTCCTATTATCCTTTTTCTAGGGAACTATGATATTATGACATCTCGTCCGATCCGGCCGGGACGTTGCAACCTGTACACGTTTCTTCGCCATGTCGGCGGATCGCCATTACCCGTTCTTGTCATCAATGTTCACCCGGTGGGAGTACTTTATCCTATTGATAATAAGTTGCAATATAATTATAAAGCAAATTATTGAAGTGTCATTGAATACGACTTGCTTTAGTTGGCGGGACGATTCAATATATATACGGTAGATCAAATCAAATCAAATCAAATCATTTATTCTGCATAGGCCCTTAGGCACTTACATATTGTCAAATTACACGTTTGAATACAATACAACAATCTACCACCGGATCGGAACGCGGCCACAAACTGAGAAGATCCGGCAAGAAACTCAGCGGGCAGTAATTTTTTTCTTAATCCTTTAAATATACATAATATTATGCTTCGTACAACATATATGGTATTAGCTCCAGTGTGATGCCCTTCGAAATTGTATATAGGTATCAATTTTCAAGATTTAGTACAAGACAAAAAAATAATTAAAGCATAAAGAAAGAAAGAAAATATGGCTGGACCAGATCCCACAAGCAGCACCCGATCACGAGTTAACTACTAGAGCAGCCATCACTCTCCTCAACCATATTAGAGGGAAGGGAGCGACCCGCCCCACATAGCTACCGCAAGCAGAACCTTATTCAGTGAGCATGACCATACCTACTACTATATAAAAAAAAAAACTAGTACTATAAAATAAACTATGAACTATAGCAGGTAAGCAAAGAGATCAAAACCAAAATTCGACAGGCAAAACAAATGACAATGTTTCCCCATCAAGTACTGTATAGAATGCTTACAATATTCTTTAGTAAGCGTATTTATATTATAAAACAAATACGAATCTCTGGCAAAGAATGAAACCTCATCAGTATGTAGTCTTAGTCGGTACAAAGCTTATACACAAGAAACTCGAACAATGTATCGTTATATAAATGTATATCTTTATGGCACTGCATGCACATATTTGTTTTGTGTTTGCACAGTTGTGTTGCTGTTAAAAATAGAGTTATATTGATCGACTAGCAACCCGCCCTCGCTTCGCTTCGGTTTTAGTCGTTTTACCCGCGTAGTTCCCGTTCCCGTGGGAATACCGGTATAAAATATAGCCTAGTTTACTCCCTGATATTATAGCTTTCCATCGGTGAAAGAATTTTTGAAATCGGTTCAGCCGTTTTGAAAATTACCCGGAACAAACAGACAGATAGACAGACAAACAGCCAGACAAATTTTTTTAATCTGTATTTTAGGCATAGGTGTCGTGCAAATAACCGTGTGAGCATGAAAAAAGCCTATTATTTTGACATTACAAACAGACACTTCAATTTTATTTATTGGTATAGGTATATTTAAAAATTATTCAACTATGCTTATCTTTACCTATGTATAAATTTCCTGAGTACGTGTGTATGTCACTGAACTCCTCCTAAACGGCTGGACCGATGTTGATCAAATTTTTTTGTGTATTCAAGGGGATTCGAGAATGGTTTATATTCACAATTGGACCCGATAGGTGGCGCTGCTGTCTATTTCAAGGTAAATTACTTTTATTTTATTTGAACAGAACAACGTCTGTTGAGTCAGCTAGTCTTTATATATATTATATTTCTCGTGTGCGGGTGTTTGTCACTAAACTCCTCCTAAACGGCTGGACCGATGTTGATGAAATTTTTTGTGAGTATTCAAGGGGATTCGAGAATGGTTTATATTCACAATTGGACCCGGTAGGTGGCGCTGCGATCGAGATTAAGGAGAATTTCTTTTACCATTTTATTTAGATTTGAACAGAACGATGTCTGTTCGGTCAGCTAGTAAATAATAAAATTCTAGTTTTGTAATGCAGATTTGTTGCAATTCATTTCACAATATAATATTATTAGGGATATGGCAATAATTTGACAAAAATAATTTTAACATATCCTTGCCGAATCGTGAATGCAATAATACGTTTTCCTCGAATCTAGAATGAAATTAGGTATCTTATGGTAGACGATATTATAAAAACAAGATAATTATATTGTCTATTTGAATCATCTGCCTTTCTTGAACTTCGTCTATGATGATAATTAATAAAATAAACTTAAGTAAGTTTTCTCATTCTCTTTTCTTTTTCAGTGTGGTGACGAAGTAAGAATGCAACTCACCACTCTCTATCTTGCCCGTGGATGTCGTAAAAGACGACTATGGGATATAATATGCACATACCATCTGTGCAAAAGAATGAAAACTCGAAATGAAACCCTATACCAATATGTCTGACCAGCATGGTATAGTAGGTTAAATTCCCTCCCATTGTGGAGGAGGCCCCGAGCCCAACAGTAAGACGTATATGGGCTGCGATGATGATGATGAAGTTTTCTAATGTCATATTTATTTTGTAATTTTTATCGGTTATTATAAAATAATAACATCTACAATTGATTAAGATAAAAGAACAGAAACGACAACACAAGAAAATACAACTTAAGAAACGCGTGTTCTGCACTGTTATTGCAGAGCCAAGTCTTATATTATTTTACGTACTTGGAATTTATTTTCACCATCTTATTTGAGTGCTTGTTTCCAATAAAACCCTATAAATAAGAAATCTGTAGGCGGGCTTTTAACCTTTTCAAGTAGAACCAAATATAATAGAAGCTTGTATTATGACACATTCAATATTAATGGCAGCCTACATTGGTTTTTCAATGGTTATATTGGCAGTGTAAATTAAAAACATGACTTTCACAGAACGCCATGTATACATAAAATATTGAAGTGGGTTGTTATCGAATGAATTTGTTGTAAAATAAAACTGAACTAGGTATACTGTAATAACTAATTCAAAAAATAAAAAAAATACTTTATAAACTACAATAATTATAAACGTGAAAATTACTAAGGATATCTATACTAATATTATAAATGCGAAAGGGTGTTTGTTTGTTTGTTTGTAACGCTTTCACGCTTAAACCACCGAACCGATTTCAAAAATTCTTTCACCAATGGAAAGCTATAATATCAGGAAGTAACATAGGCTATATTTTATCCCGATATTCCCACAGGAACGGGAACTACGCGGGTTTAAGCGACTAAAACCGAAGCGAAGCGAGGGCGGGTTACTAGTAGATATATATTTGTAAAAAAAAAAACGCTAAACCAAATTTTATCGAAACCTCACAATAATACTTTAATTAAAAATTGATATTTAATATGTTAAGTATCAAAATAATATAATATTAAACATAGACCATTTGTAAAATATTGTAAATGGAAAATTGTCAATTCGTAAATATAGATATCAAGTAAAATAATAAAATATTTTCAACATTATAATAATAATAATTAATGACTGGAAAGATGGCTTAGAGGTTGAGATACCAATCTGCAATTCCAATGTCATGAGTTCTATTCCTGTGCAGGACAATATTTTGTGCAATACACAAACTATTGTTCTGTGTCTTACTGTAATTTATGTCTATTAAATTATATAGTTTTTGAAATTCTCCGCAATAGAAGGATTATTTATTTATGGTTTTCCTTGGTGAAAAAGGTGTTATCTTTTAAAAAAATACTATTACTTATATTAAGCAATTAAATAAAGTCCTAAATAATTAAAATATTTTAGACTACACAAAAGAACGCTATACAAAGAACGGAAAAGGAAAAGCATGATTGCCAAATGTTCTACATGATTAAATGTTCATCAATAATGTTTCTATAACATTTACAATCCTATCGTGAAGTTGTAGAGTAACCAAATGTGAATAACATTCGCTATTTAATTTCGTCTCATCTATAGAAAATAAAAAGGAAAAACATCCAATTAGTAGAAGGTACACTGACAACCTCAACGAAAAGAGAAAGACTAAAAAATAACGAACATGCTGATTTTATATTTGATCACAGTAATGTAAAATAAATATGTAAGTAATTGAACGTTTGATGAAAATCCTTCAGAAGACACAGAAATTAAAATGTTTATAGTTTGTCGTATAAATTTCGTTAAGTAGGTAGGACAATATCTACTTTTCAATAAAAATTTCTTTAGGTAATATTCTCGGAACCCTCTTTCTTTTTACATATTTGTAAAGATATTTACGTTTTTGTAAATTTTCTATGTTTATGTTCATTTTTCATCATTATCATCGCAGCCCACATACGTCCCATTGTTGGGAGAGTTTAGTCGTCTTTTACGACACCCGTGAACCATATGAGGGTTGGTAGCGTTCCTAGTCACCATCATATCATCTCATCATCATATATATATATGGCTCAAGCCTCCTTCATAATGGGAGGGAATTTGATCTACTATAGCATGCTGGTGAGGCAATCACCCGCGGCCTCGGCTAGGGGCACTCGACACCCTAACAGGTTAATTTATTTCACTTGGAAACGTTATGGTCTTCAATTGGGAATTTTAAGGGATCATTTCTCTCACTCAAGTACAGGATCTTCTGTTGTGTTTCCTGAGAACTATAATATGTCCTTCTTTAACCTAGGTTTAAGTAGAACACTTTGTTCCCGGTAGACAGCAGCTTAGCTGTACCCCTGGTATTGACAAGGTCTATGAGAGGCAAAATAATTTACCATTAAATGTCCTGCTTGCTCCTGGGGCATCAATAACTTGCCGTTCCCTGCTAGACGTAGATCTCCTTCATTAATCACCACAAAGCCTGTAGCTGTGCCGCTCGCCTCCAATAATTTTCAGAAATTTTGACTAAGTTGTGGGTGCACCTGATACGGAGGCGTCCATATTCCTTCGTACAATAGATGGTCGTCCCTCAAGAAACTTTCTTCTCCAGCCATTGCTACTTCAACGTGCTAATTCCTTGTTGTAAGTCGGTTACATCTATCGTTCTATGGATTTCTCAATTTAGGATCCTATTCTCTTAGAGAAGTCTAAAGAATAGGCTATGGTCTGGAGGCACGATATCCGATCCATCCAGGGTGATGAAAGGGCGATACACGGCCGCATAATCCACCGTATTCTACCCTTTTCGCCATTGGGCCAACCACTAGTAGCGTGTCCTTGTGTTTTGTGGCTAGCCCGGCGGTCCTTAATCCATGGAAGGCCGATATTTAGCAATTACATTTCTGTCATGCTTCATCATGGTCAATAAATATAGTCAAAAGTCAGACCTTAGACACTGGCAGATATTGCATGAGAAGATCCTTTTAAATTTCCCGAACTCTAAGCAATTTCTCTTTATATTTTAATAAATAAGATATATTTTTAACCCCCGACAAAAAAAGAGGGGTATTATAAGTTTGACGTTGATGTCTGTCTGTCTGTGTGTGTGTATGTGTCTGTCTGTGGCATCATAGTTCTCAAACTGATGGACCGATTTCGATGCGGTTTTTTTCTCATTTGAAAGCCAGTTGCCAGTTGGCGGCGGCTCTTAGCTATGTTTGATTAATATCGATCTAGTAGTGTAAGAGTAGCAGCTCTTTTACCAAATGATCTAATGGCGTCATCATCATCATCATCATCGCAGCCCACATACGTCCCACTGTTGGGCTCGGGCCTCCTCCACAATGGGAGGGAATTTGACCTACTATACTATGCTAGTCAGACATGTTGGCATAGAGTTTCATTTCGAGTTTTCCTTCTCTTGCACAGATGTTATGTGCACATTATATCCCATAGTCGTCTTATACGACATCCACGGGCAAGATAGGGAGTGGTGAATTGTATTCTTACTCCGTCACCACACGGAAAGTCTAATGGCGTATGATTACCCGATTAGGTGCTTCATGCGTTCCAGTACCTACAGTCGTAAAATAACAATTAATTGATAATTTCCGTTGAAGAGAACGTGATACTTTTTTTTTGTATTATTTTAGTTTATGTCGGAGGTTGTTCAAAATATTAAATTTTACTTAACTTAAATTGTATTATTAAACATTTACTGATCTTAAATATCGTCCAATTATTAATATTTTATTTCAGACTGCTGATGAATTTTTTCATCTATGCCGGTATATTCGATTATAATGTTATTATATTCACGTACATATATTCATATTCTCTACATTATCATCTACATTTTCTTCGTAAGTTTTATAATTGTTATATACTTGAATGCCGTTACATTTTAATTTTTCTATATGGTGACGGAGTAAGAATATAGTTCACCAGCCCCTCTCTTGCCCGTGGAAGTCGTAAAAGACGAATGAGGGATAGCATATAACATATATGTAAGAGAAGGAAAACTCGTAATAAAACCCTATACTAACGCGTCTGACCAGCGTAGTATGGTAGGTCAATTTCTCTCCCGTTGTGGAGGAAGCTCAAGCCCAACAATGAGACGTATATAAAGTGTATTGAGGATGATGACATTTAATTTCTAGCTCAGAAAAATCTTGGATATATAAAAATAAATTATATAAATTTTAAAATTATAGAAATTTCGGGTATATAAATATTTATTAACATGTTTACTATCATAGAAAAGACAGATTAAACTACAAATATTAGCAATACTCATTAATTGAAACTCAGATACGAAAGGAAACAAGATTACAAACAATTTTTATTCATTGGAATCAATTTTATTCATTCTGCAGATATGAATATTATAAATGGTTTCAGATTAGATTCATAAAAAAATGTTATTCGAGAAACTGTTTCGCCTAAAAGTTAGTTTTAAATTTGATATCAAATAAAATTTCATCTATACCAATAAATAAAATTGGAGTGTCTGTTTGTAATGTCAAAATAATGGGCTTTTTTCATGCTCACACGGTTATTTGCACGACACCTATGCCTAAAATAGCAATTAAAAATTTTTTATCTGTCTGTCTATCTGTCTGTCTATCTGTCTGTCTGTCTGTTTGTTCTGGGTAATCTTCAAAACGGCTGGACCGATTTCAAAAATTCTGTCACCAATGGAAAGCTATAAAATCAGGGCGTAAACTAGGCTATATTTTATCCCGGTATTCCCACGGGAACGGGAACTACGCGGGTAAAACGACTATAACCTATAACCGAAGCGAAGCGAGGGCGGGTTGCTAGTATCAAATAAATATGTGATGGTGTGGTTCGTGTGGTGACGGACTAAGAATATAATTCACTACTCCTTATCCTGGCCGTGGATGTTGTAAAAGACGACTAAGGGATATAATAAGCATATGACATTTATACAAGAGAAGGAAAATTCGAAAATAAACCTTATTTCAACACGTCCAGCGTGGAATAGTAAGTCAATTACTCTCCCATTATTAGGAGGAGGCCTGAGCTCAACCATGGGACATATATAGGCTAAGATGATGTGATGGCTAGGTATGCTACTAACCCTCATATTAAACTATGAGCTTTACATCGACCTGGACCAATACTTTGTATAAAAAGGTATATTTTTAAATAATGATTTATTTCTGCAGTTAAGATAATATTATTTGCTGTATATAAAACATTAACACAAAGTTACATAAAATACTGCCTTTGTAATTTTGCGTAATGAGAAAACCTACATAAAAGACAGATTCACTACTTAAAAACCAGATAGAACACGCTTCTTACTATTGAAGTAACACAATAAGCATAATTACTCTTGAATTAAGTGGACGTAAATTTAGGTGTTACTTATTATTGCAAGAGCTGTCTTATTAATACTCTCTATCAAACTTTATGTTCGTGTGGTGACGGAGTAAGAATACAATTCACTACCCTCTATCTTACCCGTGGGTATCGTAAAAGATTACTAAGGGATATAATATACATATAACATTTATGAAAGAGATGGACACTGGATCTGCAGAAAATCCTAGAATACTTTTTGAAATACATAGCGTCATATACTTCTTCATCATATGATCTTAATTGAGGGAGTTTGAATAAAAATTAAATTTTACGAAATTTGATTTTTATTGTAATTAAAATTCGTCCGTATTATAGAATACTTTTAAGCTGCTATTTACTTAATCGATTATTTTCTTTTAAACTTGTAAAATTTTATATTACCAGGCTACCATCCTGTATCGCAACAGTAAGGTAATTAAACTATTAGGTGTGTTACACGGAGTTGACCTAGAGCTTAACTTAGGGTATATCCATACTAATATTATAAATGCGAAAGTAAGGATGTTTGTTTGTTTGTTTGTAACGCTTTCACGCTTAAACCACCAAACCGATTTCAAAAATTCTTTCACCAATCGAAAGCTATAATATCAGGGAGTAACATAGGCTATATTTTATCCCGGTATTCCCACAGGAACGGGAACTACGCCGCGGGTAAAGCGACTGAAACCGAAGGGTAGCGAGGGTGGGTTGCTAGTTTCTAATATTTATGTGATTATTTATCATCATCATCATCATTCAGCTAATAGCCGTCGGCTGCTGGACGAAGACCGTGTTCCGCTTCTGTTGGTTTTAGCGTGATGATATATAACCTATAGTCTTCTTCGATAAATGGGCTGTCTAACACTGAAAGAATGTCTTAGATTAGACCAGTAGTTCATAAGATTATCGCGTTCACTCAAACAAATAAACTCTTCAGCTTTATATATTAGTATAGACTTGAAATAAAACTATTTTTACGAATTTTATTCTGTTTGAATTTGATTTTTGATTTCATGACGGTTGGAATATTTTTCAGCGTTCAAGGACACGGGAAGACTTAATTATAATGTAACAGATGGAATTTTATATACATACTTACATTTTCCTTGTCCAAGGAATGAATAAATAATTGAGTATACGCATACCATCGTGTGCATATCCAATTACGTCACCTAAAGTTTTGATTGTTTCAAACTGTCCCAGTTTGAATTCTCATACTAGAGTAATTGTGAGTTTACGTTGCTATGACAGAATATGTTTGTATTTGTAACAGTTAATTAAATTAGTGATTAGTATTACTGGCGTGACAAACAATTAGAAAGCAAGTTTTAGTAGCAAATGTACTTTAGATGCAATTGCTACGTCGTAGAACGACCGCCATCCGTAGATATTCTACGACGTAGCTTTATTTGTAGTATGATACATAGATAAATGTAATTTCGGTAACCATATTTTGTATATACAGTGTATTTCGGTTATAACGACGGCGGAGGGACCACTTTAATGTCGTCGCTATATCCGGAGGTCTCTATATCCGAAATCAGTTTTTCTTTAGCAGTAAATGTACGTCTAAGAGCCATTTTCACAAGTTTAAGAAACACTGTTCACTCACTGAAAATAGCTACGTAACTGATTCGTAATTTCAGCTATTTTTAACTTCGCGCACATGCTAAGTAACGCTACACACAAAGCATTTGACCATCTACGAATATAAACAAAGGATAAGAAAGCTTTATAGTTAAAGCTTATGAATGAGACTTTGTACCTTTGTCGACTCAGTCGTAACATCCGCAAGGGATTTCT
Source organism: Lymantria dispar (assembly GCA_032191425.1). NCBI lineage: Eukaryota > Metazoa > Arthropoda > Insecta > Lepidoptera > Erebidae > Lymantria > Lymantria dispar. The sequence continues at coordinate 21,001,315 of CM063454.1, read as the reverse complement.
AGGAATTTGCCCAATTAGTTCATAAAAACAAGTCAGTATACCCGAATTAGGCGTTATATCCGGCGTCGCTATTATCGAATAAATTTCCTACGAAAGTATGCTTTAAATTCTAGGGACGCAAGTTCGACATCGCTATAACCGAAAAGTCGTTACAACCGAGGTCGTTATAAATGAAATCCACTGTACATTATTTTTTGTGTCTTATAGTTCATTTTTAACCCCTGACGTAAAAAGTGAAAGACTGTGTGTGAGTGTGTCTGTCTGTCTGTGGCATCGTAATTCTCAAACGGATGGAGCAATTTCAAAGTGTTTTTTTGTGAATGCGAGATTCCTTACGGCGGTTTTTAGCTATGTTTGGTTAATATCGGTCCAGCAGTCTAAGAGTATCAGCTCTTTTCCAAAATTATGTAATGTCGTATGATTACTTGATTAAGTGCTTCACGCGTGCCATTATAATCATTAAATTAATTAATAATTCCTGTTAAAGAGAACATAATATTGTTTTTTATTATTTTAGTTTATGTCGAAGGTTATTCGAAATTTCCAATTTTTCTTCCAAACATAATTATTATTATTATTAATTACTACTATTCTTACTCTATTTTCTCTCTCTCAGAAAATCGACGTCTGAATAGTAGCAATTTGTTACGGCGCTTCGTTTGGAGAGCGAGAGAGCCGGATGCCCAACTTTCTGAGGGTGTTTGCGTGAGGTGGGTTTTAGTGATGCTTTTAGTATCACCAAACCTCATTGCACGTATTCACACTCCCTTCACTTTCTTCGTGGTAGACAACGGCCTTACAAAGGTCCATCAGCGGCAGTAACACTAATGTACATCAGGTGTACTGTTTGCTCGTTTGTCACCGTTAGCAATAAAAAAAAACTTAATGGCAACTATATTATTATCATCATTACAGTTTATATATTTCAAAATACTAGGCTCAATATTTCTTAACAGTGGAAGTGAAATTAATCTACTACAACACGCTGGTCAGTTGGTTAGTTTGGGGGTTTTATTTCGAGATTTATTTTTCTTACTGTGATGTTTTTTGTTTATATCAATGGTCATTTATGCTCAGTAACGAGCAAGGCAAATATTATAATCATTGTACATATTATTACTTTGTATCACATGTTATGCATAATGCTAAAGTAATTGTATATAATATTTAAAATTTTATTACTGAAAGGACTCTCTACTAGACCACCTTTGATTTTCTCATTTTCTCGCAGGAAAGAAAAGAGTTGCTAAGACACTGTGTTTTCTCCCAATTACCATAACAGTCACTTTTGCCCGCGGATGTCGTAAGAGATGACTATAAAACACAATATGAACATAACATCTGTGCAAGAGAAGGAAAACCCGAAATGAATCCCTATACCAATATGTCTGACTAGTATGGTATAGTAGGTCAAATTCCCTCCTATTTTGGAGGAGGCCCGAGCCCAAAAGTGGGACGTATGTGGGCTGCGATGATGATGATAACTATATCAGTATGAAGCTAACTCTACAAGTAAATATGTTATATACGTAACCCAGTGCTATCGAGGTCAAGGAATAGGTACAGTGGCTAGTTCAATGATGATGGGGAGACGAAACAGTAGGTTATGTGGGGTCATACGCCATTTCTCTGATGTTGTTATTTTTCCTTTTTTCAATTTTTGATGTGAAACATCTATAGGCGCCGATGGACCCGATCGTTGGCGTGGCGTAAACACATACTTATAGTGGATACTAATGAAAATAAATGTTTATTAAATACTAATCATCATTTTATGAAAAAAAACCGTTATACTTTATGCCATATTAGTTCCTGTCGTATTCTATTATTTTACGCATATATACGTGTACAAAATAATTTCCATGTTTCACATCTGCCAGGCATCCTGAGCGACGGCTCCCTTTTTTTAAAATTTTCTTTTCATTATTCCATTCGGATAGACGGATCGGCATAAACTTATTTCGAGATTTTTTCTTCTAGTGATATCCGCTTCCGAATTTTGGTCATCTCTTAAGATGTCCATTGGAAAGAAACGGTTGGTAATTATGTCGTAGCTAGATATTATAGTTATTACATATTATTTGTAATGCGTATAAAATGGTAACAAATAATTATTTGTATTATTATGTGTGTTCTATATTTCATATATATGCCGCATATATCACAATCAATGTGTAATTTCATAATACTTTCGTTGAATGAATTCATACAGAATTTAATTACCCTCGGTAGGCTCATATCGAGTCGGTTGGCATTCGCTATGGAATTTTATTACAATAGCGCGGGGAAAAGCTTCATGCTATGTAAAAAAAAATATGATTTACAATATTTACATACAAATAACTCTGTTTTTTAGAAGTAATATTGAATGCACACGTCGACAGGACAGTAACAAATAAAAACTTCCATGTTGTGTGCCATCGTTCAAGTATCAACCTTTGGCTTTTTCTAAGTCATTCGTGGTATTAATGAACCAATTTTCTAAATCTGGATGTAATTTGTATTTGTTAATTCTATATTCTAAGGGCAGCCGCCTGCCTGACGCCAACCCTCCTCGGGAATTTTTGTTTATGGAAAAAGGATGGGACATGGTGGATGAACATGGAAGAAAATGGGCTAAGGATTCTAATGTCATGGGATATAGGAGAGCACGACAGCAGCAGCTGGAGCAGTCCGAAATCGCGCGCCCGTAGTGGCACTAATCAGTTGATGGACAGACAACTGGTAGTAACACTGTAGAAAACATTGTAGAAAAATTGTATATTAAGAAAAAAAAAAAAATTCTTTTCTGCACAATTTGAAATTTATTCATAACTAGCAACCCGCCCTCGCTTCGCTTCGGTTATAGGTTATAGTCGTTTTACCCGCGTAGTGCCCGTTCCCGTGGGAATACCGGGATAAAATATAGCCTAGTTTACGCCCTGATATTATAGCTTTCCATTGGTGAAAGAATTTTTGAAATCAGTCCAGTCGTTTTGAAGATTACCCGGAACAAACAGACAGACAGACAGACAAAAATTTTTTAATTACTATTTTAGGCATAGGTGTCGTGCAAATAACCGTGTGAGCATGAAAAAAGCCTATTATTTTGACATTACAAACAGACACTCCAATTTTATTTATTGGTATAGATTTGAAAAGTCAATAAAATTGTAAATAATACTGAAGTATTTTACAACAGTTCGCTTATACACTTTGCTTGTAGTACACTTCTATAGCCTCGCATAATAATAAGCCAAGCATGAAAAAGGTCATTTTGACGTGACACGTTTTGATGGCACGCCCAAACGAACATTATCATGAGGTTGAAAAAGAAATGTTTTGCATAACAGAGTATTTACGTCATGCTTTCTATTATAACTGGTAGATAAGTATACGTACGCTTGTGTTACTTTTTTTAGAATATCGTTATTTTCTATAACAAAAAAAAAAACTAGTTTTGAATTACTTCTGACGTTTACATGGGAGATATGAAATACAAGTATTTTATGATAAAATCATTTTATGTTTTAATTTATTGTTATTCACATAGTATTATTAAATAACCGACCTCAAAAAGAGAAGTTTCTATGTTCCACTGTATATTTGTATACTGTATTTTTTATTATTCCATGTTTTTTCTTTACGTATGTTCACTGATATCTCTGTCATTTGTTGCCTGATTTCCAAAAATATGTTTGAAGTGAAAATTTCTTTAGTAACGTTGGGTACTTTTTGATAGGGGCAAATTTTTTGAGTTCGCGTCACCGACATACTTATAGCAGTATATTTTTAGCTATAAAGCTGACGTATAGTGCTGTGTACATCTTATAAGAGAAATTGAATGGATTTAGTGATTAATTGAACGTGTATATACTATGCATTGTTAAAATAGTGTTTTTGTTTGATTATTATTTGAATCGTTTAATAACAGAATTATTGTTTTTTCATATCTAAGAGTATACTCTTGAAGCTCAATGGGACCTCATTGCCACCAAGGATGATCATTTGGATCTGATGATAGAAATCCGTAGAAATTGAGGTTAACCCTCAAATTTAAAGGTCGATTTTTCATATATTTTCTAAAGCTATTCAAGTATTTGCTATCACTGAGAATTTTATATTAGTGAGATCTTTCTTCTCCTAATCGAGTGCTGGCCCTGGTACATAAGCACCTGGGACCATGTCTCAGGTGACTGTACAAAGCGTGTCTAGCATCTGGGCAGCGCCCTGGGTGTTGGAAAAAGGGAAAGTTGCTAAATTCGGGATGGTCTTTGGTCCTGGAGCCTAGGGCGCTAAGATCCTATAGTGTAAAGTTGAAAGAGCTATTCGGCTGGGAGGTGCCCAGAAATGCAAGTCGCGGGTTTGGTCCATGCCTTGACGGTGGAGAGCCTACTAGATGCAATTATACCGAAAACCGGATTCGCCTCGAACACTGTCCAAACGGAACGCACTGTATGTATCCACACCATAGCCTGCCAAGCAAAAAAAGTTGATTGTATTAATTTGATTGGCAGTTGAAACAAAATTAAATCGATCAGCTGCATAAGTTTGATGCACCACAAATATGCAAAGGCTAACCAGATTATGCGTATAAGATACCGCATATTTTACAAACTTGTATTATTTTTGATATCATATTTACAAATTGATGTGGACTATAGTTACATATAGGATATAATATTAGATTCGCGAGAACCGCGCTTCCGAAGATTGCCAATAAAGAGGTAATAAGAAAGATATGCTGAAGATATGTATGTGATAAGACTTATACTATCCTATCTTTTGTATTCATAAACTCAATGATACGCGTGTAAGATGAATATTGACTTATTTATTTACGCTTCTTTTAAGTGAATCTCCTTATTTTTTATTACTAAATCAGGCAGATTTTATTTAAGCAACACCAGGCAAAATAACTTATAAGAAAAATACAACTTTTTCTCTCATAGTCTCTTTGCATTGATATTATTTCATTACGTATTAATGCCATATCTAAGAAATTATGAAGTGTACTATATTTTCTTAGTTATTCGCTATGTAAACATTAATTAATAGCTTAAAAATCTTTTTTTGTAGTGCAGAGTTGCTTAGCGGCGTTGGGCACTTTTAGGTATGGGAAAAGCTTGCGGATTCGTGTCAACGACATGCTCATGTTTGACGTACGCGCAGTGAGCTGTGCACTTTAGATACTTTTTGTATTGTCACCGGCATGCGTACATGTTACATGTACATGACGTACATGTTTGTTGGTTGATGGTCATACGACCGTGATGTTTGTTGGCAAGTACGCTCATATTTAACTGCTAGCTAGATTATCAAACAAGATCTTAGAAGTCCAATAGAAGTCAGACTGACCATGCTGACATATTGGTATCCCTATACCAATATGTGACCCCTGTTTATTTCGAGTTTTCGTCCTCTTGTACGTACAATTTTTATAACCATATTATATCCGTTAATCGTCTTGTACAACATCCACGAGCAAGAGAGGGAGTGGTAAATTGTATTCTCACTACATCACCAAACGGAAATAATATGCGTGAGGAAAGACCGACGTCCTCCCGTCGGGCCGACCACTGACGACAAGTAAACCTGCTCCGGTGGTCGGCCCAACGACGAAGGCGAGGTGGTTTTCGGGTGGGTTGCGGGAGTTGCGTGCTTGAGCCCCTCTGTCGCCCCGGACGGAGTGGTGCGGAGGCGCGCCGACCGCAGCCCACCCACAAAAAAAAAAAAAAACACGGAAATAATATAACTGTACCTATATAATTATATTATATTGTGTATATACGTACAACATAGATAAATATATTTCAATCGAAAAAAAATACGGTTGATCCACAAATTGTTGTACTAATTCTGAGTGTAATTTGTGCTCATTAAATTCTATACTATATATGGTTTAAATAAAAAATATTGTACTGAATTAATCGACAATTTTATTTCAGTTTGAGTGTAATTTGTTAAATTATATCCTCTCTATGTAAGGTATAATCAAGAAAAGAAAAATAAAAGTGTGGTTACGATATTTTTTTAAAAGTACGATTTTTTTTTAAAATGTCATCATCATCATCATTTCAGCCTATCATCGTCCACTGCTTGACGTAGGCCACCCTCATGTTATGCCACAAAGTGCGATCCTGTGCCGCCTGCAACCAACGACACCCAGCAACTTTCACCAGGTCGTCGGTCCACCTAGTATAGGGGGCGTCCTACACTGCGTCATCCGATACGAGGTCGCCACTCGAGAACTTTTCTTCCACAGCGGTTGTCGATTCGTCGAGCCATGTGGCCTGCCCATTGCCACTTCAGCGTGCTAATTATTCGCGCTATGTCGGTTACGCTCGTTCTTCTGCGGTTTTCCGTAGTTCAGATTCTATCTCGCAAAGAAATCCCGAGCATAGCTCACTCCATAGCACGCTGAGCGACTTTAAGCTAGATTATGAGACCTACATTTAGGGACGACGTTGCCGTGCCGCAAATCATCACTGGTAGACATACACTGATCGTAGACCTATATTTTTAAACACACATTTTTAAAAGTAACTCCACTAAAACAAAATATTTCTTCAAAAGTGTTCGAGTTTTTACTTTTAACGAACGAAGTACCATTTTTGATGTTAAATCAAAATAATTTTGTTTATTAAGATTTTTTCTATACTTTTTTGAATGAAGTGCCATATCTGTTCATCTCTCAAAGTTGCTTTCTAGTCTATTATTATTTATTACGCTTTTTTATTTTTAGCTTCTACGGAGTGCATTAAAAATACCTACCTATTCAATGGATCGCGTGAAATTTTCAATGTGTTTTGATAACACCTTTATCTTTATTGGTATTCTAGTATTTGTCTATAAATACGTATAGAAGTGTAATGACAGACGTATTATAATAACGTTATAAAACGATACTTTTAGATCATTATAATGATTAACGCTATTTTTACCATATAAATTCAAAGATTTTCATTTATTTATTTACTAGCACCCCGCCCTCGCTTCGATTCGGTTTCAGTCACGTTACCCGCGTAGTTCCCGTTCCCATGGGAATACGTGGGAATAGAAACTTAAGAACTCTTTCTACATTACCGTCACAGCTCATAAACGTACAATTACTGGGCTCGAGGCTCCTACATATTGGAAGCGAAATTGGCCTATTATAATAGGTGTGGTATACCACGCTTGTTAAGCTGGTTGGAATAGGGCTTTATTTCGAGTATTTCATTTCTTGCATATTTGTTATATGCCCAAAATATCCCTTTGTCACCTTTTATGATACCCACTAGCAAGAGAAGGCTGGTGAATTGTATTCTTTCTCCGTCACTACACGGCAAAATAACTTTTTAACTTTCATCATCTTTACATATGAATTTCTAGTGTATGTCACTGAATTATATCACCTCCTAAACGGCTGGACCGACGTTAATGAAATTTTTTGTGCATGTTCAAGGGGATTCGAAAATGGTTTAGATTTACAATTGGACCCGGTAGGTGGCGCTGCTGTCGATTTCAAGGAGAATACCTTTTATTTTATTTGAACAGAACAACGTTTGTTGAGTCAGCTAGTTTTATATAAATAAATAAATGATAAACACAATCTATGCTATTCAAAAGCAATTGATGAATATTTAGAATGTTTATCTGTAGTACAAGGTTTCACTTCTCTTGTATTGCTTCCCTGTCTATTGTTTTCAAAATATTTATAGTAAATACTATATGTAACGCATAATATTACCGTCATTAACAGTACATCAATTAAGCTGACAAGTTATGAACCGTCACTCCCCGTTATCTGCGTCTTGCTATCACATTTCAACACGAGTATTATTAATTTGTGACATTTAGTGACATACGTAACTTGACATACAAGGTACCTGATGTGTCAAGTATATGAGGTAAGAACATCTTAGAAATTATATTTCTCTAACCTATTTATCAGTGCGTTCGCGAGATCGTTTTACTCCATCATTTAACCCTCACTCTAAAGCTTATCGTACTGGTTAACGATTGAAATCATCTAAAAAGAGATTTTTTGATCTTGGTCCTTTGTCTAGAAATTGAACGCTCCCGAACGCGAACAGACGAGATCAAGTCACTTTTATATGCAGTATATATACACGTGTATCTCTGCCTTTTTCACTCTGGAGTTGCCAACCTATTCTGACCTGCTTGGCTGCCCGTCGAAGCGTGGCGATGCCTCCGCTGCAATGGCCAGACGGCCGGCATCATAGCAATAGGATCTATTTCTGACTTCATCATGAGCTCATTCCGTCTGTTCTAGCAGTGTTGTACTTTTCTTCGTGTCCTCCTGAATGCGGCTATAATTGCCTAGTAGCCGGTGATCCAATAAACATTTATTTCCTCCACTATCTACGTTTTCTCTATCTTCTAGATTTTAGCGGATAGTGACATGTAAATTCAGTTTAATTGTGCGTCTTAAATGACCACCATTTCTTGTACGTGACAAATAGAATTATTGCCATAACAGTTTTAATATGTCTTACAACCTGAATTTTTAAGGAGCTATATTAACAGCAATATATGTATGCCGAGAGGCCCTTGACAAAGAAGTCTAGTGCTTATCTAATATCTATCGAGATAGTTCCAATCCGCATTTGTAGCATATTTTCATATCAATTATTTCTCCTAGTATAACTATTATAATTCATAGGCATTCTCCTTTTTATACGCTATAATTGGCACCGATATGGCTTAATTGGTACCAATATATGTATATATTTCTTTTCTTTATATGAAACTAGCTGACCCAACAGACATTGTCCTGTACACAGTTTGTAAAGTCATTGAGTTTCATTAAATTTTAAAAATTTATGTGCTACTTTTCTAATTTTTTACCAGTAAAAGGATTTTACAAAGTATTAGAAAACTTAAAAAAAAGGTGGACGAAATCGGTAAAGTCGTTCTCAAGTTATGTTATTGTCCACCCCGAATAGCGCCACCTACCGGGTCCAATTGTGAATCTAAACCATCCTCAAATCTCTTTGAACACGCACAAAAAATTTTGGTCAACATAGGTCCAGCTGTTTAGGAGGAGTTCAGTGATATACACACGTACGCTAGAAATTTATATATAAGATTATAATTATTTATCCATTGTATATTATGATACAACGGTATCTTAGATATCTGAAAAAGGTTAGTAGTGATATGCAGCCACATTCTTGCTTGCAGAAAATAGTTACTTTTTTGGGGGGTGGGTTACGGTCAGGGCACACTCCTCGCCTGACTCCGTCCGGGACGACACAAAGGGGCGTAAGCATGCACATCCGTAACCCACCCATATAGCACGTCGCCTTCGTCGTTGGGCCGACCATCGGTGTTTCTTAACTTCCTTCCTTAACTTCAGTGGTCGACCCGACGGAATACCCCGAGGGTACCCTTACCGACGTCCCCTACCAGGACGATGATCGCCGTCGCGAGGCTAACCTCTCCGCGGGTGCCGGACTAAAGAAAATAGTTACCTAAAAGTAACTAAGGTAAGCCTTTATATTACGTTTCGTTCTCACGGGGTTTATACACAATGAAAGAAAAAATAAGCGTAGTAAAGCATTCGGCTACACCAGAGAGTATCCGAAATTCATCTAAATTCTCAATCAACATTTCGTCATTTCAGCACTGGTCGGTTCGAGTCTCCTTCTAGTAGGAGTAATATTGACTTACTATACTACGCTGGTGTACTATGCGAGTGATGATTTGTATTCTTACTCAGTCACTACACAGATAAAATAGTAACGAGCTGTAAATTTATGCACCGAATTATAATAAAATAACAAGTACATCACCGCAATGTTCGCTGGAAAATCAATACACGTTCAAATATATCTATTAATACATGCAACCAGTGCACCGGCGACAATGAATATTGAATACTATACTCCTGCGTTGTATCAACGTTGAAATTCATTTTGAAACTTCGTGTTTTGTATAGTGTTTAGAGTCAAATATATTTTTTACTATAAAGAATATTAGTGAATTTGATAAATATTGTAGCTGGTTCGTTACAAATCTATATCTATACCAATAAATAAAATTGGAGTGACTGTTTGTAATGTCAAAATAATAGGCTTTTTTCATTCTCACACGGTTATTTGCACGACATCTATACCAATAAATAAAATTGGAGTGTCTGTTTGTAATGTCACAATAATAGGCTTTTTTCATGCTCACACGGTTATTTGCACGACACCTATGCCTAAAATAGAAATTAAAAAATTTTTGTCTGTCTGTCTGTTTGTTCCGGGTAATCTTCAAAACGGCTGGACCGATTTCAAAAATTCTTTCACCAATGGAAAGCTATAGCATCAGGGCTTAACTAGGCTATATTTTATCCCGGTATTCCCACGGGAACGGGAACTACGCGGGTGAAACGACTATAACCTATAACCGAAGCGAAGCGAGGGCGGTTTGCTAGTCTATGCCTAAAATAGCAATTAAAAAATTTTGTCTGTCTGTCTGTTTGTTCCGGGTAATCTTCAAAACGGCTGGACCGATTTCAAAAATTCTTTCACAAATGGAAAGCTATAATATCAGTGCGTAAACTAGGCTATATTTTATCCCGGTATTCCCACGGGAACGGGCACTACGCGGGTAAAACGACTATAACCTATAACCGAAGCGAAGCGAGGGCGGATTGCTAGTATACTAATATATAAAGCGGAAGAGTTTGTATGTTTCAACGCGCTATTTTCATGAACATGGTCCGATTTGAGAAATTCTTTCAATGTTAGATAGCCCATTTATCGAGCTATATATTATTACGCTAAGACCAATAGGAGTGGAGCAACAATGAATAATGTTTCAGAATCGTTTTTTTTTTCCTTTTGAGAGATTCTGCTGCGTGCACTACATAAATGGTTAGGTTTCGCAAAAATCATATGTGTGTGTAAACAAAGTCGCGGGTTAAAGTCAGCGTTAGCCCAAAGTAACTGTTCCACGCGGACGAAGTCGCGGGAATAAGCTAGTAAAAAATAAACGTAACGAAGCTTTCAAATAATTTTCATGTTGTAAATAAAACAAATTTATGAATTTCATGAACGTCATGAAGCTTTCAAATAATTTTCATGTTGTAAATAAAACAAATTTATGAATTTTATTGCTTTTGTATTTGATTTTTGATTGCCTGATGTTACGAACACTTTACAGCGTTAATAGTCACGGGTGGGTTAAGAGGTCTCACGTCCAACAAGTTATCATTATTACAGAGATTTGTATCTAGCCGCTACAGACATTAGTTTTTAAAAATTTCACTCGCATTTTGGTGCAAATTTATTACAAGTACAAGAAGAAAATGATTCTGTATAAAAAATATATATTCTTTATGGTGGGTAATTATTAAACATTAAATTTGTATTATTTATTATGACACTTTATTAATTTAAACCTAGCAAAACTAATATACTACCACCGGATCGGAAAGCGGCCACACGGTGAAAGATCCGGCAAGAAAATTCAGAGGGCATTTATCATTCATATCGGCTCTAATACGTCCCACTGCTAGGCTCAAGGCTCCTCCATAATAGGAGGGAAACTGACCTTACTATACCATGCTGGTCAGACAGGTTTGTATAGGGTGTTGTTTCGAGTTTTTCATCTCTCGCATAGATGTCATATGCGTATTGTATCCCTTAGTCATATTTTACGACACCCGCGGGTATGAATGAGGGTGTTGGTGAATTGTATTCTTACTCCGTCATCACATGGAAAACGTGGCATGATGCTAAATTATTATTAATTGAAGTGAAACTTCTTTATCGGCGGTGAAAAAAAAATTACCGTTACATTTTTCGGTTACGCGTCACATTTTTTCGTTACGCGCCATCTTTTTCTCGTCCCCACCACGGTCGATTCGAATAAAGCGTACTTTCTCCAGTGGAGTAGGGATAGCATGTCGTTTAAGCGGACATAAAGGGATAAAGGGATAAATGTATAAATGATAAAGGCATAAAGGGATAAAGGGATAAGGGACAAAGAGAAAAGGAAGAACGGGACAAAGGGATAAAGGAACAAAGGGACAAAGGATAAAGAAGTTTCACTTCTGCTACGCGTACTTTGTACACACGTTCATTTTTTTTAAAAGGCGGCTTCCGTTGTATTATACCACCACCTTAATCTTTTCTGTATATATTGTCAAAGTCAAATCAAGAATCAGATAATATAATGGTGTTATCTTCTCTTGCAATGGTAACCTATTCGTAACTGCGCCTGATGCCGTCCAAGCTGAGGTCGCAGGGGGACGGACCAGGGATTAGTTTACCGCCCGCAAAAAATCCGACCAAGTGAGGGCGACGCCCTTTTTTTTTTTTTTTATTTAAGACAACACCCTGCACTAAGGAAATAATCCTTGTATTGCGGGGGACTTTACAAACACGGACAACAAACAAACACAATTAACGGACACAAATTACATCCAGACTCAGAACAACAATTTGTGGATCGCACAAAGTGTTGTCCCGTGTGGGATTCGAACCCTCGACATTGGCGCTGTAGGTCGCTATCTTAACCACTACGCCATCTGTGCAGTCAAGCCCTGGTAGCTCTGCCTTGTTGCCGGGGAATCAAAAGGGACTGAGACATGCCGGGCCGGCCACGGATGTCAAGAAATCAGTGGTTAGCTCAATAGCGATGGGGAGGGAACGGGATAGGGTATAGGGCCGCACGCCGCTCTGACTTAGTCCCGGACAGACTGGGCGAGGTGTATCCAGACCATAGCTTACTACAAAACAACCAATCCAACCTATTGATTCAACGTGGGATACACGCACATATATATTCTACAATTTTATCGCAACGTCGCAACGCAATATTAGGCCACTGTAGGTATTCAGGTTTAATTTTGAATATAACCATCGATAGCACTATGCTGGTCAGACGTGTGACAGGGTTTTATTTTCAGTTTTCCTTCTCTTGCATATATGTATATTATATTCCTCAGTCGTCTTTTACAACATCCATATGCAAGAAAGGGGGGTGGCGAATTGTATTCTTACTCCGTGACCACACAAAAACGTTTGTACGTATACTTATAAGAAAAAAAATACATAAGAATTAAAAATAAAAATTACAAAATAATTAAAAATATATTGTATATATATAAATATATATATAAATATATAGTATATATATATTGTATATATATTGACTGTATTTATGACTATATTTTGGCAGGGGTATGGCAAGTACTATCGACCTTTTAATATTACATAGGGCTAACGATAGAGTAGGAGATTCAGAATAATTTGTAACTTCATATTACCGAATATTTTTGCTATCGCATTTTTTTTAGCTTTTTAGAAAGATAACAATCTGCACTAAGGAAATAGCATTTGTATTGCAAGGGAATTTACAAACATTAACGGCAACAAATTACAGCCAGACTCAGAACAACAATTTGCGGATCGTACAAAATATGGCCTTACATGGAAATTGAACTCCCTTCACTAGCACGGTAGGTCGATATCTTAATCATTATGCCATCTGTCCAGGATCAATAGTTTGGATCAATATTTCCAGACTTACATTGAAAATAAACTTAAAAACTTTATTTCTACAATATCTATATTGATAAACGCTTTCATGTTCTTTATATTTATTGTAATAACGGAGAGATTAACAAACCTGAAGTAAGGAATTCGAATTTAGTCCATAAGAATTAAGTGTTATTCGAGTTTTCTGTAGAACGCTTCGATTTTAATGATTTTGAATAGAAATTGGCAATTGTTAACCTCAAAGTTTGGACCAATTAAAGAAAATAGGTTACTAAAAATTGCTAGGTAAAATATGGGTGAGAACAAAGTCAAGGTCAATCGATTAGCGAAGAGGGGTAAAATAATATGATTAGGAGTGGTCAGATCTGGACTATCATAAAAAAACAAATATGAGATCATAATTCTATTAAACCCTTGAGAAATCAAGAGGTGAGGTTAAACAAGTTTTTAAAATGAGAGGGTTCCTTAGAGAAGTTTTACGAATACATTCTCATTGTTAATTTCTTTGTTCGGAGGAATGTAAAAAAGCAGTCATGAGGAGTGCGGATAGAAGTGAAAATGGTTATACCATGAACAAACAATTGTTATTTTTGAATATTAAACTTATTTTTTTTGATCTTGATCTAGTGTTTAACATATATCGGCATAGATGCATTGACATTGCCACAGATATAGTGTTAGCGTTAACACGTCACATGCAAGCGTGCGGTGACGATGATGCGAGTTTCACGTTTTTTATTCACCCAAAAAGTACTTTTTATGATCACAAAGTACTTAGTATATGTGTACACATATATGCATAGTACCTATTCATATAGCTCATGGAACGCGTTCGGAGACGATGACGCGGTGCTATGATTTTAGTTCACCAAAAAAGTGCTCAACGCGCCTAAAGATGTTATCAAAAATATTTATTTATTAAATTTATTATATTTATTTATTTTTCTCTCACATAGAAAAGTGACAAAATGTGTCTTAATTTAGGTTGTTTTTTCAACAATATTGTGAATAGCTGTGTGAGAGACTGGCATCTGCACTAGGAAAACCCGTATAATAGATTACTAGATATGCTCTGATCAAACGAAACGATCATCAACCTTACAGATCAGCAACAAGTCAACATAGGATTCCATAACCTGTCACGTTTTCTCTCCTCAACTTTTAAGCTAATATTTAATTTATATATTACTTGAGTATCCCACTTGGGGTCTTTCCATGCTAAGCTGTGTTTGAGTGACATTGACGACAGTGATGATGTCGAATGTATTATACCAAAACATATTAATAGTATTAAATAAATACTATAAAATTAATATTTAATGAAACAAAAAAATACAATCTCCAATATTCGATCTTACATTCAATTGCCATTAGGAGAATAGTGTTAGGGATATACACCAAATGCGTGATTGCTATACCAATGATGCAAACGTAGGGTTGCCCGTATCTGTAATTTTTATATCATGAGTATCATTTGATACGTATTTACAAACGCTATAAAATCCGTAAAGTAGTTTTATTTACAAAAAAATTATTACGTCATTAGGTAATGCATCTAAAAGAGTAGTTCCACTCTGTACCTTCTGTACCATCTGTACTATACTATCTGTACCTTTCTTCTTCTTCTTTTTTTGTCTTGGCAATCAGCTATTAATACAAGTCATTTTTGCCAGTTTCGAGTTATAATTTTCTTTTCAAATTACCAATTTTTTCATGTCAGTAATGGTCCATCAGTAAGTCAAAGTGTCGCCTCCAACAGTGTAATGGCCACTGTTAGGGGTATCTTCTGAGAATTTTGGTGGAAACAAAAAGGTTATATATCATATTCACTACACCTCAGCAGTTTTGCCACTATATATTACATAAAATGTCATCAAAATTATTTAATATAACACGTTAGAACATTAAGATATTGAATATAATACAAGAACACCACATGATATTGCCAGATTCCCGCCAAAATCCCCATCTGTACCTTTTATACTGTACCATCTTAAGGGTAGTTCCAACACACAGGTGTTGTCATGAATTGCAATTAAACTCCAGGAAAGTCGATGATAAATATTTTACTACAAATATACCATACTAAACTCACAACAGATTTGCCTGAAACCGTTGCCGTTCTCCCCGATTACGTCGGTCGATGGGAGGGTACCCTAAGTAGGGGGTATCCCGTCGGACCGGCCACTGATGACAAGTAACCCTGCTCCGGTGGTCGGCCCAACGACGAAGGCGACGTGCATCGTGGTTGGGTTGTGGGTGTGCATGTTTACGTCTCTCTGTCGCCCCGGACGGAGTAGTGCGAGGAGCGCGCCAACCGCAGCCCACCCCTAAAAAAAAAAGCCCTATTTAAAATATCGCAATTATAAGTGACATAATCTCTCACTAAGTTTATGAAAGTTTCGTATAATAGCTGACTAAAAGAACTTAATTTAACTTTTTCAATATATACAAACAATAGGAACAACCCTAGGGCTAAGCGAATGAATACACTACGAAACGTGATTCCACTCTGTGTTCTAAATTGCATCGTTTTAGAAATGTTTTTTTTTAGAAAGCAGAGCTGGCACTACTCCGCTCCGTATAGTAACCGAGTCTCAATAAAATTTAACATGATATCATTCCTCACAAATATCGTACTAAGTATATATTTATAAACATACATACATTCACGTCTCTTTCCCATAGGGGTAGGCAGAGTAGCCGAGGCCGCGGGTGACGTGGCCGGGGATTAGTCCGTCACCCGCCGAGAGGCCGACCGCGTGAGGAAAGACCGACGTCCTCCCCGAGAGGGGACGTCGGTCGATGGGAGGGTACCCCAAGTAGGGGGTATTCCGTCGAGCCGACCACTGATGACAAGTAACCCTGCTCCGGTGGTCGGCCCAACAACGAAGGCGACGTGGTGTTCGAGTGAGTTGCGAGTGTTGCGTGCTTACGCCCCTCTTTCGCCCCGGACGGAGGGTGCGAGGAGCGCACCGACCGCAGCCCACCCCAAAAAAAAAAACTAAGGGTAGGCAGAGTCAACTTTCCTCCACTTGCTACGATCATGACATACCACTTTCGCCTCCTCTACATTCATTGATCTCCTCATGCATGTTCTTCGGCCTGAGGTACTTTTAACGCGGTCTTTCTTACGAACATCCCCGATTTGATCGTGGAACGTCCGCCTTGGTCTTCCCCTTCCAACACTTCCGTTCACATTCATCCTATAAATTCTCCTTGTCAAACTCATTTCATTCATTCTCTGTACATGACCCAACCAACTTAACATACCTTTTTCACTCCTTGTTACTACATCTACTTTTATACCACAACGTTCCCTAATCATTCTGTTCTTAATGCTATCAATCAATTTCGCATCAATCATGCTTCATAGCGCTCTCATTTTCTCAGCATTAATTCTACTACTACTACTAGTTTTTGTGCTGAATTTTATCCAGATACTTTAAGCGTTCTTTCTTGAATTAGAAAATAAATATCTAAACTTTTGCATAAATGTGTATTACAAAAGAAAGTTTACAATACAAGCACCTAAGTTTTCATTTCGCGAAGAAAGTGATCATCAATCATAAGGCGACCCTTTAATATCGCCTTTGCTTTATATTAACTTGATGGTGACTCTCCCTCAAACGCGAAATAGTGTAATTTGCGGAGCAGCTTTGGTAACATAATGGCATGACATGTATTCATGTGCATAGTTTATTGTTCAAAGTATTAAGGCACGAAAATAAACAAAAATGCTACAGAAATATTTATAAGTTAGCAGTATAGTTTTTGTGGTCCCTAAATGTAGGCCTCATATCAAGGCTCAAAGTCGCTCAGCGTGCTATGGAGCGGGCTATGCTCGGGATTTCTCTGTGAAATAGAATCCAGAATACGGAAATCCGCAGAAGAACGGGTGTAACCGACATAGCACGAAGAATTAGCACGCTGAAGTGGCAATGGGCAGGCCACATCGCTCGATGAACCGACAACCAGTGGGGAAGAAAGGTTCTCGCGTGGCGACCACGTGTCGGACGACGCAGTGTAGGACGCAACACTAGGTGGACCGATGACCTAGTGAAAGTTTCTGGGTGTCGTTGGATGCAGGCGGCACAGGACCGCACATTGCGGCGCAACATGAGGGAGGCCTACGTCCTGCATTGGACGGCAATAGGCTGAAATGATGATGATGATGAGTTTAGTTTTTAAATACTCTAAATGTTTAATTACTCTACGTATATTGTGACTGAATTCCTCCTAGATGGCTGGATCGATTTTGATGGGTGAATTTTTTGGATTGTGGATTTGGATAGTTTAAATTAACAATTGAAACGAGCAGGTGACGTTCGGGGAGACAAATATACCGCGCTGGTCAGTAGGGTTGGTATAGGGTTTTATGTTGAATTGGCCTGCTCTTGCAGTGACCTCATCTACGTTTTGTATCACTTAGTAATTTAGCACTACACCCACGGGCAAGAGAGAGGTTGGTGCATTGTATTTTTACTCCATCACCACATAAATGATAATAATAAATAATAAACAATTCATGGTGGAGATAAATGTAATAATTCCTTGATATCTTAATAAGTACGATTCACATAAGAAGCTAATTTAATCAGTTTTTCAACTAATATGAAAATATAAATTAAAATATATCGTCACTATCTTTCATCTGGAACGCGGTGGGTGCGCTGACCGTAGCCCACTCACAAAAAAAAAACTATTTTCATAACCACGATATTGAAGAATTTCAGCTATGTTTAGAATTATAAATTTAATCTTGTGATCAATAAAATATGTCGAGATTAATTAGTTCTAATACGATGCCTTACGACTACCTCGTGGTTGGAAAGGAAAAACAAAAACCAATACTATATTAACCGTAATTGAGTTTTTTATACCGATCGTTCGAGAATCAAAAACTCTGTCGAAATGTATGTATAACTTAATTTTGATGAAAATAGCGTTTCATTGATTTCCCCTTTCTACAGTCGACATATATGAATGAATAAATATATATATATATATTATACTAGCAATCCGCCCTCGCTTCGCTTCGGTTATAGTCGTTTTACCCGCGTAGTTCCCGTTCCCGTGGGCATACCGGGATAAAATATAGCCTAGTTTACGCCCTGATATTATAGCTTTTCATTGGTGAAATAATTTTTGAAATCGGTTCAGCCGTTTGGAAGATTACTCGGAACAAACAGACAGACAGACAAACAAAAATTTTTTAATCGCTATTTTAGGCAGGTGTCGTGCAAATAACCGTGTGAGCATGAAAAAAGCCTATTATTTTGACATTACAAACTGACACTCCAATTTTATTTATTGGTATAGATGTCACCGCACCATTATTTATCCATCCTCGATGAGGCGATCCGCCGCCGGCGACTGGGGCGGCGTAGGCGCGACTACCTGCGCCTCATGCCGCCCTAGCCGAGGCCGCGGGTGACGTGACCGGGGATTAGTCCGTCACCCGCCGAGAGGCCGACCGCATGAGGAAAGACCGACGTCCTCCCCGAGGGGGGGACGTCGGTCGATGGGAGGGTACCCCACGTAGGGGGTATTCCGTCGGGCCGACCACTGACGACAAGTAAACCTGCTCCGGTGGTCGGCCCAACGACGAAGGCGACGTGGTTTTCGGGTGGGTTGCGGGTGTTGCGTGCAAGGAGCGCGCCGACCGCAGCCCACCCCCAAAAAAAACCATTATTTATCCATACAAATATTGTCCAAATTCGTTCAAGTAATTAGTACAGTCATTTGGATGAAAAAATAGAGGTTACCTAGAAAGTTTTCCGGGAGATTTGGAAATTGGCAATTTTATAGATTTTGACGTGCTCTTGCCGAATTTCAACTTTGCCACCTCGTATCTTTGCCGCTCGCGCCGCCATATTGGAAAAATGGCGCCCAAAAGTGGTTTTTTGACAATAGCTCCTTTCCCACGGGTTTTACACGAAAACATATTTATACAAAATAATTATAAAGAAAATTTCCTACAATTTATGTCTTAACCTTTTTTTTCTAAAATCAATAGTTTCGGCTTACAAGCGCCGTAAAATGTAGTGCAACACACGTTTCGGCAGAATTTCTCATTTCCACCATGAGGTAGAGAAGGCGGCGCGTTTTGTTATCGTGGTATCCCCAGTAGGCCTAATACACGTCTGACTCACTATTTCCATATTTAGTTCATTCTCCGTCGCTTTATTGTTGTTGACGGACTAGGTGTTAGTTGTGCTTTCATCGTCTTCACTATTGATTGATTCGAAAAGAAAATTCAAAACTCCCGGCAAACTTTCCAGGTAAAAAAAATACCAAATGACTGTACTAAATCTGCAGATCTTCATTTAACTTTTCTAATATCATTAACTATGGGTGTGTTGTAATGAGTTTGTTTTTTAATTGTAAAAGATGCCAATGAACAAACAGTACACCTGATTGTAAGTGTTGCTGACATTCATGGACCTTTGCAAGTCGGCTGCCTATCGCGAGGAATGTGAAGGGAGTGTGAATGCCTGCAAGAGGTTCGGTGATACTAAAGGCATCACTGAAACCCACCACACACAAACACCCTCAGAAAGTTGGGCTTCCGGCTTTCTCACTCAACGAACGAAAGGCAGTAAAAAATTGCTACTACTTGGACAGCGATTTTCTGCGAGAGTGTGGTACTATCTCGGACGGACCGGCTCGCAACTGTAGACAGACGACTGTCAACAGTATAGTCCTACCACATTTTAAAGTTAAAAATACAATGTATCATCACCCCTTTTTTCTCAATGAAATCGTAAAAACTAGTTAAAGTCATCATCCGCAGAGTTAAAACAATAGTTCTCCTGAAAAGCTCATAATAATATTTGTGATTGACAACCCATCAGTCATTATGGCATTATACTCTGTTTTTTTTTGGTGGGGTATGTTCAGGATACACGCCGTCTATTCCATCCGGGGCGACGCTCATGACCCACCGTGTTCCCACTCCTCGCCATTGGGCCGAATACGGGTACCAAATTCCTTGTAGTCCGTGGCCAGCCCAGCGTATTTATACTTAACAGTAGATTTAAAAAACAGTGACAATAAGCATACGAATAAATTAATACCATTCGTCATCATCATCATCATCATCATCATCGCAGCTCACATACATCCCACTGTTGGGCTTACCTCCTCCACAATGAGAGGGAATTTGACCTACTATACCATACTGGTCAAACCTGTTGGTATAGGGTTTTATTCCGAGTTTTCCCTCTCTTACACAGATGTTATGTGCATATTATATCCCTTAGTCATCTTATACGACATCCACGGGCAAGATAGGGAGTGGTAAATTGTATTCTTACTCCGTCACCACACGTAAATTAATACCATTACCATTATTTAATGTAGTTATGTTAATAAGTTTAAAAGCTTATGGTCATCCAAAATTAGCTATAAAGCCACCTTCAAACTGTCATATTATTACTATAACACCAAAGTTATATCAATTTTCAACCTAATCAGATGTCAGCAGGTGTGCCAAAATTTAATTATTTTTGATCGGGAAGGACATAGGTATACAGAGGGAAAGTTAATCAAAAGTTTCGTAAAAGCAAATGTTTTATTCGTGAGCAAACGTTGTAGAAAAGCTACGTGCAGCTTCAGTTGAATAAATAAATATATGTTCGTTTACGTAACCTAATTTTGGTAAAACGACAATATAATTATATAATAATATTCTACGTGTAGTGACGGAGTAAGAATACAATTCTCTATTCCCTATTGTTCTCGTGGATTTGGTAAAAGATGACTAAGGATTATTACATGCATATATCATCTATGCAAGAGAAGGAAAATTCCAAAATAAAATCCTATATCAACATGTCTAACCAGCGCAATATAGTAGGTCAATTTCTATCCCATTATGAAGGAGGCTCAAGTTTTCTTTCTCTTACATAAATGTTATATGCATTTTGTATCTCTTATACAATGTCTTGAAGAAAATTATTAACATACAAGATACGAACAAAAGTCCGAAACCCCCCCTTGACATTTGGGTATAAAAAATAAAGAAAACGCAAAAAAAGTAAATTTAGGATTCGAAAGGAAAAGAAAAGACTTGGTGACACATGCCTCCGCCATCATAATGAGGCTACAAAAAATAACTACTTTTATACTATTATATTTTAATACTAGATGTGTTTTTATTACAAATTAAAACATTTCCCCACGAAGACAAAATGCTAGTTATTAGAACCAGTCTAGAAAATCTAGTCGCTAGAGTCCTTTCAAATTTGGGAGTTACACATTTGAAAGAAGTAAATCCCTAAAATTTGGTTGAGTAATAAAAAGAAATATTCACCTCACCCTACCTTAAAATTTTAATAATACCCAAGAAGCGTTAAATGTAATTCGGGTATTAAGACTAATTTCTTAACTTATAACGTCATGTACCAGGCTATGAATTATGATGACAGATATTATTATGAATTTGTATTTATATTATGCAGTACTGTCTCATGGCTTAGTAATATAAGAATGTCAAGTCCCTTTGGGCTATTCGATTTTTCAATGACACAAATCTTAATACCAAGGACGACGTCAAGAATTGATCTCGATTACACATGTAAACATTAGACTTCCAACGAATAATGTGATTTTATTACACCTCTGTTAACTTTTCTAGAGAATTAATAAGGATAAGCAGGAAAGCAAACATTTTTAAAGGTAAAAAGTTTAAGTAAAACTTATAATCATCTTGTACTGGTTCATTGTGTTGATCTAAAGATATACTCACACAATCATATTTATCCAATTTAATTACCATAACCTAAATACCACTTCTATGTATAGCCTTATATATTTGGTAGCATTTGCCTGCGCCTTCATCTACAAAAAAAAAAACGAAAAATCTGCGTAAAAGAAAGCATTTGTAACAGAAGTCCGTATCACCCAGCACCTTTCCTAGATTCTGTTTTCGGATGAGGCATTCGACGATTGTGACCTTACTGGGTCTGACACTGGTTGCAGCAGAGGCGGTCATAGACCGAGGAACCCTATTGGACATTTGCTACGACTGGATGTTCTGATTTCCCGAGCCTAGCCATGGGTCAGGGCTTTATCTGCTGCGCTGATAATGAAGCCAGTAGCGTTATCGTCAGCTTACTCATCGGCTCTTCCACGCGACTTTTACTCAGTCCTATCTCATGCCGAACGTGGGTATACCTAAAAGTCCATATCGACAGCTGTGGCTGGGTAAGATCCCTAACCACTCATCTTAGGGCATTTTTGAAGTAATCATAGAGAGCCATTGAACGTTGGTCGGGCACTCTGTTTCCTATTGGTACAGATTTTGTTTCCAGATAGTTCAGCAAATACTGGTCGTAAGGAGAAAAACAACTTCGTCCTATCACCATTATGATTGCAGCTACGCAGCATAGACTAGAGGTTTGTGTGACATGAGCGAAATAATGCCGTAAATCATCGCAACTACCAGTGTTGAACTCCCGTTGTTGACCATGGTTTAGGCCATCATCCGGTAACACAAGCGCAAGTAGCGGTGTCTGATGTTGCCATAGCCAGGCCCTGGCCGCTAGATCGGGGAGTCTGCCATCAGACCACGTGAGAGCGACTGAGATACCATTCCCTATCAACAACCTGCCAACAGTGTTTGCTCTCGGGGCGTTAATAGGGAATGGTATCAGCTGAGTGAGCCACAGACATCAAGAACATGGTAGCGGTGATCAGCCCAAACAGCATTGGGAAGGTAATAAAGTAGGTTACGGGATCGCACACCGCCGTCTTGGATAGTATGGGTGAGGTATTTCCATGCCATATAAAACGGATGTTCAAGTTATTCTGTACAGCTCTATTTCTCGGGTGACGTGACCGGGGAATTAGTCCGTCACCCGCCGAGAGGCCGACCGCGTGAGGAAAGATCAACTTCGGTCGATGGAAGGGTAGCCCAAATAGGGGGCATTCCGTCGGGCCGACCACTGATGACAAGCAACCCTTCTCCGGTGGTCGGTCCAACGACGAAGGCGACGTGCATCGTGGGTAGGTTGCGGGTGTGTGTGCTTACGCTCCTCTGTCGCCCCGGACGGAGAGGTGCGAGGAGCGCACCGACCGCAGCCCATCCCCAAAAAAAAGCAAAAGAAAAAAAGCTCTCTTATATATTTCTATTCATTCTGCAAACTATATCGCCACTTATATTTTTTTCTGTTATATAATGTGGTTACCTTACATAGTTACATTAGTACAGAATCTACATATATACATAACTCCCGGTATCGAGTATCCCGCCTAGTTGGCCATGGACGACAATGAACTCGCCTAGAAAAGAACAGACCACATAGAACTATTCGTATGAAACATGGTGCCCTCTTAACTAACTGAGACAACTGCGCGACCCCGATAAATATTATTTTCATTATTTATGTTATAGAATGAAAAATATGAAAACAAAATTTAGTCTATTTCACACTCTAAGTAAGGAATATACGGCCTGAGAGGATTATTTGAAGAATATTTTCTTTTTGAATGAGTTTTATGCTAATTTATGTATTAACAAAATCCGGTAAAAGTGTTACTGCAAAACTTGAAATAAAACCCTTAAATAAGCCTTTCGTTTTTTTTGGGGTGTGCTACGGTCAGTGCACTTGTCGCCCAGCTCCATCCGGGGCGACTGAGGGGCGTAAGCACGTACACCCGTAACCCACCCGTGACACGTCGTCTTCGTCGTTGGACCCAGCACTGGTGCAGGGTGACTTGTCGTCAGTGGTCGGCCCGACGGAATACCCATTGAGGAGTACCCTCTCTTCGACCAACGTCCCACCTCGGGGAGGACGTCAGTTTTCCTCGTGCGGTCGGCCTCTCGGCGGGTGACGGACTAACTCCCGGGTCCAGTCACCCGCGGCCTCGGCTAGGGAAAACCCTATAACCTAGACGATTGACTAGTGTGGTATAATAGGTTAATTTCTCACGTCCCACTTTTGGGCGCTAGCACCTCCACAATATAACATTGACATGTTATATTTTGCCACGCTGGTAAATTGTGTTGGTATAGGATTTTATTTCCAGTTTATCTTCTCTTGTATAAATGTTATTCACATATTTAATCCCTTAGATGACAGCAACGGACAAGAAGGTGGTGAATTGTAGTCTTACTCCGTCACCACACGGAAAATTGCTTTGTACCTCGACAAAATTACCTTATAATTTTAAAAAATACAATTAAACAAATAAATAAAATAATTATAAACACTATAAAAACGGGTAAAACTATTCTTTTGTGTTTGTTTGTGAACATGATTAATATTAAAATGTTTAGAAAATACAATCGTCCTAAAATGCAACGTTTTAAAATTTATTGCCCAAGTAATCTTATCTTTTATAAAATTGTTAACTTAGAATTTATAACTTTGTTTTAGTCACGGTGTTATTTTTAAAACGACAATACAACAGATTTCCGGTCAGAAATAATACTTCGCTGGGTACTGGGTGGGCGATGTGAAGCAACGGAGCACCGGTCTGCGTTCATATTTAATATTATAAGTGCTTTTTCGTGTAGGTACTTAGTAAGCTGCTTTGCCAAATTGGAGGGTTCTATTTTAGCGATGGTTCGCTTTGCAAATGTGTCGTTTATGACCTGGTAGTTTTCTTAGTAGTTTGATAAATGAAATTTAAAAGAACATATATTATTAGTAATACATATATTTCAAGTGAAAAGTAGAAAATAATACATTTTTATTAAAAAGTAAAATGTGTTTTAATTTATATTTTCTTCTTCAGTCTTTTTACATCTCATAAGAGAGTTCCAATGGAGGGCAATTAGCCTACTCTACTACACTACCCAGACGTTTTTTTTTGTTCTAAAATGCATTAAAGAAATAATCATTCTATTGCAGGCGACTTTACAAACATATAATTGACGGACACAAATTACATCTAGACACAGAAAAATAATTTGTGGATCGCAAAGAATCATTAATTTAACCGGCTAATTGCCCTAGTACAGTAGGGTAGGCTCAAACCCAAAGACGTATATGAACTAAGAGATGATGATGAATAATATATGAATTAATGAATAAAAAAGAATTTGGACCAGAGATAAAATTTAGGCTACGTAAATAACGATATATTAAGAAGCTCAACGTTAAGATGTATCAAATAAGAACGGTACGTGGTCTACACCAATATTGGTTGTTTGTCGATACTACTGAAAATATTCCTTAGCTTTTATTGATTCGAGGGTCAATTAAAAATGTGGATATATTTTTCTTGACCATATGTGCCCCAATTTTAAGCATTAACCTCATCCATAGAGGAATATTCACTTATATATAAAAAATAGGTTTTATCTTGAGTTTCTAATAAAGTGATAATATATTCCTGATAGAAGATGATATTCATTCATTTGTTGTGGCTGCACATAACTGCAAATCTAATAGCGCTAATTGTTTGTGTCCTGCCCTTGCAAGGGTTGAGTGCATCAAATATCTTGGTATTACGATTGACCAACACTTGTCCTTTAAACCACATATCGGGACCTTATCAGCCAGATTACGAAAATTAATTTATATTTTTAAAAACCTCAAACATGTTGCTAATCATGAGACAATTAAGATGGTTTATAATGCTTTGGCACAGTCATTAATAAACTATTGCATTACATCATGGCGGGGAGCTGCTAAAACTCACATACTGAAAGTAGAAAGGGCTCGGCGCGCTATCCTCAAGACTGCGGCCAACCTTCCACGACGTTTCCCCACAGTAGATTTATACAAAAAATGGGATCTTCTCACAGTTAGGCAAACTTTTGTTCTTCTTATTGTCCTCAAAAAACACTCCCAATTACAATATGACCCTAATAACTTAAAAAAGAAGAGACGAAAAGGTGGGATCTGCTCGGTACCACGATGCAAAACTGCACTTTCTCACAAATTCTTTGGCTTCCTTGGAAATTACCTCTATAATAAACTTAACACTATTCTTAACATGTACCCAATGAATAAATCAAAATGCAAATATAGCATAAAAAATCATCTGAGATCTCTAGACTACCAAAAAACGGAATCTCTTCTGAACGTTCCAATAAATAACTAACACTCTTCGGTTATTACAGATATATGCAAGATACTCTTAGATATACGAGTATACTCACACAGCCACCACATTGCTCAAATACGTATATGTACATACACCTCTACAAATTTACTATACATTCTCTCTCGCTCACCTATTCACACTTGTAATACGAGTACACGTACATACATAAATTTTCACGCCCGCCCATACACACATACACATATGCAAACGCAAACACATACACACCTACATACACGCACGCACATGTTTCACATATACACACTCACATGAACACTCACACCAATACATACAAAGCAAAAAACAATTAACTCACCTCACCATTACCTACTGTTATTTTTACTTTTGTTTTTATTATTTTTTATTATTATTATTTTTGCTTCGCAGTGATTCTATTCTAATTTCATTTTAATTTGTAACTTTGGAATAATTACCCATTTCTATCATTCTCCTTTAGCGGGAGCCCTGGTGACTTGTAAAACAGGTTTTATGTTAAAAAAAAACCTACTTCAGGCACCAGTCTCTCACACAGGTTGCAGTTATTCTTATTAAAGCACATATGTTAATTAGACCTAAGGAAACCTTGTGAAGAGAAAATAAATTATATTATTATCTCCGATTCACGGCTATCTCCCAAGGGAAGATACCCGGTCCTTTGAAAGGCTTACATGGGGATATGGATCCAACACGCAGAGGCCTTTGGAGAAATTTAATGTAAAAATGGGATGGGACGTCTACCGATGACACTCCACGTCTGCACATAACACACGTGGACTGCCAACGGTAGGTGTAAAACTATTATGTGATGATGGTATCTAATAACTGTTTATGGGGTTGGAGGTTTGATGGACTGGCTAAACTAAAAACTATTGATTGAAAAACTGTCGTCTGCCTTCAATACCTTTATCGTCTTGAACTTTGGCAGACGGTGACTCGCCAACTCACTGAATGGGCCCCCTCAAATGGTCGCCACAGGCACACAGGCCATACGGGCAACAGGAGGGCAACATTGGTGCAAGTAAGTGGCTTGGGGTGACGAGCGGTGCGGCGCCGGTTTCACCATCGCAGTGGTTTCCCTGTAGTTATGCCCTTGAAAACGACACTTCCACCCCCGAGCATATAGCTCTGGCGACCCCTCTCTGACCAGCCGTTCAAGGCAAGCCAGAGTTGAGAATCCTGCGGGCACTCTTCGGTTTCCACTCCAGCCAGCCAATAAAGGCCAGCTGGATACGAGGCCCTGACCGACTCTCTGGGGCATTCAGGACCGCCGTGTCGCCACTCACATTCAGCACGCCACAAGCTGCCCTGCGGTTTATTGGCTTTCCTATAAATCTTGTGATACATTTTTTCTTTTATATCAAAAGAATTTCGAGAGCCATATAATGTTCCTCCGAGTTTTGCGTTAGTCTCATGGTGAGATAACGACTGGCCCAGAGGGTTTTATTATTATTATTATTATATCTCCTTGCAATGCTCTAAAATAATTTATCAAGTTAATTCACTCATTAGGAGGGAAGAGAGGTACTACTACTCTTGTTGAATTATTTACGGTTTTTATGTTATTATTTTTTATTAGTTTCGTAGACTTAAGAAAAATGAAGTTTACCTGCAATAAAGGAAACCAATATTGTTCTTCTTAAAATTAAACATCCAATTATATAATAACCTAGAAGTCTTTTTATCAATATCATCATCCTCATAACAGCTCATATACGTCCCACTGCCGTGCTCGAGCCTCCTACACAATAGGAAGCTCTCCTTCCCTTGAATAGATGTTATCTCCATATTATAATCCCTTAATCATCATTTACGAAACCCACGAGTAAAGAAGGAGTGATGAATTATTAATATGCACCGTTAAAATTAAGTTATAAAAATAAAAAGAAAATTAAAAAAGGAAGAAAATATTTGGTAATCATTGAAATATATATCGACTTGCTGACCCAACAGACGTTGTTGTTCAAATGAAATAAAAGGAATTCTCCTTGAAGTCTACAGCAGCGCCACCTACTTGGTCTGATTGCGAAACTAAACTATTCTCGAATCCCCTTGAACATACACAAAAAATTTCATCCACATCGGTCCAGCCGCTTAGGAGGAGTTCAGTGACATACACATATACACAAGAAATATATATATAAAGATAGTATCTGTGGACAGATTTTTATGATAGACTATTTTGTCAGTGCAATGACCATGTAGCTATTTTCAGAAATTCTTTAGACGTATCAACCACTGACTTTTTCGTAATCTATAAGTGAGGCTGATTCGTCACGCTCTGAGGTGAAAGGCTCATCGGGCGAATTCGGGACCGCCGAGTGTACCCGGGCGAAAAGCACTGCACATACTTCTCCGTAGGCTGTAAGTGGGCTGATCCGTCACGCTATAAGGTGAAATGCTCGATCGGGTGAACTCGGGACCGCCAAGTGTACCCGAGCGAGAAAGATTATGTCAAATAATAAAAATGAAAGTATAACAGCATACGGAACTACAATGGCGTTTTTTCTAGATTTATAAGTAAAACTCAATTAAATGTATTTATTTCTTATTTAATACACCCATTGTATCCTATATTTATTATATCCTTTCTATTATATACCTCTATCCTATCTATTATATACCTCTATCCTATCTATTATATACCTATTTATTATATCCTACATTATCGAAAATAATTTGATTTGTATAGAATTAAAAAAATAATAAATTTGATTTCTGACTTGTTTCTCATTCACATCAAGAAGTATTCAGTTCGGATGTGCGGTTACTCATGTTTTTTTTTATTATTCGAATTAGTCTATACACAGAGAGCAGCCATATTAAACTAGCAAAGCTATTCTAAATTGAAAACTGTTAACCTGTACATTTCAAAGTACCAAACTCCTTTATATTGTACATAGAATATACTGTTCAAATGCCTCTGGTATGCACGGCTGTAATTAACTTCAAATGCCTTAGCTTCTAAGCACCAAAGAAATGATATAATTATTAGTAAGGAACGATAAACTAGTTTTCAGTTTCTGTTTAAAAACAATTTGTGAATACCAACCAATGGTGTACCATTAGTTCATTACGGTAAACCGTATAGTGATGAACTAATAATAAAATTCATCACTCCTATAGGTGTCCATCATTCTCTTGAGTGTTGTAAAAGAAGAAGTTGTAAGGAATGTAATCTTTCTTTTCTTTAACTTTATATATAAATTTCTTGTATACATGCGTATTACATTGAACTCCTCCTGAACGGCTGGACCGATATTGATGAAATTTTTTGTGCGTATTCAAGGGGATTCGAGAATGGTTTAAATTACCAATTAGAACTGGTAGGTGGCACTGCGAGGAGGCTCGAGCTACTATAGTGGAAAATTTAAATGCTCTAAAACAGAGCAAAAGTGCTTGTCAAAACTATTCAAACGAGTCCAAACTCGACAGTTTCATCTTGTTCAGTTTAGGAGTTCCTATGGCCAGCTTCCGATGCCATCATGAGACCAGCTTAATGGTACCATATTATTGCATTGTCACCGAAGTTACGTAAGTAAACCAAATTTAAACCTAATCTAACGACAGGAAGTGGTTCTAATTTAACTTCCAAGATTTGTCCCATACTAACATACTAACAGGGCAAGTTAAATAAAATCTTTTAAAAACACATGAATGAAAATTGCGTGGAAGCAATATACATATATGGTGCCCATTTCAGCGTATTAGTAGTAGATACGATACTACAACGTTAATAATTCTGACGGGCCCGTATAATGAATGATCATCATCATCATCTTGCTCTTATCCCAATTACTTGGGGTCGACGCAATATGTCATCTGTTTTGACATATTGCAAAAAGTTTCGGCAATGACTTTTATGACCGGCCGCCTGCCTGACGTCAACCCTCCTTGGGAATGTAATCGTTGACCCAAATGGTACCAGATGGAGTTGGTCCAGGTCAATCTAGGGCTCTTAGTCGTCTTTTACGACACCCACAAGCAAAGCAAGGGTTGGTAGTATTCGAAGTCGCTACCACACAGCACAGCACAGCGTATAATGAATGATATAGGTTTTATTTTTGTATACAATATACAGATTTAAGCAAATTTTCACTACTATTGTTTGAGTAGTAAAAGCGTCAAAGCACAACAAATAGATAAATAATTGTATTTAATTGTAAATAGGAATTGTTTTTGATCATAAATGATGACAATTTACATTAATTATATATTCTGATGTTATTCATTTAGATTTACATCTCTATTTATTTATCAAAAAGATTTCATATCAAATTCTCGAAAAGCTCACCATTTTCCTATGTAAGAGGATTACTTAAGAAAATTAAATTTTCGAGCTAAACTAATGAATGGGACGTTAAAATGCTTGGATAATATAAACACATCTTTTATGAATATGAAATATTTATGCAAATATGATGTATATTTATCGATTACTAGTTGATTGAGCAACTTTGCTTTTGTGAGTTACTTATGTAATAGTATAAAATTGTTTGAACATTCACATCCCAGGACTTTATTAATAAAATAAATGTTGTTATGTATATAATATATCAATCATAATTTTTGTTATGTCGGCGGTTTTGATGAAAACGGCGCTTGCGCAAAATGCTTGACGCTCATTGTTACACATCTTTTGACTGATTTGATAACATAGACGGTGATACCAGATATGGTTATTAAGACTTCAACCAGAAAGCAAAGAAGGCCAAAGTAGTGGCAGATAAACTCACGGGATGGAAAGTGGCCACCGCCACTCATGGATTCCGCTATATAGTACAGGTGGAGTCTCTCCGGCTTTCTCGCTCACTAGCTAAAGCGTAGTAGCAATTATATATTTCGATTTTCTACGAGAAAGTATTAAGCAAAAAAAATAACTCTAACATGAAGAAAGATCCATTTTATCTCGTCATACAAGAATACGCGTTTGGCAAGAAAATAACCAAAGTGAAGGCTATAAAGCTTAGTATTCTCTATCTATCTATCTATATGAAGTAAAAAATGCCTATAGGTATATGAGGTATAACATAGCTCGCGTAGGAATAAAAATTTTTTGTGTATCCAATGAAGTTTTAATAACAATCTGTTCAGTTGTTTTTGTAATGTCACTAGATTTATTTCTTCTTAAAATTTATTTCTTCTTATTTTCTTAAAATTATAAATATTCCTTTAATCATTTAAAAAAATAATAACAAAGGTAGACTGAGAAGAGGGTTCCTACGTTTCAGTTTGAATTTGCATGTAAATGAGGTTATTGATTCTGTTACCGCGGCCCCGACCACCCGATGTTCAATCGTTGATACCTTATTGAATTAAAAAGTAAGTCAATAAAGACGCCAGGTTTCAAGGGTGTACTTTGTAATACTATTTTTGTTTAACGGGTTTTCAATGGCGATTTAGATGTATGTTCAAAAGGCTTTTGTTATCAAACTTTTGAGTACAATAAAATGTTTAATTTAAGAAAGTGTACGTTTGTTTTTAGAAAGATCCATAGAATCTTTTCAATTTTTTGATAGATTAGGAGTATACTTCCTTTTAATTTACTTCAGGACTTTTGTTTTTTGTTTTTGGGGGGGTGGGTCATGGTCAGCTTACTCGGCGCCCCGCTCCGTCCGGAGCGACAGAGGGCCCGCACGAGGCCCCATGACCCACCCGTGGCACATCGCCTTCGTCGTTGGGCCGATCACCGGTGCAGAGCTCCTTGTCTTCAGTGATCGTCCCGACAGAATACCCCAGTCGCGGGGCACTCTCCCCTCTCGACGTCCCCCTTCAGGGACGCCGATCCGTGTCGCGCGGTCAGCCTCTAGGCGGATGACGGACTAAATGCCCGGTCCAGTCATCCGCATTTACTTCAGGTATGAACATAACTCTACAATTTTTAGGGTAGGAATATAATTTTACAACCTTTTCACACAATGTAGGTGTCTACTTGTGTTAAATATTTACTTGAAAATTATTGCAGTCGAATGACTTTTAATCGTATGAGCCTATACATAGAATTATATGTCAATTGAAATCCTTTCAGAAATAACAGCAGACTTACAGAGTGATCTTTTCTTATAAAAATAGTTTAATTTTATTGACATCCAATCTATGAATCATTCCTCTATGCTTAAGCTTTTTATGTAGGTAGGTAGATATTAAAGTCATCCTTAATATGTCATTGAAAAAAATATCACAAATGACTACATCGATTTTCTACTGGAATTGATATTAGGCATTATATAATACCTATTAGGCGTCTGTATAAAACAGAAAAAAACATTTTTTTTTTATTTTCAACGGTGGCAAACGAGCAAACAGTACACCTGATGGTAAGTATTGCTGCCGCTCATGGACCTTTACAAGGCCGCTGCCTACCGCGAAAAAATGAAGGGAGTGTGAATGCGTGAATTGAGGCTTGTTGATACCCAGGGCACCACCAAAACCCTCCACACGCAAACACCCTCAGAAAGTTGGGCTGCCGGCTCTCTCGCTCACCGAACGAAGCGCAGTAACAAATTGCTACTACTCAGACGTCGATTTTCTGCGAGAGCGTGGTACTGCCCCGGACGGACCGGCCCGCGGCTGTAGACAGATAACTGTCGACAGTGTGGTCCTACCACTATCCTTTATATTCGTAAAATAAAGAGCATTCAATTCTTTAAGTACCTAGCTAATATTTTTAATTGATTGGATCTCAATTTATTGTAGGTTAAAAAAATATGTATGTTAAATTACAATAGGCACATAAACAAATCAATCTAAAGTTATAATAACAATAAACTCCTGCTAACATAGACGTCTTATATATGGTTTGGAATGAAACTCAACAAGTATTATAATTTGGAACTTCTCAACAAGTTTGCGAATTATATTGAAATGCTAAATGGGGTGCCTCTTAATCCACTATAATTTCAAGGCTAATACAGTTTGATGTTTGCAAACTATAGCAATAATAATAAACCTATTAATTTTTTTTATCTTGATTTTTAAGCCTTAGAATTGTGGTATCTATATATAAATACGTGAAGCGAAAACTTTGTACTTTTTACGAAAATTAGGTAGCTGGACATGTATGAAATTTGGCACGGTTGAATATACGCTACACACATACACACACACACGTTTGTGTGAGTGTGTTGCGCAACGCTTATACACTTTTGTTTACGGTTAAAATCTCTGGTCGAACTGAATGTCAAATAATTATAATTATGATGACAATGTCTAATAGAGATTTGTACTTATATATTAGTTATTAGTGAAATACAGCTTGCTCAATTTACAATTATACATAAATAAAATTAAAAGAAAATTGTGTAGCAGAAAAATTAATTAAAATTAATTATAGCAGAATTTCGACCACATGGCGGCGTTATTATTAATATATAAATAATATAATAGATAAACATACGCTTTTGTCATAATTATCTCAGCTCATACACGTTCCATGTGGTTCCGTTCCACGTTCTTCCGTGTGGTAACGGAGTAAGAATACAATTCACCACCCCCTATCTTACCCGTGGGTGATCGTACGAGACGACTAAGGGAGATAAAACGCATATAACATCTATGCGAGAGAAGGCAAACTCGAAATAAAACCCTATACCAACACGTCTGACCAGCGTGGTATAGTAGGTCAATTACCCTTCCGTTATGGAGGAGGCCCGAGCCCAACAGTGGGACGTATATGGGCTGAAATGATGATGATGATGATGATACACGTTCCATTGCTAGCCTTACTCATAGCGGGAGGACAATTAACATTCTAGCGAATTGACATCGATTGGTATAGGGTTTTATTCTCAGTTTTCCTTCGTTTGTACTTATGTTTTCCACTGGCGTTCCAATTATCGTCTTTCATGATCACCCACAGAAAAAGGACGGTTTCTATCTATAGTCTTCTTTCGTCATGATTTGATGAATTACCATTATTATATTGAAGTCAAACTAATACAGCCATATAAATGCTAAATATTTTTTTGTGTGGTGATGGAGTAAGAATGAAATTCAGTAAAACATTCTTTTCTGCGACAATCCTGGAAAAATATTACGTGGTTTGTTAATGTTAGGATCACGCTGTTGACAGTTATCAGTCTATAGCCGCAGGCCGGTTCGTCCGGGGTAGTACCACACTCTCGCAGAAAATCGATATCTAAGTAGTAGCAATTTGTTTCTGCGCTTCGTTCGGTGAGCGAGAGAGACGGAAGCCCAACTTTCTAAGGGTGTTTGCATGTGGTGGGATTTGGTGATGTCTTTAGTATTACCGAACCTCAATGCACGTATTCACACTCCCTTCACTTTCTTCACTGTAGACAGCGGCCGAGCAAAGGACCAAGAGCGGCAGTAATACTCATCAGGTGTACTGTTTCTTCGTTTGCCACCTTCTGCAACAAAAACAAAAGAAGATGTTGGCAGATAACGCCACTGGAAGAGATAATAAATTAATAATAAATAGCTAGTATGGTTGCTATACTAACTCCGACGTCCTTGACACGTTCTCGACGAGGAGGACGACAACATTACACTCGCTCAACACAGAGCGTACACGGCCCGCGAGGCAAATACCCGCGGCCCGTCCTCGCCGTTGAGATACGAAACTGCAAAAGTCATTAATACTAACGTGGGCACGTCCAATTTACCTCCAGGATACCCCAAGGCGACGTCCGTTCTAAATTTACTTTCACCGGATTGATAGCCCTTTTTTTTTTTTTTTTTTGGAGTAGGTTGCGGTTGGCGCACTCCTCGCACCACTCCGTCCGTAGCAACAGAGGGGCGTAAGCACGCACACTTCCAACTCACCCGAACACCACGTCGCCTTCGTCGTTGGGCCGACAACCGGAGTAGGGTTACTTGTCATGAGTGGTCGGATTGAAAGCCTTTAGGGTATACCCTTAGTCCGAGTCCAGTTGTCAGTGGCTAGCAGCAATATACTCCACAAAAAAGCTATACTAACTAGTAGGTCAGACCAATTGTCAAACAGTTTTATTAACACCTACCCTTCTCCAGTAACGATGTTATTTGCATACCTATAATTCTGATTATATAAAATTAATATTTATAGCAACCTAATACAAACCTAATTTCTTAGCTATTTACAATGCACAAGCAAACAGAATATTTAATTATATGCTGATGTTAGTGCGAACTAAACACGGAAACGGTCAGTAATACAGGTCACGTTCAGACTCGAGGGATGTATGCGTGATTAACTACCACTTTCACGGTACATGATAAATCTTTTCACATTATTAGAAGTGATTATTATATGTGTAATTTGTTCTAATCGTATACAGCTGTGAATAGAAATATTCTCAGTGTGGTGTCAGTGTGTGAACAGTGTGGAAACAGTCATGAGGGTCGACAGCAGCTAAAACTTAAAACTGTTAAAAATAGTTGTTATTTTGGATATTCAAATTAATTGTTTGATCTTAAATACAAATTTATAAAGTATTAGAGCATTTAGCATTAATATCGCCAGGGCGATGCTCGGCAGCATCAGGAACTGGGACGCGGTCGCAGCCTTCTGCGAGGCAGTAGTTTCGCGGAAGGAGGCGGAGGAGCGCGCGCGCGAGGAACGCCTCCTCGACAACGCGAACTGCCGCCGGCGACTGGGGCGGCGCAGGCGCCATTACCTGCGCCTGATGCCACCCTAGCAGAGGCCATGGGTGACTGGACTGTGAAGTTAGTCCGTCACCCGCTGTGAGGCCGACCGCGCGACAAAGACCGACGTTCTCTCCGAGGGGGGGACGTCGATCGAGGAGAGGGTACTCCTCAAGGGGTATTCCGTCGGGCCGACCACTGAGGACAATGAACTCGGCACTGGTGGTCGGCCCAACGACGAAGGCGATGTGGGTACGGGTGGGTTATGGGCCCGCGCGCCATCCTTTCGTCGCCCCGGACGGTCAAGTCACCCTGTATCGATGGTTGGCCCAACGACGAAGGCGACGTGTCACGGGTGGGTTACGGGGCTGTGCGTGCCGCCCCTCTGTTGCCCCGGACGGAGTCGGATGACGGGTGCACTGACCGTAGCACACCAAAAAAAAACCAATACGATAAACAAGTTGGCATTGGCAATCTTATAAGTTTTTCAGGAGAGTCCCCTGCTATTATATTGCCATTATTGATATATTTTGTGTTTAAAACTTTAAAGTAATTAGTAAAATCAGGCTTAATACCCATTGCGTGACCTAGTCTCGATAAGCATTAACGAGAAAAGTTTTTTTAGTTGAAAACTTAGAGCTGAGAGTGAGCTATTTTTATATACTGAAATTGTTTTTGACACTAAAAAATGCATTAGATCAAATCAAATCTTTTATTCTGCATAAGCCCCTTAAGGGCACTTACATATTGTTAAGTTTAAACATTGTTTGAATACAATACAATAATCTGCCACCGGATCGGAACGCGGCCACAAGCTGAAAAGAGCCGGCAAGAAACTCAGCGGGCTGTCACTTTTTTTTAGTCTTTTAAATATATATAATTTTATACTTCGTACAACATATAGTATTAGCTCCAGTGTGATGCCCTTCGAAATTGTATACATGTATAAATTTTCAAATATTAATACAAAACAAAAGAAAAGATAAAGAAAAGAGAAAAAAATATGGCTGGACCAGATTCCACAAGCAGCACCTGATCACGAGTTAACTACTAGAGCAGCCATCACTCCCCTCAAGCACATTAGAGGGAAGGTAGCGACCCACCCCACGTAGATATAAAATGCATATAACATCTATGTAAGAGAAGGAAAACTCGAAATAAAATTCTGTACACGTGTGACCAGCGCGGTATATAGTAAGTCAGTTTCCCTTCCATTGTGAAGAAGGCTTGAGCCCAACAATGGAACGTTTATAAGCTGTGATAATGATAATGATGACGCCATTAGAAATATATTTTTGTGCCATAAGGAATTTTACAAGCATGAATTTAGTGAATCAAAATTATTTTCTAATTATTTATACCTGTAAATTATTACAAGTACAAGCGTGCAAGTTTGCGCGTTCACTGCCAAGAAGGACCCGTTTGTCATGACGCCTCAGTTCCAAGGAGTAACTCTTCCAATTTCTAAGAGTATTGGGATTCTCGGTGTCGAAATATCGAGCAAAGTCCAGTTTGGGAGTCATTTGGAGGACAAAGCCAAATTGGAAAGCAAAAAACTGGGCGTCCTGAACAGAGTCAGGCGGTATTTCACACCGAGACAGCGTCTTTTGCTATACAAAGCACAGGTCCGTCTTCATGTGGAGTACTGCCCACATCTCTGGACAGGTGCGCCCAAATATCAGCTAGACGCACTTGACTCCCTGCAAAGATGGGCTGTTCGAATCGTCGGGGATCCCAATCTTACGGACAGATTGGAGTCGCTGGAGCAGCAGAGAGACTTTAGGTCACTCTGTGTACTCTACCGACTCTTTCACGGGGAGTGCTCCGAGGAATTGTTTGACTTGGTACCACCGTCACCATTCTACCAACGTACCACTCGACATCGTAGCAGGATTCATCCATTTCACCTAGAAACGTTATGGTCTTCAATGGTAGTTTCCAGCGATCATTTCTCCCACGTACGTGCAAGCTCTGGAATGAACTACCTGTTGCTGTGTTGCCCGAGCGCTATGACATGTACTTCTTTAAACGGGGTTTAAGAAGAGTATTTTCTTCACGGTAGGCAACAGCCTGGCTGTGCCCCTGGTATTGCAAAGGTCCAAAGGTCCATGTGCAGCAGTATCACTTACCATCAGGTGTGCTGCTTGCTCGTGTGCCACCGTTGGCAATAAAGAAAAAGTTAGTCGAATAAGACGTGTGGTGATGGAGTAAGAATAAAATTCAACATCCCCTCCCTCACCTGTTGGTATCGTAAAAGAAGACTAATCGATATAATATGCATTTAACTGCTATACAAGAAAAGAAAATCTTGAAATAAAAATCTATACTCACCTGTCTGACCAGCGTGGTACAGTAGGTCAATTACTCTTCCAATGTGGGACCCAGTGGGATGTGTATGAGCTGTGATGATGATGATGCTAAAATGCAACCTGTAATCTGATATATTAAATGGGTTACCCCATTGGATAAATAAATTATCTTCGCAATTGTTTTTAAATTACTGTTATTGGTAGACTAGCAACCCGTCCTCGCTTCGTTTCGTTCTCGTTCCCGTGGGAATACCAGGATAAAATATAGCATATGTTACGCCCTGATATTATAGCTTACCATTGGTGAAAGACTTTTTGAAATTGGCCGGTGGTGTAAACGTGAAAGTGTAACAAACAAACAAACTTACTTTCGCATTTATAACATTAGTAAGGATTTATTGAACTGAAAGGTGCTTTAGCCGCTTCGAGCACTTTTTGGTAGGCTAAAATCTTATGGGTTCACATTACCTATATGCTCATAACTGACGCAAATTTTAATTCAAACATTATGAAATTTCAAATTCTAATACTAAAAGTTCTAAGTTTTCCCTTCTATCGCCAGTCTCTATAATTGCAATTTTTTTTAATTGTACATGTTTGATCTCTCCTCTAGTGGCGACTACGAATACTACCAATCTCTACATTGCTCTTGGA
Organism: Lymantria dispar; assembly: GCA_032191425.1. Taxonomy (NCBI): domain Eukaryota; kingdom Metazoa; phylum Arthropoda; class Insecta; order Lepidoptera; family Erebidae; genus Lymantria; species Lymantria dispar. Next base: position 20,962,230 of record CM063454.1, on the reverse strand, counting down.
TGTCGTAAAAGACGACTAAGACCTGATCTGACTCCATCTGGTTGGTGTATGGTTAACAATTACATTTGGAGGAAGGTTGATTGACTTGAACTGTTACAATGCCTACTACAAAAGAAGAGTACGTATCCAGTTGATTCCAAGTAATTAGAATAAGGTCATGATGAATTGTAGATGATATTATTACTGTTAAATAGACTGGCAAATTAAAACCAATATTATTTCATCGACATAGTCACATGCTGTCTGCAATTACATAAACTATTTCGCAGAGTATATTATTGTCGAATAGATACGTTCCGTGTGATGATGGGCAGCACCATCGCCTATATAGTCAAGAGTCTATGAGTATAATAAAACACGGCTAAAGGATATAATATGCATATAACATCTATGTAAGAGATGGAAAACTCAAAACCTTAATTCGTCTGATCCGTGTAGGCTAGTAAGTAAATTTTACCTCCTATTTTAGACGAGGCTTGAACCTAATAATAGAACATAACTACGATAATGATGAGATTTTTTACATTTGAGTACATATTAATGTTATACCATCAAAAATATAACTAGAAAAAAAAACCAAGTCTCGTAAGTCAGTTCTTTTACCATAAAAAGTTGTGAAATCCATGTAATACCAAGTCGGTTAAGTTATTCAGTCTCTACTTAAGGGATCTTCTGTCATAAGTTATTACATAATTAGCCCCCCCCCTTTTTTTTTTTTGTGGGTGGGTCGCGGTCGGCGCGCCTCCGCACCACTCCGTCCAGGGCGACAGAGGGGCTTAAGCACGCAACTCCCGCGACCCACCCAAAAACCACATCGCCTTCGTCGTTGGGCCGACCACTGGAGCAGCGTTAACTTGTCGTCAGTGGTCGGCCCGACGGAATACCCCTAATTGGGGTACCCTCCCATCGACCAACGTGCCCACCTCGGGGAGGACGTCGGTCTTTCCTCACGCGATCGGCCTCTCGGCGGGTGACAGACTAATCCCCGGTCACGTCACCCGCGGCCTCGGCTAGGGCGGCATGAGGCGCAGATAGTTGCGCCTCCGCCGCCCCAGTGGCCGGCGGCGGATCTCCTCATCGAGGCTGCGCTCCTCGCGCAGGCGATCCGCCACCTCCTTCCGCGAGATCACTCTCGCAGAAGGCTGCGACCGCGTCCCAATTCCCGACGCTGTCGACCATCGCCCTAGCGATAGCCGGCAGCGTCAGGTCCGTACCGATGATTGCGACGAGTTCACAGCGCTGCACTTGGGCCGCGCAGGCCTCGAGCGTATGGCGCGCCGTGTCCTCGTCGCAATCGCAGTGGTGGCAGGACGGTGTACTCTCCCTCCTAACGACCCTGTGCAGGTATTTGGCGAAGCACCCATGCCCCGTCAAAACCTGCACCAGTCGGAAGGAGAGCACCCCGTGCCGCCTTTCCAACCACTGCATCAGCACCAGCCGGAAGGCCTCCACGGTTCGCACACCGAACCGAGGCTTCTCCAGCCGGACTGCCCAACGGGCAATGACGTCTCGGCGGGCGTCGACGCGCCAGGCGGTGAGCTCTCTTAACGAGATCACACCGCCCTCCGCTCGCACCCCCGTCACCCGCCGATACAATCCGGCGAGCATTTCCGCCTCCAGATCCCACGGGGGAGTCCCGGCCAATAGGCACGCTGCCTCCGTCGCCACCGTGCGGTATCCGCGGATGGCCCTGACCGCCATGACCCTCTGTGGACGCCACAGAAGGGCCCTAAGTCGGACGGTAAAGGACCCCGCCCACACCGGTGCGCCATACAGGGCCATCGACCGGATGACCCCCGCGTACAGCCGTCGGACGTAATTAGCCAACCTAACAACTTCTTATAGTAACTATATCAATATTAAAGATCTTTTATGTTTTAAATAAACAGATTGATTTGGTATGAAAACACAATGTACCTCACAAGTAATACATATTATATTAAATAAGATTATTTAACGCAATTAGAAATATATCGCGTGTATATAATGCCTGCTTCATCCATCCATCCATCAGCCTATAGATGTCTACTGCTGGACATAGGCCTCCCCACGAGAATGCCGTCTGCCTGCTTGGTTACTAAAAATTCAAGCTTCTATTCTTGTTCGCAACGAAGTTATAGAAGGTCGAAAATGACCTGAATTGTTTCGGGAAAAAGATACTACGACAATTTTGCGTTTTTGCTCGAGATTTGGTGAGGGCACTGCCGCGCCCCCAGATTTGCAGATTGTACATTACGTAATACAATATTAATGACGCAAATCAATATAAAATAATATTATATATCTGAGGTCTATTGAATTACACGGCAAAATATAATGTCTCTCCGTTAAATCACGAAATAAAAAGATTTTCAAACTCTCTATTCATCTTTTTTTCTTTGGTCACGTGTATTCATTATAGGGAAAATACACGTTTGGTGAGCTTTTTATTCATCAATCAACATTGAAGTGTGATACGTCCTATACAAATCCCGCTATAAGAGAACATCTGCCCATAGCCATTAATGGACGTGGTATTTATGACATATAAATGTATAGAATATTTTTAATATTGACATATTTTGTTGATACGATGTTATTTAAAATTTTCACATACTCTGTACTAGATAGAGATTTTTTATTAAACTATTCTCCGTGTGGTGACGGAGTAGGATTACCATTTACCACCCCCTCTTTTGCCCGTGGGTGTCGTAAAATACGGTTAAGGGATATGATATGCAGGTAATATCTATGCAAAAGGAGAAATAGTCGGGTTTTAAGGATACCTATACATCTGACCAGCGCGGTATAGTAGGTCAATTTGCCTCCCATTGTGGCGGAAGCCCAAGCTCAATAGTGGGACTTCTGTGGACTGAGATGAAGATAATGAAACTGTTTTATTCGATGAGTTTTGATGTCCTATTAATGACCTATTAAATAAAATTTGAGCGCTGTATTATAAGGTAATCGTGCAATTTCTTTTTTTATTAATTGATCATTAAATAACTACATATCAAAGGACATTGTGCGTAACGATAGCCAACCGATTGATCGTAAAATTTATTGAAAATCCTGTTGCTCTTATTTAAAGTAGGGGAAAAAAAATGTGTTCAGAAAGTATGAAAAAGACAAATATTCAAAATATAGCTTCGCTATGACCACGGTATAGAGGTGAAAATTCGATATAATATGCATATAACATCTATGCAAGAGAAGGAAAATTCAGAAAGAAACCCTATGCCAAGACATATGACCAGTGTGGTATAGGTCAATTTTCTTCTATTATGGAGGAAATTCTAGCTCCACTATTCGGATGTATATTAGATATTATCATTATGATGGTGAGAGGTTATAAAATGATGCTTCCGATTTCTCGATTGTCAAATTTTGCTATGCAGTTTAGAAGTTAATAACAAACAGAGGAACATCTATAAATGCTGACTATTTTATTATTGTAGCGTAATAATTATATTTTTGATATCTCTTTGTACTTCTACTATTGAATTACATATGTAACCACTAGGTATCTGTAATAATGGTTGTCATCATCATCACCTTGCTCTTATCCCAATTACTTGGGGTCGACGCAATATGTCATCTGTTTTGACATATTACAAAAAGTTTCGGTAATGACTTTTATGACCGGCCGCCTGCCTGACGTCAACCCTCCTTGGGAATGTAATCGTTGACCCAAATGGTATCAGATGGAGTTGGTCCGGGTCAATCTAGAGCTCTTAGCAAAGCAAGGGTTGTTAGTATTCGAAGCCGCTACCACACAGCAAAGTTGGCACAGCAGGTTGTGTTTGGTAATATATAAAACTGCGCTTAAGTAAAAAAAAATATCCATTGCGTTTCTATATGAACGAATTGTATTCAGCACGCAGTAAATAAAACATCATCCAACAAAATAGAAAGCGTATTTATGTAACGTACTGTTTGAATTTCAATTCAATTTAGTTTAATAACTATGATGTACACGTATAGTTCTTAGTTTTGGAAAAATACTATGAACATTTTATTAGTTTTGCATTATATTTATACTAGCTGACACAACAGACGTTGTTCTGTTCAAATAAAATAAAAGTCTGCTTAAAATCGACAGCAGGGCCACCTACCGGGTCCAATTGTGAATCTAAACCATTCTCGAATCCCATTGAACACATACAAAAATTTCATCAACATCGGTCTAGCCATTTAGGAGGATTTCAGTAACATACGTACGTACACAAGAAATATATTTATGAGAGTGGTAGGACCACACTGCCGATAGTTATCTGTCCACAGCTGCGGGCCGGTCCGTCCGGGGTAGTACCACACTCTCGCAGAAAATCGACGTCTGAGTAGTAGCAATTTGTTACTGCGCTTCGTTCGGTGAGCGAGAGAGCCGGAAGCCCAACTTTCTGAGGGTGTGTGTGTGTGGTTTTGGTGGTGCCCTTGGTATCAACGAGCCTCAATGCACTCATTCACACTCCCTTCACTTTCTTCGCGGTAGGTAGCGACCCTGTAAAGGTCCATGAGCGGCAGTAACACTTACCACCAGGTGTACTGTTTGCTCGTTTGCCACATTTAGCAATAAAAAAAAAATAAACATTTGAAAATGTAATAAATATTAGAGCAGATAAATTTAAGATTCATCATCATTTCAGCTCATATACGTCCCACTGTAGGGCTCGGGCCTGCTCTACAACGGGAGGGAATTTGACCTACTATACCATGCTGGTCAGGCGTGTTGGTATAGGGATTCATTTCGAGTTTTTCCTCTCTTACACAGAAGTTATATGCATATTATATCCCTTAGTCGTCTTTTATGACATCCACGGGCAAGATAGGGAGTGGTGAATGGTATTCTTACTTCGTCACCGCACGGAGTAAGAATCCTCATATGTTCTGGCCCCATGCTGTTGATTTTTGCGGGCTATTGAATAAATTACTACATCATTCAAATATCTATTTTTCTATTAAAAAAAATATTGGTTGCCTGTAAAGTCGGTATACGGGCGAAAGTTTTACGTGACAACGACTTTGAGTGGTAAAATAATTTTAATGTGAATATTCATTCGTATAGTAGGAAGAAGGATGAAATAATAGTAACAATTTAAAACATTTATTTATACAAAGAATTATATTTAAAACATTAATTTATACAAAGAATCTCGCACTGAATTTCATATTAACAAAATTTTATTTTTACCTTTACACATACATACGTATTTATATACAAATATACAATTTTTATGTCTGTCTCTCTCGCTCTTAGGCGGGCTAACCATGCCCGAGTGGAAGGGACGCGTGCCTCTCACTCGCTCTCATTGTGAGCGCATAACGTGAGCGGAGCGTAACGCAGTTTCTTGAAGTGTCACCCGGCAAACCAATTTATAAGACATTGTCACGTCAATAAAATAAAATTATTTACAAGTAGCATACAAAGTAGCATAGCATTAAAAGTACATTTATCGGCAGTTATGGGATTGGGATATATTAGAAAATCTTTATATATACGAATCTTCTGTTCGTATGTTTGTAATTGAACTCCTTCTAAACGATTGGACCGATTTTGATGATTTTTTTTGTGGCTATTCCGATGGATATGAGAATGGTTTAGATTAATAATTGAAACCGGTAGGTGAAGCTGCAATCGATTTCAAGGCGAATCTCATCATCATAGAGAGTTCCTTTTAATGTTTTTTTAGATTTGAACATAACAACGTCTGTTTGGTCAGCTAGTCCTTACGTATTAGTAATTATAAATGCGAAAGTAAGTTTGTTTGTTTGTTACGCTTTCACGCTTAAATCACCGAACTGATATAATAAATTTTTTCACCAATTGAAAGCTATAATATGAGGGAGTAACATACCTAGGGTATATTTTATCTCGGTATTCCCAAAGGAACGAGAACTACGCGGTTAAGGCGACTGAAATCGAAGCGAAGCGAGGGCGGGTTACTAGTATTATATAAATATTTATGCGTTGTAGATATATACTATTGTAAAGAAAAGGTTTGCCGAAATAAAAAATCTTTGGACACAAAGATGCTCCCGTTTCAAAAAATCCTTTTGAAGTAATTAGAATTGACTTCGGAGAGTAAGCCGAGATTGCATTGAAAAAGTAAGCTATTGTTAATAGGATACTTCATTATAATATAATTATGTATTGTTACTGTAGGCCTTTATAGAAAATTTAAAATGTTTCCAGTCAAAGGTTTTTTCGAGTTGCATTGGCAGCGTAACTTATGTGGCTTTATTACAAACTAGCTTTTGCTGACGACTTCGGCGGCGTAGTAAATAGATACTTCGGGCTAATGCTAATTTTAATCTAAGAATTTGTTTACGTAGAAGGTGAAAATATTTTTTAATAATACAATTCTGTCACACATGATTTTTTGCGAAAATTTAGCCGTTTAGGCAGCATTGGTGCTCCGTTCCTATTGGTGTTAGCGTGATGATATATAGCCGTCTCTTCTCAAGGCTCAAGGCTTCAAGGCTCTTCTCTTGCCCATAGGTGTCATATAAGACGACTTCAGAGGTGTCATACGCGTATAATGTCTTTACAAGATAATAAAACTCGACATAAAATTCTATACTAAAACGTCTGACCAGCGCGTTGAACAATTTCTTCCCATTGTGGAGGAGGCACGAGTCACGAGACGGTAATAGGCTCTGCCTTTGTAGATGCGAATAATGTTATGTGCCAAAATTTGGTGTGTACATTGCTTACATCTTCGAGAGTACAGCAAACATGTCGTGAGATTGATTTTCTATGAGTATACTAACTTTCGTTTCATTTATACAAATCGGGTTGAGGACCCTCAGCGTTCATAACACTCCGGACAAAGTTTTATACCCATATGTAGCTAGCAACTATAGTTGTAAAAAAACAGCATAACAACTTACCATATTTTTTTTTATGGTTGGGCTATGGTAACCGCACACGCCGTCTATTCCGTCTGGGGCGACGAAAGGACGGCGCGCGGACCCATAACCCACCCGTACCCACGTCGCCTTCGTCGTTGAGTAAACCACCAGTGTCGAGTTCCTTGTCCTCAGTGGTCGGCCCGACGGAATACCGTTTCGGGCACGCTCACCTCTCGACGTCCCTGTTCCGAGACGTCGGTCAACGTCGCGCGGTCAGCCTCTCTGCGGGTGCCGGCCTAAAGTCCCCGGTCCGGTCCCCCGCGGCCTCGGCTAGAGCAGCATCAGGCGTAGGTACACGCGCATGCGCCACCCGAGTCGCCGGCGACGGAACGTGTCTCCGAAGAGGAGTTCCTCTCGCGCACGATCCACCGCCTCCTTCCGTGAGATGACGCCCTCACAGAAGGCGGCGATCACCTCCCAATTCCTGACGCTGCTGAGCATCTCCCTAGCTATGGTCGGCAGCGTCAGGTCGGCATCGATGATTCCGACGAGTTCACGGCGCTGCTCGGCCCAATTACTTTATCTGGTCCTGGACCGAGTGGAACCGAATGAACGGTGATTGTTGTGCCGACCGGTGTATACCTACTCATTCTTTTTATATGGGGCTACTCTAGGCGGCATCGTGATTCATCGAATCACCACCTCGATACTGAGTGTGGCCAAACGTGTCGCTTATTTAAATTAAGCCCAGCCCGTAGCGAGTCCAACCTCAGCTAATGTACCATACAATCATCCGCAAGTACGAGCTCAGCTGGGAGCAGTACAACAAAGTGTTAGCACAAAGTCTCCTACGAGCTTCACGTAGAGGCCACTGCGCCGCTTCAATTAGTCTAGAGACAGTCGCCTTAGTTATAGAAGCACCTCCTGATAACACCGCCTCCCAGATTAGCATTGAATCATCCAGAGCAACAGTGAGCCTGTAGAACCCTGAATGCACTAGGTACACAGTTATCTGTGATTGCCTCTGCCACACATGATTTCTACGCGGACGAAGTCGTGGGCAAAAGCTAGTATATGAATAAAATAAGTATTAAGAATATAATGATTTCTGATAGTAGCGCGATATGTAATAACACAGTGTAAATAAAACTAATTTACGGATTTTACCGCGTTTGTATTTGACTTTTGATTTGTCAGCGTTTTGAAAACTTTACAGCGTTTATGGTCACGGGCGGACTAAGATATCTGATGTCGAACAAGTCATCGTTATTATAGATATTTATAATTATCTACCCGCTGCAGAAAAATTTATTGCCCGTACACGAAGAAAATGATTCTATATGAGAAAATTATATTGTTTATGGTTAGTAATTATTTAACATTACCGTGCCCGTGACCATGAATGCTGTAAGGTATTCGAAACGCCGAACAATCAAAAATCAAGTACAAACGCGATAAAATCCGTAAAGTAGTTTTAATAAGATAGTAATATACAACACCAACCTAGAGAAATCCTAGGAGATACATGAGTCGTTCGGCCGTTAATATTACAAATGGCCGCAATATTACATAACAGTTAACATGAAAGAAAATTCCTTTTAGTGATTGAATAAGAATACAATTCACCTTCACATCTTGCCTGTGGAGTCGCAAAAGATGCGATATGGATAAAATGGATAAAATGCGCATATAACATCAATACTCGAGAAAGAAAATTTGAAACAAACCCCTATACCAACCTGTCTGACTAGTATGGTATTTTAAGGTTAATCTCCTATCGTGGAGGAGGCTTGAACCCAGCAGTGGGGCTTATATGAGCCGAGGTGATGGGATAAACATGAAAGAATATTATAGAACTCCTGTATTTGTCTAGTGGCATAAGAATTTATGATGCTGATTTTGCTTATTCTATATATTTTCAGTTGCAAGTTATAATTATGCTTATTTGTGGTGACAATTGTGTGCAATAAATTTGTTCCAAAATATGGGTCAAAATTTAATAACTAATTTCTGTAGCGGGTTGATAATTATAAATATCTATAATAACGATGACTTGTTCGACGTCAGACATCTTAGTCCGCCCGCGACCATGGACACTGTAAAGTTTTCAAAAGGTCGGGCAATCAAAAATCAAATATAAACGCGTTAAAATCCGTAGTTTTATTTGAAACTATCATCACAACCAATTCAAATCTTTAATCATGCATAAACCCTCAGAGGGGACTAATATATTGTCAATTTCAAGTACCGGATCGGAATGCAACCGCTACAGAGAAAGATCCGGGAAGAAATTCGTCGGCCTTATCTATTATAATTATTGTTTTTAATCTTTATCTTTATATATATTATATATTTGTTGTGTACGTGTATGTCACTGAACTCCTCCTAAACGGCTGGACCGATGTTGACGAAATTTTTTGTGTATGTTCCAGGAGATTTCAGAATTGTTTAGATTTACAATTTGACCCGGTAGATGGCGCTACTACCGATTTCAAGGAGAATTCCTTTTATTAGTGGAGTGGTAGGACCACACTGTCGACAGTTATCTGTCTACAGCCGCGGGCCGGTCCGTCCGGGGCAGTACCATGCTCTCGCAGAAAATCGACGTCTGAGTAGTAGCAATTTGTTACTGCGCTTCGTTCGGTGAGCGAGAGAGCCGGAAGCCCAACTTTCTGAGGGTGATTGCGTGTGAAGGGTTTTGGTGGTGCCCTTGGTATCACCGAGCCTCAATGCACGCATTCACACTCCCTTCGCTTTCTTCGCGGTAGGCAACGGCCTTGTAAAGGTCCATGAGCGGCAGCAACACTTACCACCAGGTGTACTGTTTGCTCGTTTGCCACCGTTTGCAATAAAAAAAAAAAAAAATATATTTTAATTGAACAGAAAAACGTCTGTTGGGTCAGCTAGTCTTTATACATAAATTTCTTGTGTACGTGTGTATGTCACTGAACTCCTCCTAAACGGCTGCACCGATATTGATGAAATTGTATGTGCATGTTCCAGGGGATTCGAGAATGGTTTAAATTCACAATTGGACCCGGTAGGTGGCGCCGCTGTTGATTTCAAGAAAAATATCTTTTATTTTATTCGAACACAACGTCTGTTAGGTCAGCTAGTCTTTAAATATATATTTCCTGTGTACGTGTGTATGTCACTGAACTTCTCCTAAATGACTGGATCGATATTTATGAAACATTTTGTGTGTACTCAAGGGGATTCGAGAATGGATTATCAGCACAGCAGATTTTTAAATTAGTTTCGGTAGCTCTATTTCACTCTTTACCCTAATTTTAAAGTGCAGGAGACGATACACACACTTTAGGGTATGATGAGGCTGACTTGCTTTAAGAGCTAAAAGCCTCCATAATATATTAAGAATAAAAAAAAAAGAATGGATTATATTCACAATTGGATCCAGTAGATGGCGATACTGTCGATTTCAAGGGGAATTCCTTTTATTTTATGTGAATAGAAAAACGTCTATTGGGTCTGCTAGTTTAAATATAAAATTGTGTACAACATGTTAGTACTAGCTCCAGTGTGATGTCATTTAAACCACTAGATACGTAATATAATTCACATATGTATATAATTCAAACAACTATGACTGGACCAGATCCTACAAGCGGCACCCGATCACGACTACTAGAGCCTACTAGAGCTATCACTTCCCTCGACTACTATGGAAGGAAGCAAGAGACCCGCTCCACGCTTCTGCATTGAGCAGGAACAAAACCGTTCCACTAAAACTTTTAATATTTTTATACTTTAAAAATAACAATACGCGTATATATTAAAGAATTACCTAATTCTGTCCAAATATTTGCAGTATTTCAAACTACTAACAACATTATATTCGATAAACCATTTAATCCACGAATTATATTGAATTATCCTGACGACTTATTCAGTTACATTCGTTATCAGACACAGCAAGGGCTTATATTCGCAAAGCCTCTTTAGAGCTCATCACAGGAATTGTAATTGTTCTGAATTTGTATGAACGGTTCACCGCTAATTCAACAAACGTTTCATTAACTTTCTTCAATAATATATATATCTGGTTGACCGAACTTTTCTCGGTATAATTTTTTGTATTTTTGCCGAACTTGTTTAGATATATATTAATAAAAGTGATGAAATAATGAAAAAAATATCAAAAATTACAAAACCAGAATAATAATAACACCGAGATTCTATCTCATGCTGTTTGAATGCGACTGTACAACTTGCCAACCGAGCTATTGTCACTCTTGACGGCGATGGCTAAATTTAAATTCCTATTCTATTGACACTTTATGTCATTGTATTGATTAGCTAAAAACACTGCCAAAACAACATTTTCTATAAATAAAACCTAGCTAGATCGATCTTTTGGCTGCGAAACCTCTGGTATGCTAAATTCGTTGGAGTCGTTTCCGAGAGATATATATATATATATCTCGGAAACGTGTGTATATATATATATATATATATACAAGAATTGTTCGTTTAAAGATATAAGATTTTATTTTTCTTTTATACTTTTTGGATAGATTACAGAAAAAGATAACATTAATAACAATATGTAGCTAAGCAAAGTCAATATCTAAAGGTTCGATACAGGTCGCGTTCTATAAACTTTTCTGTCCCTGGAGCCTTAATATCTTGGTACTTGGTATCCACTTAAGTTACAGCACATTTTAAAACATGACTTGATTTTAAAACTTTGACTTGTCGAATAAAATAAAACATTTTTTTTTATAATATAATTCAAAATGTAAATAGGAAGTAATAATAATCATTCATAAAAGTTAGTTGTAAGTGTGGTGACGGAGTAAGAATACAATTCACCACCCATTCTCATGCCCGTGGGTGTCGTAAAAGACGACTAAAGAATATAATGAGCATATAATATCTATACAAGAGCCCAGTAGTGGGACGTATGTAAGCTGTGATAATGATTAAAGTAAACACGGCTTTTAATACTTAATCAATAATAATAAAGAAGCCAACATCTTTATCTAAAAAACAACTGTTTATGCAACCTTTTTATTACTTGAACTCTTTTCAATCGCGTTTTAATGAAATATACAAAAGGTTTATAACTTCACGTTAATTAATAAAAAAATGATTTATAATATGGAAATATTGAAGGAAGTTATTTCTATTTTAAACACAATAGTAATTTACTGATAAACTATTTTATTTATTGCAGATATTCACATGCAGGGATAACAAAATGCATTGGTAAGTAGATCTAATTTAGAGATTAGATATTTAAGCAACTACAAGCAACAAGCAAAGCTTTTCAATTTGTGTTAAAAATAAATTCAAGCTAGTATACATTATATAAGACAATAAAAAGATTAAGATCAGCATATATAGCTTTCAAGTGTCGTTCTTCTTAAGATCTCTTTGTGAAATGAAGATCAACTAATATATAACTAAAAAGTGCGATGCTTTGCCTTTCGAAAATATGTAACAGTAGGTAACGGTATATAGTACAATAAGTATCATTCCATTTTTTCTCGTAAGAGTCTTACACTAAGGTTGTTGGCTTTGTTGAGAATTACCTGGTCAACAACTAGTCTGAACTTTAGCAACATTTGTGAGGATGCTATCTCACAGGAAGCAGAGTAACGAGCAACGTCGATAATCCTGGTCCGTGATTGAAATGGCTTACTCCTTGAACACAGGTTGTTGTGCCATTATCTTACTTTAATCCCACCTTGGGTATAGCTTAAGAATAAGGCTTAATCCGTACTCGCGGAGATGACAATCGTGTGGCGGCGATGTTTGGTCGAAAAAGTTAAAAATACTTAACAAAGCTATGCTAATCTAGGGCTAACCGACTCTATACTCTATACCTACTAATAAATAAAGCTGAAGAGTTTGTTTGCTTGAACGCTCTAATTTCAGGAACTACTGGTCAGATTTGAAAAATTCTTTCAGTGTTACATAGTCCATTTACCAAGGAAGGAGGTTCTTTCATCTTTTCAAAGCGTCTGTTGCGTGCGCTGCATAAACGGTTATTGTCGAAAAAATCGTGTGTGACAAAATGTTATTATTTAAAAATATTTTCACCTTCTACTTAACAAAGTCGCTGGTTAAATTTAATGTTAGCCCAAAGTAACTATTCCACGCGGACGAAGTCCTGGGCAGAAAGAAGTTTGTTTCTACATAAAATAGTAGTACATATTGTTCTTAGTTGCTCTGAAAGATTGTAGTCAAGCTCGGTATAGTAAAATATGTTTCGTTTTCGAATAATAAAATATATTTTCAAATCTTTTGTAAATAAAATAAAAGCAAGAAATTTTTAAAATGCAAGGAGATAAAACTTAATAAGATAAAAAATGTGTTTCGTAGAATAAATACAAATAATAAAAGCTGAAATTCGTAGTATCTATTTCGTTTGTAATTTGACGAATAAAGGAAATACTTAGTTTCAGAAACGGGCTCATCAATTTTCTGAAATAAGGATGGTATCAATCGATGGTAATTCGATAAGAATGTGTGACGAACCGCTCGAGTCAATTTATTAAGGTCTGTGTATTATAACATTTCAAGGCTATGTTTTAATACTGTTTACAATACTCATTTTTTTTAATTCTAACATAATATTATATTAAATAATAATATCATATATCAGAAATGATCCAATAACATTACTCGATTAAAGTAACTAACCTGATATATTATCTTGTCAATTTATTAAAATCATAATAAATATTATAGAATTAGCACGTTGAAATGGGCAGGCCACATTGCTCGTCGAATCTACAACCGTTGGGGAAGAAAGGTTCTTGAGTGGCGACCACGAATCGGACTGCGCAGCGTAGGACGACCCCCCACTAGGTGGACTGACGACATTCTCAAAGTCACAGGGAACCGTTGGATGCAAGTGGAGCAGGACCGTTCCGAATGGCATTCTCGTGGTGAGGCCTATATCCAGCAGTGGACGTCTATAGGCTGATGGATGGAAGGATAATAAATATTGAAACGTCACTAAAATTACATCGCCAGGTTTATAAATTATTATTTGAAGGTCATATAAGAACTGTATCAGTTATATACAGTTCTTATATGACCTTCAAATAATAATAACATTAAATCACTCGATTTAGTAACTGTATGCATATTGTACATTTATTATCTCTGGCGACATATTTTGTTCAGAATAGATGAACCTATATAATTCGTTATTAGTTTTAGTTTCACGTTCTTTTTTTTTTGGGAAGCTTTTTTAACATAAAATAATCTATTCTTTTTACTTTTCGTGGTGTAAATATAAAATAAGTACGAAAGATAGAATAGGTAGGGCACTACAGGAATGTCTTCTTTACGTGTATCTCGTATGAAAGAATGGTATCTAGTTATCATTAATGCTATCTAGTAATACAAACGTTACAACTGGTGAACAACTTTGCAACGATCTGTCAACAAGTTTAATCTTTTAAACATCTCCACTATTAATAGAAGTAAAACTTTTTTCTAATGACGATTCTTTTAATTGACTGCCTCTATTATCAAGTTTATAGGACCAATTTGTACCAACTAATAAATATAAATAGGCGAAAACTTAAAAAAAACTATAATTAGACATCAGGGGGAAAAAGTGTGTAGCTATCGAATTTAAACATGTCGTAATAAACGTTATAAAGTTGCTCCAGAATTAAGTTTTATGAATGAAGATTTTTTTCGATTTAAATATTTATACAACGTAGTCAATTTCATGATTACGATACCTACGGGAGAGGAAGCAATAGCGAACGGTATTCGTCCTTCGTTACTGGAACTACATTTACCGATATTTTTTTGTAGTCTTCACGACTTTATTAATGAAGGTCTATGCGAGGTTACAATTTCAGTAACGTTTCGTCATGTATTTTTAGTCCCATGTAACGGGAACGAGTTTATTACCATCTGGTGACTAAATAATTTTATTCAATGTGTAGGTATATATTATTCACGTTAGTGTATTTTGTATATTTTCCTGAAATAAACGCTCCTTATTTTTAGCATTAGCGTGCCTCAACGGTCAACCTCAATATAAATTTTATATAGTAAAATTTTATAAGAAAACCTTAAAATAAAGTTTTAAAAACAAAATTAATAATAATAGATTAATTAATTTTCACCCAAACACTCTCTCACTTCAACTTTATAATCTAAACCCTCTGTAAAATTTACCATTACCGGTTCTATAATGCTATTAAATATTTAAGAGTTAGCGAAACTTTTGTACTTTCAAATTGTAAACCAGTATACTTAATACGTTGATCTACTATTCATTTCTAGTAATGAATCAATGACCAGAATAATTAACGTAAATATTTTTTGCGTAGCGGTAGCGTGTCAAGCCAAGTTCTAATACAGAGAAAGCGACTCGCAACGTGTGTGTGTCGTCGCACATAAACCATTTCGAGACACTTATGTCCCCTTCATAACTAAAAAATCTATAAAAATTCCAAATTTGTTATATCTATTGAGACCTACTAGCTAGTATTTTAAATTATATAAATACAACTAAGCCTTTAGGGTTAATTACATATGTATTAACGTCCTTAGATCTTATTAAAAATTGTCAGTTTTATGACTGACTGATTTAAACATAGATCAAAAACCTAATCTACTTCCTGATGACATAAAAAGTTCAAGCATGCTATGGCATTAAGCTAGATAATTGTGTGTATACAAAGGAAAAATCAGAAAACGTTGAATTTATATGATTTGATACTTCTCCAATCACTCGATTTTATTAAATAATATTTAAGTAAAGCTTACATAATTATAATAATATTAATATAATAATAATCTTCATTTATTTAAGTAACAAGGACTCATTATTATTAGTAATACTTAATCTACAGTTGTTAGTAAATATATTAAATATTCGAAAATTATGAAGTCACGTTTGAAGTTCATAAATCATAAGTTATTTGCTTCATATAATTAAATATAATATATTATTGGTAAATAAAGAGTCATCTATATATGTATCTTTATCATCGATACGTGAATCAAAAACTTTGGACCCCTTTTTACGAAAATTACGCAGCTCGGCTCTCATTTTCAAATTTATGTTTTTGGTGGGATATTTTATTCCTGGTACAGTCATATGCAATGACACTCTATTATGAAAACTTAACCTCTTATATATATACCCTGCTGAGTTCGTTGAACTAGGCGCCATGGTCCTCCATGGATTCTGCCATTACGACCATATCGTCTGCGAATTAAAGTCGAGTGATGTATTCGCTGTTGATGCCGAATTCGGTCCTCTCTAAGAATTTGAAGGTGAACAGTTTCGGAGAGATGATGTCTCTCTGTCTCATAGCTTTCTGCAATTGGATTGGTTTCATACTCTTATCCTGGATACAGGACATTATGGAGTTCATATGCAAACACTTCAGCACTTCGGTATAAACATGGTCGATTTGTTACCGCTGAAAGGGCTACAGCACCGCTTAAGTTTCTATTGAATAAGATTTTCTCATAAATACAACCACAAACGCTACACACAGATGCCGATTATACTCCTCGCCGATTATACCTACTTACTTCAGGAGCTCTGGCGTAATAAAGATTATAAAAACAAAATCTAAATTTTAATTTTGTATTCTTTCTAGCTAGACAATAAAAAGTTAAATTTTAAATCTTAAAAGTTATGTTGCCAATTGAACAACAAATCAAATTTGGAAAAATACCAATAGCAACGCCACCTACTGAATCCAATTGTGTTTTCAAACCGTCCAGGGGCTTGTTCAAATACACACAAAATTGCATCCTTTTTTTTTTTTTTTTTGTGGGTGGGCTGCGGTCGGCGCGCCTCCGCACCACTCCGTCCGGGGCGACAGAGGGGCTTAAGCACGCAACTCCCGCAACCCACCCGAAAACCACCTCGCCTTCGTCGTTGGGCCGACCACCGGAGCAGGTTTACTTGTCGTCAGTGGTCGGCCCGACGGAATACCCCCTACGTGGGGTACCCTCCCATCGACCGACGTCCCCCCCTCGGGGAGGACGTCGGTCTTTCCTCACGCGGTCAGCCTCTCGGCGGGTGACGGACTAATCCCCGGTCACGTCACCCGCGGCCTCGGCTAGGGCGGCATGAGGCGCAGGTAGTTGCGCCTGCGCCGCCCCATTCGCCGGCGGCGGATCTCCTCATCGAGGCTGCGCTCCTCGCGCAGACGATCCGCCGCCTCCTTCTGCGAGATCACTGTCTTGCAGAAGGCTGCGACCGCGTCCCAATTCCCGACGCTGTCGACCATCGCCCTAGCGATGGCCGCCAGCGTCAGGTCGGCACCGATGATTGCGACGAGTTCACGGCGCTGCGTGGCCCAAGCGGCGCAGGCCTCGAGCGTATGCTGCGCCGTGTCCTCGTCGCAATCGCAGTGGTGGCAGGACGGTGTACTCTCCCTCCTTACGACCTTGTGCAGGTATTTGGCGAAGCTCCCATGCCCCGTCAAGACCTGTACGAGTCGGAAGGAGAGCACCCCGTGCCGCCTTTCCAACCACTGCATCAGCACCGGCCGGAAGGCCTCCACGATTCGCACCCCGAACCGAGGCCTCTTCAGCCGGACTGCCCAACGGGCAATGACGTCTCGGCGGGCGTCGACGCGCCAGGCGGTGAGCTCCCTCAAGAAAACAACACCGCCCTCCCCGCGCACCCCCGACACCCGCCGATACAACTCGGCGAGCATCACCGCCTCCAGGTCCCACGGGGGAGTCCCGGCCAATAGGCACGCTGCCTCCGTCGCCACCGTGCGGTATCCGCGGATGGTCCTGACCGCCGTGACCCTCTGTGGTCGTCACAGAAGGGCCCTAAGTCGGACGGTCAAGGACCCCGCCCACACCGGTGCGCCGTACAGGGCCGTCGGGCCCGGGGGCGGTGGACTTTGCGCACATGCGTGCCACCGCCACTCCCATCTCGGGTTCCGTGATGGGCGGAACACTGTCGTCGTCGGCCTCCCGGTCAGTGTCTGGCGGAGCCATGACCGGGGGCGTGTGTTCCGCCCGCCGCGGGAAAAGGTCCTCGACGACCCGGGTGAGAAGGCTGGGCTGGAGAGTCTCGGTGAGGGGAGGGCCCCGCGCGCGGAGCTTATTCAGCACCGCGCGATAGGGGCGTCCCCAGGGGTCACGGTCGAGACCGTCTAGCATCTCCTGCCGACTGACGTCCTTGGCGGAGCGGACGGCCAGCCTGAAGGCCGACCGCGCATTGCGGTAGCCCTCGTACAGCAAGGCCTCCCGCTCCGCGTCGCGTTGGCGCCGCCGGCTGCGGGTGTAGGCCCTCCGGGCGCGAATACACGCGGCCCGGAGATCCGCCAACTCCCGGGACCACCAGTGGACCGCCCTCCTCGGGGGCAGACGCCGTACCCGGGGCATGGCCGCATCGCAGATCTGCGTCAACGCACTGCAGATGCGGCCAGCCTCGGCGTCCACCCCGTCCGACTGGTTGGCAGAGACAAAATTTCATCCTAATGTTATTTTTACTAGACGGCCTTTGTGTGTTTTAATTAACCTGCACTGCTCTAAAATGAATAAAATTCGGCTAACTCTACGACTTTTTGACTAATTGAAATTGCTTTGTATACGTAAATACCTAATTTTAATTAGTCAAAGTGTAGTCCCTAATTGATATAAATTGCTGCATCTCTTCGAGAGATAATAGCCTTGCTCAATTTTAATTGAAATTGGATATAAAGATGGTAACGGTGTATCAGGATCTATATATTAATACGTGAAGCAAAAACTTTGTACCCCTTTTTGTGAAAATCATGCAGACGGATAAATATGAAATTTGGCATAGTTGGCAAAATATATTGAGGAGAAGTACAAAAAACTAAAATTCTGTAGTGATTTTTTTTTCATTACTTACTTTCTCTTACTTTTTTTTAAAATTTAATTGTACTGTCTTGTTGCTGGCTATTTTTCAAATTTAACTTAGAATGTAAAGAAGAAAACCACATTGTTCTATTATATTTGCTTATAATGGCCTAAGTCAGCAACTGGGAATTGTAAGTTTCAGTTTGAATCTTCCTTATAAAATTTTTTTGCTGAGCAATTCTCAAAACCTACCCGGTGTCTCCAAATATTCCTATTACAAGGTTTATCCTTTAGTACAAAGACATATCAATTTTAGCTATGTTAAAACCAACATATATTTCACAATACATAACTAGACCAGAATTTTCATAAACTTTATAATCTGCAAACGAAACTCCTGTTAAAATAGGAATGGCGGTCATAGAGTTACAAAGTCTTTAATAACCTTCAGAGTAGCGTTCCACATTGCACTACTATGATACAAATTACGTGCATATAACCAAGGTAAATCTTAAAATCTCAAGGACTTCTCTTGGAATACTCTGCTTGTTAATATACAAAGTAACAAATATATAAGTTGAGGCCAACTAAAATATAACTTCCTATAACTAGTAATAAGCAATATAAAGTTAGCAAATTATTATAGGAACAACTGTTACTACGGAATAGAAAATGATGGCAACACTGTTTTTATACCAAGTTTGTGTTTTGAGCTTGTTTGAGTTTGCTTTAGTTCTAGAGAACACTTCAATCATTTCACGATGTTTACCAAATCAAGCAAGCAATTAAATTAATAGAATTTCACGACTCAATATTATTAATAGCTTCGATATTTTATAGAGTATAATAGAATTAAATTACTGACGACATATTATTGTATGTTTCGAAACATTGTAAAAATGCATAGTACAGTCGTTTTACTGTAATAAATACCGAGGTACAAGGTGGTTAGTTTGGTTAATGAAGAACTTAGTCTTACTGAGACTTGTATTAACTTCATCCTTTGAGTAAGAATACAATTCACCGCCCCCTGACTTACCCATGGGTGTCGTAAAAGACCACTAAGGGATTTGATAAGCAGACGCGGTGAGACGTGTTGGCATAGGTCAATCTCTCTCCTGCAGGGAAGGGCCGAGCCCAACAGTGGGTATATGGGCTGTGATGATGATGATGATGATAATGATGATGATGCATTCTTTTATTGTAAAGACGGATTATGGAAATTACTACGGAAAAAAATTACGAAAATTCGTACGGAAACATTTTCTACAGGTTTTATCACGCTTATACCTGTTTGACATTACTTTCTTGACGTTTTCGACTTATTCATGGTCATGGGAGGATACTCAAAGGACCAAAATCGTGGAAACCTGTAAATAGATGTATAACATTGAATTGTGTAATACTCACGAAAACATCAATACTCACGAAAACATCAATACTGTTATACTTTAAAATAATATTTACGTACATGACTAATATATAAACTATGATTATAACTAAAAGCATATGTAATTATGTAAATGATAATATTGAAAAGCATACTAATTAATTTGTTGGTACCTATAATACCATATTTGTATTACATTAGGTAATAAAAATAGATTATTACACATGTATCAACATTATTATCAACATAACAATACTATCTACATTTATTTACGAGTAAATTCTTTACACTTAAGTAATGAAAATATTTAATTTATTGATATCATAAAATCCGACCACTGAAGTGCCTTTGCTGGTTACCATAGGCATGGAAAAATAGTTGAATGTTAATCAATATATGGTTATTATCGCATAATTGTACGACTGCATTATCCAAAAAAGATATTTTCTTTAACTTTAAATAAAAAAGAGCTTATGTAATAAAAATTATTTCTGATGTTTACGAGAGTATTACACATTCTAAATAAAATTAATTTACGGACGCCGCCCGTGACCATGAACGCTGCAAAGTGTTCGATACGACGGGCAATCAAAAATCAAATACAAACACAATTAAATCCGTAAAGTAATTTTATTTGCAACTAGCAATTCGCTCTCGCTTCGCTTCAGTTTTAGTCGCCCTACCCGCGTAGTTTCCGTTCCCGTAGGAATACCGGGATAAAATATAGGCGATGTACTCCCTGATATTATATAGCTTTCCATTGGTGAAAGAATTTTTGAAATCGGTTCAGTGGTTTAAGCGTGAAAGCGTAACAAACAAACTTACTTTCGCATCTATAATATTAGTAAAGATAATTAAAATTATATGAGTTTCAAACGTAAGTGGGCTGTAATTATGTTTCCTTTTCTCACTCTATATACATATTGGTATTTGGGACCTCATCTATAATGAGAGTGAAAATGGCTTACTATCTCTCACTGAAAAATTACTGCATCGTGTGTGGCGATGCCGGATTGGCCATGGAAGTCAAGGAACTCTGTACCAATGCGGTGAATTATGGAGCTGCGGGCCGCTCTTGCGTCCACAAATGGGTAGCAAGTATGCTGACCATAGCCCGCTGATAAAAAAAAATGGTATTTGATGCCGCTGCTGGTGGTAGCTACATACTACTAACAGCTCTTATATTACCTGACTAATAGCTAGATGACTAAGAGCTTTACAGTAACCTGGATCAAGTACATTTGATGCCGTGTTACATTGCCATGGAGGGTTGACATCAGGCGGCGGCCAGTCATAGAACTATTGCCAAAACTTTTAAAATATGTAGTATGTAACGTGAAAGGAGAGTAGATACTTGGGATAAGACCAGGATGATAAGGGTTCTATACTGGACAGATTTGACATGGATTTTTTTTTTAATTTCCTTCAATTTTTACAGGGGAAGGGTAGGGTGATTAAAGGTAGGATTTTCTTGTGATAAGACAAGTAAGACTCAATTCACTAACCCCTTTTTGCCCGCAGGTATAATAAAAAACGACTAACGGATATAATCATCATCATCATCGTCGCAGCCCACATACATCCCCCTGTTGGGCTCAGGGCTCCTCCACAATGGGAGGGAATTTGACCTACTATACCATGGTGGTCGGACATGTTGGTTTTATTTCGAGTTTTTCTACTCTAACGGATATCCGTTATATCCGTATTATCCGTCTTAGATTTTAACTGAATATGATAACGTATTCAATTAAAATCTATACAAGAGAAAGAAAACTGAATAAAACCCTATATCAATGCGTTTAACCAGCATGGTATAGTAGGTCAATTACCCTCCTATTATGGAGAAGACAGGAGCCCAATAATGGCACATATATAAGTTGTGATAACCATGATAATAAGTGTGATCAATTTTATTCTTATTCTAATATCACGTAGAATATTAGGAGTACGTATATAGTTCGGTTTACCATAATCCATTAACGACCGAGAATCGTATTTTTTTTCATCATTTTTAAGGCAAATTCTCATGATTAAAAAATGAGAATTATCAAATGAAAAATATGGTCTCCTATACTTTGCAGTGTATGAGAAAAAATCAGGACAAAATTTTTTTTCGATTTTTCGCGTTTTTTTTTTTTGTTAAAAGCGGCCATATTTTTTTACTAGTGGAAAAATCCCAAATTCAACCGCTGATTCTGAAGGAGCACACTGCAAAGTACGGGAAACATACCGTTTTTTTAAATTATCGTTTTTTAGTGATGAGAATTTGCCTTAAAAATGAAGAAAAAAATACGATTCTCGGTCGTTAATGGTTACTATGATGTTGATGATTATTTCAGCTTGATGATGATCACTTCCCATTTCTGGGTTTGCGCCTCCTCCACAAAAGGTGTGAAATTAACCTATCATATCACGCTAGACAGGTTGATGTTGGATTCTACGTAGCAGATTTCCTTGTCTTATATAAAACTTGCACGTATCTTTCAATCGCCTTTTACGACCCCCGTGGGCAAAAAACGGGGGTTGTATTGTGGCATATTGTGAGAAATAATGAGGATGATTTGTCGTGTGGTGATGGATTAAGAATATAATTCACCACTCCATTACTTGCATATGAATGTCGTATAAGACAACTATGAGGTTTTATTTGCATATAACGTCTGTGCAAGAGAAGGAATTAAACCCTATACATGTCTGACCAGCATGTTATAGTAGGTTAAATTCCCATCCATTGTGGAGGAGGCCCGAGCCCAACAGTGTGATGTATGCGGGCTGTGATGATGATGATGATGAATGATGATTATTTTGACTATTAAGAAATCTTGAATTTAGCTAAATATTGATTCTAAAAATAATAGACAAATCTGATAAAAATTATTCAAACATCTTCTACGTTGAAAGGTATTACGAAACATCTTTAAGTACAAGATTTGGTAAATTGAAAGTAGATCAAATATTTTTGCCCATCTCTTGACAAACCAATTGATCTAAAATATTCAAAGGAACTTCATCGCTTTATATTGACAAGCCTTCATATATTTTGTATTTACTTGAAAATAATTGGGGACTGATCAATATTTCACCAGTTATGCCAGCGGCCTTGCTTGAGTGAATCTGTATTCGTCATCAGCAAACTAGCAACCCGCCCTCGCTTCGCTTCGGTTCCAGTCGCCTTACCCGCGTAGTTCCCGTTCCCGTGGGAATACCGGGATAAAATATAGCCTATATTACTCCCTGATATTATAGCTTTCCATTGGTGAAATAATTTTTGAAATCGGTTCGGTGGTTTAAGCGTGAAAGCGTTACAAACAAACAAACAAATACACAAACAAACAAACAAACATCCTTACTTTCGTATTTATAATATTAGTATGGATAAACCCCGTGGGGGCACTTACATATTGTCATTTTTTTTATATTTTACCTTAAATTACTACCGGATCGGAACGCCACCACACTGAGAAGATCCGGCAAGAAACTCAGTGGGTTTGTTTTCTTTTTTATTTATTTACTAGCAGCATTACCATAGCTCTGATTTACGTCCCACTGTTGGGTTTAAACCTACTCTACAATGGAAGGGAAATTGACCTTTTCTTACCACGCTGATCAGTTTATTATAGTTTTCCTCGAAGAGTCTTCCTTCAATTTTTTCTTTACTTGCCTGTGCAAAAAAAGGTTTATATGTTATCTGCGTGTTATTATACTTTATTTATTTTAAAACTCTTGCTCAAAGGTGTACTTAATGCCCTTAGGCATTCTCTACCAGTCAACCTAGTGTGAAGCAGAAATAATTCAAGGCAGGTGCAATACAGATACTTTAGTATCTTTGTCTATGTGTTGACAGAATAAGAATACAATTGACTACTCCTTATTGTACCTTTGGATGTCGTAAAAGACTATTGATGTAAATAACAATAATATTTTGTTTCTCTTGCATATAACATATATGTAAGAGAAACAAAACCCCATACTAACTTGTCTGACCAGCATGGTTTAATGTCAATTTCCCTCCTATTGTGAAGGAGGCTCAAATCCAGCAGTGGAACGTATATGAACCAAGATGAGAGATGAGTCGTCTTTTACGACACCGAACAACAAGATAGCGGTGCTGTATTATATTCTTACTACTTCACCAAACAAAAATCTATATAAAACTAGATTTCATCCGTCAAATCTCCACAAGAGAAGTAAAACTCGAAATAAAACCCCGTCTGACCAGCGTGGTATAGTAGGTCAACTTCCCTCCCATTGTGGAGGAAGTTCAAGCCCAGCAGTGGGACGCATGTTTGCTGTAACGATGATTATGAATTAAAACATATTTTTAAAATTATATGAACAAAAGGTTTGATTTAGAAAGTAAGCAACACTGTTTCATTTCTTCTAACAACTTTTGCACTATCCCTATGTACAAATTTCTGTCGAGTCTTGAGGTTTATTTATTGTCATTATAATAAATAAAGTTGTAACTTATGAACAAGAAATATTGCGTTTGTGTTCTATGAAGGCAATACGCTATTGTGAAAGGCTTCGCTTGGCGCCGATACGAGTCTTTGATATTACTTTTCATTGAATAGGTTTACTCGCACAATATAAAAAGAAAAAACAAGATATAGATTTTTATCGAAGATATTTTAATCTAGCAGTCTAGAGTAGTGTTGTTTTACAAGTTGAAAAATTTATTACGAAGTGAATATTTTATATTATGCTAATTGCTTGTTGTAATATTTGTTTGATAAAAGTGCAGTCGAATTCTTCAAAATATACACAGAACGTTTCGTATATAATTTAATGTTTAAAAAATATTCAAATGTATTTTTTGTTACAGATAAGAACCATTCGAATTTATTATTGGTAAGTGTTGGCAATTTTTGATGAAATATAGAGATGTATATATTAAGACTATGACAATTTTAAAATATAATTATGTTATTTTCTCGATGGTGTTGCAGTTAAATTTATGAATTATAAATTTAACTGTAACACCATCAAGCCATATTATTATGTCACGCTGGCAAAATCGGTTGGCATAACGTTTTATCTTGTTTTTCTCGCAATAATATATCTCCTTTATGATATTTTGGTAAAGGCAGGAGTAGCTTTTTTTAATTTTGCTTCCATGCCACATAAAAAAAAATTAATGTATTTTAATATAGTTACTTTTTTTATTACTGTTGATGGCAAACGAGCAAGAAGCACACCTGATGATGAATAATACTGCCGTTCATAAACTTCCCAAACCTCGTTTAAAGAAGGACTTGTTGTAATATTCGAGAAACTCAGCAGCAAGTAGTTCATTCCAGATCCCGTAAGTACGTGAAAGATATGATCGCTAAAAACGTACAGTTGAAGATCATAATGTTTCCATTGAAATGGATGAACCCTGCTCCTGCTTCTAGTGGTGCAGTGCGAAAACGGTGACGGTGGTACTAAGTCAAACAGTTCCTCAAAACATTTTCCTCCTCATGAAAAAGGCGGTACAGTTCACAGAGTGATCCAAACTCTATCCGCGGCTCCAGCGACTCCAATCTGCCCGTGAAACAAGGATCGTCGACGATTCAAATAGTACAGTCTTTGCAGAGAGTTTAGTGGGTGTAGCTGATATTTGAGTGGGTGTAGCTGATATTTGAGCGGGCCTACCTAGAAATGTGAGCAGTACTTCACGAGAGGACAAACTTGTGCGTTGTATGGCACAAGACGCTGTCTCAGTGTGAAGTACCGCCTGGCTCTGTTCACGGCACCCAGCTTTCTGCTTGTGAATTTAGCTTTGTCCTTCAAACGATTTCCAAATTGAACTTTGCTTGCCACTGAGGCGCTATGACAAATAGATACTTATTAACAGTGAACGCGCAACTTGTCTCTTTTTGAGATTGAATTGGGCTAAATTCAGTTCACCCCATTCTAAGTCCCACCAAAGAGAGCGTTCAAGTGGACACAAATTGAACCTTTTTTCCTGTTTCATGCTCCGAGGGACATTCTAATGCTTGGCACACCGCTCGTCATCTGTGCTGTCGTCCGCATAGCAACGCATATTCTCTATGGAGAACATGTCGTTAATATGCAGGACAAACAACGCCGGGGAGAGCACCGAATCCTGTAGTATACCATCATTAATGATCATGGTATCTGAACAGGAGTCATCCAGAACCACTTTTATACTCCGACTTTTATGCTTACCGTAATTGCTATACTCTACGTAGATTCGGCGTGTTATAGTTACTTATTTGTCGTATTTATATACTCTGTGCATGCATTTACAAAAATAAAATAATTAACTTTGCACACATTTTGAAAAGAATATCTGAAAATATAGTGCTATGTAATAAAATTCAAGTCATGGCAAAAAAATGTAACTGATATTTGACATGTTTCAAATTTAACCTATTAAGACAATATTTTAATTATTGTTTAAAAGGTCGATTCGACTACGTTCGGAGCGAATAATAGTAGAGAGAAAGGGTTAATGATGCTAATGCCGATCAAAAGGGTATTTACATAAAACCTAAGAAGGTCAAACAAACTAGCAAACTCCACTCAACTAAACAGCACTATCGTCGTAAATACGGTAAAAGCAACTTTTATTTCAATAGACCAACCTATTGTAGTAAATATATAAAGCTCTTTACGTTTACTTAAAGGGAGAGAATGTTTGTGTCGTACTTTCAATAAATACAAAGGTGAAGTATTAAGGTGGAAAGTGGTATATTTATTATAAGTTTCGTTTTATATGTCACAAGTTAAATGCAAATTATTTTTTTCACTAAAGCAAAAGAGTCTAGTCATATTATGAACTAGCAATCCGCCCTCGCTTCGCTTCGGTTATAGGTTATAGTCGTTTTACCCGCGTAGTTCCCGTTCCCGTGGGCATACCGGGATAAAATATAGCCTAGTTTACGCCCTGATATTATAGCTTTCCATTGGTGAAAGAATTTTTGAAATCGGTCCAGCCGTTTTGAAGATTACCCGGAACAAACAGACAGACAGACAAACATTTTTTAATTGCTATTTTAGGCATAGGTGTCGTGCAAATAACCGTGTGAGCATGAAAAAAGCCTATTATTTTGACATTACAAACAGACACTCCAATTTTATTTATTGGTATAGATGAAAAACATCTATTTGTATAATATTAAATATGATTTTATTAAAATTAATTACTGATTTTGGAGATTTTGATTTCTAGCTTGTAACCTAGTAAACAATATTATGAATGTCGTTATTGTAAATCTGTAAGTAAGAAATTTATTTGCCAGAATAACGGTACAAATTAGATGTTTCAATTTTTTTATGGAAGCAATAACATGATTCACCAGAAGCTGGCATCCAAATTATTTGTTTTTTAGAATTGCGTGCACATTACAGTTTAAAATATAATTTACAAATTATTAAATGAACATAGATATTATAATATAATTTTTATTACAACAGTAGAAATTATGATAACTATAATTGAGGAAACAATACAATGTCATATTTTAAATGTGAATTATGAATGTCAGCCTTAATAATTAATTAAGTAAAAAAAAAATCGAGGCTGTAATCCAGGCTGTCTTTTTTTAAGTTTAAGATTGCAACATGATAGTTCTTTGTGCGATCAACAAATAATTGTTTAAATTTGGAATAATTTGTGCCTCGTAATTTTATCTTTGAAATGTCTTTCCCGACACAAGAATTTATTTCTAGTACAGAGACTTTCTTTAATAAAATTATTTAATATAACTTAAATTTCACGTAACTACGTGTTTTTTTTATATATTTAGTAAAGACTAATTTAGGGGTCGTTAGATATAATACTAGTGATTACAATGACAAGTGTCCAAATGATATAGATACATAAGCCTTTTTTACCAAATTAATAAATTCAATTGTATTTTGTTAATAGATTGAGTCCTTAATAACGATTACTTATAAGAACTGTATGACAACCATTTAATATTGGACATTAAACATCTTTCTGTAATCCCCACCGGGGACGCTCGAAAATAGCGGTGACAAAAGACAGACAAAAGCAACTCAAAATGCCCGAAAAAGTTGACTTTTTGTTATATATTTCCCTTTTACTAATAAATTCTTACTTACATCAATTTCTGCTTAAAGAACTTAATTTATTCATGCTTCTGCGCAAAAACGTAAGATGATAGCTATTATGTTTATATATAATTTTGTTTACTCAAATTGAGAAAAGATACAATTCGCATATCTAATTTGGTTATTACGTTAAAAATGTACATATATTGGAGAGATTATGCGCCATTTTTATATTATTATGTGTTACTCCCTGGGGTTGAAATGGGAGGACAAAGATACTTTTCATGTTTCTCATATTACACTTTTACGCATTCGTTAAATAAGTTTTTGGCGGATTGTTTTTTAAAGTTCCATAATCAATTATCATTTATTTTTTATTATATATTAAGATTCGTTGTGGAAATGGTGTTAATGCGAAAAGAATTCAGAAAATAGATTCGAAAAATAGTGCTTGCCGGACGATTCTGCCGTTCGATTTCAAAACGCTTTTGACTGAGGCACTAAAGGCTTAACTTACTTAGTCTAAACTATGAGAGCGTATTTCACTACATGATCAAAGTAATGAATTGTCCTTCAGCTGCTACATCTATGAAAATGTCTTAGCCCAGCTTATTGAAGAAAACACACGCATAGCATGATTTGGGGACATTTACGGATTGATATGATTTAAATTATTGCTATGACCCAATATATTTATGTAAGATAAATTTATACAATGAAATGAAAGTTAAGAAACTTTGTAGTTGCTGAAACACAAACGAAATGACGTCATGATGATCACATATTGATTAGTATAAAAAAATGTTGCTAAAGTATGACTACAGAAGTTCCAGTACTGTCTATGGTAGTTGCGGTAAACGAAAAGTTGATGTACTGTTTTAAACAACAAAAAAAAGTAGTCTTATAAACTCATTTGCAAAAAAAACGGGCGGTTTTGATTTTCATTCATATTTAAAAAGATACAATACCAAAAAGGTTTCAATCGTTTGTACACGTTACTGGCCGGTTTTAAAAATGCTGTGGTATTTAAAAAAGTACGTTCTAAATTCAATTTTTCATTTGATGTTCATTTTTACAGAAAACCCCTTTTTATCCTACATTTTTGGCGCGAAGTTCCAGAAGTTAACATCGACTTTCATAACTTTTATTCAATTTTTATCGATTAATTTCATATCCTTGACTGTCAAAGCTTTATTTAATGCTGTTTGGCTGTATCAAAAATGGTAGATAAAGTGGTAAAAGCTACCAAAATTATCGCGCTGCTTGAAGAGGGTTGCAGCCAATGTTTCGTGGCTAGGACGCTAAATGTTAGTCGCTCGACAGTCCAAAGGACCTGGCAGCGATATCAGGAGACTGGTTCCGTCGAGAGAAGGCCTGGTTCTGGAAGAAAACCATGTACCCAACCACGGGATGATCGTTTTCTTGTGAGTCGCGCATTGAGAAATCGCAAATCTTCGTATGTGGATCTTAAGAACAACCTCCAAGAAGTAAGAAATGTGCATATTAGTCTATGGACGGTCAGGAGGAGGCTTCTCGCTGCCAATATACGCAGTCACCGCCCGGCCCGCGGCCCCAAATTACTCCGTGAGCACAGAGTTCACAGACTTAGGTTCGCTAGAAATTGTGAATCATGGACTCAAGACGATTGGAATAGGGTTTTGTTCTCTGATGAAGCCAGGATATCTCTGTTCGGTGAAGATCGACGTCGGCGAGTGCTAAGAAGACAAGGAGAACGCTTTGCAGAGGCATGTTTCGAAGAAATCACACCTTATGGTGGGGGCTCTGTTATGTTTTGGGCAGGAATAAATTCAATGGATCGTACAGAGTTAGTCTTCATTGAAAACGGCTCACTGACTGGGCATCGATACATAACGGAAGTTCTAATTTCTCATGCACAACCCGCATTGGCCGCTCTAGGTGAAGACTCGATTTTTATGGACGACAATGCTCGCGCCCACCGATCCCGCGATGTTAATGCGTATGTGCAAGAGGTCGGCATTCGTCGTTTGGATTGGCCAGCTCGAAGTCCCGACCTCAATCCCATAGAGCATGTCTGGGACGTTCTGAAACGGCGTGTGAGATCAGTACACCCGGCTCCGCAGACCATCAGAGAGCTGAAGAATGTGATTACTGCGGAGTGGGAACGTATTCCGCAAGCAAGTATCCGGGATATACTCGCTAGCATGCCCAGACGAATTCAAGCTGTGATTTTAGCTAGAGGGGGTCACACTCGATACTAAACATTTATCTGCTTTTACTTTATTAAAGAAAAACAAACAAAAAAACTTTTTTATTTTTACTTCATGAGCATATGCACTACTAGCGAATATACACTACTAGCGAGGTTTAGCATTATTTCCCATAAATTGTATCTAAATTTTATAAAATACTGATGAAAACGATTATTTTCTTATTAATTTAGCAAATTGTGTGGATAAAACTACCTATAATTATCAAACAAAGAAATATTAACATTTGAAATGGTTCATTGCTTAGGTGCCCGTTTTTTTTGCAAATGAGTGTATATGGGTGTTCGAAAACGAGAATAAACTATCTCAACAACATGAATAAGGTATTCATCAAGACGAGAAAATCATGTGATGTTAGTTTCCACAATCACACTTGACGGTTGTCAAATGTGATTGTGCAAACTAAATTCACAATAGACACACATTTTCACACGGCAGTCTGCGTGGCGATGGAGTAAGAATACAATTCACCTCAAAAGCCAACCAAGGATTGTAATATGCACATAATATGTATGCAAAAGAAGGAAAACTTGAAGGAAAACATAAAGCACTATAACAATACGACAAACCGGCGCGGCATGGTAGGCCAATGTCCCTCCCATTACGGAGGATCTCTGAGCCAACAGTGGAATTGCTGTGAGCTGAGATAAATCACACTTATAGATCAAGAGAATAACAATACTGAGTGATATACCAATATTTTTTTATAATAGATAGTATAATACTTTGAAAAATAACATTTCGGCTACAACTTGCTTTAATAATATGGTACGAAAAACTGCTAGTGTGCCTTAAGTATTTATTACTATTCTAATGTAAGAACTCAAATGACGATATATATTAAGAGAAACCTTGGATTATGAATAAACATTACATTCAATACACATTCTACCATAAATCTACTTCATGTTATATATTACTTGTAAGCTGTGTTTGTTAATGATCTAAGCTACCACACACCCCTTTAATAAATAGGCATTTACAGTATACCGCACTTCTAAATGTTGTGTTAACTATTAATCTTACACACTCTTTGTACGTATAATACTATTGTACTTATATATTGAATATCACATTCATCTAGCAGTGAAACTTTGAATGGGCATCTGTAAAATGGAGACTAATGAATGAAGCTTTAGTACTTCAATAATAATCTCTTTTTTTTGATAAACTTGTTTATAGCTAAACAAAACCATAAGCTCAAAAATTTTGTGAAGTACATACAAACATACATATATTCATGCCTCTTTCCCATAGGGGTAGACAGAGACCATTTCCCTCCACTTGCTACGATCTTGACATACCACTTTTGCCTCCTCCACATTCATTAATTTCTTCATGTATATTCTTCGGTTTAGGGTACTTCTAACCTGGCCTTTCTTAAGAACGTCCCCGATTTAATCGTGGAACGTCCGCTTTGGTCTTTCCCTCCCAACACCTCCGTTCGCATTCGCCCTATAAATTCTTCTACTATTAAGTCTTATTTAATGATGTAAAGGTAAAAGTTTTTATGAAGTAACATCATAACATTACCACCCGTGACCATGAACCCTGTATAGTGTTCGAAACATTGGGCAGTCAAAAATCAAACAAGAACGCGATAAAATGATTAAAAATGGTTTTATTTATAACATAATTTTATTGAGCAGTAGATATCAGTGTAAAACTTTTTCTTATGCTAAAACATTAGAGCTAGGCAGCCTTTCTATAATGGAGATATTATTAGTATACTACATTACATTGTACATACGAAAGCATAAGATTTAATTATAGTAATAGTGATATTATGAATTTACGACCTTTATCCGTCTTATATGACTCCCGCGGGAAGAAAAGGAATAGTTAATCGGTCATCGTATACCTATATTTTTATGGTATATTTTATGAAGATATAGTATAAGTTATTTTTTATTAATGCAAGTTATATTATAAGATTTCACTTAATAATTAACAGGATCTGATAAATGACAATAACCTCGAATTTTTTGATGAAATGACGATTGACTAAATATTATTTAGCTTTCTTAAAGAATAAAGGCTAAATAAAGTCTTGGATAGATATTGTGCAAATGTGCAATATATCAAAAAATGAACTTATACCATATTCGAGGCATATGAAAACGAATAGATTGTTATCTTAATCCTTTCACTTTACGGACTAACAGCGAAATAAAATTGCATAGAATCAAGACCGTATTAGTTGTAATATAGACCCATGCATTGTGCCTGGCCAGTCAACTGCAACAATCAATACGTATAGTATCGTCTGGCTTATTAGCATTCTACAGTTGCAAACACCTAAAGCGTTTATTTAAATGAAGGTTGCTATTTTTGGAATAGTATCCACGATTTAACGTAGAACCATTAAGTCTTATTTAATACTAGCAACCCGCCCTCGCTACGCTTCGGTTTCAGTCGCGTTACCCGCGGTGTAGTTCCCTTTCCTGTGGGAATACCGGGATAAAATATAGCCTATGTTACTCCCTGATATTATAGCTTTCCATTGGCGAAAGAATTTTTGAAATCGGTTCGGTGGTTTAAGCGTGAAAGCGTTACAAACAAACAAACAAACAAACATCCTTACTTTCGCATTTATAATATTAGTATGGATGTAAACGTTAACGTTTGTGAGGATATAAGGATTATTTGTTGCTCTTGGACGAAAAAATACTGAATAAATTAAATGTTTTTTATTATTTTGTCTGCATAGACGGCGCGCAGGACAACATTTTGCCAGCGTCAGCGACAGTAGTCTCACAGGTGGCGGCGAAACGCGTGCGCGAGGAGCGTCTCCTCGACGACGCGAACCGCCGCACTGCCGGTGATTGGGGCGACGCAGGCGCGATTACCTGCGCCTGATGCCGCCCTAGCCGAGAACGCGGGTGACTGGACCGGGGAGTTACCCACCGAGACCACGGGTGACTGGACCGGGGAGTTACCCACCGAGACCGCGGGTGACTAGACCGGGGAGTTACCCGCCAAGAGGCAGAGCCCGTGAGAAAAGACGTCCTCCCCGAGGGGAGGACGTCGGTCAACGGGTGGGTACTCTTCAAGGGGTATTCCGTCGGGCCGACCACTGATGTCAAGTCAGCCTACTCCGGTGGTCGGCCCAACGACGAAGGCGACGTGTCACGGGTGGGTTACGGGTGTGTGCTTACGCCCCTCGGTCAGTGCGCTCCTCCTGGCGACAGCCCTGGACGGAGTGGTGCGAGGAGCGCGCCGACCGTAACCCAACCCCAAAAAAAGGACAACACTTTTTGCGATCCACAAATTGTTGTTCTGAGTCTGGATGTAATTTGTGTCCATTAATTATATATTTGTGAAATGCTCCACTTACCAGTATTATTTTTTAATCCAGGCAACGTCCTGCATTAAAAAATAATACTGGTAAGAGAACGCTCTTTAAAAAATATATATAAGAATATTATATTTTTAAAATCATTTGTTTTTATTTATTAATTTCAGCTCATATATATACGTCCCAATGTTGGGTTTCAGTCTCCTCCGTAATAGTATATTGACCTACTATAACCACACATGTTAGATGTGTTGGTATAGGGTTTTATTTTGCGGGTGACTGAACCGGGGAGTTTGCCCGTCATCTGCCGAGAGGCCGACCGAGCGACAACGACCGACGTCCCCGAACAGCGGGGGACGTCGGTCGAGCAGAGGGTACTCGTCAAGGGGTATTTTGTCGGGCCAACCACTGACGACAAGCCACCCTTCACCGGTGGTCGGCCCAACGACGAAGGCGACGTGTCACGGATGGGTGGCGAGGCCGTGCGCGCCGCCCCTCTGTCGCCGCGGATGGAGCTGGGCGACGGGTGTGCTGACCGTAGCCCACTCCAAAAAAAAGGTTTTTATGTTGAGTTTTTCTTCTCTTATATGCTAAATGCATATTTAATTTCTTAATCGTTTCTTACCACACCCACGGGCAAGATAGGGGGTGGTGAATTGTAAACCCTTTGTAAATGATCCACAATATAGTAATATAGGAAATTTGGTATTTTTGGGCAACTGTAATTGCTGTTGATTGATTTAAATGTTATTACATAGTTGACTTCAAAATAATTACATTTTCAAAGTAAGCCGATAATTTACTCGTTTTAATCCCGACGCAATTATTGGCGTCACTTGATTGAGATGGTTTTCAGCTACAATTTTATGAATATCTGTTCAGGGGTTTCAAATCTATCAGCTCTTTTAGTAAGGGATGTTAGGCGAATAATTGGTAGTTATTTAATTCTGTGTGGTGACGGAGTAATAATACAATTCACCACTCTTGTCCGTGGACGTCATAAAAGACGGTTAAGGGATACAATACGCATATAACATTTATGTAAAAGAAGCAAGAGAAGGAAACATCGAAACAGAACCCTATATCAACCTGTCTGACCCGCGTGGTACAGTAGGTAGGTCAATATCCCTGAGGCTTGAGCCCAGCAGTGGGATATATATGAATCGAAATGATGAATGATGACCTACTATTTCTCACTTTGCATGAGTTGATATAATGATTTATTTCGAGTTTACCTTCTCTTATATGTTCTTTGCGTATTGTATACCTTAATCGTCTTTTATGGTACTCATCATTCATGATCATTTCAGTCTATCGCCGTCCACAGCTGAACGTAGGCCTCCCTCACGTTACGCCACAAAGTGCGGTCCTGTGCCGCGTGCATCCAACGACGCCCAGCTACTTTCACCAGGTTGTCGGTCCACCTGGTGGGGGGCGTCCTACACTGCGTCGTCCGATACGTGGTCGCCACTCGAGAACCTTTCTTCCGCAGCGGTTGTCGGTTGGTCGAGCGATGTGGCCTGCCCATTGCCACTTCAGCGTGCTAATTCTTCGTGATATGTCGGTTACACTCGTTCTTCTGCGGATTTACGTATTCCGGATTCTATCTCGCAGAGAAATTCCAAGCATAGCCCGCTCCATAGCACGCTGAGCAACTTTGAGCCTTGTTATGAGGCCTACATTTATGGTACTCGTGGGTCAGAAATGCGGTAATGAATTGTACTACGTCAGCTGATTTGTATTCTTACTTCGTCAGCACATGGAAAATTAATTAATCTGCTATATATATCATATGAATATTGCATTCCTTAGTACCTGTAATCATTCATCTTTGTCAAAGAGAGTTATACCATCATTACTTTACATTACACTGGTTGACGATCTATCAACGACAGTTTTCGTTTATGTTATTTTGTGTTATTATTTTTTGTGAAAGAAATACTTTGTGTCATTAATTTTCGTTAAAGAAGATTTGGAGTTTGATTTTTTTAAAGACGTTTGTCGAGAAAACAGTCTTAAAACATTTTTCTTATTATAACACAGCTCCTTTTTAAATGTAGGTTTAATAAAGTCAAAAAATTACGTACCTATATTTGACAACTTACGCGTTATCATTTTTTTATTAATATGGAAGTTTTTTTACGAATTCTCTCAATATGTTACATTGCTAGTGGGTGCTGTAAAAAGACAAATAAGAGCTTTAATATCGACCTGCAGCCAACCCCATCTGATGCCCGATGGTTCCGATGAACAATCACATTTTCAGAGAAGGTTGACGTCAAACAGGCGTCCAGTCATAAAATTATTGCTAAAATTGTTGCAATATGTACATTGGAAGAAGGGTAAAACTCAAGGTACATACTGGGTAAAACTCAAGTAACTGGAATAATATCAAAATTAAATAATAATATCTTTTATATGCATCATTAACATGATGCATCATTAACATGATGCATATAAAAGTTTTTATTATTTGACAGTACTAAGCCTAAGTAAGGAAATGAGCTTTATTTTTTTTATCATAATACTATTTCTTTTCATAACATTAAATAATTTTATCTCTGGAGATTGCAGCTGGAAATAATAAATCGACGTCCGAGAAGTAGCAATTTGTTACTGCGCTTTGTTCGGTGAGCGAGAGAGCCGGCAGCCTAACTTTCTGAGGGTGGTTGCTTCTGGTGGGTTTTAGTGATGCCTTTAGTATCATCGAAGCCCATCGAACGCGTTCACACTCCCTTTACCCTCTTCGCGGTAGGCAGCAGCCTTGCAAAGGTGCGGCAGCAACACTTACCATCAGGTGTAGGTACTATATGCTCGTTTGCCATCGTGGGAATTAAAAAAAAAATCGACTTATATTCGTTTTTTTTTTGCAACAAAAACCTCCGCATGTATATGAATCGGTTAGAAATATAATGTATAAATTAATAATAATGTAAAAATTGACTTAGAGGCTATGATAATAGACAGTAGTAATATTCTAGGATACTAATAACAACTGCGATTGCTAACTCCCCAAAAACCATGCTGATTATGATAATATCCCCAATATAGGATCCATCAATCCATGCCCGGCAATGGATTTTCAGTGGGATTTATAAGACAATAGACGCAAGTATGTCGTTGAAGCTACTCTTCCCACGCATCGCTAAAGACAAGAATCAGATTGTAAGCAGATAACTTCACTAGATTTTGTACTGTAGGTTAACAGTACAAGATAAAATAGAAATTCATCTGAATCAATAAAATTTGGAGAAGATTGCTCTTAAATATTTGAAGTTTTTGCGGTTATTATAAAAGAGATTTATTGCAAAAGAATCGTTATTAATGTAATGCATTTATAATTAAAAAAAAATTTAATATTGTATTGCGTTTAATTTATTATTTATTCTTATATAAAGATACTGGTTTCATTTGTAGTGTTTTCTTTTGTATTTCTACCAATATATCGTGAACTCTTCTACACTAAAATTACAAAGAGAAAACTTGTATTTTTGTAATTAATAAACTCAAAAACTACTGTGCTGATTTCAAAAAGTCCTTCACCATTGGAAAGCCACATTATCCTTGAGTAATATAGGCTATATTTTATCCCAGTTTTCCTACGGGAACGGGAACTATGCGGGTAGGGCGACTGTAATTGAAGTGAAGCGAGGGCGGGTTGCTATTATTTATAAACATGCAGTTTATAAATAATAGCAACGCAAGCAATAAAAACAACAAAGCAATAAAACGGTTCTATTTTACCACTATCCCCTTTTGTCAAAGACCTTGGCTTGTACATAGACTCCACTCTCAATTGCAGAACTCAGATAACCAAAACAAGTCAGCGAGGCACCAATAGCTTGCGTGCTCTTAATCGGTTCAGACACTTTTTACCGGTTAGAACTAAAACAACGCTTGTACAAACCTTAATATTTCCCTAATCGACTATGCTGATGTGTATTTTTTGACTTGAATGCAGATCTTCTTAATAAACTAGACCGTCTTCTTAATAACTACATTCGATTCATATATAATCTTCGCAAGTATGACGATATTTCCTCCTATCGTTCTCTACTAAATTTTCTTGATATTCGTCAACGCCGTTGTATGCGTGCCCTTACTTTGCTATACTCTATTCTTTATTCTCCTAATTTTCCTAGCTACCTATCTTGTTTATTTCAATACCTCTCCACTAATCACAATAGAAACCTTCGTTCCGCCAAGAATCTGATGCTACTTTGTCCATCTCATCATTCCGATAGTGTTCATTCTTCCTTTCTTGTCCAGGCGGTTTTTTGCTGGAATTCGTTACCGCTGGACATCAGTATGTCTACTAGCCGTCACACATTCAAGAAGAGAGTTCGTTTACATGTCCTAAATTAATTAGCAGAATCATCGCAACTTATATAATATAACATCCGTATAATTATGTATATATGCTATGTATATATATATTTCCTTATATATATATATATATATTTCTCAACACATGTACCTACCTATTATTATCTTCACTGCCTATGATTGACTGGTAGAGAATGCCTCTGGCATTAAGTCCGCCATTGTACTCAATACATGAAGTTTAATAAATAAAAAATAAAAATAAAAGAGATCAAACAGCTAAACTCCACAGTCATTTGTGTATGAAGAACTAACTGCGTATAAATCGATCTCTCGAAACTCTACATGAGAGGACCAATATGCTGTCTGTACAGTCATGATCATAGTCTGTTCCTAGAGGAACGGATACAACGCGGGTGAAAACTCGAAAATTTGATTTCTTTTGAAAAATTCTTCCATCAATGTAAAACTACACTATCAGTGAGTAAGATAGGCTACATTTTATCCCCGTATTCCAATATGAAGAGGAACTATGCCAATAAAATCGCGGCAATTTACCCGATTGTAAAATTTCTTTCTTCATAGGAAAGATAATTGTCAGCGAGTAACATAGGTTATATCATAGGTTTTATTCTTGTATTCTCAAGGGTATGTATGTCCGTGTAGTGACGGAATAGGAATACAATTCACCACTACCTATTTTTGCCGTGGATGTGGTAAAGGACGACTAAGAGATACCCATATTGATATGTAGCATCTGTGCAAGAGAAAAAACTCTAAACAAAGCCCAACTGTTTGACCAACATGGTATAGCAAAGTCAATTTCCCTTCTATTATGGAGGAGATTCGAATCCAGCATTGGGACGTATGTAAGTCGAGATGATGATTTCCAAGGGATCGAGAACGGAGGTACGAAACTGTAGAAGTTTGCTATCGTTTCTATATTATTGAAAAAGCCAAAAAAAAAAAGAGTAGACTAAGTTACGTTACAAGCGTTACACAATCGCGTGACAAAGCCTGTCACTGTATTCACTCCTTTATTCGAGCGTATCGGGCATGAGTTTATACGTGCTTATCCTGCTAATAAGGAATTAATCGGTTCAGTAACATACGACATAATGTAACGAACCAAAGATTTCCTCCAACTATTATTAATTGTGTTGTTATCGTATTTCTCCCACGCTTATATCGTAAACAAGGAAAATCACACTTTTGGCAATAATATCGGGCGATTTGGCGTAGGCGCTACTACTTTTATTATACTAATTGTGTTCATTGCTTTGCTTGAGTGGATTTGGTACTTAGATAGTTATTATTTTGAAATTTATTCTAAAAAATATTATCTTATGAGCTAGATCTCTCGTAATACTTCGATGAAAACTATTGCTAAAATAGTACGCGTGCAAACATACAAATCTACAAAAAAATAAAAGAAAAATTGTTTTCACTTCTGTTATTGTAATAAAGAGGATTTCAGTTACATTGCTAACTAAATCACTAATAATCAGTAATCAACCAAAAAACAAAAACAATTTATAAAAATTTAAACCCTACTATAGTAATACATTTTTTCGTTCATCTAACGTTTGATATCGTCTATTGAATATGTTTACACAATAATTATAATACCACTACCACTCATACTCGTACTAGCTTTCATATGTTTCCAAAGCTAAAATTTAAGAAATATTTTGATATAGTTTAATATATTTCACTCAGTCATTTTACCCACTGTTGGACTTGAGTCTCCTCTAAAGGGTGTTTTTTTAGAGTTTTCTTTCTCTTGTATAGATATTAAATGCGTATTTAATCAGTTTGTCTTCTTTTACGACACCCATAGGCAAGAGAAGAGGTGGTGAATTGTATTGTTACTCCGTCATCACACAGACAATGTTTGTTATACATTTTACCGGAATGAGAAAAATAAATTAATATTCGTTAGATTTAAATGAAGTTGTATTTCTTGCCTTCCTCTTTGTACTGTAAAGCGTTTCTTATACGTCGTAATTTTTACTACCAGAAAACTCAGAGAGAATATATATTCTTAGTCCGTCTCTATACGGATAAATTATTTATACCGTCTCTACGGATTATTTTATTGTATCACAAAACTACATAATCAAAGCAAAAAGAAACTGTAATTGTTTAGCTGACCGCTAAGCTTCTTTGAAACATTCCAGAAAAGGCTCAGATTGTACGATAAATAAAACTTGCAAGGTTACATTGTATTGACAAGTTTAGACGTAATTACTCGTATTTTCGTGGACCAAACTTTGAAGTAATCATAAACGTTATATAACAAACTCCTCATAAAGTATTTTTGGTACTTTCAAATTACATGAGCACAAAATTGTACGAGCTTGTTTTTATTATTAATAGATAAGAAATAAGCATATAGTTTATTTTTTTATACGCATTTTTTTTTATTTATACTTTTGGCGCGTTAGGGAAAAACAATGAGAGTATTTTTTTACGATCCGTATGCACACCGTCACAAATGTTAACCAGATAATGCGTTATAATAAAATTTGCAATGCATTAAATACCTTTTTTACGCCATACTCTTATTACCCTAAAGAAGTATAACTTCTTATGTGTGTACATAAATACATACCCATTTTTTTTCGGTGTAGTAACGGAGTAATCTAGATAAGCGGTAACGTATCAAGTTAAGAGAATAGGCCACACCGTGTGTAAATTTATTTGAAACATTTCAAGCCATCCTTGACTCCGTTACTCAAAAACTATTTATCATAAACACATCAGATTTGGTTTATATATTTAGCCTTTCCAGATAATTACTATCCCAAATTTAAAAAATGCAGCTTAAACGGTTATATAGATAACTAGCAACCCGCCCTCGCTTCGCTTCGGTTATAGTTTATAGTCGTTTTACCCGCGTAGTTCCCGTTCCCGTGGGAATACCGGGATAAAATATAGCCTAGTTTACACCCTGATATTATAGCTTTCCATTGGTGAAAGAATTTTTGAAATCGGTCCAGCTGTTTTGAAGATTACCCGGAACAAACAGACAGACAGACAAAAAATTTTTAATTGCTATTTTAGGCATAGGTGTCATGCAAATATCCGTGTGAGCATGA
The DNA here is from genome assembly GCA_032191425.1 of Lymantria dispar. Classification (NCBI taxonomy): domain Eukaryota; kingdom Metazoa; phylum Arthropoda; class Insecta; order Lepidoptera; family Erebidae; genus Lymantria; species Lymantria dispar. The sequence continues at coordinate 20,921,208 of CM063454.1, read as the reverse complement.
AAAAAGCCTATTATTTTGACATTACAAACAGACACTCCAATTTTATTTATTGGTATAGATAACGTGAAAAAATGGCAGTTTTATGATCGACTGATTCGCGTGTAGATTAAAAACCTAATCGACTTCCAAAGGTGATATTTATCATTCCATTTGTGATCGACAATTGGAGTTAAAATAGTATTGATAAATACTAAATTTTTGTTATTAGGAAAAAGGAAATAATTGTGTTTTACATTTATGTAAGAACGTACCTAAGATACATTCTACTAATAATTCAATTTCAAGTTGGCATCCATTTAGATCTCAAGCCTTTAGTTGATAAAGTCGTAATTATTATAATATTGAACTTGGCTCCCATATACACATTATGTAATGTTTTTGTTGGCATCATCATCATCGTCATTCAGTTGATCGCCGTCTACTGCTGAATGTAGGACGCCGCTATGCTTGTGTTACAAAGTATTGTCTTGGGCCACCTGCATCCAACGACACCCAGAAACTTTCTCCAGGTCGTCGGCCCACATAGTGGGAGGCGTTCTATACTATGTCGTCCGATACGTGGTCGCCACACGAGAACCTTTCTTCCCCAGCCGTTGTCGGTTCGTCGAGCGATGTGGCCTGCCCATTGCCACTTCAGCGTGTTAATTCTTCGTGCTATGTCGATTACACCCGTTCTTCTGCGGATTTCCGTTTTCGGAATCATTTCGACTTCGAAGCTTACACCCATTCTTCTAAGAATTTCCGATTTTATTTCGCAGTGAAATCCCGAGCGTAGCTCGCTCCATACGATACTGAGCGACTTTGAGCTTGGTTTCTTGGTAGATAATATTCGAATATTACCAGTCGTGCCTTTTTGCGATGGGAATTATAAAACTTAATGAAGGGATATAATGGACAATACTACAGCTAAAGAAGATACACTTCATATTATATCATAGTAGCCATATTTTCATGCTTTTTGGTAGTGGCTATAAATACCACCAGCCATTACATTGTTAGTGGGTGTCGTAAAAATCAGTATCTGAAAATAATGAAGGGATGTATTGCAAAAGAGGAAACGTTTAAGGGTTCTAATGTAGAGATCACGTAACAGGTCTACCCTATCCTAATTTAATAATAACTGATCCAATCTCAATCTTATTTATCTTGTAATTAATATTGTTAATATTTAGATTAACCGTACGACTAAACGTACTATTAGGGGAAGTCCGAAAGAGAAGATTAGGAGCGCAAGATTGTCTTGGTATAGACATGTGATGAGGAGGAATGAAAGGCATGTGACAAGGCGAGTTATCGATATGAATGTGGATGGATGTAAGAAGCGTGGGAGACCCAAAAAGAGATGGATGGACTGTGTGAATGAGGATACGCGTATGAAAAAAGTGAGTGTTTAGGAGCACTAATTTAGCAAAAAATCTTAATGTAAATGTTCGTTTCGTTATTTTATTCGTTATCATTATTTTATTTATTTGTTGATGCTATTAAAAAGTTATACTGTTTTGATATATTCTATTTGTTCTTTTTTATTATTATACTAGCAACCCGCCCTCGCTTCACTTCGGTTTTAGTCGTTTTACCCGCGTAGATCCCGTTCCCGTGGGAATACCAGGATAAAATATAGCCTAGTTTACGCGCTGATATTATAGCTTTCCATTGGTGAAAGAATTTTTGAAATCGGTCCAGCCGTTTTGATGATTACCCGGAACAAACAGACAGACAGACAGACAGATAAAAAAAAATTTATCTGTATTTTAGGCATAGGTGTCGTGCAAATAACCGTGTGAGCACGAAAAAAGCCTATTATTACAAACAGACACTCCAATTTTATTTATTGGTATAGATTACGACTAAATTAAATTAAAATATGCCAGAACTAACACTCGGGCTTCAACCCTGATATGATTAATACTTATTCTTTACTGTATTTCTTTTTTCCTTTTTTAATATAAATAATTGTTTACTTATTTTTCTAGAATTTTAAGCAAAATAACATAAAATAATTTACTTAATATACTATTTGAATATTAGTAGCTCACATTGATAGTAACAACATAAATTAATAAATAGATAAATTAATTTACTTATATACCACTTATCGAGTCTGTTAGTGACTAATCTTTACCTTCATAAAATAGAGAGTACTTGTTTATGACATCAGTTGAGTAGAGATGACACTGCAGAAACCTTTAAGTGGTTTAATAACTACTTGCGAACGTCTAAATAATTATCTATGGATAGTAATGAACTACCGTTTTTACATATTAATAAATTATTTCCTTTAAGGTATTTAATATATTTCAACTTTTATCATGCTTTAAGCAATTTTGACATAAGCTTTTTTTGTTTATTTATTTGCAAATTATTTTAATTCAATAAATATATCTTACTATTACTATTATTATTACTTATTTGAAAATTATTTTAATTCAATAAATATATCCTTTTGACATTTTCTTTTTCTCTTTTTTTCTACCGACATATGGCCTTACCGTACTATGCTCAGCTGATCTAGATAGGTAGTAGTAGGGTAGTATGATGACCTACAGGCCTTGCGTAACCTCTCATGAACTGGCGCCTTAGCGTGACTTCTGTATTTCAACCGGTGGATTACACTTTCGGGCAAATAAAAAAGTATAAACAACTACTGAATCAAAACGTCTTTTTTAAGAAAATAACTTTCGGCAAAAATAAAAAATGATAAACCATCACTAAATTTATTTTTGTTGAAAGCTTCAATTTTATTGATAAAAACTTTAGATAAATATTAATTTGGCTAATTTTCATATCATGCTAAGTGACGGGCGTGGCCGTTTGTAGCCGTAATTAATTGAGAGCATTAATTAATTTTGCTCGTATCCAAGTGCTCCAAGTTCAATAAAGCCACATACGAGAACATACGAATTGAATTTATTTATAGTATAAAAAAATAAGCAAAAAAAACCTAAGTCATTTTATTTTACCTGGAGAAGAAACTTCTATGAATATTAATTAATGTCAAGGGTTCAATAACAAATCTCGTTTAGTAAATCCCTCAAAACAAAAGACGTTATTTCGCCTAAAACATTAATCACATTCTTTCCGACATGATTACAAATTCAGGACCACTAAGCTGAGAGAATTTGAATTACTGTTTATAGTTCAAATAAATCAATCCTAAAAATGCAAATTATAGTTTAATTCATGTTACGTAAAACTTACATATATTAATACTACAACGAAATTTCTAGTTTAATGTTATATATAATGATAGGCAATTGTGAATTTTCAAGTTTAGATCCTAGCTACAGTGGTTGCTATTATTTTTTCTGATGAGAAAATATTATTTATTATACATCGTATTTAATAAATAATGTGTCTAAAGAACAGTAAGCATGTGATCAAAATAAATTGATAAATTGTTGAAAAATCTTTTCTATTTTAAGAGTAAATTATTTACACAAGGTAAGGAGTACGTAAGGAGGGAGAGTACACCGTCCTGCCATCATTGCAATTGCAACGGCGGGGGTAGAGCAGTGGGCAGCGCCGTAAACTTGTCGCAATCATCGGTGCCGACCTGTTAGTATATGCGCCTGTTGCCACCCTAGCCAAAGTCACGGGTGGATTAATCAGGGATTAATACGTCATCCACAAAGAGACCGAACATATGAGGGCGAGGCCCAGCAATACTATTTTGTTATCAGTCGAAGGGGACGGTACCCGAAAGGGTAGTCCTCCGGGTTAGCAACGGACGTCAAGGATTTGATAACAGTAGTCGGCTTAATGGCGAAGTGCAGAGAATAAGGCGGATGAATCCCGGACGGGACGGACGGCGTGCGTGTACACCATATCCTGCCAAAAAAAGTGGAGCAAAATCTTTTAATAAAATGTTCAAAAATGAAATATAGATTCTAGATAACACCAAATGACAAGAACAACGAAAAAAGCCCTAACGATCATGGCCATATTTTCGTGGCACCGATGGCGTGTTTTCAAGTGATTTTATTGCCGTGCAACTTCAACTTCTAGATATAATTATTTAACGCTCTATGATTGTTGATAGTTATAATGAAGTTGAACATTAAGTAACTAATGATATCTGATGTTTACGCGAGTATACATATACGTATACATTTTAAATAAAACTACTTTACGGATTTTATCGCGTTTGTATTTGATTTTTGATTAACAGTCGCAGAGACCGAGTGAAACCACCCACAGTTGAGCGCCTTCCTGCAATACTACCTTATGTCAAAGGAGTCACTGAGAAGATTGACTACATCCTGAAACGCTCTTCCATTAAAACTTATTTTAAGCCACTGAAGAGGATTAGCCAATTCTTACCACCTGTCAAGTGCCAGATCCCTTTACAAGATGCAGGAGTATATAAACTTGACTGTGACTGTGGTCTCTCTTACATTGGACAAACAAAGAGATCCATAAGAACTCGGATCAAAGAACACATAGCCGATGTGAAGCACCGCCGGGACACTAGGTCTGCAGTCTGTGAACATAGTCAGGACCGCGCCCACCATAACATCATGTTTGTTAAACCACAAATCCTCGCAAAAGAACACCGATACCTGCCTAGAATGGTACGCGAGGCTATTGAGATTAAAAAACACAAAAATTTCAATAGAGAGGATGGCTGGGTGTTACCATCAAGCTGGGATCCTGTTATAAACATTATTAAAAACAAATCCAAAAAGACCACCACAAGACTGCAAGACACCGTGAGCTCATATTGTATAGATTTGACCCACAATAATAATAACTAAAGATAATTTTATAAATTAATACCTTTTAGTAACAAAGTAAGCCGCCTTCAAAATTAACTTTAATTTAGCATCATGTTACCTGAGTTTTCTTGCCGGATCTTTCTCAGTGTAACCGTGTTCCGATCCGGTGGTAGTATACTAGATTATTAGTTAGTTTTTAAATATAATTACTATTAATTTTAATGTTTTAATTATTACTAACCATAAACAATATAATTTTTTCATATAGAATCATTTTCTTCTTACACTGGCAATAAATTTTGTATCAAAATGTGGGTCAATATTTAATAACTAATTTCTGTATCGGGTAGATAATTATAAATTTTCTGCAGTAACGATGACTTGTTGGACGTGAGACATCTTAGTCCACCCGTGATCATGAATGCTGTAAAGTGTTCGAAACGTCAGGTAATCAAAAATCAAATACAAACGCGATAAAATCCGTAAAGTAGTTTTATTTAAAATTAAGTAACTAATGTAAACCAATATCAGAAATAATATCATGTTTATTCTGTTTCCTTTTAAAACGGTTTTCTATCTGCGGATAATTTCCATTAAAAACAACGGTAGCCTTTTCATAGTAGGCCATGGTGTGGACCCACCACGTCCAATGTGATTAGGCTGGTGGATGGATGCCGTGAGGCATTTTTTTTTTGGTTGGGCTATGGTAAGCGCACGCGCGGTCCAGTCCGTCCGGGGCGATGAAAGGACGGCGCGCGGGCCCATAACCCACCCGTACCCACGTCACCTCGTTGTTGGGCCGACCAGCGGAGCAGATGTGACTTGTCGTCAGTGGTCGGCCTGACGGAATACCCTTTCGGGTAACCTCACCTCTCGACGTCCTGGGACGTCGGTCGCTATCGCGCGATCAGCCTCTCTGCGGGTGACGGACAATTCCCCGGTCCGATCACCCGCGGCCTCGGCTAGGGATGCCGTGAGGCATAGCCTACCATGTTACTTCTCCATCACCATTGGGGCGAGCACTAATACCGATTCTTTGACATCCGTGACCGACTCGGCGGAATACTCTTTCAGTCGTCCTCTTCGGCGCCTCGGCAACAAAACAGTATTGTCGGGGCGTTGCCCTCACGTGGTCAGCCTGTCTGCAAGTGGCGTAATAATCCTAAATTTATCCACCATCTTGGGAGAGAAAATAACCTATTAGGTATACCATCTACAGATTACTGTTCATTATATGTTATTTGGATCTATAAATTCTATGATTGTAAAGTCTCATGCAACTCAAAGACTGATTCTTTAGTAGGAGGTAAACATCTGAGATCATCGTAATATATAAATAATTAAATCCATAAAAGGCTTCATTAAAGCCAAGAAATATCTAGGTAAACTTCAACAAATTAATATAAGCACAGATAAAGTAAATACACAAATGCCGAGCAATTGAGAAATGAATACATGTATCTAATTATTTCGAGAGATATCAAGTCTTAAAAGACGTGATCTCTTACGAATATCGTATGTTTATACAGGCATGTTTATCAAAATATTTATTATATGAATATTCACACATGTGCGTTATGATTTCAGCTAACAATACTACCAAATCTTACTTACGTAATTCGTAGTTGGCGTAAAACATGACTAATATTTTTACATCTATCTGGGCGAAATACATTTGATGCCATCTGGTCAAGAATTATATTTCCAAGGACGGTGGAGGGCAGGCATGCGGCTGATTATAAAACTATTGGATAAAATTTTTGAAATACGTGCAGTGAAGGCTTATTGCATCGTCATGATCATAATCACAATGCCCGCATCCAACAACTCATTATGACTTTAGGCAAGTCGTCGGTCCACCTGGTGGTGGGCCGTCTTACATTGCATCATTCGATATGTGTTCGATGGATAGATGCCGTAAGGCATAACCTACCGTGTTCCTTCTCCATCACCATTGGGGCGAACAATGGTACCGATTCCTTGACATCCCTGACCGACTCGGCGGACTATCCATTCAGTCGTCCCCTTTGGCGTCTCGGCAACAAAACAGTATTGCTGGGGAGTCGCTCTCACACGGTCACCCTGTCTGTAAGTGGCGTAATAATGGCCACATGATATCCTGTCTTCTCCAGAAACTATCAGTGCGTCAAACTTCGAACCCATTGCCCCTCCAGTATGTAAATTCTTTCGGGTATGTGGTTTATACCGATCCTTCTATGGAGTTTGTATCGTATCTCGCAGAAAAATTGCGAGCATATCTCGTCATAGCCAGTGACAGATTTAGGCTTGATGCCGCCCTAGGCCGCCCTTAATATCAGAATAAATTTTATTAATTTTGATGCAATATTATTATTTTAATTTTAAAATAATTTTATTTCATTAGAATATATCTTAGTCTTATTCATGGATTCATTTAATTTTTCTATTTTTTCGCGGTTCTGATAATGCTAAAAAACATGCTGGGCAGTGTGGTTAGCAATGGTAGTTGCAGTTATAGGTTTCCAAAGAAAGTGATACCGGCAATTATTATGCTGGTTTTTATGATTTCCACGGGAAGCGTTTCCTATATTCCGGTAATGTTTTATTCGTCACACCATCTTCTTGTAGGGCACTCATGGGGAAGAAGCAAGAACGAAATGGTGTTTACACAATAACAATACGACGACCTTCTTAAGAGAAAAATAATTACAATCACATCGAAATTTTATTCTTGCAAATAATATTACTTTGCCATACATTATAAAAGCAGCTTCCAAAGTTCTCAATAAAAATAAAAGGAAGTGAATATAACCTTGCTTTCAAATTTCAATACTCAGAGTGCTTTCCTTTGTAATCCGGCTAAGGAAAGAAGAATTTCATACGTTATACGCCTTCATAATTATGTACATACATATACCTCCCTGTAAGTCTTTATACTTAATGTTGAATAATATGATTAGTGTTCATAATTATACAAGAATTCTCAAACATCTTCATTTTTTAACCCCCGACGGAACAAAAAAGGTGTTATAAGTTTGACGTCAATGTCTGTCTATGTGTGTCTATGTGTGTGTATGTGTTTGTGTGTGTCTGGTTGTGGGATCGTAGCTCTCAAACGGATTGACGGATTTCGTTGCGATTTTTTTTATTTGAAAGCCAGTTTTCTGGCGGTTGTTCTTAGCTATATTTGGTTAATATCGGTCCAGCAGTGTAAGAGTATCAGCTCTTTCCCAAAGTGATGTAATGGCATATGATTACTCGATTAGTTATATCACGCGGACCAGTACACTCGTTAAATAACAATTAATTGATAATTCCTGTTGAAGAGAACGTAATATTTTTTTAAAATTATTTTAGTTTGTGTCGGGTCGGTGTCGTGTCATTGAAAATTATTTTACATTGAATATATTTTAATTTTTATTTATTGAACAAACGAGTAAAGACTGATTATAAGTGATACTACCACCCATGAACCTTTGCTAGGCTGTTGCTTACCGTACTGAAATTGAAAGGAGTGTAGACCCGTGCAATGAAGCCCGGTAATACCAAATACCCGGTAATACCCGGTAAAACCAAAACCCACCACAAGCAAACACCTTGTGAAAGTTGAGCTTCCGGCTCACGCTCACCGAACGAAGTGTAGTATTAAATTGCTACTATTCAAACGTTGATTTTCTGCGAGATTGTGAAACAACTCCGGACGGACCGGCCCGCAGCTGTAGACAGACATTACGACGAGGACACGGCGCAGCACACACTCGAGGTGTGAGTTGCGTGGTTAGTAGCGCCGTGATCTCGTCGCAATCATCGGTGCCGACCTGACGCGGCTGACCATCGCTAGGGAGATGCTTGGCAGCATTGGGAATTGGGATGCGGTCGCCACCTTCTGCGAGGTAGTCGTCTCGCAGAAGGAGGCAGCGGAACGCGCGCGGGATAAACTCCTTCACCACGACTCAATCCGTCGCCGGCGATTCGGGCGGCGTAGTCGTATGTGCGCCTAAAATCACCATAGCCGAAGCTGCGGGTGACTGGACCGAGGATTAAGTCCGTCACCCGCAGAGAGGCTGACCGCGCGATGGCGACCAACGTCCCCAAGGGAGGATGTCGAGAGTAGAGGATACCCCTCGACCGGGGTATTCTGTCGGGCCGACCACGGAAGACAAGTTACTCTGCACCGGTGGTCGGCCCAACGATGAAGGTGATGTGCTTCGGGTAGGAGCCGGGCGTCAGATGAGTTGATCATGGCCCACCCCTAAAAAAACAATTGTAAGCAGATGACTGTCGACAGTGTGATTTTATCACATGTCTAGTTTTTATATAAATATGGTTTAATTTTTGAAGTTATACTTCTTTAGGCGCGTTATGAAAAAATGATGAGAGTGAAATTTTAATTATGTGACACAAAATTAACAGTATGAAGTTGTCTGCTTAACCGCTCATTAAGTCTCGAAAAAAAGCTACCAACAAAATAGAAATTGAACCTCGATATTAGTCGCGCATGTTGGTACGCTCGTCACCTCTGATCACTGTTTTTTTTTCTTTTTTTTTTTTTAGTATTTTTTTTTCTTTTTTTTATATTTTTTTATTTTTTTTATTTTTTTTATTTCTTTTTTCTTTTTTTTATTTTTTTTTTTTATTTTCTTTTTTTTATTATTTTTTTTTTTTTATTTAGATTATTCTCTAAATTTGGTTTTTAATAATTATATATATATATATATATATATTTTAATGATGCCAAAGAAGTATAACTTCTCACGCGCGTACATAAGTACACGCACCCATTTTTTTATGGTCAGTTGACGGTTATTACCACTACTGCTATACCATAGATATGTAATATTCTACTTAATCAGATAATACTGGATAAGGTCCATTTCAATTTTCATTACCTTTGTATAAACCATTTGCTAAGGCGACTTCTGTCAAAATATCTTGGTCTATTAAACAGTGTGGCTAGAGACAATGCAGCTTAATAACTACTTGTTGCTGGCGAGCGGGTTGTGAAACTTTAAGCCCTGTAATATCATTCCAATAAAATTTATGATTAAAAATCATATTCTTCTTATTATTTGTGATAGCAGTATTAGTGACGGTAGTATTAAGTGGTAAGAGTAATGGAGCTGTCTAGAGTGCATTAATATTTTTTATCGCCCCGCATCGATGTGAATAGAGGTAGCCGAGGTGTCCGTCCATATTTAATTTTTTAAGTACCCGTTGAACTTGTTAATATGAAAGTGTCTATTTTCGTAACGGTTCATAGTTGCCTATCTACCTAAAGTTTGACTAAACTTGGACAAGAACAAAATCAATATTTGTATCTCTACAAAAAAATAAAATTGAAATATCTGTTTGTAATGTTGACATAATACGTTTTTCATGCTCTCGCGATTATTTACGCGATAGCTATGCCTAAAATCTGGTGTAAAATGCTTTTGTCTGTCGGTCTCTCTGTTTGTTAATCGATTTACTTCTTTAAAATTATTTCTTATTAAATATGAGAAATATTTGATGTTTACGCGAGTATTACACGAATATGATAGAGTTTAACACTTTTTAAGAGGCTAAATGGGTTATAGAGTTGTTCGTGTGGTGACGGAATTAGAATACAATTCACCTCTCCCTACCTTGCCCGTGGATATCGTAAAAGACCACCAAGGGACATTATATGCACATAACATCTGTGCAAGAGAAAGAAAACTCGAAACGAAATTCTATACTAACATATCTGACCAGCATGGTATAGTAGGTCAAATTCCTTCCCATTATGGAGGAGGCCTGAGCCTAACAGTGGGGCGTATGTGGGCTGCGATGATGATGATGATGAATTAAAATTTTATTAATAAAACACTAAATAACACTATTTTGGTTGTGGTGGACTATTCTGTTCATGTGTTTGTAATTGAACTCCTTCAAACGGCTGGACCGATTTTGAAGATTTTTTTTGGCTGCTCCGATGGATATGAGAATAGTTTAGATTAATAATTGGAACCACTAGGTAGCGCTGCGATCAGTTTCAAGGAGAATTTCTTATACTATTTTTTTAGATTTTAACAGAAAAGTCTGTCGGGTCAGCTGGTATTTTATAAAACAAATATTAATTCAAAGGAAATGAATCGTCCAATTAATAATGAAATGTTTCTGTATCGATAATAATAAATATATCAAAAGAAATAAACTCTGACTCATTACAGTCCAAGCAGCAATGCTGTGTAAATAATGATATCCTAAGGGATTGAGCGGAGAGGCGAATCAACGGCTACATGACGTGAGTGGTATTAATATTGTTTGTTTGCAAATATATACGCAAACGTTGCTTAGTTATTTGTTTTCATTCTGATTGGATGGTTATTAAAGTCTAGTCTCGTTGATATTATCTTACCTAAAAGGTGTAATAAGCACAACGAACCAATAATATGATTAACTAGCAATCCGCCCTCGCTTCGCTTCGGGTATAGGTTATAGTCGTTTTACCCGCGTAGTTCCCGTTCCCGTGGGAATACCGGGATAAAATATAGCCTAGTTTACACCCTGATATTATAGCTTTCCATTGGTGAAAGAATTTTTGAAATCGGTCCAGCCGTTTTGAAGATTACCCGGAACAAACAGACAGACAGACAAAAAATTTTTAATTGCTATTTTAGGCATAGGTGTCATGCAAATATCCGTGTGAGCATGAAAAAAGCCTATTATTTTGACATTACAAACAGACACTCCAATTTTATTTATTGGTATAGATAATAGTTGAACCTTAGAATATTATAGATAATATTAGTGCACATTAATACAACTTTAATTGGAATGTAGTTGATTAAATAAAAAGGTAAAGTGATTTTATAAATATTACTAGCAACCCGCCCTCGCTTCGCTTCGGTTTCAGTCGCCTTACCCGCGGCGTAGTGCCGTTCCCGTGGGAATACTGGGATAAAATATAGCCTATGTTACTCTCTGAAATTATAGCTTTCCATTGCTGAAAGAATTTTTGAAATCGGTTCGGTGGTTTAAACATGAAAGCGTTACAAACAAACATCCTTACTTTCGCATTTATAATATTAGTATGGATTTTTTTAGTTATTAAAGCTTTACTAAATTTGTAATGAAATCGATATAGATTCATTATTTACCAACAATTTGACACGGTTTCACCCATATAACTCCCGTTCCCATGGGAATAACATAGGCTATAGCCTCATATATGTCCCACTGTTAGGCTCGAGCCTCTTCCACAATAGGAGGGTAACTAATCTTACTATACCATGCTGGTTAGACAGGTTGGTATAGAGTTCTATTTCGAGTTTTCCTTCTCTTGCATAGATGTTACATGCGTATTATATATATAGTTAGGATATTTCGCTACCCTAATTAATTCCATCCTAAAATTAAAAATAGGAATTAATACCTCATTTCTTTTTATGTTGAGGAAAACTTGGTGTATCGTCATTCTGTGTATTGGTTATTTAATAGCAAGAAAAACATTTGAAATAAAAAACGCTCGACTCTAGAAATAAATATAAAAACTACATATAGTCAAAGTACTCTGATTCTTATGAATGTAAACACAAAAAGGCAACGGTAAACGTTAATTAAACAGAACCTTTGTTCTCATATTCTGCAGTAAAATAAGAGATGTTTTTCACGAACCCTTACAGCTAATGAATATTACGTAGCGTTTTGAGATAGTTCAACTGTAATTTCTCGCATGTAACTGGAAATTAACTGAATTACAATAATATGTTACTAAAATAGTTTGTGTCATTGTGAACAGAAAAGAAATTAGAATCAGTGAATATGACAACACGATTATTGCCATAAATTCCCTTATGGCGAACTTAGTACTTTAAATTGAATAAATTAAATCAACGATAATATATTTTAATGCATTCTTAAAGATTATCTTTGATATATTCTATGGTAAAACTAAAACTTAAAACGTAAAACTTTGCACGAATATTAAGTATAAGACCGCGCATGAGTGTTTCTGTGAAAAGAAAATATTATGTTAGTCCTAAGTTACATATTTCAATTTTGTAAGGGTAGTTTAAAATAAATAAATATTTTATATAAAATATATTATTAACTTTTGAATAATTGTTATTCACCCTATAGTAGAAGATTACCAAAGTCTCTACCTACCCTAAGGGATCTGCGCCCATTCACAGAAAGATGAGTCGAGGCCAAAAACGGTGGGCGGCAACTAAAGGCACCGAAGAGATCACCACTCCCCGGGTAGGAGCTAAAAGGGGTAAAAAGAGGCTGCGGAAGTGGTTTCGGCTGCTGAAATTAGCCACACTGGTTATCACTGCGCTGCTTCAAGCATCTAAGAAGGGCCTTAGCTATGAGGCCGTTTTTCCGCAAAGCCCGGCAGAAGCTTACCGTCACCGATATCATCAGAAAGAGGCAAGAAGAAATGAGGCTCTGCAAGATCCGGAGAGGGGTTTGATTTCTCATGTATCCTGGTGAGGACGCCAAGTTGACGTAGCGAGCCTTGTTGCAGCTGCAATCATACTGGCTATAGCGCGATACCATGCGCTGATAAGGGGTGTCATGTACTGCCACTTCCCAATACCCCATGTGTACGGCAGACAATAATCCTGCCAACCACCGCATAGACTGAGGGCGGTATAAACCTCCAGCTTCGGCGTCAAAGGGGCAGAGCGTCTTGACGACTACATTCGCTCCCACACCTAGCGCAGCCTGATCGGCCGACGGCGCGGCGAAAGTGATGGATACATCCCACTAATGGCTGCTGAGTTTATTCATCTTCCAAAAGCCACACTCAACCACTACGCTGATGCGCAGTCTTTCTTTGATGCATTCTTAAATGAACCGTAGCAGAGTGGTTGTTTTGTGCAGCCGTATTTATTGAGGCGTTCTGTATATTTGATCGTCCTAATTGCAGGGACAGCTGAAACGACTTCAACAATCGTCGCTTCAATGTCAATTCTGTGGCGCAGGTCCCCCAGAACAGACAATGGGGCAGGTAGTTGAGGCAGGTGACGTCATTAGGCTTATGAGGCCTTATTGCTTCTTTAGATGATTTTTACGATCCACATAAGAACTAGGGGTGGTGACAAATAATTTTTTCCATCACTGCAAGGGAAATTTGGGCAATCATATATCAGTCTGGGGTTCATTGGAATCCTGTTTCTACCTCATCTACACAGGAACTGAAGTGGCCTTACACTACACACTAGTCAAGAAAATAGGTATAGGATTTTGTTTCAAGTTTTCTTTTTTTGCAGTGACGTGTGGCATATTCCAGCCATCTCTCACAATATTCAATAAAATTAAAGAATATTGAATTATACTCCATTACCACGTGAAAATTTTTCATTTATTAAAATAAATCAAACATATTTATTATTATTTGCTTTAATTTTCAGTTCTACTCGAGTGTACTAAGCTCATAAATTTTATGAACAGGTTTAATACCAGCTATAAATTTGTACTAAAGTAACATAAGCACAAGGGGCACACAAAGACGATAAATTGATCACTCACAGTGATGCGATGACCTACCTACAACCCATTTCTATTAAGAGCTCGCTATTAATGTGTGTTCTGGACAGTGTGCGGACAGTTTATAGAATATCAAAGTGTACTAAAATTGTATATCATACGTTACAAAGGTTACCTTTCTATCATTCTGATATGTATATTATTTCTATAATACTAGTGTGTATTTTATTACTATATAGTTTTGTAGGGGAACTTTACGATGGAATGCATTCTGCTATTTGCGCCAGAATAATATACATTGAATGGAAATACATATTATATGAAATTTATTTCATTTTATTCTGTTTTAGAGTAGCCTTTAATTTATTATTTTATTTTTTACTTTTTTGACTTCAGAAAGGTGCCTTAACTCTGAGCATTATTTAGGAGTCTACCTTGTCTATACTAGACATCAGATAAAATTGGTATATAAAAAAGAATTTAGACAGATTAAGAAGTTAATTAGCACTTGGCAATGAGCAGGTGATATCAGTCGTTGAACTTGCAACCATTGGGAAAGAAAAGTTTTCGGGTCGCGACCACAAATCAGATGACGCAGCCTAGGACGACTCCCTACTAGAAAATGATGGCACCTTGAAAGTCACAGGCAATCCTTGGATGCCAGTGGAAAAGAACCGAGTGGAATTCTTGTGAGAAGGTCTATGTCCAACAGTGGACGTCTATGAAATGGTGGATGGATGGATGAAGATAGTAATTTAAGGACTAAAAAAGGGACTTACTAGCTGGATTAAGAAGAAGGGCTTAACCGTGCCTTATCTGATTACAGCAAAGGTTCAGCAAATAGGAAGATAATTAAATAAGAAAACATATAGATGTAAGAATACGAGTATGACCACTTGAATTAAGAGAGATAAATGAATAGAATGAACTTTGAAAGATTCAAGATTAATGAATTCAGATGGGGATCAAGTTTATCCAAAAGATCTGGTGGGGTCGTCTCGGAATCGGGATAAAGTAATGCATATTTTATTAATAAAATAAATCATAAGGGAAATCAGGGTTTATGCAAGCACCAATTTTGTCTTAAAGCGGTAGAATTTCCATTGCAAAAATAACAAAGTATTGCACGAATTGTTTTATTATTTACAAAGTTAAACAAAATTCTATGGAAAAGTACACCAAGAGATTAAGGTCGCCATTTTATAATATTAATCATTAATCCAAGATTTATTTGATTGTATTGCAATGTTAGCTATTAGATGATGGACTGATGAGGAAACTACTAAGTCACGTAAGTAGATATCAATTCTACAAAGAGTAAAGACTTGAAATAACATTGGTATTTCTTCTTCTGGTCAACTTAGAACACTGAGAATCTATACATGCATGTTACAAATATATAATATACATGTTGTTCTGAGTCTGAATGTAATTTGTGTCCATTAATTATGTGCTTTCAAAGTCCCCCGCCATACAAGGACTATTTCTTTAGAGCAGGGTATTTTCTTTTTAAAGACAAGTGCGAGAAGCAACTATCTGCGAAACATTGCAATAATTACTCTAGTGGAGTCCTATTTCTAACGGTCCCTCCAACAACCCTCTCATCACCCCGGATAGGACGAACAGCATGCGTCCGCAACATAGCCTGCCAAAAAAAAAAGACTATGATGGTGACTGTGACAGAAGTCTGTGGTCAGAAGGTGTCACAAAGATTTTTCGTAGTTTTTTTCTCTTGATTTTGTTTCTGTTTTATACCCTTAGTTGATATTTCTGTCTCTTCTTACTATATCACAGTATTCCTTTTAATACTTATTTTACTAATACAAAAGGGAAGAGTTTGTCAAATTGGAATAAATAAGTTGAAAAGAGGATTTAGCTACACACGAAAACGAGCTTAACACGCTTTATTCAATGAGTTAGAAAATTAACGCACATGTGCCTAAAATTAGCGATGACACAATGTAAAACGGTACGGTTTCGAGACGACCTTGAGGGACCACTCAACCATTAATGGTGAAAATTATATGTACCATATAAGGTTTCACATTTGTTTACCGACATATTACTTAAATTCTGCTAAAAATGATGAGAATGGTATTGATCCATCAACCCGTAGATGGGCACTGTTGGACATAGGTCTGCCCATCAGTATGTTTTTCAAAACAGTCCTATGCCTGTTGCACCGTCCTTTAAGATGTCTTTAATCCATTAGTAAGAGGTCGTTCAACGCTGCATTGTCTGATTCGTGAACGCGACCTTCTTTCCCCAAAGGTTGTAGTTTCGACGATTGTTCGACGTTGGCCTCTCCACTGCCATTTCAACTTGCTAAAATCTTTGATCTATATCGAAATGAAGATCTCAGTTATAAATATACCAGGAGAATATAGTTGCTCCATTGACTTGATGATCATTGACCTGCTTTAATACTTCCACAGATTATACCTATTACTATAGGTTCTGTACCTATTGTATTTGCAACCTTACGGGGGGATTTAGTAAATCATCATTATCTTCGCTCATATATGTGTCACTGTTGGGCTCGAGCCTCTTCCATAAAGGGAAGGATATTGACTTACCACTATACTACCACGCTGGTCAGTCAGATACCTCACTGATCAGGCGGGTATAGAAGGTATAGAGTATTAATTTGTTTTTTTTATATAGGTATTATTTGCACATCATATCTCATAGTTGTAATTTACGATACCCACGGGTAAGATAGGGGATGGTGGACGGTATTCTTACTCGGTCATCACACGGAAGGATTTAATAATTACATAACACTAATTAATGTAGCGGCTTTATACGCTATCCGAAAACAACTGGCAGTTATAGTCAAAGGTTTGTATCTATTTGTGTTTACTTTGAGCTTAAATTGTTTGTGATATAGGGACATAGACTAACTGTAAGTTTACGTTTGTGTTACAAACATCTTGTAATTTTGGAATGGTTATGTTTATATGGTTATTACTACTAACATTGCCTGTTACACGTTTTTATTTAAAAGATTACCGAGTTTATTCATTTTGATAAGTGGATATAATTGCGAAGTGAAATGTGAAATAATCCGTGTAGTAATGGAGTAAGAATACAATTCACCATTCCTTGTTTTACCCGTGGATATCGTAAAAGACGACTGAGGGATATAATATGCATATAACGTCTATGCAAGAAATTAAAACTTATACTAACCTGAATGACCAACGTGATATAGTAGGCAAGATCCTTTGTATTATGGAAGAGGCTTGAGGCCTGTAGAGGGACGTACATGAACCTAAATAATGATGATGATGTGGTTATGAAATCGTGAGTTCAATATCTCTGTCAAAAGATGACCAAGTGATATAATATGCATATAACATCTATGTAAGAGAAGGAATGCTGTAAATAAAAGCCTATTCCAAACCTTCTAGGGTGGTATAGTAGGTAAATTTCCTTCCTTATTTAGAGGAGACTCGAGCCCAGCAATGGACGTGTAGGTATGAACTGAAATGAAATAAGTGATAAATTGTTTTACAATTATGAATTAGTATCGTATTTATTGTTCACTAGCAACCCACCCTCGCTTCGATTTCAATCACCTTACCTACGTCGCGTAGTTGCCAATCGCGTGGGAATACCGCGATAAGATATAGCTATGTTACTCCCTGATATTATAGCTTTCCATTGGTGAAAGCATTTTTGAAATCGGTCAAGTGGTTTGGGAGCCTATTCAATACAAATAAACCTTTTTTCTTTATAATATTAGTATAGATTTAATAGATATACATCAAAATTAATGATTAGTAATTGTGCGGGACGGGCCTCCAGACAAATGTGTTGTAGTCGGCTGACGTCCCGGTTGGTCGCTGGTTCGGTGGTTTATGTGGACTGTATGTGTGGACTGTATCTTCGGGTTCGGTTCCCTACTGGCGGGTTTCAGTGAAGAAATAAAA
The DNA here is from genome assembly GCA_032191425.1 of Lymantria dispar. NCBI lineage: Eukaryota > Metazoa > Arthropoda > Insecta > Lepidoptera > Erebidae > Lymantria > Lymantria dispar. Next base: position 20,903,123 of record CM063454.1, on the reverse strand, counting down.
CGATCGATTTTGAAGTAACTTGCACATCGGACGAATATTACACCGTTGCTGCCTAGCCCCTGAATGTTAATGCTTGAAGTTCGCTATTTCTTCATACTATTTCTTCATACTGTGGTTTCAAGCTTCCATCGCGCGCCGCTAGGTGTCTTCGGTAGTCTATGCTACGATGTGTTCATTAAAACGAGGGGCTTAGGCACCTCGAGGTGTTACCGTAACGACAGCCGCGAGGCTGTTAGTGTAAACGGTTGTCGCATTCGTCCGATTTGTGCTATGATTTTATTGAATAATTAACTATAACGCTAAAACTATTACAGATATGCTTACATTCTATATACTATTCTATTTATCTAAGACACATCTATCTGTTTCAGTAGTGGCCGCGACCCTAGGTAGTAAAATAGGCTTTATACAAGCACTAAAAACTATTATTTTATACTATCAGCATTGTTTTTTTGGTTTTTTTTTTTTTGTGTGTGTACAGCTGTTGGCCGCAGATGGCCTTGACAGCTTGACGCGGACTATGGGTGAGCGCTGAGGGCTCTCAACCCGGAGAAAAGTATGCTAAGCGACATCGCCCAAGGGCTCCCCCTGTGGGGAACGGACCTCGGCTTGGGGCGTTGCTGGAGGCAAAGTGGGCGTGCCCACGTTTTTAGTAGTGACTTTTGCGCGGCGCGGTTTCGCACCTCGACGGCGAGGGCGGAACCGCGGATATTTATTTGTTAAGGCCTCGTGGGCCGTGTAGGCTCTTTGTTGAGCGAGTGTGATATTGTCGTCCTCTTCGTCGAGGACGTGACGAGGACGTCGGATGGAGGAGATTTTGGAGGGTCTATAGGAAGCCGCCCCAACCACTAGTTGGTTGGGGTGTGTCATGGCAGAGTCAAAGTAGCTCTGAGAGCACCGTTTCATAAACTGCTTGATGGTCGGCAGTTCGAGGTCGATGTGGAGATCGACGTTTCGTATGAACCACGGTGCTCCCGTAGCTCGGCGCATGAAACGATTTTGAAGTGTCTGTAGCCTGTGGATCCTGTGTGGCTTAACATGCGCGAACACCACGCTGGCATAGGTCATGATAGGCCGTATGCAGGTGGTGTATAGTCGGATTTTGCTTCTCAGGGGCATACGCGACCTAGAGTTGAGTAGACAGTGGAGACGGCCCATCACAAAGGCTGCCCGTACGCGGACTTGCTTTATGTGAGGGGCGAAGCTGAGTCGATCGTCAAGGGTCACACCCAAGTATTTGGCCTGCCTGGTCCAAGTGACCGGCTTGTTGAAAATTTTAAGGGGGGGAATGCTATCGATAGAGTAGGAACGGGCAGTTCGTCTAGTGAACATGACCGCCTCACTCTTCTCGGGGTTGATTTCTAATCTCCATTTCCTAAACCAGTTGGCTAGGGCGGTAACCGCTGTTTGGAGAGTCTTGGCTACTGTTGTCGGGGATCTACCAGCACAAAAGAGTGCGGTGTCATCAGCGTAAAGCGCTTTATGTACCCGGTTGAATTTGGGCATATCGCTAGTGTATAGCGTGAAGAGAAATGGGGAGAGGACCGACCCCTGAGGGACGCCGGCCTTGATAGGGTGGGAGGTCGACAACGTCCCTTCCACCCTGTAGCGAAAGCTGCGATGACTTAAGTAGTCATGTATAATGAGAATTAAGTAGTGAGGAATCTTGAGGAGATAGAGTTTGTAGATTAGGCCTTCATGCCAAACCTTGTCGAATGCTTTCGCTACGTCTAGGAATAATACACCCGTATATCTGTTCATGATGAACTGACTACTTGTGTATTCTACCAAGCGGTGAACTTGTTGTACGCAGCTGTGTTTAGCTCGGAAACCAAACTGTGCGTCGGGAACGAGGTTGTTAGCCTCGGCGAATGTGCGTAGTCTACTGAGAACTATTCGTTCGTAGATCTTACCTAGACCTTTTAGTAGACTAATCGGGCGGTAACTACTGGGTTCGGTACGGCGCTTTCCGGGTTTGTGGATTCCTATTACCACGGCCTCTTTCCATTGCGCGGGAAAGATGTTATTATTTAGTGCTGCATTGAAGATGCAGCACAACAGGACTATCAAGTGGGCGGGGAATAATTTAATGACTTTATTTGAGATTCCGTCCGAACCTGGGGCTTTTCTGGTTTTAAGACCCCTGACTAACGATTCGACCTCATCGGTGGTTACTACTGGGATAGGCTGATCGGTGTTGTCGTTTCGTAACGAGCGCGAGAGAGTGGTACGACGTTCCACTTCGTCGGCGATGAAGCGGTGATTCGCGGCGTCGGGGTGTAGTGTACTCGGCGTACACTGAAGCTCCAAGCAGTCGGCCAGGCATTCTGACTTTTCGTCGTCCATAAACGCCGGTGGCTGGTTGGGTCTGGTGAGAGGAGGGAGAGTGGACACGATGTCTTTTTTGAGTGAGCGGGAAAGCTGCCAAAAGGCTGTGTGAGAGGGCTCTAGCTCCTCGAGCATGGCGTCCCATTTGCTCTGTCTCAATTCATTAATAGCTTGTTTAACCTCCCTCTGGAATGACCGTAGGCGGGTATGGTTGTCCTCCGTGGGGTAGCGGTCATAAGCGCGTGTCGCAGCGTTTTTACGTCTTAACAAGTCACGGACGTCGTCTGGCAGGCGCCATTTACGATCGCTCGTATCTGGTACCGGCCGCGAGCAGTCGTCAATTATCGACTGCACGTGACTTGTAAGCGACTCGATCGCCTGAGAGGTATGTTCCTTAGACGTAATGTCATTGGGAATTTGATCAAGGTGGACCGACGAGGTTGACTTGAGATTTTTCTCTAGCCGTGCCCAGTCAGTCGCTATCTTGGTCCTTTCGTTGTTGTGGCCTGAGGGGCCGGGGGTGCGGGAGGCTAATTCCAGAGTCACCGGGCGGTGATCTGAGTCTAACTCGTGTTGAACTTCTATTGAACATAAACGAAGGTTTATGTTTTTGAGAAGAAAGATATCGAGTATGTTCGGCCTGTGCGAAACGTTAAAGGGGAAGTGTGTCGGCTCTATGGGCGCTATGACATCAAATCCCAGTCTGTCAGCGAATAGCTCTAAAGTCTTGCCCCTCGTGTTGGGACTTTGACAGCTCCAAGAGGTGTTCTTGGCGTTAAGGTCACCGCCAATGATGACGGCGCCTCCCAATTCTAGCAAGGCTTTTAGATCTTTTTCAACCAACTGTTTCGAATGTTCTCTATTGGGAGAGAGATATGCGGATACAAGGGTGATAGGCTGATGGCCTGAGAGGGCTAGCCTGCAAATTGAAGCTTCAATGTACATCAGAGGGGGCGGATCCACAGGTGTGCAATGCAGCGACCTTTTGTAATAAATGAGCGTTCCACCCATTGGTGAGGTTGTCCTATCATTGCGAACTATATTATAGTTCGCGATTCTAGGGTCCCTGTTGAATGGTTTTAAGAACGTTTCTTGTACTAACAAGATGTCGAGCTGGTGTTCCCGAAGGAATGTGCCTACTTCATCCCTCTGTTGGGTAAGGCTATTAGCGTTGAATGTCCCTACTTTGAGGTGTCTGGGTTTAACTCTGCCGGGAGTGTACCTATCCATTTTAGTTGAATTTGAGTGAGCCTAGACGCTCTAACGTGGGGGCGAATTTGATCGCTATATTAAGGAGAGCGAGGTTGTTTCCCTCGTTCTTTCTAAGATCGGCTGCAATTTCGCGGATTTCCGCGAAATTGATTTGAGCCGCGAAGTTGGCCACCAGGGCTAGATCTGGATCTAGTCCTTGGGGGGCTTTTGGGGGCGCGCTTTTAGCGACGACGATGGGAAGGGGGGCGCCCTGAGGGGGCTTGGGATTACCACCTGTGGGCTGGTTTGCCCCGATCATTGGTGGTTTGGGCTGAGATGGTGCGGGTGGGGTAGCGGGCTGCCTGTTGGGCAGGGTTGGGAAAACCTCCTTGCTGGTTAGCAGGGGGCGAGCCCACGCATTGTCGGTTGGTAAGGGGGCTGGGACGAAGGTCTTGTTATAATACAAGGCCTTGCCATTTGAGTTGGGTTGGCGGACTATTCTTCTCGGCGCTCTTGGGCAGCCGCGATAGTTAGCCGGGTGGCCGTATTCTCCACAGAGAACACACGCTGGTGGCTCTTTGCAGAGGGAGATGTCTTTTGGCCGTTCACACTGAGAGGTGTGATGGTCACCTAGGCACTTGACACACCTAGGACGGGCGAAGCAGTTCTTGGACGAGTGTCCATACATTTGGCACTTGTGGCACTGTGCCAAGTTGCCATTTTTGTATGGGGGCTCTACTGAGACCCCGGATAGACCACATATGGCCTTGATTTTGAAAATGCCTTTACCCTCAGGGGTATTTGCTAGGCAGACCAATATCATATTGAGAGGATAACGACCCTTGCCTCGGATCATCCGATGTACTTCTACAACCGGCAAATCCTGGGCTTTAAGAGATTCTAAGATCTCTTTGGTGTCAATTTCCCTCGGGACATTGCGTATTACTGCACGCAGAAGTTTGGCTTCGGGGAGGGTGTATGTATGGTAGGGAATCTGTTGATTCCCTAGCATGCTTGACACGGAGCGGTGGTCAGCTGACGAATGAAGGTCCACTCGTATGCCTTGGGGGGTGGAATTCGCAGATTTGTACGAAATCCTGTTGGTGTTTAGCCACGCGGAGATGGCTAGCCACTTCTCTTTATCCCTAATGTATAGGGGCGGCGGAGCCAGTGGTTTTTTGACCGTCTGTGGGGCGACGGTGTTGCTGTCCGTAGTGGATGGGACAGAGATTGGGGCTGTCTGCGAGACGACAGGGAGGGCCTAGGTGGTCGTAGCGGTCGTTTCAGACGGGATTGTGGCTGGGGTTATGGCCGATTCGGTTGGCTTTATTTTAGGGGCCTTAGAGGGGGCCTCTTTGTTGGCTTTTGCCTTCTTAGTACGCTTACGGGAGCGAACTTCGATGAAGGAGCCCCCATTGGGCGAATCTTCAGACTCGGAGGAAGATGAAGCTGAGGCTGAGGAGGGGACCGATTCCGTATTCATCGCCGTGCCGGTGGCCGGTAATTCCGGTTTGAGCGGCAGGACGGTGGAGTGAGCGCGTAGGGGTTGCGGTGGGAGAATAGTTATCGCTCCAAAATGTTGAGCGATGTAGGCTTTTATTTTGGGGATCGCCAGAAGGGCGTGGATAGTGATAGTTTTTCCCGCCATCGTGGGCTAGCGGGAAAAACGTTCGCAGGAATGTGTCCTATCGCCCTGGGTGGGGTAAACCCTGGGTTGTGTGTAGTGTGTGTCCCTCCCAACCGGGTGCAGGTCGGGAGGATGTGTACTTAACTAATGTGCCCTAAGCTTGTACTCCTTCGCCAATCTTAATGTGCGATAAGGTTCCTAGCTGCTCGGGCCGTTAGGCCTTCGCAGAAAAATGATGAAAAGCCGTAGATTAGGTCCGACTAGGAGATCCCCCAAGGCCGGATGCTCTAACCCCTTCCGATTGTTAGCTCTGCCCTGAAGGGGCTCGGCAGGCAAATCGGGGCCTTGCCTCACCCGGCTTCGTTAACACCGTGAGGACCAAACAATATGGTTTTCTGCCCTGAGGGGGCCAAAATGGGTTGACTTTTTATCTACCAACGGTAGAAATCTGCACTCGACGTCTTGAGAAAGTCGACTCGTGCAGTTGGGATCCGGCAACACCTGCGTCCAAACAGCGAAACTGCCACAGACAACCGTATACACGGCCACCCGGAGCGGGCCACTGAACGGCCACAGACGTCAACAAAATGGCGGCGCGACGCGACGCGAGGTACGCTGCGAGAGCGAGCGAGACGGAGCGAGATCGCACGACCGCAGGGGGCGGGTGCGGGGAGAGCGCGGCAGTGGAGAGCAACGAGGCGTACGTCCGTACGCTACGGGTCTCCGACGCGGAATGAGCATTGTTTTTCTATCTTTATTACGCTATATCTCGCAAGTTATAATACCTAGGGTGTTGGTTCTTACTGCATTCGATAGGTCCTAGCGTATATTTCAATAAAACACCAAGAATATTTATGATTATTGCAAATTTGACACTATAAACAACAAAAATTACAACGTAACTAAGTACAATTATGCTTTTACATAAATTAAGAAAAACAAACAGTTATAGGCTATTTTAATACTATTTTTACTACAATATAACGTATAATTAATCTACTTTAATGTTCATTACTCACATTGTTTATTTAGCACTGTACACATTAATTCGTAATGTTTACATCTTACGAATTTCGCTATGTATTTGGAGCGCCCTGATTGGTCGATATTCGTTACGCACTCCTATCGGGCGATACACTTTGAGTTAGTTAATTTTCACGGTATTCTTATCACTATACTTTTTCTCAAAAATTCATTATTATATTACAGTTCGTTTTTTAAGCACTATCACGGTATTTTACACTTGTCGCGAACAGTAATTATAGCCAGACTCGACGAATATCTGCCTTGAATTTATTACATTACCTAATGTGATACACACTGTCGACAGTCTTCTGTCTTCAGCCGCGGGCCAGTCCATCCTGGTAGTACCACACTCTCGAAGAAAGTCGCCGTCTGAGTAATAGCAATTTGTTACTGCACTTCGGTGGGTGAGTGAGTGAGACGTAAGCCCAACTTTCTGAGCATGTTTGCTAGAGGTTTTGGTAATGCCTTTATCACCAAACCTCATTGCATGCATTCACATTTCCTTTGCATTCTTAACGGTAGGCAGTAGCCTAGCAAAGGTACATGCGCAGCAGTATCACGTACAATAAGATGTGCTTTTTGCTCTTTTGCCTCCAACAGCGATAAAAAAAAAAATAAGTAACACACAGTCTTGCTATTACCTTCGTTATTCTTAAAAATATATATAACTAGCAATCCGGCCTCGCTTCGCTTCGGTTTCAATCGCCTTACCCGCGCCTGTTCCCGTTGGAATACCGGGATATAGCCTATGTTACTCCCTGATATTATAGCTTTCCATTGCTGAAAGAACTTTTAAAATCAGTTCTGTGGTTTAAAGGCAAAGCGTAACAAACAAACTTACTTTCGCATTTATAATATTAGTCAGGATTTGCTGATCTAAATACACATATTTATTTCTAGCAAAAAAAAGGAAACAAAAAAATGTAAACAATTTTATAAGAAAACTACTGGCGTTTATCCTCCTCGCCAAAAGTTAAAACAGATGCTTCACCATCACCACCAAAAGGCACTATAAAACCTGAGCATGTTGACCCTAATAAATTTGCAACTTTATCCAGAGTATCATCAGGTGGGATATCATCTGGCTTGCCACCACCAGTCTACACAAAAGATAGAAAAATGTTAATGACTATTTTATAAACAATCACTAATTTGCCTATAACAATTTATCTAGTTCACCTTAGTTACCTACCTTAAGATTGTTCATCCTAATGGATTGTGCTCTTTTACGGGCAGCTTTTTTTAAGTTGTCCCATTTTAATTTTAACTGTTCCATCTGCCTGGGAATGGAGCCGTTTCTGGCATTAAAGGCAGCCGTTACCAGTGCCCAGGCCTCTTCCTTCAGCTTATTGGTGGTGGCATTCGTCCCTTTACTAGTTATTATTGGCGTCGATTCCACCAGTTAAACAAGGCAGTGCACTTCATCCTTCGTCATAGCCTTTTTAGATTTCTGTAAATAACGTATACATTATTTATCCAAAGAATATTTTTGTAAGTTACGTATTCTATGTAATGAATATGTATTACAAAGATACTTACAGGTGTAGAATCCATTTTAGATAATATTTGTTTATCAAACTTATTAATATAGAAATGTTGTGCCTAAACAGACAAATAGCATGAAGAAAGTTGCAGAAACAAAGAGAAATGTGCGCGTGATTTAGCGTCCGTTTTCTTAAACTGACGGCGTTTTGTTTACAGCACTGGTGACGTATATTGTATTCGGGTAACATCCAATAAAATGTTACATTATTCTACTTTTACTTTTATAAAGTTTGTTCCATTTTGTTTATTTTACATAAAATAGTTAAAACTATAAATAATATAATTAAAAATTCACTTAAAACTTTATATTTACACATAGCGCATTGATTTTGTCAAACAGCATAATAGTTGAAACTAAACGTGAAGAGGATCACAGAGGTCCCTAGCTTAACGAACCGTAAGCGGCCTACCGATAACGTCTCGTCGCAGGTAGTGCATTGTGAAACACACGTTTTGTATCGGTATCCGTAACGCGAAAACGAATAGTAGGCTGATACAAAAACGAATCGTTTGTTATAGGAACCGGCTGTTAGAGATATCTAAAACAAATTTGTAAAGAGTTTGAGGAACTGAGTAACCGGGTATAAGTAAATTTTTATCAGATAGCACTTCAGGCTTTCAAATTGGTTTCAAAGCTTTGTGTTTTATTATTTTATATCCTGGCATCTTTATTTCATTTTAGTATCTATATTTTTAACAAATCTGATCACTCCAGTTAAATCTTGATTGAATATTATTTTATCAAATTCTATAGCAACCACTTTGAAATTCATTATCTCGGTCTGTTACATTTCCGTGAATTTTACCAAGATTTGAACACTTGTACTCGTTATCAGTTTAATCCGATTTTTTTTTCGGAGTTTAGCAGCCACTTTGAAATTAAAACAACGTAATACCTGTACTTCTGTTAGGACTGAACGTATTCCTAATATCAGCAGATTTATTTAATTTCTTCAGTTTTTATGATAGCCATATTTAAATTCGCCAAATTTATGCTTTTAATTTTTATGTATTTACGCCAGGATTAAAACAAACATGCAAAACTGATCGTAAGAGATATTTTAAAATTTAGAAAAGGCTATAAGGTATCCCTTATACCATTTATACCTACTTGAGGTCAAAGACCCATTCTCGTAGTCATGTTTGTGTAAAATCACTATGATATCTTACATGTTGACTGGAATGCCCGCGGGAAATACTACATTTTGACAGCAGCTTATTAGATTATATTGTGTAATATAACGTATCTTTTTTATTTAAATGTGAATAATTTAATACATGTCTTACATCTTTATCTTTATTTATATAAATCTTCTGTTCGTGTACCTATTTGTAATTGAACTCCTAAACGGCTTGACCGATTTTGATGATTTTTTTTTTGTGGCTGTTCTGATGGATATTAGAATGGTTTAGATTAATAATTGGTACTAGTAAGTAGTTTTGCAATTGATATCAAGGAATTCCTTTTACTATTTTTTTAGATTTGAACTGAACAACGTCTGTTGAGTCAGCTAGTAATGTATAACGATATAATAAAGATTAAATATATTCAACATCATCCGTTAGCCTCTCGCCATCCACTGCTAGATCTAGGCCTTCCTCATGAATCGCCATAAAGAGCGGTTCTGTAGCACAGGCATTCAATGACTCTCAGCACGGTAAGTGATCGAACGGCGAAAACGCGTTCATGTTGATGCTGAGTCTACTGCAGTCTAAGTTCTTGAAGACATCTTCCAATGCAGTGGTTAATAATTTCAGATAGAAGTTTTCGAAATGACGTTTCACACTTTTTTGCAATGGGATCGCTTTCGTACTCTTGTCCCGGATACGGAATAACATTGTGACGTTCCTATACATACGTTCCTATACACTACTACCTAAATTTCGACAAAATCAAAAATTTTCTTATTTCCATAAATATATTACACGACATTCTCAAAGTCCCAGGGAACCGTTGGATGCAAGTGGCGCAGGACGGTTCCGAGTGGCATTCTCGTGGGGAGACCTATGTCCAGCAGTAGACGTCTGTAGGCTGATGGATGGATTACACAGAGGCCGGTTCGGTCGGTCTTCTGTATAAAATAGGTACTGAAGCGTGTGCACTTGATCTCTGGTACTTAGAACTGGTCTTTACAGTAACCCGTTTGTTGACATGAATAAAAATTATCAAGCTTGTGCTTGTGAGTGCGTTTGTAATGACCATCAAAAACAAATTTCGTAAACATGTCTGAAGCTAAAAATCGGTAATAAGAAAATAACGAAAGTCAATAACCATTGTACATAGCTATATTAATTATAATAAAATTGTTTTCATGAATATTTTTAAAATTTCAAACATCCCTTTGATTTATAATAAGCAAACAATACGCGACAATAGGACAAAATTTGTTGAGAGTCCTTTTTGTGAAATTTTAGGTCTTCGTATCTTACTGTAAAAGAATAATATTATTTTTTTTTATATAATATGTAGCATTCTTATTTTAGACTAGCAACCCGCCCTCGCTTCGCTTCGGTTATAGGTTATAGTCGTTTTACCCGCGTAGTTCCTGTTCCCGTGGGAATACCGGGATAAAATATAGCCTTGTTTACGCCCTGATATTATAGCTTTCCACTGGTGAAAGAATTTTTGAAATCAGTCCAGTCGTTTTGAAGATTTCCCGGAACAAACAGACAGACAGACAGACAAAAATTTTTAATTGCTATTTTAGGCATAGGTGTCGTGCAAATAACCATGTGAGCATGAAAAAAGCCTATTATTTTGACATTACAAACAGACACTTCAATTTTATTTATTGGTATAGATATAGACAAATCAGTAATTGAATACAAGTGTATTATACATGAGAAATATCGTGATAAACGAGCTTAGCTCAGTATTAGGGATACTCGTTAGAAAAATATCAATGTTGACATCGATGTCATAATCGAAAGCCCAACATCGATGTTCAATATTTATCGAAAACCGAACATCGGTTTTTGCATTAATAATTGACAACGAAATAAAATATAGTGAAATCTTTACGTTTTATCTCGTTTTATTGAATAAGCAGCAGGTGGAGATAACTACCCGCCCAAGGACGTAGCAGCGTTCATAGAAGACAGTTTATTTCGTTGCATTCGTCCGTGAGGCCGTCAGTTAACATCGATGATCAATTCCGTTAACATCGATGTTACGATATTTTTCGTAAAGCAACATCGATGTTAAAACATCAATGTTTTTGCTTTCAAAATCGATGATCATCGAACATCGATGATCATCGATTTGCAGCATCTCTACTCGGTATTTATTTATTTTTTTGGTTAGTTGTGTTTATTGACAAATATATTTAGATATTGAAGGTGTTTCGAAATATCACCATTCAGCCCTTCGCTGTTCACTACTGGACGTAAGCCCCCCTCATATTTCGCTTTCTTGGGAAATTGATCTACAATACCATACTAGTCAGATGGTTTGGTATAGGTTTCTTTTTTAAGTTTTCTTGCATGGATGTGACATGTATATTGTATTTCTTTTATGACACCCACGGGCAAGATATATGTTTTGCCAGTTGTTGCGACTTCTAAGATGTCATTAACATCGCAAGAACCATTGGATGCAAGTGCCACACGGGACCTTTTCGAGTGGGATTTACGTGGAGGAGGCTATAACCAATGGAAGACTTTTACGGGCATATGATTTAAGGGAATGAATATTTATACCTATAATATAAAAATGCATCACATCTAACAAATTAATTTGCTAAATAACCATTCAAAATTATCAAATATTATACATATTAATGTTTTATTATAAATAATATTCAGAGAGTATCAAGCTAGTAACAAAAGAGTTGGCAGCTAAAAGGGATATTAAACTTTCTCTCGGAAAGTGCTTCACAATGGTTTGACATGGGTCTAAACGGAAATCCGATGTAATTTTGTGCGGTCAATAAGATTGCTCCTTGATTGAGTTTTTCCCAAAATTATTATGACTACCCGACATCATGGAGTAAAGTTTGAGAACACTCGCAACATTTTTCATATAACATCCGGTAATATTTATATATATCTTCTTCTGTACGTGTGTATGTGATTGAACCAAAACAGCTCAACTGATTTTAGTAATAAAATAATCTGCGCTTAAATAAATGAGATAGATTTAAGAATGGTATATTAACAGATGAGCCCGGTAGGTAGGTGGCGTTGTGCCTAATTTAGAGGCATTTACATTCCAATAACATTGCACGCATTCACACTCCCTTCCTTTCCTGTACTGCTTACCAGTGGCCTATTAAAGGCCTATGAGCGACAGCGTCACTTACCATCAGGTGCATTGTTTGCTCGATTGCCACAATTCTATGTATCCGCCTGTTAAGTATCGAACCCGTGGTTGGATATTTCCTGTGGGGAAGCTGGGTGCTGCCACTGAACTAATGTGCGGTTTGGTGGTACCAAGTATTCCCGCCTCCAAATTGGCGGGCCTATTGTCGCTAAAGACACTTGTGCTGCGCTCTAGTAGCGAAAAACGTAAACATCAGTTGTCGCCGCGTTGATCTACCTACAAGATCGTTTGACGCCGTGCGTTATTAATAATTCGAAATACCGGGATTTTATCGACACCGTGTATTGTGGACATCCAAACGACCTTCAGCATCTCAAGAATTACCAGGGAAGCCGGCCGTTGCAGAGGAACGGTGAATCGTACTCATTTATCTTTGCGGGATTTGTCCGACCCGGGGGAAACGCCTGACACTCCACTTAGGCTAACCTACCAGCCAAATTACAATACTAAATACAATCCACTTCGCTATTCCACATTCTGGTCCTTGCGAGCCATATTCTGATCCTTGCGAGCCATATAAATAAGCCAAAGCCTTTATTAATTACGTACATACATTTTTTCGTGATCATTTTTCTAATTATAAGATGGCGGACGCTCTTGAAATAAAAGTTAAAACATTAATAGCTAAAAAAGAATATTTTTTTTACCAAATTACAACGATTATTCGATGTTTCCAAAGAAATTGGGAGTAATTTAGATAAATTACCTACATTTTTAACTCAATTCTCAGAAATGGAAAGTGTTCGAACAAAATTCGAAACCGTCATTTTCGAATTATATGAGGTTGATATGCAGATGAAAAAACCTACCGCGAAAACAAAAATGTCGATGAGTGAACTCGAAACATTTGACGAGATGTTCAATGCATGTCAATTAATCGCAAATAAGTATTCCTCATTTGTTTCTTCGTCAGATAAAAGGGAGTTAGCTGTACCAGCATTGCCAAAGTTACAATTATTTCAGTTTGATGGTCAAATAGAAAACTGGACAACCTTTTATGATACATTTGTCTCTTTAGTTCACGAAAGAAACTTTTCCGATATAGATAAATTTCATTATTTATTTTCTTCCGTTAAAGGTGCAGCGCTAAATATTGTTAAAAAATTACCAATTACTTCAGCTAATTACGCGTTAGTTTGGCAAAGCTTAATAGATAAATATCACGACAACAGAACGCTTGCTTGTAGGTATTTCAATACAATGTTGAACTTCACACCGCTAAATAAAGATACCGTGTCAAACCTAACTTTATTTATTGAAACATTTGATAATTCACTTAAAGCGATTCACGCATTAAATATTAACAACTTGGATGATTTCTTATTTTGTCATTTAGCCTTATCAGACTCGACCCTCACACGCGAAAGTTATTCGAGGAAAGTCGAGATCAAAAATCTATACCTACCTTTTCAGAACTTCGTTAATTTCGTAAATAAACAAATAAAGGTTCTCGAACACACGTTTTCAAACCTAGCTAATAATACTTCAGTAACGTCGAAACCTACTAATAATATTAGTTACCGAGGTAACAGTCATATGAGCAAGCCATTCTCATCAAAGTTTGTACTCACCGCCGCGCGAGTACACAATAATAATCGTAATAATTTAATAACAAACTTGGTTTGTGCTTATTGTAAACAAAACCATAGGATCTATCGATGCGATCAATTTCGTAAATTGTCTGTCGATGATAGAAAGGACCGTGTCCATTGCCTAAAATTATGTGTAAATTGCCTTAAACCCGATCATAATTTTAATGCATGCAAAAGTACAATTACATGTGGAGTATGCGCCTTGCCGCATCATTATTTGTTACATCGGGATACGGGCTGTAATGAACGCGCTGTGACGTCGGCCGTGCCGAGTGCTCCAACCGCGCAACCGTCCCTTTCGCACACACAGCAAGCGCTCGTTACATCTCACTCCGTGAGTGAAGCAATGCCTACAGTGCAGGCACAAACCAGCGTAGATGATGGCTGCGACTATGGCGTTGTATTGGGTACTACGCTTACACACATCCTTGATATTGATGGACAATATCAAAACTGCCGTGCAGTCATAGATTCAGGAGCTCAAAGTTCATTTATTACTACGAAATGCGCTCAAAGATTAGGTTTACCGCGTAAAAAATGTCCCTTTATAATTCACGGCATTGGCGGAGGAATTGTTAAAGATCATGGCATGATTACTTGCACTATAAAACCGATATTTACAGATGGTTCTACTTTTCATATTAATCTTATTGTCTTATCAAAAGTAGCGTCTGATATGCCTAATATACCGCTGTCCCAGAGCGTTATTAACGAATATAGTTCATTTAAGCTAGCGGACTCATTGTTTTTTAAAATGTCGGGGATAGACATTTTATTAGGTAACGACATAGTGCACACATCTTATCAAAAATAAACCAATAATAATTAAATCTAGTATTCCGTGCATAATTGAAACTGTTTTTGGATTCATTATAAGCGGCAAATTATATCCACATAATTATAATAGTTCGCAACATTTTAGTTTACGGAGTTCTTCCGACGAAGAACAATCATTCTTTTGGGAACTTGAGGAAGTGCCGTGCACTCCTCTATTAATAAATCCTCTTGACCAATTAGCCGAGGAGATATTCGTCAAAGAGCATCGTCGCGATTCGAACGGACAATACATCGTACCGTTGCCGTTCGCGCCAAACCACGCGCTGCTAGGAGATACGCGCGCTGTGGCCGAGCGCCGTTTGTTATACACAGAGCGTAAATTAACTCGTACTCCCGAGTTAATGAAGAAGTATAGCGACTTTATGCGCGAGTATGAAGATCTCGACCATATGGAACTTTATCAGGGTGATAAACCTAGTCAATACATTATTCCGCACCATAGCATTTTGCGACCTAATAGCACTTCAACTCCGCTGCGAGTAGTATTTGATGGATATGCAAAAAGTAGTAACAATGTTTCCTTAAACGACATACTGTTAGTTGGTCCTAAGTTATACCCCAATATCGCTGCAATTATAGTAAATTTCCGTCTTTTTGAATACTGTCTAGTCAGTGATGTCTGTAAAATGTACCGTGCTATAATTCTAAGAAAAGAAGATCGTTGTTATCAACACATATTATATCGATATTTATCTAGTGAGCCGATAAAACTATACGAATTAAAAACAGTAACGTACGGACTTAGTTGCTCACCTTTCTTAGCGATTAGGACGCTTCTTCAATTGGCAGAGGACGAAGGGAAACGTTTTCCACTCGCCGCTCAAGCCCTCCGTGAGGGAGTATATATGGATGACATCTTGTATTCATGTAATTCTTACGATCAAGCCTGCTTAGTACAGGATCAATTGATAAGCATTTTTTCAAGCGCTAATTTTACGTTAAAAAAGTGGATGAGCAACAGTAAAGAGTTACTTCAACGTGTGCCAGTCGAGAATAGAGAAGGTTGCGTAACGTTCATTAAAGATGAAAATGATAACAGCATTAAAGTTTTAGGCCTCAAATGGGGGATCCATTTCCATCCGATAATTTTGTTTGGGAAGCTGGGTGCTGCCACTGAACTAATGTGCGGTTTGGTGGTACCAAGTATTCCCGCCTCCAAATTGGCGGGCCTATTGTCGCTAAAGACACATGTGCTGCACTCTAGTGGCGAAAAACGTAAACGTCAGTTGTCGCCGCGTTGATCTACCTACAAGATCGTTTGACGCCGTGCGTTATTAAAAATTCGAAATACCGGGATTTTATCGACACCGTGTGTTGTGGACATCCAAACGACCTTCAGCATCTCAAGAATTACCAGGGAAGCCGGCCGTTGCAGAGGAACGGTGAGTCGTACTCATTTTTCTTTGCGGGATTTGTCCGACCCGGGGGAAACGCCTGACACTCCACTTAGGCTAACCTACCAGCCAAATTACAATACTAAATACAGTCCACTTCGCTATCCCACTCCGCCTGTATGAAACGACTATGAGCTACATCCAAGATGTCCCGGCTACATTAATCATGTCAGGACGACTTGATTAATATCACCGCTCAGTGCTACGTCGTAGAATACATGGTCGGTCCTTAAAAAACTTATTCTCCAATTGCTATCAGTTCGTTGAACGATGTTAGCTATTACCACTTCAGTGTATTTTGTTTAGACTATTGGGTCGCCTACATTACGTGTGATTATTACATCATCATCACCCTACTCTTATCCCAATTACTTGGGGTCCACGCAATATGTGCCCATCTCCCACCGTAGGTATCGTAAATAGTTATTGACATTGACACACGCCGTCTATTCCATCTGGGTTGACGAGAGGGCAGTGCGTGACTCCATCACCCGCGGTATGGCCTCCCCTTGGCCATTGGGACGACCACCGGTACCAAATCCTTGACGCCCGTGGCCAGTAGTAAGTAGCCTTTCGGATAATTGCCCTTATTGACCACCCCTGGGAAATCCGGAAATCATTTATTTTTCACATTGTGTAAAAGATTTAAACTCGGCAGTGAGACGTATATGAGCTGAGATGATGATAATGATTTTCCATCATTCTCTCAAGTGTATCATAAAAATTATATAATATATAATTATATTATAAAAATATATAATTATATTTAAATATGGTGATGGTAACGATGACTTGTTGGACGTGAGACATCTTAGTCCGCCCGTGACCATGAACGCTGCAAAGTGTTCGAAACGTCGGGTAATCAAAAATCAAATACAAACGCGATAAAATCCGTAAAGTAGTTTTATTTAAAATGTGTAATACTCGCGTAAATATCAGAAATCATTATAGACCAACATTTCACATTTATAATAATAAAGTTATGAGCATAATTTAATTAATACACGGCTGAATACCTGTCCAAAATTACTTGTGTGAGTAGACTACTCTCAGTTGTTATCTTGGGTATTCTATACAAAGCATTCCCTGAGATTTCCACGTGGGACGCATCACAGATGCCTAACAAAAGAATCCTCATAAAGCCCGCCACTTACACAAGTTTCGTAGACACTCAGATTCTTCATTGTTTGAACTTTAATATTGTTTAAGTAATTAGTCCTTTCTAGCTAAAAACAATGACATCTTTTTAGTTTTATAAATTATGATTTGCTTGTTTAGAATACGTAATTATTTAGATACTTATTATATGAATAAGTTTTGGTAGTTAGGAAAACATCATGATCTTAGCAAAAACAGTCCACTGCAGAGCTCAAGCCTAAGGCAAACAATAGGCGGGCAATTTACCTACTATACAGACACGTGTGACCAGTGGGTCAGACATGTTGGTATAGGGGTTTTATTACGAGTTTTCTTCTCTTGTAGAAATATTCTACCCACGGGCAAGATAGGGGATAGTGAATTGAATTCTTACTCTGTCACCGTGCGGCAAATATTAAACTGGGTTGATAGAAAATTTTCAGAATTATACGGATATATTGTATAATGACGATTATAATGATGATTATATATTCCTGCTGTGCCCATAAGTTTCCTGCTATTACTATGTATTTAAAAAATGCTTCTGATGTTTTGTGGAATACCCAGTGGATAAATAGGGGAATATGTTAGCAGTGGTTATGTAATAAAACTCTAATGAAATATATATCATGTTTTTTAAAAGACTACAAACTGTTCTTCTTATTGTGGGTGACTTTACAAACATATTATCAATAGGCACAAATTACACCTAGACTCGGGACACTAATTTGTGGATCACACAAAATATTGTTTTACGCGGGAATTGAATCCACGTGGCACAGAGTTGGCTAATATCGGACCATCATAAGCATAACCAACACATTATTATATTTATAATTGAGAGTAGAAATATGATTATGAAACAACATAAATATAAACAACGGAATAAACAAAGTATTAACACTTTTTGTCGTGTTAAAACAGTCAAGAATTAGAGATACTTTAAATTGCAATGCTGTTGTTTTTAGAGAATAATTAATTAAAAATTTTGTTAAACTTTTCTATTAATATTGGAATTGAGAGTATGTCAAGGTATTTTGGAAAAAAGAGTTAAATTTAATTTGAAAACAAGGCCACTGTTTTTAGCTTCTAAAGTATTATATATTTTGATGAAGAAATCTAATAAGTGTCTAAATACATATTTTACTGCTACGATATAATTCAATATAAGAACTACACTAGCCACAGCATATATATATCTAAATCTATATGATTTTATATCATTATATATATGTATACGTGCTGAGCTTGTCACCACTATTGGGCTTGGACCTTCTTTAGGAGTAGGAATTTGAGTTACTATACCACGCTTGTCAGACTTGTTTGCATAGGGTTTCATTTGGCATTGATATTATCTTTAAATTACATCCCTTACTCGTATTTTATGACACCCACGGGCTCTGTCACCTCACGGAAATATATAATTTTGCATAATCTAAGTTTTCTCTGCATAGAGTACATAATTTGTGTACAGTTATGTCATAATTCTACATGTATATTTACTATGACAAGGGTCAAATTTCTGAAATGCTGAGAACAAATTGTTTCGGTCCGTCCTTATAATAATAATAATTTATAGGGCCAACATGTGGTTTTAATTCGTTGTTTTAAGCGAGAAATTATTACATTATTTTTATTTCAATTTCATTAAAAGCTGTAATAAATGTTACGATGACCAGTAAGCATCCTTCTGTTTTACTTGGAATTGAATAACGAGATATAAGTTAAGATATAGATTAAGATATAAGTCAAAAAGCTTGCCAGATTAATATACGTATAATCTTATATATAAAATCTCGTATCACGATGTTTTTTTTACCAAACTCCTTCGAAACGCCTCGACAATTTTTTATGAATTTTTGTACGCCTATCGGGTAAGTCTGAGAATCGGTATATTTTTCATACTCCTAAATATTAAGGGAGGACAAAACTTTTTGATGTGAAACATCTATAGGCGAGGGTGAATCTGATCGTTAGCGTGGCGTAAACAGTTCGTGGCGTTACGACGTCACGCTATATGACGGAATATGCGAGGGTAAACCTGATTGTTGTATATATTTACATACGTAGTAGCGTGTGAGTGAGACGGAGCAACGCAATGTTGTGCACAGCACATAGCTCGCTTACCTGTAGTGTATACTAATGAAAAAGTATAAATCACATCTCTATACACTTACAATAAGTTAGTTATTTTTTATTTAACTACCAAAACATTCGCTATAATTAATTTATATGACAGAAACAACGTTTACCGGGTCAGCTGGTTATCATATAAAAAGATCGATATTTTGGAGCGATTTAATCGCCATATGACACCGCTATTTGCGTAATAATCGAATAATAATGCAACGTGTTACTATTCGTTTTACTACCTCAAGTGTTTACTACATAACATCAATAGACGAAAAACCTGAAATGAGACACTATATTGATTTGTCTGACCAGCGTAGTACTGTAACAATTTCGTTTTACTTTTGAGAGAGTCACTTCTCCAATAGTGGCATATATTAGTTGAAGAAGAAGAGTAATAAAAATTTTCCATGTAATTACGAGTTAAGAACACAAAGAGGTCTCTTAACTACTCGCAAAATTCGTAAAAATAAACTCGAAGATCACTAGGTGAGTGGGCAGCAATACTCTTCCGGGACACTCGTAAATCCAACTATAATCGCTTATCTGCTTGCCAATCGTGGCAATAATAAGAACGATCGCCTAGGGTGATTTGTATTGGGCGGCACTTGTGCGAGTACCTGCGCCTGATGCCGACCTAGCCGAGGCCGCGTGTGTCTGGACCGGGGTTTAGTACATCAACCGCAGCGAGGCTGACCGCGCGACGACGACCGATGTCCTGGGCGTCGAGAGGAGAGGGTACCTAGCAAGGTATTCCGTCGACCGACCACTGAGGACAAGGAACTCGGCACCGGTGGTCGGCTCAACGACGAAGGCGACGATCTTCGGGTGGGTTCCATAACCCGCGGCGAAACGATGACGCGTCATCGTTTCGTCGCCCCGGACGGAATGGCCGGCGTGTGCACTGACCATAGCCCACCCAAAAAAAGAGTGATCGGTGTACATTACTCGATAACCTACTATAGTAATTAATATTCATCATCATCATCTCAGCCCATATACGTCCCACTGTTGGGCTAGGGCCTCCTCCATAATGGGAGGGAATTTGACCTACTATACCATGCTGGTCAGACATGTTGGTATAGGGTTTCATTTCGAGTTTTCCTTCTCATGCACAGATGTTATGTGCCTATTATATCCCATAGTCGTCTTGTACGACATCCACGGACAAGATAGGGAGTGGTGAATTGTATTCTTAGTCCGTCACCACACGGCATTAAGGCTCACATATAGTCCCCGTCAAGCTTTCCTATATCCTTGGTGCTGTACAGCTGCATTTACCGTAGCTACATAACCTCCTATTTGTTGGATAACTAGAGAAATTTGGTCCATATTTATCGTATTTCATAGAAGAGAAGTAGAATCAATTTCTTCCTAGTCCTGTTGTTTCATTTTTCTAATTAAATTTGTTGCAAGTCCCAAGACAATTAACCCAGACTTAGCCCGAGACTGCCCGAGGGACCAATCTCGTGTCATCTATGGAGACTATTGTGGATCTTGACTTACAGGAGTTACAGTATTTGTGTTGGGATTAGCCCCAAAAAATACTAGAGCAGTTACCCGAAAAGGTAGCCCGCCGGATCAGCCATTGATTACAAGCACGGGTATCGGTTAAGGGAGACCTATATTCAACAGAGGAATTTGATCGGCTGATGGACACTAAATCTTAAAATGATTGAATTAATAGGATATAGTATTATTTAACTACCTGCCATCAAAGATTAACTTAATAAAGTCCTTTGAGGTTTATTTATAGTACAGAATAGTTCTTGAGATGAAATCGAATATAAGTCTGTCCTAGATTTAGATAATAACATAAAGGGTAAACGTCTTACACGTGAATAGTCTTCAACTGTATCGTATCGGAATTTTGTAGACTCTGAGATCAAAATAATTGCCCATTCGACTATCCTTTCGTTTTCCTAAAATGACTATGAAGGTAATAATAATAATATGTCCAAAACTAGGTATTAAAGGAAAAGCGACATAAATCAGTATATAAAACTATTTTACCAATGTCATATCGGTAGTCAATTTCTCTTCTACAGATCTCTGTACACGCATTAGCACACGCATCCATCTGGATGCGTGTGCTAATACTGGAATGTATGTATATGAGTCACTAACTAAGCAGCGGCGATACTCTTTCGGGTGTCCGGCGGAGATACCCTTTCGGGTACCCTCCCTCCCCGACACCTGCCGGGGCATCGCCCTCATGCGGTCAACCTCTCTGCAGGCGACGGACTATTCCCTGGTCCAGTCACCCGCGGTCTCAGCTCGGGTAGCATCAGGCGCAGGTATTCGCACCTTTACCGCTCGGCAGCGGATTGTATCGCTGTCGGGGAGTTCCTTCCGCGCATGCCTAGCCGTCTCCTTTCGTGAAATGACTACCTCTCAGAAAGCGACAACTGCGTCCCAGTGTCTGACTTTATAGGGCATTGCCCTAACAACGGTCGGCAGCGTCAGGTCAGCACCAATGATTGCGACAAGTTCACGGCGCTTCTCTACCTACGTGGCATAAACCTTGAGTGTGTGTTGCGGTGTATCCTCGTCGCTATTGCAGTGGTGGCAGGACAGTGTACTCTCCTTCCTTATGGTCGTAAGATAGTGTGCTGTAAACTTGTACAGGTACTTGGCGAAACAATCATACCCGTCAAGACCTGCGCTAATCGGAAGGTAAGCACCCCGTGCTGCCAATCCAACCACTCCATCAACACCGGTCGGAAGGCCTCGACAGTCTGAATGCCGTAACAAGGCCTTTCCAGCTGGTCTACCCACCGGGCAATGCTGCCACGGTGGGCGTCGTCCTACCAGGTGGTCATCGTCTTATCAGGTGGCCATCTAGCTCGACGAGACGATACCGCCCTCACCCGCATCGCCGACACCCGCCGGTAGAGTGCGACGTGCATCGCCGCCTCCAAGAACAATGTTTGTTGGTTCAGCTAGTTTTATATGTTTAAATGTAAGTCATCATAATTTAAACCAAAACAGCAAATGTCAAAGCTAACCTATAACTGTTTCGAAAGATGCATATTTACAACAAGCTTCATCTAAAAGACTTAAAAATCGTAAAACTGATCGTAAAATAGGTGCAGTTAGCTAACAAATTTCACAGCGTACTTACTTTAAGCTGACGAGCTCGAACTTTATACACGTAATTTTTTGTGCCAATTGCTTTAACTTTTTTAATATCATTTGGTTTAGTTCTGTGTGTCTCTTTGAACTTTATACATTAAAGAGATTTATGTGAGTTTTAGTTGTTAAGTTTTGGTCCTTAATTTATTATTAGTTAGATACTTATATCCATAACTAAATTAAATTTCTGTTTTAATTTTTACGGAGTCCTTGGCCCAGCTCTCCTTAAATTTTTTTTGAACATTTTGAATTAGATCTAGAGTAAATTTTATCGGATATTTTGTTTACACGGCTTTTTATCTGCAAATTGCACTTATGTTTCATAATCATCACCTAATTTGATACATAATTCATCTAACTAAATTAAGTTAAAATTGATCGTTTTAGATATTCGCGCATTTAAGCAAACATGCAAGATTTCATCTGCACCATCTCAGCCTATATAAGTTCCATTGTTGGACTCGGGCCTCCTTCACAATGGAAGGAAAATTGATCTAATATACCGCGCTGGTCAGACGTGATGGTATAGGGTTTTATGTCGAGTCTACTGTTGCCTAGATATTATCAGCATATTATATCCCTTAGTTGTCTTTTACGACACCCATGAGTAAACTGCATTCTTACTTCGTCACCATATAGAGATGATTTAATGCAAGATTTATTTTAGTAATACAGATATATCATAAAACTTCAAAGGTATAACAAAACGATATTGTTTGGAGGTTCTCTACATGTACATTCCATGAAAATATTTTGGTATCAAAGTGACTTATATTACCCATGCAAAAACTATACATATAGTTTTGTGTCTATACGCGTAAGTCCATTAAGTGATATATATATATATATATTTTGTATGGTCACTTCGGTTCGTAGAAGCCACAACCTAACCAAAATTCAATTTCCGTGCAGTCATACATTGTTTGAATATAGGAAGATATTTGTATCCATTTATTTATGACACAAGATTAAGCTTTGAACGATGAAGGACTATAATGAATGGATGAATGAATTCTATTATCAAATACTATGATTTATATTAATATAAAGCCAAAAAGTTTCTTTGTAAATATGTTAATCTCATCAAGTAAAAGATTTTTTATATAAATTTGTCATAGCTTTACAGCACCAACAGTCCACTATATCAGTGTACATATTGCCTGATTTGTTCACGTTTAGGATCACTGCTTACTTTTTAAATGTTGCCGTTATATTTTGTATTGATAAAAACAATAAACAAGCAGGCAGGAAGCTAAATAACTAACTTGTACATCCGCCACGAAAGTAATAAAGTTAAATTTAAAAATAAACTTAAAAATTTTATATGAGTCAATTATGACAATATCATATTGTCGCTGTTGGCTCATGTTTATATGTGTATGTATGTTTGCGCGTGTGTGTGTGGTGTATGCATGGGTATATGTGTGTTTGTATGTATACACCTGTGTATATACATATATGAGTGTGTAAGGGCGTGTGTGTATGTGTGTGTGTGTGTCTGTGTGTGAGTATTTGCATGTTATATCATTATTATTACTTTAAATATTTAGTGTAATTGTTACGTAGGTAATTATAATACTAAAGATGTAACTTAAGAGTCATCGATCCCACAGTCAAACCGATAACAAGGTTTTTTGGGGCTATGTTTTTAACAATAAGTAACATTTGTATTTTATAATAATTAAATAAATAAAAATAAAATAAAAATAAATAAAATCGTTTAGAAATATTTTTTATGCAACTCCAAGTTTGGTGCATTCGAATAAAGAAACAATTCTAAAAGTAGTAGAAATTATTATGTGGTAAATTAAGACAAATGATCAAGTTTTGTTGCTTGGTTCTTTCGATAACATAACTTAGCTTTGAAATCAATAATACCAGTAAGCCGCATAAAAGGCTGAGAGTTAATACACGTATAACGGGCTCCACAGAAATATTAATACTTTTTTTCTGTGACGGGCTCCAACGCTGCGTTGCTATAAATGCTAGCTGTGTATAAACGCGCCAGAAAAAAGTTAAACCTGACAATTTATTATTTTTTTTTATTGATACTTTCAAACTGAAAGCAATGTAATTATATCCATTATGTTCCTTCACGTTTTTTATAATACTGAAAATACTTATACAATTATGTTTTTTTTTATAATTCAGTGATATCAATCACTGTCAAAAACGCTTTTATTCCACATACTTATTATTATGTGGAATATGTGAAAAATTCTTAACAGATCCTTTCGGCTTTTTTTTCATTACCATATGGTTTCATAAATGTCTAATAATTTCACTTTGGTAGCCTAGAAATTAATGTCTTTGACGCTTCGCCCTATGTCAACTTAAGTTACCTTCATTAATTACTATGGGGTTCTCTTGTACCTCGAGAACCTTTCTTCCCTAGTGATTGTCGGTTCGTCGTGCATGGCCTGCCCATTGCCACTTCAGCGTGCTAATTCATCGTGCTGTGTCAGTCACTCTTCTTCGTCTCCGAATTGCCGTATTTTGGATTCTATCTCGCATTTGGATTCTATCCCGAGCATAGCCCGCTCCATAGCGCGCTAAGCTACTTTGAGCTTTGTCACAAGGCCAACATTTAGGGATCACGTTTCCGTGCCGTAAGTCATCGCTGATAACACACACTGATCGTAGACCTGTATTTTTAGACACTAAGGTATGTAGAACGAGAAGATCCTTTTTGAACGCTGCTGAACGCTGCTCAACCGAGTTAGATTCGTCGGTTGACGTCTTTCTCGAAATTGGATCTACCTAACTGGACTGTTTATTCTAGGTAAACATAATGATTAACAACTTCGAGAATCGCATTGCCTACTAGGATCCGTACAGGAATGACATGAGCATTTGACTTTCGTCTTGTCCATGTTCATTCGTAAATCCATTAGTTGGGATACCTTGCTGAGAGTATTGAGCATGGTGCCAAGGTCCTTTGTGGATTCTGCCCTAACGAAGATATCTTCTGCAAATCGAAGGTAAGTGATGTATTTGCCGTTGATTTTGAATCCGGTCCAGTTGCGGTCCATATAGATATAAGAGCTTGAAGAGATCGCCGCCCCCGAGGATAAATAGCTTCTGAAGGGTTTTTAAGACTGAAATAAAACCCTATAGGTACCAACCCATCTAACCAGCGTGAGTCTCCAGAATAGCTCAATTTTCCTCAAATTGTGGAGAAGGTTTGTACTCAACAGTGGGACGTATATGACCTAAGATTTGAACGATTGAACGACTAAGAAGAGAGACTAAGAAGAGATTGAACGACTATATTTTATCTGCCGTGGGAACAGAAACGATGCGAATGAAACTGCCCGAAGCTATAAATAAAGAAAACTATAACTTGTTTCTGAGTATGATATGATCTACATGTGGTGATGCAGTTAGAATACAATTCACCACCCTTTCTCTTGCCCGTGGGTATCGTAAAACCTAACTCAAGTTTTAAATTTGCATATAACATTTATACAAGGTAAGGAGAACTCGAAAGAAAACCCTATACTAGCGTGGTATATTAAATCAATTTATCTCCTCTTGCGGAGATGGCTTGAACCCAACAGTGAGACGTATATGAGTTAAAATGATGAATGATGATGGTAACTTGTTTTATAAACCCATAACTTATCTTCGTAATATAATGAATATTTATTAATCCTTAATTAAATATATGAAATTACTGAATAAATATTCTGCCCAGCTAAACAAACATGATATATCAAACACCGCTTTAATTTTCTTTCTATCATATTCATAACTAGATATTCATTGCGAGTCTATCCACCTAAGCTTACTGACAGAAACATTTCTACCGCAGTAACGATCACATGTACATGCATAGGTTAAACTCGACTTGACTTATTTCGGGCTTTTGATGTTAAAGTTACAGACTGTTTTATATTTTGAATTCTAGTAGTTTTACTGTTACACTGCCCTGTCCAGCGCCAATGCTTGCGTTGGCTTTTATTTTTTGTTTTGATTAGCTATTAGCCGCAGATGCTTTGACAGCTGACTATAAGAGGGTGCTGAATGCTCTCAACCAGGTGAAAGTATACTAGACAACATCACCTAAAGACACCCAAATACAGACCTCGATTTGAAGCGTCACTGGAGGTAAATTGGGTGTTCCTACATTTGAAGTAATGATCGGCTCCTAATGACCGGCTCGGCTTTGTGGATGAATACGATACGACGAGATATTACTTATTTATTTATTGTCATCATCATCGTCATCATCTAGGCTCATATATGTCCTATGGCTGGGTTCGAACCTCCTTCACAATAGTAGGTAAATTTTCCTTTTAACATTATGGTATGGTAATAGTATAAAAGAGAAATTTATCTACTATATCATTCTGTTCAGACGGTTTGATATAAAGTTTTCGCTGTTCCTTCTCTTGTTATATCTATATCCTTTAGTCTTCTTTTACTATACCTACGGGCAATATAGGAAGTGGTGAATTGTATTCTTACATTATGGAATAAATAAATTAGGATTTTTAAATTATGATCGGCATCATACCTGATTTTTTTTATGTGTCTTTTTAGCAGTTCACTAGCACTGAATAATTACACACTTGGTGGCCTGACCTCTCTAGTCGATACCCATGATGCATTTCAAACGTTGCACATAGAGGTTAAAATGCAAACTACGTAGATAGTCTAGCCACAACTTTAGTTAGGTCAGCATCGCGCACATTTTTCCGCCTATCCTATTTAAACCGCAAAACGGCTTCAGGCAGCATACAATATAATAGATTCTCCTCGAATATTTTTCAAGACTATAGTCACTAAAAAAGTGGTATACGTCTTAATCTTTTACTAAACAATCTAATTTAATATAATATGGATTACTTGTGAGGTACATTGTGTTTTCATGCGTTGGCCTAATCAATCTATTTATTCAAAACATAAAAGATCTTTAATATTGATATGGTCAATATAAGAAACTCTTAGGTTAGCTAATTACGCAATACTTAAGACAGAAGTAAGTAGGCACTGAATAAATTAACCGACTTGGTATTACATGGATCTCACAACTTTTTATTAAGAACTGAGTTGCGAGACTTGGTTTTTTAGAAGTTTTGTTTTTGATGGCGTAGTGATTTTACAAAAGAACCAATCGATATCAATCTTATTTTTATTTATAGTTGACTTTTGAGTATTTATAATATTTAAACGAATTTAACTACGTAGTAAGCTAGCGAAAATTTCTACTTACGTTTAAAAAAAACAATGTCCATTTAAGCGAAGAGAAAGTAAAATTGATGAGAATCATTTGCGTAAAGGGTCTTTAATTTATGACGAGTAATTATTGCTGTTCTTTAGACAAAACCCCCAGAAAGTTCTATAAATCTTTTAAAATTTTTCATTTCACTGTATGAACTGGTGTTTATAAATATTAAAGCCGAAGTAACGAATATTAATTTGGTATGCAAAGGCTCTTAGCTATTTTACACAGCAATTTATTTTTTAATACCTTCACTTTTGGATAAGCAAATCAGTTGCGCAAAACGTCCCTACGTTTAGTTTTACGGGCCTACAGCGATCCGAAATAAGATGAAGGCCCTTTGGTTCTATAGGCCCCGCAATGATCCATACGGCAGCTCATCAGTTCGTGTTCATTCGGTTCCCATCAGAATCCAAGCTTAGATGATTTATTTGGGTTACCGAGCGCTACATTTCAACGGCTGTGTTAATTTACCAGCAGGTATCAGCGACTTTTGTCACCATTGAAATTGTGACCAGGCTAAAGCGCAGCATACGCTTAAAGTCCACGCTGACACGATCCACCTGCGCATGGAGCTAAAGTAGCCGAGGTCTCTTATTAATCGTGTAACCGAATAGAGAGGGCGAAGTCCCGACAGCAAATGATGTTGCTGAGGCCGGAAATTTTAATTTGCCAGATTGGCTGCGTTGGCAAGGACTTAGTACACCTGCTACTATGGCGATAAATAGGTACATGTACAGGGTGCTTATGGGCCAAGCCACCCCTCCATCGCCCCGGATGTATCGCGCGGAGTGTATCCAGATCATAACGTGCCACAAAAAAGGTTAAATATTCTAAAAAGACATGGATTGAGTTTGTCTCAATAATTTGATCTCCGCGATCTCTGATCGCACAGTATATTTTTTTTTATGCGTGCCACAATATTTGTCACCCGTAATGCGAGAGTTAATTTCTTATTGCGGGGATTGTCTAACAAAGAGTTCTTTATTATTATTTCAATAATTTAAATCCATCTATTCATTAATCAACCTATCGACGTTTACTGCTGTGCGCTCTCCTCAAGGCGGAATAATACGATAGTATAATAGCAATCTGTGTGGTGACCGTGAATGTCGTAAAAGAGGACTAAGGGATATAATATGCATATAATAACAGAGCAAGGGAAGGAAAACTCGAAAGAAAACCCTATTCCAACATGTGTGATCAGCGTGGAATAGTAGGTCAATTCCCCTCACACTATGGAGGAGGTCTGAGCCCAACAGTGAGACATATATACGTTTATATCACACATATTCTGTTTTCTAATCACAACATAAGAAAAGACTCGAGCATAACATATAAATGAATTTATCGTACAAAGATGGTGTGTTTATCCATGTGCCTAAACATATTTATATTTCATACACCAACATGAGAATTCCAAAGTCGTTTCCCTTTAAAAATATACCTCATTCAACGTTTAATGACATTATTGTTAGCGTCTTTGTTATATGGAACAAAAGGTTTTATCTACAAAAAGATTAATAAAAATATTACCTCGTTTACAGATAAAGACAAAATTTATATATTTCACCTGTATTAGTATTCTATTATCTCTTTATTTTGCAGCCCACTTTTATAATAGAAAAAGAGAGAATTGGCTTACAATAATAGGTACACTAGCTTCTAGTTCAGTATAGTTTTGTTTCGCATTTGTGTGGTGTTTTATAGTTTACTAGCTGCAGCCCGCGACTTCGTCCGCGTGGAATAGTTACTTTGGGCTAACGCTAACTTTAACCCACAAGTTTGTTTACTTAGAAGGCGAAAATGTTTATAAATAATACGATTCTGTCATATATGATAATTTTTACGAAACTAACCGTTTACGTAGTGCACGCAGCGGCGGCTCTCACAAGGAAAAACCTCCGATTTTTAATCATTCTTCATTTCTGTTCATCTCCTATTGGTTTGAGCGCGATGATATATATTGCCTGTTTATAAAGAAAGGCTATAATAATGTTCCTTTATAAATGGGCTATCTAACACTGAAAGAATTATTCAAATCGGACCTGATTCTGTTTCAACTTGAGCAGTGCTACATCAGTGCGATGCCAAATTGGCTATCGATATATCGAATGATATATCGATATGCTGAAGTGTTCGCGTAGAAACGCTTCCATATCGATCCGCATCTAGGCAAAGAGTGCGAAACCGATCCAGTTGCAGAAATGTATGAAATAGACAAATGCCATATCTCCAAAACTGTTAATCATTGCGCTGGGACATGTTTTCAAGCTTTTAGACTAGACTGGGCATCAACATTAACAGCGAATACGTCATTACCCAACTCTGATTTATAGATGACTAATGATGATGAATAACAAATGAACATGTTCAAGATGAGAGATATGTGTAATGCTCATGCCCTTCTTCTATCGGTCCTAGTTGGGCATATAATTCTCAAAGTTATTCGTCAGTATCCTATCATCTAGGAGAAGTAGTCCAATTAGATAATCCAATTTCGAGAAAAGCAACAAATCCAAATCGGCTGCGTCAAGCGTTCGAGAAACTTAGAAGGATCTTCTCGTCCATGTCTGTAACCAGTACGAGTTAACAGCGATAACTTATGGCACTGAAACATAGTCTCTAAATGTTGGCGTCGGTCGGGCTCTACGTCGCCGCTCTAAGATCCCGAACTAGATGAATTGATGACATTTTGAAAAGCGCAGGGAACCATTGAATACAGTTTCAACAGCACGGTTCTGATTAACATTCTCGTGTAGAACCCTATCTCCAACAGTGAACAATTGTGGTCTGATTGATAACTTGAAATATAATTATTTTAATACATATATTATTTGGACATTAATAAATAAATTTCATTATTGCATTTTTCCTCTAAAAAAATATATATATTTTATTTTAATTTAGGACAGAACTTTTTTTCATACACTATGTTTCGAAACATCATTATTTATGCTAAGCGCACCGAAATAACAAGATGATGTTGTGAGTTATGCTTCGCTGTTTCTTTTGTGCAATAGGTGCATTAAATAAGTCAAACAATTTTGAACTATCGCTAAAAGCAAAATAACTTTGTAATGTAAATATTTCTTTATAACATAAACAAATTTAAGTCACCTTGTAATCCTTATCTATTGCCTTAAGTGATCAAATATTATCGTATCGTTTTCTTCAAGGAAAGATACTAAAACTTTGCAATAAATAAAATTATGTTGATCATATTTTCAGTACAGTAAGAGAAGTTGACCTTGTTTCGTTTTTAAATTTTTCTCAGTTATGTATGGTATAATAAATAAATATGGAGTATGGGGATGGATTAATGATATATGAATACTAACTGTTCACAACGTCTTTCTATCTCACAATTTACGTATAAAAACCGTGGCTCTAAAGAAATAGTTAATACATTATATTCACAGAAAAAGATGCTAAGGGGAGGAGATGATATATCCATTCATCCATTCAGCAGCCAAACGAGTATCTTCTGAATAAGATTTATATTGTTGGGTATAAAGTTCCCCAGGAGACTGTGACGTAGTTTAATCTTAGGCCACCTGCACTCAACAATTCTCTGCGATTTTCTTTCCTTTCGAACACATCTATATACCCGTCCTATTAGGTATATACATAACATTATTTGGACTTAAAAACAACTGCTAGTCTAAAAACAGATCTGTTCTTCTTGTATGTTATTTCTTCTATATTCTCTGAAATACTACCAAACGACTGATGATATAACAATTTCACATAATAGATACTTACATTCAACCCTCCTTGAGAATATTTCTGTTAGTATAACGACAACTTAAGAGATTTCTGTCTCAAGTACATTATTAAAATTAAAATAGTATAAGTAATAGTACATTAATAAATAATAGTACGTTAATAAATATTCTCAACTAACAGATTAGGAAATATAAGACATCATCATTATCATAGCTTATATTATACGTCCAACCACTGGGCTCGAGCCTACTTCTTGATGGGAGAGATATTGATCTACTATACTAAGCTGTTCAGTATAGGCTTTTATTTAGAGCTTCTTTCTTTTGCATACATGCTATCTGTATATTATGATCGCTTAGTCGTTTTTTCGATGCCCACAGACAGAAAAGTCCGAGGTAATATGGTAAAAATAAAATTCTATTACCGAGGTATTTGCTGAGGGTAATAAAATTAGCGGGTTTTAATGATTGACTTTACAATCCAATTTCTCTTAATACTAATGGACAGCCATCTAGCCCCAGCGTTTTATCGATTCAGTACCAAAACCAAATTGCGTTAGTGTGTAACTGTGTTACCTTTAATACTCTGTCTCTGTTGCTTAGCTTCGCTCACTAAAATTATAAGTATACCCTCATTAATTGGCGAATATTTTTTATTCTGGCAAACAGGTAGGCTTATTATGGTAAATATGGATGAATAGAGAATTATGTAAACAGACCAGGATATTATTTTTGCATATGTGGCGATGGGATATAATACAATTGTCGTTACCTCTTTCTTGCCCGTGGGAGTAGTGAAATTCGGCTAACGTTATTTCATGGCTTTGAAATAAATTGCATTGCACTAGAATAACCAGAATATGTATTCATGCTCACATGACAGAAACAATTGGAAATGAATTCATATTTCAAAGCAAATATTCAACAGTATTCGTGTTCTAGCATTGCAATTTTAGAATAAATTACCTAAGGCAATAATCGAACATGGTAAAGTTCGCATATTGTTCCCATATTTTCATACTGGTAGGACCACACTGTTCGGGAAACTTAAGAGGATCTTCTCGTCCAACATACCTCAGTGTCTGAAAACACAGGTTTACGACCAGTGTGTGTTACCAGTGATGACTTACGCCACAGAAACGTGGTCCCTAAATATAGGCCTCATAACATGGCTCAAAGTTGCTCAGCGTGCTATGGAACGGGCAACGCTCGGGATTTCTTTGCGAGATAGAATCTGAAATACGGAAATCCGCAGAAGAACAGGTGTAACCGACATAGCACGTAGAATTAGCACGCTGAAATGGCAATGGGCAGGGCACATCGCTCGACGAATCGACAACCGCTGGGGAAGAAAGGTTCTCGAATGGCGACCACGCAATGTAGGACGCGCTCCCACCAGGTGGACCGACGACCTGATGAAAGTTGCTAGGCGTCGCTGGATGCAGGCGGCACATAAACGCACTTTGTGGCGCAACATGAGGGAGGCCTACGTCCAGCAGTAGATGGCGATAGGCTGAAATGATGATGATGAGGACCACACTATTGATAGTTGTCTATCTGCAGTCGCGGGCCGATCTATCCGGGATAGTACCACACTCTTGCAGAAACTCGACGTCCGAGTAGTAATAATTTGTTACTGCACTTCGTTCGGTGAGCGAGAGAGGCGGAAGCCCAACTTTCTGAGTGTTTACGTGTGGTGGGTTTTAGCGATGCCTTTGGTATCATCGATTCTTATTGCACGCATTCACACTCCCTTCACTTTCTTCGTGGTAGACAGCGGCCTTGGAAAGGTCCATGAGCGGCAGCAACACTTACCATCATGTGTACTGTTTGCTCCTTTGCCACAGTGTGTAATTAAAAAATATTGTAGTTTAACGTAGCCTTTTCAATTATGTATTGAGTCATACTATTATAATTATTATAAGGCGGTTGAGGTGACCGTGATACGTGTGACATCACATATTGTGCAAATTTAAGCTTATTTTTAAGTATGAAAATTCTTTTTAAATTGTTTAAATATGTATATCTATATGCCAGATAAAACTGCCATAACCTGACAAGAGTACTCAGCGGGCTTATAATCCCTTCGTATGTCAGACAGAGGGTAAAAGGTTCCCCGTGCGATAAAAAAGGAACAAATAATATAAACTCTTGAGACTCTTTCTAAAAGAATAATATTGCACTAATTTAATATAAATAGAGAGTTTCTATATAAAATATATAAATTTACACAGATTTAGTATTATTTAAAAGGTTTGTTATGGAGTTTAAGTATAGCCTTTTTCACTTTAAAAAGATATATATAACGCCACGAGGCTTAGAATCCATACACCGACTTGCCAAACGATTTTAGACTTAGGGACCCCGATCTCCCCTTTAACGCGAGACCCCTTTTGTGGATAGTCCTTTATGTTAGAATAAATGAAATTAGGGTAAACCGTCTCGATCGGAAAACAGCCACAAGCTGAGAAGATCCAGCAATACTTAGGCAACTTTTTAATTTTTTAGTTATTTCTTTTAAATAATTTTATTGTTTCCAAAATTAGCTCCAGTGTATTTAGAATCAGAATATATTATTTTCAAAATATATTTTATTGTATACTAATAAGATACCGCCTCTTTTGCCCGTGGTTGTCATACAATACGAATAAGGGATATAATATGCTTAGAACATCTATACAGGATTTGGAAAACTCGAAATAAAACCCTACGCCAACCCATTCAACTAGCGTGGTATTGTAGGTTAATTTCCCTTTCAATACGCTCAAACCCAGCAGTGTGATGGATAAGGAATGAGTGGAGATGATGAGATAATTAATACAATAAAAATTCTACTTAGATCGGATTTTTAAAATGGCATTCCATCACGATTTAACTACTACAGCAATTCTTACGTACGACCATATTGGAAAGTCGAAAAAAACCTAATCTATGTAGCTTCCACAAGCCTACTATCCTACATTAGCTAGGGAGATCAGCGTTGGATTTTATTTTGGTTTCATTCTCTAGCAGTTATGTTTTGTGTTTACGTCTCACAGTCGTATTTTACGTTACCCATGGGAAAGAAACAGGCAACGAATTGTATGTTTACTTCACTATACGGGCAAAATATGTATTATTTGTAACTATATAATGTTTATAAATTTTGATTGGTTATTAATTTAAAATTTAAGCTTAGACTGTTGAGTTACTGAGGAACTAATGGTGGATGGTTATCAATCTCTAAATCGTTATACATTGCCTACATGTAGTCCCTAAATGTAGGCCTCATAACCAAGCTCCAAGTCGCTCAGCGTGCTATAGAGCTCGAGATTTCTCTGCGAGCTAAAATCCAAAATACGGCAATTTGTAGACGAACGGGTGTAACCGACATAGCACGAAAAATTAACAAGACTAACCGACAACCGCTGAGGAAAAAAAGTTCTCGAGTGGCAAGGAGGCATCGAACAATGCAGTGTAGGACGCTCCTCCACTAGGTGGACTAACGACCTGGTGAGGATTGCTGGGCGGGCGTTGTTGAATGCAGGCGGCACAGTACTGCTCTCTGTGGTGTAACATGAGGGAGGCCTACGTCCAGCAGTGGACGACGATAGGCTAAAATCAATGAATGAATATTGGTGCCAAGGTCCTCCATGGATTCTGCCATAACGACGATATCGTCTGCGAATCGAAGGTGAGTGATGTATTCACCGTCGATATTGTTGTAGAGTCCGATCCACTCTAAGAGCTTGAAGACATCTTCCAGTGCAGTGGTCAACAGTTTCAGCGAGATGACATCTCCCTGTCTCACACCTTTCTGCAGCTGGATCGGTTTCGTACGCTTATTCCAGATACGGACGAGATTGTGGGGTTTCTATACAAACTCTTTATGACTGATATAACGATGGTCGATTTGGTACCACTGAAGGGACTCCAGCATCACCCATGTTTTGACTAAATCAAAAGCTTTCTCATAGTCCACAAATGCTATACACAGCGGCCGATTATTCTCTTCGATCTTTTGGATAATCTGCTGAAGCGTGTGGATATAGTCTACAGTGCTATAGCCTTTTCGGAAGCCGGCTTGTTCGGGCGGCTGGCAGTCATCGATTTTGCACGTGAGTCGATTGGTCATGACCCTCCAAGACAACTTGTCGAAATATAATTAATACTAGTCACGTCGGTATTCCATTCTTTATATGAATCTAATTAACGCAATAGACTTTTTGCCACTATCCAAACGCCGTATAAAAGGTTGAATCGCTATTATTATCTTAGATACTGAGCCTGAACCTGACCTATTTTTTGTTTAATTTTGCCGACGGTGTCGACTGCTTAAAAAAATATACAAAATGTTAAGCACTTGTCTTTAATAAAAATTCCAACCTTGCTGACTTTTTTATTCTTTGACAGGCGTCTTACCTTCCCCGGAAAATGTGTTTCATAAAATTTATATATTTTTAATATTTATCAATGCCTTTGTTAATGATGACCTTTCATTTTAATTTTCATATTTATTTAGCAGTTTTACTAATAATTTTACTCATGAATGTATATAATTCATGCAGTTTCGTAGCAGCTGTAAGATCATTTTCTGAGAACATTTACCATAGTAATGTATATTTTTTTACATCATCAGAAAGAAGCGGTTTCAATGAACACAAACCCGATTCGACATCGATTTTTAAAAAAGCTGATATTTTGACGTGAGAATTTTCGAATGAAAATTGGGGTGCTTTTTCGATATTAAGTCAAAATAAGGGGAAAAATAAATATTTTAAATCAAAAAAATTACAGTGTGTTTGGGACATAAAAAGGTAAGTTGCCACCAAATTTAGTGTTTTTTTTTGTATAAAATCAAAATAAAAAACGAAAAACTTGGTTATTTGAATTTTTCACATAAATTTTGAGGTTATGTGTAAAAAGTGTAAATACAAAATTTGTAGATCTCTTTATTACCTACAACTAAGTCATTTAATTTTTTTCCATAGGACTTGTAATTTTGCCGGCAATCGAGATAAGTCGTTTTATACCCTTAAAAACTCACCACCTTCCACTTACCGACCTCAGATCGTCCGTAAATCATTTTTTCTTTCATTTTTGTTATATTCTTTTCCTTTTCCAATGGGTTTCATCCTACTATTAATTTTTTTGTTTAAAAAATTATCGACCCTGGTCTAATTGTTAAAATGTCTATAATATATTGTCTCGACTTTCATATTAAAATCAGTGATAATGAAAAATGGTAACATTGCTACTATTAATATACTAAACAAATTTACACGAATTATTTTAGTTGACACCTTAAATTATTACTCGTATTCATTCTCTCCGTGTGGTGACGACATAAGAATACAATCCACCACCCCCTATCTTGCTTACGGGGTCGCAAAAGATGACGAAAGGCCTATAACATCTAAGCAAGAGAAGGGATACTTGAAAGAAAACCCTATACCAACCCATCTGATCAGCGTGATATAGTAGTTCAAATTTCCCTCTTAATATGGAGGCGGCTCGAGGATAACAGTGCAACGTGTAATGGGTGAACCATAATAGCTGAACATAACAATAAAATATAATGTACAACATTATATATTTATTACATTATATATTATATATTTTATAACTAAAACTCACGAATTTAGAACGAACAAAGGAAATGGACAAAAGAAATCTCGTTTGTCGTGAAAAATAATTTTGGTTGCGGTTCTTGGTACATTATAAAAATGAGACTTTGAACGTTATTACAAAAATAAGTTATTAAAAGAGTAGTTATTAAAGTAGTAGAGCCCATGGCGTTTCAAAATTATTATATACGTTTTTTTAAATGAAAATCATCATCGTACATCATACGCCCCACAACTGGACTCGAGCCTGCTCCACAATAGGAGGGGAATTAACCTATTATGCCACACTGGTCAGATCGTTTGGTATAAGGTTTTATATCAAGATTTTGTTCCCTCACACAAATGTTATATAGAAACATCTTATATTTTTAGTCATATTTTACGACACCCATGGCCCAAGAGATTGGGTGATGAACTGTATTCCTACTCTGCCACCACACAGAAATGTAATGAACCTATTTCTAAAATTTATCATTTTTGTTTATTTAGCACATACCAGGCTTTTTATAAAAGTATTTCGGGAAACAATAAGAAAATATTTTATGCAAAAAAACAGACTTCAATGTAGATAAATTTTTAGATTTATGTTGATTTTTCAAAAACAGGTCATCCGATTTTGATAAAATTTACATGGGACCATTTGGGAACTCGCGACCATTTCCAACAAAAAAAAAACTTTTCAAATCGGTTGGTAAGCGACGGAGTTAAGCGTGAACAAACATAAAAAAAAATAATAACATCCGAATTGAGAACTTCCTCCTTTTTTTAGAAGTCTGTTAAAAAGATTACTCCACGCCAAACATAAACCACACATCATCATTGGTGGCAATCTATTCTAATTATTTAACTAACTAGCAATCCGCCCTCGCTTCGCTTCGGTTTTAGACATTTTACCCGTGTAGTTCCCGTTCCCTTGGGAATACCGGGATAAAATATAGCCTAGGTTACTCCCTGATATTATAACTTTCCATTGGTGAAAGAATTTTTGAAATCGGTCCAGCCGTTTTGAAAATTACCTGGAACAAACAGACAGACAGACAAAAATTTTTTAATCTGTGTTTCAGGTATAGGTGTCGTGCAAATAACCGTGTGAGCATGAAAAATGCCTATTATTTTGACATTACAAACAGACATTCCAATTTTATTTATTGGTACAGAAGATAAACCTATGCTGGCATGTACGTACAGCAATCAATCCTCACATTCCTGT
Source organism: Lymantria dispar (assembly GCA_032191425.1). Classification (NCBI taxonomy): domain Eukaryota; kingdom Metazoa; phylum Arthropoda; class Insecta; order Lepidoptera; family Erebidae; genus Lymantria; species Lymantria dispar. The sequence continues at coordinate 20,865,089 of CM063454.1, read as the reverse complement.
CCTTACGTGAGATCTCTTAACAATTATTATTATTGGGCAATTATTGTTAAAAAGAAAGAAAGAAAATTAGAAAATTGGTTTATTGTGACGAACAAGACTTGCAATTGATTTAAATAGAATAATAAAATAACAATTGAGATTATTGGCCATCACAAAACCTCTCCAACTCAGTATGTAGATAAATTTTTAGATTTTTGTTAATTTTTCAAGGGACCATTTGAGAAGTATACCCTTTCCAACAAAAAAGAAACATCAAAATCGATTCATAAACGACGAAGTTATCTGCGAGTAAACATAAAAAAAGCATATTTTTGTTCTTTTTTTGGGGGGTAGGTTACGGTCGGCGCGCTCCTCGCACCACTCCGTCCGGGGCGACAGAGGGGCGTAAGCACGCACACCCGTAACCCACTCGTGACACGTCGCCTTCGTCGTTGGGCCGACCACCGGAGCAGGGTGACTTGACGTCGCCCCGACGGTGTACCCCTTTGCGGGGTAACTTCCCATCGACCGACGTTTCCACCTCGTGGAGGACGTCGGTCTTTCCTCACGCATCGTCGAAGAGACGCTCCTCGAGCACGCGCTCCACCACCTCCTTCCGCGAGACTACTGCCTCGCAGAAGGCTGCGACCCCGTCCCAGTTCCTAACGCTGTCCAGCATCGCTCTGGCGATAGTCAGCAGCGTCGGGTCGGTACCGATGATTGCGATGAGTTCACGACGCTGCTCTGCCCAGGCGGCACAAATCTCGAGCGTATGCTGCGCCGCCTCGAGCGTATGCTGCGCTGCCTCGAGCGTTTGATGCGCCGGAAAAATTATATAAAAAAAATAAAAGCATATATAAGGTTGAATTATGAAACCTCCTCCTTTTTTGAATCGGTCCAAAACGCACAAACAAAGATATATGAAAAAAGTGCAATGTGTTTTCTGAGTCTATATTCCCTATCTCGCGTATTAATCTTATAGATAGAATTTGAAATCACATTTATTCAAAAATATTTTATTAAAAAATATTCTACATTAACCTAAGAAATTATTTTAACCAAATATTCCATCTAACTTACATCGTTATATTCCATTTCGTATTTAGACAGAAAATAATATTAAACTTAATTTAACAAATCGTTTACAGCAGTCAGCGGTAAAATTAGAAAATCTTATCGTTGATATTCTTGTCGCTTCTCCGCTTTTAAGCTTTAATTAATAATTTAAGTAATTCGATCGAATTTTTCGTATAATTACACTTTACCCAAAAATTTGTTGATTATTTGTGTGAATTTATATATAACATATTCTATAATGATTTCTGATGTTTACGCGAGTTTTACACATTGTAAATAAAACTACTTTACGGATTTTATCGCGTTTGTATTTGATTTTCGATTGCCTGACGTTTCGAACACTTTGCAGCGTTCATGGTCACGGGCGGATTAAGATGTCTCACGTCCAACGAGTCATCATTATTGCAGACATTTATAATTACCTACCCGCTACGGCAAATTAGTTATTAAATTTTGAGCCACATTTTGGTACAAATTTATTGCAAGTATAAGAAGAAAATGATTCTATATGAAAAAATTATATTGTTTATGGTTCGTAATTATTAAACATTATATTTATCATTTATATTATGACAATTTATTAATTTAAACACCCTAATAAATCTAGTAAACTACCACCGGATCAGAACGCGGCCACACTGAGAACTGTCGGACCGGTAGAGAAATTGCAATAGGCAACCAGTATCTCGCACCATCTCGTTGCTATAACTCCGTGGTACTTCTTCCGGCTACCTATTACTATGAAGAGGAGTTAGAGCGATGCTCTTGGCATCGTTTTCTTCAGCCCAAGTAGATTTCAGTTGTTATTTGACGTTACGGTCTCATCTTATTTGGTAGGACCTCATCTCAAAGAGAGACATGAGCAGATCTCGTGTGCGCTGATTTATCACGATTCTGCTAGAGTTGTGAACTGTCGTAAGATCGCCAGCCTTAACTTTGGCAATCTGTGCATCTTTTGTCGGATTGCTAGTTCTTTTCCGTTCACATAAATCATAAGTAAAAAGATGCAACAATTTCATTTAAACTCTTAACATCATGGTTTATCATTGCTAGGAATGAGAAGTTCTCCACTTCAAGTACCACAGTGAGTCTATAGTGCTACTTTGCCCAACTAAGACTCCTACGATGGTAAAGGAAGAAGATTATAATATATTTATATATAAATCTCATAACAAACTTTATTGGATCTAAAGCTTACACACTAAGCCAAACAAAATAGATGCTGTCCAAAAGCTCAGAGTAATGACTACAAAGGATGAGAGTGGTGTTTGATCGAGTGGTTTGGTTTGAATTTGCATATAAATGAGGCCGACGAGTCTGTTACTACGGCGCCGAGCACCCGTCACTCGAACGCTATTGCTTATTGAATCACAGGACAAGGCAATAAAATGTTCAAAACTTTTAGCGACATTTCTTTTATTCATAAGTTTATACAGTAAATAAACTTAAATAACAATAATAAATCGTTAAATCTTTGATTGTCCTTTATTTGATTCCAAATACGGTGCCTATTATTAAATAGAAATTATTTATATAATCTGCTATTTAAAGTTAACTTATTTAAGTTGTATTTACATTTCTTTTATTATTTTTATCATTATAGATACGCCTTTACTCTCGAAACACAAGCAGAGGTGTAAATATACATTTAGCCACACAAATGCTAATTTCACGTAATAAAGAGCAAGCTGTTACCGTTAACAGGTATAATATTAAAGTTCAAGCCTATTGTTAAGATTATGTCAGAAATTTCTTGGAGATCAGCAGAAACTAGAGAATTACTCAAAAACTTTTTCTATTTTGCTCGCAAGAAAACTCATCACTCCTATTGTAAACGACGTAATCGCGAGGTGAGAGATAGCCTGAATCTAAAAAATTAAAAATAATATATACACTATGTAAGTACATAGCTACAATAATTCTTAAATCTAATATTAGGGGTTAAATTATGAAATTGCCGTTTCGTACTGATAAATTAAAACCATTTTGTTTGGTTCATAAAACAAATTTCTTTAATCAAAGTATTTAGCCTCGTTATCTATACATTTCTGCCATTTAATTGGAAGATCATTTAGACCTTTGCGATAGAACTCTGGGGTCCTGGACTCCACAAACTGTGTGAAGGTATTTTGTACTGCTTCCTCGGAAGAAATCTTTTTCTGTACAAAAAATTATCCGAATAGCGGCAAAAATGGTAGTCGATTGGAGGATGACGTATGGTTTCTAACTGCAGGTCTTGTAGAGTTAAAACAGTTTCTCGAGCAATTTCATATTTAAACTCCTATTAACTATGCAGTAAAATAAAAACTCTAGTTAAACCCTATACATGTATGATGAGCTCGAGAGATATATGTATATGTCAATTTCCTGCCTACTGTGTAGAGCTCCAGTCCAGCAGTGGGACGTATATGAGTTGAGAAGACACGACGTTGCTCAGACTGATTTATACAGATTTTTATTTGAAGTTTTTCATTTCTAGTGATTGATATTAAATTATACCCTTTTTTTTTTTTTTTGTGGGTGGGCCGCGGTCGGCGCGCCTCCGCACCACTCCGTCCGGGGCGACAGAGGGGCTTAAGCACGCAACTCCCGCGACCCACCCGAAAACCACGTCGCCTTCGTCGTTGGGCCGACCACTGGAGCAGCGTTAACTTGTCGTCAATGGTCGACCCGACGGAATACCCCCTGTTGGGGTACCCTCCCATCGACCGACGTCCCCCCCTCGGGGAGGACGTCGGTCTTTCCTCACGCGGTCGGCCTCTCGGCGGGAGACGGACTAATCCCCGGTCACGTCACCCGCGGCCTCGGCTAGAGCGGCATGAGGCGCAGATAGTTGCGCCTGCGCCGCCCCAGTCGCCGGCGGCGGATCTCCTCATCGAGGCTGCGCTCCTCACGCAGGCGATCCGCCGCCTCCTCCCGCGAGATCACTGTCTCGCAGAAGGCTGCGACCGCGTCCCAATTCCCGATGCTGTCGACCATCGCCCTAGCGATAGCCGGCAGCGTCAGGTTCGTACCGATGATTGCGACGAGTTCACAGCGCTGCACTGCCCAAGCCCCGCAGGCCTCGAGCGTATGGCGCGCCGTATCCTCGTCGCAATCGCAGTGGTGGCAGGACGGTGTACTCTCCCTCCTAACGACCTTGTGCAAGTATTTGGCGAAGCACCCATGCCCCGTCAAAACCTGCACCAGTCGGAAGGAGAGCACCCCGTGCCGCCTCTCTAACCACTGCATCAGCACCGGCCGGAAGGCCTCCACGGTTCGCACCCCGAACCGAGGCCTCTCCAACCGGACTGCCCAACGGGCGATGACGTCTCGGCGGGCGTCGACGCGCCAGGCGGTGAGATCCCTTAACGAGACCACACCGCCTTCCGCTCGCACCCCCGTCACCCGCCGATATAGTCCGGCGAGCATCTCCGCCTCCAGGTCCCACGGGGGAGTCCCGGCCAATAGGCACGCTGCCTCCGTCGCCACCGTGCGGTATCCGCGGATGGCCCTGACCGCCGTGACCCTCTGTGGTCGCCACAGAAGGGCCCTAAGTCGGGCGGTCATGGACCCCGCCCACACCGGTGCGCCGTACAGGGCCATCGACCGGATGACCTCCGCGTACAGCCGTCGGCACGCAGCGCTCGGTCCGCCCACGTTCGGCATAAGCCACGATAGGGCGGACGCCGCGCCGACGAGCCGTGGATCGAGCCTGCGGAAATGCTCAGGAACCACCATCGCCCGTCGAGCACCAGGCCCAAGTACCTCATATGGGCCCGGATGCTGATGTCGACCGAGTGGACGGTGATCGAGACGCCGATGGGAGGGCTCATAGTGCGCCCATGGAACAAGAGGGCCTCCGTCTTGTCCAGGGCGACCCTCAACCCCAGCGCCTCGATCCGCCTGACGACCTCCTCGGTACCAGAGGTCGCCAGGCTTACCGCCTCTTCTAGCGTCCCACCGCGGGCTGTGACGAGCGTGTCGTCGGCGTAACAAATCACGCCCAGCCCGAGCGGGAGGCTCCCCCTCAACGCCCAGTCGTAGCCGATGTTCCACAGGGTGGGTCCGAGGACCGACCCCTGTGGGACACCGCACGTCATGGGCGTTCGCACGACGTCCCCTGCTCGGTCGGTGCAGAGGACGCTGCGCCCCTCCAAATAGTCTGCCACTAGCCGCCTCAGGTAAACTGGCACCCCGTGATACCGGAGCGCCTCCCTGATGCAGCTGAATGGCAGACTATTGAATGCGTTGGCGATGTCTAGGGACACCACGATGCCGGGGGTCTGCAATCCCCAGAGCCCATGCGGTGCTTGGCAGGCCTATTGCCCGCCGCACACGCGGGGCAGTGGGGCACCGCAGAGCACGATGCCGCCTGGTGTCCAGCCTGACCGCAACGGAAACATAGCCCGCTGCAGTCAAAGCAGTTTCTGCATGTCGGTCGGGTATGCCCGACCGCCATGCATTTATAACACCTCGCAGGCCGAGGCTCCAGCACGGTTACCCGCGCCGAACTCCAGCCCACCTGCCTGAGTCGGCCAATTGCTTGACCGACTCCACTGGGCACTGCACCCAGACAGCACCGACGCCGCCCGGACCAGGGCGGATGGTGCCAATCCGGACGGTGTCCGAGGCACACCCGGTACGCGCCATAAAGGCCTCCCGGATGTCCTCCACCGCCATGGAGTCGTCCAGACCCGTGAGGCGCATATCTGCGCATTTGACGGGCCTGGCGATTCGGATTCCATCCTCCGGTCCGAACAGCCCCCTCAGCATCGTGGCCAAACTATCGGCCGTCTTCGCGCCCTCGGCCCCAGGGAACTCGAGTATTCGAGCCCCTGTCCGGGCCTTGCGGGTCCTCGCCTCGACGCCCCCGATGTCGGAGACGTCCAGCTCCCGCCGGGCGCGTCTTAGGACGGCCTCATAGTTTAGGCCCCTCTCAGCCGCCTCAGGCAGTACGGTGATTACCACCGCAGCCGTCTTCGGCGACTTGAGGCCCCTACGCGACCTTTTCCCCTTTCCGCCGGCTCCCGCCTGGGGAGCGGCGGCCACAGCGGCACTCTTGGCCGCCGCTCTCCGCTTTTGGCTGCGTTCCTTCCTGCTACGCTCAGCCACCTGCCAGCCCTGTTCGAGCCTGGCAGCAGCGCTGAGCGCAGCAGGCGCAGTCTCGGGTTCGCCGGCCGGCGCCTGCGGTGCAATCGCTGGCGCCGGCCGCGGCCCGGCCTTGGCGGGAGCCGGCGCCTTGCCGGCCTTCTTGACCCCCTTGGGTTCCGCCGCGGCCGCAGCGTAGCTCACCACGCGGCCACCCTGACAGGGCAGCGGGGTGGGAGCCGACGCTTGCGGCCGCCTCATCCTATCCGCGGCGAGCGGCGGTCGGAGGGGCGGCTCAGGCGGGAGCCTGGCCGCTACGGCCTCGATACGCGCATCCATCATTACCCCTACTCGGGCTAGGATGACGCGTATCTCCGACTCCGACACGCCATGCACCTCGTCGGGCGGCGGCTCCTCCCCCTTCCGAGGTCTCCCGCGGCTACGAGCCGGCGGAGGGACCACGACGAGGGGAGGCAGCGGAGAAGCCACGACGGGCGCAGCGGCCGCGACGGGCGCAGCCGGCGCCACGGGCGCAGACGACGATGGGCCCGCCCTCACTGGCGCGGCCCGTTTCGGCGGCGGGACCGGCGCCGGCAGCGCAGCCGGCACCAGGCGCTCAAATTGGGACCGCAGGTCAGCCATGTCTTTGGCCAACCCGCGGTTCTCCCTCCGCACCGCCTCCAACTCCGTCTCCAGCTTGCGGTTGCGTTCTCGCAAGCCGGAGACCTCCTTGCTGAGGCGGGCGTTTGCGGCCTGAAGGGCCGCCACCCCGCCTTCCCGGTCGGCTGAACCCGGCGTCGCCGGCCTCGCCGCCACCGTACCGCCCCGACCCCTGCGCCCCCTGCGCGCGGTCGCAACCTTGGGGGGAGGCCTGATGGAATCGGTCCCCTCCGAGTCGGACGCGGAGCTGCCTTCCCTTTCCAGGGGGCGCTTCCTATCCCTCGGGGGGGAGCGGGCCCCCTCCCTTTCCCTAACGTTTAGGGCCGCCGTCAGAGTCTTCGCCGCAGAACGCAGCTTGGACTCCTCAGCAGCCCCCCTACCTCCTAGCTCCCTATCGCTTCCGGACGACGAAGACGACACCTCCACCCTCATCCCCGACGCCCAGAATTTGCCGACTCCTTCGCCAGTTTTCGGCCCCTCCTCACAGGACGGCTCTGTGGCCCTGCCACCCTCGTCCGCCGACATCGCCGACCCCGTGTCGGTCTCCTCCGACGGCCCTGCAGCACCGCCTCCCTTCTCCTGCGACGGCTCTGCGGCAGTGCTGCCCTCGTCGCTCGACAGCACTATGCTAACGCTGTCGCTCCCTCCATTGGACGGTCCTGCGGCCCCGCCGCCCTCGTCCCGCGACGGCCCTGCGCCTGATGCGCCCTCGTCGCTCTCCACATTGTCGGACGACCTGGCAGAACAGGTGTCCCCTTCCTGCAACGGCTCTGCGGTGGCTGCATTCGCACCGCCCTCGTCGCTCGCGGCCGCGGCGGCAGAAATTTGCGCCTGCCGCGCCGCCTCCTTCTTCGCTGCATCCTTCCTGGCGCGCACCCTCAACGAGTGCGTCGTTTCGGATAGCAGCTTCCTCCTCTTAAAATTAAAACCGCCCGTCTCCCCACCTGAGCTATCGGAACTCATATTAAATTATACCCTAGTCATCTTTTATAACGATAACCGCGGGAAATTAAAGGGTGAGATAATGTATAATGCTCTTAATCTGTCATCACTAATGATAATATGGTTAGTGTTATCTGTAACATAAGTTTTATGAAATAATAGTTATACTATGAGATTTAGGCTCGCTGTCATTTAATGTGATATAATATGTAATCCTTGTGAATGTGTAGTACATGGTGTTTTCATGCGATGGCCAAGTCAATCTGTTTATTTAAAACATAAAAGATCTTTAATATTGATATGGTCTCTATAAGAAGTTGTTAGGTTAGCTGGTTACTTAAAAATTTAAGAGAGAAGGTCCCTTAAGTAGAGATTGAATAAATTAATCGACTTGGTTTTACATGGATCTCACACATTTTTGTGATAGAAGACCTGAGTTGCGAGACTTGGTTTTTTTATAAGTTATATTTTTGATGGCATAATTTATACCTACTTAAAGTTGCTTCACTTCTTTAAAAAGCATTTAAGAAACAAAATTATTTTAACAATTTTATTGTCTTTTAATTATATTTTTGCTATACCGATGGTTCGCATAGTTTACAGCATCTACGCTGATGGGATGAAATCTTTTTATACCATATAATTTTTACTCGCATAAGCATTACAATATATTTTTAGAAGGTCCGCTTTATTTTAATTCGTGTTATCATGCATGCCGAAGTTCACTCTTTATTAAGGCGTCATCAAAATCAGCGTTTATGTTTAATATGCATGTTAAGTAATACGCTGTCTTTATAGATAAGAAATCCTAAACGTTTTATAATTTTCAAATAACAAAGTTAAAAACATCAGCGAGGAAACTTAAAAAAACGTTACGCCAACCCGTCTAACAAGCATGATATAGTAGGTCAATACCCCTCCCATTATGAAGAAGGCTTGAGCCCCTGGGCTCCTGAGTAGGACGTATATGAGCCGAGATGACGATGTTGATAGTAAAATATCGACTCATCTTAACCTTCTTTATTTTAAATTGCAATTGCTTTTCTCTTTATACAAAATTTGTGTAGCTTTGTAATTTTGAGACGTTGATTTTTCCATCTGTCTATGATTTTTATGTGTTATAACGATGTAAAATATAATTCAACATTCCTTTCATATGAATATCGTATAGCGTCATTCGACTTAAGTACATCGAAAATCTCTTAAAAGAAAGTAGGGTAGAATAAAAGGCAGGTCTTACAAGGAGACTAGTATCCCCATTACTGATTATACTAGTATATTATCGTTATATCCTCATAGGAATATTACGGAATGTCAAAATGTCATATGGCGCTTTTAAATTTTATTTATTACTATGGTGTTTTATAGTGTTATATTAAATTATTTTGCTGGTACTTTATGAACTATAATGCAGAGAAAGCTCTGAAGTGTAGCAAATATAATTTAATAGTAAATTGCGTGAATTTTCATGTTCCGCAAAAGTTCCAGAGAAATTATTGATTTGGTTGTCAGCACCCAATCAATGGCAGTGACTAAGATTAATATGACTATTGATATAAAGACGTATGATGAAGAATATTGTAACCACTGGCACCAATATTGTCAATACAAAAGACGAAGAAGACCGTTGATTCCAACGAAAATCTGACATCCAACAAGTCATTGTTACAGATATTCTGTGGGTGGTTTCAGACGGCCACCGGGACGAGGGGTGGAACGTACAGCTTGTTTGCACGTAGAATAGGTCTCTAGCCAGGTGTTCATCGTCACAGATTTCTAGGTGTGACAGGTGTGCTTGAAAACGCCGTCTACTCGAAGGCCTCCATGAATATGTCAGCAACAACAGGGCAGAGGGGCGAGCCCATAGCCACTCCATCTACTTGCTTGTAGAAGCTATCATTCGACATTAAATAGCCAGTTGTGTAATATTTCAGCATATTATTGTCTGATAGCTTCTTAGTTACAGTTGTGATGCAATGCTCTACAGGTAGACAGGTGAAATGTGATGTGACAACTGGCAACAAATTTGTACCAAAAATGTGGGTCAAAATTTAATAACTAATTTTCTGTAGCGGGTAGATAATTATAAATATCTGTAATAACAATGACTTGTTGGAAATCTTAGTCTGCCCGTGACCATAAATGCTGTAAAGTATTCAAAACGTCGGACAATCAAAAATCAAATACAATACAGTTTTATTTACAACTAGCAACCCGCCGTCGCTTCGCAGGGTTTCAGTCGCCTTACCTGCGTCGTTCCTAGTCCTGTGGTAATACCGTGATAAAATATAGCGTGTGTTACTCCCTGATATAATAGCTTTTTATTGGTGAAAGAATTTTTAAAATCGGTCCAGTAGTTTCCGAGCCTATTCAATACAAACAAACAAATCTTTCCTGTCTATACCAATAAATAAAATTGGAGTGTCTGTTTGTAATGTCAAAATAATAGGCTTTTTTCATGCTCACACGGTTATTTGCACGACACCTATGCCTAAAATAGCAATTAAAAAATTTTTGTCTGTCTGTCTGTTTGTTCCGGGTAATCTTCAAAACGGCTGGACCGATTTTCAAAAATTCTTTCACCAATGAAAAGCTATAATATCAGGGCGTAAACTAGGCTATATTTTATCACGGTATTCCCACGGGAACAGGAACTACGCGGGTAAAACGACTATAACCTATAACCGAAGCGAAGCGAGGGCGGGTTGCTAGTTTATAATATTAGTGTAGATGTGTAATACTCGCGTTAACATCAAAAATTATTATAAAATCTGACAACAAAGAGTATAAACGTATAAAGGGTATAAACAATATTCTACTCGCAAAATTTGCACAATATCAATCATGTCGAAATCTGTCAGTAATCAACTAAATGAGAAAAATATTAAGATAAGAATTCCTTTTGAAGATTCTGCTTTCGGGCATATTTTATAAAGTGCCGCTAACTTCGATGAAACTAGAGAGTTTTACCTATTTATATATTCGATATATTTGTACTATTTATTGTATGTATATTTGGTGTGACGATATGATGATGTACATTTGAATGGTTTTAATTCAATGTCTGTGGGATTTTAAAATGTTTATAGCATTCAACGTAATATATATACCATCAAAAACAAGTCTTGTAAAAAAGCCAAGTCTCGCAACTGAGTTCTTCTACCATAAAAATTTGTGAGATCCATGTTATACCAAGTCGGTTAACTCATTCAGTCCCTGCTTAAGGGATCTTTCTCCTTAAGTTATTACGTAAATAGCTAACCTAACAACTTCTTATAGTGACTATATCAATATTAAAGATCTTTTATGTTTTAAATAAACAGAATAACTTGGCAATCGCATGAAAACACACCTCACAAGCAATAATTATTATATTAAATTGTACTAAACATAGTGCGATTGCCAAGTCAATCTATTTATTCACTGCCGTGCCCCCATATTTTTCTCCCATAATTCATATTGCAAAAGTTATCTTACCTGCCTACTAATATTATAAACGCGAAAGTTTGTATGTGAAGATGAGAGGATGTTTATCGCTCTTTCACGAAAAAACTATAGAATGGATTTTGATGAAACTTCACAATAATGTAGCGTATATATCAGAATAACACATAGGCTATACTTTATCTCGATATTCCCACAGATCATGATGAATAAGCAGTACAGTCCACTACATTAGTGGATTTATATTTGCTTATTCTTTCACAATTTTATAGGGAAACTAGCTGACCCAACAGACATTGTACTGTTCAAATAAAGTAAATGGAATTCTCTTTGAAATCGATAGCAGCGGCCAATTGTGAATCTAAACCATTCACGAATCCCCTTGAACACACACACAAAAAATTTCATCAACATCGCTCCAGCCGTTTAGGAGGAGTTCAGTGATATACACAAAAAAATGTATATATGTATAAAGATAATATACACTTTTATTATACTTTAGCTATATAAAGGCATAAATAGTTCACTTCCAATATTTACACTTAATTTGAGAATTATCAAGCCCTGATTGTAATTTTCAAATGGTGGGTATAATTTTAAAGGCTTGTTCGTCAAATTTGCCGCTCCTATACACTCAATTTTTAGCATTCTCGAGAATGGACAAACTGTACACTCTACAGTGGATGTACAGTGGCCAAACGTCTGCAGAATTCGTCGTCAGAAATTCATCTCTTGCAGTGATTTCACTATTTACTTATTGGTAAAAAAAAAGGAGTAATAATTCATTGTATTACAAGTATTTCACCACACGAAATAAAGTAGTTTTACATAAAAAAGCTATTTATCTGAATTACCTTCACAAAGTGTAATTAAAATTGTTAGCTACAAAATAATCTGCAATATAAAAAAGATTTTTGAAGACAATGGTTTACTCGTAAAAAGATTTTCAAATAATGAGTGGGCCTTTTTCGTAGAGAGAACCAAGATGATAGGCCGCGGGGAAATCTTCAGTGATTTTAAATATGACCGCGTTTGTTCTAATATTACTCGAAATTGCTTTACTTTTGGTATACAGTATGATTTTGATGATTACATAAAACTTACGTAACTATTGAAGAAAAACACTAATATCTATTTCTTTTTTTTTTTTTGACTCTCATAATTGTTGGAATTTTACTTTCATCAAACACTAATACATATTATACGCGTACACATATATCTATTTTAGTATTTATCTTGATTCAAGAATGATTTAGGTTCACAATTGGACCTGGTAGTTGGCGCTGCTATCAATTTCTAGGAGAATTCCTTATACCATTTTATTATCCGATGCCTCGGGTGACGTGACCGGGGAGTTAGTCCATCACCCGCCGAGAGGCCGACCGCCTGAGGAAAGACCAACGTCCTCCCCGAGGGGCGGACGTCGGTCGATGGGAGGGTACCCCAAATAGGGGGTATTCCGTCGGGTCGACCACTGACGTCAAGTCACCCTGCTCCAGTGGTCGGCCCAACGACGAAGGCGACGTGCATCGAGGGTGGGTTGTGGGTGTGCGTGCTTACGCCCCTCTGTCGCCCCGGACGGAGTGGTGCGAGAAGCGCGCCGAACGCAACCCACCCCAAAAAAAAGCCATTTTATTATAATATACGTCCCACTATTGGGCTCAAGCCTCCTCCACAATTTTCGAGCTACTATACCATGCTGGTCAGACGTGTCGGTTTTTTTTGATGAGTGGGCTGCAGACGCGGTCCATTCCGTCCGGAGCAATGAAAGGACGGCCCGTGGGCCAATAACCCACCCTTACCCACATCGCCTTCGTCGTTAGGCTGACCACCGGAGCAAGGTGACTTGTCGTCAGTGGTCGATGACGTATTGGTTTAGGGTTTTATTTCCAGTTTTCCTTTTCTTGCACAGATGTCATATACATATTAATATCTGGTTGACCGAGCTTCGTTCGGAATATTTTTGTTGAATTTATTTAGATATATATTAATAAAAAATAAATAATGAAAAATATATAAAAAATTACAAAAAGAGAATAATAATAACACCGAGATTCGAACCGACGCTGTTTAAATGCTAAAAAAACCAAGATAAAAAGCCAATATTAGAACCGGTCAATTTCCCACCTGAGCTATCGTAACTCATGACATTGACACCGAAATTTGAATTCATATTCTTTTCAAATTTAATGTCATTGTATTGTATTGCTAAAAACGCTGACAAAACAACATTTTCTATAAATAAAACCTAGCTAGATCGATTTTTTGGACCCGAAACCTCTAGTATGCCAAGTTTCATCAAAATCGTTGGAGCCGTTGTCGAGATCCTGAAAATATATATATATATATATATATATACAAGAATTGCTCGTTTAAATATAATATCTGGTTGACCGAGCTTAGCTCGAAATATTTTTAATAGAATTTATTTAGATATATTAATAAAAACTAAAAATTATATAAAAAAATTACAAAAAGAGAATAATAATAACACCGAGATTCGAACCGACGCTGTTTGGATGCTACAAAACTCAAAATTAAAACCGGCCGTCCCCCAACTGAGCTACCGGAACTCTTAACATTTACAACGAAATTTGAATTCATATTCTTTTAAAATTTAATGTCATTTATTGTTATGCTAAAAACACCGACAAAAGAATATTTTCTATAAATAAAACCTAGCTAGATCGATTTTTTGGACCCGAATCCTCTAGTATGCCAAGTTTCAACAAAATCGTTGGAGCCGTTTCCGAGATCCTGAATATATATATATGCGCGCACGATTGATTATTTTATAAACTTGAATTATAATTACAGTTAAAACAATTAGGTTTAGTTCAAAATAATTAGTTCCCATACTTAAGATAGATAGTACAACACATGTTATCATAAAACAGTTTTTATAGATTGTCAAGCGGGAGTTCCCCGCTCTCGGCCTTACTATAAATACGACCATTTGCTGGTACGACATTACGGGTTGAGAGCCCTTAGCGCTCACCCACCAGTCCGGGTAAAGTTGTCACAGCCATCTGAGGCTAACAACTAAGTCAGACAAAAAAAAAAGAAAGGTACGACATTCATTCGATCGCTAGCAGCCGAACAGTGCGGAGCTCTAGACTCCACTTAGTTTTAAACTAGAATTCAATAACACGAGTACTGTTTCAACTTTGTTGTTTCAATTACGTTTATCATGGAACACCATCAACACTATCAACATTGTAGTGAGGTAGATGACGTTAGCTATGCTGACGTCATAGCTTTTAAAAACAACACGGCGCTACCTGCTACGTCATATATATATACAAGAATTGCTCGTTTAAAGATATAAGATAACCCTTAGTCGTCTTTTACGACACTCACGGGCAAAAAAGGGGGTGGTGAATTGTATACTTACTCCGTCACCACACGGACAGCTTCTTATACGTTATCTACATTGTTTCATTTAAATAAAATCATTTAAAATATTAAAGCGATCTTGTAGAGATGGATTGGGCAGCTGGTATCACATATCCATACCAATAAATAAAATTGGAGTGTCTGTTTGTAATGTCAAAATAATAGGCTTTTTTCATGCTCACACGGTTATTTGCACGACACCTATGCCTAAAATACAGATTAAAAAATTTTTGTCTGTCTGTCTGTTTGTTCCGGGTAATCTTCAAAACGGCTGGACCGATATCAAAAATTCTTTCACCAATGGCAAGCTATAATATCAGGGCGTAAACTAGGCTATATTTCATCCCGGTATTCCCACGGGAACGGGAACTACGCGGGTAAAACGACTAAAACCGAAGAGAAGCGAGGGCGGGTTGCTAGTATATCATATTTTGAAACCACACGCACAAGAAAAACCTATCAGTACATTGATTTTGTGAAAGGAAAGGATTTAAGAAGCATACAAACTTTCCTCAGGGATTTGCATCAAATCAAATGTCAGCTATGCGCAACATATTTTCATTCAGTTTTCTTGATATTTTACCCCTGAGTGAATCACGTACCGCAAACATAAATATTCCTTTAGGTGGAATGAGGATTACGATACAGATTCCCAGTGTGGTTTGAAATGTGAACATATCTTTAAAATACTTACTACTTTATTGTCTATATAACATACTAGCGGCCCGTCCCGGCTTCGCACGGGTGGACAATTGTAAACATTAAATATGTATAATAAATATTTGTTTAAATTGACATTTTTAAACTCGTAATATCTTTTGAATACAATGGCCGATTTTAATAACTCAAAAAGTTATCTTTTATAGGTACTGAAGCAGTCTAAAATTAAAAATATAATATTTTGATTAGGATTAATATAAAGACATAAATAATATGGTATTTTAGGCATGGTATGGTTTTTGTTAAGATTTCTTTCAAAAATGTAGTTATGGTGACATAACCACAATAGTTGGACATATGGTACCGCGAGGCTTTTTATAGACATTAATATGTTCTTTAATATTGTAGAACATATTTTTGTTCTATCATTCTGCTTTAGCTTTTGAGTTTATTCGTAACAAACATACAAAAATACAACGTTTCCCCTTTATAATATTAGTATAGATAAACAGAGTAAAATATCATGATTAAATCCTTACCAATGAATGATAGTAAAAGATGACTGAAGGACGCAAGCAGATACCATTACTGCAAGAGAAGCAAAACTTAGAAACCCAATAAAACCCGTCTGAAAATCGTTCTGTATCTATAGAAAGTTCAATTTCACTCCGATTTTGAGCTCGGCTATGGCTCGTATATAAACTGATATATGATTGTAAGAATAGGATGATAAAATATTGTATTCTGAACACGTCTTAATTTAACAGAACAGTCTTAATTTAATAAGTTTCTTTTTATTGTAAACGGTGACAAAAGAGCAAACAGTACACCTGATGGTAAGTGTTGCTGCCGCTCATAGACCTTTTCAAGGCCGCAGCCTACCGCTAAGAAAGTGAAGGGAATGTAGAAAATTGGGCTTCCGCCTCTCTCGTTCACCAAACGGAGCACAGTAACAAATTGCTACTACTCAGACGTCGATTTTCTGCGAGAGTGTGGTACTACCCCGGAGGGACCGGCCCACGGCTGTGGATAGATAACTGTCAATATTGTGGTCCTACTACTATTAAAGTATATGAGTACACTATATAAGTAACTTTTTTATTATGAAAAATAGTAGTTCTTAAGATACGCTAAAATATTATTAAAATATTGATACTTAACGTAGAAAATACTTCATTGAATCTATTTAATGTCATATTACTTAAGCAAAGTCATCGTGCCATGCGTAAACAACAAAAAAATATTCGATGGAAAGCTTTTTTACCTAGCGACGAAAATCATATTATCATCTGGTCTTACAAAATAGCTTATATCGATTTCTTCTTAGTAACTTTGGCCTATTATTAAGTATAACTTCAGTAAATAAAAAGGTGTATAAAAATGGGCTACCTTTTTGATCCAATGATATAATAGACGGCTAAGGAACAAAAGCAAATTACTTCAAGGTAAGGTCACGTCGAATTGAAATACTATTACACATATACTATTCCGCCAGCATGCACCTAGTCTAATTTTATTTATTTTTTTTTTTTGATGGTCCGTGATGAAAAGACATACTAAAGTTATAATTAAAGAAACACAAACTATTGCTCTTGAAATTTTGTGTTTAGTTCTGAAGCAAAAATTATATCTTACCACTAAAAATCCTTACTTAATATTATAAATGCGAAAATAAGTTTATTTGTTATGTTTTCACGTTTAAACCACCCAACCGATTTCATAAATTCTTTCACCAATGTAAAGATATAATATCAGGGAATATCATAGGCTTTATTTTATCCCGGTATTCCCACGAGAATGGGAACTACGCGAGTAAGGCGACTGAAACCGAAGCAAAGCGAAGACGGGTTGCTAGTCCTTACTAATATTATAAATGCGAAAGTAAGTTTGTTTGTTTGTTTGTTTGTTTATTTGTTTGTTACGCTTTCACGCTTAAACCACCGAACCGATTTCAAAAATTCTTTCACCAATGGAAAGCTATAATATCAGGGAGTAACATAGGCTATATTTTATCCCGGTATTCCCACAGGAACGGGAACTACGCCGCGGGTAAAGCGACTAAAACCGAAGCGAAGCGAGGGCGGGTTGCTAGTATAGATATAGATTCACTTTAGAAAGTATGCACTTTAGTAAGTTACTTTTCTACTCAATAAACGAAGAAAGAGGTGGTTATTATTGTCAATGTGATACAATTACACCAGAGGTTTATATCTCATCTCGTGCTATGCTTCTATCTTGTTTTTATTTGCAGCTAACCTAGATTTCTTTCAAAGCGTCGGGCTACCCCACACTAGGAACTGTTCGAATTATTTTTGTAAAGTTTCTCTATAACTTACCAAACTTATAATAGGCAAACTATTTTTATTGGTTCTGGCTTATAGAAGTAATGGTGATGCATAAGTGAAAGTTTATTTACAAAATGAGCCATACAAACTATTTATTTTTGATGTGAAACATCTACAGGCGAGGGTGAACCTGATCGTTGGCGTGGCGTTAACGCCACGCTTGCATATGTACATTTGTGTAACAAAACCATAACCAGTTTTAGAATTTTGTACAACGTCATCTAGTAAGCTCAAAATAAATTATTAACCTAAACAAATACCTATAGTGTATACTAATGCAAATAAATGTTTATTGAATTAAAATCATCATTTTCTGGAAAAAATCATCGTAATATTTTATTAATACTTTATGTCATATTAGTTCCTGTCGTAATCTGCATATATATCTTTTATGCGTATATACTTGTACAAAATAATTTCAATGTTTCACATCTGCCAGGCTTCCTGAGTGACGGCTCTCTTTTTATTTGGGACAGGTTATGGTATGGTCTGACTTCTCGTCCAATATTGCGCAGTGTCTGAAAACAAAGGTTTATAACCAGTGTGTGTTACCAGCGATGACTTAGGGCACTGAAACGTGGTCTCTAAATGTCAGCCTCATAAAAAAGCTCAAAGTCGCTCAGCGTGCTATGGAGAGGGCTATGCTCCATATTTCTCTACGTGACAAAATCCGGCACACGGAAATCCGTAGAAAAACGGGTGTAATCGACATAGCCCGCAGAATTATCACGTTGAAATGGCAGTGGGCAGGCCACATCGCTCGTCGAACCGACAACCGTTGGGGAAGAAAGGTTCTTGAGTGGCGACCACGAATCGGATGGCGCAGCGTAGGACGACCCCCCACTAGGTGGACTGACGACATTCTCAAAGTCGCAGGGAACCGTTGGATGCAAGTGACGCAGGACCGTTCCGAGTGGCATTCTCGTGGGGAGGCCTATGTCCAGCAGTGGACGTCTGTGGGCTGATGGATGGATGGTATGGTCACATCCCGTCCGATCCATCCGGGACAATGGAGTGGATAGCTTGCAACCCCATAACCCGTCCTAAATGTACCTTTCAGGCGCCATGAGGATGGGCTAGCGGTACTGGTTCTTGTATGCTGCCGACGGATTACCATTTCGGATACCATCTCGAGTTGACGCCCCGGCGACCATTTGTCGCTGGTTCATCACCCTCACGCGGTCGGTCTCTCCACGAGTGATGGACCGACCCTGGTTTGACCACCCACTACCTCAGCTAGGGGCTGTTTAAGTATTAGTTAATTAATTCCAGAAGGTGAATAGATTATAATATATATATATATATATATATATATATATATATATATATATATATGTATGTTCCTATACGTATCATCATCATTTCACCATCTAAGTCCATTTTTTTTTTTATGGGTGGGCTATGGTAAGCGCACGCGCGATCCTGTCCGTCCGGGGCGATGAAAGGACGGCGCGCAGGCCCATAACCCACCCGTACCCACGTCACCTCGTTGTTCGGCCGACCACCGGAGCAGATTTGACTTGTCATCAGTGGTCGGCCCAACGGAATACCATTTCGGTTAACCTATCACCTCTCGACGTACTGGGACGTCGCTCGCCATCGCGCGGCCAGCCTCTCTGCGGGTGACGGACAATTCCCCGCTCCGATCACCCGCGGCCTCGGCTAGGGCGGCATTAGGCGCAGATACTCGCGCCTGCGCCACCCAAGTCGCCGGCGGCGGAACGTGTCGCCGAATAGGATCTCTACTCGCACACGATCCGCCGCCTCCTTCCGTGAGATAACGGCCTCACAGAAGGCGGCGACCGCGTCCCAGTTCCTGACGCTGACGAGCATCTCCCTGGCGATGGTCGGCAGCGCCAGGTCGGCACCGATAATCGCGACGAGTTCACGGCGCTCCCCCTCCCACGCAGCACACTCCTCAAGCGTGTGCTGCGCCGTGTGCTCGTCGCAACTGCAGTGGTGGCAGGACGGTGTGCTCTCCCTCCTGACAATCTTGTGCAGGTACTTCCCAAAACACCCATGCCCCGTCAGCACCTGCACAAGCCGGAAGGAAAGCACCCCGTGCGTCCGCTCCAACCACTCCATCAATCAGTACCGGCCGGAAGGCCTCGACGGTCCTGACACTGTACCGAGGACTCTCCAGCCGGACTGCCCAACGGGCAATGACTCCACGGCGGGCGTCGACCCGCCAGGCGGTGATCTCCTGCAGGGAGAGCGGGCGCGCGTCTCTGACACCCGCCGATAAATGTCGGCGAGCATCTCCGCCTCCAGGTCCCACGGGGGAGTTCCGGCCAGGAGGCACGCTGTCTCCGTCGACACTGTGCGGTAACCGCGTATGGCCCTGACCGCCTTGACCCTCTGTGGTCGCCTCAAGAGGGCCCTCAGCCGGACAGTCAGGGACCCCGCCCATACCGGTGCGCCGTACAGAGCCACCGGATCACCCCAGCGTACAGCTGTCGGCACGTAGCGCTGGGTCCGCCCACATTCGGCATTAGCCGCGAAAGGGCGGACGCCGCGCCGACAAGCCGGGGAACAAGTCGATGGAGATGCTCCCGGAACCAAAAATGCCCGTCGAGCACCAGGCCCAAGTACTTCATGTGGGCCTGGATGCTGATAGTGACCGATTTCACGGTGATCGAAGCGCCGGCAGGAGGCCCGGCGGTACGGAGGCCATGGAACAAAAGGGCCTCCGTCTTTTCCAGGGCTACCCTCAACCCGAGCGCTTCGATCCGGTCCATGCACCATCTCAGTCCATGCACATCCCACTGTTTGGCCCGAGCCAGTTCCAATATATGAGGCAAATTGACCTACTTATACCACGCTGGTCAGGCGTGTTGATATAGGGTTTTGTTTGGAGTTTTCTTCTCTTGCATAGATATTATATGTATATCGAATTCCTTAGTCGTCTTTTACGACATCCACGGGAAGAAGCGGAGGCAGGGAATTGTATTCTTACTCCGTCACCACACGGCAACTACTAAATGCACACAAAATGACTATATAAATGTTAGTAGTTCTAATTTCAAAATTAATATGAAGTTTTTTTAGCTTAAAATTGACCTTAGATTACAAAAAAAAAATATTATATCATGGGTGTGTGCGGTGATGGAGTAAGAATACAATTCACCACGCCCTCTCATACCCGTGGGTGTCGTAAAAGACGACTAAGGTATATATTACGCATATGATATCTATGCAAGAGATGGAAAACTCGAAACAAAATCCTATACCAACCTGTCTGACCAGCATGGTAAGGTCAATTTCCCTCATATCATGGAGGAGGCTCGAGCCCAACAGTGGGACGTATATGAACCGAAATGATATTAGATTAATATGTGCTTAAGAGATACAAAGTGCACATTACATAACATTTTTATTTTGCTTATTATTTATTCCTTCGTACAGTGACGGTAAGAATACAGTGTGCTGTCATCGTTGCTTCAAAATAAAATGTTATATTTTTTGAGAAATATTTTGTTTAAATGTTCTTATAATTTTTATTGAATTACAAGAAAAAAATATGCGCGAACCTTAATGATAAGATTTGTTGAACATGGACTATGTTCAAAAAAATGCCCTCTTATCGAATTATCGAAACAAAAATAACAAATTGAACAAAATTTTCTGAGTGGTCTCAGAATATTTTTTATAAAACATCAAACGATATACTTTTACTACTATAATATATTCTCTATACTAACCGACTATTATCTACGAATAAGCGCACTTTATATAATAACAGTACTTTATAAAGCAAAGCATATTGAGTGTCCCGCTTTGATATAATTCACAGCTGTGTAACAGTACTGCGTACGATTAATTAAACAGATAGGGAAAATTACACTGATTGTGCAAATGGTGTAGTACCGTTCTTCCGTAGAGAGTGTCGTAGATTTATTTCCCAGATCCTCTCATCTTAGCTCATATACGTCGCACTGCGGGACTCGAGCTTTCCCTATAATTGGAGGACAATTGATCTACTACACACAGATGGATTGGTATCTGCCTATATATCGAATTTTGCTTTTTATGCGTGTATTTTATATACTTCTACTGTTAAGAAAGTAGTGGGGAATTGTATTTTTATTCTGTCGAAACACATAAGAAAATACTTTGTGTGGTTCACAATAGTTGTTCCTGATGTTTTCCGTTAATTATAATTTAAAGTTCCATGCAGGGCAATAATTTATCCGTTCAGCATCATTATCATCATCACAGCTCATTTGCGTCCCACTGTTGGGTTTAGCGTACTGCTCAATAGGACTGAAATGAACCTACTATACCTTTGGTCATACACGTTGGTATATGATTTTATTTCGAAATGTGTTTCTCTTGCATACATGTTGTATGAACATTAATATCTGGTTGACCGAGCTTCGCTCGGAATATTTTTATCGAATTTATTTAGATATATATTAATAAAAAATAAAAATTATATAAAAAAATTACAAAAAGAGAATAATAATAACACCGAGATTCGAACCGACGCTGTTTGGATGCTACAAAACTCAAAATTAAAATCGGCCGTCTCCCAACTGAGCTGCCGTATCTCTTGACATTTACAACGAAATTTGAATTCATATTCTTTTAAAATTTAATGTAATTTATTGTTATGCTAAAAACACCGACAAAAGAACATTTTCTATAAATAAAACCTAGTTAGATCGATTTTTGGACCCGAATCCTCTAATATGCCAAGTTTCAACAAAATCGTTGGAGCCGTTTCCGAGATCCTGAATATATATATATATATATATATATATATATATATATATATATATATATATATATATACACAAGAATTGCTCGTTTAAAGATATAAGATATATCCCTTAGTTATCTTTTATGACACCGACGGGCAAGAAAACGGGTGGTGAATTGTATTCTTACCAGTCACCACACGAATATTCCTTATAGAGTCGTAAATTTCTATTAAGCAATGGTCTATTACGCTATATTTTAAAGTACTTGGTAAAATGGGCTTGTGTTTACAATTTCATGGATAAAGTTATAATAAAAGATATGAGGTCATTAATAAAATAAATATTTCTTTATACAATCAAGGAAACAAACAAGGAATGCCTTGAAATGAAACTGTTGAATTACGAAATTAGTGCAAAGAACTTGCTTCTGAAACTATAAAAATATTATAGTTAAAATTCCACTGCCTAGAAATAAATATTTTATTACGGCGAGATCTTTTACATCTCTGTCTACGTTTTCAAACGTACCTAATGGTATTGGTCTGTTAAAAACCTGTGAAATGAAGTAATGAAATTGCTAAAATAACCAAAAATGTCTAACAATTTCTAAAGAAAACCTCCAAATCAAGAGTTTGAAATACATATATGAAATACCGTCCGGAGACTATTCATCGCGTCTCGAGTATCCTGTGATTTAGTAGACAAGATTCTATTCAAGCATGACATTTTATACATACCGTCTCTTTGTATTGCTAGCCTACTACGGTCCCATCTTTTGATTCCACTTACAAATATTATCTTTCATAATATTAATGTTATTGAATGGTACAGATATTAATAAATACACAATTGATTTTATTGATCCTTCTAGTCTTTTGGGAGAACCTAGTTCATCTTTGGCATAAAAACTAGGGCTTGTTAAGTACAAGCCTAAATCTGCTTTCAAATATTCAAAGTCATCTATCTATCTATATATACATAAAGCATGCAACTGACTGAATGACGTATCAACGAACAGCCAAAACTACTGAAACTAGGATCCTTATAGTTCGCATGCTAGTTCTTTTTGCACTGTAGGCGAGCACTAAGAAAAATTTTTTGTAAAGTGTTCCCCTAAGGTAATGAAAACGAGTGTGAAGGTTTGTATGAAATAAATTCATTTTTGAGTATGGAGTTATAAAAATCGGTGTATAGCAACTTAGTTAAAATTAAAAAAATACCTATTGGTGCGGCAATTTGTATAAAAGCAGCAGCAAATCATTCGTATTATGTAAGGCAAATGTAAAACGCAGCGCAAATCACTGGATTATCTCCTCGATGTAAAGTATGACCTGGCCTATCAGCTGTTCAAATAACCTCTGTTACCACGGCCCTCAGACGTAGATGGTCACGATTGTCTTACAGAAACCGGAGCCAATCTCGCTAAAGGGGGTAGGTGATGCGGCAGTCTGGATTTTCTCTTGTAGCTTATCCACATCATCTAATAACACGATGGGCCTATAGAACCTTGAACATCATGCGCCTAACTTCTATCATAGACGACTTTTATGCGGACGAAGTCACGGGCTAATAAGTCACTGTCTGATCACTTAAATTTGGGTAGAAATATAAAATTAATATACTGATATTAAAATACCTCTGTTAAATAAAAAATAGCTCTTAACCTCAACTTTATGATATATAAAGTAATTAAATTTTCCGTAACTGGTATAATATTGTTAATAAATATTTAAGAGTCGACGCAGATTCGACGCTCTCAATTTGCAAACCCACTTACTCTAACCTCGAAATTGTGTTACTCATAGTAGGTTCAATAGGCCTGTTTTATAACTGCTTGAGTAATTTAAGTTGAATCGCATTTTACGTGATATTTTATTTTTAAATTAAAGGGGTTTTATTTTTAACCTGAATCCGTGATAAAACGTTCTTATATTTATAAAAAAAAGTATTGACATTCCCCTGTTAAGTCCCTTTGGTCACTGCAGACAAGATCTTGACACCATTGGATAACTCAAATGGTTATAGAAGTTAAAATATATTTATAGGATTACATGACATTTCTGCCGCCAACCCCGGTAGCATGGGCGAGGTTCAACTAACGTTGATCAAGATTATGGCTACAGGAGGATAAATTAAAATAAAAGCATAGAACAAGTCATCGGGCCAGAATCCTAAAGAAGACCAATTGAACTTTTAAAATATAAAGAAAGACTAACACTTTTGAACTTAAAGCGATACCATGAGGATCAACTCGTTACTCTTCAAATTGCCGTGTTCATTATTTACGATGTTAAATTGAAATCCTTAATATTGTTAATGTAAAATGACATCAATTTTATTATATTTTCACCTAAATATTGTAAGCGCCTCATCTCTTTTATGTAACGTATATATAGTGAACTGTTAGAGAACTTGTTTGAAAATCGGAACAGTGTAAAATCGCAACATCAGGTCAGTGCGTTTGGTGCGCACAGTATATTACCCCAACGAGAGCGTGTCCTAAATATGTAGGTACATATGTTATCGTGTAGTGTCTTTGTGAATCGAATATACAATAGTGAACTCATCAATTACAATATACATATAATCGCTATGACATATACGTCTTCATATTAGGGGTGATCGATGAACATCGATGTTCGATGATCATCGATGTTTTAACATCGATGTTGCTATAGACAAAACATCGTAACATCGACGTTAACTGTTTTTAACATCGATGTTGAAAGGAAAACATAGATGTTGAAGGCAAAACATCGATGTTGAAAGGAAAACATCGATGTGGAAAAGGAAATATCGATGTTGAAAGGAAAACACATCGATGTTGCTATGGGCAGAATAGAGCATTGTAACATCGATGTTAATGGAACGCATCTTTGAATATAAATTTAGTTGTGAACGAAATTGCTTCAAAAAAAAACAAACCTCATCAAAACTTTCCCGGAGGGTTATACTTCTTCGCCGTAACATCGATGTTATAACTTCCGCCGTATGTTATAACATTCGACGCAGATTTCCTAAAAAAAAAAAGCTCATCAAAATTTTCCCGGAGGGTTATACTTCTTCGCCGTAACATTGATGTTGTAACTTCCGCCGTATGTTACAACATTCGACAGATTTCCTAAAAAAAAAAACAAAAAAAGCTCATCAAAATTTGCCCGGAGAATTTTATTGCAACGTAGTTTATATCGTAGTAACATCGATGTTAATATTCCTGTAACATCAATGTTCGCTGTTCGATAAACATCGGACATCGATGTTGGGCTTTCGATGTTGACATCGATGTTTTTCTAACATCGATCATCCCTACTTCATATAGGCTCACATACGTCACACTATAGAAGGTTTAAACCTCTTCTAAAGCTGGAAGAAAATTGACCTACTACGCTATTCAACGCGTTATTATAGTGCTCTTTAAAGTTTTTCTCCCTTATACAGATGTTTTATTTAATAAAATGGCTACCTTTTACCATCTTTTATCATATCCGTAGGTAAGAAATATGTACGTAATAAATATAATCATCATACCTATGCGAATATTACGCATTGTTGTTTTTTATTCAAGCTTTTTGTCCACACAACTTTAAATTTTTGAATAATATATAAAGTTTATTTCGATTTGCCAGCAAATGACGAATTTTATATTCTCAAAATATATACTTATTTCTTTAATATGAAAAATATTCAAATGTCACTAAACTTTTACAGATTCGTGAGGTATAATATTGGTAATAAATATTACTTAGTTCACAGAGCCACAAGTCTTAAATTAGTTTTTACTTTTTATTATAATTATTTACGAATGTAAGAACTATAAACTATAAAATTCTATTGTGATGCACAATTGATACGAATAAAATACCATAATCCGTAAGTACTATTGGATGCACAGAAATTAATTAGTAATTCATTAGTAATATAGTTCAATTAAATCGTGGTCAAAAGCCACATCACAAAGTTTAATAACCATGCATTTGATATCACATTTCAATGCACTGCATTGTATGACCATATCATTCAATAATTTTATATAGTTACAATATTTCTGATATGATTTCTGCAATATTGCAGTGCTGATTATTAATATATTATTATCTCATAAGAAATTCTGTTTGGTACAATTAAATATATAATTATAAATAATAATGTTATAGAAGTTAAAATTCAGTAATTGAGCTATGTGTTAGCGGCTCAAAATTCTACCAACCCTTACATTTTTTTGTGGATTTCATAAAAAACGATTAAAATCTTGAAACTGACCTGGGATAACTCAATTTTTCCCTCTCTTATATGTACCAAATGGGCAAACAGCGCACCTAATGCTAAATAATACTACCGCTTATGGATCTTTACCATGCTAAAAACATAAGCATGCAGCTACCTCGCGTAAGGAAAGTACTGTTCGTTTAAAGAAATATTTATATTACTTGGGAAACACAAGAGCAGGTAGTTCATTCCAGCTCTTTTACGTACGTGGGAGAAAGGATTGCTGAAAATGTACAATTGTAGACCATATCGTTTCTAGGTGAAATGTATGACCCCTCTAAGGTGTTGAATGTAACGGTGGTAAATAGGTGGTACTAAGTCAAATAATCCTCAGAACACTTATCGTGTGAAAACGCCATTTGATGCTGTCTGGTCAACAAGGAATGTACCTAAGTTGATATTGAGCTAGCCGGTCATAAAACTATTGCCCAAACTTTTGCAATGTGCAGGATAGTAAAAGAAATTGCGCGAATTGCGCAATTAAGATAGAAGAGTATGATGATAAATGTTGAAATCACTATAATTTACGTAATAATTCGGTAATTTAAAAACTTTTTTAACGTGGTAATATGTATTATATCCCTCAGTCGTCTTATAGCTTAGCAATAGCTTTTGACCGGCTGCCTGCCTGACATCAATCTTCCTTGCGAATGTAATTAATTGCCAGACGGCATCAAATAAAGTGGGCCCAATTCAAAGTAAAAAAGTAAATTACTGTTTAAAATTCTATCTCGACAGATTAAAATTGCCACATAAATGCCCACAGATTGAATGAAAAATGAAATTCATCAAATAAATATGATTCTAAGTATATAAATATTCACTTCGTCTTAATAAGGTCGACCTAGATATCACCCATATAACCTACATCGCCTATATTTTATGGTATATGTAAGAATAAATTAACGCTATTATTTGCTATTACCTGACGGAGGAAGGCGATAACGTCCGAACTGGGAATCAAACAAAAATTGCATGCTCATAAACGATTGACCAGCGGGACATTTATTTTATTACAATATTTAATTTGGATTAAGTAAATACTTCAATTACTGAGCATTGGGTTATTTATAAAGACTAATAAGCGAAAAATCATTTCCACACGGGGAGCCTGAATCTATTGAAATATTCAGTCTTTCCAAAACGTCTGCCGTAGTGAAGATAATATAAAGTTTAATTATATGACACAGTTTAATTACGATATGCATCTTAGTATATATTTATCCTAAGTGGGTACATATTTTTCCGTGTGGTCACGGAGTAAGAATACAATTCGCCACTATCTTACCCGTAGATATCGTACAAGACGACTGAGGGATATAATGCGTATATAACACCTATGTAAGAGAAGGAAAACTTGAAATAAAATCGCCGCATATTGCCCAATCCCGTGGGAATATCGGGATAAAATGTATGTTACTCCTTGATATTATAGCTTTCCATTGGTGAAAGAATTTTTACAATCGGTCCACCAGTTTCGGAGCCTATTCAATACAAATAAACAAACAAATCCTTCTTTTTTATAATATTAATGTAGATCTTATTTTTTTCACTACAAATAATGTACAATTTTATTAGTAACAGTAGTTGGTTTTATCCTAATCGCTAGTCACAGGTGTCTGTCTCAATTTAGTATCTAACGGACTGTCGTAGATAAATTATTGTCATCTTTCACTTGATTTATATGACAATTTGTTATCCGCGTAAGAGATATCTTCGTAGTAGACGATTCATTTGTTAGTATTGAGAATATTATTGTATTTTTATTTTCATATACTAGCCTAATTCAGCACTTGCCTTCTTAATTGGGGATAAATCAATCCACGCCAGTTACACGAGTTGATGTGGCTTTTTATGTCCAGTCCTTCTCTTTCATCCATGTTATTCGTATGATGATACATCCTTACTACTTTTACGATACCTATGGGCAAGAAAGAAGGTGACGAATTGTATCCTTATTCCGTTGTCATAAAGAAGTTATATAAAAAAAGTTTTTTTTTTATTAAATGAAATCCGTTGTATATTATATAATAGTTTATATCCGTTGTATATTATATAATAGTTTATATTCATTGTATATTATATAATAGTTTTTGCATTTATTCACAATAAATATAAAGGTAACGAGTTTGATATCCAAGCAAGTCTAAAATTTGGAATCAGCCTACAAAATCGCTTCCAAAACTACTCAATGGATTTTAATTCTGTTTTCATTAATAGACAGAGTAATTTAAGAGAAATGTTTATATGCATGATAAATGCATATTATAGTAGAGAAATACTGAAAATTTCCAATATTTGAAATGTGATGCCGAGAAAAATTTATCTGTGCGCTAACATTGGTAACGCTGGCTGAACCTTATGAGATAAACCAAGATATTGTACTACGGATTTGCATATCTAACAAAGATTTAGAAAAAATCCAAGGTAGTAGGTATACGCTTAGACAAAAGATAAAAATGGTTACTGTGTAATTACTTAATACACATACTTAGGAGATAGCTCCTAATGATAATAATTCACAGTAACATTTTAATAAAAAAATAATGAGTTATTTACGAAGCTATTTTAAAAAATACACGGTTATGCCTTCTCTAATTAAATACATTCGTTCTTGTTCTCGTCCAATATTCCGCAGTGTCTGAAAACAAAAGTTTATAATCATTGTGTGTTACCAGCAATGACATACGGCAGTGAAAATGGTCTCTAAATGTCGTCTTATAAAAAGGCTCAAAGTTGCTCAATGTACCATGGAGATGGCTCGATATTTCTCTACGTCATAAAATCCGGAATACCTACGGCAATCCGTAGAAGAACGGGTGTAACCGACATAGCCCACAGAATTAGCATGCTGAAATGGTAATGGGTAGGTCACATCATTCGTCGAACTAACAACCGCTGACGAAGACAGGTTCTCAAGTGGCGACCACGAATCGGACGAGGCAGCGTAGAACTACCCCCTACTAAGTGATGACATCTTGAAAATCGCAGGGTACCGTTGGATGCAAGTAGCAAAGGACCGTTACGAGTGGCGTTCTCATGGGAGGCTTATTTCTAATAGTGGACATATATAGGCTATAGAAGAATGGATGGCTAGAATTAAGTACATTAGGTATATATGTTATGTTTTTTACAGAATATCATTTTTTAATGAATATATCAAAGATTTAAAACATAGGCTCAGAGGCACCGAAACCGAAGCGAAGGTGGGTCGCTACTTAATAATATTATGCGTGTTTAATAATAAAATCTACAGTTTTACCATTATCCATTATAAAAATCGTAAGCAAATCATACCAGAGATTTTTTTATTATCCTCTAAAGTTCATAAGCCAGTCAGTAAGTCAGCGCTGGCAATGGTATTAAGCCAGTACCGGCAAGGTTTTCGTTGAAGTAAGGTTTGCGTTCCAAAAGTCCTGGCAGCGTTTTAACATTTTTGGCCGTATGAAAGAGGCACTGGAGAACATCCCGGATTCGGTATACTTCTGCAAATCACACACAATTTATTATTAAAAAAAGGCTAATAATGTGTGTGATAACTGTACATGTAACCATAGTTTCAACAATTTCCTGAACACTAGCTGCAAGAATATGCTTATATGCTTAGCAGTTTATCTTTGTTCAGAATTGTAGAATATATATATTATATTATCTTATCGTATATTTAAAATTAACTTCAATACAATCTAAGATCACAGTGTGGTTTCTAATTAAGAGTTATTTTGTGTCTTAAATATAATAATCGTCTTTAAAATGCTTTTTATAACGATGTTTCATATTATAACGAACCCACCTTCGACAATTTCAATTTCTCCGAGCAAATCAGTTTATTTACATTATTTTGATACGGTCAGATTTATTTTAATTTCAAACGTTTTTTTTAATTCCAAATTTCGACTTGTTATTTATTCGTTTCGTGCCGTTGTTTGATGTTTTTAATACGAAATTGGTTACGACGTTTTGTCTCTATAATTATTGTTTTATGCGCGATGTTTATTTGTGTACGAAGATTAAACATGTGAAACAGTGGTATAAGACTGGCTACTATGAATATAACATAGGATAAAAAAAGGCTGAGATGCGCTTGCATTCCCAGCCATAAGTTGAATTCAATTCCATTTTGTTTTTACGTTTATCTTTTGCATATTTATTTTATGTTTTTGTACTGTAAGAACAAGTGAAGATCTTTTTTTTTCTTTCTTTCTTTCTTATGCCAGAAAAGGATAGGATGACCGAGGCCTAATGGTCACCGGCATATCAATTTATGCTGGTAAGTATTACGAGCCTCGATTACTGTACCATACCAACCAGATGAGTTGGTAGTGTAAGGTTTTATTTCGAGTTTATTTTGTAAGGGAATGACATTTCCCTTTTTTAAATTTTATACATATATGTATCCTTTACTCCGTCGCCACATGAAACTCAATGTTCTAAAAAGTGAAAATTAAATACAATTATATTTACAAAAAATATACTGCTACTCAAAATAAAATAATGGCTAATACTCCATCTGATATATATTTCTATTTAACATTGAAAAAAAATTCGTTGATCATAGATACTTCACAAAACTTACGTTAACTGCTCTATGGTTATTTTATCTTTACGTTATTTTTAGTTTTATACCTGGGACTCTCATTTTTATAGTGAATTATCTATGCCTGGGACTTTTAACACGAATGTTAAAATGCCTTTATACTTTTTTTCATTATTTTAGTATTTTACAGTGTTATACTGAATAATTTTGCTGATATTTTATGTAATATAATGACGATAAAATGCTGAAATGTAGTGAATATGATATAATACTGAATAGTTTGCATTTTCATATAATGCCAAAATACCCAGAGGAAGCTGATTTAGCTATAATCACCAAATCAATGCTAACAACTGACTAATTACGAGGACTAGACATGAATAATTAATATTGTGACTCGACATTGGCACCAATAGCTCATATTATTGCAGCTCATTGCCATTAAACAAGAAGAAGAAGTTTTATACCTGTCACATAACTATATAACAATTTATTTATTCCTATTTTTGAGATACTGCTTTATTAAATCACGAGCCCTGAGATCAACCAAACCATAACGACTGTTGTGAACAATATTCAACAATAAAAATAATGAGGTCTTACTTTTTGCAATGTACTTACCCACCTTCGTTGTAGTTACGGGTAAAAGTAATAAAAGATCAGCATAGATTGCTTTTTCTTTATCCCAGACACTCCCACTATTCTATTACTCTTCTACATCCCACTGCTGGGCTCAAGCCTCCTTCACAATGTGTGGGATATTGACCCATTATACCATACTTATCATAGGGTTGGTATAAGGTCTTATTTCGAGTTCTCTTTCTCTTGTATGATGTTCTGATGTCTTCATATTACGGGCCTGAAATAGGACACTGATATATATTGTTACTGTTACAATTAAAAACTTATTCAAAACCAAATAAAACTGTTTTAGAGACATAATTAATGTATTAATAACCATACAATAATTGCCCTTTTATATCTGGGGGCACGGTAGTGCCCCCGCCAAGTCGAGCAAAAAAAAAAGTCGGGCAAAACGCAAAACTGCCGTAACATACTTTTCTCGAAGCCATTCAGGCCATTTTCGACCCCCTATAACTTCGTTGTTAATAAAACTAGAAACCTGAATTTTTAGTAACCTACCAGGCCTAGTCTACACATTGTGTATTTAAAATTTCATTTAATTTGAACCAATAGTTTAAGAATTATAACTAGTCAAAATTTCGTAATTTTGTCACTCACTGACTGACTGACCGATCATCAATATTAAAGTGGCACTTCTAGCAGACATAGAAGCTTCAAATTTAGAATGCTATTAGTGTTTAGTGTATAAATGAAGGAAAAATTATGAAACATTATAATTTTCATCCAGTTTCCGAGATACGCCAACTGCATAAATAAACTCATATAAATATATAGGATTACAAAGTTACATTTGCAGTTACTGTAATGTAACTTTGTAAAAAATAAGAATACATTTGTCATCATCATTGCTTCTCTATGGAAATCGTAACAACCGGCTAAAGACTGCGCAGATGACGTAGTGGTTAAGATACCAACGTACCGTGCTAGTGTCGCGGGTTCGAATCCCATGCAAAAAAACACCTTGTACGATCCACAAATTGTTGTTCTGAGTCGGAATGTCATTTGTGTCGGTTAATTACATATTCTTTCCGTGTGGTGACGAAGTAAGAATATAATTCACCACTCTCTATCTTGACCGTGGATATCGTATAAGACGACTATGGGATATAATGTGCACATACCATCTGTGCAAGAGAAGGAAAACTCGAAATGAAACCCTATATGAACATGTCTGACCAGCATGATATAGTGGGTTAAATTCCATCCCATTGCGGAGGAGGCCTGAGCCCAACAGTGGGACATATGAGGGCTGTGATGATGATGCGATGTTGAATTATATGTTTGTAAAGTCCCTCACAATATAAGGATTATTATTCCCTTAGTGCAAGGCGTTGTCATTTAAAAAAAAAAGATTCAACAGGAAGGAAAGTGCGCAGCAGCTCTCGCCGGGGAAATATATGATATCTCACTGCGAAATCAACCCGCCTACCAAACGTG
Organism: Lymantria dispar; assembly: GCA_032191425.1. Taxonomy (NCBI): domain Eukaryota; kingdom Metazoa; phylum Arthropoda; class Insecta; order Lepidoptera; family Erebidae; genus Lymantria; species Lymantria dispar. The sequence continues at coordinate 20,831,928 of CM063454.1, read as the reverse complement.
GTGACTACGTCATTATTCTTCATAAGGCGAAAAAAAATGAGCTCTAGTCATGGCAACTCTGTTACCCTTGAGCGTCGTTGGACGCAGGTGCCACAGTACCGCACTTTATGGTGAAGCATGAGGGGGGTCTATGTTCTACAGTGGACGGCAATAGGCTGAATGATGATAGGCATAATAGGTGTAGACAGATACCTAGACATAATTATGTTCAAAGATAACTTGTAAAATGGTCAATCAACTTAATGAAAAAGCAAGAGTGGGTCGTGTCTTATGAAATTGTACCAAAATCTCCTAAAGTATTAAGCAAACTAAATTGCCTGTAATTTACCTAAAAGAAAGAACGCCATCATGAGGCTCGATTGCCATCAAAGCGGAGAGGAGACTAGAGATGTGTTTTAAAAAACCAATCAAATTTCTTTATTTCCACATCTCTCCGCTTAGTTTAGGTAAAATTGACTCAAGCGGAAAGGAGAGATGTCTAATTTTTCAGAGAGTGTGCTCTAAGAAAATCTTTTGTTGGTATTCAAGAAGTAGAAGGTACCGGAAAAGCAAATAAGTAGGTCTATCTACCAAAAGAAATGAGATACCATCAAAAACAAGACTTGTAAAAAAAAGCCAAGCCTTGCAACTGAGTTCTTCTACCATAAAAATTTGTGAGATCCATGTTATACCAAGTCGGTTAACTAATTCAGTCCCTGCTTAAGGGACCTTTCTTCTTAAGTTATTACGTAAATAGCTAACCTAACAACTTCTTATAGTGACTATATCAATATTAAAGATCCTTTATGTTTTAAATAAATAGATTGACTTGGCAATCGCACTATGTTTAGTACAATTTAATATAATATGTATTACTTGTGAGGTGTGTTTTCATGCGATCTCACAAATTTTTATGGTAGAAGAACTCAGTTGCGAGGCTTGGCTTTTTTTACAAGTCTTGTTTTTGATGGTATTAATTATATATGCTTAGAATAATAATGTATAGAAGGTAAGATCGCGCACAAAAAGTGAAGCATTTCAATTGGAGCCTAATGGGGCTTACGCCGGAATCGTTCCGTAATGTACAAGTCATAGTACTGCACGTAAGTACGCAACTCTTAAAAAATAAGTAGGTAATTATGACGGTTTGTGCATTCAAATGGTGTCACAACACATTTGAAAAACATAAAAGGTTTTTAACATTACTTTTAAAAGTATTTCGACGATTTATGTTAATAAAAACAAAATTGGATTTCATAATTTGTATAGTGGTGTGCGTGTGCACGTGTGTAATCGTCTGCGCGCCATTAGTATTTTTAGATTCATGTTTCGAACGTTCGAAATAATGACACTATCCTTCTATACGTTATTATTCTAAGTATATATGCTTGTATTCTCAGTTCCTTTCTCCGCTTTATTGAATAATAGCTACCTATACCTGCAGTTATAGTACAGTACTATATACCTGCAGTTTCACTCACGTTCATCCTGTTTCCTTGGGAATACCTGGATAAAATATAGCCTATGTTACTCCTTCACAATGTAGCTTTCTATTGGTGAAAGAATGTTTAAAATTGGTTTAGTACTTTTAGGCGTGAAAACAACAAACGAATAGAAAAACAAACAAGAATGTAAGAACGAAATAAACAAACTTACTTTGGAATTTATAATATTAGTTATAATTATTGAAACTGTAAGTATGTATGTAATGTAATGCCAATTATTATATTTCAAAGTAGGATGGAAGTCAGGCAGGCGGCCGGTCATTCGGGGATCGAATGTCAATAGGCGATCTCTCTGGCACCCCGTAAAAGCGCGGAAGGGAACGCTGTGGTTTTAGTGGCTATTGGTAAATTGCATTTCCATAACGTTAATAAAAAAATGCAGCCAGTCATTAAACTATTGATAATAACTTTAACAATATGTACAATGAAGGAAGAGTACAATGAGTCAAACTCAACTAATTGGAATAAAATGGTGGTGATGATAATAATGCATATAAGAATACGTTGCAATAAAATTTCAATAATAATGGTCTATGCTTATGGATTCAAAAAACTGAAAAGGTTCTAATTTAGACGTGTACATATATAAATAAAGGATATTTGCTCATAATGTTTTTGTTTATGTACAATTCCGATGAATTTTATTTGTCGAATAATTAATACGTTGTGAGTGTTCCCATTTTAAATTTATTTGCGTTGTATCTTTGTGACATTTGAATATCATTGGTATATAAGGAAATTTCACAAAATCATATAGCAAGTGTAGGTATAGTAATTTTGATACGGGTAGGTTTATGTCACCAAAATCATGTTAGATCGTCATCATTATCCTTCTGTTATCCTAATTACTTGGTGCCGACACCCTTTTTGATTTTGATTTAAAATTATGAAGTAGTTTTATCTCAGCCACCTGTCTCCTTGGAAATTTAATTGTCGATAAGATTACATCAGATCGAGTTAGTTTAAGTCTAAATTAAACTCTTAGTGTTGTTCTAAGGGTTGGTAGTATGTGCAGTTGTTATCATACATTATGTAATGTATAAAATAATGATCTCTATCTCTATAATATTATAGAGATTTCAGATAGTAAAAAAATTAAATAAATAGATTACATTATAACAAATGCAAATATACGATTTCACAGTTGCGACGTAATGGTTAAGATAGTGCCAAATGGCGCGGTTTAATTTTTGTGTTCTGAATCTGGAAGTTATTAGTATCCGTTTTTGGTATGTTTATAAAGTCCATCGCAATACAAGTGTTAGTTTCTTAGTGAGGAAAATATATATTCCTTAAGAAAAAGAAAACAAACTCGTACGTTTTTTTAATAACTCTAATATTGTAAAGCGTAGCGTGTTTTGCCTAACGAAATTTTGCATTTTCGTCGTTTATAACATGTTTATAACATATGGTCTTGGTCATGCTCACTGAAGGATCTACTTGCGGTAGCTGCGTGGAGCGGGTCTCTCCCTTCCCTCCATAGTGGTTGAGGGGAGTGATGGCTGCTCTAGTAGTTAACTCGTGATCGGGTGCCGCTTGTGGGATCTGGTCCAGCCATAATCATTTGAATTATATTAAGTATCTTGCAGTTCGAAGGGCATCACACTGGAGCTAGGTCTTACAAAACATGTACACAAATTTATATCTAGTAAGAAGAAAAAAAATTAAAATAATAGACAAGCCCACTGAGTTTCTTGCCGGATCTTCTCAGATCCGTTGTTATTTTTTTTTATATTGGATAATTTAATTTAATTTTGTAAAATTGACAATATGTAAGTGCCCTCTCGGGGTCTTTGCATGATAAATGATTTGAATTTGAATTACGAAAAAATTTCGCGGCGCGTATTTACTTTATTGTCACGCTTTCAAGTGCAGACGTCCGCCTGAATAGGTGGCATGTTCTCCCTGAAGTGTCGCATAGTGATCATCGCCTGATCGTATACGAATTTGTATTAAATTTCTCGCAGCATTCTCACATATGGAGTTACAATTTCAAATGTAACAGTAAAGGGGTGAACTGGAACTGAGGGAGGAACTGAACGAGGAACTGAACGAATTTTTAGATCACTCTTTTCTTCGTGTGCTAGAGTTTTTACTTATAAAAAATTAACTGCAGTAGATAGTGCTAAAATAATGTCACATTCTCTAATATACTATGTTTTTATAGTCCCAGGCTAAACACCTCTACCTAATACAAAGAGGGTGTGACTGGTGGAATAATCACTTATTGTTAGTAGTACTCCAAAAATACTTTCGACGGGCACGCAAGATACACAATAAACGTAAAATATAAGACGAGAAAAGCCATGGATCAATCTCTGTCAGCACCAAGGGTTTTCAGGTCTCGCTGTTCGATTGCGGTAGAAAAATCGAAGGACCCTTTATTTTAATAATTATATCTAAAGAATATTGGCAAAATTAGAAAGTGAAGGTGCGTGGTCTGGTGACCACGGACCGATATAGCGGTCTATATCATAAGTATAAAGCGAATGGATTAGTCGACCTAGCGTATGTAAAAAATATTAAATGGTAAACATAATAAGAGCTCACAGAGGTTTTATTAAATATGTTAATTTCAGACGATAACATATCAATCGATAGCAAATATCACAAATAAATACGCGCGCGGGCTGACCAATTACCTCTCGCACCTACATTTAATTTTTCGTCTCTTGACGAATTTTAACTAAGAACTCAGTACGAAGGTAACAAAAGCTAGATAGTCTACGAAGAACTTTTAACAGAAGGGCAACAAATATGAGATTAATCACCGAAAGGCTATTGCTTCTATCTATTTTTCCATGAATTCGCAAGCGATTAGAGAAAGTGTGGCTGGAGGGTGACCATCGTATTACCCAATTTATATCTGACCATAGCAACTTTAAAAGATTCTCTGGGAGTGCAATCTCTAGCATAACGAGCGTGACCTTATGTTTGAACAGTTTGTTAATCAGGTTTTAGAGTATTACCATACGGATCTTGTAGCATCTCGAAATAAATTGCCGTGCGCTTTTATACCATACCTACTAGTGCAATAAATCTGAAGACTCACATATAAGCCCTGTTACTCTTTCTCTCTTTCATATTCGTAATGCTATATTGCTGCGCTTATCGTAGCTGTCTACAGCTTTATTTATTGCCTGATTAGTGAATTTGAAGGAAAGAAGTGGAATCATTCTCTTCCATCTCCTCCTCTTTAACTTTCTAATTACATTCGTTGCGGGTCCCTAGATTTTCGGGATTTATCTATGGAAATCATTGTGAATCCTGGCTTACAGGAGATGCAATAGTGAGAGTGTATAGGGAGAGTACGTGGTGGGATTAGTCCCATTTGATAAACAAGAAAATAAGAGGTGCAGGAGAAGTACAGGTTGCATTTTAAAATTTTCACCACACGAGAATTAATAACATCTCATTCTCCTCATCTCATTCTGAAATTCTCAATCGTCCTTGTAATAAAATGATTATTTCATATCACTCTCGTTGTATAAAATATAAATCATTGAATATTATTCATAAAGTCATCAAGTCTCATAATGACTCATACTACATTAAAATAATAAAATATTTATGATAAAATAAATTATTCATGAATACAATACTTTTGAATAATTTAAGTATCATGTAAACGGTCCGGTACCGTACAGCAATTTGGAGTGAACTTCCGAAATAAAATTATAATTTTATCAACGATGACAAAAAATTGAGCGAAAAGTTTTCAACAAAACATCTCCGAGTTAGCAAACTTGTCGTTATCAAACCAATTAGGATGAAATAATATTGACTGCACAAATTGTGCAAGAGTACCTTTGATGCTTTAAGATACGGATCGAGTCGCACATATACGACAGAAATATTTGTATAATTCACAAATATTTATATAAATCCGTATATATTTTATGTCCGTTCATTAAATTTTGTTATCCCGTGTGGTGAAAGAATAAGAATACAATGCCCAACACCCTCTCTTCCCCGTAGTGTCGTAAAAGTCGATTAAGGGAAAAGGCGACTCATCATCATCATTTCAGTCCATCGCCGTCCACTGCTGGACGTAGACCCCCTCCCCCCTCCTTATGTTACGCCACAGAGTGCGATCCTGTACCGCCTGCATCCAACGACGCCCCGCAACTCTCACCAGGTCATCGATCCACTTAGTGGGGTGGTGGCGTCCCACTAAAGGTGACTTATATGCATATAACACTATGTAAGAGAAGAAAAACTCGAAACAAAATCATCTGACCAGCAGATTCCCTCCCTTAGTGATGGGAAAGGTCCGAGCCCTGCAGTGGGACGTATATGGGCTGATATGATGATGATGAATAATTTTCTTTTTTTTTTGTAAATTCAATTTCTTTTTAGGATTGCCTTCTTTGTTTTTCTTTTTATATATACATCTATGTGTGCCGTGTGGTAATAGATTAAGAATATAATGTGTCACCTTTTCTTACTTTGCCATTGGGGTCGTCAAACCATACAACCAACCAATCAACCAACCATCTTGTTGCAATTATAGCATTATCTCAATTGTGGCAAAATATGTACATGTTTATGGTTGGTACTTCTAATACACTAGCTGACCCAACAAACGTTGTTCTGTTCTAGCCTAAAAAAATGATAAAAGGAGTTCTCCTTGAACTCGATCGCAACGAAACCTACTGGGTTCAATTGTGAATCTAAAAAACCATTTTGAATCCCCTTGAACGCACACATAAAATCTCATCAACATCGGTCCAGCCATTTAGGAGGAGTTCAGTGACATACTCACGTACACAAGAAATATACATATGAAGATAGGTATTATAAATAATAATATTAAATACTAAAAATTTTCATATTATAAATAATGTAACGTATTATTTGGGAGTGATGGCTGTTCTACTCGTGATCAACTTGTGGTATCTGATCCAGCCGTATTTATTATCGTATTATATTTTGATAAAGAAAAAAACTAAAAAACTGTTGAAGCTGCAATTCAACTCGGGAACTGTTCGCTATACTAAAGTTTATAACGTTTAATGCTAAGTAAATTTATATATATGAGAGCTCTTTGAGTTGAATAAAAAAAGAAAAGTAAGGCAAGCTTTGATAGCTTGCTTTGCGATTCTTTTTTTAGAAAAAAAATTTTTCGTTTTCGATATCTCACGAACTAATCAATCGATTTTGTATCAACTAATCTAAGTAAAAAACTTTTAGAACATAAAAAACTGGAAATTTTGAATTTGCTCAAATTTGATACGATTTCAATTTACAGTTTGGCTTGTTTAGCAAAGCCGTTTCAGATTCCGTAAACCGCGTTTCAATCGGATACTCCTATCTAAAGCTATAGGAGGTTCACAAACATTCGTAAACGTACATAGACACACAGACACACACATACACGCACACATATACGACATCATCGAGATCAAAACGTCGAAATCTTATAAAAAGACTCTCTTTTCGAGATATATGTGTATAAAAAATCTGGAAATGAAATATTCTACACTAATTCTTCTAGCCCCTATATAAGCCCTATATTCTATATAAGCCCCACTACTGGGTGCGACCCACCTCTCTCTCCTCCTCAATAGGAAAGAAATAAACCTACTTATATCTCGCTTATCAGACGGGTTGCTATAGGGTTTTATTTCGAATTTCCCACGGGCAAGATGTCTATCTTGTTGTGAATTGTATTCTAACTCCGTCACCATATGAAAGAGTAGAAGTAGCAAACATGAGTGTTGATAATTAGAAATTATACTTTGTGAATATTAGTTTCCGTTTCCGTGTGGAGATGGAGTAAGGATTCAATTCACCACTCCCTTTCTTGCCAGTGGATGTCGTAAAAGACGACTAAGGGATATAATACGCATATATCATAAATGCAAAAGAAGATTACACCAGCCTGTATATGACCAGCATGGTATAGTAAGGTCAATCTCCCTCCTATTGTGGAGGAGGCTTGAGCCCAAAAGTGGGACATATATGAAATGATGATGATGATTAATATTAGTTCTGCCTTGACAAAAATATTTATATATATTGCGTAGATATAAAAATGAATCTTCAAAGTAAATACACTTTGCTATTAACTATTAAAATTTATTTAATTTTCAATGATAAAAACATTTAAATATTTTTATCATTTTAATTCTTCAATCTTTTGTAATCTAATACATTTAGCTATTACAATGATAAATTTATTTTGCTATTTTCCAATAATTCTTCAATCTTGTGTAACCTAATGAAAATAATCTTGTTTATAATAAGTTAACTTTTATCAGTTCAAATTAATTTTCATTCGAAAATAAATCTATAAGAAAATCGTTTATCAAAATACAGTTACTGGTTCGGAATAAAATTGTTTGCTATTAATTCAATCGATTGAAAACCGTATTTATTTTCGAGAACTGAACCATATTTTTTCATTACAATACAATACAATTTCATTATATATAGTGTTGACCTGTAAAAGCCACAGCTATAATTTATGTTAAGAATTATTCCACGCCTTACGTAAAGCGTGTGGGTATGCTACTCTTGAAATGCAGCCATGCGCGCATTTTCCGACACAAGAATATTTCTACTCTCAAAATATTTATAAAATTCATGTAAAGAAAAATATATATTCGCTGTATGGTGGCTACGAATACTACCAACATTAATATTGCTGGTAGGTGTTGTAAAGGACGACTAAGAGCATCAACCTGAGCTAAATCCATCTGATAATAGTGTAACAATAACCGTTAGTAACTAGCAATCAGTCCTCACTTCGCTTCGGTTACACTCGTCTTACCCGCGAAGTTCCCGTTCTAGTGGGAATACCAGGATAAAACAGCCTAAGTTGCTCCTGATATACACGGCTACCTGGTAATAAAATATTATCAAAAACCGTCCAGCCGTTTTGAAGATTACTCAAAACAAATAGACAGACAAAATCTTTTAAACCTGTTTTAGGCATAGGTATCATGCAAATAACAGTATCAGCATGAAAAAAGCCCATTGCTTTGACATCACAAACAGACTCTTCAATTTTATTTATTTGTATAGAGTATGTTACCTATAGAATATTGAAGAGGGCTGACATTAAACAGGCGGCAGGCCATAAAATACTCTCCAATAATATTGAAATATATACGATGGAGAAGGGATATCTATCTATTGCGTAAGTAGTTAGTAAGTAATTAGAATAGGAGCGGTATGATGATGATGATACATTACTTAAGTTTGAAAAAAAAATGTTATGTTTGTCTATATGCCTGTGGTGATCCGCGATTGATTCCGTGGTTGGTTCCGTGTGGTGACGAAGTAAGAATAGAAGTTACCACTCCCTATCTTGCCCGTGGATGTCGTAAAAGACAACTATGGGATAAAATATGCACATAACATCTGTGCAAGAGAAGGAAAACTCGAAAGGAAACCCTATACCGACATGTCTGACCAGCATGGTATAGTATGTCAAATTCCCTCCCATTATGGAGGAGGCCCGAGTCCAACAGTGGGACGTATGTGGGCTGCGATGTTGATGATGATGTGCCTGTGTATCATCGCTATTAACGTCATCACATATAATTAACTAGCAACCCGTCTTCGCTTCGGTTTGGTTTCAGTCGTCTTACCCTGGCATTTTAAATCTCCAATATCTTCTAAAACATTACGATACCCGACTACAGGTCATGAGGACTTGGGTTTGATTCTTGGACCGTCTAAAATTATATAGAGGTGACAGGAAAAATAGCCTAAGTTTACTCCTTAGTAGTAAAATAATATTAAAATCTGTTCAGCTGTTTGGAAGCACAACCACAACCCGACATAAGCAGACAGACTAAAAAAAATAAAGTGACTTTAGGCATGGGTATCGTGTAAATAACCGTATGAGCATAAAAATACATTTTATTTTGACAATACAATCAGACACTTTAATTTTATTTCATTCATTCATCATTCATTTCAGCCTATCGCCGTCCAATACTGGACGTAAACCTCGCTCATGTTACGCAACAAAGTGCGGTCCTGTGCCGCCTGCATCCCATAACGCCCAGCAACTTTCACCAGGTCGTTGGTCCACCTAATGGGAGAGCGTCCTACACAGCGTCGTCCCATACATGGTCGCCACTCGAGAACCTTTCTTTCCCAGCGGTTGTCGGTTCATCGAGTGATGTGGCCTGGCTGTTGCCACTGCAGCGTGCTATGTCGGTTACACACGTTCTTCTGCGGATTTCCATATTTCGGATTTGATTTCAATTTTATTTATTTGAATAGATCTACAAACATTAAATAAATTTATTTATATACTAAAGAAAATTCCCATAGATTTTTTATCGACTTTGCAACACTTTAAAAGATATTATCTAAAAGAAAGAAAGAAAGAAAGAAAAAAATATCCTCTACTTTTGTTAGCATTTAATCTCAGTTGATACCATTTCGTCTATTTTCTCATATAATAAACTTCGTCTTTCTCATCCAAACTTACTGATATTTTCAATTATTTGTTCAGTGAAAATGTATTTAATTTAAAAAATACACGTTATTTATAAATATTATTATAATTATTATTATTATTTATAATTTATATGTAACTCATCCAATTTTAGACCCATTTCATTAGCGACAACAGTGGTGAAGGTGTTGGACGGTTTGCTTGATCGTATATTGAGTGAGCACATAACGCTGAACGATGCCCAGTTTGGCTTCCGACCTGGGTTATCCACAGAATCAGCGATACTTTGCCTCAAGCACACTATCCGGTACTACACTGACCGAAGAACACCAAGAAGTATACGCGTGTTTCCTGGACCTTTCCAAGGCCTTCGATCTGGTGTCATACAACGTACTGTGGAGGAAGATGAAATCGGAAACCAGCCTCCCAGATGAGGTCATTAACATTTTTAATTATTGGTACAATAATCAAACGAATGTGGTGCGGTGGGCAGGTCAGCATTCTGATGCTTATAGGTTGAAGTGCGGTATGAGACAGGGGGGATTAAGTTCGCCGCGCATTTTCAACTTGTACATGAATGGGCTTGTCGAGAGACTAAGTAGCGCCGGCGTCGGATGTTCTATTGATGGTACTTTTATAAATAATATCAGTTACGCAGACGACATGGTGCTGCTTGGACCCTCGATAAGTGCGATCAGGAAGCTCCTCGGTATATGTGAGAAATATGCCGAGGCACATGGGCTCAGGTATAATGTCAAGAAGAGTGAGTATCTGGTCTTTCAGTCAAGGGCCTTTAAGACGAACACCGTACCGCCTCTATTGCTGGCCGGTGTCCCCTTGGCTAGAGTTTCTCGCTTTAAGTACTTGGGCCATTGGATATGTTAGGATCTCAAAGATGCTGAGGACATTGAGAGGGAACGCAGGGCGTTGGCTGTCAGAAGCAGTATGCTGGCACGCAGATTTGCACGTTGCACAGTTGAGGTGAAAATCTCTCTTTTCAAAGCATTCTGCCAATCTTTCTACACGTGCAGCCTGTGGGTCTGCTATTCGCGGAAGGCAATCAGCGCCCTCCGTATGCAGTACAATAACGCATTCAGGATTGGCCTCGGCAGCCCCAACATTGCTGTTGGGGCTGCCGAGGCGCTGCAGCGCGTCTGGCATGTTTGCTGACGCCAGGGTGGATGGCTTCCATGCTATCATGCGCAAGCGGGCAGCCTCGATGTTAAGCCGTGTCCGGGGCAGCACCAACAGTATCCTGAAGGTCGTAGCAGGACGATTTGACTGTCCCATTATGAGACATGCGATTGGCCTACATGTCAATTATAATTAATTCTGGACATATCCAAAATAATCAATTCTATTTATTTTTCATTTATATTTAACTTAAAACATTGACATTCAAAATTGCACATAACAAAATTGACATTCATATTAATATTTAATTTCATATAATTTTAATTTGATTCTAATAACTCTTATTGATATTGGAATTGACATGTGACAATCTGGTTTAGGTTTAATTTTTTAATTTATTTATTTTTTTAACTTAGTTTTAATTAATACTAAATATAGTTAAGCTTTTTATATGGACATGGTCTGAAATAAAATTATTATTATTATTATATTATTATTATATTGTGTCTCCCAGTTTCACAGCTATCTTCCATATTGTTTTAAAAAAAGGAAGATACCCGGTCCTTTGAAAGGCTTACATGGGGATATGGATCCAACACGCAGAGGCCTTTGGAGAAATTTAATGTTAAAATGGGATGGGACGTCTACCAATGACACTCCACGTTTGCACACAACACTCGTGGACTGCCAACGGTAGGTGTAAAACTATTGTGCAATTATGATATCTAAAACCAGATTATGGGGTTGTGAGGTTTGATGGATTGGATTAAATGAAACTATTGATTTAAAAACTGTCGTCTGCCTTCAATACCTTTATCGTCTTGAACTTTGGCAGACGGTGACTCGCCAACTCACTGAATGGGCCCCCCCAAACGGTCGCCACAGGCACACAGGCCATACGGGCAACAGGAGGGCAACATTGGTGCAAGTGGCTTGGGGTGTCGAGCGGTGCGGCGCCGGTTTCACCATCGCAGTGGTTTCCCCGTAGTTATGCCCTTGAAAATGACACCTCCACCCCCGAGCATATAGCTCTGGCGACCCCTCTCTGACCAGCCGTTTAAGGCAAGCCAGAGCTGAGAACCCTGCGGGCACTCTTCGGTTTCCACTCCAGCCAGCCAATAAAGGCCAGCTGGATACGAGGCCCTGGCCGACTCTCTGGGGCACTCAGAACCGCAGTGTCGCCACTCACATTCAGCACGCCACAAGCTGCCCTGCGGTTTATTGGCTTTTCTATAAATCTTGTGACACATTTTTTCTTTTATATCAAAAGAATTTAGAGAGCCATATAATGTTCCTCCGAGTTTTGCGTTAGTCTCATGGTGAGATAACGACTGGCCCAGAGGGTAATTTATAAAAATTATTATTATTATGTATCTTCGATTCACGGCTATCTCCCAAGGGAAGATATCCGGTCCTTTGAAAGGCTTACATGGGGATATGGATCCAACACGCAGAGGCCTTTGGAGAAATTTAATGTAAAAATGGGATGGGACGTCTACCGATGACACTCCACGTTTGCACATAACACACGTGGACTGCCAACGGTAGATGTAAAACTATTGTGTGATGATGGTATCTAATACATGACTATGGGGTTGGAGGTTTGATGTACTGAGTAACTAAAAACTATTGATTAAAAACTGTCGTCTGCCTTCAATACCTTTATCGTCTTGAATTTTGGCAGACGGTGACTCGCCAACTCACTGAATGGGCCCCCTCAAACGGTCGCCACAGACACTCAGGCCATACGGGCAACAGGGGGGCAACATTGGTGCAAGTGGCTTGGGGTGTCGAGCGGTGCGGCGCCGGTTTCACCATCGAAGTGGTTTCCCCGTAGTTATGCCCTTGAAAATGACACTTCCACCCCCGAGCATATAGCTCTGGCGACCCCTCTCTGACCAGCCGTTTAAGGCAAGCCAGAGTTGAGAATCCTGAGGGCACTCTTCGGTTTCCACTCCAGCCAGCCAATAAAGGCCAGCTGGATACGAGGCCCTGGCTGACTCTCTGAGGCACTCAGGACCGCAGTGTCGCCACTCACATTCAGCACGCCACAAGCTGCCCTGCGGTTTATTGGCTTTCCTATAAATCTTGTGATACATTTTTCTTTTTATATCAAAAGAATTTCGAGAGCCATATAATGTTCCTCCGAGGTTTGCGTTAGTCTCATGGTGAGATAACGACTGGCCCAGAGGTTTATTATTATTATTATAATTATAAACGTGCACGTGAAGTTTAATATAAAATCGTTTATTTTTTCTTTAGTAAATTATACAAAAAACAATTCTATTATTTTATTAAGTCTTCTAAAATATCTTAATGTGAAAAATAATATGAAAATGCTTTGTATATTTTGCAACTCAAATTGAAAAGTATTTTCTAAAAACATTCTACTATTTTTCATTACAATTATAAACTTTTGTGTCATTTTCAGAAATGAGTAAATTGTTGTTTAAATCCACTGAATACGTTACTATTTTGCAAAGTATTCGCGTACATTTTATAACTGTCTTCATACAAACCCTGGCAATTGAAGAAGCACTACTATGTCAATTATTACACCATGCCCCATGATGGCTATGATCACGTTAGCTATTTTACGCTGCTACGTTTATCAATTCAATTTTTAACCATCTAACTTAACGCCAATTGTAGCTTATATTATCTAACAAAATTGCAATTTCAAACTGCAACGAAAACAATAATTAAAATATGTCCGGTACAGTTCTTTGCGTCGTCTATTACTGAGTGAACAGATAGCGTAGGCTACGTATGTAGCATGACTCCATATCTTTCTTTGTTCCGAAATTCGATTCGAGAATCTCTGAAATAACGATGACTTGTTGGACGTGAGACATTTTAGTCCGCTCGTGACCATGAACGCTCCAAAATGATCGAAACGATGGGCAATTAAAAATCAAATACAAACGCGATAAAATCCGTAAAGTAGTTTTATTTAAGACTAGCAACCCGCCCTCGCTTCGCTTCGGTTATAGGTTATAGTCGTTTTACCCGCGTAGTTCCCGTTCCCGTGGGAATACCGGGATAAAATATAGCGTAGTTTACGCCCTGATTTATAGCTTTCCATTGGTGAAAGAATTTTTGAAAACGGTCCAGCCGTTTTGAAGATTACCCGGAACAAACAGACAGACAGACAAAAATTTTTTAATTGCTATTTTAGGTATAGGTGTCGTGTAAATAACGGTGTGAGCATGAAAAAAGTCTATTATTTTGACATTACAAACAGATACTCCAATTTTATTTATTGGTATAGATAATATAATTATTAGGAGCATTATATAAAACAAACTGGACCTAAATACAAATCAATAAGCCCATTTTCACATAAATAAGCCAATAATATGTACGTCATCATTATAAAAGTTAGACAAGTTGACGGTACACCAAAATCTATTCAATAAAGTTTTCTCCCTGAGGCTGAAGTGTCATTCCGAACGTGCCATACCCGTATGTATTGATTTCATACTCAATCTTGACATAACGTAAAATACATACCATCAAAAACAAGACTTGTAAAAAAAGCCAAGCCTCGCAACTGAGTTCTTCTACCATAAAAATTTGTGAGATCCATGTTATACCAAGTCGGTTAACTCATTCAGTCCCTGCTTAAGGGACCTTTCTTCTTAAGTTATTACGTAAATAACTAATCTAACAACTTCTTATAGTGACTATATCAATATTAAAGACCTTTTATGCTTTAAATAAACAGAATGACTTGGCAATCGCATGAAAACACACCTCACAAGTAATACATATTATTTTAAATTGTACTAAGCATAGAGGGTACCCCAAATAGGGGGTATTCCGTCGGGCCAACCACTGACGTCAAGTCACTCTGCTCCGGTGGTCGGTCCAACGACGAAGGCGACGTGGTGTTCGGGTGGGTTGCGGGTGTGCGTGCTTACGCCCCTCTGTCGCCCCGGACGGAGTGGTGCGAGGAGTGCGCCGACCGCAACCCACCCCAAAAAAAAAATAGGTTTACTTTATAGTAGTAGTTTTTATAGTATAGTAGTAGTTGTAGTTTGTGTTATATTTTTATTTATGGTTTGGTCATGCTCACCGAATAAGGTTCTGCTTGCGGTAGCTATGTGGGGCGGGTCACTCCCTTCCCTCTAATTTGATTGAGGAGAGTGATGGCTGCTCTAATAGTTAACTCGAGATCGGGTGTTGCTTGTGGGATCTGGTCCAGCCATATTTTCTTCCTTTCTTTAAATTTTTTTTGTATTGTATTAAATTTTGAAAATTTATACCGATATACAATTTCGAAGGGCATCACACTGGAGCTAATACCATATATGTTGTACGAAGCATAAAATTATGTATATTTAAAAGATAAAGTAGTCTTCCGTGTAATAGTAATAGTCTTCCGTTTGATGACGGAGTAAGAATACAATTTACCACCCCCTATCTTATCCGTGGGTGAACGTACGAGACGACTAAGGGATATAAAACACATATAACATCTATGCGAGAGAAGGAAAACTCTAAATAAAACCCTATACTAACACGTCTGACCAGCGTGGTATAGTAGGTCAATTACCCTTCCATTATGAAGGAGACCCGAGCCCAACAGTGGGACGTATGTGGGCTGAGATGATGAAAAGATAAATAGAAAATAATGACTGCCCGCTGAATTTCTAGCCGGATCTTCTGTTTGTGGCCGCGTTCCGATCCGGTGGTAGATTATTGTATTGTGTTCAAACGTTGTGAAATTTGACAATATGTAAGTGCCCTTAAGGGGCCTATGCAGAATAAATGATTTGATTTGATTTTTAATATGTATCAATCTCACTATAATTTTAATACTAAAAACTTTAAACATGTTCTTAACTGCAACCATCATCATTTTATTTTCCACATATGTAACTCCTATTTCTTGCCGTGTAGTGAATCTTGGCCGTGAATGTCGTAAAAAACGACTATGGGATATATAATACACACATAACAGCTATGCAAGAGAAGGTAAAACTCGGCACTAAACCCTATACCAACCTGTCTGACCAGCATGGTATAGTAAGGTCAATTTCCCTCCCATTTTGCAGGAGACTCGAGCCCAACAGTGGGATAAATATGAGCTGAAATGATGATAATGATGATGACTTCTATATTGATATATCATCATCATCTACATAAGTAATCTCAGCCTACATAAGTCTAAAGTCCCAAATTCTAGGTCACTGTTAGGTTGGAGTTTACTTAACAATAGGAGAGAAATTAGCGTGCTTTACAAACGTGTTGATATAAGGTTTTATTTAGAGTTTTCCCTTTCTTGCATAGATTTGTAGTATTATTTTTATAGTATTATTATTGTATCTCTGATTTTCACGGATATCTTCGAAGGAAAGATACCCGGTCCTTTGGTAGGCTTACATGGGGATATAAATCCAACACGCAGAGACGTTTGGAGAAATTTAATGTTAAAATGGGATGGGATATCTACCGATGACTACCACCGTTGTGAGGTTTGGTGGACTATTTTCCTTAAAACTATTGATTTTAAACTATCGTCTGCCTTCAATCCCTTGCATAGTATTGAAAGGTGGCAGACAGTGATTCGCCAACTAACTGAATGCGAAAAACAGTCGCCACGGACACGCAGGCCATACGGGCAACAGGGGGCATAGTATTATTATTATTATATTTTTGTGATTTGTAGTATTAAAGTATGAAATGTATAATACACACTTTAATCGATTTTTATGACATCACACATCACCATATGAAAATTTAGCATAATATGTATTAATTTAGGTTGTACTGTCTATGTCTATTCAATTCAAATCTATTTCCTTTCATGTATTCGAGGAACAAACTTATTGATTTTTTTTATAATTCTAATAGAACTTGCATAAATATCGCCAAACTTTATACGGAAATGTAAACTAATTTCTGTTGTAAATTAGCTTTTCACAACGTTTCCCTCATGTAACTGGGACAAGAATATCACAGGTCAAGGTATGCATCGAGATCTAAATGCATTATTTGCAACTAATGCAGCGAGTAGTCTTATTGGGTCAAGATCGTTCTAGAGTTTGCACACATAGAATACTCTATAGAGCACAGCTATATTAAACAAGTTTATAATTAAATGGACCAAGCCATTTAACTTGCTTCACATTCGCTTGCAAAATCCATTGAGTAAGTTTGTAATGGGTTTAGGATTCACTTTATGAAATAAAATTAATTTAGGTAGTTTTCTCTGTGTGATAACGGATTAAGAATATATCAATCATAATATAATAGCTAATCTACATTTGGATCTTTAATACATAAAAACGTGAAAAATATGATACAGGTTTTTTTAAAACAACATTCATAAGACATATTGTTTAAAGTCTTATAGATAAAAGGTACCAAAGGTGTGTAAAATACCGATCTATTTTCGTCAAATTATTAAGCGTAATTTATTGATATTACCTTCAGAACGTTATTAAAAATCACCTTATTCATTGCCAGACACTTAACATGGTGGCAACCCCTTGCCAGACACCCTTAATGTTCATGAAATTATAATTCTACTTACTTTATAGTACAAAAATCTGATTTTATATATAATACTTGGGTCATTACCCATGGAATATTCTATTCATCGACTAGAGGTCCACTAAGAACGGCTTTTCCGAAATACCACCTACAAGAGGTGTTGCGGGGACGTTAACAGTAATATACATATAAAGGAACAGGGTGAGCCGAAGCTACTGAAGCTAGAAAAACGAAATTTGGACCCTAGTTTTATTTCATGACGTAGGCACCCACTAAGAAAAGATTTTTTGAAATTCCACCCTTAAGGGCACCCCCTAAACGCAACGTCAAAGTCTGTATGGAAAGAAAAAAATCTTTAGCTACTGTCTTCAAATTAAGCACAAATACTCTTCAATAAAAATAAATAAACACGTGTTTCAGCGTTTCTCCATTTTCATCCTCTAAGAGTGTAGAATAGGTAGAATAGGTAGAATAGGTAAATGTAGAATGTTAGTTTACTGACTCATCACAGAGCCGAAACTATTGAAGTCAGAATCTTGAAATTTTGACAGTAGTTTCTTTTCGTGGCGTAGAAATCCACTAAGAAAGGGTTTTTTGAAATTCAACCCATAAAGAGGTAAACCGCAGTAACAAAGATTGTAAAACAAGAAAAAAATCTTCATCGATATCCGTTAAATTGTAAACAAATACTTTTTAATAAAAATAAATAAACACGTGTTTCAGCATTTTTTAATTTTCACCCTCTAAGGGTGTAATCTACACTTATATTATAAAGAGAAAATGTTGTATGTTTGTTACGAATAAACTCAAAAACTACTGAACGGATATCGATAATTCTTTCATCATTAGAATGTTACAGTATCCCTGAGTAACACAGGCTATATTTTATGCCGGTATGCCAACGGGAACTACGCGGGCAAGGCGACTGAAACCGAATCGAAGCGAGGGTGGGTTGCTAGATAAAATCAGCTATTACATTATAACACAGTATTAATAATATTGTTCTTATAATTAATAATGAATATTAAATTAATAATACTTGAAGATAACATTATTTTAGCTGCTATAAGCATGTACTAAATTTAAAGAATATAAGCGCATCTCACTCGCACTCACCTATGTATATAAGATACTGTCTCGCGCTCGTTCATACAGCTACCCTACATCTTTGTCTGGCAAGGGTTTGGAACTATGAAAAATGTCTGGCTACTGAGGAAACATCATCTACTCATTACCCAAGTATTTTATATAAAAATAGCTTTTATACTATGTATAACGTAAGTAGAATTATAATTTCATGAACGTTAAGGGTGTCTGGCAAAGGGTTGCCACCATGCTAAGTGTCTGGCAATGAATAACGTGATTTTTAATAACGTTCTGAAGGTAATATCAAAAAATCACGCTTAATAATTTGACGAAAATAGATCGGTATTTTACACACCTTTGGTACCTTTTATCTGCCAAAGCCACTGTAACCCAAACTTCATAATGGGCCACCGTTCTTACCTGTGTTGGGAGCATGTGCTGAAAAAATTTCAGCTTTAATAAAATCACGAAGGTCTGGCGTCCACAGGCTCTTGTGTTATAAGGTTTGACACTACACCAAGACCTTATTAAGGGGATATGTACATGAAATAGTAATAAGCTTGGAGGTCACTTACGTGCCTCCAGTACCACAAGGCTGTTCAAGAGACAGGAAACTGCCACATAGCTATGACGTCCATGTACCGCTGTAAAAAAGAAATGGACGCTGTATTGAAAAAAAAAGCATTTATATGTATAGAGTATGTATATTTTCAAGGCCTCTATGCGTAAAGACGGTGTAAATACAAAAATATTTTCTTTGTTTTCGCTTTTGTTATCCAATTTGTATATATACGACGCAAAGGCGTTATACTGTCAGTTACTTATGACGCATAAAAGCATCGAGTATGACATATTATGGCCTTGTCAGCGTGCGTACTTCAGGAGCTATCTGAGTGTGAATAAATTACAACTATTTACAAAAATATGATAATGTAAGAAGCAGTGATAACCAAATTTTGTAGGTATTATAATTAAATAAAAAGTATTTCTTCAAGGGCCCCTTTATCGCCCCGGACGGAGTGGTGCGAGGAGCGCGCCGACTGCAGCCTACCCGAAAAAAAAAAGTGCTAAACTACTAAAGTAAATAATAAAAGCTATTCTATAATATTTATATCATCATTATCATTATCTCAGTCTATATACGTCCCACTGTTGGTATCGGACCTTTACTGCTATGGGAGAGAAAGTGACCTACTTTACCACACTGGTCATAGGGTTTTATTTCAAGTTTCCATTCTCTTGTATAATTTATGTTATATGCATATTAATCGTTCTTCTTTCTTTCTCTTTCTTGTTCCCTTAGTCGTCTTTTACCACACCTACGGTCGAGAGAGTGGGCGATAAATAATATTCTAACTCCGTCACCACACAGATATTTGCGGGTCACCGGATCGGAGATTTAGTCCATCACCCACAGAGAGGCTGACCTCGTAACGGCGACCGATATCCCAGGAAGGGGACGTCGATGGGAGAAGGTATTCCGTCGGGGTATTCCGTCGAGCCGACCACTGAAGTCAAGGAACTTTGTACCGTGGTCAGCCCAACTATGAAGGCGACGTACTATCGAGTGGCTTACGGGGCCGCGCGCCGCCCCTCTGTAGCCCCGGACGGAGCCGGGTGGCGGGTGAGCTGACCGTCGTCCACCCAAAAAAAAAACCACTCAGATATTTTTAAAATATTAATATAAATAAATAATAAATAGATTTGTCTGTTTACTTGGATGTTTATTTGCACTGGGACAGAGCAAATATTATGTAATGTCACCTTATTTCATCCTGAACACGTTACCGAACATAAAATTGAGAATATTTTACCTTATTTTTTTATATTATTTATTCTGTTATTTACTCAGTTTGGTAGCTGTGAATACCTACTATCAACCACTACATTCCTCGGAGATGTCAGAATACAATGCATTAACCGTGGTTGTCGTAAAAGACGATTATGAGATATTAAATGCACATAACATCTGTGCAAGAGAAAAAAAACTCGAAATGAAACCCTATACCAACATGTCTAATCTCACGGAATGAGGCGACGGAGCGTGTGCGAGTAGAGCTCCTATTCGGCGACACGTTCCGCCGCCGGCGACTCGGGCGGCGCGGGCGCAAGTGTCTGCGCCTAATGCCACCCTAGCCGAGGCCGCGGGTGATCGGACCGGGGAATTGTCCGTCACCCGCAGAGAGGCTGACCGCGCGACGGCGACCGACGTCCCAGGACGTCGAGAGGTGAGGGTACCCGAAAGGGTATTCCGTCGGGCCGACCACTGACGACAAGTCACCTTGCTCCGGTGGTCGGCCCAACAACGAGGTGACGAGGGTATGGGTGGGTTATGGGCCCGCGCGCCGTCCTTTCATTGCCCCGGACAGAGTGGACCGCGCGTGCGCTTACCATAGCCCACCCATAAAAAACACCAACATGTCTGACCAGCGTGGTATAGTAGGTCAAATTGCCTTCCATTGTGGAGGAAGCCCGAGCCCAACAGCAGTGGGACGTACGTAGCCTGCGATGATGATGATTATCTAGTTGATATTTGTGAAGGTGAGCGCGCGCATCGGAAATTTTCACTCTAATCATTCTTCCTTTCGCGCCAAAAGAAATTAAAACCCAAATAATACTTCTAGTACTAAAAATATTTTTGTAATATTAAGTATACTTAATTATATTACAAAATTACATATCATCATCATCATCATCATCATTTCAGCCTATTGCCGTCCACTGCTGGACGTAGGCCTCCCTCATATTGCGCCACAATGTGCGGTCTTGTGCCGCCTGCATCCAACGACGCCCAGCAACTTTCACTAGGTCGTCGGTCCACCTAGTGGGGGGGCGTCCTACACTGCGTCGTCCGATGCGTGGTCGCCACTCGAGAACCTTTCTTCCCCAGCGGTTGTCGGTTCGTCGAGCGATGTGGCCTGCCCATTGCCACTTCAGCGTGCTAATTCTTCGTGCTATGTCGGTTACACCCGTTCTTCTGCGGATTTCTGTATTCCGGATTCTATCTCGCAGAGAAATCCCGAGCATAGCCCGTTCCATAGCACGCTGAGCGACTTTGAGCCTTGATATGAGGCCTACATTTAGAGACCACGTTTCCGTGCCGTAAAATTACATAACTCTAATGTAATTCTGTTATTAATGGTTAAATATAATACGCTAAAATCCCCTTTAATATTCTCTCCAATTATATTATCTATCCTTTTTTTTTGTATGTGTACAGCTGTTAGCCGCAGATGGCTTTTACAGCTTGACGCGGACTATGGGTGAGCGCTGAGGGCTCTCAACCCAGTAAAAGTGACTAAGCGACATCGGTCAAGGGCTCCCTCTGTGGGGAACGGACCTCGGCTTGAGGCGTCGCTGGAGGCAAAATAGGCGTGCCCACGTTTTAATTAGTGACTTTTGAGCGGCGCGGTTTCGCACCTCAACGACGAGGGCGGAACCATGGGTATTTACGTGTTATGGCTTCGCGCGCCGGATAGGCTCTACGTTGACCGAGTGTGATATTGACGTCCTCTTCGTCGAGGTCGTGACGAGGACGTCGAATGGAGTCCTCTATTTATTCGAGACCCTCTATTTATACCCGTCTTTCACTTATAAACCACTCAAGTATGACGATACGTAGCTACATATGTTGTCAGAGCATACTTTGTGTTGCCACCTTTTGATTGGCGATAACAATTATCAGTATTAATTGTAATTCGTCTAGACATCAAACATTCTTACTAATATTGTAAAGGCGAAAGTAAGTTTGTTTGTTTGTTACGCTTTCACGCTTAAACCACCGAACCGATTTCAAAAATTCTTTCACCATTGTAAAGGTATAATATCACGGAGTAACATAGGCTATATTTTATCCCGATTTTCCCACGGGAACAAGAGCTACGCGGGTGAAGCGCCTGAAACTGAAGCGAAGCGAAGGTGAGTTATTTGTTTATTATATAAATTACCAAAACATTTATTTCATCCCTTAGTCGATTGGCTCCTGTATTTTAAGGTATGTAACCTCTGCTTGGCTTTAAAAACATTAACAGGTTTGCCCTTGTCATATATCCCATGTCAATAGCCAAACGAAATTAATGGAATATGCAATCAATTAAATTAACTATATTAAGCTGTGTAAGTTTCATATAGGCTTATTTTGAAGTTGAATAGTCGTTCTTCTAATTTCAACTATTTATTTATGTTCAAATACATATAGTTTTTATCCGTTTGGTGACGGAATAAGAATACAATTCACCATTCCCTATCTTAACCGTGGATATCGTAATAACGACTAAGGAACATAATATGCATATAATATCTATGCAATTGAAAGATAACATCATAGTCGTCTTTTACGACAACCACGGTTAAGATAGGGAGTGGTGAATTGCATTCTTACTCCGTCACCACACGGAATTCTTCCATTTACTTGGGGTTAACACAATATAGTACATTTTGCAAAAGTTAGTGGCAACAGTATTATGAGTGGCTTGGCCTGACCTGATTGCCCCAGGTCGATGCAACTGAATGAATGTAGGAGTTGGTAGTAGGTATTCACAGCCATACAACTCAGTAAATAAAAGAATAAAGAAATTAAAAAAATAAGGTAAAATATTCTCTATTTTATGTTCGGTAACATATTCAGGATGAAATAAGGTGACATTACATATATTTGATCTGTCCCAGTGCAAATAAACATCCAAGTAAACAGACAAATCTATTTCTTATCTATCTATATTAATATTTTAGAAATATCTGTGTGGTGACGAATTTAGAATATTATTCCTTACACACTCTTGCCCGTAGGTATGGTAAAAGACGACTAAGGGAACAAGAAAGAGAAAGAAAGAAGAAGGATTAAAATGCATATAACATTAATGGAAAAGAATGAAAACTCGAAATAAAACCCACAAACCCATAAAATCCACCTAGTGGGGGTCATCTTACTTTGGATCGATTAATACACAGTCGCCACTTAAGAATCTTTCTTCCCTAGCGGTTCGTCGAGCGATGTGTCCTGCCCATTGCCACTTCAGCATGCTAATTTCTGCTTATAAGAACGGACGGCATAGGTAACAGCTTGGCAAAAAATACATACGAACGCCTATGACCACAGCGATGACCTGAACATCATTATAAAGAATATTTTCTTATTTTATGGTTATTAGTCATATTTTAGTTTTTGAACATACTTTGCTTATTCTTCAACCATATGTTTTCAATAGGACAAAAATTGACAATTTTAATTTTCATTCTCTTTTAATGATATTCATTATCATTTCAGCTCATATACGTCCCACTGTTGGGCTCGAGCCTCCTCCATAATAGAAGAAAAATTGAACTTACTATACCATGCTGGTCAGAGAGGTTGTTATAGGGTTTTATTTCGAGTTTTCCATCTCTTGCATAGATGTTATCTGCGTATTATATCCCTTAATCGTCTTTAACGGGCAAGATAGGGAGTGGTGAATTGTATTCTTACTCCGTCACCGCACGGAATAATACTTATGTGTATGTTATTGTATTACATAGTTTACTGTGTCTATTATATATCTACATCATGAAGACGCATGTTAATGGACTCATTCTGTGTCGCGACGAGACAGTCATTGAAAGCCTAAAATCCGGAATAATTGTTAAGTATAATAACGTATTCGTTAAGTATTAGACACGTTTTTTATTGCTTTCACACTGATGTTTATGTGCATTCATTTATTCGAGTCTTATCTACTTATATATGAATTATTTATTTCATTCTTTACAGTTAATATATCATTTGGTTTACGAGAATAGCGATACAAATAAAAATCACTGGTTTTAAAAAAGCGCATTTTTTTATAAATGTTTTAGTGCATACCATAGTATTTGAGGGTGTGACTGTACTGATTAAAGGAAAATTTGTCTGTTCACGATAAAATATCAAGGATTTTAGATATGAAGGATCATTTGGCATACAATATTCAATTTGACATAATTTTGAATTAGGTAAAACCAGCAATATATATATAATCTCTACTCATATACTAATCTTCTGCCATATTTTGCCATTTAGTACTACTATATCATGCTGTCTATTTGGGTAGACGTGTAGTTTTATTACATTGCTTGCTATTTTGTAATGTTTTCTCTATGTTCGTATATTTCTTTCTTTAATCATTTTAGACGATCAGTAACCGACAACGGCTTTCAAGAGTGATAAAGTGTTCAGATATGTCTTTTGCTATTTATTGGTTAATTTGTCCTGAATTAACCAGTAGGGGATCAAATCTCAGCAGATTGTCTTAACAGTGCATATTTTAATTGCACACTAGTGTAAAATATTCTCCATGAAACAATATAACAAACAAATTTGGAGAATTTCTTTACGGGACATATTTTTAACTGATTTCGAAAAGAAGGAGGTTTTCAATTCATAAGAGGTGTATTAAATTAAATCTTTATTAAGTCATCTTCTACATTTTAGTTTTTGAAGTCGGTTTTTTTAAACGTAGTTTTTTTTTAATAAACATTTTAAAGCAAAAATGTTTAAATACTGGTTAACGGCATAACATATTTCTCCGATTCAAGATTTTTATATTTTCTTCTTTAACTATGTTACTGTCAACTGCTATACCTTCATTGTCACCTCTTAAGCCTCCATTTTACAAATTTAAAGGGACTAGTGGTCGCCGAGAAATCGAAATTCGATCCATTCATTTAAATTTAATTTTCTGCTACACAATTTTCTTCACTAATAAGTAATATGTAAGTACAAATATCTATTAGACATTGTCATCATAATTATGATTGTTTGATATACAGTTCGATCAGAAACTTTAATCATAAACAAAAGTGTGTATATGTGTGTGTCGATTACATAATAGTGTACGTGAAATACATTAAATTAATAAATACAATCATGAGATTGTATTTATTAATTTAATGTATTTCTAATACATTATTATATAAATGTCTTTTTTCTTTAACTGTGTGAAAATTCATACTTTTTCATCTGCGTAATTTTCGTAAAAAGAAAGCCAAGTGAAATAAAGATAATTGATGAAATAGTACCTATTTTATTTAACATTTTTACGAAAAGTAAGCAAAGAAATAGAAATATATATGTCATATTGTCTATGTCAACTTGGCTGATTTGTGTTATCTTATATCAAAGGAGCCCTTCTTGTTTATTTCTATATATGTATATATATATATATATATATTTCTATATTTA
The DNA here is from genome assembly GCA_032191425.1 of Lymantria dispar. NCBI lineage: Eukaryota > Metazoa > Arthropoda > Insecta > Lepidoptera > Erebidae > Lymantria > Lymantria dispar. The sequence continues at coordinate 20,806,109 of CM063454.1, read as the reverse complement.
TAGAATCTTGGTAACAGTAGGTACCAACGATTTCAATGAAATTTAGTATGCGAGAGGTTTCAGGTATGATAAATCGAGGAGTTTTATTTATAGAAAATGTCGTTTTGTGAGTGTTTTCAGATAATCAATAAAATGTCATTCATCATCATCTTGCTCTTATCCCAATTACTTGGGGTCGACGCAATATGTCATCTGTTTTGACATATTACAAAAAGTTTCGGCAATGCTTTTATGACCGGCCGCCTGCCTGACGTCAACCCTCCTTGGGAATGTAATCGTTGACCCAAATGGTACCAGATGGAGTTGGTCCGGGTCAATCTAGGGCTCTTAGTCGTCTTTTACGACACCCACGAGCAAAGCAAGGGTTGGTAGTATTCGAAGCCGCTACCACACAGCAATCAATAAAATGTCATTAGAATAGGAAAATAAATTTAGCCATCGCCATCAAGAGTGTCAATAACTCAGCAGGAAAGTTGTGCAGCCGCATTCAAACAGCCTGAGATCGAATATCAGTGTTATTATTATTTTGCGCAAAGTTCGGTCAATCCGATAATCTATAATATGCTTTATAATCTCCCTGAAGGAATATAATCTTGCTGTAGAGAGATATAGAACGAAATAGTACCTAATTTGCGCCTCCACTAAATGTCACAATTTCTTTATAAATATGAAGCATGGTTTTTATTGTTCCATACTTATAAAGAATTTTTATAAGGGAAATTAATTGAAGTTTATACAACGGCGCCTTAATAGCGTCCAACAATTTAACTAGAGTCGTGATTAAAATGTTAATGAACTTGATAATTTACTGCTCCTGTTATTTTTATATTTTAAGGGTATATAAAACATTTTTACTGTATCTTCTTCTTCATTCCGTATATAATATGTATGAATATATAATTTAATAACTAATAATATAGGAACTGTTAACTGTCCTTGTAATAAAAATTACTTATTAAATGTTAGAACACCTTGCTCTGCCAATCATTATAATATCGTCATATACATCTCACTACAGGGCTCGAGCCTCCTCCATAAAAGGTCGCGAATTGTCCTATTACACCATGCCGGTCAGAAAGTTTGGCGTAAGGTTTTATGGTGAGTTTTAGTTCTCTTGCACAAATGTTATATGCATATTTATATTCCTTAGTCGCCTTTTTCGATACCCATACGTGAGTAATCAACCGTATTCTTACTGCGTCATTACATGGAATAATCGAAAATCTTCCAATAATTATGAATATCTTTATTACTTACTAGCAACCCGCTCTCGCTTCGCTTCGGTTTCAGTCGTCTTACCCGCGTAGTTCCTGTTCCCGTAGGAATACCGGAATAAAATATAGTCTATGTTACTCTCTGATATTATAGTTTTCCATTGGTGAAAGAATTTTTGAAATCAGTTCGGTGGTTTAAACGTGAAAGAGTAATAAATAAACAAATTTACTTTCGTATTTATAACTAGCAACCCGCCCTCGCTTCGCTTCGGTTATAGGTTATAGTCGTTTTACCCGCGTAGTTCCCGTTCCCGTGGGAATAGCGGAATAAAATATAGCCTAGTTTACGCCCTGATATTATAGCTTGCCATTGGTGAAAGAATTTTTGAAATCAGTCCAGCCGTTTTGAAGATTACCCGGAACAAACAGACAGACAAAAAATTTTTAATTGCTATTTTAGGCATAGGTGTTGTGCAAATAACCGTGTGAGCATGAAAAAAGCCTATTATTTTGACATTACAAACAGACACTTCAATTTTATTTATTGGTATTGATATTGGTAAGGATGATGGCAAACAAGCAATCACATACACACACATATGTTTATAAAATTGTGGCTACACGTTTGGACTTATGTTCGGGACTCGGTGATTAAATTAAATGATATATCATAACTATGAATGATGTTCAACATAGTAATACTTTTGGCTAAAACCAATCAATATACCTAATTCTTATAATTACATTCTTCTTTTGTATTAAATTGTTATTAAAATATACTTCTTATTTATTAAATTCTTATTATGTATCTGTATATTTATGTAACTGCTATCTTGTCGCTTAGGCTTTTTGTTCGTTTGATTAATTCGTACGTCATTAAGGTACCCATTGAAAATCAGCGTTGCAGTGTAGCATATTGCACTGTAGCATTATTGCTGAATGGGAACCTCATTGACACTTATCATATTTTGTTTTTCTTCTTTGTGTTGTATTTACAGTTAAGTTTAGCTATTATTTTAATTTTCTTATAAAACCTTTATATTTCATTCGACTTACTGTAATATCGAAATTTAAGCTAAGTGTCAATAAAACAGTTTTATCTTTTATCTTTATCTTTACATACACACGTGCACACACAAACGAACACAAATACGCACAATATTAATTAACTGTTAATAATAGGAGTATTATTAGTTAAATTTCATTTATAACATATATTGTCAGTAAATTGTAGAGCTATGTTCAAACAAGATGTACACAAGCATTTAAGCGCCTATGGTCTTTTTAAGAACTTTTGATTACATAAATGTAGGCCTCATAACAAAGCTCAAAGTCGCTCAACGTGCTATGGAATGTGCTATGCTTGGGATTATTCTGCGAGATAGAATCCGGAATACGGAAATCCGCAGAAGTACAGGTGTAACCGACATACACTGAAGTGGCAATGGGCAGGCCACATCGCTCGACGAACCGACAACGGCTGGGGAAGAAAGGTTCTCGAGTGGAGACCACGTATTGGACGACGCAGTGTAGGACGCCCCCCACTAGGTGGACCGGCAACCTGGTGAAAGTTGCTGGGCGTCGTTGGATGCGGGTGGCATAAGACCGCACATTGTGGCATAACATGAGGGAGGCCTACGTCCAGCAGTGGAAGGCGATAGGCTGCAATGATGAAATGGCTTAATATAATAATAATAATCATCGTCGTCACCACCATCTCAGCTCATATTCGTCCTATTTTTGTGTCAAACACAAAAATAGGACGAATATGAGCTTCATAAAAAAATATATTCATAATAAATGCTTCATTTCTTTTCTAGAACAAATTCAAATCATTTATTTTGCATAAATACCGAGAGAGCACTGACATGTTGTCAAGTTTACAATCCATCCATCCATCCATCCTACAGACGTCCACTGCTGGACATAAGCTTCCCCACGAGAATGCCACTCGGAACGATCCTGCGCCACTTGCATCCAAGTTTACAAAATTAAATTAAATTGGCCAAAAAGAAAAATAAACTACCATCGGATCGGAACGCGACCGCTATTAAGAAGATCCGAAAAGAAACTCAGCAAGCTTATCTATTATTTTTAATTTTTTTCTCTTCTTACTAGATATAAAATTGTTTACGTTTTATAAGAACAAGCTCCGGTGTGATGCCCTTCAAACCTCAAAATACGTAATATAATCAAAACATTATGGCTGGATCAGATCCCACAAGCGGCACCCGATCACGAGTTAACTACTAGAACTACTACAACCATATTAAAACTAACTAGAAGATTATTATTAAAAACTAGCAACCCGCCCTCGCTTCGCTTCGGTTTTAGTCGTTTTACCCGCGTAGTTCCCGTTCCCGTGGGAATACCGGGATAAAATATAGCCTAGTTTACGCCCTGATATCATAGCTTTCCATTGGTGAAAGAATTTTTGAAATCGGTCCAGCCGTTTCGAAGATTACCCGGAATAAACAGGCAGACAGACAAAAATTTTTTAATCTGTATTTTAGGCATAGGTATCGTGCAAATAACCATGATCATGAAAAAAGCCTATTATTTTGACATTACAAACAGACACTCCAATTTTATTTATTGGTATAGATTAACTACAACATTATTAAAACTTCATTTTACTGTAAGTAAATTACTCTAATACCGTACACATCACATGAATTGACCCCTGCCATAGAATTTCACGCTATTCCGAGCTTAAAACAACATCGGTGAGCTCAGTAACATGCACGTTACATCAAAGGAATTGACTAGTTTGTGACGCAGGTATTCGATACATACAATATGTAAATTTCGAACTGTCACCTCTCGTGTAACCCCTGATATTGACTATCGGTTCTGTTTGAAAATTGATAGAAATTTTAAGATTTTTAGAATATGTTTATTCATGGTCATCACAGCTCATATTCGTCGCATTATTGGGCTCGAGCCTCCTCCACAATAGCTGTGATAATCACAATATTTTAGTTCACTTTTTATAAAATAGATCTTTGACATACCTATATAACAAAGCATACAACATAACATACCTATAAATCTAAAAAATGCCTCTTATATCTACGAATTTATTGTCATCAAATAAAATATGCGACAATTTAAATATCTTAAAGGTTAGCTTTATTAAACCGGGTTCCCTTCATTTTACAATCAGAGCTACAAATGCTCTTATACCTTCGTCCTATAATTTTCAAAAGCGAGCCTTTGATTACTCTCAAGTAATGCGGCTTACGGCGACCTAGTTTACATTGTTTGTAACCCTGAAGTGAGTCGTTTTGTCGATAGCTGGTAGAAATACTTTGAAAAAAAAAATACCTCAATACTACTACTACTAAGTATAATAAATTTAAAATTGCATCTCTAATAATGACTATATTTTTATACGAACTGTTATGGGCTTATAGGGGTTTTATTCGAGTTTTACTCCTCTTGCATAGATATTAATTACATATATGCCTTAGTTGACATTTACGATATCCACAGACAAGATTGGGAGTGGTGAATTGTATTCTTATTCTGCCACCAGAGGAAAATCTTCATAATAGCAGACGCTTAAATGACGGATGTGGATACTAATATCAAAAGACCCACAATACCTACCATAATTATCGTGGGTTCGATTTCCTTGCAGGATAATACGTTGTGTGTTGTTGCAGGATCTGATCCAGCCATAATCTTCTCATTATGTTTGTGATTATTATTATATTTATGAATTGTATCATATAATATTTCGAATGGTATCACACTGGAACTGTTAATAAGCCTGTGGTAAGATTTAATTTTATTTAAATGAAATTAGAAAATAATTTATAAAAAAATAGACAATCCCGCTGAGTTTCTAGCCGGATCTTCTCAGTGCGGTCGCGTTCCGATCTGGCGGTAATTTTAAGAAAAATGTAAATAAAAATGACAATATGTAAGTGCCCCCGCGGGGTTTATCCATACTAATATTATAAATGCGAAAGTAAGGATGTTTGTTTGTTTGTTTGTTTGTAACGCTTTCACGCTTAAACCACCGAACCGATTTCAAAAATTCTTTCACCAATGGAAAGCTATAATATCAGAGAGTAACATAGGCTATATTTTATCCCGGTATTGCCACAGGAACGGGAACTACGCCGCGGGTAAAGCGACTGAAACCGAAGCGAAACTAGGGCGGGTTGCTAGTACATAATAAATGATTTGAATTTGTGATCCACCAATTTTTATACTTTGGCTCTAATTTCTGTCCATTAATTATGTTTGTAAAGTCCCACGCAGTATAAGGTCTATTTTATTAGCGCATAGTGTTGTGTCTTTAAAAAAAAGTTCAAAAAAAAATGTGTGTATACTTACATATGCACGTAAGTAGTTATACTTCTTTAGCTTAACAAGATAAAATCTTTCTAAAATTTTATCCTACAGGTTATTCTGTGTTTGTAGATAAAACGAAACTAATAATAGAAAAAAGGAATTTAATGCATTTAAAGTTTTATTATAACGCATTATCTAGTTACTATATGAGACGGTGTACCTGCATATCGTAAAAAATGTAGACTAGCCAATTCCAGGATGTCAGTTTTTCGTTACGGTGTGTACGCTTGTCACAACACACGCTAGTCACACGTGCTGTACGTATGGTCAACATAGCCTCAATACAAACATATATTCTCTCTCGTGTTCAATGAACAAATGTACATGGAATGCTTTTTTTAATTTTAAGATACGGCCAAACCTCCAGTACAAATGCGACTGCGAAGCGGTAGCGTTAGTCCCGCGACAGACGCTACTGGACACCACCCGTGATATCTTATGACACCACCTAAGCGTGCAACCAAGGTGTGCAACCTAAAAGTATTCACAGACGATCAAACTTGGTCCGGAACGGACCACGAACATGCTGCGCGTTGAACCAAATTCGATCGTGTGGCGCACAGTCCGCTGGACTTTATTATTATTAATATCGGTACGGCTGGTTCAGAGCGCTTGCACATCGAACGCGGTGCGTTCCGAACCGAATCGATCGTGTGAACGGCACACCGATCCATGTGTCGGTCTAGTCGCTATTGTGCCACCGTACGTGCAACACGTCGCAACGTGTTCGCAGACATGGATTGGGAACGACGCCAAGAAGTTCTCTGAATTCCCTACCTGACGCTAGAAATTTTAAAGTAGTCACCAATCTCTCTTCAGCACTCACAGCTTGTCGCATAACTAAATCAGATTTAGTTATATGTGGTTTCACAAGATTCAATAAACGCTTCGGAACTCATTTAATGAGATTCATATGACTGTACTGTTGTCTGTATCTGAGATAAAATTTTGCCCATTCTTTTCTTCTTTTTCGTTGGTTATATAATGACGATGTAGCAACGATAGTTGTCGCAACTAATGCAATTTTGGCCTGTTTTGATAGAATAGGCGGTATGTCGAGGAGACGTGTTCACGCAATGCTAACACAATACGACTAGACGATTTGGAGTCTGGAGCGCTTGTCTGTTATGTAGACTGCACCGTACAGTTCATGATTCGTTTCGAACCAAGTTCGATCGTCTGTGAATACTTTAAGTGACCACGGCGCGGGAGGAACGCGTCGGCAGAGCGGGACACACGCGTCTAGTAGTTGGACGTGTTTATCTCTACCTTGTTTATAATTATTTTATTGTAATCCACGATGACCAGTATCTACAATTGAAGATACAGAAATGTTTATAGAAAAATGAAGAGTACATAGAATTTTATTCGATTTGAAACAGGATATAAGAACTTAGGAAGAAAGAATGGGCGCGCAGGTGTGCACACATCTAATTTCGCGTTATAGACGCTTGCGTTTCGCGTCCCGCGTCCCGCATGCTGGACGCGCAGATTAGGCCGAACCTATAAGTAGTTAGAAATAAAAATAAAACATTTATAATCATAGCCATATCTACTTATGTACTAAGACTGTCTTGCTCTATCAAATTGGATTGTATCACCTGTAATGATTGTGGTGTACTAAAATACATAAAAAAAATTACATCAATGTTATTCCAGAAGAACATTTTGGTCCCCTGACAATGGTTCGTGAAGCTTTCGTAAGGCTTAAATATAAAATCTAAATTCTTTTGAGTTAAATACCAAGTTATCAGAAATATTTGAGTGTTTTTCAGTATGAATATATGGCATTTATACCAATAAATAAAATTGGAGTGTCTGTTTGTAATGTCAAAATAATAGGCTTTTTTCATGCTCACACGGTTATTTGCACGACACCTATGCCTAAAATATAGATTAAAAAGTGAGCCGTCGCTCAGGCCGCCTGACAGATGTGAAACATCGAAACTATTTTGTACGAGTAGAGACACGGTATCGAATATAAAGTATCGATACTGAACTCATGAATAGTATCGAAAGATAAGTAACATACTGTTTAAAATATTGAGTACTTTTATTTACTTTATCTTTAGGTATCGAGTACTTTTCTTTCGATACCGATACATTTGGATTTCGATATTTTAGTCAATAAGTACTTTTTGGTAGGTGTCGTATCGAATAAATTATCCATTTTAAAATTGACTTTACGACTCATATTTATGGTAACGTCATTTAGTACAAACGAAATGAACCTTCTAAAACGTAGCTTGAAATAATTTGCGATTTATAAACCAGAAATAGCGACATCTATCGAGCAAATGACCAACTCTAAGCTACAATATATTTTATAAAGAACTCTCTAATCCTGTAATGATAATAAGACAAGCTGTTTAAAGTGAGTCAAAATCCAATTCTTAAGGAGTTGGTGACATACAAACAAATAAATATACAGCTGAAACTAATAAAAGCCTATAAAAAATGAAATGCTTTCATCCGTTCACAGACATTCTTTCCGCACGAAGAGTGTGATTTAGGAAACAGAAATGGCGGCATTTATCGAGCTAACGACCAACTCTCAGCTTCAATATATTTAATAAAGAAATTTTTAATCCTGTAATGATAATAAGACAAGCTATCTAAATAATTTTAACGTCATGGTTATTTTTAACTTTTAAATGAAATTTGACTGTTTAAAGTGAGTCAAAATCCAATTCCTATGAAATCAGTAATATACAAAGAAATAAATATATATACACCTGAAACTAATGAAAGCCTATAAAAAAACGGGTTTCGTAGCTGAAAGTAAACTAAATACCATACCTACTGGTATATTTATATTACTAAGTTAGAGAATTTTACATTCATTTATAAAACAAGTATATATGCATAAAAGAACATTAGATTACGTCAGGAACTAATACGATAAAACTAAGGCATAAAGTATTAATAAAATATCGCGATTTTTTTCCAAAAAATGATGATTTTTATTCAATAAACATTTATTTTCATTAACATACATTATAAGTAACAATTTACTTTGAGTTCACTAGATGGCGTTGTACAAAATTTTAAATCGCACTATGTTTTCGTTACAAATATATAGGTATATGCATCCAAATATTTATTTAATATTTAATTAATAGGGGACAGCAAGGCGTGGCGTTGTACGCCACGCGACGATCACGGTCACCCACGCCTATAGATGTTTCACATCAAAAAGTTTTTGTCTGTCTGTTTGTTCCGGGTAATCTTCAAAACGGCTGGACCGATTTCAAAAATTCTTTCACCAATGGAAAGCTATAATATCAGGGCGTAAACTAGGCTATATTTTATCCCGGTATTCCCACGGGAACGGGAACTACGCGGGTAAAACAACTAAAACCGAAACGAAGCGAGAGCGGGTTGCTAGTTTATTATAAAAACATAAACGTTGTATACAATAATTAATAATAGCAAAATATTTCGAATTCATTTAATATAGTATAAAGAATGTACGCTAAAAATTGTACAGTAAATTTAGAAATACGAAAAAATGAAAATAAAATACTATTAAAGAATTATTGGCGCACACGGCTGGATAGACTGCATATTAAAGGGCTAAAGTTATTTTTAATTTAAAAAAGCTCACAATTTTTCTATACGTAGCAATATCTCAATCTTGCATCTTTTTTTTAGTGAAATTCCTTCGACGTCTTGGCGTTAGCGTACTACGTTAGCGGGATTGAATATTGAATACATTAAACCGTTTATTATTATTATTATATATATCCCTTTTTAATCTCTTTATTTTGATGCTTTACTCGTCACGTTAAGTTTTGAAGACGAATGTAGCGATATCTCAATTGGCGAAATCCATCCAGCTGTTTAGAAGATACGAGGTAATAAAGAAATTTACAAACATACAAGATACGCACGAAAAACATAATATTCTTTCTTATATATGTATAATCTCAAAAGGCTAACACTTAACAACACTTTAAATAATTGCTGTGCTATTATACGTACACTGAAGCTTCCAACTTGAAGTTGGCTTTTTGCTTAGCATCGAGATGTTTCACATTTACATTCAAAACCTTAATGGACCATGGTAATTAGTCACACATCAAAAGTAAACTGATGCAAGCTTATTAAAGCAAAGATAAACAAATAAATTAATTTATTATTAACTATAAATTTGCGAAGTTAGTTTACTTGAAGCATTTAGAAAAGATTTATACGAGTGCGTTCCTTAGCTGAAAGGGTATCTCTCCGGGCTCGCTACGGACGACAACCGTGGTACCGGTGGTCGGTCCAATAGAGAAGGCCAAGGAATACGTTACGTTATGGGGCCGCGTTCTGCCCTTCCATCACCTCGGACGGAGGGGTCGGTGTGTGTACTGATCATAGCCCATCCAAAAATAAGTCTTCTATTAATCGGTGAACAAGCATAAAAAATATAAGATGCCGACGAATTGAGAATCTCATCCTTTTCTAATGTCGATTAAAAAAAGGCAGGTTGTGTTATATCAAATTGTCTAATTATTTACTTCTTCACAATCCATATAAGTTCTGTCTAAGACATGTGGAGAAGCCAGCCAAATGCAGCTTGAAATAAAGAGTGTAAGAAATACCACATTAAAAAAATGAACAGTTTCTTAGAATTAACTCCTAATATCTGGTTGACCGAGTTTTACTCTGTATATTTTTGTTGTATGTTTGCCGAACTTATTTAGATATATATTAATAAAAAATAAAAATAAAATAATGAAAAAAAAAAAATCAAAAATTACAAAAAGAGAATAATAATAACACCGAGATTCGATCCCACGATGTTTGAATGGAAAACATAAGAAAAAGGGACAACTTCCCAACTGAGCTATCATAACTATTGACATTGACGGCGAAATTTGAATTCATATTCTTTTAAAATTTAATGTCATTGTATTATTTTGCTAAAAACACCGATAAAACAACATTTTCTATAAATAAAACCTAGCTAGATCGATTTTTTGGTCCCGAAACCTCTAGTATGCCAGGTTTCATCAAAATCGTTGGAGCCGTTTCCGAGATCCTGAAAATATATAAATAGGTATATACATATATATATATATATTCTTGTATATATATATATATATATATATATATATATATATACAAGAATTGCTCGTTTAAAGATATAAGATTTGTCTAAAACAGCAATTTAATCAGATTAGTACTCTTACCCTTAGATAATTTCAAACATGGTGACTTTACACAAATCATCTCAGCCCATACACGTCCCACTTTTGGGCTCGGGCCTCCTCCATAATGGAAGGGTAATTGACCTACTATACCACGCTGGTCAGACGTGTTGGTATAGGGTTTTATTTCGAGTTTTCCTTCTCTCGCATAGATGTTATATGGGTTTTATATCCCTTAGTCGTCTCGTACGATCACCCACGGGTAAGATAGGGGGTGGTGAATTGTATTCTTACTCCGTCACCACACGGAAAATACACAAATACATATCCATAATGCAATATGCTATTCATTCAGAAATTATTTGGCACGGAAAAAAGAATTGCAGATTTGTCAAGTTTTGACTGAAATCTTCTTTTGTATTAGCAAAAAGCTACAATAGTATGCGCGATTGATGCTAGTGTCAATTTATAATATTCTTCTTAATACGTCTTAAGTCTCTTCATATTAGTCTTAGTCGCTACAATTGATTAGGTGCTGACAATCAAATCAATAATTTCTCTGGACGTTACGCGGAACATAAAAACGCGCGCATTACTGTTCAATAAAACTCACTACACTTCAGCATTATTTTTTTCATTATATTACATAAAATCATCAGCAAAATTATTCACTATAACACCGTAAAACACCAAAGTACCTAATTAATAAAATTTAAAAGCTCTACATGACATTTTAACATTCCCGTCAAAAGTCCTCGATTGAATTCAAGGTTTTCTTACAGTTGACACATGAAATAGATGATAGTTGTTGAATATATTTCTCGATCTTTAAAAAGTTTTTACCGTTCTTTATGTCATCATATTGTTGATTTACGACCTCTGTGTAAAACTAACTTATAGGTATAAATCCGTAGAAATGTTTTATAGGTTTAGTATATAAGGTCGATACTAGTACTGTTTTCCTTGAAGTGACGGAGTAAAAACATAGTTCACCACGCTCTCTCTCTCTGTTACCTGTAGGTGTCGTAAAAGACGACTAAGGGATAGGATATGCAGATAACATCTATGCAAGAGACGAAAACCACGACATAAAACTTTATGCCAGCACGTCTGACCTTGTGCCTCGCGCTTCGCCAAGACTTCCACCAGTCAGAACGAAAGCACCCCGTGCTGTTGATCCAACTGTTTCATCAATACAGGCCGGTAGCCGCGATGGTCCGAACAGACACCATACCGACGCTGCTCCAGCCAGACCCAACGGTCAGTGACGTCACGACGGGCGTCGCTGCCCTAGTCAGCTGTGCCACTCCGCGTCTACCGACACGCGTTGGTAGCGCCCGGCGAGCATCTCCGTCTCTGTCCCACGGCTGCTCTGCCTCAGTTCTACCATTTCCTATCCGCGTATGTTCCTGACCCACATGGCGAAAAATTTTAAGATGGACAGTCAGAGACTGCCCACATTAAAACGCCTTAAAGAGCCATAGACCGGACTAACCCCGCGTATAGCCGTCGGAATGTAGCACTGAGTTCGCCTATATTTGGCAGCTAAGAAAGGGTAAATGCTGCATCGAGAAGCTGCGAATATAGTTAGTGAAAATGCTCCCAGATCTACCATCGCCCCTTGAGCACCAGACCTAAATATTTCATTTGGACCCGGATGCTGATGGGAACCGAATTGACCGTATTTGAAGTGCCAGCGAGTAGTACGTTACCAGGCCCATGGAATAACAGTGCCTCTGTCTTCTTTAGGGCCACCCTAAGCCCCAGCATCTCAATACGCTTGACAAGCAGTGCCGAAATTCACCAGACGTGCCGCCTCCTCTATTGTCTCACCCCAGGCTCTGACGAGTGTATTTGAGTGTATCAACGACATAGCAAATTACGTCCAGCCCAGGAAGGAGGCTCAACAGCCAACTGTAGCCGATGTTCCACAGGGTGGGCCCCAGAACTGACTCCGCCAGATATGGGCGTGCGCTTTACGCCCCCTACTCGGTTCGTATAGAGAACACTGCGGCTCTCTAAATAATCTGCTACTAGCCATTTCAGGTGTATGGGCACCTCGTGACACCGGAGCACCTTCCTTATGTAGATAGATGACACCGCCAACAGCACCCCTCCGCCGGTGACGGCATTAACAATCTATACCGGCCTTCAGGCGCAATAAGTCCGCGATCGCCAAACGCATCATTCTGCAATCCAACTGGGCGTCCGATAAATCGGGGCCAACCTCGCTGAGGTGTCATCCGATGCGATAAGCCAGGATCTATCCAACAGCTTGCCTACATCGTCCAACAGCATGATGGACCTTTAGGCCACGCCGAGTCCCAAAGAGGAGCCCGCGCACGGAGCTTATTCAGCGCTGCGCTATAGAAACGACCCCAACTATGATTTCATTTAGGTTAAAGGTTTGTTGAATAATTGAAAAATTAAAAAAACAAATTAATCACTCTTCTGACGTCTTTAATTTAAATATAGATGTATCGGTATATATGAACGACGACATGACAATGTATGAGCTAGTCTGGGTAGAGTCGCCAAGCAATAAAAACCGTGAAATGTGCTTTGTCTTTTCTCTACATATATAACCAGAAATATACACGCTATACCTTAACAACACCCAGACTCCGCAGTGGTGACCCCTACAAAAGTCGCGACAACGTCCCGACAACAGTGCGACTCGCGAATTAGGGGTGATAGTAAATTTATTATTATTAGTATTATTTTTAGTAAAAAACTTTCTAATTTAGTGAATTAGAAATAGAACCTTGTGCATTACAACTTCGCAATGATGGCTGATCAGCAAAATATGACGGTATTTTGCGGTATTTTACTCAACGAATTCAACGAAATCAAAATATGGTTAACGCCAATTATATTTCGTAAAACTTTAACAATAGATTTATAAAAAAGGTTTTGTACACTACGCTTAAATAGGCAATTTGTTTGATCATTGCCTACAAAGACTCAATCTCACAGCAATTGAGGAGTGGCCACCTGTGAAAACGGTTACCGAGTAGGTCGTCATATCGCACATGTGTAATATATTTTATAGTAGAATCGTCTTCATTGCCATATGAAATCTCATTCTATGTTTATAGGTTACCCTTTAAATAGTTGATGTAGTTATATTTGATGTCTATACATAATTATACACTTATAATTTACATATGTGTCAGCACTGCCTATATTTGTCCCACTGTTGGGGTCAGGCCTCCTCTATAACTCCTATCTTGCTCGTGGATGTCGTAAAAGACGACTAAGGGATATAATACGCATATAACATCTATACAAGAGAGGGAAAACTCGAAATAAAACCTATACTAATCTGTCTGACCAGCATGGTATAGTAAGGTCAATTTTCCTCTTATTGTGAAGGAGGCTCGAGCCCAACAGTGGGACGTATATAACCTGAAATGATGATGATGATTAACAATATAATAAATATAATGGTTTACTCTGTATCATAGTCAATATCCACAACCTTTTACTACTCTATTGGGTATCGTAAAAGAAAGGGCCAGTCGAATAAATAACTGCTAAAGAAAGAATCCTAAGAACCACATGGTTACACGCTGGTCAGACGACGAAGTTAATTCCCCTGGATATAGTAGGTCATACTCTATAGCAACCCATCTGGTTAGTGTAGGGTTTTATTCCAAGTTTGCCTTCCTTTACATAGATGTTACATGCATATTATATGCTTAGTCGTTTCTCACGATGCCAACGGGCAATATACGTAAATAAAATGACTTTATTAGTACAGTTTTTTATCATTATTTTTTCTATATCAAACGCTTTTTTAATATTCATACTCAAATGGAATTTTGAATATTCATATTTTACAATAAAAGATAAATTTTATTTATATAAATAATAAGAGTAACCTTTTTATATCTTAGTTGAACTTAAATGCGGGGCGAAAAGGGCGTCTGAATAAATTGTAAGGTCAAATCAACTAACAAACTTCACTTAACTAAACAGGTACCTAAAGCATTCATTTCAATAAACCACAAGCTATTGTAGTAAATGTATAAGCTCTGTTCGTTATATAAAAGGAAAAGGGTCTTTTGTATATGAAGTTGGAGATTAAAGTTAAACTGTGTATGTTTTCAGTTTCTAAATTGTAAAGGTTAACTTACTTTATACATACCCGTTAATAGTATAGGGTTTCCCTGTCTGTCGAGAACTATTGACATAACAGCCATATATTAATACCGCATTATACGGTTCAGTGTGATTAAATCACACGGTTTTGAAGACACATTAGTCTGAAAAAGTATGTATGTTGTTTTTAAGATTGAATTTCGATTAACATCGGTGACTGTCACTTAAAGCTGGCTAATTGAGTGGTAATGTTGGATAATGTATGCGGCAGACAGTAGCACCTTAGTTTCTGAAATATGAGATACATGGACTACGAGTACTGGTAAAATGAGCGGTGCGGCACTTTTGATTTGCTACTAGTATATCTGCATATAGTAAGTAGCAAACTAACACTAAGTTACTAGAAATTGTAAACTTATTGGAGCTGAGTACTGAAATTCAGACACCATCTTCTGCTAAGTCAGCCTTATGAAAGAAGAGCCAATGAAGTAAAGAACACAAACTGCCTTTTCCCCTCAATAAAGTTGAAATTAGACTCTACCGATAATTAAGGGCTATTAAAAGAACTTAATATTGCAAAGTATTTTTAAATGGAAGCAAATTTATGATGCTCTTGATTACAGTTTAGATAGAGCAGCAATGGTGAATGATAAATAAATATGATAATGCAAATCACTCTTTTAACACTAATTTATAAATATTTTGGCTTCCATCCAATAAAAATGAATAAATAATGTTGCCACAAATGCTTATTTAAGTAACAAAGAATAACATTTTAAAAGGTCCTATTTCCGCGAGAGAGCTTCACAGGAAATTAAAGGCCCTATTTCAATTGTTTCAATGGTAGAGTGACGTCACAACTCCGGATACTCTGTTCCAATTTCTGTACCGACATGACAGTCTGACAAGGTGATATTGCGAGTGTTCAATTATATAAAGATTTTTGAAATAAACTTTTAGAACGAAACAGACCACTATTTCTTTCCTTTTTATTTTGCTATGTCGCCGTTAGGTCAGCTACAACTGACGGGCTGGAAATTTGATTGATAAATAAATTTATATACCCCATGGAGAGAAGAAAAGCGAAGAATATTATGAATGTCGCTTCTTATATTTTCGTGAGAACTATAGATCAGGGGTGAACTGGATTAGAAAGCAACTTACCCTGCTCCGTAGAGAACTCTTTATCAACAGTGGACGTCGATAGGCCGATGATTGAATGAATGAAGTCCATATATAATTTAAAAGTGTGTTTATTTAAAACACTGACTGTAGCACCGAAGACATGCGTACGTGCGTTCTACGAGCGTTAAGTCATAATTCGTGCTTGAAATCTAGACACGCGACAGCGTGTCAAGCCAAGTTCAAGCAAAGGAACTGGCTAACCAGCGCCGAGTGTTATATTACATGAACCACTTTGTGCCACTTTTGACCCTTCTATAACTCAAAACCTCTTTAACGTAAACACATAAAACTACGTGTGTTTAATTATATCCATAAGGACATCTAGAATCCCCAAATTTCATGAAGCTAGCTCAAACGGTTATAAAGATATGAAGGTCGAAATGTCGTAAATATTAGCACTGACTGACTGACTGACATATAGTACCTAAATCTAACCTACTTCCAGGTGACCTAGAAGGATGAAATTTGGAATCCAGCTCGGTAATTGTGTGTAAGCGTAGGAAAACATTTAAAATAAAAATAGTTAAAAAATATTCTCCATACATTTTTTTTTTAATCGTAGCGTTGGAACCGTTACAACGTTATAAGCAGATATTCGAAACTATCCCAATATATGTATTATTATATTTGCTATATAACAGAAATATAAAAATAAAGTTTAACATTCAAGAGAATGTAGACAATAAGATAAAAAAGAAAACCATGCAGCGGAAACGCAAGAAAAAACATTAAATCTCAATAGCTGCCTAGTTTTCTTTACAAAAAGTAATAATACCCCACCAAAAACGTAAATGTAAAAAAGGAGAGCCAAGTTCAATACAAAAATTATACTTGGCTGTGGGCTGCGCCGCAAAAAGACTGGAGGTCTAAATGAGTGCCAAGTTCTTTGTAAAATCCAAATATGTATTTATAGGAACAAAATAACATTATGAACAAGAATTAAACTCTATTTCTTTGCTTTATTGGATGCCTATGACAATTGCTGTTATTTAAAAAAAATGTGAGATCTTAAAGTAGGTTAGATTTGACTTGGCCAGTTTTTATCAGAATTGAAATATATATATGTTGAATAACTTTATAAAATGACTGATGTAATGAAAACTGGCCAAGTCAAATCTAACTTACTTTAAGATCTCACATTTTTTTAAAATAACAGCAATTGACATAGGTATTCAATAAAGCAAAGAAATAGATTAGATAGAAGCCTTAGATAAATCGCAAAAGATGCCTAAAGCCTCGTGCGATTCCTCCCAGGCTGAGAAAATGTTTTTTAATAATTCTACACCCGCATCAATAGTAGAGCAATTCTTAGCAAAACCAAATTGATTTTTATGGAAAATAACATGTTTGTTAAAATAACTTAACATCTGAACAAGTATAATTTTCTCAAATATTTTACTAAGTGTTGGTAGTATGGATATTGGTCGAAAATTATTAACATCTGACATACTACCCGATTTAAACAAAAGAATTACTCTACTAACTGTAATATTATATTAATATTTTATGGCGTATTAGTTACTGTCATAATCTGTTCTTTTATGCATATATACTGTACAAAACAAATTCGATGTTTCACATCTGCAAGGTGCCCTGAGCGATTGTTCCCTTTTTTAACCCTGCTTATTACGGCCGTCGTTAAAAAAAGCTTGAAGAGTTAGTTATCAATTGCAGATGGAGTAAGAATACAATTTACTACCCCTGTCTTGCTCGTAGGTGTCTAAAAGACAATTAAGAGATATGATATGCAGATAACATCTATACAAGAGGAGAAAAGTCAGTCCACCCGTGGCCATGAACGCTGCAAAGTGTTCGAAAGTCGGGCAATCAAAAAACAAGTAGAAACGTGATAAAATCTGCAAATTAGTTTTATTTAAAATGGATTACACATTCTACTCTACTCGCGTAAACATCAGCAATCATTTAGAAGAGAACAACTCAATCTCAAAACCTTATGCCAACTCGTTACCAGCGCGGTCATCGTCGTCGTCACCATCACGGCTCATATACGTCACACTACTGCGCTTGAGCCTCCTCCTTATCAGGAGGGAAATTGACCTGCTATACCACGCTGATCAGGCGGGTTGGTATAGGGTTTTATGTCGAGTTTTTCTTATCTTGCATAGTTACCATGGGTACAAAGGAAGGACCAGGAGCCAACTTACTTTTATTCCAATTACTTGGGATGGATGATGAAAATAACATTATCATCTTCATCTCAGCCCACATAAGTCCCACTGTTGGACTCCCCTATAATGGATTAGGTATATGTTGAGTTTTTCTTCTCTTGCATAGATGTTATATGCAGAAGATATCCCTTAGTCGTCTTTTACGGCATCCACGGGCCAGATAGGGGGTGATGAATTGTGTTCTTACGCCGACCTTACCAATTGCCCTCCCATTGTACCCAATATTGTGATTTATGTGAGCTGAAACGATAATGATAAAGAGTTAGTTGATAATGTTTAGTTAATACATGACTTTAAAATTCTTATTATAATTACAAATTAACCAGCATCTAGTAGAAAACAAATAATATTTTATTGCTGGAGCGAATAGTAGTATGTACTATATGGGATGACTTTCTATGATCTTTATTAGCAGTTGTATATCATTAGAACATAGAAACAGTTTAAAGCATTACAAATTGAAAAATGTGAAATTACTGTCGTTAGTATGTACCCTTCTAAGCCATTTAAATTCAATATTTACTACGTTAAGATGGATATGTGGAGTTACAAGGTTGGATAAAATAGGAAATAAGTATATTAGGGGCAGTCTAAAAGTGGCACCAGTGGTAGAGAAAATTAGAGGCGCCAGATTGTCTTGGTATGGACATGTGATGAAGAGGGATAAAAGGCATGTGACTAGGAAGGTTATCAATACGTTTGTGAATGGACGTAAGAATCGTGGGAGATCCAAAAAGAGATGGTTAGATTGTGTGAATAAGGATATGCGTATAAAATTTGTGGGTGCAGATATGACGTATGGCAGGTGCCTATGGAAGGTAAAAGCATGTTGTGCCGACCACACTTAGAGTGGGATGAGGGCAGCCAAATGATGAGGAATTCCTAAGTTAATGGTACAATCAAATCAATTACCCACAAATAGCAATAGTATGAAAGACGTTGTGGTTACATACTAATTCTATTATCAACCCGAGTAAAATGCAATTAAATTGTCATTATTAATGGACCCAACACAATAGTATGAAAATAATATGATCAACCTTGATACGTGGTCATGGAGTAAGAATACAATTCATCACTCTTCTATTTTACCTATGGATGTCGTAAAAACGACTAAGGGGTATAATATGCATATAAATCTATGCAAGAGAAGGGAAACTCGAAGCAAAACCTGTGACCAGAATGGTATAGTAAGGTCATTGAAGATCACCCTCCTATTATGAAGAAGACTCAAGCCCACCATTGGGATATATAGGAGTCCAGATGAAGTAAAATAAATAATTCTAAAGTGAATTCTACAATATAATCCATCCATCCAATGTACATTTAGAATTATTTGCTAATATATTGGGTAAACTTACTTCCCATATTTTGATAACGGTATTTCGTTACCTTCAAAAAGGGTTTGACCGAAGCCCGTATCCCACGTTCCAATATATAGATATAATTTATGTTTATCGAAATGATTAACTTGTGACAAGGGTGTATGAAACTAGAATATTTTGATAATATATATATCTATACCAATAAATAAAATTGGAGTGTCTGTTTGTAGTGTCATATATATATATATATATATATATATACACATAATTAATAATATATAGCATGAATAATTAGCACGCTGAAGTGGCAATGGGTAGGCCACATCGCTCGACGAACCGTCAACCGCTGGGGCAGAAAGGTTCTTGAGTGGCGACCATGTATCGGACATCGCAGTGTAGGACGACCACCACTAAGTGAACTAATGACATGGTGAAAGTTGCTGGGCGTTGTTGGATGCAGGTGGCAGTGGACCGCACTCTGTGGCGCAACATGAGGGAGGCCTAGGTCCAGCAGTGGGCGGCGATAGGTTGAAATGTAGGTGTAAATTCGGTTTTTATATTTTCCAAAAATTATGTCGCAACAAAAACATTATTATTAAAAACTAGCGCCCCGCCCTCGTTGCGCTTCTCTTTCAGCCGCTTTGCTCCCGCATTTTAACTCTGCAATATCATCCAAGATATAACCACGGTTTCGAGTCCCGGACCCAGCAAAATTTCATAGAGTTTTTCTGAAAGGAAAAATAATCTAAGTTGCTCCTTTTGTAAACAGCTACATGGTAGTAAAATATTATCAAAATCAGTCCAGCCGTTTTGAAGATTACACGCAACAAAGAGACAGATAGACAAAAAATTATGAAAGTTTTTGCGCTTCATGCTCGAACTACTATTCTGACATTATAAAGAGACACTGCAATTTTATTTATTTGCATAAACATTGTGAACCAAAATTCTTATCAACGCCAACTTAAAGAAAAAGATTTCTCATATTTTCTGCTACTGAGTTCGTATCCCTTCGCGGCTCACCCTAAAACAGTACTTTTCAAAGTGCTCAATTGGGCGGAGCGTTGCTGTAGTTATAACATTCACCGTTGAGCACCGTGTCGCATAATGCATTTTAATGATTTAATTGGAAAACAGGGAGTTTTATGAGCATCCGTTTGCCTGACGTCAACCCTCATTGGGCAACTAATTGTTGACTAGACGGCATCAAAGTTCCAGGTTTATTTAAGCTCTTAATTAATGTTCGTACCACACAACATGGACGACGCACACAGATACAACTGTAATACCTTTTAAATAAAACTACGGATTTTATCGCGTTTGTATTTGATTTATGATTGTCCGACGTTTCGAACACTTTGCATTCATTGCACTTTGCAGCATCAGTCACGGGTGGACTAAGATAAAATTATATTGTTTATGAGTTGTAATTACCGCCCATGACGTGCGGTGTCCCACAGGGGTCGGTCCTCGGACCCACCCTGTGGAACATCGGCTACGACTGGGCGTTGAGAGGGAGCCTCCCACCCAGGCTGGGCGTGATTTGTTACGCCGACGACACGCTCATCACAGCCCGCGGTGGGACGCTAGAAGAGGCGGTAAGCCTGGCGACCTCTGGTACCGAGGAGGTCGTCAGGCGGATCGAGGCGCTGGGGTTGAGGGTCGCCCTGGACAAGACGGAGGCCCTCTTGTTCCATGGGCGCCATATGAGCCCTCCCATCGGCGTCTCGATCACCGTCCACTCGGTCGACATCAGCATCCGGGCCCATATGAGGTACTTGGGCCTGGTGCTCGACGGGCGATGGTGGTTTCGGGAGCATTTCCGCAGGCTCGCTCCACGGCTCGTCGGCGCGGCGTCCGCCCTATCGTGGCTTATGCCGAACGTGGGCGGACCGAGCGCTGCGTGCCGACGGCTGTACGCGGGGGTCATCCGGTCGATGGCCCTGTACGGCGCACCGGTGTGGGCGGGGTCCATGACCACCCGACTTAGGGCCCTTCTGTGGCGACCACAGAGGGTCATGGTGGTCAGGACCATCCGCGGATACCGCACGGGGGCGACGGAGGCAGCGTGCCTATTGGCCGGGACTCCCCCGTGAGACCTGGAGGCGGAGATGCTCGCCGGATTATATCGGCGGGTGACGGGGGTGCAAGCGGGGGGCGGTGTGGTTTCGTTAAGGGATCTCACCGCCTGGTGCGTCGACGCCCGCCGAGACGTCATTGCCCGTTGGGCAGTCCGGCTGGAGAGGCCTCGGTTCGGGGTGCGAACTGTGGAGGCCTTCCGGCCGGTGCTGGTGCAGTGGTTGGAAAGGCGGCACGCGGTGCTCTCCTTCCGACTGGTGCAGGTTTTGACGGGGCATGGGTGCTTCGCCAAATACCTGCACAAGGTCGTTAGGAGGGAGAGTACACCGTCCTGCCACCACTGCGATTGCGACGAGGACACGGCGCGCCATACGCTCGAAGCCTGCGCGGCTTGGGCAGTGCAGCGCTGTGAACTCGTCGCAATCATCGGTACGGACCTGACGCTGTCGGCTATCGCTAGGGCGATGGTCGACAGCGTCGGGAATTGGGACGCGGTCGCAGCTTTCTGCGAGACAGTGATCTCGCGGAAGGAGGCGGCGGATCGCCTGCGCGAGGAGCGCAGCCTCGATGAGGTGATCCGCCGCCGGCGACTGGGGCGGCGTAGGCACAACTATCTGCGCCTCATGCCGCCCTAGCCGAGGCCGCGGCTGACGTGACTGCGGATTAGTCCGTCACCCGCTGAGAGGCCGACCGCGTGAGGAAAGACCGACATCCTCCCCGAGGGGGGGACGTCGGTCGATGGGAGGGTACCCCAATAGGGGATATTCCGTCGGGCCGACCACTGATGTCAAGTAACCCTGCTCCGGTGATCGGCCCAACGACGAAGGCAACGTGGTTTTCGGGTGGGGTGCGGGAGTTTCGTGCTTAAGCCCCTCTGTCGCCCCGGATGGAGTGGTACGGAGGCGCGCCGACCGCGGCCCACCCACAAAAAAAAAAGTGTAGTAATTATTAATTATTAAATTTGTAGCAATTATTATGACAATTAATTAATTTCAAAAATTGATACATATATATATATATATAGAATCATTTTCTTTTTATACTGGGGATAAATTTGTACTAAAATGTGGGTCAAAATTTAACAACTAATTTTCTGTATCGGGTAGATAATTATAAATGTCTGTAATAACATTGACTTGTTGGACGTGAGACATCTTAATCCATCCGTGACCATAATGCTGCAAAGTGTTCGAAATGTCGGTCAATCAAAAATCAAATACAAACGCGATAAAATCCGTAGTTTTATTTAAAATGTGTAATACTCGCGTAAACATCAGAAATCGTTATATAATACCTTTTTCTTTTTTAATTTTAATGTTATTAAAATTCTATTATATTATATATTGTTATTAAATTCTATTATATTATATATTGTTATTAAAATTCTATTATATTATATTAAAATGTAAAAAGCCGTTCTTTAACTTGCTCTCAGTTAATTGAATGTTATTAATTATTTCACGGATTATATTTGAATCATTCTTTTCCAAGATTCAACGAAAAGCTTTCAACAATGTAGTCTTATTTTCGTTAAATTTTCTCCAATTATACAAACAAATAATAGAAGTAATTAACGCTCACAGATTTCTAGGAACTTTAGTGATCATCGAAGGGTTCTGTAAACATCGACTGTTTAAAGTAGAACAATAACAATACTTGTAAGTACAGCAAGCTTTAGAAACAGATAACAAAAAACCCTTACAGTAAAAAGAGAAAAGTTTTTACATATATTATCTGTTGAAAATGTTTCGTTAATTAAAAAAGTCTTAAGATGTTTTCAAAAATGCTGTATATGTTGACAATATAATTATAAAATGTGTTGGCAGAAGGTAAAGGTGAAACCTGGTACATGGAAGTAATGAAAACCGGCTCCTGTAGTTATATGTCAGGATATATAAAATTGTCGGGTCGACCACTGAAGTCAAGGAAGTCTGCACCGGTGATCGGCCCAACGACGAAGGCGACGTGCTACATGGGTGGTGGTAGTTACGGGGCCGTGCGCCGCCCCTCTGTCGCGCTGAACGGAGCCGGGCGGCAGGTGCGCTGACCGTAGCCCACCTCAAAAATAAAGATTTATAAAATTACTGAGTCCGTATATCGGCATTTTAGTCTTATTATATATTACGGCAAAACACTCACGTCCTAGGATCGATGACGTCGACCCGGGTGCCGATCATATCCAATGCTCATCACCAGGGCGAGTACGCAGCGTCATCTGCAATTCTCTAGCGTGCCCTAATCGATGCTAACACATGAACGTAACATATGTATAACATACATTCTAATATTTCAATCTCGTGATAATTACTATATCTATATATCAATAATATATTTAAAAATAAATCCTTAAAAGTGTAGAGAATTAAATAAAATATAGTAATTAAATAAAGTATATATTAAAGATTCGATGCTTGGGATAATTAAAGGGCCATCATTATTCATTTATCTTAGAAATATCTTTAATAATGTATGCGTCAATATTTAGCCACAGTAATAACCGAATACCGAATCGTAACCTACATCATAAACTGTTATATATTTAAAGCCTGACTGAAATCTTAAATTAGAAATTTCAAATACAAAATGGAGCGTGTTTAAATTTCAAAGCTCATTCAACGTTGCAGACAGCATATCAAATTTTGTTTATAGATTCCATTCTGTAATAACTAAGGCCGTGATGTTATTTTAGATATAATATATAACATTGATTAAATTTAATTATTTTAAAATTCTGTTATTATCACCTCATATCAACTCATTTACGTCTCATTACTGGGATCGAATCTTCTTCATAATTGAGGAAATAGACGTACGATCACGCTAATCAGACGGGTTTTATTACGATTTTTTTTTTCTCTTGAATGCTTCTCTTATTTGCGTATTCTAATCCTTTAGTCGTATTTTACGACACGCACGGGTACAAAAGGAGGTGGTAAATTGTATTCTTACTCTCCCCACGCGGGTTAAAATAATATTAAAATTTTTAAAAATAAATTCCCCTTATGATGAGCGAGTTATAATACTATTCTCGACACTTTTCTTTTAGCTTTATCATAAAATTATTCATTGGACCAATCCAATCGAATTTCCTATAGCCCATTAGCAATAGATAGGATTTGAGTCCGGCTTGTGGCATTCATTTCTCACTCCCAAATAAGTTTTTATTAATAACTAGCAATCCGCCCTCGCTTCGCTTCGGTTTTAGTCGTTTCATCCGCGTAGTTCCCGTTTCCGTGGGAATACCAGGATAAAATATAGCCTAGTTTACGCGCTGACATTATAGCTTTCCATAGGTGAAAGAATTTTTGAAATCGGTCCAGCCGTTTTGAAGATTACCCGGAACAAACAGACAGACAGACAAACAGACAGATAAAAAATTTTAATCTGTATTTTAGGCATAGGTGTCGTGCAAATAACCGTGTGAGCATGAAAAAAGCCTATTATTTTGACATTACAAACAGACACTCCAATTTTATTATTGGTATAGATTGGTATAGATAGAGAATATTATTGGTATAAATCTAGCGTGTTAAATATTAAATATCAATAATTTATTAGCAAAAGACGACTAAGTGAACGGATAAATTCACTGCAAAAGAAAGCATTCTCCAAATAAAAACTGTTCAAGTCGCGTGATAGTAAAACAATTATTTTTCTACTGTAGCGGAGTCTTTGCCGAATTAGAATATATACATAGATAGCTTAGACAATGAAGAAAAAAATAAATAATGATTTTGAATATATTTATACATTGCATATACATTATGACACTAACGATTCATAACCAATGAATTTTGTGTTTCATTATGATAATTAGATGAAGGTAAAATTCGCTGCGTACGTATTTACAGATAATTTTGATATTACAATTTATCTTGCAAGAATACTTCTTCAAGTATGCCCATCTATAAACCTCTTTATTTTTAAATAACCTGTATTTAAAAATAATTTTATATCAATCTAGGTCAAAACATCTGATGTCATTTTCTCAACAATAATATTGCCAAAAAAGCTTGAAGTCAAGCAGACAGCCGATCTTAAAACTATTGACAGTAAATTTTGCAGTAAGTTATTAGTTTTTGCATTATGCATACGATGAATAGGGAGTACATATTGCATTAACTGCAAGTATTTGGGATAAGAGCAGCATAATGATAATGACTCGGCAATAATTTATAGTATCTTTAAGCTTCTAATTAATATACAAGTAACAGACAAATCACATTTAGATCTAAAACAATCGTTTGTAGTTAGTACAAAGGTTTGTATTATTATTGAATAATAATGTAGATTGAATTTAATTTGCGCCGGATGCCGCCCTAACAGAGGCTGTGGGTGACCGAACCGGAGAGTTTAGTCCGTTATCCGCGGAGAGGCTGACCTGGCGACAGCGACCGATGCCCCGGGAATAGGACTTCGATAGGAGAGGGTACCCCTTATGGTATTCCATTGAGCCGACCACTAAAGACAAGGAACTCTGCGCCGGTGGTCGGCCCAACGACGAAGGTGCTATCGGGTGGATTACGGAGCCACACGCCGCCCCTCTGTCGCCCTGGATGGAGCCGGGGCGCTGGGCTGTTCGTAGCCCATACCTAAAAAAAGAAAGATTTAATTTAATAATGCAAATCACAGTCATATTTTTAAATTAAATTGCACTAGTGTTATAACCAATTCATAATATTTCTAGTTATATATGCTATTTTATAATCTCTTCAGCAGTGTAGATAGTATTTGGATGACGTTTTCGTCGCACAGGAATACATATATATTTTTAGATTGAATTTGTTTATTTAAAAAGTTGTGCTTATTTAAGAAGAAATACTATTTTTATTTAGTTACAAAAATGACAAAGATCCATTTTTTATTTTCCCTCACTGTACGGATAGGTTTAAAAATTAGGAATTAAATGTGCTTTTATCACTATAACCAAGTATATAGGTAAAAACATATTTTAAGTTTTTATTTTCTTCATAATTTTCGAGCTTACAGTTAGTAAGTAAAGTTATCTATAAATATATGTGTGTATATATATTCACACAGAGCATACACAAAGCTCTTGTTCATAAACGCCTCTTCATTTATCAGTAAATACTTATTTGCACAGTACTAATAATTGTTTGAAACTAATAGTTCGATCCTTTTGTGGCTTGATTGGCGCAACTATTATACGTCGAGTATGATATTGGATCTTGATTATTGATTCCGATACAATAATAGGGGACGGGTAGCGCGTTTATCTTGCCTATATTCATGTATAAAAGATCCATTGGTATCTCTGATATGAATATCTGAGCTTGTGTGGGCATTTCATCGGTAATAGCTTGTCATCTCAATTTCTTAGACTTTTTTATTGTACAAACCACAGTTATATACCTACAAATCTTACGAAAAATGAAAGTATTTTAGTTAACTTTTTTTTGTTGTCTATTCTATCTGTTTAATATAGTTTTCTTTTATTATTTTTTTTTTTCAATTTTTGAACGACTTAATGTATGAAACATTTTATTAATTAAACGCTACAATTTTTATCTTCTTGTAGTGTTACATAATGAGATTATAAATAATTTAAAAATAAAATGATTTTACAGACACACTTCGATTTAGAACAAATCTATAGCAAAAATCTAATACATAACATTAATGCAGATCAAGCAATAAACTCTATAACTTCATAGTAGCATATTTAAAGCCAACATCTTGTCTTTAAAAATTGCTAATTTATCCTTGTATTATGAGACACTATAAAAATAAATCTCTAAATATTATTTGTCACGTGTGGTGACGAAGTAAGAATAAAAACACCACTTCCTTTCTTGGCCGTGAATGTTGTAAAAGACGACTAAGGGATATAATATGCATATAACATCAATGCAAGAGAAGAAAAACTCTTAATAAAACCCTATAACAACCTGTCTGACCAGCATGGTATAATAAGGTCCATTTCCCTCCTATTGTGGAGGAGGCTCGAGCCCAACAGTAGGACGTATATAAGCTGACGATGATGAATTATAGATAAATAAATCAATTTTTAAGCGTGAAAATAAAGTGCTTAATGTATTTATTCGAAATGGAAGTTAAATCATTTGTGTATTAAAAAAAAATCTTAAATAAGACAATATTAGTATTAAAATAATCCATTTATATAAGTATATAAAAATGCGACATTACAATTTTAGTACCATTACTATATTTTGTATGTCTAAGGAAATAAAATCACGTTATCCTTAATATCTTAAGTAGTTAAGTTGGTTAATATTGTGTAACACGAAATGTGGATATTCTTGTCGCCATATTCCGTAATTTCCTCAAGGAAATTTGCTCGTAGTATAATGTTAATTTTGTTTGTAGATCCACCGACTTATTAGCTTTTCTATACCCAAATTCATTGTATAAATCTTGGTAAACCTCTGCACACAAAGTTAGGCTTTTGTTTGAAAAATGAGAACCTGAAAATCAATAGATTTTTTCATTATTGTTTTAAACTATTATCTTACTATTCTATTACCTATCTATTGCGCGGCGTGCATTTACTTACAGGGTCTTATACTACTACTGGTTGACCCAACAGATGCTATTTTATTTAAATAAAAAAAGGAGTTTTCTTTGAAATCGATTAATCAAAACCATTCTTGAACCCACTTAAACACACACAATTTTTTTTATCTAAATCCGTCCAGCCGTTTAGAAGGAGTTCGATTATAAACACACGAATAAATGATTTATATATAAAACTATTAATTTCACGGTTATGTGTATATTTAATGTTTTTTATTTAATTTTGGAACGTAGAGAGAATATAATCATTAATTTTACTTTATTTCTCGGTTAGAAGATATGAGTTCAAGATGCCAACAAATTATATCTACTGCAGGAAAGGAAAAACTCAACCTATGCGACTCTATCTGGCCAAATTTACCAATTTGTCCGTAGATGAGACACATTATAATAACATAGCAATCATCGCAGCCCACATACATCCCACTGTTAGGCTCGGTCCTCCACCACAATGGAATGAAATTTGACCTACTATATCATGCTGGTCAAACTTGTTGGCATAGAGTTTCATTTCGAGTTTTCCTTCTCTTCCACAGATGTTATGTGCAAATTATATCCCATAGTCGTCTTTTACAACATACACGGGCAAAATAGGGAGTGGTAAATTGTATTCTTACTCTGTCACTACATAGCAATATGAAATAAATATATAGAGATACCGTTACGTGTTAAGCCAAAATCAAGCAAAGTTTTAATAGGTCGTAAGTTACTTACTTTGTTGAAATATATTGATAATTACAATTTAAAAAGACATTTAATAACAACAAACACTTTTGTAGTAGAGGAAAATCTTTTCTTCTCATAAATAAATTTCAGGATAATCTACAGAACTTCGCACCCATTTATATCTCATGTCTTTGTCAGTGAACTCGACAGCCATACCATAATGTTTAACTTGGCTTCCATTTTCACATTTACGTTTTTACTGGGATTTTACAGTTACACAATATTGATCTCGAAAATCACAAAAGGAATTTCTTGTTAGATTTTTCGAATTACCTAAAAATAAATTTGAAGATTATTCCCGCTAAGATGCTTTAAAAGCTTTTCCTTTTCCTTGCTAAAGTGACATGTCATAATATATTAACTTACATTATTCAAAACACACACAAAATCACTTCGCAGAATTCACTTCGTATAAGCTTCATCAACTTTTTACTCGTTTTAAAAAGAGATAAACATTTCTACCGGAGAACACTTTATTTACTTAGTATATTCCCTTTTTCTCTGCAAAATTAAAAAAAAAACAAATTTCTTGTGAAAAACAAACCATTCAAGGGAATAGGTTGAAATATTAATATATATTACAGAATTCACCTCAGTAAGTGAAAGTAATAATAAATGCGTCATTGCTACTGATGGATGAACGATTCTTTTTTTCCTTTCTGAGGTAAAAAAAGTAAAGGACATGTCTCATCAAATGTAAATCCATTCAAGCTAGATTAATTACTATTCACTGGAAAAGGTATTTAGATTTTATTATACGTATGGATAGTTAACGAATTCATATATTGCATATCTATACCAATAAATAAAATTGGAGTGTCTGTTTGTAATGTCAAAATAATAGGCTTTTTTTATGCTCACCCGATTATTTGCACGACACCTATGCCTAAAATAAAGATTAAAAAAAAATTGTCTGTCTGTTTGTTCCGGGTAATCTTCAAAACGGCTGGACCGATTTCAAAAATTCTTTCACTAATGGAAAGCTATAATATCAGGGCATAAACTAGGCTATATTTTATCCCGGTATTCCCACGGGAACGGGAACTATGCAGGTAAAACAACTAAAACCGAAGCGAAGCGAGGCCGGATTGCTAGTAAATTAATAATATCTAATTGTACCGAGCTTTGCTCGGTTTATTTATTTTTTTGTAAATAAATGGTATTTTTACGAACATATTATTTAGATATATGTTAATAAAGAACTAAAAATGATAATATAATGAAAAAAATACCAAAAATTAAAAAACAGAATAATAATAACACCGAGATTCGATCTCGCGCTGTTTGAATGAGACTGGACAACTATAAAACATAATAATGAAATAAAATATAAAATTTAATATTTATTAATCACTGTTATATATTATACAAGTTCGGAAAACTTACTAGGATCTTTTCCTCCAACATACCTCAGTGTCTGAAAACACAGGTCGACGACCAGTGGGTGTTACCAGTTAAGACTTATGGCACGGAAACGTGGTCCCTAAATGTAGGCTTCATAATCGAGCTCAAAATCGCTCAGCGTGCTATGGAGCTACACTCGGGATTTCTCTGCGAGATAGAATCCGGGGTACGGAAATCATTAAAAGAACGGGTGTAACCGACATAGCACAAAGAATTAGAACGATGAAGTGGCAATGGACAGGCCACATCGCTGCACGAAGAAAGGTTCTCGAGTGGCGACCACATATCGAAGGATGCAGTGTAGGACGACCTAGGTCTACGTCCCACTGCTGGGCTTGAGCCTTCTCCGTAATAGGGGAGATTTTGATCTACTATACCACGCTGGTCAGACGGGTTCATATAGGGTTTCATTTTGAGTTTTCCCTCTTTTGCACAAACCTTATATAAGGTCTGTGCAAAAGAGGGTAAACTCAGGGATATGAATGCATATCATATCCCTTAGTCATTTTTACGACATCCATAGATAAGAGAGAGGGTTGTAAATTGTATTCTTACTTAGTCACCTTATTGGTAATATTACAAATCCTCCCCATTAAACAGATTATTTGATACAAGAATTGTTTAGAATTCAACTGGTTATTCATGAAATCAATGTTTTCAAACTAATGGTTAGTATTTTAGCTCTCCAGTTTTTCAATAAATAGAAAAACAAAATATATTGGCTGTTTTTCCATCCAGCATATTGAAAACCTTTTTACTCGTAAACCCAAAATAGAAATACGTTGGCGTATATACGATAGAGGATTTACGTTTAGCGTAGTAAAAGAAACATCACTATTATTCGTGCGAATTTTAATTTTCTTCTATATCCCTGTTCGTTTTGATTCGCTTTTATGTTTTACGACTAGTTTTAATATCAGATATAAATTCACAATTTTGCTTTTGCAAAGCAAATACGGTATATTACTCCCACTTTTGAGCTTGTCTTTTCACTATAGAGGGACAGTATTTTTATTTAATTACATTAATCTTTTTCTTATTGCAAACGGTGGCAAACAAGTAAACACTGCATGATGGTATGCGTTGCTGCCGCTCATGGACCTTTGTAAGACCGCTGCCTACCGCGAAGAAAGTGAAGGGAGTATGAATGCGTGCAATGAGGTTCGGTGATACAAAAGGCATCACTAAATCCACCACAACCACAAACTCCCTTAAAACAAATTGCGTCGGACGTCGATTTTCTGCGAAAGTGTGGTACTACCTCGGACGGATCCGCCCGTGGCTGTAGACAAATAACTGCCAACAGTGTGGTCCTACCCCTATTAGAGGCCTTTTTTTGTGGGTGGGCTATGTTAAGCGCACAAGCGGTCCATTCCATCCGGGGCGACGAACGAACGGCGCGCGGGCCCATAACTCACCCGTACCCACGTCGCCTTCGTCGTTGGGCCGACCACCAGTGCCGAGTTCCTTCCGAGGCCACAGTCGTCAGCCCGACGGAATACCCTTTCGGGTACCCTCACCTCTCAACGTCCCTATCCCGGGACTTCGGGCGCCGTCGCGCGGTCAGCCTCTCTGTGGGTGCCGGACTAAAGTCCTTGGACCGATCAACTATATTTATCCTACAACTATATTTGAGATAACAAATGCATATAACGTAAATCAAAATTACTAACTACTAGGACCAATTATATTTTATCGTATGATGACGGAGTAATTTTACAATTCACTACCCCCTATTTTGCCCGTGGGTATAGTAAAAGACGACTAAGGTTACATACCTATGTAATATGTATGAAAAAGAAGGAAAACTCTAAATAAAACCCTATACCAATACGTCTGTGAGGTTACCCGAAAGGGTATTCCGTCAGGCCGACCACTGACGACAAGTCACATCTGCTCCGGTGGTCGGCCCAACAACGGGGTGACGTGGGTGCGGGTGGGTTATGGGCCCGCGCGCCGTCCTTTCATCGCCCCGGACGGACTGGACCGCGCGTGCACTTACCATAGCCCACCCATAAAAAAAAAAAAAAATACCAATACGTCTGATCAGCGTGGTATAGGTCAATTTCTCTCTTGTTGTGGAGGAGGCTTGAACTCAGCAGTGGGACAAATAAAATTTATATTGAACAGACTCTTTTATTAGGTACGATACATTGATTTTCATCAGTACCTCAGCTGATTTAGCACTTTAGTATACAGTTCCCACCCCCTTTTTGCTCGTACATGTCATAAGAGACGACTAAAGGATCATTACAGCTCATATACGTCCCACTGTTGGGCTCGAGCCTCCTCCACAATAGAAGGGAAATTGACCTTACTATACCATGCTGGTCAGATAGGTTGGTATAAGGTTTTGTTTCGAGTTTTCCTTCTCTTGCATAGATGTTATGTGCGTATTATATCCCTCAGTCGTCTTTAACGACATCCACGGACAAGATAGAGAGTGGTGAATGGTTTTATAATTCCGTTATACATGGAAAACTCAAAATTAAATTCTAAACTAACAAGTCTGACTAATACGATTTAGTCGCTCAATTCCCCATTTCTCTATTGTGGTGGAGGCTTAACTCAGCATTTGAACGTATATGAGCCGAGATGATGATAGGTTCATGCGCCGAGCGACGGGAGCACCGTGGTACATGCGCAATGTGGATCTTCACATAGATCTTGGCTTGCCGACCATCAGGCAATTCATGAAACAGTGCTCCCGCCGCTACTTCGACTCTGCCGCGACACACCCGAACCCATTAGTGGTAAGGGCGGCTTCTTACATCCCCTCTAAAATGTCCGCGATCAAACAACCGCGACTAATACTCGACGAACCCGACGACACTATTACTCTCGCCCAGACTGAGGCATACACAGCCCGCGAGGCCTTGACAAATAGTAATAAATATCCACGTTACCGCCCCCGCCGACGGGGAAGGAAGACGTGTCGCGTTAAAATCATAAACGTGAGAGTGCCCACTTTGCCAGCGACCGCCCGAGCCGAGGTCCGTACCCCACAGGGGGTGCCCTCGGGATCGGTCGCTTAACTTTAAACGGGTTGAGAGCCCTCAGCGCTCATCCACCAGTCCGGGTAAAGTTGTCACAGCCATCTGAGGCTAACAACTAAGTCGCACAAAAAAAAAAAAGAGGTTTTTCAGGAACACTCTCACATTATTTAATCATTTTTTACGGCACTAATAGGTATAGAAGGGATAGTGAATTGTTTTCTAACTTCGTCACGACATAACACGCACTAAGGTTATACAATACTAAACATTATTAATTGATCGATTCATAGTTGCTTTGACCCACGTACAAGGCTTTTCTATTAAGAGCTTGCTATTAATGTGTGTGCCAGGGCGTGTGACTATCGGGAATGTATTTTATAAGAGTGACTAATATATAAGAGTGATTTATATCTCTATATGTGTTTTTCTTGTGTTTGTGACTGAACTTCTTCTAAACGCCTCGACAGATTGTGATGAAATCTTATTTATCTCTGTAAACTTCTTCAAGATTTAAATTTACAATTGGACTCAGTAGATTATACTACTAACATTTTATCGTTTTTAGGGTTCTGTATCCCAAGGGTAAAAACGGGACCCTATTACTAAGACTTCGCTGTCTGTCCGTCTGTCTGTCTGTCACCAGGCTGTATCTTAAGAACCATAATAGCTAGACAGTTGAAATTTTTACATAATTATGTATTTCTCTTGCCACTATAATAACAAATACTAAAAACCAAATAAAATAAATATTTAAAAGGGGCTCCCATACAATAAACGCGATTTTTATTACCCTTTTTTGCTTAATGATACGGAACCCTTCATGCGTGAGTCCGACTCGTACTTGGCCGATTTTTTTTTGTTTGTGTAGAATAAAGGTTTTTTAGGTTGTCATTTTTAAAGTTGAAGTAAAATATCAATGATAGGTATACAAAATAATATTTTGTATGAGTTTATTTTTTAAAATAATTAATATAATTTGTAGGCGTGTTTTTCGGGTAAGACCGATCTATACACCACGGTCTTAAGCGGCATGACGCTCTATCATGCCTGCCCACGCTATACTAAAAATGTTTTTGTGTATTATTTATAATATCGAGTAATAAAATATATATTTTATGAATGAAATTTTCTTTGTCATTAATAAAATAATGTCTGCCGTGTACAGCAAAAAAGGGCTATGCATCTTTCACATTTGAACCAATAACAAAGAAATATTATGTACTCTATATATTTCTTGTGTACGTGTGTATATCACTGAACTCCTCCTAAACGGCTGAACCGATATTGACGAAATTTTTTGTGTGTGTTCAAGGGGATTTGAGAATGGTTTAGATTCACAATTGGACCCAGCAGGGGGCGCTGCGATCGATTTCAAGTAGAATAGGGTTTAAAGAAATTTTATTCTCATAAGAACATGATTAAGTTCACTTACATGAGATATATATAAAATTTACACAATATAACAAAGCAACAATATAACAATTCCTTTTACTATTTGTTAGATTTAAACAGGATGTCTGTTGGATCAGCTAGTTTATGAATACTCATATAATTTTCATTTTACTGACTTTTGGATCATATTTGTATCATCAATAATATGATTTTTAGAGCTATAAGTGACTCGAAAGATACTCTGTTAGAGTTATATATAAAATAATGAGAATATTTCAATAGCGTGATAATAAATAGTAACATTCTATATGTATTATCTATGAACTATTTCAGTGTGCAAAGAAGCTGTTTTGAAAACACCATTCTTTTTTTATCTTTATATATACATTTTTTGTGTACGTGTATGTCACTGAACTCCTCCTAAAAGGCTAGGTTGATATCGACGAAATTTTATGTGTGTTCAAAGGGATTCGAGAATGGTTTAGATTCACAATTGGACCCGGTAGGTGACGCTGAAATCCTTTTATTTTATTTGAACAAAACAACATATGTTGGGTCAGCTAGTCGATTTATAAATACATTCTGTTGTGCAATCTTTCGAATATTTTTGAATTTATTTAAAAAAAAAGGATTGATATATTGACGTTAGGCAAAGATAGCGGGTGTGTCGGATGTGTAATTGTCATTAATACTTTTTCTTCGTCACTTTGAAACGTTAATCTTCATTAGGGTATATCGTGTTTAATCGATGCGTATAATTAATTGAATGGTGGCGAATACGAATACTACCAACCTTGATATTGCTCGTGGGTGTAAGAGACGACCAAGAGCTTTACATCGACCAGGGCCAACTCCATCTGATGCCAACTGGTGAACAATTATATTCCTAAGAAGTATTGAAGTCAGAAAGGCGGTCATAAAACTTCTGCTATATTGGATATATATATTATGTAGACCCCAAGCAATTGGGAACAGCAGCATAATTGTAATTTCTACGTAGACTGCTAGTAATAAATTCTTCATAGTATGTTTTAATTAGCTAAAAGTCGCTATAGAGCGCGCTACGCTCGGGATTTCTCTGCGAGATAGAAACCGAAATACGGCAATCCGTAGACGAACGGGTGTGACATGGCATGAAGAATTAGCACGCTGAAGTAGTAAAGGGCAGGCCATATCGCTCGATGAACCGATAACCACTGGGGAAGAAAGGTTCTCGAGTGGCGACCACGTATCGGACGACGCAGTGTAGGACGCCCCCCCACTAGGTGAACCGACGACCTGGTGAAAGTTGTTGGGCGTCGTTGGATGCCGGTGGCATAACACCGCACTTTGTGGCGTAACATTAGGGAGGCCTACGTCCAGCAATGGACGACGATAGGCTGAAATGATGATGATGATATTTAAATTAAAAAATATAAAATAATGTTGAATCAGTAATATTTATTCTCGATAGTATATGAAATAAAAAATATATGTCTTTTCTTTTAGGCAAATTACTTTTAATGTTGCAAAGTAATTTTGAATACTGAAAATATAAACTTTAATCATTTATGAAAGTTAGTTGAGCAGCTCGTAGATCAAAGGAGAGGCTCTGTACCTTTTGCAAGTGAAATGTGACTACGAAATAAGATAGACTTTTAGGGTACCGCAGGAATATTAGAAAGACTACTTACGTATGTATATTTGTACTTCAATTAAAATACCGCGGCATATAACGTGAAAAAGAGAGCAGGGGTTTTTTGAAGTGAAACTTCTACTGCGACTTCCAACAAGGTTACGTTAAACGTTTAACGCTAGGGGAATAGAAAGAGACAGAACGAGAGTAATTGCGTGGCACTCGAATGCATTCGTGTAGTATATTTGTTACAGGCCAGTGCGAGCGTTAGCAACAAGTGGCGGCCAATATTTTTTATCATTTTTGAAGTGAAACATCTAATGCGACTTCCAACAAGGTTGTGTTAAACGTTGAACGCTACCATGGAGGGGGTATGAAAGCACTGTTGCGTTAAACGTTCAACGCTCTTGGGGAGGGGGAATAGAAAAAAAAAGAGGGAGAGTGAATACGTGCACTCGAGGCATGCGCGTAGTATACCTGTTTTATTTTTTATTTTTATTTTTTAATATTGTCAAAAACACGTGGTACCAAAGGAGTTTCTCTTCCGACATGCGCACGCAATTTTTTTTATTGGTGTTTGTGACAATCGATTAAACAGCACTCTTGATGGTAAGTGATATTGCCGCTCAAAGACCTTTGTTAGGTCGCCTACTGTGAAGAAAATGAAGGGAGTATTTTTTTTTATTGCCAACGGTGGCAAACGGGCAAGCAGCACACCTGATGGTAAGTGATTCTGCCGCACAGAAACCTTTGAAATACCAGGGGTACAGCCAGGCTGTTGCCTATCGTGAAGGAAATACTCTTCTTAAACCTCGTTTAAAGAAGGACATGTCATAGCGCTCGGGAAACAAACCAGCAGGTAGTTCATTCCAGAGCTTGCACGTACGTGGAAGAAATGATCGCTGGAAACGTACAGTTGAAGACCATAACGTTTCCAGGTGAAATGAATGAACCCTGCTACGATGTCGAGTAGTACGTTGGTAGAATGGTGATGGTGGTACCAAGTGAAACAGTTCCTCGGAGCACTTCCCGTGAAAGAGTCGGTAGAGTACACAGAGTGACTCAAAGTCTCTCCGCTGCTTCAGCGACTCCAATCTGTCCGTAAGATTCGGATGCCCGACGATTCGAACAGCCCGTCTTTGCAGGGAGTCAAGTGGGTCTAACTGATATTTGGGCGCACCTGAGATGTGAGCAGTACTCCACATGAGGACGAACTTGTGCTTTGTATAGCACAAGACGCTGTCTCGGTGTGAAGTACCGCCTGGCTCTGTTCAGGACGCCCAACTTTTTGCTTGCCAATTTGGCTTTGTCCTCCAAATGACTCAATGAGTATGTATATGTAGACTGATAACTGTCAATAATGTGGCGGACTATGAGTCAGTTACTGAAAAATGCTTACTTCCGTAACAACAATCTCTCATACATTTATTCTCAAGTTGCTTTAAGACCAGTTTTCGGTCGTAACAGCGGGGTACAATCAGTAACTTCAAAATTTATACAAGGAATTAAGTCTTCTGAAGTGTTATGCGTGTAAATTTATAACGTCATTGATCATCATCTTCATTTCAGCTTATAATATGTCCCACGGTTGGGCACGAACCTCCTCCATAATAGGAGTGAAATTGAACTATTACACCACGCTGGTCAGACGGGTTGATATGGGAGTTTTACTTCGAGTTTTCCTTCTTTTACATAGATGATATATGCATAACTAATCCCTTAGTGGTCTCTTACGACACCCTTCGTTAAGACAGGGGGTGGTGAATGACATTCTTACTCCGTCACCACACGAAAAATTTAAAAAATTCATTGATGACTCTTTTCAATAATGTTTCTTCTAATGGGGCTTCATATTGTAAAGTATATATAAATTATAATAAAATCAGAACCCATAAGCTATAACTTTTGTGAATTGTATACTGAATTAATTACTACCTTAATCTCGTCCACGTTTCGTAAATCAATTACTTTTCGTTTTGATAAACGACTGACCTCTTATTCCCCAGGGCGGTTTTCAAATTAATCTTAACAGATATTGAGGATGATCTCGAATATATTTTAATGGAATAAAAGGTCACTAAATTTATCGAGATATATCAACAAAACAGATGTTATCGTAATCGTCTAAAATAATAAGTAATTCAATATTATATTGGGCTGGGCATTGTTGGGCTCAGACCTCCTTCATAATGGGAGGGAAATTAATCTACTATGCCACGCCGGTCAGACATATTAGAATAGGGTTTTGTATCGAGTTTTCCTTTTCTTCCATTGATTTTACCTACATCCCTTAATCCTTTTTTGCGGCGCTTATGGGCAAGAGATTAATTGTATTCTAACTCTGTAAACACACGGATAATATATAATATCATATAATAATATACTATATTAATTATATAATTACAATTATCTAGATCTTTCAACATAAAGTACTCTATGTTAATTATTATAATTATTATAGTTAATATTTCACGAATACATTAACTTTAAGGCCTACTGTGTTAACATTAATCTCTGATATATAGATATTATATTTGTATTTAACACTGAGATAAATAGAAGCATTGCAATGCTTGGTGATGGCGGCTACAAATACTACCTACTCAACAATCACATTCCCATTTTTTTTTTTTTTTTTTTTTTTTTTTTTTTGGGGTGGGTCGCGGTCGGCGCGCCTCCGCGCCACTCCGTCCGGGGCGACAGAGGGGCTTAAGCACGCAACTCCCGCAACCCACCCGAAAACCACCTCGCCTTCGTCATTGGGCCGACCACCGGAGCAGGTTTACTTGTCGTCAGTGGTCGGCCCGACGGAATACCCCCTACGCGGGGTACCCTCCCATCGACCGACGTCCCCCCCTCGGGAAGGACGTCGGTCTTTCCTCACGCGGTCGGCCTCTCGGCGGGTGACGGGCTAATCCCCGGTCACGTCACCCGCGGCCTCGGCTAGGGCGGCATGAGGCGCAGATAGTTGCGCCTGCGCCGCCCCAGTCGCCGGCGGCGGATCTCCTCATCGAGGCTGCGCTCCACGCGCAGACGATCCGCCGCCTCCTTCTGCGAGATCACTGTCTCGCAGAAGGCTGCGACCGCGTCCCAGTTCCTGACGCTGTCGACCATCGCCCTAGCGATGGCCGGCAGCGTCAGGTCGGCACCGATGATTGCGACGAGTTCACGGCGCTGCACTGCCCAAGCCGCGCAGGCCTCGAGCGTGTGGCGCGCCGTGTCCTCGTCGCAATCGCAGTGGTGGCAGGACGGTGTACTCTCCCTCCTTACGACCCTGTGCAGGTATTTGGCGAAGCTCCCGTGCCCCGTCAACACCTGCACTAGTCGGAAGGAGAGCACCCCGTGCCGCCTTTCCAACCACTGCATCAGCACCGGCCGGAAGGCCTCCACGGTTCGCACCCCGAACCGAGGCCTCTCCAGCCGGACTGCCCAACGGGCAATGACGTCTCGGCGGGCGTCGACGCGCCAGGCGGTGAGATCCCTTAACGAGATCACACCGCCCTCCCCGCGCACCCCCGACACCCGCCGATACAACTCGGCGAGCATTTCCGCCTCCAGGTCCCACGGGGGAGTCCCGGCCAATAGGCACGCTGCCTCCGTCGCCACCGTGCGGTATCCGCGGATGGCCCTGACCGCCATGACCCTCTGTGGTCGCCACAGAAGGGCCCTAAGTCGGACGGTCAAGGACCCCGCCCACACCGGTGCGCCGTACAGGGCCATCGACCGGATGACCCCCGTGTACAGCCGTCGGCACGTAGCGCTCGGTCCGCCCACGTTCGGCATTAGCCACGATAGGGCGGACGCCGCGCCGACGAGTCGCGGAGCGAGCCTGCGGAAATGCTCCCGGAACCACCATTGCCCGTCGAGCACCAGGCCCAAGTACCTCATATGGGCCCGGATGCTGATGTCAACCGATCGGACGGTGATCGAGACGCCGATGGGAGGGCTCATAAGGCGCCCATGGAACAAGAGGGCCTCCGTCTTGTCCAGGGCGACCCTCAACCCTAGCGCCTCGATCCGCCTGACGATCTCTTCGGTGCCATAGGTCGCCAGGCTTACCGCCTCTTCTAGCGTCCCACCGCGGGCTGTGACGAGCGTGTCGTCGGCGTAACAAATCACGCCCAGCCCGGGCGGGAGGCTTCCCCGCAACGCCCAGTCGTAGCCGATGTTCCACAGGGTGGGTCCGAGGACCGACCCCTGTGGGACACCGCACGTCATGGGCGTTCGCACAACGTCCCCTGCTCGGTTGGTACAGAGGACGCTGCGCCCCACCAAATAGTCTGCCACTAGCCGCCTCAGGTAAGCTGGCACTCCGTGATACCGGAGCGCCTCCCTGATGCAGCTGAATGGCAGACTATTGAATGCGTTGGCGATGTCTAGGGACACCGCCAACAGCACTCCCCCACCGGTGACGGCCTCAGTCGCCACGGCCCTCAGGCGCAACAAAGCCGCGATCGTCGAACGACCCCTCCTAAACCCAAACTGGGCGTCCGACAGATCGGGCCCCGTGCCGACGAGGTGCCGCTCGATGCGGGCAGCTACCACCCTCTCCAGTAGCTTGCCCGTGTCATCGAGCAGCACGATAGGCCTGTAGGCCGAAGGCGACCCCGGAGACCGTCCCGGCTTCGGCAGGAGCACCAGCCTTCCCTCCTTCCAGCACCCAGGGAACCGTCCGGACGCTAAACACGCGTCGAACAGCTCCCTGAGGCGGGGACCCAGGTGGTCGAGGACCAGGCCCAACACGCGGTTTGGAACACCGTCGGGCCCGGGGGCGGTGGACTTTGCGCACATGCGCGCCACCGCCACTCCCATCTCGGGTTCCGTGATGGGCGGAACACTGTCGTCGTCGGCCTCCCGGTCAGTGTCTGGCGGAGCCATGACCGGGGGCGTGTGTTCCGCCCGCCGCGGGAACAGGTCCTCGACGACCCGGGTGAGAAGGCTGGGCTGGAGAGTCTCGGTGAGGGGAAGGCCCCGCGCGCGGAGCTTATTCAGCACCGCGCGATAGGGGCGTCCCCAGGGGTCACGATCGAGACCGTCCAGCATCTAATCACATTCCCATGGAAGTTTGACGTCAGAAAGACGGCGGGTCATAAAACTATTGCCAATTTTTGCAATATATCCTATGAAAAAAAGAGTACATATTCTATTGACCTTAACTTATTGGAATAAGAGCAGCAGGATGATGAAAAAGGGGCGTTACAATGAATATAAATGCCAATAAAGGCGTCACAATTAAATAACAATAGCTTTTTTTTATTGCTAACGATGGCAAACGAGCAAACAGTATACCTGATGGTAAGTGTTGCTACCGCTCATGGACCTTTGTAAAGCCGCTGTCTACCGCGAAGAAAGTAACGGGAGTGTGAATGCGTGCAATGAGGTTCGGTAATACTAAAGGCATCGCTAAAACCCACCACACGCAAACAACCTCAGAAAGTTCGGCTTCCGGCTCTCTCGCTCACCGAACAAAGCGCAGTAACAAATTGTTACTACTCGGACGTCGATTTTCTGCGAGAGTGTGGTATTACCCTGAACGGACCAGCCCGTGGCTGTAGACAGATAACTGTAGACAGATAACTGTCAACAGTTTGGTCCTACCACATCTTTACCTAGTTATAACGTTATCGTGTATTAAGCAAATCAGGTTATAAGAGTTGGTGTGTTTTGTTTTCACGACTTTAATTATATTACTGAACTAATCATCTTGAAATTTTGCATGCACGTAATCTTGATAAATTTTTGTGTGGTGCCGGATTAAGAATTCAATTCAAGACCCTTAATCAAGCTCGTGGGTGTCATAGAAAACAACCAATGGATATAACACGCATATAATGTATATGTAAAGGAAGGAAAATTCGATATAAAATCCTATGTTAACACCTCCGACCATTGTGATAAAATAGGTCATTTTCCCTTCTATTTTAGAGGAGACTTGAGCCCAGTAGTGGTACGTGTGTGAGCTAAGATGATAATGTTGAAGAATCTTCACGAGAGAAGAAAACGTTTTTGACTGTTATCCAGCATGATGAAAAAAAAAGGTTCATATAAATATATGAATTTTGTTTTGTTTCAGATGTTCGATCCTTATGGATATCCCGTGAATTGGTAAGTAGGTGATATTAAACAGCTATTTTTTAATACTAAACTTAGCACTAATCGACATAGATGTCGAACCCAACATCAACTACGTTATCTGTGTAGCCAATTTTTATTATAGACTAGCAATCCGCCCTCGCTTCGCTTCGGTTATAGGTTATAGTCGTTTTACCCGCGTAGTTCCCGTTGCCGTGGGAATACCGGGATAAAATATAGCCTAGTTTACGCCCTGATATTATAGCTTTCCATTAGTGAAATAATTTTTGAAATCGGTCCAGCCGTTTTGAAGATTACCTGAAACAAACAGACAGACAGACAGACAGACAAAAATTTTTTAATTGCCATTTTAGGCATAGGTGTCGTGCAAATAACCGTGTGAGCATGAAAAAGCCTATTATTTTCACATTACAAACAGACACTCCAATTTTATTTATTGGTATAGATAGGGTCATTAATTGAGCTTTCTCAATACCATAACTTGAACTTATCCTTGAAGCTAATTACTAGACGTCGATGCAATATGTCTTCTTTTACCTCACAACCTTATCAGGTATCATCTCTACGTTCACTTCCTTTCTATTCATGTCCATGCCAATGTTTTATGCAATTCTTCTACATTTTATTTGACCTTCCCTTGCCTTTAAAGCCATGCTGAGGGCATAACACGCCATCAACTGCTATGTGATGGCAGCTACAAATACTAGCAACCCGTGCTTTGTTCTTGGGTGTCGTAAACGACAACTACGACCTTTATATCGACTTAATCCGACTCCTGATTTCGCCTGATCAGCAAATATATTTCCAAGCAAAGCTAATATCAAACCGGCGGCTGGTCATTTATGTACTATATACTAATAGATATTGAAAAGTGTTTTTCTTCTAATACGAAGTGCAAAACTCAAAATAAAACCAGCACGTCTGATCAGCGCGGTATAGTGGGTCAAATTAAGCTGAAAAAGAAAAAGTTCAAAATTAATTCCAGTAATTGTATATCATAGTTATTTATTACTAACGAGTGATTATATTTGCAACACAGCCTACTACAAAAAAAAACATACCCCAATCAAATCGATAACGGTTATCATCATTCAGACTTTTGCCATCTACTGTTGGAACCTCCCTCATATTACGCCACAAAGTGTAGTCCTCCATTCGCATTCAACGATTCCCAGCAACTTTCACCAAGTTGTCGATCCTTATGGTGGAGCCCTCTCACTTCATAACCCACCCGATAACAAAGTAAGGTATACCTTTGTTACTCATATAGGGTGATAATGCTGTAAACGCTATACTTGTCAGGCGCTTTGACGATCGCAATAACATGTTGTACATTGCCCGAATTGTATTTTATCCTGATGCCATATTTAGATAACAATTAAGGCGATTTTATAGCTTTCTGACAAATTTTAATATTATGGGTATTGACGAGGCGTCTATGTTACCATTGAAGCGTTACCGCAATTCATACACATTAATACTGTCGAAGCTTTACATGCCTACATGTATTCTGTCTGTGCCTACATAATACGTAACATTTAAGGCATAGACTCTTAGACCCATATTTTTGAAATCACTATAACTTTGTTATTTTGTTTTTTGTGTAATTTACATTCTAATTAC
Organism: Lymantria dispar; assembly: GCA_032191425.1. Taxonomy (NCBI): domain Eukaryota; kingdom Metazoa; phylum Arthropoda; class Insecta; order Lepidoptera; family Erebidae; genus Lymantria; species Lymantria dispar. The sequence goes on along the minus strand of CM063454.1, from coordinate 20,762,106 downwards.
GATCTATGACCGTTAAACTACAACATACTCGAACAGTTGCCCCATAAGCTAAAACACCTTTATATTATTTTTTTTTTTTTTTTTTTTTTTTTCTTTTGGGTGGGCTACGGTAAGCGCACGCGCGGTCCAGTCCGTCCGGGGCGATGAAAGGACGGCGCGCGGGCCCATAACCCACCCGTACCCACGTCACCTCGTTGTTGGGCCGACCACCGGAGCAGATGTGACTTGTCGTCAGTGGCCGGCAGACGGAATACCCTTTCGGGTACCCTCACCTCTCGACGTCCTAGGACGTCAGTCGCCGTCACGCGGTCAGCCTCTCTGCGGGTGACGGACAATTCCCCGGTCCAATCACCCGCGGCCTCGGCTAGGGCGGCATTAGGCGCAAATACTCGCGCCTGCGCCGCCCGAGTCGCCGGCGGCGGATAGGAGGATGTCGCCGAATAGGAGCTCTACTCGCACACGATCCGCCGCCTCCTTCCGTGAGATTACGGCCTCACAGAAGGCGGTGACCGCGTCCCAGTTCCTGACGCTGACGAGCATCTCCCTGGCGATGGTCGGCAGCGCCAGGTCGGCACCGATAATTGCGACGAGTTCACGGCGATCCCCCTCCCATGCAGCACACTCCTCGAGCGTGTGCTGCGCCGTGTCCTCGTCGCAACTGCAGTGGTGGCAGGACGGTGTGCTCTCCCTCCTGACAATCTTGTGCAGGTACTTCCCGAAGCAACCGTGCCCCGTCAGCACCTGCACCAGTCGGAAGGAAAGCACCCCGTGCGTCCGCTCCAACCACTCCATCAGCACCGGCCGGAAGGCCTCGACGGTCCTGACACCGTACCGAGGACTCTCCAGCTGGACTGCCCAACGGGCAATGACTTCTCGGCGGGCGTCGACCCGCCAGGCGGTGATCTCTTTGATGGAGACCATGCCGCCGCGGGCGCGCGTCTCCGACACCCGTCGATAAATTTCGGCGAGCATCTCCGCCTCCAGGTCCCACGGGGGAGTTCCGGCCAGGAGGCACGCTGCCTCCGTCGCCACCGTGCGGTAACCCCGTATGGCCCTGATCGCCATGACCCTCTGTGGTCGCCACAGGAGGGCCCTAAGACGAACGGTCAGGGACCCCGCCCACACCGGTGCGCCGTACAGGGCCATCGACCGGATCACCCCCACGTACAGCTGTCGGCACGTAGCGCTGGGTCCGCCCACATTCAGCATCAGCCGCGAAAGGGCGAACGCCGCGCCGACAAGCCGGGGAACAAGTCGATGGAGATGCTCCCGGAACCAAAAATGCCCGTCGAGCACCAGGCCCAAGTACTTCATGTGGGCCTGGATGCTGATGGTGACCGACTTCACGGTGATCGAAGCGCCGGCGGGAGGCCCAGCGGTACGGAGGCCATGGAACAAAAGGGCCTCCGTCTTTTCCAGGGCTACCCTCAACCCCAGCGCTTCGATCCGCCTGACAATCTCCTCGGTGCCGAGAGTTGCCAGGCGTGCCGCCTCCTCTAGCGTCCCACCCCGGGCTGTGACGAGTGTATCGTCGGCGTAGCAAATTACGCCCAGCCCGGGTGGGAGGCTTCCTCTCAACGCCCAGTCGTAGCCGATGTTCCACAGGGTCGGACCCAGAACCGACCCCTGTGGGACACCGCATGTCATGGGCGTTCGCACAACGTCCCCTACTCGGTCAACGTAGAGGACGCTGCGCCCCTCCAAGTAGTCTGCCACCAGCCGCCTGAGGTACACGGGCACCCCGTGATACCTCAGCCCCTCCCTGATGCAGCTGAATGGCAGACTGTTGAAGGCGTTGGCGATGTCCAGGGACACCGCCAACAGGACTCCTCCGCCGGTGACGGCCTCCGCTACCACGGCCTTCAGGCGAAGCAGGGCCGCGATCGTCGAACGCCCTCTCCGAAAACCAAACTGGGCGTCCGACAGATCGGGCCCGACCCCGACGAGGTGCCGCTCGATGCGGGCAGCCAACACCCTCTCCAGCAGCTTGCCCGCATCATCGAGCAGCACGATGGGCCTGTAGGCCGAGGCCGACTCGGGAGACCGACCCGGCTTCGGCAGGAGAACCAGCCTCCCCTCTTTCCAGCATCCAGGGAACTGCCCGGACGTCAAACAGGCGTCGAACAGTCCCCTGAGGCGTGGTCCCAAGTGCTCGAGGACCAGGGCCAGCGCACGGTTCGGAATACCGTCGGGCCCTGGGGCGGTGGATTTCACTCGCATACGCGCCACTGCCGCCCCCATTTCCGGCTCCGTGATGGGCGGAGCACTTTCATCTTCGGCCTCCCGGTCGCTGTCCGGCGAAGCCATGACCGGGGGCGTGTGTTCCGCCCGCTGTGGAAAGACGTCCTCGGCAACTCTGGTGAGGAGGCTGGGCTGGAGAGTCTCGGTGAGGGGGGGGCCCCGCCCGCGGAGCTTGCTAAGCGCCGCGAAATAGGGGCGACCCCAGGGGTCACGCTCGAGACTGTCCAGCATCTCCCGCCGACTTACGTCCTTGGCAATACGGACGGCCAGCCTGAAGGCAGACCGCGCACTGCGGTAAGCCTCGTACAGCTGGCCCTCCCGCTCAGCGTCACGGTGACGCGCTCGGCTGCGGGTGTAGGCCCTCCGGGCACGTATGCACGCGGCCCGAAGGTCTGCCAATTCTCGGGACCACCAGGGGACCGCACTCTTCGGGGGCAGATGCCTCACACGGGGCATGGCCGCATCGCAGATCTGCGTTAACGCACAGCGGATGCGGCCAGCCTCGGCATCAACCCCGTCCACCTGGGGCGGTGAGGACAGCCACGACTGAACGATGGCTGCCTCCGCCAACAGGTCCCGATCCAATCGACCCACAGCCCACCGCGGAAACGCGGGAGCTCCGTCCGCCGTGTGACCCCTGCTGGGCTGCAGGAGGGTCCGGGAGACCTCTATCCGGATGTATCGGTGGTCAGATAGGGTCTCAACCTCTTCCTGAACGCACCAGCTCCTCACACGTGCTGCGACATTAGGGCTAGCGAACGACAAGTCCACTATCGACCCGCCCTGCTGCCGCACGCACGTTTGCACCGAGCCCCTGTTCAGCAAACAGAGGCCCAGTGCCGCCGCCCACTCTTCGACCGCCCGCCCGCGGTCATTCGTCCTGGGGGACCCCCACAAAACACCTGTATATAGCAGAAACTATCACAATAGAGTAGTAATAGTCTGATATCTAAAAATATTCAAAATAAAGTTGGAATCAATTTAGGATATACACAGCCATCGGAGTATCTACAGAGGATTTAATAAAATAAGAACAAAGGCATTTAATATTATTTATTTTCTTCTAAAATAATATCTTGTTTAATACAATTGAAGCACCGAATCTCGTCAAAAAAAGCAACAACGTTTTCGTTTCATAATTTAAGTTCATTTTTAAGTTCTTTTAACCTAACATTTTTCGTTCCACTCCATTTTCGTCGACAATTAGCATTATGAAAATTTTCCAACTATTTAAAACGCGTTTTATTACTACGATAATTAATTTAATAAAATGTTTCAACTTAATTTTACTTACGACTTTTTTAATAAATAGAATCAAATTACTAATTACTTTTTCTTTAACATGATAAGCTAGTTATAAAAAAACATTTGCGAATCAAAATATAATTAGGGCTGAAGTCCCAAGTACGATAATCATTGGGCATTTGGTTCGTAATTTAAATTTTATAAATTGAATTATAATATCAATTGTTAAATGATACTTATTTAAATATCTAGTAATATCTCATCATCATTGACATTTCACCTTACATTCTTCCCACGACTGGACTCCGCCTCTTTATAAGAGGGAAATCGCTCGTCAGAAGGGTTGATATAGGGTTACATTTCAAATTTTCCTTCTCTTGCATCCTTCTAGGAAAACTTGAAACGGAAAAAGGAAAATTTCTGCATATTTTATTTTTATTTTTTGTTTTTTTTAAAGTCATCGCTCTGCACTAAGAAAATAATCCTTGTATTGCGCAGAACTTTACAAACATATTATTAACAGACACGAATTACATTCAGACTCGGAACAACAATTTGTGGATCGCACAAACTGATATTCGGCGTGGTATTCGAACCCACGATACTAGCAGGATAGGTCGGTATGTTAACCACCACCACCATCTATGCAGTCAATATTATATCCCTTTGTTGTCTTAAATAAAACTACTTTACGGATTTTATCGCGTTTGTATTTGATTTTTGATTACCTGACGTTTCGAACACTTTACAGCGTTCATGGTCACGGGTGGACCATGAACGCTGTAAAGTGTTCGAAACGTCGGGCAATCAAAAATTAAATACAAACGCGATAAAATCCGTAAAGTAGTTTTATTTAAAATGTATAATACTCGCGTAAACATCAGAAACTTTTGTTGTCTTTTACGACACCCACGGTTAAGGAATGGGTGGTGAATTATATTCTTACGCGGTAACAATGTGAATAATTACTACTAATTATATCGACGCTTTCATATCTATACCAATAAATAAAATTGGAGTGTCTATTTGTAATGTCAAAATAATAGGCTTTTTTCATGCTCACACGGATATTTGCACTATACATATGCCTAAAAATCACTTTAATTTTTTTTTGTCTGTCTGTCTGTCTGTTTGTTCCAGGTAATCTTCAAAACGGCTGGGCCGATTTAAAAAATTCTTTCACCAATGGATATAATATCAGGGAGTAACATAGGCTATATTTTATCCCGGTATTCCCACGGGAACTACGGGGATAAGGTGACAGAAACTGAAGCGAAGCGAAGGCGGGTTGCTAGTTTAAAATATAACTAACGATCACTGTTATAACATTTTTGCATAATTCCATCCGCTAATATTATAAATGCGAAAGTAAGTTTGTTTGTTACGCTTTCACATAGAAACCACCGAAACGATTTCAAAAATTCTTTCACCAATGGAAAGCTATAATATCAGGAAGTAACATAGGCTATATTTTATCCCGGTATTCCCACGAAAACGGCAACTACGCGGGCAAGGCGACTGAAACCGAAGCGAAGCGAGGGCGGCTTGCTAGTATGTAATAAACAGAGATTATACAAATATGCATTTGTTTTAATTTATTTTTACTGACATAATATCCTTACATGGGCATGTACCAAACGTACATAATAACCTTTTTATAATCTATTTTCACAATTGACGTTATCTGAACTCTGAGTGTAAAATATCTATGACAAGGGTCAAGGCTCTGAAATGCCGTGAGCATATTATTTCGGACCATCTGTGTTATTATAATTTATTATGAAAACAATTATTATTGTTAATAATTTATTACACAAAGCCATTGTACTCTTGTTAGACCCGTGTTCAACTTTTTATAATTAGTAGCCAAGTAAGAAGAAGTGGCACGTTATTCGAATAAGAATAAGTCCCTCACGCGTTTCAATAATTTTCTTCCCAAAAATTAACAAGCAATTATTATTGTATTTGAGTGTTTTTAAAATGTACACCATTTAATTACTTTTTATAAGTATGTCTTTATTATAACTATGTCCTTAAGTATGTCTGGCACTCCGGTTGGGTATGAAAAAATATTCTATTATATCACTATGGTAAGTCGGGATGGTAAAAGCATTTATGTTGAGTTTTGATCCATTCTATTGCAATATATTTATATGTACATATCCCTCGGCCCATTTAACTGCAATCCTGAAGTTTAAAGAAGAGTTGTTCAATTATATTTCTATTCCATTACCGTCTTCAAATCTTAATTCAAGCTTATCCCTACTGCGGTATTTTTTATTTCTAATTATGTAAAAGATAACATTGCTACAAATTAATGAAAAGCGATTACTAAATATTAGAAATTTACGGAATCGTCCGTAATAAAAATATCGCGTCGAGACGACGGCCGCTGAAAGGTTAAAAGCCGTTACAGTCCGTAACCGTTAAGTTACGAGCTATAACGTTGAGTACGTTTAACTGGTAAAACTGATTTTTATTGCTTTTCCATTTCAGTGTTGTTATAATGCGTACAGTATTTGGAACACATTTACATACAAATTAAGGGTTCTGAAATGTTACGAGGTGTTAAAAAGTAAGTGTTGATTGTTTTTTTTTAATGGAAATATTAGCTTAGGCTTGCAATTTTGCACAATATCAAGAAACAAGGACTAGTTTACATATTACATACCTTTTTATTAAGTTTGGATTTTACATTAAAAAATTGCGTTTTTATTTCATTTTTGCATTCTCGACGTCTCGACAATTCTCAGCATTTATGATCACAATTGGATTGACAATCCTCTTGAGACTCCGTAGAAATACTGTTTTAAAAAATTTTAACACCGGGAGTATTTATATACATTAGAAATCACTCGTATAAGTCTTGAAAGTATTAAATAAATAGTTTGAAATATAGGTAGGACAAGATATGTCATAGACACAGATAGCATTTTAATTATTGACGGGCAATAACTAATATGAAGAAACTAATAATTTATGAACAATTTTATAACTTGACACTGGCAATAATCTGCTCGTAGCTGATTGCCAATACAAAAAATGGAGCAGAAGGAAATAGAGCAGTCAAGCAGTCAAATAAATTTTATTTATCATCATTTCATTTCAGATCATATACTTCTGGGCTCGAGCCTACTTCTCAATAGGTGTGCAAATTTATCTACTATACCAGGCTGGTCAGACGGGTTTTTTTGCGAGTTTTCCTTCTCTTACATAGATATTAAATGCGTGTTATATCTCCTAGTAGTTTTTACGACACCCACGAACAGTATAGGGGTGGTAAATAGTATTCTTACTCAGTCCTCACACAGAAAATTAATTAGTTATAAAATTCAATTCAATTGCAAATGCTAAAAATGCTTTTTTTATGCTGCTTGCACATCCCAAACTTTTTCATCCGTCTCTTTTATAACTCTTTCTATCAGCACCTTTGCATACAGCCGACGACGCTGAGAAGCCTTATTCCACGGTAATTGGAGCAATCTTGTCGCGACCCTTTACCCTTGTGTAGCGCCATGATGACGGCCTTGCACCAGTCTCGTGATACTCGACTCTTCCTCCAGCACAAGTTGAAAAGGCGGTACAACTGACTCACCACTACCCCGGCATCAGCTTTCAGCATTTCGATCGACACCCTATCATATCCCACAGTCTTACTGAACTTCATATGCTTCATCGCAGTTATAATCTCATCTATTCTTATCTCGCAATCATACTCATAAGATTCATTCCTTAAGATATATTATTATAATATAGCTACTATAAAAGAACTAGTGACATAATTAATAATGCTTTCACAGCATCGACCCTTAATAATATCATAAAAAAATAGTGTTCAGAGTAAAAGTCTGTAGCATTGATCGTGAAATGGGTACAGGTAATTAGATGTTTTTCATGAAAAACTTACTTTAGCAAGCTCATGACCTTGAGGCCTTATACTCATAAATTCTTTCAGTGAGGAACACTAACTTTTTAATATCGGTTTTTTTTTTTGTTCTGCGTATTTCGGGATAAATGTGATTTATTTTTGCTGAACGCAATTACGGTGAATGACTACGCTTAAGCTAAGAATTAGTGTCTTATTTTTTTGTGTTATTTTACTTCTTTTTTAGCTCGTATATATTTCACTGCTAGACGGTTTATTATAGAGTTTTAATTACATATCTCCCCTTGCAGTAATGTTATCTATTTACTAGAGATGTGCTGACTAGTCGGCTCGGACTATCCGGCCTCTTACTTCAAAAAATGTGTGTCCGTGTGTGTGCGTGTGCGTGCATGCGTGCGTGCGTATATGTGTGTAAATGTTTTTCAAATAATCCATGTCCAAGACTTTCTTTTTAACATAACTAAATTTTGATGAAGCTCTATAACTTTAATGAACAATAACAATATTACAAGCCCATAGCAGTACACATTATATTCCCTCCCCATTGTCATTGAGCCGACTACTAACACCGAATCCTTGACAACCGTGGAGGCCATGAGCGCCTTGTGCGCGAATCAGCTGTAAACAAATCGTCACGGAAATTTCCAAATATCTCTGAAACCGTGATCGGCTGGGCAGAATAATCGGCCGAATAGTCGGCACATGTCTTTTTTTATTGCAAACGGTGGCAAACAAGCAAACAGTACACCTGATGGTAAATATTGCTGCCGCACATGGACCTTTGATAGGCTGCTGCCTACCATGAAGAAAGTGATAGGAATGTGAATGTGTGCAATACGGTACGGTGACACTAAAGGCATCACCAAAACCCACCACACGCAAACGCCCTCAGAAACTTGAGCTGCCGGCTCCCTCGTTCTCGCGAAAAAGAAATAGCTGGTGCCACATTTTACTCTTATTTCATCATTATATGAACTTTATATAGTGTGTAGATCAATAAATTACGAAAGTTCATTAAATATACTTGTTACTTATTTATAGAAACTTGTGCATATCAAACTCATTATCAGATAATATAATAGAGTTATGTAAAGCTTATTTTATGTTAGATATGGCAAACTATGAATTATTGTCATTTAATTATTAAGAAACACTTCTCTGCAATAGATTAAATCCCATTGCAAATATATACAACATGAATTATAATTATGTAACCAATCATAATAATATAATTACCGGAAAAATAGCTCTCAAGAAAGAATAACGAAAAAAGCTGTCTACAGCCGCGGGCTGGTCCGTCCTGGGTAGTACCACGCTTTCGCAGAAAATCGACGTCTGAGTAGTAGCAATTTGTTACTGCGCTTCGTTCGGTGAGCGAGAGAGCCGGAAGCCCAACTTTCTGAGAGTGTTTGCGTATGGAGGGTTATGGTAGTGCCTTTTATCACCGAGCCTCAGTGCACACATTCACACTCCCTTCATTTATTTATTTAATATAATAGGACTATCTATTTACAGATTGAAAACCTAATACGATAGTCCACACACTAGTGTTAATCCTAATCTTACTTCTAGGTGATTTACAATTAATCTATACCTTAATACTACTTTTAACTTAATTTATACCATAGGATAGAAAGAAGTGTCTTATGGAATTCACTCTATTGACATGTGAAAATATCAACTTTTGTGTGAACTTCGTTTATGGTATCAAGTGCTCGCGTTATTGGCGTTTTGGCTAGCAGGTTAGTTCTAGCCGTTGGCAGGGCCAGAAGTGGTGGGCGCCTACGCCTCCACACATAGCGATCTGGTACGCACAGACATTATTTTCTCGATGACAGTTCTAATTTGATAGTTGTAGTGTTGTGACCAAATAAATAATGATATCGATCGCATATATGTTTTGAACAAAGACAAATTCAACAAAAACATTCAAATATATTTTTTCAAGCTGGGAACACTCAATGACCCACCGCCATTTTGTATTTGTTTTAATCTGTCACTCGCAACAAGACGGTCGTGCTATATGATCACTACATTTCTGTTCGCTGAGTTTTTCACATTATCCATACGTTAATTTGTGTATTTTGTGTACCTCCGTGTTGATTGCTGCCCAGCTGTCAAATATCAAAATGCCTAAAGGATCTGTTCTGAAAAGTCAGGCGAGAGAACTGGTGATCAAGGTTCGTAATTACTTTGAAGCAGAATATCAAAATGGTGGTACGCTATTACCACTGTCGCAAGTGCGAGAGCGTGTTGCGGCCGCATTAGGAATTAGTGGACCTACTCTTTCAAAAATTACTACCGAAGCTTACGGTACAAGCGGCATGCAAGCAAATAAGCTTCGTACGCCGAAGAAGAAACGCCAACCACGTCATGTGACATCGGTTGAAACTTCGACGCTGACGCTATTCGTCGTCATATATATGACAATTACTTGCGCAAAGAAATTCCAACACTTAAAAAACTTGTTGTTTCTTTACGTGAACGTGGTTTGTTCCATGGCCAAAAATCGTCATTAAGCTTAGTTTTGAAAGAAATTGGATTTTCTTATAAAAAATCGGACAAACGTAAAATATTGATGGAGCGTCACGACGTTGCTATGGCTCGCTGCGAATTTTTGAGCGAAGCCAAAAAGATATCAGATTGGTCAAATGTTATTTTCACTGACGAGACTTGGTTAAATGCAAACCACACAGTATCGAAGAACTGGACTGACGACACCACCGCTTCCACTAATTCAGTGCCAATGGCAAAAGGTGAACGCCTTATCATATGCCATGCAGGGTCTACGAAAGGATTCGTGTCAGATGCTTTACTGGCCTTTAAATCCAAGAAAACAGTGGACTACCACGAAGAAATGAATGCGGAGATTTACGAAGAATGGTTTAAAGAAATGGTGCAATCTCTGGAAGAACCGTCGATAATTATTATGGACAACGCTACATATCACTCTAGACAAATTGATAAAATGCCGACGCAGGCCAATAAAAAACAAGAGATAATTGACTGGCTCAAACGTCATGGCGAAAATGTGGATGATACTTTATTAAAAGTACAATTAGTGAATATTTTAAAATCTAAAAAAAGCCTCCCTAAAAAATATATTACCGACGAAAAATAGCTGGCGAATGTGGTCATTGGGTTCTTCGACTTCCGCCGTATCATTGCCAGTACAATGCTGTAGAACTAATATGGGCACAAATCAAAGGACACGCCGCTCGAAACAATACCCATCCCCCTTTTACGGCAAACAAGATGTTAGATTTATTAAAAAATGCATGTGCGGAAGTAACCGCCGAACACTGGGAAAAAATTGTGAGAAGAACCCAAAACATTATAGCGTCGGATTGGGAAATTCATGTGGCATTAGATAATATAGAAATACAGGAACTTATAATAAATGTTGAGGAGAGCTCATCGAATGATAGTGACGATTCATCAGATTTTGATTAAAATAAATAAATGAACAATCAACATAATATAATTACATCTTGTAATGAAATGTAATATTAGTTAATAAATTTGTTTAAAATTATCCGGCAATAGTTTAGTTTCTTACACTTTGTAAAAAAATATCGGGTCTCTTATCGTGTTACGTTTATCGATAGCTCCATCCCTATCAGTTTCTCCGACTCTGCTATGACCTTGTACGCGCGTAAGCGTCATATTTTTATTAAATAATGTATACATAATGTAAAAAAGACGCTCGTTCAAGTTTCCACAGGAGCTGTCATCTAGAAAATAAAGAAATGGAAATAGTATAGATACGAAACCAGCACGTATTCCCGTCGCACTCTTAATTCATTGTACCCGACCATTCCCAGCACAAATAAAGTTGGGTACATTAACGGATAAAATGGGTATACACCATACAATTTTTTATATAAGTACCGCGTAAATTTGTTCTGTACTCGCTCCAACATCACCGAGTACTTAGCCTCGTGTGGGGCCCATATAATTGCACTATGTTCCAGATGAGTCCTGACTAATGCATCATACAGTGCCCTGACAGCAGCAATATTGGTGAACTCTCGCGTCTGCCTTAGCACAAAACCCAAATTTCTATACGCTTTTTTACATATATCCGTTATATGAGTGCGAAACGAAAGCTCAGAAGTAACGTAAACGCCTAAATCACGTACTTCCATGACTCGTTGCATCCGCTCCACGTCCATCATGTACTCGTAGCGAAAAGGTCGACGAGCGCGGGTGAAGCTTGTTACCGAGCACTTTACTTTCTTCGCGGTAGGCAGCGGCCTTGTAAAGATCAATGAGCGGCAGCAACACTTACCATCAGGTGTACTGTTTGCTCATTTGCCACTGCTTGCAATAAAAAAAAATCCTATTAACATTCCAAGAATTTATTAATCATATTAAAATAATTGTATGATAATTGATTAAGGATTTAGAGATAATTTAGTATTCATTCATGCATATTTTTCTTTTATTTATTGTTCTCAGCCCGCATAAGTCCCACTGTTGCGCTCGGGCGTCCTCCCCATAGAGGGAAATTGACCGACTATAACACGCTTGTAATAAACACATCTAGTGTTGGTATAGGGTTTTATGACGAGTTTCTCTTCTCTTGCGTACATAATATCTGTATATTATGGTATCATATCCTTTAGATGTCTTTTACGACACCTACTTATTCTTATTACTCACACACGAATAGTTTTATTTATTAACATTATGATAATCGGTTGCGGATTTACCTAAATATCTGGGGGCCCGACCCCGCCAAGTCGAGCAAAAACGTAACATACTTTTCTCGAAGCAATTCAGGCTATTTTCGACCCCCTATAGCTTCGTTGTGAATAAGACTAGAAGCCTGAATTTATAGTAACCCAGGAGGCATTGTATACACACGGTATATTTCTAATTTTATTCAATTTGAACCAATAGTTTAAGAATTATAACTAGTCAAACTTTCTTAATTTTGATTTTGTCATTCACTGACTGACTAACCGATCACAAATATTATTGAGGCACTTCTAGCAGACATAGGAGCTTCAAATTTAGAATACAATTAATGATTAGTGTATAAATGAAGGCAACATGATAAAATATTGTAATTTTCGTCTATTACACTAAGTGCATAAATAATTTTGAAATCTATATAAATATATAAGATTACAAAGTTACATTTGCAGTTAATGGAATAGGATAAGAATACAATTGCCGCCATCTCTTGATTAGGGAATCAATGGAAGTCGTAGGAACCGGCTAAGGACTGCGCTGATGGCGTAGTGGTTAACATGCCGACCTAACGGGCTAGTGTCGTGGGTTGGAATCCCACGCAGGACAATACTTTGTACCATCCACAAATTGTTGTTCTGAGTCTGGATGTAATATATCAGTGATACAACTGATAACTGTTATTATTTGTGGTATCACTGATAAGAACTGTTACTGGTTGAATCACTGATAACACCTGTTATCAGCTGTATCACTGATAACAACTATTATCAGTTGTATCACTGATAACAACTGCTATCAGTTAACTCACTGATAACAACTGTTATCAGTTGAATCACTTATAACAACTGTTATCAGTTGACTCACTGATAATAACTGCTATCAATTGACTCATTGATGACAACCGTTAGCAGTTGAATCCCTGATAACAGCTGTTATCACTTGACTCGCTGCTAACAACTGTTATCAGTTGACTCACTAATAACAACTGTTATCAGTTGTATCACTAATGACAACTTTTATTAATTCTCGTCCTAAAGTGGTATAGGATTTATCGATCACAAGTCTCTTGAGTACGACATGGAAAGGATCGAGAGTGTGTCAACAAGCGCAGCGTAGAATTACCAAGAAGTATTTTTTGAAGGTTATACAGTTTTACCCACCGACCTCGATATACTCCGACGACGAGATGGAGACCTTTTACGAGGACATCTTAAAAGCCATACACGCGTCTAAAACTCACTTCACGGTAGTTGTAGAAGACTTTAACGCGAAACTGGGCAATGGGAGTGTTGATGAGTTGAGGGTGACAACATAGATGTGGTCAGAGAAACCAGAGGGTGAGGCTGCTTTTCTGGAGGAGGAAAGCTTTATAATGAATTTCTTCTACGGAAGTAGCCGCAAAGGAAATTAACCTGAATTAGCCTCGATGGTTTAACAAAAAACGATATAGACTTCATCTTATCGGATAAACAACAGATATTCAATAACCTTCCGGTGTTCAGCAGGATTAAAACTAGGAGCGATCGCTGCATAGTACACTAAACAACCTAATTTAATATAATATGTATTACTTATGAGGTAGATTGTGCTTTCATGCGATGACTAAGTTAATATGTTCTGTCCAATCAATCATAAAAAATCTTTGATTTTGATATGGTTATAAAGTATAAGAAGTTGTTAGGTTAGCTAATTACGTAATAACTTAAGACAAAAGGTCCCTTAAGTAGGAACTGAATAAATTAACAGACTTTGTATTACATGGATCTCACAACTTTTTATGGTAGAACTCAGTTGCGAGGCTTGGTTTATTTTTACAAGTTTTGTTTTTGATTGCATATTAAATACTACTGATCATTTTGTAATCAAATTTGAGATTGTTATACATGAAACACAGGATTACATTGTTCAAATTTATATCTTGTGTTAAGTACACAAAAGAAGTAGTTTTCGTATTTCATAATACATTTTTTTGTGAAAAAGTTAACGAAACTATTAGTATTATTACCTAACATGCTCATTAATATTGCGGCATTTTCATATATGCGGAAGGTATACATCTTCGTTATTATGTATCCGGTGCACCGCATAGCTTTCCTTTGAACTATATTATGCTATAATAATATGTACATACACAATATGTATATAGAGCCCATTATTCGTAATCTCTCTTGGCATTATCCTGCTCTTGTTCAAAATACTTGGGTTTGACGCAATATGTCGAGTGTACGCAACATATTTCTTTTTTAAGACAATACCCTGCACTAATGAAAAAGTCTGTCAATTGCGGGGGACTTTACAAACATATATTTAACGGACACAAATTACATCGAGACACAGAACAAAAATTTGTGGATCGCACAAAGTGTTGTCCTACGTGGGATTCGAAGCCGCGACCCTGGCACTGTAGTTCGGTATCTTAACCACTGCGTCATCTGTGCATTATACAGTGAAAGCTTTGGAAATAGTTTTATGACCGCCGCAGCTTGATGTCAATCTTTCTTGGGAAAATTTGTTTTTTTTTCTGTGCGATTATTGGTTGCAGAGATATTGACGGTTAAAAACAAGCGTCCGTTTCGTTTAATCGATAACTCCGCGACGAATGGTCGTATCAATCTTAATAAAAATTAAATTGAAGCTGAATAAACAGGCTATCTGTTTCATAAGGTCGCTTCTTCGGGAAAAATTTCCAAGCCCGTGCAGCGAAAAAAAAAGACGCTGTATCGTTGTATTTCTTCTGATTATGTTGGTATCGTAATTTCTAAAAAAAATTACCTCATAATTCAGAAACTAAAGTCTTAAAGCTTCAAAGTGCTTTCTTTTTTTGCGATACGATCATTTTCCGCTGAAAATAGCCCGTCAAAAATTGAAGAAAAAATGGGTCTTTTTTTTTCATTCCCTTAATTTTTGTGAGTCATCATCATCATCGCAGCCCACATACGTCCCACTGTTGGGCTCAGGCCTCCTCCATAATGGGAGGGAATTTGACCTACTAGACCATGCTGGTCAGACATATTGGTATAGGGTTTCACTTCGAGTTTTCCTTCTCTTGCACAGATCTTATGTGCATATTAAATCCCTTCTCTTATGACATCCACAGGCAAGATAGGGAATGGTGAATTGTATTCTTACTCCGTCACCACACGGAATTTTTATGAGTAGTGTATTGTAAATATTAGTTTATGTGCTGAATATCATTATTTCATTATTATTTCAGCTCATATACTTACGTTGTGAGAGGAAATTGATCTATTACACCATGCTGGTCAGACGTGTTGATATAGGATTTTGTTTTGAGTTTTCCTCCTCTTGCATGGATGTTATATGCATATTTAATCCCTTAGTTATCTTTTACGACACTCACGGGCAAGAGAGTCTATGGTGACTTGTATTCTTACTCCGTCACCACACGGAAAGTATACTTTAATTAATTTACGGTACTAAATTGTTTAAATTCACTACAGTTTAGAGAATCTGTTAGTAAAATAAATTTCAATATCCGTGGCAACACACAAATCGTTCGATTATTCGAAGAGATTTGTATTCAACCCCTCGTGAAACATTATTTACCATGTAAATTCGTGTCTAATGAATAATTTCGTTTTTCTATTGGGTTTATTTTTATTTTGCTTCTTTCTAAGATTAGATGGGTTTGACCTGTTTTCTACTCAGAGTATAGCAAGTTAGGTAACGTTACTCAATTTTAAATATTTTGTTAGTAAAGTCATTTGCACAACTATTCAATGACAATTTTATTGTATATTGACTATCATCATTTTCACTCAGTCTATCGCCGTCCACTGCTGGACGTAGGTCTCTCTCACATTTCACCACAAAGTGCGGTCCTGTGCCGCCTGCAACGACGCCCATCCACTTTCACCAGATTGTCGATACATCTTGTTAGTAGATTAACTATAAAAGTAATAAATTATTTATTTGATTATATACATCTGAAATCACCTCAAACAACGCTAAATACGATTAATTTATTTAAGGAATATGAAATATGGAAATTAATTTATATCTGTATATATATTTCTCGTGTACGTGTGTATGTCACTGAACTCCTAAATGGCTGGACCGTTGTTGATGATATTTTTTGTGTGTCTTCAAGGTGATTCAGATGATTTAGATTCACAGTTGGATCCGGTAGATGACTCTGTTATTGATTTCAAGGATAATTCCTTTTATTTTATTTGAACAGAACAACGTCTGTTAGATCAGCTAGTTGTATATAAATTTATATTATTTATATGATGCACTAAAATTATGGCATTTAAACAAACATTTTTACACGAATCTTGCACTTATTATACAACAATGTTGAAATTGCCAAACTTCTCGATTTCAATTTAGCTGTATACCAATTTTCTATCTTGCCATCTTCAAAAAACAGCAAGATAAAATCTTTTTTCTTTTATGTAATCTTATTTCATATACAAAGGTATCATTCACTGTCAGAAACATCCACATTACTCATATTGTTTGGAAACTATAACCTTTTGGGAATCCTAGATTTAGTTTTCTTGTTCTAATAATATTTAGAATTAAGAAAGGTTTAGAGATATTTTATATTATAATTATGTAATCATCAAATGTGTTCATTATGTGCCATATATCTTTCAATTTTGTAATAATAGGTATATCCATGTGGTAACGAATTTAGAATACAATTCACCCGTTTGGTATCCTTGGGTGCCGTAAAAGTATTAAGGAATACAATGTACAAACAGCATTTTTTTTTTATTGCAAACGATGGCAAACGAGCAAACAGTACACCTGATGGTAAGTGTTGCTGCCGCTCATGGACCTTTACTAGGCCGTTGCTTACCACGAAGAAAGCGAAGGGAGTGTGAATGCGTGCATTGAGGCTCGGTGATACCAAGGGCACCACCAAAACCCTCCACACGCAATCACCCGCAGAAAGTTGGGCTTCCGGCTCTCTCGCTCACCGAACGAAGCGCAGTAACAAATTGCTACTACTCAGACGTCGATTTTCTGCGAGAGCATGGTACTGCCCCGGACGGACCGGCCCGCGGCTGTAGACAGATAACTGTCGACAGTGTGGTCCTACCACTCCTAGCATCTATGCGAAAGAGGGAAAACATCTATACCTCATCATTATCACCTCAGCTCGTATACATCCCACAGTTGGGCTTGGGCGTCCTCCATTACGGAAGGGAAACTGACCTACTATACTACGCTGGTCAGTCAGGTCAGTCGTTTCGAGTTTTTTTGCCCGTGCATAGATATTATTTGCGTATTATATCCCTTAGGCGTCTCTCTAAGAGAGGTGGCGGTGAAATGTAATCTTACTCCGTCACTACATGGAGGATTTACACGATTTCGCCCTGTGGTTGAAATTCGGCCATAATCAATTTTAATTAATTTTTCTGCTACACAATTTTCTTTAAATTTATTTATGTATAATTGTAAATTGAGCAAGCTGTATTTCACTAATCTATACCAATAAATAAAATTGGAGTGTCTGTTTGTAATGTCAAAATACTAGGCTTTTTTCATGCTCACACGGTTATTTGCACGACACCTATGCCTAAAATAGCAATTAAAAAAATTTTGTCTGTCTGTCTGTCTGTTTGTTCCGGGTAATCTTCAAAACGGCTGGACCGATTTCAAAAATTCTTTCACCAATGGAAAGCTATAATATCAGGGCGTAAACTAGGCTATATTTTATCTCTGTATTCCCACAGGAACGGGAACTACGCGGGTAAAACGACTAAAACCGAAGCGAAGCGAGGGCGGTTGCTAGTCTAATATATAATTTGAATAATATAATATGTTATATATGTAGTAATATAGTCGCGGCTACGAATGCCTCATCATCATCTTTTCATCATCATTTCAGCTCATATACGTCCCACTGTTGGGCTCGAGCTTCCACCACAATAGGAGAGAAATTGACCTTACTATACCATGCTTTTTTCACGCTGTGGAAATGCATTTACGCACTATCCCCCTGCCGGTTATAGACAGGGGGAGTGTGTGTGGGACTCGCCGGCCACAAACGTGACCGAAATACCCACTAAAACCACAGCGGCCCCTTCCGCGCTTTTACGAGATGCCAGCGAAATCGTCTGATGACATTCTTACCGCGATACCCCCTACAACCCGACATCAATTCAATCCCCGACAACCCCTATCCGCCTTACTGTACGATGCTGGTCAGTCAGGGTTTTATGCCGAGTTTTCCTTCTCTTGCATGGATGTGCGTATTATATCCCTTAGTCGTCTTTAAGACATCCACGAGCAAGATAGGGAGTGGTGATTTGTATTCTTACTCCGTAACCACACGGACAAGTAATTGAGTGAATAAAATTAATTAAATGCCTAAGTCAATCAAGACCGTAATTGAATAAATAAAATTAATCAAATTTAAACATCTGCTGTAAACGTATAATTTCAAAAAAACTATCTCATATTCCATATTCCTTAAACATGTAATTCACACTTTATATGAATTACTAAAAGTTACAAACATATGTGCCCTATATGCGTACAATTTGTGAGACATTGTTACATGACCCAAGTGTACCGTATTAACAAAATGATGTGAGTTTTACTTCTGTAGGTTTCTATTGTTAACTGGGGAATATATATTACATACAATGGAGGTTTTGTATCACACACTGATATTCACGTAGACCTCTTCAAGAGAAATTTTTATGTTAGGAGAGTTTTTTTAACAAAATAAACCGAAATACATTTTTGAAGTTCCAAATTATATGTCCGTTTGAATAATTTAAAGCTCACTCTTAGGCCCTCCGTACATGGAGCTACTACAAACTCAAATTACTAACGATTTGCTTGAGCGTCACCGTCCACACATTCTCATTGAGGGTCGCACACGACGCGACTAGTCACCAAACAGTTAATAACGCGTTAGCAACTGCTCACGCATGACGCGTCGTGCCGGTCGCCGCGCTACTAGGTGGAAAAGCATCCATGTTTATATAATTATAAACTCAGATTACTCAAGGAAAGATGTTGTCAGATTACTTAACTGATAATCTGCAGTTTACTTTATTTCTAATATACGGGTGAATCCAAAACCTACGAATATTCCTTTGGCGTCTATTAAAGATAGTGGTAAAATACATTATCGTCGTCATCCTCGCTTGACTCACTCTACATGTTTGATTTTTTTCCCTAATATTTCCTCGTTAATCGTGTGCTTGTGAAAGCAGAAATAACAGAAGTCACTGAAACCTTGCAATTTAAGTAGCGTCATGTGCGAGGTACAGTTTCTAACTAATTTGTAATTGTAATTACTGATCAGTTCCGTCACTTTTGAGTAGCTCCATGTGCGGAGGGCCTTACTGATTTATATAAAACAATGTCCCCGTGTGGTGACAGAAAGAAATACAATTCACCAACGCCTATCTTGCCCGTGAGTATCGTAAAAGACGACTATGGGATATAATATGCACATAACATCTGTGCAAGAGAAGGAAAACTCGAAATGAAATCCTATAACAACATGTCTAACCAGCATGGTATAGTTGGTCAAATTCCCTCCCATTGTGAAGGAGGTCCAAGCCCAACAGTGGGAAGTATGTAGGCTGCGATGATAAGGAGGAGGCTCAAATATAACAGTGGGACCTATGTGAGCTGTGAAAATGATGATGATGTACTCTCCCATATTTATTCCAAAAACAGAAGAAAATGTTATATGATCAGGGTTTGTCATGATAATTATATTATTAACTAGCAATCCGCCCTCGCTTCGCTTTTAGTCGTTTTACCCGCGTAGTTCCCGTTCCCGTGGGAATACCGGGATAAAATATAGCCTAGTTTACGCCCTGATGTTATAGCTTTCCATTGGTGAAAGAATTTTTGAAATCGGTCCAGCCGTTTTGAAGATTACCCGGAACAAACAGACAGACAGACAAAAAATTTTTAATCTGTATTTTAGGCATAGGTGTCGTGCAAATAACCGTGTGAGCATGAAAAAAGCCTATTATTTTGACATTACAAACAGACTCCAATTTTATTTATTGGTATAGATTTCTAGAATCGGAAACGCAAATCTCACTTTATAGTAAACAGCGGCATGACTGTGCTCCTGGTATTGCTGAAGTTGATGATCATTCACCATTAGATAGGCTGCTTGCCATCAAAGGTAATAAAAAATAACAGTCTGAATTATTTCATGCCGTTTACACTCCTATATTGCGTGATCTTATTTACCTCGAACGTTTTGTATAGGAACCTTTTTAAAATTTAATCCATCCGGTTATCCTACCGTCAATAGTAAACTATAGTGCATTGTCTTTTTACTGAAAAAAAAAATCAGAATGTAGTACGTTTAAAACATATACTATTGGAATATTTTACAGAAATTTGAAACGGAAGTATTTAAAATTTCGGACCCGTAATTACCGTGGAACCTCCTCCAGATACATCTGTATAATTATCACTTTTGATATACAAATGACAGAAATGTGCGTAACATAAATAAACAGAAAAAGTTAATAAAATGATACCAATTGTTAGTAATGGCAGAAACGGATAAAGACTTTGAATAATGACACCTGTTTAACAAACAAAAACAATCCATTTAAATTAATTGAATATAAAAAAAAACTACAACAATGTCGAGTATAATCGATACTTATTACAAGATAGCTAAATATTTTAGTGAATCATATTTATATCTTACGCAGAATAAAATTTTCGTGCGAATATTCGAAACTTAAATAATAATAATTTTATCTAGCAACAAATGAAAAATTTGTACAAAATATGTGTTTTTTTCCTCCCTATCTCTCCCTGCAACCTCCTACAGTGGTATAACTGCCTTGCCGAAGGCAGCGGTAGCTTTAATTTGGCCTTTACCATCGAGTGGATCGATTTCATATTTTAAAATTTGAAATTAAAATTTAATCTAAACCTACATACGTCCCCTTATAGGGTCGAGTCTGCATCGCAATAGTAGGGAAATTACCTTACTATATCACGTTAGTCAGACGGGTTGATATGGGGTTTTATTCCGAGTTTTCCTTCTCTTGTACAGGTATTGTATTAAATTCATAATCATAGTATTTTAACTAATGTGATACGCAGGAAGTACTGTGATGTAGTAAATATGATATAACAGTACTTTATTGTATTCCACCAAAATTCTAAGAAGATATTCTTAACATTGTAGCCATGGCACTGTCGAAGGTGACAGTTTGACTGACGGACAATGACTTTAAAAGCTTTCGTAATTACGCCATAAAATTAAAGCTTTATGTCCATTAATGAAAACCACAAATTGTTGTAGTGGAATTTGCGATATTCAAAATGATGTCGCATCATGTATTCAAAGTATTTCCATTATAATATGTTAAGTTATATTAAATATGGTTATCCCGTGCTCAACTTTTGACCACAAACACGTCACATAATAACTGTGGGTTATTTATTATATAGGGTTATGTTTTTTAGTCCAAACATTGTTAGCCCAACCCGCAAATGTTTTGCTATGAGCAATTTTTAAATAGAGAATTTCGAGAGATTTTATTTAAATGAAGATTTCCTTGTGATTACTGATACTAACTCTCTTGAACGGCATGTAATACTCGCAAGAGGATAAAGCTGTGAGTGGCGATAGACTAAATTTTTAAGCCGTCACAACTTGTGGAATTTAGAATAGCCACTACTATAACTTCTGGAGTACTATCTCTTGCATGACGGATCTTGATGATGGCTCTCTTGTAGCGATCACTAAAAGTCATGGCGGTCGTAGCTATATGCTGTTATCGCACAGTGGTGACCGCAGCAGCTTGGGCATTGTTCAGAACTCCCCCACAGGACCTGGAACCGGAGATGCTCGCCGAGCTCTACCGGCGAGTATTTAAAATGCGTGAAGAGGGCGTACTGGCTACTGTAGGTAGAGTGGATGGAGCGGCAGCACAGAACCCTCTCTTTCTGACTGGTGCAAGTCTGTGGAGGTACAGTTGGTGTCTTCGTCAAGTACCTGCATATAGTCCCAGATTTATCGCAACCATTGGTGCAGACATGACGCTACCAGACGTCGTGAAAGCCATGGTTAAACAGCGTCAGGAACAAAAACACAGTCAGAGCTTTCCACCAGAGAGTCGTCACGCTGAAGAAAATGGCAGAGTAAGTCCGGAACGAACTCCTCCGAGGTGGCATGCTCCGCCGACGGCGCATAGAGCAGCTTAGGTCTAAATACCTGTGCATGGTACCACGCTAACCGTGACAGTGGGTAATTAGAACGAGGATTAGTCTACCACTCGTGGAGAGGGCGATTGACGACCGACGGCGAAAGCTGCTGGGGCATCAACTCGAGATGTTTTCCGAAAAGGTAACCTGCTTGCATAGGTCATCCGCTAACAAGAACCAGTGCGGGTGGCCCGCCTTTTTGGCATCGGAGAGGTATATACATGGTAGGTTATGGGGTTGTACGCGGTCCCATCTGTTATCTCGAATAGATCGAATGAGTAGTAACTGCATCATAGGCTGCCAAGAAAAAGGGTATAAAGAAAACCCACGAATGGTACTGGAAAATGTAACCCGTCTGAACAGCCAATGAAAACAGACTTGGTACCGGTGACCTGACTGCATTGCGGTAGAGAGGCATGGGTACAGGAAAAAAAGTCTATGGGTATACACGCCATTCTTGCCGCTAACTCAGGTGGTTTAGGTGGGGTGTGACCAGACCAACCTGTTCCAAAATAAGGGTTATAAACAACAGCTATTTGATGTCCAATTAGCGACCCTCCCAGCTTCCTGCTTTGTACCGGCATTATAAATCCCCAATATTTCCTAGGATATTATGGTATGCGACTGCAGTCCATGAGGACCGGGGTTCGATTCCCGGATCAATCAAAAAAATTTATATAGTTTTCCGAGAGGAAAAATAACCTAAATTACTCGTTATATATACAAGTAATTAGTAATAAATTATTATCAAAATCGGTCTAGCTGTTTTGAAGATTACCCGGAATAAACAAACACAACAAAAAGAGACCAAAATATTTTAACTGATTTTAAACATAGGTATCTATAGAGACAAAAATATTTTAACTGATTTTAATTCTAATTTTAAGCATAGGATATAGCTATGACATAACAAACAGGCACTTCAATTTTATTTATTTGTATAGATAAAATAATTTTCACCAAATAACAATCTCATCATTATTTGTTTTACCCAACTTACAATCAGCCTCAAGTTAGTTTCAAATCTTCTATAATGTGAAAGATATTAGCTACGTAAATAAACTAATTCACGACAATAACTTTGTAGACAGAGGCGTGAATTTATTGCTGTGTTGAATTTAGAAGTCATTAAGACTTGAAATCTCTTACTTTATATAGTCTTATATAGGTTTTACTCTTATAACTACGCCTAAACCAGCTGAGACTAACAATTCAAAGTGTAATTAATACATATTGTTTAAATGTTTAATTAGACCAGAGTGGTATAGTAAGTTAATTTCCCAAGAATTTTAAATTTTCTGACACAAAATTTTGGAATGACTTACCTCTCCTTACGGGATTCAAAATCGGTATTAAGTTTAATAAAAAAGGTTTAAACAACACTTAATTCACAATTCGTATCCAGTGCGGAATTTAATGCTATTTAGATTATAAGGTAAAAAATATATTCAATCCTCGTGACCATAAATATGTTTGAAGAATCGAGTAAATCATTATAAATACAATAACATATGTATTTTACTAGCTCTTGCCCGCGCCTTCGCCCGCGTTAAAATTGACTTACATATTGAACTATTATCTCAAAGAATATTATCGGCATAAAAAGTATTCTATTTCTTAATTTACGACTACCTATGTGTCAATTTTCATCCAAATCTGCTCAACAGTTTACGCGTGATTCGAGTAACAAACATCCAAATATCTTCACAAACTTTCACATTTGAATATTACTTCCATTCTTGTAGTTCAGATTCCCGTGACAATATGATGATAAATATGGATTTTCTTAGATCCTGATAATGTAGCTTTTGAGCGGTGAAAAAAATTAATATCGATCAAACGCCCGCAGTTTCACCCACATAGACCCAATTCCCATGCGAATTCCGAGATAAAAATTGCCTACGTTACTCGCTGATATTATAAGTTTACATGAGTGAAAAAAAATATATATTAATCAAACCCATAGAAATAGCCGAGATGAAAATTGTCTATGTTACTCGCTGATTACGTAGCTTTCCATCGATTTCCGGGAGCGAGTTCTCGTTCCTGGGAAATAGCTGGGATGAAAATAGCCTTGATGTGTTATTCACTGATAATGTAACTTTTCATTCGTGAATTAAATTTAAATCTATTAAATGCCCGCGATTTCAGCGGTCCTGTCCCGTAGGAATATCGGGCTAAAAATAGCTTAAATACGTTACTCGCTTAAATATTAGTGAAATAATTTTAAAATCGACTAAATTCTCACAGTTGCTACAACCACAGCGGGATAAAATATAGCTTGTTATTCCTTATGGAAGGCTAGTAGACCTGATAGTAAAATATTATCAGTATCGGTCCAGTCGTTTTGAAGATTACCCGTAACGAATAGATAGACAGAAAATTTGAACCGTTTTTTAGGTATAGGTATCGTGCAAATAATTGTGTAAGCATAAATAAAACCTATTATGTTGACAGACAAACAGATGCTTCAAATTAATTTATTTTTAGGGATAGAAAATTAGATTACTCTCTTGATTGTAACTTACTGTCTGGTAACGGCTAGGAATATTACCACGCTTTCATTGTTCGTGGGTGTTGCAAAATACTATTAAGACAAAGATTTACATCGACCTGGACCAATTGGCGATGCCGTCTGGCTAACAATATCGTCCGCCAGGCAGCCGGACATAAAATGTTGCTAGAACCTTTGCAATATATCTACAATGGCAGAAGAGTACCTACATATTGCGTCGATCCAAAGTAATTAGGATAAGAGCAAGATAATGATGATATATAGGCTAGGTGTCTTCGACTATTTGCGTTTCATCCTTTTGCGGCTACCCAAAATTATTTCTTAGTGGACGCTTACCCCAAAAAAACAGATCGGTATACAAAATTTCACATTCCTAGGCCCGGGATCTTTGGCTATACACTTTTCACCCTTTTAGAGATCGAATTGCCAAAAATTCTTTGTTAGTGCTCGCTTATCCCAAAACAGAATTTTCACGTTCCTAGGACCATTATTTTAGGTTTTACACTTTTCATCTCCTTAGGAGTGAGATTGCCAAAAATTCTTTCATAGTGCTAGATAAGCGCGAACTAAAAAAAAATTTTGAGGCAACCCAAGAAAGCCGACCGTGTACTAAAATGATCGTTCCTAGACTCAGTGATTTCGGTTCTACGCTTTTCACCCCCTAGGTGTAAAATTGCAAAAAACTCTTTTTAGTGAGCACTTTCTCCAAGGAAGATAACTTTATACAAAATTTCACGTTTCTAGGCCTATTGATTTCGACTATACATTAGGGGTTGAATTTCATAAAATAATTTCTTAGAGCTCACTTACAACAAAAGAAAGAGAATCGCATACAAAGTTTCACGTGCCTAGCTCCAATAGTTTCTGCTTTACGATTTTCACCCTTAAGGGGGTGATTTTCCAAAAGTCCTTTGCTAGTGCTCGTGTACCTCAAGAAATACGACGGTGTAAAAAAATACGTTTCTAGGCCCAGTGGTTTCGGCTGTATACTTTTTCATCCTCATGTAAGTGAAATTTCTAAAACGCTAGAACGAATATTTATTTATTTATTATCAAGTGCCTCAATACAAAGGTTCATGGTTCTATCATCGAAATTGATAAATTGCCATACAAAATGTCATCCCCTATTTCAACCCCTTCAATAAAAAGTAGCCTATGTGCTTTCTCAAGCTTTAGTCCATCTCTGTATCAAATTGCATCAAAATCGGTTCAGTGGTTAAGACTTGAAAGGTTTTTTTTATGGGCGAGCTATAGTAAGCGCACACGCGGTCCATTCCGTCCGGGGCGACGAAAGGATGGTGCGTGGGTCCATAACCCAGCCGTACCCACGTCGCCTTCGTCATTGGGCCGACCACCGGAGCAGGGTGACTTGTCGTCAGCGGTCAGCCCGACGGAATACTCCCTATTTGGGGTCGTCGATATCCGACGTCCTCCCCTCGGACGTCGGATATCATACACAATATATAGATATCGTCGTCATCATTTCAGCTCATATACGTCCCACTATTGGGCTCAAGCCGCCTCCACAATAGGAGGGAAATTTACCTATTATACCACGCTGGCCAGATATGTTGTTATAGGGTATTTTTTTTTCTTTTCTTGCACAGATATTATATGCATTCTTAATCCCTTAGTCGTCTTTTACGACACTCACATCCAAGAGGCGGTATCGAATTGTATTCTTACTCAGTCACCACACGGAAATATATAGATATTTTGATATAATATGTACATATATTATATATACAACTCTGTATATATAATTAATATTAATAAACTTTAGAACGTAATTTAATAAAATGTTGATATGTTTACCAAAGTACTGTTAAAGTGACATGATTACAATTGAAATAGGAAATTAATCAAAGCAATTTACAATTTATCAAAGCACGCAAACATTTATTACTTAAACTTGTTTAATCTTTACGTAAACTCAAGACATAACACAGTACAAGAACAGAAAGTTTAATTAAAACTCCGCATATGAAATTGTGTGATAAATGGCATCCATCTTTGTAAAACATTATAATGATAATTTGATTTTCAAGTTATAAAATAAAAATATATACAGAAAAAGATTTGTAATAGCTTTTTAAGATACTAGCATGATGATGATATCTACAACATCAAGAGGAACTAGGACGCGATCGCTGCCTTCTGTGAGGCAGTCATCTCACGGAAGGAGGCGGCGGAACGTGCGCGTGAGAATCTCCTTTACGGCGACACAATGCACCTGATGCCTCCCTAGCTGAGGCCGCGGCTGACTGGACCGGGAAATAGTCCGTCACCCGCAGAAAGGCTGACCGTGCGAGGGCGAAGGACGTTCTGGGAGAGGCGTTAGGGAGGGAGGGTACCCGAAGGGGTATCGCGCCGGGCTGGCCACAGACGACAAGTAACTCGGTACCGGTGTCAGCCCAATGGTGAAAAGGGAGGGAATACTGTAGGTTATGGGGCGGTTTCCCGCCTTCTGTCACCACGGACGAAACAGGCGGCATGTGCGCCGACTATAGACACCAAAAAAAAAAAAAGAGCTGGTATGTATTTGCATATAATATATCTAGGTCATCTTTTACGACAGCCACGGTTAAGAGAGAGGCTGGTGAATTCTATGCTTACTCCGTAACTACATGGAAAACTAATAAGAACGAAAATAAAAGGGGGGGCGTGAACAGCATTTCATAATCGTAACAATCGCTATATTATTAGTTCTGCTTGAGTTCTCTTATATCAACAGTGAACAGGTAATTGTTCTGGCAACCATGCTTTATTATCCAAACGCAATATCTGAAGTAGTAAGTACTACTGAAAGGGCGATATTTCAGCAATATTACATTAGATAGGTATTTGTTATGATAATTTAGTAGTCTTCAAATTCTTCAGTATATAGTCACGTCTCTGTCTCCTACAATTGAGTAATCTATACCAATAAATAAAATTGGAGTGTCTGTTTGTAATGTCAAAATAATAAGCTTTTTTCATGCTCACACGGTTATTTGCACGACACCTATGCCTAAAATAGCAATTAAAAAATTTTTGTCTGTCTGTTTGTTCCGGGTAATCTTCAAAACGGCTGGACCGATTTCAAAAATTCTTTCACCAATGGAAAGCTATAATATCAGGGCGTAAACTAGGCTATATTTTATCCCCGTATTCCCACGGGAACGGGAACTACGCGGGTAAAACGACTATAACCTATAACCGAAGCGAAGCGAGGGCGCATTGCTAGTTGTAATATATAATCGTGATAAACTCGTTAACTTCACATGTATTAACAAATATTTTTTAATTGCTGTTGATGGCAAACTAGCAAACGGCACACCTAATGGTAAGTGATGCTGCCACTCTGGCCATTTAGTAGGCTGTTGTCTATCGCGAATACAGTAAAGCGAATGTGAATGCCTGCAATAAGTTTCGATGATACGAAATGCATCACCAAGACCCGCCACACGCAAGCACCCTGAACTTTCTGAAGTTAGGCTTCCGGCTCTCAAGCTCACCGAATAAAGTGCAGTAACAAATTGCTACTACTCGGACATTGATTTGCCGCTAGAGTATCGTACCCTACCTCGGACTGATCAGCAAGCGGCTGTAGACAGAAGGCTGTCTATAGTATTGTCTTACAACAAGATTAATTTATTTAAAAATTCGTACCTTTCAGACAATATTTTCTCCTCATTCTTAGTCCTTATATTTTACATATAGGGTCTTATCTAGATGAAATTAGTCTATCATACTACGAATTTTAAGCCTTCCATCCCTTACAGTTAGAGCTTCGGATTGGCAGCCTGAAAGCTTAAAATACCGCGAGATCTCGGTATTGCGGGATCCCGCGCCATTTTCCAATCCCGCATAATGCGAGATTATAGGCGCGGGATCCGCGGGATTTGCGGGTCTGAGAAAAAGCGTACATGCAACCTCAAACTTAATAAACTCTCAAACTCGAACAGTAACATATCCTATATAAATTTACAGTCTAAAAAGTTTTTTGTTGTTGATTTTTTTAATTTTCGCTGTGTATTTTTTGAAGAAGATTTTTTTGTTTTGTTTTTTATCAGCATTTGTCACAGTTTTTTGTGAAGAACAAAACGGTATAATTTGATTTATCTCATATTATACTAGTAGCAATACTTAAATAAATATGGAGTTAGTTGATAATTCATAGGGTTTTTGTGATAAATAACCGTAAGTAATTTCATTGATCTCATACTAATAGTAATACTTTTAAATAAAATAAAATGTGTAGTTAGTTGATTAATTCATTCTTTTTTTGTTGCAAATAAACGGTATAATTTGATTGATCTCGTATTAATATGATACAAAAATTAATAGTAATATGTACGTAAATAAATGTGGAGTTGATTAATTCATTGTTTTATTTGCCTTATATAAATGTGAACATTTGCAAAATGCGGGATACCGCAAGTACCGAGATCCCGCGGGATTGAAAATTCATAGTCCCGTAAATACCAAGATTGAATTCAGGCTGCGGGATTGGTAGCCCTACTTACAATGATCTCACCTACTTAAATAAGTAATGGAGGCTATACTAAAGTTATTCGATCATCATACATACATCACAAAATCTTATTTACATATTTATTACGTGATTTAGACAGATAACAACGTAAATATTATATATTTTGGTACAAAAAGTGTTATCAGTCACAATCATTCAATTTGAGAGCGCACATACTATATTGAGAACGTCACACCATCAATATCGTATCAAATGAACAAAGTCATATATGATGCGACTGACAGGAGAAATTGAGTATAAAATCTACGAGGGTGATCCGAAAATCAGGGCCTTGTCAATATGTGAAAAATAAAATAATGCACGATTGGTTTACGTCAGCGTTTTTGTTTTCTGAGAAATATGAAAATTCCCGCTAAGTATGAAGCGTGACTACACATCTTTGTAGTGTAGATTTTATTTACGCGTTATCTTGAAAAACAATAATGATAAGAAAATCTAATATTTTGTTGATTCATTCTATAGCTTTTCAACATCCATTATACATAGGTCTCTCTACCGTAAGTAGGGATATATTAGCCGAAGTTGCGGATGATATCAGAATAGTCCGCCACCCGTAGATAGGTCGACCACGTAAGGCCGACACTTCGGCAATACTGCCCGGTTGCCGGGGCATCGAAGGAAACATTGCCCAAAGAGGTAAGCCGCCGGGCCAGATATCAAGGAATCGGCAGCAGTGGCCGGCCCAATGACGATGGGGAGAGAATACGGTAGATGGGGCTACATGCCGCTCATTCGTCATTCTAGATAGATTGGGCGGAGCACGGTCAGATCTTGGTCTACTACAAAAAAGGAAGGTTTACGTCATAATTGCAACACTTGATAGGTGCCTTGGCTATCGCAGCTGTTTTTATAAATTTCCAGCAAAGGAGACTGCTACTGTGCATTCCTCTGGTGCTCTTTTATCGAAGTTTTAAAACTCTCACGGGAAATTTATGAGTAGAAACACATTGTATTCTTTACCCTGATTTAATTATAACTGTTAATGAATTATCTACTCTTCATTTTCGTTTTCTTCGTAGCACAAATATGTCCTACTTTGGGAATGATGAGATAGAAAATTGGCCAGCTATTAGCATAGCAGACGCTGGCGAGACGTATTGACATATATTTTGATAACAAAAATTAGACCCTGCTTGCAATATTTGTTTATATCCCTTAGAACAGAGTGAATAATTCAAATTTCAAGAAAATAAAAATACACAATTTTCAAGGTATTTGAAAGCTTAATAATAATGTCAACAATTCAAATAATGATGATGACAAAATTTTATACTTTAACTCAATATAATTTTTTATTTATAATTTAATGGCAATTAAGGTTCATCCATTTATTTTGTGGACATTAAATTTAATAAAGCTCTCCTTTTAATAGGCTATATTTGGACATATATCTAAGATATTTTGAACGGAGGCCGAAAGCAAAAATATATAG
This sequence comes from Lymantria dispar, assembly GCA_032191425.1. NCBI lineage: Eukaryota > Metazoa > Arthropoda > Insecta > Lepidoptera > Erebidae > Lymantria > Lymantria dispar. The sequence continues at coordinate 20,731,361 of CM063454.1, read as the reverse complement.
ATTTCTTTGGCATACATAGTGATTATTACCACTATTATCAAAATAAAATAACTTATATACATGGAATTCATGAAAATATTACTTTTATGTTTCTCGCAATTAATTATTTTCTTTCATAATTACGCACGAAAAATTCCTGTGGAGAATATGATTTATTACACCTGTACTTGCCAACAACGCAGCCATGCATATGTATACATTTAGAACCAAGCAAGTGTATAGGTTTCATGAGTTTGAAACTTATTAAAGACGAGGCTTATAATGTTAACCGACTATTTTAAGGCATCATCCGTCCGTTAATATACGCTTCGTGTTACATTTACAATTTAATTTTCTTAAGTAGAAATATTAGAAGCGTTTCGAATATTCATTGAAATGATTAAATTATTACCGAAGTTTGTATGTGTAATATGAATTACTTAAATATCTAATATATTTACAGCTTTTTAAAATTTTTATTGTGGACTAGCAACCCGCCCTCGCTTCGCTTCGGTTATAGGTTATAGTCGTTTTACCCGCGTAGTTCCCGTTCCCGTGGGAATACAGGGATAAAATATAGCCTAGTTTACGCCCTGATATTATAGCTTTCCATTGGTGAAAGAATTTTTGAAATCGGTCCAGCCGTTTTGAAGATTACCCGGAACAAACAGACAGACAAACAGACAGATAGACAGACAGACAGACAAAAATTTTTTAATTGCTATTTTAGGCATAGGTGTCGTGCAAATAACCGTGTGAGCATGAAAAAAGCCTATTATTTTGACATTACAAACAGACACTCCAATTTTATTTATTGGTATAGATTATCCATATTGTGATACAACATCGAATCCTACATAGTAAATGCCCTGCATTTGGTTTCAGGGGCTATTATTATAATTAGGTCTAACTAAGTTTCAGATGTCGACCATTATGTTTACTTAGGATAAACAGTCCAATTAGGTAGATCCAATTCCGATATAGAGCCGACGTATCTAACTCGGCTGGGCATCGTTCGGGAAAATTAAGAGGATCTTCTCATCCAATATACACCAGTGCCTGTAAGCAACATCTAAGAACAGTGTGTGTTATCAGTGATGACTAATGGCGCAGACTTTTTTTGCTTTAGCCCTACCTAGAACAACCGTTCTGACCTAAAGTAATGAATTTTTATACCATTGAGAAGGAGAACCGTACCCAATAGTGGGACGTATATGAATTGTAAAAAAGGAATTGTCTTTTTTGAACCAATAATAACTAAATAGCTGTGAATATTATATAACGGGAGGAGATCTCCAGTAACGGTTTTAGAAACCGTGACGTCAGCATCGCTGACATCTCTACTTATACCTTCAGTATTCATTATTTAAATGAAAGCTAGTAAATCGGCAATCAATTTTAATGCTAGTACAAAACCATTTTAAACACTTATACTATGTTGACACAAATCATGAAACATAAATTCTTAAGCCAAACAAAATATTAAACACTAATTCAATCAACCTAATGTAAATACAATATGGAAACGCTACTATAAAATACTACTATAGATAGACACTGAGTATAAAACTTATTGCTATTATTTAGCTTAGTATCCAGCTCGTCCTGCCAGGCCAATCTCTCCAACAAAAGTGATTTTATTTGAATGCCTGCAAAATTCACGAAGACTTCCGACTGTTATACGAGAGCCATTGTGCTTTACGGAAGTTGTGGATTTTGCAGAGATTTTACAAGTTTATATGAGATAAATGCATCCGGTTTGTTATGTAATTAAATGTTATTTAATTAATGTAAATTACTACAAATTGTAACAGTTTATAAAACTTTACTTCATAAACCGGGTGCATAAAGAACGGTATGGCAGATACACACTACGATTTCGCATTATTTCAAATAGTTAAATTACACAGAAAATAATCATTTAAAATCTAACTTCTAATTACAATATTAATTATTTATTGAGAGGTGGAAGAATATATCCGGAAGAACAAATACTCTAAACGCAGGGAATACTAATTGATTACTTTTAATGGCAGATTTCCTTTTATTATTTTAAAACAAACTACTAAATACTGATTGCTGATGAATTAGAATTAAATACGATTATTATGAAATGTGTTTTAGCGTTTAAAAATTATTGAATGACGTAATCGCGCCGACATATATGATAACGAATATTGAATAATTACCTAAATAGCGTAGCTATATTGACGTAAAATTGTACTATTTCTTCATTTCGAAACAAGTAATGAAACAAACAAATCATGAAACACGATACTAATTGGAAAGCTATGGAAGAGTACGTTTTGTAAAATATTGGCTCCTGTTTCCTTTATTTACAGTTTTACAGCCTTACCTTAAAGTAACTCTAAATTTCAAACGTCTTTAAAGTAATAACTTAATGAAGTTTTCTATGAAAAAAAATATCATCATCATCATTTCAGCCTATCGGCGTCCACTGCTGGAAGTAGGCCTCTTTCATGATACGCCACAAAGTGTAGTCCTGTGCCGCCTGCATCCAACGATGCCCAGCTACTTTCACCAGGTCGTCGGTTCAGCTAGTGGGAGGGCGTCCTACACTGCGTCATCCGATACGTGGTCGCCACTCGAGAACCATTCTCCCCCAGCGGTTGTCGGTTCGTCGAGCGATATGGCATGCCCATTGCCACTTCAGCGACTAATTCTTCATGCTATATCTGTTACACCCGTTCTTCTGCGCATTACTGTATTAAAAATTATAAATAGCACTAATATTTATCGTAAACCTATACCTAGAAATTTGCTGTTAATTACCTTCAAAATCTGATTTCAAATGTAATTTATTTATGGTTCGGGTAAGACTTCTAATTTCTAATCATCTTGTTTGAAAAAATATATTATACATAACTAGGATTTGCCTTATGAAGACAACCTTTTGCTTATTCCTTAGTATTAATTCCTGTCGCAGAGGTCACATCCCCATCCTGTAGGGTATACATTGTGAGCTGTTATTTTTAATATTCAGATCCTGTTAGTCCACACTTACACCATCTTCGTCATGTCTTGCGGTCTCTTACGGGCCGTAAAACAATTATAGGAGCTGACGTGAATGCGTCATCTACTTTCTGATATGGCAAATTTAGATACACCGATACGGACCGACGGTGTGATATAGAAGATTTCATCGCTGAGATGAATCTGTCCATCCACAATACACCCGATGCACCACCAACTTTTTGCAGCCCTTTGGGGGAATCTTTTATTGACGTCACGCTTGCAGATGTCCGTTTGAATAGGTGGCGCGTTCTCCCGGATGCCTCATGTAGTGATCATCGGCTGATCGTGTATGAATTTGGATCGAGACTGTTGCAGGCTCCTCCCAGACAGAGTTATAATTTTAGATACAAATCTAAAGGCGCAAACTGGGACTTTTTTAGCTCTCTCTTTTCTTCGTGTGCCAGGGATTTCACTCGTAGACAATTAACCACAGAAGAAGGCGCTGAACTAATGTCACATTCTCTGATATACTGTGCTGATGTAGCCCTAGGCCGAACATCCCTGCCTAATACTAAGAGATGTGACTGGTGGAACAATCACCTAGTGGAACTCCGCAAACGCTTTCGAAGGGCGCGCAGGAAGCATAATAAACTTAAAAAGTCACCTAACATGGGAAGGGCCTTTGATGAATCTCTATCTGTACTGAAAGCTGCCAGATCTCGCTACCGGATTGCAGTAAAAAAATCGAAAGACTCTTTGTTAAATAGGATTGTGGAAAGATTAGAAAGTGAAGTTCCATGGTCTCCACTATATCACGAGTTTAAAGCGAATCGATCAGTTGACTTAGCGTACGTACAAAATATTAAAGTAAACGGTAAACATACTACGGGTATTGAAGAGACCACGGAAGTTTTATTAAATACGTTAATCCCAGACGATGACATCTCAGTCGACAGCGAACATCATAAACAAATACGTCCCGCCTATGTCTGACCTTCCATCTCTTGCCGAATTTATGAATACCGTTAGATTCCTCTTCCCCTTCCCCTCAACAAGGCTGCTGGCGAATATAAAATATCAAATAAAATGATCAAAGAAGCTAGTCGAGCATCGGGTGACTCAATGTTAATAATTTTTAATCGTTGGATAACTGAAAGCATTTTTCCTCGTATATGGCGTCGCGGTTATCTATATATATAAAAATCAATTGCTGTTCGTTAGTCTCGCTAAAACTCGAGAACGGCTGAACTGTTTTGGCTAATTGTGGTCTTGAATTATTTGTGGAAGTCCAGGGAAGGTTTAAACGGTGAGAAAATACGAAAATTTTGCGAGTAAAATACTAAAAAAATAAATTAATAAAACAATCAATTTGCCAATATAAATTGTTCTTACCTGTCAAATATTTGATGTTCGCCCAGTCAGTTCATTATTTTTAGCATAATTACATGTATTATAGATCTAGATAGAAAAAAAATTTTTGACGTGAATGTCAAAATGTCACGTAACGCTTTTATATTTTTTTCTTACCGACCATCAAGATTTAGAGAATTTAATTTGCTAAAGGAAAACTTTCAGAAAACTAACGACTTCTTCGAGGCCTTTTACTTGGACATTGGCGAAATTGCTCCTACAGTGCAGCAGAAGCCAAAAAGGAAGAAAAAAAAATTTTTTTTCATTATTTTAGTGTTTTGAAGTGTTATATTGAATAATTTTGCCGATATTTTATGTAATATAACTCGGATAAAATTCTGAAATGTAGTGAATATGATATAATAGTGAATTGCGTGTATTTTGACATTCTACCAAAATTCCCAGAGGAATCATGGATTGGTTCTCAGCACCAAATCCATGGTAACGACTAAGACTAAAAGACTGTGTGGTAGCGGCTTCGAATACTACCAACCCTTGCTTTGCTCCTGGGTGTCGTAAAAGACGACTAAGAGCCCTAGATTGACCCGGACCAACTCCATCTGGTACCATTTGGTTGACCCAAATGGTACCAGATGGAGTTGGTCCGATTACATTCCCAAGGAGGGTTGACGTCAGGCAGGCGGCCGGTCATAAAAGTCATTGCCGAAACTTTTTGCAATATGTCAAAACAGATGACATATTGCGTCGACCTCAAGTAATTGGGATAAGAGCAAGATGATGATGATGACTAAGACTAAAAGACGAAGACGTAAAGAATATATATTATAACTGGACACTGGCACCAATAGCTAATAATTGTAGCTTAGTGCCATTACTCAAGAAGAAGAAGATTGAAAAAGAAAGGTTTTGGAATCGATAAGAAAAGGCGGTATATTAAGTACGCCCATAACTTCCGATCAACTGCATCAAATTGGATAATTATTTTTATTGTGTTTTTCGTTGTAAGGACAAGGTTTGTATAGAAGAAAATTAATAGAAAAGATATTTTTTATTAAAACTAAATAACCCGGTGAACTTCGTAGTTCGTACCGCCTTTTTTTCGTAATTATTTTGTTTTAGTATTTATTAGTTTGGTTTTAGTATCCGTGCGGTGACGGAGTAAGAATACAATTCACTACCCAGGGGTGTCATAAAAGACGACTAAGGGATATAATATGCATATAATAGCTATGCAAGAGAAGGGAAACTTGAAACAAAATCCTATATTAACACGTCTGACCAGCGTGGTATCTGTAACTCTTAGAACGTCTCTTGTTCCTCGTTTATTGCCGGGTGGACCAACGTTCAATCATAAACAATTCAGCTTCACTCACGGTAAATCAACTATCGACGCGGCCGTTGCGGTAAGACGTGTCATTAGCGCATCCGTTTTTAAATACGTACTAGGTGTCTTCCTGGACATCTCAGGTGCTTTCGATAACGCCTGGTGGCCAATGCTACTTCTTAAATTAAAAGCTCGTGGTTGCTATAGAAATATCTACCAAATCATACAGTCGTACTTTTTAAATGGCTCGACTAAATTGAAACTTGGTCACCATGCTGTGTCGAAGCCACTGACGATGGGCTGCCCTCAAGGTTCGGTATTAAGTCCATATCTTTGGAATTTAGGTTTTAATAATTTTCTCGAGTTACCTCTACCGAAGAATTGTCTACTGATCAGCTATGCAGATGACGGACTTTTACTTATACAATCGAACACTAGGGATGGTTTAGAGAAATTAGTGGAAACATGCCTCAATGATATATTCGATTGGGGTACACGAAACCGGCTTGCCTTCGCACTACAAAAAACATATCATCTTTTATTAAAAGGACATTTAAAATCGGCGCCGTGTATAAAATTCAATAATATGACTGTCAAAAAGAAAGAATCAGTTTGCTATCTCGGCCTAGTCTTAGAAAAAAAAAATTCATTTATTCAGCATATTAAAACTGTAGGCGAAAAAGCGAAACGGAATTTCTACGCGCTTACTAGAATATCCACATCTACTTGGGGCCTTCGTTTTAATACACTTAAAACCATATACATAGCCACATATTTGGGATGTATTTGTTACGCTGCACCTGTATGAGCCGATAGGGCCACCATAGGGGCGGCTCGCCTTAAATTACTACAGAGCCAACGATTGGCCCTAATATTCTTATGTAAAGCCTATAGAACGGTTAGTACCGAGGCCTTGCCAGTACTCGCGGGTGTACTTCCGGTTGATTTCGAGATTCAGAGACGAGCGTCAATATATTACACCACAAAGGAAACTATGAATACAGATTTCCTTCTACCGCGCGACCGAAATAAAATTGCTAGATTGTTTGCACCACAATCCATTTTCTATGAAGAGCTTTTAACTGAATGGCAAGAAAGATGGGATTCATCATCGAAAGGTCATCGTCTTTATCTATTTTTCCATGAATCTGGGAGCGCCTGAAGGTGTGGCTGGAGGTTGACCACTTTGTGGCCCAATTTTTAACTGACCATGGCAACTTTAAAAGTAAATTATTTTCTTTTAAACTCGTACCATCACCATTATGTCAATGTTCCACATCTGACCACGAGTATGAACAATCAGCACATCACATTCTTTGAGAGTGCGATCTCTGGCGAAACGAGCGTAATCTTATGTTAAACAGTTTGCAAGTCACCTGTGGGGTAGTATACTATACGGACCTTGTAGCAACTCGAGAAAATTGCCGTGCGTTCATGCGTTTCTGCCATACCTACTGTAGCAATCAATCTTAACGCTCACATATAGGCCCCGTTAAGCTCTTCCGTATCCGTGGTGCCGTACTGCTGCGCTATCGTAGCTGTACACCTTTTTGCTTATTGGCTGACTAGTCATTTTGTTTTCCTGTCTCCCGCTTTGCCTAGGTGGGAAGTGGAATCTCTCTTTCCAACTCCTCCTCTTTAATCTTTTCTAATTAAATTTGTTGCGGTTCCCAAGTCAATTAAAATCATATCCCTGAGACTGAGACTGCCTGAGGGTCAAACCTCGGTGTCATTTATGGAGACCATTGTGGATCCTGGCTTACAGGAGTTATAATGGTGGTAATATGTGGTGGGATTAGTCCCATTATTCCTTAGTATTTTGATAAGTTTTATAAAAATACTTTATGACTAGTAGATTATTTGTGTCATAAAGACCAAACAAAAATGGATGCCACGAGAATTGCTAACAAGATACACATAAAGATCTGTATTGCTTTGCGATATTCACCGTCTATTTTTACATGTCCAGGAACAGTTTGTCAGTAGAAAAAATTTGTGAGGTAATAAAGTAGCCTTGAAGACTAAGTTGCATACATCCCATTCATCTTGTGAAAGCTATTACAAATTACAGTTTTTAATTAAAAAAAAACCATTATAGAGGTGTGTTTAAATTAATAGAATTTATAAGAATATTAATGTGTCTCAATAAAATATCTTATTTAATCATTACTAAAAACATATAATAACATATACATATTTTTAAAATGCTTAACTTTACTCAGTATTCCTTTAGCTTATAAGCCTTATAACTATATCCATACTTAATATTATAAATGCAAAAGTAACTTTATATGTTTTTCACGCTTTCAAGCTTAAACCACAGAACCTATTTCAAAAATTCTTTCACTAATGGAAAACTATTATATCAGGGAGTAACATAGGCTATATTTCATCCCGGTATTCCCACGGGAATGGATACTACGCAGGTAAGACGACTGAAGCCGAATCGAAGCAAGGGCGGGTTGCTAGTTGGTAAATGAAACAATTTTATTGATTTTATCGCGTTTGTATTTGATTTTCGCTTGGCCGACGTTTCGAACACTTTAGAGCGTTATGGTTACGGCCAGATGGAAATTAATTTACAACCAATTACTAAGAAATTTAGAAATAGATTAACTCCCTGTTTTTATCATAGTAAACGGGATTTCTTAATTAATCGCACAAAGATTCAAATTCTGACTTTATGTTTAAATTTGAAGTAATTTAAAGTACAGACTGTTTTCGTGGTTTGTAGAAGAACTGAGTTTTTTATCCTTCACTTTTAATACCAAAGCTTACTTAGGTTTACGGTATACAAAATTTAATTTTGCATATAAACCGTGATAGAGCTACTGCCATAGTGTCATTATTCGGTCCCACATTCTTTCTGGTGCGATCCAGAAATAATTGTTCTGTGTCTAGCTTCAATTTATATAATTGAATGTTTTATAAAGTCCCCCACAATGATTATACTTATGTACGCACGTAAGAGGTTTTTCTTATTTGACATAACAACATAAAAATCTTCCTAAAAATTTTATCCTTTGCGGTATCATACATTTGTAATAAAAATTATAGAAAAGTTATTTCATAAATTAGAAGTTTTATTGTAACGCATTATCTAGTTCACATTTGTGATGATGAGCGCGCGCATCGTAAAAAATGTTGACTAACTTCAGAGTGTCGCTTTTTCGTGACATCGTAAAAATTTACTCTCATCATTTTGTCTAACGCACTAAAATAAGCATAAATTCAAAACAGTAAAGATTGCCTCAAAATCCTTAGAAGAAATAATCAGATGAACAGACGAAGACACGCTCACAGTGACTTTTGTATTTATATTATTTTAAGATATTATACAATATATTCTCTGAATCGTAAAACATTTATATCTAGACAGTATAAGTAAGAAGCAGATATGTATTTTCATCAACTTAGAAGTCTATTTTACATCACAAAAAGATAACTAGCGTATACAAAATGTTTCATAAATTTGTATAAGTCGTCCTTGGACATTTTTGTTAACGTTTTCAGGGTACCCTTTTATGTAAATATATTGTATAAATTGTCAACATTTTTCCCTGGGGCAAATCGTTATACAATTTTAAGGATAAATATTTGAAGGCAGTTTTTAATTTAGTATATATTACAGTAATATAATGGATTCCGTTGCACGGAATAAACGAAGTCTATAAGAATACCAGCTGACCCAACAGAAGTTGTCCTGTTCAAATAAAATAAAAGGAATTCTTCTTGAAACCAGCAGCGCCACCTACCGAGTCCAATTGTGAATCTAAACCATTCTCGAATCCTATTGAATACACACAAAAATTTCTTCAACATCGGTCCAGCCGTTTGGGAGGAGTTCAGTGACATACACACGTACATAAGAAATATATATATATATAAAGCTATGGGGCATTTACTAATCATTTATTCGCAGCTTATATACGTCCCACTGCTGGAGTCTCCTCCGCAAATTAAGAGGGAAACTATACCACACTGATCAGGTGGGTTGGTAAAGTGTTTATTTAGAGATTTCCTTCTCTTGCCTAGATATTGTATGTATATTATATCCGTTAGACATCTTTTATAACACCCACGGGCAAAAGGGGCACCACTCCCTATCTTGCCCGTGGACGTCATAAAAGACGACTAAGGGATATCTATTCCAATAAATCAAATTGGAGTGTCTGTTTTTAATATCAAAATAATAGGCCTTTTTCAGGCTCACATGGTTATTTGCACTATACATATGCCTAAAAATCACTTTATATTTTTTTTGTCTGTCTGTCTGTTTGTTCAAAACGGCTGAACCGATTTAAATAATTCTTTCACCAATGGGAAGCTATAATATCAGGGCGTAAACTAGGCCATATTTTATCCCGGTATTCACACGGGAACGGGAACTATGGAGATAAGACGACAAAAACCGAAGCGAAGCGAGGCTGGGTTGCTAGTAATATATAAATAACATCTGCGCAAGAGAAGGAAAACGAGAAATGAAACCCATATAGCAACATGTCTGGCCAGCATGGTAAAGTAGGTCCATTTCCCTCTTAATGGAGAACAGGCTCAAGTCCAGCAATGGGACGGACACGAGTTGATACGAATTATAGAAACTTCGTTACCGCATGTCACAAATAATTTTTTTTTTGGGTGGGCTATGGTAAGTGCACACGTGGTTCACTCCGTCTGGGGCGACGAAAGGACGGCGCGCGGGTCCATAACCCACTTGTCGACTGTGGTCGCATCTGCGACCACCTGCGGGTGGCGCAGGCGCGAGTATCTCCTCGCCGCCCAAGTCGCCGGCGGCGGACCGTGTCGCTGAAAAGGAACTCCTCTCGCGCACAATCCGCCGCCTCCTTCCGTGAGACGACAGTCTCTCAGAAGGTGGCGACCGCATCCCTGTTCCTGACACTGTAGAGCATCTCCCTGGCAATGGTCGGCAGCGTCAGGTCAGCACCGATGATCGCGACGAGTTCATGGCGCACGCCCGCCCACGCGGCACACACCTCGAGCGTGTGCTGCGCTGTGTCCTCGTTGCAATTGCAGTGGTGGCAGGACGGTGTGCTCTCCCTCCTGACGATCTTGTGCAGGTTTTGGCGAAGCAACCATGCCCCGTCAGCACCTGCACCAGTCTGAAGGAAAGCACCCCGTGCGTCCGCTCCAACCACTCCATCAGCACCAGCCGGAAGGCCTCGACGGTCCTGACACCGTACCGAGGCCTTTCCAGCCGGACTGCACAACGGGCAATAACGTCTCAGCGGGCGTCGACCCGCCAGGCGGCAATCTCCTTGATTGAGACCATTCCGCCGCGGGGGCGCGTCTCCGACACCCGCTGGTAAATTCCAGCGAGCATCTCCGCCTCCAGGTCCCACGGGGGAGTTCCGGCCAGGAGGCACGCTACCTCCGTCGCCACCGTGCGGTAACCGCGTATGGCCCTGATCGCCATGACCCTCTGTGGTCGCCACAAGAGGGCCCTCAGATGGATGGTCAGGGACCCCGCCCACACCGGTGCACCGTACAGGGCCATCGACCGGATAACCCCCGTGTACAGCCGTCGGCATGTAGCGCTGGGTCCACCCACATTCGGCATCAACCAAGAAAGGGCGAACGCCGCGCCGACAAGCCGGGAAACAAGTCGACGGATTTCCGTCGACTTGTTCCCCGGAACCACCAATGCCCATCGAGCAATATCACAAATCATAGTTATTTAATTTTTTTGAGGTTTTCTTCGTTAATATATAATATCTGCTTGACCGAACTTCGCTCGGTATATTTTTGTTGTATTTTTGTTGAATTTATTTAGATATATATTAATCAAAAATAAAAATTAAATAATGAAAAAAATATCAAAAATTACAAAAAGAGAATAATAATAACATTGAGATTCGATCCCACGCTGTTTGAATGCCAAAACAAAACAAAAAAAACTGGACAACTTCCCAACTGAGCTATCACCACTCTTGACGTTGACGGCGAAATTTGAATCCGTAATCCGTATCCGTTGACATTTTATGCCATTGTATTGGTTAGCTAAAAATACCGACAAAACAACATTTTCTATGAATAAAACCTCGCTAGATCGATTTTTTGGCCCCGGAACCTTTAGTATGCCAAATTACATCAAAATCGGTGGTGCCGTTGACGAGATCCTGAATAATATTCAGCGAGCGACTTTGAGCCTTGTTATGAGGCTTACATTTAGGGACCACGTTTCCGTGCCGTAAGTCATCACTGGTATCACACACTGGTCGTAGACCTGTGTTTTCAGACATTGAGGTATGTTGGACGAGAAGATCCTCTTAAGTTTCCCGAACGCTGCCCAACCGAGTTGGATTCGTCGGCAGATCTCTTTCTCGAAATTGGATCTACCTAACTGGACTGTTTGTCCTAGGTAAACATAATGATCGACAACTTCGAGAATCGCATTGCCAACTAGGACCGGTACAGGAATGACATGGGCATTTGACATGACTTTCGTCTTGTCCATGTTCATTCGTAAGCCCACTAGTTCAAGCAGCAGGCTAGCAGGGTATCCCCTTTTTTTTTTTTTTTCGCTGTGGAAATGCAATTTACGCACTATCCCCCGCCGGTGTCAGACGAGGGGGGGTGTGGGACTCGCCGGCTATGCTTCCGGAATACCCACTAAAACCACAGCGGTCCCTTCCGCGCTTTTACGGGGTGCCGGAAAGGTCGTCTTATGACATTCGATCCCCGACACCCCTACGCAAGGCTGTCTGGCCACGTCCTGTCGTCAATCAAAGCAGAGGAAGGAGATGCGCATATCGGCGCCTCCTCCTCCCTACTCGCCGCCGGCGGAGCGAGTCAGCGGACGCAAGTGCTTCGCGTTCCCGCTCCGCGGCCTCCTTCCTTGTGATGACCTCCTCGCAGAAAGAGGCCATCGACGTCCAACACCTGTCGCTGTCCAGCATCTCTCAGATGATGATGGTCGACAGCGATAGGTCCATTCCTATGACCGCCGACAGGTCGTGGCGCTGAGGCCCCCAGGCGGGACATACTTCCAGTGTGTGACGAGCATCATCAATTGGCGCGCCACACTCATGGCATCCAGGGGCCTCTTCTCGTCCAATTCTGTGCAGGTACTTACCGAAGACCCCGTGTCCGGTAAGTACCTGCGTCATCCTGAAGGTCAGGTTGCCGTGCCTTCGGTTCATCCAGCGGTGAAGGTGGGGCGCAATCGCCTCGACAGTCCCCCGCCCTGCTACGGGGGACTCCAATTCCTCTCTCCACCGCCGAATTACTGTCCTTTGGGCAGTTTCTCTTGCCCTTCTCATTCCCCGGGTACCGTTAGGTTGGCCACTGGCGCGCGCCACTGTGCGTAATCGGTAGACTTCCGCAAGCGCCCTAGCCTGAAGTGGCCAGGGTGGATCGCCCGCCAACAGTGTGGCTGCGGTCCAAGACACCGTACGATATGCTCTTATAGTTCTCACCGCCATGGCTTTTTGCGCCTTTCGCAGAAAAGCCTTATTGGAGGCGGTGAGAGAGTCCGCCCAGATGGGGGCACCGTACAGTGCCATAGACCGCAAGATGTGTTGGTGTATAAATGCCGACAGGACGATCCAGGACCTCCAGTGTTTGGCAGAAGCCTACTTAGCGCCGCGGCTACCTTGGTGAGCCGGAGGACGAGCTGGGCAAAGTGCGGCCCAAAATTCCACTTATTGTCTAGGTGCAGACCCAGATACTTCATCCGAGTCTGCACCGGCACGGCAACCCCAGACACACAGATTTGTGCTCTGCGGGGGAGACCTCGGCGTGGGCCGTGAAAGAGGAGGGCCTCTGTCTTTTCCAATGAGACCCTCAGGCCCAACTTGCCAATTCGGTCAACGACGAGCGCTAATCCGACCCTTGCCAGCCTGTTGGCTTCCCGGAAGTCAGTCCTCCTCATCGTGATGAGGGTGTCGTCCGCGTAACAAATAACCCCCATCCCGGGAAGGAGCCGACCCCGTAGAAGCCAGTCAAATCCGACGTTCCACAAGGTCGGACCGAGGACCGAGCCCTGTGGAACTCCGCATTCCACGCGGTGATGATGTATGCGCCCGTCGTTCCCCTCCCAGAGCACGTGCCTTCCCTCGAGGTACGCCTCCAACAGCCTCCGAAGGTACGGAGGCACCCCATGATATCGGAGCGCCTCCTTCAACGTCTCATGTGGGAGACTGTTGAAGGCATTTTTAATGTCGAGCGAGACTTCGGTGGCCAGGGTTTTCAGGGCGGCCAGCGCGTCGATCGTTGACCGGCCGCGCCTGAATCCATGTTGATTGTCTGACAGCCTCGGCCCGACAACCTCGAGGTGCTGGACAAGACGGTTCGCGAGCACCCTTTCAAATAATTTTGCCGTCTCATCCAGCAGCACCAGTGGTCTGTAGGCAGAAGGAGAGTCGATCGGGCGACCATCCTTCCGCAGCAAACAGAGCCTGCCGCTCTTCCATAGTTCGGGGAACTGCCCGGACCTCAAATACTCATTGAGCAGTTCCCGAAGTTCATCCTTCCAGTAGTTGGCGACGACGCCGAGAATTAACCCCGGGACACCGTCCGGGCCAGGCGATTTCCTCTTCCCACGGAGTCGTGAGAGGGCCACTTCCAATTCAACGTCAGTGATGAGGGGAATAGGTGTCTCCACCTCCACCACTGACTGAGGAGCCATTAGAGGGGGAATGTGTCGCATGGACTGCGGGAACAGTTCCCCCATCAGCCTCGATAGGACAGCCAAATCCAGAGTCTCAATGATGGGGGCGCCGCAGGCACGGAGCTTGTTCCGAGCTGTCTGGTACGGACGCCCCCACGGGTCCCTATCGAGGCCCGTAAGAAGCTCCTCGCGGGCCCTCTCCTTCGCCTGGCTGATGGCCAGCTGCAGAATTTTCTTCCTTCTCTTATATTCCATCCGCAGCTGGCCCTCAAGGACGTCATCCCGGTCACTACGCTGTCGACATCGGATGTAGGCGCGCCGCGATTGATTGGAGGCCACCCGAAGATCAAAAATTTCGGGCGATCATCAGTAGACTTGACGTCGCGGCGGTCTCCGCCGAGCCCTCGGCATTGCCGCATCGCACGCTTCCTGCAAGACGTTTCTCCACTGGCCTACAAGCTCATTCGCTCCCGTGATGTGCTGCCCTGCTAAACCCCAGCGCTGCACTATAGCGGACTCCCGGACCATTTCTAGGTCGAGTTGACCGATGGCCCATTTGGGAAGCCCGCTCCTTCTTCCGCGCCGGGGCCCTAGTGGTCCCGGAGAGGAGGAGACCTCAAACCGGATGTAACGATGGTCCGAGAGAGTCTCCACCCCTTCCTCGACTCTCTAACCACTCACCTCACGCGCGACACCGGGGGTGGCGAAAGAAAGATCTACCATGGACCCACCGCGATGACGCACGCACGTGTGGACAGTCCTTCTATTGAGGAGGGAGAAGTTGGAGAGATTGGACCATTCCTCGACGGCCCTTCCCTTTGCGTTTGTGGCGGGGTTGTCCCATGCCCGAGACTTCGCGTTGAAGTCACCGAGGACTACGACTTTCCTCGGTGACTGGCGTCGGACCGCAGCACTGACGGAGTCCAAGAAAAGTTCAAACTCCTCCAGTACACGGTTTGGTGAGAAATAAAGGCCAATAACTACGAAGTCCCGCCATCCCGCCACGACGAAACCATTACTCCTCTCAATAACGGAGAGAGGAGGGCCGATACGTCCTCTGGTAGCAGATATCCCCTGCTGAGATCATTGAGCATTTTGCCAAGGTCCTCCATGGATTTTGCCATAACGACGATATCGTCTGCAAATCGAAGGTGAGTGATATATTCGCCGTTAATATTGATGCCGAGTCCAGTCCAGTGTAAGAGCTTGAAGACATCTTCTAGTGCAGTGGTGAACAGTTTCGGAGAGATGACATCTCCCTGTCTTACGCCTTTCTACAACTGGATCGGTTTCGTACTCTTATCCCGGATACGGACTGACATTGTGACGTTCCTATACAAACACTTCAGCACTTCGATATACCGATGGTCGATTTGGCACCGCTGAAGGGACTGCAGCACCGCCCAAGTTTCGACTGAATCAAAGGCTTTCTCATAGTCCACAAACGCTATACACTGCCCGATAGTAGCTGCTATTCAAGACCCACAATAATAATAGTTAAAGATAATTTTATAAATCAAAAATCTTTTAGTAAGACAAAGTAAGCCGCATCTAAAATTAAAAATCAATATTAATTTAGCATCGTGTCCCCTGAGTTTTCTTGCCGGATCTTACTCAGTGTGGCCGCGTTCCGATCCGGTGGTAGTATATTAGTTTTGTTAGTTTTTAAATCAACAAATTGTAACAATAATTGCTACAAATTTAATAATTAATAATTACTAACCATAAACAATATAATTTTTTCATATAGAATCATTTTCTTCTTACACTGGCAATAAATTTGTACTAAAATGTGGGTCAAAATTTAATAAATTTATAACTAATTTTCTGTATCGGGTAGATAATTATAAATGTCTGTAATAACGATTACTTGTTGGACGTGAGACACCTTAGTCTGCCCGTGACCATGAATGCTGCAAAGTGTACGAAACGTCGGGCAATCATAAATCAAATACAAACGCGATATAATCCGTAAAAGTAGTTTTATTTACAAGAACTTTTCTTTCAGAGCGATTGCCGGTTCATCGAGCAATGTGACCTACCCATTGTCAGTTCAGCCTGCTAATTTTTTATGCTAAATAAGTTAAACCCGTTCTTTTACGGATTTCGGATCCTATCTTGCACAGAAATTCTGAGCATAACCCGCTCTAAGCGACTTTGAATTAGGTTCTAAGGCCTACATTTGCCGTAAGTCATCACTGGTAACACACACTGGTCGGGATATGTGTTTTCAAAAAATTAAGAATATAAAATACCAGCGATAGTATTAACTAATTCTAGCTACTTATAAATTACAGTTCATAGACTATCTATAGCAAAGCATGTCACGTAGTGACGTGGGCAATCGATTCACGATTAAGCATCGACTTGACGATTCTCGGTAAATCTTCCCACCTTATTTATAGTGATTAGGAGAGTAAGGTTAAACTGCAATAAATATGCATGTAGCCTATTACATACGTATATTAAAAATATTCTATATGCTTTATACACAAATATATATACATATATATATATTCCCGATCAAGTCATCCACGGACTAGCTAGCGGCTTTAAGCGCAGATAACCTGCGCCATCCCAGTCGCTGCCGGCGGAGCATGTCAGTGGAGCCTTGACTCGGGCCAGAAACACTCCGGTGCCTCCTGCGGTGGGCTTGTAGGCCGTGGCCGCGTAGGCGCGTATGAAGACCGTTCAACTTCAACAAGAGCACCGGCTTCGCATCCCTTCAATATCCAGGGGACAGATGCTAGACCCATATTCCTTCCTCTTCGCCATTAGGCTGACCACCAGTTCCTTGTCGGCCGTGGCCAGCCCGGCGGGATACCCTTTCAGATATCCTCTATCCTTAAGGCCCATCCAGGGAAGTCAATCGCCCTCATCCGGTCAGCCTCTCTGAGGGTGACGGACTATTCCCCGGTCCAGTTAGCCGCGGTCTCGGCTAGGCTGGCACCAGGCGCAGACACTCGCGCCTGCGCTGCCTTGAGGCGTGGTTCCAGGTGCTCGAATACCAGGGCCAGCACACGATCGGATACACCGTCTGACCCGGGAACGATAGATTTGAGACGCATACGCGCCACCGCCGTCCCTATCTCCGCATCCGCGACGAACACAATATTTTCGGCCTGCCGGTCACTCTCCAACAATGGCATAACCAGAGGCGTATGTTACCAAGTTCCACAATTCTAGAAAGGAGGTCTGGAGAGTCTCGCTGAGGGGAGGGGGTGGCGTTTTGAAAATGTGACGTGAATATTCAAGCTCTAAAATCCATCAGGATTCGAATAGATGCTGAAGAGAAAGAGAATATTAAGAGTTAAAATGTAATAATAAATTGCAAAAATGACTTCCACTCTTCTAAAAGCCCACTGCCATTGATAATTTATTTATTTATTTATTAATCTTCATGCAGCAATGCAATGGCGGACTTAATGCCAAAGGCATTCTCTACCAGTCAACCATATAGTAGTATATAGATAATAGTATTATTTAATAGTTAATAGTATTAACCATATATAGATAATAGTATTATTCTTGAAAGATGAAAGGATACGCTTAATCTTTGATAATGATGCTGTATGGTACGAACACTATCAACCATTACATCTCTTGTGGAAGTCGTGAACGACGTCTAAGAACTTTATGTGAACCTGATGCCGTGCGAATGCAAGCAAGGTGAGTTGACCTCAGGTAAAGGCGTTCATAAAACTATTGCCATTATCTTTTACAATATGTACTATGAAAGAACAGTACATATTTAATCGACTACAAATAATTGAGTTAAGAGTAAGGTGGCGATTAATTATTTTTGCGGATTTTATCGCGTTAGTATTTAATTTGGACTGAACCCTTACAGTGTTCATGATCCTCCCGTAATGGTGTAAAGTGTTCGGAAAGTCAATAAATTATACCGAGAACCTGAACAGTAATTTTTGGTCGTCGGACGTCACTCGATGGGAGGGTATCCCACGTAGGGGGTGTTCCGCCGGGCCGACCACTGATGACAAGTAACCCTGCTCCGGTGGTCGGTCCAACGACGAAGGTGACTTGGTGTTCGGGTGGGTTGCGGGAGTGCGTGCTTAAGCCCCTCTGTCGCCTCGGACAGAGTGGTGCGGAAGCGCGCCGACCGCAGCCCACCCCAAAAAAAAGAAAGCTAATAGATACATTCACTTATAATTATTAACTTTTATTTCACTTAATAATTATAAATTATCATTTTAACACTTTTATAGCAATTAATACCAAGCAACCACTTTATTAGAAATATTAAAAAAATAAGATATTCCCGAGACGAAATTAATGTGTCTTAAACGTAGCCCTTAAAAGCCTCTCTAAAATTGTAGCATAAATTTCTTCACGGCAATATTTTAAAGACAACACTCTAAGGAATAAATCCTTGTATTGCAATCCACTTTATAAACATACTATTGGGAACACCAATTTTATTTAAAAACAATATCGGATCATATAAACATTATTCATTGTTCCTATGTAATCAAAACACCTTGATAACCGGCATAGCAAGACGATAGCTTAAATGTACATATATGTAAGATCATATTTTTTGTAAGTATTTGACCTCATGTCGGTCAAACGGCATCTCTACAGGTGGTGGGCTAATTCCCAGTCACTCCTAACCTGCAACAGCTGTCGCCACAATGCAGTATCAGGGTATGGCTCTGATCTCATGGTCGCAAGAGAACCCTAAGAGGGGCGGTCAAGAACCCCGCCTACACAGGTGCACCGCAAAAGATCACGGATCGCACCACTCCCGCATATAGCTCTCGGCACATAACGCTGGATTTACCTGCATTCGTCATAAGCCAAGATAGAACGGAACAAACCACGAAGTATTTTGGCGAAAATGCTTCTGGAACAATTATCGCCTGTCTAGCACAAGATCCAGATATTTTATTTGAGTCTAGATACAATAAATTCACGCAACCGAGGCTCCGGCGGGTAGAATGTTGCATACGCCAAGGGCGTAACAGATCCTCTGTCTATCCACCTACTAGGTTGCAAGAGTATCGAGGCGCACCGCCTCTTCCAAAGTCCCAGCCCAGGCTGAGAAAGTGTCGTCGGCATAATAAATTGCAAAAACCTTGAAAAGTTGTTACCTCATAACGTCCAGTCATAGGCCCCAGGACAGGCCCCAGGACCAACCCCTGTGGAACACCGGACACATAGGCGTTCTTACGTAACCAAAAGAAAATAGTAAATAAAGAATCTAATATGTTGTCTATTTCATCTGCTATGTTGTACATACATGGCATTTGACAATTACATATATTTACTGAGGAACTAAGAAGTAATTTTAGTGCAGAACACACTAATATTTCTTCTTAGTAAACAATAATGTAGCAAATTATTTAAAGCGCGTAGATCATAACCTGTAATCACATTACAATTGCTGTAGAGAGTTATTTGTAAAGTTTATTTGATGATGTTTACATGATGTTTGCTATGGGTCTCTGATTGTGTTGTATTTCGAGCAAGCCTGTTTTCTTCATTAACCGAACAGAAACGTAAACAATTCAAGTAAATTTGTAATTGTACCTGTCGCTAATAAGCATAAATGGTGCAAAGGTCATATTTACATCTAATAAATTGATGTAACAAATCCTATTTTTTTTTTTTTTGTTAGTGGGCTGCGGTCGGCGCGCCTCCGCACCCCTCCGTCCGGGGCGACAGAGGGGCTTAAGCACGCAACTCCCGCAACCCACCCGAAAACCACGTCGCCTTCGTCGTTGGGCCGACCACCGGAGCAGGGCTACTTGACATCAGTGGTCGGCCCGACGGAATATCCCCTATTGGGGTACCCTCCCATCGACCGACGTGCCCCCCTCGGGGAGGACGTCGGTCTTTCCTCACGCGATCGGCCTCTCGGCGGGTGACGGACTAATCCCTGGTCACGTCACCCGCTAATAAATCTTATTTGCCTTTCATTGCTCATTGCTCACTTTAACCATGAACGATTTAATTACAATATTGTATCATACTGAGTAGACCTTACATGGAGGCGGCACAATACTGCGCCTTAGCATTCTGAGAGGGAGACTTGGATTCAACCAGCAGTGAATTATTTTACCTGCAAAAGGTCGATAGAAGAGAGAGTACACTATCCTGTTACCACTGCGAATGCGACGAGGACGCGCCGACGACGCCTGCCAAAAATCAAAAGTGCTGATGAATGCATTAGACGTCCCGAATCAGCATCAACCCCTAATTAATAAAAACCACTAATTAATAATAAAATTATTATTATTGTATCTCCGAGTTTCACGGGATCTACCAAGGAAAGATACCTGGCCCTCTGGTAGGCTTACATGGGAACATGGATCCAACACGTAGAGGCCTTTGGAGAAATTAAATCTAAAAATAGGATGGGACGTCTACCGATGATACTCCACGTCTGCACATAACACTCGTATACTGCCAACGGTATTTATAAAACTATAACGTGATGATGGTATCTAATGTCTGATTATGAGGTTGGAGGTTTGTTGAACTGGTTTAACAGAAAGCTATTGAATTTAAAACTGCCTTCCGCCTTCAATACCTTATATGTCTTGAACTTTGGCAGATAATTACTTAAATCACAAATCACTGAATGGGCCCTCTTAACAGTCGCTACAAACGCGCAAGTCATATGGGCAAACGGGAGCACCATTGTTGCATGTAGCTGGGACCGAGTGGTGCGACGCCAGTTTCACCATCGCAAGTCGCCGATAATTGGAGACCACCATCACATTCAGATCGCCACAAACTGCCCTGCGCTTTATTGGCTTTCCTATAAATTGTCTAATACTACATGTACGTGTATCCTTTTATATTAAAAGAATTTAGAGAGCCGTATAATGTTCACCGAGCTTTGCATTATTTTAGTGAGATATCAATAGACTCAGAGGGTTATTTTCTCGTTTTATTATATTTATTGTTATTGAAAATATTTTTATTACCGTGACAATGTTTAAAACACCTCTCTTGGTTTAGAATAAGTAAGGATTAAACATTTCTGAACGATGCTCTGTATGGTAAATATGTGTCAGAAATACAATATATTATTACTGCCTTACTATCCCTTCATCGAGTCGTGAACATATTTAAATGTAATGATTTCTGATGTTTATGCGAGTATTACACACTGTAAGTATATTGCACAAATACAAATTATTTTACTTCAATCGCTTATTTATTGCAGTAAATAAAATCTAATATTTATATTTCCTTGTTATAAATATAAACAAAATTTTATTTTATATCATTTTCGAGTTATAAAAAATCTTTTCTAAACTTTGAAGATCAAAGTATGGATAATACATAATCGACAACCACCTGAATTTTTGTCAGCGATCAGTAAATGAAAGAGATTACGATAGAAATCCCTTTGAGAATTTCGCATCTTAAAAATGAGAAATGAATTCAAATGAAAGCGGAGGTCCTGGTAGATATATTAAATATATGTATTTGTGAATTTCTTTTAAAGTTATTTTCATTTTTTTTTTTATATATATTAAGGTATATAATCTCAGTCTCGTAATTTATTGGCCACTAAAACACTTGATATTTTTACAATGTGAACTTATAAACTTGTATCAATTGTACTTATAAACTTGTATCTTATAATAATTATCCAATTTAATGCAGTCAATCGGCAGTTATGCGCGTACATACATTTCGGTGATTCCTTTTTATTTATATAGAAGACTAACAACCAAGTCTCGCTTCGCTTTGGTTTCAGTCGCCTTACCCGCATAGTTCCCATTCCCCTTAGAATACCGGGATAAAATATAGCCTATGTTACTTCCTTATATTATAGCTTTCCATTGGTGAAAGAATCATTGAAATCGATTCGGTGGTTTAAGCGTAAAAGTGTAACAAATAAACTTACTTTCGCATTTATAATATTAAGTGAGGATTATTATCGAATAATGAATAATAAAGTATTTTATATAGAAATATGTGTTATCGGTTATAGAAACATATAATAAATTGCCTATTATGATAAAAAAGTGCTGTAATTGCATAAATGCAATTTGTCACAGTTAATACTGGTGTAATTAACGAAACCGTCCCCTTATTCAACAAACCAGTAACATGATTAAATATCAATTTGGAACGAACCAACAAAAAAAATACCAGTCAACAAGATTACTCGATCCAATCTATTTACTTTTTTTGATAGAATTCTAATTCATTTTGTAACTCAATAGTATAAAACCAAACTATTTGGTAGTGACGTATTTGAAAGGTCCTTTTTATCTTTTGTACAAGAACGTCTCCTTAGAATGCTTGAAGTCTTCTTATCTGTAGTTTAATAAAACATATATAGATCCTCCTTTACTTTAACAATTTAGTACTGTAGATTATTATGAGTTTTCTTTTTGATCAATGCAAATCTAATGAATAAAAGGATCCGCCGCTCAGGACGCCGTGCAGATGTAAAACATCGAAATTATTTTGCACAAGCATATATATATATAAAAGCACAGATTACGACAGGAACTAATATGACATAATCTATATATATAAAAGAAAGTCGTGTTAGTTGCATTATTTATAACTTAAGAACGGCTGTACCGATTGGGCTAAAAATTGGTGGGGCGGTAGCTTAGAACAAGGAGACGGACATAGTATACTTTTTATCCCGTTTCTTTTTTTAATGGTGTTTACAAAATTTCGCCAATAACTCTTTTATCCTGTTCGATCGCCTTCCCATGTGACATGACATAAAATGTCAAACAGAATACATGTCACTATGAAACGTAGTATAAAAAAACGCATTTGATATGTAATAACAAAACGCAAATGACAGCTAAACGAAATTTTGTCTATAGTTAAGTATGGTTGAAAATTTGATAATTATAATTTCGTCAGAAATCAATAATTAGTAATTTGTATTCTCTTTGAATCATCATTAACAATGCTGCGACCAAGACTAAAAAATTATGGCGGTACGAAGTTCGCCGGGTCAGCTAGTACAAATACTCCAAGCCAATCTCAACCACTCCCCCGGTGCGCAGGACGTATTCCTGCAAGCCATGGCGGAGTGGTTGATAGGAGTAGCCGTAGCCGCGGAGCCGTACGTGGTGCCCGACCGGCCTAACTGGCTGGGTAGCACCGACGGCACCGTGGCAATCGTCGCCTCCACGTCGTGGCCTTCGTCGTCACTGACCCTTAGGGACAGGGGCGTCGGATATGTCGCGGCGGACTGGGGGGAGCTTACGCCCTTCGGAGTCTATCTCGCCCCTAACAGGATTGTGACCGATTTCGAGGCCTCCCTCACCATCTTGGGGGCTTCGTTACGGCGACTGGCTTCGCGCCAAGTCTTCGTCCTGGGGGACTTTAACGCAAAGTCCATAGCGTGGGGGTCCTCCGGGAAGGATGTCCGAGGACGGGAGGTCGAGGAGTGGGCGGCAGCACTGGGCCTCTGTTTGCTGAACAGGGGCTAGGTGCATACGTGCGTGCGACAGCGGGGCGGGTCGATAGTGGACCTTTCTTTCACCCCGAGGTCGCCGCATGCGTGGGAAGCTGGCGCGTCGTGGAGGAGGTCTCACCCTATCGGACCACTGGTATATCTGGATAGAGGTCCCCCGGACCCTCCCGACGCTCGGCAGGGATCACGGGGCGGACGGACGTACCGCGTTCCCGCGATGGGTTGTGGGTAGTTTGGACCGGGACCTGCTGGCGGAGGCGGCCATCGTTCACTCGTGGCTGTCCTCTGCCCACCAGTTGGACGGGGTGGACGCCGAGGCTGGCCGCATCCGCAGTGCGTTGACGCAGATCTACGATGCGTCTGCCCCCGAAGAGGGCTGTCCACTGGTGGTCCCGGGAGCTGGTGGATCTCCGGGCCGCGTGTATTCGCGCCCGTCGCGCGCGTCGACGCCTGCCGAGACGTTATTGCCCGTTGGGCAGTCCGGCTGGAGAGGCCTCGGTTCGGGGTGGGGCTCGTGGAGGCCTTCCGGCCGGTGCTGTTGCAGTGGTTGAAACGGCGGCACGGGGTGCTCTCCTTCCGACTGGTGCAGGTATTGACGGGGCATGGATGTTTCGCCAAATACCTGCACAAGATCGTTAGGAGGGAAAGTACACCGTCCTGCCACCACTGCGATTGCGACCAGGACACGGCGCAGCATACGCTCGAGGTCTGTGCCGCTTGGGCAGAGCAGCGTCGTGAACTCGTCGCAATCATCGGTGCCGACCTGACGCTGCCTACTATCGCCAGGGCGATGATCGGCAGCGTCAGGAACTGGGACGCGGTCGCAGCCTTCTGCGAGGCAGTAGTCTCGCGGAAGGAGCCGGCGGATCCTCCCTGAGGGGAGAACGTCGGTCGATGGGAGGGTACCCCAAATAAGGGGTATTTATTTATTTATTTATTTATTTTATTTTAAAGCTTTTGCACAAACAAAGGTACACGGCGGACTTAATGCCTTAGGCATTCTCTACCAGTCGACCGAGGGTGGAGCAGAAATAATACAAGGCAGGTGCAATAGAGATAGTTGAAGATCAGAAATTATATATAATTACCAAATGATACAAATATATAAATATGAATACATATACACTGTATAAATACATATATACTATAAAAATACATATATACATAAGTATACATACATACATAAAAAAGGATGTGAGCCGTCACAGATGAGTTGACTCCGCCAGAAAATCTAAGTAAAGTCGTTTAACTTTAGCCTTGAAAATGTCACGACTAGCAGCCATTCTGATGTCTAGAGGTAATGCATTCCACAGAAGAATAGCCTGGATATCAAAAGAGGAATGCACCAGACCAGAAGAGTGAGAGGGACAATGTAGAAGAAGATTTTTTGAGGAACGAAGAGCACGGTCATGAGTGGTGAAAAGAAATTGAAACTTTGGTTTTAAATAGGAAGGGGCATTAGGAGAGTTAAGAATTGAATAGAGTAAAGAAAGAGTTCGCAAGCTCCGTCTTTGTCTAATTGGCAACCAATTGAGACGAGAGCGAAATGTGGTTACATGGTCGTATTTGCGAAGGTTAAAAACGAATCGAATGCAATTGTTGAGAAGTCGGTCCAGCTTATTGAGCAGATCTGCATTCAGGTCGAGGTAGCACACATCAGCATAATCGATGATAGGAAGGACTAAGGTTTGAACCAGCGATGCTTTGGTTGCGTCTGGGAGAAAGTTTTTGAAACGGTATAGAGAACGGAGTGTTCCTGTAACCTTCTTAGATACGTTAGCGACCTGCGTTTGCCACTCCATTGTCGAGTCTAGAAAAAGGCCTAGATTTTTTACTTGGTTACTATAAGGTATCACGCTTCCATTATAGATGACTGCTGGCAAATTATATACGTCGACTCTGCTGATGATGCGGGGACTGCCGATAATGATACATTGGCACTTATCTACATTCACTCCCAAGCCAAACCTCGCAGCCCAAGTGCTTATAGCTGCCAGGTCACAGTTTATGGAAGTAATTGCTGAGTGGAGATCGTTCAGCTTGGCATGGGAATACAATTGCAGGTCATCGGCGTACAAATGATACGTACACTGAAGTTCGGAGGTTATGAAGTTTATAAAAAGAGAGAAAAGAAGAGGAGAAAGTATGCCGCCTTGGGGAACGCCAGAGTCCATATCACACCAATCAGACGAAGTATCGTCGATGCGAATGGACTGTTGACGTCCCAGAAGATAAGATGAAAACCATTCCAAAGCATCCGATGAGATCATAAGATGGGACAGAAGAGACAATAGTAATTCATGACTGACTACGTTAAAGGCGTTAGAGAAATCAACCAGGGCCAACACAGTGACCCTGGTATCCTCCACACCAGCCCTCACGTCGCCAGTCACTTTGAGGAGTGCTGAGACTGTGCTATGTCCAGGTCTGAACCCAGACTGTAGTGGGCTTAAAATATTATTTAAATGGATAAACTGTGATAGTTGTTTATGGGCACAGGCCTCGAGCACTTTAGAGAGGAAAGGTAGTATAGAGATGGGACGATAGTGATTAGGAAGAGAAGGACTAGATATTTTGGGTAAGGGAATGACATGCGCCTTACGCCATAGCGTAGGAAATGTACCATGACGAAGGGAGAAGTTAAGTATATGTGTGATAGGAAGTAAAAGTTGATCAAGAATAGTAAAAATCATGCGACGGCTGATGCCATCACAACCCACAGCCTTCGATTTGATAGAGAGGAGTGTTTTTCTAACCTCATCGGATGCTACTGGAGAAAACGAAAAGGGATTAATATCGAGACGTGGTAAGTTGGCAATGAGATTTGCCGTTTGGCACTTGGTGGCATAATCTAAGGTGCCTGAGGTCTTGAAGTATTGGTTAAGATCCTCCAGGGCAATGCCTTTGGGTAAGCCAACCGTTCGTCGTTTACCCATGCCAAGAGACTCAAGGAATTGCCAAACCTCAGGAGCAGAGGAAGACGAAATAGTGTTTGAGATATGTCGGCGTTTAGCGTTGCGTATCATTTGATTACACCGATTCCTAGCAGTCTTAAAAAGAGTCCAGTTGGCTTCAGAGCGTAGCTTCTTAAATTTACGAAACGCGACATCCCGACGTCTCATAGTCTTGCGAATCTCTTCAGACATCCAGGGCGCAGGCGGGTGCTTCAGCTTAACTCTTTTCACTGGGGCGTGAGCATCATAGAGCTTAATAATGTAGTGATTGAGGAGCTCAACTTTGTCATCTAGTCTATCGGCCTCCAGTAGAGGTTGCCAGTTGGTGATCGAGGCTTCAGCACGCAGTTTCTCGACATCCATTCTAGTGAAACAACGCAGATTCAAAATCTTAGTTTTGGGCTTAGGAGGTTTAAGGATATAGGAGACGAAAAGAAGGTCATGAAGGGAAAACCCAGGGGCAGGGTGCTGGCCATGAGAGGATACACGGGAGGGGGAAGAAGTAAGGATTAGATCAAGCCACGTGTCGTCTCCATGATGGTTGTGGTGAGTGGCTTGGAGAGGTAACACGTGGAAATTCGAAGATTGGACAATGTGTTGGAGCTTACGGGAACGGAGGGAACTGGAGGATAATAAGTCGGTATTGAAATCACCCATTATGATGTGATGTGCATAGTCGGACCCCAAAGATTCTAAAACCGTTTCGAAGTCGGTGAAGTAATCGAGAGAAGGGGGACAGTAAACTACACCCACGACCACTTTGGCTCCTTGGATGTAGACTTCGAGAAAAAGAAATTCGATAGAGGCAGAATGGTAAGCTGGAGAAGAAGCAATGATTTTGTACGTGAAGTCGCTACGAAGATAGATGGCTACGCCTCCTCCTCTGCGATCAACGCGGTCGTTCCGGATCAAGATGAAACCAGGGAGAGGATACAAAGTGGATGGTAACTCTGGTTTGAGCCAGCTCTCAGAAATTAATATAGCATGAACATTGGCACCATTAAAGACGTCGAACAGTTCACTGTGGTGGCTGGGGATGCTTTGAGCATTTAAGTGGCATATATTTAATAATCGATTAACTGGTCGATTAAACATTTGACGAACAATGTCTCCAAGGCAGTCAGTAGCGGAGCAAAAGCTATCATCGGAGGACGACGTAGAGGAACTATTAGCGGAATGAAATGAATAATTAGTATCAGACAATACCATAATACTATAAATAAAAATAAATGAATACTACATATATAAAATAATATACTAATAAATTAAGTATTATTATATTAGGGTATTCCGTCGGGCCGACCACTGATGTCAAGTCACCCTGCTCGGATGGTCGGCCCAACGACGAAGGCGACGTGCATCGTGAGTGGGTTGCGGGTGTGTGTGCTTACGCCTCTCTGTCGCCCCGGACGGAGTGGTGTGAGGAGCGCGCGACCGCAACCCACCGTCAAAAAAAAAAAAAGAAACCTAGTATAAATATAATATTACGATTTATATTTTCATATATTATTATTTAAAATATTACACAATAATCATAATTAATTCACCGCACAACATCGTGTTGTTACGTCTCACACACTACTACGTATAGGCTTCGTATCATCGTTCATCATCATTTCAACTCATATACGTTCCACTCGAGCTCTGGGAACTGGGCTCAAGACTCCTCTACAATAGGATTGAAATTGACCTTACTATACCATTCTAGTCAGATAAGTTGGTATAAGATTTTAGTTCGAGTTTTCCTTCTCTTGGGTAGATGTTATATGCGTATAGTACATACATATTTCGTCACATAGCGTGGTGTTGGGTCGCCGCGGCCTGTTTACGCTGCGCCAACGCTCAGACTTACCCTCGCATATTCCGTCATATAGCGTGGCGTTGCGCCGCTACGGCCTGTTTAGGCCATACGGCTGTAAATGATGGCAAAATGATTTATATAAAGATTTCACGAATAGATAACAGTTACCATCATCATCATCATTATCTCAGTCCATATAAGTCCCATTGTTGGGCTCGAGTCTCCTCCTTTGTAGGAAAGAAATTCATCCGTATCCGTGTGTTGACGGAGTAAGTATACAATTCACTACTCCCTATCTTGCCCGAGGATATCGTAAAGGACGACTAAGAAATATAATAAGCATATAACGCCTATGCAAGAAAAGGAAACGTCGAAATAATAATCTATGCCAACACATCTGATTATCGTGGCATAGTAGGTCAATTTCCCTCCTATTGTGGAGGAGGCTCGAGCCCAGTAGTGGGATGTATATGAGCCGACATGATAGTTATAGAACATCATCGTCATTATTTGGGGTCTCACTGTTGGACTCGAGCCTTCTCTAAAATAGTAGGAACCACTGACCTACTATACCACGCTGGTCAGATGTGATTTTTTTTTACTGCAAACGGTGGCAAACGAGCAAAGAGTACACCTAATAAGACATAGACCTTTGCAAGGCCGCTGCCCTGCCTACCCTGCCTACCGCCAAAAAGTGAAGGGAGTGTGAATAGCTGCAATTAAGTTCGGTGATACTAAAGGCATTAACTAAAACCTACCACACGCAAACATCCTCAGAAAATTGGGCTTCCGGCTCTCTCGCTCACCGAACGAAACGCAGTAACAAATTGCTATTACTCAGACGTCGATTTTCTGCGAGAGTGTGGTACTACCCCGGACGGATCGGCCCGCGGCTGTAGACAAACAACTGTCAACAGTGTGGCGGCCCTTTTTTTTTTTTTTTTGGGGTGGGCTGCGGTCGGCGCGCCTCCGCACCACTCCGTCCGGGGCGACAGAGGGGCTTAAGCACGCAACTCCCGCAACCCACCCGAACACCACGTCGCCTTCGTCGTTGGGCCGACCACTGGAGCAGGGTTACTTGTCAGCAGTGGTCGGCCCGACAGAATACCCCCTACCCGGGGTACCCTCCCATCGACCGACGTCCTCCCCGAGGTGAGGAAAGACTCCTCACGCGGTCGGTCTCTCGGCGGGTGACGGACTAATCCCCGGTCACGTCACCCGCGGCCTCAGCTAGGGCGGCATTGCACGCAGGTACTCCCGCCTGCGCCGCCCCAGTCACCGGCGGCGGGTCGCATCATCGAGGCTGTGCTCCTCGCGCTCGCGACCCGCCGCCTCCTTCTGCGAGATAACTACCTCGCAGAAGGCTGCGACCGCGTCCCAATTCCTGATGCTGCCGAGCATCTCCCTAGCGATGGTCGGCAGCGTCAGGTCTGCACCGATGATTGCGACGAGTTCACGACGCGGCTCTGCCCAAGCGGCACAGACCTCGAGCGTGTGCTGCGCCGTGTCCTCGTCGCAATCGCAGTGGTGGCAGGACGGAGTTCTCTCCCTCCTAGCGACCCTGTACAGGTACTTGCCAAAGCATCCATGCCCCGTCAAGACCTGTACGAGTCGGAAGGAGTGCCGTGCCGTTTTTCTAACCACTGCATCAGCACCGGCCGGAAGGCCTCCACGGTCCAAACACCGTATCGAGGCCTCTCCAGCCGGTCTGCCCAACGGGCGATGACGTCCCAGCGGGCGTCGAAGCGCCAGGCGGTGAGCTCCTTCAAGGAAACAACACCAGCCCCCCGCGCACCCCCGACACCCGCCGATACAAGTCGGCGAGCATTTCCGCCTCCAGGTCCCACGTGGGAGTCCCGGCCAATAGGCACGCCGCCTCCGTCGCCACCGTGCGGTAGCGGCGGATGATCCTGACCGCCATGACCTTCTGTGGACGCCACAGAAGGGCCCTAAGTCGGGCGGTCATGGATACCGCCCACAACGGTGCGCCGTACAGGGCCATCGACCGGATGACCCCCGCGTACAGCTGTCGACGTGCCGCGCTCGGTCCGCCCACGAGCACCAGGCCTAAGTACTTCATATGGGCCTGGATGCTGATCCCAACCGAATTGACGGTGATCGAGACGCCGATGGGAGGGTCCATACGGGGCCCATGGAACAAGAGGGCCTCCGTCTTGTCCAGGGCCACCCTCAACCCCAGCGCCTCGATCCGCCTGACGACCTCTTCGGTGCCTGAGGTCGCCAGGCTTACCGCCTCATGTAGCGTCCCACCGCGGGCTGTGACGAGCGTGTCGTTGGCGTAACAAATCACGCCCAGCCCGGGTGGGAGGCTCCCCCGCAACGCCCAGTCGTAGCCGATGTTCCACAGGGTGGGTCCGAGGACCGACCCCTGTGGAACACCGCACGTCATGGGCGTTCGCACAACGTCCCCTACTCGGATGGCGTAGAGGACGCTGCGCCCCTCCAAATAGTCTGCCACCAGCCGCCTCAGGTAAGCTGGCACTCCGTGGTAACGGAGCGCCTCCCTGACGCAGCTGAAAGGCAGACTATTGAATGCGTTGGCGATGTCTAGGGACATCACCAACAGCAATCCCCCGCCGGTGACGGCCTCAGTCGCCACGGCCCTCAGGCGCAACAGGGCCTCGATCGTCGAACGACCCCTCCTAAACCCAAACTGGGCGTCCGACAGATCGGGCCCCGTGCCGACGAGGTGCCGCTCGATGCGGGCAGCTACTACCCTCTCCAGTAGCTTGCCCATATCATTGAGCAGCACGATAGGCCTGTAGGCCGATGGCGACTCCGGAGGCCGTCCCGGCTTCGGCAGGAGAACCAGCCTCCCCTCCTTCCAGAACCCAGGGAACCGCCCGGACGCTAAACACGCGTCGAACAGCTCCCTGAGGCGGGGACCCAGATGGTCGAGGACCAGGGCCAACACACGGTTTGGAATACCGCCGCCCCCATCTCTGGTTCCGTGATGAGCGGAACACTGCCACCATCGCCCTCCCGGTCATTGTATGGCGGCGCCATGACCGGGGGCGTGTGTTCCGCCCGTCGTGGGAACAGGTCCTCGACGACCCGGGTGAGGAGGCTAGGCTGGAGAGTCTCGGTGAGGGGCGGGCCCAGTGCGCGGAGCTTACTCAGCGCCGCGCCATAGGGGCGACCCCAGGGGTCACGATCGAGACTCTCCAGCATCTCCCGCCGACTGGCGTCCTTGGCGGAACGGACGGCCAGCCTGGTCCGACCCTGTGGAACATCGGCTACGACTGGGCGTTGAGAGGAAGCCTCCCACCCGGGCTGGGCGTAATTTGCTACGCCGACGATACACTCGTCACAGCCCGGGGTGGGACGCTAGAGGAGGCGGCACGCCTGGCAACTCTCGGCACCGAGGAGATTGTCAGGCGGATCGAAGCGCTGGGGTTGAGGGTAGCCCTGGAAAAGACGGAGGCCCTTTTGTTCCATGGCCTCCGTACCGCCGGGCCTCCCGCCGGCGCTTCGATTACCGTGAAGTCGGTCACCATCAGTATCCAGGCCCACATGAAGTACTTGGGCCTGGTGCTCGACGAGCATTTTTGGTTCCGGGAGCATCTCCATCGACTTGTTCCCCGGTTTGTCGGCGCGGCGTCCGCCCTTTCGCGGCTGATGCCGAATGTGGGTGGACCCAGTGCTACGTGCCGACAGCTGTACACGGGGGTGATCCGGTCGATGGCCCTGTATGGCGCACCGGTGTGGGCGGGGTCCCTGACCGTCCGTCTTAGGGCCCTCCTGTGGCGACCACAGAGGGTCATGGCGATCAGGGCCATACGGGGTTACCGCACGGTGGCGACGGAGGCAGCGTGCCTCCTGGCCGGAACTCCCCCGTGGGACCTGGAGGCGGAGATGCTCGCCGACATTTATCGGCGGGTGTCGGAGACGCGCGCCCGCAGCGGTATGGTCTCCTTGCAGGAGATCACCGCCTGGCGCCGAGGAGTCATTGCCCGTTGGGCAGTCCGGCTGGAGAGTCCTCGGTACGGTGTCAGGACCGTCGAGGCCTTCCGGCCGGTGCTGATGGAGTGGTTGGAGCGGACGCACGGGGTGCTTTCTTTCCGACTGGTGCAGGTGCTGCCTGGGCACGGGTGTTTTGGGAAGTACCTGCGCAAAATTGTCAGGAGGGAGAGCACACCGTCCTGCCACCACTGCAGTTGCGACGAGGACACGGCGCAGCACACGCTCGAGGAGTGTGCTGCGTGGGAGGGGGAGCGCCATGAACTCGTCGCGATTATCGGTGCCGTCCTGGCGCTGCCGACCATCGCCAGGGAGATGCTCGACAGCGTTAGGAACTGGGACGCGGTCGCCGCCTTCTGTGAGGCCGTAATCTCACGGAAGGAGGCGGCGGATCATGTGCGAGTAGAGCTCCTATTCGGCGACACGTTCCGCCGCCGGCGACTGGGGCGGCGCAGGCGCGAGTATCTGCGCCTAATGGCGCCCTAGCCGAGGCCGCGGGTGATCGGACCGGGGAATTGTCCGTCATCCGCAGAGAGGCTGACCGCGCGATGGCGACCGACGTCCCAGTACGTCGAGACGTGAGGTTACCCGAAAGGGTATTCCGTCGGGCCGACCACTGATGACAAGTCACATCTGCTCCGGTGGTCGGCCCAACAAACAACGAGGTGACGGGTACGGGTGGGTTATGGGCCCGCGCGCCGTCCTTTCGTCGCCCCGGGCGTACAGGACCGCCCGTGCGCTTACCATGGCCCACCCAAAAAAAAAAAAAAAAAAAGCCTGAAGGCCGACCGCGCATTGGGGTAGCCCTCGTAAAGCTGACCCTCCAGTACCGTGGTGCGATTGCGCCGCCGGCTGTGGGTGTAGGCCCTCCGGGCGCGAATACACGCGGCCCGGAGATCCGCCAGCTCCCGGGACCACCAGTGGACAGCCCTCCTCGGGGGCAGACACCGTACCCGGGGCATGGCCGCATCGCAGATATGCGTCAACGCACTGCGGATGCGGCCAGCCTCGGCGTCCACCCCGTCCAACTGGTTGGCAGAGGACAGCCACGAGTGAACGATGGCTGCCTCCGCCAGCAGGTCCCGGTCTAAGCGACCCACAGCCCATCGCGGGAACGCAGGACGCCCTACCGCCCCGTGACCCCTGCCGGGCGCCGGGATTGACAGGGAGACCTCCATCCGGATATACCGGTGGTCCGACAAGGTCTCAACCTCCTCCTCGACGCACCAGCTCCCCACGCGTGCGGCGACCTCAGGGCTAGCGAACGGAAGGTCCACTATCGACCTGCCCTGAGGTCGCACGCACGTATGCACCGAGCCTTTGTTCAGCAAACAGAGGCCCAGTGCCGCCGCCCAATCCTCGACCGCCCGTCCTCGGTCGTCCGTACGGGAGGACCCCCACGCCACGGACTTGGTGTTGAAGACCCCAATACGACCACCTGGCGCGGTGCCAATCGCCGTAACGAGGCTCCCAAGATGGTAAGGGAGACCCCGAAATCAGCCGCTCTCCAGGCAGGGGAGAGATATACTCCTAGGAGCGTAATCTCTCCCCAGTCCGCCGCGACGTATCCGACGCCCCTGTTTCTAAGGATCAGAGGCGACGAAGGCCACGACGTGGAGGCGACGATTGCCACGGTACCGTCGGTGCTGCCCAGCCAATTTGGCCGGTCGGGCACCGCGTACGGCTCCGCGGCTACGGCTACTCCTATCAACCACTCCGCCATGGCTTGCAGGAAAACGTCCTGCGCACCGGCGGAGTGGTTGAGATTGGCTTGGAGGAGACGGATGGATACGGAGTCCATTAACGGTCCGTATCCATCGTCACCTCCTCCGCGCTAACGGGCGATCGGGTCGCGCTCGGAGCGGGGGCTGGCCCGGTCGATGGGCCACCCCGCCCCTTTGGGGCCGATGCCGGGGGTCTGCAGTCCCCAGAGCTCATGCGGTGTTTGGCAGGCCTATTGCCTGTGGCAGGCCTATTGCCTGAGTGTGGCGGCCCTACCACTATCTGAGGCGTGTTGTTCTTATTTCGAACCAGCAACCCGCCCTCGCTTTGCTTCGGTTTCAGTCGTCTTTCCTGCGTAGTCCCCGTTCCCGTGGGAATACTGGGATAAAATATAGCCTAGTTTACTCCCTGATATTATAAGTTTCCATTGGTGAAAGAATTTTTGAAATCGGTTCAGCCGTTTTGAAGATTACCCGGAACAAACAGACAGACAGACAGATAGACAAAAAAATATAAAGTGTATTTTAGGCATATGTATAGTGCAAATAACCGTGTGAGCATGAAAAAAGTCTATTATTTTGACATGACAAACAGACACTCAAATTTTATTTATTAGTATAGATTTATATACAACTGCGGATAATTTTACCTATTATTAAACTGCTTATATAGTTTATATAATAAATATCAAACTTGATTGATGCGTTCAGTTATATTCCTAGTACATTGTTTTTTTTTTTACATTATATCCAAAGAATAAAGATCTATACGTCAATGGAAAGATGTAGTGACTGACGTTTTACTGACATTACAATTTAACGGAGTGGTATATTTGAACGACGTTTTATATTATCTATCGTGAATAAAATAACATGTGACAGCCACATAAAATATGCACTTGTATTTTATCTCAGAGTTGAATAGTTATATATAAAGTTTCTATTAGTTAAGAGCGCTTCTTATATCAATTATGAATAACAGAGTGATTCTGACTTAAGCGAATGAATCAAATATATGAGATAATGGAATGGAGATATTGTAAAATTTTGTTCCTTTCCCACGAAGATAGTTACAGTAACAGGCGATTTGCCGTATGGTGACAGAGTAACAATTTAATTCAATACCAATACAATTCAATGCTCTTGGATATCGTAAGAGAAAACTAAGCGATATAATATGCAAATAATATCTATGCAAGATAAGATAAGACGATATAAATTCCTATGCGCATAATTTGCAATACGCCTAACGAGCGCACCATGTAGGTCAATGGGCCCTCCCGTTGAGGAGGAGACTCGAGCGCAGAAGTGGGACCCATATGGGCCAAAATGATGACGATGAATAGGCGTGAGCTGATGATAAAGAAAGAATACCTTAAAAATGTCATCTGATGTGATCATTGTTGTATATTTTTATTAATTGGTGATCTCCGCACCAATTAGTAATTTAGGTTGATAGTAGAGCCCCGTGGAGGCTGGCCGTGGCGACCTTGTTCATTTTTTGAACAACTACTAGCGCATAATTAATCTTCATGGCTCGACTAATCATTTATGGTATCTGAAACATGAGCATTGTAGTTTATCAGGACCTCGTGTACAATTTAAACCTTATTCCAAATGACACGCTAAATCGCACCAATGCCACTGCAGGCGAAATTAATTATAATAAGGGGAGGGAGAGGTTTTTACTCAATTGTCTACTAACGTAAAACTCAGTTTTAAATACAATATCCGTTTATCGACTATGCATTAAACTCTAAAATAACAGTTACAGAAATCTTAACGAATATTCAGAAAAAACCTAGTTAGAGCAATAATGTATTCAAGATTTAAAATGAAGTTGACATTCATTGATTTATTTAATATTTTTTTCATATAACTAATTTTTCTATAACGCTAAATGATAGTTGATTAATAATTGTTAGTATTTTGCGCCATATGTAATGTAAAAATATAAATTTTTCATGTCAATGACGTAATAAGAATACAATTCACCGTCGCCTCTCTTATCCGTGCGTATCATAAAAGACTACTAAAGGATATAATAAAAATATCTATGCATGAGAAGAAAAACTCGAAATAAAATCCTAAACCAACGCATTTAATCAGCAAGGTATCGTAGGTCAATATTCTACCTATTATGGAGGAGGCTCACGCCCAGTAGTAGTACGTATACAAGTAGAAATGATGATAATTATAATAAGCTTTTATCACAATCTGTTCAATAGTACTTCATTATAATAACAAACTTTCATACCTTCTCACAAACATTAGCGTTCTTAATACAAAGTATAGAACTAAGTAGGCGTCTGTAATATCAAGTTCGGGTATTACGTGAGTCAAATAAAACGCCCTAAGCACAAACAAGATAATATGTACGCAGTGAAACAGGCAGCGATGTGTCAAATAAAAGATTTAGAAGTATACAGAGCTCGGGGATTTGCCTCAAATCAAATACACATAACATATTTTCCCACATTTTCGTTCAGTTTTCAGAATTTTCATCACTGAGCGAATCACGTAATGTTATGAAAAAAACAGTGGAAACCAATTATATTTTAGTAATTATTTATTTTTATTGCATATATCAGGCCTTCGATGTATACTGTTTGATATAGGACTTTCTAATTAAGGGTAATATCATAATCTATTAGCCCATAGACGTACACTATTGGACATAGATCTCCCCCACGAGAATGCCTTAGTTTAGATACAAAACCTCAAGATTACATCAATATCGGATATTATTACAACAATAGGAGTGAGGGCAACTAGTGATTTTGTAGATGGATTGCCTTTCTGTGTGATGACGGAGTAAGAATACAATTCACCACTCCCTATCTTGCCCGTGGATGTCGTAAAAGATGACTAAGGGATATAATACGCGTATAACATCTATGCAAGAGAAGGAAAACTCGAAATAAAACCCTATACCAAGCTGTCTGACCAGCATGGTATAGTAAGGTCAATTTCCCTCCTATTGTGGAGGAGGCTCGAGCCCAACAGTGGGACGTATATGAACTGAAATGATGAGATGGATTACCATAGATTTCGAGGTTTTCTTTTAGTGGTATTTTTCTTTACAACTCTTAGTCGCCTTTTATGTTATCTTCATAATAGGGAAGGCGTGGGGAATTGTATTCTTTTTATACTATATCAAGGTATAAAATCAGGTACTACTAGTCTATCCGTGTGGTGATGGAGTAACAATACAATTCATCACTCCCTATCTTGCCCGTGGTTGTCATAAAAGACGACTGAGGGACTAAGACGTAAATATGCATATGATATCTGAGCAAGAGAAGGAAAACTCAAAATAAAACCCTATACCACGATGTCTGACCAGTATGGTATAGTAGATCAATTTCCCTCCTAATGGGGAGGAGGCTGGAGACCAAAAATAGGACGTGTATGAGAGACGACAAAACAACGACTACTAGTCTGATTTAAAGAGATTTCTTACTGATGTCGTGAGGCTCTGTTCTAAAATCATGGATTTGGCGAAAAAGTATTATAATTGGGGCTTTCTGAAGGTTTTTTTTTTTAAAAGTGTCATTAAGTTACACCTCTACTTATATTTTTAAAATAAAGGTGCGTAAAAGCAACAATAATATTTAAGTGCTAGTTCAATTATATCAATGCCAATATTGAGGCCAACTGATAAAAAATCTAATGTTTGTCCAAAAAATATCTCTAAAATAACTATTTGATTGTCACGTTGGCAAAGTCACCGTGACATGCGTAAGTAATATGAGGAATTCTCAAGAGACTTTTTGATCGCTTAAAGGTGGATGATATTATCTAGTTTGTGTATTTTTTTTATTCTTGTGTACTAAAGATTCTTGTCAGCTAATTTTCATCTTATCAGCTTCGAACTGGGCCCAGGTTACACGGATCTCGTAGTAGGTAGGATAGAAGGATCGCTCAGAGTAGGTCTGAGCTCTTGTGACGTAAATGTAACCTAGATCAATCATCTAGCAAAGCTATCATCGTATCCTGAAACTAGTTTTGAAAATTTTTGAATGTCTATAGGGCAATAAGTATTGATTGATTCAATATTTAAGTCTTGGGTTGTGCACAGGTATGCCACCTTTTTTTTGTTTTTGTATTTTTTTGTTTCAATAAAGTATATTGGTTAATGAATGAAGAAAAAATAAAGTACTTTGTTGCCGAATAAAGTACGGTTTGCATTATTTTGCTTTAAAACATATTTACGATTATTTATATTAAATTTTAATACATAATTATCAATGCTAAGCAGCATCTTTGTACTTTATATTTATTTTATAGTAATAAATAATATTTTTTTTAACAGATTCAAAGACACTTTGTTTATCTTGATATATTTCCTAGAGAAATTCGGTCGAAATAAAGTATTTTCACGTATTTTATTATTCACATATAGTATAGAGTACAATTACCCAAAATATCGTACAATACTTTATAATAAAGTACGGGTGGCAACCCTAGCTGGGAAACAAGGAGCCATCTAAGCCTTCTCGGTCCAAT
This sequence comes from Lymantria dispar, assembly GCA_032191425.1. NCBI lineage: Eukaryota > Metazoa > Arthropoda > Insecta > Lepidoptera > Erebidae > Lymantria > Lymantria dispar. Next base: position 20,692,686 of record CM063454.1, on the reverse strand, counting down.
CCAACTCTATGTATTACTGTTGAGCATTGGCCGTATTCAAGCTGTGAAGATCATTGACCTGAAATGCTCTGAAGTGGTAATGATTAGGCCACTTCGCTCGACGAATCGACAACGGCTAGGGAAGAAAGGTTCTTGAGGGGCGGCGTGTAGAACGCGGTCATCGGTTCACTTAGAGGTAGACTCCCTAGAGGCTGGTCGTCTTTGGATTCCAACGGCACAGGACTGCACTTTGTGATGAAACATGACAGAGGCTTATGTCCAGTAGTGAACAGCGATAGGCTGAATGATGATAATGAGTTGAATTCCCTTTTTCTTATTGCAAATGGTGGCAAACGAGCAAACAGTACCTACACCCGATGGTAAGTGTTGCTGCCACTCATGGATATTTGCAAGTCCGCTGCCTATCACGAAGAAAATCAGGGGTGTGCGAATGCGTACAATGAGGTTCGGTGATACTAAAGGCATCACTAAAACCACACGCTAACACTGGCGGCTTGGGCTGCCGGCTCTCTCGCTCACCGAACGAAGCGCAGTAACAAATTGCTACTACTCGGACGTCGATTTTCTGCGAGAGGGTGGTACTACTCTTGACGGAGCGGCCCGTGGCTGTAGACAGACAACTGTCAACATTATGATCCTACCACTATAAAAGATATTAATGATTAGAACGCAAATACTAATGATATCTAAGATTTGGTTTAAGTTATTTAATGTTTCAACCAATTATTCCAATTGCTTGGGTTAGATTCGATACACTTCTACCATAGTCATCATCATCATTATCATCACCTTGCTCTTATTCCAATTACTTGGGGTCGACGCAATATGTCATCTTCTTCCATACATACGTTCTTCCTTCTGTACGTTTCCAGCGATCATTTCTCCCACGTACGTGCAAGCTCTGGAATGAACTACCTGCTGCTGTGTTTCCCGAGCGCTATTACATGTTCTTCTTTAAACGAGGTTTAAGAAGAGTATTTTCTTCACGGTAGGCAAGGACTTGGCCTGTGCCCCTGGCATTGCAAAGGTCCATGTGCAGCAGTATCACTTACCATCAGGTGTGCTGCCTGCTCGTTTGCCACCGTTGGCAATAAAAAAAAATACGGTCCTATCAGACGTCATCTTCTTACATAGAATATGTAGCAAAAATTTTAGCAATAGTTTTGTCATATGACATCAAATGTAGTTGGCCCAGATCGATGTAAATACTCTTAGTCGACCCATGATCAATACGAGTATAAGGGCTGGTAAGTGTTCAAAGTCACACAGCAAAGTTTGTTGAATATTACGTAATATTATTTTCTCTGAATTTGACTCTGTATATCTGTATGTCGTATGATAGAATGTTTTGAACTAGTAGGACAGATTCATTTTAAAATTAATATTCAATACTATCTCGTATAACAATTTAAGTATAAGACTAATCCTTTCATAAACTTGTCGTGTTCTAATTTACATAGTATCTTAATTGAATATCCTTAAAGTTTAGTTTATCAGTACTGTTCAACAACGAGCTTAATATATTTTCTAATAGTAATAGAATAAATAGATAAGACAGTATTTAGAATAAAGAGATTAATAAATACTTAAGATCAAATAAATTTTAATACCCATCTAAAGTCCCCGGACCCGTTAGTATTTAATAAAGTACAAACGGTTAATAAACAAAGAATTTTATTATAATAAACTAAAATTAATGATTTATATACTTCATGAAGAATATTGGAAAATATTTCCATAATAACATAACATGGGGTATTTTAAAAAATTAAAAACTATTGTAATTTATACACATATAATTTATTATTTCTTATTATTGTAAAGGTTTGTTTATTTTTATTATTACTTTTAAAATGGTTTTATGTTTTCTATTATTTATAATAAATTAATTATAATTAAATATATTACTGTAATTAAAATTAAATGAATATGGATATCGATGTAACTAACGACTGACTTGTAACTCTGTTATCAATAAAGAATACTATACTATTAAAGTTTTAATTAGTTTAATTAATTTCATAATTTAAATATCTTTATGATATTGTGTTACGTTTTTAATATTTTTGGCCTGCAGTTATAAATAAATCCACACGTCCGGGTTAATACTTCATTCTCTTTACAATTTGACGCCTGGTTAGTATCAGGCTACGGTATTTCATCCGATGAGCGAGACAGCCGAAGGTTAAGCCATGTGAGCTGACTGTACGCCTGGTAGAGATTTTGAATTAAGTACTAATATAACTATTTACAACTTTTTAAATTGTGTGCATGACATAACAATTAATGACATAACAAGTAATTACAGAGTGAGGGTATAAACATTACCTACTCCTATATATTTATACAAAACTAGCTGACCCAGCAGACGTTATTCTATTCAAATAAAATAAAAGGAAATCCTTGAAATCGAAATCTACAGCAGCGCCACCTACCGGACCCAATTGTGAATCGAAACCGATTTGGAATCGCCTTGGACACACACGCGCACACACACACAAAATTTCATCAACGTCGGTTCAACCGTTTAGGAGGAGTTCAGTGAGATACACACGTACAAAATAAATATATATATATATATATATATATATATATATATATATATATATATATATATATATATATCTTATATATAAATTTCTAGCGTACGTGTGTATGTCACTAAACTCCTCCTAAACGGCTGAACCGATGTTGACGAAATTTTTTGTGTGTATTCAAGGGGCTTCGAGGATGGTTTAGATTTACAATTGGATCCGGTAGGTGGCGCTGTTCGGGCAGGGCAATAATAAATAAATAATATAACTTGAGAACGACTTCACCGATTTCGTCCATCTTTTTTTTAAGTTTTCTAATACTTTGAAAATGACTTTTACGGAAAAAAAAATTAAGAAAGTTGCGCAGAAAATTGGAAAATTTAAGAAAACTTAACGACTATATAAACTTTTCTAATGTAACATTTCTTTCGACTATATAAACTTCTCTATCTTTATTTATATAAATCTTCTATTCGTATGTTTGTAAATGAACTTCTTCTAAGGCTGGACCGATTTTGATGTTTTTTTATCTATTCCGATGGATATGAGAATGGTTTAGATAAATAATTGGAACCGGTTTTCTTTTTGCTTTAGATTTGAACAGAACAACGTGTGTCAGTGTCGTGGTCAGCTAGTGTATATATATATATGTATATATATATATATAATGATAGTCAACATCACCAACCTGTTTTATTAATTGAGGTCGACTCAATGAATTACCTGCTGCTGTGTTTCCCGAGCACTATGACATGTCCTTCTTTAAACGAGGTTTAAGATGAATATTTTGTTCATGATGGGCAATGGCCTAGCTGTGTCCCTGGTATTGCAAAGGTTCATGTGCGGCAGTATCTCTTACCATCAAGTGTGCTGCTTGCTCGTTTGCCACCATTATTAAAAAAAAATAAGCATAATACTGGTCGTAAATTTAGACACAAAAAAAAACTTTAATACGTTATATTAAAGTTTTTTTTTTATATTAAAATATATTATATATATACGTTATATTAAAATTATTAAAGCGAACATAAAGGTAGGACAATATACTATGATGAAAGCTGAACGTATTAACGTTCTGAAATGAATGAACGTATCAACGTGTATCTGATCAAGTATATTTTATTAAAAATGTACTTGATCAGATACACGTCAAATAATTGAAAATTATATTATGTAATTTAAGGTTTGCTGATTCTAGAAGTTTATGACAACTATGCTTAACTAGGACAAATGTTAAAAGAGTTTAGTAAACGAAACCAACTTGGCTAGACAGCGTTTGGATAATTTGTAGCCAGTGTGTATTACCAGCGGTTACTTATGGCATAGAAACGGGGTCTCTAAATATCGATCTTTTTTTTTTTTTTTTAACACTGGCAATGGGCAGACCATATCGCCGACCCGAAAACCGTTGAGAAAGAAAGGTTCTGGAGTGAATTTAGGAATCGGACTAGAATGCAGGTGATATAAGACCCGTTCTGAATGGCATTCTCTTGGGGAGGCTTATGTCCAATAGTGGACATCTATGAGCTGATGGCTGATTAATTTGAGTGATTTTTTTTTACAATGGGCAAATAAGCAAGATTAAAGCGGGCAAGAATTTTATTCGTATTTTGTCATAATATGGGCAATTACAATGTAATTGTAATTACGTTATTATATTAATGTAGTTACATTACATTATTATATTAATTACACAATGTAATTACATTATTATATTATTAATCGAGTTTCGTAGAGTAAAATTAGCTGATGTTGTAAAAATAAGGCATGTTTAGTCGCTAATCCATACTAATATTATAAATGCGAAAGTAAGGATCTTTGTTTGTTTGTTTGTAACGCTTTCACGCTTAAACCACCGAACCGATTTCAAAAATTCTTTCACCAATGGAAAGCTATAATATCAGGGAGTAACATAAGCTATATTTTATCCCGGTATTCCCACAGGAATGGGAACTACGCCGCGGGTAAAGCGACTGAAACCGAAGCGAAGCGAGGGCGGGTTGCTAGTATGACATAAATACATTCCAATATTCAAGCGAAATTACTGTTAAAATACTTAGTTCCATTATGAGTAACGATAATGTTAATACAATATCGCATTTAGGAACATTGTAACAGTATTGTACGTATGATTCTTCAGATTATCTGATAAAATAGCAATTGAACTTTGTGATCAAGAACTTGACGCTGATAACTTTAAAGTAGATATGAAATGGAATAATTTAACAACAAAATTCTACGTATGCGTAGAAAATGTATACTAAAATATAAAATTAAATTTAATAGGAAAGTATATTTATTATATAAGAAATCTCTACATAATGTAATACCAAAAAATACGTAAATCATTTATTAAACCATAGATTAAATTATGATTATTGAAGTGGATGTGTTCCTTTGATAATTATTAGTTATAAAAAGATAATACTTAACAATAAAAGAGTTATTACAGCAAATATATTAATGTAATATAAAGTCAATGCATATTTAAGCCATCATAGCTAATAATGTCTACGTTTTTTTGGCAGGGTTGCTTTGAAGATATCAAAGTAATTTAAAATACTAGCAAAATTAACTTTTCCCATTTCTCAAAGTTTCTCAAGAACGTCACAGATCAAAGAAGAGTTGTCACAAGTTTTTCGACGCGATGGAGCTATAAAAGTAAGTAAAAATTTTACTAACCTCAAGGAATCATTCAAGTCATGTTTTTGGAATAAAATTGGATTTGAATGTTTGCATATATTTTTAAAATTCCATAAAAACTCTAAAAAATTTCTTAAAAAATGTGCGTTAGTGAAGTAATTTCAATATCTCAAAAAAAAAAAATTAATATCATCTGTCATACAGGTTGTTCTTAATACAGATGCCAGCCTCGCACACAGATGTTTACAATATTGTAAAAATCAACTCAGATTAAGACTTATTTTTGTTACTTTTCTGTGTGAGATATTTTTAAAAATAAATAAATATTATTAAATAAAAAAGAATTTAAAGGGAAAAATAACATTTAATATTTCGGTAGAATTTGATAAAAAAATAAGCTCTGCTAATGCTTCTTCACCTGCCGTGATGGTGTCATATTTCCACCAATTATATAAGAAAAATAAACTGTCACTTTCCTATCAACCACACCCGGTAAGAAAACACCGTTTTTAACATGAAGTAACCATTAATTTCAAGAACAATAATGACATAATTTGTATTCATGTAAAAATTTCAAATCGTACTTCTCTTATGGCGATGATATTTGCTTATATCCCTTGTTTCACATGATATAAATTTCTAAAGTAGGTTATGATCTAATTTTTTTGTTGGCTTGGTGTTTTTTGTTTTTTGGGGGTGGGTTCCGGTCGGTGCGCTCCTCGCACCACTCCATCCGGGGCGACTGAGGGACGTAAGCACGTACTCCCGCAACCCACCCGCCATTCACGTCACCTTCGTCGTTGGGCCGACCACCGTCACGTCCCCCCCTCGAGGAGGACGTCGGCCTTTCCTCGCGGTCGACCTCTCGGCGGGTGACGGACTAGTTCCCCGGTCGCGTCACCCAGGGCTTCGGCTAGAGCGGCATGAGGCGCAGGTATTCGCGCCTACGCCGCCCCAGTCACCGGTGGCGGATCGCCTCATCGAGGCTGCACTCCTCGCGCAGGCGATCCGCCGCCTCCGCTGCCAACCATCGCCCTAGCGATAGCCGGCAGCGTCAGGTCGGCATCGATGATTGCGACGAGTTCACGGCGCTGCTCTGCCCAAGTGTCACAGACCTCGAGCGTATGGTGGCAGGACGGTGTACTCTCCCTCCCAACGACCTTGTACAGGTATTTGGCGAAGCATCCATGTCCCGTCAACAAAGAATTAGCACGCTGAAGTGGCAATGGGTAGGCCAAATCGCTTGACGAACCGACAACCGCTGGGGAAGAAAGGTTCTCGAGTAGCAACCACGTATCGGACGGCGCAGTGTAGGACGCAACCAGGTGAACCGACGACCTAGTGAAAGTTGCTGGGCGTCGTTGGATGCAGGCAGCACAGGACCGCACTTTGTGGTGTAACATGAGGAAGGCTTACGTCCAACAGTAGACGGCGATGGGCTGAAATGATGATGATGATGAATGATGATGATCTGATCACACATCGCTCATTCCCTCTAAGTCTAAGGTGACGGAAAGGCGGTGGTTGACCCTATAATCTACCATATCCTTTTCCCATCGGCATAGGACTGGCCACTGGTACCGATTCCTTGACCGCCACTCGGGATGGACGGTATTTTCGAACGATACCTACAAAAAAGGGGGTGATAGTCTTGTATTCATAGTTCACAAGACAAACGTTCAAATTATTTGCAGTAAACAAAAGACAACTGTTTTCAGTCTTCATCTAAAAAAGTTGGCCAAATTGGATCAGTGGATATTTACTAAAGATCAATGAGATTATCCATGAAAAGTCACAACAATGACTTTGATAAGGGTTTGAACGGATGTCAGCTTACAGTTCTTATAAGCAACAAATTCTTATACTGCTTAATTAAGATTTTTAGGAGTAAGTAGATACTCAACTCAATATTTATCAGAGATTGTTTTAAATTTTACACGTTTATTTTCTAGTTTATTTATATAACATGATAGCGACAAATTCCACATTTTATATCAGCTCATACGGACGTATACTGTCAGACTTAAGCCTCCTCCTCAATAGAAGGGGTCAATTGTCCTACTACAGCACGCTGGTCAGACGGGTTGATATAGGGCTTTAAATCGAGTTTTTCTTCTCTTTCATAGACTGGTTCGTCTTATAAGACATCCATGGGTAAGATAGAGGGCGGTGAATTTTAATGTTACTCCGACACCACACGGCTATACTTCCAAATTTGCACTGATATATAATAATTGACTAAATGAAGAAAAGGTCATGTGAATTTAGGAATTTCATTAAGAATTTATAATATACTGAGGGGTATACTAATATACCTAGCAGAGGTTGTTCTGTACATAAAAATAAAAGGAATTCTCCTTAAAATCGATAGCAGCGTCACCTACCGGGTCCAATTGAGAATCTAAACCATTCTCGAATCCTCTTGAACACACACAAAAAAATCATCAACATCGGTCCAGCCGTTTAGGAGGAATTCAGTGACATACGTACACAAGAAATATATATATAAAGATATTGAAGTTTATTTTAGTTTGAATATATTAATGGCTATAACTATACAGGTGGTCGTTGAGTTGTCGTTCGTTCGTCATCGTACGTCAATTTCCCTCCTCTCAAAACTGTGAAAAATGCTCGATTCCAACAATAGGACGTATATGAGCTCAGGTAACAGTAATAACCTTGCTTCATAGACCATACCCCGACTGGCTGTTCGGAAAGACAATACGATTTCCTGTGTATCTATTACCCACTATACGTTCTCTCTTCATACTTACTTCATATATATATAAAGTGGCGTTCGCAAATTCTTTGGCGCTCCAAGAAATTCATGACTTTCTAAACAATATACATACATGACTACTACAGTGAATTTGCCAAATATTTTTAAACAAGTGAAGTTGAAAACTCAAGTGTTCAATATAAAAATGAAATGTAAAATTAAGTAAGACATCACAAAAATATCTGTAACAAGTATTAATAATTATTAGAAGCGAGCCGCCCTCGCTTCGCTTCGGTTTCAGTCTCATTCTTTCTCATCATAAATCCACAATACACGACTAGAAGTACTACAATCCATGAGCCCCCGGATTCCAATCCCCGACCAGGCAAAATTTTATAGGGTTTTTTGAAAAGAATACAGTTTAAGTTATTCCTTATATAGACAGCTACCTGGTAGTAAAATGTTTTCAAAATCGATTTGGCCGCTTATAAGATCGCCCGAAACAAACAGAAACACAGAAAATGTTTAAACTGGTTTTTAGGCAACACTTTTTTTTTGTGTGTGTATAGCTGTTAGCTGCAGATGGCTTTCACAGCTTACGTGATGTCCTGCTTGAACGACGAATACGACGCGACATGACACGACGCAGTGCGCCGCGATGCTACAAGCGACAAGTGACCTATGTGATTTTGATCATTACTTCTCGAATCATGGACAAGTAGGTACACTACAATTTTGTTAGAAAATTCATATATAGAGTTTAGACATAAAAAATACCGTAAAACCCCAGTAAGAAAACAAATATAATCGCTTCTGAATCAACAATTCTGTAGTTCGTGATGTCGCATCATTTCGCTCTCAAAACAGGCACGCTTGATGTCGCATCTCATCGCAAAATGTCATATAGGCCGCAAGCTGGCATGTCAATTGTCATTGAGTTGATCGCGTTCGTCGTCGTATTCGTCGCTCACGCAGGACACCGCCTTAGCCCGGACTATGGATGAGCGTTGAGAGCCCTCAACGCTCATCCATAGTCCGGTAATTTATATCCAGCAGTGTTGCTTAAAACTCCGGGTTGAGGGCTCTCAACCCGGAGTTTTAAGCAACACTGCTATAAATTATCTAGAGATTGTTACTTATTTCCTTTGTTTTTGTTTCAGATGCTCATTGTTCATAAAAACAACTTCGATAAGTAAGTAAAGCCATAAATGTTAATAGCATAATAGAAGAAGAAATAAGTTACGATAAAAATAATCCTCAGCCAATTTTTGCATATATGTATATGACATGTTCTTTTTAATATGGTTTCACATAACTTTTGTATATTGCTAGTTTATTTTTTAACTAGCAACCCGCCCTCGCTTCGCTTCGGTATCAGTGGCCTTACCCGCATAGGTCCCGTTCCCGTGAGAATACCGAGATAAAATATAGCCTAAGTTACTACTTATGCAATGAGCTACCTGGTAGTACAATATTATTAAAATCGGTCCAACCGTTTTGAAGATTACATCAAACAAAAAGACAAAACAATTTTAAACTGTATTTTAGCCATAGGTGTCGTCTCTAGCCGAGGCCGCGGGTGACCGGACCGGGGACTTTAGTCCATCACCCGCAGAGAGGCTAACCGCGCGTCGGCGAGCGACCTCCCGGACAGGGACGTCGAGAGTTGAGGGTAGCCGAAACGGTATTCCGTCGGGCCGACCACTGAGGACAAAGAAATCGCCACTGGTGGTCGGCCCAACGACGAAGGCGACGTGGGTACGGGTGGGTTATGGGCCCACGTTCCGTCCTTTCGTCGCCCTGGACGGAAAGGACAGCGTATGCGCTTACCATAGCCCACCCATAAAAAAGGCATAGGTGTCGTGCAAATAACCGTGTGAGCATGAAAAAAGCCCAGTATTTTGACATTATAATTAGACATTTCAATTTTATTTATTTGTATAGATATAGTAATAAATAAAATTTAAGATATTATACCGATAACAGTAAATAGTACAGCTGAATTGTATTGCTATTTTAATATGGGCATATTATTCTAACTCAAACAAAATAAATAAGAACATAATTTACATAGAATTATTTTCGATTAGGATATTTCGGTGTGATGAAGATGTTATCATTCACCACCCCATTTCTTACCCGTGAGGCTCGTAAAAGACGACTTTGGGATTACTTGAAATGAAACCTTGTACCAACAGCGGTGTAGTATAGTAAGTCAGGTCCTCCGTTTGTAGAGAAGACTAAAAACTAACACGGGACGTGTTCATACACGTTAAAATGAATGATGAAGATACTTTTATCTTTAGCGTCATGTCTTATTTTTTACTCGATACTTTATTTCACTCAAATAACACCTACACATATTCTGCTAAAGCAATTTAATATTCGTTGTATTAAAATTCAAAGAAACATGGAATAAAATTGACGTAGACTTATGATATAGACCAAGATATTTTTTTATCTTTAGCCTCGTGTTTTCTTTTTTCACTCAACGTAGCTATTTTAATTTCAATCATATTATACCTACATATTCGACCCAAATAGTTTAATTTTTATATCCTGTATTAAAATTCAAACTTAAGATACTTATGCTTCAATTTGAAGCATCACAAAACTATAGCAATATTCTACCTCAATAAATTGTACGTTCCAACAATTTAAGGCGATTACATGTTTCAGAAAACAACTCAGAACGAATAGAGGTAAAAGACTGCGTAAGTGGATCGGTAGGCACTTGAAATGAAATAAACTGAAGCGAACTATATTGCTACTAAATAGCCAAGAGGTTCTTAAAATACTAAGCAAGCAATACGTATGTCTATTTATTTTTTTAGTATTGTACATAAAATTTGACTTCTCTACCTTTTCTAATCCTCTTATTCCAATTAGTTGGCGTTATTACATTTTCTTAGTATTAGGTACTTTTAAAATGAATTATTCTTCTTCATATTATATTCTTCATATTATTTCATATTATATTCTTCTTCTTCGTACTTGTATATGATAATTGGAGTAATTCTAAAATATATTTAGTTTCTATCGAGCTATAGGGATCTCGTAGTCTCTTTAAGGCGGAAAATGCCATAATCACCACTCGATTTGCGATCGCATTTGTGTTAAGAAGTTTCCCAAGAGAGAGGCCATCCGCCTTTTAGCATCCATTTACCTGTTGATACCTCTACCAATATTTAGGATTTCTAACCAAGTAAAGGATGATAAGATATTTTACTCCTAACCCGTCACCACAAATTAATAAATCAATTTTGCCGTGAGGTGTCATAGTGAGAATAACAATAAATTGATCAAACAAACCTTTAATATGACAGTATTCTTTCCATTATCAAGCAGACAAGGTTAATAACAGACTTCCTAACAAATAAATATTAAAATCAATTAAATTTTTATATCTACTCAAATATGGCGATGAAATTACAAAATCTATTATCTCATTATAAGCTATCTCGCCGTCCCAATAACATTTTCGGTATGCTAAAATAAAAATACCCAGGTCTTTAAAAGAGGGTAGAACCTCAGTTATTAAATTTTCGCACGACCAATTTATCGACAGAAATAATTTATATGTAAAACACGATAAAGCCTTTCCTTTTGAAGTTTAAATAACGTGAAACTTATTTAATTTAATATGGTTCAACTAAAAAGTGGGTATTTTTTTTTAATAAATTAGCACCTTATAGTGGAATATTGTCCCAATACTCGATTTTTTTTATTAATATATGTATGAAAATTTACTCATTTCATGTTTAACACAATTGTTAATGCAACAAAATTGTTAGTTATATAACTATCATTGCATTTTATACACGTCTTAAGTTTTTATTACATTTTTATTTACCTACTAGCAACCCGCCCTCGCTTCGCATCGGTTTTAGTCTCTTTACCCGCGTAGTTCCCGTTCCCGTGGAAATACCAGGATAAAATATAGCCAATGTTACTCCCTTATGTTATAGCTTTCCATTGGTAAAAGAATTTTTGAAATCGCTTCGGTGGTTTAAGCTTAACAGAGTAAACATAATGAATACAGCTCATTGAGCTCAAAGGCTTGACTATTCATTTGAGAGATAAACAATATTGATACTATTGTCATTATAATTATATCAACAAGACAGTTGTACCCAGCCGTTACAATGTAACATTCAATATCAGATAATTAACTGATGTTTTGTACAATATAGCCAATTTTGTATAAAAATAAACAGTATTTTGGTTGATAATATTTGTAACATATTTAGCTCATGAATATATTTTTCTTTAATATTTTGAAGGTAAAGATCAGCTTCTAAAATCCCGATAGAAGTTTATAAAAACAATTTATTTATTTGTTACTCACAAATCAATTAATGTATAAATTAATATATATTTATTACTCACCAATCATTTTTCCTTTGGTGTCGGAGCAAGAATACAATTCTCTACTCCTTATCTTGCCTGTGGATGACGTAAAGGACGACTGAGGGATATATTACGCATGTGACATCTGTGCAAAGGGAGGCAAATGCGAAATGAAACCCCATACCAAATGTCTGACTCAGCATCAATATCCCTCTTATGGGGAAGGAGTCTCGAGTCCAGCAGTGGGGCATGTCCGAGCTGAGGCGACGCCTTAAATAATTATTTTTAATTAATTGATTGGTAAATAATAAATATCATATATTATAGTAAAATATCACAGGACGGTATGAAGTGGATCGTCACAGAATAGACCGCCACACTTATATTTTTTGTTTCGTGTAACTACATCAAAGTCTAACCCTTAACACAAACGCAGACCGAACTTCAAGTTCAATATTCCAAACTATGTTCTTGGGTTTTTATAAGCTTGAATATTATAGAGTAAATGGTTTAATTTAGAAGACAGATTTCTCTTTTATTCAAACAATAACTTTGATTTGTTCTGCGAATATTCTGGCATTTAAGCTTACTGAACAATTTTGCTTATCTTTTGAAAGTGTTACTATGGATTGTAAACAAAGACAATGATAAATTTTAAGCTTGTTAAAATTCCTAACGTTGATTTTTTTTTAGTTTTGAGGGCTTTGTTGAAATAAATGAGTATTTTTTATGAAATAAAGTTTTATTGAATCTTTAAAAATATGTATAAAATTTTACGGATTTATCGAAAATTGTTCGAAAAATCAGGTGAGCAAACATCAAATAGAAGCGCGATAAGATTATTAATAATCATCATCATTTCAGCCACCGTCCACTGCTCGATGTAGGCCGCCTTCATATTATACCACAGAGTGCGGTCTTGTACCGCCTGCATCCAACGACGCCTATAAACTTTCACCAGGTCGTCGTCCACCTAGTGGGGGGTGTCCTACACTGCGCTGTCCGATACGTGGTCGCCACTCGAGAACCTATTTATCCCAGCGGTTGTCGATTCGTCGAGCTATGTGGCCTGCCCAGTGCCACTTCAATGTGCTAATTCTTCGTGCTATGTCGGTTACACCCGTTCTTCTGCGGAGTACCGTATTTCGGATTCTATCTATCTCGCATAGCACGCTGAGCGACTTTGAGCTTGGTTATGAGGCCTACATTTGGGGACCACATTTCCGTGCCGTAAGTTATCACTGGTAACTGGACTGTTTGTCCAAGGTCCAAGGGCATTTAACATAACTTTCATCTTGTCCATGTTCATTCGTAAACCCACTAGTTGGGATACCCTGCTGAGATCATTGAACATCGTGCCTAAGTCCTCCATGGATTCTGTCATAACGGCGATATCGTCTGCAAATCGAAGGTGAGTTATGTATTTGCCGTTGATGTTGATGTTGGGCTCAAGCCTGCTCCACAATAGGAGAGAAATTAACCTACTATACCACGCAAGTCAGACTTGTTAGTATAGGGTTTCATTTCAAGATTTAATCCCTTAGTCGCCTTTTATGACATCGACGGGTAGGAAAGGGGGTTGTGAATTGTTCTCTATCTTCTTACTCTGTCACAACATGAAAAACCAAATAAAAGCCGATACTATCCGTAAAAATAGTTTTATATCAAATGCGTAATCATCAGAAATCTCCAGAAAAATCGCGTAAATATTATAAATCGTTGCATAGGAGAAAATTTGAAAGTTATGCCGCTACCAGAGAAGTTACGGAGTGAACGCTTAACGTGGTATGCACATGTGATAAGACGGGATGAAACTTAAAGAAAATTTTAAGGATAACTGTTGAAAGCTTTTGTTCTGTTATAAAAGAAAAAGATTTTGTCTAATGTATTTGTTTATTATTATTGCGTCATAGCGCACCTCTATTGCAAATATATAAATCATACCAAAATTCGACGATTTTGACTAAGCGTTTTAATTAAACAAAACTTAATTGAAACTCGATGGAATGTGTTTACCTAAAATGATACTGACAGTATTTAATTATAACCGCTTTTATGTAAGTCAGCAATGTCGAAAGCATGAATTTCGACTATTCGAAATGAAACTATAATTAACGGGATTTATTTAGTACAACTGTATTTATTGCCGTGTGGTGACGGAGTAAGAATACAATTCACCACTCCCTATCTTGCCCGTGGATGTCGTACAAGACGACTAAGGGATATAATATGCACATAAGATCTGTGCAAGAAAAGGAAAACTCGAAATGAAACTCTATACCAACATGTCTGACCAGCATGGTATAGTAGGTCAAATTCCCTTCCATTGCGGAGGAGGTCCAAGCCCAACAGTGGGACGTATGTGGGCTGTGATGATGATGATGATGATGATTTAGTACAACGTTAAATAATTTAGAAAAATTGCAATAAAATATATGCTCGTGTACAAGAACTCGTTAAAACTACTGAATAGATTGGTATTTGATATTGATTTTAAGAAAATCTTTCCTCTAAATTAAAAGCTTAGTGATAAAAAATATTATCTCAATGCTGTACAGTGCCAGTATCCGGCTCAGTACACCGTTCAACTCAGTAGCCGTGGTCTTGGCATGAATTTGCGCCACTGCCCCCATCTTTGCCTCTATGGCGGGTGGAACTCTTATGTCAACCTATTAGTGAGGAGTTTCACCCCTCGTATGTTCCACCCACCAATTATAAGCTTATAATTGAGTAATTGGGACCCCTTTTGTAATACCTTATTTTTTTTTTGTTAATAATTTAAAATATGTACTTAAATAAAATATTTTAATAATCATTTTTGGTGCGTGCAAAAGGGTGACCGAGAGAGCCAGGAACACCCTGCGGTTTATAGAACCACTAGCAGCGGCTGCTCATCAAAGTGGCATAAGTAATGTTTCACAGAAGCTGCCCTAATACCGAAATATGTATATCGAACATTGCAAGACAATTGTCACCAGCTTGAGCAGTTGCTACAAATCATATAGATTACAGTTTTTCCTGAGAGATAAGTTTCCTTAATGTTAAAACCGACAGAGTAGAACTTACAAAACACACAATCCTTAGTAATATTATAAATGTGAAAGATGTTTGTTTGTTTGTTACGCTTTCACGCTTAAACCATCGAACCGATTTCAAAAATTCTTTCACCAATGGAAAGCCATAATATCAGGGAGTAACGTACGTTATATTTTATCCCGGTATTCTCACGGGAACGGGTACTATGTGGGTAAGGCGACTGACACCAAAGCGAAGTGAGGACGGGTTGCTAGTCCTTAATAAAATTTAAATTTATAAGCAGTGAAACACATTTTGTAGTAATTAAGTATAATAAGCATCTATTTAGGTAAGGGTCGACATTTATTTATGTAATCTAAAACTAATAAGTATACCATGATAAATTAATTAAACTTGCAAACAAATTAAAGCATAGGACTTAAAACTCTCAGCTACCATTTAATAACTAAGTATCTGAATATATTTTGACCCTGTTGGGTAATGCCTTACAAATAGCTCGGCTTTAAAGTCCTCCAAGTCCTGAGGTGTCATTGCCTTTGGGTCACTCGCTAAAGCAGAATTTATATTCGGATTATGGATGGCATTAAGTTCATTAAAAATTTCTAAAATAAAATATTTAACAACAATAACTGTTAGGTAGATAAATTATCTAAATCAACCGTTGCAACGGTTGCAGATATTATAATAGCTACTTGGCTTTATAAAGTTTTACATGCCACTATACAATTTCTGCGATTCACAACAGTTAACAATTCTCAGTTTACTCGAAACCATCAAGGGTTCTAAAATTTATTCAACATTTTTGGTTAAAATTTACATCTATTTCTCTTCAAATATTAACAAAGCAGTATTTAAACTTGCATCATTTAATGTTTAATTAATGAAATAGATGGGCAATAGTATAAATACTTAATTTTGATTTTCTACTTCAGTTTGTTTAATGTAGAAAAAGGGCAGACATTTTCTTCAAGTTGGTTCTATAGCTGCGCGTTTCGCACTGCCTTGTAATAGAAAATAAAATGTATTGTAATAACTTTCATTAGATGTCTTTGGTGTAAAATATAAGCGAGACATTCTTTTTTAAGACCACATAACTTATACATAAACGAGTGAAATTTGCATATTAAATCACATTGGTCAGGCGGCACAGCGTTATTTCGAGGTTTTCGTCCCTTAACGTGATGATATCTGCTTACATACTAAATTTTTACAATACCCACTGAAAAGAATGAGGTAGTAATCATTTTAATCTTACTCTTTTACCACGCGTAAAAGTTAAGACGTTTTATGAATCAAGCTGAAACTATTTGACGAATAGTTCTTTCTTCCATACCTGATTATTTTTTCTTTTCAACCCATAAAAACCCTTAAAATCGCCGCTGTCGGGCATGAAATTCCATTACAGCGACGGGAATTGGGATAGTAGTCTCCGCTGACCAGGTGTGTTGGCATAAAATTATTTCAAGTAATAATTCCTGATGATTACGCGAGTATTATACATCTATATACATATAAAAATGAATGTTTGTCTGTGTGTCCTTTATAGAATCGTAAACTATGCATTTGATCATGTGATGATCTTCAGCAAAGTGTTGTGCATGAGCCGACGAAGGTTTCTGAGTTGCTACAACCTGACCTGGTGGAACCGGTAGGTGGTGTGATCGATTTTACGGTAAATTCCTTTTACTATTTTTTTAGATTTGTACAGAACGACGTCTGTTGGGTCAATTAGTTGTAAATAAAACTACTTTAGAATTTTATTTAAAGTGCTTCTGCTCTTTCACCAACAACAAAAGGAATATGATGATGCATCACATCTTACACCGTTGTCACATGAACAGTTTCTTTTTATTAAGATATCGATAACTTATTTTTAGAATACAGATACTAATAAACTATATACTACAGATCAATATGCATTCTTTTGCAAAAAAAACGGGCACTTTATAGTCGGGCAGTTTATAGTAATAAAAATATTAAATTTTTAGTATGTCATTAGTTAAGATGACAGGAAATTTCTCATTATCAATGAACTTATAGTTTTAAGCACTTACATCCTGGAATTGGTGTTTTAGTTATTGTAAACAGAGAGCCATGTTAAAATAGATTTTTATGAGTATTATGAAATTAAGACTACGAGTATCTTTATGGTATTTTAAAAAACGACAATAAAGAAATAAAAATTAATTATGAGTATGACCTCCCCTTGCAGCGATTACGTCATGTAATCGTCTTGGTATGCTTTCCACCAGGCTTTTTATGGTGTCCTACGGCATGTGTTCCCACCCAGCCGAGATCACACGTTTAAGCTTCTTGGTGTTTTGTGGAGGTGGTTGGACAGATCGTATTCGCCTTTTTAGGAGGTCCCAATCGTGCTTAATAGGATTAAGGTCGGAACATCGCACAGGCATTGGCCTGTTGGTATTAGTCATTTGCATTGGCAAATGACGAATACCAACCTCTGCCATGTAAGCATCTACGTTGCCAGAACGGTGGGCCCGAGCATTACCGTCCATGTAAATAGCATCTTCGCCAATAACAGTCAGTGCCGGTTGTAAATGTTAACAAAGGGTTTCTGTTATGTACCTTTTTTTTTTTTTTTTTGGGGTGGGCTGCGGTCGGCGCGCCTCCGCACCACTCCGTCCGGGGCGACAAAGGGGCTTAAGCACGCAACACCCGCAACCCACCCGAACACCACGTCGCCTTCGTCGTTGGGCCAACCACTGGAGCAGGGTTACTTGTCTCTGTTATGTACCTTAGCGCATTTAGTGAGCCATTTTCAACGAATACTATCTCGTTGCGATAGTTGGTAGTTACGCCCGCCCAAAATATAACGGTTCTTCCACCATAGGGAGTAATTTCTTCAAAACACACGTCTGCATACCATTCTCCTGGCGTTCTTAATACTCGCTGACGTCGGTCCTCACCATGCAAATGAATTCGAACCTCATCGGAGAAAAGTGCGCTTCTCCAGTTACCTAGTGTCCAAGTAGCGAACCTCAATCGAGCAATCCGGTGCTCACAGAGTAACTTGGGGGTCCACGCTGGTCGATATTAGCTGCCAAAAGCCTCCTCCTCAGTGCCTCAGCTACTAAAGAGCTTTCATCTCGTGGTTTTGTGCAACATTTTTCTTCCAGAACCTTATTTCTCTGAACGGAACCAGTCTCTTGGGATTGAGTCCAGTTTCTTTGAATGGTCGATCGACTCACCTTTAGCCGTTATATTAAATTAATTAAATTAAATTAATAATGTTAAATTATAGCGCTGCTGGCAGACTCCAGCAGCGCTATAATTTTAACAGTTCTTAATGCTTTTTTTGTCATTATAATAGACAGAAAGATATCTAGTCAGTTTTGCCTGATAACCTTATATAACCGCGACCCCGCCAAAAGTAACTAAAAAGTTACAAACTGAAAAAGGGATTACTATTTTAAAAGCGAAACTTTCAAATGTAAAACCACCTTTTTTCATACTCGACACTCTTTATTAAGTGCCAGTAACATAGTTTGGCTATTAAAACCTCTTTAAAACTAAATTATTACTAAAAATGTAGAAAAATCAAAACCGTTTTTTGCAAAGGAGTGTATGTATATTTAGGTAAGTTATATGTTCAACGGAATAAGTGTGTATCTGGTGTCCGCAAACTTTCGCGTAAAGGTGGGTAGCTTCTGCGTAGCATCAGTGCATCTACCACAATGTGCGAACGAACGTAGATTCGATTATACATAATTTGGTTTCCTGGCACTAATAACTTTTGTATTACTTTTTAACCATTTATATATATAACTAGCTGACTCAACAGACGTTGTTCTGTTCAAATAAAATAAAAGGAATTTTACTTGAAATCGACAGCAGCGCCACCTAGCGGGTCCAAGTTTAGTACTCGATGGGTGACGGTATTTCAGGAGCATCAAATTACTACCCGGCTCGTTAACGCGGTTTTAAATGTTGACATGTACGGGGTGTGTCTGTACGGGAGACTGGTTCAATCAATGGTCCTGTACGGTATCTGTGTGAGCGAGTTCTGACCACATGTATTAAAATTTTCCTCTGGCACTCGCAGAAAGCCATGGGGTTCAGAGTTGCACACGGATACCGCGCCATGTCAACCGAGTTAGCGTGTGCTTTAACACTCCCGTGGGACTTAAGGGTGGAAATACATGAAGCCCTCCCACAATTGTGGTTCCAGCTAGGACACAGCACATATATTTATGAGGTCTATGTTGCCTGGGTAGACCAGCGCTGTGAATTCATCACAAGCATCACTGCCGAAGCTGCCATCACTTAAATCATAATCGATAGGTCAGGAACTGGTATGAGGTCGCCAACTTCTGCTTAGCAGTTATCTTGCGTAAGAATTCGGGGGAGCGAGTTAGGAAGAAAATCTTCCAAGCTGACTCGTTCCACCGCTGTGGCGTCGGGTGGTGGCTAGCCCGAGTTCTTGCGCTTTACTATCTTTACGTGATAGAATTATACTTTCTACAATCGTCCATCTAATGTCGCGTGCCAGTCCCTTGAAAGTGAGAGAGCAGGCAGCCCAACTTGCTGAGGGTGTTTGCCTGTGGTGGGTTATGGTGATGCCTTTAGTATAACCAAATCTCATTGTATGCATTCACACTCCCCTCATTTTCTTAACGGTAGGCAGTAACCTGGCAAAAGGTCATGAGTAGTATCACTTACCATGAGGTATGCTGTTTGCTCGTTTGCCAACAACAGGAATAAAAAAACCAACCTAGTCAAAGATACGGGTGGCTGAAACGGGGGTTAGTCCTCCACCCGTAGAGAGACTAAACGCGCGAGGTCGATACCACGACAATATAGTTTGCTGCCTGGGATCAAAAAGGGGTGTTCGGGTTACCCTGCACGACCTTCTTTTTCTATTCATTCTACAAACTATGAATTTTGCGCTACACCCTTCTCTAAGGAACTTCACAAACATATAAGTGACGGACACAAATTACACTCAGTCTCAGAGCAACAATTTGTCGATCACACAAAAGATTGTCCGGCGTTGGAATTGAACCCATGACACTGGCATGGTAGGTTGGTATCTTAACCACTATGTTATCAGTGCAGTTAATTAATCATTGGCGAATGGCGTTATATGAATTTATTACTTGTGTATTAGAATGAAAAATATCAAAGCAGAATTCATTCCGTTACACAATTTAAAAAGAATATAATATCCTCTGAGGTTGATTTTTACTGAAGCAAGTTGTGCTCTAAGCTGTGTAAGTTACTATAGTTTTTTAACTATCCCACGGGAGCTCTTTAATTTTCCGTGATTAAAAGTATCCTAAATATTAACCGGGACCATCATGCAAAATTTCATTTAAATCGGTCGAATAGCTTTGAAACCCGTTTAATTAGCCCGTACGAACAGACAAATAGAAAGGGAAATAAAAAAAAAAATATTAAGGGGTGGTATCTAAACACATGGAGAATAAAAAAAAATCCATTCGATAATCGCAGCGAAATTTTTAATAATCGAAACGACGTCTGCCTGCTTTCGGATTGCCCACATGTAAACTACGCACGTCCCGCCCCCCTACTTTTATTTTTTTTTTCTTTTTGTTGATGGTCCACAGACTTATTGTCCGTGCCTTTGTTACATTTTTTGAGTTTAATTATTAAGGTGAGTTTATATAATTCAAGTTATTCTTCAAGTGGCTTTATTACAGTTAGATGTTAAGATAGACTTGAAGTTGAGCGCTGTTCCACGTGCCATTGCTGTTGATGGACATCATGTGTATCGGGGTTTTCTACTTTGCGCTATTACTTTAAGTTGGTGATGAAAACCCCTCTGGTATTTTGTTTCTGTTGTCTTCTATAGTATTGTTTTGCTGAGTTGTTATATTTTTATTTTATTTTCGGTTCTTATTCTGTTAATATATTGAGTTATCTCGTTATGTTGTTTTTTATTAGTTGCTGTTGTCCTTTTGTTTTTTATGTTTTGAGTATATGTTGTTATCTATACTTTAATTGTTTGTTTCTCTATGTTTGCTTTATTGACATATTTTTGTGTTATAGCTCCATTTCCATGTTCTGTTTGTAGCTTTTGGTTGTGTTTTGCAATTTATTTTGATGAAAGACCGAGCTCTTTCATTACCCTATAGTCTCTGTGTTGTATTTCCATCTTTTTGATGTATTCCAGTATGGTGCTAGATTCCTGATCTATGGACTTCCTCATGAGTTTCCAAATGGCATCTTCACGGGTGTCTGTGTAGTATATGCATGATCTAGTGTGCCTGGAGATAGCAACCATGGCGTGTTGCATACTGTTGTGTAGTTCATGCACTGAATCACTTGTCTGGATGATGATGACGTTAGGTGCACCGAGTCCCTGTGCCTCGTGGATGGTTCACAGTTCGGAGCCCTCGCCAGTGCCGTATCCCTCTTCTCTGAGGCTTTCTTTCTCTGCCTGGGTGTGCGACAGGTATAACGTCTCAGGTAGGTCTGGTGGTATGACGGCGTCGGTGTATGCAAATATGCTCAGGGATTTAATAATTTTGTTAGATAAGTATATGTCATTGTAATTGTTCTGAAGGGCATATGCTACATCCATAGGGCACCGATGCGTGCACAACAGTTCCTGTGTCGCCGATGGCGTGGTTAAAGGCTTGTCGTGCCTTAATTCGAATAAATTGTCCCGATCAATGAAGGGTATCTGATTTGTATCGCCAATGAGGAGGAGTTCTTTAGCCTTTACGGTGCGCATTAACAGGACTACGGAGCCGAAGTGATTTATAAGCGCTTCGTCGATTATGAGTCTATGGAGCGTTTGGCTTTTTCTCGTTCTAACTCCGTTTTCTAGGGCCGATGCCACCATATAGACGTTCTTGGCCGCTTGCTCTCCCATGGGTTGAGTTATTCTGTTTTTTAGATCGTCTTTTGCTTTGAGCAATGATGTAAGAACGACGTCGCTTGCGGGGTTGAAATTATTGACTATCCAAGTCGATTTACCGCATCCCGGAACTCCATTAACCAAGGTGATTTTTTCTGGCAGGTCCCATGCAGCCGCTTCCAGATCTCTGGCTCGTTTTAGGATTTTCTCTGTGAGCCAGATCTCGGTGAATTTTGCAGTGACTACAATGGGGTCGTGTTCCGGGGTCGCCTCCGGTGGCACTAAACGCTGCCATGTGGGTTGAGATGGGTTTACCTGACATGACCTCGCCTGTCTGGTTGTTATAGATGGTAGCCTCTTCTTCCTCGAGTCTGACCTTCGGCAATCTTTCGCTTTGGTAGTTATAAGCTTCGAGTATTTTGCTGGCGGTCAAGGCTTTGATGACGATTGTACCTTCTAGGATGGACTTGTATTCGAGGAAGGCGTTTATGTAAAGGCCCATCGTTGTGTTCAGCGGCCGGTAGTTGGGTGGCTTGACGATTCCTTTATCGGCATTCGTGCTTGGTTGTGGTTCTTCTTCTGTTATTGTTTGGTGGTATTCTTCTCTGGTAAAAGCTTCTAATTCAGATGCTAATCGCATTGTTCTTTTTTCTTCGCTATTTCTGTTGGTGATGGCGTCGAGTATTGGTGTTATGAGTGCTTTTACCGTACTGAATTTTGTTTTTATACCACTTGAAGTGTTATTTTGGTTTGCCGCGTTGTCGTTTTGCTCATGTACCCCCGTTTGACCCCCTAGGGGGTGAATTTTCCAAAATCCTTTCTTAGTGCTCCCCTACGTTATAAAGGGAACCCCTATGCAAAATTTCAAGTTTCTAACTCTTATAGTATAGGCCCTGCGTTGATATGTCAGTCAGCTTCTCCTTTTATATATATATAGAAGATAAAGATTAAAATAATAATATTAACTTTATTGAACATAGAACATATCGTTGGCGTACAATTATATCTCTACAGTATTGAAGGTTCAAGATGAATCTCACATATAAACTACACATATAAAATAGAAGCTGATAGTTAAAGTGTGTATGCGTGTGCATGCGTGCGTGCATACGGATATGCGTGTGTGCGTGCATGCGTGTACTAGCATGTGCGGCCACGTGTGCGTGCGTATACTCAATATTTCACTGCGTGCGTGCTATTTGCATACATGCCTATGTGAGTACGAGCTTGTGTGCATGTGTATATTTTTGTTATGTTAGGTAATAAGACTTCTGTGTGGTTACGGAGTAAGAATATAATTCAGCACTCCCTATCTTGCCCGTGGATGTCGTAAAAGACCAATAAGGGATATAATATGCACATAAGATCTGTGCAAGAGAAGCAAAACTCCAAATAAAATTCTATACCAACATGTTCGACCAGCATGGTATAGTAGGTCAATTTCACTCCCGTTGTGAAGGAGGCACGAGTCCAATAGTAGTACGTATGTGGGCTGTGATGATGATGATGAGGTAATAAGTTGTAAAAGATTTTCTGTTTCTTCATAACTTAAAGTTTAAAGCCACAACATCCCATAATATACTTTATAGTATATATTTTTATAATATAGTATATACCTATTTTTAGTATATTTTATATATAATATATTTTTAGCGTCTTGCGATCTGCTGATGATCTCAGAGTACTAAAAATAAAGAACTTATCTTACCATAATTTATGTTTTCGTGCTACCAACCTTTTTGAAAGAGAAAAATATATCGACCATATTTTTAGTATATGTGTTATAAAAATACATCCTGATTAGAATGGCATCATACGAGAGGTAATACTTATTAAACATTGTATACGAATGTGTTTGAAAAGTCCATTTTTACTTACAAAATAATAAGCGCGAAATAGCACCCGAAGGATTTTTTGTCGAATTTTCGTAGCTTGGGGTCGCATTCTAATCCTATGCATTATTAGATTAATTTCAAATAATTTTTAATATCTACTATATGTAACTACACATATATAATACATAATTTAATTTGATTAGTTTACCTAATATGACTGCATAAAAAAGAACACGAGTATAAGTATATATTTATTTATACCGTAATAATATGAAAGTAAGTTAATTATATGCCATAACATCAGAGCGACGCGAGAATTATGCTATTTTATATAACATTGAACACAACACCGAAGTTTCGCGTTACTTTTACGCGTTACTTAATTACGTAATATTTTGAGTTAACTGAATTTTCTGTTATCTTATTATATATCCCATCATTTATAAGAAAAACAAATAAATGCCAAGGTAAAATTATTATTACAGATTTTCTTTTTTTTTTTTAGGTAGGCTATAGTCTAGACCAGTGATGGGCAAAGTACGGCCCGCGGGCCATCTCCGGCCCGCAAAAGTATTTAATCCGGCCCGCCGAGAATCCATCCATCCTAAATATTCTAGTCAGCATTTTGGCGAGAGAAATAAAATCGGACGTTAATAATTAAAAATCTCCGAATTTTCAATGAATGCCAATTCGTCAAGGGTGTTTTGAGCTTTCATCCTATCTCATAATTAACTTGCCATAATTATAATTATCTCGGCAGTCTGTCACAGGTATTAGTTTTATTATTGAAAAATTCCATTCTATTCACCCATCGGTGAAGCTAAACTAGGCGCGTAGTTCACGTGTTGGGAAATATGGTGAAATGTGAGGTGCGGGCGGCGGGGACGAGAATGTAAAAACTCAATCAGAAACCGATTGACTGAACACCTTTTCGTACTGCTAAAAGTTGCTTCGTCACAGATGGAACCTGCTTTCGAAAATATTATGGAAAATCAAAAACAATTCCATATGTCTCACAAGCCTAACAAGGCGTAAAATTAAAATGTACTTTGTTTATTAAAAAGCTTTAATACAAAATGCATTATTCTGGCCCTCCTCTAGAATTTCTTAAACTTTGTGGCCCGCCATTATAAAAAATTGTCCACCACTGGTCTAGACCCATCCCTCCCTATCCGTCAGGTGATGGAAGGGTAGCCTCATCACCTACTATATCCCCATCGCTATTAAACTGGTCACTGATACCGATTCCTTCACCTTGACCCAGCAAATATTTATTAACCTAACCTATGGGTCCTACTCCTTTTCCAAGTCGTGACGAAGCAATATTACAATTCAACACTCCCTTTCTTGCCTGTGGATAACGTAAAAGGCGACTAAGGAATATATTCATCATCATCATCATCGCAGCCCACATACGTCCTACTGTTGGGCTCAGGCCTCCTGAAATCTATGCAAGAGAAAAATAACTCGATATAAAACTTTATACCAACCCCATGGGATCACCTCAAAGCTCAAAGTTATCGAAGCTCTAATTATGGGCAAAGTTGGGACCATAGGCAACAACTTCTTCTAATATTACCTTACAAGCGTAGATAATAAAAAGTGATTTCCCAAAACCATAACCGGAGACAAGAGGTCGCATGGTCGTTCACCATCCAGATGGATCGATCAACTGAAAGACTTATAGTCCTCCAAATTCTATGCGGTCGTGAGAAACGCGCTGGATTGAGACCGGTGGAGGCAGATCATCCGTTCCAGATGTAACCCCGATTATAACCAAGATCCTCAGACATGAGAGACCGACTATAGAGAGCCCAAAACCATAAAAAACCATTGTTTTACAGATGTGCAATCGACTCTTTTAAGAACCTTGTTATGCTGAGTGAGTCAACGACAAAGGCAATTCAGTGGTACTAATTTCTCACAAGTTTAAGAACATTTAAAATACAAAGACATTTAAAATTTGACATTATAACTAACACTACAAATATGACATTATTGCTTTTGAATTTTAAATATGAAAAAAAGAAAGAAAAGTTTTCAATATGTAATATAATTGATAATTATTGAGTTCTCGCGACATATTTGTTAAACGTTTGCATGCTATTAAAATATGGCATAATGCGTCTTATGCAGCTTTGTAATAATTATGTAACATCTCTGTACTTACTACGTTATATACAATTAAATAAAATAAATAAATTTCTTTTGTGAAACTCTTAAACATATAGATTACTACTCATCCATTACAGCAGGTCATCAAACCAAGAAATAATTCTCAATTAGTTTTGGAAAGATTGAGATATTGGCTCCACTTGAAACCTTTCTAATAATCAACTGTCAACTGTTACGTGGGCACTATTCCATGTGGTGGCGGAGTAAGAATACAATTCATCACTCCGTATTTGTCTGCGGATGTTGCTAAGAGTTACGTACCACTAAGAGACATATTATACAGATAAAATCTAAGCAAATGAAGAAAAGCTCGTCATAAAACCCTATGCTAACACATCTGACCAGCGTAGTATAGTTTCCCTCTCATTATAGAGAAGGCTCGAGTCCAACAGTGGGAGTTGGAACTTATATGGACTGAGAATAATTGTCACCGATTTCATGATTAATGTCTCTGTTTATTGAATAAAATATCATCTAAGGGCAATAAAATAGTCATAGTAATTCTTTCATGTAACGTATAGGTTTATTATATACATATTGTTTACTAGCAATCCGCCCTCGCTTCGCTTCGGTTATAGGTTATAGTCGTTTTACCCGCGTAGTGCCCGTTCCCGTGGGAATACCGGGATAAAATATAGCCTAGTTTACGCCCTGATATTATAGCTTTCCATTGGTGAAAGAATTTTTGAAATCGGTCCAGCCGTTTTGAAGATTACCCGGAACAAACAGACAGACAGACAGACAGACAGACAAACATTTTTTAATTGCTATTTTAGTCATAGGTGTCGTGTAAATAACCGTGTGAGCATGAAAAAAGCTTATTATTTTGACATTACAAACAGACACTCCAATTTTATTTATTGGTATAGATGTAGATGTTAGGTTAGGTTTATGCTTGGTACGGCATAAAATCACACGACAGGTCAGCGCGCGTGTTGTGCTCGGTAAAATACGTAGAGAGGATGATATGTTTAACTTAATCTACGCATGCCCTAGTTTTTGTATGAGAATTTATCTTTTTACTAAATCAAAATTCGTGTTTATATCTATGTTAAATACTAAGTTAAATTTGCTTTTGAAGTAATATTTCTATTGGGGTGTTAGGTAAAAATGATGACAGAAATTTTTACGATGCTCGCGAACTCTCTCAGGAAAAATAGTCACCCTGAAGTTAGCTAGTCAACATTTCTAGGATGCGTCATAATAAAATATTCAATGTATTAAATACCCTTTTTTTCTATAATTAATTTCGTTTTCAATAAACGTGTCATCCTACGCGAAAGATATAATTTATGGGAAAATTTTTTATCTTGTTACGCTATACAATAATAACTTCTTGCGTAAAAAGTAAGTAAGTATGTACATACTTATGTACACATACACACAAACACCGAACGCATAACATGAATGTGACTTTCACATTATGCAACTGTTGCAATAAGTTAATAACAATTTGTTAATAATAGCTTAGCTAGTTGTCAGTCACCAAATACGTTTGTCTGTATACCTTTCTGGTTATTTTTACCAACTTAATAACTATATACGCTGTTTTTTTTTTGTGGG
Source organism: Lymantria dispar (assembly GCA_032191425.1). Taxonomy (NCBI): domain Eukaryota; kingdom Metazoa; phylum Arthropoda; class Insecta; order Lepidoptera; family Erebidae; genus Lymantria; species Lymantria dispar. The sequence continues at coordinate 20,664,987 of CM063454.1, read as the reverse complement.
AAAATAAATATTATTATTATTACACACTAGTAGTTACAATAGTTTATTAACAAAACTTTAAGACTGCACTGCACGTATGTACATGCATACATATGTACATATAAACACTTTTTTATTCATAGAAACCAGCTGTGAGATCATCAATAGAATCGGCATTAGCTCTCCTGGGAAACTTGTAACACCCACCTATCAAGGGTAGGATTAAGATATTTTTCCCGTTTGGGGAGGTCTACGTCCAATAGTGGACATCGATAGGCTGGTGGGTACGGATGTACTTGTGTACTTAATACAAAATTCAGATAAATAAATATTTCATGTATATATATATATATTTAACGAAAATTAATTATAGTACTAAAAAGATGATTCGCACAAAGTACAACTCTGATTTATATTGCAAACTATGTTGCAATTATAATAAAAGCTTATAAAAGAAAACCTTATATCTTTGCCTAAACAAGAAGCTATTGCCAAACGTAGCCTGAGCAAGGAGTCATCAACATTGTTGTTATTAGGGTGTCAGATGATGCGAGCCATATTTTAGATCCTCACACCAAACCCCTCACCTACCGCTACAGGCCACGAGTTTTATCAGACAAGCAACAAGTACGCTGCGGCACGCATTTGGGATGCGCGTTTTTGATGATATTTACTAAACTAGCAACCCACCCTCGCTTCACTTCGGTTATAGGTTATAGTCGTTTTACCCGCGTAGTTCCCGTTCCCGTGGGAATACCGTGATAAAATATAGCCTAGTTTACGCCCTGATATTATAGCTTTCCATTGGTGAAAGAATTTTTGAAATCGGTCCAGCCGTTTTGAAGATTACCCGGAACAAACAGACAGACAGACAAAAATTTTTTAATTGCTATTTTAAGCATAGGTGTCGTGCAAATAACCGTGTGAGCATGAAAAAAGCCTATTATTTTGACAGTACAAACAGACACTCCAATTTTATTTATTGGTATAGATTACAACGTTGTTGTAAGTTTTTTAGCTCAAAATACTGTTGTTGTCCGATAACTTTTTACAAAGTATTCGTATCATGATCGAAACATTAAAAAAAGTTAGTTCTTCAATTCACATACATCCCATAATTAGTCCCTCTACAAGTGAAATTGATTTACGCTATTTAAATTGTGGTGTCATTTTATTACTTCCCTAAATTAAATTTCATAGCGCTAGCGGTATAGAAAGGTGTCTTATATTCTATTTTTAACCCCCGACGCAAAAAGAGGGGTGTTATAAATTTGACGTCGATGTATGTCTGTCTGTCTGCGTGTGCGTGAGTCTGTCTGTGGCATCGTAGCTCTCAAACGGATGGACGTACTTCGATGCTGTATTTATCATTTGAAAGCCAGTTTCCTTGCGGTAGTTCTTCGATATGTTTGGTTAATATCGGCTCTTTTCCAAAATAATGTAATGAAGTATGATAACTCGATTAAGTGCTTCACGCGTGCCAGTATAATGAAAACTAATAGAATTTTCCTGTCGAAGAGAACCTAATACTTTTTTTATTATTTTAGTTTGGTTCTGGGGTTATTCAAAATTTTAAATTTTACCTTTTACTTTATTTAATTAACAAGGCTCATTTTTTGTTACAGATAATGAATATTCGACATTATTATTGGTAAGTATTTCTTTCTTTCCCGTGTGATGACGGAGTAAGAATACAATTCGCCACCCCCTCTCTTGCCCATAGGTGCCCTAAAAGACGACTAAGGGATTAAATATACCTATAACATCTATGCAAGAGAAGAAAAACTCGAAATAAAACCCTATACCAACACGTCTGACCACCGTGGTACATTTCCCTCCTACTGTGGAGTAGGCTTGAGCTCACCAATACGACGTATCTGAGCTAAAATGAAATGAAACTTATTTTTAGTACATATATAGTCAAAAATGCCGTGATATCTAAACACGTAATCCAAAATTAATACCACGCTAAGCACGATAATTCACATATTTATATTAAAGTTTCAAATGAAACGTTTCAATATAACTATATCCTGTTCCATAATAATCGCTCATCGCAGGTGCGTTTTTCTCAAATTGATACCGTAATGGACTGACAGAGATATTGCTGCGGTACATTAAATTTATTGTCGTTTTCCACTTTACTTAACCGGCACAAAACTGGGGTAGTATATATCATTTGTATCATGCATAAAACCATGAAACACTAAGCGAAAGATTTAAAATCTTTGTTTAACGTTTTTATCTCTCCTATGCACAAATAATTCTTCCTTTTTAAGTAATATCGTGCCTATATCACACACGGGGCTTTTTCGCAATAGAATATTAACAAACTAGCAACGGCCCTGCGATTTTACCCGCATAGTTCCCCTTCCCAAGGAAATATCGAGATAAATTATAGCTTATGTGTTATTTAGCTATATTATTGTGATTTTTATATGATTATTATATTATTATTCATCAAAATCCATTCAGTAGTTTTTGCGTGAAAGAGCAACAGACATCCTCACATACAATCTTTCGCGTTTATAATATTAATAGAATTATACTACACTTATTAAAAGCTTTTATTTCGAGTTGTGCTTCATTAAATTGTAAATACTTAAAACCTCACTACATATTATATTTTTGTAGAACTTATTCTTCTTCCGTATGGTGACGAAGTAAGAATACAATTCACCACCCCGTGGGTATCGTAAATGACGACTAGATGATATGCAGATAACATCTATGCAAGACATTATATATAAAACCCTATGCAACAATTGACCAGGGCGGTATACTAGGTCAATTTTCATTCCATTGTGGAGGACTATCGCGCTCAACAGTGGGACTTAAGTATATGGATTGAAATGAGATGACGATTTATATTTCCAATGTATTTTTTTTTTATCAACTTCAATATCATCATTTCGGCTCATATCATCATCCCGTCTCATCTATTGGGCTCAAGCCTCCTCCACTTTGGGAAGGAAATTGACCTACGCTGGTCAGATGTGTTGGTATAGGTCTTTTATTTCGAGTTTTCCTTCTCTTGCATAGATGTTATATGCATATTTATTCCCTTAGTTGTCTTTTACGACATCCACTGCCAAGAGAGGGGGCAGTGAATTGTATTGTTACTGTGTCACCCCAAGGAAACCTACTACCTGTTTAACCTACTTTTACCTACTTATAATTACTAGTGGTCGCCGAGTGGCCAAAATTCGGCCCTAATTCGTTTAAATTAATTTTTTTACTACATTTTTTTTTTAATTTTATTTATGTATAATTGTATATTGAACAAGCTATATTTCACTAATAACTAATATATAAAATACTAAGTACAAATGTCTATTAGACATTGTCATCATCATTATGATTATTTGACATTCGGTTTGACCAGAGATTTTAACGGTACACAAAAGTGTACAAGCGCGCGCGCGTGTGTGTGTGTGTGTGTGTGTGTGTGTGTGTGCGTGCGTGCGTGCGTGCGTGCGTGCGTGCGTGCGTGCGTGCGTGCGTGCGTGCGTGCGTGCGTGCGTTTGTGCGTGCGTGCGTGCGTGCGTGCGTGTGTGTGTGTAGCGATTGCGTTGTAGAGTGCGTAATGCCTTTTTTAATTAATTTAATGTATTTCTAATCAATTATTATATGAAATTTCAGTTTTATGCACTTCTCGTCATTGTATACTTCAATTGTGCCAAATTTCATACTTGTCCATCCACGTAACTTTCGTAAAAAGGGGTACAGAGTTTTTGCTTCACATATTAATATATAGATACATAATTAAATAACGAAGCAAATGAATTCGCTAATAATAATTAACACTTTTACCCTCTGGGCCAGTCGTTATCTCACCATGAGACTAACGCAAACCTCGGAGGAACATTATATGGCTCTCTAAATTCTTTTGATATAAAAGAAAAAATATATCACAGGATTTACTTATAGGAAAGCCAATAAACCGCAGGGCAGCTTGTGCAGCAGAATGTGAGTGGCGACACTGCGGTCCTGAGTGCCCCAGAGAGTCGGCCAGGGCCTCGTATCCAGCTGGTCTTTATTGGCTGGCTGGAGTGGAAACCGAAGAGTGCCCGCAGGATTCTCAACTCTGGCTTGCCTTAAACGGCTGGTCAGAGAGGGGTCGCAAGAGCTATATGCTCGGGGGTGGAAGTGTCATTTTCAAGGGCATAACTACGGGGAAACCACTGCGATGGTGAAACCGGCGCCGCACCGCTCGACACCCCAAGCCACGTGCACCAATGTTGCCCCCCTGTTGCCCGTATGGCCTGTGTATCTGTGGCGACCGTTTGGGGGGGCCCATTCAGCGAGTTGGCGAGTCACCGTCTGCCAAAGTTCAAGACGATAAAGGTATTGAAGGCAGACGACGGTTTTTCAATCAATAGTTTTTAGTTTAGCCAGTCCATCAAACCTCCAACCCCATAAACAGTTATTAGATACCATCATCACACAATAGTTTTACACCTACCATTGGCAGACCACGTGTGTTATGTGCAGACGTGGAGTGTCATCGGTAGACGTCCCATCCGATATTTACATTAAATTTCTCCAAAGGCCTCTGCGTGTTGGATCCATATCCCCATGTAAGCCTTTCAAAGGACCGGGTATCTTCCCTTGGGAGATAGCCGTGAATCGGAAATTAATACTTTAACTGTTAAATAGATTAGAATATCGATTAAGGATCATCTTTGACCAGGAGCATTATCCCATCGTAAGTCACAGAGCCTTACGATCTGAATACAGTAAAAATCTTTTGCACATTTTCCGAGGAAGTTACCTAAAAATATCCAAGCATAATATATATTTTTACCCTATCACCAGCACCATATGCAGTGAGGTTTTATGTATTTAGAATAAATATCTGGTTGACCGAGCTTCACTCGGAATATTTTTGTTGTGTTTTTGTCGAATTTATTTAGATATATATTTATAAAAAATAAAAATTAAATAATGAAAAAAATTACTAAAAGAGAATAATAATAACACCGAGATTCGATCCGACGCTGTCTGAATGTCAAAACAAAATTAAAAGGAAACTGGACGACTGCCCAACTGGGCTATCGTAACTCATGACATTGACGGCGAAATTAGAATTCATATTCTTTTAAAATTTAATGCCATTGTATTTATTTGCTAAAAACACCGACAAAACAACATTTTCTATAAATAAAACCTAGCTAGATCGATTTTTTAGCCTCGAAACCTCTAGTATGCCAAGTTTCATCAAAATCGTTGCCGTTTCCGAGATCCTGAAAATATATATATATATTATATATATAATATTCTCGCATTAGGGAGAAGTGTCTTCTCTCAAGTATATGACCTAAAAAGTTATAGTTATTTCGGCATATTCATTCTGCATCATTTATTCCGTGTAGAGATGGAGTAAGAATACAGTTCATTACCCCCATTCTTGTCCGTGGGTGTCGTAGAAGACAACTGAGAGATTATAATATGCAGGTAACATCTAAACAAAAGAAGGCAAAACCAAAATAAAACACTATGCCAACTCGTCTGACCAGCAGGATATAATAGGTCAATTTCCTCCTTTATCAGTGGTTATTATAAAAGGGGGAAAAAGATGATTTACAATAATAGGAAATAAAAGACGAAATATGCGGGTACCTTCCTTAATAAAATTTTAATAGCAGATTTTTTTTACTTATTCTATCGATGATATATTAGGAAGGCGACTCGGAGCAAAAATTAACATCAATGTACCCCAGTTTTCCCTAGAAATTCTACTAATATTTACTACACTAAAATAAATTTGTAGGCATTGATTTAAATTTATTCAGCCTATATAAGGCAGACTATTGTAGTATATAAAAGAATATGGAACCGATGTGTGGCGTATAAAACGGGCTGTTTGTGAAATATGGGAAATCTAGTGATTACGATGGGTATATTATATGGATTGTTGAATTAAGAATACAATTAATAGGGCCTTTGGAATTGTCTGGCAGATTACATTGGACTATTAGTTCAAAGACCTCTTGTGAAAATGTCTGTTGCGTCCGTAGGGAAACATCACCTGTGAAATGAGGGTTAGAGAGTACACTAATAAAAATGCTACTTACGTTTCACTATATATTGGCGGGCAACACACCTTAAAATACCGTCCACAGAAAAATTAATAAGATAGAACGGCCATGTGCGCGGGGCGAGCGTGCCACAATTGCGATCAAACTGTCTTAATATTGACGAAATTCGTTTTTGCGGTTCTTAGTTGCGCTCATATAGTAACCTTAAACGAAGCTCCGACAAAAAAGAGAAATATACCGTCTTGCGCTGTTACAACGTGTCGAAAAAGAAATCAGTTGCGTAGTTATAGTCTAAGAAGGCATTTATTTTCATCGTTAAGTCCATAAACTTATTAATTCAGTGATATTTCTTAATTTTATGAAAGTATTATGTCATTTATAAACAACATTATGAAATCGCAAAAAGAGCCAAACATTATACATCGTCTGTCATACATGGATATCACCTTTTATTAGTCCAGCAACCGCGCAATATACTGCGTTCAATGCGATATCACTAAGAACCGCCTTACCAGCGTTTTCATTCGAAACATTGACATTGATCCACGCGTATCGATAGTGTTTTCCAACATACTATAAGTTATCGATTTCAATAATTAGCTATGGGTTAATTTTATCATATAAATAAATATTTTAACACTTTTAATTTAGTGATCGTTTTATATAATTATATTAACAATATTTAAATAGGTATATATATATATATATATATATAAAAAATCAATTATTCTGGTATACATTACCTACTTAATTTATCTTGTATATCTATAGTACATTCTTGTATATTTTCCGCGTGGTGACTGAGTAAGAATACAATTCACCACTCCCTATCTTGCCCGTGGATGTCGTAAAATACGACTCTGGTATATAATATGCGCATAACATCTGTGCAAGAGAGGGAAAACTTGAAATGAAACCATAGGGTTTCATTTCAAGTTGGTATAGACCAACATGTCCGACCAGCATGGTTTAGTAGGTCAAATTCTCTCCCATTGTGGAGGAGGCTCAACAGTGGGTCGTATGTGGGCTACGATGATGATGATCTATAGTACAAACTTCATAGTGCTCATTAGCACTCTTTAGTAATTAATAAAATAGAAATAACAAAATAATAGTAATAAAATATCTATGTTCTGTTCAGCTTTGAACAAAAAATCTTACATTTAAAACTATGAATTAAGGCAACTGGTAGTTAACTAAATACCAACTAAATTTGTTCACAACATTTTGTAGAATACTAAAAATAATGGTAAAGTGATCAAATATTATTGTATTTCATTTTTATTGGCAAACTAAATATTTAATTAAGTAGGTATATAGTTGTCGTACAAAATAATTGTTCTATTCTTCCTTAAGATGGAATAATTTATGATAAGAACGAATTTCTTGAGACTGATCATTCATTAGTAGTTATTATCATTATAAGTGTTGATTTCTAACTTTTCGTAAGTGTTGAATTTTTATTCCAAGAAATGTTGACTATCATAGTCACCATTTCGGCTCATATACGCTCCACTGCTGGGCTCGAGCCTCCTCCGCAATAATAGGCAAAACCTTACTATACTATAGTAGTCAGACAGGTTAGTATAGGGTTTTGTTTTGAGTTTTTCTTCTCTTGCATAGATGTTATATGCTTACTATATCTCTTAGTCGTCTCAATATATTAGGATGGGACATCCGCGGGTAAGATATGGAGTGGTGATTTGTATTTTTATTCCGTCACCACACGGACAATGTTAGTACATTTTTGTTTACAATAAACAAAAATGTACTAATCAGCATATAAGCAGTACCAGTATATCAAAAAAATTAAATAGCTGTTTTGTTTTTTAAGTTAAATAATAACACCAATAAAAATAAACCGAATTTCAATAAAAATTATATTTTAACATATTTTAAGAATGATATCTGATGCTTACGCGAGCACTACACATTGTAAATAAAACTACTTATACGGATTATATCGCGTTTATATTTGATTTAGGATTGCCCGATGTTTCGAATACTTTACAGCATTCCTGGTCACGGGCGGTCTAAGATGTCTGACGTCGAAACAAATCAACGTTATTACAGACGCCCATGGCCCCCGTCGCAGAGACCGTCTGAAACCATCCACAGTTGAGCGCCTGCAGTATTACCTTATGTGAAAGGAGTCACTGACAAGATTGGCTTCATCCTGAAACGGGCTTCCATAAAAACTCATTTTAAGCCACTCAAGAGGATTAGTCAATTCTTACCACCTGTCAAGTGCCAGATCCCTCTACAAGATGCAGGGGTTTATAGAGACCATAGTCAAGAGACTGTGGTCTCTTTTTAATACATTTTAATTGTATCTTGTGTACTGGTGTGTACCATATATGGGAACATTATAATATACAAATCGCTACTCGCTTACGTAATTAATTATAGCACTTAAATTTTCTGTCACCTATACAGAGTGTAGTGAGGAGTATTTTATTTGCATGATTTTACTGTTAAATTACTGACTTGACTTACAAATAACTTCAACACATCACACAAGTAAGTGCTTAATTTAAAGACATTAATATTTTTGTTTCGATAAAACAGGCTAAATAAATATCGTGTAGTATATCGACCATGGCAAGCACTAGCGTACATCTGCTTTTTTATATGTGAGTATACGTTGCCTACAGAACTTAGTTATAGTTTGTGTACCAACTGCAGCTTCGAGATTGATGTGTGTGTGTGTGTGTGTGTGTGTTATGTTAGTGTGTGAAATTATTGTAACAATAGACTTTGCATATGTGTTAACATTAGCGGGAGGGGGAAATTATGCCACGCTGGTTTTCGAACAAAATCAGCTAAATGGCATTTCTAAAGTATTAATATTTCTGTGATACCGTCGCTATCGGGACGGGTAATAAGTTACAAATACACCAGCTTATTACTACTACTTATCTACTAACAACTATAAGTCTATAGGTTGTCGTTTGGAAACTACGAATCACACGTGGCTATAACCGTCACATTTACGTGCTAATTCACTTGAACGAGAGAAAATTCACTGTTCACACCACGATTACACTAATATTGACACAGAATGCACGTGACATCGACAAGGACTGCAACCTGCGAGAAACACGTCCTGACATGTACCGGATCGGTGCGGCGGCGTGAAAATATGCACGCTCAGGGTGGCGTGGTATTATCGCCCGGCGACCAGATGGTGTTACTTTCGGCGTCCTTCTTCTGTCGTAGAATGTGGAGACAAACACACAGTCCCAGCGAGACTGGTAATCTATCGTGCGCTTCAATACATGCAAGCGGAAGGGTCAGCCATCATGCTGGGGTGTTCGGCGGCGCAGCTGATGCGTCCAGACTGGCCATGACGTAGCATGAAACCAGGGAAATAACGGAATGAATCGACACACTGGTCATGAAGTCATCCTGAAGCTGGCTGCTATCGCAACGCGAAAGGAAACCAACTCAGCGACAAAGTTGCAAGCAGGGCTGTTACGACAACAGGGAAAGTTGGGACAAGTCCCGCGCGCTTGGCGCGCGGCCTCCCAGCGGTCTTACGAGGCACATCCGACCATGCTCGATGAAAGGATCCAAGAGAGAGACTTTTTCGACGCGACACTTCCTGTCAAAGATGGCGTCATCCCCCTTTCAAAAAAGAAAGATTCCTATTGGCCAGTTAGCCAACCATAAACAAAACCGATCCATAAACAAATGTTATTGTGTATTACACTTGGCGATGGAATTCTGTATTCTATAATATAATAAGATGATAAAACTATCCCTTAAAAACTAAGTTCTAACTAACATTCAACGATGGTTTACCTAACTAAACATGAGTTAATATTTTAACAGCATAGTAATAAAAAAAAAATTATCACAAAAGAACTTATTTCTAGCATATTGCTAATTTCCTAATGTTTTACTTCTAACCTAATATAACTATTTGTCTGTAAACAAGAGCAGCTATGCTATACTACCATATCCTTAAAATATTACTATCTCTAAAACTTGTATCTTAAAATATATTGAACTTAACAAATTGTACTAAGATTAAATTTAACCTACAAGTTTTGCTCATAGTGCTGATCAGGCTACTAGAGAGATATATACATCCTAGTCTAGAGTAGACTATTTAAAAATGGCACTTAATTTTTTAATGAGTAGGTACTAATTCATGAAGTATGTTTAGTATTAGTCTGGCCAAGACAACATGAGGTGAGAATTCTCTTAAAAATGAAAATGTATTACCGGTATAAAAATTTATTTTCAATTGTTTTGAAAATATTATAAAGTCCGTACTGTCAAAAAAAATATTTCCTATGTAGGAATAATATGTAAGTACAAAATCATTTCAGATTTTGACTAACCAACAAATAACTTTGTGGTAAAAAAATTATGTACATATTGATATACAAAATTATTAAAACCAAGTCCTTACAATGGTTTCACGACACTTTATGGCAATTTTATTATATCCTTGACGTGATATTTCCCTCTACTACCTGTATTTACTTCCTCTAATTGGTAAACGACATCAGGTAGTTTGTCAATTACCTTACATTTAACAAACCTTGGTGCCAGTTTAGCTGAGAAAAATTTAGCTGCGTTTGACTGTACAAAGTTACGCCTCCAAACTATGGCGCCGATATTCAGCCGAAGCTCACGGCAGCGTAGGTTGTATCTACTAGCGTTTTGTTTGTACGCCTTGGTCAACGCACAACTTACACGTTGGAAAATATCTGCAAGTTCTACCAGGGAATCAGCTGTTTTGTCCCTACTAGTTAATTGAATATCATCAGTCGATTCTGGTGTACTGCCTTTCAAAGTGTGCAGTTCACCATCGGTGATGATTTCGTGACCATGGGCCAAGAAATATGGTGTAAAACCTGTAGCTATGTTTATTGATGTGTTCAAAAATAGCTGTATTTGAGGAAGGAATCTAGACCAATTTCTCTGATCCTCCTCTACTAAAATAGCTAAACATGTTTGGATAGTTTGATTGTAACGTTCAACGGTGTTACTCTGCGGTGAGTAGAATGCATTATAAAAGATTTTAGGAATGGAGTATTTTTCAAAAAAATTTTTAAAGTCTCTACTTTGAAAAATAGTGGCATTATCACAAATGATGACGCATGGTGTGCTTTCTTTCAATAGGATTCCAGATTCGATGAAAGAGGTAACTGTCTTAGTGGTGGCCGTTCTTAATGGGTGTAGCCAACAAAATAGTGTTGCCCAAATGCAAGACCAAGACGAGACTTGGACCGGTCTTGGTCGTGGTCTTGCAACATCACACCTGGTCTCGTCTTGGTCTTGGTCTTGCGCACCCGAGTCTAGGTCTTGGTCTTGGTCTTGCGCACCCGAGTCTTGGTATTGCAGCAAGAGTCTCGCAAAGTCTTGCAGTTAGAATAACGTAACAGTAATTTATCATGGCAATGAAAAATCCAACTAAATTAATCAAATATCCTATCCTATCTATCCATCTGCTAGCCTATAGTTCACTATTGAATACAATACTTACCACTTACTTACTCTTCTATTCACTTAAATTACTCTTCTATTCCCCTGGTGTTCCATTAGACAGCGTTACTACTCTTATGACAGGACTTTCGACCCTATTTTCTTAAGACGTCACCACACGAGGCAGTTGATACAATAAATTTTATGTCATTTTATAATCAATGCGATATTTTACAATTAATGCGATTGTTTATATTCCCCTTCAAGTTAAGTGGTATGTATCTATTGTATTTCCAGTTTAGTTACTGATACTCTGGATACTTGAAAAAACCTGTTGCTCTATTGCCTATATAAATACTTTGGCCGCTGGATCCATGTAGCTCTTAATATACTATTTATTCAAGAACATATAAAACTGATTTAAAATTTTATGGTTTTAATACTTGTAAAATGTATGATATTCGTCGTCATCGTCACAGCTCATAAAAGTGCCACTGCTGGGCTTAAGCTTCCTTCCAGTAAGAGGAAAATTGATCTACTATACCACGCTGGTCAGACATGTTGGTACAGGGTTTTCTTTCTAGTTTCACTTCTCTTGCACATATATACACAGGGTGTATCAGGTTATGGGACAACTGTTCATGTATGTTGTAGTTCAACAGTCATAGATCATAATTAGAATGTATATTACACAAAAACAATATAACGTAAAAGTTATAGTGATTACAAAAATGTGTGTCTAAGAGTTTATGCCTTAAATTTTATGCATTATGTAGGTATGTACAGACAGGATATATGTAAGCATGTAAAATTTCGACAGTATAAATAGGTATTAGATTTGCGTGAACCTTTCAATGGTTACGTAGGTACAAAGGCGACTCATCAACGGTCATCGGCCGTTCAGCTGATTTATGTTAAAGCGAAGTTTGTCTTGCTTATGCAAACGTAATCATTGATTTATTCAAATTCTAATGAACATTTAACAAAATACGAATATGTTGTAGATTAAGTATCATTGCTTTATACATTTTAATCAAATTTACACGAAAAAACGATGACAAAATTGAGAACTTACATGTCTCTCAATTCATTAACGAATCGATATTTTTATTTCAATTTTTTTTCATGGGTTCCTAACACCATTGCCCGATCCGATTTGATACGACATCCACGGGTAAGAGAGTGGTGAATTATATTCGTACTCTGTCTTTTTTTTTTGTGTGTGTGTAGCTGTTGGTCGCAGATGACCTTGACAGCTTAACGCGGTCAATGGGTGAGCGCTGATGGCTCTCAACCCGGTAAGTAAGTTAAGCGAACATCGCCCGAGGGCTCCCCCCTGTGGGGAACGGACCTCAGCTCGGGGCGTCGCTGAGAGCAAAGTGGGCGTGGCCAAGTTTAGGTTAATGACTTTTACGCGGCGCGGTTTTCGACCTCGACGGCGAGGCCGATACCGCGGAGTTTTATCTGTTATCGCTGCGCGATCTGTGTAGGTCCTTTCTTGGGAGATCATAATAGCGTCATCTTCTTCTTCAAGAAGATGACGAGGACGTCGGACCGCGGATATTTTTGAGGGGACGTAGTTTACCGCCCCAACCACTAGTGGATTGGGGTGAGTCGTGGCAGAGGCAAAATAGCGCTGGGAGCAACGCTTCATGTACTGCCTGATGGTGATCGTACTCTGTCCCTACATGGACATTTATATAGATTAATTGTAGGCATATTTCTATGTCCAACAGTGAACGTCGTTGGGCTAATGAATAAACGGATATATAAATATGTATAATGGGCAAGAGCACTCTCGTGATTACGGTATTTTTGTCCTTAAGCCTTTCCGAAGAGTAATTCTGAAAAGCCAACACCAACATTGGGAATCGATTGGCCAATAGATAGATATCTCAAGACTGATTTGACTTGCCGTGTAGTGACGGAGTAAGAATATAATTCATCACCCCCTATTTTACCCGTGACTGCGAACCCACGACTAAGGGCTATAATATATAACATCGGTGCAAGAGAAGGAAAACTTGACATGTATGACCTGTAACAACACGGCCGATCACCGTGGCGATTCCCCTCCGGCCACGGCCGATTCTCCTCCTGTTATGTAGAAGACACGAGCTCAACCGTATATAAGCTGAAATGGTGATTTGAATTAAATGCAAGACTGCGAGACTCTTGCAGGCCCAGTCTTGGTCTTGCTCAAGTCTTGTAGGGCCAGTCTTGGTCTTGGTCTTGCAAAAATTAAGCGGTCTTGGTCTTGGTCTCGGTCTCGCATTTCTCGCAAGACCAAGACCAAGACCGCAAGACCAAGACTTTTTTGGGCAACACTACAACAAAATTTTGTAAACACATCTACGATGGATAAGATGTATGTGTTACCAGAATACGATTTGGCTAACGGTCAAATTTCACTGTTGGGCATGGGCCTTCTCAAGTTAGATAATGCCATTATTGCCACTTTGAATAACGTTAGAGATCATCATCATCATCATTTCAGCTTATCGCCATCCACTGCTGGACGTAGGCCTCCCTCATGTTACGCCACAGAGTGCGGTCCTATGCCGCTTGCATCCAATGCAATGTGTTGATGTTGATGATAAACTGAAACTTCGGATGATAAACTGAAAATCTTAATGACAATAATAAGTGATGGATAAATCGAAATAATTTCTTATCTATAGACGTATCCAAAACTGATCAATGTAATGTTATTATATTCAAAACTTCATATCCATAACAAAACTTTATATTTTACACAAAAGAGCCGAGTCAAAACCTTAAATTCAGTAACACATAATCGTATAAAGAAATAACTTTAGCAAAGTTATGATAAGCTAATAACGTAAACTGACTCTGTTGAATCATCTAACGTAAGCTTTATAAAAGCAAATTCAATTTTGTATTTGAGTTGAGGAAAATTCTCTTGCATCAAAAGCAAACTAATTTATTTTGCAACTATGTATTCACTATTTGATACATTTAGATGTGATGAGATGCTTTATAAGTTTCAGTTGCAAGTTTGCATTAAGCTACATAGATATATTTATACGTGAAAGCATATTTACCTTTGATTTAAAATAATTTTGCGAGTTTAATGATTTCTGATGTTAACGCGAGTCACTCTCTTAAAATAAAACTATTTTTAATAGTTTTTGCCGCGTTTGTAATTGATTTTCAATTGCCCAATTAAAAATCAAGTACAAACGCGATGTACTTTCTTAAAATTATTTGAAAGTTTAAGCTTCATATTTTTATTGCTACATGGGAGTTATAAAATCCGGCTAACCAAACACTAAGAAAGTTATTATGAGCACTTTCTTTAGAAATTTATAAAAACACCAACTGCGATCTCCAACCTGTCTACCAAGCATGGAAAGTATAACATTATTTTCCCTCAGTGGAAATATCTATGTCCAACAGTGGACGTGAATAGGCAGATTGAATGATTATTTTCTTTTAAGTTTTATAGCACACGCTTCAATCTTCAAATCATCATCATTATCATCACCATCTCAGCCCATATACGTCCCACTGTTGGGCTCGGGCCTCCTCCATAATGAAAGGGTAATTGACCTACTATACCACGCTGGTCAGACGTGTTGGTATAGGGTTTTATTTCGAGTTTTCCTTCTCTCGCATAGATGTTATATGCGTTTTATATCCCTTAGTCGTCTCGTACGATCACCCACGGGTAAGATAGGGGGTGGTGAATTGTATTCTTACTCCGTCACCACACGGACTAGTCTTCGGACGGACGGACTAATCTTCAAATACTGGACAGATATCCACATTCTTGTATCGCAGTTATTAGGATCTCGTCTATTGACGCTTTTCATGGGCCATCTAAACCATATATTTGCTGTCAAATCCGTTGCGGATTTGTTTCTAAATAAATTTGTAATACTGAACCAATGAGACAGTTAATTCCGCTCTTCTATCATACAATCGACATCCAATGTTAAACTTACCATGAAGAACTATTACTTATATCCAATAGTAATGGTACTCGCGATTTTAAAATGATAGTATTAGAGATTGCAACCCGGTATGTTCCGCAACCCGGCGGACCCGGCCGGGTTTTATTAGCGATGAAATCTTTAAAGTATTTTATGAAAATTTTCTATATATGAATGGAAAAAGACATAAAAGGGTGTCGTAAAAGACGACTAAGAGCCCTAGATTGACCCGGACCAACTCCATCTGGTACCATTTGGGTCAACGATTACATTCCCAAGGAGGGTTGACGTCAGGCAGGCGGCCGGTCATAAAAGTCATTACCGAAACTTTTTGCAATATGTCAAAACAGATGACATATTGCGTCGACCCCAAGTAATTGGGATAAGAGCAAGATGATGAATGGAAAAAGACAATGATTCAAGGTTAATATTTATTTCAAACTGGCTTATAAACAGTTATCACAATAATCAGTCTCACTCAAGTCTCAAAATCACACTTAATACATAATTGATTACTTTTACTTATGGACGGAAAAGTAACATTAGTATTAATAATTATTCATTTTTATAAGTTTAAACAAGCAGGTCCATCACTTTACTCCTTATAGTGTCTATTTGAAAACATAGTATTAAAATAAGAAACTAATTCACCTCAGCCCATATGCGTCCCACTGTTGGGCTCGGGCCTCCTCCATAATGGAAGGATAATTGACCTACTATACCACGCTGATCAGACGTGTTGGTATAGGATTTTCTTTCGAGTTTTCCTTCTCTCGCATAGATGTTATATGCGTTTCATATCCCTTAGTCGTCTCGTACGATCACCCACGGGTATGATAGGGGGTGGTGAATTGTATTCTTACTCCGTCACCACACGGAAAAACTAATAACGCAGCTAAAAACTAATAACGCAGCTAAAAGTACTAAACGTGTCATAGCGACTTAGATTAGATAGATAGATATACTTTGGTGGCTTTGGTATAAACAAAACAAGTTCTTATCTGCTAAAAGTAAGCGGGTGACTGGACCGGGGAGTTTAGTTCGTCACCCGCAGAGAGGCTGACCGCGCGACGAAACTGTGTGTGCGCTTACCCTAGAAAAAAAATCTGCTAAAAGTAAAGTATTATGTTTTTTCTTAAACTTTGGTTATTAAGACTAGTGAGTGTTACTATTACTAATTGAGCAAATAGCGAAATCTTATAGGCTAGACTCTAATGTAACTGTAAACAACCAAACTTGTATAGTCTTAACTAACAAAATGTAACGTAATATTAGTTACGTTACGTAGGCTTTATAAGTATATTATAACAATACAAAAAGTATATTCTAACTATGCAAGTTAGAATATACCTTTTGTAAGGAAAAACAATTATTTATCAGTCTGAAAGGATGATCTTAAAAAGCTGGTCATTCTTACCTGGTCCGGTGACCGGGCCCGGTAAGAATGGCCGGGCCCGGTGGGTGCCTAAAAGGGCACCGAGATTGCAAACCGGGCCCGGCCGGGCCGGGTTTGCAATCTCTAGTCAGTATACTTAATAAAGGACGTCCGTACATCGTTCACTATGTGGTTGTTACTTGAAAACTTTTCGTCCTCACTGTTTGTCGGTTCATCGAGTAATATGGCTAAGTCACCCCAGTCATAAGTTGATTACCATTTCAGGATACGAATCCTTTAGGCTACATCGATTACATTCGTACTTTTACAGATTTCTGTATACTGAATTTTATCTCGTAGAGAAGTACTGAACATAGATATCCTCACAGGATATTATATAGCTTTGAGCTTCCTTATTCGGCCTACATTTAGAAAACACATTTCTATACAGTTACTTCACTAGTAATACACAATGGTAATAGACCTTTGTTCTCAGGCCCTATGGCATATCAGACGTGAAGATTCTCCTAAGTTCTTCGAACGTAAATAATACTTTAATAAACAGTAGTTAACCAACAACCGCTGTGGAAGAAAGGTTCTCGAATGGCGACCACATTTCAAACGACAGAACGGAGGATGCACCCTTACTAGGTGGACCGACAACCAAATGAAAGTTGCTGGGCGACGTTGGATACAGGCGACACAGAGCCGCAGTTTGTGTCGAAATATGGGGAATGAGGGAGGCCTACGTCCAGCACTGAAAGGCGATAAGCTGAATGATGAGAATAATGATCAACTAGTTAATTAAATTTATTACGATATTTATGTAATCAAATATATTTTTTTCATTTTCATCTCATTCTATTCACGAAGAGTAATTACCATAGACATTATCGACTTTTCTGTCACTAAATTCTTATTTCATAGGTACACCTTTATAACCGAGCCCGACAAATGTCAACCTTTTCTTTTATTACTTGACACTCAAACTACAAAGTATACAAGTACAATACCGGTTCTCAAACCCGTAAGCTTCAAAATATCTATAAAATGCAATACGTTTCTACATTTACCGTAAAGTTATTCTGACAAAAATTGCAAACCACTAGAGTAAAATATAGAGACCTTTAAACTTTTTGTCAGAGTTGTTGAGAAGTTACAATGGCGAATATTTAAATTTATTACTAAAGCAATTAGGATTGAATTATAGCAGAAATTTCTGTATATTTTTCACTATTTTATTTGAGTATATAATTACAAAATAATTCTTAATTTATAATTCGTTCTTAATTGTGTATAGACAGTGTTCAATTTATGTCCAACGTTTATTATTATTACAATTAAAAAAATAAATTTATTTTACAATTAATTAAGTTATAAGAATCACTAGGGTAAGAAATTGGAATGTCGGAGATTGAATGTGATCAGACGATCTCTTCCTATGGTTTTTGTGAATATTTCGGTTCGGGGGTAGCCTCACACAGGTAGATAGTCCCCACACATATCTTCGTCTGTCAGCAGCAGAAATTTCCACAGAGAGAATAAAAAAGTAGGACAATAAATAGCGGGACGAGGCCTCTCAAGCATCTCATAATTCCTTCGCTTCACTTTTCATCAGTTATTACTGATTACGCTGCTAGACTTCTGAGCAAATATGCTCAGAAGTCTAGCAGCGTATACCACGTTGAATAGCAATAGTAATCTCTTGTGCAAAATATGCCTCTATTTTGCACAAAAGCCAGTCTTCTGAATACGTTAAGTATCGATTAGCCTGCTTACAATTTATTTATAAAAACAATAAGTATTCGAATGCCACAGCTCGAGTGTTTCGTCTTTTTGAATTTCCCACCTCTTAAATGAAATGGCAACACTGCTCTTGTCAACAGACAAGTGCCAGTTGACTCCTGTCAAAATTTGAACAAGCTGCGTGATTTAGTTTATGTTTGGCATCCGTTGATAGCAGACTATCGCGCGTTTTCAGAAGATAATGCAAATTTCGTGTTCTCGTTAAGCACTATTTTTACGAAAAAAAGCTATCACTCAAACCAAGACTAAGCTTGATAAATATTATGGGGACTCTACACCATCCATTTCCATGGTAAAGAATTGGTTTACTGAATTTCGATGTGACTGTACAAGCACGGAAGATGCCGAACGTTCTGGCGCTCAGTTGAGGTTTCTACACCCAAAACAATCGAAAAAATTCACGATATGGTTATAGCCGATCGGAGATTGAAAGTGAGAGAGATTGTGGAAGCCATAGGCATCTCACATGGCTCAGTAGTTTTAATTTTGAATGATCATTTGGGTATGAGAAGGCTTTCCGCAAGATGGGTGCCGCGTTTGCTCACAGTCCCAAGCCCCAAGTGATTAGTTCCTGTTCCCAAGCTTAAAGAAATGGCTCGGTGGAAAGAGATTTGACTCGAACGATGAAATCATCTCACAAACAAATGCCTATTTTGATGATCTCGACAAATCATATTTTCCAGAAGGGATAAAAAAATTGGAGAATCGTTCAACTAAGGACTAACTTAAAGAAGACTATGTTGAAAAATAAAATAACTTGTTATCTAAAAACCTGTGTTTCATTCAAAAAGTCACAGACTTATTGACCCGTCCTTGTATATCAACACAGGTAGTGTCCTTTACCAAAAGCCTACCCATCTTCAGTGGCAGTAAACATAATATATGTTCTCCGATCTCTTACCATCGTTGTGCACCAATAACGTTAGCATGTTTTGACTAGCTGTCTGCGCTCCTCATACATGTCAAATCTAAACTGAGGAGGCATTTATCAAATCGTGCCGTGCTGACCAGATTAATTAACTCTAATTTTCATGTAGAGATTTACTTCTCTTGCTATCACGTTTTTCATTTACGTCTTTCCGCTGCCTGTTAAAACACCAGATAATCTATACCAATAAATAAAATTGGAGTGTCTGTTTGTAATGTCAAAATAATAGGCTTTTTTCATGCTCATACGGTTATTTGCACGACATCTATGCCTAAAATAGCAATTAAAAAATTTTTGTCTGTCTGTTTGTTCCGGGTAATCTTCAAAACGGCTGGACCGATTTAAAAAATTATTTCACCAATGGATAGCTACAATATCAGGGCGTAAACTAGGCTATATTTTATCCCGGTATTCCCACGGGAACGGGAACTACGCGGGTAAAACGACTATAACCTATAACCGAAGCGAAGCGAGGGCGGGTTGCTAGTAGAAAATATAGTAACATATATTCTTACTGACCCCATATACTGACTACATTACATCATCATCATTTCGGCTCATATACGTCCCACTGTTGGGCTCGAGCGTCCTACACAATAGAAGGGAAATCGACCTATCATTTTTCACCGGTCAGACGTGTTGGCATAGGTCATATTTCTAGTTTTCCTTGTCTTGCATTGATATTATAAGCAAGAAGGGGGGTGGTGAATCGTATTCTTACTTCGTCATCACACGGATAAATACATATACTGTCACTACATACATTACATATATTGTCACTGTCGTTAGAGTAAGAAGGAGAGCTTTAAATTCACTTTGCCGCTGCATCTGGCATCAAAGTGCTATGCATTATGTACTAAAACTTGTGGAGAGCTTTGCTCGTATCTTGAGACTTGACATTGCTAATAAAAAGATTTTGTAACTTGTGAAAATTTGTATCTATATTGATGACAAATTAAATGACCTCTGTTTTTATTATTTATTTATTATTATATATATATTTTATATTTATTTTTATTATTATATTATATATTATTATATATAATATATATTATATTATATATTATTATTATATTATATATATATTAGTATTATAATTTATTAAATTATTTAAGCTCAAAGCTTAAAATTTTTTATTAAATTCAAAACCATTTTTAATCGAATATTATACATGGCGTTCTAATTTGTTATAATATTTTATGTTATGATTGTAATAAATCACTTGCACGAAGGAACAAATATTTTGTGTCTCATGGGACTACAAATATATAATTAAGGGATATGACAATGACTGTAATGCCCGCAAATTTGTCTGCGTGAATATATCGTTTGTGACCTCCTCGTGGGGTCGCTTCTATATATACTTTTCTTTCATAGTACATATTGTAAAAGTTATTGGCATTAGTTTTATAACCGGCTGTCGCCCTGGCGTCAATTCTCTTTGGGAATGTAAATGTTGACCTGTATGTATCTTAAATCTAATAAATAAGTTAAACTGCCACATTTCAATCAAAGTAACTGCTTTTGAAATATGGTTATAGTAGGTATTTTCAATCTTATTTTTTTCTATCATGCGTATGCTGTATTGAATTAAACCCATGTTTTAAGCTGCAGAATTGTTATTTGGTGAACACCATTTGAAAAAACATACATATACACACACTTGTGTATATAAGGGTCCGCCCGTTTCTCTCGTCTCCCGTGTGGCGTCCACAGAGGGCCGTGATTGTCAGGGCCACACGCGGATACCGCATAGTGGCGACTGTGGCCGCGTGCGTGTCGTCGGCGACGCGAGCGAGGGGTCGGCATAGTCTCGCTGAACGAGATGACCGTCTGGCGAGACCGCGGGCCACCTGCTCGTTGGGCAGATCGATAGAATAGGCCTCGATACGGTATTCGGACCGTCGAGGCCTTCCGGCTGGTGCTGATGGAGTGGTTGGATCGACAGCACGGGATACTTTCCCTCCGACTGGTACAGGTCTTGACGGGGCACGGCTGCTTCCCTAAATACCTACACAAGGCCGTAAGGAGTCAAAGTATACCGTCTTGCCACCACTGCAATTGCGATGAGGACACGGCGCAGCACACACTCGAGGTGTGTGGCGCGTGAGCAGAGCACTGCCGTGAACATGTCGCAACCATCTGTGCCGATCTGACGTTGTCGACCATCGTTAGAAAGATGTTCGGTAGCGTCAGGAACTGGGACGTGATCGCCACCTTCTGCGAGGCAATCGACTCGCGGAAGGAGGCGGTGGAACGTGCGTGGGAGTAACTTCTCTGTGGCGACACGATCTGCCGCCGGCGACTGAGGCGGCACAGACGCGAATACTTGTGCTTGATGCCGCCCTAGCCAAGGCCGCGGATGACCGAACCGGGGAATAGTCGATCACCCGCACAGAGGCTGATCACGTAAGGGCCACGCCCCGGAGGGCGTCGGGAAAGGAAGAAACCCGAAAGATTATCCGGGCTAGCTACGGACGTCAAGGATTCTGTACCAGTGATTGGCTCAATGGCGAAGGGTGGAGAATAAGGCGGTTATGGGGTTGGGCGCCCCCTCTCTCGTCACCCCGGATAGGACGGACGGCGTGCAGCCGCACCATGGCCTGCCAAAAAAAATAAAAGCCAAGCATGCATACGCTACAGTACGGCTGTGATACATTAGACATGGAAAAACATTATGAATTTGTAAAAGAAAATCTGCGATGATAGTAACAAAAATATAACAGTAAATTATTCGCATAAATTATTATATTCAATTGCTAGCAGAGTCTTGTCTTAAAAAAGTTATTCATACTATTACCAGTAAATAAATTTCTGCAGTATTTAACTTCATTAAGGTGACAGGGGCCGCAAGGCATGGCGGTGTCTACGTTATTGATACTGACGCAGAATCCCCACCCAGCGACAGGAAATCCAATAAAGATTCCACGTATCGAATAATCTATTTAAAAGCAGACTGAACACGAATCTAGTCCCACAAAACTAGTATATTCAAAGTTAGTATAGCTCATAATTCAAATGTACCATTCACCATGTGGATGTGTTCATCGAACTTAATCAATTTAAATAATAATAAGTAAATTTACATTCCCGTCTGTTAGTGAGTTAAAAATACAATTTATCATCACTCCTTATTTTGCCGTGGCTGTCGTAGAAATTGGCTGAGGGAATATTATAATAATACAATTCACTACCTATGGCTATCGTAAAAGACGACTAAGGGATAAAATGCAGATAAGTTCGCTGCAAGAAAGGAAAAGCTCGACATAAAACCCTTTACCAACATGTCAGCGTGGTATAATCGATAATTCCCATAGTGGAGAAACATCGAGCCTAATTGTAGAACATATATGGACTGAAATGATGATAAAGTACTAGGAGAATGGGCAGCAACACTATTGAGACAACATCACTAATCCGCTGGCGAAATCCTCGCTGGAGGGAATAGGCCTAGGTTTAGAGGCTGACGAATGGATGAAACTAAATATATTGTTACTAGCTGACCTGGCGAACTTCGTACCGCCTTTTCTACGTAATTATTTTGTTTTAGTATTTATCAGTTTAGACGGAGTAAGAATTCACTACCCGCGTGTGTGTCGTAAAAGACGACTAAGTGATATAGTGTGCCTATAATATCTATGCAAGAGAAGGAAAACTCGGAACAAAACCCTATACCAACACGTCTGACCAGCGTGGTATAGTAGGTAGATGTCCCTTCCATGGTGGAGGAGGCCTGAGCCCAACAGTGGGACGTGTATGGGTTGAGAATATGATAAGGATTTATCAGCCTCCTACAAATGGCGTAAAGTTGTGGATTAAGGAAATATAACACTTTCCGTAAATTCAATCGTTTGATTATCAATAATACCATTATATTGACATGTTTGTGGCCGAGGCCGGAGACCGTCTCACCTTCGGCAGGCCGCAAAAGCACCAGCCTTTCCTCCTTCCAACATCCAGGGAACTGGCTGATGATCCTGCCGAAGCTGAGGCGATCCCCGGACTCGGCCTCAAACGTAACTTTACACTATTTGTGGGCGGCTGATAAATCATCATCATCATCATCTCAGCCCATACACGTCCAACTGTTGGGCTCGCACCTCCTCCACTATGGGAAGAAAATCGACCTACTATAGCACACTGGTCAGACGTGTCAATATAGGGTTTTGTTTCAAGTTTTCTTTCTCTTGCTTTGCTTTATTTGCTTATTACATCCCTTAGTCGTCTTCTACGACACTCTCAGGTGGTGAATTATATTCTAGCTATTTAATATACCGCTTTTCTTATCGATTCCAAAACCTTTTTTAATCTAGATCTACATGTAATTATACAAAAATGCCGAACCGAATATCAAATGTTTACCAGGTAAGAAGAGTTTGTATGGGAAAATAAAATTATTGTGTTTAGTATGTTACTCGCAATTTTGCCATATTTTCTCACCGTATAAACCTTCCCTGGACTTCCACAAATAATTTAAGACCAAAATTGGTCAAATCAGTCCAGCCGTTCTCGAGTTTTAGCGAGACTAACGAACAGCAATTCATTTTTATATATATAGATTTAATTATATCAATATGATGGAATAAGAATACAATTCACCATCAACTTTCTTCTCGTAGAAGTATCGTAGAAGATGACTAAGCGATTATAATATAACAGATAACATCTATGTGAGAAAACAATAAGCCTTGAAAAAAAAATTTGCACATGCTACCAGACATAGCTTCGTCATAAACGAAGACATGAACGCTAGGATCTCAACGACTATAACACCTCTGCTTAAGAGGTGTGTTTAATTAAATGACACAAAATATAATATTACAACTGTTAATAGCTTAAATGCAACTCTGAACTCAATACCATTTTTAACAAGTTATGGTTAGAATACTACCGCGTCCTAAGTGTCCGCGGTGACGAAAAGGCGGTGTACTCCATAACCTACAGTATTACCTTCCTATCCAAACGATGGATCCAACCGTTTCTAGCACAATATCATAATATCATGTCGACACCGTATCCCATAGTTTGATGCAATGATTGGATTCGGAATAGGCGCCGCTCCATCCATACACCATCTTGCCTAAGAATACTGTACCTCAAAACATTAACGTCCATATAGACTTCATTTTTTGACTCATTGTTCTGGAACAAAGCTCTTGTTTGTTCACCATTGTGATTTCACAGACTGAAAATATATAAAACCAGTTTATAAAATGATGAAAACATCAATCTAAAACAGTTTTCCCTAATAACATAAAGCAATTACTTGAAAAACAATCAAACAAATTGCGTTTGAAGCTGTGGGGAAAATCATTCTAAAAATTATTGCTTTTTTCATTCAGTGGAAATTGAAATTAATGTGTCTCTATCCATTCTGAATTCATTCGTCTTAGCGAGAGCTGTATTATGGTTATTAATATTTCTTTCATTTTTTATGATTCACGATCAATCAATTACAGTCTTTGTTTAAAAATTTTTCATTTTCTTAAATTATTGGTACTAAGAAAATTAAAAGCTGAGTTAAAAATATTAATATGGATGTATTAATTAACTATTGTCTAAGTATTTAGTAACATTTTCTTTTTGTTTTTGTAATTATACTCTAGTAATTATGCAGTATTCTTTAATTACTCAGTTTTCATTTTTTATCTGTCGGAGCTAACATATAATAATTTTAGTACAAATATGCCAACTTAGTACTAACAAATAGCCTTTTGAAGGTTTCAATTGCGAATTGATTAAGATTTAAAAAATATACAATTGTAAATATAAATAATTAGACTGATATTATGAATCAGTGATAATTTAAACTAATTATGATGATGTAGCATGATCTTTTTTTTTTTTTGGACGGCTTCGATCTCGCATAGCGCTCGCCTCTTTGCACCACCCGCGGCCTCGGCCCAAGACGCTATTGGTGGAGCGTGTCAGCGTGAAAGATCTGCTACCTTAACGCTTCGCCAATTCCTTCCGCGAGATTATTAGCACGCAGCAGGATTCGAACGTGACCCAGTTCCTATCGCTACCATCATCCTAATGATGGTCGGTAGTGGCAGGGCGGCACCGACTATGTCCTCGTCGCAGTAGTAGCCGCGTGTAGGTACTTGCCGAAGCAACCATGCACCGTCAAGGTCTGTACTGATCAAAAGGAAAGAACCTGAAATTTGAAAACCTGAATTCATCTTTTAAGGAAACGTTACAGTTTTTATAATTGTTCATTAAAACACCAAAGCAGAACCAGTATCATTTTCTTTAAAGATACGAGTACTATTGCATCTTTGCCGAACTAGAAAATTTTACACTTGGCCTTCGAAGCAACGAAGCTCTATAATCCACCACATGAGTAAGTTGATTAATACAAGGGCAGTGATTCGCGTTATGTTTTATAACTAGCTTCTGCCCGCGACTTTGACCGCGTGGAATATTTACTTTAGGCTAACGCTAACTTTAACCTGCAACTTTGTTTACGTAGAAGATGAAAATATTTTTAAATAGTATGATTCTGTCACCCATGATTTTAACGAAACTTTAACCATTTACCCAGCTCCCGCAGCGGAACTTCTCAAAAGGGAAAGAAACGATTTTGGGATATTTTCATTGGTGCTCCGTTCCTATTGGTCGTAGAGTGATGATATATAGAGCCTGCCTCGATAAATGGGCTAACTAATACTGAAAGATTTTTTAAATCAGACCAGTAGTTCCTGAGATTAGCGCGTTCAAGCAAGCAAATAAACTCTTTAGCTTTATGTATTAGTATATATTAATCAGTTTTCTTATTTTTTAATATTGTTTTGCTTTAAATTTTTTTTACATAAATATCATATACGCAAAATATACTTCTCTAAGATTAATAAAGCAATTATAAAAATGCATTCGTTATTAATTTTCACTGCTCGCTTACAATTATTCACACAAAGTGAACATAATATGTAAGTAATTAATCTAAACTTGTAATATTATCACAATTACAAAGAACGAGGCAGAAATGCTTCTAAATATCAATGACATCGTAAGTGAAATAAACGATATTGCCTGTGCCCAAACTGTTGACTACACTAATTGTGTTATTATCGTGTTCTTCTTCACTTTCTTATTTCATATAAACATGGAAAACGTTGTCCAAATGACCCTCGATAATCTTACACACTGAATTTGGCTTTACCGAATTCATTGTGCTATGATGATAAAGGTATAAATTGAGAAAACAGCAGAGATGTCTCTTCGACATTTCGAAGTTATAATATGATTAAAAATCACTTAAGATGATGAGATAAAACGTTGTATTAAAATTTAAATTTTGAATACTCTTTTTTTTTGGGGGGAATGGGCTATGGTCAGCGCCCCGCCGCCCGGCTCCGTCCGGGGCGAGATAGGGGCGGCGTGCGGCCCCATAGCCTACCCGTAGCACGTCGCCTTCGTCGTTGGGTCGACTACCGGTGCCTAGTTCCTTGTCTTCAGTGGTCGGCCCGACGGAATACCCTGAGGGGATAGATACCCTTTCCTCTCGACGTCTCTTTCAGGAGACGTCGGTAAATTTTTAGTACTCTAGAGTATGTACGGACTCACAAGTGGTATATGATTGATTATTTAGTGTTAGTAAGTTTTTGGAACAGTTTTTTCGTTATTTGATAACGATTCTTTCATAATTTTTAATTATTTGATTTCGCTAAGTTTCTTACTGTAAGTAGGGGCAGTCCGACACACTTGAGCCCCTTTTTATTTCCCAGCTAACAACAAAAAATCCTGGTACTTTATCAATATAAAACATACTACTGTAAATAGTTTGGTATCTTATCTTGTTTGTATAATACAATTCAAACTTGAATACTGAAAAAAGAATTAAATTCGAAAAACAAACAGACAATGGAACAAGTCTACCTATAGGGATATTAGGGGATATTTAAACCTAGTAGGCAGTAGGCAGATTTGACCATATCACGTTACCACGAAAAAGTTTAGTAGATAAATAAAAATGATTTAGTAAAATTAACATTTATCTATTCCATGTAACGACAGGGCATTTAATGACTTAACATTTTTGTATTACGTATATCCTTTAATTTCAAAAACAAATATTAAAGGAGTATAAAAACGCAATGTCTTGCTTAACCCATAATGCACTCAATAATATATAAAAAGTTGGCCCAAAAAAAAATTGGTCCTCTTTTATGGAAAAAGAGGAACAATTTTTCCATATTGCTCGTCGAACCGACAACCGTTGGGGAAGAACGGCTCTTAAGTGACGACCACGAATCGGACGGCGCTGTGTAGGACGACCCCCTACTAGGTGGAATGACGACATTCTCAAAGTCACAGGGAACCGTTGGATGCAAGAGGCACAAGGTCAGGGTGTAGTGACGGAGTAAGAATTTCCCTATTATAAGTGTCGTTTTTTTTTTCTATAATATAAAGGATAATTTTAGAAAGAGTTTCATCTTATTACGCCACGAAGTTTAACCTCTTACGTCTACATCTTTTATTCGCGTACATCTTTTTTAAATAGAAAACAATTAATGGCTCTGATTATATTATCTACTTACTTCTCTTGAACGGGAACCGAACCCATAACACTGATTTCTGATGTTTACGCGAGTATTATACATTTTAAATAATATTTGTAATAACGATAACTTGTTGGACGTGAGACATCTTAGTCCGCCCGTGACCATGAATGCTGCAAAGTGTTCGAAATGTTGGGCAATCAAAAATCAAATACGAACGCGATAAAATCCGTAAAGTAGTTTTATCTATACCAATAAATAAAATTCGAGTGTCTGTTTGTAATGTCAAAATTTTAGGCTTAGGCTTTTTTCATGCTCACACGGTTATTTGCACGACACGCATGCCTAAAATAGCAATTAAAAAATTTTTATCTGTCTGTCTGTTTGTTCCGGGTAATCTTCAAAACGACTGGACCGATTTCAAAAATTCTTTCACCAACGGAAAGCTATAATATCAGGGAGTAACCTAGGTTATATTTTATCCCGGTATTCCCACAGGAACGGGAACTACGCAGATAAAACGACTAAAACCAAAGCGAAGCGAGGGCGGGTTGCTAGTTTAAAATATTTGGCAATGATTTTCATGAAGAGTGAATAATGAACCAAATTTGTAATATCGAACCATAATGCAAATCAATTATTTAAAATTTATATCACCTTCAAATGAGCTGACCTAAATTCGGTGACAAATATCTATAATTAAGAATTTGATCTAGCATTGCCATCACACTCTTTAACTTACCGAAATTTAATCGGTATTCTTCTAGTTTTATTTCCAACCGTGAAGAGTCGGGTCAATATTCCACTTCATCGATATTTGGTAGATTCTCCATTTGTCACTGTCTCGACTTTCTAGTAGCATAAACATTAATATCGATCACACATCGATTTTGAATCTTTTATCATATGAGATAAAGTATAATATCAGGTTTTTTTTTTTTTTTTTTTTTTTTTTTTGGGTGGGTCGCGGTCGGCGCGCCTCCGCACCACTCCGTCCGGGGCGACAGAGGGGCTTAAGCACGCAACTCCCGCAACCCACCCTAAAACCACCTCGCCTTCGTCGTTGGGCCAACCACTGGAGCAGGGTTACTTGTCATCAGTGGTCGGCCCGACGGAATACCTCCTACCCGGGGCACCCTCCCATCGACCGACGTCCCCCCCTCGGGGAGGACGTCGGTCTTTCCTCACGCGGTCGGCCTCTCGGCGGGTGACGGACTAATCCCCGGTCACGTCACCCGCGGCCTCGGCTAGGGCGGCATGAGGCGCAGATAGTTGCGCCTGCGCCGCCCCAGTCGCCGGCGGCGGATCTCCTCATCGAGGCTGCGCTCCACGCGCAGACGATCCGCCGCCTCCTTCTGCGAGATCACTGTCTCGCAGAAGGCTGCGACCGCGTCCCAGTTCCCGACGCTGTCGACCATCGCCCTAGCGATGGCCGGCAGCGTCAGGTCGGCACCGATGATTGCGACGAGTTCACGGCGCTGCACTGCCCAAGCCGCGCAGGCCTCGAGCGTGTGACGCGCCGTGTCCTCGTCGCAATCGCAGTGGTGGCAGGACGGTGTACTCTCCCTCCTTACGACCCTGTGCAGGTATTTGGCGAAGCTCCCGTGCCCCGTCAACACCTGCACTAGTCGGAAGGAGAGCACCCCGTGCCGCCTTTCCAACCACTGTATCAGCACCGGCCGGAAGGCCTCCACGGTTCGCACCCCGAACCGAGGCCTCTCCAGCCGGACTGCCCAACGGGCAATGACGTCTCGGCGGGCGTCGACGCGCCAGGCGGTGAGATCCCTTAACGAGATCACACCGCCCTCCCCGCGCACCCCCGACACCCGCCGATACAACTCGGCGAGCATTTCCGCCTCCAGGTCCCACGGGGGAGTCCCGGCCAATAGGCACGCTGCCTCCGTCGCAACCGTGCGGTATCCGCGGATGGCCCTGACCGCCATGACCCTCTGTGGTCGCCACAGAAGGGCCCTAAGTCGGACGGTCAAGGACCCCGCCCACACCGGTGCGCCGTACAGGGCCATCGACCGGATGACCCCCGTGTACAGCCGTCGGCACGTAGCGCTCGGTCCGCCCACGTTCGGCATTAGCCACGATAGGGCGGACGCCGCGCCGACGAGCCGCGGAGCGAGCCTGCGGAAATGCTCCCGGAACCACCATTGCCCGTCGAGCACCAGGCCCAAGTACCTCATATGGGCCCGGATGCTGATGTCAACCGATCGGACGGTGATCGAGGCGCCGATGGGAGGGCTCATAAGGCGCCCATGGAACAAGAGGGCCTCCGTCTTGTCCAGGGCGACCCTCAACCCCAGCGCCTCGATCCGCCTGACGACCTCTTCGGTGCCATAGGTCGCCAGGCTTACCGCCTCTTCTAGCGTCCCACCGCGGGCTGTGACGAGCGTGTCGTCGGCGTAACAAATCACGCCCAGCCCGGGCGGGAGGCTCCCCCGCAACGCCCAGTCGTAGCCGATGTTCCACAGGGTGGGTCCGAGGACCGACCCCTGTGGGACACCGCACGTCATGGGCGTTCGCACAACGTCCCCTGCTCGGTTGGTACAGAGGACGCTGCGCCCCACCAAATAGTCTGCCACTAGCCGCCTCAGGTAAGCTGGCACTCCGTGATACCGGAGCGCCTCCCTGATGCAGCTGAATGGCAGACTATTGAATGCGTTGGCGATGTCTAGGGACACCGCCAACAGCACTCCCCCACCGGTGACGGCCTCAGTCGCCACGGCCCTCAGGCGCAACAGAGCCGCGATCGTCGAACGACCCCTCCTAAACCCAAACTGGGCGTCCGACAGATCGGGCCCCGTGCCGACGAGGTGCCGCTCGATGCGGGCAGCTACCACCCTCTCCAGTAGCTTGCCCGTGTCATCGAGCAGCACGATAGGCCTGTAGGCCGAAGGCGACCCCGGAGACCGTCCCGGCTTCGGCAGGAGCACCAGCCTTCCCTCCTTCCAGCACCCAGGGAACCGTCCGGACGCTAAACACGCGTCGAACAGCTCCCTGAGGCGGTGACCCAGGTGGTCGAGGACCAGGCCCAACACGCGGTTTGGAACACCGTCGGGCCCGGGGGCGGTGGACTTTGCGCACATGCGCGCCACCGCCACTCCCATTTCGGGTTCCGTGATGGGCGGAACACTGTCGTCGTCGGCCTCCCGGTCAGTGTCTGGCGGAGCCATGACCGGGGGCGTGTGTTCCGCCCGCCGCGGGAACAGGTCCTCGACGACCCGGGTGAGAAGGCTGGGCTGGAGAGTCTCGGTGAGGGGAAGGCCCCGCGCGCGGAGCTTATTCAGCACCGCGCGATAGGGGCGTCCCCAGGG
Organism: Lymantria dispar; assembly: GCA_032191425.1. Classification (NCBI taxonomy): domain Eukaryota; kingdom Metazoa; phylum Arthropoda; class Insecta; order Lepidoptera; family Erebidae; genus Lymantria; species Lymantria dispar. The sequence goes on along the minus strand of CM063454.1, from coordinate 20,633,639 downwards.
GTCACGATCGAGACCGTCCAGCATCTCCTGCCGACTGACGTCCTTGGCGGAGCGGACGGCCAGCCTGAAGGCCGACCGCGCATTGCGGTAGCCCTCATACAGCAAGGCCTCCCGCTCCGCGTCGCGTTGCCGCCGCCGGCTGCGGGTGTAGGCCCTCCGGGCGCGAATGCACGCGGCCCGGAGATCCGCCAGCTCCCGGGACCACCAGTGGACCGCCCTCCTCGGGGGCGGACGCCGTACCCGGGGCATGGCCGCATCGCAGATCTGCGTCAACGCACTGCGGATGCGGCCAGCCTCGGCGTCCACCCCGTCCGACTGGTTGGCAGAGGACAGCCACGAGTAAACGATGGCTGTCTCCGCCAGCTGGTCCCGGTCTAAGCGACCCACAGCCCATCGCGGGAACGCAGGACGTCCATCCGCCCCGTGACCCCTGCTGGGCGTCGGGATTACCGGGGAGACCTCCATCCGGATATACCGGTGGTCCGACAAGGTCTCCACCTCCTCCACGACGCGCCAGCTCCCCACGCGTGCGGCGACCTCGGGGCTAGCGAACGAAAGGTCCACTATCGACCCGCCCCGTTGTCGCACGCACGTATGCACCGAGCCCCTGTTCAGCAAACAGAGGCCCAGTGCCGCCGCCCACTCCTCGATCGCCCGTCCTCGGTCGTTCGTCCGGGGAGACCCCCACGCCACGGACTTGGCGTTGAAGTCCCCCAAGACGAAGACCTGGCGCGATGCCATTCGCCGTAACGAGGCCTCCATGATGGTGAGGGAGGCCTCGAAATCGGTCACACTCCAGTTAGGGGAGAGATAGACTCCGAGGAGCGTAATCTCCCCCCAGTCCGCCGCGACGTATCCGACGCCCCTGTCCCTAAGGGTCAGAGGCGACGAAGGCCACGACGTGGAGGCGACGATTGCCACGGTGCCATCGGTGCTACCCAACCAGTTAGGTCGGTCGGGCACCACGTACGGCTCCGCGGCTACGGCTACTCCTATCACTCCTATCAACCACTCCGCCATGGCTTGCAGGAACACGTCCTGCGCACCGGCGGTGTGGTTGAGGTTGGCCTGGAGGAGACGAATGGATACGGAGTCCATTAACGGTCCGTATCCATCGTCACCTCCTCCGCGCTGACGGGCGAGCTTGCGGTTGCGTTCCCGCAAGCCGGAGACCTCCTCGCTAAGGCGGGCGTTCGCGGCCTGTAGGGCCGCCACCTCGCCACCGTGGCCGGCCAGGCCGGGGGTCCCCGGTCTCGCCGCCACCGCCGATCCGCGACCTCTGCGCCCACGGGGCATGGTCGGGACCTTGGGAGGAGGCATGGTGGTACTCCCCTCCGAGTTGGTGTTCGAGCTGCCCCCCTTTTGGAGGGGGCGCTTCCGGACGCTCGGGGGGAGGGCCTCCTCCCTCTTCTTTACCCTTGGGGGTGGCGCCTCCGCAGCCTCCCCAACACTCTCCCTGTTCCTCTCCGGCGACACCGACAACCTACGCAACGATGACCTACGCGACGCCTCGATTGACGGCCCACACGAAACCTCAATTGACGGCCCGCTACTCACTACGGCGCATCCACCGCCCTCGTTGTTGCTCCGGCTGACCTCCATCGTGCTACTTTCGTCGGCAGACGGCTCTGTGGCATTGCCGCCCTCGTCCGCCGACATCTCTGAGGCCGTGTACGCCTCCTCCTCCGACGGCTCTGCGGCACTGCCGCCCTCGTCTCGCGACGGCTCTGCAGCAGTGCTGCCCTCGTCGCTCGACAACTTAGAGTTGTCATTCCGGTCGGAGTCGCTCCGCTCCTCGAATGCGCTCCCTCCGCCTTGTTTCTTCGTGGACGGTCCTGCGGCCCCGCCGCCCTCGTCCTGCGACGGCTCTGCAGCAGCAGTGCTGCCACCCTCGTCGCACATGGCCATACCGGCCGCCTTCTGCCGCTCCCGCCACGCCTTCCCCCTTGCGGCCTCAATGCGGGCTCGCGCCTGGGCGGAACGCTTCGGCTTCCTCTTCCCCTTCTTCTTCCTTTCCACCTCTTCCTTCTCCAACTCCTCTTTCCCCTCCCCCCGGTGAGCCTCAAGATGTTGTGCCGGGCTCTCGGCAGTAAGGGCAGTAGTTGTCCCCCACCCATACGACTGGGGACTGACTGTGCCGGGACTTGAGCGCGACTCCAAGTGGACGTCGCGCGCAAGCACCGGCACAGCAAGGGATTCCCCGGCTTGGCCGGGACCCTCTGGTGAAGTTTTACAGGTATTCACTTCTGCCATGTTATTGGACATTTTTAAGTCTTGCCTTGACTACCACTCTAACGGCTGGACGCTCGCGCGCTTTTTAACCCACCAACCATTCATCCCCTCGCCGAGTGGCCAAACTTAGGATTAGGGGTAATTTTTTATAGGGGTTTTCTTCCCCGCGGTCCGAAGACCCCCGGTCCTGACCCCCCTGCTCAGGATTACGGTTTGGGCCTTCCGGGTCTGGCCGCTCGCGAGCGACCGACCCGTCACGCCCCCGGGCCGTGACGCAACCGTCCCTGGCGACGGAGTGCCATGAGGCACATCCGCCCCATTGGCCCCGGGTCAGATCCGCCGTGCGCTCTGCCACCAGAGCCGCACACGGAGACCCCCACCTGCCGGAATCTTGGCCGTCCAAATGGACGCATGACGTCCAAATGGACGTTACCAGGGAGCACCACGAGGAGGTGCTCCGGCCGCGCCCCCCATAATATCAGGTTGACCGAGCTTCGCTCGGAGTATTTTTGTAGCATTTATTTAGATATATACCTATTAATAAAAAATAAAAAAATAAATAATGAAAATTATATAAAAAATTACAAAAAGAGAATAATAATAACACCGAGATTCGATCCGACGCCGTTTGTCGCCGATGTCAAAAATAAAACTCCTGACTACTTCGCCACTGAACTATCGTAACTCATGGCATTGATGGCAAAATTTGAATTCATATTCTTTTATAATTTAATGTCATCATATTGTCTGCCAAAAACACTGACAAAACAACATTTTCTATACATAAAACCTAGCTGGATCGATTTTTTGGGCCCAAATCCTCTAGTATGCCAAGTTTCAACAAAATCGTTGGAGCCGTTACCGAGATCCTGTAAATATATATATTTACAAGAATTGCTCATTTAAAGATATAAGATTAAAGTGAATTCAATTAAAAACGCACATATATTCATTGACTTAGAAGAGCGTAGTTTAGATTCACCCTCAGCCATCATTTTATTCATATTAGGCTATTAAAACTGCTATTACTTGTTACTTGCTAGAAACCTATTATATCAGCCCATACACGTCTCACTGTTGGGCTCGGGCCTCCGCCTCTATGGGAGGTAAATTGACCAACAATACCAGGCTGGTTAGACGTGTTGATATAGGATTTGGTTTCAAGTTTGCCTTCTCTTGCAAAGATATTATATGGATATTATATCCCTTAGTCATCTTTTACGACATCCACGGGCATAAGAGGGGGTGGTAAATTGTATTCTTACTCCGTCACCACACGGAAAACTCTATACAAACTAAAAAGTTTTTTACCGTAAGACGTTAAGTTATTTTTACCTACCATGAAACACAGAGAAAAAAAATTTGATAATGTACGTAAAGTATGTGTTCATTATTTCAAATGACTCAATATTTTTAAGAAGCTACGTTTGCAACTGAGACGGCAAAGTAACCCTTCTATAAATCAAATGAGTTGTGTCGGACGCTTCACTGAACATTCGACAAGTTTATTTTAAGGGACCAGGTACATTAAACATGAAATATTGCAACGATAAAGCACTTCTACGGTGACAATGAAAGCGATATATACGAGAAACTTTTTGAAAATATACACTAACCTTGGAATAATAACGTATAGAAGGTAAGTCCGCGCACAAAAAATCCAGCATTTCAATTGGAAAGAGGGGAGGGAGGGGTTTATATTCTTACTCCGTTGCCGTAAGTGTAGTGACGGAGTAAGAATTTCCCTATTATAAGTGTCGGTTTTTTTTCCACAATATAAAGGATAATTTTAGAAAGAGTTTCATCTTATTACGCCACGAAGTTTAACCTCTTACGTGCGTACATCTTTTTTTAAATAGAAAACAATTAAAGGCTCTGATTATATTATCTATTTACTTCTCTTGAACGGGAACCGAACCCATAACACTCAGCTCGTGAGAACGCAGTCAGATAGTACGTCATCTATGCAATATTAGCACACATGTGTCTTTCCATTCGATATTAAGTTTGCAATTCATTTCAAGCTAACATCCTGATAATCTAAACTTCATTTTATATACGAACAATTTTGCATGCAATACGTTCTAATGAACTATTTATATAAACAAAGAAGTTTAATCTTTTATCTGAAGTAAAACTTTTGACTGGGTAGAATACAACTTAATGAAGACAATCTTTTGAGACTTATATCTAGAAATCTTAAGAAAGAAATCTTATCTTATATATTTTATCGGCATCTACCTAAATGTTGGGTAAAAGGAAATAAATATTATATAAGTAAACCCGTACTGAATCTATCATCATCATCGTCATCAAAGCTCATATAAAACCCTTGCTGAGCTCGAGCCTCCTCCACAAATGGAAAGTAACTGACCCACTATAACTACACTGCTTGATGGGTTGGTACAGGGGTTTAATTTAATGTTTCCTTATCTTGCATAGATGTTATTCGCATATTATAACCCCTTAGTTGTCTTTTACTACACCTACCTACTCCGTAGCACGCTGTGAAGTATTATAAAGGGAAGAAGTAAAATTCTACTTCAATAACACAAAATGTCATCGCTACTGGTTTGTAATAAATTTAAGTCACATACTCCATTACAATAAAGGCCAAAAGGGTAAAAAGAGCTCTAAATAAGACAAAGGTCCTGTGGCCTCCTTCTTATTTAGAGACACCCTAACCTCTAGCACCTGGATCTGTCCAACAATCACCTCGGTACCGAAAGTTGCAAGGCATGTCGTCTTTTTCTTACGTGCCATTCTAGGCTGTAACGAGCGCATCGTTTGCGTAGCAAATTACGCTCAGCCCGGCTACGCCAGTTACCCAGTCGTAGCCAATATTCCATAGAGTCGGCCCTACGACCAACTCCTGTAGCACATGACAGCGCACGACTGGGGCGTCTGAATAACGTCGCGTCGCCTGTTCGGTCCACGTAAAGGACGCCGTCCCAAATAGCTTGCCACTAGCCGCCTTAAGTATAAGGGCATCTCATAATATAGGAGCGCTTGCCTGATACAGCTGAATGGCAGATTATTAAATGTGGCGCAGGAACGATATCCAAAGACACCGCCAACACCGCTCCTGCGCCGGTGACTGCTTTCGTGACAACGGCCCTCGATGCAGCTAGGGTGCGATCTGCTTTGTGTCCAGCAGTACGACGGGCTTCTAGGCCAAATATGACTCCGAAAGCCGTCCCGGCTTTGGTAGAAGTACCAGCCTCCCCTCTTTCCAACAGCCAGGGAACTGCCCAGATGCTAGATAAGCATTATACAGTCCCCTGTGTCGTGATCCCAGCTGTTGGAGGACCTGGGTCAGTATCCAATCGAGCATATCATTCCGCCCGGGAGCGGTAGTCTTGACACACATTCGCGCCACCGCTTACCCCATCTCCGCCTTCGTAGCGAGCGGAATACTTCGTCAGCCCCCCAGTTATTGCGTGTATTCCACCCACCATAGGGACAGATGTTCGAACACCCTGGTGAGACTGGTCAGGCTAGAGAGTCTAGATTTGCGCGCACGGAGCTTACTCAGAGCCGCACAATACGGGCGACCTCAGAGGTCGAGACTGTGCCGCATCTCCTATTGACTCACATCCTTAACGTTACGGATGGCCAGCCTGTAGGCAGCTCGCACACTGCAGTAAGTCTCGTACAGCTGGCCTTCCTATTGGGTATCGGTGACGGCGATGCTACCGACTAAAGACCCTCCAAGCGCGAATATACGCTGCCTGGAGGTCCGCCAGCCCCTGGAACCACCAGTGAACTCATTAAAAAAACTCTTAAAGAAGTTTCGATGATATTTGTCCAACTTAGGACTCGAAACACAAATCCCGCTATCGCACATAACTAGGAATTGTTATGCCTTTTTAAAAATCGAACAGTGAAAATGTTTATGAATACTTAATTAACTACAACGGGAAAAGTCCAATAATTTCAAGCAAAGTTGTGAACCGTAATTATAATTTTATTAGGCAATAAAAAAAATTTACAAAGTTTACACGAGCGGGTCTTCGTTCAGAAACTCGTCTCTCGATGTACTTTATTCTCGAACACCCACCCTATAGAAGATCCTTCAACCTGACTTTTAAAGTAATAATTAATTTACAAACATCATTTTTCTGCTCAATATTATTGAAATGATTGTCGGCCGTCGTTCTCCGTGTTTCATTATCTGATCCAAAAGAATGAAAATGAGCTACCCATTCTACTAAATTTACGACTTTACTTTTATTTTATCTGATGTTGGTGAGATAGAAGTTTTTTAACGGAACATCAACCTAAGGATTATTATATCCATTATCTGTAATTTGCTACAGTTATCCAAGACCAAATTTATATATTTTTTTGTTCTATTTCAGATGCTGACAATAGAAAAAGAGAGAAATTCGGTGATAAATATTAGGCAAAATGTAAGTAGTTCTTATTTATAATTAGTTTATAGCTTACCGCTAAAATCACTTAGTGATGATATAATTTGTGTTAATCGGTGTTAATCTAATGTTGCAGTAGGTATGCGGTATTAATTTACTGTAGTTCATTAAATTACAAATGGAACTAAGTTGTTTTGTAAAAAAAATATTATATGTTGTGAATGTAAGTTTAATTGACTATATCTTATTCAAATGAATCGAAAATCAATTATGAATGTATATTTTAATGAATACCAATTACTATTTTAAATATTGTGCTAGAGTGTTATAATGTACAACATGGGAAGCTTGAAAGAAATAAAATTAGAAAATAAATAGTAGAAATGTGTATAATCATACTTAGAATTTATAATGCCTAACTAAATCTTGTAACACGCGTCTTAAATAAGCAAATTATTTTAGGAAATATAGTGATATTTAATCTTATGTTAAATAGTTCTTTTTTCGTGTGGTGACGGAGTAAGCATACAATTCACCACTCCCGTCTTGCCTGTGGATGTCGTAAAAGACGACTAGGGGATATAATACGCATATAACATTTATGGAAGAGAAGTAAAACTCGAAATAAAACCCCATAAGAACCTGTCTAACCAGCATGGTATAGTAAGATCAGTTTCCCTCTTATTGTGGAGGAGGTTCGAACAGTGGGACGTATATGAGCTAAAACGATGATGATGAATTATATAGTACTTTACTTATCTAAAACTTAATGTTAGTTATTCAGGATGTCTTATATAAAGTGATACATAGAAAGGTTTATTAGAAAATATAAATATTGTTAGAGATTTTATAAGTATTTTAATTTTGTTGTCTACACCGATGTTTCAGAGTTTAAATTATCATGTTTAGTTCAGTGGTTTTACACAAGTGTTCAAAATGTCTAGTCGTAATCTGTTGCGTTTAATACTATTTAAATTGCCACACCGGATATCGGAATAGTAAAAACAAAATTAAAATAAAACTCAGTTCGTAAACATAAGTTTTATGGTTATAAAACTTATATAAGATTATGGCTAACACTTACGTGGACAAAACATTAATTATACATTTATTAGTTAATTCCAATACATTGCTTTATATAAATAAATTAGTATAATTAAAATGAAAACAAAACAGGGTACAAAATCCAGTAACTCAAAGTGTCTTACTATTATTCTTGCATAGGAGTCATTAGCACGAATAAATTAACATAAAATATCATTAACTCAGTACTTAGTGCAAAATCGTTTACGAAACTTTATACCGCAACCCGAAACTCAGTGTAAACAAAACAAAAAGTATACCTTCAGTAGTTAGTTTCATCTCTATTTAAGTACGTAATTAAGTGGTTCACAACGTACCCGAGTTTAACTTGATAGAATACACCTAGTAAAATGTTCACCAATCAGCATTACGTTGTCCACTGCTTGACCTAGGTATCCCTCAATTTCACCACAAAGTGTGGATTTGTGCCACCTGCATCCAAAGATATCCAGCAACTTTTCAGCAGGTCATCAGCAGAGCATCCTACATTGCTGTAGACCTTTTCTGCAGCCTTTCACTGATTTATTGAGCGGGGTGCCCTGACCATAGCAACTTCAATGTTAATTTTTCGTGTTATGTCGGTTACGCTCGGAAATCCCGAGCATAACCCGCTTCATAGCACGCTGAGAGACTTTGAACTTGGTTATGAGGCCTGGATCTTCGCCCTATTAAAGGAAAAGCGTTCTACTATAGCGCGCTGGTCTGACCTGTTAACATAGGGTATCAAGTCGGGGTTTTCGTCTTTTGTGTAGATGTTATTTAGCTAGCATATCCTTTAGTCGTCTTTAACGTTATCTATGGGCAAGAGAGGGCGGTAGGCAAATACATCGACCCACCTATTTATAAGACTTCCCGTCAAGATTATGATGATAATAATAATGTTCATTAAATTTGTTAAGAAATTTTATAATGGAATGCACATAAAATACTCAGGTTTAACTTTAAGTGATGTATCTTCAATATTAACACAAGTTTACGAGCACAACACGTAATCTTCTGCAAACGATGTCCTAAAAACAATAAGTACCGCAATAAACAATAAAGCCTCTGTCCTTTCTAATAAAAATGTTGTTTCCAACTTTAAGGGTCTCCGTATAACATATCGTGTCGTTATTTTGCTTTGTTTTTACTTCTTCAACTGTCTTTTGTAAGTCATGAAAACTATTCATGCGATATTATATATTTTACCTCTAATTTCTTGGATAAATTCTCATAGATACTAAATTTTATTTGTACCTTTTAAGATTATTAGATTATTACGTCCTAGTTGCGCTCAAACTTTCATTTATTTAATATTTATTATAACTTTTACTGCTTCTTCAGCTAGTAATCCGCTGCCATTATTATGAACTTTTAGTGATTCACATAACTTTTTACGAATATATTTCAAAATTTTATATACATATTTTTGTGTATACCTATGTCGTGAAATATTAAATGAATAACAATTACATATTCTTACTTTATACACATTCCAAGTTTCTCCTTTTTTTTTTTTTAATCGGGGGTGCGAACCGTGGAGTCCTTCCGGCCGGTGCTGATGCAGTGGTTGGAGAGGCGGCACGGGGTGCTCTCCTTCCGACTAGTGCAGGTTTTGACGGGGCATGGGTGCTTCGCCAAATACCTGCACAAGGTCGTATAGAGGGAGAGTACACCGTCCTGCCACCACTGCGATTGCGACGAGGACACGGCGCGCAATACGCTCGAGGCCTGCGCGGCTTGGGCAGTGCAGCGCTGTGAACTCGTCGCAATCATCGGTGCAGACCTGACGCTGCCGGCTATCGCTAGGGCGATGGTCGACAGCGTCGGGAATTGGGACGCGGTCGCAGCCTTCTGCGAGACAGTGATCTCGCAGAAGGAGGCGGCGGATCGCCTGCGCGAGGAGCGCAGCCTCGATGAGGAAATCCACCGCCAGGTACTGGGGCGGCGTAGGCGCAACTACCTGCGCCTCATGCCGCCCTAGCCGAGGCCCCGGGTGACATGACCGGGTATTAGTCCGTCACCCGCCGAGAGGCCGACCGCGTGAGGAAAGACCGACGTCCTCCCCGAGGGGGAGACGTCGGTCGATGGGGGGGTACCCCAAGTAGGGGGTATTCCGTCGGGCCGACCACTGATGACAAGTTAACCCTGCTCCGGTGGTCGGCCCAACGACGAAGGCGACGTGGTTTTCGGGTGGGTTGCGGGAGTTGCGTGCTTAAGCCCCTCTGTCGCCCCGGACGGAGTGGTGCGGAGGCGCACCGACCACAGCCCACCCACAAAAAAAAAAAAAAAAGTTTCTTTTTAAATAAACATTAAACATTTTTCTGTATCTACGAGTATATTCATTGCCATCTCATTTAAACTATCACACTGTGTCAACAATTTTTACATACGAGTACCTACCCACATGGCAGGACAGTTTAGAAAAAGTTTAAGCAGACTGCACATTCAGTTAATCGTTCTATTCGGACTATTCACACTGGCTCGTCCCTTAGGCAAGGCATTAGCTGACACGTTACCAATTTGAGCTGAGAATGTCCGACATGATCCCCCTTTGTAATCTGCCCACTCAAATTTCCTTAAAATATAATGCTGTATTGTTTAATCTTTTTCCATCCTTAATATGCATAATGCACTTTTAAATCTCTTTCCATAGGTTTTTATACATAATTATCCAGACTACTTCAAGTTTATTCAAATTCCTGTTGTGTAGCCTTAAGCCGCTTTAACAAAATTTATTTGAAATTCTTAGTTAAATTATACCTTTTGTAATAAAGGTAACGACACCTTAATATTTGTAGAATTATTTCGAGTAACATTTATGACTATACAAATTCCAAGATACCAATAGTTGCCTGCAGCTCTCTGATACTATTTAAGAGGAAATAGTTTCACTGTCAGTGCTGTGTGGTAGCGGCTTCGAATACTACCAACCCTTGCTTTGCTCGTGGGTGTCGTAAAAGACGACTAAGAGCCCTAGATTAACCCGGACCAACTCCATCTGGTACCATTTGGGTCAACGATTACATTTCCAAGGAGGGTTGACGTCAGGCAGGCGGCCGGTCATAAAAGTCATTGCCGAAACTTTTTGCAATATGTCAAAACAGATGACATATTGCGTCGACCCCAAGTAATTGGGATAAGAGCAAGATGATGATGATGATGATGATTGAAATAGTTTCACTGAGAAATAGTTGGAAATGAGATCATTTCGACTGTATTCTATCTTATAAGGTATTCTATCACCTCACAATGGGACAATATAAGGTTGTCTAAGGCTCTCTAAGTCCCAATTTTCAAGCCTCAAGAAGTCAGTCATAAGAAAGACCAGAAAAAATAATTCTGGAAAGCTGAAAATTATCTCCATGTAATAATGAGTAAGAATACAATGATATTTTCTATCCTATAGGTATAGTAACAAGCAATTAAAGAATATAAGCAAATTATATCACTCCACGAGAAGCCATACCTGCGACATCAGCCGTAGATATGGACCTACGTCTTTGCCAGGGCTACCCCAGCTCCTCGATTCGCCTGATATACTCCTCAGTACCGAGAGTAGTCAGGCGTGCCGCCTTCTCTAACGTCCCACCTCGGTTTGTAACGAGTGTATCATCGGCATAGCAAATTACGGCAAGCCCAGATGTGAAGCTCCCTCTCAACGCCCAGTCATAGCTGATGTTTCACAGGGTGGGCCCCAGAACCGAATCCTGTAAGACACCGCATGACATGGTCGTCCACTCGACTTTTATATTATATTATTGTAGAGGACGCTGCGCCCCTCCAAGTGGTCTGCCACCAGCCGCCTCAGGTATACGGGTACCTCGTGATACTGTAGCGCCTCCCTGATGCAGCTGAATGGCATTTGTATTACACCTCTATCTGTATATATCAGACAGAAAGAAAGAAAGTTCAAAGTTCGTAGCGAAATGTTCTTATGTAGACTCTATATTTGTGTTAATAAAAAGAAAATAACAGAAACACTGAAACTGATGCCATGTATACAGATTATTTGATCCTAGTGAAAGAGGGCTATCTTCAGGCTATATTACATATAAGCATAGACTATCTTTCAACCACAAGAAAGATTTATTCGCGGGGGATAGAAAATATTTTTTAGCCTTCGTCGGATCTCTTGAATTGATTAACAAAATTTACATTATCGCACATCCATGTGGTGACAGAGTAAAATACAATTCACCATCCCTCTTTCTTACTTCACGTAAAAGACGATTTAGAGATATCATCATCATCATCTCAGCCCATATACGTCCCACTGTTGGGCTCGTGCCTCCTCCATAATGGAAGGATAATTGACCTACTATACCACGCTGGTCAGACGTGTTGTTATAGGGTTTTATCTCAAGTTTTCCTTCTCTCGCATAGATGTTATATGTATTTTATATCCCTTAGTCGTCTCGTACGATCACCCACGGGTAAGATAGGGGGTGGTGAACTGTATTCTTACTCCGTCACCACACGGAAAATAAGGGTGAATCCCTTCAGGGATATAATATATACATAATACCTATGCAAGAAAGGAAAAACTTGACATAAAAATACCCTATACCAATATGACCAACGCGATATAATAGGTGAATTTCCCTCTCATTGCGGATGAGGCCCGACTCAACGGTGGGACTTTTGTGAGCTGAGATGAAGATGACATTAACTTGAGTAAAGCTACATGCAAAATAATATACATCTTTAAAATTTCTAAACTATGTAAAGCTGTGTGAAGATTGTTCATAATAAAATAACAGTATACATATTGTCAGTATGCTACGTCACTCCAGTTCCGTCAAATGTAGCGTTACATTGAAATTAATGATTTCACAGCAGTATGAACAAAGTAGTACCCAGCCCTTTTCCCTTATACTACTTTTACGACTTATGTAAAGGAGCTGACACATATTTTTTATATCCAATTTTGGCAAAGAAATATGCTTTGTCTGCTACTGTTATAAAAACTAGACGCTGAAGATGGGAAGTATTATTTAAAATAAAAACGTTTTAATATTTATCTATACCAATAAATAAAATTGGAGTGTCTGTTTGTAATGTCTAAATAATAGGCTTTTTTCATGCTCACACGGTTATTTGCACGACACCTATGCCTAAAATAACAATTAAAAAATTTTTGTCTGTCTGTCTGTCTGTTTGTTCCGGGTAATCTTCAAAACGGCTGGACCGATTTCAAAAATTCTTTCACCAATAGAAAGCTATAATATCAGGGCGTAAACTAGGCTATATTTTATCCCGGTATTCCCACGGGAACGGGAACTACGCGGGTAAAACGACTATAACCTATAACCGAAGCGAAGCGAGGGCGGATTGCTAGTTTTAAATAAATATCTCGAATAAACTGTAAACATTTATTAATAAACTGAAAAATATGCTCGTTTTATACACATCAAAGGAATCACTAACAGATTGAGTATAAATACACACATTGATTTGCTGCCGCTTATGGACTTTTTGCTAAGCCTCTGCCTACCGTGAAAAAAGTGAAGGGAGTGTGAATGAGGTTCGGTGAAACTAAAGGCATCAGCAAAACCCACCACACGCAAATACCCTCAGAAAATTGGGCTTCCGGCTCTCTCGCTCGCCGAACGAAGGGCAGTAATAAATTGCTACTACTCAGGCATCGATTTTCTGCGAGAGTGTGTTACTACCCCGGACGGACCGGCCCGAGGCTGTAGACATACAACTGTCCACAGTGTGGTCCTACCACTGCTCCGATTTAAATATTTCGACAAAAGGTTTCTCTATTTAATTATTCTGTTCGTGTTTGTAACCAAACTCCTCACTGATATTGGTATCTGAGTGGTTTCCGTGTGGTAACGGAGTAAGAATATGATTCGCCATCCCCTTTCTTACGACGTCTTGTCTTACGACTTGTCGTAAAAGACGACCAGGGGATTATAATATACATACAACATTATAATATACGTTGACAAGGGATTATAGTATGCGTCCCCGAGGGGGAACTTCGAGAGGAGAGGGTACCCCGCGACCGGGGTATTCCATCGGGCCGACCACTAAAGACAAGTTACTCTGCACCGGTGGTCGGCGAAGGCGACGTGGCTACGGGTGGGTCATGGAGCCGCGCGCTGCCCCTCCATCGCCCCGGACGGAGCCAGGCAGCGGGGCGCTGACCATAGCCGCCCGGCTCGCCATGGCCCAAACCTAAAAAAATAAAAGACCTTTTCTTTTAAATATTAACCTCATTAATTTCAGTATATCGATAAATATATCTTATATCTTTAAACGAGCAATTCTTGTATTATCGTTTAAAGATATACGATTAATGTCATTGTTTATTTTGCTAAAAACACCGACAAAAGAACATTTTCTATAAATAAAACCTAGCTAGATCGATTTCTTGGACCCGAATCCTCTAGTATGCCAAGTTTCAACAAAATCGTTGGAGCCGTTTCCGAGATCCTGAATATATATATATATATATATATATATATATATATACAAGAGTTGCTCGTTTAAAGATATAAGGTTTTATTTATAGAAAATGTTGTTTTGTCCGTGTTTTTAGCAAAATAATGACATTAAATTTTAAAAGAATATGAATTCAAATTTCGATGGCAATGTCATGCGATACGATAGCTCAGATGGGAAGGTGACAGGTTTTATTTTTGGTATTTTTTTCAATCAAACAGCGTCGGTTCGAATCTCGGTGTTATCATTATTCTCTTTTTGTAATTTTTTTATATATTTTTCATTATTTATTTTTTATTTTTTAGTAATATATATCTAAATAAATTCGATAAAAATATGCCGAGCGAAGCTCGGTCAACCAGATATTTTGTTATAATCAGAGAAATGAAATAAATCCAAATTCAGTCATGATGACCTTAAAAATTTGAAATACTGGTAGAGGAGGGGTGTCATTTTCCGTGTGGTGAGAGACTAAGAATACAATTCATTACTCCCTATTTTACCCGTGGATGTCGTAGAAAAAAACGACGTGCTACATGAGTGGCTTACGGGGCCACGCGCCGCCCCTCTGTCGCCCCGGACGAAGCCGGGCGGCGGGTGCGCTGACCGTAGTCCACCCAAAAAAAAAAAAGCTATACTAACCTGTGTGACCAGCATTGTATAGTAATAATTTGCCTCCTATTATAGGGGAGGCTCGAGCCCAGCAGTGAGACTTATATGGGCTGAAATGAGATGAACATAACAGTAATTGGTGGCAACCCACATTTTTTTTTTTTGGGGTGGGCTGCGGTCGGCTCGCCTCCTCACCACTCTGTCCGGGGTGACAGAGGGGCTTAAGCACGCAACACCCGCAACCCACCCGAACACCACGTCGCCTTCGTCGTTGGGCCGACCACTGGAGCAGGGTTACTTGTCATCAGTGGTCGGCCCAACGGCATACCCCCTACCCGGGGTACCCTCCCATCGACCGACGCCCACTCGGGGAGGACGTCGGTGTTTCCTCACGTGGTCGGCCTCTCGGCGGGTGACGGACTAATCCCCGGTCACGTCACCCGCGGCCTCAGGTCGGCACCGATGATTGCGACGAGTTCACGGCGCTGCTCTGCCCAAGCGGCACAGACCTCGAGCGTATGCTGCGCCGTGTCCTCGTCGCAATCGCAGTGGTGGCAGGACGGTGTTCTCTCCCTCCTAGCGACCCTGTACAGGTACTTGCCGAAGCATCCATACCCCGTCAAGACCTGTACGAGTCGGAAGGAGAGCACACCGTGCCGCCGTTCCAACCACTGCATCAGCACTGGCCGAAAGGCCTCATGGCAACCTACACTTAAGAAATACTGCACTAATTGATAATAAATTAAACAAGATCAACTCTCTTCAGAGAGTAATTACGTTTAATTCTTAACTTTTAACTCACAAATCCTTATCATCACAAGTATTTCTTTCATTTATTATTTATTAACGTTCACTGTTTTATCTTTTTATATTAATTGTATTTATTCATTCTCATTCATTTACTTAAAAAATCTCTTATAAAATGGAATGTTCTTTTAATGCTCTTCAAAGGTCTACGACTTATTTATTTAGGACATTGTTGAACTAGTTAAATACGCAAAGAATGTTGACCTTGATTTTTATAGATATTAACTTGAAGTTATTTTTGAAAAATATAATATAATAATAACAAAGACAATAGAGGGTGAGATATACCAATGTACAATATTTGCTTTCTTTAAATTCATTAACAAAAATTCATTATCATCCCACTGTTGGGCACAAGTCTCCTCCACAATGGAAGTGAAATTAATAATACCACGCTAGTCAGTGTTGGTATAGGGTCTCATTTCGAGTTTTCTTTCTCTTGCATAGATATTAACTGCGTATCCCTTCGTCTTTTACGACACCCGCAGACAAGAAAAGGGTTGGTGAATTGTATTCTTACTCACTTACCACACAGAAACCTTATTAGGAATTATTATAGGTAGCATATTATCTCAAACATCAGCACAAGGACCTGATTTATTTGTGACTACGCTGCCTAATTTTTAATGCCTAACTCAGTAATTATAGTTGGTATCTTAATTTGGAACATGAACGATACCCTGCCATCGCCCATTGTGTAAACTAGTTGGAGATACGCTCATTCGTTCGCGATACGCTGGCTTCCGCAAATAATTAAATAATTGTTTACGAACGCGCAGGAAGTAGATTCCGGCCTACCATCAGGAAGATCACAGTGCAAATAACAAGTGTCACAGAATCGATCGATTGTTCTTGTAATACGCAAATACTTATTCAAAATATTATTTTAATCCGTTTCTTTTATATCTATAAACTTACGGTTCTATTAGCAAGACTCAGTAGCAATAACTTGTAAAAAATGTTATTAAGCAAGATATTTTATAATTCATCTATTAAAAGGTGATAACAAACAAGTATTGTCTTTGTAGCTTGTTTTAATGTTTACTTAAATCATGTAGTCAATTTTTATATGTAACTAAGTTTAAAAATATTTATTCTTAGCTTATTTTTGGTGGGTTTTGGTTAGCATACACGCCGTCCGTTCTGTAAGTGGTGACAAAAGGGTGGCGTGTGCCCCATAACCCACCGTATGCCCTCCCCTTACCCATCGGCTTGGCCATTTGTACCAAGTACCTTGATGTCCGTGACCACCCCGGCGGGATACCCTTACAGATATCGTACCTCCCTGAAGCTCCTCTAGGAGCGTCGCCCTCCGCGGGTGACTGGACCGGGGAGTTGGTCCGACACCCGCCGAGAGACCGACCGCGCGACGACGACCGACGTCCCCGAACAGCAGGGGGACGTCCGTCGAGGAGAGAGTTCTCCTCAATGGGTATTTCGTTGGACCGACCACTGACGACAAGTCACCCACCACCGGCGGTCGGCCCAACGACAAAGGCGACGTGTCAGGGGTGGATTATGGGGCCACCTCTGTCACCCCGGACGGAGCCTGGCGACGGGAGCGCTCCAAAAAAAAGGTGTGTCGCCCTTACTTCACCAGCCTATCTGCGAGTGACAGGCTAATCCATTCATTTATTCTTAGCTAGCACAATGTGATAATTGCGTATGGTTGTCATAATGCGAATCACCAAACTGGTATCTCTATACTCATTGTACTCTGTGAAGGCATATATCCTGAATATAAATCAACTAAATAGGAACACGTATATCCTATTTAAAACTTTCTATTATCGTCTACCAGATTTTTAAGCTTCATATTATAGTGAACATTTTGAAAACGCCCAATAAAGTTAGCCTTCAAATGTAAGAAGATTGAGGGTTATAAAATTAAAACTTCAGTTTTTAAATTGTTTGGTTCTGTAAATAAAGCTACGGATTTTATCGCGTTTGTATTTGATTTTTGATTGCCCGACGTTTCGAATACTTTGCAGCGTTCATGGTCACGGGCGGACTAAGATGTCTCACATCCAACAAGTCATTATTATTATAGAGATTTATAATTATCTACCCGATACAAAAAAATTGTTATTAAATTTTTACCCACTTTTTTGTTTGGTTCTGTTTCATAATATCTCGCTTTCGCCGTGCGACCTTTATGCAATGCGAATTTGTACTATATTTAATTTACATTTTATCGCATTAGTTGTTATTTAAGGTATATGCATCTAAAGGTTACAGTTTTATATTTTACTAGCAAATTCCCGCGGCTTCGTCGACGTAGTTTCGTGGGAAAACGGATATAGATCAAAAACCTCTGTTACTCACAGATATAATTTAACCATGGCGGAAAGAATTCTTATAGTCGATTGAGTAGTTTAGGCGTGAAACAAACAAACAAATATACTCACATTGGCATTTATAATATACTAGCTGAGCCAACAAACGTGGTTCTGTTTAAATCTAAAAAAATAGTAATAAGAATTCTCCTTGAAATCGATCGCCACGTCATCTACTGGAGCCAATTGTGAACCATTCTCGAAGCCCCTTAAACATACATATAAAATTTCGTCAACATCGGTCCAGCCGTTTAGGATTTATAAAGAAGTTAAGATTGTAAATTTGTTGGGAGTGGTTCAGAAGTAACATTGTAAATTATTGATGTTTGTAATAGGATTCAAACTGTTTATATTATATTTATAATTATAAAATTAGGGATATTAATTATACTGTAAGAAAAAAAATATCTTCAACCTAAATCAATCTTTGTCGATGAATATGCAATCGATCACAAAAAAAAATGTAAATGCATTATTAGTGCTCGTTAAAAGTTATTGTTATAAAATTATAAATATCTAATGAGATTGGCGTATAGAAACTTAATAATTCTTCAAGTTGTTACCATAACAGTATCCTAAAAATAATTAAATCGTCTGGCTTCTCGAACTTGATAAATTTCTTACCCCTTCTTAGTGGATTTACTCAATAGAAGCCTCGTTCCGATCCAGTGACGGCGCTTATTAGATCCAGTCCAGTCATAATATTTTGCATTATATTTGAGAATGGAACTGATTTAGTACTACTGTCACCTTTTTTTTTTACCACCGTACCACTACGACACCTTAAGAGGGTTCATCCACTTGACCTGAAACTATAATGGCCTCCAATTGCGAGTTTTCAACAATCATTGCCTCCTATGTACGTGTAGGATCTGGAACCGAGGTTTAAAAAGCAATTTTTTTTTCACTGTAAGCAGCGGCGTAGCTGTGCCTCTGGTGTTCAAATCAAAGGATACCTCATTTGTCAAATTATGATAGGTAGTTTACAAGTTATGAGGGAACATACGAAGATTTACACATATATACAAAGGCTGTCAAAAACATAACCGCTCTTAGGTAGTCGGATAAAAATAAAGTTATAATAAATATATCGAATATTAGATTTGATGATTTGATGAGCATAATAAATAATTCCAAATAGGTAAGTGATGTTTGTTGTTTTCTTGACTCACGTTAATTAACACCTAACTAAGCAAAAGATAAATGTTTGCCATTCCTTGGATCTATTCGAATGACATTTTCTCATTACAAATGCGACCTGTCCTCATTCTTATAAAGTTGCAATCCAAATAATATATTATTTAATTACTTAGCTTTTAGTAAACCATACTTGACAGGTGTCAGTTTTGACTTCTAATCAATTTCAATATATACTAGTAATAATTTACTATTTTCCTCTTCATAGTTAAGTGACATGGCAACCACAAAACATTTACTGACTAACAAAATCAATATTGAAACTGGGGATTACATGTAAACCCCGTTTATTCGACATCGGGCATTATAAATATTGCGGCACACCTAGTTCGAAGTGTTAACAAGGACCCTCCAACCAAGCTGTAGTTAGATTCTGTACTGATTGTCTATACCAATAAATAAAATTGGAGTGTCTGTTTGTAATGTCAAAATAATAGGCTTTTTTCATGCTCACACGGTTATTTGCACGACACCTATGCCTAAAATAGCAATTAAAAAATTTTTGTCTGTCTGTCTGTCTGTCTGTTTGTTCCGGGTAATCTTCAAAACGGCTGGACCGATTTCAAAAATTCTTTCACCAATGGAAAGCTATAATATCAGGGCGTAAACTAGGCTATATTTTATCCTGGTATTCCCACGGGAACGGGAACTACGCGGGTAAAACGACTATAACCTATAACCGAAGCGAAGCGAGGGCGGATTGCTAGTATTGTAAATATATTGATGATCATGACAATGTTTTGTAAAACGATAGGATGTTTTATATGTACATGTCAAAGATTGTCCGTGTGGTGATAGAGTAAGAATACAATTTACCACTGTCTATCTTGCCCATGGATGTCGCAAAAGACGACCAAGGGTTATAATATCCGCCGGCGACTGTGGCGGCGTAGGCGCGACTAGCTGCGCCTCATGCCGCCGTAGCCGAGGCCGCGGGTGACGTGACCGGGGATTAGTCCGTCACCCGCCGAGAGGTCGACCGCGTGAGGAAAGACCGACGTCCTCCCGTAGGGGGGACGTTGGTCGATGGGAGGGTATTACGTCGGGCCGACCACTGACGTCAAGTCACCCTGCTCCGATGGTCGGTCCAACGACGAAGGCGACATGGTGTTCGGGTGGGTGGCAGCTGTGCGTGCATACGCCCCTTTGTCTCCCCGGACGGAGTGATGCGAGGAGTGCGCCGACCGCAACACACCACCCAAAAAAAGGGATATAATACAACATCTATGCAAAAGAAAGAAAACTCGAAACAAAACCCTATACCAACCTGTTTGATCAGCATAATATAGTAGGCCAATTGCCCTCTCATAGTGGAGGAGGCTCGAAACCTACAGAACGTGTGTAGGCTGAGATGACCATTGGTGCCGACTTGACAAATTGATGCTCGACAGAGTCTGGAATTGGGACGCGGTCGCCGCCTTCTGCGAGGCAGTCATCTCATGGAAGGAGGCGGCAGAGCATGCGCGAGAGGAACTGGTCTACGGCGACACGATCTGCCGCCAGTGACTTGGCCAGCGCAGGAGCGAGTACCTACGCCTGATATTACCCTAGCCGAGGCCGCAGGTGACTTGACCGGAGAATAGTCCGTCACCCACAGATGGGCTGACCGGGCGACGGCAACCGACGTCTGTGGAGCGGCGTTAGGGAGGGAGGGTATGCCGGGCTAACCATGGATGACAAGGAACTCTGTTGGGTCTCGTCTGTTGGGTCAGCTAGTTTATTATAAATTTGAGACATTACGACATGAAAGCACAACGAACTAAAAAAAACTCACATTGGTATTTCTAATATTTGCATGGATTATTGGATGGAATGAACACCAATAGACGTGTGAATATTATAGCGCCTACCGTGTAAATATGAATAGAATACTGTTATTATGTGTAAAAGGTGCTCTATAAAATTATAACAGGTACTAAGGGATAATGGTCAATTCTGGTTTGATAGTCTACCCGCCTCAAATAAAAATTTGACGATGCTCTTGTGACATACTTCATAATATTAAATTATTAAACGCAGGCAAAAGTAAGGTTAACAGAGAAAAATGTAAGTTGACAAAGAAATATCTTAAAACCAATTCGAATCGATGTAACTAATTTCATCCTATGACTATATTGTGACTCCTTAAGCTAAAATTCACAAGAGGCCTCTCTACTTGCAGGTCACCGATATTTAAATCTAAGGCAGTCCCAGGGAGAGCTCTTAATTTTTTTGGGACTCGTAACAAATTTAATTAGAAAAATATATAGAAGTTTCGTCGACTCCAATTTTTTTCTAAGTAATGTAAAAAACATAACATGAAACTGTCTCATCAGCCAGTAAAAAAAAAGATTTAGAAGTCTGATACATGCAAAGCATCATGAATATAACAAAACTTTAACCAAGCCTACACATAGGCATTCAATTAGTTTTAAGACTGATTCTAGTAAAAATATGACAAGATTTTTGCAATTTATTTTTATTAAAAATAGAATGTCTGCTTAGAACTTATAAAAAATATCATCATTATCATCTCAGCCATATACGTCCAACTGTTGGGCTTGGGCCTCCTCCATTATGGGAGGAAAATTGACCTTACTATACCATGTTGGTCACACATGTTGGTATAGGGTTTTATATCGAGTTTTCCTTCTCTTGCTCAGATCTTAAATGCATATTATATCCCTTAGTCGTCTTTTGCGACATCCACGGGCAAGATAGGGAGTGGCGAATTGTATTCTTACTCCGTCACCATGCGGAAAAATATATGTAAAAAATGTATGTATGTATAAATCAAAAAAAATGTGTCTATGTTGATTATAACTTTGAAAACAAACCGATGTGCTCGAAACCTGTTGCATTAGCATTATATTATTTTTGGTCAGTAATTATTAAACATTAAATTTGTAATTTGATCTCTTGATTATGTAATATAAATGAACTCTACTTTTATTATTTAATCAAGCACAATCCTTTGAACGAAGTTACGAATATGGATAAAATTTCATTTTGGAAATTGTGACGCGGGCAACGTCGCCCGCAGAAGCTTGTAAGATAGTTTATTCTGACAAAATAATTTAAAACGAATTTCTTAAAATCGACTAATAAATTTGAGAACACTATTTATTAGCTGCATGGCAAAAGATCTCGCGTATAAATGAATAATGGATCAAAAATGTGTTAAGATACACAGGTACCATTATAGATTTACAATCTCTTGTTTGTCATCTCTTTTAAATAAATTCAAATATACTCTTACAGCAAAATAGGCTATGACGAAGATTCCAATTATATTCTTTCAAAGAATAACTGTAATGCTAGTAAAATAATAAATTTTATACAAAAAATAAATCTTTTTCATTTGCTTGTAAACTTCTTATAATTCTTAACGTTGACGGTTCAGGTAAAGTTAATACACACATACGAGTAGATCTAACTGAAACTTAATGTGTGTTTCTATACTAACGATTCGTAGCGCTACGTAATTTAGTATAAGTATTAAAATATATGTTAGTATGTGAGTAATCTATACCAATAAATAAAATTGGAGTGTCTGTTTGTAATGTCAAAATTTTTTCAGGCTTTTTTCATGCTCACACGGTTATTTGTACGACACCTATGCCTAAAACAACATTTAAAAAAATTTTGTCTGTCTGTCTGTCTGTTTGTTCCGGGTAATCTTCGAAACGGCTAGACCGATTTCAAAAATTCTTTCACCAATGGAAAGCTATAATATCAGGGCGTAAACTAGGCTATATTTTATCCCGGTATTCTCACGGGAACGGGAACTACGCGGGTAAAACAACTAATACCGAAGCGAAGCGAGGGCGGGTTACTAGTAAAATATATAAGTAATGAAATACAAAAAATATATTCTACAGAATCAATAATATTATCAACAAGTGAATCAAAAATAAAAACAAATTAAATCATACATGATCTTTAATATTGATATGGTCACTATATAATTAAGTAATAACTTAAGACAGAAGGCCCCTTAAGTATGGACTGAATAAATTAACCGACTTGGTATTATATGGATCTCTTTTTATAGAAGAACTGAGTTGCGAGACTTGGTTTTTTTACAAGCTATGTTTTTGATGGCATACATATTATCAACTAGCAACCCGCCCTCGCTTCGCTTCGGTTATAGGTTATAGTCGTTTTAGCCGCGTAGTTCCCGTTCCCGTGGGAATACCGGGATAAAATATAGCCTAGTTTACGCCCTGATATTATAGCTTTCCATTGGTGAAAGAATTTTAAAATCGGTCCAGCCGTTTTGAAGATTACCCGGAACAAACAGACAGACAGACAGACAGACAAAAAAATTTAATTGCTATTTTAGCCATAGGTGTCGTGCAAATAACCGTGTGAGCATGAAAAAAGCCTATTATTTTGACATTACAAACAGACACTCCAATTTTATTTATTGGTATAGATATATATTTTATGGTATATATATTTGTTTATCTTATTATCTCAGCTCAAATATGTGCAACCACTGGGCTCAATACTCCTCCACAATGGAAAGAAACTGACCTATTCTATCACGCTGGTCAGACGGTTTGGCATTTTTTTTTTTTTTTTTTTTTATGGGTGGGCTACGGTAAGCGCACGCGCAGTCCAGTCCGTCCGGGGCGATAAAAGGACGGCGCGCGGGCCCATAACCCACCCGTACCCAACGTCACCTCGTTGTTGGGCCGACCACCGGAGCAGATGTGACTTGTCGTCAGTGGTCGGCCCACGGAATACCCTTTCGGGTAACCTCACCTCTCGACGTCCTGGGACGTCGGTCGCCGTCGCGCGGTCAGCCTCTCTGCGGGTGACGGACAATTGCCCGATCCAATCGCCCGCGGCCTCGGCTAGGGCGGCATTAGGCGCAGATACTCGCACCTGCGCCGCCCGAGTCGCTGGCGGCGGAACGTGTCGCCGAATAGAAGCTCTACTCGCACACGATCCGCCGCCTCCTTCTGCGAGATTACGGCCTCACAGAAGGCGGCGACCGCGTCCCAGTTCCTGACGCTGACGAGCATCTCCCTGGCGATGGTCAGCAGCGCCAGGTCGGCACCGATAACTGCGACGAGTTCATGGCGATCCTCCTCCCATGCAGCACACTCCTCGAGCGTGTGCTGCGCCGTGTCCTCGTCGCAACTGCAGTGGTGGCAGGACGGTGTGCTCTCCCTCCTGACAATCTTGTGCAGGTACTTCCCGAAGCAACCGTGACCCGTCAGCACCTGCACCAGTCGGAAGGAAAGCACCCCGTGCATCCGCTCCAACCACTCCATCAGCACCGGCCGGAAGGCCTCGACGGTCCTGACACCGTACCGAGGACTCTCCAGCCGGACTGCCCAACGGGCAATGACTTCTCGGCGGGCGTCGACCCGCCAGGCGGTGATCTCTTTGATGGAGACCATGCCGCCGCGGGCGCGCGTCTCCGACACCCGCCGATAAATTTCGGCGAGCATCTCCGCCTCCAGGTCCCACGGGGGAGTTCCGGCCAGGAGGCACGCTGCCTCCGTCGCCACCGTGCGGTAACCCCGTATGGCCCTGATCGCCATGACCCTCTGTGGTCGCCACAGGAGGGCCCTAAGACGAACGGTCAGGGACCCCGCCCACACCGGTGCGCCGTACAGGGCCATCGACCGGATCACCCCCACGTACAGCTGTCGGCACGTAGCGCTGGGTCCGCCCACATTCGGCATCAGCCGCAAAAGGGCGGACGCCGCGCCGACAAGCCGGGGAACAAGTCGATGGAGATGCTCCCGGAACCAAAAATGCCCGTCGAGCACCAGACCCAAGTACTTCATGTGGGCCTGGATGCAGACGGTTTGGCATAGGATTGTTTTCGAGCTTTCTCTCTCTTGCAAGTATGTCAACTACATATTATATCCCATATTTCCTTTTACGATGCCTGTGAGGAAGAAAAATATTTCTTCTGCATTCTACTTCACCACACGGAAATGTTGTTTTCAATGAAAATGGTGTTTAGCTGCCACACTTTAATATACCTATTTTGTTACGACCTATTTTGTTGCTACGACCTAGCTAATCGCAGGTTTACCACATATTTATTAATCCCCGAAAATAATAATTTGCTGCACGTGGAATATCGTAGATTACAACCATGATTTCTGTAAGGTATCAAAAATATGACATAATAAATCAAAACGCTAAGTTCCACTTCAAATAAAATACTTTACTATCAGACTTACTATCAGCCTTTAAAGTGATAGGACCACACTGTTGAGGGTTGTCTGTGTACAGCTGCGGGCCGGTCCGTCCGGGGTAGTACCACACTCTCGCAGAAAATCGACGTTCGAGTAGTAGTAATTTGGTACGGTGTAATTTTTGTTTCGTTCGGTGAGCGTGAGAGCCGGCAGTCCAACTTTCTGAGGTTATTTGCATGTGGTGGGTTTTAACGATGCTTTGAGTATCACCAAACCTCATTGGATGCATTCACACTCCATTCAGTATCTTCACGGTGGGCTGCAGCCTAGCAAAGCAGAAAAAAAAAACTATAACATAATAACAATTTAAAATACTAATAATATATGTAATAATGTTATGTTGCTCGTATGGCCTGCGTGTCTGTGGCGACCGTTTGGGGGAGGCCCCATTCAGTGAGTTGGCGAGTCACCGTCTGCCAAAGTTCAAGACGATAAAGGTATTGAAAGCAGACGACAGTTTAAAAATCAATAATTTTTAGTTAATCCAGTCCATTGAAGCTCCAACCCCATAAACATATATTAGATACCATCATCACACAATAGTTTTACACCTACCGTTGGCAGTCCACGAGTGTTATGTGCAGACGTGGAGTGTCATTGGTAGATGTCCCATCCCATTTTTAGATTAAATTTCTCCAAAGGCCTCTGCGTGTTGGATCCATATCCCCATGTAAGCCTTTCAAAGGACCGGGTATCTTCTCTAAGAAGATCCTGTGAAATGGAGATATGTAATAATAATAATATAATTTCCTTATACAAGCAAATAACAAAATAATAATTGTATTCATAACAAAAAAAATCACAGCATCTAGAAAACTCATCCATAATGGAGTCGGCCCCTCTAAAATATGTCGTTACAGAGAGCGAAATTATTTGTTGAGGCTTAATTGAACGAAGGGGACGCGGGGCGAGTAGGGTCGCCGCGAGCGAAAGGACCTACGCAACAAAATTCGTTTAAAACTTTACCCGTCCCCATCAATCAAAAACCAATTTAAATTGAACAGCATTACCATTTGTCCACGGAATATACTCTGAAAATATTAAAACAAACACTTAAAGTATTATTCAATATACTGAATACAATTATATCAGTTTCAGTTTAATATTATGGTCTCAGTTGCAGACAAAGTACAATAGAAGTCTTATGATACGAAAATTAATTCAGCAAAATACCTGGAAAGTACATTGTAGGGGCCTTAGAAGACAATTGGCTGTATTCACTTCTGTGAAGCATTTCCAAGAACATTTCATTGAAATTTATGTATACCGGTTGAACATAATATATAAGTATACTAACTTAAAATGGTAGTCGTTTGCAATATTGGATCGCTTTAATATTTCCTATCAATAAGATACGCATTATATTTTGCAAAGTTATGGAAACCACTATATTTTAGATGACTATATTTCTTTAAGATTCACCTTACTAACATTACGTTTTTGGTTCGACTGTAGTCCAAGCGCCCTGACAATCTGAATGACAGAAAAATGGCGTCGTGTCCCCATACTCTGTATAAAACACCTCTACCTATTGAGTAGGCCACCTGAATCGATGTCTTAAATTCGTTAGCCCGTCCTATAGTTTGTCCTTTCCGGTACTTCCTTTCATGGATGTCCCAATTACAGAGTGCAAAAATATTGCCCACACGTGGTTGACATTTCTGCGGTACCGCACTCAACTCCGATCCGACTACCCTCAGTCTCGACTGGAGCGGCGTAGCGCGGCGACAAACACACGCACTATACGAGGACGGACATATGCTGTCACCAGAAAAAGTCAGCGTTTTTATTTTTTTTTTTGTGGGTGGGTCGCGGTCGGCGCGCCTCCGCACCACTCCGTCCGGGGCGATAGAGGGGCTTAAGCACGCAACTCCCGCGACCCACCCAGAAACCACGTCGCCTTCGTCGTTGGGCCAACCACTGGAGCAGCGTTAACTTGTCGTCAGTGGTCGGCCCGACGGAATACCCCTAATTGGGGTACCCTCACATCGACCGAGGTCCCCCCCCTCGGGGAGGACGTCGGTCTTTCCTCACGCGGTCGGCCTCTCAGCGGGTGACGGACTAATCCCCGGTCACGTCACCCGCGGCCTCGGCTAGGGCGGCATGAGGCGCAGATAGTTGCGCCTACGCCGCCACAGTCGCCGGCGGAAAAAGTCAGCGTGAGCTTGCCCGCTACCTTCCCGGCTCCATTACTTATTTCTATAAGTTGAATGCAGAAGTCGGGTGATCATGGCTCTAACGATGGCCGATAGCGATTGGTCATTACTGACGATGAGTGAGTTCTATTAGCTAGTCTGTGGAGGCCAAACATACATCGAGCATATGTCACTCGATGTCCTGGCTACAGTCACTGTGCTGGATGCAAAAAATTATTTATCTCCTTATAACTATTCCTCCTCTATGCTATTCCTCTTTATTACAAGTCCTTCTTCAATCAACCTTGTGTTAACAAGATCCGTACTAATTACATAGATAATAAAATGTCAAAATTCTTGAATTCTTCTTGAATTTGGCGTTGTTTTTTTTCTATTCGCAATTTACCTATCTACGTTTTTATAATAAATTAAGTTAAATTTAAATTAGTTATTAGCCTCAAGGCTATTTTGTAATTATTATGAGGTAACCGTTAAGTTATATGAGAAAAAATCTATTTACGTTAAGTTTAAGCAAATGTAATTAATCTCAACTCTCTAAGTATAAATTTAAATTATAAAACCTGTTTTTGTTGTAAATTGGAGATAATTATTATATCACCATAATGAAATACTTATTTGCATACCAAAATACGGATACATTAATGTACTTATAAAATAACTGTGAGATATTTTCGATTTTGCACTAAGTATTGAAGGATAGATTATTTAGATAATTGATATAAAATATGTACGTATACTAATCTTTGTACAATATCGATTTACTGTATAACAAAAACTTACATGTATATATAATACATAAGAATATATATACCAACTAAATAAAAATTCTTGAAAAGTCGCCTGAGGCTAGTTTACCTTAAATTTTACTAATGATAGACTAAGGTTCTATGTATGGTGTGAAATATGAATATGATGTGCCTCCATCCTATCTCCTTACTTCTCTGTGGGATTTATAATAAACTGTGAGAGACCACCAAGAAAATGGACAGATGCAATTTTCTAGGCACTTCTATCATTAACTGTTAACTACCAACCCGCCAGCGAAGCATTGCAATTAGAGCGTTATACTACTTTAAAAGTCCTACGTGCAACATTACACGTCAATAGGGTGCTAGCATACCAATTAATCAATAAAATTCTTATTATCATTAGCAGAGAATATGTCTAGTTACTTGAAATTAAGAATTAAGTGGATATATTCAATCAGGTTATATTTTTGGTATAGAAGTAACACAAACGTTCTCCCCCCAGGCGTCTTCCTAAACATCTATGATAAAAATAAATCACCACACGTTTATACTGCTAAATTTAGAATTACTCATGATGCTTATTTTTCCCAAAACAACAACTGAAATTGGAAAATCTCTTATTACTATATATATATATATATATATAAGATGTATATATGATAAATGTATATGATATATATAAGAAATGTACAGAAATTTATAAAATATCCTTGCTACTAATCCAATGTAATTGTAAATCAGATTGTCCATGCACATAATTGCACCCTTTGTAATATAAATTAGTACGTAATTATATACAGTCATCATAATAATCATTTCAGTTCATACTATTGAAATCGAGCCTCCTCCATAATAAAAAGGGAAGTTGACTGCCGCGCTGGTCAGACGTGTTCGTTTAGTGTAGGTACCATTCAAAGTTTTCCTTCTCTTGAAGAAATGTTATGTGCATATTTCCTTTGTCATCTTTTAGGACGGCAAGAGGACTTTAGGGTGGTGAATCTTCTTACTCCGTCACCACACAGAAAGTTATAGAAAATGTATATATAGTATAAGTACATAATTATTATTAAGTGCCGCGCCATCTATTAATGAGTAGATAAACTCACATTCAAGAAAGCTTCGACAGCGCTATCACAGTGCCGCCACCTAAGTCAATGACGGGGTACTACAAGGCAAACTTTGCTCTGTTCACTGGAAAATTGTTCGAAACTTAGGCGTGTCGCTGTGTTATGAAATATTTATAAGGCGTGTTAACAGTTAGCGAATTATGATACGTTTATAATAATATTGCAATCTTTTATATTATAACGTAATTTTATATTATACAGATAATGTTGATGATTAAGATTTAACTAAATATGAATAATTTTATATTTATATAGAATCTCCCAATATTTGGTGTTTATCTCCTTAAACAATGTCTACGAACACAATATTATTAATATTGTCTTATTTTATATTTTATTTTTATAATTAAATAAAGTCCATGGATTTTATATCTATTTTCAGCTAATTTTTATTTTACGTTATGCTAAATTTAGTTCTCTATAACGATATTTAGTTCTATATAACGCTGCTACTGCAACTAATATTTTGTTATCTACTTATTGTTTCAGATTTACAAAGTGTTTGATGTGATATTCAATGTGGGAATTAATCTCAGTTAGCGCCTTGTCCCCAAATGACCCGGCTTTCGACATGCCTCAGTCCCCCTCACCTCGTCTACGCCATTACAGGTCCCTGAAAAACCTAGCATGATGTTTAATTCCAAGCATGAAGCATATTTGAAACACGCATGATAAATAAATCAAGCATGAAAATGATATAAACCAAACATCAAAATTCACCTGTATTAGAGACGTATGCAACATATCCGAGTTCGCCATTATGCTTTTGGCTGCAAACGCAACCGCCGCTATGGGTAATGCATGGCATCATTGAAAAATTTATAAGATAAGATTATTCTATTCAAATTTAGTAAATTCAATTAAAAATTAATTAAAGCACACATATTTACACGTAGGTAGTTGTTTATAAAAAAATAATTACCATATCTTTAAACAACGCTTACTTTCTAATCTGCCACTTTTAACACTTTCTTCACATAAATGAAATCTTACAAAATCTGAATTTGCTACGATTATTTAAGTGAATTTCTGAATTTATTATTATCGAAACAAAAAACGGCGGGAAATAACATTATACTAAATTGTTTCTTTTTTTGAAATGTAACCTTTTTAATGGTATTTGAACCAGCCAGCCCACTTATAATATAGCCAAAGAGATTTATTAAAAAGTTTATACATATTACATACGAAAAAAACTTTTTCACTGACCTATTATTAGAATTATTTTATATTAATAAATAAGGTAATAACAAAGAGAAATAACATCCATCGATTTGAATCAATCATAATGAAACATTCAGAAATTTACTTAAACACCGATATATCAATTTAAAATCTGGCCTATAAATGTAACTTTGATATCATGATTGTGTTTTTTTTTTTCAATCAAATGAAATTGATATTTAAAATACCAGATACCATTTAAGAATATAATTTACAGGTCAGCTTTTATGTGAAATTCATAATGAGTATTTTTCAAGTAAATTAACCAGTTAATTAACAAGTTATAATATTCATATATAGTTTATTTGCACTCTAAAGGAAACACTATTTCATTTACCATATAAACACGTAAATATGATATTGTTAACACATACTCGTACATACATACGTAGAATAATAATTTAACGAATTCATAGTAGTATACGAAACATATGCACTGTAGAACTAGAAAGTTATACTATCAAAAAAAAAATCAAAGAAAAATTGGGGAAATCCAAGTTAATTTGGCTTACATGAAATACAGACTGTATTTAATACATAACATATGTTACGTTATTACATAAACTACGTATGCGGTTATAGTAAATGAAAATATAGCGGCAAATGCTAAATCAAAATAATATATCAATCACTAATTCTATTTTGCTTAGAAAATCACTAAAGCTATTTTTTAAATACAGTATTGTCGTTTATAAAATTGAAATTGATTATATTTATTAAAATAATAATAAATACTTCCGTAAAAGTAGTTTTATTTACAATGTTTAGTGCTCGCGTAAACATCAGATATCATTAAATAAATACTTATTTGCCACATATAATTCTTTGAGCGGTCGACTTATATAGACATAATGATATACGTGTTTATATTTCATAGTCAAGAAGAATTTTTATAGTTATACAGTACGTTGAAAGACAAGGTCGTTTACGTCGACTTATCTATTAGAAAGTACTTCAAGTTTACGAGTAAATTGGATCCCAGACTCAAGTGATTTCAATCCGAGTGAGCACATTCCCTGTTTCCACTTCAATGGTATTAACACCCCTTTGTACAATCCTTAGCTACGCTAAGGGGAAAATCGTTCATCCGAATAGCCGGGAGATAGGTGTTATCAATACATCATGCGTCGTCTAACTATACCTCAACAATAACATTACTATTTGCCTTATCAAAGATAAACAATAAAAAATAAGCACATGTTTCTACAAAGCTGTAACTAAAAACACATTTGCCAAGCAATAATTCATTAAATTGCAATAATGGCGAAAAACTTTTGAGATCAATAAAATTGTTGATGATAATGAATACAAAATTAATCCGACAAGAATATCGTAGTATCTCATCAATTGTTTATTGATAATGTAATACACATTGACAGCAAGGGGAGTGGTTATTACCTAATATCGGTAGTTCGGTTATCAGCCCGTTGATGCGAGCACAAGGGCGCGATATGTCGCTTCACGCTTATTCATATATACTATCGGGTAGACGAACCACCACAATGTACCGCGGTAGAAATTTTAGAAATAACAAAACGTGAGCGATTATTGAGTCTCGTGGCATATTCATTTTATTTATTGATATATAATGACACTAATTATGTTTTTATTTTGACAGGACTATGACCGCAATATGTTTCGTTTGCAACCTACCGATATTATCACATCAAGTGGGATTGGTGTGGGCTGGAGGCAACGGCTGGGACGAGCTTACCCGATCTACGTTAGAGGAGTCGACGTTGCGACAGAGACTTGGCAGTCGAAGAGACTCGGCTGCTCAAGTCTCTTGTCTGTCGCCACCAGAACCAGACGTAGAAAATCAACCAAGAGGTAAGAAATAAAATAACATAATCGTAATCAACAATTTTTTTTTTTTTAATTGTATAATAGTATTACTAACAATCTTTAGTGACATCATCAATCATTAAAATGGGGCAATTGAAGAGGCCTGCCCCACATACACGTATATTTTTTTAATAAATACATTCTCACCGAACACATAATCGAGAAAATTCGATAAGAATAAAAAATGGAAATGTCTTATTGTGGATATAAGAAAAAGAATAAATAATTCGACGATGAATTTAATAACAGAAACAAACTTTCAATTGATTTTTATGAAACAATTAAGAGTCTGATAACTGAAATTAATAATTATTATATTAAGGAGAAATAAAAGTTTATTCAATAAGAATTTTGCCCATTGATATTGTGTAACAACGTAAAAACGTCATTACGTCAGCTGCACAAATTAACGGATAGCGATACAAAAAAATGTCGAATGTGCTTTTTGTTTCAAAACAAATCGATAACATTAATTTAATATAAAACCGTATGTTGAAGCTTTTCTTGTTTACATTTATGAATATTTAGGCATTAGATTGAAAAATGATTAGTAGGCATATTAGTAGTCATATTAGTAGTCATTGATACGATAAAATAGATACAATTCTATCTGTCCTACTAGTTATTACACTATACTATAGGAGCCAATGTCTTTCCTTTTATTCCACAAAAAATATTATAAACTTTAAGCAACAATTAATCTAAAAATAATATATAAACACAGAATCAAAGAAAAAGGAAACATAAATAAAATGCTTGTTGCATTTTATTTTTAGCAATTAGATATCGTTTTTGTATTTGTGTTCGTAAATACACTAATTTTGATTATTCTTGTTATAAATATGACTGAACTTTATTAGGTAAAAAGATATTTAATAAAATTTTATGCTTGTTCGTTAGGCGGACCTCGCCGGCGCAGGTCCTCTTTGGCACAATTGACTGACATCTTGCGTGAGTGGGGTGGTGGAGGCAGTGCACCACGTCGTCAGCGAGCACCTATTTCTCGCCGAGAGACGCTGGCCGACCTCGCCCGATCTTTGCCTTGGACACGACATGAACCTCCTCCGCGTCGTAGACGCGATTCTTCCGCCGATTCTGGTATAAAATCCATGGCATCTAAACGTCGTGACTCCAAAGCCGCCCCTCAAGATTTTCGTTCAGATTTTCCTACATCCTTTGATCGGAAGGACTCTACGACTATCGTGCCAACAAGAGAACGACGCATAAAAAGACGTGGGTCGGGTGAAGACAATAAGGACCGTAGAGATTCCGTAGACGGTACACGTCAACGCCGTGACTCGGTCGTAGCACAACCTCCGAGAATAGTTGCTACACACAGGAAAAGGCGAGCTTCACCCCCTACTCCAGGGCCACCATCATTTGTAGATGCATCGTCTGATCCTGGTCCATCTACACAAATGCCATCAGTTACAGTAGTTGCTATTCATGAACCGAGTCGTTCGGATGGAGAATGTCAGCCAACTATGACTATGCCTACAATTATAACTTCTGCTGTGACACCCTCACCTACCTCACCGACGACACCTAATATTAATGCATCGCAAACAGTTCAAACAACAACTCAGTCAGCCCAAGCAACTCAAGCTACACCTAGTGGTAGAACACCACCGAACTTAGGCGGCCGTAGAGATTCTACAACACAGTGTGGCCGAGCTAGAAGAGATTCTCGGGCGGCTGCTAGCCCAGAACGTCGCCTGGGAAGACTTCAACGCCAAGCCACTGCTTTCGATGACCCTACAGGTCCTCCAGGCACGAGACGTAGAGATTCAGGCCCATCGCTAGGACCAGATGATGAAGGAAGGGCCAGGCGAGATTCGCTGAGCCCTGATTCAGCTGCAAGGCCTCGAAGAGAACGTTCTCAATTAAGCCCAGACCGAGCTGGTGGTGGCGAATTAAGCCCATCAGCTGCACGCCGTCGTGGCCGATTGAGGAGGCAAGCATCTTGTGCCCGAATGGGTCGAGCTCGAAGTCCTGAGTCAAGTTCCTGTTCAAGTCGTGATCCCAGTCCTTGTGCACGACCACCCGAGAGAACTATGATACGCCGTCAATCCACGACTGAAGAAATATTGATAGCACGGGGTTTTCGGCGTCAGTCAACGACTGAAGAAATGATTAGATGTAGAAATTTTCGACGGCAGAGCTCGCAAAGTGATGATGCCTGCATGCGTGCTCGTGGACGGCGCGACTCTTCCACGCAAATACTAGATGGTACCATAGGAACCATGACAGTAGAGACTACCAGCACATTCTTCGATTCCAGCACACAGACCGGTAAGTCCATACCTGTTTACTTTATAGGATAGTTTTCATCATCATCATCATCATCATCGTAGCTCATATACGTCCCACTGTTGGGCTCGAGCCTCCTCCACAATTGGGGGAATTGACCTATTATAGCACGCTGGTCAGACGTGTTGGTATTATTTCGGGTTTTATTTCGAGTTTTCCTTCTCTTGCATAAATTTTATATGCATATTATATCCCTTAGTCATCTTTTACGACACCCACGGCAAGAAAAGGGGTGGTGAATTGTATTCTTACTTCATCACCACACGGACTATAGTATAGTTTTTAATCCAGTGCCCATCGTAAGATACTGAATTCAAATATTAATTCAGAGAAAAAGTGATTTTGAATTCTTCTATTAAAAATTTTATCTTTTAATCATAAAACCTATGTTTATTGGTGGTAAGTAGCCTATTTTATAAAACTAAAAGTTAGGTAGCCGAAATGTGAGATTGATCCTTCAGACTTAAAGACATAATGTAAATGCAATCAATATTCAGGTCTATTATCAGGTTTGCCGCGTGATGATGCGTAAGAATTAAATATGTCACTATCCCGTTTTTAATCACACGTAATAACTTACTGCAAACATATATCCTTACTAATAGAGACTTACTAAGAAATTCATCCCAAGGTCGATCATTTGCACAATATTTGGCGGGAAGTTTCGTTCACAAAATTGTTAGGGTCTGGTGAAATCTATCATCAAATATTCTTCGAGTTGCAGTGTGATACATAGGTATAACCCAATAATGGAATCTACTGTACTTTCCTACCTTCTAGGATTATCACTTATCAAAACGTGAAATATTCTCAAGCATTAGCTTTTATTTACCTACGTCCTATTGTCAAGCACAGACTTCCACCAGTTAAGGTAAATTATCCTAGTAAACCTCGTTGTTCGGACAAGTTGGCATAAAGTTTTATATCGAGTTTATATATCAATTTAATCCAAACTGTAGCCCATTTAAAACGTCCAATTATAGTAAACAAAATATTTACATTAAATAAAGCAACTAATTTCAACAATTTAATTAATACTTGTAACATTGGTACTCGAAGTTAATTAAAGTAAACGCTAGAGTTCAAAGAACAACTTTGGGCTAACGCACGCTGAAGAGCTTTTGATGAACGTGAAACGCATTACAATAGTAAACTCAATCCCTATACAAGCACTACTCACTGACAACAGCCATTGCCACGTGCTTAGCCCCCGCCCCTTTTTATCAGCCAATCGATTCACGTGATGCTCGTTTGTCTCTGTTTCGCGAGCCTGTTTTACCGACAGGAAGGAGAGGTTTGACGGGAGGGAAAACCTCTTTATCAAGGCAGTGGACAAAGTCTAGTGGCGCCACCGGTATTACATTCGTTCGCAGTGACTACCAGCCACTTTCAAAAGGCAGCGCGATCGCGCGGACCTGATCGAGATGAGATGAACGCGAGCCCCCGGCGCAGGCTCGCCCGCCCGCGCCCTGTCATCTGTTGCCGAATGCTGCCATGTTTACTAGAACGAAAGTGACGTGCCGTACACAACGAATAACCTCAAATTAACTTTGACAGATAAAATTCGCGAAAAACATTCAATAGCAAATGTTCAACATAGATATTACAACGAATCTCGTTATCAAATGAAATATATTTTTTTTGTAGTGAATATATCCCCCTTAGTGTTGTATTATTTTTGTTACCTTCAAATGCTTTAAATATTATATTTTGATGTCATGTTTTTATTAGTGATGTGAAAATATATGTGTGATAAGAAAATATCCTTATCATTAGAAAAAAAGGAAGTGACTTTTACGAATAGAAATATTTACAATTAAACCAAATAACGTTTTAAATTATTGTGCTGTATAAAACAAAACACCAAGTAGTAATCGTATTTGAAGATTAATAAATTTTAGCTTATAAATTTATATTGTGTATGTGTTAGGATATATAGTAAATTTTATTTTAATCGTAGTGATATTAATAAAAATGGTGAGTATATATTCTACAAGTTCCCGTATAAATTTCTAATTTACCTGATAATTTTTGATAATCTGCATGGTTATCAAAAATATACTTAATTTCGAATAATTATTAATTTAAAAAACATACCTCCATAGTACTTGGTTTAAATTAATAGATATTTAAATTATAAATGAAAATATTGTTATAGTTTTCCTTGCGGTGACAGAGTCAGAATATAATTTACCACCCCTATCTTGCCCATGGGTGTCGTTAAATATGACCAAGGGATATAATATAGCATATAACATTTACGCAAGAGAAGGAAAACTGGCAAGAAAACCCGTTTGACCAGCGTGGTTTATCAAGTCAATTTCCCTCTCATTCTAGAGAAGACTCGAGTCTACAAGTAGGATATATATGGGCTGAAATGATGAGGATTATTATTATACACTCATTTGCAAAAAAAACGGGCACCTAAGCAATGAACCATTTCAAATGTTAATATTTCTTTGTTTGATAATTATAGGTAGTTTTATCCACACAATTTGCTAAATTAATAAGAAAATAATCGTTTTCATCAGTATTTCATAAAATTTAGATACAATTTATGGGAAATAATGCTAAACCTCGCTAGTAGTGTATATTCGCTAGTAGTGCATATGCTCATGAAGTAAAAATAAAAAAGTTTTTTTGTTTGTTTTTCTTTAATAAAGTAAAAGCAGATAAATGTTTAGTATCGAGTGTGACCCCCTCTAGCTAAAATCACAGCTTGAATTCGTCTGGGCATGCTAGCGAGTATATCCCGGATACTTGCTTGCGGAATACGTTCCCACTCCGCAGTAATCACATTCTTCAGCTCTCTGATGGTCTGCGGAGCCGGGTGTACTGATCTCACACGCCGTTTCAGAACGTCCCAGACATGCTCTATGGGATTGAGGTCGGGACTTCGAGCTGGCCAATCCAAACGACGAATGCCGACCTCTTGCACATACGCATTAACATCGCGGGATCGGTGGGCGCGAGCATTGTCGTCCATAAAAATCGAGTCTTCACCTAGAGCGGCCAATGCGGGTTGTGCATGAGAAATTAGAACTTCCGTTATGTATCGATGCCCAGTCAGTGAGCCGTTTTCAATGAAGACTAACTCTGTACGATCCATTGAATTTATTCCTGCCCAAAACATAACAGAGCCCCCACCATAAGGTGTGATTTCTTCGAAACATGCCTCTGCAAAGCGTTCTCCTTGTCTTCTTAGCACTCGCCGACGTCGATCTTCACCGAACAGAGATATCCTGGCTTCATCAGAGAACAAAACCCTATTCCAATCGTCTTGAGTCCATGATTCACAATTTCTAGCGAACCTAAGCCTGTGAACTCTGTGCTCACGGAGTAATTTGGGGCCGCGGGCCGGGCGGTGACTGCGTATATTGGCAGCGAGAAGCCTCCTCCTGACCGTCCATAGACTAATATGCACATTTCTTACTTCTTGGAGGTTGTTCTTAAGATCCACATACGAAGATTTGCGATTTCTCAATGCGCGACTCACAAGAAAACGATCATCCAGTGGTTGGGTACATGGTTTTCTTCCAGAACCAGGCCTTCTCTCGACGGAACCAGTCTCCTGATATCGCTGCCAGGTCCTTTGGACTGTCGAGCGACTAACATTTAGCCTCCTAGCCACGAAACATTGGCTGCAACCCTCTTCAAGCAGCGCGATAATTTTGGTAGCTTTTACCACTTTATCTACCATTTTTGATACAGCCAAACAGCATTAAATAAAGCTTTGACAGTCAAGGATATGAAATTAATCGATAAAAATTGAATAAAAGTTATGAAAGTCGATGTTAACTTCTGGAACTTCGCGCCAAAAATGTAGGATAAAAAGGGGTTTTCTGTAAAAATGAACATCAAATGAAAAATTGAATTTAGAACGTACTTTTTTAAATACCACAGCATTTTTAAAACCGGCCAGTAACGTGTACAAACGATTGAAACCTTTTTGGTATTGTATCTTTTTAAATATGAATGAAAATCAAAACCGCCCGTTTTTTTTGCAAATGAGTTTAGTATAATTAGTTGATAACCACAGACAATTTTTATATTCAATTTATTTCAAGTACAATAGGAATCATAAAAAAAATAGGATGAACTATGTCATATGTCTATTTTTTTATAATAACGAACTTCAAAAGAATGTTTTTGTAATCGCCTCTACACAACAAAGGGATGAAAAAATTAAACCTTTGGATAATTAAAACCACTTTGAATTTAAAGGCAAACTAGTGTTTAGGTATTCTACCGTAATTTTAATATTCCTAAAATATTTATGTTACTGGTTCGTCATAATTTTTTACAAATCATGTTTGTCGTGCCCCAAGTACCTATCGCATCCAAATCTGCATTTATTAAAAAAAACATTTGCCCAAAAATAAAATAAAAATATGTATAGTTATACATATTTTTATTTTATTTTTTCTGCCCACCAAATATTTGACTTTTGGTCTAACTATGTGGTACCCCTTCTTTCATTTCCATAGATGTAGAAAGACGGACGTCAATTTATTTGACCAACA
This sequence comes from Lymantria dispar, assembly GCA_032191425.1. Classification (NCBI taxonomy): domain Eukaryota; kingdom Metazoa; phylum Arthropoda; class Insecta; order Lepidoptera; family Erebidae; genus Lymantria; species Lymantria dispar. The sequence continues at coordinate 20,594,424 of CM063454.1, read as the reverse complement.
TAGTAAAGAAATATTATCAACTTTATAGATCTTGCCAACTCGGTTAACCTGAAATAAAACTATTTTTACGGATTATATCGCATTTGTATTGGATTTTTTTTTCGTCCAATATTTCGAATATGAGAGGCTCGAGAAGCAGTCCCCTCGTAACTATTAGCGTTGAAAAGAAGAACAATCCTTCTGTCGACCTCACGACAAACGCTATAAAATCCGTAAAAATAGTTTTACTGTGTATAATATTCGCGTAAACATCAGAAATCATTCTGTTAACCTGACTATTATTGCATATAAAATTAAGCAAGTTATATTGAATAAACTAAATAAGTAGATTGAATCTATAGATAAACTGATTTCTTCAAGTTGTGAAAAACGTGACGGTTTTTGCAAATTAGCAGGCTAGACTAGGGAGCGAGGTTACGGAGCACGTTTTTGATTTATTAAATCTTTTTGTGCTTGGTAATTATTGTTTTTCAGCAACCAAAGTTATGATAATTACCCTGGAATACAATTTGCAGGTATATGTCGATAAATCTTTAAATAGGACTGGTCGTTTCTTATGAATAAAACCGACACAATTCTATTTTACCAATTTCTAAGGCACCACTGAATAATGACTAAAATCACGGAAATAATTGAACTATTTGTAGGTAACTCTTTCAAGCTTACCGCATACATTTAAAAGCTCTACAGTAATGCCGACTGCTCCTGTCGACTTGCCATTCTTACAAACTGAATAAAACTTATATCAAGTCTAATCAAATTCAACAAAATATAATTTATCCGCGAAGCAATAGCTAGCTGACTTCCAAAGAAAAACGATTGCCTGTAATTAGACTAGATGCTTGGATATTTTTAAAGGTTCTGATTCTCTGCATTGCCGCTCGTAGAAATTCAGGCAACCGACGAAGTTACATGCTTTCCGAGGCACGATTCTTAAATACATATTTCGTAGTATCATCATCATGTCAACTCATATACGTCCCACTGTTGGACTCGAGCCTCCTCCACAATAGGAGGGCAATTGACCTTACTATGCCATGCTGATCAGACACGTTGGTATAAGGGTTTACTTCGAGTTTTCCTTCTCTTGCATAGATGTTGTATGCGTATTTATATCTCTTAGTCATCTTTTACGACATCCACGAGCAAGATAGAAAGTGGTAAATTGTATTTATGGTAAATTTCTTAGTATATTTGAAGAATATACCACAAAATACCAATTTAATCAAGTTGGGAGTTTAACTGGTAAAGTGATGAAAAAAAGTTTATAGAGATCAATATGCATGTTTTTGTTGCACTAAATAACTTGCACGAGTTAATTCTCTTCAATGGTATTAAATAGACACAGTCGTATTTACCCAAAGCAGACCCAAGCTAATTTTAAGGTTACAAGTTTTTCTTATTCCCACGGGAACGGGAACTACACAGGAAAGACTGAAACCGAAGCAAAGCGAGGGCGGATTGCTAGTCTTATAATATGACAACACAAGGTTGGCCCAGTAACTGTGATTTATTTTCCACCTAAATAGCACTCTAACAAGCTTTACGATCGAAAACAATAAATACAGAGAATATTGAAACAACAGTATTAAAGAAACTCGTAACGTCAATATTATCATGGCAATATATTGCTTTTATAATAAAAACATAACAATATCTATTTACCGCCCACTTTATAGCTTCTGCTATGATCACATTAATTATGCTTCTTATTCTACTAAGTATTTATGCAGTTTTCCGTGGGCTTATGTAGTAAGAATACAATTAAACATCCCCCTCTTGCCCGTGAGTGTCGTAAAAGACGACTAAGAGCTATATGCAGGTAATATCGAGGTGAGAGTAGGAAAACTCGATATAAAATCCCATTCCAACACTCCTGACCAATAATCTCCATCTTCGTCATTTACGCTATCGCCGTCACTGCTAGACGTGGGCCTCCCTCATGTTTAGCCACAAAGTGCGATTTTGTGCCGCCTGCAACTAACTACGAATCGGGGTGCGTCATCCATCAGATACGTGGTCGCCACTCGAGAACCTTTCTTCCCCAGCGGTTGTTTGATTCGTCCTCGCCCTCAATAATAGTAGGCCAATTTCCCTCTCATTTTGGAGAAGCCATGAGTCCAACAGTGGGACAGTTATGTGGGCTGAGATGATGATTCTCCAGAGAGTCATCTAACATTTCAATATTGGAATAGACCAAATTTGTTTTAATTATATTTATAACCACACCTTTAAAGATACGAAATAGCTTTTTAATGACTCATAAAATTTATTAACTTGTAAACTGATTGTCTTTCTTCTGAACGTCTCGTTATCTGACAATTTAATCTTAGTATTTATTTTATCATTCCTTTGTTTTAGAAAGTTTATTGAATTTTAAATACGAATTAATCAACCAGACAGGCACATAAGTTGGCTCTAAATTCGGAATCAATATTGACTTTAAGTACACTTCCAAAGTTTCGCAACTTTTATCTTCATCGAGAGTCATTTATCTTATTTTTGTGAGTATAATAATGAACACTGAATATTTGAGCATAATTTTGGTAGTGTCAAATTATTCAGAAAAAAAAAATATTATATTTGTATTCGAATTAGGAAACGTCGTAATAAATGACCATAAATTACATATACGATTTTTTGACAGTATGCTAATTGCTACGTTATTATCATCATCATCTCAGCCCATATAAGTCCCACTATCCTCCTCGTCCTCTGTGGGACGGGTATTGACCTACTATACCACGCTGGTCAGACGTGATGGCATAAGGTTTTATTTCGAGTTTTCATTCTCTTGTATTGATGTTGTATACATATTATAATCCCTTAGTCGTCTCTTACGACTCCCACGGATAAGAGAGAGGGTGGTGAATTATATTCTTACTCCGTTACCACACGGAATATGCTACGTTATGTTATTTGCTAAACATTATTTGCATATATCTATACCAGTCAACATGCATTGTGACGTTAATAATATAGTATGAAAACAAAAAAAAAACCGGCTAAGAGCATGGTTGTCTGTAAAGTCGATTTACGGACGATAGTTTAACGTGACAACGTCATAACAAAACATTGATGAAATGACTGCATACTTTTCTATACCAATAAATAAAATTGGAGTGTCTGTTTGTAATGTCAAAATAATAGGCTTTTTTCATGCTCACACGGTTATTTGCACGACACCTATGCCTAAAATAGCAATTAAAATTTTTTGTCTGTCTGTCTGTCCGTTTGTTCCGGGTAATCTTCAAAACGGCTAGACCGATTTCAAAAATTCTTTCACAAATGGAAAGCTATAATATCAGGGCGTATACTAGGCTATATTTTATCCCGGTATTCCCACGGGAACGGGAACTACGCGGGTAAAACGACTATAACCTACAACCGAAGCGAAGCGAGGGCGGGTTGCTAGTTTATGAATAAAATTGAATCATTTTTATTGAATTATCATTATTCTGTATGGATACAAAGAAGGAGTGAAATGAAATCTACAATTTAATTGATAAACATTTTACAATTATAATACGGTTATCTTATTAATAAACCGTGTTTTAATATGTAACATCAATCAGCGTAACGGGACAAGGAGCGTAACGGGACTTTTTCGTGCATGCAGTCAGCGTTCATCGATTTATTAGACGTTGTCACGTCAAAAGTTATTTCGAGTTTTCATTTCATTCGTCATCATCACAGCTCATGCAAGTTCCACTGCTCCACAATGAAATACAAATTGACCTACTATACTATACTGATCAAACGTTTAAGATTATAATTGGAGTTTTTCTTCTCTTGCATAGATTTTAAAACCGTATTATATTCCTTAGTAGTCCCTTACGGCTCCCATGGGTTATATAAAGGGTGAGGGTGAAGATCATTGAATTATAATGATAATGTCTGCTAACATTCATTTAGTTAACGTTTATGACCTTTACGGTAATGAGAAATGATGGTGACATACTATATAATTATTTCGTCACTATAATAATTAGTTTATTCATAATCTATACCAATAAATAAAATTGGAGTGTCTGTTTGTAATGTCAAAATAATAGGCTTTTTTCACGCTTACACGGTTATTTGCACGACACCTATGCCTAAAATACAGATGAAAAAATTTTGTCTGTCTGTCTGTCTGTTTGTTCCGGGTAATATTCAAAACGGTTGAATCGATTTCAAAAATTCTTTCACCATTGGAAAGCTATAATATCAGCGCGTAAAATAGGCTATATTTTATCCTGGTATTCCCACGGGAACGGGAACTACGCGGGTAAAACGACTTAAACCGATGCAAAGCGAGGGTGGGTTGCTAGTATCAAATAACGCGCTATCTTACTGCCTTGATCTTAGATATAAGACTTAATTTAGCCATCAAATTACTGGAAGACGAGATTATTAACTTTTTTTAAATGTATTGACGGCAGACTGCCGGTCTTAAAACTATTGCGAATAACTTTTGCAATATATACTCATCATCATCATCTTGCTCTTATCCCAATTACTTGGGGTCGACGCAATATGTCATCTGTTTTGACATATTGCAAAAAGTTTCGGCAATGACTTTTATGACCGGCCGCCTGCCTGACGTCAACCCTCCTTGGGAATGTAATCGTTGACCCAAATGGTACCAGATGGAGTTGGTCCGGGTCAATCTAGCGCTCTTAGTCGTCTTTTACGACACCCACGAGCAAAGCAAGGGTTGGTAGTATTCGAAGCCGCTACCACACAGCAATTTGCAATATATACTATGAAAGAAAATTATATATTGAGTCGACGCCAAGTAACTGGGATATGAACAGGGTGGTAATGATTACAAAATGTATTAATGGCAATTTACTGTCACTCTATGGTATTTCCAGTGGGCAAAAGCATGCGCCTGATGCCGCCCTAGCCGAGGCCGCAGGTGACTGGACCGGGGATTTAGTCCGTTACCCGCCAAAAGGCCGACGTCGTGACGACGACCCATGTCCCCAAGGGGGGACGTCGGTCGAGGAGTGGATATTCCTCAGAGGTTTTCCGTCGGGCTGACCACCTACGACAAATCACCCTACACCGGTGGTCGGCCCAACGACGAAGGCGACGTGCCACGGGTGGACGGACGGAACCGGGTGGCGGATGCACTGACCGTAGCCCACCTCAAAAAAAAAAGTGGGCAAAAGCAAATTATCTATTCGACAGCTCTCTTACTCAGACAAGTATAATATGAAGAAGCATAGAAAGCATAATAAATGGAAATGAAGAAATACAGAAACAATAATAATAAAATAGAGACAACAGACTTTAATGTAATAAATCAATAAAACGTTTTGTTTTAATTGATCTCGCAAGGTTAATACAAAGATTGTCAAATGTAATAGCAGGCATAGTTTAGAATTTGGTCTCAATGTGAAAGTTAAAAATTTAGATATTTGGCACGTTTCTAATTATGCAGATATATATAAGCATATATGGAGTTTTGCCAGCTGGTTCATTCTCACGTTTTAATGTTTTAACATTCTTTTTTCTGAACATCAATTGAGGCTAATTGTCTAAGGGCTTTGAATATTCTAAGATTACAAATAGATCGACATTCTCTACTATTATGAACTTATCAACCATAATAATTTCTCTCAAATGATTTAAAGTTAAATTTACAATTTTTATCACGTACTTTATTTTTATTCTTAGTATCTCGATGTTTCAAGCACTTTTTAGCATTCAGAATCATTCCAAGACTAAAACATTCGATGTCTATTAAGTAATTCAATATTTATTACCATTTTCATTGGGTAATATACTTATATTACCCATGGAATAGTTATCAATTTTAATCTACATTTTTGTTACAATATTATTTTCTTTTGCTCATCTTATTAACACTAACAATAAGGTTAATCTTTCACTTTTTATCATTATGAAACATTAAATTATGGTAATTATTCATTTTGTCTTCATCATTTTACCTCATACACGTCCCATTGTTGGGCTAGATCCTCCTCCGCAACAGGAGTAAAATTTACCTCTTATACCATGCTGGTCAGACATCTTGGTCTTTTTTTATTATGGGTAGGCTATGGGAAGCGCACACACGGTCCATTCTGTCCGGGACGACGAAAGGACGGCGCGCGGGCCCATAACCCACCCGTACTCACGTCGCCTTCGTCGTTGGGTCGACCACCGGAGCAGGGTGACTTGTCGTCAGTGGTCAGCCCGACGGAATACCCTTTCAGGTACCCTCAGCTCTCGACGTCCCTGTCCCGGGACGTCAGTCGCTGCGCGGTCAGCCTCTCTGCAGGTGTCAGACTAAAATCCCCGGTCCGATCACCCGCGGCCTCGGCCAGGGCGGCATCAGGCGCAGGTACTCGCGCCTGATGCCGCCCGAGTCGTCGGCGGCGTAACGTGTCACCGAAGAGGAGCTCCTCTTGTGCACAATCCGCCGCCTCCTTCCGTGAGATGACGGCCTCACAGAAGGCGGCGATCGTGTCCCAGTTCCTGACGCTGTCGAGCATCTCCCTGACGATGGTCGGCAGCGTCAGGTCGGCACCGGTGATTGCGACGAGTTCACGGCACTGCCCCGCCCACGCGGCACACACCTCGAGTGTGTGCTGCGCCGTGTCCTAGACGTCTTGGTCTTTTTTTTTTTTTTTTTATGGGTGGGCTATGGTAAGCGCACGCGCGGTCCAGTCCGTCCGGGGCGACGAAAGGACGACGCGCGGGCCCATAACCCACCCGTACCCACGTCACCTCGTTGTTGGGCCGACTACCGGAGCAGATGTGACTTGTCGTCAGTGGTCGGCCTGACGGAATACCCTTTCGGGTAACCTCACCTCTCGACGTCCTGAAACGTCGGTCGCCGTCGCGCGGTCAGCCTCTCTGCGGGTGACGGACAATTCCCCGGTCCGATCACCCGCGGCCTCGGCTAGGTAGAGGTCTTGGTCTAGGGTTTCATTTCAAGTGTTCTTTCTCATGCATAGATGTTATATGCATATTTAATCCATTGGTCGTCTTTTACAACACTCACGGATACTGGAATTGTATTCTTACTCCGTCACCACACGGAAAGATCTGGCACCTAATTATTGTATTTACTTATTGTATATGGTTTACGTATAGTACAGCTAGGGTTTCCAGGTCGTCAAACCTAATAGCCGGATAGACCAGCCAGTTTGGCCGGACATTTGGGTAGAAAGGCCGGACACCCTACATAATTGAGAATTTTGTGTTTTAGTATTATTAGGTACGACAAAAAAATATGTATGTAAAATTAAGCTTTTTGGATTATTATGACAACAGTAGATTCGCCTGCGATCGGCCACGCTCGACACGAGCTCGTTTTCGAAATGTAAAAAGCCTAATAAAAGCTGGACAAGCCGGACACCATTTATTTGGTCCGGACACGCAATTAAAAAGCCTACCTATGTCCAGCTTTATCCTGACGCCTGGCAACATATAGCTCATAATACGTATTTATGACTTGAGCGCCGCTGGGCATGGAGATAAGGATCGGTAGCCCTTACTTTTTCATGGTTGCTGATGTCGTAAAAATCCGCTGAAAGGTATGACTCAGCTCAGCAGGAAAACTTATAACATCAACTCCCCAAAACGCGAGAACTATACCCGTGGATAACGAAATTTATTGACATTGTCTACATTAACCCGAGCATATCCGCAAATATAACCAGTTAACTATACTATCAACTAATGCAAATTTTCTTGCGAAAAATATATTTCATTGCGACCTTTCAACGCAATATTACACTCTCCGGTATCAAATATTGGAGTTGAAAGCAATGACAGCTTTGAATTAACATATTATATATTAAAAATCACTTTTATTTTCCGAACCATTCTATACAAGTTGTAGAATTTATATTATTCAATTATAAGTTAAAGGTTAAGAAAGTTCTTCCTACGACTTGTAGGTGCTATTATTATACTTTATTGTAGGAAACTTAAATGTTCAAAAAGAATATTTTGTATTTAATAGGATGAATAATTTTATTTAGTACTGGCAATCCGGCCTTGCTTCGCTTTGGTTTCATTTGCCTACCCGCATAGTTCCCTTTCGCGTGGAAATACCGGAATAAAATATAAGCCTAAGTTACTCCTTATATTGACAGTTACCTGGTAGTAAAATATTTTCAAAATCGATCCAACCGTTTTGAAGATTACCTTAAACAAACAGACAGACAGACAAAAATTCCTTAAACTGGTTTTTAGGCATAGTTGTCGTGCAAATAACTGTGTGAGCATGAAAAAAGGCCAGTATTTTGACATTACAAACAAACACTTCAATTTTATTTATTTATATAGATGGGTTGTAGGAATACGATTCATCATCCCTTCCATTCCCGCAGGTATGGTAAGGGCTAAATAAAAGATGTAATAAATAATATCGTCAATATTAGGAAACTCGAATTAAGCCTATGCCAACCCAATAAAATATTGCGGCATTGCAGACAAGTTTCACTTTAGTTGAGAAAATAACGGGGTGTTATTTAACTAAATATTTATCTAATTATTTATTATCTGCCATGATGCATTTTAAATATTGAGCGTTCATAAAATATTATATATAATTTTGAAAGTAATTTCTTTTTCTGATTCCCAAGTGCAATGGCTTTTTTTATTAGCAGATATACCTATCTATCCATCGTCTTCAAAATAATCATACAAAATAGTCTCATTGTCTAAATATATTAAATTAATGAACTATTTCATTTAATAGCATTCGACTATTATTTTTTTCATTGATGAATAACAATAAACAAAATAAACATTAAAAATTGAGCAAATCCTATTTCTCTAAAATGTGTAATTTAAATTTATGTTTTTCAAGAATAATTACAACAAAATTTCCTTAATTCGACCTCACTGTGAAACTTTGAGATAGAGCTTATAGAGAGTGTTATATTCTGAAAACTTAGCTTATAAATTTTAAAGTCTACAATGGTAAAACTTATTCTATGAATTAGATTACAATCAATCTTGCTACGTTTTATCCTCGAAAACGTAATGGAACTTAACAAATCAACTTAAAAAAGTTAAACATTACCTAAATCTATGTGTACCAATTTTTCATACTTATAGTTCTCATCCAATAAATTTATACTACTTCACACTAGTTTTAGAGGTAGGACCACACTGTTGACAGTTGTCTGTCTACAGCCGCGGGCCGTTCCGTCCGGGGTAGTACCACACTCTCGCAGAAAATCAACGTCCATCATCATCATCATCATCTCAGCCCATATACGTCCCACTGTTGGGCTCGGGCCTCCTCCATAATGGAAGGGTAATTGACCTACTATACCACGCTGGTCAGACGTGTTGGTATAGGGTTTTATTTCGAGTTTTCCTTCTCTCGCATAGATGTTATATGCGTTTTATATCCCTTAGTCGTCTCGTACGATCACCCACGGGTAAGTTAGGGGGTGGTGAATTGTATTCTTACTCCGTCACCACACGGAAGGTCAAATCAACGTCCGAGTAGTAGCAATTTGATACTACGCTTCGTTCGGTGAGCGAGAGCCGTAAGCCGAACTTTCTAAGGGTGTATGCGTGTAGTGGATTGTGTGTAGTCTTTCTAAGTGTGTAGTGGAGCCCTAGATTGACCCGGACCAACTCCATCTGGTACCATTTGGGTCAATGATTACATTCCCAAGGAGGGTTGACGACGGGCAGGCGGCCGGTCATCAAAGTCATTGCCGAAACTTTTTGCAATATGTCAAAACAGATGACATATTGCGTCGAACCCAAGTAATTGGGATAAGAGCAAGATGATGATGATGATGCGTGTAGTGGATCTTGATAAGGCCTTTAGTATCACTGAACCTCATGACACGTAATTACACTTCATTCATTTTCTTCCCGGTAGGCAGCAGCCTAGCAAAGGTCCATGAGCGACAGCATTGCTTACAATTTAGGTATGCTGTTTGCTCATTTGCCACTATTTGCAATTTAAAAATAAATCACGTCCAGTTTCATCTTTCATTTTCTCTCTTAGCTAGAAATATTATTTTTTTGGAATATACCACGGTATGATGGGCTAAATAGTGATCTCCTATGTCAAACATTATGCGTTGTCGTCTCAGCTCAATCACGTTCCATTGCTGGGCTTGAGCCTCCTCCCCAATAGATTGTAAATTGACTTACATGCTGGTCATACATTTTTTTTTTTTTTGGGTGGGCTATAGTAAGCACACACGCCGTCCATTCCGTCCGGGGTGACCAAAGGACGGCGCGCGGGTTCATAACCCACCCGTACCCATGTCGCCTTCGTCGTTGGGCCGACCACCAGTGCCGGTTCTTTGTCCTCAATGGTCGGCCCTGGTCAGTTAGGGTTTTATTCAGAGGTTTCCCTCTCTTGAGCAAATGTTATGCATATTATATCCTTATATCCCTTACGACATTCTCGGGCAAGATAGGGAGTAGTGAATTGTATTCTTATTCCGTATTCATCACACGGAAACTGCGCTGTACTGTCACGTAACACAAGTCCGTAATTCGGAGAGGGGATGGTTCTAAATTTATATCTATTAATTAGATTAACAGATTGGAAAGTATCGTGCAATACAAATATTTATTTCTTACTCAGATTATTCTCTTCTAAAGATATGATAATGTGCCTTTTTAACCCTCAATGCAAAAAGAAAGGTGTTATAAGTTTGATGTCGATGTCTGTCTATCTATGTGTATCTGTGTCTGTCTGTGTCATCGTAGGTCTCAAACGGGTGGACCGATTTCGATGCGGTTGTTTTCTTTTGAAAGCCAGTTTCCTTGCGGTGGTTCTTAACTATGTTTGGTTAATTTTGATCCAGCAGTGTAAGAGTATCAACTCTTTTCCAAAATTATGTAACTATGATGATGGCTTGTGATTAATCAATTAAGTGCTTCACGTATTGGTAATTCATGTTGAAGAGAACGTAATACCTTTTTTATTATTTTAGTTTGTATCAGGGGTTATTCAAAATTTTCAATTTTACTTAATAGAAATATTAAAATAGTTTTTAGAGATATTAAATTCTTAATTTTTTTGACAGAACCGTCGCCATTGTATGATAACAACCATTATCACGAGGAATGTCTTCGCTGCAACTCCTGTGGACTAAATCTCACCGGCCCAAACCAGGTCAGTGCCTTCATACACACATTTGTATAAACAATTTGTGTATATTTCTAATATATAATTATTTTGTACATATGTATATAATTGTCTCGTCTTTTCATGTCTTCTACATATTTTTATAATTACATTTTTATTCCGTGGCAATCTTCCGTGTGGTGATGGATTAAGAATACAATTCACCACCCCCTCTTGCCCGAGGGTATCGTAAAAGACGACTAAGGGATACAATATACATACAATATCTACGCAAGAGAAGGAAAACACGAAATAAAACCCTATACCAACACGTCTGACCAGCGTGGTATAGTAGGTCAGCTTCCCTCTCATAATGGAGGAGGCCCGAGTCCAATAGTGGGACATGTATGGGCTGAGATGATGATGATATATTCATATTTCTTACCCTATCTTTTTTTTGGGTGAGTGGGTCACGGTCGGCGCACTCCTCGCACCACTCCGTCCGGGGCGACAGAGGGGCGTAAGCACGCACACTCGTAACCCACCCGTGACACGTCACCTTCGTCGTTGGGCCGACCACTGGAGCAGGGTGACTTGATGTCAGTGATCGGCCCGACAGAATACCCCTTGAAAAGTACCCTCCCATCGACCGACGTGATCAGGATATTTTTTACCCTCAATCTGCTGTGTAATAATATAGAAGACTGTAACCTTCGTGTTTTATTATGGTTTAATAATTTACTAGTGGTCGCCGTGTGGTCGAAATTCGGCCATAATTCATTTTAATTAATTTTTCTGTTACACAATTTTCTTTTATTTTATTTATGTATAATTGTAAATTAAGCAAGCTGTATTTCACTAATAACTTATATATAAACACAAATCTCTATTAGACATTGTCATCATAATTATGATTGTTTGACATTCAGTTCGATCAGAGATTTTAACCGTTTTTTTTTTTTTTTTTTTTGTGGGTATAGATTTTAACCGTAAACAAAAGTCTATAAGCGTGCGTGCGTGTGTGTGTGTGTGTGTAGCGATTGCGTTGTAGTGTGCGTAATGCCTTTTTTAATGAATTTAATGTATTTCTAATCCATTATTGTATGAAATTTTATACACTTCTCCTCATTATATACTTCAACCGTGCCAAATTTCATACATGTCCTTCCACGTAATTTTCTTAAAAAGGGGTACAAAGTTTTCGCTTCACGTATTTATATATAGATTATATTAGCGGTGCCAGTACCATCAAAGTAAATAGATTAATTCACGTAACAAGAATTTATTTACCAGCTATGCGTTATTGGTCCATATTTCGTATAAGTGTATGACGACATATCGCGACGTTGCGTCGGGTAAAACCATTATTATCATCTTCTCGGCTCACACGTCCCGCTACTGAGCTCGAGTCTCCTCCACAATTTATAATTTAATTTATAATTTTAAGACAACACCATGCACTAAGGAAATAATCCTTGTATTGCTGGGAACTTTACAAGCATATTTAACGGACACAAATTACATCCAGACTCAGAACAACAAGTTGTGGATCACACAAAGTATTATCCCGCGTGGGATTCGAACCCTCGACACTGACCTCGACACTGGCGTTGTTAGTCGCTATCTTAACCACTACGCCATCTGTGCAGTCAAATAAACAATAGAATGCAAATTGACCTTAGGTAGTATAGGGTGTCAGGTCGACCACTGAAGTTAAGGAACTCTGCACCGGTGGTCGGCCCAATGACGAGAGCGACGTGCTTTATGGGTGGGTTACGGGGCCGCGTGCCGCCCCTTTGTCGCACCGGACGGAGGCAGGCGACGGGTGCAGTGACCGTAGCCCACCCAAAAAAAAGGGTTAGTATAGGATTTTATTTCGAATTTTCCTTTTCTCGCACAGATTTTATATGTATATTATATCACTTAGTCGTTTTTTACGACATCCTCAGGCAAGACAGGGATTGGTGAATTGTATTCTTATGCACCACACAAAGTCTTTTGTTATATATTAGTAAAGAAAATATTAATATGCTTAGCAATTAATTCATAGTAACAATAATGAAATCTTTTTCTATGTCAGATCGATGGCAATAGTCTTGAATTCGATTACATGATCTCTGAGGCGTGTAGACATTATGAGGAATATTTTTCTACAATATTTTCCTTCGGAGGAAAGCGGCCATCAGAGAGGAGTGGCGGCGTGTTGTGAAGCTTACCACCAACACCTGAAATGATGACCACGACCACTCTATCAAGAGTGATACCGCCAAAAGAAGATTTTCCTTCACCGTTTTATGAATAGATATTCAATATTATCCGTGTGGTGACGGAGTAAGAATACAATTCACCACCCCCTATCTTCCCCGTGGGTTTTTTTTTTTATTGCAAACGGTGGCAAACGAGCAAACAGTACACCTGATGGTAAGTGTTGCCGCCGCTCATGGACCTTTACAAGGCCGCTGCCTACCGCGAAGAAAGTGAAGGGAGTGTGAATGCGTGCATTGAGGCTCGGTGATACCACGGGCACCACCAAAACCCTCCACACGCAAACACCCTCAGAAAGTTGGGCTTCCGGATCTCTCGCTCACCGAACGAAGCGCAGTAACAAATCGCTACTACTCAGACGTGGATTTTCTGCGAGAGTGTGGTACTGCCCCGGACGGACCGGCCCGCGGCTGTAGACAGATAACTGTCGACAGTGTGGTCCTACCACTCCTCGGGTAAAAGACGATATATTCTGAGCATTCGTATGTGCATGTTGTGTTAACCTATAATCCATTGTTATACTTGTTTTTATTAATCTAAGCTCTCAATTGTATAAGTATTTGGTTAACCAAATAAATAAATAAATATAATCTGCAAGAGAAGGAAAACTCGAATTAAAGCTATATACCGACACGTCTGGCCAGCGCGGTATAGTCGGTCAATTTCCCTCCCATTGTCATGGAGTCTGGAGTCCAAAAGTGGAACGTATATGAGCTGTGATGATTTAATATTTTACAATTTAGTATATCATCATCATCATCAATATTTCAGCTCATATACTTCCTACGTAGAAGAGACCAGCGTGCCATAGTAGGTCAATTTCCCTTCCATTGTTGAGAACACTCGAGCCCAGCAGTATGACAGATATGAGCTATAATATAGATGATGTTGATGTGTTGATGATGAAGATAATTGAAAAGTTCAAGGTGGGCGGCATGCCACAAATTCTTGAGGAGAGGGGGCAGGGTATTCCGTCGGGCCGACCACGGAGGACAAGAAACTCGGTACCGGTGGGTGGCCCTATGACGAAGGCGATGAGCTACGATGGGTTATGGGGCCGCGCGCCACGCTTTGTCGCCCCGGACGGAGTGGGCGGTGGGTACGATGACCATAGCCCCCCCAAAAAAAGAAGTCGTTTTCCTGTGTCTGAATGCTAGTTTCCAAAGCTTACGCATTCCAAACTGTATATTAAAAGTTTTGTTATTATGATTCCCAATATGGAAATTATCTGTACTACAACTAATTAATCTTGTTTGTTAATATAATAATAATAATATTGTTTATTCGAGTAACCAAGACTCAAAAAAAGTTAGTGAAACTTAAATCTATGTTAGTATGAAACCTTAACATTAAAACAATTATTAATACATATATATATATTACATTAAATTAAAATTAAAAATTACTTACAGTCTACACATGATGTGAGCCACTACCGCAACATCCCATGAGAGATGGCGCAGCAGCGCCCCACATATATGCAATCCAGCCTGCTCGATATCATATTCAGGATACTGTTGGCGCTGCCCCGCACCCTGCGCACCAGGGATGCACACCGCTTACGCATTGTTGAATAAAAGCAATTAACATGCGCATGCGCGAACATCCCCGATGCGCTACAGTAGCGAGGCAGCCCCACCAGCACCCTGAAGGAATTATTATATTGAACGCGAAGAGCGCTATATGACCTTTGCGTATACCTCGCCCACAGGCTGCATGTGTAATAAGCTGTACAGTAGGCACGAAATAATGTTATTTTAACATCTAGTGTACAGTGTGCAAACCTGCGAGCCAGCATATTTGCCCGAACAGACAACGCTCTCCGCTCTCGTTCAATATCCTCATCGTCCTTAAGGTCAGGGGTCAATATGTGACCAAGATATTTAAATTTAGTAGTTCGCTGTAACGGCGAACCGTTAAGGTATACAGGAGGTACAAGATTGGGATATTGACCCCCAGCCCCAAAGACCATGAACTCACTTTTATTACAGTTGTACTTCAGTCCATGTAACATCGCATACTGTTCACAACATGCTATTAACCTCCGCAGTCCACAGATCGACGCACTCAGCAGCACCATGTCATATGCTTATCTTTATATATAAAATATCTGGTTGACCGAGCTTCGCTCGGTATATTTTTGTTGTATTTTTGTCGAATTTATTTAGATTAATAAAAAATAAATATTAAATAATGAAAAAAATATCAAAAATTACAAAAAGAGAATAATAATAACACCGAGATTCGATCCCACGCTGTTTGAATGCTAAAAGAAAACAAAAAAAGCTGTATAACTTCCCGACTGAGCTATCGTCACTCATGATGTCAACGGCGAAATTTGAATCCATATTCTATTAGCATTTTATGTCATTGTATTGATTAGCTAAAAACGGCTGGACCGATGTTGACGAATTTTTTTGTGTATGTTCAGGAGGATTCAAGAATGGTTTAGATTCACAATCGGACCTAGTAGGTGGTGCTTTATTTGAACAGAACAACGTCTGTTGGGTCAGCTAGTTTAATATATATTCTGTCTAAATCACTTTCGCAAAGTATCAAATTTGGAACATTTTGCCTCCGCTTTTCTCTTATAGCCGTAATCAAAACGAATGTATTTGGAGAGCCTAATCGTGGCGAAACTTGACCTTATTGGTCGATAATCATTATTAGGATTCGTAACACTAGCTTAACCAATGTGCTAATAAACTGTTTTCATTTTAATGACTTACAAGAATATGGTTATGTTGTGACATATGCTAACTGCATATACTATAAATAGTTACACTATCAAAAATCGTTTTCATCTCATCTCATACAAGTCTCACTATTAATAATAATAATAAGTTTATTGATCTCAAAAACAGGTTACAATTATTTTTTCCACAATTTAAATATATACTTAGATGACCTACAATCTTATTCTATTACATTAGTGGAAAAGGTCGCCTGTATCCTATGCTAGTTAAAAAATTGTATTACAAGGTACAGGGGCATTGGGCTTGGACCTCCTCCACAGAGCTGGATAATTAACCTACTATACCGGGCTGATCAGACGTATACGGCTTTTGGGCCGACCACGGAGAACAAGATACTCGGTAGCGGTGGTCGGTCCAACGACGAAGGCGACGTGCTACAGTGGGCACTCAAGAGAGGTGGTGCATTTTAGAATTGTGCTCTCACTCCGTCACCACACGGAGAATAAATAATATCGATAAAAAAATATCGACTAAATTAATTTAATTTTCTATAAATAAATGGTGTCTTAAAAATATTAATTCAAATTTATTTGTACAAATAATATTCAGTATGTCTTCAAAAACTTTTTGAGGGGAGAGGATGGGTTGATGATACAATATGTGAAAAAAAACCAGCCGTTGCTCACCAGAATAATAATATCATGTAAGGGAGTGCTGTCATGAGAGCAATGCTGTCTTGGGAATCTCAAAACACCAACCACGATCACTAACAAACTTTCGCAGATTGTCTCCAACGGTGGCCGTGTTTTTACTACCCATATGCTTGCAATTTAATGTTGATAAATATATCCTTTAGAAAAATATAATAACCTCAGAAAACAAATCTATGCCTGATTCATCACGCCTCAAGAGAGAAAAACGAAATAAAGATTGATATGATAATAATGAATCTAAATTGTATTCAAAACGTCGCGGTAGTGGAATTAAAATACGCAGATAATTTTATGAAAAAAGTTAATAAAAGAAATATGTATGACGAAATTATTTATGCAATAATTCATCATCATTCTGCTCTTGTCCCAATTACTTCGGATCGATGCAATATATGCTCTTCTTCTATCGCATATATCAGAAAAATTTTGGCAATAGTTTTATAACCAGCTGCCGAGTTAATATCAACTGTCCAACACAGACAACCCAAACAATTTCAGATGGAGTTGCTCCAGCTCTTAGTCGCCTTTTACGATACCCACGAGCGATGTTGGATTACCCTCGTACATTGTACTTATACTAATTCGTAGCCGCCACCACACAGCAATCGCCACCAGTCGTCTTGTCTCAGCTCATACATGTTCTACTTCTGGGCTTGAACCTCCTCCAATAGGAGGGCAATTGACCTACCATGCTAGTCAAACAGGTTGGTACAGGGGTCCATGTCGAGTTTTCCTAGTCTTGCATAAATGTAATACGATATCCAGGTTATTCCGTAACAACACGGATTAATAGTACTAGGTGTATAATAGAACTAGATTCTTTAATCGGGACTATTTTAGGTACTATTGGATTATTTTGTCATCTAAACTCATTAAGCTATATTAGTCAATTACATCTAAAAGCACATTTCAATCATCAATAAGCTCGAAGTGCCTCTAAATTTTGTATAAATTTATCATCTTGGAATAATGATTAATGTAACTAAGTTAATTTGTTATTGTTATATATATATATATATATATATATATATATATATATATACTTGAAAGAAAATAATAGAACAATCTACCTGTACCCAAAGTCATCAATCATTTCACGATTCAATGCGGCCACGTCGCGTCGCAAAACCCAGGAATCGGAATGTGGCGAATGTAGCGAACATTATCGAGCTGTCAATCAAATAAACTGCTTCTCCTTCTTATACTGAGTAGGGTTAATTCACAATTTAAAAAATAACTATTTTGTTCAAATTTTGGATGTACAATACATAGTATAAAAAGTTTTGAAATTCTAATGTGTATACTTCATTTTTCGATTAAGTTACGATTTTAATATAGTAGCAAGGAAGAATGAAGGCAATTGTCTGTGATTTAGTGATCATGAAACTACTTTTAACATAATATTTCAAAAAATAAATGCGTTAACCAAATATATTTCTCAGTCCAACTTACAGCTTACTAAGACTAATAAAATATTTTATTACGCTAATTCATGAAGACTTTTATACTAATTGTAAACAAAACTATTTATTTTCCGGATTTTATCGCGAGTCCGACCGACAGAGTACGAACGCTTTAAAATATTCGAAACGTCGGTCAATCAAAAATCAAATACAAACGCGATAAAATCCGTACAATAGTTTTATTTACAATGTGTAATACGAGGCATGCCTTTTAAATTTTGTCGTTTGAAGAAAAAAAACATAACTAGAACCTTATAGTACTTTTTATTGTTTTTAAAAGTATTCACCACGTAGCTTAATATACTTTTCCATTCGCTCAAACTAGTTATTATAACATTTATTCCACTCTAAATTGGAGGTTTTCAAAATGGCTGACTTGAAAGCGTCGATTGCTTTTTCATCGGACTGGAACCTTTGACCACGAAGACTTTTCTTAACTTTAGGAAATTTAAAGAAATCGTTAGGGCTTAGGTAAGGACTGTATAGAGGATGGTCAAGAATTTCTACTTTTTCCTGCTTCAAATAATCAATCGTTAGACGAGCGCTGTGTGAGTTTGCGTTATCGTGGTGCAGGATGATGTGTCGCTTTGAGTTAGATCTTCGAAGTCCGGCGATAACTTGTGGTAAACAAACTGTGGTATATCACTCTGCGTTAACCGTTCTACGATCTTCAAGTGCAATAGTCGTAACATGGCCGGCTTTCCAACGAACGTGGCCATCATCTTCTTTGAAGTGCTTCGAGAACGAACAACTTTGGTCGGCTTTGGCACGTCTTGAAAGACCCAGATTGTTGTTTAGAATCTGGATCGTAGGCATAGATCCAAGATTCGTCACCACTGAAGATGTCGTAGACGTAATTTGACTCTCCTCGGTTGAAACTTTGCGTTGAGTTTTCTTACACCATCTGACGCGGGCCGCCTTGTGATCGTTGGAAAGCAGATGCGGTATCCAACGGCAAACTAGCTTTCTCACACCAAGCGCTTCATGCAAGATCTTCTGAATGGTTGTCCCTGAGATGCCTAATAGAGCCTCTATCTTTCGATACGTCACATAACGATCTTCGAGAATTAGTTGTCTCACAGCAACGATGTTATCTTCAGTGAAGGCGGATTTTGGGCGTCCTTTGCGAGATTTGTCACTAACACTAGTAAGTCCACGCTGGAATTCTAAATACCAGCGTTCGACAGTCTGCAGACATGGGGCTTCATCACTGAACACAGATATTAGCTCTTCAAAACACTGAAGCCGTATCAGGCCTCTTCTAAAGTTGTAGAAAATTATTGCACGAACATTTTCCTTAGAAAAATTCATTTTCATACGTAACCTGACAGATTCCAATCGACGCTGACTAAACAATAGCATTAATCTTAATACTTTCAACTGTTTTGAGATTTAAAATTTAAAACATTCGAATATAGAACAGTTCCAACTTAGAATAATAACCTATAGAAGGTAAGTTCACGCACAAAAAGTGAGGTATTTCAATTGGAGCCTAATGGAGCTTACGCCGGAGCCGTTCCGTAATGTACAAGTTATTGTACTGCACGAACGTACGCAACTCTTAAAAAATAAATAGGTAATTATGACGGTTTGTGCATTCAAATAGTGTCACAACACATTTGAAAAACTTAAAAAGTTTTTTAACATTACTTTTAAAAGTATTTCGACGATTTATGTAAATAATAACAAAATTTGATTTCATAATTTGTATAGTGGTTTGCGTGTGAACGTGTGTAATCATCTGCGCGCCATTAGTATTTTTTTATTCAAATTTTGAAAATTCAAAGTATGGACACTATCCTTCTATACGTTATTATTCTAAGAGTTCCAAATTAAAAATTGCCGGGAAATATGGAAACGACAGAACTTAAAAGGCATGCCTAGTACTCGCGTAAACGTAAGAAATAATTATTTTTATACTCATTACCGATACATTCTTAACTAATATTAAAAAAAGCAATGCTATATGCATTTTATAACATAATTAACTAAATATAGGTACCTACTTATAATGTTTCATATGAAAATCATTATTTTACAAGTGACTTATGGTGATTTGAATCATTTAATTCAGTTCTAACATTAATGGTGCAGGTTCCTATATAAACGTTAAGGCTGTTTAATACTGTTTCATTACACGAGATTTTGTAATAATTAAATATAAAATAATGGCATTATAACAGCAATGAATAATATTAGGGCCTTCCGAATTCGTATAATTTAATTAAGAATGTTCCCTTCCTTATTATTCCCCAATGGTTTGTCGTGACCCTGATACACTATAGGAAATTACTTTAATTATATGTATGTATATATAGAACAAGGACTTTGATGGAAATAAACCAAATGCGAATTAGGGAAGCCTTGCGTTGATTTATTAGCCGCAATGAATATACGAAGCATTCGTAGAATAATTAATACATCAAATCTACCTGTTATTTATGTCAGAGTTAATTAAAAGTCATAAAATACAATAATAATACAATTAAACTTGTGTGGTAACAAATTAAGTTAAATAATCATACAATCCCTTTGACGTAAGTAAGAGTTGTTCGTATGAACTATAATAACGAAGTGCCATCATCATTTACCTTCCCACTAGAGTCGTGGCTACACAGATGGCGTAGTAGTATACCAATCTACAGTGCAAGTGTCGCGGGTACGAATCCCACGCAGGACAACACTTTGTGCGAGCCACAAATTGTAGTTTTCAGTCTGGACGTAATTTGTGTCCGTTAGTTATATGTTTGTGAAGTCCCCCGCAATATAAGGATCATTTCCTTAGTGCAGGTGCAATCCTTTTAAAAAAAATACAAAAAAAATAAACAATGGGACGTATATGGCCTGCGAATAGAATTATAACATGATAATGATAATCATATACATATTTATACATATTGATATACTGACAATAGTTATATTAATCTTTAAAAAAATGTATATAAATCTTTAAAAAAAACTGATTTATTGGATTCTCTCATAAATATATTTAAGCAAACATTCAAATTAATTGAAATGTGAATAGATAGAAAACGTGAAATAAACCAAACGCACAAATTCAGAAACTCTTTGTCGAGTGGCAAAAAAATTTTATGTGAAAATAAAATTGACTTTAGCAAATTTCTTATTTGCTCCATTTTTTTGTATTGTGTACTTTTTAAACGACTTAAAAAAAAGTTATCTACTCGGTAGAATCTTTTATTTATTTATTTGTTTTTTTTTTTGTATAAAAGCAAAATAAAATTTTCAAAAAAATAATTTTCAATAACATTTTGAAGATGGTACCGCCTTTAAACTAACTACCTAATTTATACGAACTTCTACCTAAGGCATCGACTTCAAAAGGTATTATTTATTGCATTAATTCCTCGGTGTTTAAAGGCAGTTTTCATTTTTAGGGTTCCGTATTGTAACTTCCGTGTGGTGACGGAGTAAGAATACAATTCACCACCCCCTAACTTACCCGTGGGTAAGACGAGACGACTAAGGGATATAAAACGCATATAACA
The DNA here is from genome assembly GCA_032191425.1 of Lymantria dispar. Lineage (NCBI taxonomy): Eukaryota > Metazoa > Arthropoda > Insecta > Lepidoptera > Erebidae > Lymantria > Lymantria dispar. The sequence goes on along the minus strand of CM063454.1, from coordinate 20,572,719 downwards.
TCTATGCGAGAGAAGTAAAACTCGAAATAAAACCCTATACTAACACATCTGACCAGCGTGGTATAGTAGGTCAATGAGCCTGCCATTATGGAGGAGGCCCGAGCCCAACAGTGGGACGTATATGGGCTGAGATGATGATGAGATGATGATTGTAACGTTGGACTTTCGGTCTCGTCACAGTATGCACTAGGCTGTATGCGGTTACCTGTGCCTATATCAAAAATGACACTTGTCCAATATGTCTTACTTTTCGATCCGACCTTGACCAACATTCATGAAGATAGCTATTGGATTTTTGACGCGAATGTCAAAATGTCATGTAGCGCTTTTATATTCTTTTCATTATTTTAGTGTTTTAAAGTGTTATATTGCATAATTTTGCTGATATTTTATGTAATATAATGCAGATAATATTCCGAAATGTAGTGAAAATGATATAATAGTGAATTGCGTGCATTTTGAGATTCTGCCCAAATTTCCAGAGACGCATGACTTGTATATCAGCACCAAGTCATGCTAACGACTGACTGAAAGACTAAGACTAAAGACGTGAATAATAATCAATATCCTCGACACTGGCACCAATAGCTCATATTATTGTAGTTCATTGCCATTAAATAAGTAGAAGAAGAAGAACATTCATGGAGCTGCCATTTGCGATGCCGAGTTTTAAGGCGTTAAATGCTTGCTGAAATAGACCACTTGGAAACCGTAGTTGACGCCGCATGGTATTGGTGAATTTAATTAATGGTTTTACAGCATAAAAGGTATTCAATTAATTTTGTTATTTTCTCTCATATTGCAGACATGACCCATAGGAAATTTAAACTTAGGTTATTTAAACTGATTAGGTTATTTAGACCCGTAGTTATTTAAACTTTTATCGATAAGTATGTATTAGATTACTTTATTAAAGTTCAAGTGTATCATAATTGCTCTCAAAAAGAAAATAAAGTTAAGGAAGGCTCATGTTGCTTTTCTTCTTTGACTGTCCCCTTTGGACCCTTCTGAGAAGTTAAAGTTCTATGATTCTTGTCCGGCACTTTAGAGCTTCATCTGGCGCCCGATTAACTTACTTTTAGTCTACTTTATTTGGTGAAGCCCTGACCACTTGGTATGTATAATAAATTTACTAAATTTTTAAACATCTCACAAATATACCACTTATCTTTATTTAATATTACAATTAGCTCCTGAGTCAGGGACGGTTTAAAATTACTTTTTTTTATCCTTATTTTCTCTACTAACTCATTATTTAATTTTTTTAATATTACATTTGGCTCACACGAACAGGGACCAATAAAAGGAATGAACTAATATAATATCCTTCTTTTCCACACTAACTCATTTCAATTAAATTTTTTAATATTACAGTATCCAAAGGATAAAAACGGGACCCTAAGACTTCGCTGTCTGTCCGTCCGTCTGTCTGTCTGTCACCAAGCTGTGTCTCAAGAACCGCGATAGCTACACAGTTGAAATTTTACAAATTATGTATTTCTTTTGCCGCTATAACAACAAATACCAAAAACAAAATAAAATAAATATTCCAGTGGGGCTCCCTTACAACAAACAAGATTTTTAAAGATAATGGTACGGAACCCTTCGTGCGCGACTCTGACTCAAGAAACTCATGCTTTTACCTCCATAGGAACTAAAGGAAAGGTTAAATATCATCATCATTATAATCATCTCAGCCCATGCACGTCCCACTGCTGGGCTCAGGCCTCCCCCACTATTGTAGAGAAATTGACCTACTATACCACACTGGTCAGATGTGTTCGTATAAGGTTTTGTGTCGAGTTTTCCTTCTCTTGCATAGATATATGCATACTATATCCCTTAGTCGTCTTTTACGACACCCATGGGCAAGGTGAATTGTATTCTTACTCCGTCACCACATGGATTAATTTAAATATATTTAACCATTAAAATTTTTGTCGACATATACCAGAGAGAGATATATGAATGTAACTCCTTTTAAATATAGTAATACAATCGTAGCGTTATGGATGTTGTCGGGAAGCTGTCATTAAACATTGAAACGCTCTTAGCGAATGGATTGTGAACGTTCTGTTCATTATGAACATCAAAAGTTATTATATTATTATTATTATATGAACCTTTTGTTTATTAATTACTAGCAACCCGCCCTCGCTTCGCTTTGGTTTCAGTCGCTTTACCCGCGGTGTAGTTCCCGTTCCTGTGGACATACCGGGATAAAATATAACCTATGTTACTCCCTGATATTATAGCTTTCCATTGGTGAAAGAATTTTTGAAATCGGTTCGATGGTTTAAGCGTGAAAGCGTTACAAACAAAAAAACAAACATCCTTACTTTCGCATTTATAATATTAGTATGGATCCACTTAATCGTATAATTCTACACACAATACTAAGAGAATGTAAAATGGCTGTAAATTTCGCGATATTATGTAGGAATGTTAATAATAGTTACGTGTGTAATGACAAATTAAGAATTAAAAAGTTATATATTAAATTCAAATGTTACAGTTGTCCGTTTAGTGACGGAGTGAGTACACAATTCACCACTTCCTTTCTTCCCTGTGCGTATCCTAAAAGACGACTAAAAGATATGGTATGCAGATAACGTCTATTCAAGACAAGGAAAACTCGACAGAAAACCCTATACCAAACCCATTACCAGCGTGGTATAGTAAGCCAATGCCCCTTCCATCATGGAGAAAGCTCGAGCTCCGCAATAGGACATATACAAATTTAGATGAAGATGATTTGTGTGTGATGACGAAATTAGAATACAATTCACCACTCCGTTTTGCCTTGCCCGTGGAGTCTTAAAAGATGAGAAAGAGATAGACATAAAAAAAACTCGAAATAAAATCATAAGCCAGTCTGAATAGCAGGTCAATTATCTACTTAATGTGGAGGTGGCCCAAGTCCAACAATCGGACGTGTGTGGGCTGAGAATAGAAATAAACCATGATAATGATAATCACATATGAAATTGATATACCTACTTGCAACAGTTATATTAATTAGTAGCAACCCGCCCTCGCTTCGCTTCGGTTACAGTTGCTTTACCCACGTAGTTCTTGTTCCCGTGGGAATACCCAGATAAAATATAGCCTATATTACTCAGGAATAATGTAGCTTTTCAATTGTGAAAATTTTTTGAAATCGGCACAGTAATGATTTCTGATGTTTACGCGAGTATTTATTTTAAATAAAACCCAACCCACAATAATAATAACTAAAGATAATTTTATAAATTAAAACCTCTTAGTAACACAAAGTAAGCCGCCTTCAAAATTAATATTAATTTAGCATCATGTCACCTGAGTTTTCTTGCCGGATCTTTCTCAGTGTGGCCGTGTGCCGATCCGGTGGTAGTATACTAGATTGTTAGGTTTTTTAAATATAATTAATATTAATTTTAATGTTAAACAATAACTAACTATAAACAATATAATTTTTTCATATAGAATCATTTTATTATTTTATTTTATTTTATTTAAATCTTCTGCAGACAAAAAAAGGTACATGGCGGACTTAATGCCTTAGGCATTTTCTACCAGTCGACCTGGGGTGGAGCAGAAATAAGTTAGGTAGGTGCAATTTAGCGAGAGTAATGAATTCTGGTGAACAGTTATCCGAATCAAATTACTTAATATAATCTTATACCTAATACATAAAGACAATACATATATACATAGATACATACCTACCCATATAAATACATAAATACATGCATACACACAAATACATATATATATATATATATATATATATATATATATATATATATATATATATATATATATATATATATATAAATATATATTATATAAACGGCTGAGATAATTCATCACTGATGAGTCGACTCCATCACAAAATTCAGGTATAGTCGTTTGACCATAGCCTTAAAACTGTCACGACTAGTGGCCATTTTGATATCTAATGGTAACGCCTTCCAGAGAAGAATAGCTTGGATATAAATGGAAGAGTGAACCAGATTAGAGCAGTGAGAAGGACAGTGAAGAAGAAGAGTTTTTGAGGATCGGAGATTACGGTCATGAGTAGTGCAAAGAAATTGAAAGTGAAGTTTTAAATAGGGGGGAGCATTAGGAGAGTTTAAAGTAGAATACAGTAAAGAGAGAGTTCGCAAGCTTCGTCTTTGCCTAATCGGTAGCCAATTAAGCTGAGAGCGAAATGAGGAGACATGGTCGAATTTGCGCAGGTTAAAAACGAATCGAATGCAATTGTTGAGAAGTCGGTCCAGTTTATTGAGCAGATCTGCATTCAGATCGAGGTAGCACACATCAGCATAATCGATGATAGGAAGGATTAAGGTTTGGATCAGCGCTGTCTTAGTCTTCATAGGAAGAAAGTTCTTAAAATTTTCATTTTCTTCTTACACTGGCAATAAATTTGTATCAAAATGTGGGTCAATATTTAATAACTAATTTCTGTATCGGGTAGATAATTATAAATTTTCTGCAATAACGATGACTTGTTGGACGTGAGACATCTTAGTCCGCCCGTGACCATGAATGCAAACTGTTCAAAACGTCGGGTAATCAAAAAATCAAATACAAACGCGATAAAACCCATAAAGTAGTTTTATTTAAAAAAATCGGCGCAGTAGTTTTTGAGTTTATTCATTACAAGCAAATACAGTAATATACACACACAAAAAGTCGGTTAAAATACAAATTTATCTCTTTATAATATTAGTGTAGATATTTCGCAAAACCAGTACAGCATGTTTTGCTCTTCTTCTACAAGTATTAGCTAAAAAAAACTACTAACCTCATATAAATGAATAAATTCAAGGAGGTTATGGTATTTTGATACAGAAAAAATAGATAAAATCGTTTTCAGAAGTCAAATAATTTGAAGAAGTCGAAACGTACTTACACTTCTGTAATATTTTTTATTTAAGTCATAACTTTACAAGAACAAAAAGTTTATAAATCATTGGTTTATTGAAATCTGATCCAAAATAAATTACATTAGTCTTCAAATTATTAATATTTACGTTAAAATGATCAGGTACAAAATTAGGTACAAAGCGTTGTGTAGTGCGAGCTACGTAGCGTACGTAACTTCTACATTGTTTGTAGATGTCTAAAAAGACGACTTTTCGGCGAAGTCCCCCTGACACCGTCTTGTCAACAAATACATTTCTAAGGCGGGTGCCGGTGAATTCAGGCAAGCGGCCGGTTGTAAAACAATTGCTAATAACTTTTGCAATATAAATGGAAGAGACACATTGCGTTGACCCCAAGTAATTGAATTAAGAGCAGGCTGATGACGATAATTATCAATTACAAAATACCGAAACTTAGAACAATTTAAACTTATTTTGTAAAGCAATCAAGAGATGCTTTGTCCAGTTCATTTATTATTCCTCCAGATTTGCCTACATTTTTTAGGGTCGCCATAATATTTTATTAACATTAATTTACATCTGTCAGTCATCATTCCACCGTTATTTTCGCGGCATTTTTTTAGAACTTTTTTCTTTATACCACTATATGTTTTATTATTATCATCTATAATCTGTAATCAATTATCATCGATTTAATAATAATAAAAACGAATGACTATTTTTCTTGTCATCGAACATTTTCTTATTTGTTAGGATCTACCCACAATAATAACACACCAAATTTGAGTATGATACTCGAATTTATTTAAGATTGAATATTTATTCGTGTGGTGATGAAGTAAGAATACAATTCACCACACCCTATCTTGCCCGTGGATGTCGTAAAAGACGACTAAGGGATATAATATGCACATAAGATCTATGCAAGAAAAGGAAATCTTAAAATGAAACCCTATACCAACATGTCTGACCAGCATGGAGTAGTAGGTTAAATTGTCAAATAGCAGGGCCTATTCTGTAGGAGGCCTGAGCCCAACAGCGGGACGTATGTGGGCTGCGATGATGAATCTATACAAATAAATATCTTTTTGTGATGTCAAAGTGATGTTTTTTCATGGTCACACGAATAATTAAAATAATTTATGTCTGTCAATTTCTTCTGGGTAATCTTAAACTTAGCTGGACCGGTTATGATAATGTTTTACTGTTAGGTAGCCGTCTGTATAAGAACTAACTTAAGTTGTATTTTATCCCGGTATTCCCACGGGAAACCACAGGTACAGTTACAATAAAATATAATTATATTTCTCATTTATAATCGACTACTAGTTTTATTTAGAAAGTAAATGAGATTCTGGCTTAAGGTTGAAAAAGAACTAAGTTTGCGTTAAGTCATCGATGACGTTAACACACACTGGCCCTCCACCTAACTTCATGCCAGCTTATATACGTCCCATTACTGGACTCGAGCGGGGACATTGACCTACTTATATACCACGCTGGTCAGACGTGTTAGTATAGGATTTTATTTCACATTTCAATTCTCTTGCATGGATGTTTTCTGAGTATTATAATCCCTTAGTTGTCTTGTACACCATCCACGACTAAGAAAAGAGGCAGTGAATTGTATTCCTACTTAGAAAAGGTAGTTCCATCCATCCATCAGCCTACAGACGTCCGCTGCAGGACATAGGCCTCCCCACGAGAATACCCCTCGGAACGGTCCTGCGCCACTTGCATCCAACGGTTCCCTGTGACTTTGAAAATGTCGTCAATCCACCTAGTGGGGGATCGTCCTACGCTGCACCGTCCGATTCGTGGTCGCCACTCAAGAACCTTTCTTCCCCAACGGTTGTCGGTTGGACGAGCGATGTGGCCTGCCCATTGCCATTTCAACGTGCTAATTCTGCGGGCTATGTCGGTTACACCCGTTCTTCTACGGATTTCCGTGTTCCAGATTTTATCACGTAGAGAAATACCGATCATAGCCCTCTCCATAGCACGCTGAGCGACTTTGAGCTTTTTTATGAGGCATCACTGGTAACACACACTGGTTATAAACCTTTGATTGAATATAAACATTTGAAATAAAAAAAAAGAAAAGGTAGTTATTTAATAAAAAATAATTTTCGATAATTTGCGTATTCAAGCATAAATTATACTTTAGAAATTTATATAGTTTACTAATTATGAGCACGTTTACTTGCGTGTAAGATAAGTATCAAACAAATCACTATATTATACAACTATTTTACTATAGTTTAATATAGTACGATTAGATTCATAATCTTGTGTAAATCTAGCACATTGGGACGTGAAGGTCACATGTTTAGGGACAAGCCTAGCAACGGATAAACAAGTGCTTAAATGAAATTGAAATGTCTGTACAAAGCATACCTTATCAAATTCTATTCCACTAAGAGAGACTATCCAAATAATCTCTATTGATAACTTAAAGTTCTTGTCTTCTAAGCATACCTAATCTATATTTGTACAGCTACTTATTTTTAGCTCAGTTACTTTTAGAATATTACAAATATCCTTACTAATATTATATGTAAATGCGAAAGTAAGATTGTTTGTTACGCTTTCACGCTTAAACCACGGAACCGATTTCAAAAATTCTTTCACCAATGGAAAGCTATATTTTATCCCGCCATTCCCGTGGTAACAGGAGCTACCCGGGTAAGCCGTCTGAAACCGAAGAGAAGCGAGGACGGGTTACTAATCTTTATCTTTATATATATACTAGCAACCCGCCCTTGTTTCGCTTCGGTTTTAGTCGTTTTACCCGCGTAGTTACCCGTTCCCGTGGGAATACCGGGATAAAATATAGCATAGTTTACGCCCTGATATTATAGCTTTCCATTAGTGAAAGAATTTTTGAAATCGGTCCAGCCGTTTTGAAGATTACCCGGAACAAACAGACAGACAGACAAAAATTTTTTAATCGCTATTTTAGGCATAGGTGTCGTGCAAATAACCGTGTGAGCATGAAAAAAGCCTATTATTTTGACATTACAAACAGACACTTCAATTTTATTTATTGGTATAGATTTATTGTGTATGTATGTATGTCACTGAACTCCTCCTAAACGGCTGGACCGATGTTAATGAAATTTTTTGTGTGTATTTAAGGAGATTCAAGAATGATTTAGATTCATAATTGGACCCGGTAGGTGGCGCTTATTTGAACAGAACTACGTCTGTTGGGTCAGCTAGTATCCTATAATGTTTAACTGATGATCTGTATATCGTGTCACAAAATAGCAAAGAGCCATAAATAAATAATATAAATGTTAGAGAAGGGAAACTAAAAATATAACTACCCGACCAACGTGGGATATAATAGATTTTCTTCATTTTATGAAGAAGGTTCGTGCCTAATAAAGACCAGAAGTAGGCTGAAGGAGAAGATCTTATAAAGTTCGACTTTTCATCAACGTAATTAGATTACTAATAAACGTTGACTATTTTTTTTCCATGTGGTGACGGAGTAAGAATAAAATTCACCACTCCCTATGTTGCCCGTGCCCTCTTGTCGTTTTGAAATCTGTTCGATAGTTTAAGCGTGAAAGCGTAACAAACAAACAAACAAACTTACTTTCGCATTTATAATATTAGTAAGGATGTAACTATAAACACATCGACAAAAGTTATTCATTAAACTCACAATTTCAAAATTGTTTTAAACTTAAAACTATAATATAGGCAATAATCACCTATCTATTATAAAACTGCGAAGAGACGTTGGAAAATAATTTTGAAGCGCCGAGACAAGGTTTGAAAAGACTGCATAAAATACCCACTTCGTTTATACAAAGCAGTCAAGTCTGTTATTTGCTTCATCTTGTTCGTGCTCTTCGTCTTTTGTAGAAAATTGCGTTTTAGAAACTTGCCTTTGGCTAGATCCCACTGGCACGTAACTAACTATACAGAAATGGTGAATTATTAAAAACCTTATAATAGGTATACTTTCTTTCTAAAGTTATAAAAAAAATGTATTTAAATAAAGTACATGTCATAGTGGTAGGACTACATCGTTGACAGTTGTCTGTCTACAGCCGCGGGTCGGTCTGTCTGAAGTAGGCACTCTCCCAGAAAATCGACGTCCGAATAGTAGCAATTTGTTACTGCGCTTCGTGTGGTGAGCAAGAGAGCCGGAAGACCAACTTTCTGAAGGTGTTTGCATGTGGTAGGTTTTAATGATGCCTTTAGTATCACCGAATCTCATTGCACGCATTCACACTCCCTTCGCATTCTTCGCAATAGGCAGATCTTGCAAAGGTCCATGAGCGGCAGCAACATTTACCATCAGCTGTACTGTTAGCCAGTTTGCCACCGTTTGCAAAAAAAAACATATCAACCCATACACAATCCAGTGCCGGGCTCAGGCTTCCTCAATTATGGGAAGGATTTTGATTTACTATTATATACCACACTAGTCAAATATGTTGATATAGGGTTCTATAATCCAGGCAAAACTGTGAAAGTCATTTGCGGCTAACCGCTATACATACAAAAAAAAAACACTATGTAACTAACCCTTGCATCGCTCGTGAGTGCCGTAAAAACGACTGAAAACTTTACATAGACCAGAGCCTTCTGATTAATAATTACATTCCCAAAGAGATTTGACGTCATGCACGAGACCGGTTATAAAACTGTTGCCAAAAGTTGCAATATATATGATGGAAGAAGAGTAAATGTTGCCTCCACCCCAATTAATTGGTAACCGACGTCCCGGGACAGGGAAATTGAGAGGTGAGAGTACCTGAAAGGGTATTCCGTCGTGTCGACCGCTGAGGACTCAGCACTGATGGTCGGCACAACGAAGGCGACGTGGCTACGTGTGGGTTATGGACCCGCGCGCCGTCCTTTCGTCGCCCTGGACGGAATGGGCGGTGTGCGCGCTGACCATTGCCCACCCATAAAAAATAAAAATAAAAAACAAACCACTTAATTGGTATAAGAATAGGATGATGATTATGATAATGACTTATAAAATGTTTATATTCTTCACCAATTATTATTATATTAAACAAATGTGTTTAACGTGCTAGTACTACCTACTAAAAATACAGCTTCAGTTGCTCGTAAAATAAACTTATATTTTCACAGTAATTCGCTTTTTACGATTATTTAATATTTAATTTTACTTTTACGCACCCAACAATATTATGGCAAGTTAGACGGTTGCCTTCCTTTATCTGAGTTTACGACCTTGGGCGTTACTTACATCATAAATACCAATCTATACGAACCCCAACAAGATGTTTAGCATGAAACAAAGTTTTTTAATCATCATTAACGGTCCATTAACGTTGTTAAGTGTGTGTGCTGGGGGCTCGTAACCAAATGTAAATTTATCCCATTAAGTACTAAGTAACTAGGATTGAAACTATATTATACATAATAGGCTTTTATAGATAATAACTGTAAATAAATATAGGATTCTCTTATAAATATAGGATCTATTTTTATATCATTTCCAATATTAAATGTTGTTTATAATGAAAATAAACAACTGTAATATTTAAAACAATTTACTCAATATTTCGTAATTATTCCATAATATTATTTTATGAAAGTTTGAAATGTTTGTTTATTAGAGGGGTTTAAAGAATGCCTTTAAATGTCTATTAATTTTCATTTTTAATCAAAGAAAAATATCTGTTACAGTGCTAACGACAATGTACATAATTCGAAGTTTTTTAGATGTTGCACTGACAACAAATCTCATGTGAATTTATATGCAAAAACTTATGTGATAGGATCATACTGTCGACATTCTTTTATCTGCAGCCGCGGACCGGTCCGTCCGGGGTAGTACCACACTCTCAAAGAAAATCGACGTCAAGAAGTATCAATTTATTACTGTACTTCGTTCGGCGAGCGAGAGAGCTAACAATCCAACTTTCTGGGTGTTTGCATGTGAGGGGTTTTGGTCATGCCTTTATTATCAGCGACTGGGGCGGCGTAGGCGCAACTACCTGTGCCTCATGCCGCCCTAGCCGAGGCCGCGGGTGACGTGACCGGGGATTAGTCCGTCACCCGCCGAGAGGCCAACCGCGTGAGGAAAGACCGACGTCCTCCCCGAGGGGGGGACGTCGGTCGATGGGAGGGTACCCCACGTAGGGGGTATTCCGTCGGGCCGACCACTGACGACAAGTAAACCTGCTCCGGTGCTCGGCCCAACGACGAAGGCGAGGTGGTTTTCGGGTGGGTTGCGGGAGTTGCGTGCTTAAGCCCCTCTGTCGCCCCGGACGAAGTGGTGCGGAAGCGCGCCAACCGCAGCCCACCGTAAAAAAAAAAATGCCTTTATTATCACCGACTCTTGTTTCACGCATTCACACTCCCATCACTTTCTTCACGGTAGACAGCGGCCTATCAAAAGTCCGTGAGTGACGACAATATCATTTACTATCAGATTTGCCACCAACAGCTTTAAAAATAAAAAAGAAACCATCAGTAAATCAGCAATGAATTTTCACAACACATTTATTTAATATTTACACATACCAAGATATAGTTATAGACACACGCCGCCCTTTCCGCCCGGAGCGGTGAAAGGCGGCGCGCGGCTCTATAATCATGTAAAAGTATTAACTCTTCATCACCTTCAAAGTGACCACTGATAATGAATCCTCAACATCCGGAGCCGGCCCGACGGATTAGCCTTTCGAGTACTCACCCCGTTATTGCCCCGGCCCTTTCGGGGTGTCGTCTTCATGCGCTCACCCTTACTGCAGGTGACTAGTGCCCGGTCCCCTATTTCTATGTCTGCTGTTAGCCGCAGATGGCGTCCATAGCTTTGCCCGGACAATGAGTGAGCGCTGAGGGCTCTCAACCCAGAGTCCCGATCCCATCACCAGCATTTAATATATACATCTGAGTTATTCTCTAATACAATATTAGCAATTCTTCATATGAATCCTTCTATTCGACATAAATTTTGTGCGAAATAGAAGGGACGTTAGCTCATATTCCTCACTAGCCAGAAGGATTAATATTTACTTACAGTGATATGATAACTGTTTATTCGTCTGTGTTGACACCTTATTCTCCAGGCCATAATTTGGATATACCTTAGCCTCATAGCCTATCGTATTACCTCGCCGTCGACTTGGGGACTAATCATAAGTACCGATTCAGAGACATCGGTAGTCTACCGGTTCAGTGGTTTACCTTACCGAAACTTCAGCAGCAGCCCAGGAAACAAAGTGCCGATAAATATTTAAAATCAATTTATGTTCAAAAATGATCCAGTTAAAAATATATCTGTAATTATAAAGAAATTAATAAAGTTTCATCCATAAAATATAAATTATATTATACTAGCTGACCCGACAGACGTTGTCATGTCTTAACTATGAATATTGAATTCGAATCGAATTATAAAAAAATATTATTCTAATTCCTATATACGACATACTTTTTTTTTTCCTTATGCGTATGAAACCAATGAATGTAATGGCTCTGACGGCAGTACCAATGGCGTCAATTGCGCTCGCGCAACACAATCCAGGACCTTAATTTTTAAACTTAAATGCCTTGCAATTTTGGCATACAACGTTCATTGACCCAATACTTACAACTTAAGTTTGTACGTCTAATTGCTGGCATTTTCAAAAACGAAAATTCAACTGTAAATTAAAGAAAACTATTGTATTCTTCTTAATAACTAAGTATATCACTTGTTATATTAGTAACATGTATCTTAATTACCAAAACTCCATATTAAATTGACTTTTTATATTAGGCGTGATGGCTCTGAACTTACCTACCCTGATGTGAACTAAGAAATTCAGTCTTCTTACATCATTTCTGTAAGAAAAAATTAATTAATTGTTTTACATGTATTTTATTAATAAAATAACTCCAACCGAAGCATCTGTTTTAAACAATTTTCAGTTTTTTTACATCCTCTTTGACGATATTTGCAGCACGCGTTCTGTGAATTCTATGTTAAACATCATAAGGTTACATTAAAAAAGTTTATATTGTCCAAAGCGGTTAGATTAGAAATAATTTTATATGATGGTAAAGTATTCTTAAATTTTCTAATTTTCTGGGCAATTTTCTTATTTTTCTTTCATAAGAACCTTCTCCTGATAATAACAAATACAACAAAAAAAGAATTAATGAAATTGGTCCAGCCGTTTACGCGTGATGGCGTGACCAAGGAAAACAGGGATTCATTTTTATATATATAGATTTACTAGCAACCCGCCCTCGCTTCGCTTCGGTTTCAGTCGCCTTACTCGCATAGTTCCCGAAAGTAGAGGGTGAAAATTAAAAAATGCTGAAACACGTGTTTATTCATTTTTACTAAAGACTATTTTTGGCGAATTTGAAGAAAATCGATGTAGATTTTTTTTTCTCCTTATACAAACTTTGTTACCCCCTAGGGGTTGAATTTCAAAAAACCCTTTCTTAGTAGTTCTCTACTTCACGCAAAGAAACTAATGTCAAAATTTCATGTTTCTGGCTTCAATAGTTTAGGCTCTGTAATAAGTCAGTAAACTGACATCTTTCTACCTATTTTACACCCTTAGAGGATGAAAATGGACAAACACTGAAACACGTGTTTATTTATTTTTAAAAAATCTACTGTCTTCAAATTAAGCACAAATACTCTTTGTATTTGTGCTTAATTTGAAGACAGTAGATTTTTTTAAAGATTTTAAAGATTTTTTTTTCTTTGCATACAAACTTTGCCGTTGCGTTTCACCCCCTTAGGGGTCGAATTTCAAAAAAATCTTTGTTACAGAGTGCCTACGTAACGAAATGAAACTACGGTCCAAATTTCATTTTTCTAGCTTCAGTAGCTTCGGCGCACCCTGTTCCTTTATATGTATATTATTGTTAACGCCCCCACAACACCCCTTGCAGGTGGAATTTCGTAAAATCCGTTCTTAGCTGACCTCTACTCGACAAAAGGAATATTTCTGCCAAATTTCAAGTCTGTACGCCTTATGGTTCCAGAGATATGGTGATGAGTCAATATATCGCTCGCAAAACCCGCCTCTCCTATATATATATATAGATTAATATTATCATCGTTATTATTTCTCTAACTGTACGAAAAAGCTCAATACAGCCAGTGAATTATTAGTATAAAGGCTTTGTGAATATCAATTTGTGTGGGATGTGCTATCAAATATAATAAACAAAGGGACCCTTAACTGAACTACGCTCGGAGCGATATATTTTTATGTAGGTACTAATACATTCATTAATGATTGGGTTACCCTTAGGCTAAAATAAGATTTATATTAACTGCACAGATAGCATAGCGGTTAAGATAACAATCTAGCGTGCCAGGGTCGCAGGTTCAAAACCCACGCAGAACAACACTATGCTATCCGCAAAATATTGTACTGAATCTGAATATAATTTGTGTCCGTTAATTATATGTTTGTGAAGTCCCCCGCAACACAAGGATCCTTTACTCTGAATCTAGAATACTCTACTGTGGGTTATTACCGACTTGATAAAGTCGTTACCACCCGGCTTGGAGGACTGACGGACTGACTCGGCAGACTGGGCTAATCAAAGTTGGTGTTATAAAGATAGTACATCATCTTTAATCGTTTTTTTTAAATTCCCCTTGGAGAGAAGGTAGATAGATCGTAACAAATTAAATTATTAAACAGTCATCACACGTTTACCATCTTATAATAAATTCTTATTAAGTTAATGTTTCTATGTAGTGACGGAGTAAGAATACTATTCACCTCTATCTATCCTACTCGTAGGTCTCGTGGCGACTAAGGGATACAAGACGCATATCATTTCTATGCAAGAGAAGGAGAACTCGAAATAAAACCCTACTAGTGTAATATACTAGGTAAATTTCACTTCTATCCAGGAGGAAACTCGAGCCCAACAGTGAGACATGTATCAGTTGAAATGATGATAATGATTAGCATATCGTGAAAGTATTTGAAAGCCCAACTTTCTGAGGGTGTTTGCGTGTGGTATGTTTTAGTGATGTCTTTAGTTCCACCGAACCTTATTGCACGCATTCACACTCCCTTCACTTTCTTCGCGGTAGGCAGCGGCCTTGCAAAGGTCCCCTGAGCGGCAACAACACTTACCATCAGGTGTACTGTTTGCTCGTTTGCCACAACTTACAATAAAAAAGAAGTATTATATACTACCACAACAAGCGCAATCATATCGTGGACAGTCTGTAAGGCTCATCTGGCGTAGTATACTATACGAACCTTCTAGCAAGTCCAAAACTCTTCTATGCCTTCAGGCGTTTCTGCCCTACCTACTATAGCAATCAATCTTAAGGCCCACATATAGGGCCCGTCAAGCTCTCACATAACCCTGGTGCTGTGTGGCTGAGCTTATCGTAGCTGCACATCCTCTTACTTATTGGCTAACTAGTCAATTTTGCTTCATGTCACCAGTATTGCATAAGAGGGCAGTGGAATCAATCTCTTCCAACTCCTGCTGTTTAACTTTTCTAATTAAATTTGTTCCGGATCCCAAGACAATTAAAATGATTTCCCGGGACTACCTGAGGGTCAAATCTCGGTGTCCTCTATGGAGCAATTGTGGATCCTGGCTTACAGGAGTTAAAATGGTAAGAATGTTTAGTGGGATTAGTCTAAAAAATATGCTACAATGGCAATCTCATACGAGTTTGTTATTACAATATTTGTTGTGAAGAGAAGTTTTCCATCAGACGTACATTACTTTTCAGCGCATTCATAATAACAAACACATAAGCTATTAAACTTTTGAGTTTTATTATTTATTCGTTACCTCAACATTAAGATTTACCTATTAGGAGACATTTTCCATAAACCGTTGATGATTAAATCTACCTTTATCGCGATTCAGGCAATTGTGGTCGGAAAAATAATTTCCTAAATATATAACGGAGCCTGTATCAACGTAATAAATAATATCTGTTTGATACTTTGCTTACCACTGTTTAGTAGTGGCTACGTATACACTAAACCCTTACACTACTCGAGGGTGTCGTAAAAGACGACTACGAGCTTTACGTCGACCTGAGTCAACTTTATCTGATGCCGTTTGGTTAACAATTACAGTCCCAATGAGGATGAACGTTAGGGAAGAGGTTGATCATAAAACTATTGCCAATAACTTGTGCGATATGTACGATGGAAGAGGAGTACATATTGCGTCACCCCAAATGGTTAGGATAAGAGTAACATGACGATAATAATGATGACCTACTTTACTTACATATTAAAATATCCATATTGTTTTTTTATTTGCCTTTTTTATTATACCGTAAATTTTTACAATATTTTTTTCTTTTACTACCTCTCCATATGGTAATGTGTATTGAGAATGAAATGTGCCGTCATGCTTTATCCAGTGAATATCCTAAAAATATACTCAAATGATGTACCAACGAATCGATATCATATTATTCCTCTTGAATGAAATATGTATGGCACGGATATATACAACCTGGGCGTCATCATGGATGGTTCAATACATTTTTCATCTAATAATAGCTGGTAACGTAATCCCAGGTGGTAAATTATACTTATATGACAAGGACAAAGCAGGGCTGTGAACTCGTCACAATTATCGGTGCTGACCTCACGCTGCCGGCCGTCGCTAAAACGATGCTCGACAGCAGTCAGGAACTGGGATGCGATTGCCGTTTTCTGCGAAGTAGTTATCTTGCAGTACGAGGAGGTGGAGCATGTCCGGGAGAAAGTCCCCTACCATGATACGCTACTCCGCCATCGGCGGGTTACGGGGCGCGGCCTGCGTCTGAAGGTGGCGGGTGGTCAGACCGGGATCAGTCCACCACCTGCAGAGAGTGCACCGCCTCGACAACACTGCCTTGTTGCCCGACCATCGAAGGAGAAAGAATAATCCACCGGGCTGGCCACTGATGTCAAGGAATCGGTACCAATGTTCAGCCAATGGTGATGAGCAGAAAAGACGGTAGGTTATAGGGCCGCATGCCACCCAACCTTCGCCCCGGGCACATTGCGCGGAGTGTGTCTAAACCATACCCTACCACAAAATAAAGGTGGTAAATTATACTTCACGTTGACAGTTAATACTGTTGCGTATTTTCATAAATTGATATTACTACTATAATATTATATAAAGAATTTATATAGTTGTTAGTTTTTTTAGTTTTTTAATAACGTTCAGTAACTATAATACTCATCTTAATCCTTTATATTCACGTGATTCTAGTTAAATGTATGTATGGTTTTATATCATGTACGGTAATGCAGATGTGTGTTTTTATAGGTAAAGTGACCTAATTTTTTACGTCAAAACGGGACATTTGGGTCCCGTTGTTTTTGTTTCAGAATGGGACACTTGCAGTAGGTAAAAATATGAAATTAAAAGCTAAAAAAAAAAGATAAAATAAACAAGTAAAACGTCTTGTAATCAGAAAAAAAAATACATTTTGATAACCTGAAAATGGGACTGTCCCTTTCAAAATGATGAAAGAAATTTGAAAAAACGGGTTAGCAGCGATTATCAAGCCTCTCTTTTCGTGCGATAATTAGTTACGCCCCTTATGCATCATTGTTATACAATACCTATAACAGATGGCACTTCTCATCTCTTCATTTCACTTTTTCCGTTCATATTCAAAACACACTGCTGGCTAAATTCACTTAAAGGTAAAATAAGTAGAAAATTGTATTAAAATTATTCATAAGACGGTGTAACACCGCGTGAAACGAAAGGAGACAAATGCAATCACGAAATAACAGCCTCTTTTGTATATATGTACTAAGAGTTAACATACAACTACGTTACAGTGAGATAGCATGTCGAGATAATATCATGGAATACTAAATTGTGATTACAAGGGACGAGCGGTAGCGATTTTGATTTAAAGAATCTCTTCAGGAAATTATCCTTGTATTGCGAGAGACTTTACAATGTTATTTTTAAACTTTTATTGTAATGGACACAAATTACACCCAGACTTAGAATAACAATTAGCACATCGCAAAAGCTTGTCCTGCACAGAATCGAACGCACGACACTTGGTTTGGTAAGTCAATATATTTATCCATTTCAACATCTGTGTAGTTATTTAGGGACATATTTTAAATAACAAACAACACGACTTTATTCTACTACATAACTGTAACTATCGTAGGAGAATTTAAGTATTGCCGACATTTCATATAAAAAGTGCGAATTGCGTATTAATAATTCTAGAAAAAAAGTTATCGTCATCATAATGAATTACGATCTATGAATATGGTTTACAGACTTTATAAAGATTCGTAAAGTTACTATTTGCTATGTTTGATAATTCCTTTTTTTTCGCTCATATATCTGGTCTTAATATCTGGTTGACCGAGCTTTGCTCGGAATATTTTTGTTGTATTTTTGTCGAATTTATTTTGATGTATATTAATAAAAAATAAAAAATAAATAATGAAAAAAATATCAAAAATTACAAAAAGAGAATAATAATAACACCGAGATTCCATCCGACGCTGTTTGAATGCCAAAACATAACAAAAAATACTGGACAACATTCCAACTGAGCTATCACCGCTCTTGGCGTTGACGGCGAAATTTGAATCCATATTCTATTGACATTTTATGTCATTATATTGATTAGCTAAAAACACCGACAAAACAACATTTTCTATAAATAAAACCTAGCCAGATCGATTTTTTGGCCCCGAAACCTCTAGTATGCCAAGTTTCATCAAAATCGTTGGAGCCGTTTCCGAGATCCTGAATATATATATAAATATATATACAAGAATTGGTCGTTTAAAAATATAAGATTGCTGGGTTCGAGCCACCTCCACAATAAGGGTAATAATGAGTAATAATGATTAAGCTACGCCTACTCACGCTGTTGGTTTACGGATTTATTTAGTTTTTCTTTTCTCGCACAGCTGTGCATATCATTAGTCTTATTAGGTTTAGTCGTCCTTTATGACATTCATAGGAATGTTAAATTATGTGTTCTTACTTAATCGCACGGTAAACGCACACGCGGTCCATTCCGTCCGGGGCGACGAAAAGACGGCGCGCGGGCCCATAACCCACGCGTACCCACGTTACCTTACCACCAGTGCCGAGTTCCTTGTTCTCGTGAGGTCGGCCCGACGAAATACCCTTTCGGGTACCCTCATCTCTCGACGTCTCTGTCCCAGGACGTCGGTCGCCGTTGCGTGGTCAGCCTCTCTGCGGCTGCCGGACTAAAGTCTCCGGTCCGATCACTCGCTGCCTCGGCTAGAGCAGCATCAGGCGCAGCTACTCACGCCTGCGCCGCCCGAGTCGTCGGCGGCAGAACGTGTCACCGAAGAGGAGCTCCTCTCGCGCACGATCCGCCGCCTCCTTTCGTGAGATGACGGCCTCACAGAAGGCCGCGACTGCGTCCCTATTTAATCAACATACGGACAACTTCTTCCACATGGGCAGCAACACAAAAATATTTTATAATACGTTAAATATAAAATAAGTAAGATTTAGCATGATTGTAAAATTATTAATTAAAAAAAAATAAAAAAAGGTTTTATTTAAATGTTGCTTGTCAAGACTATTCAAACGAGTCCAAACTCGACGGTTTTATCTCGTTTAATTTAGGAGTTCCTATGGCCACCTTTCGATGCCCTCTTGAAACCAGCTTCATGGTACCATATTATTGCATTGGCACCGAAGTTACGTAAGCAAACCAAATTTCAACCTAATCTAACGACAGGAAATGGTTCTAATTTAACTCGCAAGATTCGTCCCATACTAACATACCAACAGGGCAAGTTAAATAAAAGCGTTTAAAAAAGGTATAAAGCGAACGCATCTCGGCTGGTGCTTCTATGAGACTGAAGTCTTTCAAGATAACGTTGGTTTTCAGATATTACGCGCTTCTTGAGATCTCGTAAGGAAGCTATTTGATTACATCACGATAATAGTTGTTGACCCATTATTTAACTTGTTTTGTAACACAATACTAGGAACACATTTTTCATGGCGAAGTCAAGAGTATTATTTTTATTATCTTTCCGTGTGGTGACGGAGTAAGAATAATATTCACCATCCCCTATCTTGAATAAAAAATTACTAAGAGATACAATCTTCATATAATATATATGCAAGAGAAATAAAACTCTATACCAACCCGTCTGACCAGCGTGGTATAGAAGGCCAATTACACTTTTATCCAGGAGGAGGCTCGAGTTAGTCGAGGCCGCGGGTGACGTGACCGGGGATTAGTCCGTCACCCGCCGAGAGGCCGACCGCGTGAGGAAAGACCAACGTCCTCCCCGAGGGGGGGACGTCGGTCGATGGGAGGGTACCCCAAGTAGGGGGTATTCCGTCGGGCCGACCACTGATGACAAGTTAACTCTGCTCCGGTGGTCGGCCCAACGACGAAGGCGACGTGGTTTTCGGGTGGGTTGCGGGAGTTGCGTGCTTAAACCCCTCTGTCGCCACGGGCGGAGTGGTGCGGAGGCGGGCCGACCGCAGCCCACCCACAAAAAAAAAAAGGAGGAGGCTCGAGCTTAGCAGTGAAACGTATATGAGCTGAATGAAAATGATCATTATCTTAAATATTAAGATCGCTATAGCTTATAATATCAGCCAAACCACTCTTTGCCTAAAAGTGGATTCAGACGTCCCACGCGTACGTGACTTCCACTATCACTTCCAATCGTTCTTAACATATCATCATGTAGCTGTTTACACCTAATTCAATTCTCATTGATTTTGAAATACATTGATGAGGTATTGGTTCCTGTCAAAGATTTTATTTAACAAAATAATTAAGGAGTCATCATTATTATCACAGCTCATCTACTCATATGTCCCACTGCTGGCCTTCTCAACAATGAGAGGGAAATTTACCTACTGTACCACGCAGATCAGACGGGTTGATTTAGAATTTTATTTGAATTTTTCCTTCTCTAGCATAAATGTTATATTCATATTATATCCCTTTGTCGTATTTAACGACACCCAAAGGCAATAGGCGGAGTCACCTTTCTTGCTTGTGGGTATCGTATAAGACGAGGAGGATTTTTCATTGTATTCTTATTCCGTCATCACACGGAAAGATTAACGATTGTTAAAGATAATTTACTTCTCGGTTTTATTATGTTAATGTTTTAGAAAAACTGTGTGTTAGCGGCCACGCAAACTACGAAGTCATCGATCTGAGGTAATTCCATCTGATGCCGTCAGGACAACAATTACATTCGCAAAGAGTGCTGACGTCCGGCAGGCAGTCATTTATGGCCGCGGGTGACGTGACCGGGGATTAGTCCGTCACCCGCCGAGAGGCCGACCGCGTGAGAAAAGACCGACGTCCTCCCCGAGGGAGGGACGTCGGTTGATGGGAGGGTACCCCACGTAGGGGGTATTCCGTCGGGCCGACCACTGACAAGTTAACTCTGCTCCGGTGGTCGGCCCAACGACGAAGGCGAGGTGGTTTTCGGGTGGGTTTCGGGAGTTGCGTGCTTAAGCCCCTCTGTCGCCCCGGACGGAGTGGTGCGGAGGCGCGCCGACCGCAGCCCACCCACAAAAAAAAAAGGCAGTCATTTGTAAAACTATTGTCTATTTTTTTTTTAATATGTACTATGAAAGGAAAGTAGGTATTAAGTCGACCCCAGTATTTAAGATAATAGCAAGGTATCACCTTGCTATTATCTTAAATACGTTAAAAACGTTGAACATAATAGAAATTATGTTACAAGGAATAAGAATATTTAATAAAATATACATATACATAAAATAAAGATATCATATATTTTAGCATTTTAATTATAAAACTCTAAGAAAGGAAAACCAAAAGGATTATCTTTTGGGGAGTTTCCAATCCGCGTGGTTACGAATAAGGAATAAAAAGTAAAACCATAGGACATAATGATTTCTGATGTTTACGCGAGCATTACACATTATAAATAAAACTATTTTACGGATTTTATCACGTTTCTATTTGATTTTTGATTGCCCGACGTATCGAATACTTTACAGCGTTCATGGTCACGGATGGACTAAGCTGACATCTAGTCCGCCCGTGACTATAAACGCTAAGATGAGATACGATAAATTGTGTAAAATAGTTTTATTTACAACCATAG
Source organism: Lymantria dispar (assembly GCA_032191425.1). NCBI lineage: Eukaryota > Metazoa > Arthropoda > Insecta > Lepidoptera > Erebidae > Lymantria > Lymantria dispar. The sequence goes on along the minus strand of CM063454.1, from coordinate 20,550,758 downwards.
GGCAGTATTTTGTTATGGACGGGCTATGGTCAATGCACCCTCCGCCCAGCTCCGTCCGGGGCGACGGACGAGCAGCGCGTGGCCCCATAACCCACCGTAGCACCTCTCCTTCATCATTGGGCCGAACACTGATACCTTTTTTTTCGACACCATAGGAATTAAGACAGTATGAGAGATTACGAATCTCAAAGATTCGTTACTTCCTATCTTAACTATTTATATTCTTAATGACAGTGGCCAAATTTATCTTCATATTCTATTTATATTTTTTCATCAACTGTAACTAATTAGTTCAATTTACCGCCTCCGAAACCTTCGGTATACTAAATTGCATGACATTTGATAGTGCCGTTACCAAGATTCTGAATATACCTATAGAAATATACAAGAATTTCTAGCTTAAATATATTAGATGATGGACACAAATATGTACATATATAGTTTCAACAAAATAAGTTATTACATTTGTAAATAATGTCGCTAAGTATTTTTCAGCTTTCGTTGAGGAATTAACTAATATAATTAATGATTGATCTGCTTATTTGTTTAGAAACGCGCTCGTCGCTTCAAGAACCAGATCCTGTGCGACTTGCACTTTGCCGACGTTGCGCTCATGGAGTGCAGCGATTTTATGCAGCAGCTGCGAAGCTTCAAACCCCAGTCATTGGGCTGCGCTGTGGCAAGGCGCAAATCATCTACCACCCTTATATTCCCATTGCCACCGCAAGCTTGTTCAGGTAAAGTACTTACACTATGTTTATTATAGTATGTATTTTTAGTTTTGGTTAGTTAATGTATAATACAATAGCTAATAATTCTAATTTTTTTTTTTTTTTTGGAGCTAATAATTCTAATAACGTATTACACATTTTAAATAAAACTACTTTACGGATTTTATCGCGTTTGAATTTGATTTTTGATTACCCGACGTTTCGATCACTTTGCACCGTTCATGGTCACGAGTGGACTAAGATGTCTCACGTCCAACAAGTCATCGTTACTGCAGAAAATTTATAATTATCTACCCGATACAGAAATTAGTTATTCAATACTGACCCACATTTTAATACAAATTAATTGCCAGTGTAAAAAGAAAATGATTCTATATGAAAAAATTATATTGTTTATAGTTAGTAACTATTTAACACTAAAATTAATAGTAATTATATTTAAAAAACTTAACAATCTAGTATACTACCACCGGATCGAAACACGGCCACACTGAGAAAGATCCGGCAAGAAAACTCAGGTGACATGATGCTAAATTAATATTAATTTTGGAGGCGGCTGTTTAATAACGTATTTTTTTTTTCAACAATGGCATTAAAATTTTACGTAACATGTAAGGAAATCTAAACATCAATGTTATATGTTGAGTGATATATAACATCAATTATGAAGACGCCACAGATGCCGTAGTAGTCTAAGTACCGATCTCCTGTCCTGAGGATTCCTAAGCAATGGAATCAATCTCCATTCGATTATTGTATTGATCGTTTGTTATGTCGACTCTTATTACCTAAAACTTAGATATCGTTAGCGGAAATATAAGGCAAGAACGATAATTTATGTCGTAAACGATAAATCGTTTACGTAACTACATACATGTACTTACGTTTACTACATAAATGTAGTTAAATAATGTAAACTATAGCTTAATGCAGAATATTTTGAGGGTCGCCCTGGACAAGACGGAGGCCCTCTTGTTCCATGGGCGCCTTATGAGCCCTCCCATCGGCGTCTCGATCACCGTCCACTCGGTTGACATCAGCATCCGGGCCCATATGAGGTACTTGGGCCTAGTGCTCGACGGGCAATGGTGGTTCCGGGAGCATTTCCACAGGCTCGCTCCACGGCTCGTCGGCGCGGCGTCCGCCCTATCGTGACTTATGCCGAACGTGGGCGGACCGAGCGCTACGTGCCGATGGCTGTACACGGGGGTCATCCGGTCGATGGCCCTGTACAGCGCACCGATGTGGGCGGGGTCCTTGACCGTCCGACTTAGGGCCCTTCTATGGCGACCACAGAGGGTCATGGCGGTCAGGGCCATCCGCGGATACCGCACGGTGGCGACGGAGGCAGCGTGCCTATTGGCCGGGACTCCCCCGTGGGACCTGGAGGCGGAGATGCTCGCCGGATTGTATCGGCGGGTGACGGGGGTGCGAGCGGAGGGCGGTGAGATTTCGTTAAGGGAGCTCACCGCCTGGCGCGTCGACGCCCGCCGAGACGTCATTGCCCATTGGGCAGTCCGGCTGGAGAGGCCTCGGTTCGGGGTGCGAACCGTGGAGGCCTTCCGGCCGGTGCTGATGCAGTGGTCGGAAAGGCGGCACGGGGTGCTCTCCTTCCGACTAGTGCAGGTGTTGACGGGGCACGGGAGCTTCGCCAAATACCTGCACAGGGTCGTAAGGAGGGAGAGTACACCGTCCTGCCATAACTGCGATTGCGACGAGGACACGGCGCGCCACACGCTCGAGTCCTGCGCGGCTTGGGCAGTGCAGCGCCGTGAACTCGTCGCAATCATCGATGCCGACCTGACGCTGCCGGCCATCGCTAGGGCGATGTTCGACAGCGTCGGGAATTGGGACGCGGTCGCAGCCTTCTGCGAGACAGTGATCTCGCAGAAGGAGGCGGCGGATCGTCTGCGCGTGGAGCGCAGCCTCGATGAGGAGATCCGCCGCCGGGGACTGGGGCAGCGCAGGCGCAACTACCTGCGCCTCATGCCGCCCTAGCCGAGGCCGCGGGTGACGTGACCGGGGATTAGTCCATCACCCGCCGAGAGGCCGACCACGTGAGGAAAGACCGACGTCCTCCCCGAGGGGGGGACGTCGGTCGATGGGAGGGTACCCCACGTAGGGGGTATTCCGTCGAGCCGACCACTGACGACAAGTAAACCTGCTCCGGTGGTCGGCGCAACGACGAAGGCGAGGTGGTTTTCGGGTGGGTTGCGGGATTTGCGTGCTTAAGCCCCTCTGTCGCCCTGGACGGAGTGGTGCGGAGGCGCGCCGACCGCAGCCCACCCACAAAAAAAAAAAAAAATGCAGAATATTTTCATTACAATGATTTCTGATGTTTATGTGACTATTACACATTGTAAATAAAACTACTTTACAGATTTTATCGCGTTTGTATTTGATTTTTGAATGCACGACGTTTCCGTTATAGCCCGCCTGTGACCTAGAACGCTGTAAAGTGTTTGAAACGCGATAAAATCCGTAAAGTAGTTTTATTTTTATTTAAAATTTCGATTGTGATATTTTTTTATGATCATTATGTTATTTTGGATTTTACGATGTTTGTAAAATTTTAACTCATTTTGAAGAAACGAAAGCAACGATTTTTTTACTTACTCATACGATTATCTTAACGATGACTCTGGTGGCCTTAATCGAAAGCTGAGGGTTTCCAAACCTTTTGTGATCTATTACACTCATCTTCAATACCACTCAAAGATTATAAAAAGCAGATAAATACCTGATGAAATGAACTTGAAGCGAAAAGTGTCCCTTGTATAACGTTGACAAGTTAGTATTAACTTTCAAAGTTATATTAGAAAGTGTAAATTGGTTTGTAATAACTATCGTAATCCTTAGCGAGCACTTTTATTATTTCATTATTAATATTACAATATGAAACGAAATAAGAAATCGTTTTATTTATCCATACTAATATTATAAATGCGAAAATAAGTTTGTTTGTTTGTTACGCTTTCACGCTTAAACCACAGAACCGATTTCAAAAATTCTTTCACCAATAGAAAGCTATAATATCAGGGAGTAACAAAGGCTATACTTTATCTCGTATTCCCACGGTAACTATGGGGGCAAGGCGACTCAAACCGAAGCGAAGCGAGGGTGGGCTGCTAGTTCTGAATAAAAATGAGTATCCTTTAACATATTTTAAACATTTCTATGATAAAATTCATATTCGTCATCGTCATCATTATCTCGGCTCGTAAACGTCCTATTGCTGGGCTCAAGGCTCCTCCATAATCGCCTACTATACCAGGCTCGTTAAACGGGTTGGTGTGTGATTTTATTTCGAGTTTTCCTTCTCTTGTATAGATTTGCATTTCGGCTGATATACGCCCGACTGCTGGGCTCGAGCCTCCTCCAGGGAGGGAAGTTTACCTTGCTACACCATACTACTCAGACCAGTAGGTATAGGGTTTTGTATCGAGTTTTCCATCTCTTGTATGTATGTCATATGCGTAATATATCCCTTAGTCGTTCTTTACGACACCCACGGGTATGAGAGGGGGTCGTGAATTGTATTCTTACTCCGTCATCACACGGAAAATATAAAAGTTATCCATACTATTTCTCATAGTCGTCTTTTACGATACACGCGGGCAAGATTGGGGATAGTAAAGTGTATTTTAACACCGTCACTATACAAATAATTTTATATTCATAAATTTCATGTAAGTATTTCTAAACTTTTAAATGTTATTTTAAAGGGCAAAATTTATTCCGTCCACAATTATTTCCATATAAAAAAAAACAATTATTATTTACGTATTATTCTTGCACTTATCTTTGCGTAATTATAAGCCAATGATTAATATAGGCAATGCCAGGGTAACAACGCCTTATAGCCAAAGCTAGATGGATAAAACGGTGACTTGACAATAAGGACTATCGCTCAGGTGCAATGCCCCGGAGTGTATCGCGATATTTTCTTTGGATACAAATCAAAAATTTTAAAGGTTAAGCGAGTGTCAATCAGCCTGTACATGCATCCAAAATTTACCCCAAATAGGGATAATGTTGCAATCTCTACGCCTAGTATGCTGGTTAAAAATAGCAGTTGTACTTATCAATTATGCAGGCGAATGCTACTGATCATTTTATTAGTGATCTCAAAGCCTATTTTTGGTAAATAACCCGTCATCAGCACTACACAAGCTAACAGTTCAAAGCCTACGAAATAACAAAAATTTCTTGGGCTCGGGTATCCTCCACTATGGCAGAGAAATTGACCTACAAGGTTACTACGCTTGTCAGAGGTGTAAATATAGAGTTTTCAAGTTTTCCTTCTCTTGCATAGATATAATGTGCATATTATATCCCTTAGTCGCCTTGTACGACATCCACGGGTAAGATGAGAGGGTGATGAATTGAATGGTGGGCAAGGGAATGAATGAATGACGGGTGGGGAATTGTATTCTTACTCCGTCATCAAGGGGATACAAAAAAATCATCAACATCATCTCAGTTCATAGACGTGCCATTGCTGGGCACAATCCTCCACTATGGGAAAGAAAATAACCTACACTATCACGTTGGTCAGTCATACAGATTTTTATTTCTTCTTTTAGTTCTTCTAAGGATTTCCGTATTTCGAATTCTATCTCGCAGAGAAATCCCGAGCATAGCCCGCTCCATAGCATGCTGAGCGACTTTGAGCTTAGTTGCAAGGCCTACATTAGAAACATAAAACACTTATTCCGATCACCAACCCACTTGCCAAACATAATGAGTATAGCAATAACCTTTTCAATAAATAATGGTATCATGTAGCATTCTATGGGGGAAATCTGCGTCTAGCAAAATGGCTCGATAACGTTAGTGATTATGACGAATTATGTAGTTTTGTTTTTCTATATACCTCAAAATTATACTTACTTTATTTTCTGTATGTTCTTAAGTAAAACCGCTAACTGACCCAATATTAAAAACCGAACTATATTAGGTTTTTTACTGTTTAAAATATTTAATTAATTAAAAAAAATGTAGGTCTACGTAGCTTTTCGTGATTAATTAAAGTTATATTCTTAGAATAATAACGTATAGAAGGTAAGTTCAAGCACAAAAAGTGAGGCATTTCAATTGGAGCCTAATGGAGCTTACACCGGAACCGTTCCGCAACATTCGTGCAGTACAATGACTTGTACATTACGGGACTGTGCCGGCGTAGGCTCCATTAGGCTCCAATTGAAATGCCTCACTTTTTGTGCGTGGACTTACCTTCTATGTGTTATTATTCTAAGACACTACCTATTCAAATGACAAACTTCGTTTATTTAATGGCGTTTACATTTCTCCAATTCCACCAAAAACCGCCAAAAACTCAATTTAAATTAACAGTTTGTAGAACTGGGAAGCTGAATTCTAGGAAGTTAGACGAGGGGAAAGATTTTGTTACAAATCAGAAAAGATTTTTTTACTAAAATATTTTTAGGGTATACTTTTTTATTAAATACTAGCTGACCCAACAGACGTTGTCATGTCTTAACTATGAATATTGAATTCGAATTTTAAAAAAATGTTTATAATTCTAATGCCTATATGCAACATTCTTATTTTTTTTCCTTTATGTGTATGAAACCAATGAATGTAATGGCTCTGACGGCGGTACCAATATAGCCTATGTTGCTCCCTGATATCATAGCTTTTCATTGGTGAAAGAATTTTTGAAATCGTTTCGGTGGTTTAAGCGTGAAAGCGTAACCAACAAACAAACCAAAGAACTTACTTTCGCATTTATAATATTAGTAAGGATAAATTGATTAGTATGTAACATTAAGCTAATCACATTTCTTGGCATTATGACAGTCGATAAATTCTCAAATATCTCATAAGTACACGACTGCTCTACAGTAGATTGAGTGTATACATATAAAGAACAACTTATGTGCCCCTGGAGTTTTTATAAGAGACGAGTCTCTGAATTTTGTCGAAAAGCATATAGGGTATTTGCATTTATATTATTATTATGTTTATATTATTTAGATTTACCCGGACCAACTCCATCTGGTACCATTTGGGTCAACGATTACATTCCCAAGGTGGGTTGACGTCAAGCAGGCGGCCGGTCATAAAAGTCATTGCCGAAACTTTTTGCAATATGTCAAAACAGATGACATATTGCGTCGACCCCAAGTAATTGGGATAAGAGCAAGATGATGATGATGATAATATTATTTAGACTTATTTTTGTAAACTACTTTTGAATTAAAATTTAAAGGACATTGCTCTATTAATTATGAACTATATATTGATTGCATAGCGTACAAATATTTGTGTATGATATAGAAAATTAGAAACATAGAGGCAGTAAAAATAATTGTATCTTCATCATCATAGCTCATATACGTCTCAGTGCTAGACTGAAAACCTCCTTCATAATAGGAGGGCAATTGACCCGCTATAACCACGCCGGTCAGACATGTTGTTTTTATTTCGAGTTTGCCTTCTTTTGCATAGATATTATCTACAAATTTATAATCCCGTAGTCGTCTTTTACGACATCCAAAGGCAAGTTGTGATTTGTATTCTTACTTCGTCACCGCACGGAACCACAATTATATAAATATTATATTATATTACAATTGTTAATTTGGATCTTAATGTCATATAATTTACGACGAAAAGATATTTCATTACATTGTCCTTTACAATGTGATGTATAAAACTTAATTAAGGCATAGTTCATGAAGTAAGAACACTTGTAACGTCTGTTAGTTGCAATCATTACTTTTTTCATCCTTTCTAACGGTCAAGTATTGCATGTAAATCCTCCTCCATAAAGAGGGATAATTGATATTGTATACTATGCTCGCCAGGAAATTTTATAAGATGGCTCTTTGTACTCTTAATTTGTCTTCTTCAGTGAATGGTAAGGAAAAGAGCCTACACTATTCCACGTGGGCCAATGATTTTTTTGCTTTCTTTTCTAGCCTTCTTTCTCTATCTCCATCGATCCATCCATCAGCCTACAGACGTCCACTGCTGGACATAGGCCTCCCCACGAGAATGCCACTTGGAACGGTCCTGCGCCACCTGCATCCAACGGTTCCCTGCAACTTTGAGAATGTCGTCAGTCCACCTAGTGGGGGGTCGTCCTACGCTGCGCCGTCGGATTCGTGGTCGCCTCTCAAGAACCTTTCTTCCCCAACGGTTGTCGGTTCGACGAGCGATGTGGCCTACCCATTGCCATTTTAACGTGATAATTCTTTCTCTATCTGCTATCATGTAAAATGTAAAGCCGTTTCATGTTTATGTTAAAAAGTGAAAGTGCTTACTATAGTAATAAATATAGCTATAATAATAATAAATATAGCTTGTTATAACAAGCAACACATTTTAAAGATTTTACGTCTATAAAGTCTATAAAGGTCTATTATCTTAAAATGGCTTAAGGTTGCTCGACAGCATTCAAATAATTGTCTGTGGACATTTTGGCAAGCCGCAATGTTGCTCAGATGTATTAAAGTATTTCATTAATCGGTCAGAAACCCTCAATTAGTCCGCCAGCAGACTGCTAATGCAGATAAACCCACAGTGTTCCCGTACCCGCCGCAATGGAGCGGGCCTCGCCAATTTTACGGATAATTGACAAGATTAAACGCGCCAACCATTCGCTACTCCTTTTAAATGTCCCTAAATTCACAGAACAGAATAATTACGTTCAGTTTTACTTTCATTATAATGAAGATTTCGCATTCCAGTTCGTGCGAAATTAGTGCTCAGTTAACGAGTTTATCTCTTCACAAATCTACTCAAATTTTAAAGGCTTAGGATTCGAGATTTTTTTGCAAAGTGATGCAGTATTTTATAAACTAGACTTATTGCTGTAATCATTAAAAAACAATATGAAAATAGTCAAAGAAATCGTGATCATTAAATCAAATTTATAAATATTTAAGGAATCACATTATACAACTTCAGCATGAAGGGTCGAAATTAATAGTTGATGTTTAGACCGTCGTCATCATCTCAGCCTATAAATATCCCATTGTTGGGTTCAGGCCTTCACCATAAAGGGAGGAGTATCGACCTACTATTCCACACTGGTCAGATGTAATGGGCATAGGGTGTTCTTTCGAGTTTTCCTTCTCTTGCACAGATGTTAGACGCTTATTATATCCCTTAGTCGTCTATTATATCCCTTATAATTGAATTCTTACTCCGTCACCAGACGGAATATGTTTAGATAGTAGTTCGGTATACCTCACAATGACAAAAGCACCTAGAATGATATAATCCAGGCAAAGGCCTATCTTCAAAAGGCGCAAATTGCTACTGCATCCGTCCTGCAGCAATATCATGTGGCTTCAACTAACAGCAGTGATTTTAGTGTTAAAAAAAAATATCAAGTCACCGCAGCATTCTCATTACAGATACCGGCTGTAAACTATATTCAACGTTACATATCAGCAATGGACTAGTCGTCTATACTAAGATATGAGCTATACGACATACATAGAAATACTTGACAAACATGATAGTTTGATTCAAAAATATCTGACAATATTATTTTGTAATATGAGTAAAAATATCTGCTTAAAATAATATTTTTCTTGTGCTCCGAATATAATTCTGTGCCTTAAATATATATAAATGTATAAATCTCAGTATGGTGATGGAGTAAACACTCAATTCACCATCCTCTCACTTGCCCGTGTCGTAAAGGACGACTAAGGGATATATATGCAGATAATGTGTGTGCAAGAGAAGAAAAACTGGCCACAAACCCTATTTTTTTTTTTTTTTTTTTTTCTTTTTTTTTTTTTTTTTTTTTTTTTTTTGGGTGGGCTATGGTAAGCGCACGCGCGGTCCTGTCCGTCCGGGGCGATGAAAGGACGGCGCGCGGGCCCATAACCCACCCGTACCCACGTCACCTCGTTGTTGGGCCGACCACCGGAGCAGATGTCACTTGTCGTCAGTGGTCGGTCCGACGGAATACCCTTTCGGGTAACCTCTCGACCTGGGACGTCGGTCGCCGTCGCGCGGTTAGCCTCTCTGCGGGTGATGGACAATTCCCCGGTCCAATCACCCGCGGCCTCGGCTAGGGCGGCATTAGGCGCAGATACTCGCGCCTGCGCCGCCCGAGTCGCCGGCGGCGGAACGTGTCGCCGAATAGAAGCTCTACTCGCACACGATCCGCCGCCTCCTTCCGTGAGATAACGGCCTCACAGAAAGCGGCGACCGCGTCCCAGTTCCTGACGCTGACGAGCATCTCCCTGGCGATGGTCGGCAGCGCCAGGTCGGCACCGATAATTGCGACGAGTTCACGGCGATCCTCCTCCCACAAACCCTATGCCAACACGTTTGACCAGCGCAGTATAGTTGATCAATGTCCCTCCCGTTGTAAAGGAGGCCTAAGTCCAACAGTGGGCTGCACGTGGGTTCAGATGATGATAATATTAAAATATATATATAGACGAAATGAAAATACACGCGGTTATTTCGTGTGAAAACAAAGCAAAATAATAATTTATATGTCTCTAATATACGCCCGTTGAGTCGTGTCAATGGCTGGATCGGATGGCCGTAGGCGGGATGGTCAATAACTGTCAGCCGGGGAATGGAAAATACTTGTTACTTACATGATGACGGTATTTGCACACAATACTCACATTCGATTTTCATACGAATGTTCACTACCTTTAAAGTGTATATTTTTTTACAATTGTTTTATATGTTTTGTTATTGGCAGACTGTTCATAACATTTCGTGTATGAACACATATATGACGTTTTAATTTATGTTCAGTTTTTCTTTTTTTTTGTATCTCTTTGATCATGGAATTAATACGTACAATTCCAATGACTGTATTCAATTAGTAAAATTAATAAGCTCTTTTTTTTTCTAATGAAATTATAACTTAAATTAGTTTTCAATCAAACATTATTCGATCCTGAAGAGGATTAAACCCAGTGGTAAAGTTGGTATGGTAAAAAAAAGTTATTCAAATTAAGCACAAATATTCTTTAGTGGAAATTAATAAACACGTGTGTCAGCATTCATTAATTTCTATACTCTAAGAGTGTGAAATAGAAGATTAGTATTTATTTTTTTATTTTATTTTATTTTGGGTCACAAAACTGGATAACAATCCACAAAGAAAACTTACATAAAATAATTGGTAAAGTAACATTCGTTAGATTGTATCCTACTCGATGTGACCCCAACATGCGTAGGGCGATAGCGTTACTACCAAAAAAGATTTTTTATTTGCTGTAATACTTTAACTTAATTTCTAATTGAATTAAAAATATATAAGTACTAGACTTTTTCAGTGTAGTGACAGAGTAAGAATACAATTCACCATCCTCTCTCTTTCCCGTTGGTGCTGCAAAAGATTAGTACGGGGTTAAATATGTATATAATATCCGTGCAAAAGAAGGCAAACTTTTAATAAATCCCTATATTAACACGTCTTACCAGCATGGTATGTTAGTACAATTCGACACCTATTGTGGAGGAGGCTCGAGCCCAGCAGTGGGCAATGTATCAGCTGAAATTAAAGTACTAGACAGGGTCTTACTTTTGTGATGTTAACACTCAATAAAAGGGAAATATTTGGAACCCAGCCCTTTACATGATATAATTCCCACATACATAAGTGTTGTAAACACTATAGATAAATCTTGGTTTGATATTTTTCACCCTAGAATACTAATAATAATAAAACTGTTTTTCTATAAAAAAAAACGAAAAGATCGTTAATGAACCGACTTGTAATGTATTTGATATTTGTTGATTTTTTTAAAAACCGCTTGTCCATTTCAATAAAATTTTCATGGGACCATTTGGGAAGTATACCCTTTCCAACAAAAAAAAGGAATTTTCAAATCGATTGGCAAGCGACGGAGTTATGCGCGAACAAACGAACAAACGCGAAAAAATACAAACTCCGAATTGAGAACCTCCTCCTTTTTAGAAGTCGGTAAAAAAAATATTTAAGAAGGAAGTCATACATGATTTCTAAGTGGACGAAGCCGCCCGAAATAGTCAGTATACCTACTAAAAAAACACCCAACAACAAAGGCCATATGAAAACTTACATAAACATAATACATTAACCAAACATTGTCACAATAAAAATGTATTCTATCTAGCACGCAAAAAGCTTTCGATATTTATTACCATTTCGAGGCGTCCATCAATGTCGACTGGAGGGTCTGCGTCTACTATTTGACAATAGAACCCCTCTGGCAGACATGGAATGAAATGCAAGGAAACTCAATTTCCGTTTCGCTATGCCCCGTTTAAGCAGATCAAAATACAACCCTAGAAAGGTAAAAACTTTTCTAATAATAAACCTTCCGGTTAAGTTACACCCACACGTAAGCTCGCCGTAAGCAAGCACATATACATATGTATATACTTTTATAGTTATAAAATATTTAAGGCACGTTTCACGTCTTATGAATAAAAAATAATAGTTTCAGAGTACAGATGTGCTTATGGTCTATATAGCGATCTGCGTAGAGTTTTGTGGGGGATTTTATAGGTTTTCAATTCACACGCATCATTCTTCAAACGACCCATAATAAATTGATTTTATTCTTGCTAAGTCTATCAGTTAAATATTTCTAAAGTACTAATAAACTCAGAATTACGTTACGTAAGAAATTATCTAAATGATAATTACAATAGTAATAATTTATTCCTAAACTTCCCCCGCGACGACACTAGCGAATGTTTTTAGTGTATCAAATTTTCTACCCGAATACCGCAATCTTGTTTCTTATTTATGGAGTCTAGTATGATACTACCTGAAGATTATTCATGTTAATTAGGCGATTTGTTACGAAGAATAGCCTAAAAATCCCTTGAAAAAAAGCACATTTTTCTTTATGAAACCCTATATCCTTTTAATGCATTCATTAAAATCGGTTGAGAAGCCACGATACGAAAGCGCAACTATCATATAAAATGTTATATTACGATGTCTTTTAAAATATTACCAAATAATCAGAAACCAATCTTATTTATTTGGCATTTAGCTTTATTGAGAATTATGAAAAGCAAACGGAAGTCATTATCTGATAAGTCCGAACTAGTTTACATATAGCTTTGTTCGTATATTGTGAAATGGGCCCTTAGCCTTCGTTATTTTTGTAGGTTGCTTGGCATTGTATATACGTATAAGAATAAGTACCTACAACGTTAATGTATTGTCAACACTTTTGATAAGTTTCTGAGGGTTGGGCTGAGTTGGCAAGGTAAAGGTGGATCTTACTCAAGATTTACACTGCGATATATTATATTAAATTAGGAGTATGCATAAAATAATGAGGTTAACCTCTATAAATTTTATTTTACCTGCGTATCTTCTGTTTTCGTATTCTAGTAAATTTCTTTATAACATCGTATCTTGAACAGCTTGATGGATTTTGACAATTAAGGTATCGCTACATTTGACTTAAAAATTTAACTAATCTGATGAGTAAATTATCAGAATAAAGAGGCCTAAAATATACATATATTTATATAGATACTAGCAACTCACCCTCGCTTCGCTTCGGTTTTAGTCGCCTTACCCGCCTAGTTCCCGTTCCCGTGGGAACACTGGGTTAAAATATAGCCTATGTTACTCCCTGATAATATAGCTTTCCATTGGTGAAAGAATTTTTGAATTCGGTTTGGTGGTTTAAGCGTGAAAGCGTAACAAAGAAACAAACTTTCACATTTATAATATTAGTAAGGACATACTAACAAAAAGGCTTTTCTTTAGTTATCATGAAAATATTGTCCCAGTTGACGAAAAAAAATCTGTTTAAAATTGAGCTAATAATATTAAGAGATGGTTCCTCATTATTTCGTTTTCCCATTTCAATAATATGAAATCAATACATTTTATTTTTAATTTTTATGCAATCAACGTATTATCGTCTAGTGAAACATACTTGTAAGGAATTAAATGATCCACAAAAAAGATCTGATACGATTGCTTAGTCGACTCGTTTACAAATTATTCGAGATCGAAGTTCAACCTCAAATAATCACGTTTACAATTTTTCATACTCCATCAAAAAATAATGGCTCAAAAACATAAGTACTGCTGCTCATTCATTAACCTTGCCTAGTTTTATGAGCAAATAAATGTTAGCGACAAATTATATTCTTAATATTTCACTTACCTACATCCATCTATCAAATATAACTTGTATACATGTGAAAATATGTAAGTTACCTATTTGGGAACTAAATAAAGTTTAAACGCATTTTAAGTAAAACTTCCAAATTATATATCGGTTAGTTTAGTTTGTGTACTTAATATATTTACCAATTTCAATCCTCGGAATTAGGCCAGCTTTCCACGTATCCGAAACAGCTTAACCTGGATTCCGTAATGTGAAAAAAATAAATGTATCTAAGCTTGCTTTACCCAAATATTCTGTGTTTAGAGGTAAAATAATATCATTTACTATAAATAAATACGAGTAACACTTGTAACTATTTTTACTAGCGATATCTAGATTTTAAATAACGCCTAAGACAAATTAAAAATCAATATCTCGTGAAAAAGTTGGTGGGTGAAAGTTGCTGGGCGTCGCTGAATGCAAGCGGCGCTGGGCCGCACTTGTGGCGGAACATCAGGGAGACCTACGTTCAGAAGTGAAGTGCGATATAATGATTGTTGACGATGATGATTATCATCATGTAATATCAATGAATTTGATGCTCATTGATGCCTGTAAAAAATCGACGCCTGAGCAGTAGACCTTTACGTCATGGAACGACTACGTCCAGGAGGTATTGCATCAAGCAAACTGTCAAAAAAAATCTGCTTCTATATTATAATATTACAAAACCCTCAGAAGCGCATGACTGCTTAAATGACATAGTGATCTAAGTATCGATCTTCCATAATAAATAGGTTCGGTTTCCATTAAATACAATTCTTTTTGTGGATAAATAAATGAGCAATTATGTTTGTGTTTAATTTAATTTGTGTTTATTAATAGCGTACCGAAAATGTTTACTGTCTTCTACATACATTAACTTTTGAAGTTATACTTCTGGCACGTTAGGGAAAAATTGATTTTACTATACCATACTGGTCAGACAGGTTAGTATAGGGTTTTGTTTCGAGTTTACCATGTCTTGCGTAGATGTCATATGCGCAATAAATCCCTTAGTTGTCTTTTATGACGTCCGCGGGTATGAGAAGAATGGTGAATTGTAGTTTTACTCCGTCACTACACGGAAAACCTCGGTCACCATCGTGGATTATTATAAAATAATTATAATTAAGGTATACTCGTAGAGGTAAACACGTCTAACTACTAGACGGGTGCGTCCCGCTCTACCAACCCGGTTGTACCGCGCTGTAGTCGCTTAGGTGTGCACGGCACCATAAGATATCACGGATAGCGTCTGTCGCGGGGCTGACGCTACCGCTTCGTAGTCGCTTTGGTCGCGTAAGTTTGGCCGTACCTTAACTCCTTGAGAGTAATTTGCTAACAGTTAACAAACACAAATAACAGGCAGATCTAGAACAATAATTTGCAGAGAGAATTGTTCTGCACTTTCATAGAACTGAGATACTCGCCATGGAAGTTTTCTATTTAGACCACGGAGACTTTAGTGCAATTAAGTTCATATGCATGCCATGGTTGGACCTTCTCCACAATAGAAAGAACCCTGTCTTAGGGCTAACCAAGTATTCGGGCCGATCAGTTCTTTTACTTTTGATCTTTGATTTTGACAGATGCTTGTAAAATAATGTGCATAAAATTTGAAAAATGTATTTTAGGTATCCCGAAATTTTAACAGTAGGTATTTATAACTACACCTTTAAAAAAAATACAGATAATGTCGATGAGATATTCTATCAAGTGTTTATACCATGCAGTGGCGGCTGTACCTTAAGTGCGCTCGTGCACTGAACAACCAAATTAAAAGATTTTAAAATTACAAAACGTTACTTAATCTTTATTTTTTAAATTCCCATATATTAATATGTTTATTCTTTGAACATACAAAAACATATAACCCTGTATTAGTTACGAGTTAAAACGTCTGGCGCGTGAGACAGAAGATAGTTCATAGAAATATACTGAAAAATGAATTTGTTCCCGTACGCCGCACGGGCGAACCGAATATTGCCGAGAGAACTCGACTTTCGACGATTTTCGCCGATGGCGTCTCGTTAAGTACAGTGAGTAGGTATATCTCAGACGCGTTTAATATGGTTTGTTTACATTAATTGTTTTTTTTTATTTTGGTCTTAGTTCTATTTCATACTGCATTGTATATACAGTGCGTGGTGTGAGTGAAAATGATCATAAATGTAGACTATATTATCTTTAATATAATCAATAAAAAAACTTTTCAAAATAAAGTTGATATAAATTAGCGGGACCGCCAAGCCTTTCTTTTATAAATATTTTTTGAAGTGTGAAAACCAGAAAAATATTTTTTTTCGCAAGTACCTACAAAGTGTAATGCGTTCAAATATAATAAAAAAAATATCATTTTTACGTAAATTGTTATTCCCTTGCAATTTCTGACCTTAATACTTAGTGAGCAAGTGAAGTGCACCACCACTTTGATGACCCACCAGCCGCCAGTGATACCATGTATTTATAAATATAGGGTGTGTCAATAAGAGTGCACTATTTCTTTTAAACACAAATGTTTTAAGTAACTTGTGACATTCATATTGCATTTAAAAAAGACAGGTTTCGATTGTATATGCAATAAAATATCGGGCAAATTATCCCCCATAGATCTAATGTTATTTTTAGTTAGTTACTTTTTTCATCAATTTTCGATGACATATTAATAAAATTATTGTTGTATCTCACTGATAACGCGTTGTATCTTTGCCTTGAGGTTAGTAATTATACATGGTTTATTGCCATAAACCCGACACTTCACTATACTCCAAACAAAGAAATCGCATGGCATTGAATCGGATAATCTTAGTGGACAGTCAACATCTGATTTTGTGAGACGATTAATCTGAAAATTGTGCCTACAATAAATCAATTGTATTATGAGCCGTGTGGCATATGGCATCGTTCTGCTAGAACCACGTGTCGTCCAGATCCATACGATGTAATTGAGGCCACAAGAACTCCGTTACTCGTTGCTCGTTATTCCTGTAGCGAATGCCGTTCACAGTCACTACAGCCTTATTTTCAAAAAAGTAAGCTCCAATCATACCGCCTGACCAAAATTCTCTCTAGACGGGGCAGTTTCTCTCGTTGTGAATGCTCGTTTGTCATGGATTACGTTACGTTTATTTTTCAAGCCCCAACTTTGACATTTTTTATTCACATAGCCTTTCAGATGAAATTGCGCTTCGTCAGTGAAGATGACTTTTTCAAAAAGTTGCCATTCATTTCACTGCATTACTCATTGAGTGAATTGTCAACGCTCATACACGCTACATAAATATTCGGCTGGTTCGATCAGTTCTGCTGGTTTCAGCTTAGGTAGAAACCTTAGCTGAATGATGTACGAGTAAAGGTGTAGACTTTCATTAAAATTCACTGCGCCACATTAGTTCACATTGTTTACAGCAGCATTTTTTTCAAGAGATCTACTGATACTACTGATCTACGTCGAGGTAGAAGAGACTTGCCGTCCACAACCGAACCAGTTGCTTAAAATTGTTTGACTACTCTTCGTATTGTGTGCTCGTTAGGTGCATTTTTTTTTGAATAAAAAGGTGAGCTATTGTTCAGGATGACTGGCAGATGTGAAATTATTTTGTATATAAAATATTATTAAAAATAAAATATTATTTTTTTTGTAGAAAATGAGGACTTTTATTCAATAAACATTTATTTTCATTAAATCAATAATTAAAAATTCAAAAATATTTCAAATTGTAACAACTTTATTCTTTTAATCAGTGATTTCTGTAATCTATACATATAATAAAATTGCAGAGGTCGAATGTACATAGAAATTAAGTAAAACACGGGTTATCTTCACATGTGTACCGTAGTAAACAAAACTGTATACACTATAGGTATGCGAGCTCAATGCGGCGAGAGGAACAGCGCACAGGCGCTGGTGCACAGCATCACGTCGCTATGTCTCATTTACACCCTACTACATATAGTACATATATTCCGTCATATAGCGTGGTAAAGCGGCCTATAACGCTAAGTCAACGATCAGGTTTACCCTGGCCTATAGATGTTTTACATCGAAATTACGCGAACTTGGCGAGCGTAACTTCCCCATTTTATAATAAGTTTTCGCCATGATAACACGTTTTCTATTGTATAACGCTGCATTAGGTAATTATTAATCAGAACAATCATAGATGATAGCTGTAAAATTTCAGTTGCCACGTACACGAAAAAAGTATACAAAATTTAAACTATGCTCTTATTGAAACTGTCTATATAAGGTCTAATTTAGCAGAGTTAACCAGACATCCAGGAAAGTCTACGACTCTTTTTTGGGGTATTAATGTTTCAAGGGATATTTTACAAAATATTTATTAAACATACATACATTTATGATAACAATTAAATATTTCGTATATTTGCATCTATCTATTATAAGTACAATATTCTAAGCAATGAAACAAGAGCATAAAAAAATAAAAAGATACCGTGCGTGTCGTCATCTAATTCTATCGACCTCCAAAAACTCTACGATAAGAAGTAAGCAATATATTCAGGGCGTAGGCAATAAAATTAAACCATGACTCACATCAGTCCACACGCATACTCCCCTTTTACGCTGTCGACAAAATCCCTTCGTTATGAGCTGGTTTTGTCAAAGAATGCCTTATAGACAAATAGACATAGACATCATATCAAAAAGTAATGACATACATTTTATATAAAAAGTATAACTAAGATTATGAATATTTTTATATGGATTCTTGAAATTCAGCAGTCTAGACCCTTAAAATGACGAACGTTGATTGACATTATATTAACGAAAATAATCCTCGAAAACTTTAGTTCAAAATATACTCTAAATATACACTATTTTGCAATTAAGGTTTAATTATTATCTGTTTTGAAAATGTATATCAGATTTATTATTATTATAGGCATATAATAGAGATATTGTTACTATTTAGTCGAGTTTAGGTAAAACCTTCATCATACGATCAAGACTGCGTATCAAGACTTTGAAGATTCGGTTAGTTCGATTCACTCTAAGTATGAACGCCAAGCATATTGTAAAGAGTTTGGTGTTCTACCTTACAGTGAATTGAGCGCCAATCGATCACACGGAACGGAAGATACATCACGCATGAAGATCGAAAATAAATGGAATGATATTATATTTATAAATATTTTTATAAGGGGAACAAAATATTTACTATAATAATATTATGGTGTTGAATATTTTTAATAAACTACCCTTCAGCGCTTGTGAAAATTGTAAACACAAATTTTACGATGGAAAAGTCCTTTGACAAAAAATCTGCAGTGGGGAGGTTTTTATTAGCACAGCGAAGCGTTTATAGCGCCAGTTTAAAACTTTTACTGTTTTCATAAAATATTCAATAAAGATACCGTACGTACTGTGTAATATTTTAGTTGTGTCATTTTAAATTAAGCCCCTAAATGGACTGTGGTTTTTCCCACGCAAGCTGCTATATAAATATTTTATTTGAATCCTGCAGATTATCTATGCTAGTTTTCTTTTCTTTACTAAAGTTGCAGAATAAATAAAAAAAACATAAGTTTTCTTGGCTAATGATTTCCTTTTAATATTGATTTCTGATATTTACGCGAGTATTATACATTTTAAATAAAGCTATTTATACGGTTTACCTCACATTTATTTGTTTAATGAACGATGTAAAGTGTTCGAAACGTCCGGCAATCAAAAATTAAATACAAACGTGATAAAATCCGTAAAAATAGTTTTATTTATGAATATTTTAGGTTTATTAGCTTATTAAGCATAGTGCTAAAACTAATGATATAATGATATGTATAAATTATAATATATAATACATTATTATAGTTTAACATAAATTTTCAATAACGATATCTATATTTTAGGAAATGTCTTGGGCAATTTAAACACTAATATTACATATTGAATAATAGGTACAGAATTTCACTGTATTATTGATTTTATGTGTTATATAGATTGCTAAAGGTGTTAATGAAAACGTTGGTACCATTAGTGCCACCAAACAATTTTGCCAGACAGACGTTTACGTTTCCCTTTTATTGCAATATATTACTTTATTGCAAATTACGGCATATTAACTTTGCTTTTATTATTTTTCATTATCACCTCAACTTATTTAGGTAAATTATAATCACCAACTGACTTTCATACACATATATAACCGTTCACATACATCTTCATATAAAGCACGAGACTCCTACATAAGATGCAGATTGGCCTGCTATACCACGCCTATCAAATGAATTGGCTTGGGTTATCTGTAAAATATTTTATCTCCTTATAGTGATTAATCCATGTCATTCCGTGTAGTGACGGAGTAATAATACAGTTCAACACCCAGTTCTTGCGTGGGTGTTATAAAAATCGACTTATCACAGCTCATATACGACCCACTGCCGGCCTCGAGCCTCCTCCTCAATGAAAAAGCAATTGATCTACTTTACCACGCACGTAAGACAAATTGGTACAGGGTTTTATTTAGCTTTTTCTTCTCTTGCATAATTTTTATATGCAGAATATATCCCTTGGTCGTGTTTTGTGACACCCACGGATAAGCGGTTGTGGATTATACCCTTACTCCGTCTTATTAGGTCATTCTCCCTCCCTTTGTCTCGATGCCAGTAGTGGAACGTGTATGAGCCGATATTGCGGAGGACTTTACAAACATAAAAATTAGATTATCAATTTATGGATCGCACAAATGATTATCCTGCGTGCGTGCGTAAATAATATTATTGAAAATTTTAGTTCATTTGAAATTTGAAGATTGCCACGTCAACAATTTGTATTCTATTAAAACTCAAAGGTATTTCAATTTGGAAGCTATTTCTAAAGTATTTTACCTTTACAGATGAATTCTGCGAAGAGTATCCGCATAGTCTGTTACCTACACCAGGCTACTGGATCGAATGCTCGCGCCAGAAGATCACCTCTCACACAATCTGGGACGAATCGGAGTCGGAACATGACAGTGGACCTGATAGAGAAAATGCTGATAACGGTAAGAAAATTCATTCATTCTTGTTCCATTTTATTACATTCTTGTTCCATTTTTTTTTTGGGGTGGTATACGGTCCGGGGCGACAAAGGGGCGGCGCGCAGCCTCGTAACCCACCCATAAAGCACACCGCCTTCGTCGTTGGGCCGACCACCGGTGCAGAGTTCCTTGATTTCAGCGGTCGACCCGACATTTTATTACAGCCTTAACCCGGCGCCAATGACGCTGGGTCATATTGACCTGAGCTAATTTCAAACAGCAATATATTGAATTTTGAGTACTCTTTATTTCGATCATTTCAGTAGCTGGAGATGCTGGTCTTCTCTACTCGTATCGCTAGTGATCTTGATGCGATGCTGTCTGTGCGAGAAAATATATATGCATCAATTGAAAACGGGTCAATATGTCATTCTTCATGTAATTATTTGCACGTCATTGGCGCCGCCGGGTTAAGACATTACTGTTGGTTACGAATATCATCCATAATTAGAAAAAACAGACCAGCTATATCGTGGGATTAGATGGGATGACGTAATGCCATGTTTATTTTTCATCTTGCTAGTATTATTCTATTTTCAGACAGGACATTAGTCGTCGTAAAAGAAATGGCTGGTTTTTGTACCTGAAAAAAGACCCAAACCAAACCAAATTATTTCCATGTTTCTGTTTACATGGTTTATACAACGAACCTTACGAACTTGAGGTCTAAAAACAATATAATGAACTGTTTGTTGGATTCAAACTTCAAGTCTATTAATAACTTAGATGTTTGAATAATAATATTATAGTTGAATATTCATCGTCATTTCAACCTCTGTTGGGCTCGAATCTCGCCAAGAGAGGAGGTATTGAATTGTATTCTTACTTCGTCACCACACAAAAAAACTATATTGATTCCAAAAGCTTAATTACAAAGATAAATAAAAATTAACAAAGCGTAATAGGCATATAATATTTATATAAGAGAAGGAAAACTCGAAATAAAACTCACCCAACATGTCTGACCAGCATGGTATAGTAGGTCAATTTCCCTCCTATTGCAGACGAGGCTTGAACCTACGTTTATGTGCTGAGACGAGAAATACTGCGATGAAAAAAGTAAACGAATTGGATCTCCTAACTTTATATCACCTCAATATATCAGATGGTACTAGTACATAATATAGCTAAGCTACGAAATAGCATTCACGTTTTATTAAATTAAGGGGCGTATCGCCGGTGATTCACCCCTGTAATATTAGCTCTGAGATGAAAATGAAATTTTATACTTTCCTTTACACCTTTGTTCCGCTACGGCAGTTGAAGTGAACCTTGGAATGGTATTATGACTTTTATATACTAGTTAATGCCCATGTTAAACGGCAAGACAGTATTTCATCTATATTGATTCTTCCTTTTGATTAATAAATTCTTCTTATTGTTTTACAGTAAATATCTGGTTGACCGAGCTTTGCTCGGTATATTTTTGTTGTATTTTTGTCTAATTTATTTAGATATATATTAATAAAAAATAAACATGTAATAATGAAAAAAATATCAAAAATTACAAAAGCAGAATAATAATAACACCGAAATTCGATCCCACGCTGTTTGAATGCCAAAACAAAACAAAAAGAAAACTGGAGAACTACCCAACTGAGCTATTGACACTCTTGACAATGACGACAAAATTCGAATTCCTATTCAGAGAATGTCAATAACATTTTATGTCATTGTATTGATTAGCTAAAAACACCGACATAACAACATTTTCTATAAATAAAACCAAGCTAGATCGATTTTTTAGCCCCGAAACCTCTAGTATGCCAAATTTCATCAAAATCGTTGGTGTTTCCGAGATCTTGAATATATATTACACTGAGCCAAAAAAAAACGAACAATTTTTTTTATTAACGGTACTGTGAAAATATTTTTCATGATGACAAAAGAAAATTATTCTGAAAACTTGAGCCTTTAATATTAATATTAAGAGGTGCATATATATATATATAAATATATATATATATATATAAATATATATATATATATTGTAAATAAAACTACTTTTACGGATTATATCGCGTTTGTATTTGATTTATGATTGCCCGACGTTTCGAACACTTTGCAGCATTCATGGTCACGGGCGGACTAATGTGTCTCACGTCCAACAAGTAATCGTTATTACAGACATTTACAATTATCTACCCGATACAGAAAACAGTTATAAATTTATTAAATTGTTACCCACATTTTAGTACAAATTTATTGCCAGTGTAAGAAGAAAATGAATCTATATGAAAAAATTATATTGTTTATGGTTAGTAATTATTAATTATTAAATTTGTAGCATTTATTATTACAATTTGTTGATTTAAAACTAACAAAACTAATATACTACCACCGGATCGGAACGCGGCCACACTGAGAAAGATCCGGCAAGAAAACTCAGGGGACATGATGCTAAATTAATATTGATTTTTAATTTTATTTACAATGTGTAGTGCTCGCGTAAACATCAGATATCATTATATATATATATATATATATATATACAAGAATTGCTCGTTTAAAGATAAATATCAGGTTGACCGAGCTTCGCTATATCGGTATGTTTTTATCAGAATTAAAGTATATATATAATATGTTGAATAACTTTATAAAATGACTGATGTAATAAAAACTGGCCAAGTTAAATCTACCCTACTCTTTTTTTTTTTTTTTGGGGTTGCCTGCGGTCGGCGCGCCTCCGCACCACTCCGTCCGGGGCGACAGAGGGGCTTAAGCACGCAACTCCCGCAACCCACCCGAACACCACGTCGCCTTCGTCGTTGGGCCGACCACTGGAGCAGGGTTACTTGTCATCAGTGGTCGGCCCGACGAAATACCCCCTACTTGGGGTACCCTCCCATCGACCGACGTCCCCCCCTCGGGGAGGACTTCGGTCTTTCCTCACGCGGTCGGCCTCTCGGCGGGTGACGGACTAATCCCCGGTCACGTCACCCACGGCCTCGGCTAGGGCGGCATTGCACGCAGGTTCTCCCACCTGCGCCGCCCCAGTCGCCGACGGCGGGTCGCATCATCGAGGCTGTGCTCCTCGCGCTCGCGACCCGCCGCCCCCTTCTGCGAGATAACTGCCTCGCAGAAGGCTGCGACGGCGTCCCAATTCCTGATGCTGCCGAGCATCTCCCTAGTGATGGTCGGCAGCGTCAGGACTGCACCGATGATTGCAACCACATTTGATAAGAAATAAATGAACATTTATTCTAGTATTTTTGAATTTCGACCTACATGGGGAGTAAATTCAATCCCTATAGAAGTAAAAAATCGTGCCTTTGTGGTTTTGACTATACCAAAACCACAAAAGCCATGATCGTCCTCCAAATAAATTAGCTACTATTTATAGTAGACTAGTTGATGTTCTATTTCGAATTTCTTACAGTGATGTTGTCTAGTTCGTGCTTAATGTATTTTTACGATATCCATGGAAACGAATGTGGTAGTGACTTCTATATTCTGACTTACCACAAGAAAAGTAGTAATTGTTATAAAATCTAAAAATAAATAGAATTGATTCACGGTTATAATATAAAAACACACCCATTTTAAAAATATCTTTTTCAGTAATCTCTTTTGTACAAGTAAATTATAAGCCTATGCTTTGCTCCCGCTTTCGCTTGTTTACACAATCGAAAGGAGAAGCAAAGTGTAGGCTTTATAGGTATGACCGTAGTAGGTATGCATTTATATTTCATTTTTACCTCTCTACTAAAAAAAAAGAGAACACCTAATGATAGTTATATATCGATTAGCGTTAAAACATGAATATACGAAATGTATTATGACTATTTAAATATAAATTATTCACAATTTTCGGCGAAATTTAATTCCTTTGCATGGTTCCCGTGCTCTTTTTTTTCTTTAATAAAAGTAACCAAAGTAAAATCTTTTATTGAGTTGACTACTACTACTACTACTACTACCAGTGACAATTTGATTAAAATCGATGGAATCGTTTTAAGCATTAACTAGACCAATCAGTGAATCACAAATAAAATTAAAAACTATTTCTTAATCATAAGAAAGTTTTACCATAAGCATTTGCTAATAAACCATTAGTTTGACATAACAAACAGGCATTTTAATTTCATTTACCTGTATATATATATGTGATGAGAAAACAAAAGAGAAAGGTCGTGTCACTCTGAAAGAAAGTTAGTGTTCTCTTGCAAACATGTAACGTAGGAGTTGGTATAGATAATTCTTCCGATGTCACATTAGCTACAAGTCAAGGTGAAAATTAAATTTGCCTCCCTTTTTCCAACGCAACGGTTCAGACAAACCTCATATAATATGCAGAGACATTTACAAATCCGGACGTGAACATTCTCAGTTGAATTTTGAACGTAATAATAATTCAGTAATCAATTTGCACAGCGTTTGAAACGTTTATGGAAACTTTTGTTGAACCATTTTCAAATATTATCTTGTAAGAAAGTATATTATTTTAGGACAAGGCTGTGTAGTGAAGGAAAAAAATACTCATCATTTATCGTTTCACTTTATAAACGTCGCACTATTGGGCTTAAGCCTCCTCCACAATAGAAGGGAAACTGATCTAGTGTAACTGGTCTGGTAAAGAGTTTCATTTCAAGTTTTCCTTCTCTTGCATAGATGTTATATGCGTATAACAAATATAAATAGCCCTTATATCGCTCGTGAGTATCGTAAAAGGCGACTAAAAGTTTTATATTAGGTCTTTACCTATGAAATTGCCGTTAGGAATGAAAAAAATTAAACGATATTTTTTCATGTATTTTTTATTTGTATTAATCGAAGTAATCACCCATGCAATCAATGCATCTTTGCTAACGCAGCGGCAGTTTATTGATGGGCATCAATAAACTGCCGCTTCTTAAAGAAATCAGCTGGACGGGAGGCAACAAATTCTTCAAAGACATTTTGTACTGCCTCTCGGGTATTGAATTTCTTTCGCGCAAGAAGTTATCCTAATTCTGGAAAAAGAAGTAGTCTGTAGGCGCAAGGTCTGGTGAGTATGGCGGATGACGGAGAGCTTCCAACCCCAGTTCTTACAACTTGGAGACCGTCTGCTGCATATGAGGTCGCGCATTGTCGTGCAGGAGCAACGGAGACGAGCGATTGACCAATGCTGGTTGGAGATGTGCCAGCTTCTCCATCATTGTGTTCAGTTCTTCACAGTACACATCTGCAGTAATGCTCAGCCCGTTTGGTAAGAAGCTGTGATGAATCACACCGGCGCTAGACCACCAAACAGTGACCATCACTTTTCTAGGGTAAGTTTTCGTTTAGGTCATTGTTTAGGTGCTGAACCAGGATCCAACCAACTTGCTGAGCGCTTGCGGTTATCAAACAGAATCCATTTTTCATCGCAATTAATACATAATGCGTTTGAAAATTCCTTCATTTGTGTGTCTGTTGAGCAATGCAAGGCATGTATCGACTCGTACTTCGCGCTGGCGATCAATGAGTTCGTGGGGCACCCCTTTGTCAAGCTTACTTACCTTGCCAATTTGACGCAAATGGACCAATATTATTTTGACGCTAACGTCGAAAGCTGCGGCTAATTCAGCCGTAGATTGTGTATCATCGGCTTCCACAATCGCCTTTAATTCGTCATTGTCGACCAAAGTCTTCGGACGACCGCGAGGTTCATTTTTCAGGTCGAAATTTCCAGAACGGAAGCGAGCAAACCAATAACAGGCGGTGCGTTGGTTTGTAGTGTTAGCTCCGTAAACGTCGTTAATGATGCGTGCCGCTTGTGCCGCGTTGGTGCCACGACGATACTCATATTCCATAATTACTCGAATTTTTAACGTATCCATGATGACGAAAAAGATTGAAATGCGATGAAAACATAACACTAATCAATAAACAAATGACTACTTTTGGAAAATGAATTCCATGTTTTAAAATAAAATTAATTTGAAATTAGAATTCTTAGCCAAACAAAAATTATTTTGATTTGAAATGGCCAGTACTGCAGAACGGCAATTACATAGGTAACGACCTATTATATACCTGTGGCAATTCTATCTAATGCATGATAATTACATTCTCAAGGAATGTTGATGAGGCAGGCGGTCATAAAATCATTGCCAAAACTTTTGCAATATGCGGAATGGAAAAAGTACGAATTACGTCGACCCCAAGTAATTGAGACAAGAGCAGAAGGATGATATACAAATAAATAAGATAATAATGATGATAGTGCGACCAACTTATCATTACTTCTTACAGTTATGTACAACCAAGATTCTTTTTAATAACGAATATTTTTTTATAGTAACCACAGAATATCACGACCTTATATAGTTCTTATATTTTAAAAAATCTGGACAAATCTTTATGATATAAAATTAGAATCACAATTGCACAACGGTATGTGATGCTGCTATTGAATACTAGGCAATTTATTTTTGTTTGTCAACTTTTGTTCTGAATAGCATCTGAGAGATTAACTATCAATTAGTCCTTACTAATATTATAAATGCGAAAGTAAGTTTGTTTGTTTGTTACGCTTTCATGTTTAAACCACAGAATCGATTTCAAAAATTCTTTCACCAATGGAAAGCTATAATATCAGGGAGTAACATAGGCTATATTTGATCCCGGTAATTCCACGAGAACGGGAACTACGCGGGTAAGGCGACTGAAACCGAAAGAAAGCGAGGGGGTTTTCTAGTAAAATATAAACTTGAAATTCACATAACGCAAGGACATTGAGTTTTAACGCTACAGTTTCATAAGATAAATAAGTTTACTTAAATCCTTTTGATCTTTCGGCGGAGCTGTGATGCATGTGAAGACAACCCCTTGACTTTGCCGTAACCAAGAGGCAAGAACAGCATGTGGTTTTTAGCTGATAGTGGCGTGGCACTAACACTTAATCGTCGTTAAGCCCGGTATACCCCATTTCTTCTGTCCGAGGTGGGCACGTGTAAAGATTGCATTTTCCACGCGAAAAAAAGAAATGAAAACGTTCTTTTGATCTATGCTGTCATGCCTGATGCCGCCCTAGCCGGGACCACGGGTGACTGGACCGGGGAATAGTGCGTCACCCGCAGAAAGGCTGACCGTGTGAGAGCGTCCGACGTCCCTCAAGGGGCGTTTGGAAAGGAGGGTACCTGAAAAGAAATCCCGCCGGGCTGGTCACGGACGCCAAGGAACTCGGTATCGGTGGTCGGCCCAATGGCGAAGGTGAGGGAGGGAGTGGCTTATGGGGCCGCGCGTTTTCCTTTCATGACCCCAGGCGAATTGGATGACATGTGAGCGGACCATAGCCCACCAAAAAAATTATCTACGAGGCAAAAAGATCTAGAGATTATAATCTTTACTGCATTACAGGAACTTTTACCTTATAAACAGCTGGCAAAATTACATAAATCTATACCAATAAATAAAATTGGAGTGTCTATTTGTAATGTCAAAATAATAGGCATTTTTCATGCTCACACTGTTATTTGCACTGTACATATGCCTAAAATACACTATATTTTTTTTGTCTGTCTGTTTGTTCCGGGTAATCTTCAAAACGGCTAGACCGATTTCAAAAATTCTTTCACCCATGGAAAGCTATAATATCAGGGAGTAACATAGGCTATATTTTATCCCGGTATTCCCGCAGGAACGGGAACTACGCCGCGGGTAAAGCGACTGAAACCGATGCGAAGCGAGGGCGGGTTGCTAGTAAATAATAAATAAATTCAGTTTATTCTTTGATAGATATTATGTGTATATTGTTCATGAGTCTTAATATATTATCTTGTGCACATATGAATGGTGTCATATCGAATGATATAGCTGTAGCCCTCGAGAACCCATCCATCGAAACATAATGAGTTATAACACAGTTAATATGAAAGTATCATATTCATTCTAATATAACTATACGCCTTACTGAATATTTACCTAAACCTTAAACAAGTTCTAATGTAAATAGTTTTTTTTTTTTGAGTGGTCAGCGCACAGGCTGTCCGCTCCGTCCGGGATGACGAAAGGCGCGGCCCCATAACCCACCGTATTCCCTCTCCTTTGCCATTGGGCCGACCACCTATACCGTGTTCCTTGTCGACCGTGGCCAGCCTGGCGGAATACCCTTTGGGGTATCCTCCCTTTCCAACGCCCGTCCCGGAATGTCGGCGTTTAGTCTCTCTACGCGTGACAAACTATTCCCTGGTCCAGTCACACGCAGTTTCGGCTAGGAGGGCATCAGAATCAGGCTAAATGAATACATTGATATTTATGCAGAGTATTTTTAATTTGAAGGCTGATGTGATTGAGATAGCGGTATTTAATTATCTATTCAGATATTTAGTGATCATCAGCTTATTCGCAATTTGACAAAAAGATTTTATCAAAATGAATGTCCGCGAGTAATTTAAATATAAGGAAATAAAAATGAATCACTTAGTCGTATCGAGGGACGGCTACGGTCCCACAACATGGCGATGCTCACCTTTAAAATATTAAAAAGCACTTTTAAGGAAGTTAAGTTAAGTTCTGAAGATAAATTTTTACCTTTAGATTTTTTTATGTCAAGAATGACCAAATTTTTAATTTGTTTTTTTTAAGTCGCAACTGAATGTGGTAGACATACTATCTTAAACATCTTTGCAATATTCAATGCTATTTTTGATACTACAATAGTAATAAAAGTTATTACTGTCTTTTCATCGCCCCGGACGGACTGGACCGCGCGTGCGCTTACCATAGCCCACACAAAAAAAAAAAAAGCCAGAATCCAAGCTATTATTATAAGCTTTATATTATACTGCTGTTGAATATTAAATTTATTTAAAATCTTCAGTATTTCAAAGGCATACTTTCGTGTAATAATTATGGTTTATTTGATGTGAATTTATTACCTCGTAACTTTATAATATTTATATAGCAGCGCCATCGAATAAAAATAAGGTATTTTAAAAAAAATGGGCAGTGAATGCATGGAGCAATAATTTAAATGCCTGATTATAA
This sequence comes from Lymantria dispar, assembly GCA_032191425.1. Taxonomy (NCBI): domain Eukaryota; kingdom Metazoa; phylum Arthropoda; class Insecta; order Lepidoptera; family Erebidae; genus Lymantria; species Lymantria dispar. The sequence goes on along the minus strand of CM063454.1, from coordinate 20,520,902 downwards.
TAAATAGTACCTGTTTGAAGTATAACGTTCTCTTATATACTTATGGCAATGTAATTATGACTTCGTTTATTTGAAATAAAACTCTTACTAGTAGTGTTGCCCAAATGCAAGACCAAGACGAGCCTTGGACCAGTCTTGGTCTTGGTCTTGCAACAGCACACCTGGTTTCGTCTTGGTCTTGCGCACTCGAGTCTTGGTCTTGGTATTGCAGCAAGAGTCTCGCAAGTCTTGCAGTTAGAATAACGTAATAGTCATTTATCATGGCAAGGAAAAATCCAACTAAATTAATCAAATATCATCCTATCCTATCTATTCATCTGCTAGCCTATAGTCCACTGTTGAATATTACCCTTACCACTTGGAAAATTACTCTCCTATTCCCCTAGTGTTACATTAGACAGAGTTACTACTCCTATGACAAAGGAAGGAATTTCGACCCTGTTTTCTTAAGACGTCACCATACGGGGCGGTTGATAGAATAAATTTAATGTCATTTTAAATACTTATGTAATAAATGGGATTATTTATATTCCCCTTCAGGTTAAGTGGTATGTATCTATTGTATTTCCAGTTTAGTTACTGATACTCTAGATAGTTGAAAAACCTGTTGCTCTATCCATATAGCTGCGATCCATATAGCTCTTACTAGGTATATTATTTATTCAAGAATATATAAAATTGATTTAAATATTTCATGGTTTTAATACTTGCCGGTTTTATGAAAAAAACTTTCAACCCGTTCCCGGCTTTGCGCAGGTTCTTTATGGCAAATAATATATAACCTAAGTAACTTAAATATAACCTAAATGATAGTGGGTTGTATTTATCGTGACTGTTATAGATAATTTTAAATCATAGCTTGTAATAGCGTCAACAAAATACTAAGTAGCAGCGAGTGTTATAAGACAATCATCATCATCTTGCTCTTATCCCAATTACTTGGGGTCGACGCAATATGTCATCTGTTTTGACATATTGCAAAAAGTTTCGGCAATGACTTTTATGACCGGCCGCCTGCCTGACGTCAACCCTCCTTGGGAATGTAATCGTTGACCCAAATGGTACCAGATGGAGTTGGTCCGGGTCAATATAGGGCTCTTAGTCGTCTTTTACGACACCCACGAGCAAAGCAAGGGTTGGTAGTATTCGAAGCCGCTACCACACAGCACGAATGTTATAAGACAATATATCTTATAAACAAAACTGGATACTATGTCGCACCTAGTAGCAGCCTCATCATTCATCATTATCATTTCAGCTCAAATACCTCCTACAGTTAGGCTCGATTCTCTTCCATAATAGGAGGGAAATTAACCTTACTATACCATGCGAGTCAATGGACCTGACTATACCAGCAGTGGTAGCAGCCTAGTAATTGATAAAAAGCAGCAACTGTGATAAATTACAATTTTTTTATTAAACTCAATATATCAGAGAAAGATTAACTAGCAAAGGACAATGGGCAAAAATGTATGGCGCTTGTCCCATCGGCGGCCACATCTGTCCTATATATATTTTTAGTCGACAATTATGTATATATTAAGACTGCAAAAAATTATTTCGGCAACTTGTTTAGATAAAAAGTTATAAAGCGTTGATCATATAAAAAAATCGAATTAATTAAACCGAAAGTACGTAAATGATAAAACGTAATGCATGTCTAAGTATAAGATAATGATGGATTAAATAAAACTAAAGGTTAATTGGTTATTAAATACATCGATTTATTGACAGACACATATACAATGCTCGTATATAATGCTAGTATTCCTTTAAAAAAAGAAAATGATGGGATTCAATTGTCGTCTACAATAATATTGTTTAAAAAATGAGCTGGTAAACGGATATCTTCCTCTTGGTTTCTCGCCCACCCTAAATACCACACTACACACATAATGTGGGCACAGCAACCAAGAGTGCGCTTACCGCTTAGACAACTGCAATAGTAGTTTTCTATGGCTTCTCTGCCGCTTTTCTCTCTATCTACTATAATGTACGAATAATATATTTTTGACCTAGTATGTCTAGATTGTATTCGACATCTTAGCAGCCAAACATTTGTTGCTGTGATGCCGCACCTGCCTAGGCCTGTAACATCGGGGTCCCTATACGTTTCTATATTATAGAGACCTTGTCGCACATGCTCCGCATAATAGCTGCGGGCTAGCTTCACTTGGTATGTACCAAGTGCAAAAATGGTTAAATCGTCCTCAGTCAGCAAAGGAAAATCACTTATGTTAGGTTGGTTTCCTGTAATGCTATCGAAACTAGCCCGTCTACGATTAAGGTTGTTGGCTAGGACATACTCTGCTAGGTTATTTGGTTGGTTCACTCTTTGGTTTATAACTTCTATAAATGTTTCAGCGTGAACGTTATCTGACAATGGTTCTCTGCAAGCATTCAATAATGCAGCACCTATTCTAAAATCTGTCATCATATGAGGCAAAGCACGATTGAAAAAGTCTTGTCGGAATAGTTTAAAATCGCGTTTGAACCAACCATTTATAACTTCAACAACCCAGCGGCACATAGTAACCAACCTAGACTTATTCGCTTGTTCTGTTGTCAATTGATCTTCGTCTCGATTTTTTGTTTTCGGTAAGTGAGCTTCATAACCATAGGCATGTAAGTCGTCGATTACGTCGCGAAACCCACGGTCTAAGATGAACACATCTCCATGTTCAAAAAACCAATGGAAAGGATTTCCTTCGTCGTCAATCATATTTTTCATTATTTGTGCATCTGATTCTATGGCTGAATATGGCCCAAAGGCATCTAAAATGTGGCCATCGCAGCACACTATTAAAAACGGTTTCAACAAATTCGTGTATTTGTGTAGACTATATGATCGCTTTTGGAATAAATAGTTTGCGGACTTTTGTATATATAAGTGGCGTCTGCTATCACAATTGCCTTTCTGTTTAAGGCATTTGCATTTCCAAAAATTGCATTTGGAACTTGTAGGTTTCGGTTAGCTACATCAATTCTATTGAGATGATCATAACCAAGATGCCGGGGAACGAAGTCCAGTAAAAGAGAGTCTCTGGCGAACGTTAAATGTCGTTCTAGGGTTCTACGGCTCATATTAAAAAGCGTCGCCAGCCTTTCATTTGCTTCACCGCTTCGCAGTTTCATTAAGTAGCATGCCAAAGATGTTTTCGGGCGTGTTGATACGTTCGACAATGAAGGAGTTTGTTCCAAAATATTCATAAATTGGTCTCGACTAACGCCTAATCGGATGTATACTTCATTTGGGTCCATGTCATCTATATTATCAAAATCTAGTATAGATCCTCGAAGCACCGCGATTTTCATGAGGCTCATGATATGCACAAAATGTGTGGCATTGAAGTCGTGGAGCAAGTTAGGGCTGTCAATTATTTGATCCCAATCATTGGATACCAAATGATGATCGCAAACTCTTGCACTATTTGGAATATAAAAATTAAAATGAATCAAGAATGTCACTTTAATGTTATCCGGAATCCTTCGGAGATCCGTTCGTCTGCAGTTTTCATACATACAACGCGTTGCTGTATTAGGGAGTCTTGAATATTCTTCAATATGTAATACACATTCGTGTGGACGGTCTTCTCTTGGCTGCGCAGCTCTTTCTGCCCGTTGCCAGCATGGTCGACAAATGTACTCCTGACCATTGTATTGTATCTGAAAATGAGAGTATTACAATTAGTTAAAACGCTTAGTTATTTTCATTGAACGCTGTTCAAACAAAGCGAAATATAAAGAAAAATATTTTACTCGATTGCCTAAGCAGTATTAATTATCTCGCTTACTCATACGTAAATACCGATACTTCTATCCCGTTCTCGCCCCGTGGATCAAACGGAACGACAACGTCGCCGCGTCGGTAACAGTTTACTTACTACTTACAGCGAAATGTAATCTCAATGCGCGAGAGTTAAAACACTGTGACCACCTCAAGTTAAACAGTACTATATTGTTGACGTGACAACTAACAAATAATGATTTCGTTTGATGTACTTACCTGATGTTCAGAGGTAAGAGCTTCAAAGATATATTGGCCTACAGCGGGATGTTCTTCAAACCGAGCACGGGTTATTTCGTATCTTCTTCTGTTTATCACGGATCGATTACATAAAATACACACTTGGCGATTATCTGCCATTGTTATAGGAATCTGCTTAAAAAAAGTCCAAAAAAACGAGCACAAGTCACTAAGATAGATATTAACAAGTCCGATATGCAAGCCAGAGTCAAAAGAAATTGTCAAACAATAATAATCGCACAGTACTCAACGAAACAAATGTCAACGATGGACTGCGCTGTGCGCTCGAACATAACGGTAATCGCCGAGTCGCCGAGTGCGAGCGGCGCTCGTCGCTGATTGGTTGACGCATGAAACATGGCGAGACCGATTTTAACAAAGGTTCTTAGACCTCTAATAGAAAAAGTATTGAATATTAGGATACATAAATAATAATGAAAAAAAAAATAGTATTTTAATAATAGTATTTTAACTATATTTTTTTTCCCAAACGGTATTTCATAGTACTCCTTGAACAATATTTGTTGTCAAAGATCTCCCCTTTCAAATGACACTAGTTTCATTGATGGCCGCTCATGGGCCGCAATGCCCATTGTCCTTTTGTTAATAATTTAAAGTGCTATGAAAGTCTAGGTCCATCTCGTTTTTAACTAAATAGACTAGAGAAAATAGATAAAAAAGGATGCGTCTACTTAGTAGTAGTGCAAGATACTAGCTCTAACTCGTTGTGAAGCATGTTATCTACTGCGTCAAAAGAAGTGCCTCGTAAGTTACTACGAGTTGATAGCTTATAATACATCGCTTTGACTTGTTTATTAAAATGCGTTAAAAAGAAATACCTACATCTTTTACAATGCTACGAATTGTTTACTCGTGTCATACTAGCGTTTGAGAGAGACCTACTTTGATATGAGTGAGTGAGCTGTCAAGTTTTGGTTAAAGTGATTTATTCCTTATAAACTTTCGAATAAAAAGACGGCATGGCAATATTACTGCATATAATCCGACAATCATATATGACCCTTTTCAACAACAGGACGAATGTTAGCATGTTCTTATCTAAGTAGACCTATCTATTCCAACCCGTCTGATCAGCACGGTATAGTTGGTTAATTTCTCTTTCATTTGAAGGACACTCGCACCCAGGAATGGGACATGTACGAGATGCATGAGATGAGATGATATATCTACGCAGACAGTTATGGCTGAGATAATTGAGAATACAGCAGTTAATTCCTCTTGTTCTTGACGATATGATAGCTTATAAAAATGTTTTTTTTTCAAAAAAGAACCCGACAAAGATCGTTAATGTAGACAATGTAGATACATTTTTAGATTTTTGTTGTATTTTCATAAGCCGCTTTTTTTGGTGTTGGTCGCAATCGGCTCACTCCTCGCACCACTCCGTCCGGGGCGACAGAGAGGCGTGTGCACGCACACCCGTAACCCACCCGAACACTACGTCGCCTTCATCGTTAGACCGACCATCGGAGCAGGGTTACTTGTCGTCAGTGGTCAGCCCGACAGAATACCCCCTAGTAGGGTACCCTCCCATCGACCAACGTCCGCCCCTCGGAGAGAACGTCGGTCTTTCCTCACGCGGTCGGCCTCTCGGCGGGTGACGGACTAATTCCCCGGTCACGTCACCCGCGGCCTCAGCTATTCATAAACCGCTTGTCCAATTTCGATAAAATTTTCATGAGACCATTTGGGAAGAATACCCTTTCCAACAAAAAAGATTTTTTCAATTTGATTGGCAAGCGATGGAGTTATTTGACCACTGACGACAAGTCACCCTGCTCCGGTGGTCGGCTCAACAACGAGGCGACGTGGATACGGGTAGGTTTTGGGCCCGCTCGTCCTCCTTTCGTCGCCCCGGACGGAATGGACCGCGTGTGCGCTTACCATAGCCCAACCATAAAAAAGCGACGGAGTTAGGCGCGAAATAAGATCAAAAAAATACAAGCATTCGAATTGAGCACCTCATCTTTTTTAAGAAGTCGGTTAAGAACGAGTTATGACAGCTAAAAAATGGTTATTTATCATAATCATCTATTTCTTTTATTTTTTCAATATATTATATAATTTAAAATACGAGGAAGAATTTTAGCTTAAATAATAGTTTTTAGGATATAGAACGCCATCTTTTAAATATATAGGTAGTTAATACTTTACTTTATTGAACTATATTCTTAACTTTTTGTTAAGTTTAAGATCCCTTTGATACAGGTTAATACAAAATTCATTAGAGGGCGCTATAATACATATTAAGTTAAAAATAATATTGTGAATGCTGTAATCATGCATTTGAGCAGTTCAGCTTCCAAATCAACTCTTTGAATAAAATATTTATCTTATATACTATACAAATTAGGCAATCAAATTTTGTTTTTATTAACATAAATCGTCGAAATACTTTTAAAAGTAATGTTAATATACTTTTTATGTCTTTCAAAAGTGTTGTGACACTATTTGAATACACAAACCGTCATAATTACCTATTTTTTTTAAGAGTTTCGTACGTACGTGCAGTACAGTACAATGACCTTGTACCAACATTGGGATAGAAATTAACCTACTATACCGCGCTGATCAAGATGTGTTGGAATATAGAGTTTTATATCGTTTGCCTTTTCTTGCATACCTAAATGTTACATATCTACATATCATATCTAGTCATCTTTTAAGACACTAACGGGCAAGAGATGGTGAATTGTATTCTTACTCAGTCACCACATGAATGAAATATGCTTAGGAGTACTTACCTAGCTAAAATTATTTTACTGTAGGATTCATCGTGAATTTTGGGATCAAATTGTTCAATCTCTATCAATGAAATGGTTATAGTTAATATAATTTTATATTTACATATAATTTTATTCAACATCCATCCAGATAGTTAGGTATATACCTAACCTAACCTACCCTTGTGTGTGTTTGAGCGGACGTACGTACTTATTATGCTACTTATATCCTAAACTTATAGAAATGTATAAAACGATTTTCTAACTCGAGTTGCTCTAAAATCGAGTTAACCTCTTCCTAACTCGAATTGGTTTGGTGTAGTAAATGAAGAAGTAAGCACGCAATTGACGCTCTCAATCTGTCTTATTCTTATGCATAGTGATAATTTTTTTGCATAGGGATTAAACAGTACCTACGTACGACGAGTTCAATTCAATTTACTTGAATTTCAAACTCGAAATAAATATGCATGTGTTATGCCGAGTTAAGTATGTTTAAATTTCACCAATTACTCACATAACGTTCACGTATAGGTTATACCTAATTGTTTAAGGGCATTCAAAATCGAAACCCAATTAGAAGTAGGCCGGTAGGTATAATAATTTATGCTAGTTCCGGGATCATTGCCATCACTTTTATTTATTTCACGGTTTTATGTCCGTCTGGTCTCGACTTACGCTGCACTGGGGCGGACTTAGCGCTACGTGCCGGCAACTTTACACGGGGATGATTTCATAGCACTACACGACGCACCAGCATGGTTGGCATCTTTCGGGAGCGCTTTGATAAAAAGTATGATTTACAGAAACAAAAATGACAATCTATTTTGTGCCTACATAATAGAAGATATAGGTAAGAAAAGTATCTTTGCATGTAAATCATTTACCTAGGTATATCGTGTTTTTCTTATTCACTTAATCGACTTTGATATTGACTTATACTAGGAATGTAAGTACCTATACAAAACTAATTTGAGCATATTGTTTACTAGCAACCGCTCTTGCTTCGCTTCGGTTTTAGTCGTTTTACCCGCGTAGTTCCCGTTCCCGTGGGAATACCGGGTTAAATATAGCCTACTTTACGCCCTGATATTATAGCTTTCCATGGGTGAAAGAATTTTTGAAATCGGTCCAGCGGTTTTGAAGATTACCCGGAACAGACAGACAGACAAAAATTTTTTAAACTGTATTTTAGGCATAGGTGTCTTGCAAATAACCGTGTGAGCATGAAAAAGTCTATTATTTTGACATTACAAACAGACACTCCAATTTTATTTATTGGTATAGATATAGGTAGGTACCTATTTACGTAACAAAGATAGACAATAACACATTGATACAAATACCTATGCCTACTTAAATGAAATCTAAAAACAAAATATTGTTCACGTCGTGTTAGGTCGTGTCGCCCCCTAGCCGAGGCCACGGGTGACCAGACCGGGTAGTTAGTCCGTCACCCGCCGAGAGGTCGACCGCGCGAGGAAAGACCGACATCCTCTCCGAGGGGTGGGACGTCTGTCGAAGAGAGGGTACTCCTCAGGAGGTATTCCGTCGGGCCGTCTGTGCTTGCGCCCCTCTGTCGCCCCGGACGGAGTGGAGCGAGGAGTGCACCGACCCTAACACAACCCCCCAAAAAATAAAAAAGGTCGTGTCACCAAAGCACTGTCCTTTGTATGACCAAATCTACGCACACACACGATGCCCAAACTCGGGTAACAGTAGGTATATTATTATGTACCTATTACTTTATACATTTTTTCTTGTCTTTATTAAAATATAATATATATATGTATAATAAAACCTCGTTCAGGTTTTATCGCGCAGCGACAATGTCACCCCATAAAGTAAAATACATGAATTGCCTAGTTATTTTTAAGATTGTTCAATCATCTTATACCTATAGGTAATTCTCTTGCACTATTACGTAGAGGAAAGGCTAATAGGTACCTAATAGGTACCTATTAGCCTTTCCTTAGCCCTAACCTATACCTACTGAATATTGACGTCCAGAAAATTTAAATCAAGGTTAGCTTTTAATGTGGAGATACGGACATGTTGAAAATGTTGCATATCTTCTATCACCCCGCAGTCATCACAGTTAGGACTTGTTGCTACTTCATAGATATTTTCGTTACCTATTTGTTGCTAACACTTTTCTAACGAAATAGGTAGGTACCTACCTACCTAGGTGTCACCTTCAACCTACATATGTCCTACTGATGAGCTCGGGTTTCCTCCACAATAGGAGAGAAATTAACCTGCTATACCGCGCTGATCAGACGCGTTGACATATAGGGTTTTATGTAGAGTTTGCCTTTTCTTGCATAGATAGGTATTACATATCTCAATATCATATCCCTTAGTCGTTTTTTACGACACCCACGAGCAAGAAAGTAGATGGTGAATTGTATTCTTACTCCTTCACCACCTATAATTATTTTTTTACTGTAGGATTCATCGTGAATTTTGAGATCAAAATTGTACATACTCTATCAATGAAATGGTTATAGGTAGGTGGTACACATAATTTTATTCGACATCCATCCAGATAGTTAGGTATCTACTTAGATGTGTATTTGTGCGCGCATACGTACTTACTACGCAATGTATATCCTATACATATAGGAATGTATATCCTATACATATAGGAATGTATAAATTGATTTTCTAACTCGAAATGCTCTAAGATCGAGTCAATTCAAGTTAAATTCTCCCTAACTCGAATTGGTTTGATGCGATAAATGAAGAAGTAACGCAATTGACGCTCTCAATGTATCTTATTCTTACATAGGTACAGTGATAAAATTTTTGCATAGGGATTCAACGGTACGTACGACAAATTCAATTCTAGTTACATGAATTTGAACTTGAATTAATTATGTGTTATCGTGAATTACGTACCTATGTTTAAATCTCACCAATTAGTCAAATACCGTTCACGTATAGGTATTATTGTTTAAAGGCATTGAAAATCGAAGTCCATTTAGAGTTAGGTCGGTAGGTATAATAATTTACGGGTGACTGGACCGAGGGGCAGTTAGTCCGTCACCCGTTAAAAAATCGACTGCGCGACGGCGACAAGGAGAGGGTACTCCTTAGGGGTATTCCGTCGGGCAGAGCACTGACGACAAGTCACCCTGCACCGGTGGTCGGCCCAACGACGAAGGCGACGTGCCACGGGTAGTTTACGGGGCCGCGCGCCGCCCCTCTGTTGCCCCGGACGGAGACAGGCGGCGGTTGCGCTGACCATAGCCCACCACAAAAAAAATATAGCTATAATAATTTATACTAGTTCCGGGATCATTGCCGTCGCTTTATTTCACGGCTTCATGTCCGTCTGGTCTCGACTTACGCTGCACTGAGACGGACCCAGCGCAACGTGACAGCAACTGTACACGGGGATGATTTCATACACAGAAAAATTAATAAGATAGAACGGCCATGTGGGCGGGGCAAGCGTGCCACAATTGCGGTCAAAAGGGTCTTAATATTGACAAAATTCGTTTTACCGGTTCTTAGTTGCGCTCATATAGTAACCTTGAACGAAGCTCCGACAAAAAAGAGAAATATGCCGTCTTGCGCTGTTACAACGTGTCGAAAAAGAAGTCAGTTGCGTAGTTATAGTCTAAGAAGGCATTTCTTTTCATCGTTAGGTCCATAAACTTATTAATTCAGTGATATTTCTTAATTTTATGATAGTATTATGTCGTATGTAAGCAACAATTATAAAATAACAAAAAGAGCCAAACATTATACATCGTTTGCCATACATGGATATCACCTTTTATTAGTCCAGCAACCGCGCAATGTATTGCGTTCAATGCGATATCACTAAGAACCGCCTTACCATACGTTTTCATTCAAAACATTGACGTTGAGCCACGCGTATCGATAGTGTTGTCCAACATACTATAAGTTATCGATTTCAATAATTAGTTATGTGTTAATTTTATCATATAAATAAATACTTTTAACACTTTTAATTTAGTAATAGTTATATTAACAATATTTAAATATGTATTTAAAAGTCAATTATTCTGTTATACATTATCTACTTAATTTATCTTGTATATCTATAGTACATTCTTGTATATCTTCCGTGTGGTGACGGAGTAAGAATACAATTCACCACTCCTTATCTTGCCCGTGGATGTCGTAAAAAACGACTATGGGATATAATATGCGCATAACATCTGTGCAAGAGAGGGAAAACTTGAAATGAAACCCTATACTAACATGTCTGACCAGCATGGTATAGTAGGTCAAATTCCCTCCCATTGTGGAAGAGGCCCGAGCTCAACAGTGGGACGTATGTGGGCTGCGATGATGACGATGATGATCTATAGAACAAACTTCATAGTGCATTAGCACTCTTTAGCAATTAATAAAATAGAAATAACAAAGTGATAGTAATAAAATATCTATGTTCGGGGCCAATCACCAAATACACACATATATATATATATATATATATATATATATATATATATATATATATATATATATATATATATATATATATAGATATATTTTTTTTAATAAAATTATCATTGAACAAAAGATCTTACATTTTATTAGAAGTTTAATATTTTATTGTAAATACATTTTAATTTTAGATGCCCACGAAGTCCAAGTATTAGAAAACTATGGATTAAGGCAACTGGTAGTTAACTAAATACCAACTAAATCTAGCATTTTGTTCACAACATTTTGTAGAATACTAAAATAATGGTAAAGTGATCAAATATTGTTGTATTTCATTTTTATTGGCAAACTAAATGTTTAATTAAGTAGGAATTTAGTTGTCGTACAAAATAATTGTTCTATTCTTCCTTAAAATGGAATAATTTATGATAATAATGAATTTCTTGAGACTGGTCATTCATTACTAGTTATTATATATAAGTGTTGATTTCTAACTTTTCATGAGTGTTTAATTTTTATTCCAAGTAATGTTGACATGATAGTCATCATTTAGGCTCATATACGTTTCACTGCTGGGCTCGAGCCTCCTCCGCAATAATAGGCAAATTTACCTTACTATACTATACTAGTCAGACAGGTTAGTATAGAGTTTTCTTTTGAGTTTTTCTTCTCTTGCATAGATGTTATATGTAGTAAACATACATCTCTTAGTTATCTCAATATATTAGGATGGGACATCCGCGGGTAAGATACGGAGTGGTGATTGGTATTCTTATTCCGTCACCACACGGATAATGTTAGTGCATTTTTGTTTACAATAAACAAAAATGTACCACCAAGTAGCAGTAGCAGTATATCAAAAAAATTAAATAACAGTTTTGTTTTTAAGTTAAATAATAACACCAATAAAGATAAACCGAATTTCAATAAACAATAACATTTTAACATATTTTAAAAATGATATCTGATGCTTACGCGAGCACTACATATTGTAAATAAAACTACTTATACTGATTATATCGCGTTTATATTTGATATAGGATTGCCTGACGTATCGAATATTTTACACCATTCATGGTCACGGGCGGTCTAAGATGTCTGACGTCCAAACAAGTCAACGTTATTATAGACGTCCATAGCCCCCGTCGCAGAGACCGTGTGAAATCACCCACAGTTGAGCGCCTCCATGCAGTACTACCTTATGTGAAAGGAGTCACTGACAAGATTGGCTTCATCTTGAAACGGGCTTCCATAAAAACTTATTTTCAGCCACTCAAGAGGATTAGTCAATTCTTACCACCTGTCAAGTGCCAGATCCCTCTACAAGATGCAGGAGTTTATAAACTTGTCTGTGACTGTGGTCTCTTTTTAATATATTTTAATTGTATCTTTAATTGTATGTACTGGTGTGTATATGGGAACAATATAATATACAAATCGCTACTCGCTTACGTAATTTATTTTAGCACTTAAATTTTCTGTCACCTATACAGACTGTAGTGAGGAGTATTTTATTTGCATGATTTTACTGTTAAATTACTGACTTGAATTACAAATAACTTCAACACACACACAAGTGCTTAATTTGAAGACATTAATATTTTTGTTTCGATAAAACAGGCTAAATAAATATCGTGTAGTATATCGACCATGGCAAGCACTAGCGTACATGTGCTTTTTTATATGTGAGTATACGTTGCCTACAGAACTTAGTTATAGTTTGTGTACCAACTGCAGCTTCGAGATTGATGTGTGTGTGTTATGTTAGTGTGTCAAATTGTTGTAAGCATAGACCTTGCATATGTGTTAACATCAGCGGGAGGGAGAAATTCCGCCACGCTGGTTTTCGAACAAAATCAGTCGAATGGCCTTTCTAAAGTATTAATATTTCTGTGATTTCATAGCACTGTACGACTATAAAAGTCTGTAAATGCGTCGTGGTCGATCGCAACCATGCGACTTGCATGAGATGTGGCTGATGCAATAATAGCCAGATTATGATAATGTATGGCGCTGTTTCTGAGGTAAGTATGCGACGACTGATGTACTCTGTGCTATACATTTTCATACGTACCTACTCTGACTATTGTTGCATCAGTCACGCTCGTCAGCCATACGTGATATATCGCATGCGGCTGCAATCCGATACGATGCACGTCATTGCATCTTTAGAGGACTTTTATGCCAATAACACAGAACAATATTGTGGGGCAAGTCAAGACAATAAAATTCTACACTGATGCTGTACCAGAGGCATGTGAGGCGATGTAGGCTGTAGGTACCTAATATCTACTAAAATGCGTAACACCTACTTACACAGCCTAGCCGGCCTTGTCAGGGATGATCGGACAGGGAATTAGTTTGCTATGTGCGGGCATACAAACTGTGTGGGTCTTCTGTGGGTGGCAATCTACGTGCCGTAAAGTTAAGTCTTCCACTAAACGGTCGCTAATCGACGTAATAGGTCTACTTCAGATTTCTAATTTCCTAGGTACATAATGACGTCACTCCTCCATTACCCCATTTATAAAGTATTTTTATTTCAACTATTTTATACACCGTGCAATCTAATTGGCTGTTTTCCCGAAACGTATATATTATATACTCAGTTAATGATATAGAACCATACTATAGCATTTATTCAATAAAATAAAAACATAAATACCTACTTGTCATATGTTTGTTGTGTCAATCCCGGACGTTTCCTAATAGCATTTTTGCATAACTGTAACTGTATGTATTAATTTTGTTATACCTATGGTGATTAAGGGCATTGACATTGTAGCATGCAAACTGACCTATTAAAACATAGACCAAGGTCGCGCGGCGCCGGCTCATCACAAAGGAAGAAAGAGGTGCGGGGCGTGAAGTGAGCTGTGACTGAGCTCCGAAGTACTATGCCTAAAATCATTTTGTTTTGCCTATTATTGCGATTTAATACGAATGCTATGACGTAGGTCATGTTAGGAACAATACCGTTGCATATCAAACAAACTTAAGAATGTCTAATTATCACACTTTTTTTTTTATGTTTTAGTTATGTGGGGATATTAAGAATGATTAACTGAGTACATACGTTTCGGGCAACAGCCAATGTGTATACATATAGCATTATCAGTTCGGAACTTCTTTGATAAAAGTATGACTTACAGAAACAGAAATAACAATCTATTTTGTGCCTACATTAATAATGAAAAGTAACTTTGCATCTTTGCATGTAAACCATTTACATCGTGTTTTTTTCACTTAATCAACGATGATATACTTATACTACGAGTATATAAGCATATAGACTAATTTTTTTATTGTTTATGTCAAAATGCTTGAAGAACGGTTATTTTACTTTTTGTATCAACATGGTCACATTATAGGTATCATCGTTATCAGAGCTCGTATATATCCCACTACTGGGCTCGAGCCTCCTCCATAATTCATGAGAAATTTACATAGGTACTACCACGCTGGTCCAACAGGTTGGTATAGGGTTTTATTTCGAGTTCTCCTTCTTATGCATAGATGTTAAATGCATATTATATATACCCTTTAGTTGTCTTTTACGACATCCAGGGGCAAAATAGGGCGTGGTGAACTGTATTTTTATTCCGTCACACAAAAAGAATCATATAGGTAGGTACCTAACCAAATAGTCATAGACTGCTGCTTTGGCTGTGGATAAACTAGGTCAAAAAACCTTTGTGTTCACTAAAAAAACCTTTGTGTGCCATAATAATTTCGAAACATAAATTATCAACTAAAAGTTGAGTGATTTTACAAGCGGATGAATTATAAATTTAAATGATTTTTTTATCTAGGTACTTGACCTATTAATTCAATATAATACCTATGTCGTTTCATCCATTCATCTGCCTATTGGTGACTACTATGGGACTTAGACCCCTCGATAAAAGCGATTATGATGACGTTATGGTGACGAATACATTACGACGGTTTATTGACATATGTTTTCATCTCGTACTCAAATACTTAAGCAGTATCGTCATGACTAATATTTGAATTAAATAATAATATTTATATGTATTTAGTACAAAATAATTTAGTATGCCGATCAGCATTTACCATTTTTATTTAAAACTAGCAATCCGCCCTCGCTTCGCTTCGGTTTCAGTCACCTTACCCGCGTAGTTCTCTTGCCCATGGGAATACCTGGATAATATATAGCCTATGTTACGCCCTGATATTATAGCTTTCCATTTATGAAAGAATTTTTGAATTTGGTTCGGTGGTTAAAGCATGAAAGTAACAAACAAACTTACTTTCGCATTTATAATATTAGTAAGGTTTACGTCGTATCAAATTTTAAATAAAAAAATATATAGGTAGGTAAACTAACAATAAAAATAAGTTTATGTACACAGAAATACTTGATATCAAACCGATGATGTTTTAGATCCATACCTATGATCACTTTCAACTACTGCTAATAGGTATATTAAATGTCGGCGCCCTTTGACTTGAAAGACGGGTTTTTTTATAAACGTCGACGAATAGGTACGTCGACTTAAAGAAATTTAGCACGTGTAAGGATTTAACATACCTACCTATCTACTAATACTTCTGTCGTTATTTAAATTCAGTTGCGCTTAGGTACCTAACCTACCTATTTACAATGTGTTACAGTACCTACCTAATTATATCGTGCAATATTACTTATCATCATCGCAGCCCATATACGTCCCACTGGTGGGCTCGGACCTCCTCCACAATGGGAGGGAATTTGAGCTACTATACCATGCTGGTAAGACCAAACAGATGTTGGTATAGGGTTTCGAGGTATAAGGTTTCGTTTTCGATTTCGAGTTTTCCTTCTCTTGCACAGATCTTATGTGCATATTATATTCCCTAGTCGTCTTGTGTCGTACAACGAAATTGCATATTCATTTATAAGAAGAACGTATAATATTGTGATAAATTTAAAGTAAAATTGCTTATTTTTCTTCTTCTATATGTGTGTGTTATTTATAAGTCCGACTTTAAATTGTAATTGTCAAATTATTTACATAAAGGAAATAATTTATGGTCTTTGAAACGTAACATTTATGTATTGACTTGATTTGAGATTAATATAACGTCTATACGCAGGTATATGCCGTAGATAGTAATATTCTGTGTGGTGACTGGAGTAAGAATACAATTCACCACTCCCTATCTTGCCCGTGGATGTCGTAAAAGACGACTATGGGATATAATATGCACATAATATCTGTGCAAGAGAAGGGAAACTTGAAATTAAATGCTATAGGTACCAACATGTCTGACCAGCATGGTATAGTAGATCAAATTCCCTCCCATTGTGGAGGAGGCCCGAGCCCAACAGTGGGATGTATGTGGGCTGCCGATGATGATTGATTTATTCAATTTCTAATGAACATTTAACAAAGTATGAATATGTTGCAGAATTATTGACTGTAGGTATACATTTCAATCAGAATTACAAGAAAAAGCGATGACAAAATTGAAAACTTTACATAACTCTAATTTATTAACGAATCACTAAAAATAATATCACTATTTATAATATCCATAACATACCTACTTTAATCACAATTTTAGTTATCTAGTAGGTAGGTGCCGTAACAACGGCTACTATGGAGAACGCTTGACGGCTATTGCTTTATAATTTTGTCCGATTTGTTAACCTTTATAGACACTGCTCCGGACCAATGTCGCAGTGTTATGAATTAGAGCCTAAAACTTTTCTAGATAAACAGACTATTTGATTAATACTTTTGGAATAATTTTTTTAATAGTGAATTATAATGAAGAGGGTCACCAAATGTATGATATTCGTCATCATCGTCTCAGCTCATAAACGTGCCATTGCTGTGCTTAAGCTGCCTCCCAGTAGGAGGAAAATTGACCTACTATACCACGCTGGTCAGACATGTTGGTACAGGGTCTATATCACTTACCGTGTAGTGACGGAGTAAGAATAAAATTCATCACCCCCTATTTTACCCGTGGGTGTCGTAAAAGACGACCAAGGGCTATAATATATATAGGTATATAACATCGATGCAAGACAAGAAAAACTTGACATGAAACCCTGTACCAACACGTCCGATCACCTTGATATAGTAGGTCAATTTCCCTCTTATTAAGTAGAAGACACGAGCCCAACAGTTGGACGTGAATAAGCTGAAATGGTGATTTGACTTAAATGCAAGACCGCGAGACTCTTGCAGGCTCAGTCTTGGTCTTGCTTAAGTCTTGCAGGGCCAGTCTTGGTCTTGGTCTTGCAAAAATTAAGCGGTCTTGGTCTTGGTCTCGGTCTCGCATTTCTCGCAAGACCAAGACCGCAAGACCAAGACCGCAAGACCAAGACTTTTTTGGGCAACACTACTTACTAGGGATTTTATAGCGTATGTATTTGATTTTTTTTTTAATACCTATTTCGATGTTTCGAACACTTCGAACACTTTCGAACTTCGATGTTCACTTCGTCTGTGTAAAGTAAATTTTTACGATGCACGCGCACACCGTCACGAAAATCCGAAACCCTGAAGTTAGCTAGTCAACATTTTTTACGATGCGTGCGCAAATGTCAATTAGATAATACGTTATAATAAAACTTTCAATTTATTAAATATATTTTTTTCTATTATTAGTTTCGTTGTTTCAACAAATATACGATAACGCTAAGGATCAAATTTTTAGAAAGATTTTTGTGTTGTTACGACAAAGAAGTATAACTTTTTATGTGCGTACATAAGTGCACATACACTTTGTATTTTGACATAAGTTCATTATTCAAACTGAAATAATTATCAATTTTATGTGAGATTAATTAATAACTCTAAAATAAAGACGATTCTCAAACGCTCTTTGACGCTTACGTTCAAAGTAAATTGGTTATGCAAAGATGATTACCTATTATACGACGAAGAAATAAAACTGATTTACAAGGTTACTATGAAACGCATTATAACTATTAACTACCACTACTTTAGTTTCTTCAATTACTAAAATGTATTCAGAACCATGTTTAAAACTGTTTGTGTTGCTTTGTTTGAGAAATTAAATATTTATGATTATGAGGTGCCCCGTAACAAAATACTGTTAAAGCCACATAAATTCGCTGGCATCTAGTATTATAGTACAACAAATTAAAACGAATTAAAATAAGGCTTCTTTTTTAAACATGTAAAGTAATACCTTACCTTCAAAAATGTTGTTATTTTTATTATAAACTCATTTGCAAAAAAAACGGGCACCTAAGCAATGAACCATTTCAAATGTTAATATTTCTTTGTTTGATAATTATAGGTAGTTTTATCCACACAATTTGCTAAATTAATAAGAAAATAATCGTTTTCATCAGTATTTCATAAAATTTAGATACAATTTATGGGAAATAATGCTAAACCTCGCTAGTAGTGTATATTCGCTAGTAGTGCATATGCTCATGAAGTAAAAATAAAAAAGTTTTTTTGTTTGTTTTTCTTTAATAAAGTAAAAGCAGATAAATGTTTAGTATCGAGTGTGACCCCCTCTAGCTAAAATCACAGCTTGAATTCGTCTGGGCATGCTAGCGAGTATATCCCGGATACTTGCTTGCGGAATACGTTCCCACTCCGCAGTAATCACATTCTTCAGCTCTCTGATGGTCTGCGGAGCCGGGTGTACTGATCTCACACGCCGTTTCAGAACGTCCCAGACATGCTCTATGGGATTGAGGTCGGGACTTCGAGCTGGCCAATCCAAACGACGAATGCCGACCTCTTGCACATACGCATTAACATCGCGGGATCGGTGGGCGCGAGCATTGTCGTCCATAAAAATCGAGTCTTCACCTAGAGCGGCCAATGCGGGTTGTGCATGAGAAATTAGAACTTCCGTTATGTATCGATGCCCAGTCAGTGAGCCGTTTTCAATGAAGACTAACTCTGTACGATCCATTGAATTTATTCCTGCCCAAAACATAACAGAGCCCCCACCATAAGGTGTGATTTCTTCGAAACATGCCTCTGCAAAGCGTTCTCCTTGTCTTCTTAGCACTCGCCGACGTCGATCTTCACCGAACAGAGATATCCTGGCTTCATCAGAGAACAAAACCCTATTCCAATCGTCTTGAGTCCATGATTCACAATTTCTAGCGAACCTAAGCCTGTGAACTCTGTGCTCACGGAGTAATTTGGGGCCGCGGGCCGGGCGGTGACTGCGTATATTGGCAGCGAGAAGCCTCCTCCTGACCGTCCATAGACTAATATGCACATTTCTTACTTCTTGGAGGTTGTTCTTAAGATCCACATACGAAGATTTGCGATTTCTCAATGCGCGACTCACAAGAAAACGATCATCCCGTGGTTGGGTACATGGTTTTCTTCCAGAACCAGGCCTTCTCTCGACGGAACCAGTCTCCTGATATCGCTGCCAGGTCCTTTGGACTGTCGAGCGACTAACATTTAGCCTCCTAGCCACGAAACATTGGCTGCAACCCTCTTCAAGCAGCGCGATAATTTTGGTAGCTTTTACCACTTTATCTACCATTTTTGATACAGCCAAACAGCATTAAATAAAGCTTTGACAGTCAAGGATATGAAATTAATCGATAAAAATTGAATAAAAGTTATGAAAGTCGATGTTAACTTCTGGAACTTCGCGCCAAAAATGTAGGATAAAAAGGGGTTTTCTGTAAAAATGAACATCAAATGAAAAATTGAATTTAGAACGTACTTTTTTAAATACCACAGCATTTTTAAAACCGGCCAGTAACGTGTACAAACGATTGAAACCTTTTTGGTATTGTATCTTTTTAAATATGAATGAAAATCAAAACCGCCCGTTTTTTTTGCAAATGAGTTTATTTATAAAAAAAATGTATCTACAAAAAATATGTTAAACGTCTATGCTGTCCGATTTTTTAGAACTTTGTAGGATGTAGGATTTATCCTATAATCCCAAATATACCGACATTCTTTCAACGGTACCATCCTAAACTTATTTCATTCATAAGGCAAGGATTACTTTCAGATTCACATGTAATATTTATACAAGATGAAAGGATTTACGGACACAGATAGGAATTGGAACGTGTGCATTTTTTTTGTTATTAAAATATTTGCCCTCACACCCTCTGGTCAGTTTTTGTAAACATTCATCAACGATGTCCTATTCGACACACGTTTTCAATTTATCGTCGTTCATCTCATTGTCTACGATAGAATGAATTTCGATGCGAAGATCTCAGGCGCCCGTCGTCGCGTCTCCTCCCTTATCGGCGACACTATTGAAAAGTCACGTCATCTGGAAATATACCTCAAACTGTAATAGCACATTGACCCTATCGTTCTGTGTAGGACTGTTGTGTACATTTTAGGTTTTATTTCATTTAACATTTAAATAAATAATAATCTTTTCTTAGTATTAAATATTTATGATCGATTTTCGTGTGGCGATGAAATAAGAAATATCTGGTTGACCGAGCTTCGCTCGCAATATTTTTATCGAATTTATTTAGATATATATTAATAAAAAATAAAAATAAATAATGAAAAATATATAAAAAATTACAAAAAGAGAATAATAATAACACCGAGATTCGAACCGACGCTGTTTGAATGTCAACAAAATCAAAATTAGAATCTGTCAACTTCCCATCTGAGCAATCGTAACTCATGACGTTGACAACGAAATTTGAATTCGTATTCTTTGAAAATTCAATGTCATTGTTTGTTTTGCTAAAAACACGGACAAAACAACATTTTCTATAAATAAAACCTAGCTAGATCGATTTTTTGGACCCGAAACCTCTAGTATGCCAAGTTTCAACAAAATCGTTGGGGCCGTTTCCGAGATACTGAATATATATATATACAAGAATTGCTCGTTTAAAGATATAAGATACAATTCACCACCCTATTTCTTGACCGTGGCTATCGTAAAAGACGACTAAGGGACATAATACGTATATAACATCAAGAGAAAGAAAACTTGAAATAAAGCCTTATACCAACCTGTCTGACTGGCTTAGTAGATCAATTTTCCTCCTTATGATACCAAGGGCACCACCAAAACCCTCCACACACAAACACCCTCAGAAAGTTGGACTTCCGGCTCTCTCGCTCACCGAACGAAGCGCAGTAACAAATTGCTACTACTCAGACGTCGATTTTCTGCGAGAGTGTGGTACTACCCCGGACGGACCGGTTCGCGGCTGTAGACAGATAACTGTCGACAGTGTGGTCCTACCACTCTTGTCAAGTCCTAGTCAGGATGACATTGGTTCCATTAATTTATATTTTCCGCCACTGTTTACCTATTCAAATACTTAACCCTCTTTAACGTTACCCCGACCTTCACAGTCAGCCTAATTATGGCTGATTCTCATTCTGACCACCTACAATCCCAGCTAGGGTGATAACAGTAGCAGCTACTGAGGTCTACGACACTCAGAACAGTGTCGATGGATCAAATCTGCATGGATACTATCCTCAGAGGTATCGGAGTTTGGATTCCCACGTTGGACAATTCTTTGTGCAATCTACAATTAATTGTCTCGAGTATGGGTTTAACTTGGCTCGGTTAATTGCATTTTTGTGCAGTCCCTCTGAGCAGATAAGAAATTGTTTCTTTAAGATACTATTTGTCTATTTAACAGTCTCTCAACGTCTATTATAGGCAATATGCATGCCGATGACGGGATAATACCACAATTGCCAAGCTTGACAGGCGATTTGTTAATCTTTGCTTTACATAATACTTTTGATGTTCCTACTACTAGCCTTAATAATGATATTCTAACAGTGTTTTAAATTAGAACTTTATACAACGTTTTTATTAATGACTAGGGCTTTTTAGTCTTAAAAGTAATGTTGGCGTAGAACTACTACAATCGACAAAAACTTCATTCTATTATATCAAGTCCCAAGTCAAACAATAAATTTATTATGTTGGTCAGCAGTATTGTAGCGTGCAGCGAACCCTTTCAAGCAACCCTTCATAAAGTTTGTTTCGCGAGTCAGAATAAAGCACATCAAAGCAAAATAAATGCCGCTGTTTTGCGTAAGACTTAGAATATACTTCTAAGTTTGAAAATGGCTACTGGCACATTGGGTTAACTTTTATTATTAAAGTAAAATATTCTGCATTTGTATTTTATTGCGTAATGTTAATAACTATAGAAAATTTCTATGTTATTTAGGTTTATTATTATTTTTTATAATATCTCCCAAATAACGACGCTATCATTGATGACATTGTTACATCAAAATTTAATCTCACCTCATATACGTAGGTACCACCGCTGGGCTGGAGTTTGCTGAAGAAGGCAAATTGACCTATACCATGCTGCTTAGACTAGTTAGTATAGGGTTTTATTCAGGATATTCCTTCACTCTTACACATATGTTATCCGCATATAATATTCCTTAGTTATCTTCTATGACACCCACGTGTGGGATAGAGGGTGGTGGCAAAACATAGTCGTAAGATATGTTACCTAAAACTCTGTTAGGGATAACAACTGAATAAAGTAATTTGAAAAAACATTTCCATGTAATATTATGTATTTTCCGTGTGGTGACGGAGTAAGAATACAATTCACCACTCTCTCTCTTGCCCGTGGATGTCGTACAAGACGACTATGGGGTATAATATGTACCTACATAACATCAGTGCAAGAGAAGGAAAACTTGAAATAAAACCCTATACCAACATGTCTTACCAGCATGGTATAATAGGTCAAATTCCCTCCCATTATGGAGGAGGCCCGAGCCCAACAATAGGACGAGTGTGGGCTGCAATGATGACGATGATGAATATTATGTGTCGTGGAATAAAAATACAATTCACACGCCGTCCTTTTCCATAGATATCGTAAAAGACGTCTAAGGGACGTAGGCAAATAACATGAAGTCCAAATAAAGAATAACTCGTACCTAATATGACCTATGCCAACCCTCCTAATCAGCTCGGTATAGGAGGTCAAGTTTCTTGTCATTATACAGGAGACTTGATCCCAAAAATGGGATATATTTGGTTGGTCTATTTAAACAATATGCTTAAAAACTATGATGAAGGGGGTTACATGTTTCCTAATCTAGTAAAAAATAATTCAAAGAAGCATGGCTTTTCAGATTTTTTTTCAGAACCGTAGGGTTCTAAACTAGGTAGTTCTAGGTAGGTTTCTATGTATTCTAAACACGCTAAACAAATATAATAGCCATCCAACATAAGTTATCGGAAATATGCTAAAACGTGCATAGGTATGTTTATCACATTTCTTTTTTACATTGCAAAGGTCACGGCGTTTTCATCTAGAACATTTCTGAAAATTACATATTTTAGACGTTCTGACATTTAACAGCAGCGATAAATAAGTGGATAAAAATATCGTGCTATCTTTGCAGGTGTATAACTTCAAATTTAATAATATTCTGTGGACTTATTTAATAAAACCTTTAAGCACTTCTCTTATTAAAACTAATACTGTATAAGTGAAAAAAAAATACATAGTTTTCATTCTCTTGCAGAGGTATTATATGGCTATTACAGTAGAATTCATATATAACGACTTCGCTTATAACGACTAACCGTTTTTAACAACGATAATGTTTACTGAAGTTAGGTTTCATAGTTAGGTACTGAGAAAATATAACCGTTTAGTGCGACTCCGGTTTAAACGACAAACTGCTTATAGCGACCATTTTTTGTGATAATACGTCCGGTTAAAACGACGCGCAATGTTTTGTTTATACAACCTACGCACCAATACTTCGGTGCCCCAACTTCATCCCGCCCCGCGCGCTTCACCTTTCCTTATTGGCGCGCGTAAACCACAGTTAGTGTTTGTCACTTGTTATGAAAAGTTCTTAAAGCTCGACAAAATGAGTTCTGTGAAGCGAAAGTGTTTTACAATTGAAGAAAAAGTGCAATATTATACCGATTAGAAGGCGGTGAATCAAATGTAACCCTCGCGAAGGAGTTTGGCGTGTACATAATTATGTATTCGTAGGTTAGGTACTTATGTACTTAAGAAATAATCCTACCGTTTTGTACGTCATCCGGCTAGTACGACATAGTATCGCCGGTCCCTTAAAGGTCGCTATATCCGGATTCTACTGTATATCCCTTAATTATCTATTACCACATCCCAAGCAAGATAGGGAGTGGTAAATTGTATTCTTATTCTGTCACCACACGGAGAACTTACTCTCGTCATCCTGCTTTTATTCCAATTCCTTGGGGTCGCTACAATATATAGTAATCTTTCATCGTACATATTGCAATAGATAATGACAATAGTTAATTTTTTAATAACATTTGTATAGCGCTAGTTATTTCGTATGACTTCTTTTGGTTTAGATTATATTATATCCCTCAGAGGTTTTAGTCTGAAGAAGAACATATAGAAAAGGTGCCAGAGCGGCTTTACCCAGTTTCTATTAAGACTAAAAACTAGTACATCACCGTCAGTTCAGTGCCCATGAGAATCACCAATCACAAAAAGTGATCTTCGACGCCCCGCGTGCGTCCGGAACTTAGGACGATTAGTAAACGTGAAATATTCGCATTGTGCCAGTTCGTTTCTCAACCTCCTCATATGTGAGTAGTACCGTTTTCGCCTTTCAATCCATATCATATATCCATATCATAGAAATAAGAGCCCATTTGAAGAAACTATGAACATTAAATACGAAATTGTTACGCTACACATAAAAACTAGTTGTATCAAAAAATAAAGATTGAGATGAACAAAATAATATCAGTAAATTCCTTCTTAGAAGATAGCGTACGTGTGTATAATATTAAATACAAAGTATCTCAAATCCATACACGAATAAGCGAAATAATATGAACCTTTGAAGGTAAATCTGTATAACTGCTAATACGTGGAAAGTGAAAAGTAAATATTGATCGTTAAATGAACTTACAGGATATATTAACAACCCATGTTTAAATTAAGTACTCTGTACATAAACTTTGAGTAACTTATGAGTTAATTTAATTCCTATTATTAAGGGCCTCCTCCACTGTGGGAAGGAAATCGACGTACGACCACGCCCACGTGTCGGTATTTTTTTTTATGGTTGGGCTATGGTAAGCGCACACGCGGTCCATTCCGTCCGGGGCGACGAAAGGACGGTGCGCGTGAACGTCGCCTTCGTCGTTAGGCCGACCACCAGTGGAGAGTTCCTTGTCGTCGCCGTGTGTCTGCTCCAACCACTCCATCAGCGCCGGCCGGAAGGCTGTACCGAGGCCTCTCCAGCCGGACTGCCCAATGGGCAATGACGTCTCGGCGAGCGTCGACCCGCCAGGCGGCAATCTCCTTAATTGAGACGATGCCGCCTCCGTCTCGCGTCTTCGACACCCGCCGGTAAAGGTCGGCTAGCATCTCCGCTTTCAGCTCCCACGGAGGAGTTCCGGCCAGGAGGCACGCTACCTCCATCACCACCGTGCGGTAACCGCGTATGGCCCTGATCGCCATGACCCTCTGTGGTCGCCACAAGAGGACCCTCAGACACACGGTCAGGGACCCCGCCCACACCGGTGCGCCATACAGGGCCATCGACCGGATCACCCCCGCGTACAGCCGTCGACACGTAGCGCTGGGTTCGCCCACATTTGGCATCAACCAAGGAAGGGTGGACGCCGCGCCGACAAGCCGGGGAACAAGTCGACGGAAATGCTCCCGGAACCACCAGACGTGTTTGTATAGGGTTTCATTTCAAGTTTTCCTTCTCATGCATAGATGTCACCAGGATATTGAAATCCCTTAATAGGCTTTTAGGACACCCATGAGCAAGAAAGGGAATGGTGAATCGTATTCTTACTTTGTCACTACACAAACCGTTTTTTAACCACTACTTAAAGTCTCACCTAAGGCATGTAGTTGCAAAAACTACATACTTTTATTTATTTACTAGCTGACCCAGCGAACTTCGTACGGCCATAATTTTTTTCGTAAATATAATATATTATCTAAATTTCCGTAAATATAATCTGTCTATAGATGTCATTTGCATTTGGTTATTACATGTCAGATGCGTTTTTGTTATACCATGTTTCACAGTGACTTGTATTCTCTTTGACGTTTTATGTTACTTCACACGGGAACGCGATCGAACGGAATAAAAATCCTATACGAATCCTATACGGGATCCTATGTCCGTCTCCTGGATCTAAGCTACCTCCTCACCAATTTTCAGCCAAATCGGTACAGCGGTTCTCGAGTTATAAATAGTATAACTAACACGACTTTCTTTTATATAATACTAGTTGACTCGGCGAACTTCGTACCACCATAATTTTTTCGTAAATATATTTTCTAAATTTCTGAAAATATAATCTGTCATTTGCGTTTTGTTATTACATGTCAGATGCATTTTTGTTAAACCACGTTTCATAGTGACTTATATTCTCTTTGGTTACGTCATACGGGAACGCGATCGAACATGATAAAAAGTATCATATGTCCGTCTCCTGGTTCTAAACTACCTTCCCACCAATTTGCAGCCAAATCGGTACAGACATTCTTGAGTTATAAATAGTGTAACTAACACGACTTTCTTTTATATATGTCACCATATTATTGTACGAACCGTTAGTTTTTAAACTATCTAGTGAGATTATAAACTATCGATAGATTGTGAACGGACACAAAAATTTACAATCTAACGCTTCTATTTTCGTAAGATTATAAACTGACTATGTTCAACCGTCAAATTGTGAACAAAGCTAGACCTTGATTAAGATGACATTCTAAGATTAAATTAAAATCACTCCCATCGTTTAAATGATTGTGAAAATGATTTTCTTAGATAAATTATCCACATTCATCGTCACAACTTTTATCATCTAGATAGAACGTGTTTTATTCTTTGAAATATTTTAATACTTTTTTATATTTCTATTTATAATAGGTTATGTATTTTACACATTCTTATTTCAGCTAGATTTTGAATTTCACGATAATAGGCGGCCTGAATATGTCCTTGTAGTTCTAGCACTTAGGGTTATAACATTTTTCGTGAGAAAGAGCTATACTCCTTTAAAGTAGTATGTAATTTAATGGAATGAAAATTTTGTTTTGTATTATGAATTTTCTTTAAAAGAATATTATCTTTCAATTATAATTCGTAATAAACTTTTACGCTATGAATTATTTCTGAAAAATAATATGTCTATCTTACAAATGGAACTTAAGTGCCAAAAAGTATATAAATATCTAATATAAATGATACCAGCAATATTAATTTTTATTTAAAAGTACTTGATAAATTTTCATTGCAAATGGAGAATTTGAATAAACATATTGTTATTCTTATTGAATATATCAGATATTTTAAAACCCTTTTTTATAATCTCACAACTGTCCTCATGAAAGTCTAGCCAGAAATATAACACAACAACATTGAATAATAAGTTTTAGTTATATTTAATAGAGAAACCTATTGCCGTCTAAGTAACAAAGTGATAAACTTTATGTTATTCTTACTAAGAACTTATTTGCAGCGAAATCAAACATCATGGTAAACGACTCCGTTTTCAAGCACTCCACCTCAACTAGACAACGACACTTTAAATTTTTTGTGTAATACTAACAATCTATAAAAGGTTTTTATGCTTCCTAAACCAAATTATAGAACAGAGTTATTCATGTACAGAACACAAATAAACGTAGTCCAAAATAAAGATGAAATCAATACAACTACACTACCTTTTATTGGCAAAGCCATTTCTAAATTAAACGGCCGTGTTATTTGTTTCTTTTGCTTACCACTTTTTTGTTTTTTGTTGCTACCTTTGGGAACTCATCAATCACTGCATACTACTTTGTTGATACTTGAAGATTAATGAAGCATACAATCGCTTATATTTTATAGAATAATCTGCGATATTATTATTATCACTCATTCTCTTCTCATTTAAAATTAAACGTACGAAAAATTAAAGCGGCATATATATGCCTGTTTTCACAAACGATATCTAAGTTTTAGGTAAAACCTAAATCTATATAGCGTATTAAATATGTAACAGTAATGTTAAGCTATCTTAGAAGCAGCTAAAATTTAGAAAACCAGTAACTTCCGTTTACATATTTCAGTTCATTTCAGTTCTTTCTCGGCCATATTGTATTCCGTTTCAAATGGGATACTGAAAAAAAGGCCTTTATATCCCCTTGAAGAATCCTATGTCCAACAGTGGACGTTAATAGGCTGACTGATAGATGAATTGACTATCAGACATCAAAAGGGAGAAATATATTAAGATTCACAATCTCTCGTGCTTTGTTTGCTAAAGGTTGCGCAACAAAATCTTTTTGCTTATAAGCTGCCGTATGTCTCCTAGTCAGGATGCCATTGGTTCCATTAATTTAAATTTTCCCCCACTGTTTACCTTTTCAAATACTTAACCCTCTTTAACGTTACCCCCACCTACACAGTCAGCCTAACTATAGCCGATTCTCATTCTGACCACCTATAACCTCAGCTAGGGTGATAACAATAGCAGCTACTGAGGCCTATGACACCCAGAACAGTGTCGATGCATCAAATCAGCATGGATACTATCCTCCTTAATATGCACCACCATCTTCCTTTCAAGTCACACTCTCGCAAGCAACAGTCGCATTTCCTAACATAACGTGAACTACATTCTAATGACAGCTAGATGCCGATGATTGCAGCATCTTTATTTATCTTTATACCTTTACGTCCATGTCATACTAATTTCGAGTGTAGACTGTGTCATATTCTCATTGCAATTATAGTGGTGAGAATATATGCGAAAAGAAGCCTACCATTTCATTTACTAACTTGGTCGATCTTTTCGCACATATTTTTTTTAATATGCGCTAACCCGGCTTCTATAAAATAATTCTATGGAATTACTTGTTTTGTTTAAAGACAACATCCTGCACTAAGAAAATAATCCTTGTGTTACGGGGGATTTTACAAATATATGATTCACGGATACAAATTACATTCAAACTCAGAACAAAAATTTGTGGATCGCACAAAGTTTTGTCCTGCGTGAGATTCGAACCCACGACACTGGCACGGTAAGTCGGTATCTTAACCACTACGCCATCTGTGCAGTATTACTACTTACTCTGACAAGAAGTAGTCCTCATCAAATTACATAACAGTTAAGTACTTGGTCATCTCTTCGTACTAGTGGATCAGTCTCACATCAAAATGCAGGAACGGTACGATGAAAAAATATTGCTAATAAAATTATATGACACTCCTAGCAGCTGTGTTTTATAGCTTCAATATGGTAAATTACATACCAACTCGCTCCCTATATACGCAATTATGAATGAAAGGCTAGCTGAACTATTAGACGATGATAAGATCAACAAGTATATCGCTCCAACTACAACATCTCTCTTATTTTCAGGCTATTATTGACAGTAACCCTAATCAGAGAACCCCATCTAGCATAGTCTTGAAACTGTAACTTTCCAAGTAGTGACGGAGTAAGAATACAATTTACCACCCCCTCTTGCCCGTGGGTATCGTAAACCACGACTAAGGGATAACATGTGCATTGTGGAGGAGGCTCGAGCCCAGCAGTGGGACATATATGAGCTGTGATAATGATGATGAACTCTGTTTAAGTCATACGTCCTCCTGGAAAGCCTTCCTCTAATTTTGCGGATCCGGAGAAAGCCGTGTTATACCTTTTCTACGATTCAGCAATAGAAAGTAAACAGAATAAGAATATTAACAGAATATAAAAGACTTGGAAATTCTCTTTATTATTATGTTACCATTATGTTATTATGTTACCATTTTGTGTGGTGAAGGAGTTAGAATACAATTCCCTCTCTTGCCTGTAGGTATCGCAAGAGACTAAGGGATATAATATGCATGTAACATCTATGCAAAGAGAAGGAATACTTGAAATGATATCTACCTATACCAATCCGTGTGACCAGCGTAATAGGTCAATATCCCTCCTATCGTGGAGAAGACTCGAGTCCAACAGTGGGACGTATATGGGCTTAAATGATGATGATGAGTATGTTACCATTAAGATGGTACATCATTTAGTTTTTGGAACTACGTTAATAATGTGCATTATAGATATCATCATCAGCTCAGCCAATATAAATCCTACTGTTAGGCTCAGGCCTCCTCCACAATGGAAAGGAAATTAACCTACTATGCTGCGCTGGTCAGACGTGTTGGCATAGGGTTTGTCATGTTTTCCTTTTTTTGCCTAATAATAACTGCGTATGATATCCCGTAGTCGTCTCATACGACACCCACGGGCAAGATATTGGGTGGTGAATTGTATTCTTACTCCGTCGCCACCAATAACATATTTTTGCATAATAATAATTAAAGGTCCTATAAAACTAAAGGTTAATAGCAATTTCATAGCGTAATAAATTAATAGTTTTGAGTCCCTAGGTAGGCACAAAGCTATATAAAAGGAATTCAAAAGGTCCACTCGTTAATCCGTTAGTAAAACTGTATCAAATGTACTTTAATGTTTTACAACAAAGCTTTCATTATGATGAATTAAGTTACAAATTTTATCCATATGGTGACGGAGTAGGTAAGAATACAATTCACCTCCCTCTTTTTTGTCCGCGGGTGTCGTTAAAGACGACTAAGGAATATAATATGCATATAACATCTATACAAGAGTAGGAAAACTCGAAATAAAAACCTATACTAACAAGTCTGGCCAGCGTGGTGTAGTAGGTCAATTCCCTCCTACTGTGGAGGAGGCTTGAGGCTTGTGATGAAGAGTGGCTAGTACTTTAAAACAGCAATTTCATATTTACACCCCTATTACTTGTACAAAATAATTTTGATGTTTAACATCTGCCAGGCATCCTTAACGACGACTACCTTTTTTTTACATTAATGTGCTTATTTCCTTCATCATCATTATCATATCAGCCCATAGAGGTCCCAGTCCTGGGCTCGGGCCTCTTCCACAATAGGAAAGAAATTTACCTACTACATCACGCTGGTCAGACGGGTGTGTATAGGGTTTTAATTCGAGTTTTCCTTCTCTATAATTGTTATTTGTATGTTACATGTATATCCATATATATATACCTATATCATGTATTAGTTGTCTTTTGCGACCCCACGGGCAAGATTTAATTTGTATTCAGATCATACCACATGAAAAATTCATCCATTATCGCAGGATAATTAAAAGCTAAGAAAAAATGTTATTGTTTATGGTTACCAAATATCGGATCGGAACTCCGGTGGGTATACTAGATTATTAGGTTTTAAAAATAATTACTATTAATTTTAATGTTAAATAATTACTAACCATAAACAATATATTTTTTTCATATAGAATCATTTTCTTCTTACACTAACAATAGAGTTGTATCAAAATGTGGGTCAATATTTAATAACTAATTTTCTGTATCGGGTAGATAATTATAAATTTTCTATAATAACGATGACGATGCACGTGAGACATCTTAGTCTGCCGTTGACCATGAACGCTACAAAGTATTCGAAACGTTGGGCAATGAAAAATCAAATACAAACGCGATTAAATCCGTAAAGTAGTTTTATTTATAATGCGAATACTCGCGTAACCATCGGATACATAGGTATCCGATTACATTAGCTAAGAAAATATTATATCACTCTAATTAGACGCGACATTCTCAAAGTCGTAGGGAACCGCTGGATGCCAGTGGCGCAGGACCGTTCCGAGTGGCATTCTCGTGGTGAGGCCTATGTCCAGCAGTGGACCTCTGTAGGCTGATGGATGGATAGATGGAATTAGACGAGTTGGTATGCGATTTAAATTCGAATGGGTATAATTCACTTATTTATAATAAATAGCCTTTTATGACACTCGCAGGCAAGGATGGAATGGTGATTTGTATTCTACAGTGTACACTATACTAACACTGTTTGCTTGGATTATATTTCACAGCAATTTGCTGACATACAGTCATATTCTTTCGCGTATGTTTATTTTATCATAACAGTGTAGCTATAATAAAATAAACGGACGACAAAGGATAGGGTAAAAATGGGAAATGTCAAAAAGGGAACGAGGGTTTGTTCTGGCAAATGTGTAGTAAGCAAATATTTTTCAGTTCTTATTATAAATTTATATTACTATTATAGAGTTGAATAGTTTCTTTATTTTTTGTATCCATTACTCTTGGTGGCAAACGAGTAAACAGCACGCCTAATGGCAAATAATACTGCCGCTGATGGATCTTTGCTAGGCCGCTTCCTACCGTAAAGAAAATAAAGGAAGTGCTTGCAATGAGATTCGGTGATACTAAAGGCATCACCAAAAACACCTTCAGAAACCATCAGCAGCAGTCACCCTCAGAAAGTTGCTTGCTTGCTCAGAAAGCTTTCTTTCTCATCGAACGAAGTGCAGTAACAAATTGTTACTATTCAGACGTAGATATTTTGCGAGAATGTAGTACTTACCCCAGACGGCCCGCAGCTGTATACAGAAGATTGAAGACTGTGTGGTCCACCACTTTATAAATTACTAGCAACCCGCCCTCGCTTCGCTTCGATTTTAGTCGTTTTACCCGCGTAGTTCCCGTTCCCGT
Source organism: Lymantria dispar (assembly GCA_032191425.1). Lineage (NCBI taxonomy): Eukaryota > Metazoa > Arthropoda > Insecta > Lepidoptera > Erebidae > Lymantria > Lymantria dispar. Next base: position 20,488,171 of record CM063454.1, on the reverse strand, counting down.
GGGAAAACCGGAATAAAATATAGCCTAGTTTACGCCCTGATATTATAGCTTTCCATTGGTGAAAGAATTTTTGAAATCAGTCCAGCCGTTTTGAAGATTACCCGGCACAAACAGACAGACAGACAGACAGACAAAAAATTTTTAATTTGTATTTTAAGCATAGGTGTCGTGCAAATAACCGTGTGAGCATAAAAAAAGCCTATTATTTTGACATTACAAACAGACACTCCAATTTTATTTATTGGTATAGAATAGATTTATTAGGTCATCTTTATATGAACATACTAATCTTGAGAACTATGAATCAGATTTGTTGTAAACTTTTAGTATTAAACAGTCTAAATATCAAGAAAGTTTACCTATAAAACATATCACTACAACAAACAGGAGCTGACTAGTGACGATAAATTTTAGGAAGATTTTTAAGATATTAATAAAGAAACATTTTAATATATTACTAGGCCATCGCCGCTATCAAAATAATTGTTGAAATAAATTTGTATTAAATTGTTATTGAAGTATTATTTTGAAATAAAAAACACAACTACATTAATATTACCAGTTCTTTCAATAGCATGACGTAATGAGCTAATTGTTTAGGTTCGAAGCCAACTGTAAACTGTAATTATACAAGATTATAGAAATAGTAGTAAGACACACATTGTTGACAATTGTCTGTCTACAGCCGCGGGGCGGTCCGTCCGGAGCAGTATCATACTCTCGCAGAAAACCGACATCTGATTAGTAGCAATTTGTTACTGCGCTTCGTTCGGTGAGCGAGAGAGCCGGATACCCAAATCTCTGAGGGTGTTTGCGTGTGGTGGGTTTTGGTAATGCCTTTAGTTTCACCGAACCTCATTCCACGCCTTCACACTCTCTTCACGGTAGGCAGCGGCCTAGAAAAGGTCCATGAGTGGCAGCAACACTTACCATCAGGTGAACTGTTTGCCCATTTGCCACCGTTAGCAACAAAAAGACAAAAAAATAGAAAATTATTTTAAAATCATTTGCAGTTATTAATTTTTTTTTTTCATTTCTATTCTCTAATATACAATAAGATTAAAGTTGCCACATCAAGCATGAATGTAAATTATTTTAATTTTAATCACACTAAATTTATTTTAAAGTAAACTCAAAACAAAATTAATCTGTCATAATATGTAAATGATACATACATCGCAACAGACGCAATCAGCGCTTTATTCAGCACTAAATTCACGAGGAAACAAAAGTGTTTGATATGAAATTTAATTTAAGCCGTGAAGACACGTGAACTGAAGCGCAAATGACATGGTAAACCCGGCTTTTGGTAGACAGGAGATATGCAAGCTAGCACGCCTATTCGGCTATCACTGATGAGAACAATACTAACACTTAAGCCATTTATTTCAACACATAGTTTGATAATAAATAATATCTGGTTGACCGAGCTTTGCATGGTATTATTTTTTTTTTCCATAATTGTATTTTTGACGAACTTATTTAGATATATATCCATAAAAAATAAAAATAATGACATAATGAAAACAATATCAAAAATTACAAAAACAGAATAATAATGACACCAAGAGGGACTAGGCAAAATAGGGAGTGATGAATGCTTTTTACTCCGTCACCACAAGGACAGACATATACGGATAGGATCTATAGGATTTTGTAACAAATTTGCCTTTTCTTGCAATAAAGTTATTTATATATGTACGTGTTATGTTATAGTTATCTATATATGTGGTGACGCAAATTATTATTAGAGAATATTGCTGCAATTAGCCTTATATTTCTGCTTACTGCGTAACAGTGCAAAGTTAGTGAAGCCATGAACCAAGCTTTCGCGCAGCTAAACCATTTAATTTAAATTCGATTCCCTGCTTGCGTAAAGATTGCACGCAGTCTTGTTCTGCAATATTTAAGTAAAATTTATAAAAATGTTGTTAACAGATCGGCACAGAACATCAGGATCACTTGATGAGGCAGCTGAAGACAGCAGCGACAATGGCGGCAGCACGCCGAAGAAAAAAACAGCGATTGAAGAGCAGTGGGAGAGATCAGGCGGTTTCGAACTTACGTCAGTGGAACAAGAAACTTATGAGAAATATTTCTACGGAAGTGAACACTGGAACTACTTCACAAACGATGAAGATCTTGGTCCAGTTATACTTTCTATTAAACAGGAGACTCTCAACGCAAGGGACCAGTTCAGGTAAGCATTTCAAGTTATTTGATTTAAATCAACCACGACGTTAAGAGATCGTCTTTTTTACGACCGATAACTAAAATTGGTTCTTTATATAAAATGAAACTAGAATTGAATGATATTTTACATGCGCTAACAATGTATATTATTTAACATGTTAAACGTACAAAACAGTTAATTCTGAATCATTATCAGTATTTACTAGTATACATACGTCCAGCTACTTCAGAGATAGGTGACCGTAGAAACATTTTTCACTCGAGAGACTTAGCACTTTATTGATAGCACCACCCTTCTATTGGTTATCATTTTGTGGGCTCTATTGTTAACGAAAATACTATATAGTTTGCCGCGCAATTCTGTTTCAACGAGGTTTGACTCCATCCTACAAACTACAAAACTCCATTATTGGACCATCCATAAAATTGGGATAATGTAATATTCAGCACGCCACGCTTCGCCAGCGGCTTGGCCATAGCAATTGGTGTAATAAGTTTACCAGGAAACAACTACTACTGGGTCACTTGGTACATATCTTATCCGTTTTTATGACTACTATATTATTAATGACTTGGAAATGTAATGAAAATTATTAAGTCAATACCCGGTGATATGAGTTGATATCTGAACTTCAAACTATTTGGTTCAATTTTCTATTACATAACTTGTTTCGAAAATTGAATCTATAGGAAATAGGAATAAACTAAAATTATTATATTTCTTTTAGTTTCAATGTCATCCATTCACACAGTAATTACCAATTTATACTGAAATTCATGTATATTTTTCTAGATGTGGAAAAATATAACAATTAAATTTTCTAGGAAAAACAAATTGCCTTATACATTTTTCCACAGCAACAGGGGCAATAGTTAACAATCTACCAAAGTAGATTACTTTTTCCCCAAAGATCGATCAATCGAGATATCTATGAGTGAAGTTCTAGTCTAGACTAGAAGCTCCCGAGAAATATCATAAAACAACCGATGAGAATAAAATATCCTTTATGGCTTTATCACACTAATTGGCAAATAATATTATTACATACGAGACAGAAAATAATGCTTCACGAATCCGAACAACTTATTCTTATATCTTCATATTAATAAAAAGAAAATATCTGTTTCTTTATTCGTGCCTAGTAACAACACAAAAATCATTTGTTTAATTATCTTGAGTTTTTGTAATCCAAAAGGGACACGTCATTTGGCCTATCCCAGAGGAATATCTTTTAATTTGATTACTTTTTGTTGATTTAAATCCTAAATTTAACATTATGATTTTTTTTTAAACTCATTTGTGAAATAAAGAGATCACCATTTCCTTCCGTTCATATTGTCTTAAGAGGAATCATTTATCTCCATCGTGCAGTGTTTTTTTTTGTACCTTTTGGTTCTGTTCAGGAAGCCCGACTTTTTATTCGCCAATGGATGGCTAGATATTTCGACGCCTAGGATTCCAAAACTTTCGGATATTTGGACAATTAGGCTTCTTTCTTGCAGAGAACGCACAAACTTCAGTCACTGACGAGATTGACCATATCCTGAAACGTGCTTATTTTAAGCCACTGAAGAGGATTAATTAATGTTTAGTTAATAAACAGCTGATAAGCTGTTAAATGCCAGATCCCTCCACAGGATACAGGAGTTTATACTTGTAAACTTGACTGTGGCAAGAGTGGCCACAGTCAAGTTACATTAGCCAATCATAGAGAGATGCATAAGAATAACTGATGTGAAACACCGCCGTCACACTAGGTCTGTAGTCTGTGAACACAGTCAGAACCACCACTACCATAACATCAGGTTTAATAAATAGCAAATCCTCGCTACAAAACACCAATAGAATGATTCGCGAGGCTATTGAAATTAAAAAACATAAAAATTTCAATAGAGAAGGAGGCTGAATATTACTGACGGTAGCTGGGATCCTATTATAAATAAAAATAAAATTAATAGGACCATCACAAGACTGCAGGACACTGTGAACACTTACTGTATAGATTGGACTCATGGTCATAATTAAAGATTATTTCATATAGTCAATTTTTTTGTAAGTTAAGCCGCTTTTTAAGTATCAATAATAATTTAGTATCATTGTGTCCGAGTTTTCTTGCCGGATCTTCCTCTGTGGCTGGGTTACGATCCGCTAAAATAGATTTGTTAGATTTAAATTAATAAATTGTCACAATAAACAATGTTTAATAATTACTGATCAAAAACAATATTTTCTGTGTGCTGGTGGAGTAGGAATACAATTTAACACTTTCTATCTCTCTTGCCCCCTGTTGTCGTAAACAACTAAGGGATTGAATGTATATATATATATATATATATATAACGACTAAGGGATAAATATAACATCTATGCCAGAGAAGAAAGACTCGAAACAAATCCTATACCAACACGTCTGACCAGCATGGTGTAGTAAGTCAAATTCCCTCCCACAATGGAGGAGGCACGAGCCCAACTGTAGGACATATATGAGCTAAAATAATGATGTTAAAAACAATATAAAAATATATTTATGTAGAATCATTTTCATTTTGTACTTACATTATATTTGAAACATAACACAATTGAAACAACCGACACATTCCTAACTTAATATAACTCTTTCCCGTAGAAACATTAAATGAGGAATTTAATTAAATATAAATTATATTTAACTGATATTCCACTGAACATTAAGCCAATTAATACCAAATATGAAATTGAAATTCCTGACGAGATAGATGAAAATCATCTCACAAACATATTAAAAATTATTAGAAGCTTTTCTAATTATAAATATCTTTATGAATCCCTATATCTATACGTATGAATTACTTTTTATAAAACAGCTATAGTACCGGGCATACATCATCCTGCTTGGAGAAGCAGCATTACTTTAAATATAATATTTTGTAATGGGGTCAATTGTACAGAAAATTGAATGTGGTAATATATCGACAACAGCGTCATCTATCGGTTCCAATGATTTTTTTAAACTATTAACCCACTAACTAAACAACTGACTAAACACAATCTATTATATATACACAAACTTTCATCCAAATCAATCGAGCCGTTTAGAAGGATTTGAGTGACAAACACATATGCAGAAGAGTTACGAGTCCCCATTATCATCCTGCTCTTATGCCAATTATGTATTTGGTCAAGTACACATCGCAAAAATTATTGGCATTGGTTTTATGACCGGCCGCCTATCCGACGTCTATCTTTCTTGGGAATGCAATTGTTGACCAGACAGCATGAGATGGAGTTAGCCCAGGTCCAAATAAAGCTATTCATCATCATCATTTCAGCTCATATACGTCCCACTATTGGGCTCGAGCCTCCTCCATAATAGGAGAGAAACTGACTTTACTATTCCATGCTAGTCAGACAGGTTGGTATAGGGTTTTATTTGGAGTTTGCCTTCTCTTGCATAGATGTTATATGCGTATTACGTATTATATCCCTTAGTCGTCTTTTACGACATCCACGGGCCAGATAGGGAGTGGTGAATTGTATAATAAAGCTATTAGTCTTCTTTTAAGATACTCACGAGATATGTAACAGTTGGTTCTATTCGCAGCCGACACCGAACAGACAGAATAATTCTATATATTAATATGAAAATTGCATTATACTTTAAGCTTATTTATATTTTTTTTACCTGAACCCTATTTTACTATCTACAATATTATCTATCCGTGTATTAACGGCGAAAAATACAATTTGCTATGCCTTTTCACAAGTAATAAAATATGACTAATTGTAAGATATTAACTAATTTCACGGCGAATTTGAAGTAAAGACGGTAGGCATAGGCCTACCGTCTGGCCAGCGTGCTGTATTAGGTGTATTTTCTTTTTCAATATAGAACAAGTCATGGGTATTTCAAATAAAGGTTTTTATAGACCTCACTTTAAGAAATAAATCTTTACAAACCTGCAATTAACAGACACAAATTATACGGAGAAACAAAAATTTTGTGGATCACAACCATTATGTGTATTATTTAAATGCAGGTAATTACTTAAATCAATATGCCATTTGCGCATTTAATAAAGTTTGACAAAGGTTTTCCGTGTGGTGCCGGAGTAAGAATACAATTCACCACCCCCTGTCTAACCCGTGGGTGATCGTACGAGACGACTAAGGGATATAAAATGCATATAACATCTATGCGAGAGAAGGAAAACTCGAAATAAAACCCTATACCAACACGTCTGACCAGCGTGGTATAGTAGGTCAATTACCCTTTCGTTATGGAGGAGGCCCGAGCCCAACAGTGGGACGTAGGTATATGGGCTGAGATGATGATGATGACCAAGGGTCTCTCCGGAAAAAGATTCTTTATTTCATAGTCCACTTACTGGGCATCAAGACACTCTCAGTTATTTATATTTGCTCGTAAAATATTTTATAGTTCAAATTATTGAATTCACTTGCGAATAAGGTTGTTTGAAATTTCGTCACTTGGTTGTGTTTGTATTTTACTAACGCATAACAGCATTGAATACTACCTAAATCTTTGGCGGCTAGAATTAAGCGCAATACCAAAAAAATGCTCTATTTTTGTTGTTCCTATTAAAACAATTCAATTTAGGCACATTTCACTACCAACGCTACACTAAATGCTACCGAACAACGAGGGGTGCATTTTAATTAAATTTTACCCCGGTATGTATACTAAAATAAAAAGTACCTTTGCGAAGTGTTTGTAAGGGCAATAATTAACTGCTCCGTAATGGCGATGACCTTATCAAGGTGAACTTTCACGACATTCGCGCAAACAGTAATATAGCATATATTAGAAACAAGGTCCACCATAGATTATAAAATGATATGATATAGATAGAAAAAGAAGAAAAATACACAACGTATTGTTCTTCCTTTTTTATACCTGTATGATGAAATAATAAGAATGTAACTTTATTTAATTTTGGTGGGAGTTGTACCGGTTAAGGACTAACTAAGACAGCAATAGCACCGTAACTAAGAAAGTTACACCAACAGAGTTTGCCAATCCGTTTGCCATGCTTGACGATTATGGCAGTATGACCCCTTTTTTCAACATTGCTATAAGCGGATGAATGGATGATTGTTAGTACTGATATAGGCACTAACACTTATGGTCGGTACTATTTTTCTTATAAGGTGGTTACAGTAAATTTTTACGAACGCACGATTTTATAGAGACGCCTTAAAAATAAGTACAACGTAAGAAAAGAAGCTAATCGCAAAACGTTGTACTTAACAACGTTTTGCGATTAGCTTCTTTTCTCAACATGAAATATGAGGCAATCGAAATTAAAGAGACCAGACTTTACCATAACACATTATACTAAATCGGCAAAACTTAATACCATTTATGATTACAATTTGCTGTCACTACGTATATATAGGTTAAGAACAAACATTTCAGTTCCACATTAGAATGATCGTAAATCTTTCCTCGTGCAATTAACAACACTGAAATTTCATTAAGTCACTCCACATTTCATTAAAGTTTTACATGTGATGGAGTAAAGGCATAAATGTCATTACCTTACATTGTGTCCGCTTGTCCGATAAAGATATAAATACCCCAAACGATCTTTATAGAGATGACGCCATTATAAACGCGTAAACCAGCCATATGAGATCTTACCCTATATCGGAGTTATTACAATTCCACCGCATTTTAATTATACCTTAAAGTATTTCATTAAAGCGAAATACGCAACAGAAAATTTATTAAATTGACAGTTCTGAAATGTCAGAAAATTTTCATAACCAAGTATATCTTCACGGTACCTTTAAACAAGACATCTTTATGTTTAATCACACTCCTACATGTTTGAAATATAAAGGAGAACTGTCATAATGTTTGTTTAAGTAATAAAATACCGTTAGAGAATTTATGTTGATCCTTTATTGAATAGAATTCCATTTTCATGAATTTATGCCGTTAAATTGTTTTCCTCAATGATATCGCATGATGAGTACGAATTTAACATTGTGTTATTACGATATCATTTCGCTGCATAAATTAGTGGTAACAAATTCTCAATTGTAATGCCAAATTCTGATTACACGAAACTTCTATGTTTACCTAAGCTAAGCTATTTTAGCAGGCTTTTATTAGCTTCTCACGCATGTTAGTATGTACTACGGAAAGAAAATTTTGGACAGATTTTGAGTCCCTTCAAACGTCGAATTGACTCGAAATTGGATATACTTATCGAAAACCGATAACAATTCAATATTTTAAAGTTAGTCCCGTTATCCCCACCAGGATTTTCAGGATTGAAGATTTTTTAGTATCTGATACCCGGTAGTATCTTTGCGCCGTGACCAAGAAAGGAAACTACCGGAGGCGCTGATCGCCTATTTCTCGGATAAGTTACCGACTTAAAATAACATTTTCGGAGAGGGAACCTAAGAACCGTCATCTCATCTAAAAGAGGCAGTAGGCACTCAAATTGCGTATTTCTTGGATAAGATACTGACTTAGAATATTTTTCACTTTTAATTGAATTTACTATAAAAGCTTATTTTATAGCTTTTATAAGTTATTAATTACTAGAAAACTATGAAAAAAATTTTATCTATTACCGAAACGATAAAAAGCAGCATAACCTTTTTCTTTACTAGAATTATAGGCTATATACATCTCACCCGTTGACTTGAGGCTCCATAGTAGATATGAAATCAGGCCAGCCGGATCTTTATAAGATTTAATTTCAACTTTTGCACCTCATACAGTGATTCTGTCTGGTTAAGTCCATTCATAACCCAGCTTAGATACGTCCCACTATTAGACCTAAGCCTCGTAAACATTAGGAGGGAAATTGACCTGCTACACCACATGTTCAGCCGGGTTGATTTAGCATTATTATGTAGATTTTTTCTTATCTTGCATAGATTTTATCTGCACATCATAACCCTTAGTGCTATTTTATGACATCCACAGGTAAGAAAAGAGGTGGTGATTTGTATTTGTACTTCGTCACCACACGGAAAATTATGTTCATAATTCATATCTGGTTGACTGAGCTTTGCTCGGTATATTTTTGTTGTATTTTTGCCGAACTTATTTAGATATATATATTAATAAAAAATAAAAATAAAATAATGAACAAAATATCAAAAATTACAAAAAGAGAATAATAATAACACCGAGATTCGATCCCACGCTGTTTGAATGCCAAAACAAAACAAGAACACTGGACAACTGCCCAACTGAGCTATTATAACTCTTGACGTTGACGGCGAAATTTGAATTCATATTCTTTTAAAATTTAATGTCATTGTATTGCTTTGCTAAAAACACCGGCAAAACAACATTTTCTATAAATAAAACCTAGCTAGATCGATTTTTTAGCCCCGAAACCTCTAGTATGCCAACTTTCACCAAAATAGTTGGAGCCCTTGTCGAGATCCTGAAAATATATTTATCGAGGGTGGGCGCGCAGATCGGCCACACATCGCGATGTAATAAAATAACACTTCGGATGGCTACTTTTAAAATATATTCAATGATTAACGTTAACACAATTTTCTATTATAACTAATGATTACGTATGCCGACGGATAAATTAAGAGTTTGGGAAACGTGGTGAATTTGATACAACCTGGCAGCAACAACGACCGATCGCTCTCGAGTCTCGTTCCGTTATCATTCAACGGACCGCTCTCAATAACGAAAGCTCGGTTATATTTCAAACGTTAAAGGTGAAACGACAAACATCAAAAATCATTGCCAACGTTGTATCGAACACACTCAAGCATAATACTTGACGTTTCCGTAATCGATTGATTCTTAAATAAGAAAAAAACTACTAAGATATGGTGCCAGAGGTAGTGACGCTGCGACACATATATATATATATATATACGATATATATATATATATATATATATATATATATATATATATATATATATATATATATATATATATATATATATATATATATATATATATATATACAAGAATTGCTCGTTTAAAGATACAAGATTATGTTACGCATTTAGGAAAGCATATATTTTATTCTTATTGTCTCTCTACGCTGAAAAAATGCGTCCCTAACTTTTTTTACTTAAGGACCATTCTCCGCAAAAAGGTATAGGAATCTGTATTGTAAAGGATTTTACAAACAAAAAAAAAACTAACGTAAATAAGTTATATCTATGCATATAATAATTGTTTTGGTCATTGCATAATACGTGCTGAAATTAGTGCCCATGGTGTATTAGAATTCACGAAAATAAGGAAAGGACGGCGCACTTTGACCACTATACCGCCTGTGAGTGAAGCTTGGTATTGTTATTATAAATGAATGCCATTTCTTTTATATTTAGGTACAATAGTTGGCTAGGGCAGTAAGTCACTTAAATTTATTCTTTATATAAACAATAAGGCTACAACGAGAATATTGCGTGACCTCCTGTCGTAAAACTTCGCGCGGTGACCGAAGGCCAATCGTTATACATGATCAAGCGATTGACTTTTGATGTTTATTGTTGGCTTATATTTTCTAGGTATTATTAAAACAAAAGTGATTATCTCACGTTTATTTAATATGAAATACCTCTATAAACAGTATGGGTACATATGTTATGAAAAAGAAAAGTCTTGAATGAACGCAGAAGGAAATATTAAGTTTTATTTGTCAAAATGTAAATTGTGGATGATCACCTGTTTCATGATAGAAATCATGATCTGTCGATTGCGATTATATTATAATATTCTTGAAGATTTGCATATGGAGTAAAGTTATAATTCACCACTTAATCCTAACTCGCAGATGTCGTGAAAGATTATGAGGAGTTATTTAAGCAGATAATATGACTGATAGAAGGAAAACTGTGAATAAAATCTTAATTTTTTTTATTGCACACCGTGGCAAACGAGCAATCAGTACACCTGATGGTAAGTGTTGCTGTCGCTCATGGACCTTTACAAGGCCGCTGCCTACCGCGAAGAAAGTGAAGGGAGTGTGAATGAGTGCATTGAGGCTCGGTGATATCAAGGGCACCACCAAAACCCTCCACACGCAAACATCCTCAGAAAGTTGGGCTTCCGGCTCTCGCTCGCCGAACGAAGCGCAGTAACAAATTGCTACTACTCAGACGTCGATTTTCTGCGAGAGTGTGGTACTACCCCAGACGGACCGGCCCGCGGCTGTAGACAGATAATTTTCAACAGTGTGGTCCACTCTACCACCACTGGTACCACTCTTATTCTTAACAGCATGGAAGTTCAGTTTCTCCATTTGTAGAAATATATCTATATGTATAGCCTCCTCCAGATGCATCCACCGATGGCTTTCTGTGAGCTGTCCACACGTCTGTAGGTCGATCAGTCCGTATTGATTCTTGACGGACGCAACACGTACGCACGCGAAATGGATATTGAGATCGTAGCTGTCGCAGCTATTTATTTATTTAGGACCTTTAAGTATTATTTAAGTGTCCATAGTAGTAGTTATTAAAAAAAATGGAGAAGAGAAAGGTGGTGGATGCTGCAATCAGTATACATAGAAACCGAATAATGCGAAAAAATCTTTTCCATAATGTATTTATTGCAATTTTTTTAACACATCTTCAAGAACGCCATTTTTTTCGCAGAAATAGCGTGAAAACTAGCTTTTAGAACTATATGCAGAGCCATCTGGAGAATTTGATCATTTTGTTCGAATTTCTGCTTGATACAGCTCCAGGTATTTGTTCGTCAGTGCTCTTGTTAGCCATTTTAACGAGCAGGTAAAAAAGAAAGAACGAAAAAATACTACAGAAATCACGCGTGCATTCTCATTCACTTCCCGATGAACACTGATCCGTCGTCAGACGTGTGGATAGATCGCTCGCTAGCGCCGAGCGCTGGCGCTGAAACCCTTTGACCCTCCGTTCTACAAAAACCGACAACTAACGGATTAGTATCGGATGCATCTGCCGACGTCAAATACCTACCACAGAAGAGCAAATCACCCCCTCTACACGCAGGCGGATGCGTCAGATGAATCTGTCTACGTGTAGAGGAGGCATAATATTGAGAATTCAAATTCAAATCATTTATTATGCAGAAACCCCGAGAGAGCACTTATATATTGCCAGGTTTACAATTTCCAAAAAAAATATACTACCACCGGATCAGAACGCGACCGCTGCTGAGAAGATCCGGCAAGAAACTCAGCGGGCTTGTCTATTATTTTAATTTTTTTTCTTCTTACTAGATATATAATTGTGTACATGTTTTGTAAGAACTAGCTCTAATGTGATGCCCTTCGAACCGCAAGATACTTAATATAATTCAAACGATTATGGCTGGATCAGATCCTACAAGCGGCACCCGATCACGAATTAACTACTAGAGCAGCCATCACTCCCCTCAACCACTATGGAGGGAAGGGTGAAACCCGCTCCACGCAGCTACCGCAAGTAGATCCTTCTGTGAGCATGACCAACACCACAATATGTTACAAACGGTGAAAATACAAAATTTCGTTAGGCAAAACACGCTACACTTTACAATAAAAGTTAAAAGTACATTTACAAACAGTATTTTTAAAATAACAAGGAAATTGCTGAATGAGGAGCTGCTCACAACCAATCTGTATTAGCATGTATGTACATAATCCGAGATTTTATAATAAGCTTTTTTACAAAGTCTATTGTTGATGGCTTTTTTAAACTTTTTCATAGGCAGGTCTCGGATATCTTTAGGTAATCTATTGTAGAAGCATATACATTGCCCCATGAATGATTTGCTAATTTTTTGGAGACAAGTAGTGTGTACAACTAATTTATCCTTATTACGAGTATTCATTTCATGAATGTCACAATAACTCTTAAAGTTAGCGATATTTTTTTTGACATATAATATATTTTCGTATATATATTGTGATACAGCAGTTAGAATATTTATCTCTTTGACTTTCTCCCGAAGTGAGATTCTTGGGCCTAGATTATAAATGTGTGCACGCACAGCCCTTGTTTAGAGACCAGAGATTCTATTAAAGTCCGCGGAGCATCCCCACAGTAATATGCCGTAAGACAAAAGACTATGGAAATAAACGAAATAAACCATTCTAGCTGTTTCAATATCGGTTAACATTCTTATTTTTTTTACTGCATAAGCCGCTGAGTTAAGCCTACTCGACAACTTTTCAATTTGAGGTCCCCACTGAAGTTTAGCATCTATGGTGATACCTAAAAAACGGTTAACGGGTAACGGGAGTTACACCATTCATTTGGACATTGGTTTCCACTTGCCTCACATTGGGAATAGTAAATTTGATTCATTTAGTTTTCTTCTCATTGAGAATCAAATTATTAGTGTTATACCAATGAACAACGTTAGACGGTGCATTGTTCACATCGTCAGACGTATATGGAAGGATGAAAGTAAAATTCATGTTCAACATAGCACATTTCTCTCTGTAATAAAATCCAAAATAGTTCTTTTAAAGTATTTCACATACTGAAGACTTTATAAACAAATAATTAACTGACATAAATTACATCTAAACTCAGAGAAGTCACTTGTGGATTGCACTAATAAACGCATGGATTGCAAACGGTTGGATTGCATGCATTTTTTTTTATTGCAGACGGTGGCAAACGAGCAAACAGTACACCTGATGGTAAGTGTTGCTGCCGCTCATGGACCTTTACAAGGCCGTTGCCTACCGCGAAGAAAGCGAAGGGAGTGTGAATGCGTGCATTGAGGCTCGGTGATACCAAGGGCATCACCAAAACCCTCCACACGCAATCACCCTCAGAAAGTTGGGCTTCCGGCTCTCTCGCTCACCGAACGAAGCGCAGTAACAAATTGCTACTACTCAGAGGTCGATTTTCTGCGAGAGCATGGTACTGCCCGGATGGAGCGGCCCGCGGCTGTAGACAGATAACTGTCGACAGTGTGGTCCTACCACTCCTTGGATGCATTCTGCGTTTATTACGCAGAATGCATCCAATATATTACTCTCATCATGGGAAGGCGATATCTAAATGGCGCCGGTAATTGGCACTGTGAATTAAAAAGAGATATTATGGACCTCAAAAATCCTTATAATATTAATTAATAGAAATATATTTTTATAAGATATCCTATAAATGACGTCACTATACTGATATTGTGGTCTAAATACGTATAATGCTAAGACAAAATAACAGTATTTAAAAACGTCAAAAATCAAATTCTGAATATCACTGCCAATTAGTCGTCTCTTCCATCGTTCGTGTTCATTAGAGCTCAACAAAAAATAACATGGAACAACGGCGGTTTATTTAATTTCATTCATTCTCGTTGCATTAACATGCACAAAAGTTGTATATTCTTTTCATTTTTTTTTCTAAACATGTAATATATGTGAGGTTAGCATGTTTTATACAGAGATATGTATTTAAATTATCTAAAGAAAATAAGAACAGTTCATCATATAAAATCGTGACAAGCCACAAAAATGTCGCCGTTTTACATGAAAATTATTTGCACAGCATTCTTCGGATGCTCGCCGTAAATGCTGGTATTTTCATTATTCTCTGTTATAGGAAAACTGAAACGCAGTAGACAACAGGAGAATTTAATTAAAAACGTTGGCCTTTAAAATTTTTATATCGGTTTATCAAAACTCAAAATGTTCAGCTCGTATTCCTAAGGATAATTAACTACGCTTTTATTAATGACAAATGACATTTGATAGGTAATGTTTCCTTTTTTTATTTTATTTTATTTCGCTTTTCTTTTCACATTTATGGGATTTGAGACATTGTTTTTTAAAAGTTTTATAGATTTACTAGCAACCCGCCCTCGCTTCGTTTCGGTTTTATTCGCCTTACCCGCGGCGTAGTTCCCATTCCCGTGGGAATATCGGGATAAAATATAGCCTATGTTACTCCCTGATATTATAGCTTTCCATTGGTGAAAGAATTTTTGTAATCGGTTCGGTGGTTTAAGCGTGAAAGCGTAACAAACAAACAAACATCCTTACTTTCGCATTTATAATATTAGTAAGGATGTACTTCGTAAATTGGTGTTTTTATTCTAACTAGTCGAATCACACTACAGTTTCAGTACAACTATGTAAATATCTCAACTAAATATCTTTTTAAATATAATTATACTAGCTGACCCAACAGACGTTGTTCTGTTCAAATAAAGCGCCACCTACCGGGTCCAATTGTGAATCTAAACCATTCTCTCTCTCTTGAGCACACACAAATTACTTACTCTATCCAGTCAACAGATATCGCCATCTGTTAAAATCGTTTGGAGTTCACAGATAATTGTGAATGACAAATAATAGATAAACAATTTGCAATAAAATAATATTGCGACTATAAATTAAGATGTAAGTTATCCTATGTTTCAAGTTGGAGCAAACTGCACACGGTGTGCAAATTTGATTAAAATCAGTTAAGTAGTTTAGGAGTCCATCGCGGACAAACATCGTGACAGGAGATTTATATATATTAAGATGTGTGAGTGAATGCTGCTACATGTCTAGTTTCTTGCCTAAAAATTTTAGTGTTTGAGACGGTGACTTACTTATTAAAGGTAGCGTAATGATCGTTTTCTTTTAATAATATAGTTTTGTCCAGAACATCTTCTATTGGGTTAGCTAAAATTGCATCCAAAATTAAGCGTGTGTAATCAAAATTAAATTTTTCAAAAAAATATTATTTTCTCTTTTTAAGATTGCTAATCCGTCTGCCATGTTTGACGATCATGGCATTAGTACCCTCTTGGAAAGGCTTATGTCTAACATTGCTTTAAGGGGATGGATGGATGATTATTATGCTTTATGTACGTTGTAAATTGCTGTTTATAGTCTAACCAGTCGAATCACACCACAGTTTCAGTACGAGTATGTATATATATCTTTTGTATATGTGTATATCTTTTTTAAATATAATTATGTGTGTGATTGAACGCTGCTACATGTTTAGATAGTTTTTTGCCTAAAAATTTTAATATTTGAGAGAATGATTTGGCTATAAAAAGGTAGCGTAATGATCGTTTTCTTTTAATAAAATAGTTTTCCCTAGAACATCTTCAATTGGGTTAGCTAAAATTGCATCCAAAATTAAATGTATCTAACCAGAATTAAATTATTCAAAAATTATACTCTCTTTTTGTGTATATAATATTGTAATTACAATTGTAATTACAAAGATACTATAATTTTTTAATATAATGTAATTGTCTTATTGTGTATATAATGACTATATTCTTTTATATAAATACGTAAATGTTGTATGTATTTTGTTAAATTTTATAATAATTCCAAAATTTTTATAACTGGATCAGTAAGATTTTTATAAATGTCTATTTTTCGATCTGTATGTCGTTCTTTAACTCAAGAACGGCTAGACCGATAAAATTCTAAATAAAAACAATATATCTATCAGTAGGTAGGCTTTACCGATGTAGATAAATATTAATTTAGTAATTATAATCAGCTTAAAAATACCAAGTCAAACGGTCAAAGCGAAATAACGATGACGCTTCTACATTTCCCTAAATAATATAAGGGGCGGGCCCTTTTCTTTATATACTTCTACTATTCTGAGGCATTTGAAACAAAGCGGACCGTAAACCACAAGACGTCAATGTTCTTTAAATCTTACATTTTAATTTATGAAAGAATCCAACTTATAATTCACCAATGTAAGCTAAGTATTTCACCAATATGTGAAAATATAAATCTAAAAGATGTGTATGTTTAAACGTATCCATTGAAAAGTACCGTAAAAATACCAGTTGGTTTAAAAATCCTTACTGTATTCGATAGCCTTTTCATTAAGAAAGATTAGAGATTTTAAAATATAACCCTACGAAGAATAAGAACAAGGCAGTGGCTGCTTTTGGTGGTGGCAAACGATATAAATCAGAAGTCATTGAAATGATAAGAGAAATTTAAAGCTTTGCTAGACAAACTTTATTCTTTTTCTTTTTTTATAGCATTTCCATTGAAGTATTATAAAAAATATATACCTTTAGTATTTTTAGTATTTAAAAGTATTTTAAAACGTAAACATATATTCTGTGTAGTGACGGCTGCAAATACTACCAATATTTACAGGTTTGTGGGTATTTTAAAAGACAAACAAGATATTTACATCGGCCTGAGCCAACTCTATCTTATGCCATCTGGTCAATAGTTATTTTCCCAAAGAGGGTTGATACCAGACAGAAAGCCGGTTGTAAAAATATTTTAAAAATTTTTGCCTATTTTTTTTTATATTATTGCAATCGGTGGCAAACGATTATTCGTGTTTTCACACCTGATGGTAAGTGTTGCTGCCACTCATGGGCCTTTGCAGGGCCGCTGCTTTCCGCGAAGAAAATGAAGGGAGTGTGAATGCGTACAATGTAGTACGGTGATACTAAAGGCATCACCAAAACCCACCACACGCAAACACCCTCGGAAAATTGAGCTTCCCCCTCTCTCTCTCGCTCACCGAACAAATTGTTACTACTAGATGTTTATTTTCTGCGAGAGTGTGGTACTACGCCAGACGGACCGGCCTGCGGCTGTAGACCGATAACTGTCAACAGTGTGCTCCTACCACTATAATAAAAATATTAATCAAAAAAATAATTAAAAATCTTTTATTTAAATGCTGCTTGTCAAGACTATTCAAACGAGTCCAAACTCGATGGTTTTATCTCGTTTAATTTAGGAGTTCCTATGGCTTCCGACCACCTTCCGACGCCATCTTGAGGCCAGCTTCATGGTTTTTTTTTCTTATGGGTGGGCTATG
Source organism: Lymantria dispar (assembly GCA_032191425.1). NCBI lineage: Eukaryota > Metazoa > Arthropoda > Insecta > Lepidoptera > Erebidae > Lymantria > Lymantria dispar. Next base: position 20,470,231 of record CM063454.1, on the reverse strand, counting down.
GTAAGCGCACGCGCGGTCCAGTCCGTCCGAGGCGATGAAAGGACGGCGCGCGGGCCCATAACCCACCCGTACCCACGTCACCTCGTTATTGGGCCGACCACCAGAGCAGATGGTACCATATTATTGCATTACCAAAGTTACGCAAGTAAACTAAATTTTAACCTAATCTAACGACAGGAAGTGGTTCTAATTTAACTCGCAAGATTTGTCCCATACTAATATACTAACAGGGCAAGTTAAATAAAAGCTTTTAAAAATGATCTATGGTGGTACAAGTGTACAGACTGCGTCGACCCCAAGTAATTAGAATAAGAATGACGATGATAATAATGAAAAACATACCAACTTTTCGATGTTTAAGAAAATTCATACAAATCTCAGTATAGATTATAAGAAGCCAAACTTATTAGAAGTTACTGGTGTAGCTTGACGTTAAAGGTACATGCATAATTTGTTGATGTTTAATGCAGTTACATAAATCGCATAGCGATCGTGTGCTAGTCTCGGCATTATTTACTTTTGAACTACTATTAAATTACCCCTGGCGACATTTGTTAGGAAAGGAATCAAACATGAATGCTATTTTTAATATATTATTATTTTGATTTCTTTGACCCAGTACATGGTGTTAAATAATAATAATAATTTATTGTTTACTACAAAGGTACTACCTTATAACTAATGTTTACATTTAATGATAAAATAATCCTTTGTGGAAGACTGGAATCTGAAGTAGGTTGCCCTGTCACACAGATTACCAGGCTCCCCCTCAGTCGCATTAGACAATATTTTATGTATGTATGTATGTATATGTATGTATGTATTTGACAGAAAACTTAAAAAAAAAAAGAAAAGCATAAACAAAAAGAAAAATAATATACTTGTAATAAGAGAAAAATTGTGTGAGTTGTGCATGAGTTAGTGTATCTGAATTCGTACGAGTATGTGTATGCACACTTCTCCTAAATAGAACAATTATGACCTTTTATTATTAAAGGAATCCACCTATTCTACACCTTATTTGTCTGAATACTTGCGAATTTAGTAAATTATGTATATATCTTTGACTGGACGCAACTCCACTCTCTTACTCTTGCACAAGAACTGACAACCGTCAAACAGACAGGGTGTGAGAGAGACAACGCTCTACTAAGCCGAAAATAACCGATTGTCTTTTTCCACAAATCGATGTGCAATATTTATTGCCGAGTACTGTACAAGTCGTTAATATTATATTGCGTGCCGTCTGTAGGCTACGAAAATAACACGCACTTTTGATTTTTTTCATGGTCACAGCGACAGCGACGTCAAAGAAAAATTGAACAGCAATAAAAAATAACACTGAATTTCTTTAAAGATATAACACATCCGTGATCTTTTCCGATAGACGATATACATCGTATTATAAAATACCAGTATCCTACACATTGCAACTTTTTAGCATTGGTTTTATTTAGAATTTCATTCTCTTTCATTTATTATATGTCAATCAATCAAATCATTTTAATAAGTCACACTATATTTAAATTATCTATCTATATCTATATATATAATAAAACTGTAGAGATCGAATGTCTGTACATAGAAAAAAAAACGCTAAAAACCAAGTCAGGGGGATGTTAGAAGTGAAATGGAACACATCCTGATTTTTTTTAATTTTTTTGTTTCTCTGTATGTTTGTCTGTTTGTCTGTTTATCTGTTTGTACGGGCTAATCTCCGAAGTTATTGGACCGATTTAAATGAAATTTTGCTTGGTGGTACATTACATCTCAGGTCAACATTTAGGATACTTTTAATCACGGAAAATTAAAGAGATCCCGTGGGATAGTTAAAAAACTATAGTAACTTATACAGCTTAGTACATGATCTAATTAATTGAAAATCGATATAAAAATACTCATTATACAAGAATATTCTTAAAATCAACCCTTCAGAGGATATATGTATTCCTTTTTAAGGGTGTAAAATAGGGAATGAATTATGTTTTGATATTTCTCACTCTAATACACAAGTTATAAATTTATACAACGCCAATGACTAATTTACTGCACTGATAGCATAATGGTTAAGATACCAACCTACCGTGCCAATGTCACCGGTTCAATTCCAACGCTGGACAAATTTTTGTGTGATCGACAAATAGCTGCTCTGAGACTGGGTGTTATTGGTGTCCGTCACTTACATTTTTGTGAAGTTCCTTAGTGGAGGGTGTAGTGCGAAATTCATAGTTTGTGGAATGATTAGAAAAAGAAGGCTGTGCAGGGTCACTCGAACAGCCTTTTTTGACCGCAGGCAGCAAATTATGTTGTCGTGGTATTGGCCTCGCGCGGTCAGTTACTTTACGGGTGGAGGACTAATCCCCGGTTCAGCCATCTGTATCTTTGATTAGGGTGGTTTATTTATTGCCATTGTTGGCAAACGAGCAAATAGCACATCTAATGGTAAGTGATACTGCTTATGGACTTTTGCCAGGTCGCTGTCTGCTGTGAAGAAAGTGAAGGGAGTATGAATACGTACAATGAGTTTTGGTAATACTAACGACATCACCAAAACCCACCACATGCAAAGATTGGCTTCCGGCTCTCTCGCTCTGGAAGGACCGGGTCGCGACATTAGATGGACGACTGTCGAAAGTGTGATTCTCTTACGTAAAAATAGTAATGCGCAAACACTCGGGCTAGCCACCAACCGACGCCACAGTGGTGGAACGAGTCAGCTTGGAAGTTTTTCTTCCTGACTCGCTCCGCCGAGTTCTTATGCGAGACAACTGAAAATGCTAACCTCATACCAGTTCCTGACCTGTTGAATATGATCTAAATGATGGTCGGCAGCTTCGGAAGTGATGTTGCCGATGAATTCACAACGCTGCTCTATCCAGGCCACACAGACCTAAAAAGTATGTCTGCTGTATCTTAGCTGGAACCACAATTGTGGGAAGGCTATACTATTTCCACATCTAAGTACCACGGTAGAGTTGGCCAAAGCGCACTCTGCCTCGGTCGACATGGTACGGTATCTGCGTGTAGCCCTAAGCACCATGGCTTTCTTCGAATGTCAGAAGAAAGTTCTGAGACAAGTGGTCAGAACTCACCCACACAGATGCACTGTACATGGTCATTGATCGAACCAGTCTTGCGTACAGCCGTCAAGATGTAACACCGCGTCAATGAGTCGGCGAGTAATTTGATAAAAATGCTCCTGAAGTACTATCTTCCGTCGAGTACTAATCCCAAATATTTTATCTGGTTCTTGACCGAGCGGAATCAAATTAACGGTGATTGCTGTGCCGACAGGTGTATAGTTACAGGGTCTATGTAATAGCAAATCATTCGTTTTATATAGGGTCACTCTAAGCGACAGCGTGACTCATCAAATCACCACCTCGATACCGAGTACGGCCAAACGTATCTCTTATTTAAATTAAGCCCAGTCCGGAGAGAGTCCAGCTTCAGCTAATATACCATACAATCACCCGCAAGTACAATTTCAGCTGGGAGCAGTACAACATAGGTGCTAGGGCAAAGTCCTCTACGCGCTTCACGCAGAGACTACTGCACCGCACAAAATAGTATGGAATCAGCCGCCTTAGGTATAGAAGCACTTCCTGATAACAGCGCCTCCCTGAACTACCAGATTGGCAAACTGTTAAATGAGTTGACGTCATCTAAATACACCGCCAACAACACTCCTCCTCCAGCGACCGCCTTGATTACAACGATCCATAAGCATAGAGAGGCTACGAGTCTGCCAGAAAGAATTGGTCAGAGCAACACGGTGGCCTGTAGAACCCTGAACACAGTACACAGTTATCTGTGATTTCCTCTGCCACAGATGATTTCTACGCGGACGAAGTTGCGGGCAAAAGCTAGTACAAAATAAAAATTATATTAAATGTATTCAATGATAAATAAATGTCACATCATACAATAATTAATTAATATATAATAACAACAAATAAAATAAATTCAAAATATGTCATCTAAAAATTATTTTATAGTATAATAGCATTTGTCCAATAATAATGTCGTAAGATATTTCTTAAATCTGTAAACAGTCTCAGTCTTAATTGCTTCAGGTACTTTATTATATACTAGCAGCCCGCCCTCGCTTCGCTTCGGTTTCAGTCGCTTTACCCGCGGCGTAGTTCCCGTTCCTGTGGGAATACGGGGATAAAATATAGCCTATGTTATTCTCTGATATTATAGCTTTCCATTGGTGAAAGAATTTTTGAAATCGGTTCGGTGGTTTAAGCGTGAAAGCGTTACAAACAAACAAACAAACATCCTTACTTTCGCATTTATAATATTAGTATGGATAGCAGGTCCCATACAAAATATACTCTTTTTAATAGTGACGGGTAATGACCAGAAGTAGTTAATAAGTCTTTATATTGGGATCGCAATGTTGTTGATCGAAGTCTTCTTTCTGACATCGTAGGGCAAAGATGCTTATTGGTCTTGACAAACATGGTTACTTCTAATACATAAATACATGGCAAAGTTGTATTTTAAGGGATTTCAAATTCAAATCATTTATGTATAAACCCCGCGGGGGCACTTACATATAGGCTTTTTTATTACATTTTTCTTAAAATTACCACCGGATCGGAACGCGACCGCATTAAGAAGATCCGGCAAGAAACTCAGCGGGATTGTCTCTTTTTTATTTATTTTCTAATTTCACTTAAATAGTATTACATCTTACAACATGCTTATTAATAGTTCCAGTGTGATGCCATTCGAAATATTATATAATACAATTCACAAATACATAATAATATTTTATGTATTTGTGAAGTGTATTTACACAATTCATAATAATATTCAAAAATATAATGAGATGGTTATGGCTGGACCAGATCCCGCAAGCGGCACCCGATCACGAGTTATTTAAACACTGGAATACAGCTATCTGTATATTTCAGACCTTGCATGGCCCTAATACATCGCTTTTTTTTGCTCTGAATACGTTCTTTTGCAAAAAAGAATACAATTGCCCCAGAATATAACCCCAAATCTTAAAAGCAATGAAACCAAACCGTGATATGCCATTGCCACAGTTTTCGTATTGACTTTTTGAAGTTATACTTCTTTAGGCGCGTTATGAAAAAATGATGAGAGTGAAATTTTAAGATGCGCGCGCATCTGTGACACAAAATTAACAGTATGAAGTTGTCTGCTTAACCGCTCATTGAGTGAAATTTTAAGATGCGCGCGCATCTGTGACACAAAATTAACAGTATGAAGCTGTCTGCTTAACCTTAAATTCAATTTTTGAATTTATTATTAAATTTCTTTTTAAAATATTAAATAATCAATAATAAACATTTAAAATTAAGAATCTTATAATATTTAGTACAAATTATGTCTTATATATTTATTATTCTCTAAATTTTGTTTTTAATAATTATATATATATATATATATATATATATATATAAATTATATATTATATAAATTTATATTAAATATATATATATTTGAAATATATATATTAAATATATTATTATATAAATATATTAATTTTCAATTTTTAATATTAATAGTTTAAATTTGATGACTATTAAACTGAACTTTGTTGATTATCCTTTTCCAATCCTTTTTTTTTTTTTTTTTTTTATATATTCACGCCTTTTTCCCATAGGGGTAGGCAGAGTCCACTGCCCTCCACCTGCTACGATCTTTGACATATTCAGCGTAGCAGAGCGGTTCTCTGTGGGCCACTTTTCGCCCCCGACGGAAACGAGACGTGACGTGTCGCGAACCACATCGCCGCCATTCGTACAGTTTTTTTTTTTAATTTTTGAAACTCATTGCGTTTCCGCGAGAAATACATTTCATACATAATTTTCCAATCCTTCTATTATTTTATTGTAATTAATTATTTGCATGCAATTAAAAACTATTTTTTAATGATGCCAAAGAAGTATAACTTCTCACGCGCGTACATAAGTACACGCACCCATTTTTTATTTAAATGAAGTGCAAAAGCAGATATACTTAATTTTTTACAAATTTCATTAGACGGTGTTTACCTGACTGTCGATGTTTATGCCGAGAAAACGTGTATTAGTTACTTCAGTAATTATTTGACCATCATAATTAATGTTTATGTCAGATTTAGTGGGCAAACGGTGGTAAAAATGCATAATATTAGTTTTATCGATGTTTATGATTAGATTGTTTATGTTCATCCAATTTATAATATTTTTAAGGTATTATTTACGTCTCTTTTGTAGCTTAAAGCAAGCAAGTACTCACATATGGTCTTTTTACATTTTATGTTATATTCATTTATTAAACTATATAGACGTGTAGTAGGACCACACTATCGACAGCGTTCTATCTACAGTGTGTATGAATTTTATATGTAGTAGAACTACACTATCGACAGTCTGTAGTTTACAGCTGTAGGCTGGTCTGTCTGGCGTAGTACCACTCTCACAGAAAATCGACGTCTGAGAAATAGCAATTTGTCACTGCACTTCGTTTGGTGAGCAAAAGTGTCGGGAGCTAATTTTCTGAAGGTGTTTGCTTGTGTTGAATTTTGGCGATGCCTTTAGTATAACCGAACCTCATTGCACGCATTCACACTCCATTCACTTTCTTCGCGGTAGACCGCGGCCTAGCAAAGGTCTATGAACGACAGTATCACTTACCATCAGGTTGGCTGTTTGCTCGTTTGCCACGAAAAGTAAAATAAAAGAAATAATAATCTACCACCAGATTGAAATGCAGCGAGTAAACACTAGCGAGGAACTCAGCGAGCTCACGTTACGCTCCTTTCAATTTTCTCTTCCTAACATTTTTATCTGCTTATATCACTTCGTCGTCTCTAAAGACACTCGTGGAATAAAAAGAAGAGGTTAATTATATTCGTAATATTATATGAATGATATAAATTTCATTCGAATTTCCAACAACAAAAAGTCCGTGCCAAGAAATTTAGTATTATATTGGTATTAAGGACTTATGACAGTATTTATTTTTATGGCACATCACTAACTAATATTTTTCTTCCAGAATCCTTGTACGAGCCATAAGCTACACAGTTCATGGTTTAATCCCGGCATCATGTGTTTTCGCCGATCGATACAATCGTGAAGAAGTAGTGCGGTCATTAGGGAAGGAAGTCAATATCAACCCACCACTCATGCTGGGGCAGCTGCCAGATACACCCGAAGAACTGCTTAAACTTGATCAGGTAAGACTCACGATGACAACTTTTAAAAGAGATATTTGTTTAAGTTGTGTTAGTTAAAGAGATATTTGCTTAAGTGTTGAACACTTTTCAAGCAAAGACAATTGCTTGAAAAGTGCTCATACTAATATACAAAAAATACGTACGCATTAGGTCTAGGAACGATAAAACGTCAATAGTCTTTGTTAACGCGGGATTTATAGATTCACCTAAATGTGAATTACGCCTTTGTTTACTAGTTCGAATACAAAGGTTAAAACTACAAAAAAATCTATTTGCATAAAAAAAATAGTAATATTTTTATAATTAACTAAAAGCTTTCTCCTTCGTTTCGTTTTTTACTCCTTTTTTCACAGTTTCGTGCATTGTCATGTATTTCTCAGTTACGGTCCAAATTTCAAAATATTGTGAAGTTATCTTAAAATCAATGACAAAATTAAACCCGAGAAGACATACAAGAAAAGGAGTTAATAAAAATACCATGTTAATAATAAAAAGATGCTACACCGTAAAAAATATATATCGCAGAACTATTTCAAACTATCATTTGTTTTCATACTTTACTGTAGACTATATACGTATGTATCAGTATCGTTAAGTAACAAAATTTAGATTTTTTTTTTTATTTAGTTTTCGTAAGCTCAGAACCTTTGGTAAATTAGTGGTGAAACCTTTCTAACGTTGCGATTCACTTATAAATAAACAATGCCGCCTCCTTTAACCGTGAAACATTGATGAAGACTGTTAGTCGTGAGCAATGTTAGTCTAGGCAAACGTCTTTTCAAGCGCTCTCAAGCCCAAGGGAAGCCTCTCTTCGTAGCTTCGACTAATCACTATAATGGAGTATTGACAAGTTAGACGTCCAACTACTTACCTCAATCTCAAGTACAAACTTGAGACTTACTAGAAACGTTGGAACACATTAAATTAGTAAACTATAAGTTAGTAATTTCGAAATGAAAAAGAAGCTTTATTTAAATTAGTCCACATACATTATCATCATCATCTCAACTTATATAAGTTCCACTACAAAGCTTGAGTATTCTCAAAAGTAAGAGGGAAATTGGCCTAGTTTATCAGGCTGGTCAGACCAGTTGGCAGTTGGTATCGAGTTTCATTTTAAATTTTCCTACTCTTGCATAGATCTTATCTGCACAGTGTATCCATCATCGTCATCATCGCAACCCACATACGTCCCACTATTGGGCTCGGGCTTCCTCCACAATGAGAGAGAATTTGACTTACTATACCATGCTCCGTCACCACAGTGTATCCATTAGTCATATTTTATGACACCCACGAGCAAAATAGATTGGTATGATAAATTGTATAATAATTCTTCACACACATTAACCTTATCTTATTAATATTTTAATAGAAATTCACTTTACTTTTATTACTCACTAGCAACCCGCCCTCGCTTCGCGTCGGTTTCAGTTTTTTTACCCGCGCAGTTCCCATCCCCGTGGGAATACCGGCATAAAATACAATTTATGTTACTCCCTGATATTAAAGCATTCCATTGGACAAAGAATTTTTGAAATCGGTTCTGTGGTTTAGGTTTAGGCGTGAAATCCTAAACAGTATATCCATACTCATCATCATCTTGCACTTATCCCAATTACTTGGGGTCGACGCAATATGTCATCTGTTTTGACATATTGCAAAAAGTTTCGGCAATGACTTTTTGACCGGCCGCCTGCCTGACGTCAACCCTCCTTGGGAATGTAATCGTTGACCCAAATGGTACCAGATGGAGTTGGTCCGGGTCAATCTAGGGCTCTTAGTCGTCTTTTACGACACCCACGAGCAAAGCAAGGGTTGGTAGTATTCGAAGCCGCTACCACACAGCAGTATATCCATACTAATATTATAAATGCGAAAGTAAGGATGTTTGTTTGTTTGTTTGTAACGCTGTCACGCTTAAACCACCGAACCGATTTAAAAAATTCTTTCACCAATGGAAAGCTATAATAGCAAGGAGTAACATAGGCTATATTTTATCCCGGTATTCCCACAGGAACGGGAACTACGCCGCGGGTAAAGCGACTGAAACCGAAGCGAAGCGAGGGCGGGTTGCTAGTAATGTAATAACGATGAATTGTTAGACGTGAGACATCTTAGTCCGCCCGTGACCATGAACGCTGCAAAGTGTTTGAAACGTCTGGTAATCAAAAATCAAATACAAACGCGATAAAATCCGTAAAGTAATTTTATTTAAAACTAGCAACCCGCCCTCGCTTAGGTTCGGTTTCAGTCGCCTTACCCGCGTAGTTCCCGTTCCCGTGGGAATACCGGGATAAAATATAGCCTATGTTACTCCCTGATATTATAGCTTTCCATTGGTGAAAGAATTTTTGAAACCGGTTCGGTGGTTTAAGCGTGAAAGTGTTACAAACAAACAAACAAACAAACATCCTTACTTTCGCATTTATAATATTAGTATGGATGTGTAATACTCGCGTAAACATTAGAGATTTTCATTCATCTTAATTCACTGTTCATCTAATACTCCCATGAAGTTCTTGTTTTTGACTATTTTGTCGACATTTATGGTTACTCTTTTTAATTATGAATTTATAATTGCCTAAAATTTTTAATTACAGTTTCCTAAACTAGGCATTCTATCTAAAGTAATATAAAATGATTAATTCAATTGAATTTTTATTCGACCGTCTTAATATCAATTATCAGTTTAGCTTTGGTCTTGCTAACTTTGATATTTGTATAATGTTATTAGTTACTACTACCAACTATGTTAATTGTATATAGTAAATTTTGTTTTGCGTCCAGATAAGCTAATTTGTGTTGGCCGAAATGTAATTAAACTTTTATCATTATATGAATATATTGCGATATTTGATATAATTTGATTAATAAATAGATCTAATCTATACCTATCTATCTACCTAATTGTCGTCTTTATATCTATTCGGATATTTAAAATATACAAATTCAGTAAAATACAAATCTATACCAATAAATGTGTCTGTTTGTAATGTCAAAATAATAGGCTTTTTTCATGCTCACACGGTTATTTGCACGACACCTATGCCTAAAATAGCAATTAAAAAATTTTTGTCTGTCTGTCTGTCTGTCTGTCTGTCTGTCTGTTTGTTCCGGGTAATCTTCAAAACGGCTGGACCGATTTCAAAAATTCTTTCACCAATGGAAAGCTATAATATCAGGGCGTAAACTAGGCTATATTTTATCCTGGTATTCCCACGGGAACGGGAACTACGCGGGTAAAACGACTATAACCTATAACCGAAGCGAAGCGAGGGCGGGTTGCTAGTTTTTACAACATATTTATACTATGTGGAAGTCCGACGTAACGTCTGAAGTGGAAGGATTCCATGTGGTGACGAAGTAAGAACACAATTCACTGGCACATTTATTGTCCGCGGGTGTCGTAAAAGACGACTAAGAGCGGTTCCGCACTACGTCCGATCCGAACTCGAGAAAATATGGTCCGTAGTAACCGTAGAACTATTTCTATGGTAATTTACGCACTAGATCCGATCTCCGTCATCTGATTTCTTTCCGTCATTGTAGAATCTCCATTCCAGAGAAGATTTTTGGCGGACCGAAGTAGCCATAGAATTATTTGTATGAACGCTCGCGCACTGCGTCCGAGTTAAAGCCGAGCTGCGTACGAGCAGAGAGGCAGCGAGGCGGGCGGTGTATGCGTCTGGGTGACGTGAAGCGGCAGGCATCCATCCAGTACCGACGTCCCCGAGGGGGAATGTCGAAAGGAGAGGATACCCCGCAACCCGGGTATTCCGTCGGGCTGATCACTGAAGACAAGTTACCTTGCACCGACCGGTGGTCGGCCCAACGACGAAGGCGACGTTTCACGGGTGTGTCATGGTGCCGCGCGCCGCCCCTCTGTCGCCCCGGACGGTACCGGGTGGCGGGCGCGCTGACCATGGCCCACCCCTAAAAAAAAACCCATCCATCCAGTGTATTAGTGCAGTGTAGCAGTGAGCGCATGCACAGACGCACGTTGTTGTTTGCATTATGTTTCCTTACGACGTTTTTACTTTAATTGAAAATGTTGAAAGTAAGACCTGTATATGGGACAAATCTATGCCCTATAGACCCATATTTTCACGTGTTCGGATCGAACTAGTGCGTAAGCAATATCCAAATTCGGTCCGAGTTTTCTAGATCCATATTTTCACGGGTTCAGGTCGGATTCAGATCGGACGTAGTGCGGAACCGCCCTAAAGGATTTAATATGCAGGTAAAATCAATGCAAGCGAAGGAAAGCTTGAAAAAACCTTATACTTATAATTTTGAGCAGCATCAGGTCAATTTCCCACCTAGATTTTAGAGGAGGTTCAAACCCAATGAATATGCTGAAATCTTATATCTTTAAACGAGCAATTCTTGTATATATATATATATATTCAGGAGCTCGGAAACGGCACCAACGATTTTGTTGAAACTTGGGATACTAGAGGTTTCGGGTCCAAAAAATCGATTTAGCTAGGTTTTATTTATAGAAAATGTTGTTTTGTCCGTGTTTTTAGCAAAACAAACAATGACATTAAATTTTATAAGAATATGAATTCAAATTTCGTTGTCAACGACATGAGTTCCGATAGCTCAGGTGGGGAGGCGGGCGGTTTTAATTTTGGATTATGTGACATTTAAACAGCGTCGGTTCGAATCTCGGTGTTATTATTATTCTCTTTTTGTAGTTTTTTATATAATTTTCATTATTTATTTTTTATTTTTTATTAATATATATCTAAATAAATTCGGCAAAAAAATTCCGAGCGAAGCTCGGTCAACAAGATATTAAAGATTAAGCCACTAAACGATTCATTTAAGTCTACGAGCTACTGAGTCTATAATATAAATTTGCCTGTTTTGTGACAAACGACGTGTTGGTTAGGAGATTAAGATTAACGACTTACCGTGCTGGTGTCATGGATTGGATTTCCATGCAGAACACTACTTTGTGCTTCCCAGAAATTGTTGATCAAAGTCTGGATGTAAATTGTTTCTGTTAATTATACGTCTGTAAAGTCCTCCACAATAAAAGAATTAATTCCTTAAGGCAGTGTTTAAAAAAAACTTGTTTATGATTTCATGAGAGAGCTACTAGTAACACATCTTGATACCTGACGTGTACCAAGATAACGAAATTAGTGACACATTTTTCGCCTTATAATTTAAATATTTTTTTCCCTTTAGTATGCACAATAATTTTATCATATCAAAAAATTGTATTTTACTTATTTCATGCCGAATTAAGACTTCATTTGTTCTGTTTCAAACAACTGAATTTACAAGAACTTTGTCAAAAGATTATTCAAAAATTATTTTGTATAATGAATTTTATTCTTACACCATTACTACACAGAATGATAAAGATTTATAAAGATGTATTTAGGTAAATCAAAAATAATAAAACAAACTAGAGATTTCAATAAACTCGTAGCACCTATTTTTGTTAGAGCTACATTTGGTCGTTCTACTGAACTGTCAATTTTCATTAGTCCACCGTCAGAGGTACGCTTATAAGAGGTAACTTTGGAGCTCGGCGAAGTAATGTCTGTCCTTTATATTTCAAATTCAATGAAACTGTCGGCTTTCATTATTACAACGGTGAGTGGGCTCGCATGTATGAATTAATCCTTGGAAATGGAATGGAAGTTAAAATTGTTTCAACGGCTGACCCAGACAAACAAATTGAAAAATAAATCCATACTGTATCGTAAAGCTTTTATTTATACGTAATAGCTGTATGAATGAATTAAAACATACATTTTAATTAATCTATCTGATGAAAATGTACCTAATAGTTTTGTAAATAAAAAACAATGTATTTTAGTTTCAACTGTTAGGCTGACTGATTACTAATGACAAGGATGGGTACCTGCGGTCCGCCTAAATGGCGAAGAGAGATGCGCAAAATTGATAATGCCAGTAAATATAGTCAACAAGTGTTTTTGTCAACTTCTTTTTTATCATCCTCGACAAAATATGATTGTGATCAAAGTTGAAGATTAAAAAAAGAGTAAGAAAATTTTCAAAAGTTATCTGTATCAATAATATTTACATATAATTTTCTCAGAGGTTTGAATATATGTCCCCAAACGAGTGCTCTGGCTGCATAAGCCACGCCTATATTAGACTTTTTATGAATAATAATTATTTTAACATATTAGATATATAAAAATTAAGAGTTAAAAAAAATTTTAGGTACCTCCTGGATACATAAAGGTCTGTGTCATTTATGTCCGCTAATTGTGTTTATAAAGTCCGCCGCAGAAATTCATTCTACAAACAGCAGGTATGGCGGAAGCATTCCACAACCGAATAGCATTATTAGTCAAAGGCGAAGCGTATTCAACAGCAAAATAAGGCATAGCTTAATTAAATTAAGCTTTGCCTGCATATAACAGTATGGGGGAGAATGGAAATGCGTCTAGTAATTAAAACATTCTGATAACATATTTAACAAGGAGATCCTCAGACGTGTGGGTCGGAGATTTATATGATTTTTGGTGGGGTGGTAGAGGGGCCCGAGGGAATCACAACTACCAGATATTAGGGTCAACTGAGCCTTCGTTAATGATTAAATAAATTCGGCTATTATGTTCTGACAAAAAAAAAGTGAATTCTAACCGTACTGAGGTAACATGCTTTGACATCGATGTTTTGACAAAAAAAAACGGTCGAAGGTTTCGAGTCTATTCAATATTCTTTCTAGATGAGATACGGCCTGGTAACGTTGTTGACAGCTTTTTTCGCCTGAACGACGCGCGTTCTCATATATTCTATATTTTATTGTAGCATTCGTCTACAAGAACTCATATTTACGAAAATTATTGATATCTAAGGGTAATTTCATAACTTTTTTTTCAAATACTTGTGTAGGTTAAGTCGTAAAGTCAGACAGTTAATATTCTTATATCTTTCAGTCTTTTGTTTATTTGTTTACAGCAAATACCTATATGGAAATCCTTCATATAGAGAAGGAACTAAATTATTTTTACTTTTCTGTAAATAAGTTTTCCTAATCTGAAATTGGTTATTAAGAACCTTGATTATTAAGAAGGTGGCTTCATATATACCTGAATAATATACGTATCGTTTTCTAGTTTCAAATGTCATGATTTCGATCCCCACGCAGGTTAATTCTTTGTGCGGTCCCAAATAACTGTTTTGAATTCGAGTGTAATTTGTATCCTTTAATTATGATTGTGAAATTTTCAGTGACATGTGGCACGTAGGCGTTTAAGAAATAATTATTAAAATTAAGATTTGTAGTCCGTGTGATTACGAAGAAGAATAAAATTCATCACTCCCTATCTTATCCATGGATGTCGTAAAAGACAACTAAGGGATATAATACACATATAACATCTATGCAAGAGAAGAAAAACAAAAAAACACTATACCAATTTGTCTGACCAGCATGGTATAATAGCGGGTGACGTGACCGGGGATTAGTCCGTCACCCGCAGAGAGGCCGACCGCGTGAGGAAAGACCGACGTCCTCCCCGATGGGGGGACGTCGGTCGATGGGAGGGTACCCCAATTCCGTCGGGCCGACCACTGATGTCAAGTAACCCTGCTCCGGTGGTCGGCCCAACGACGAAGGCGACGTGGTTTTCGGGTGGGTTGTGGGAGATGCGTGCTTAAGCCCCTCTGTCGCCCTGGACGGAGTGGTGCGGAGGCGCGCCGACCGCAGCCCACCCACAAAAAAAAAATGGTATAATAAGATCAATTTTCCTTCTATTACGGAGGAGGCTCGAGCCCAGCAGTGGGACGTATATGAGCCGAAATGATGATGAAATGATGATTATAAGTATCATCGTGTTAATTTAGTATTTAGGAATATAAACGTGTCATTTAATTTAAAAACAAAACTTAATTAAATGTTACTTCATTTACAGCCACAAAATCGTATCATAGTTAATTATAAAACATGAGGAAAATTAAAGGACAAATGTCTTTTAGCCTTAAAGGCCTTAAAGGAAACATTAACTTGCCCTTATTTTTCACCTTGTCTATCTTCTCTCTCCAACATTAAAGTTGTCGTAAAATGTATTTCTTTTACTGTTATAAAAAGAAAACATTGGAGATCACAGGCCATTGTTCATTTATTGTGTATTCATCCACTTGCAAAATGTCCTATTCTCCAAATATCTATTTATTTATACTCTTTAAATACTAACCAATGTCTTTAAATTCACAATTTATAATAATCGCATCAGTACAGCCCACATTTGGGCTCGAGGCTCCTCCCCTTAAGGAGGGAATTTCACCTACTATGCCATGCGGGTCAGATACGTTGGTATAGAGTTTCATTTCGAGTTTGAGAGAAGAGAAGGCTCTTGCACAGATATTATGTGCATATTATATCCCTTAGTCGTCTTTTACGACATCCACGGGTAAGATGAGAGAGTGGTGAATTGTGTTATTACTCTATCACCATACGGCTTATAATAATGTAATTAATATGCTCTATAGTGGCAGCTACCACTACTACCAGCCCTTACATTGCTCGTGGGTGTCGTAAAAGACGACTAAGAACTTTACATAGACCTCGGCCAAATGTATCTGATGACGTTTACTCAACAATTACATTCCCAAGCAGGCTTGACATCAGGTACTTGGCCGCTCGTAAAACTATTGCCAATAACATTTGCAATGTATACTATGAAAGAAGAATAGATATTGGATCGACGCCAAATGACTTGGCGTCGATCCACGATGACGATAAATAATATCATCATCATCATTTCAGCTTATCTCCGTCCACTGCTTAACGTAGGCCTCCCTTGTGTTACACCACAGAGTGCGTTCCTGTGCCGCCTACATCCAACGACACCTAGCAACTTTCACTAAGTCATCCGTCCGCCTAGTGGGAGAGCGTCCTACATTGCGTCGTCCGATACGTGGTCGCCACTCGAGAACTTTCCTTCCCCAGCGGTTATCGGTTCGTCGAGCGATGTGGCTTGCACATTATCACTTCAGCGTGCTAATTCTTCGTGCTATGTCCGTTACACATAAATAATGTATCACCATGAAAGTTTTCAATTAAGCAAACATAAAATATGCTATATGCTTCCATGTGGTGACGGAGTAAGAATACAATTCACCATCCCCTCTCTTACACCCACGGTGTCGTAAGAGACGACTCAGGGATATATTACGCACATGACATCTATGCAAGAGATGAAAAACTCGAAACAAAACCCTATACCAACCTGTCTGACCAGCATGGTATAGTAAAGTCAATTTCCCTGCTGTTATGGAGGAGGCTCAAGGCCAGCAGTGGGAAATGAGCCGAAATCAAATGAATGAAAATATACTATAATGTTTTCATTTCATTTTGTCCAACTTTTTCTCTTATTGTAATCGTTGTCGTCGTAATAGACATTCCCCGAAACCATCATAAAATGCTTAAAGAACATTATAAAAGAGACATTATTTTATTATATTTTCGTTTACCTTTTGGGACGATGATATAGACTTTGATATATCTACATAATTATATTTATCTACGACGTGTGGTAGGTATATGAATTCTACGTTATACCCGAGAATAAAGAATCTATACGTTCAGTTTTTTATTATTTTAACAAGCTTATAGATGTAGGTATATACGGTAATAGTAGAAGGACCACACTGTTGACAATTGTCTGTCTACAGCCCCGGGCAGGTCCGTCTGGGGTAGTACCACACTCTCGTAGAAAATCGACGTACGAGTAGTAGCAATTTGTTATTGCGCTTCGTTCCGTGAGCGAGAGAACTGGAAGCCCAACTTTCTGAGAGTATTTGCGTGTGGTAGGTTTTAGGCAGGCAGCAGCCTAGCATAGGTCCATGAGTGGCAGCAACACTTACCATCAGGTGTACTATTTGCGCGTTTTCCACCGTTTGAAATAAAAAAAAAATAAGGTTATGGATACCCATACTACATTAGGTTTAATTTAGAACTATCCTATATCGGACACAACATAGGTCTATATTACATATATACAATATAGATTGTTATTAAGAATTTCTAGTTTAAATTCTGGTCAGTAGTAAAGACTAATGTACTTGTAATAATGACAAAGAAATAAGAAGCGCTCTTCTTCAGCAAATTCGTCCATAATGATTTGACATTTACTAGTTTTCCTTTACATTTTCTCTACAACTATTCTTGGCAATGTACTTACTTACATCGTAGACACAAAAAGACATAATAATATAAGTAGAAAGTATTCCCGGGTCACAAGGTACATAACAGCAAGTAGTAGATTTCGACATAGAATTTTTTATGCCTCCTTTATTGGACGGTAAAACAGCAATAAAATTTGAGTCATTAAATGGCATTTTTGTCTAGCTCTATGTTCTATTTTAATGTAAGATGTGAAGCGTACTTATACTACTTATATATCTTCATTCAGTTATTATATAATAAAATAAAAATAGAATTGTTCGTCTAATAAAATAATTCCATAAAATTTGGGTTGAAAATGACAACGCGTTTCTTTTTTGATATTATTACATGAACCGAAAGTAATGTGAAAAAATATTTGATAACATTTACTGTTACATCATCATCATCATTTCTGCCACTGCTGGACGTAGGCCTCCCTCATGTCACACCACAAATTGCGTTCCTGTGCCGCCTACATCCAACGACGCTCAGCAATTTTCACCAGGTCGTTAGTCCACCTGGTGGTGGGCGTCCCACACTGCGTCGTACGATACGTGGGCCCCACTCGAGAACCTTTCTTCCCCAGCGATTGTCAGTTCGCCTGCCCATTGCCACTGCAGCGTACTAATTCTTGGTGCTATGTCGACTACACCCGTTCTTCTGCGGATTTCAGTATTTCGGATTCTATCTCGCACCATAACACGCTGAGCGACTTTGAGCCTTGTTATGAGGCCTACATTTAGGGACCACCTTTCCGTGCCGTAAGTCATCACTAGTAACACACACTGGACGTAAACCTGGGTTTTCACTGTCACATAATCAATAGTTTTTCTCGACAACCAGGGTTTTGTGAACACACAAGTTTTTATTCAAATTCTAATAATTCCTGAGATTCATCATCATTATCACAGCTCATATACGTCCCACTACTGGGCTCGAACCTTCTTCATATTGGGAGGAAAATTGACCTACTATACCACGCTGATCATGTGGGTATAATGTTATATTTCGAGTTTTCCTTTTCTTGCATAGTTTTTATATGCACATAATATCTCTGAGTCGTCTTTTACGACCCCCACAGGTATGAAAGGGGGTGGTGAATTGTAGTCTTACTCCTTCACCACACGAAAACGTACATATATAGATAACTTTATTGCAACAAAAGGCAAATTTGTTACAAAATCCTATAGATCCTATCCGTATATGTCTGTCCTTGTGATGACGGAGTAAAAAGTATTCATCACTCCCTATTTTGCCTAGTCCCTCTTGGTGTCATTATTATTCTGTTTTTGTAATTTTTGATATTGTTTTCATTATGTCATTACACGGATATTCCTGAGATCAGAATGATAAAATAAATTAATTCTTGAGTTTTACAGTAGTAAGCCTCTGTAAATATATCTAATATTTTATTAGATGAAAGAATAAATATAAAGTATCATTTTAGAAAGATAAACACGTGCATTCGTATATATCTTTATAAATTAAAATTTTATCATACAGTTAGAACATGTAAATATGATGGCTGCTCTAGTGGTTAACTCGTGATCAGTTGTCGCTTGTGGAAACTGGACATATGTGGAAAATCTTCTTATGTATTATATTTTTTCTGAATACAATACCTGAAATAAGGAAATAATCTTTATATTGTGGGGAATTTTACAAGCATACAATTAACGAATACATATTTCGTCCAGATTTGTGGATCGCACAAAGTATTTTCCGGCTTAGCAAATAGCAATCAAACCTGGTACTGACACGGTAGATCGCTATCTTAACCACTTCACCATCTGTACTCATGAAGCTTTATTTCTATGTATCAAAGAAGTATGTATCGGTGTGGTGACAGAGTAGATACAATTCATCACCCCCCTGTCTTTCTCGTGGGTGTAATAAAAGACAACTGAGGGATGAAAAATGACTATTTTTACATGAACATGCATTAGGAATAAATTACACCTCATCATTTCTTAAAAGCTATCTTTACTAATATTATAAATGCGAAAGTAATTTTGTTTGTTTGTATGTTTATTTGTTTGTTTGTTTGTCACGCTGTCACGCTTAAACCACCGAACCGATTACATTCTTTCATCATTGGAAAGCTATAATATCAGGTAGTAACATAGGCTATATTTTATCCCGATATTCCCACGGGAACGGGAACTACACGGGTAAGGCGACTGAAACCGAAGCGAAGCGAGGGCGAGTTGCTAGTCCTTACTAATATTATAAATGCGAAAGTAAGTTTGTTTGTTTGTTTATTTGTTTGTTTTTTTGTTACGCTTTCACGCTTAAACCACCGAACCGATTACAAACATTCTTTCATCATTGGAAAGGTATAATATCTGGGAGTAACATAGGCTATATTTTATCCCGATATTCCCACGGGAACGAGAACTACGCAGGTAAGGCGACTGAAACCGAAGCGAAGCGAGGGCGGGTTGCTAGTAACTAATAAAGCTATAAATGATCATTTCGGCTCATATACATCGCACTATTGAATTCGACCCTCCTCCACAATAGGAGGGATATTGATCTACTATACCATGCTGGTCAGACGTTTTGGTACAGGCTTTTATTTCGAGTTTTCCTTCTCTTGCATAGTTGTTATATGCCTATTTTATCCCTTAGTCGTCTTTTACGACATACAAGGGCAAGAGATGGGATGGTGAATTGTATTCGTACTCCGTCAATACACGGACAAAATAATACAATAAATAATATAATATGAATAATAGATTTTATTCTCTGTCTGATAACGGAGGCAATAATTCAGTACCTCCTTGCTTACTTTTAGGTGTCGTAAAAGCACTATATTGTGCAGATAATATCTATGCAAGAGAAGGAAAACTTGATGTAAAATTCTATACCAACCTGTCTGACCAGCGTGGTGTAGTAGGTCAATATCCCTCCTATTACGGAGGAGGCTCGAGCGCAGCAGTGGACTTACATAAGCCGAAATGATAAAATAATAAATCTTCAAAACGGCTGCACCTATTTCGATAATATTTTACTACTAGGTAAATGTTTATATAAGGAGTAATTTCGTCTATTTTTCGTCTCAGAAAAACCTTAAAATTTTTTACTCGGTCTGGGATTCGAACCCGCGGCTGTATCTTAAGGGATATTGCAGATTTAAAGTACGGCGGCAAAGCGACTAGAACCAAAGCGCAGCGAGGGCAGGTTACTAGTTTAAAATATATTTATATAACAAAATTACACATTTCCATGGTACGCAATAATTCTGTGGGTTTCTGCCACTTAAACGACCAACTTTTAATACTAGTGTACCAAAGTTTATATAATCGCTACCCCTCAACTTAATAGATAAAGCGTTTAGCATGTTAAATTGCTTTAACCTTACTCAATGAACTACATTTAATTGAAGAATTATATATATTACACAAGCAGAACTTCTATGAAATCTGTTATGAAGGCAGACATTTTTAGGGATATAATACTCATATAAAATCTATGCAAGAGAAGGAAAACTCGATACAAAACTCTATACCAACCTGTCTGATCAGCATGGAATAGTAACGTTTATTTTCCCTCCCATTGTGGCGGAGGCTCGAGCCCAGCAGTGGGACATATATGAACCAAGATGATGATGATGCAGACATTTGTCTTGTAAATAAAAACTACTTTACGGAATTTATCACGTTTGTATTTGATTTATGATTGCCCAAAGTTTCGAACACCTCACAGCATTCATGGTCACGGACGAACTAAGATATCTGACGTCCAAACAAGTCATCGTTATTACCACGGAGTAAGTACAAAGAGGAACTGTTGTAATTAATATTTTCTATGAAACAACGCGTGGCAGTTACAGGGGGTGAGGGGTTATTACCTGTCTCACCCCCTCTTTTATGCTGTCTCACTCCCTGCTTTATGTCCATCTACCAACTATTAGCATACCTACTAGTTTCGTATTTTTAAGTAATTGAGCTATCTGGCACTAGATGTTATAGTCCATAAAATATAGGATGATCTCTGTGACAGTTGTCCATAGTGCTGTCACGCTTACGATAAAGTCCGTAGTTTTTTATCGATAAAACTCTTTATTTTTATAATTGTGATTTTCTATTATAATTAAAATACAATAAATGAAAATCTTTTTTAATTTATTGCACACAAAGACTGTTTTTTGACTGTTTTAATTATTCAAAAGGAGTACAATCAAAGTCTAGGTCACTATTATCGTGGTATATCCGGATGGAGGTCTCCCCGGTAATCCCGACGCCCAGCAGGGGTCACGGGGCGGATGGACGTCCTGCGTTCCCGCGATGGGCTGTGGGTCGCTTAGACCGGGACCAGCTGGCGGAGACAGCCATCGTTTACTCGTGGCTGTCCTCTGCCAACCAGTCGGACGGGGTGGACGCCGAGGCTGGCCGCATCCGCAGTGCGTTGACGCAGATCTGCGATGCGGCCATGCCCCCGCCCCCGAGGAGGGCGGTCCACTGGTGGTCCCGGGAGCTGGCGGATCTCCGGGCCGCGTGCATTCGCGCCCGGAGGGCCTACACCCGCAGCCGGCGGCGCCAACGCGACGCGGAGCGGGAGGCCTTGCTGTATGAGGGCTACCGCAATGCGCGGTCGGCCTTCAGGCTGGCCGTCCGCTCCGCCAAGGACGTCAGTCGGCAGGAGATGCTGGACGGTCTCGACCGTGACCCCTGGGGACGCCCCTATCCCGCGGTGCTGAATAAGCTCCGCGCGCGGGGCCTTCCCCTCACCGAGACTCTCCAGCCCAGCCTTCTCACCCGGGTCGTCGAGGACTTGTTCCCGCGGCGGGCGGAACACACGCCCCCGGTCATGGCTCCGCCAGACACTGACCGGGAGGCCGACGACGACAGTGTTCCGCCCATCACGGAACCCGAGATGGGAGTGGCGGTGGCGCGCATGTGCGCAAAGTCCACCGCCCCCGGGCCCGACGGTGTTCCAAACCGCGTGTTGGGCCTGGTCCTCGACCACCTGGGTCCCCGCCTCAGGGAGCTGTTCGACGCGTGTTTAGCGTCCGGACGGTTCCCTGGGTGCTGGAAGGAGGGAAGGCTGGTGCTCCTGCCGAAGCCGGGACGGTCTCCGGGGTCGCCTTCGGCCTACAGGCCTATCGTGCTGCTCGATGACACGGGCAAGCTACTGGAGAGGGTGGTAGCTGCCCGCATCGAGCGGCACCTCGTCGGCACGGGGCCCGATCTGTCGGACGCCCAGTTTGGGTTTAGGAGGGGTCGTTCGACGATCGCGGCTCTGTTGCGCCTGAGGGCCGTGGCGACTGAGGCCGTCACCGGTGGGGGAGTGCTGTTGGCGGTGTCCCTAGACATCGCCAACGCATTCAATAGTCTGCCGTTCAGCTGCATCAGGGAGGCGCTCCGGTATCACGGAGTGCCAGCTTACCTGAGGCAGACTATTTGGTGGGGCGCAGCGTCCTCTGTACCAACCGAGCAGGGGACGTTGTGCGAACGCCCATGACGTGCGGTGTCCCACAGGGGTCGGTCCTCGGACCCACCCTGTGGAACATCGGCTACGACTGGGCGTTGCGGGGGAGCCTCCCGCCCGAGCTGGGCGTGATTTGTTACGCCGACGACACGCTCGTCACAGCCCGCGGTGGGACGCTAGAAGAGGCGGTAAGCCTGGCGACCTATGGCACCGAAGAGGTCGTCAGGCGGATCGAGGCGCTGGGGTTGAGGGTCGCCCTGGACAAGACGGAGGCCCTCTTGTTCCATGGGCGCCTTATGAGCCCTCCCATCGGCGTCTCGATCACCGTCCGATCGGTTGACATCAGCATCCGGGCCCATATGAGGTACTTGGGCCAGGTGCTCGACGGGCAATGGTGGTTCCGGGAGCATTTCCGCAGGCTCGCTCCGCGGCTCGTCGGCGCGGCGTCCGCCCTATCGTGGCTTATGCCGAACGTGGGCGGACCGAGCGCTACGTGCCGACGGCTGTACACGGGGGTCATCCGGTCGATGGCCCTGTACGGCGCACCGGTGTGGGCGGGGTCCTTGACCGTCCGACTTAGGGCCCTTCTGTGGCGACCACAGAGGGTCATGGCAGTCAGGGCCATCCGCGGATACCGCACGGTGGCGACGGAGGCAGCGTGCCTATTGGCCGGGACTCCCCCGTGGGACCTGGAGGCGGAAATGCTCGCCGAGTTGTATCGGAGGGTGTCGGGGGTGCGCGGGGAGGGCGGTGTGATCTCGTTAAGGGATCTCACCGCCTGGCGCGTCGACGCCCGCCGAGACGTCATTGCCCGTTGGGCAGTCCGGCTGGAGAGGCCTCGGTTCGGGGTGCGAACCGTGGAGGCCTTCCGGCCGGTGCTGATGCAGTGGTTGGAAAGGCGGCACGGGGTGCTCTCCTTCCGACTAGTGCAGGTGTTGACGGGGCACGGGAGCTTCGCCAAATACCTGCACAGGGTCGTAAGGAGGGAGAGTACACCGTCCTGCCACCACTGCGATTGCGATGAGGACACGGCGCGCCACACGCTCGAGGCCTGCGCGGCTTGGGCAGTGCAGCGCCGTGAACTCGTCGCAATCATCGGTGCCGACCTGACGCTGCCGGCCATCGCTAGGGCGATGGTCGACAGCGTCGGGAACTGGGACGCGGTCGCAGCCTTCTGCGAGACAGTGATCTCGCAGAAGGAGGCGGCGGATCGTCTGAGCGTGGAGCGCAGCCTCGATGAGGAGATCCGCCGCCGGCGACTGGGGCGGCGCAGGCGCAACTATCTGCGCCTCATGCCGCCCTAGCCGAGGCCGCGGGTGACGTGACCGGGGATTAGTCCGTCACCCGCCGAGAGGCCGACCGCGTGAGGAAAGACCGACGTCCTCCCCGAGGGGGGGACGTCGGTCGACGGGAGGGTACCCCGCGTAGGGGGTATTCCGTCGGGCCGACCACTGACGACAAGTAAACCTGCTCCGGTGGTCGGCCCAATGACGAAGGCGAGGTGGTTTTCGGGTGGGTTGCGGAAGTTGCGTGCTTAAGCCCTAGCCTTGCGTGATTAGTCCGTCACCCGCCGAGAGGCCGACCGCGTGAGGAAAGACCAACGTCCTCCCCGAGGGGGGGACTTCGGTCGATGGGAGGGTACCCCACTGAAGACAAGTCCCTCTGTCGCCCCGGACGGAGTGGTGCGGAGGCGCGCCGACCGCAGCCCACCCAAAAAAAAAAAAAAAAAAACGTCGTAAATTATTATTACACGTAAACACGCGTTAACTCGCGAATGTTGAATTTATTTAAATGTGAAATATTAATTATTTTATTTAAAATTAATAGTTATAAAAAGATATCAAGTCCATAGCAACAAAACTTACCGCGTAAGGATTTATACGAGTACTTCTTGAAAAGTGGCGCGCTCTACCAGCAAAATTTCTGTCCCCTAAATGGAGACCATTCGTTCAACATTACATTCGGACTCCTTGTATCTAGACTTCATGGCCAGTATAAACACGATAAAATCTAAATAAAAACTACTAGTTTTTACTACTTTAGTTACTACTGGTTTATTACAATATTCACATAATACTCGCGTAAACATCAAAACTTATTTTTCTCTTATTTTAGATACCTATAAAGAATTAAGAAGTAAAACCTTATATCCTGAGGCACGTTCATCATCATCATCTCAGCCCATATACGTCCCACTGTTGGGCTCGGGCCTCCTTCATAATGGAAGGGTGATTGACCTACTATACCACGCTGGTCAGACGTGTTGGTATAGGGTTTTATTTCGAGTTTTCCTTCTCTCGCATAGATGTTATATGCGTTTTATATCCCTTAGTCGTCTCGTACGATCACCCATGGGTAAGATAGGGGGTGGTGAATTGTATTTTTACTCCGTCACCACACGGACAAGGCACGTTATAAATTTAAATTTCCTCATCATCTCAGTTCATATACGTCCCACTGCTCAAGCCTCAAGCCAAGAAATTGACCTACTATACCATGCTGGTTAGACGGCTTAGCCTAGAATTTTATTTCATGTTTTCCTTCTCTTGCATAGATGTTATAAACAAAACTCTTTTTACGGATTTTGTCGTATTTGTATTAGATCTGCCAACGTTTCAAGCTTTCATGATCATTAATCCACTTGTGACCACGAACAACATATAATGTGTGTAATACTCGCGTTTTCTGCGTGATGACGGTGTAAGAATACAATTCACCACTCCCTCTCTTGCCCGTGGATGTCGTACAAGACGACTATGGGGTATAATATGCACATAACATCAGTGCAAGAGAAGAAAAACTCAAAGTAAAACCCTATACCAACCTGTCTCACCAGGATGGTATAGTATGGCCAATTTCCCTTCTATTGTGGAGGAGGCTCGAGTCCAACAGTGGGACGTTTATGAGCTGAAATGATGATGATGACTCGCGTAACCATCAGAAATAATTAAAAATATTATGATAATGATAACTATCTCAACACTAAATATAAAAGAATAAAATAATTATCCGATTACAGAAGAAATATATCTATTATTAACATAGTTTATATGTTGCTAAATATTGAATGATTGATTTCACCTCGAAAAACATATCCGATATCTTATAGCGATCGTTTCTATTAATAAGCAAGCTGATAAACAAACGTCGGATTATGCTTTGCTTTTATTATCGTCGTACATCGGGGGACCATTGCATGAGGACCGAGATGGGAAAGATAATGAGCGATGTCCCTGAGGCCCACCGGTAACGAAGTACAGAATGATATTGATCAAAAACATGAAACTAATTATGTTATTATTCCTCAGATAATTGCGTATAAAATGGCTTTACATCTTTTAGTTATTTATAGTTTCAATATTAAACATATTAGATACTAACGACCCGCCCTTGCTGCGCTTCGGTTCCAGACACTTGGGCGCCGCAATTAAATCTGTAATATCTCCTAAGATAAGGCATTGAGATCGAGTCCCGGACCTGGAAAACTGGTTATTATTAAAATGGTTTTTAGACATAGGTACCTATCACACAAATAACCGTGTGAGCATAAAAAAAATCAAAAAAAAAAGCCGACTATTTTTTTTTATTGCAAAAAACGGTGGCAAGCGAGCAAACAGTACAACTGATGGTAAGTGTTGCTAGCCTACTTCTTATGGACCTCAGAAAGTTGGGCTTCAAGCTTCCTCGCTCGTGGTCCTACCACTACTAAGGGATATATTGCGCATATAACCCTATAGCAAACTGTCTGTCCAGCGTGGTATAGGAGGTCAAATTCCATCGCAATGTAGCTGCCCTATTAGCTGTAATGATTATGAAGGAAATAATAAACTATTCTGTTATACTTTTTCAGGTATTTATAAAGTCGGAGTTGAAAGTTGGTGTTATATATGTGAAAGAAAATCAATATACCGAAGAAGAGATATTGGACAATAATGAAAACTCACCTATGTTTGAGGAATTCCTACAAGTATTAGGGGAGAAGGTCAGACTAAAAGGCAAGTTAAAATAAAATACACTGTATTTTAAAAACAAAACAATTTAATATCACGTTATTTTAAATGCCCGTATAGCGAAGGCGAATAATAATACAATTGTCGCCAACACTAACCTATGGGAGTAGTAAAAATATCTTAAGGATGTCACCAAGAGATTGGGCAGCAGCTCTCTTTACTGAGAAATATATACCACCTCACTGCGATCATCTATGTCCTCATTTAGGGAGGAGACCTGCATCCAGGAGAAGACGAAAAAAAGCTTACTAGAGTACTATCAACCCGCCCTCGCTTCGCTTCGGTTTCAGTCCCCTTACCCGCGTAGTTCCCGTATCCGTGGGAATACCGGAATGAAATATAGTCTATGTTATTCCCTGATTTTACAGCTTTCCATTGGTGAAAGAATTTTTGAAATCGGTGCGGTGGTTTAAGTATGAAAGCGCAACAAACAAACAAATACTTTCGCATTTATAATATTAGTAAGGATATCAAAGATCTGTAAAATAAATAAGTCTTATGACAGTAATTTTAGATTTTCTTTTTAAAAATCCATAGTTTCATATATGAATATATTTTTAAAGTTGTCACGGCATAACCTCCCTAAAAAGGCGATTTCGCCCACGTAGTACCCGTTGCCGAGGAAATACGGACATAAAATATATCCCATGTTAAACATTGATAATGTACCTTTCCATTAAGGAAAAAAATATTAAATCAGTACAGTACAGTGGCTTAGGCGTGAAAGCATATAACAGTTTGTTTGTTGTATTTTCGCATTTATAATTTTAGTCAGGATTAACATAATTATTATTATATTCTTATGTTTAGGTTTCGACAAATACAAAGGTGGCTTGGATACAGTACACGATTTAACAGGCTTATATTCTGTATACACTAACTGGCGAGGTATAGAAATAATGTTTCACGTATCAACTCTACTGCCTTACGAAAGACACGATCCACAAAAGCTGCAAAGGAAACGTCATATAGGCAACGATATAGTGTGCGTCGTATTCTTGGAAGCGGACAACACTACCTTCTCTCCGGCCTGTATCAAGAGTCATTTTTTGCATACATTTATCCTAGGTATGTCAAAATTTTATTTGATTACTTGTATGTTTTATATTAAACTATACTGGTGTACATTCTTGAACCTAAAAACTTGTAAAAATTGTCGTAACTGTTGTTGCGTTATGCGCCAATATATAAATAGACAGATGAAACGAATATCTAAAAAACATCGTCCTCTTAACCTCAAAAATTTCAAATACTAGGGTCCATGCTTAAATTTAGATTTATTTAGTTTTAGTTTATTTTTGAACGAAGCGACTCGAGAGGGTCGAACCCAGCAGTGGAACGTATATGAGTTGTGATGTAGATGATTAGTTTTCTGTACATTGTAGGGGATATTTCACAGATTTTCAATAACATTTATTACTTATCATTTCCTTTCCATGTGGTGGGGGAGTAAGAATACAAGTCACCGCCACTTATCTTAGCCGTGAATGTCGTACTAGATGACTAAGTGATAAAGCATTAAAGAAAAACCCTATTTAAAACTCTTCATTAACTCGTCTGACCAACGTGGTTGGTCATTTTCCCTCTCCAGAAACTCAAGCCCAACAGTGAGACGTATATGAGGGGAAATTGTGATGATGATGACTGGTCTGATCAGATTAAAAAACACATTATTTCCCCACAATATTTGCCTTGATAGCAAACAAATGTCATTAAGCTACATAGTAATGTGAACACCAAAGAAAACATTAATGAATTGCGTAAAGAATAATATGGATAGAACATTAGTGAATATTGTTTTAGAAATATCATCAAGGAATTAGGATAAGAAGAGTTATCATCATCGTCATCATCGCAGCCCACATACGTCCCACTCTTGGACTCGGGCCTCCTCCACAATGGGAAGGAATTTGACCTACTATACCATGCTGGTCAGACATGTTGATATAGGGTTTTATTTCGAGTTTTCCTTCTCTTGCACAGATGTTATGTGCATATTATACCCCATAGTCGCCTTTTACGACATCCACGGGCAAGATAGGGAGTGGTGAATAGTATTCTTATTGCATCACCACACGGATAAGAAGAGTTATGATGATACATAAATTAAAATTCGTAAGCATACGACGTGGCCTCGAACCTGAGGCCTCTGTGAAACAATACATATCGCAATTATTTGTAAAGTGTATAACTTTTTTATAGATCTTTTGACTTTTTAGAAAATGTATTCCTAATCTTTACTGTAACTTTCTGTTACATAAAGTTGCCGCCAAATTATATAAAGAAAGTTAGAACTTTCGACGTTTTGATCAATTATCTTATTACTTTACAGTTCGGGTATCAGCTAAAATCAAACGTCGCCCAACCCGATATGAAGTTTCTGTTGTTACTCGTGACGAAGTTGGTGCTTACAAACCCTACCTTTGGGAGCAAAGCGTCTTCGATAAAGGTCCTATGTTCAGGTAAAAATATTTCTGACTTTACAAATGGTAGTCGTCGGTATTTCGTATAAGCTAAATAGAAATTGGGGGGGGCGACCGTGGGGCATGCAAATGGTTACATAATAATATTTTATATTAGTTACATGTCAAAAATATAATTTAATTGTCAGGTATATAATTTGTAAAAAAAAAAAAATTGAATGATATAAAAAAATGTTTAAGATTTAGTTACAGTTAATTACAGTATTATTGATGTCCATATAATTAGTGATAGTATTAATCATAGTTTTTATTTATTAATAAATTATGTAGAACTTTTTTAAATTTATGCAACGGTAACAATCTCATATTTCTACACAGAAATCAACAAGGGTTACACATATAATATCAACTGAGACAGTCCAAACTAATAAACATGACGATTCGTCTTTAATGTCATATTTTTTTAAGTATGACTTTACTTCTGATCTAAAATTAATTCACACGTTATACGTGCCTTAATTTTTTTAAAACACATTTTTTGCCTCGAAGTATTAGTCTCACTAGAAGACATTTAAAATCATTTCTAAAATTGTTTTTAGAGAGTGGCTTCTAACAAAAGTTGTTAATGGAGAAAGAGCATCATATTCGGCACCTAAATTTGCACGAATGCAAGAAAGAACTCGCAGTCAAATGCTGGAAGATATTGTTGCCAATTTGCAGAACCATGCTGAAACTGGACAAATACCTAAACCTTACCGAAGAGGTAAGACTGTTACAGATATAAATCTATTATATAGGTGTTTTTAATTAAGTTTTATATCTTTTAATTTTGTTTATATTTCTTTATATAAAAATATCTTATGTTCGTGTCTATGTCACTGAACTGCTCCTAAACGGTTGGAGCGATGTTAATGAAATTTTTTGTGTGTGTTTAAGGGGATTCTAGAATAGTTTAGATTCACGAATAGTTTAGATTCACAATTGGACCCGTTAGGTTGCGCTGTTGTCGATTTCAATGAGAATTCCTTTTATTTTATTTGAACAGAACAATGTCTGTTGGGTCAGCTACTGTGTATATATTATTTTATTTCACCTATTAGGCATAAAATCCCATATATCTAGTATGTAAGGCCCATGTAAAAGAAGATAAGCTTATTAAGCTGCCAACAAATATGTTTATTCATAAAAACTGATTTGGGAATTGAATCTTGAACTATCTTGTTAGCCGCCATATACTACATTAAATGTTTAAACCGATAAGACAAGCACTGTTGCAATAATATAAGTACGAAGTAGAGCGTCGATTATCCGAACTAATTGGGGGACGTGGGTGTTCGGAAAACCGGTATTTTCGGATAATCGAACTACCTATATGTATATTGATTCAGCCATACATATTTACGTACAGGTAAATGAAAACCATATTATTTACATTTATATCTTTAATGACAAATAGGAAATAAACAAAAAAAAAGTGCAGACAATCTTGTAGTAAAATTTGTCTTTACTAGTTACAATTATCGCTTAAAAAAATCTTGAATCTTCGTCTGCCGAAGCAAGCCTGCCCGCTTACGAGCGGCTAGATCACGTACTTTTTTGAGAACAGATATTTGATACTGGTCGCTCTCGGCCTGTGTTTCAAACCAGCGCAAGGCAATATCTAAGCAAGTAAACGCTTCAGAAGCACTAACTATGTTTTCATCTTCATTATCTGAACTTGTAGTTGATGTCGTGCTAGCGGTGGCGTCAGCCTTATTAGTCATGAGGTCTAAAATTTCGCTATCCTGCATAATTTGGTACCCGGGATCTTCATCGTCGATATCAATCCATTCTTGAACCTGTTCTTCATCACATTCGTGGCACTCGAGATTTTTTAGCATATCTATCATTTCAGACATATCTTCCTGTTTCTCATTTACACATCCATTTTGAGGATTTTCCCCTATACCCAAAACTTTATTCCATGCTTTTTTCAAGTTCTGTTCTTTTACACTGTCCCATGCTGCTCCGATCATATAGGACGCGACTTTTAAATCAATCTTTTTATGATTTCTGATCAGGCTTTCTTCTCCATCCTCTTCTTTTTCCAAAAGTAACTTACGTAACAATTCTTTTCTATAATACCGTTTGAAAGTCTCAATAACGCCTTGATCCATGGGCTGTAATAATGAAGTCACGTTAGGTGGAAGAAACATGACTTTTATAAACTCATCTTTTTCATTTAAAATGTCACATGATGGATGAGTTGGGGCGTTATCAAGAAGCAATAATGTTTTCTCTCTTTTACCATTTTTTAATTGGTGGGCTTTTACGGAGGCTATAAAAGTTTCTATAAACCATTCCACAAAAATTGTACTATCCATCCAAGCACTCTTTTGCGAAGTATAAACGATAGGCATGGCAGACATATTAACGTGCTTGAAACAACGTGGTTTTTTACTTTTACCAATTACAAGCATGGGCAATCGGTGGCTGCCAGTAGCGTTAGCGCATGCTAAGGCAGTGATACGATCCTTGTTTATTTTAGGACCAGGTGCTGCTAATTCACGACGTGAAGCAATAGTCGACGAATGCCATGTCTTGACTTAAATCGTTTTAACCAGCCTGTGCTTGCTTGAAAATTAGACGCCCCTCCTAGTTTTTCGTTAAATTGAACTGCTTTTTCACACAGTATTGGGCCAGAAATAGGTTCTCCCTGGCATCTTTTTTGAGTAAACCACTTATATACAGCATCATCTAAATTCATGTTTGAGGCAAGTTTCATAGTTTTACGACTCGTGGATCCGTCAGAAGAATCGAGCTGGGATATAAAGTTACTTATGCTCGTCTTTTGTTTTTTTATATCCGTAATGGTAGACTTACCAACTTGGTATTCATTGGATAACTTGGTTGCAGATTCGCCTTCTTCTAACCGTTTATTAATCTCGTATTTATCTTTCATAGAAAGGACAACACGTTTACGTTTAGGCATTTTAAAAAAAAAATTTACTTTCACGCGGCAAAATTTAGTTTATCGACTAGCGGTTATGTACTTGGAAGTAAAATACGAGTACAATAACACATGAACAAGTCGCGACAAGTGCACGAAAACTGAAGCGCGGGAGGCGCGAGCATGGCGCCCAAGGTGCCCGGGAGGTGGGAGGAGCGTTAACCCGCGCGTTACTACTGTTAGGATAAACGGTCGTTCGGTTGAGCGACGTTCGGATAATCGACGCTTCACTGTATTCAAGTAATAAAAATACTTATATTTTTTTTTAAGTTCAGAAGTTTTCACATTTCATGAGACAAAAGCCTCTCTTTTATATAGTTATACGCTGCTAGAGAGGCTCCAGTCATATTACTGAATAAGTCTTTAAGTTATCTTACGCAACCTCCCAGGGCCAAAGTATAACCTGTAGTCCTGTTTCGTCATCAACAAGTAGTTGTGAAATTATATTATATCAATTTTAGGTTCATGGCGACCAATCGGTCATATGCGACCATCTTCACCATTATTAGACTCCGTACGAGACCAATTTGAAGACTACGACCAGTTAGCAAAGGATTTCACACGAGTCTTTCTGAACAATGAACTAAATGCAGCCCAGAACGCTCAGCTGTTTGACGTGGTATTTTTAGTGGGACAATCGAAACAGAAAACCAAGTTTATTGGTGTTAGAGCAATACTCGGAGTTAGGAGCAGGTAGGTTTTCTGATTCATCTATAACTTTGTAGTATCAAACCTTAGATCCGAATTGTATGTTAAAATATAACACACCTATATTTTGTTATTTTCAATACCACGTAATAAGGGTCGAACATTATGTTATTTACTACTAATATTTCCAAACTGTCGGTAAATGGCAATTTGATCAGAGAATCTGCAGAAAAACTCGACAGTACTTTCACCGAAGCATTTCTTTCAAGTCATATATGCCCCACTGTGGGTCTCAGGCCTCTTCTGCTATCCAAGGGAAATTGACCTACTATACCACGCTGGACAGACGTGTTGACATAGGGTTTTGTTTCGAGTTTTCCTTCCCTTGCATAGATATTATATGCATTTTATATCTCTTAGTTGTTTTTCACGACACCCGGGGGTAAGAGAGGGGGTGGTGAATTGTATTCTTGCTCCGACAATACACAGAAAGCATTTCTTTAAAAATGCTTAATAAATATAACTATTATTATTTGAACATAGTCTATTTCTGTTTTCCATTCAAACAAAGCACAGAGTAAATTTTAATTAATTATTTTCAGAGTATTTCAAGAGATGTTGTATGGAATACAAACAGGATTTGGATCACCCCAAGTTCCGGTTGCAGAACTATTGGCACGACCAGCACCCACTCTACTATCACCGACTCCTGCGAAGCAAAAAAGTAGTAATTTCCTACAAGTTCCTGATATTGAGTCCCCGAGGTACGAGTATTAGCTTAACATATGTATTAAAACAGCTGCAAAGATTTGTAATGCAATATACACAGCACAGTATCCTATTCCATTGCCCATAACTCATAACTAAGAGTGTATGTATTTAATAAAAGCCAAAATAAAGTCCCGCACAATAGAATAAATCCTTTTATCTTGGGAGATTTTACAAATACAATTAAAAAATTTCTCACTTGTCGCAAATATACAAGGGACGGTACATGGCTTGTTTTTTCCTTTTATAAGTAAACTTACTATACAAGAACAGCATTGTGCTGTTCTGACTTTAAAATTAAAAGACTTTCTATGTTCGTATTCTTATATAAAACACTAGCTTTTTCCCGCGGCTTCGCCTGCGTAAAAGTTAACTTGCATATTGAACTATTATCTCAAAAAATAAAATAGCATAAAAAGTATTCTATTTCTTAATTTAAGAAATCCTCTATCTGTGTGTCAATTTTAATGCAAATCTGCTCAACAGTTTACGCGTGATTGAGTAACAAACATCAAAATATCTTCACAAACTTTCACATTTGAATATTACTTTCATCTTTGTAGTTCAGATTCCCGTGGAAATACGATGATATGGCTTTCCTTAGTCCCTAATAATGTTTCCATTGGTGAAAAAAAATTAATATCGATCAAACTCCCTCAGTTTCACTCACGTAGACCCCATTACCATGCGAATGCCGAGATAAAAAAATGCCTATAATACTCGCTGATAAAAGTTTACATGGCTGAAAAAAAAATTTTATTAATCAAATCCCATAGAAATATCCGAGATAAAAATTACCTATGTTACTCGCCGGTAATGTAGCTTTCCATTGGTGAAATAATTTTAAAAATTGGTCAACATCCCCCGGTTTCACTCGCAGAGGTTTCGTTCCCGGGCAAATACCGGGATGAAAATAGCCTTTATATGTTATTCACTGATAACGTAGCTTTTCATTCGTGAATTAATTTTGAAATCCATTAAATTGCCACGATTTCATCGGCATTGTGCCCGGTCCCGTAGGAATATCGGAATAAAGATAGGCTAAATATGTTACTCGCTTAAAAATTTAGCCTTCCATTAGTGAAATAATTTTCAAATCGACTAAATTCTCATAATTGCTCCAGACACACCGGGATAAAATACAGCCTGGGATAAAATATAGCCTAAGTAATTCCTTATGTAAGGCTGGTAGACCTGGTAGTAAAATATTATCAGTATCCGTTATTACCAAGCGTTTTAAAGATTAACCGTAACGAATAGACAGACAGACAAAAAAATTTGAACCGTTTTTAGGTATAGGTATCGTGCAAATAATTGTGTGATCATAAATAAAACCTTGTAAAATTTTAACAGACAAACAGACGCTTCAAATATTATTTATGTGTAGAGAGATAGAAAATTGTATTAATATCTTGATTGTAACTTACTTTCTGGTAGCGGCTAGGAATATTACTATACTTTCATTGTTCATGGGTGTCGCAAAATACTACTAAGGCAAAGAATTACATCGACCTGGACCAATTGGTGATGCCGTCTGGCCAACAATGTTGTCCGCCAGGCAGCCGGTCATAAAATGTAGCTAGAACCTTTGCAATATATTTGCAATATATTTACAATGGCAGAAGAATACCTACATATTGCGTCGATCCAAAGTAATTAGGATAAGAGCAAGATAATGATGATATTATATAGGCTGGGTGTCTTCGACTATATGCGTTTCACCTTTTTGGGGCTGCCAAAAATTATTTCTTAGTGGTCGCTTACACCAATAAACAGATTGGTATATAAAATTTCACATTCCTAGGCCGGGTATCTTTGGCTACACACTTTTCACCCCCTTAGGGGTTGAATTTCCAAAAATTCTTTGTTAGTGCTCACTTATCCAAAAGCAGAACTTACACGTTCCTAGGACCATTATTTTAGGTAATACACTTTCCATCCCCTTAGGGGTGAGATTGCCAAAAATTCTTTCATAGTGCTTGGTAAGCAAGTACTGAGAAAAAATCTTGGGGTAACCCAAGAAAGCCGACTGTGTACTAAAACGATCGTTCGTAGTCTCAGTGATTTCGGTTATACGCTTTTCACCCCTTAGGAGTTGAATTTCAAAAAATAACTTCTTGGAGCTCATTTACAACAAAAGAAAGAGAATCGCATACAAAATTTTACGTTCCTAGCCCCAATAGTTTCGTCTATACGCTTTTTACCCCATTAAGAGGGTGATTTTCCAAAAATCTTTTCCTAGTGCTCGTGTACCCCAAGAAATACTACGGTGTAAAAAAAATACGTTTCTAGGCCCAGTGGTTTCGGCTGTATGCTGTTTGGTCTTTTAAGGGTTGCATTTCATCCCCATGTAACTGAAATTTCCAAAACGCGAGAATGACTATTTATTTATTTATTATCAAGTGCTTTAATACAAAGATTAATGGTTCTATCATCGAAAATGACGAATTTCCATACAAAATGTCATCCCCTATTTCAACCCCTTATACCCATTTTTCAGGATAAAAAGTAGCCTATGTCTTTTCTCAAACTTTGGTCCATCTCTGTACTAAATTACATCAAAATCGGTTATGTGGTTTAGACGTGAAAGGCTATACGCTTTTC
This sequence comes from Lymantria dispar, assembly GCA_032191425.1. NCBI lineage: Eukaryota > Metazoa > Arthropoda > Insecta > Lepidoptera > Erebidae > Lymantria > Lymantria dispar. The sequence continues at coordinate 20,433,984 of CM063454.1, read as the reverse complement.
ACTCCCTGAAGGGGGTGATTTTCCAAAAATCCTTTGCTAATACTCGTGTACCCCAAGAAATACGACGGTGTAAAAAAAATACGTTTCTAGGCCCAGAGGTTTCAGTTGTGTGCTTTTTGGTGTTTTGGGGGTTGAATTCCATCCCCATGTAAGTGAAATTTGCAAAACGCTAGAACGAATATTTATTTATTTATTATCAAGTGCCTTAATACAAAGATTCATGGTTCTATCATCGAACATAACGAATTTCCATACAAAATGTCATCCCTTATTTCAACCCCTTATACCGATTTTTTCGCGATAAAAAGTAGCCTGTCCTTTCTCAAGCTTTAGTCCATCTCTATACCAAATTTCATCAAAATCAGTTCAGTGGTTTAGACGTGAAAGCGTAACAGACAGACAGGCCGACAGAGTTACTTTCGCATTTATAATATTAGTAAGGGAGGACTAGTATTTTTTTTATTTTTTTTTTATTGCAAACGGTGGCAAACGTGCAAACAGTACACCTGATGGTAAGTGTTGCTACCGCTCATGGACCTTTACAAGGCCGTTGCCTACCGCGAAGAAAGCGAAGGGAGTGTGAATGCGTGCATTGAGGCTCGGTGATACCAAGGGCACCACCAAAACCCTCCACACGCAATCACCCTCAGAAAGTTGGGCTTCCGGCTCTCTCGCTCACCGAACGAAGCGCAGTTACAAATTGCTACTACTCAGACGTCGATTTTCTTTCTACGAGAGCATGGTACTGCCCCGGACGGACCGGCCCGCGTCTGTAGACAGATAACTGTCGACAGTGTGGTCCTACCACTCCTAGTAAGGATTAATACGCCCTCAGCTCGAATACGTTGCCGTAGTACCCTTTTTATGCTAAACTAAATGACCTGGTTAACTTCGTATCGCCTCTGAATGTAGTTAAATTATAAACTGAATTAAATTTAGTGCTTTTTTTATTAACATAAATGAATACTCGAAATTAATTAATTTAAAATAACAATAAAACTATCACAATCGTGTACGTTGCTCGGATTGCTTTAAATTTCGAAACGTGATAATGGCATTTTTTTTAGGATAAGCCCGGTCACATTTCCAGGGGTAGCGCCAAAAGCAGCGTGCAATCTCATAACCTGCCGTACACAATCTTTTCTATTGCCATTTGGGCAGCCCAGAGATAACGGTCCTTGTCTTTCATGGCCAACGGTTACTGTTTCGGGCACCATTTCATATCGATGCCCCGCAACATAAATGATAAGGTCTAAGTTTAATCTTCACCTATAAATGGTGCGTGCGTTGGCAAGCGAAATCCAAGGCGTTTAAAAATTCATGTGGTCTTTTGATAGGTTACTTCATCTTCTTTTATTACAAAGTTGATTGATTTAACTGCACAGATAGCGTAGTGGTTAAAATACCGACCCTTCATGCCAGTGTCGTGAGTTGAAGTCTCATCCGCTCCACTGATTGTTTATAGTAGGATTGTTTATAGTATTGTACGGCCGACCGCGCGAGGAAAAGTCGATATACTCCCCACACACACACACACGCACGCGGATGCACACGCACTCGTGCATGCGGCATAGAGGCATACGGACATCATAGTGGAAATAGTCAGAACAGCTTCCTAGAACCTCGAAACGGCGAGATCTGACAAAAACTCGATTATTAAAAATTGATATGAAACCAATAACTTCCTTAACTTTTATAGAGGAAATTTAAATATGCGTACTTACGAATACTAGTGACTAACTGAAAGGAATAAAGAAATTACACGACTTCACTTTTATTACCTTACCCATTTGGCGTGTGTAATATATTTGAAACTAGCAGCGCCCTGCGATTTCACCCGCAGTTCCTCTTCCCATGGGAATATCGGGATAAATTATAGCCTATGTGTTATGTGTTATTCTGATTGTAACCTATATTAATGTGAAGTTTCATCAAAATCCATTCAGTAGTTTTTGCGTGAAAGAGCAACAACCATCTTCAGATCTTTACATCGTCACATACTCACAAACTTTCGCGTTTAAAATATTCGTAAAGTAATAGTAGAGTAAAGTAAGGAAGGATGGAAGATCGCTACTTAGATCGTGCCATCTCATAAATTTAGAAAAATGCAGCATAAGATATTAAAAAATAGGCGAGTACTGCTATTTTTATTCAGAAATATTCCAATTTGCTTATTTATAGCATTTTTTTGGTAAAGTTACTATTACCTCACAGTAGTCATCTAAGCGTGATAAGCTATTAAGAATATAATGTTATTAAGCCTTGCTTTGCTCTTATATTAGATATATAAAGACTAGGGAATAGAATAGAATCTTTGGCCCCATACTTATTGGGATACGACCTCGAGTTTTTACTAGCAATTTATTAAGACAATTGTTACTAAAAATTCGAAGCCCCAACCTTATCTCTATCGCCAACTTACCACAAAATAGCATTACCGCAAACAATAAATTTCTTTTAAGAAACAAAAAACCTATTATCAATTATATTCTTATTTTAATATTTTCAGACCAAAAAGTGTTCCCAGTTCGCCTATGGTCAAACGAGCGTTCTCTCGTCTAGGCACTATTACAGCAGGATGGGGACGTTCAATTCGCAAACAACATTCGCAACTCAATGCTGACGACAAAAAGAAATGGGCCAGTTCACAGGATTGCTCCAGTAAGTTAAGTAGCATTATATTACGAATGATCATAACGGCGGCAGCTCGAAATGGGCAAAAAGTAGTATCAACCCATAATAGATAGCTAGCAAGTAAAAACTCTTGCTCAAAAAACAAAATTCTACCTGGATTGACTTAAGTTATCCTTTCTTTCTTGCTATGATATTAACCATTTGCGTAGGCATCATCATCTTTCTCTTCTCCCAATTACTTGAGGTCGACGTAATTTGTCATCTTCTTCCATACGATCCTATCAGACATCATCTCTGCAATCACTCCCAGACTATCCATGTCATGCCTCACGCAGTCCATCCATCTTTTCCTCGGTCTCCCTTTACCCCTAAAGACTTCAAAATTCATACCCAAAACTTTTCTCAAAACATTACTTTCTTCCCGCCTTATCACATGTCCATACCGTGTCAGCCGTTCACTCATTAACTTTTCTATCACTGGCGTCCATAAGAGACTAGCGGGTCGTAATTAGATATTATGGCATAACAGGCCTAGAGAAGGAATACACAGAAAATAAAAGCTTAGAAGTTATGCGGCCAGATTATTTTAAAATATCTTTTCGTACTTACTACGTACGTACTTAATATATAAGTATATACAAACATATATCTTAATATTGTAAATAAAACTACTTTTACGGATTATATCGCGTTTGTATTTGATTTATGATTGCCCGACGTTTTGAACACTTTGCAGCATTCATGGTCACGGGCGGACTAAGGTGTCTCACGTCCAACAAGTAATCGTTATTACAGACATTTATAATTATCTACCCGATACAGAAATTAGTTATAAATTTATTAAATTGTTACCCACATTTTAGTACAAATTTATTGCCAGTGTAAGAAGAAAATGATTCTATATGAAAAAATTATATTGTTTATGGTTAGTAATTATTAATTATTAAATTTGTAGCAATTATTATTATTAGTTTTGTTAGTTTTCAATCAACAAATTGTAAACATCAGATATCATTATATATCTTAATATATATAAATTATGTGTCACGTTGTTTGTCCGCGATGGACTCCTAAACTACTCAACCGATTTTAATCAAATTTGCACACCATGTGCAGTTTAATCCAACTTGAAAGATAGGATAGCTTACATCTTAATTTATAGTCGCAATATTATTTTATTGCAAATTATTTGTCTATTATTTGACATTCACAGTTATCTATTAACTCTAAACGAATTTAAAAGATGGCGATATCTGTTGACTGGATTGAGTAAGTAATTAATAGATGGCGCTGCTATGTCAAACCTACAAACGTGTCATATACGATTTCAACTTGCTTTTTTACATAGATGCCATTTGTAAAAAAATATGACTACCTCCATGACAGATGTTCTCCTACAGTTCTGCTTAAATAGTTTAATAAAATGTAATATAACAAAAAACATTAGGCACAGCAACGCGTGGCCGGGTCTGCTAGTATATATAGGTATATATAAAACCGAAAATCTTTTGAGACAGAGAATTAAAAGTAGTAAAGTGTAAAACTAACAAACTGTTGTTATAAATTGTGTCTAATATATATAAAATTGATTATAAAAATTGAAATCCATTGCATAAAGAATAACAAAATGTAACATCATTTATAAAAGTGTTGAAGTAATTCATTTCAAAACGATTATAATTAGAAGCGTTACGACTAGAATAACAATTACTTTGTTTTTATTATCAAGCACATTATGTGTGTATAACAATTATAATTTATAGCCTTTTCTCAATGTTTTTTATTTATCAACTACAATTATATATGAAATATTTTCGCCCATTAAAATAGATGTTTTCATTTTCTTTCTTTATCCGCGAATATATGTGTGACATTTTAGTTTTTCTTCTTTGCCTATATGTCTAAGATTCACTTAAAGAAAAATACCTCTTACAATTTTCCACTCATCGTACTGGTTACTAAGAATTTTCTGACAAAGTTCAAATCCAGTACACTCATACATATTTACATCATCTCAGCTCATATACATCGCACTACTGAGCATCCTCCACGACATGAGAGAAATTGACTTTACCACACTGGTGAAACAGGTTGGTATAAAGTTAAACTTCGAGTTTTCCTTCTCTTGCATAGACATTATCATCATCCGCATCATTTCGGCTCATGTAAGTCCCACTGCTGGGCTCGGGCCTCCTCCATAAAGGGAGGGGAATTTACCTACTATTCCACGCTGGTCAGATGTATTGGAATAGGGTTTCATTTCAAGTTTCCTTCTCTTGCAATGATGTTACATGCGTATTATATCCTTTAGTCATCTTTTACGACATCCATGGGCAAGAAGGGGAGTGATGAATTGTATTTTTACTCCGTCACTACACGGAAATTGCATAGATATTATAAATATAGTATATTCATTAGTCATCTTTTACGACACCCATGGACAAGTTCAGGCTTGATAAATTATATTCTGACTCCGTCATCACATGGGAAACTTAATGCGTATATGCATCAAAACAATTCGATAAAACGCCTTAGTAAATTTTCTGAGCAATTCAATTTATCTGCATGATTTGGTCAAATGCGTATAGTAAAGCTGGTCTATAAAGGGATGTCTACGTACAGAGTTATTATAGGAATCAATATTTAGGATATTCTCTCTCATTTCAGATAAAGAGGGCAAAGACAAGGAGAAAGATAAGAATAATGCTGCTTTAGCTGTACCGAGGCTATCTGTTTGCGCAGATGCCCAAAAAGTAGACCGTGCTAAACTTGCGCAAACTGAGGTAAAAATAATAACATTTATGTATAGCAAATTATACTTTTCATTTTTCAATATTAATAGTTCCGTTTTACTTCTTTCAGTTTTCCATAATAGAATTCGATCCGGAAACGTTTCGAATACTTTTGGACTACCTGCATACAGGCAGTTGTCCCTTGACTTGCGCATCAATCCCGGGACTTATTTGTGCTGCGGAGCATTACGATTTACCAGAATTACTTCAGGCATGCTTTCATCATGCAAAACAGTTTCTTAGAATAGAGGTGGTAAGTATATATGGACCTAATGTAAGGTTTTTAATAATTGATGACTCAAGTATAGGTTCATTATTTTAATTTTAACATTCAAATCTTTTTGTATATATCAGGTATGCACGATGCTTATATCGTTGGAAAACTACTACTGGCGGTATACATCTGCCTCGGAATTGGTAAACATGATCTTGGCTTTCATAGAACAACGAGCCTATGCATTATTCCAAACACCGGAATTCCTAAACCTCTCGGAGTCTATGGTCCAAATGATCATGTGTCGCAGTCTTGAGGTACCAGAAGTAAGGAAATTTGAAGCGATGCTCAGTTGGGCCCGAAACAAAATCAAAGCAAAGTCTGCCAATAAGACTGATGCCAAAAATGAATTTAAATGCATTATGGAGAGATTAGCTAGAGACCTGAAATTGTACAGAATCTCACCGCAGGAATTGATTAAAGTGGTGCTTCCATCTAAAGCCATAAAAAATGAACGAATTCTTGAGACATTAATGTACCAAGCGAACTCCGGCATGTACAGGATTCAAGACAGCTACATTGAGGCCTGTCAACAGCGGCTTCAGAAACAAGACTCTAGATTTTCAGAGTTTGAGAGTTTTGATTACGGCATTTAAAAATTGGAGCTGTGAAATATATCAGTGTATTAGATAGATTACGAAGAATGACTAAGCCGGGTCCTTCTTATAATGTGGTATGTTGACGCCTTCTAAAAGTATTATTGTTATAGATGTATTCAAATACTGTAGAGGTACGAGAAACATTTGTACACTTCTCGGATACCTACATATCCTTGTTGTTATTCATTGATATCTATATTTTTTACATCTAGCTAGATGTGTTCAGCATAATCATCTCTATTTTTGGTACCAAAATTGCGATTTAAATATTCAGAGTCGGTTATGAATTGAAACATTTCGGCAAAATAATGTTGTATCTTTTTATAAGAGTTAACCTTTGCCTTCTGTGATCTATCAACAATTTAAATTATATCATATCCACCGTGTAGTTAAATGGTTTTAATATCATTGGTCAGATAAACAAGAAATATATAAAATAACATCGCTTGTTTTAGACTCAATTTGAACGACTGATATAATAGAACTGAAATCGTTTACAGATTTTAAAGTAAATTTTGTACAATATACTCATGCAGATAAAATAGAAGAAAATCATTGCGTAGATAAAAAAATACTTTCGGTCGATACTAACATACAGTTTAACGTTATAGTTAATTAATTAATTAATAGGACGAGGAGAGGACTTTACGATTAATTAATTGTATTATTAATTAATGACGATTTGATTCAAATTTAATCAGTATTACGACAATCTTGTATTTCTAACATATCTTTTATCTGCATGAGTAGTGTACAATATTTAATCTTAATTTTAACCGCATATCGTATATGTATATTATGTAAAATGTTACCTAAATCTCGAATTTGAGATCTTCCTTCGTACAAGTGTTACCGCTTACACCTTCTAAATTTTATTAGTGTATTGTGTTAAAACCTACGTATGTATGCGTATATTGTTGTTGTATTATAAAATATGTGAAAATTTGTCACTAATTTTATACATTAGATATATCATATTCAAATATATGGCGATGTTATTATTTAAATAGAAAACTGCGCTTTATTCCAATAAATTGGTTATGTTTCTTATGATGTACATATATATATTTATGACAATATTTTCTGCACAATTTTAATTCATATTTATATATTATTTTAATAAGTTATTGTATTCAAGCTTATTTAAAACTGTGCACAAAATAATAAAGAGCCTTGAGCATTTTACAAAAACGTCCAAGCCTCTAAAGCTGTCACACAAAAATGTGGCGTTATGTTTAAAATTAAACATGTCGGTGATGAGTACAGAATGTACAGAGACCAAGGCGTGACTTGTTTATGTTTGATTGTAACATTATTATTCAATTTTATTTTTCGCTTGAAAAAATCGCTATTTATGCATGCCAAACTCTCCATAGAAATGGAGTATGGAGGTTCAATGGCAACTAAATATTAGCACCAGTGCCTGCTAAAATCACTTTTCCTGCTTCTCGATTGCAGCAGTCACTGAATCGTTTTCACATCCACTGTAACTCTACCGAGTACGTTACTATTATTAACTGTGATATCAAACTTAATCATTTTTCTAAAATTTATGCAATAAACAAAACATTAGAAGCACAAGGAACATTCTTTTCTATACAACGCAATCAGCAAAGGAGAATTCAGTTTAACGCCTACTATATAATTCGCTTTGTTATTTATAATGTACTAGCAACCCGCCCTCGCTTCGGCTTCAGTCGCCTTACCTGCGTAGTTCCCGTTCCCGTCGGAATACCGGGATAAAATATAGCCTATGTTACTCCCTGATATTACTTTGCACTGGTGAAAGAATTTTTGAAATCGGTTATGTGGTTTAAGCGTGAAAGCGTATCAAACAACCTTACATTCACATTTAATATTAGTAAGGACTAGCTGACCCAACAGACTTTGTTCTGTTCAAATAAAATAAAAGGGATTCTCCTTGAAATCGATAGCAGCGCCACCTACAGGGTCCAATTGTAAATCTACCATTCAGTTCAGTGCCATACACACGTACACAAGAAATATTTATATAAAGATAGAAAAAATTTCATGACAAACCTGAAGTTAATAAATAATGCAATAATATAGATATTAATGCAATAATATAGATATTAACTATCTGATAGTGTTAAAATGCTTCCTCTATTAAATAGTCTATTTTATTTTGTAATGTTTGGCTAAAAAGAATGGTCACAAAAAAGAATAGAAGAACATACAGACTAAATACAACATTTACTAATAATATTTTATATAAATAACAATTTCGCAAAAAAAAAGAACGAAATGATTAAAAAAAAACGCCTTACCTAAAAACATTAAAATACAAAATATGATCTAAAATTTAAGTAGATAAATACGCGAAATTTAGTATTGATCTTTAACTTAACCTGTCACCTTTTCATAAATAGTGTAGGTATTAGTGATATCCCCAAAATTAATAATAAGTACGTTAGAAAATAACGTTCGATAAGACGTATGTATTTTGAGCTAATACAGTCATATTAAGTCAACAGCCAATCTATTCATTTCACAAATCTACGTATTTCTTTCGTTGAGTAGTTCCAGTATTTTTATACGCACTAACGTGTTTATGTTTTCACCTAGAAACTGAAAAGCTATTATTGACGATATAACGTACTCTGTTCAAATAAAAAGGATTACTTTCTTGAAATTAATGCCAACAACCCACCACAGTTGTAAATTACGAACTATTATTATTATCAAAATTTAAATCATTTATCTTAGTTAATATACTTTACATCATCGTCATCTCAGCCCATATACGTCGGTTAAAATTTGATATACCACAGCCATTGACAGTATAACAAAAAAATACAATAATAATTTATCTACCCAACAAATTGAGACATATACCTAACTCTTTCGGGAAAAAAATATAAATAATACATTGTAACTAGTATTGTGTAAAGAAAAGAATTGGATCTTTGCCTATGAATGCTAATTTTCAACAAATTAGTTCGACATCTTGCATGACATTCTCAACTCAAATAAATTTGAATGGTGCATTTCCATTCGATTTGTATTGGACTTCATAAATTAAGGAAACTGGCTCCCGTTTATGGAAAATGCATTATATGTATCTGTTATTCTAAAATATGAATTCCATTGGAGGTCCTGGGTCCAGTACAATATAGATGTCAATATTCATTAAAACTTGTGTCTTTTCATTTGAACCCCTAAAATTTAAAATCACCTTCAAAGAATTTACGCGTTCTTATCCCCAAAACCTTTATAGTAAAAGCATTACTAAAACGCTTTCGAAACATCATAGAAAGATATGTACTTCGTAAGTATTGAAAACTAACTTGGATTATTAAATAGATATTTAATAATCTTATTAAATAAGATATTTAATAATCTAGTGGTGAAATTTAAAAAATATAGTACACATAACGATGTTTTTCTATTTGAAGGACAAAAGTAACTTTCTTATTCCATATTCCTCTCCTCGACTAATACTTATTCCGGAGTCTTTTCCGTGTGGTGACGGAGTAAGAATCCAATTCATCACCTTTCTTGCCCGTGGGTGTCGTAAAATACGACTAAGCGATTAAATATGCACATAACATTTATGCAAAAGATGGTAAACTTGAAATGAAATCCTATATCGACACGTCTGACCAGTGTGGTATAGTAGATCAATTTCTCTCCTATTATGGAGGAGGCTGGAACCCAAGAGTAGAACGTATATGAGGTGATTATGATGATGATGTAGCCCATGAATGGATTACTTGATATCAAGTAGTAGCAAATCAGACTGTCTTAGTCTGTAAGGTTGTTAATTCCAGATGAAATACCAGTTTTTTTAACTAATAATTATTTAATCGATATTGGTAATATTTTTGTACTAATCTTATGGCTCGTGTAAAGTGGATACCTAGTCTTCGTTTAATAGCATGCCGTTTTTAAACTGTAATTGACTGTAGTGTTGCCCAAATGCAAGACCAAGACGAGACTTGGACTAGTCTTGGTCTTAGTCTTGCAACATCACACCTGGTCTCGTCTTGGTCTTAGTATTGGTTTTGCAGCAAGAGTCTCGTAAAGTCTTGCAAGTCTTGCAGTTGGAATAACCTAACAGTCATTTATGGAAAATCCATCTATCCATCTGCTGGCCTATAGTCCACCATTGAATATAACTCTTACCACTGGAAAAAATTACTCTTCTATTCCCCTGGTGTTAAATTAGACAGCGTTACTACTCCTATAGCAAAGGAAGGAATTTCGACCCTGTTTTCTTAAGACGTCACCACACGGGGCAGTTGATACAATAAATTTATGTCATTTTAAATATTTTTATAATAAATGGGTGAGTTTATATTTCCCTTCCAGTTAAGTGGTATGTATATATTTATTGTATGGCCAGTTCAGTTTCTGAGACTCTGGATACTTAAAAAACCTGTTGCTCTGTTGCCTATATAAAGTTGCCTAAATAAATACTTTGACCGCTGCGATCCATGTGGCGCTTACTATATTATTTATTGAAGAACATATAAAACTAATTTAAAAATTTCTCGGTTTTAATACTTGTTGGTTTTATAAAAAAAACTATCAAACCGTCCCGGTTATGCGCGGGTTCGTTATGGAAAATAAAATATAACCTAAGTTACTAACATTCATCATTTCAGCTCATATACGTCTTACTGCTGGGCTCGAGCCTCCTCCACAATAGGAGGGAAATTGACCTACTATACCAAGCTGGTTAGACAACAACATCCACGGGTAAGAAAGAGAGTCGTGAATTGTATTCGTACTTCGTCCCTACACGGAAAAATATTATATTGCGATCTTTATGTACGCATACCGATATACGCATAATAATTCTTTTTGCAAGTCTGGGTGTTATTTATGTAGATTAATTGTAGGTATATTTTTATGTCCAGCATTGCACGTCGTTGGGCTAATGAATAAACGGATATATAAATATAATGGGCAAGAGCACTCTAGTGTGAAACCTATCAAGGCTAACTCACAGGGTGACGATTTGGTATTTTTTACCTTAAGCCTTTCTAAAGAGTAATTCTGAAAAGCCAAGACCAACATTGGGAATTGATTGGCCAACAGATGGATATCTCAAGACTGATTTGGCTTTCCGAATAGTGACGGAATAAGAATACAATTCATCACCCTCTATTTTACTCGTGAGTATCGTAAAAGACGACAAGGGCTATAATATATATAACATCGCTGGTAGAGAAGGAAAACTTGACATGAAACCGTGTACCAACACGTCTGATCACCGTGGTATAATATGTCAGTCAATTTACCTCCTATTATGTAGATAATACGAGGCCAACAGTTGGACGTGTAATTATGATTTGACTTAAATGCAAGAAGCGAGACTCTTGCAAACTCAGTCTTGGTCTTGCTCAAATCTTGCAGGGCCAGTCTTGGTCTTGCAAAAATTAAGTGGTCTTGGTCTTGGTCTCGGTCTCGCATTTCTCGTAAGACCAAGACTGTTTTAGGCAACACTAATTGACTGCAATGCACCGTCAACTGATGTTTCACATACTTAGACCAAAATCATCTTAGTCATTAAAGATGAGATTAATTTGGACATTATCCAAATTAATCTCATCTTTATGACGTATATGAAAATCCTAAATAGTTATAATTGAAAAAAAAAGGGAGCCGTCACTCAGGACGCCTGGCAGATGTGAAACATCGAAGTTATTTTGTACAAGTAGGTATAATAAAACAATAGAATACGTCAGGAACTAATATGGCACAAAGTATTAATAAATTATTAGGTTTTTTTTTCCAGAAATTGATGATTTTTATTTAATAAACATTTATTTTCATTAGTATACCTACACTGTAGGTATGTGTTTAGGTTAATAATTTATTTAGAGCTCACCAGATGGCGTTGTACAAAATTCTAAATCACGCTATGGTTTCGTTACACAAATGTACATATCCGGATATTTATATAATATACGAGGTAAGACGCCAGTGCGAGGCGTGGCGTTAACGCCACGAGCTTTTGACGCCACATGACGATAAGGTTCACCCTCGAATATAGATGTTTCACATCAAAAATGATTTGATAAATATGAGTATTTATTAATTTTACTTTGTATGTTGAACGGTTATTTAAACTATTAAATATTTGATAATTAAACGTTGTTTTATGAACATCAAAATAAATTGCATATACTAGTATTATATAAACAAGTCAGCCTTGGCGTCAAATTCTATTTTTATGCACAATTACTACCTACTTCATTAGTACATTATAAATAAATAAATATATATTTGAAATGAACCTTCTATATTTTAATTAATCTTCTAATGTCATGAGTGTTTATATATAATTGTATGTAGCCTAATTTCGCAACGTTACTAACGTTCTAGCGAATGAAATAACAATTTCCAATCGGTCAGTAAAATTTTTATACTTATGAAAGTTATACATGATGATAAGTCTTCTATTGTCAATACTTTTTATATTGTTTAGTTGTAACTTTGCTCAAAGCTTCTATGAATACGCCGTTTGTAAATTCAATTGATGTTATATTAATTATACGTGCATAAAATATCTGATGTCTTATGATTTTAACGCATATAATACTCAAGTTTGTATAGTTTTAATTTGTAGGAACACCAAAATATGTGTCAATATCTTTGGATGTTAGGTAAAATGAGTTTTCTATTCCACAATTTTAACCTTCCTGTGATTGTGAATGTTGCTATAAGTATATAAATGTGGGATCTTCATTAAAAAATATGAAATTATAATTACTGTTATTTTGCATGAGCAAAGCAAGATTATTATCCAATGAAATTTTATGTGGTGAATAAATTTTTGTGTATTTTATTTATTGTTTAATTTATTTTCCATATATGACTATTTTATTCCGTGTGGTGACGGAATGAGAATGCAATTCATCACTCCCTATCTTACCCGTGGATATCGTAAAAGACTTCTAAGGAATATAATATGCACATAAGATTTGTGCAAGAGAAGGAAATCTCGAAATGAAACCCTATACCAACATGTCTGACCTACTATACCAAGTAGGTCAAATTCCCTCTCATTGAGGAGGCCCGAGCCCAACAGTGGGATGGATGTGGGCTGCGATGATGATGATGATATGGCTATTTCGATTCAAAGTATAAAATGTTATTTCATGATATGAATATATTTTTGTCCTCATCATCTTGTCCTTGTCCTATTACTTGAGGTTGACGCAATATGTACTCTTCTCCCATTGTACATATTGCAAAAGTTTGACAATGGTTTTATGACCGGTCGTCTGTCTGCCGTCAAACTTCCTTGGGAATATAGTTATTGAACAGACAGTATCACTTAGAATTGCTCCAGGTCTATGTAAAGCTCATAGTCGTTTTTTACGATACCCACAAGCAATGTAAATCAAATCAAATCATTTAATCTGCATAGGCCCCTTGAGGGCACTTACATATTGTCAAATTTAGGTATATATCGTTTGAATATAATACAATATCTACCACCGGATTGGAACGCGGCCACAAGCTGAAAAGATCCGGCAAGAAACGCAGCGGGCTGTAATTTTTTTACCATCTTTTGAATAAAATTACACGTATACAACATATAGTCTTAGCTCCAGTGTGATGCCCTTCGAGATAGGATATAACAATTTTTTTTTTAATTTAGTTCAAATAAAAAAGGAAAGGAAAACTTGGTTGGACCAGATCCCACAAGCGATGTAAAGTTTGATAGTATTCGTAGCTGCTACCACAGAGCATTCCTACCTGTGCTCTGTGTTAGCAGCTACTATGCTTTTCTTATAGCATTTATTATCTGCTACTATGTAGTGCTAAAAACTCGAGAACCTTCAGTGCCTGAGTTACTAACAGTCCGTGTAAAATTTTCATAGCCATCTGCGACATTTAACTATAGTCCTACAAAAAAAATACAGAGCTCGCAGCACTAGATATGTAAAGAACAATTTTTTTGTGCGAGCCATGGTCTCGACGCATGCCGTCCGTTCCATCCGGGGTGACGAAAGGTTGACGTGTGGCAATATAACCCACCCCCATCCCTCCCCTTCGCCATTGCGTTGACCAATGGTATCGAATTTCTTGACGTCCATGACGAAAGAATAATTTCATAGATATGTTATCGCTAAGTCGCTCAAAAAGGAAAACGGCGGCATCAACATCAACGGTGGATACATCACTCGATTCCTCCTCTGATTTGTACTCCAATTAGTATGTTTACGAATGAACATGGACAAAACAAAAGTTATTTCCAATACCCATGTCATTCCTGCACCGATCCTAGTTGGCAATGCGATTCTCGGAGTAGCCGATCATTATGTTTAGCTTGGACAAATAAACCAGTTAGATTTAGAGAAAAAGGTCAGCCGACGAATCCAACTCGGCTGGGCAGCGTTCGGAAAACTTAAGAGGATCTTCTCATTAGTGTCTGAAAACACAGGTCTACGACCAGTGTATTACTGATGATAACTTACGGTACGGAAACATGGTCCTTAAATGTAGGCCTCAGAACCAAACTCAAAGTACGTACGTTCAGCAGTGGACGATGATGACATAGCAAAATCTTTCTTAAATATATGTCTGCGATATTCGACGTGCACACGAACTAAATTGTTGATGGAAAAAGTTACAGTCTTAATAGACTGCAACTTTTTCCATCAACGAAAATTTTATTTATATTTTTTATATTATTAAAAATTTATATTAATAAAAGACTATAATTTACATTAATGACGAAAATTTATATTAATAAAAGACTTTTGTCTCTAATAAAAACGATGTGTATGCTAGAAAAGCCGAAGAGAAATAATATATTAGATGCCCAGTCAACTAAAAAAAGACGCGAAGCTAATAATTCTTATAGGGATTTCACATAAACTGAAGATTCCTCATGAGTATGATGGATACATGAAACCATGTCTTTGTTTACTTTGTAATGGGCACAATTGAACAGTAAGTTATAGGTATTACACATATGAAACAAGATTAGCGAACATTTAAAGCAGATACAAAGAAGAAAATGTTTTAGACGTGCACTTGTCACTAAAATACTTCCAATTTGAACACGTAACCCCTGGTTGCAACAAGTAGTTTGATAAAAATAAAATAGTTCATTTCATTTCACGCTAACAGGTCTGTGTT
Organism: Lymantria dispar; assembly: GCA_032191425.1. NCBI lineage: Eukaryota > Metazoa > Arthropoda > Insecta > Lepidoptera > Erebidae > Lymantria > Lymantria dispar. Next base: position 20,418,562 of record CM063454.1, on the reverse strand, counting down.
ATTCTATTCTACAACGTTCCGTTGCCTGATGCGGATAGCTTTGACAGCTGCGATCGTGTAACGAATCGAAACTGGAAAGTTCGTCACGCTGCCGCGGGGAGCGCTAGAGCGCCAGTCTTCTTGCAGCGGGCGCGTGGCCGGCTGCTTGTTGCAGTGCGTGAGACCAACCAACACACGCGAGTTCGCGGTCATAGGCTCGAACGAACATCGAAATCGACGGTCAGTGCGGTGACCATGATGATGGAGAACGGGGTGATGACAAATAACTATGATGGGGGGTACACTGATGGGTATATGGAACAGGAGGAGGAGTGGGAACGGGAGGGTCTACTAGACCCGGCTTGGGAGAAACAACAAAAAAAGGTCAGTTTCACACACCCTACACAATGTTGACACAAGAATACGTAACGTGGGGTAGGTAAACGTAAACTTCATACATTACATGTCATACGTACCTATAAGTACGCTGAGTTCGTAATAAAAATGTAACGTCAGGAAATCCTTATCTCATTCGTGACTCATGTTTGTGTATTTACAATAAAATACAATTTTGTCTGTGGTTATCGATTCCTGTCCTTGTTATTGAAACGGCTTATAATTCATCTACTTTCATCTGATGTGGCACTCGCCTTATAAATTAGTAAAACCGACAATTTATCAGAATCCAAATCTATTTTCAGACAGAAAATAATAAATTGCAATACTTTCGTATTAATTTAAGTTTTTTTTTTAATTTTCTTGTAATATTAATTATTTGAAAAAATACTAAAAAGATGAATTCCTTGAGATTACGCTCGCATTTTTCAAAACCCTTCATATTTTCTTGCACATTTCCCGCCGCTAGTTGAAAGTAGATCGCGGCCGTGGACACTATTAAAAGATTTCTTGAAGCTTTTCGTGCGAGCGAGACAAACGCACACAGCTGCCCACGAGAGGGAGCGGGCCAGAGAGAGAGGAGTCGAATTTCCGTTAGTCATGTCCTAAAATGGGTCCAGCGCAGGCGCCGCTGAAAGCGCGGGCGTCCGACTTTACGTCACTATGAAACCCATATTTCAGGAAACTACAATGGCTACCGTGAATGCGTTATCTGAACTTTGAACCGTCAGTATTTCTGCAACGATCTAGAGGCTCATGACAAATGCTCTGACGCATCCTAATAGCCTCATCTGTGGAATGTCATTAACAGCTTACGACACAATCTACGCGCTCTTAGCTTCAATAAAAAATATATTTTAACCTTACATTTGGCTTTTATGATACCTGTCTAAAAATAAATTGTACATACATGCAATTTATTCATATATAATTTTAACTTCTAGGCAGCGTGACTGTGAACATCATACAGACATTTCCTTTTATTTATTAAATATATTTTTAATTTAATAAATGTGTTTTTGATCTAAACATTTTTGGGAATATTTATATAAATAACTGTTACTGAAAATAATATGACGTTAAGTCAAGCTAACAAATGGATATAAGTGATAATGTAAAGATAATCAATTAATGTTTAATTAATAGAATTATTTTCCAAACATTTGCACAAATAAATGTCACCGAATTACAATAACATTTGCGGCCAACCCAAGGTGCCAAAAATTTGATGACACTAGTCATTTGCACCTCTAAATATTTTTCGCAGAAGGTCACGAGACCACCTCACTCGCGTGAGTGATTTCTTAAATCTATTTCTCTAGCAAACTCACTTAGGAAAGACATTGAACAATACAGGTTCGAGGTTATACAGGATATAAACAAAGAGCCTGCGACACTCGGTGCATTGGCCGATCATGTATGGCGGGTCAATGTCGCGGTCGACCAACTTGAAATGCGTCTGCACGGAGAAGTCGCTCGCCAAGTCGCAATCGCATTCCCAATGACTGGAATCAGTCTTCCGCAAGGAGGTCAGTAGCGCAAAATACACAAAAAGTCAAGAATGTATCGATATTACAATAATTAGGTTTATGTACCGCCTACAAGGACCTTCGATAATATTTATTAGTAATGAAACAAATTATTTTCTTTGAATAACTTATCCATAATCATCATTTAAATAAGTAAATAGTATCTGCATCATTGTTATCATTTAAAAAATTAACACTCGTTGCAGTTTAATTGTATAAAAAGCAACATCAATAACCATACATCTACGCTAGAAATCGGGCGTGAAAGTGGTGAGGACGCGCTTCAAACAGGTTATAAGCTATTTACATAAATGGCTCATTAATTCTGTTAATTTGTCAAAGTTCATAGTTACTTTTAATTGCTCATTATTTGTTCTTATTCTGCATTTTATGGAGAGATTAATTTGTCGAAACAAAGAATTCGACAATTGAATCTTTTTTTAATATATGCATTCTTTAAAATGCATATGCATACCTATAAAATTATTACTTATATAATGTACTTATATCAAAATCATTTGCGATATAGTTTCTGTGTATTAAAGTAGGTATTTACAATTAGTGTCAATCCTTTCTCGATTTTTTTTTATTTTGCAATATATGTCGTAAGGATTCATCATTTGAACTAATATACGTCTTACTGCTGGGCTCGAGCCTCCTCCATAATAGAAAAGGAAATACATATGTTCAGATTCTATCTGCATGGCATATCGCTTACTGGTCTTTTACAACACCCACGGGCAAGATAGGGAGCGATAAATTGTATTCTTACTGCGTCAATACACGGGAAGAATAAAAAATATGAAAATTTTCTTTGGCGTATTCTTGGTATTTTTTTGACCAATCGAATCAAATTATCAGTATAAATACATACGTGATCATTATTCTTCAAATCATACAACAATCATATATCACCCTAGAGAGATCGTCAATAAATCTAATACTTTTTATTCTGCAGCATTAGTTTCTAATAAAAAAAAATTGTTTTTAAAATTTACCACAAATATGTTGACGTAGACATAAGCATATTATAATATCAATTACATAACATTTGACAAGGCTATTTCTCTCTTGTCGTTGTAAACGTTTTGGCACGGGGTCAAAAATAGAGTAACACAAGTAGATACCAAGTTTTAGACGGTTGAATATATATCATGGGAACTCTTAGAATAATTGTGGTTTTATATACATAACCCATATGTCAGCGAATTACTAGAAACGCGACCCAGCGCGATATCTCCGAACATTTATATACCTCAAATCAGTGTATTAAATTTGATGCAAATGTTCGATGATATCGAATTAAAAGTTTATGCACACAGTGAATTAGGTCCATAAGAACTACAAAGCCAGCTAAATGTATCACATTATGTTCAAGGACCACATCCATTGCGTCAAATGTTTATATGTAAAGGTGGCTGTATCCGCCTACACTCAGGTTAAGAACTTCCTTCGCATAAGGTGCACTGTCCATTTGTTTCTCGGTACAGTCATTCATTTCTAAGAGGCAATTAAAATTCAACATTGAATGAGAACGAAGTAGACGTCAAACAAATAAAAATTCCTACTCTATAACTAACTTTATTTAGAGGTGAACTATCATAATACGCAATTTATAGGTATAATTTTCTGAAGTAAATCTCAAAGACTAGTATCGCTACCAGTATTAGCACATTATTGAAAATTTAAATATACATAGTTTTAACATAGTTTCAAGTTTATTAATATTTAAAAATATTTGCAAATGTTGTCTTTAGTTTCTTTTCTAAGATATGTTTAAAGAATTTTGAAATTTGATGCTATGCTAATGATTAATAATAAAATTATCAAAAAGTAAACAAGATTTTCTTGCCTAAGTTATATCAAACCACAATCGGCCAATACGATTAACAAGAGGAATATTTCCATTTTAGAAGATTAATTTTAAGAATATGAATAACAGAGTAGCTATGTCAATTTCTTTCTTTGTTGTTTCCATTTACAGCAAAAGCAAGATATTTTGAACCTTTCAATATCTGTGAAAGAACTAAAATAGTATTGAAATATTATTACAATAAATTAGGGAGGTTATGAACTCAAATACGGTAGTGTGCCGAGTTTTGTTAGGCAAGACATAATTACGAACACCTTTGTATTTTTGCCTTAGTTAAATCGTGTATTAATTGTAATTGTAATATCGTTTGCTTTTATCATTCGTGAGAAACGTTTTAGGTTGCTAGTTTCCAATAAAAATTACAAAGTTTGCAAAGTTTACATTCGCGTATTAGAAAAGTGCATTTAATCTACATAACTGAAGGAATGATTCCTAGTTAGATGATATTTTAGTTAGATCAAATGTCGGAATATATGTATAAGAGTACTGATTGGCTATTGTGGTTGTTGTATACGATTATGATAGTTGTTGAGCCTTTGGCGAGTCTAAACAGTGATTTGAGCAAAATATGTTATTATATTTTACTATTGCAAGAAGGCAAAGTATACTGAAATAAAATAAGTTCTGCCTCCGAGGAATGAATTTACTGCTTGGTTTCCTTTTTCTTCTGCAAAAAGACTTACAAAGTCAAAGACTATTGAACTCGAAAGTTTGACATACCAATCAACTACGAGAACATTTGGCTGACATTGCTTTGATTGAAATAATTTCTAAATTTATTCATGAATGCACAAACAACAGCTGTTGAGACTAAATTTTGTAGGTACATTGATAGTAGCATAAGCCATTCTCTTCAAAGGTATTGTCTATTTTTCTCTTGGATATGCACTACGCTTAGAATTTTAACCTCAACGCCATTTATTCTGCGATAAATAACCAATTACAATACATACGTGTTGGCATCTTAAAAGTAAAACTCATACACGCGGTACACTGAGCAACGGAATATCCCTCGGAGTACTCAGGAAAGAAGGGTTCAACTTGTGTCTGAAGTCGAGCGCTCTCTGGGGCGGGCCTCGGAATGGGGTGAACGGAACCTCGTCCAGTTCAACCCCACAAAGACACAAGTTTGCGCGTTCACTGCAAAGAAGGACCCGTTTGTCATGGCGCCACAGTTCCAAGGAGTAACTCTCCCAATTTCTGAGAGTATTGGGATTCTCGGCATCAAAATATCGAGCAAAGTCCAGTTTGGGAGTCATTTGGAGGACAAAGCCAAATTGGCAAGCAAAAAGTTGGGCGTCCTGAACAGAGCCAGGCGGTACTTCACACCGAGACAGCGGTGCGCCCAAATATCAGCTAGACCCACTTGACTCCCTGCAAAGACGGGCTGTTCGAATCGTCGGGGATCCCAATCTTACGGACAGATTGGAGTCGCTGGAGCAGCGGAGAGTCTTTGGGTCACTCTGTGTACTCTACCGACTCTTTCACGGGGAGTGCTCCGAGGAACTATTTGACTTGGTACCACCGTCACCATTCTACCAACGTACCACTCGACATCGTAGCAAGGTTCATCCATTTCACCTGGAAACGTTATGGTCTTCAACTGTACGTTTCCAGCGATCATTTCTCCCACGTACGTGCAAGCTCTGGAATGAACTACCTGCTGCTGTTTCCCGAGCGCTATGACATGTCCTTCTTTAAACGAGGTTTAAGAAGAGTATTTCCTTCACGGTAGGCAGCGGCCTGGCTGTGCCCCTGGTATTGCAAGGGTCCATGTGCAGCAGTTTCACTTACCATCAGGTGTGCTGCTTGCTCGTTTGCCACCGTTGGCAATAAAAAAAAGTTTAAACACTATTTATTAAGTATCCGATTCATATTTATTCTCATTGCAATTCACTGTAGATCACCAAAAGCTTGCTTAATATCATAAAAAAATATCTAAATTAAAAATCTTAAACACCTAATCCGTTTAGAGGTTTAAATTACGCTATTCTGTTCTAATATATATTAAGTATATTAAATCTCCAATAGATTAATCACGCTAAAATTTTAGTATAAAGTTTGTTGTCATAGTTGGTTGGTTTCGAGGTATCCGTTGTTTCACATTTAGCCTTGCTTAAAAGAATTGTACCATTAGATTCAGCTAGACTTCTTTAAATTGATGTTCATGAAACACTTTATTTTCTTTTTGCTTGTGTTAATTCTTTACTGTGTCTCTATAAAACTTAGTCTACTTTTTGTCTAACAAAAAGTTTTATGTCGTCCATTATTGCAAATAGAGATTCCAGGTCTCTACAATTTTAAGAATGTAAAGAGGAAGAATATTTAGAAAAATTTTTACTCTTAGAATTTATTGATCACGTAGTGCGTACAAACACTTCATCTCGGGTCATACACATCCTATTATTTGGCTCGAGCCTCCTCCTCCATAAGAGACAAATTGACATTACTATATCATGCTGGTCAGGTAGGGTTTTGTGCCGAGTTTTCTTTCTCTTGTATAATGAATACATACAATAAAATGTATACATTAATGTGAAAAAAAAACTATTTCTAGCTAAAATGATAATGATGAAAAGTACATCGCAATAAAGATTAAAAATTATAGTTATATAGGATGAAAAAAATATGATAAGACTACACCTCATTCTATATCTACTGCTAATGAAACACTCTTAAAATTGATACACGTTTATTTATTGCATATTTGCATCATCATAAAAGCGGACAGAAAATCCTTTAAAACCTGAATTATGAAGTGAAAGTATATCTAAAATTCCAATATTACTCACTAGAATACTAGTAAAAATAGCATCGCATGAGTAAGTTGTAGTTTCGTAATGAGCATGTTGTTTGGTCCCCAGACCACGTCAATATCACTTTAAGTGGACCGGTTCCACCGCGAACAATTCTTAAATGTGTGTAGACTCCTTAAATTATAGACTCATCGTACTACCTACTTAATTCAATTGCCAGTTTATAGTAAAATTATATTGTTATACTCTATAAATGTGTGCTCCGTTCTTAATTTAATTTAGCGAATTATTATGATTGTAATAGTAAATACCATAGACTATAAAATTTAATAAGTTTTTTTTACTTATTAACTTCTGCTGTAAAGCCGCCAAGATTTGTCCGTAAAGTATCGCATTTTATGTTCCCGTTAATTATAATTTTTAGTAAAATTTAAGGTCTTTGCTTTAAAAGTAAACAATATATTTTATCGAATTATCTACTTTTTTCAACGAATACTATTTTATAAATATGATTGAACGATTATAAATATCCCTTTAAATTTTCTGTGCATTGTTTACCATTTTTGAGCATCTGTTTCTTACTATTTATAGTAAGGTACTGACATGTGTGTCTTAAGATTAATATATACCTATATATAGCAAAATCACGTTACTTAGTTGACGACAATTATAAAATCCAATGACAAATAACAACTGCTACGTATATTATTTAATAATCAATCAAAAACATTTGAACATAGTGAAGGATTCACATCTTAAATAAAGGCATATTTGAAATATATATCCAGTCATTAAAATTATTTTCAAATGCATCTAATAAATTGCAGTAAGTAGTCAACTAGGTCAGTAAAAGATCTGCCATGTGTCTTTATTAGGTCATCTTATTTCCTTGCTACCATATCTGGTTGAAGGTTAGTTAGTTTTAACCATAATAGTCGTAACCATAATATAAGATCAGATATGCAACAGTGCTTAATCGTTTGTTGCTAAATAAAGCATCATCATTACAATGGACAATTTGATTCAAGTTTAAGTTTTGTGGATAGGTTGCATCTCAGTCGTGTCGCATCGTTATCGAGTCGTGTCTCATTATTCCTTGGGTGTTGTGTGTTTCAAAATTCAGAGAGTAGATAAGTAGGCGTCGCTATGTCCGCCCACTTACTGCACCCAGGTGCGTTCCTACCTGCGTGAGCGCAGCACAATGTCAACCTTGTCTTATCGTTATCCAATTGTGTTGTTACATTCTTTCTATAATATTATGATATTATAAAGTAACAACTCATTGGAAGATTTCATTGAGTCGATTTATGAAAACAATTTGATTCATGTAATTTTCTGCACTTATGAATTATAAGAACGAATAACTTCAATCATGGCAGTTTGCAAATCGTGGCGGTCAAAATAAAAAGGATGATTTTTCCTGGTGTATTTGCAAGTGCTAAATCTTCATCATCACAGCTCATATGCCTTCCACTGTTGGGCTCGATTCCTCCACAATAAGAGGGAAATTGACCTACTATACCATGCTGGTCAGACGCGTTGACATATCGTCGGTGATATTCTAAAACCGCGGCACTAACAGTGTTTAAAACCGCGTAAGATAGGTGCAGTGAATTTTACAGAAACGAGGAAAAACGTAATATTTACTAAACCACTTGACTTTCTATTGTCTAAACTTTTAAATTGTCAAATTATAATATTCCTCTTTATATTGTAGTAGTTGTGTAAAATATTATGTATTAATGAATTAGAAAATAGACTTTCGCGGATTTATCATCACAAATGAAATCGAAATAAGTTTTTTTATGTCACTTACGCGGAATTGTCGACCGGAATAAAACAAAAGAATACAATCAAAATCTTATTATTATTTATTCAATCTCACTTCTCAGTTTAATTTTTGGCACATAATTATCATTGGTACATTAGGTAATCAACAATATACAGCAAAATAACACCACAAATCCCCATTATGTTAAAAAAATAGCTCTTTCTAGCTAAGTATGTTAAAAATACCTTTTTGTAGGGTACTTACTAATTAACAGTTAAAACTAAAAATTAATAAATAAAATGTATAAAATATTACGTCTGAGTAGAATAATAATTGCACTTTGAGGTCTGTTAAAAATGAGATCAATAAAACTACTTTTTCTTATATGGCAAATTATCGTAAAATAAGTGACAATCTGCAGGTATCACACTCTTTAATTGCTGTAAGTGCTGATACTTACTGTCTAATATAGGCAGTCTAGATGAATACAGGTATGAATAAGGTACATTATTTACTACAGTTGAAATAGATTTCGGTCTCCGAGGAAGAGGGTTGAAATCATCTTTGAAGTGTTTTTTAAACTCTATTGTGCCGTTAGGATTATACTTTAAAACCCTCAGATTCACTACGCAATCATCTCCAGCAGAACGCCCAGGACGAATGGAATCATAAATTTGGTATTCTTTTAGACTGTAGTCTTTAAAAAAGGTGTAATCTGGTTGAAACACTTGGTATGGAGAAGGATGCTTCCTGGCTTCTTTTGTAATTGAGGCATACTGAGATGGAAGAAAAATTTCAACATTTTTCAACTTTCTTTCCAACACTGTGTGTACGGAGTCAACCTCCATTTGAGTGTGACCTTTTTCCAGATACTTTTGTGTAATTGTTGTATTTTTGTCTATTGCTAATCTTAGAAGGGCATTAGAAACTATTGAGTTTCTGTTCTGCGCAGTGCAGCCATCCGTCCAGATGACAACATCCTTGCAATCTTCTTCTAACAACTTGGTCAAATAATCAATGAAAAAGATGCGTAAGTGGTAGCTCTTAAATCACAGGCGGTTTCGTCGAACCAGTAGCAAGTTACATGACCCGTTGCAATATCGTATAATGTAAAGTTGTGCACAGCTAATTTGGTCTTAAAGTATAAAGCACTAGCTGCTAGCGAAGGGCACAGTTTAACAGCCTGCAAATCGGCAGTCACAGCATGAAGAAGTCCTTTTTGAGCGCTTTCCTTGTCGCTAAGTTTTTCAGCTCGAGCCAATTCTTTTAGTTGGATGTGGTATTGGTAGTCTTCTTCAGAAACGTTGCCTACTTTATATGAACAACAATAATCGCATGCATCTTTCTTGGGTTGAAATAGTGCAATGTTTTGTTCATCTAAGATATCACAAAACAACTTTCTTGATGCTACTGGCTTAGACATTGATGATGCAAATTCTACGTACGTATTATATAGCTGAGATTTTGTATGAAATAAAAGTTCCAGATATTGTTTAGTGGTTGTTTTACGGCAGTAATGAGATGGTAACTTCGGTAATAAAGTCAGGTAATCCGAACAACAGACGATTTTTTGCTTGTACTGTAATCTAGAGTAGCGGTAGTATTTAAATTTGTTGTAATTTCTGTATTAGAGCGAGCATCATTTCTTCCTTCGCCTAACCAATAGCGCACAGTCCATTCCTTTATACCCAAAAGTAGCTAGAAACGTTTTCAAGCAAACTCTCTCTTTCCTCCCATTGACTTGAAGATAGTAAAATTTAGTATTAGAACGTCTAGAGTTATGTCCTTTCTTCCCTCTTCTAACAGGTCCTTTATCAATCATTGAATCGTAAATATTTTCTTTTCTTGCCATGACTTACTCCAAAAATCTTCAAAAATAGGTTTTTGTAAATCTTCCGTTAATTGTGAGCAAAACATTACTTTGCTTTTATTACAAAACGCTGAATTACATTTAGTACCTATTGCTCTTTTAGGTCTTTTTTGTTTTTGAATAAGGTTGTCAATTTTGTTAAAGCCTATGTACTCTTTGCCTAACATTCTATTTTTCTTATTAATTGACACTGCCCACGAACTTCGATCAGCCTTTCTTTTTCTTGTACGTGACTCTTTGGCCACTTCAGGCTCAATTTCTCTATCCACATACCATTCAACGTTTTCATTAGAAATAGACTCGGATGGAGTAGCAATAGGCTGTAAATTTGTTATTTCAGATAATGGAACGTAACTGCGGTCATTATCTACATCATCCGAAGAAAAATCTAAAGCTTCTGTAATATTTGAAATCATCATAGATGATGCGCTAGGGCCAGGAGAAGGCTCAAAAACTGTTGTCAGAGTTTCACAGTATGCAATGCTACCATGAACATTTTCGGGTGTAGAGGCATTTGGGAAACACGGCAGTTGCGTCGCTGGAGACGGTTCAATTAATGTTTGAAGGATGGGTAAGTTAGTATTATTAAGTTTGTCCAAGATTAACTGCTTTTTACGCACAAGTTCGGCGCGACGTTTTGCTAGATCGCTTAAAGTGACAACAGACACATCCGCACATTCATTTTTTTGCGCCATGATGTAAACTAAAAAAAATAAAGGTAGGGTCAGTTACCAAAACTATAATTAAATAGTAGTTGAATTCTCAAAGATAGGTTCTCAAAAAAAAAGTAGGTATTAGTTCAGACACATCCAGTCGCAGTGTCATCATTCATTATCATTTCGGCTCATATTCGTCCCACTGCTGGGCTCGAGCCTCCTCCATAATAGAAGGGAAATTGACCTTACTATACCATGCTGGTCAGACAGGTTGATATAGGGTTTTCTTTCAAGTTTCCATCTTTTGCATAGATGTCATATGCATAATAGTCCCTTAGTCGTCTCTTACGACACCCTAGGATAAGAGAGGGGGTGGTGAATACTATTCTTATTCCGTCACCACACGGAATAGTCGCAGTGTACTTTTATGCTAATAAATACAACAAATTAACCTGAGTTACGAGTAGGTAAATAAATTTTGCAACCGCGTATGTAAGAGAAAACGAAAAGCGTTATGAGTTTTAAAACCGCGTATCTAACATCGAAGTAGTTAAAGACGTTTTCTTAGGATAAATATAAATAATTCAAATAACAAACTATCCTACAAAGTAACTTAACTAATATAATATGAAGTTATTGTGTTCACTTACCTGTTATTGCAGCATTTATAATTAAAATCACATTATTTCACGCACGTTTCGTTAAACAAACACACCTTTCATGTTATGATGCGCAGATACGCGGTTTGGGCACAACAGACAATCACCTGACGTTACGCGGTTTAAAAAACATTCGATTTCATGGCTTCCTATGGGACAATCGGCCCGGCCAAAATTACAGAAGGCAGCCAATCACTACAACGAAGCCAAGCCCGCGAAATCTCGATTTTGCTACTTTTGTAAATACGCGGTTTTAAACACTGTTGGTTCCGCGGTTTCAGAATATCACCGACGATATGATCTCATTTCGAGTTTTCCTTCTCTTGCATAGATGTAATCTGCAAATAATCCCTTAGTCGTTTTTTACGACATCCAAAGGGAAGATACTGAACTGGCGTTACCATACTGAAACTTGTATCCATAAAGTAACTAAATGTATTGCAAAATAAACCTTTTTTTTTATTGTAATTTTTACATAAATAGTTAAATCAAGTCTGACGGACAGAATCGCAAGATTCCGGACAGACTGCAAACCAACCGTTGCCAAAATCATCTATTTTTGAGTCAGTCCAGTCGCCCACGCGAAATGCTTACACTCACTTGCTATTATAATTAGAATATTGTAGGAACCAAAATTATTTTCGGCTCTTGAATTACGTTAGCATCTAAAGATACATTTTAATTAGTAACTAACAATCTCTATTCCTGTAAAATTCTGTACGTTTTTTAGTCAATCGCATATAAACGGTCGATTTTAATGAATCTTTTAATAGGACATAATTATTCTATAAACTCAACTGAAAGAACATTGTAAAGGTACATCTCTTTCTAAATTTTAACTTTCTGAGTGAGATACTTTAACTGTTTTTAGCCCAGGAGCAAGCAAGTGTTAGCCTGCAAAGTTCCAGAGGCTGGGACTATGCTCCTGGACTAAAAAATCCACATAGTATTGAGAGACTAGCTATTAGAATGATGGAATGAACAACGAGTTCCTTTTACTTTAACTATTATGTGAAGTAGGCTCCAGCTGAGCAATGGGACGTGAGCTATGAAGAACGACCATTATCAATTTATGTTAAAACTCTGGTTGCAGACGATTCCTTGAATAAAAACTAGTATAATTATGTGATCTGATGACCATAAAATTATAAATAAGCAAATCCAACTATAACACTTTCAGATCTGTGACACATTAAAAATTATATTATCATTTCTATACATAAGCTGACATTTTATCAAAGCGTGCTTGACTGCGCACTGTTTCTATCCCAAACAAACTAAAACACGTCTTTCCATATCAAGTTATCTTCAATGATTATCTGTGATGTTAAATCCAGCAATCGTCCCGTCAAAAAGGGGACTGCTAGTTGATGTTCATTTGAACCCCCCTCCCTACTTCACAATAGAAAGAATTGACAATAAAAGTGAACCAAAAAAAAACGTTGGAACGAAGCAGCTGGAAGCACGAATTGAAACAGCTGTTTCTAAAATTTTAACAGTGATTAAATGTAATTTTAAACCGTGGATTGTTATTTCATCTCAGCCCATATACGTCCCACTGTGGGGCTCGGGCCTCCTCCATAATGGAAGGGTAATTGACCTACTATACCACGCTGGTCAGACGTGTTGATATAGGGTTTTATTTCGAGTTTTCCTTCTCTTGCATAGATGTTATATGCGTTTTATATCCCTTAGTCGTCTCGTACGATCACCCACGGGTAAGATAGGGGGTGGTGAATTGTATTCTTACTCCGTCACCACACGGACAATTGTTATTTATTTTCGATATATTAGTAATCCAACAATGTAATTAGGCAAAACAAACTAATAATCTAAATATATTCATTAAAGATTACAAACAATCTAAATATGTTGACGATTTCAAACGTACGGCAATACAATGTTAAGGCAATCAGTGTCGGTACATGGTTGCGTCCAGTGTCAAATTCCAAACAGACATTTACGTTGCATTGCATGTACTTATGAGCTGTACGCCAAATAAATTATACACTACTAGCTGACCCAACAGACGTTGATCAGTTCAAACAAAGCACCACCTACCGGGGCCAATTGTGAATCTAAACCAATCTGGAATCTCCTTGAACACACACAAAAAATTTCATCAACATCCAGCCAGACGTTAAGGAGGAGTTCAGTGACATACACACGTACACTAGAAATTTATATATAAAGATAAGATATAGCGAAATATGGACGTTAATCAATTTGTTATTGCATCAATACTAGTGATGTAATGAATTACTCGTAATATCTACTCAATTATCAAATCATATTTGTAAAGTTTACGTATACAAATGTGTAATAAAACTATTTTAAACTAAGTTTTATCGCGTTATCAAATTAATAATGTAACAATATTTAGGTCATCTGTGATTTTATAATTGTTGTATCATAATAAACATTTCAAATATGTGCATAAAAATGAAATTATTATAATGATTGCATCGTTGCCCAAACGATTACAAAAATTATTGTGTTTGCTTCAGAGAGAGTATCTGTTTCTGATTCTACACACATATCGCTGATTTGCGAGAATAGCGACGCAAATAAAAATTACTGATTTTAGAAGAGTGCATTTTTAATTCATCATCGTCGCAGCCCACATACGTCCCCACTGTTGGTTCGAGTTTTTGTTTGATGTTTGTTTTTCTCTTGCACAGACCTTATGTACATATTATATCCCTTAGTCGTCTTTTACGACATTTTTAATTATTTCTTTATAAATTTTTAGTGCATACCCTAATATTTAAAACATTTATTGAGACTGTTTAAAGGAAAATTTCTCTGTTCACGATAAAATATAAAGAATCATTTGTCATACAATATTCAAATTGACATAATTTTGAATTAAGTCGATATTCTCACAAACCAGCGATTACGTAGATTTTATAATAATTTTCTATTTCTCAGAAACACGTCCATCTAAATCAATATACTCTCAGAATTCTATACCAAATTTAGAACTAGATTAGTTCTAATATGAAGCACATACTACGTATATGGTTCGTGTTACAAATAAATGTAGTTTAATTTATTATTACTGCACAGTTCACTCGCAGGATGTCTGGATCACAAGGTCTTCCTCTATAAACTTATTCATTCGCTACCAATTTGTAATGAAATATTATTACCTCGAACGCGTCAGTCTTAATAGATATAAAGAGCATCGAGTGATAATACTAAAGATTATCAATCCGTTTTATCTTTTATCGTGAACAACAAAAACAATAAAATATTTATTGATAATATTATTAAACATGCTAACCGTATAAATGTGTGGTAGCATTCATTATCGCAACCTATAGAAGTCCCACTGTTGGGCTCGGGCCTTCTCCGCAATGGGAGGGCAATTGACCCACTATACCCCGCTGGTTGGACATGTTGGTATAGGATTTTATGTCAAGTTTTCCTTGCATAGATATTATGTGCATATTATATCCCTTAGTCGTCTTTTACTTTAGCAGGCAAGAGAGGGGTGTATTTGAATTGTATCTTACTCCGTCACCACACGGATGAGCATTAATTGTATCATAAATAAATAATTGTATAAAGACGTTTAAATTGCAAAAGCAGTGTTTATTTTATAGGCATAACATAAAGGAATAATATAATATGAAACTAACTTCAACTTTCACGTGATTAATATAGAAATATTGTGATTAAATTATAAATATAATACCAAGAAAACGGTGAATTCAACATATCTGTCTAGCGCTGTATAGCATAACAATTACCTTTCAATGATAGAAAAGGTTCGCTCCCAATGGTAGGTAGATAAAAGTACAAAAAGGCAATACTTTTGTGAGAACAATAAAATTGTGTTGCTGCCTCGTGAGGGATTAATAATACAAGAAGGCACCTTTTACCTGGTGGCAGTCGCAAAAATCGTCTGAAGGATCATCAAGTTAGATGCAGCAGCAATCGCCTGGGCAACTCATAACACGACCTACCAAGCGTGGTGATTATTGTTTTTTTTTATTGCAAACGGTAACAAACGAGCGATCAGTACACCTGATGGTAAGTGTTGCTGCCGTTCATGGACCTTTTCAATACCAAGGGCACAGCTAGGCTGCTACCTAACGCGAAGAAAGTGAAGGGAGTGTGAATACTTACAACGAGGTTCGGTGACACTATCATTAAAACCCACCACATACAAAACACCCTCAGAAAGTTGAGCTGCCGACTCTCTCGCTCACGCAGCGCAATAACAAATTGCTACTACTCAGACGTCGATTTTCTACAAGAGTGTGGTACTACCCCGGACGGACCGGCCCGCGGCTGTAGACAACTGTCAACAGTGTGATCCTAGCACTTTAATAACTTCATCCCCTATATTAGGGAGACCTATTTCCATCACTAGACATAAATAGATGGATGGAGACCAAAAACATTTATTTACGACTCTATCACAGATTTTCTTAGTATAAAAACTTTCATATTGTTTTCAATCACAATTTTATCATCATAACCATAATTTATTGATAGTAAAGGTTTCATTTTCTATTTTGGCAACACTAAATTGAATTAACTTAATGATTTTTACTTAATGAACTTAAATAATTTATGATGATTAATTAATCAAATAATCTGCTTATTAAACACAATTTGTAACTTGAAAATAAACAGCATTAAATTCAAGATGTAGTTAAAAGACGGTTATAGCGATAATATTAATTAGCTAATAATTAGTTATTGTAATCAGCGAAACAATTACCAGTAATATCTTATAATAACGATAATAAACGTAATTTAATGTTCTTATTATTTTAATATCAAGGTAACAATAATTAGAGTTCCATTAATTCTTACGTTATACAAAATCTACCTATTGAGACCCGGTATGGCGTAGAATACCCCTCGAGGGCGCAAGTTTTGGAGTAAATAAAAACAACTCTAAAGAATGAAACCATCAGCATCCTACTCTTCTTTCATAGTACATTCATAGTTATTACAAAAGGAATTAACAATAGTTTTCTGAGCAGTCGTCTCCCTGACGATAACCCTCTTGTGAATTAAACTATCAGAATTTAGTCAAAGAATTTTCATCCAATTTTAAGAACTTAGTAATCGTGTCAGGCGGGGTAATTGGCTAATAATAATTTATTTATTAAAGAAAGAAAGAAGGACAAATGTTGTAAACAAACAAAACGATGCAAATAGTATTAAAAACAAAATATACATTTAAATGTCACATGATTCGAAGTTTTTATAAAAAAACAACATTTGACAATGAAAAGAATATATTTGAAAAACATCTGAAATACCTTTACATAAGTATTTCGCATTCATGGCGTAGAAGCTCCATTTACAAAATGTGCAATTTGTTTATTTTGTGACAAAGCCGTGATGTGAAACAATAGATTAAAAGTTAATGTAGTTACTGTTGCCAAAACGCTCAGTTTAGAATGAGTGGGTGTTATTATGTCGTTGGTGGTATTCATACATTGTCTTGCACGTATTCTTATGACTGGGCGTTGACAGCTTGAAGTAAAGAATTTGAGGATTTGTCACAAACAATTTGTGTGTTTCTCCGTGTGGTGACGAAGAAAGAATACAATCCAGCACCCCCTTGCTTGTCCGTGGGTGTGGTAAAAGACGACTAAGGGATATAATATGCATATAACATCTATTCAAGAGAAGGAAAACTCAAAACAAACCCTATAACAACACGCCTGACTAGCATGGTATAGTAGGTCAATTTCCCTTGCATTGTGGAGGAGGGTCGATCCCAATAGGACGTATACGAGCTGTGATGATGATGAATTTGTGTAATATCCTAAGAGGAGTATCATTTGTATGAGATTTCTAAGACTAATGTATTATTCTGTTTGGATGAATGCCTTGGATACATCATACACTCTCACGTCACTTTACTGTCGATAAAGTCGCCTGGGATTGCCTGATAACCTCTTAATAAAAGTCGCCAACATAATTTATTTATGGACCTAGTTCTACGTTTCTAGTTCGTTACTATTTATCGTGGTGCCAATTCGTTCTTCAAGAAATATATCGAGCACTCCTACAAAGTATCGTAAGCCCAAAATGCCAACTGTAAACTGATTTTATTGATTTCAAAATTTTAAAACGCTCTTTACAGTTGGCATTTCGTGCTTACGATACTTTACGTAGGAGGGATTACTATTGGTCTCATTCGTATTAATATAGGGTCCATACTCTTTGTTGCTATACTCGTGATTCGCGTAAATCACTATTGTAACCATTGATAATTGCGGTGGAATCGTCGGCAAATGCTAAAAACTCAATCAGCCAGTCATCCTTTAATCGTAGTTTACCGCCCAATCATATGGAATCCTTCACAATCTTCATTATATGTTGAATGATAAGATTAAATAACTGCTGTGATATTAGATGCATTTTTAACATATAAATGATAATAATCAGGTAATTATGGCAGTTTATAATGCTTATTTAAATACATAAGTATTGAGTAGATGTACTAAAATAAACTTGAATCGGCAATTCTAAATTTTCAAGATATTGTTTCTGAAAAGTTAAGAAGTAAGCACCCGTCTTGGTATCAACATATTATGAAATGGGACAAAATTAATATTACAAGAAGAGTGTGACATACATAGAAGGCTATGGTAGTAAATGAAGAACAAAGAATTTTGTAAAAGATGAAATAGAAAGAAATTGAAGCACAGGAATTACTTCATCCAAAATTTAGAGATAAAAAAATATTCTTATATTCTTACACATCTATATTCTATATGGTAGTTACAAATAATACCAACCGTTACGTTGCTCGTGGGTGTCGTAAAAGACGACTAAGAGTTTTACATAGACCTGATCTGACTCCATCTGTTGCTGTCTGGTCAATAATTGCATTTCCAAGGAGGGTTGATGTCAGGTAGGCGACCGGTCATAAAACTTGCCAATAACTGTTGTAATATGCACTATGAAAGAAGAGTATATATTGAGTTGACCTTAAGTAATTGGGATAAGAGCAAGATGATTCTTACACCTATCCTACGTAATTGGAATACGCGCAAATGGTAATGACTAATTTAAATAAAAAAAAACAGCAATTGTTAAGCCAAAACAAAGTCAAAGAGGTTACTGAAGACGAAACAAACAAAACAACGTTGGATTTATGTTGCGTACATTTGAAACTACACCAGTTTTAAATTTACATAACATAAATCACAATATCTACTAAAATTGTAGTTCATTGCGAAATTATTTAAAACAATGTAGGTCAATTGGAGAATGTTACTCACGATAAGTTTTAGAAGTCACGTTTAACATTATTGGTAAGCAAAAATATAGTTAAGAGAAGGGGTAGCGGCTTTACTACTTATCATAACGATGCGAACTTGTCTGTTACTATCGGTATTTGAACAAACTATACTGCTTACTTCCCTAATTTACCTTAATTTATTATACTTTAGCATAGTAGTACAATTTTTACAACTACCACGACTAAACGAATCACCAAAAGAATGGACTGCAGCACTTTATTTTAAAAACTTTTAACACCAACTGCGATCGCTATCGCCAACCCGCTTGCTAAATGAGACAATTATAGCATTATACCTCTACGTGGGGAGGCCTATGTCCAACAAAGAATTTCTATAAACTGATAGATAGATGGAAACTAACCTCTGACAATGAGGTCATTCTTGGAATTTCGTTGTTGTAAACAACGACCTAACCTATTTCGATGTATCAGATCACTCAGAAAGTATTGCGAAAAAAGTTTTGTGTGTGATCTGGCCAGTGATAACCTATTTTGAAAATATAATTATTTATAACTATATAAAAATAGGTACGTTCCAATTTCAAAATTTCCCTCCATATTTTTTGCGGGGCTAATTCAAATTATCGTGTCTCTTTGAAGAAATGGACCCGCGCCGGGAACATTTTCGCGCTATGATATTATTCCGATTGTCATATAGAGAGTGTACTGTCCTATTCCAATTTTATTTCAATTGTCCTTCTCTTGCAGCAGTGATTTCTGTTTAATGAAAACTGGTTCATCAGACACATGAAATTTTGTATAGCTGCGGGTGGACAGCACTTAAAAAAGATTTAATAAAAAATAAATACTTATAGAACCCTTTTTTTTCGCTAAAAATTCTGAGTGTTCGACGTATAAAAGCTTTCAATGTATTTTTATCCCGTTCACAAATTATTATCTACATAAAAACTTTAGATCAATAACTTAATTGCGTTTGACGTGAAACAGTAACAAACTTCCACCCAGCTTAACAGGCGTACTTTCACATTATTAGTATTATTTGACAAGTTTTGTGTAGCCTGAACTGTTTCTTTGTTAGAGAATACAATTTGTATTAAAAGACTGCGGCGTACCGAACTAACCTCATTGTAGAGTCAACGTAAATAGCTAACCACAGCCTTTGTTTCGTGTTATAATGTATGACTACAAAGTATAAAATTTGACTCTACCTATTAGAACTTCTAACAATATTGACGAACCAGAATATACTAGGTATATCCCTTTATAGAATGTTATTAGTACTAAGGCCTAAACAAAATGATCGCGAGAATGGACCATCTGTTTACCAATTTTTATCACTGATCCATTGAGCCAATGACAACATGGTAATGAAATCAGCTACTGTAAAGGAGAGATACAATAATAAGTTTCATAAATCGATGAACTGTATAAATTTAATGCAAATATACTTAAAGGTATCCGGCGAATATCAGTTATTAAGCTGGTTGCCTAGATACACGCGAACGCAGATCGATACAGCCCGTCTCAGTTAAGGCTGTCCCGGGTAACTTTATAATCAAATACGAAAACTTATACTTTAAAATTTTAAGAAAATCACTATAGGATCAATAGAAAAAAATAATTGCAGGTTGTATTATAAAACTGATGTTAGTAAATGAATAACAGGAGCTAACATTGATATGCTGCGTAAAGCCATTGTCCAAAATGAAGTTGGAAACAAAATGAGATGATTCTACGTCGATATTAAATGCACGTAAAATTTTATAAACTACCATTACTTATACGAACCAGATAATCTGTACTAATGAACAATTTTTGTAGTATTTCTAATATTGAATATGTGAGAGAGTTGAGATAACTGACATGGAACCGGAACACGCACCGATAGCCGAGTGTCATTGTTGTCCTTCGTGCGGAACGCTCTATTGTCCTGTCTCATCGTTCACTGGCTTATTGATACAAAATAATCTAAGATTCTAACTTCAAATCCATAAGAAAAACTATTCAATCAATAATTTCACACAGACAATTATATCTTCCTACTTTCCGTGTGAGAAGAGAGTAAGAATAACCATCTGGCACATAAATATCTTAAAAGACAACTAAGGGATTTGATATACAGATAATTATTGAGGAGACTCAAGACCAACAGACACATAGCTATGTGGTCTAAAATAAAATTAATGAAAAAATACTCGATACAATAATAGTTAACGGCAGAATTGCCTTCTAATTGATAATCAATATCGATTGTCGAGTTTTTGTTTATTTATATCCAGGTTATATATTGTAAATCGTAACTAAAACAGGTGTAGCATAGAGCAAAACTGGTATTCGAAGGTTATCCGAGCTTTACGTAAAAGCATACTGCGGTAACTTTAAGCATTAACAATTTAGAGAGGCAAAAGTGAAACGTGTGTAGTTTAAATGAAATATGAGCGATACCGCTTTCCATAGCTTCTTCACACGATCTAACACGGTGTAAAAGCGAAAATGATGCATATGTATACATCCAGCTATATTAACTGTAAATATTCGTAGCTTTATTATAAAAAAATTTAAAGTCAGATATAGGTTCGAGTATTTAAATTAATAGCAATAAACCTATAATATTTTAAGTCTTTGTTATGTGGTTTTTTATTTGATAGATCAAATAAATATTTTGCGTGTAAACCAGTTTCGCGTACACAAGTATTTCACCATATTACAGGAAAGGATAGAACACTTTTAAATTCAAACCATTTATTACGTACAAACCTCGGAATGTACTTACATATTGTCATTTCTTTTATATTTTACCTTAAATTACTACCGAATCGGATCACGACCACACTGAAAAGAACCGACAAGAAATTCAGCAGAATTGTCTTTTTTTATTAAATTACCTACTATTTTTATTTAAATACAAATATTTACAACAACATTCCTATTAATAGTGTGATGCCTTTCGAACCATGATATAACACGGTTATTAAATATAATGGAAGAAGTATCATGGCTGGACCAGATCCCGCAAACGGCATCTGATCATGAATTAACCACTTTAAGACAGGAGAGTGATAACACATATAGTGATGATTCCAGATACAGATAACACATATAATACTCTTTGTGATAAAATTATATATACACATACTCGAAATAATTTTGGACTGCGAAGAAAATGGCTGAAATATTCGTCACTGTCACTGTAGCGTTCTATATATAACTGAAAGTTCACAGCTTGATGAAACAACTGGGTCGGCTAGTGATTATTTTAGTCCGAATAATGATATATCGGTTGTATGATCGAGTTCGTCATTTAGCTCTGTCTAATATGAGAACTTTATTTAAATATTAGTTTCCTTAGGCAGTATGGATTATTATTTTCAAAGGAATTAATTAATCGAGTTAGTTTTATTGATCATATTGCTAGCTATTATTTTATTTTATATACAGCAATAAATAGTGGCTTATCATCATCATACTCTTATTCGAATTACTTGGGGTCGATGCAATATGTACTTCATCCATCATACATATTACAAGTCTTTAGCAAAAGTTTTATGATCCGCTGGCCTGTCTGACTTGAAAATAACATTATTTACTAAACAGCGACAGATGGAGTTGGCCTAGGCCGATGTAAAACCCTACTCTACCCGTGAGTGTCGTAAGAGACGACTAACGCATATAATATTCATATCTATATGCGGTTTCCATGTGGTGACGGAGTAAGAATACAATTCACCACTCCCTATCTTGCCCGTGGATGTCGTATAAGACGACTATGGGATATGCACACAACATCTGTGCAAGAGAAGGAAAACTCGAAATGAAACCCTATACGAACATGTCTGACCAGCATGATATAGTAGGTCAAATTCCCTCCCATTGTGGCGGAGGCCCGAGCCCAGTAGTGGGACGTATGTGGGCTGCGATGATGACGATGATGATATACAGTTTTACTTTATTTATATAGAGATTTCTTTTCGAGTTTTCAGCATAATATAGTAGTTAGATTTCCTTCATTTTGTAGAGGAGTCTTGAGTCTATCATTGAGACGTGAGCCGAGAGATGGTATTGACACACTCAAACGTTGTTATTATTTTTAAAGACTTATAAATTCTATTATGTACTCTCTTACTATTGTTATGTATAACTATGGAAGTAATAAAATTATTATTTTCACTTGATTTCAACACTATTACCATAGAGTAGGGCATAATCGTGTAACTAAAAAAATAATTAATCATGAACAATTATTTGTAGATGTAAATATTTAAAAACAAGCTTTTAATGCATTGAAATGAGTTTCGTATATACAAATGTAGAACCATTAAGGAGCGCGCTAAATTTATCAGTGTTGTTGGACTCAGGAGATTGGGCAGTACCGCGATTCAAACAAGTTACGACTCCGCTGACGTTACTCTTACATCATTATTTACATGAGGAAGTTTTCATGCAGGCACAGAACTTGCGAAACATATTTCACAGATTTTTTTTATTTATAGCTAACCACGGTTGAGTAAGTGGGTTTATGAGCAGATTATTCTTGAAATCGTCTATTGTAACAAAATTTATAGGACAGTTAAAGTTACGTATTTATGTAACATTGTTGCTACGCCCAAACGATTGTCCGAATTTAAAGACATATAAGCCACCTCCGTATGATGACGGAATAAGAATAAAATTCACCAACTTTCTTGCTTGTAAGTGTCGCAAAAGACGACTAAGGGATTGAAGTATGCTTACAACATCTATGCAAGAGAAAAAAAACTTGAAATAGAACCCTCTACCGACCTGTTTGACCAGCATGGTATAGTAAGATCAATTTTCTTCCTATTATGGAGGAGGCTGGAGCTGGAAGCTATCCTTGATCAGTCAGTATCAGTAAGAAAAATCGTCTATTCATTCAACTCTTCAACTCGCATATGTACCGCGGCTGATCACGAGAGAATGTGATATAATTTATCCATCTATATCATCATCATCTACGCAGCCCACATACGTCCCACTGCTGCGCTCGGGCCTCCTCCACAATGGGAGGGAATTTGACCTACTATACTATGCTGTTCAGACATGTTGATATAGGGTTTTGTATCGAGTTTTCCTTCTCGTGCACAGATGTTATGTGCATATTATATCCCATAGTCGTCTTGTACGACATCCGCGGGCAAGATAGGGAGTGATGAATAGTATTCTTACTCCGTCACCACACGGATTAGCCATCTATATCAGGACGGCTAATTTTGATTGTCCTTCTCTTGCAGCGGTGATTTTTGTCTCATTTGCTTACTCTTGTGGAAACTCTTGGCAAAAAAAAAGGGTGGGGACGCACTGTATTTTTACACCAAGTATATTTCACGTCAATATCATCATCTCAACTCATTCACGTCCCATTGCCGGGTTGGCACCTCCTCCTCGATAGGAGGGAATTTGAACTACTATATCACGTTGATAAACTGACAAGAAAGGAATGAATTGATAAAATGTTATTTATCCTCATCAGTTATGAATTGTTATTCATCAATTTCTTGATCTATCTATTATCTATATTTAATAGAAACGATGGATTGATAGATCATTAAAATGGTGGTTAATACTTTTAAAATATCTGTGTCTGGATCCAGAAATATAAATAGTTATATACATCACCGCGTTTTGTATACGTTACATATAATTTTATTAAACAACTAGCAACCCGCCTTCGCTTCGCTTTCAGTCGTCTTTCCTGCATAGTTCCCGTTCCCGTGGGAATACCGGGATAAAATATAGCCTAAGTTACTCCCTGATATTATGGCTTTCCATTGGTGAAAGAATTTTTGAAATCGGTCCAGCCGTTTTGAAGATTACCCGAAACAGACAGCCAGACAAAAAAATTATAAAGTGTATTTGAGGCATATGTATAGATCAAATAACCGTGTGAGCATGAAAAAAGCCCATTATTTTGACATTACAAACAGACACCAATTTTATTTATTGGTATTTTTTTTTGTGGATGGGTCGTGGTCGGCGCGCTTCCGCACCACTCCGTCCGGGGCGACAGAGGGGCTTAAGCACGCAACTCCCGCGACCCACCCAAAAACCACGTCGCCTTCGTCGTTGGGCCGACCACTGGAGCAGCGTTAACTTGTCGTCAGTGGTCGGCCCGACGGAATACCCCTAATTGGGGTACCCTCCCATCGACCCGACGTCCCCCCCTCGGGAAGGACGTCGGTCTTTCCTCACGCGGTCGGCCTCTCGGCGGGTGACGGACTAATCCCCGGTCACGTCACCCGCGGCCTCGGCTAGGGCGGCATGAGGCGCAGATAGTTGCGCCTACGCCGCCCCAGTCGCCGGCGGCGGATCTCCTCATCGAGGCTGCGCTCCTCGCGCAGGCGATCCGCCGCCTCCTTCCGCGAGATCACTGTCTCGCAGAAGGCTGCGACCGCGTCCCAATTCCCGACGCTGTCGACCATCGCCCTAGCGATAGCCGGCAGCTTCAGGTCCGTACCGATGATTGCGACGAGTTCACAGCGCTGCACTGCCCAAGCTGCGCAGGCCTCGAGCGTATGACGCGCCGTGTCCTCGCCGCAATCGCAGTGGTGGCAAGACGGTGTACTCTCCCTCTTAACGACCTTGTGCAGGTATTTGGCGAAGCACCCATGCCCCGTCAAAACCTGCACCAGTCGGAAGGAGAGCACCCCGTGCCACCTTTCCAACCACTGCATCAGCACCGGCCGGAAGGCCTCTACGGTTCGCACCCCGAACCGAGGCCTCTTCAGCCGGACTGCCCAACGGGCAATGACGTCTCGGCGGGCGTCGAAGCGCCAGGCGGTGAGATCCCTTAACGAGACCACACCGCCCCCCGCTCGCACCCCCGTCACCCGCCGATATAGTCCGGCGAGCATCTCCGCCTCGAGGTCCCATGGGGGAGTCCCGGCCAATAGGCACGCTGCCTCCGTCGCCATTATTTATTGGTAGTAGACGTAAAACAGGTCATCTAATTATAAATTAGATTAATAACACCAATCTATACCAATACATAAAAAGTATGTGTCTGTTTGTAATGTCATGCTCACATGGTTATTTACAGGGTTACATATGCCTAAAAACTTTTTAATTCTTTTTTCTATCTATCTATCTGTCTGGATGTACCGGGTAATTTTCCAAACGGCTCTACCGATATTAATAATATATTACCACGAGGTAGCTCTATGTAAGGAGTAAGATAGTTTTTTTCTCTCAAGAAACCCCATATAAAATTTTATTCAGTCCAGTAATCGAACCCGAACCCTCGTGTACTGTAGTCGCATATCATAATATTTTAGAAGATATTGGATATTTAAAATGTGGCAAGACGAGTGAAACCGAAGCGAAGCCGGCTTGCTAGTAATAAATATAAACGAAAATAGCTAACGTTAATTAGAACCGCAAAATTATTACTGCATGGTGTATATATATGATATCATACAATGGCTGTATAAATAACTCGATGACAGCAACCGTAACAAATAATAGTCCTTATAATCGAACAGAAATCCAATTACTACTCCATAGTAAGATGAGAACAGAATAACGCTCTCAAACTTATTATTCATCATTATCATCATCGCAGCCCACATACGTCCCACTGTTGGGCTCGGATCTTCACCACAATGGGAGGGATTTGACCTACTATACCACGCTCGTCAGATATGTCGGTATAAGCTTTTTATTTCGAGTTTTCTTTCTCTTACACAGGTGTTATGTGCATATTATATCCCTTAGTCGTCTTTTACGACATCCACGGGTAAGATAGGGAGTGAGTGATATCTATTCACATAAAACACCAACCACCCTAGTGGATGTCGTATAAGGCGACTACAGATATAAAATTGCTGATAACATCTATACTGGGAAAGGAGAACTGGTAATAAAAGCCTATACCAACATGTTTGACCAGCATGGTATAGTAGGTCGAATTCCCTCCTATTTAGGAGGAGGAGGCTCAGCATGCATATTTTAAGGAGGCGGCGGATCGCCTGCGCGAGGAGCGCAGCCTCGATGAGGCGATCCGCCGCCGGCGACTGGGGCGGCGCAGGTGCGACTACCTGCGCGTCATGCCGCCCTAGCCGAGGCCGCGGGTGACTTGACCGGGGAGTTAGTCCGTCACCCGCCGAGAGGCCGACCGCGTGAGGAAAGACCGACGTCCTCCCCGAGGGGGAGACGTCGGTCGATGGGAGAGTACCCCAAATAGGGGGTATTCCGTCGGACCGACCACTGATGACAAGTAATCGTGCTCCGGTGGTCGGCCCAACGACGAAGGCGACGTGCACGTGGGTGGGTTGCGGGTGTGCGTGCTTACGCCCCTCTGTCACCCCGGACGGAGTGGTGCGAGGAGCGCGCCGACCGCAACCCAACCCAAAAAAAAAAAAAATGCACGCACATTATATTCCTTAGTCGTCTCTTACGACATCCACAGGGAGTGGTGAATTGTATTCTTACACATCATCACAAAGAAAACATATTATTAAGCCGTTAAATTAGATTATGTTTTAAGTGTTCATATTTTCTTCGCATTCTCGCGCCGTCGAATTGATGTTTTTCTTTATTAGATAGCCTCAGCGGTATAAAAATATTCACGGCTCGGTATTCGCTCGCCTACGCGAAAAGTTGCCCATCTAATATTATGCTATCTTACATCTGTTCTGTTCCCATGGTATTATAACTGTTTTAATATATTTTTTTTTTCTGTCTGCGCACATATTATATATTTCGATTCATCTCAGTCTGCTAGAATACTACGACTAGAATAGACGTGTTGGCATAGGGTTTTATCTCGAGTTTTCGTTCTCTTGCATTAATATTATCTTTGTATTCTTCCTTAGTTGCGTAAGAGTGAAGATGGTGAATTGTATTCTTACTCCTTCACCACACAATAATTCCAGCTGACCCAACAGACCCTGTTCTGTACATATTTCAATAAAATATACTGCCTACTGATGTTTACATGAGTATTACACAATCTAAATAAAACTCTTTTTACGGATTTTCTCGCATTTGTATTTGATCCTGTATTCGAGTGTTCGTGACCATGAACGCTGCAAATTGCTAGAAACTTCGCTCAATCAAAAAACAAATACAAACGCGATAAAATCCGTAAAAATAGTTTAATTTACAAAATATAATAAACCTTGAAATCGATCGCAGCGCCACCTAACGGGTCCCTTAATTAATCTAAACCATTCTCGAATCCACTGGAACACACAAAAAGTCATCAAAATCGGTGCATCCGTTTAGGAGGAATTCAGCCAAACACTTAGAAAACAAAAATCGATTGAATATTTTAAGTTTTAAAATAATATACACTCATCGAGTATTTTCTTTGCAGGTACTAAACTGAGGCAACAATTATCAGGATAATATGAACCGTCACCCAGAACGTGAGTGCATGTTTGAACACCAACGCGGAAACATTACGCTCGTCCTACTACATTCACGAAATATTTTTGACTGATACCGTAGGTCGTTGAACTGAACATTATCGTATCACAATACGTGTAAACGTTTAACATCCTAGTTCTAGACGATGGTGAACGTCGTGTCTGTGTTTACAGAATATAAAATTAAATGTATGCCGTATAACGGTCACGATATTGTTTATCGAAATTACATTGAGTGGGTTGGCACGGGGCCCGATTAAAACCACCTTCGCAGGTGTGTCATTTATCTATTAGTATTCCAATTGTAGATTGCCACACATACGAATCGAATACCTAACTAATTAAACAGTACCATAATGGTACCTCAATTGAACAAATATTCGTCATCTATTTACATTAGCAAAGCCTTATTTGAGTGTGACATTGAAGAAGTAAATTGTAAAGATGTGATTCAAAAATTGGCCCCAATATGTGCGTCAGAGTGAGCTTTGTTTATTTAAAAAAATCATAGTCTGCGTCTCAGCTCATATATGTCCCACTGCTGGGCTCGAGCTTTCTCCCCAGTAAGAGAGAAATGACCTACTATACCATGTTGGTATAGTGTTTTATTTCGAGTTTTCCTTCTCTTCCACAAATGTTATATTCATATTATATCCCTTGTCGTCTTTTACGACACCCACGGACAACGTAGGGGCTGGTGAATTGTAGGCTTATTCCATCACCACATGCAGATTATTAGCGAGAGATATATTGCGTATACAGTAGGTAGTACTATTTTTTTGAAGTGAAACTTCTTAGGCAGCGATTCGACAATCGAAATATAGACGAGAATGACGAGTGAAATTTCAAGGACGAGTCACGTTTAAGCCTATTTCGTTACGCGAGAGAGACGAAAGTAGTGAGAAAAAGAGAGAGACGTAGTGAGAAAAAGAGAGAGAACTATACATTTAGATTTCACAGCGTTAGAGCAAAAGAGAGCGACGTATACACAAC
Organism: Lymantria dispar; assembly: GCA_032191425.1. Classification (NCBI taxonomy): domain Eukaryota; kingdom Metazoa; phylum Arthropoda; class Insecta; order Lepidoptera; family Erebidae; genus Lymantria; species Lymantria dispar. The sequence goes on along the minus strand of CM063454.1, from coordinate 20,389,454 downwards.
GGTATAAAGCGACAGAGTAAGATATATGTATAGTTATTTTTCTTATTAATTTTTAATTTTTTTTTGGTCCTTTTTTAATATTGACGAAAAACACGTGGCACCAAAGAAGTTTCACTTCTGACAAGCGTACTTTGTATGCACGCAATTTTTTAAACAGATCTAAATAAGATATATTCGGTAAGGTAAAAATTTTTAATAAAAAATTAAATTAAAGAATTAAAAATTCTATTCTAAATATATTAAAAGAATTAGATAATTAAGGGCGAATAACGTTTCAAAGAATAAAACCTAAATATTGTATAGTGTAAATTGAACTGAATCATGCTTACAAGAAGTTATTTAATGATTAATTTCTGACAAGACCGTTAGGATGTATCATCGTCGCCCACTAACTCAGTAGCCATCATAATCGATCAAAATAATCACTAATTGTCTGCCTGCTCGTGTATTTAAACTATGTAATTGTTTTTGTTTATGCCTCTGTAATTAGACACATTATACACTGAATAATGTTTAGGAAAGTCTTGTATTGTTTGCCAATCAAACGTGTAAACATAATTGTACAATGAAGGATTTAAGTTTTCATCTCATCATTATCACAGCTCATATACGGCCCACTGTTGGGCTCGAGCCGCCTTCACACTAAGAGGAAAATTGAAGTACTATACCGCGTAGGTCAGACGTATTCGTGTAGGGTTTTATTTTAAGTTTGCCTTCTCTGGCTCCAGATGTTATATGCATATTATATCCCTTTGTCTTTTACGACATCCACGGGCAAGAAAGGGAGTGGTGAATTGTATTCTTAGACCGTCACCACACGGAGACTTTATTTAAATTCTCATATGTTTTTTTTAAGACAACACCCTGCTCTATAGAAATAATCCTTATATTGTGGGGTACTTTACAAACATATGAATAACGGATACAAATTATATCCAGACTTTTTTATTTGGGACTAATCCCACCACTGTAACTCCTGTAAGCCAGGATCCACAATGGTCTCCGTATAAGACACTGAGGTTTGACCCTCAGGAAGTCCCAGGAAACGCTTTTAATTGTCTTGGGACCCGCAACAAATTTAATTAGAAACGAAAAACAGGAGGAGTTGGAATGATTCCACTTCCCATAGGAGGGAAAAGCGGGAGACATGAAGCAAAGTTGACTAATAAGCCAGTAAATAAGAATTTGTACAACTATTACATCCAGACTTTGAACAATAATTTGTGGATTGCACAAAGTGTTGTCCTGCATGGGATTCGAACCTTTGACACTGGCCTGATCTACAGTGATCAGTATGGTATCTTAACCATGCCATGTAGTATTTATTAGAAGAATTTATCTGCATAATCAAATTATAAAAAATAATAATTTCTCTTAAAAAATACTTTTACAAATGCTCACAATGAGATAAAAATATATCCAATATGGAAGACAGCTTTTACATTTGAAATTAATGAATACATAAAAAAATAATTTCATTAGTAAAATATACATTATTAGGGATATTTAAATCCGATTACTTATACCGATTAGTGGTTTAAAATATTAGCCGCTTTCACTACACTTGAATATATCATGTGAAATCTTTATATTTTATTAAATTTAAATTTAATTTGGCTTTTCTTTATTATAACATATTCACAAAGTCCCAATAAATTTTATTTAAATTTAATTCTTAGCTTTTAAGTAGATTTAGTCAATAAAAACATGTTGTAATTTGAATATTTGCGTGCTTTGAATATCCATAACGAACCCACGCTTTTGTTACTTACTTTCATCATCATCATCATTCAACCTTTAGCCGCCTCCATGATTGAAAGGATAGATGACGCAGTGGTTAAGACACCAACCTACAGTGCCAATGTTCGAATCCCAAGCAGGACAACACTTTGTGTGCGATCCCCAAATTGTTGTTCTGAGTCTGGATGTAATTTGTGTCTGTTAATTATATGTTTTTAAAGTCCCCCGCAATACAAGGATTTATTTCCATAATGTCCTTTAACAAAAAAAAAGGTTAGTGGCATAATCGCCACGCTTGACGTGGATTGGCCACTCTTTTAGTGAGACCCTTAGCCAATTTTTACTTTACCTCTGAGATTTTCGATTGGTCATGTTCACTGGAAAATCCTTTGAAGACCTTTAATTTAATTTCTACTCAATAGAAACTGTATCGGCATTCCTTAAAAACATCTCTCAATTTTGAAACAATCTTTAAGCAAAAAATTTGCAAACTTGACAAAATTTGTTGTACTCTTTGAATTTTGTCTCAAAATTGTGAGGCGTTTTACAAGGTCGCATATATTGTTTTACAATCACCAAGCTTTGTGTTTCATGAATACTAAATTATTCAAGTTACTAAATTCAGTAGGTGTAGTACATACCGTACTACCTATAAACTCAACTTTGTCTCCGTATAAATTCAAATTTAGATAAGTTTTCATGACGTATCCTCACACCAGTGTCAATATCCAGATATTCGTAAGGTGATTACCATTTCCATAAATTTCTATGATACGAAAAACTATTATTATAAAATGGAACAGAAGCAAGGTTGTCAAGTTTAAAGGAAATATTTTAAAATAATATTTTGAGCCCAAAACAGGAAAAATCTAATTTCAAATATTTATCGATGTTGTTTAAAAATAAAATTAAATGTAAAATAGATACATATCTAATAACTTAAAATTTCTAAAAATACTGTAAGAATAATTACTGAACTTAACTTTTATTGCAGCCGGTAAATACTAACAAAAGATGTTCTGATTTAGAAAAATTAAATTGAATAATGCGGACGCTAAAAATTTTAGAAATAACTTTAAAGTAGCACTATCTATAGATCTAGAATACATTAAAAAATATTTACTGCAAATAACACAAAGTATAGTCACTAATAAATTGCCAGCGACGACAACCGCGTGTTCCTGTAGAATTTAAATCACTATCAGTTAAAGATTTTCTCATGAGTAAATAACTACGTTTTTATTAATTAGTAGACTGGGTTAACGATGCACTAAGTGCACAGTTACCCATTGTACATACTTCCTTATGTATATTACCTGTTTAATATTAAACATGTTTTTCTACAATTCCCCAAAAAATATACGAATATTATGCGAAATAAGTATTAGTGATTTCGTATTTCTGGGGAAGGTAAAATATTAATAAATTATTATATCCATACCAAAATTGTATTCGTTAGTAATTGTTGTTGAATTATCCTGCTAATATTTCGAATACGACATACGACATGTACTAGGAAACGGCACAATGCATACTATAATGTAAGTATACGCATAGACACATATCGCTCTTTGATTTTCGTGACTTCAAAGTACCTTAGATTAGAATTCGAAATAAGTATGAAATATATGTATAATAAAATTAAGGATGAAACGGATATCATGCATCGTCTTAAAGTTTTGGTAATGGACAATTGTAACTTCTAGAGTGTAATAATAACAATATTTATTACCCCACAAAAAGGACCTATATTGTTATTGAGTTGGTAAATATAACCAGAATGGTATAGAGACAAACATATTTGGTGACTGGCAGCTAGCTAAGCTATTATTAACTTATTGCAACAATTGCATAATATCATGGTCACATTCATGTATGCGTACGGTGACAGGAAAAGAATATACTATAGTCCATAAAATATAGCTTGATCTCTGTGACAGATGTCAAAGAAACCAACGAAGTAAGTTTGAGCGAGCGACATGTTTACATTTTCATTTTGTATCAAATATATTTTCGTTGTTTTCGTGCTAGTTTTATTGCAACTGAATTGCAATACATTATAAATAAAAAATATTAATATTCATGCCTAAAATGTACCTCGTAAGTACTGTAATACCTAGTAAACATTTTATACACAAATAACGCTTACGCGTTAAGCTGCGCTTAAGGTCATACTGGACTGAAAATAAAAAAGAGATGGGAGAGTCGATATACGTAAATCGATAACTGATCTTTATTAAATTATTCATAAAAGAAATAAACCCAATATATTACCGGCATAAAACGTTCAACATATTTTATACAAATAAAACAGACAGTTACATTACAAAATACATAAAGTGAATTAATTAAACACTAAAAAACTACTTTTCGTCTTAGAATAAATGATAATATTATTGTCAATAAACTAGACATATTTATTTATAAAACAATCGTAATTGATCGATAGACCTAACGGCTGTTCCTATTTTGGCAAAAAATGATAAATGTTCTAGCAGAAACGCTCCAGTGATGACGATAATAGTGACCTAGACCTTGTTTGTACTCCTTTTGAATAATTAAAACAGTCGAAAAACAGTTTTTGTTTGAAATAAATTCAAAAACATTTTCATTGATTGTATTTTAATTATAATAGAAAATCACAATTATAAAAATAAAGAGTTATATCAATAAAAAACTACGGACTTTATCGTAAGCGTGACAGCACTAGGAACAACTGTCACAGAGATCATCCTATATTTTATGGACTATAGGTATAAAATATAACAGGAAATATTCATATAATTCAAATTTCAAAGAAACGTTTTTAATTTGCTAGTATAAAAGTTACGAACAATATAAACTAATAGTAGCAAAGTAATCGCAGCCACACGACACTAGTTGCACCTTGAACTGCATTTGAGATTTGCAATTACACAGTGAAAGTCTTTATGTACTCGAACAAACGTGCAATAACTCATGTTAGCCAAGATTATAATGTATCAATAATCTCAGCATTTATTGTATCAATTTAAAAAATGTAAAACTCAACATTGCTACTGAATGCGGAACTTAGCTGGCGAAACAGTAGCCATAAATATTAACAAAGTTGATAAATTTTAAATATATGCGTCATTAGAACTTGGTTATTAATATAATATAGACTTTCTTGTTGACTATTACCTCCACCGATAGGTGACCTATACAATGATCGATCCTTGGTGTTTCGACCCACTCTGGACCGTTGCGTCTCGAAGTAAAGCCTACTGCATAGGGATAGGCAATGTTGCAGCAAGTGGACTTAGCCCAGTCCGTACATTACCTCTCTTTACAAGGATCTCACGGAAAAACTTATGATATCTTTATGGAATAAATTTGACTTATTTGTACCCATGGATAGGTCTATGATAATTTTCTAGTAATTTCGTCTTTACGTCTCTACTTTTGATAATGCTAAAATCATATAATGGTAGGACCACACTGTTGACAGTTATCTGTCTACAGCCGCGGGCTGCGGCAGCTCGCGGTAAATCGACGTCTGAGTAGTAGCAATTTGTTTCTGCGCTTCGTTCGGTGAGCAAGAGAGCCAGCAGTCCAACTTTCTGAGGGTGTTTGCGTGTGGAGGGTTTTGGTGGTGCTTTTGGTATCACCGAGCCTCAATGCACGCATTCGCACTCCTTTCACTTTTTTCACGGTAGGCAGCGGCCTTGTAAAGGTCCATGAGCGGCAGCAACACTTACCATCAGGTGTATTGTTTGCTCGTTTGCTATAAGAAAAAAAATATATATTTCAGCACGTATACATATAATACAAGAGGAAAATAATAATTCAAAAACATTAAGTAAGGTCGAGAGTGAAAAATTGATTATTTATATATTTTTTCTACAGAATATATAACGACTCTTTGTTTTAATTAGTAACTAAATTATTAAAAAATCTTCCGCATTTATCATATTTCCTGAATAGACCAAGATCCCAGTTGTTGTTTTCATTTTGTGCTGTGGATGATAAATTTACGAGAAAATGAATTTTAATGAATTAAAAGCCTTTGTTTGTAACGGCATAGGGGTATGTAGGCCTCGCTGAGACTGAGGTTTACTATGTCAAAATACCTCCTAAAAACTATAGCGGCTCCGCGTCCACACAAGTTGTGGGACACCAAAGGTTCATCTTTTGAGCATAAAATTGTAACGTCCAGTTGGTTCATCATCATCACAAAGAAAAATCATCATAAACATACGCATAAGCACATAAAAATACTCTTCACTTAAGACTAGGGAAGGAAAGTTAAAGAAGGCAAATTATAATCATGTTTAAATAAATTAGATGCATTCTAAATTTTACATCGGTCATTTGATTGTTGATAAACATAACTTATTCATAGCGTTTCTCTAATAAATAATTCAATAAACGAAGAGCTCTTGCTATTTCTGTTATTGAATATTATATCTATCATACGATTCATTGGTCACAATAAAACACATCAGCGCCTTTCCAAACTCTGTTGGTATTTAATATTCACTTTCACATCATATTTTTATGATTATCTAACTTAAGTTACAACATTTGTATTTGCCAGACAAGTTTGGGATTAGGAATAATTTTTGCCGAAACTCACCACCGTGCAAAATCATTATCAACATATGTTACCATTTTATTTGTCGCTAACATTCTCATTAAAAATAGTGTAAGTCATGCAATTAGTGCCATGTTTCTGCCAAGTGGAAAATAAGACGCAATGATAAATGGACAGGCTGACACTTCAAGTACTAAATCATGCTAAATACATATTACCTTGCACTTATTACTTGTGTAAATGCAATTTGGCACTCTATATGATTTTGAATAAATCATAATCAGCTGACAAGTTTGTTATACTAAAGATAAATTGAGGTCACCTAATAACTGGTGTCACAAGCCAAAGCATGGACAATAAAAAGTTATTACAGGAAATAACTGTATTGACTGTTTACACATACATACATATCTGCATTTATCTTCATCCTGCCAATGCATAGTTCTACAAAGTTTGTAGCAAAAATATTTTACAGTAAAATTTTAGTTCGAAAAACATTTAGACTTAATTCACGTATCAATACATGTTTAATCAGCGAAATTGAACTATCTATTTAAACGACCTTAAAAGCAATGTCAACTATTGTCTGAAACTATTTCAATGAGCTCAATTTCCTTTCGTAACATATCGAGCTAGTTACTTAAATATATGCGTCCCTTGTGACTAATTCAACTGTATTCGGTTTATAAATTTAGGTAGGTACTAAGATACATAGGTAATGTGACCTTATTTTGACACTATCGTGTGAAATATTCACTCTGCTCAAGGTGAGACACTTCTATTTCAGCTAATTTTGAGGCAGTCTTTCAGTTACAGGGTTTAGTTTTCTAACGTTTTATATAAAATATAAATTTATGTTCAGTATACAGTCAGAGTTACACTCCTACCAATCAAACTGACTTCAGGGGAAGAATTTCCAAAGGATTTAATAGCTTAAGATGACTGTAGTTATTACCTTGTAATAATTTATACATCAATCAATCTTCGTCTGGATGGTTTAAAAAAACTCGTTATTTCTTGTTCTCTAAATAATAAGGAATCTTCAGTATTATCCACTTCACGCATCTCTAGCATTCGCTGTCTACACCTGTGTGCATTATTTTAGATCTACGCTGACCGTGATGGTAGCCGCAAGGTGACGCCAGATTATTTTCATATTCTAGGTCGCAATATATGTTTTGTCAGGGACGATAATAATCCTGTTTTTATGAAGTCACGTCTAATATTTATGTCACAACGTTAGGAAGCCCTTAATCAAAATCTAACTAGAGCATTCAAGGCGATCAATAAATTCTCGCTACATCATCGAACATGTAGTCAAATCATTGCAGATTATTTCACCAACGTAGTGACATTATCAGGTCAACTTGAAGTAATCATCAAGAATAATCTACAGGTCTTACGTATTAATACTACTTATATACTAATATTATTAATATTACGTATTGTAACTTACAAGCCTATTTATTCCTACAATTATTATAGGCATCGATGCCTACGACATGATCCCTACGACGACAATACTATTACCGCAACTGTTTTTCTGATTTCTTATAATTTGTCATGTACGTCGTACCACACCCACAAATTGACGCGTATATATTGCAGGCTGCCGAATATATTACTCGATAAATCAAAGAACATCGATGAGTCAAAACTTTCTTTTTGACGAAATATCGTATAATCATTATAAATGAATTCTTTATGACGTGCACTTCCATTCGCGTACCGGTAACATTTATAATTGCAACATATGGTAGCTAGGCGTACCTTCACTTACACACTGTAGGTCATGTGGTAATGGAAGGTACATATTATTATTATCGCTGTCCTGTGCCAAGAGCGAGTTCCAAAGATGATTCATATGTTACGATCTCAGAATGCAGTTCGGTCACTTTTAATGTTCCGTGGTGATGGCATCTTTGCTAACCTCGCGTCGTTTCTACGGATATAGGTGCTCAATTATTCTATGTCACATGCTTTTCAATGAAAAATACTTTCTAATATCATCTACAAAGGAATCAATATACCGTAACTCTGATCATTATATTAAAAATGCTTGCAGGCGATGATTTTATGATAACTTGCAGGTAGAATTTTTTGCTTATGCCTCACACGCCTTTGTTTATGTCTATCTTGACTGTGAACTGGTTACCAATGGCATTATTTATCTATTTATAGAATTATCCGTTAAATCTCCATAAAATCAACGTACTTAAATAGCATTTTTTTTTTCAAAGTTTAATCATAATAAAGTAAATCTAATTTTATCAAATTGAATTTAGACACGTCTAAATCGTTCATGCGTTTGAGATCAGTTTTTACCATTCCGATACTTTGGAATACTTTCTAGCATCCCAATCTATGCGTTTGAAGTAAGTTTTTACGGCCTTACTTTCCATCATCCCTAGTCACGACCATACGACGTTAGGAATACCTGTTTGCGATCCAAGCATCACGCGATAACATCCATAAAATGAGTAATATTTCACTAAATAATTAAAATTTACTAGTTGCGTACTCATAAAGGAATGAATTATTATGGCAATGTGTCTCAATTGATCTCAAATGTTCTTTTGAATTGTCACAGTTTAACTATAGTGCATGAGCTCGCAATCTGTTGAGTGTATTGAATTAAATTTATCAATACCGACCTTGAAACCACCTCCGGAACCAATTGAGTTTGTGAGTTTGAATAGTAGCGCCATTTGTGAACTATTCAGATCTTATATAATGTCAACAACAATGGATTATTTTTGAGGCTTTATGCAGTGGACTTTAATGTACCTAGTCAACTAATTAATACTTGTTATCTGGCGAATGTGGAAGCTGTTTATAAGGCGACACTTCAATGTGTCACCATTCCTTATTCATCCACGAATGTCGCTGGTCGCATTCGTAATACATATGTCTAGGACGAAAATAAGGAGATGCTACCACTCAAAGGAACACTGATTACATATAAAAACTCCTATAGATTAGCACCAGCGACTAATTCTAGTAAAAGAAAATATCTTTAATGAACATTTTCCATTGCCATGGTAGAAATTTGCAAACTATACGAATAGCTAATAACAGTTTCCAAATATGACACCCTAAGGGTCGGACCCCTCGTGCGCTCCCCTAACTGATGCAACTGCAGTATTGATTATTGGTCCTTGTGTACATTCGAAATCGTATTTCCGATTTCATTTTATGGATAAAATTATCATTTAAATGAAATATTTTTTTAATTTGGAAGCTATTAGAATGTTTATGTAATATTCACACCAATAGTTATATAATCTAATTCTAAATCAGAAAACATGTTATGCAGAATTTAATGTTTAAACAAAAACAACAAATTCCCAATAACTCTTATGTAATAAACTGTCTCGTTGATCCAGTGACAAACATGATGCTGTCCATACAACCTAATCGGTGTTCCCAGTCGCAAAATATTATTTGATTTTGCGGCCAAAATATCCACTTTGTGGAGTGTATTAGCTATGTCCAGCAGATGACGATAGATTTGCCCAACTTTGTGGAGTGTATTATAGCGAAATATATTCCTATACACCTGTCCCTACATGTTTGTTACTATTAGTAATCAATTTTTTAGTTATTTTGCAAATTAAAGCACATCGCACTTATCCTAATAGCACCAACACAATGTCGATATGGTTTAATTCTGAGGTGCATATTGTCACATTCTTTTTATCTAAAAACCTACTCAACAACATTCGACCTCATGCAAAGTGAAGTGGCATTACCGCTATCTAAAATAAATGTAAACGTATGAGGAAATCCAATGAACGCAAAAAACAGCTTTGAATTTTATTCCAAATTTGCCAGGACGCTTAAAGCGATTTAGAAAATTCTTTTTTATCCGAAGGGATATACTTTGCAGGTGGTCCCATGATAATCAGGTCAGGCTCCGATATTGAAGTCCTGAAAAATCGAGGGTTTCATTAATATTTTATATGCTCACGTAATGGATGGATATCTTTATAGTGTGGTGTAACCACTGAAAAGTAAAAAAGAAAATTATTTGTAACCGCCTTCAAAAAAACTAAAAAGATACCTTTAGAACTCGGTGCCTTAGGTAAAAGCATGTATTAATTAAATAGTAGTTTATAGTTTCTTAAGGCAGTTTTTTCTTTACTTAACACATGAAATATGTGTTATGTTAGAAACACCGATCATGTAGCAAGGGTTTTCCAGAGCTAATAACGAGTAACCAAGTTATTATCTACTATGACTATCTAAATCAATACTACCTAGATACTGACTAAAGATCAGCTGTTTTAAACCATAGACGGATACACATGGCTATTCAGTACTGATTAAAAATGATAGTGTTGTTCGTTTCTTGAAGCAAGTGATATTTCTCATTGAATATTAAATTGTTGCCGTTAATCCTTAGAAAAAACATGCTGATTGTCCTTACACGCCATGTCCGACAGCCATGTTAAGGAATAAGTGATATTTTAATATACAGACATAAAATTTCATAAATTAACACTTGTCCCATTTTTCCTTTCAGACCTTCACCGCTTGGTGCAACAGCCATTTGAGAAAAGCCGGCACTGGTATCGAAAATATCGAGGATGATTTCCGCAATGGTTTGAAGCTTATGTTGCTGTTGGAGGTCATCTCTGGGGAAACCCTTCCCAAGCCCGACCGCGGCAAAATGCGTTTCCACAAGATCGCCAACGTTAATAAGGCCTTGGACTTTATTGCATCCAAAGGTAATTATATGTACAATCACAATACTGATATCTATATTAATATATAAAACGCGTATGTTGTATTTTTATACAAAAAAAAATACATGTTGTGACAATGTATGTTTCAACGGATTTAACTCAAATTATACTATCCAAAGTGATTTTGATTAAACATTAATACCAGCTGATGCTCAAATAGGAAATCTTTAGAATCGCTTCAGAAACTTTTACTAGTAGGTAATATTATAAAAGCGTATGTGCAACAGTTCAAGTAGCAAATATAAGTAACTTGTTATAACGTCGAAAAGGATTTAAATGAAATTTGAATAAACATGGGTTGTACTGTAGAATAACAAATAGGCAGCTAATCTATTTATATTCTAACAAAGTTGGCCTGTTCACTGCTACGATAGACATTGCTCAAAGCAAACGAAATTGAATGAGATTTATTTTTTTACATTGATATCAATAATAATTTGAATTTCTTTCACAAACATTTTAGCAATAAGCGCATCGATACCGCTCACACTCTAACCCTGTCTAAGAAACAGCTAACAAATCTATTTTCATGTATTTTACCCGAACGCACGTTTCTAAGCTTACGGCATTCTCCAAGAATAGACTTGTAATAAAATCTCGTGATTGGATGTAGAAAGAAAGTATAGATTGATTGTATTATTATAATAATGTATTACTATGCTATATAGGAAAATATACCATCATCATCCCAGCTCCCCACATCCACTGTTAAGCTCGAGCTTCCTACAGAGTTGGAGGGAAATTGACCTACACCACGTTGGTTAAACAAGTTGGCTTTAATGTCGACTTTTCCGCCGGTTCTCGACGTTATATGCTGCATAGCATATCCCTTAGTTACCTTTTACAGGGGCGAAGTATTGTATTTTACTCCGTAAAGAAAACAAAGATTTAAAAAAGTAACATTTTTTTTTCTAAATTTAAACCAGCCATGTCATGAACAAATGATTTGGCACTAATTTGGTAATTAAATTAATTTAATATTTTTTTAGATTTATTAATCTCGAGAAAATCACGATTTAACGAAAAAAATATATATGACGTGTTAATCTTTAAGGTGGGCACTTGCATTGATCTGCTATACTACGCTGAACGAACAAGTTGACATAGAGTATTATTTAGAGTTTTTATTTGTCTATTATTGTGCACATTTACCTTAACTTTTTCTTATAAAACTAATTGGTAGGTTGTCATTTAGTGACGCGTTAATTAATTCATTTGCATTGTAACCGATTAAGAAATTCGTCACTACACGAATGTTATGCATGAGGATGTTTTATTGTCATATATGCAAGAAACGGAAAACTCCAAATGAAGTTCGTCTGACCAGGATAACATATATAATATTTCCTTCCCATAGTTGAGGAGCCCGTGCCAAATTGTAGAACTTACATAGACTGAAATAATGGGTTGGTATAGAGTTTAAGCGCACTATTTTATTCTTGAGCGTCTTAAAAGATGACTAAGGAATATAATATGATGATCACACCTCTAAGAAAGAGGAGGAAATCTCGAATTTAAACTATACAAACCTGTGTGACCAGCGTAGTATAACACGTTAATTGCTCTCGAGCCTCCGCTCGAGTCTAGTAGTGGAACATATATGAGCTAAGATGACGATGATGACTGCACAGATGAATCAATAATACTGTTATAGTTTTTAATGCATCGCGTAATCTGAACTTAGCACATCAATGCAATACTGTAATTTATTTAATCAACTAAATTAAAACGGTTCCTAATCGTTAATAATATACATATATTGTGTGCACTTTAATTTATTGCTATTTAAATAGAACCCTCTGTCAGATAACGACAATCATACAATACTAAACTATACTACAGTAAAATTAATAAAATGCTAAAACGTTTGGGCAAATATGCATTCCTAAGATTTCTATAGTAGTCAATATATGTAATTGGAAGAAACTACATTTAAGTACTGAATAATAAAATTTTCCGTGTGATGATGGTGTTCAATTCTCCAACCACTCTCTTGCCCGTGTGTGTCGTAACAGACGGCTTTGGGATTAAAAATGCATATAACATCTATGCAAGAGAAGAAAAACTTGAAATTGAACCCTATACAAACACGTCTGACCGTGAATTTCCCTTCTATTGTGAAGAAAGCTCTAACCCAACATTGGGACGTGTATAAGCTGAAATAAAATATGAAATAAACATTAAAGTGTTCAATAATAAAGTTATTTATTGAAGTGAAACTTCTTTAGAATCGTTGTGATTTCAAACTCGATGAAACGAAAAAGCGAGTCCATACAGGCACAAACAAACACGTAAATGTATAGGATTCAGCCGGCGAGAGAATGAAATAAAGGATAGAGGATAAAGGAGCTTCACTTCTGATATGCGTATTTTGTACACACACTGCTTTTTATTATATTATAAAACTAGCAACTCGCCCTCGCTTCGCTTCGGTTTTAGTCGTTTTACCCGCGTAGTTCCCGTTCCCGTGGGAATACCGGGATAAAATATAGCCTAGGTTACTCCCTGATATTATAGCTTTCCATTAGTGAAAGAATTTTTGAAATCGGTCCAGCCGTTTTGAAGATTACCCGGAACAAACAGACAGACAAAAATTTTTTAATCTGTATTTTAGGCATAGGTGTCGTGCAAATAACCGTGTGAGCATGAAAAAAGTCTATTATTTTGACATTACAAACAGACACTTCAATTTTATTTATTGGTATAGATTAAAGAAATTGACTCTCGGACTATTTAAATCTGAGCTAATTTTACAAGAATTTCGAACATGTAGTATTGTTGCCGACAGTTGGCCCATACTCAAAACGGGATGTAAGTAGCTCTTTTACAGTAAGATTTCCAGATTAATTGATATAAAAAAAAAATGTTGAATATCAAGTCGAACCTGTCGTTGAGTTCATTACATTGGCATTTCATCCAGACGTGATTATTAACGCAAGTTATGACGTGGTGTCGAAGTAAGATTATTTATAGAAAAATTTTATAACCTCGCAACACTTCGTCGTCGTATCGTCATAAATACTCGTATATATGCTAATCTATATATATAAAAGAAAGTCGTGTTAGTTACACTATTTATAACTCAAGAACGGCTGTACCGATTTACCTGAGAATTGGCGGGGAGATAGCTTAGAACCAGGAGACGAACATAGGATACTTTTTATCCCATTCGACCGGGTTCCCGTGGGACTTGACATAAAACGTCAAAGAGAATACAAGTCACTATAAAATGTGGTATAACAAAAACACATCATGTAATAAAAAAACGCAAATGACAGCTAAAGACAGACTATATTTTCGTTAATCTATACCAATAAATAAAATTGGAGTGTCTGTTTGTAATGTCAAAATAATAGGCTTTTTTCATGCTCATACGGTTATTTGCACGACACCTATGCCTAAAATAGCAATTAAAAATTTTTTGTCTGTCTGTTTGTTCCGGGTAATCTTCAAAACGGCTGGACCGATTTCAAAAATTCTTTCACCAATGGAAAGCTATAATATCAGGGCGTAAACGAGGCTATATTTTATCTCGGAATTCCCACGGGAACGGGAACTACGCGGGTAAAACGACTATAACCGAAGTGAAGCGAGGGCGGGTTGCTAGTTTAGAAAATATATTTACGAAAAAAATTATGGCAGTACGAAGTTCGCTGGGTCGGCTAGTAGTTAATATATTTTACAGAAACAAAATCATAGACAAATGTATGCTGTACATAGTAACTGACAAATGTATGCACACATGCTGGACATAGACTTCCTCAAGGATGAATAACCCAAATCGTCACGCTTAGCAGGCGAATGGCCGATCACAGTAGTTGTTACAAATACACCAAGAACGTAATTGTCCGTTCGCCTGATACCTCAAGCTGTTTTTTACATGTCATAAAGGAAAATAGAGGTGGTAATCGATTACATAATCCGTCATCACATATGGAAACATAAAAAAATGCCTGTAGTGAAATTTTGTCCGTATAGTTCCGCTTCACCAGTAAGAATATAATTCTCCTGCTCGTGAGTATCGTAAAAGACGACCAAGAGATACAATACGCATATAATATATAGATATAATACACATATTGCATAGGCAAGAGAAGGAAAACTCAAAATAAAACCCGATTCCAACACCAACGTCACATAGAAGTCAATTTTCCTCCTATTGTGGAGGAGGCTCGACTCCGGCAGTGGGACGTATATGAGCCGACATGTGGATGACATGAGTGAAATTAATTTTACTATAGACAATTATTTCTTATCTTAAACGATAATAATCTTAGTTCTAATACGTCCCGCTACTGAGCTCGTACCTCCTCCACAATAGGAGGGACAAACACCTGCTATACCGCGCTGGTCAGACGTGTCGGTATAGGATTTTAGTGCCAGTTTTTCTTATTTTATATGCAAGTTATCTGGATATTATATCTCTTAATCGTCTTTTACGACACCCACGGGTAAAAGAGTGATTCGTATTCTTACGTCACCAGACCGAAAACGATACACTATACTACATCCAAGCTACACGCCCATAGGTACCATAGGTACGCTGTATTATATTTATAATTCCATGTACCCGTGACTAATCGCTACTACACATAATATTCTTTAGAATTAATTAACTACATATGATATGCAACTTAATGGTACAGCAACAATAAGTTAAGTGACGTTGTGTTTAAGGAAGATTTTAGAATTAACTAACGATCCGTTCTCGGTAAGAATCGGGTTAATGATTAATTTTAAGTGGAAATGTCTTAATTTTTAAGATCGATCAGGTCGGTTCTATGGAGGAGTAAGTTGCCTTACTTGCCCATAGGTGCTGTAAAAAACAACTAAGAGATATAATATCCAGATAACTATATATCTTTCCCGTGAGTGTTGAATCTTTCAACCAGTAAGGGGTATAACAACCTGATCACTTTTATGCAAGAGAAGAAAAACTCGAAATAAAATCCTATGTCAACACGTCAATCTATCTCCCATAGCTGAGGGGCCCAGGTTAAGTTGTAAAACGCACGTAGACTGATGACAGAAACCTAACATGATTCCCGTATTAAAATATATATGTACAGTATGAAAATCCAAGTGTGCCAAGTTTCAGCCAAATTCATTTAATCGTTTTGTCGTGATTAACTAACGAACATACAACCTTTCACACATCTATGCTATCTAGATTACATTTAGCACAATAGCACAACAATGTATTATCATCTCAGCCCACGTCCCACTGTTGAGCTCAGGCCTCCTCCATTGTATGAGAGAATTTGACTTATAGACGTGGTCAGACGTGTTGACATAGGGTTTCATTTCGAGTTTGCCTTCTCTTACATAGATGATGTCTGCATATTATATCCCTTTATCGTCTTTTACGACACCCACAAGCAAGAAAGAGGGTGGGAATTGTGTCCTTACTCCGTCACCACACCAGCACCCAAATAGACGCTGTTCGTTCTTATATGGAAAATATGTGGTAAAAATAATTTAATAATATTTTTCAGGCGTAAAATTGGTGTCAATTGGTGCCGAAGAAATCGTTGATGGCAACCTGAAGATGACCCTGGGTATGATTTGGACCATCATCTTGCGTTTCGCTATTCAGGACATCTCAGTGGAGGAAATGACCGCCAAGGTATTTCAAAAACGACCATAAAAATTACTTTAACCTACATCTAGACATATCACTATATAATGGCGAAACCATGCAATTCAAGCAAGCAATAGTGTAAATAAATAAATAAGGATATAAAAGAAACTACAATCATATAATATATCCCGGGTCGAAAGCCCTCAGCGCTCACTCATAGTCCGGGCAAAACTGGGTAAAGCCATCTGCGGCTAATAGACTCAACATTCAGACAAAAATTTCCACGCAGAATACTCCTTTGTGTGAATCTCAAGTGGCTGTTATTAATATAGCATTATTTTTGCTCATTAATTGCCTTTCCGTGTAGGGACGGAATAAGAATAAAATTAACCACCCCCACATTTTACCCACAGGTGTCATAAATTACGACTATGGGATATAATATGCTAATAACATCAATGCAATCTAAGAAAAACTCGATATAGACGTGTTGGTATAGGATTTTGTTTCGAGTTTACCTTCTCTTGCATAGATATTGTATTCCTTAGGCGTCTTTTACGACACCCACGGGCAAGATAGGGAGTGGTAAATTGTATTCTTACTACGTCACCACACGGAAATTTACTTATCGATAAAAATAAATATGTGCACAACTAAATATAGTACTTTTGTTATAACAGGAAGGTCTACTACTCTGGTGCCAACGTAAGACGGCTCCATACAAGAACGTCAACGTTCAGAACTTCCATCTATCATTCAAGGACGGTTTGGCGTTCTGTGCCCTGATCCACAGGCACAGGCCAGACCTTATCGACTACAGCAAGTTGTCCAAGGACAATCCTCTAGAAAACTTGAACACAGCCTTCGATGTGGCTGAAAAGTACCTTGACATCCCCCGCATGTTGGACCCTGACGGTAAATTGTCTAACTCTTTCATAAACTACCATACATACATAGTAATTATACAGACTAGAAAATGTTATTAAAAGAATTAAATATAAAAGGAAAAGATACCAATCGAGGATATGAAATAAGTTCCAAAGAATCACAATGCAATCAAAAGGCTCAGCACGTAAAATCTAAGCAACTGAATTCTTTGCTATGTTGCTCCTTTCTTGCTTTCACTTTTAAAAATCACATATAACACAAAAGAAAAATTTGAACAACCAGAAATGTATAAGTAATAAAGGCGAGATAAATTTAACTTAAACAGAGTCTCGCTCGATAAAGACCTGTCATATATTCAATTCTGTCGCGCGCATTACATGCTAGCCTGCAAGAATGTGATTTATTATTTCTCTTATACTTTCAATTTTCATACTGCTAATGATTTTGATATTATATATAATTGTGAAATATAAATGGATATTGCAGACCTAATAAACACACCAAAGCCGGACGAGCGCGCCATTATGACCTATGTGTCGTGTTACTACCACGCCTTCCAAGGCGCGCAACAGGTACTAAATAAATAAAATGGCCTCCACGCGTTACCGCAACATCCGCGATTGATACCCGACCCCTTAACGCCAGGCCTTTGTGTGTAACTTATAGCATGATGAGTGCCTTCCGCTTTAATTGTAAAACAAATAAATTCTATTTTAAATATATCCTAAGTGTATAAAAAGTTATCCAAACACTCCACAATGAACCTCAATGGCTGAAATCAAAATATATTTGAGACGGTAAGACCTGTTTATGTGTATTCATCTGATAAGCACACTGTCTGGCCAGCATGGAGTAAGTCATTCTTTTTTCCCAGTATAAAAAGAACCGTGTTTTATATGGTCTCAAGAAAAAGAAAATTAAATAGCCAATGTTATATAGTTTCTTCTTCTAATTCCATGGAATACCTAGGAATGTTTTACTTTTTTTTTTTTTTTTTTTTTTTTATTGCCAACGGTGGCAAACGAGCAAGCAGCACACCTGATGGTAAGTGAAACTGCTGCACATGGACCATTGCAATACCAGGGGCACAGCCAGGCCGCTGCCTACCGTGAAGGAAATACTCTTCTTAAACCTCGTTTAAAGAAGGACATGTCATAGCGCTCGGGAAACACAGCAGCAGGTAGTTCATTCCAGAGCTTGCACGTACGTGGGAGAAATTACTTACAATGTTACGCTTTAAATATTATAAGTTTTGACTACATTGGGCCTGCCTTTGAAATGAGTTAATCGTGTTTATATGTTTACCTAAGGAAGCATCTTATCAATAAAAACATTGTCCCTCAATTTATCCCTCAACCCTTATATTAAATCCTAAATCCAAATTTATTGTGTTGGAATACGTACAAATTTATATAGGTAAGCTTTGTGTAATTAACCACCAGTATTTTTACATTGTTGAAAAAAATAAAGAATGCTTGTGTTCTAATTAATAGCTATGGTAACCCATATTAATGGTATCTTTTCATTTACATAGAGTCTAAATGTTTTTTTTTTTAACATTGTCAATTAGCAGCACATTTATTTTTCTTTAGGTATTTTTAAATGTGATAAGCCATAGCGGACCGTTAAAATGCGCAGTTTTATCGTGTTTCACTTCCTTCGCATGCCAAGGTTTCAAATGTTCAATACAATAAACCTCAATTCAGATTACGAGGCAATATACTTAAATGGTTGTTAAATGATAATTATATTAATATTTAAGATAATTTTAAAGTAGATATCAGAGGCGGGCCGATCTTAAAAATTTACCGAAATCCTGTACAGCATGATCTGAGGAGCATCTTCCGCCGGTACTAAAGCAATGAAGACGAATAACAATAATAGATATCAGAGGCGGGCCGATCTTAAAAATTTACCGAAATCCTGTACAGCATGATCTGAGGAGCATCTTCCGCCGGTACTAAAGCAATGAAGACGAATAACAATAAACTAAGTTGACTTTCTGTTCGATTAAATACAACTGAGAATATTTTGCATCTAGGCTAGCTAGGAGTCCCTTGAACGTGTACGCAGATATACGGATATACACACAACAATGCACTGTGTAAACAACTCTCAAGCTTTTCGTTCGTACGATACGCTCGATCATACTAACATTGCTTAAGCATATCGATCCGCGCACCCGTGTACCAGTATGATGACGGCTCTACAACTTCTTAATTATGATTAAAAATGAACCCTTCGTATGTACTTTATGATTAAAAAATGTGAATATACTCAGTATGCAAAAAACGTTAGCCGCTGGTTAGACTGTAATAATCAATTTCAAACTCTTAGCATTTTTGCGCCTAATTTTATTCTCCATAAATAAAATGACGGTGAAATTAAAAATTAAACACAAGCATTCTGGTAGAAAATAATTCATGGAACATCGCATGAAAACTAACACTGTGTCGCTTGCGTGCCGCTTGTCAGATCTGCAGAACACAGCGATGCCGGACGAACGTGCCGTCATGACATACGTCTCCTCATACTACCATTGCTTCTCTGGCGCTCAAAAGGTTTGTATCAAATAAATACACTATTTAATATAAAATAGTAACAACTTTCAAGTCACAAATCTTAATTTTAAAAAATGTGAAGTTCTAAATTGTTTCGGATTTTCTTGGATTTTGTTCAGCTATGCATGTTATAAATTATCATAACAATTTGTAAAAACGATCTTAGATATATCTAACTATAAAAGCCAAATATTAATAAATTACAAATATTTTTATAGGCTGAGACGGCCGCGAACCGCATCTGCAAAGTTCTCAAAGTCAACCAGGAGAACGAACGCCTCATGGAAGAGTACGAACGTCTTGCCAGCGATGTAAGTATTCCCAGTAAAGCAAATGCTTGCGTCTATAACCAGTTGTCTTAAACACCGCTAACTACATAAAATTTATCACAGTTGCTGGACTGGATTAGGCGCACCATGCCCTGGCTGAACAGCCGCCAAACTGACAACTCCCTTGCCGGGTGTCAGAAAAAACTGGAAGACTACCGTACTTACAGGTAATAAATACAAGAAGGTTGATCAGCAATAACAAAATATCGTCGAATGAAAATCGCTAATATGCCAAATCATTGCCAGGCGTAAACACAAGCCGCCCCGTGTAGAACAAAAGGCCAAGCTCGAGACCAACTTCAACACCTTGCAGACTAAGCTTCGTTTGAGTAATCGCCCTGCGTACATGCCCACCGAAGGCAAGATGGTCTCTGTAAGTAAATGTTATCGATATTTAATATAATCACACATCAAATATTTGCTTTAAATAAATAAGTATCTTACTTGACACAACGTGATGACTTACGGCACGGACACGTGGTCCCTAAATGTAGGCCTCATATCAAGGCTCAAAGTCGCTCAGCGTGCTATGGAGTGGGCTATGCTCGGGATTTCTCTGCGAGATAGAATCCGGAATACAGAAATCCGCAGAAGAACGGGTGTAACCGACATAGCACGAAGAATTAGCACGCTGAAGTGGCAATGGACAGGCCACATCGCTCGACGAACCGACAACCGGTGGGGAAGAAAGGTTCTCGAGTGGCGACCACGTATCGGACGACGCAGTGTAGGACGCCCCCCCACTAGGTGGACCGATGACCTAGTGAAAGTTGCTGGGCGTCGTTGGATGCAGGCGGCACAGGACCGCACATTGTGGCGCAACATGAGGGAGGCCTACGTCCAGCAGTGGACGGCAATAGGCTGAAATGATGATGATGATGACTTGACACAACAGACGTAATACTAATTGTAAAATTTTAGGACATCGCTGGAGCCTGGAAGGGACTCGAAATCGCCGAAAAAGCTTTTGAAGAATGGCTGCTTAGTGAAATGATGCGCCTTGAGCGTCTTGACTACCTTGCCCAGAAGTTCAAGCACAAAGCCGACATCCACGAGGACTGGACCAGAGGTGATATAATTACTCAGTACTCTCTCGAATCACTTTATTAAAAAATAAAATGCACCATCGTCCTGAATGAATATGTCCTTTACGTAGTCAATGCAGAATCATTACAAGTGTTTGACTACGTTTTAAGACTGGTTAAATTTTTAACATAATGTAATTTCCGAAGGAGACAGAGAGAGTCCATTGTTTATTCCTTTCTACCAATGTCAAGCCAAACTTGCTAGTGTCTATTGCAACAGATGTTAAATGTTTGTAATGTGAAATGTTATTGTTGCTATAACACTGACGCTGTTGGTTCTAAAACTGGCATTATAATATCTATAAAACTTTACACTAGGCTTACTATACAGCGAAGTTGGTCACAAGCCCTTCAGGTGAGTACCATGCATGTCATGTAGTAGCGACTATTTAAACTACCAGAATCTAACTCGTAAGTGACCTAAAGGGCGACTAAGAGCGCTATACGGATCCGCGCCAATGCGATTAAAAATGATGAGGAATGCAATACAAATCAATAATTGTGTTTCCAAGGAAGGTGGCTATCAAAAAAGCAACCAATTCTAAAAATCCCCCTAAACCTAATGTTTTGCTTGTCTTCCGTAAGTGCCAAAACAACAAATTATTTAAGAGCAAGTCGAAGATGATGATTAACTCAAAGATCCACTCCACATCCATGAAAACGAAACTGATCACACTAGCAAAAATCTATAAATATCCTTATACATTCGGTTTAAAAGCCAATAGAATATCCAGTTCGGTAGAATTTCCAGTTTAATATATGCGCCATATAAAAAAATATATTATAGGCAAGGAGGAGATGTTGCAATCTCAAGACTTCCGTCAATGCAAACTGTACGACATCAAGGCCCTGAAGAAGAAGCACGAGGCCTTTGAATCTGACCTCGCTGCCCATCAAGATCGCGTTGAGCAAATCGCTGCCATCGCACAGGAACTCAAGTAAGACAGATACGATCATTACATAATAAAGCTACTGCTGCTGTCTTTCATTCCAGTCCATCATAAAAATAAATAAGGATTTTTGGATTCTTTTAATCTGCTAATCTCAGCCAACCGATTTCTGGACCTCTTATATCCGAAAAAGCATTAGATTTTAAATATATTTTGTTTATTGTATTTAATATGAAATCTATATCCAGACTTACTTTTAATTGATCTCTAGACAATCGAGATTCTATATATTCTCCCTAATAAGCACATATCTCCACAATGGAAAGGAAAAGCTTAACTTTAAACTTAGAAAAGCAACTAATAATTATAATTTGTCAGTACATAAAAGCTTTAAAAACAAATAGTCTATATATAAATGTGGATATGTTTTAGCACTTTGGAGTACCACGACGTAGCATCTGTAAATGCACGCTGCCAACGTATCTGCTCCCAATGGGACCGCCTAGGCGCGCTCACACAACGCCGCCGCCATGCGCTTGATGACGCTGAACGTGTATTGGAGCAGATCGACCTTCTGCACCTGGAGTTTGCCAAGCGCGCTGCGCCTTTCAACAACTGGTAAGCAGATAACCAGTAAAATAATAAGACGTATGACTACTAACATCAGTAATAGCAGTATTATTACAATCTCACAATGCAATGTTGCGTCATAATGTGACTAAAGTAAGCTTACTTTATTATCACAACAGATAAGTGATTTTGGAAATGTCATTCAACTATTTCATTCATGAGAAAACGAAATAGAGGCATAAATGCAACATGAAATTTGCTTTATTTCTTCTTTAGACTTTTCTCTTTTTGTCATAAATCGATACGATGATAGTTTTGCGATTTATTCATGATAGCCGTTACGCTGGAGATAGAATAACTCATTTCCTACGTTCGGGAAGGTCGACAATGAGTTATGAGAAAACCAGGATTTAATCAATTCATGAGTACTAAGACATTTAACCTGAGAACAACCAATTTACACAATTACTTTACCAATTATACTTAACTACATAGTGATGATCATCTATAGCTAAGCATAATTCATTTGATCAAATTAGAAAACAGTGTGGCTGAAAGAAACTAAATTGCATCAACCTCTACTAAATTGCATCACAAAATATCATCAAGAGAGTGGATTCGCCGAATGTCTCTGCTTTGACATGTTTTAACATATTTTGTGTCACCAACAGGTTGGACGGAACCCGAGAGGACCTCGTGGACATGTTCATCGTACACACCATTGAAGAAATCTCTGGTCTTATGGATGCGCACGCCCGTTTCAAGGCTACCCTCGGTGAAGCTGACAAGGAATATCAGGTAAAACCATATTTAGCCAATAACTGTTGTGATATATTAATTTAATTGATATATACTCACATTTTTATTTGGACCTTACAGGCGATAGTAAATCTGGTGCACCAGGTCGAATCCATCGTGAAACAACACCAGATCCCTGGTGGTTTAGAGAATCCTTACACTACTCTCACCGCTCACGAGCTCAACCACAAGTGGTCCGACGTAAGGCAGTTAGTACCTCAGCGCGACGGTACCCTTGCCGCCGAACTGCGTAAGCAGCAGAACAA
The DNA here is from genome assembly GCA_032191425.1 of Lymantria dispar. Classification (NCBI taxonomy): domain Eukaryota; kingdom Metazoa; phylum Arthropoda; class Insecta; order Lepidoptera; family Erebidae; genus Lymantria; species Lymantria dispar. The sequence continues at coordinate 20,365,443 of CM063454.1, read as the reverse complement.
TGAGAATCTTAGGCGCCAGTTTGCCGAGAAGGCCAACGCTGTTGGACCTTGGATCGAGAGGCAAATGGACGCTGTCACCGCTATTGGCATGGGCTTACAGGTAACTTAGCAAGTTAAGCAACTTTCGAACATCAGTATAATAAAGCTTTACCCAATGTATAAATTTTCATAATGAACTTTCTTCAAGTCACTACAACTTTTTTAATATTTTAATAGGGCTCGCTTGAAGATCAACTTCGTCGTCTCAAGGAATACGAAGCCGGTGTCTATGCTTATAAGCCTCATATTGAAGAACTTGAGCGCATCCACCAGGCTGTCCAGGAAGGCATGATCTTTGAGAACAGGTAAGTAATCAAATCCAGGTTTCTAAATTTGAATAAATCCATTATAAATATTAACGAGTATCTTCCAACAGGTACTCGCAATACACAATGGAAACTCTGCGTGTCGGCTGGGAACAGCTTCTCACTTCTATCAACCGCACAATTAATGAAGTCGAGAACCAGATCTTGACTCGCGATTCAAAGGGCATCACACAGGAACAATTGACCGAGTTCCGTGCTTCATTTAATCACTTTGATAAAAACCGCACCGGTGAGTTAGAATGCTCTTAAGTACTAAGAATTAACAGTACTTGTATATTTTAAACAACTATTAATGTAACCGTTTTGTTTCATAGGCCGCTTAGCACCCGAAGAATACAAATCGTGCCTGGTGTCACTTGGCTATAGTATTGGAAAGGATAGGCAAGGCGAACTTGACTTCCAGCGCATTCTTGCTGTTGTGGACCCCAACAATACAGGTAGAGGAACGAAAATTATAATTCTGTAAATGTCAAAAAAATTAAGACCAAAATCCTGACAAAATATTAATGACTGTTCCAGGCTACGTATCATTCGATGCATTCTTAGACTTCATGACGAGGGAATCTACAGATACAGATACTGCTGAACAAGTTATCGACAGCTTTAGGATCTTAGCCGGTGATAAGGTAATCTATAAATAATATTGTTTTTTTTTGCTTGAACACGCTTTGCGAACTTCATAAGCTACAAATTCAATTTGAGAAATTCTGATCGCCTTGATATTGAAACTACCAAACAATACCAGGATGACAGTGCCAGTAAATTTCAACAAATTTAACAAAATCTAAAACAACGACAGTAAACATTTTGTGCACTTGATCGGTCACTTGTTAAGTGTATGGAAACTGGAGGCTTATCTGCTTTGAATGCAAAGTTAAACTTAATAACAGGAAAAGTTTTAGTACAATTTACTTATTTGCAGCCCTACATCACCGCCGATGAGCTCCGACGTGAACTGCCACCCGATCAGGCTGAGTATTGCGTTGCTCGTATGCCACCGTACCGCGGTTCTGGCGCCCCACCCGGCGCCCTAGATTACATGGCATTCTCCACCGCACTCTATGGCGAGACCGACCTTTAGGTAGTTAGAACATGTAATTTGTATAGATATAAAATGGCAAATGTCAATTTCATCATCATCGCAGCCCACATATATCCCACTATTGGGCTCGTACCTCCTCCACAGTGGGAGGGAATTTGACCTACTATACCATGCTGGTCAGACATGTTGTTATAGGGTTTCATTTCGAGTTTTCCTTCTCTTCCACAGATCTTATGTGCATATTGTATCACTTAGTCGTTTTGTACGACATCCACGGGCAAGATAGTGAGTAGTGAATTGTATTCTTACTCCGTCACCACTCGGACGTGTTATTTTATCGATCGTTAATTTATCGTTAACTAAAAATAATGTCAAGTTGAGGCTTTACACTAATGACAATAGTACCTACCCTACACAGCTGGTGTAAAAATTTTAAATGATATTTTTTTTGTAATTGTGTTCATGTATACTGTAGAAACTAAATATGTTTTTTTATACTAGATTCAGGTTCAAAGGCGTCGTATCACAGGACATGTCATCGATATCATCAGTCAAGGAGGGTAACTAAACAAAATCGCGCGCTACCACGGCGTTTACTAACCACAGTCCGAGACCCTGACGGCGATGTAATTGTGCACAAATTTTATTTGCTCTACACTGACCTACTTCTCAGAAATCGCCCTAAATTAGGGTCAGTGTAAAGCAAACAATTTGTGTGATATTATTTTTTAGTCTATAAAACAGTTCTATTAAATATTTTGTGCAATGTTCAAACCAAAAATGCCATTAACTTTCACACCATCCTTCCTAATGTTTAGTAACCTTTTGGCTCAAATCAGAGGAATCACTTTATATGTTTACACAATCTATTTATACATTAGCATTAGGTATTTATATAACTTTTTTAAGAAATTCTCAGGGAAGTCACAAAAAAATATTTGTAAGATAAAAAGTGGTGCTAATGTTAGGCTTGTCTAATGTGTGACACCAAAATAAGACTCATTCACATTGTGAGAATGTTTTTGTTATATTTTTTTATTTTATAAGCAAACAATATTTATAAAAAAAAAAGTTTGATTTTTATTTACTGCCATTAGTGATTATAGTATGATGTTAGGCGCAATATTGTTTTAAGTTATCTAAATTTATTATAAATGTTGCAGGGAAGTATCATACAAATTATTTATACCATAGATTGCCATAGCTTGCCTGCATCTATTTATTTATCATTTTTAAAATAATTATTGTTTGTGAGAGTATTTGAATGAGTACTCTAAATAAATGATCTGCCATATATTTGTCTTTTAATAATGACTGCATTGTAATCCAACCAATTATGTTGCATGTGACAACAGCAGTATGTAGAATAAGAATGACTTATGTGCCCAAAAGTATACTAACTCGAATGTACAGCTAATTTAATAAAAAGCTCTTAAACAAATCACATTTTTAATTTCCAAAATCACCTAAATACAAGTTCTATAATAAAGTAAAAACCAAACAATGCAAACTAAAGCTATCAACAAAAAATTAATAGTTGTACATACTCAGTAACAATGCCTCCTGTGGATCATCAGTATTAAAATTTTCTTAAGCAATTGCATAGATCCTTTGTCGTATTATTCAATATTGCTGGATTTATAAACTTTGGTCCTATAGGATATTATAATGTTCTTACTTGGTAAACAGAATATCCTAGGTTAAATGAAGTCTATAGACTACTTTTTAACTATGTGAAATATTGACAGACTTCTTTGAGACTTGTCCATTCAACATATACTTCAGATTTATAACAATAAATAAAGACATGTTGCATAATATCTAAATTATTCCATATATTATTTACACATACAATATCAGACATGTATCTTCAGATACAAATACATTGCATAATTATGCAAACATCAACCGCAAGAAACTAAAGCTAATAAATATATAAAAAGCCATCATTTTATTTTTTGTCTTCCTGTTTTGACTCTTCAGCTGCTGTTAATAAAGCGCTTTTTATACCAACTTTCTTGAGTTCCTCAATGAGCTCACCTGATTGGTGCATTTGTAGCATAATATCACAGCCCCCAACAAACTCACCGTTAATAAAAACTTGAGGGATAGTTGGCCAGTTAGAAAATTCTTTGATACCTGGAAAATGCAATAGTAATATTTGTACTCGCGAATAGAGATATTTTAAAGAGCGGCTTTAAATATTGTAAATAAAATTACTTTATGGATTTTATTGAGTTTGAATTTTGGTTGCCAGACATTTTGAACGCTTTTCAGCTTCATGGTGACAGGTTTACCCACATCCACCAGAAAATCATATACGGCGGCGGCCTTACCCATCACGAGGCTCCGGGCGGCAAATCTTTGCGAGGCCCTTTGTCCTTTGTGTATTCAAAAGTAGGTCTGGTTATTTGGTTTAGGTATTTTTCATGTTTGACGAGAAATGCTAAAGTTGTACAAATAAATAAAATTTGAATTTTAAAATATTTTACATTGAAAGTTAACAAATACAGAGATGATAAATTGTAAAATTGATGTTTGCGGCTGTTTTCGAAGATCTTTAATTAAAGCACCATAATCTAACGAATGAGCTAAGTCATTTCGATTAAAAGAATAGCTAAAAACCGATCTTGTGTCATCAAATTCCTTAAATATGTTTTAGTAATTTTAAGCCTCAAAGTAATAGACGCAACTGTAACAGGTGTGATGGCAATAATTCTCAGGACTGCCACTATCGAAATAGCAATTTTTTTTTTAATGTATTTGAGCACTGACCTAATATTGCAGTTTCCTTTTTTCGTCGTACAGTTCATGTCCATCAATATTATATGATTCTCCTACGGTCATAGATATTTGCAAGTCTCTGCATTTCTTCAATAGGTCACTATCGCTAATTTCCTTTAATCTTTTTATATTATACATAAAACCAAATATACTCTCATGATGTTTAAGTGCCTCAAACCTAGGATGGCAGCTTGCGCGCAATTCACTGATGCCTATCTTTAAAAATAAGGGTGATTTACAAGACTGTAACAACTACAGAGGAATAAAACGTATGTCATATAGCATGAAGATTTAGGGGAAAGTGATAGGGAAAAGAAGGAGAGAGGAAAGTGAAATAATCCAGAACCCATTTGGCTTTATGCTAGGATTAGGAACCATGGATGCAATTTGTGCCTTACTCGTGGAAGAATACCAAAGTGCGCATAAAACCCTGCAGAACACATACTATTTATTGATCTAGAGAAGGTGTACGACTGAGTTCCCAGGGAAATTCTGTAGTGGGTTTTGAAAGAACGAAGAGTATGTAAGATTATTGAAAGCTTTGTATGCAGAAGCACGCACAAATGTCCGGTCCAAAGTCACTGATGGGTTCAGTGTCGCTGTAGGCTTAAGTTGGTTCATTCGGCTTTAAGCTCTTATACTCACATGTACCTCCTAGTGATGGACGCTCTGACATTAGACATACACGAGGAAGCACCGTGGTGTATGCTATTTGCAGATGACATTGTCCTCGTCGGAGAAGAGGCAGCTGGAGTATAGAGCAGACTGAAGACTGATGGCGGGAGAGTTTGCAAAGAGTAGGCCTGAGGATCAGCCGCGCCATGACTGAACATTTGTTCAGTAACATCGGTGACTCTGCCCAATTCTCTCACATTGCCTTAGATGGATTATCACTACCGGTTTGCTCCAACTTTACCTAAGTTGCTCCATTCTCCAAGACGATGGCAACATTTACCAAGAGGTAAATAGTAGAATGAATGCAGGAAGGATGAAATCGCTACAGGTCTCGGGAACAACCTGTGACGCACAGATGCCCTTAAACTTAAGGGGAAAATATACAAGAGTGTCTTAAGACCTGTCTCTATGTATGGATAAAGGGCATTGTAAAAGATGAATGGGAGAAGAGTGCATGCTACAGAGATGCGTATGCTAATAATGGATGTGTGAAAGGAATGTTTTCAGCTGGATTAGGATTAGAGTCAGTTTCGGTCAATAAATGTTTTGCAGAGATTTCTCGATCATCACTTTATATAGATAAAAGAAAGTCGTGTTAGTTACTACATTTATAACTCAAGAACGGCTGTACGGATTTGACTGAAAATTGGTGGGGAAGTAGCTTAGAACCAGAAAACGGACATAGGATATTTTTTATCCCGTTCTTCATCTTCTTAATGGCAATTTATCCTGTTCCATCGCGTTCCCGTGTGACGTGACAAAAATGTTAAATAGATTTTATTTTTTTGTTTCTGTTTGTCCATTCGAACAGGCAAAGAGATCAAAGCCCACACAGCCAAGTCTGATATAATTTTCTTCATATTATTTAAAATTTATTTATATAGAATATCTTATTCTTCTTCTAGCTTATCACTCTTGAGTTTGACCACGTTCCCGTATGACGTGACATTAAACGTCAAAAAGGATACAGGTCAATATAAATGTGGTATAACAAAAACGTGTCCGTCATGTAATAACAATACGCAAATGACAACTAAACGTAATTTTGTCTATGATTAAGTATGGTTAAAAATTTGATAATTATAATTTTGTCAGTCTTTATTCGAGATTTTATGGCACTACAAAATGTCATGTAGCGCTTTTACATTTTATTTATTACTTTGGTGTTTTACAGTGTTATATTGAATAATTTTGCTGGTACTTTATGTAATTTAACGCAGAGAATATTCGGAAATGCAGTGAATATGATTTAATTGTGTATACCGTGCATTTTCATGTTTTGCAAAATTGCCAGAAAAACATTGATTTGGCTATCAGCTCCCGATCAATGGCAACGACTAAGACTATTAAGACTATTATTTATATAAAGACGTATAAATGTGTTTTTAACTTGACACTGGCACCGATAGCTCATAATATTGTAGCTTATTGCCAGTAAAAAAGAAGAAGAATTTTGTCAGAAATCAATAATCAGTAATTTGTATTCTCTTTGAATCATCATTAACAATGCCGCGACCAAAACAATTGAACATTAAAATTGAATGATATGAAAATTGAATGATACGGGACAGTAAAGACCTCATAACTCATATTGCAAGCAAAATAATTCCAAAGTGACAAGAGATGACAAACGAAATGAAACACGGGAATTCTTCGAGTCATAGAGAAGCAGAACGTTATGTTGCGACTCCCGTGATGACCTGAGTCCTATGCGATTAAAAAACCCACCTTAAAGTGTTTCGAGGCACGATATTCAAGTACTACATAATGAATTATGTTTTGAATGAATGAATTAGATAACTAACTGCATTTTAATTTACCGTTATGTTATAACCTCAATAAATAAATAAAAAACGATCAAAATCGAAAGTTTGAAATAAGTAAAAATATAATTAAAAAGCCTATATTTTTTAAATTTGCTTGGGTTATTGCGCGAGGCCCCAGGCGATTGCCCTGTTTGCCACCTCCTGAGGCCGACACTGATCATATACAATTATGATAAAATCCACAAAGTAGTTTTATTTATAATGTATAATACTCGTGCAAACATCAGAAATGATTATGATTTTAATATTTTATGCTTACTAATATTTATTTTGTTGTGGTGATGGAGTAATGATAACATTCCTCACCCCTATTTCTTACCCATAGGTGTTGTAAAAAATAATTAAGGGATATTATATCCCAGTAAAAAACGTGTGCAAGAGGTATATAACTCAGAATGAAACCCTATACTAATACATCTGACCATCATGGTATGGCAGAGTGGGTCAATGTCCCTCCTAATGTAGAAGGAAGTCGAGCCCAGCAATACATACAGCAGCATATAGAGGGGCATATAGGAGCTGCGGTGATGAATTATTAAAAATTCTAATCTTTATGTTAGAACTCTATGATCTAAAAATATATGAAAAATAAAGCAATTCACTTAAACAAACAATTTATGCAGACAGCAGTGATCTATGCGAGAGAATTCCATTATTTTTGATGGTATTATGGTAAGTACTAAATCGAAAACAAAACATTGAATTTGGAAATAGTTACTAGGCCAATTTCAAATCAAACTATATATGTCCAACTGCTGGATTCGAGCCTCCCTGTCAATAGGATGAAAATTGGCCTATTATACCCTGCTGATCAGATGGGTTGGTATAGGTTTTTATTTTAAATTTTATCTTCTCTTGCAAAGATGTTAGTCATATTATATCTCTTGTACGATACCTACGGATAAGGTTAAGGGGTTGTGAATTGTATTCTTACTCCCATCACACGGGAAAGTCGGCAAATTTAATAGTAAAGATGGGTTAAAACTAACCTTGCCTAAGATTTTCATCCGCCAGAACATCATGACTGTCATACGGTACAGCGTGCATTCTCATTATTTGCACCACAGCATTGCTGAATCCACACCTGGGCGCATCTGGGACACCTTTCATAAATACTACAACTTTATTATTTTTTACCAGATCCCCAATTTTTTCTTTTACTGGAATATCGGCGAAAGATCGATATGTTACTTTCCAGGTATTGCTACAGATTGGTAAAATAGCTCTGCGCACTACACTATTCATTTTCGTTTTTTCTAAGTAATTAGGAAGCTCTTTTAAATATATTATTATTTATTATATCTGTCACTCTGATAGGTTATGATCGAAATGAAATTGTCATTGAACTTTTTTTGGGTTCTGTTTGTCCACTCGAACAGACAAAGAAAGCAATACGAATACAACCAAATTTTATAAATTTTCTATAAAACACTTAAAAATTAATATAAATCTACAACGTAAAATATTATTTCTATATTCACGCCAAAAACTCTTGATATTAACGACATAGGTAGTCAATAATGTATTTTATTACTTTCGTTTCGTTCTTTTGGTGAGGTAAAGGGGATATAGCCAATCATGAAAGGGATACAGAAAAATAAAATGCAGCAATGCCCCGTCTTGATATTTGGTGAAAATAACATGAGAAATTACTCCAGGATGTTTTAAAGCCTATTTGGTAACAATTTTGTTCACCCTGTCCCTAATAAGAAAAGCTAACCAAATTGCTCTAATGGTATTTAGGGGAAAATGTTTAAAATATATTTTACAGTTTGTTCAAAAACTTAAAAGTAATTGGTGTTATAGTGTTTTTTCCTTGGGCGACATTTGCTGATGTTAAAATTTTAAATAATAAGAAAATACACAAATACGTCGATGATTTTGAAATATAACTTAGCTGAACTGTTAATTACAAGAATATGTCTTAACTTTATTTATTTATAAATACATGGTGACATTTATGACGTCTTATAAAAGCAGCTCAATTAAAGTATCCAGTATCTACTATTCATTCGTACAATTAAAAGGTTAAACAAAATACTTACTAGAATATTTTTAATGAAAATGATTATAAAATAATTATTAATTAAAATAGTAAAGAAACAGCATGTAGCGAGCGCATAGGTATTCAACGCAGCTGATGTAGGGACTGTACTATGTAGGGACTTTACCGCGCTACCCGCGCCGATAATTCATATTACACCTTAGAAAAAGTTCGATTGTCAACTCGTAAAATTGTACTATAATTTACCTACGTCCTTTTCAGAAATACCTCTACGTATTCAGTAAGTGCGGAGTCCAATTTTTCCTTAATACTTTCTACTCTCTTATGTAGGACCGTCAGAAACAATAATGTAAAGTGTTAGAGTCTTGGTATCTACTAGTCTACTAGTAGGCCATTATTTCAATAAAGTAAATTGGTTCAGATGTATTTAGAAAAAATGGAATCAGCTATTTACAGTATTTACAAATAATTGCGAATATAGTAACAAGACTAGATATACAAGAATATCGTTCTATCGATATTGAAATAACTGTTTAAATTGCTCACACTTTTTTTTTGTCTATGCATAAACACGTACGTACTCGATATTCGACTATTGATAATGTCTATTAGACATTTTGTAACAACACAAACACATAACGATGTCGCGAAATAGGTAATTACTTCTAAGGAAATTGTAAGTTCATGCGCGTGACCTTTCACTTTCGCATGCCCGCGGCTATTGAAACGGCGGCCAATCAGGGATCGCCAAGGATACCTGGGTAGATAGGGATTACGCTATGTAAAAGCTGTCCACGACTTCGTAGCTATGATTGGCTAACGAAATTCCACATGATTTCTTTTGTTTAAAATGCAAACATGATAAACAGCTTGTTAATGATGATGAACATGATAAATATTTAGTATATTAACTTTATTTTATTTTATTTTTTTATATATACCACTATTGAACATTTAAATAATTATGTTAGATACATTTCTTTGGTCGGATACTTTTATGTTTTTTTTTTTTGTAAGACGTTAAAAAAGTCACCGTATAACTAGGTATTCAGTTTAAAAAACGCTTGAAAGACATTAACTGAACTTAAAAATTAAAGGTGTAATACAGAATAATTTAAATTATCACACAATCTATATTTTGGCTTTAATTAAAAACTTTACAGTTTAAAGCATTGTAAGATTTTTTAAATTACCGTTAGCAAGAAAAAGTTGAAGTCAGTGCAACGAATGACAAACAAGCTAGAATTAAACAATCTAATGTACATTAACTCAACCTCACTTGGCTGTATCTACTATTTTTTTTTTGCCCAGCGGAACCGCCCTAAAAAACAAAACTGGGTTCCCAACTTAATAGTTTTCCCCTTATATTTAGGAAATAAATAAATGGCATACTATTTTCAATGACATTTAATAATTATTTTATTAAAAAAAAGAATAACGCAAAAGTTTACGCCCCAAGATAACGTAATTTAGCCGATAAACAGGGAGACGATTAAGGTAATAAACAAAATTTATTCTGTATTCATTACCACACTGGAGCTTATATTATGATCAAGAAAGAGATATTAAATATTATCAATATTACTTACGATCGATTATAACTCCAGAGTATACTGGCAATATATAACACGTTTTCATTGGGATGTTTTTTTATTATGAAAGCCTAAGTATTGTTTATTGTAATTTTAGGGGTTTTTTGCTTTAGATTTAGGGATAAGCATTTTGGAGAGTTGGTAATAGTGGAACTGAAAAAAGTTGTGGTTTGTTTTGTGAGTTTGCAAAGCGTGTTTGATTGTATTTTATTGTAAAATTTATTCATAAAATGGAAAATGCTGAAGAAATATTTAACTTCCTCGAAGACTTTTCCAAACGTAAGCCCAAAACGATTCCTCAAGAACTTAACGAATATTTAGCATACGTAGCGCGTACCGGTGATCCAGTCTATCAATGGTCCCTTGTGAGACCTTTATTTAAAGAAAAACTTGTTGCTGTACTTACGGATTTTTATGAAACAACGCCAGGTATTGAAATTCCTCCTTATCCAAACGTGGACTCATTTAATTACGACAGTATGAAAAATGCTCTCTTAGAACGTCTCGACTCTTTTGCTGCAGCCCCGTTCACTGTCCAAAGAATTTGTGAATTACTCACCAATCCACGTAAATTATATAATCGCGTGGATAAGTATATGAGGGCAGTTGAGAAAAATATTTTAGTTGTAAGCACCAGAGAGCCTGGTATTCAACGTCATCCTGAGCCTGAAAATGGAGAACCAATGGAACCTATTGTAAATGGTTCTGACAACAATTCAGAATATAATGTTGACGTAGAAATGGAGGATATGACATGGAAAGAGAACACTGAACAACAAACTTCTGAACCTCAGCCAGGGTCATCGGACACTCACATTTCCATAGATGATTTAGAAGCTCGCCTAAAGGCTAAAAAAGATACTCCAATGGACACTCAAGAAAAAATCTCTGCTCAGTATGAATCAGTAACACCCCCAGAACTAAACATAAGTAATGATGAACAACCAATGGAAACTAAATCTAATGTTGAAGTGACTCCGGAAGCATCCGTGTCTACTATTGAAGAGAAAAAAGTTGAAACTACTATATCGTCAGAACCAACAGTAGAACAAGAAAAGGCTGACTTTGAAATGAAAACAGAAGACAGTCCTCCATTAATAATACCTGAAATAAAAGTGGATGATGCTGAAATGACAGAGCAAAAACTTGGTGAAGAATTACCTGTAGAAAAAGTTGAACAGACTGTTGAAACAACTGAGAAAGATCCACTTATAACAGAGCAAAAATCTGTGATAGAAACGCAACATGTTAGTATGGATGAAAGTAGTTCTGATTCTACAACCAAAGAAGAGTTAGAACCCAAACTTATATCAGAAGTCTCTACTTCAAGTGAGGAAAGTTCATCCTCTAGTGACAATACAGATGGGAATAGTAATTCCCCTAAGACTGATGACAGGCACAATGAAGATGTGCAAGAAGAATCAAATCAATCCGACACTACTTCTGAAACTACTTCAGAAGAAAGTAATGTAAAAGCATCAGAACCAGCTGTTGATATTGTTACTGACAAACCTGCTGAAGAAACTCAAAAGATGACCATAGAGTCAGATAATTACTCCATATCCGATGTGAATTCTGAGCTTCCTCAACCTACTACAGACAGTGCTGAAACTATAGAGCATGAAAAAGAAACTGAAGAACAAAAAGAGAGCGAAGAAACAAAGTCTGAAATTCTTGAGTCAGTGGAGAACAAAATTGATTCATAGATTTTTGTATTAATAATTTTTATTAAGTGATTTTTAGTGTATAAGTAGTACAATTAAATTACAATTGGATTATTGTGTGGTATCTCTCACCACACAATAATCAAGAATAAAATTCACTACCGTCTTGCTAATGGGTTTAGTAAAAGTTAACCAAGAGATATAATTTGCATATAAAATCTATGCTTGCATTCTTAAGAAGAAAGACTTGAATGAAACATTACAGAATGCAAGTACCATGGTATAGTGGGCAATGGAGGAAGCTTAAGGCCACCAGGGGTATATAAGCTGAAATGATGATCATAAAATGTGAATGCTGACAATAAGTTGGTCCCTGTTGTGATATCTGTGTCAAGCATTATCAATCTGTCCAAGATGAAATTCAAATTAGCTATATAATGCCTAACCACATCTTGGAATGTAATAGGCTTGCTCCCTCTTATGTGAAATTTGTGTAGTAAGAATGTGAATGTAGCTGAGCTGAATTCTTCACAAATATGTACTTCAAAAAAAATTTGCAAATTAATTTATTTATTGTTCTCCATTCTCATGTACCTAATATTCTTGTGTGTGAGAAGATTTTTATTTTCATACTTGTATTTGTATATGAAAAAGGTAGACGAGATGAACAATTGCTGTGTGGTATTGCATATTATAGTATTATTTAATGCTAATACATAATGTTAATGTGGAAATAAATGTGTCTGATTTGAATCACTTTCCTGAATTTTATTTTATGAGTTTGTGCCCATTTTCATTTGAATTATAATTGAAACACACTAATTCTTGTACTAAGAGTCTGTTATTAAAAAATACTTTTGACTGAAATTATCACTAAGAATTTCAAAAATAAGTTTGATTGTGATGTAGAAATATGATATTATCATTGATATTATTATGATGTAGAAACATGATATTATCTAAATAAAATTAGAGGTTTATAGATTTGTTTTGCTGTTGTTATTTTAGGTACTTTACTGTAGAAGTACATACCGACCCATCTTTCCATAATCAAGGTTGCTGTAAAGTTTAAAAAAGCAATAGGATGGCAAAATAGAATTAAAACTTGATAATTGATTCTAATGTGCATAATTTAATTAAGATCTTAGAGTTGTGCTCTTGCATATATGTTAGCTGTATATTATATCTTATAAGACCCGTGAGCAAGAAATGAGATGGTGAATTGTATTCTTAGTCCACCACCTGACGATTTTTTGTACTTATAAAATTAATTAAAGCATTTTTTTTTGTGGGTGGGCCGCGGTCGGCGCGCCTCCGCACCACTCCGTCCGGGGCGACAGAGGGGCTTAAGCACGCAAATTAATTAAAGCATGAAAGACTTTTAGTTCCTAAAAGGATATCATAAGATTGCAGACAGAATCTACTATAAAATATGAACGCCATCATAAACATTTTCATGTAAAATGTTGCTAAGACGAGACCATATGGCTCGCACTGTCAAAAAGGTCTCGTGTGGAGCCTAGCTTTTAACGCTACAAGCCCTAACTTCACAAACTAGACCTGTGCCAAAATATGTGGCGTGGTTTTTTCATTAAGTTAAAAAATATTACTCATTGTTTCAAAATTGATTTGCTTGTTCATTACTTTTATTATACTTATATGACCTCTAGGGTTGAGGGTAAAAATTCTGAGTTTTGGATTGTTTTTTGTATACTAGCTTGCTTGCTTTTCTGTGTGGTGACAGAGTAAGAATACAATTCACCACTCCCTATATTGCCCGTGGATGTCTTAAAAGACGACTAAGAGATATAATACGCACATAACATCTATGTAAGAGAAGGTCTGGCCAGTATGGTATAGTAAGGTCAATTTTCCTCCTATTGTGAAGGAGGTTTGAGCGCAACAGTGGGATGTATATGAGCTGAAATGATGACAATGATGACTGGCTTGCATACTGAATTCCTAGGACCTAAGGACACTATAATAATTTTGATTATCATTAGTGAGGCAGTGACGAAATTAGGGTTTTACTAAAAAGCTATGCAATTGAAAATCTTTATGTTCACTACGTCAATAGTGGATTGACGTCATATCACGAGAATTTTGGTTATTTGGTGTAACAAACGCATGCTATTTCAGGGTTTAAAATCGACGAAACGCTTCGAGAAGCCACTAGTGCGCTTGCGTTTTAGTAGCTCGTCTTGGCAGAACTCATTAAAAATACGAATTTGCAAAAATAAACATTTTATTAATCAAAAATCTATTTACAAACAAGGTACTAAATTAAGCCTTAATCTATATATAACAACTCAGTCCTATTTATCTACATAAAATACTCCACAGTATAATTTTACTAAAATACTTATCAATTATCTAATGTTTTGAAGTTCTTAGAACTTTGAGTTCGTTTCTCATGATTTTGCCGGCCGCGTTTCTTGGAATTGCATCTAAAAATACCACACCTCCATCAAGGTGCTTGTATCTAGTTAGTTTTTTCGCAACTAAATCAGTAACGTCTTTTGCTGTGAGCTTATGTTTTGGTTTGAGTACAACGAAGGCTTTTGGGATTTCGCCTGCTAGTGGATCTGGTACACCTACGACTGCCACGTCTGCTACCTCCGGCAACTCCATAATAACACTTTCCAATTCAGTTGGTGATACCTGTGTAAAAGGAAAAATACTTAATAGGTTGGACGTTATGCTTTGTGACTTACACGAAATAAATTTTAATATAAAATAATTGAAACGCCGCTAGTGTAAGCAAATGACCTAAATACTTGATTATTCCATTTACAGATCAATTATAATTATTACTATTTATAAATAATAATTATTATTTACTAATGTGACACACAGTGTTATCATCCTCGCAGACCGAAGATCTATCGTACTACGAATATACCTTTATATGGTGGACACATAATGATATCAATTGATGTTTGGCAAGGATATGTGTTCCTCTCGATCCCATATCCTGTTATTTGCACGAGTCTCTTGTGAGTCAATTTATTATCCACAATGACCAGACGAGTTGGCATACATTTTTATTTAACGCGTCTTTTGGCTTTTCTTATGCACTTGGGAAAATAGAGATGCTGTCACTACTACGGGCTGGGTGTAACAGCCACCTCGCGGACCAGTGGTGAGCGCTGAGGGCTCTCAAACCGTTTCTTAATCCGTAATCATCTTGCCTTATATATGTTCCATTGCTGGGTTTAAGCCTCCTCCCCGTTAAGAGGGAAATGATCCACTACACGCTAATAAAACTATCGGTACAGGCTTTTATTTAGAGTTTTCCATCTCTCGCTTAGATATTATATATATCCTTTGTACATACCTGGTTACCCTTAACCTTAATGAGCTCTTTAGTACGATCGACTATATAGAAATAGTGATCTTCATCATAATACGCGACGTCTCCGGTGTGTAACCAACCGTCGCTATCGACTGTCTCTTTGGTAGCCGTTTCGTTGTTCCAGTATCCTTTCATAACCTAAAAATTTCAAATAGGTATATTAGCAGATGTATTTCCTTGTAAAAGTACCACGCACTTAGGAATGAATAATTATGTTGGACTAGCTGACCCGGCGAACTTCGTATCGCCTATTTTCGTAATTGTTTAATATTTATCAGTTTGGTTTTAGTACTTATTATTCGTGCGGTGACGGAGTTCTTACTCCGTACAATTCACCACCTATTGGTGTAGTAAAAGATGACTAAGGGATATAATATGCATATAATATCTATGCAAGAGAAGGAAAACTCGAAACGAATCCCTATTTTAACATGTCTGACCAGCGTGGTATAGTAGGTCGATTTCCCTCCCATAGTGGAGGAGATGCAAGCCCAACAGTTGGACGTGTATGGACTGGGACATCAAATGTTTGACATGTAAGATCAGTTTGTATGGGAAAATAAAATTGTTTTCTTTTAGTATTTTACTGGCAATTTTCCATATTTTCTTACCGTATAAACCTTCCCTCGACTTCCACAAATAATTCAAGACCAAAATTAGCCAAATCGGTCCAGCCGTTCTCGAGTTTTAGCGAGACTAACGAACAGCAATTCATTTTTTATTATTCATATAAGTATATAGATAGATAGATAGATCATTACAAAAAGGCAATAATTGGTATAATAATATTTATTGAAAACGAAATACATGCAAGATTCAAACTTTTACAAGGCTGTTGTGTATCTTGAATTAAGTGCCTTAAGAGATAGTTTCTTCCCGAAATATATAATTCATAATCATCGAACTATTTTACAGCGACAGAAGTCCAAGGTTCTATATAGATACATGTGTTAGGGTCATAAAGACTAAGAAAATTAAACAAATATTTTTTGCAAAAAAAAAACTGACTTCAATGTACCTTTAGATTTTTGTTGATTTTTAAAAAACCGCTTGTCCGATTTCGATGAAATTTACATGGGATCATTTGGAAAGTATACCCTTTCCAACAAAAAGAGAATTTTTCAAATCTGATGGCAAGCGAATGAGTTATGGAGGAACAAACATAAAAAAAAGGACAAACATCCGAATTGAGAACCTTTTGAGAACCCTTTTTTAGAAGTCGCTTAAAATATGAACTTGTAACTATTTTAGGGACTCTAGCGTGAGTACGCGCCCTCGTTTTTATGAGTGTGTGTATGTGTGTTTGTACGTGTATGCGCGTGTGTGTGTTGGAGGAGGGGGTGATAGTGCGGATGTAGTGTAATCCATATAATTAAGTAAAATCTTAGAATAATAACGTATAGAAGGATAGTGTCAGTACTTTGAACGTTCGAAACATGAATCTAAAAATACTAATGGCGCGCAGACGATTACAAACGTACACACGCACACCACTATACAAATTATGAAATCAAATTTTGTTTTTATTAACATAAATCGTCGAAATACTTTTAAAAGTAATGTTAAAAACCTTTTTAAGTTTTTCAAATGGTGTCATACACCATTTGAATGCACAAGTCGTCATAATTACCTATTTATTTTTTAAATGTTGCGTACGTACGTGCAGTATAATGACTTTTTTTACTACTTATACATTACGGAACGGTTCCGGCGTAAGCTCCATTAGGCTCCAATTGAAATGCTTCACTTTTTGTGCGCGAACTTACCTTCTATACGTTATTATTCTAAGAGTAAAATATATTAGTCGATTTATTTACCTGTGGTCCTCTTAACCATAGTTCACCAGAACTATGTGGCCCCAACATTTCTCCCGTGGTGAGAGAAACAATTTTAGCCTGTGTACTAGGTACGAGTTGTCCTACTGAACCCACTTTATTGAACGGATAAATATATGGGGTCAATAGCGTCACAGGTGAACTTTCTGTCATACCATAACCTGTCGAATACAAATAGTATAATATTAATATCTTCCCGTGCGGTGACGGAATAAGAATACGATTTACCATCATTTTTCTTGCTCGTGGGTGTCGCAAAAGACGACTAAGAGCATAATATACATGTAACATCTGTACAAGGGAAGGAAAACTCGAAATAAAACCTTATACCAATCCGTTTAACCAGTGTGGTATAGTAGATAAACCCTCCCATTATGGTGGAGGCTCGAGCCCAGCAGTATTATAAGCTATGATGATAAATAATAATGTTGAATATAAGACACCTGAAACATTTGTTCGAATGCGGTAAATTCAGGAAAAATGGCTCTAATTTAAAACATTAGGTTACTCTACTTATTGCAGCTCAAATGTGTGCCAGCATTGAGCTTATACGCTTTTATAACTGATAAAATATTGATCTCACTTCGTTAAAGAAGGCGAGAGAAAGAAAGAAATAAATAAATTTGCTCGAGTTATGCAAATGCCGCTTATGGCGCAATGCCTGAAAGCAAGACTGAAACCAGTATAAGACACATTGATAAATCAGTGTATCAATGACTTACAGACTTACAATACGTACAGCTGGGTACTGACGTTATTCATTAGTCACGCTATTTTAAAGTTTGATAAGCGTGAAGTAGGTTAAGAATAGCCTAATAATGACCTCACGCGAATCTACCAAAAACATAATAAAAACCTCAAGGTGTTTCCCATGTGTTTCCATCCAACCACAATCTTCACGTCCATTGTTGAACATAAGATCCATAAGGAAATGTAATCGCCATTGGCGGAGAAGGATTCCGTTTGCAATTAATGTTTTATGTTAACCTGAAAAATGCTGCTGCCCATTGGACAACCTTAAGTCTGGTTTTCTTGTGACATCTTGTCCAATCAGTATGATATTCGATTTGCAGTTCAGGGAAATAAGGGATTATTAAATCCAACTTTCCACAACTGTATATGAAAAGAAAAAGACACGGTATTACCTACCTTGCAATAACCTTATCTCCTCCTTAGTCTTCTCACATTTAAGCAGAAATTTCTCCAACATACTATCTGTAGTCGGAGCTGCTCCGACCATGATGGTCTCAATAGACTGCAAGTGTTCCTTCTTCACTAACGGATGAGTCGCCAAGAACGCTAACAGAGATGGTACCACAAACAGCGTAGTTGGTTTATACTCTACTAAACATTTGATATAGTCGTCTGGTGTGAATCTGGAAAGCATATTTTGGAGTAATTTAGCAGAGGACATTACACAAAACGGAAATTACTGGCTTTTGAAATAATGTCCATCGTAAAATGACTTTGCTCTGCTCACTTTGCTCTATCTAAATTACTTAGGGTCGTAAATAAAACTACTTTTACCGCGTTTGTATTTGATTTATGATTGCCCGACGTTTCGAACACTTTACAGCATTCATGGTCACGAGCGGACTAAGATGTCTAACGTCCAAACAAGTCGACGTTATTACAGATTTTTATAATTATCTATATACCCGCTGCAGAAAATCGGCAATAAATTTTTATCAAAAAGGTGGGTCTAACTAGAACTAATACAATGTGTAATGCTCGCGTAAGCATCTGAAATTACTTAGGGTCGTTTCAATATGACCAACTCTTCTTTCATAGTACATATTGTATAAGTTATTGGTTTTATGACTAACGTCCTGTCTGACACTGTTTGGGAATGTAAATGTTGACCAAACGGCATCAGATGGAGTTGAACAAGCTCTTAGTCGTCTGTAGGACACCGACGAGCAATATAAGGGTTGGCAGTATCTGTAACCGCCACCACAAAGCATAATGCCCACCGTAAGTGACATTAAAAGAAAAAATGCTATCACATCTTAGCAAGTACTGTAAGAAAAATAAATTGCCTATTCAGCTTTTATAGGCGCTTTTGTGAGGAAATAAATACATTGGGACAATATTGCCCATTAATATCCTAAAAGATAACTTATTATTAAGTTATATATTAATACAATATAGCAAGCATATATTAATACAATATAAGAGAAGGAATCCGTATGGTGATGAGTTAAGAATACAATATGTTGCCACCGCTTATGAGAAACCATCATCACCACCCCTACACCTCATATACGTCCACCTCACAATAGAAGGGAAATCGACCTATTCTACCAAATTGAACAGACGTGTTGGTATTTATTTCGAGTTTTCCTTCTCTTGCATAGGGAGACCTGGGAGAGTTGTGACAGAGGAGAGTTGTGACAGGGACGTTTTCTCGGAACTTATGACCGTTAACGTGCTGGCAAAAGCGCACATTTGTCTTTTTACTGACGCGCTACTCGACATATTATGCACTAAAGGTACACGGCAGGTGGTTGTGTGAGTACAGCATAAACATGGCAAAAAAACAGAAAAGTAAGTTTTTCATCAATATTTTGAATGTATTTAAATCGTAATCTATGTTGCATTAATGTTGGATTTGCTATTTTTTCCAGATTGTGCGCTTTTGAAGTTTCAACACGTGGTAATTTTTTTATTGTGTTTGCATCTTGTTTTAAAATTACAATTTATTATTCTGTATAGGTCGCGATTTTTGGCACATAGGAGAGTTGTGACACGCTGTCACTACTCTCCTATTTTGCTTTTATTTTCTGGTGAGCTTATTTAACATGCTTTTTGCAATATTTTTATTATGTTTATCCATATGTTTTAAATAAAACTACTTTACGGATTTTATCGCGTATGTATTTGATTTTTGATTACCCGACGTTTCGAACACTTTACAGCGTTCATGGTCACGGGTGGACTAAGATGTCTCTTCGTTAGTAATAATTAAACATTAAAATTAAGTAATTATAATTAATTAAGTAATTATATTTAAAAAACTAACTAATAATCTAGTATACTACCACCGGATCGGATCACGGTCACACTGAGAAAGATCCGGCAAGAAAACTCAGGTGACATGATGCTAAATTAATGTTAATTTTGATGGCGGCTTACTTTATGTTACTAAAAGGTTTTAATTTATAAAATTATCTTTAGTTATTATTATTGTGCGTCAAATCTATACAATATGAGTTCACAGTGTCTTGCAGTCTTGTGGTGGTCTTTTTGGATTTGTTTTTAATAATGTTTATAACAGGATCCCAGCTTGATGGTAACACCCAGCCATTCTAGGCAGGTATCGGTGTTCTTTTGCGAGGATTTGTGGTTTATCAAACCTGATATTATGGCGGGCGCGGTCCTGACTATGTTCACAGACTGCAGACCTAGTGTCACGGCGGTGCTTCACATCGGCTATGTGTTCTTTGATCCGAGTTCTTATGGAACTCTTTGTTTGTCCAATATAAGAGAGACCACAGTCACAGTCAAGTTTATATACTCCTGCATCTTGTAGTAGTTACATCCGTAAAGTAGTTTTATTTAAAATGTATAATACTCGCGTAAACATCAGAAATCATTATCTATATGTTTGTTTGTTTTATTCAACTCTTAAAACTTTAGTTTCATATAAAAGGTGATCGGCAATTTAAGTCCCTATTAAATATGTGATTTTTGTCAGAAATTTATTTGAACAGGTTTTTTGGTGGTATGCTGATTTTTTTTACAGAATGTCTAATAAATAAAAACGAAAGACTGGTAGGGCAATGGTTGGTGTCGTCGTTTATGAATTGGCCTTTAAGAAATAACTTTACGAGGTCAAAGTCTTCGAAAGGCCGCATCCTCTTACAATCTCAACAATATATCTCTGCAAAGATACATAAAGAAGAAACAGGCTTTCTAAGATAAAGAAACTCATATGGCTGCGTCTATGAGTTATGCTAGTCCAACGGTATTTACGGAAGAGGAAAAAAATATTAAATGTAGAAGTTATTTGGAACGTCGATGAAATGGAAACAGTAGAAACTTAAAAAGTGCAAAAAGCGTATTCTAAGGTAAGAAAAAATAAACCTAAAAAACAGAGGAGGAAAACAAAAAGAAAAGAAGGTGTTGCGAAAGAAGATCCCGAAGAAGATGCAGAAAATGATTATATTTGCGTATGCTGCCTTGAATCCTATGCCAGTAGCAGATCAAATGAGAAGTGGGTTGAGTGCCTGGAATACAAAAGTTGGTCTTATGAAGATTGCACAGGAGGCTAACTGCAGTACGTCTGTAATTATTACTGTTTCATAATTGTTTATCAGATTAAATTAAGATTTTTCACTGATTTTAAAACCATTGATCTCGTAATAATACTACAATTATTTATAAAAAAATAATGGTTGTTATGTATTATCTATACCAATAAATAAAATTGGAGTGTCTGTTTGTAATGTCAAAATAATAGGCTTTTTTCATGCTCACACGAATTTTTGATTACCCGACGTTTCGAACACTTTGCAGCGTTCATGGTCACGGGTGGACTAAGATGTCTCTCGTCCAACAACTCATCGTTACTGCAGAAAATTTATAATTATCTACCAATCAAATACAAACGCGATAAAATCCGTAGTTTTATTTAAAACTAGCAACCCGCCCTCGCTTCGCTTCGGTTTTAGTCGTTTTACCTGCGTAGTTCCCGTTCCCGTGGGAATACCGGGATAAAATATAGCCTAATTTACGCCCTGATATTATAGCTTTCCATTGGTGAAAGAATTTTTGAAATCGGCAGTTTTGAAGATTACCCGGAACAGACAGAAAGACAGACAAAAAAAATATAAAGTGTATTTTAGGCATATGTATAGTGCAAATAACCGTGTGAGCATGAAAAAAGCCTATTATTTTGACATTACACAGACATTCCAATTTTATTTATTGGTACAGATCATCATCATCTTCTCTTATTCCATTTACTTAGGGTCGACGCAATATGTATTCTGTTGTCATTGTACATATCGCAAAAGTTTTTAGCAAGAGTTTTAGACCGGCTACCTGTCTGACGTCAAGTCTCCTTAGGAATGTAATTGTTGACTATACAGGATCGGGACTACAGATCGATTTAAAGCTATTATTCATCTACTATGACACTGACATGAAATGTAAGCGTTGGTAGTATTCGAAGCCTACCACACAGCTAGATTGAATTCATGTTTAAGATCTTATACAATTGTAGTATAACAAGGATATAACAATTTGACTGCACAGATGGCGTAGTGGTTAAGATAGCGACTTACAACGCCAGTGTCGGGGGTTCGAATCCCACGCGGGACATCACTTTGTGTGATCCAGAACTTGTTGTTCTGAGTCTGGATGTAATTTGTGTCCGTTAATTATATGTTTGTAAAGTCCTCCGCAATACAAGGATTATTTCCTTAGTGCAGGGTGTTGTCTTAAATAAATAAAAAAAAAAATTACCGTGTAGTGACGGCGTAAGAAAACAGTTCGCCACTCACCACCACAAACACTTAACCTTTGGTGTCGTAAGAACGACTAAGGAATGTAATATACAGATAATATATATGCAAGCGAAGGAAAACTCGACATAAAATCCTATACCAAGATGTCTGACCAGCGCGATATACATAGTTGGACAGTTTCCCTACCGTTGTGGAAGAGACTCGAGCCCAACAGTGGGACTGAATAAGAAAAGGAACATGTGAAATGAAACTACATACCAACACGTTTGAGCAGCGTGGTACATAAAGTCAATTTTCCCTCATATTCGGACAAGGCTCGAGCCCACCAGTTAGCACTTAAATGAGCTGAGACGAAGATCTTATACAGGAAGTTATTTCAAATAATGTTTATAATTACCTTGGTATAGTTACTAAGTGATAGCCTATTGAAAGATTGTAGTTGAGGATTCCATTGAAGCCGTAGATGTGGAAGAATGGAGGCACCGTCAATACAATTTCACCTCTACCTGAAATATAATACGAGTAGGTGAAGTCTTTATTAGAACAAAGTTCCTTGTCGCACCGTACCTACGGGATTGACGGCCGGAGGCTATTCTTTTTTTTTTTTTTTTGGGTTAGGCTGCGGTCGGCGCGCTTTCGTACCACTCTGTCCGGGGCGACAGAGGGGCTTAAGCATGCAACACCCGCAACCCACCCGAACACCACGTCGCCTTCGTCGTTGGACCGACCACCAGAGCAGGGTTACTTGTCATCAGTGGTCAGCCCGACGGAACGGCCAGAGGCTAAGCGATAAAACGTGTAAGGTTTTTCCGCCTCGGTCGTTTCTGTACTGTAGATATCTACAGCGCGTACGCGGCTGTGCCCAATCTTAAGTGCGCGCTTATTAGCTCCAGGCAGCCAATAAATTCGGCAGTTTATCATGAATTAAATATACTCAATGATGTACAATAAGATGTTTATTTTCACAACTCGAAAAAATATATTAATTACGAAATTTTCTACCACTCGTTCAATTCATTAGTTATTGCTGCGTTTCATTAATTGCTCTCAGATGCTAGTAATTCATTTATTTGTATTTGTTAATCGTTTATCAATAAAAATATACTACGAAAGTAACTACTACTACGAAGTATTGTAACGAGTTAGAAACAAATCAAGATTCTGGGCAAAGGATATGGTTCCTTCAGACACCACGTCATCTTTAATGACCTGTTTCGAACTTATTAATAAAAAACTCAATGATTTCTATTCATATAAAATTAAATAAAAAAAAATCTTTTAAAAATGAAATGAGAATAATAGTAAATGTCTTATAAAAGATCAACATACCTTTCTCTCCTTCATATTTCATCATCTTCGGGCAAAGCACTTGCTTCAGGTTGCTCACTAAATTCTTATGGGTCAACATAACACCTTTAGGCATTCCTGTAGTACCACTAGAGTAAGGAATCAAACAAACGTCTTCACAATTGAGTGTCGGTAGGTCAGCCTTGTGGTCTGCCATTAACAGTGATTTTAGACCGTATATACCTGTAAATAAGAGATTATGTTTTGATTACTTTTTAATAATTAATAACATAAATATATTATGATGATAAAGTGAGAATAAAATGTCACTTTTTCTTTCCTTCCCATAAATATTCTGAAAAACAACTAAACTTCAGTTTGCACACAATGTATCATTTGAGTTACGTTTCATCTATTATTGCCAATATAATTGTCATCATCATCATCGCAGCCCGGATACGTCCCACTGTTGAGCTCAGGCCTCTTCCACAATGGGAGGGAATTTGACCTACTATACCATGCTGGTCAGACATGTTGATATAGGGTTTCATTTCGAGTTTCCTTCTCTTGCACAAATGTTATGTGCATATTACATCCCATAGTTGCCTTTTACGACATCCACGGGCAAGATAGGGAGTGGTAATTGTAATATATTGCAATAATATATTGAATAAATAAATTCAATAATAATCATAAAAAATGTAATAACAGACCAACAAATGACATAAGTAGATAAAGTCACTGCAAGGGCAAAAATAAATTGAAATAAAACCCTTGGTAATAAAAATCATCAAAGGTCTATCTGATATTTTTCTTGACAAGGGATTAATTACTATAGTAGGCTAGTTTCCCTTATATTCTTCCTAGAAAAGTAGGCTCACAATATTAACTTATATCTGCAGTTTAATCTATTACCAAACCAACAGGAGATGGAGCACTCAAGATCGACGAGCACTCAAGGGCCAACGGTACTGGAGCGAAACGTGATTCGCGGTCTTAACAAACCAAGCCAGAATGTTCTCAATGTGCTATAGCTACGTGCGCCTTTCTTTGAGGGAAGACTGTCATTCAAACTGCATAATAACGACCAATAGAACCACTCAACAGTTCTAGCTCGATAGGATAGTAGGCTAACACAATATGGATACCCACACGTAAAGGAGTCTGACATGTAAGACAATTGGTAAGCAATTCAAATTTTGAATAAGTCTGGGGAAAAATATCAGTCGAGTTACGGATCCAACGAATTACTAACACTATAATTATACTTAAACATAGTTATAGTCAAACTTTGTAGCAAAAATTGTACACATTTAAGGGAAAAACCAGCTAAGTGCAAGTCGGAGTCGCGCACGAAGGGTTCCGTACCATTCATTATCTTTAAAAAAGTCGCGTTTGTTAATGGGAGCCGCCCTTAAGTAAATATTTATTTTATTTTGTTTTTAGTATTTGTTGTTATCATCGCAGCCCATATACGTTCAACTGTTGGACTCGGCCCTCCTCCATAATGGGAGGGAATTTGACCTACTATACCATGCTGGTCAGACATGTTGGTATAGGGTTTCATTTCGAGTTTTTCTTCTCTTGCACTGATGTTATGTGCATATTATATCACATAGTCGTCTTTTACGACATCCACGGGCAATATAGGGAGTGGTGAATTGTATTCTTACTCCGTCACCACACGGAAAAGTTTTATATACTACCTTCTAGATGGTATAAAGCTGTTTGTTTTTATATGCAACAGAAATATATAAATTGTAAAAATTTCAACTGTCTAACTGTCGAGGTCCTTGAGATAAAGCCTAGCGACAGACAGACGGAGGTACAGGCAGCCAAGTCTTAATAATAGGGTCCCGCTTTTACCCTTTGGGTACGGAACCCTAAAAACGGACAATTTGTATAGTAAATTTAAGCTGACATATCTAAATACATTTAATAATATCTTGATATTTTTATTGAAAACTGATAAAGCAGTATTGTACTAAATAATGTTGTACGGTGAAATTAAAATTTAAAATACACATACTTTATAATGTACTTGGACATTATATGTATATTAACCATCACTGTTTTGCTAGTAGCTAAATATAATTTAAATATCTCATTTGCATGCTGATTTCACATCATATATACCTATATTATTGGCGTCATTATCATTATAATCGACCTATCGACGTCTGCCGCTGGACACAGGCCTCCTCATGCGAAGATAATGACCACCAAGCGGGAACTATTTATACATACGGTAATAATATTCAAATTCAATTCAATTCAAATACTTTATTATGCATAAACCCCGCGGGGGCACTTACATATGGTCACTTTTTTACATTTTTACCTTACACTACTACCGGATCGGAACGCGACCGCACTGAGAAGATCCGGCAAGAAACTCAGTGGGCTTGTCTTCTTTTTTATTCATTTACTATTTTTTTTTTTAATAAGATAATATACAACAACATGTCTATTAATAGCTCCAGTGTGATGCCTTTCGAATCATCATACAATACAGTTATTAAATATAACGAAAAAGTACCATGGCTGGACCAGATCCCGCAAGCGGCACCCGATCACGAGTTAACCACTAGAGCAGCCATCACTCCCCTCAACCACAATGGAGGGAAGGGAGTGACCCGCTCCTCGTAGCTACCGCAAGCAGACCCTTCAGTGAGCATGACCAATACCATGGGCCACAAACATAAAACACAGATTAAACAACAAATTCGTTTGGCAAAACACGCTACGCTTTACAATTATATTAACAGCAACAGAATAAACATGTATGTAACACCTTTTGAAATAATGAGAAAATGCCTGAATGAGGAGCTGCTCATAACCAGTCTGTATTATCATCAAGATAATCCGAGATTTTATAATAACCTTTTCTACAAAATCTACTCTTGATTGCTTTTTTAAACTTTTTAACTGGCATATCTCGAATATTAATAGGTAATTTGTTGTAGAAGCGTATACATTGCCCCATGAAGGATCTGTTAACTCGTTGAAGACGAGTACTGTGTACAACTAATTTATCCTTATTCCGAGTATTTACATGATGAATGTCACTATATTTTTCAAAGTTACCGATATTTTTCTTTACATAAAATACATTTTCGTATATATATTGAGATATAACAGTCAGAATATTTATCTCTTTAAATTTCTCTCTTAGTGACACTCTTGGGCCTAAATTATATATCGCGCGGACCGCCCTTTTTTGTAGAATAAAAATTCTATTCAATTCCGCGGAGCAGCCCCAAAGTAATATGCCGTATGACATGAGACTATGAAAGTATGCGAAATAAACTATTCTGGCTGTTTCAACATCGGTTAACGCGCGAATTTTTTTTACCGCATAAGCCGCTGAGCTGAGCCTATTTGACAGTTTCTCAATATGAGGCCCCCATTGGAGTCTATTATCTATAGTGATGCCTAAAAAGGTGGTTGATTCCACAAGGTCCAGAGCCACCCCATTCATTTGAACATTGGTTTCCACTTGTCTCACATTGGGAGTAGTAAATTTAATACATTTAGTTTTTGTCTCATTTAGAACTAAATTATTAGAATGAAACCAATGAACAACGTTAGACAGTGCATTGTTCACATCGTCATAGTTGAGCATTTGTCGCTTAATCTTAAACAGTAAAGAGGTATCATCTGCGAACAACACAATGTTTTGATTGTCCCCTACATAATAGGGTAAGTCATTGATATATACAAGGAACAGAAATGGCCCCAGTATTGACCCTTGCGGAACGCCCATTTTGATAACAGAACCAGATGATCGTGCACCGTTAACATCGACTCTCTGAATTCTGTTGCTTAGGTAGGAAATTATAAGTTCCAGAGCGTTTTTCCTGATCCCATAGTGGTGTAATTTCTTGATGAGAGTTTCGTGGTTTACGCAATCAAATGCCTTAGATAAATCGCAAAAGATGCCCAAAGCCTCGTGCGATTCCTCCCAGGCTGAAAAAATGTTTTTTAATAATTCTACACCCGCATCAATAGTAGAGCAATTCTTAGTAAAACCAAATTGATTTAGATAGGTATAATTAACTATTCCCGTGTGGTGACAGAGTAAGAATACAATTCATCACCCCTCCCTCTTACACGTGGGAGTCATAAAATACGACTCATCTAATTTGTCTATAATATCTATGCAAAAGCAGTAAAACTCGAAACAAAACCCTATGTTGGCGTCTGACCAGCGTGGAACAGTAGGTCAGTTTCTGTTCCATAGTGGAGGAGGCCCGAGCCCAGCAGTGGGACGTATATTGGCTGAGAATGATGATAATTAAATATTGGCTTTAATTATCTATTATACCCAATTGCGTTACTTTTTATTATCCTCCGACCCTGTAATTCTTACTTACAATTATCGAAGCTAAGTATTCAAATGGATTAATTGATTCTGTGCCATAACCAAGACCCGCCTTCGATATATACCCATCATCACCTCAGCTTAGAAACGGCTCACGGTTGGGTTTAAGCCTTCCCTCAATAGGAGAGAAATTGACCATGCTAGTCAGACATGTTGGTATAGGCTTTTATATCGAGTTTTCCTTCTCTTGCATAGATGTTACTCATACGCATGTCTCAATCATACGCATCCTTTAATCGTCTTTTACAATATCCACGGGCAAGATAGGGTGTGGCGAATTGTATTCTTACTCCGTCGCCACACGGAAAATTCGTCGAAATACTTTTGAAATATTTGCACCTATTAAGTCTGCTATTTGTGTAGTCAAACTTTAGACTATTACATCAGCTGTGCAACAAACTTTGAACCCAATTGAGTTCTAACAAGGTGTGCATCCTGAGGGCAGAGTACCGGCGATATCGTGACTAATCAAATTGCGCCCGCGCGTGAGAAATTAATTATCTTTGTGTTCACGCAATTCAAGGTTTATAAACATTGTAGATACCTTAGGTTGAACTACTTTTTAATATGAAGCACAAATATAGTCGCATTTTATTATTCTTTCTATAGAATCATTATTTGTGTCAATAAAACGTAAACATATTTATTCCGCAACGCGCTCGCTAGCCTAACAGGTCGACCGCGTGAGGAAAGATGGACGTCCTCCTCGAGAGGAGGACGTCCGTGGATGGGAGCGTACCCCACTAGGGGGTATTCCGTCAGGCCGACCACTGATGACAAGTAACCCTGCTCCGGTGGTCGGTCCAACGACGAAGGCGACGTGGTGTTCGGAGGGGTTGCGGGTGTGCGTGCTTACGCCCCACTGTCGCCCCGGACGGAGTGGTGTGAGGAGTGCGACGCCGACCGCGACCTACCCCAAAAAGAAAAAGCCTAACAGGTTAGAGTAGGATTTTATTTTAAGTTATCTTTTTCCCATTACTATGCTTGGGATTACCAGTAAAGTGGGCAGTAGTCCTCTCCTGGGAAACCTATTTAGTTATTTATTTACTTAAATACACAGCTATCATTACCGGTCATCGTCATCATCATCATCATCGCAGCCCACATACGTCCCATTGTTGGGCTCGGGCCTCCTCCATAAAGGGAGGAAAATTTGAACTACTACACCATGCTGGTCAAACATGTTGGTATAGGTTTTTATTTAGAGTTTCCCTTCTATTGCAGAGATGTTTTGCGCATATTATATCACATAGTCGTATTTGCCGACATACACGGGCAAGATAGAGAGTGGTGAATTGTATTCTTACTCCGTCACCACACGGAATCATTACAGGCAGGCCAATTCGATAGAAGATAGTTTTAGTACATATTTATATACATACTAGCAACCCGCCCTCGCTTCGCTTCGGTTATAGGTTATAGTCGTTTTACCCGCGTAGTTCCCGTTCCCGTGGGAATACCGGGATAAAAGTTAGCCTAGTTTACGCCCTGATATTATAGCTTTCCATTGGTGAAAGAATTTTTGAAATCGGTCCAGCCGTTTTGAAGATTACCCGGAACAAACAGACAGACAGACAGACAGACAAAAATTTTTTTATTGCTATTTTAGGCATAGGTATCGTGCAAATAACCGTGTGAACATGAAAAAAGCCTATTATTTTGACATTACAAACAGACACTTCAATTTTATTTATTGGTATAGATAGTGATAATTATAAATAATATCGATTTCTTATTTCTAACAAAGTACTTAAAATTACTTTCTGGCGAAACAGGAGGGTGGCCTACGTGTACGTAGGCCACCCTCCTGTTTCATACATTAATGCATACATTAAAACTCGCAGTCCACTGGACTGCGAGTTTAATTAAATGGACAATATATTTTTAATGACCTACTGGTAGCAAATGAAAATAAATACTATCAAATGTATTAAAAAGAATGAACAATAGAATAGAGAATGGCGATCAAGATTTGATGGTTGTTGATTTTATATAATTTATCATACTTTCTTTTTTTTTTGCATGGATTGCGGTCGGCGCACTCCTCGCACCACTCCGTCCGGGGTGACAGAGTGGCGTAAGCACGCACACCCGCAACCTACCCGCGATGCACGTCGCCTTCGTCGTTGGGCCGACCACCGGAACAGGGAGACTTGACGTCAGTGGTCAAAAAAAATTATCATACTTAAGAAAATTATAGCACTGTATGCGAATTGCTAACATAAATAAAGTATTGTATTGGATCTAACGCTGTTTAATTAATTCAGTCCAGAATATAAACCATCACCATTCATTCTGTGCGGAGACAAAGTAAGAATACAATTCAGCACTCCCGATCTTGCCCGTGGATGCCGTAAAAGACGACTAAAAGATATAATATGCGAATAAAATCTGAGCAAGAGAAGGAAAACTCGAAATGAAACTATACGCCAACATGTCTGACCAGAATGGTATAGTAGATCAATTTCCCTCCTACTGTGAAGAAGGTTCAAGCCCAGCAGTGGGGCATTGATGCTGAGACGACAATTCAATAAATGTAACCACATTAGCATGTTATTATCAAATGTTTTCAATCACCAGATATTTATTGTATGATAGTTAAAAGTACAAAAGGTCTATATTAAGAATTCTTATCGAAAAAATATGGGCACTCCTTTAAATGTCGTTAATTTTAAAAGCATTACGCAGACGGAATGCTGCTCTAGGCATGCCAGCCGGTTGCAATGCAACTTTGTATTATGTATTGGACGTTTTTTTTTTTTTTTTTTTTTGTGTGACTTAGTTGTTAGCCTCAGATGGCTGTGACAACTTTACCCGGACTGGTGGGTGAGCGCTGAGGGCTCTCAACCCGCTTAAAGTTAAGCGACCCATCCCGAGGGCACCCCCTGTGGGGTACGGACCTCGGCTCGGGCGGTCGCTGGCAAAGTGGGCACTCCCACGTTTATGATTTTAACGCGACACGTCTTCCTTCCCCGTCGGCGGGGGCGGTAACGTGGATATTTACTAATGTATTGGACGTTTTTGAAAGGTTTATTTATATGGTGTCGGGTTGGTGTAATGTGTTACAATTTATATCAAAGCATTTTACTGTGATAAGGATTTTATAGTATGTAATATATTTCAATTCATTCATTAAGACTTACTCATTTCTATAATCTAAATATGTGCTTATATTATTATTAAAATGTATTTTTCTCTTTTTAATTTTACTAATATAATATAAGATAATTTTGAAAATGGCGTCATATAAATGATGCTGTACATCATTTATGTGACGCCATTTTCAAAATTATCTTACTCTTCAATGACGAAAATTAAATAATAAATATTTGATTATTTTGTAATAACAACATTACATTTTTACTAAATTGCCAGCTAAAAATAACCCTTAGTAATGTACAGCTTGTCAATCCGCTTGTCAAGCGTTGTGATTGTAATATAAATCTCTTAATATAAATTTCTCTACCCAATATGGCAGACTATATCTGGGACATCGATAAGCTGGTGGATGAATGGATACATGTTTGTATGTCATCCCAGCTACTCTATAGCACACACAGCTTGCGAGGCCGTAACAAATAAAAACTACCAGCGACCATCCTCGCTGTCTAGCTCCGAAATCATGCTGCGTAAAAATCAATAAATCTAACGCAGAAACTTTCATACTGCCCTCAGTAATGCCCCAAGGCGATGTTCGTACCCCCCACAGAAGGTACGAAGGTCCTATTGCATAAATATCGAAGGCCCTCTGCGGTCATGGCAATCAACTTAAAAACTAAAATATTTTTATAATGTTATAGCTTAACAATACATTCTAGAACTTGCTACAAAATACTTACGCATTTGTGCTAACACCACGTCATATTCGTTCTAGACAACTGAACTAGGAAATGACGTATAAATGCAGGAAAGATACGATTTTATTTAAACTTTTCCTTCTCTTAGTGATATTCTTATAAGCTACGCAAACAGACACTTAAATTTTATTTATTTGTATACATGTATAGGTAGACATATATACAAATAAATAAAATTGAAGTGTCTGTTTGTAATGTCAAAATAATGGCCTTTTTTCATGCTGATACGGTTATTTGCCCGTTACTCGTGCCTAAAACCCGCTTTAAAAAATGTCTGTCTATCTGTCTGTTTGTTTTGGGTAATCTCCAAAACGGCTGGACTGATTTTGACATTTTAGTACCATCTATACAAGGAGTAACTTAGGCTCTATTTTATCCCGATATTCGGATAACGGGAACCACGCGGGTAAGGTGATTGCGACTGAAGCAAAGCGATATATATTCTAAAACGTTTTATGAGACTAACGTCTTACAATCCAACTCAACAAAACGTTCTATTGTAGCAGAATTAATGATGGGGCTGTATTTACCTTGAGCTTTATCATCTTCACCGCCAACCCAGATAGTGCCTTTGTAGTCCTTAAGCGCCTTGCCAACCTCCTGAGCTACTGGCATAAACATTTCTATTGTAGCGATAGCCTTCACATTGCAATCAGCGAACTGTCGTTTTACTTCATCTGAAACAATTTTTTTTTGTAAGTTGCTTGTTAACTTTGCTAAAAGTGTAGTTTACTTATAAACAGATTTAAATATAAGCTTCACGAAAATTTTCGACCTCACCGATATTTATTAATATCTACTAAATCTTTCCGTATCTTGGCGTTCATCACCTTTCCATACCTGTCGTCAAAGACGACTAAGGGATCTTAATATATAAATGCTGACAATATCATTATAACTGTAAAAAAAACAAATCGTATGACAACTCATTTGTAGAAGACAGCCGGCCATAGCTACTCTTCGACTCCAGAATGAGACGAACCAAAGAACTGGAAACAACAGCGGAAACAAACCTCTATGAGGTCATCTCAGCAAAATTCAGGGATGATTTTTTACTAAGGTATGCTATAAGGTAGTACTTGGCAAATTACTGTCATGGTACATATCAATGTAATCATATACTATCTAATTCCAAAACATCTTTTGATTTCGGAGCTCAAATGGTAGCCAATGGCTAGTGGAAAAGCTCTACCGAACGATTGTGGGTATTAGAGTTTCGAGAAAATATTTATGGTAAGTAACAATGCGATATTATTTATGATAGTGAAGCACACAACTAGTCTCTAGTTTTGAATTTTACCAAAGTATAACGGTCCTAAATAAATACGAGGATCCATTACAAAGATCTCGACACAAATATTTTGTTACCTATTTATTTAATAAGTTTAAAGGTACCTATGCACTAAAAATAAGCAAGAAATGCGATTTTATCCACCATAAGCCTGCTGATCTATTTGTTTTTTCTATTTTATGTTATCATAATCACATTTTAGCTCGCATACGTCCAACTGCTAAGCTCGAGTCTGCAAAATGAGAGGGAAATTGACCTGCTATATCACACTGGTCAGACGTTTTGATATAGGCCTTTATTTACAGTTTTCAATGTTTTATGTTATATGCATATCCCTCGGTCGTCTAACAACACTCGGGGATGAAATAAGGGGTGGTAAATTACATTCTTATTCCGTCACGGTTTGGATTACAATTATAATATTTTATAGACTAGACAAAATAGCGATCAAGGTTTATTCAATGTTATTATTATTTATATAGAATATCCCTGATTTTGTTACAAACTATTTTAATCTTACAATCTATTTTTGACAACGAACACACCAACGTTAACATCTATTTTTAATACGTATATGAATATAGGTCACAGTAATTAAAGACTTGGAAGCTTTTTTTACCAGTTCAACTGAATAGTTACCTGTCAGAAAATTATTATGGAGCATGTCAATACGCTATCAAATCAAATTTATCTGTCTACCTCATATCTTCATCCAACTAAGGTGGAAGAGGAGCAAAGCAACCTTGGGTACGCAATCATCAAAGAAACCACAACACAACAGCCTCTGCTAAGAAAATAATCCTTGTGGTTTCTGATTTTTACGCGAGTATTACACATTTGAAATAAAACTATTTTTACGGTTTTTGTGCGTATATATTTGGTATTTGATTGCCCGACGTTGAATACTCAGTCCTGAACACTGAAACAGTGTTCAGGACTGAGATATCTCTAATCCAACAGTCAATGTTATTACAAGAAAGACTACCCGCTACAGAATTAGTTATGAATTTGGGGCACATTTTTGACACAAATTTATTCAATTAATTCAAATTAATCAAACCCACAGAGCTTAGCGCGGTAGTTCGGTACTTAAATATGACAATGAGAGCCCAGAATCTAATCAACCATTCTACTAACTAATCCACTATTATATTGCAAGAAGGGGTTGACATCACGCAAAAGACTATATCGACGTTTATTGTTATACATAAACCTTCCCAAGAGGCATAATTTCCGACGCTTGAAAAATGGTTTGGCTATTAGAATTGCTAACAAAAATGCTCCAGGAGATTGTTGCTACTTTCATTCTCCTGATGAACCCTGAGCCAGTTTTTACCTATCTCCACAGTAAAGTATGGAGTAGTGAAATAATTATTAATCTTTCAACGCACGAATTGGACGTACTACTTTAGTAAACTCAAGTTTAGTCGCGAAGAAGTTAAAGCATGCTGAACTGATTAAGGGTTCCGGATCCGATTTTTTTGGGGATAGCCTATGCTCACACCCCGCTCAAATTACCCAAAGCGGAGGAAGGGACGACATATAAACCCCTTAACCAGTATCTCCATAGCCAGTAGCCCCGTAAACAGTATAATCAGTCGCCCCATAACCACTAGCCTCATAACCAGTAGCCCCGTAAACAGTAGCCCCATAATCAGTAGCCGCATAACCAGTAAGCCCTTAAACAGTAGCCTCAAAAACAGTAGCCCCATAAACAACAAGTAGATAATAATAATTAATAATTTTAAGACAACACCATGCACTAAGGAAATAATCCTTGTATTGCTGGGAACTTTACAAACATATAATTAACGGACACAAATTACATCCAGACTCAGAACAACAAGTTATGGATCACACAAAGTGTTGTCCCGCGTGGGATTCGAACCCCCGACACTGGCGTTGTAAGTCGCTATCTTAACCACTACGCCATCTGTGCAGTCGATACTTATAGTCGATAATACTATTTTAGGCTGACTAAATTCGGTGCTTTATGATAGCGGCTACGAATACAAACGACCCTTACATTGCTCGTGGGCGTTACATAGACCAGGCCATCTGATGTCGTCTGGTCAATAATTATACTTCTAAGAGGGCGGTCGTTCATACAACGATTGCCAAAAACTTTTGCAATATTATGAAAGAATACACACATTGATTCCATTCCAAGTAAATGAAATAAAAGCAGGGAATAATAATGATGAGGATAACTATTTGCTATTCACATATGCATTTTTCTTTTTTATAGTTGCACATCTTTTCCCTCGAAGAAGTATGGACGGCTATATACACTCAACGAGAGCCTCTCACCCAGAGTTTCGTCCAAGAGGTTCTAAGCGAGGGCACATCCTGTACACACTCGTTATGCCAGTTGTACTGGAAATACCCGAGACAATGGATGTAGAAACTGCTGCTGCTATTTGTCTCTGTGCTGTGCCATGAGCTATTATAATTATTTAAACATTTACTATAAAAAGAAAATTCGTAAGCCGTGGAGAAAAAGAAGATAGTGGATGATTGTTATCCAGCGGACAACTAAAAGATCGAGTGTGTACATTGCTCAGTCTCGTTTTCCTAGCGAGACTTAAAAGCGTATTACACTACACGATATTTAGGCGTAAGGACCCTGATTTAGGGTGGTGTAATAACAGTAAGTGAGTTAGGGTCCCTAATCAGGGCGACCGGAATGACTCTGTCTACCTAGCTCCCTGACTCCCTTGCTACCGGGCAGTGTAATAGCGTTTATCTAAAAGGCCTAAAAGTTAGCGCGATTAGCGACCTTAACTATCTTACTGTTATTACACCACCCTAAAGCCTGAATACCGGGGGGCGCGGCCGGAGCACCTCCTCGTGGTGCTCCCTGGTAACGTCCATTTGGACG
Organism: Lymantria dispar; assembly: GCA_032191425.1. Taxonomy (NCBI): domain Eukaryota; kingdom Metazoa; phylum Arthropoda; class Insecta; order Lepidoptera; family Erebidae; genus Lymantria; species Lymantria dispar. Next base: position 20,329,129 of record CM063454.1, on the reverse strand, counting down.
TCATGCGGCCATTTGGACGGCCAAGATTCCGGCAGGGGGGGGTCTCCGCGTGCGGCTCTGGTGGCAGAGCACGGCGGATCTGACCCGGGGCCAATGGGGCGGATGTGCCTCATGGCACTCCGTCGCCAGGGACGGTTGCGTCACGGCCCGGGGGCGTGACGGGTCGGTCGCTCGCGAGCGGCCAGACCCGGAAGGCCCAAACCGTAATCCTGAATGGGGGGGTCAGGACCGGGGGTCTTCGGACCGCGGGGAAGAAAACCCCTATAAAAAATCACCCCAATCTTAAGTTTGGCCACTCGGCGAGGAGATGTATGACTGGTGGGTTAAGAAGCGCGCGAGCGTCCAGTCGTTAGAGTGGTAGTCAAGGCGAGACTTAAAAATGACCAAACACCATGGCAGGAGTTGAAACGAGCGTAGCTACTCCAGAGGGTCCCGGCCACGCCGGGGAATCCCTCACTGTGCTGGTTTCTGAGCGCGAGAGGCGCACAGCCACCAGCACAGTCAGTCTCCACACGTATGGGAGGGAGACGACAACTGCTTTGACGGCCGAGAGCCCGGCCCAACATCAAGTGGCTCAGGGGGGGAAGGGGAATGAGGAGAAGGCGGTGAAGAAGAAGACCCGGAGGACGAAGCCGAGGCGTTCCGCCGCTGCGCGAGCCCGCATAAGCGCCACAACATCCAATGCGAGGCGGGAGCGGAAGAAGGCAGAAGCCATTGCTGCACGCGAGGCGGGTGGCAGCATTGCCTCTACTGGGCCGTCGGGCCTGGAGAGCGAGTCCACCGCAGAGCCGTCGCTGGAGGAGAGCGTCGGCAGTGGCAGCGGATCCGAGGACGAGGGCGGCATTGCCGCAGGGCCGTCCAAGACGATGGAAGGCAGCTCGGAGTCGAGGCTGCCGAGCGACGAGGGCGGCACTGCTGCAAAGCCGTCGCGAGACGAGGGCGGCAGTGCCGCAGGACCGTTGGAGGCGGCAATACACACGGCCTCGGAGATGTCGGCGGACGAGGGCGGCAGTGCCAAGGAGCCGTCCGCCGAGGAGGGTGGCTGGATGCAGGTCGGCCGAGGTGGTAGCGAGGGCGGTGGATGCGCCGTAGCGAGTAGCGGGCCGTCAGTTGAGGTTCTGCGTAGGTCGTCGGTGTCGCCGAAGAGAAGCGAGGAGAGGGTTAGGGAGGCTGCGGAGGCGCCATCCCCAAGGGTGAAGAAGAGGGAGGAGGCCCTCCCCCCGAGCGTCCGGAAGCGCCCCTCAACGGGGACAGCTCGAACACCGACTCGGAGGGGAGTACCAACATGCCTCCTCCCAAGGTCCCGACTATGCCCCGTGGACGCAGAGGTCGAGGATCGGCGGTGGTGGCGAGGCCAGGGACCCCCGGTCCGGCCGGCCACGGTGGCGAGGTGGCGGCCCTACAGGCCGCGAACGCCCGCCTTAGTGAGGAGGTCTCCGGCTTGCGGGAACGCAACCGCAAGCTGGAGACGGAGCTATCGGCGGTGCGACGGGAGAACCGCGGGTTGGCCAAGGAGATGGCCGACCTGCGGGCCCAGTTCGCGCGCCTGGCGCCGGCCACGCCGCCGGTGCCGGCCTCGCCACCGAAACGGGCTGCGCCGGGGAGGGCGGGCCCGTCGTCGGCGTCTGTGGTGCCGGCTGCGCCCGTCGCGGCTGCTGCGCCGGCTGCGCCCGTCGCGGCTTCGGCGCTTCCTCCCCTCGTCGTGGTCCCTCCGCCGCCTCGTGGCCGCGGGAGACCGCGGAAGGGGGAGGAGCCGCCGCTCGACGAGGTGCACGGCGTGTCGGAGACGGCGGTACGCGTCATCTTAGCCCGAGTAGGGGTGATGGTGGATGCGCGTATCGCCGCCGTAGCGGCCAGGCTCCCGCCTGAGCCGCCCCTCCGACCGCCGCTCGCCGCGGACGGGGTGAGACGGCCGCAAGCGTCAGCTCCCACCCCGCTGCCCTGTCAGGGTGGCCGCGTGGTGAGCTACGCTGCGGCCGCGGCCGGGCCCAAGGGGGCCAAGAAGGCCGGCAAGGTGCCGGCTCCCGCCAAGGCCGGGCCGCGGCCGGCGCCAGCGGCTGCACCGCAGGCGCCGGCCAGCGCACCCGCGACCGCTCCTGCTGCGCTCAGCGCTGCTGCCAGGCTCGAACAGGGCTGGCAGGTGGCTGAGCGGAGCAGGAAGGCACGCGGCCAGAAGCGGAGAGCGGCGGCCAAGAGTGCCGCCGTGGCCACCGCTCCCCAGGCGGGAGCCGGCAGAAAGGGGAAGAAAAGGTCGCGCAGGGGCCTCAAGTCGCCGAAGACGGCCGCGGTGGTCATCACCGCTGCCTGAGGCGGCTGAGAGGGGCCTCAACTATGAGGCCGTCCTAAAACGCGCCCGGCGGGAGCTGGACGTCTCCAATATCGGGGGCGTCGAGGCGAGGACCCGCAAGGCCCGGACAGGGGCTCGAATACTCGAGTTCCCTGGGGCCGAGGGCGCGAAGACGGCCGATAGTTTGGCCACGATGTTGAGGGGGCTGTTCGGGCCGGAGGATGGTGTCCGAATCGCCAGGCCTGTCAAGTGCGCAGAGATGCGCCTGACGGGCTTGGACGATTCCGTGACGGTGGAGGACGTTCGGGAGGCCATTATGGCGCGTACCGGATGTGCCTCGGACACCGTCCGGATTGGCACCATCCGCACTGGTCCGGGCGGCGTCGGTGCTGCCTGGGTACAGTGTCCGGTGGAGTCGGTCAAGCAATTGGCCGACTCAGGCAGGCTCCTCGTGGGCTGGAGCTCGGCGCGGGTAACCGTGCTAGAGCCCCGGCCCGCGAGGTGTTACAAATGCATGGCGGTCGGGCATACCCGACCGACATGCAAAAACTGCTTTGACTGCAGCGGGCTATGTTTCCGTTGCGGTCAGACCGGACACCAGTTGGCATCGTGCTCTGCGGTGCCCCACTGCGCCGCGTGTGCGGCAGGCAATAGGCCTGCCAAACACCGCATGGGCTCTGGGGACTGCAGACCCCCGGCATCGGCCCCGAAGGGGCGGGACGGCCCATCGACCGGGCCAGTCCCCGCTCCGAGCGCGGCCCGATCGCCCGTCAGCGCGGAGGAGGTGACGATGGATACGGACCGTTAATGGACCCCGTATCCATTCGTCTCCTCCAGGCCAACCTCAACCACACCGCCGGTGCGCAGGACGTGTTCCTGCAAGCCATGGCGGAGTGGTTGATAGGAGTAGCCGTAGCCGCGGAGCCGTACGTGGTGCCCGACCGGCCTAACTGGTTGGGTAGCACCGATGGCACCGTGGCAATCGTCGCCTCCATGTCGTGGCCTTCGTCGCCTCTAACCCTTAGGGACAGGGGCGTCGGATACGTCGCGGCGGACTGGGGGGAGATTACGCTCCTCGGAGTCTATCTCTCCCCTAACTGGAGCGTGACCGATTTCGAGGCCTCCCTCACCATCATGGAGGCCTCGTTACGGCGAATGGCATCGCGCCAGGTCTTCGTCTTGGGGGACTTCAACGCCAAGTCCGTGGCGTGGGGGTCTCCCCGGACGAACGACCGAGGACGGGCGATCGAGGAGTGGGCGGCGGCACTGGGCCTCTGTTTGCTGAACAGGGGCTCGGTGCATACGTGCGTGCGACAACGGGGCGGGTCGATAGTGGACCTTTCGTTCGCTAGCCCCGAGGTCGCCGCACGCGTGGGGAGCTGGCGCGTCGTGGAGGAGACCTTGTCGGACCACCGGTATATCCGGATGGAGGTCTCCCCGGTAATCCCGACGCCCAGCAGGGGTCACGGGGCGGATGGACGTCCTGCGTTCCCGCGATGGGCTGTGGGTCGCTTAGACCGGGACCAGCTGGCGGAGACAGCCATCGTTTACTCGTGGCTGTCCTCTGCCAACCAGTCGGACGGGGTGGACGCCGAGGCTGGCCGCATCCGCAGTGCGTTGACGCAGATCTGCGATGCGGCCATGCCCCGGGTACGGCGTCCGCCCCCGAGGAGGGCGGTCCACTGGTGGTCCCGGGAGCTGGCGGATCTCCGGGCCGCGTGCATTCGCGCCCGGAGGGCCTACACCCGCAGCCGGCGGCGGCAACGCGACGCGGAGCGGGAGGCCTTGCTGTATGAGGGCTACCGCAATGCGCGGTCGGCCTTCAGGCTGGCCGTCCGCTCCGCCAAGGACGTCAGTCGGCAGGAGATGCTGGACGGTCTCGACCGTGACCCCTGCGGACGCCCCTATCGCGCGGTGCTGAATAAGCTCCGCGCGCGGGGCCTTCCCCTCACCGAGACTCTCCAGCCCAGCCTTCTCACCCGGGTCGTCGAGGACCTGTTCCCGCGGCGGGCGGAACACACGCCCCCGGTCATGGCTCCGCCAGACACTGACCGGGAGGCCGACGACGACAGTGTTCCGCCCATCACGGAACCCGAGATGGGAGTGGCGGTGGCGCGCATGTGCGCAAAGTCCACCGCCCCCGGGCCCGACGGTGTTCCAAACCGCGTGTTGGGCCTGGTCCTCGACCACCTGGGTCCCCGCCTCAGGGAGCTGTTCGACGCGTGTTTAGCGTCCGGACGGTTCCCTGGGTGCTGGAAGGAGGGAAGGCTGGTGCTCCTGCCGAAGCCGGGACGGTCTCCGGGGTCGCCTTCGGCCTACAGGCCTATCGTGCTGCTCGATGACACGGGCAAGCTACTGGAGAGGGTGGTAGCTGCCCGCATCGAGCGGCACCTCGTCGGCACGGGGCCCGATCTGTCGGACGCCCAGTTTGGGTTTAGGAGGGGTCGTTCGACGATCGCGGCTCTGTTACGCCTGAGGGCCGTGGCGACTGAGGCCGTCACCGGTGGGGGAGTGCTGTTGGCGGTGTCCCTAGACATCGCCAACGCATTCAATAGTCTGCCATTCAGCTGCATCAGGGAGGCGCTCCGGTATCACGGAGTGCCAGCTTACCTGAGGCGGCTAGTGGCAGACTATTTGGTGGGGCGCAGCGTCCTCTGTACCAACCGAGCAGGGGACGTTGTGCGAACGCCCATGACGTGCGGTGTCCCACAGGGGTCGGTCCTCGGACCCACCCTGTGGAACATCGGCTACGACTGGGCGTTGCGGGGGAGCCTCCCGCCCGGGCTGGGTGTGATTTGTTACGCCGACGACACGCTCGTCACAGCCCGCGGTGGGACGCTAGAAGAGGCGGTAAGCCTGGCGACCTATGGCACCGAAGAGGTCGTCAGGCGGATCGAGGCGCTGGGGTTGAGGGTCGCCCTGGACAAGACGGAGGCCCTCTTGTTCCATGGGCGCCTTATGAGCCCTCCCATCGGCGTCTCGATCACCGTCCGATCGGTTGACATCAGCATCCGGGCCCATATGAGGTACTTGGGCCTGGTGCTCGACGGGCAATGGTGGTTCCGGGAGCATTTCCGCAGGCTCGCTCCGCGGCTCGTCGGCGCGGCGTCCGCCCTATCGTGGCTAATGCCGAACGTGGGCGGACCGAGCGCTACGTGCCGACGGCTGTACACGGGGGTCATCCGGTCGATGGCCCTGTACGGCGCACCGGTGTGGGCGGGGTCCTTGACCGTCCGACTTAGGGCCCTTCTGTGGCGACCACAGAGGGTCATGGCGGTCAGGGCCATCCGCGGATACCGCACGGTTGCGACGGAGGCAGCGTGCCTATTGGCCGGGACTCCCCCGTGGGACCTGGAGGCGGAAATGCTCGCCGAGTTGTATCGGCGGGTGTCGGGGGTGCGCGGGGAGGGCGGTGTGATCTCGTTAAGGGATCTCACCGCCTGGCGCGTCGACGCCCGCCGAGACGTCATTGCCCGTTGGGCAGTCCGGCTGGAGAGGCCTCGGTTCGGGGTGCGAACCGTGGAGGCCTTCCGGCCGGTGCTGATGCAGTGGTTGGAAAGGCGGCACGGGGTGCTCTCCTTCCGACTAGTGCAGGTGTTGACGGGGCACGGGAGCTTCGCCAAATACCTGCACAGGGTCGTGAGGAGGGAGAGTACACCGTCCTGCCACCACTGCGATTGTGACGAGGACACGTCGCGCCACACGCTCGAGGCCTGCGCGGCTTGGGCAGTGCAGCGCCGTGAACTTGTCGCAATCATCGGTGCCGACCTGACGCTGCCGGCCATCGCTAGGGCGATGGTCAACAGCGTCGGGAACTGGGACGCGGTCGCAGCCTTCTGCGAGACAGTGATCTCGCAGAAGGAGGCGGCGGATCGTCTGCGCGTGGAGCGCAGCCTCGATGAGGAGATCCGCCGCCGGCGACTGGGGCGGCGCAGGCGCAACTATCTGCGCCTCATGCCGCCCTAGCCGAGGCCGCGGGTGACGTGACCGGGGATTAGTCCGTCACCCGCCGAGAGGCCGACCGCGTGAGGAAAGACCGACGTCCTCCCCGAGGGGGGGACGTCGGTCGATGGGAGGGTACCCCGCGTAGGGGGTATTCCATCGGGCCGACCACTGACGACAAGTAAACCTGCTCCGGTGGTCGGCCCAATGACGAAGGCGAGGTGGTTTTCGGGTGGGTTGCGGGAGTTGCGTGCTTAGGCCCCTCTGTCGCCCCGGACGGAGTGGTGCGGAGGCGCGCCGACCGCGACCCACCCCAAAAAAAAAAAAAAAAAAAAAGCCTGAATACCGTGTTGTGTAATGCGCCTTTAATACAAAGAGGACTTATAGCATATATTGAGTACATATGAGTTTTGAATTAGTTGACGAAAAACCTAATAATATTCGGCACTGTAATAGTACATAAGTCAATGCCATTGAACCATCTAAGCCGTCGTTCATTTTAGTGTATTATTTTTAAACAATTGTGTAGAACTGTAAATAGATAATACGTAATAGCGAGAGTATATAAGTAGACAGATGTCTGATTACCTCGCCCTTGACATGCCTTGACTGCAGTTACTCTTGACTAGATAATGACCTAACGGTTAACAATCGCAAATTAATTGATAGATAATAATATCTGTACTTCTAATACATAGATATTATATAGAGGCTATGCTTCGTATTGACTATATGTATTAATTAACTTAACATAAGTGCCGCATTTTGTTTCGTTTTATAGAGTTTCTATGTGGGGACGGAATAAGAATACACTTCACCATCCCTTTTCTTGCCAGTGGGTGTCATAACAGACATAATATATAAGGGATATAATATGCATATAACATCTATGCAAGAGAAGGTAAACTCGCAATGATTACGGTTTCATTTCACCCTATACTATAGATCAAATTCTGAGCCCAACACTGGTGCATATATTGGCTAGGACGATGATATTATTTAATTATTTGTTGTTTTATTTTAATGGATTTAGTGTAATTTGATATTTAACTTCAATCGCACCAGCCACACTTTCTTCTTTCACATTCCCCTATACAAGAAATCAAAAAGAAATATTGAAAAGCAACCCTCAAAAAGGTATTCAAGGAATTTAGAAGTTGTAACACAATGCAGAAGTATGTACCTAGAATTTTGACAGAGGCTTGTTATTTCTATAAAATTATGGAATTGAAATTGTGTGTATTGAATAATCATTAAACGCTTGTGAATTTTGGTGATTCCATCTAAAAATGGATCATATATAGCTTCATGGGAGATATGGATTAATGGCTACTTATACGTTTGATTAGGTACCTCTATGAATTTTAAGAGCGTTTTTCCTATAGCCGTTGTAGTGTTAAAAGCCGATCCAAAATGATAATTAGTTACTTTGAAACAAAACATCCTTACAGTATGAACAAAATCCATCTGTCTATACAAAACGGTTATACAAATCATCATATTTTTAATATTTCACCTACAATTGTGGAAGAGGCGAGTACCTAATAGCGGGACATGTGAGCTTTAGACTAACAATAAGATAAATTAATATCGAACTATTCGAAGGTAACATAAAAATGAAATGTGCCAGCAGTAATAGAATTAGAAGAATTTTGATAAGTTGACATCCAAGAATGTAATGGTCGAATGTAGGTACAATCGTATGCTGAATGAACTTGTCCCTAACCTTAAGGTAATTTCCGATTGGTGCGATGCCAACCTATTTAAGTTCAATGTCAGTAAGATCTAAACATGTTTGTTTTGAGCCAAACCAAATCAATATCACTGAATTCATATTCAGGTAAATGCTGTTTAATAATAATTCAATTTCTGCGTCCATCATTGTGTAACATAAAAATGACGATTCATGCTGACCGATTTCTATCAAGCATAACTTTTTGTACGAAGAACTTCTATTTTTTACTGAATAGCTGTTGACGGAGTAAGAATAGGTAGGTACAATCCACAACACAACTCCCTGCCTTATCCATGGCTCATAAAAAACGACTAAAGGATTATTATATGCAGATCACAAAGGAAGACTCGAAATAAAACCCTATACTAACGCATCTGACCAGCGTGATAAAGCAAGTCAATTTCTCCCCCATTGAGCAGTGGGATTTACTTAAATCAAAATCATCATGTATGTAAATTTTGTGATTTGTTTCTCATTAAATTGGTAAAAATTCAAACAACGACTGATTAAGGGAATATAGGGTCAAGGGTAAATAAAATGTCCCCACCAGATTGTATAGATGTTGCCAAATATCAAAAATGAATAAAGAACCGATGGTAACATCATTGTAAGAGACGTAGATCATCAAATCTTATGCCAAGTTATCTTATAAGCGTGTGCAATTAAATTCTAATTGCGAATGATGTTCATATGACATATCCGTAAAAAACTGCTGAAATGAGAGAACATGAACTCTCCATGAGAAATAGTAAAAAAGCTAGAGGTTTTTTTGTATTAACCCCATACGAGCTGTAATCCCTGTAAGTCAGGGCCCCCAATGGTCTCCAAAGACAACAAATGGCCTTCACCTTCAAGAAGTCCCAGTAAATTAAGTCGTCCTTGCAACTCGCAACAAATTTAATTAGAAAAATTAAACAGGAGTTGGAAAGTATTGATTCCACTTCCTTCCTATTCAATGCGGAAGACATGAAGCAAAATTGGCTGTTCAGCTAATAAATAGAAGCATTGGCTGTGGTTAAGAGAAGAGATGTACAGCGCTTATCTAGTAGCTACTATGTATCCGTGAGGATATGGGCAAACTTAAAAAGACCTATATGTGCGCCTAAGATTGAACGCAACAATAGCTATGGCAGAAACAACTGAATGCACGGTAGTTTTGATTATTTAGCAAACGTAAATTAGGAAGCACCTACGTTCTATTTTCTTATTCGAGTGAAACCTTTACGGTATCGCGCAGGAGGAGGGTTTAGGCTGAACTACACGCCACCGTCGGGCCTGCAAAAATCGTGCAGCCATGTGATTCCAGTTACCTATTTCTCGGGTAACGGCTAATCGGCTACACTCTTCATATTAATCCCTTGGTCCCAGCAGGCATTTCTGACGGTCCCGTCTGATATAATAGTAACCTAAATTCCTAAATTTATTTCATTTTAATGATGTTGTTTCTATGAGTAATTTATGACAAGTCATCGTGACACAAATATTTTACTAATGCTTGCTTACATAATAATATTAAAACTGCTTTACGGGTTTTATGGGATTTGTATTTGATTTTTGTTTGCCCGACGTTTAGAACACTTTGCAGCGTTCATGGTCACGGGTGGACTGTAGTCGTCGGGCAATCAAAAATCAAATACAAACGCGATAAAAGCCGAAAAGTGGGTTTATTTAAAATGTGCAATACTCGCGTAAACATCAGAAATCATTAATAATATTAACATTAAATATTTTTATCGTATATAGAACTATAAATCTTCTTATGTTAGTTTTGTATCGAATCCGTGGTCAAAGTCTCACCCTAAAATTACTTTATCGTAAAGTTTAAAGTACAAAATTGATAAGAATACCTTTTTTTTTGTAAAGCACACAACTCTATGTATCCATTATCGCTGCTCATAAACCATATTCACATATTTGTTATGACATTAACGAAGTCGAGCCCACAATTTTATCAGCTAGCGTAGACACTACAATATACATATGTATAATAATATATAACGTTGTACATACATAATTAATCATAACTAATATTATAGATAGGAAAGTAGTTTTGTTTGTTTGCTTAATAGACTTTCACGCCTAACCCGCTAAACAGATTTTAGATTTTTCTTTTACAAATGGAAGGGATTATTAGCGAGTAAAATAGGATATATTTTATCCAAGTATTCCGAATTTATCCGTGAGGTGACGGAGTAAGATTGCAATTCACCACCCCCTCTCTTGCTCTTGGGTGTCGTAAAAGATGACTAAGGGATAAAACGCTTATAACATCTATGCAAGAGAAGAAAATCTCGAAACAAAGCCTTATACCAACACGTCTGTCCAGCATGGTAGACTAGGCTAATTCCCTCCTATGCGGGGAGGCTCGAGCCCAACAGTGGACGTTTATGAGCCGAAGTGATGAAAAAATCATGATTCTCACGGGCACGTTAACTGCGCGGGGAAATCGCGACAATTTCACCAGATTTTAGAAATCCTTTCACTATGGAAAGGTAAATTATCAGCAAGTTACATAGGCTATATTTTAACCACATATACTCACGGATTCAAGAACTATACGGGTGAAGCTGTGGGAATTTTCGAGTCTATTAATAAATTCTTGACTGACAACATGATAAGACTAGAAATATTTTATACCGGTCAGACAGTTCTGTGTCGAATTTTACTTCCAATTTTCATTGCCTTGCACAGTTGTTTTTTTATTATTTTTACAACATGCCTAGACGCAAGTCCGGTAACGCACCTGAGTCGAACTATCCAGGGCAAGGAACGGCACGCAACCTCATAACCTACCGTAACATTTCCTCGTCGACATTGAGTGGTGTTTATTTTCCTTAATATTTTTACAGCACCCGCAGGCAAATAATAAATCGGGCCGACCACTGAGGACAAGGAACTTGGCACTGATGGTCGGCCTAACGATGAAGGTGACGTGTTACGGGTGGGTTATGAAAAGAATAAATGAATTGCATTCTATTTCATTGCCACACTTATAATTTTTGTCTATCTATATTTATCCCTATCTTTGCAATTTTATCGGAAGTTATGTTAATAAATCGCAAATTTGTCAGTCGATAAGATACGCTAAAGTCGCGAGTCATTTTCCGCATGGCATTGTTGGTAAATGAAACTAAGAATCCGGGTGTAGACTTTTTAAATAGCGAGGCTTTAAAGACATACTTACCAGCAGTATATAGTGGGTTCGCAAATGTCACAACAAGTCCAGCTTTCATAGCTCCGTGTATGAGAACTACAAATTCAGGTATGTTTGGCAGAATGAGGCCCACTCTTTCTCCTGGGGCCAAACGAAGATGTCCAGCTAGGGCACAAGCACATCTATCAACCATCATACGCATCATGCTATAATCATATCCTCTGCCCGTAGCACCGCATGTCTGAAATAATGGAATAATACAATCATTATTTATACTATTAATTTTACAAAGAGACAATAAAAAAGTAGACTACATCTATGCAAATAAATAAAATTGAAGTGTCTTTTTGTAATGTCAAAATAAGGACCTTATTTCATGCTCATATGGTTATTTGCACGATACCTATGCCTAAAATACAGTTTATTTCTTTTTGTCTGTTTTTTTGTTTGAGGTAAACTTCAAAACGCCTGGACCTATTTTGATAATATTTTGCTACCAGGTAGCTGTCTATATAAGGAGTAACTTAGGCTATATTTTATCCCGATATTCCCACGGAAACGGGAACCACGCGGGTAACGGGCGACTGAAACCGAAGTGAAGCGTGGGCGGGTTGCTAATTTCTCCATATAATTGAGTGCACAGATGCCGCAGTGGTTAAGATACCGATACATGCCGTGCCAGTGTCACGTGTTCGATTTTCATGCAGGACAATAATTTGTGCGATCCATAAATTTTTGTTCTGAATGTCATGTAATCTGTGTTCGTTTTGTGTGTTTGTAAAGTCCTCCCCAAATACAAGCATATTGCAGGATGACATCTTTTATCAGATCACCCTTCCGAAGTGTATCGTAAGAATTAGTGAAATAATATAAGTAAATAGCGTTACTGTAAGAGAACGAAAGCTTGAAATAAAATAAATGGCATTGCCCGTGCGGTTAAGTGGCAGGGTACCTCAATAATAGTATGTTATTCCTTCATCTGGAGGCGACTTGTACCCGATAGTAAAATACATATATACGAGCTCAGCAATTCTCCTTTATCACTGTTTAAGCAAAAAAATGTTGTTTATATATAAAAATAAGTAATTTTTTCATCATTGACCTTCCAAACTGAGTCCTTCCAGTTGAGTTTTCTATTAAACTAGGTTCTGCTCGCGACTTCGTCTGCGTGATATAGATACTTTGGGCTAACGCTAACTTTAACCTAAGAATTTGTTTACATAGAAGGTGAAAATATTTTGTAATAATACGATTATGTTAGACATTATTTTAGCGAAAATTTAGCCGTTTACGCAGCGAAAGCTCTCAAAGGGAAAACAAAACCCCGATTTTGAAACATTCCTCATTGGTGCTCCGCTCCTGTTGGTCTTAACGTGATGATATATAGCCTATATATAGCCTTCCTCGATAAATGGACTATCTGACACTGAAAGAATTTTACAAATCGGGCCAGTAGTTCCTGAGATTGGAGCGTTCAAACAAACAAACTCTTCAGCTTTATATATTAGTATAGATTTGCCTGAAAACAATAAGTGTCAACAACGTTTTTTCACCCGACCCATTAATTCGAACCTATAAACCACTATTTAACCTAGTATGAACTTGTACCTAAGTACTACCTAACTTACTACTTGTACTTAAAATAATTTTTAATGTTTACTGTTACACAACGTTTTTCTTATTAAGAATGTACATACAACAGGCTAACCAGTTTTTCAACTTCCACAGAAAAGCAAGAAGTGTCAACCATATTACTGTTTAAGCCGTCATCAAACGGTCCTAAGCCACCACTGATGGCTGACTCCTGCCGACATCCCGACAGAGGTCGGTCCGGATGTTAATTTAATCAGAATTTGGGAATTTGGTATCGTTGGTTAACCGAAATGGTTGTATAGAGCCATGCGCGACGTTCCTTTATAACCCACTTCATTAATCGGCGTAATATTTCATAGACCTTAATGTCATATAATTCATAATGTTAACCTTGATATGAACATAAAATATAATTATAATAATGTATGCCAGACGCGATGTAAAATTGCAATCAATTGCAATACAGAAGACGCTTACTTGGCAGATAATTATATGTACCTAGAGGACATATTACTGTTTAAAATCCATTCTATATTAGTCATATTATATACATATATTTGCTAGTATATATATATGTCTATATTGTGTTTGACTATAATGATACTTGGTCAATTGCCCTACTATTGTAGAAGAGGCTCGAGTCCAGCAGTGGGACATATATGAGCCAACCTGATGATGATGATGGTAGAGATACTTTATACATGCTTTCAGTTTTTCTTTGTATATGCTGCTGGTTGATGGAGTATACATACGTATATTCCATCAACCTTGATATTATTATTCTTTTAAATATTTTTTTTAAATTATCGAGTTTTATAAATATTTCATTTAAATTTTACATATTTTTTTTAAAATTCGTATTATATATCTCATGGGGAAAAAAAACCTTGCAGACCATTCTTCTGATGATCTATAAGCTGGTTTTTATGAAGCCTACAAGCAAGGGATAGCGTGATATTATATTTAAGAATACAATATCTAGTCACCCGTCGTCCGTCGTGACATTGTACATTGTACAGTCTTTCAAATGTTCATAGAAAGGTTGAATTACATTTCCTTTAAATTGGTATCTAGGGAATAAACTTGACAATTGGCGACATCAAAAAGTTTATCCTTTGAGCGGAATATTAGGTCCTTACATATGAAATTAGCGTTTTGTCGTACTGACCACTTTGATCTGAAATTTCTCCTCTTTGGTTAAGAATACCAAATTCAAATTTATAAATTCAATTGGCTGGTATATTTGAGTTTTGAAAACAGCCATTCATTTCTTTTTTCCTCATTATTTTTTCTCTGGCGTCGCTTATTACCACACAATGGAAAACATGAATATTTAATTAATGATGTGTACGGCGCTGATGTCGCAAAAGAAAACACGGTACCTTTTTGTTTTCAACGTTTTTGTTCTAGAAATTTCGACCTTCAGAACCAACCCCGTGTACAACCAGGGACCAAAGTGGAAAATGAAGAATTAAAGGCTATTATGGAAGCGGATCCATCACAAAGCACTTCAGAGATAGCTGCAGGCTTCGGGGTAAGTGACAAAACTGTATTAATCCACTTGAATCAAATCGGGCAAGTAAAAAAAACTTGAATGATGGGTACCTCATGAATTGAGTGAATCGAACTTGCAAAACACGCGTCGACTGCTGAGTTACTTTGCTCAATCGAAACAATAATGAAGAGATTTTAAATCGAATCATTACTTGTGATGAAAAGTGGATACTGTACGATAATCGGAAGCGCTCGTCGCAATGGCTGAACCCTGGAGACCCAGCCAAATCCTGCCCTAAACGAAAATTTACTCAGAAAAAGTTACTTGTGAGTGTTTGGTGGACTAGCGCTGGTGTCTTTCACTACAGCTTTCTAAAATCTGGCCAAACGATTACGGCAGATATCTATTGTCAGCAACTGCAAACCATGAAGGAAGAACTAGCTGCTAAACAACCGAGATTGGTCAATCGCTCTAAGCCACTGCTGCTTCACAACAACGCAAAACCACACTGCACAACAAACAACCAGTAAGTTAGATGAGCTACAATTGGAATGTCTGCGACATCCAACGTGCTCCTCGGACCTTGCTCCAACAGATAAGAATTTTTGCTGGAATTTGGACAATTTCTTACAGGGACAAAAATTCTACTCCAATGCGGCAGCCCAAACCACCTTCAAAGAGTTTATTGATTCTCGCCTCCATGGTTTTTTTAGTAAAGGGATCAATGAACTACCTATCAGATGGCAAAAGTGCATAGATAACAACGGTGCATACTTTGATTAATTAAATATCATTTACAAAAAAAAAATAGATGTTATATCCGTCCCGTACAAAACGTCAATTTCATTTGTAAGGACCTAATATTTTAACGGACAATTTCAATAACTTTCTGTATTCTATTGACAGCTAAAGGATTAATATATCCACTTTATTTTTTTAGTATTAATTACGTTAAATAAAGTATAAAATTGGATTCGTAGGTGAAAAATGTTATTAGTAAAATGGTGTTCCATAACAATCGTTAACTAAGGAATCCAGAAAAAATATCCAAACATCAAAATCATCATCATCTGGCTCATAAACATCCCACTATTGGGCTCGAGCCTCCTACATAATAGGAGCGAAATTGATCTTACTACCATGCTGGTCAAACGGGCGGGGGATGGTAAATTGTATTCTTAATTCGTCACCATACGCTATATCAAAATGAAACAATGTATTTAATACAAAAATATCTCATTGCTGCGTAAATGACCCAAATTATCGATACATATAGTTACATAGGTCAATGTACTTTACGCTATTCTATATATATTACAATCGTATGGCTCTGTTAATGTTGTTGCGTCATCGCGCAAAATCTATGAAGCGGCTTTTAGTGAAATTCAGCATTTTTAGCTTAGCACCTGAAATAGAAGAAATATATATTTCTTTATACCTACTGTCGGGCGCGAGCCTGATTCGTAATCGGAAGGGATTTAACTCATTTATGGCTGGCGAAACGAGTTAGCTAATATATTACCTATTGCGAGTTGCCACTCTTATATAGGGATCTTATTCGCTTAGATCCCGTAATCGACACTGGTGATATCCACGGGAAAGAATGGGGAATTAACATTACTTCCTAAGAAAAATTAATAAATACATACATAATTATATACCAACTAAAGATATTCTTTTAATCTCTAGAGAACTTGAAAAATCAGATATAGGTACGTGTGTAGGATTTACCTACAATATATGTAATCATCATCATTTCAGCTCGTATACCTACGTCCCACTGCTGGGCTCAAGCTTTCTCCACAATGGGAGGGAAATTGACCTATTACACCACGCTAGTCAGGTGGATTGGTATTTTTTCATTATTTTTTTTTTTTTTATGGGTGGGCTATGGTAAGCGCACGCGCAGTCCTGTCCGTCCGGGGCGATGAAAGGACGGCGCGCGGGCCCATAACCCACCCGTACCCACGTCACCTCGTTGTTGGGCCGACCACCGGAGCAGATGTGACTTGTCATCAGTGGTCGGCCCGATGGAATACCCTTTCGGGTAACCTCACCTCCCGACGCACAAGGCGGATTGGTATAGAGTTTTATTTCGAGTATACTTTCTCTCGCACAGTTTTTCATCATCATCACCTCAGCCCAAATTTGTCCCACTGTTGGTTTCGGGCCTCCTCCTTTATGGAAGAGAAATTGATCTACTATACCACGTTCAGACGTGTTGACATACGATTTTGTTTCGAGTTTTCCTTCACTTGCATGCATAGTATGAGCATTTTATATTCCTTAGGCGCCTTTAGGACACCCACGGGCAACAGACTGTGGTGAATTGAATGCTTACTCCGTCACCACACGGAAATAAATTGCTACCATATCTATTCGACCGAAGCTGCCAGCGCACCTATTATGTATGTAATCTATATATTAGTAAACTGTACAAAGTCCAACAAATGATATTGAAATAAAGTATAAAACATGCAACGCTAAAATATTTGGCAACCGACCACATCATTGAGAGTTTAATGTTCTTAAACGAAAAAAATAAATGAACTTTAGAATGAACAAATGAACGAAACATTAGGGTAGTAATAAAGTTTTTTAACGTATATATCGACTGATATTAGATGTTCAGTTTTAAAATTAATAGTTTTTTATTTTTTTATTTAATTTAAAATGTTTAATTTAACATTTAAGAGGTTTTGTTAATTGTAACGTTTTTCAATAGATGCTGTTTTATAACCTGCGTCTGGAAGTCACTATTTCGTTCTCAAAATCTTTATAAAAAAGCATAGCAAGTCAAATGCTAGTTAACTTAAGCTATTCAATATTTTTTTCGTGTAGTGAAGGAATAAAAATATAACCCCCGTCTAGGACGTGCGCGTCATAATAAACGACTATGGGACTATAAGCATATAACAGGCATGCATGAGAAGGAAAGCTTTTTTTTTTTTTTTTTATTGCAAATGGTGGCAAACGAGCAAACAGTACACCTGATGGTAAGTGTTGCTGCCGCTCATGGACCTTTACAAGGCCGTTGCCTACCGCGAAGAAAGCGATGCATGCATTGAGGCTCGGTGATACCAAGGGCACCATCAAAACCCTCCACACGCAATCACCCTCAGAAAGTTGGGCTTCCGGCTCTCTCGCTCACCGAACGAAGCGCAGTAACAAATTGCTACTACTCAGACGTCGATTTTCTGCGAGAGCATGGTACTGCCTCGGACGGACCGGCCCGCGGCTGTAGACAGATAACTGTCGACAGTGTGGTCCTACCAGCAGTAAAACCACCCACACGTCTGACCAACGTGGTATAGTCGGTCAATTTCCCTCCTTATGAGAAGAAGGCTCCAGCCCAGCTGTGGAACGAATATAAACTGTGATGACAATGATGATGATAAACTATAAAATCACAGTAGAAATTGACGGATAATTGAAGATATATAGAATAACTAGCAGCGCCCTGCGGTTTCACCCGCAGTTCCTCTTCCCGTGGGAATATCGGGATAATTTATAGCCTATGTGTTATTCTGATATGTAAGCTATATTATTGCGAAGTTTCATCAAAATCCATTCAGTAGTTTTTGCGTGAAAGAGCAACACACATCTTCACATCCTCACATACTCACAAACGTTTATAATATTATAGTAGGATAAAAAGCTAGTTGAAGAATCAACTCTTAAAATATATGAACATGTTTTACACTGCCTTCAACTATTCATTAAAATCCATGAAATCTATATTCTCTCATTCTAACGTCGTGCAAAACCAATTATTTGTTACCGATCTGTTTTGTGTGTTATTACTAACTCTACAATTGAATGTAAAATCTTACAATGCAATATTAAATGAATATCAGCTTTTATAAAATCAAAACTATCATATTACACGAGTTTAATTTATTACGATCATTGTAAATGCGATATTGTCCACCAAGAGATTTGACACTTGAAATTCTATCAATAAATTTAGTTGACTAACGTTCTATATGGTAACGGAGTAAGAATACAATTCTACCACACTCTCTTGCCTGTGAGCGTCGTAAAAGACGACTAAGGGATTAAATATGCGTAAACTTCTATGCCAGAGAAAGAAAATTTCAAATAAAACCCTATAACACGTCTGACCAGTGCGGTATAATAGACTCGAACCCAACAGTGGCACATATTATATGAGCTGAAATGATGATAATGATGATGATGAATGTGACCATTTTTTACGTCAAAACAGAACACTTGCATAATGTGAGCATTATTTTTTGCGTCAGAACAAAACACTTGGAGAAATAGATGCTTAAACGATAAAAAAAAATAAAAAGTCCCATAGAAATAACCAAAAATATGAACTTAAAAAAAGAACACGTGTCATTTGTGGTCTGGTTGAAAAATCGGGACAATTTTGTTACGGCTCTGCGGATAACGGAACTATCGCTTTGAAAATGGGACGTAAGGTCACGTTCGTAACGAACTTATTTAGAAACGTTATACTAATAGATATAATTATTATTAGAATATAACTTATATATTCATAGTTTTTTTGTGAGGTTATTGATTAAGAATACGAATACGTTTGGCCTACCCTTCCGTTTACATAAGATAACGTTACAAGAGAAGAATAAGTTGAAATAAATCCTATATTAACCGTATCAACCTGTCTCCAGCCTGATCATGGATGACAAGAAACTCGATATTGGTGGCCGGCACAGTGGCGAAAGAGAGAGAATAGAGTGGGTTATGGGGCCACGCTGTCCTTTCGTCGCCCCGGACGGAATGGACAGCGTGTGTACCTACTGACCATTGCCCACCTGACACAAAAAGTCTGATTATTGTGGAATATCAGATTAATTTCCATAGCATTGTGGAAGAAATTAGAGTGCAAAAGTAGGAAGAATATGGACCATAGAGATAGAGGTACGAAAATGTCAAACACAGGTGAGTACTACTCGGCGCCAAAACTAAAATTACTTAGAGATATGCTCAATGTTCATATTTATTGAAGTCGTTATATTAATCATCATTTCAGCTCATATAAGTCTACTGGGCTTGAGCCTCCTCTACATTAGGAGAGAAATTAACCTACTATACCACACTGGTCAGACAGATTGGTATACGGTTTTTTTTTTCAAGTTTTCCTTCTCATGCATAGAGATGTTCTATGCATATTATTTTCATTTGCCATTTTTTACGATACCTAAGGTCAAGATTGCGGGTTGTAAATTACAAAAATGTTACATGCCTATTTATCCCTTATTCGTCTTTAACGATACTCACAGATAGGGAGTAATGAATTGTATATTATATTAATATTCTTTAAAGAAGCTATTATTATAACACTACTGAATATTTATTACTGTCCTTCATTCGTAATCTTAATTTAAACTCTTTAGCTGGTGTGTCAATAGAAATTGTATCTCCGAATACAAGTCTCCGCTAACACTTGCATCCAAATACGAGTTCATCTACTTACCCAAAACGCATTGAGTAATACATTTGTCTTATAGGTTTGCTTTACTTAACAGGTTTTATCCTGTTACGATACAGTATCCTGTTACAATACCCAGTTACGTAACAGTCACTATTACTGAATATTTGTGTCTACCTGTATCATTTTTCCCCGTGTGTTCACGGAGCAAGAGCACCGCCCCTCTTACCCGTGGGTGTCGTAAAAAACGACTAAGCGATATTATACCAGTGTGGCATAGCAGGTCAAATACTCATAAAGGAGGCGGTCCAAGCCTAACAGTGGAACAGATATGGGCTAAAATGATGATGATGACATATTTCCTTATGCTATCTGTAATAATAAAGTTTAAAGGTTGGTTTTGTGATAAGCAGAGTGTTTGGATCATAAAGTCCCAAATTGGATTACCAAAATGAATGACAAATATTATTGATTGACTATCGAGAGATTCTCAGCGACAACGTGGATACCGAAACTAAGTCTGACAAAAATTAACTGTAACAGGCCCGCTATTATATAGGACTAAATAAGCATAACTAATGTTTAGCTAAATACGTAGTTATTTTAATACCTTACATGATACAGCTTAACTTTGATTCTTGTAAAAAATATGGTTTCTTAAAAAAACTAATATGTTTACGTAAACCTTTACTTAAAGGCGTATTTTAGTTTCCTCGGCAGTTTTGGAGCTATCTATATCTATACCAATAAATAAAATTGGAGTTTGTAATGTCAAAATAATAAACTTTTTTCATGTTCACATGGTTATTTGCACTATATATATGCTTAAAAATCTTTTTATATTTTTTGTCTGTCTGTCTGTTTGTTCCGGGTAATCTTCAAAACGCCTGAACCGATTTCAAAAATTCTTTCACCAATGGAAAGCTATAATCAGGGAGTAACTTAGGCTATATTTTATC
Organism: Lymantria dispar; assembly: GCA_032191425.1. Lineage (NCBI taxonomy): Eukaryota > Metazoa > Arthropoda > Insecta > Lepidoptera > Erebidae > Lymantria > Lymantria dispar. The sequence goes on along the minus strand of CM063454.1, from coordinate 20,308,545 downwards.
TCGGTATTTCCACGGGATTGGGAACCACGCGGATAAGGTCACTGAAACCGAAGCGAAGCGAGGGCGGGTTGCTACTTAAAAATAAAAGTATTTAACTACCTACACCGCAATATACCTAATGCTCACGATGATTATAAGGAATTGATTATAATAGGTCATTAGATTGGGGTTACTATTGACGATTAATGGGCAATTACCACAATAATGTAATAAATATTCTGTGAAAATAGAGGTCAGTAGTTCTTGATTTCCCTTTGCAACTATAACGAATAAAACTAAATAATTCAAATAATTTCGAGACAAACCATTTGGGTACCTACCTAATATTATTTTATCGATTTGGTAAACACATCATAAAAACATTAAATATGTATCCGTCTTTTTTATAGCTTTAAATCGTCATAATAGATAATACCTGTTACTACATATGTGCCTAAACCATTATTATCTCTAAATGCCTAGGTAATAAAAAAAAATTAACTTGTTTATTGACGTTATCCAAAACGTCTTAAAATCTGATGTTACTAATAATTATAATCAAAATTTATTGCTATAAGCGCATATGCAAAGGCGGCAAAAGTCTCTATAATCTATATTTATTCTTTACAAATTTTGTTATGATACATGTTTGGCACAGATTAGACATAACCCTAACCTTCAAATAGATACATACTATTTATAAGTCCCTATAATTCTCGTCCAACATCCGTATAAAATAACGAACTTTGTACTAATGTAGCTATGCACTGCACTCAGATTTAATAGCATGTAATTGGACGTAAATAGCAACTACACTTGTTCGACGTATTTAGTACCTAGGTATTTAAAAATATTACGTTTTTTTTGTTATAATCAAAGACACTTTGTTGCTTTACATCTGTAATTAATGACAAAAATTTGGAAGTTTTCTATGTACACAGACTTTAAAGAAAATGAGACGTCAAATTTTCTTTAAACTTTAATTTTTTAATTTAATTTTTCAAATTTTATGGATAATTATTGTTTTATACATAATTTATCAATATCATTAGTAACATTATTTTAACTGATTGTAAGATTCAAAAGATGCATATTTTAATTAAGCACATAAACTTACCACAGCCGGTTCATCTGCCCAGGACTCCATGTCCGAAAACACAAATTCTGTCAAATTTTCCTTTCCAACTTGTATCTCACCCCATGGCGAATTTAAATGTTTATAATCCACAGCTGTTGCAGTTTGAGTAGTTAAACATCTACTCGAAAGACGGCTGTTCGAGACACAATTTAATTTACATTTTTTACCCTGTTTAACACCCGACAACGAATTAAAAATTTGCCGCGATGTATTCCCGCGCAAAACTTTCAAATGAGACATATTTCCGCTGATAATAATGTTTTCCCGCGAAGCGTTGCCGCGTAAATGTAAGCCGTCGCTTCCACCAACGAGTTTTGGCGCGTTCTCCGCACTCGCCGAGGGCAAGGTCCATTTACTTATTTAAACTGTTTGTTGTGGCTGTGATGAAAATTTTCAACAAACAGTCGGTAACACATTACGAAAGCATCGTTATCATTGTAGAAATTAGGGACACACGATTTGGTCGCTGTTACTATCGAGTGCCTACACGTGATAACGAATTAAGTATATGTATATCTATTAATGAATTGAAAAATAATTACCCGAAACCCTTATTACCCTTAACCCCAAGGTCTTGAATATATATGTAACTCAAAAACCCACTTCTTTTTATTGAAATTATCTTAACCATCCTCCAATAACTCAATTTTTATGAGCACGGCACACGTGTTCTTTCTCTAACACATGTGGAACATGCTACATAAACTTTTTCTACCGACCAGACTACAACCCTATTTGAGAATCTATGCGTTGACCACATGATATTGGATAGCATCTATGTCCTCCTAAAAAGTGCTGTTCACACTAATTAGGTTAATAATTCCATGAATTTAATTTAATGATGATGGTGATGAATTTCAGGAGAAATTCGAAGATAAGTCTTTGAAAATAATTGTTTTATCACCATTTATTTGTTTGATATGAGAATGTCTTTGAGTCTTGAGAAAATCTTTATATATACCTATATTTCTTCTGTACTTGTGTATATCACGGATTTTATTATTTATGTGTTCAAGGGGATTCGAGATTGGTTTAGATTCATCATTTGACCCGGTAGGTGGAGCTGCGATCGATTTCAAGGACAATTCCTTTTAATATTTTTTTAGATTTAAACAGAACGTCTATTGGGTAGTGTGTATAATATTAGATCCTTACATATGAAATTAGCGTTTTGTCGTACTGACCACTTTGATCTGAAATATCTCCTCTTTGATTAAGAATTCTAAATTCAAATTTATGAATTCATTTAGCTGGTACATTTGAGTTTTGAAAACAGTCTTTCATTTGTTTTTTCCTCATTATTTTTTTCTTTGGTGTCGCTTATTACCGCACAATGGAAAACATGAAATATCGGTATATTTACGAGTACGAATTCTACCGTGGCACCAGTGCTCCAGAAACAGCTCGAAGGATTAATGATGTGTACGGTACTGGTGTCGCAAAAGAAAGCATGTTACGTTTTTGGTTTCAACGTTTTCGTTCTGGAAATTTCGACCTTCAGAACCCACCCCGTGGACGGCCGGAGATCAAAGTGGAAAATGAAGAATTAAAGGCTATTGTGGAAGCGGATCCATCACAAAGCACTTCAGAGATAGCTGCAGGCTTCGGGGTAAGTGACAAAACTGTATTAATCCACTTGAAGCAAATCGGGAAAGTAAAAAAACTTGAACGATGGGTACCTCATGAATTGAGTGAATCAAACTTGCAAACACGCGTCGACTGCTGTGTTACTTTGCTCCACCGACACAATAATGAAGGGATTTTAAATCAAATCATTACTTGTGATGAAAAGTGGATACTTTACGATAATCGGAAGCGCTCGTCGCAATGGCTGAACTCTGGAGACCCAGCTAAAACCTTCCTGCCCTAAACGAAATTTCACTCAGAAAAAGTTACTTGTGAGTGTTTGGTGGACTAGCGCTGATGTCGTTCACTACATCTTTCTAAAATCTGGCCAAACGATTACGGCCGATATCTATTGTCAGCAACTGCAAACCATGAAGGAAGAACTAGCTGCTTAACAGCCGAGATTGGTCAATCGCTCTAGGCCACTGCTGCTTCACGACAACGCAAGACCACACACTGCACAACAAACAACCACTAAGTTAGATGAGCTACAATTGGAATGTTTGCGACATCCACCGTAGTCCCCGGACCTTGCGCCAACAAATTACCATTTTTCCAGGATTTGGACGACTTCTTACAAGGAAAAAAATTCAACTACGATGTGGCAGTGCAAACCGCCTTCAAAGAGTTTATTGATTCTCGCCCCCGTGGTTTTTTTAGCAAAGGGTTCAATGAATTACCTATGAGATGGCAAAGTGCATAGATAACAACGGTGCATACTTTGATTAATTAAATATATTTAACAAAAAAAATTGACTTTATTCCTTCCGTACAAAATGCCGATTTCATATGTAGGTAAGGACCTATTATAAATCTTCTGTTCGTGTGTTTGTTTATTGAACTCCTGCTGGACCGATTTTGATGAATTTTTTTGTGTGTGCTTAAGTGGGTTCGAGTACGGTTTAGATTAATATTTGGATGCGCTAGGTGGCGCTGCGATCGATTTCAAAGAGAATTTCTCGAAAACTCTTTTTTTTATTTGATCAAAAACTTTTTTCATTTGAACAGAAAGGCGTCTGTTGGGTCTAGTTAGTGTATATGTAAAAGAATATAGTAATCAAGTTAAAAAAATATACTGACATTCGTCATCTATTTCTAAAATGTTATCAATCAAGAATAAAATCGTAAAAGTGCTTGTTATAAAATATCGAATTATCTAGAAGAAAATACCTCCTCACTCAGTAATGCAACTGTCACAATTTTCTGACGCTAAGAGTGATTGTGGCTTAACCGCAACTTTTTTGTCATTTGTAATAGTTAAGCATGGCATGTTTTGCCTAACGAATTTATGCTTTTTTATTTTGACGGTGGCTTACGGTGTTAGCCATGATCAGTGAAAGGTATCTGCTAACAGAAGCTGTACAGCATGTCTCTGCTTTCCCTCCAACGGTGTTGATGAGAGGGATAACTACTCTAGTAGTTAACCTGTGATCGACTACCGCTTGTAGAATCTAGTCCAGCTGTAATGTTTTCCTTATATTTTTGAAATATTATAATCTGATTCAAAGAGCACTGGAGCTAATAATTACTAAACATGTTGTATTTATATAATTATATGCAATAAGAGGTCCTTAAAAAATAAAATCGTCAAGCCTTTTTTTTTTTTTTTGTGGGTGAGCTGCTGTCGGCGCGCCTCCGCACCACTCCGTCCGGGGCGACAGAGGGGCTTAAACACGCAACTCCCGCAACCCACCCGAAAACCACCTCGCCTTCGTCATTGGGCCGACCACCGGAGCAGGTTTACTTGTCCTGTAGTCGGCCGGCTGTACTCTCCCTCCTTACGACCCTGTGCAGGTATTTGGCGAAGCTACCGTGCCCCGTCAACACCTGCACTAGTCGGAAGGAGAGCACCCCGTGCCGCCTTTCCAACCACTGCATCAGCACCGGCCGGAAGGCCTCCACCGTTCGCACCCCGAACCGGGGCCTCTCCAGCCGGACTGCCCAACGGACAATGACGTCTCGGCGGGCGTCGACGCGCCAGGCGGTGAGCTCCCTTAACGAGATCTCACCGCCCCCCGCTCGCACCCCCGTCACCCGCCGATACAATCCGGCGAGCATCTCCGCCTCCAGGTCCCACGGGGGAGTCCCGGCCAATAGGCACACTGCCTCCGTCGCCACCGTGCGGTATCCGCGGATGGCCCTGACCGCCATGGCTCTCTGTGGTCGCCACAGAAGGGCCCTAAGTCGGACGGTCAAGGACCCCGCCCACACCCCCGGATGCTGATGTCAACCGATCGGACGGTGATCGAGACGCCGATGGGAGGGCTCATAAGGCGCCCATGGAACAAGAGGGCCTCCGTCTTGTCCAGGGCGACCCTCAACCCCAGCGCCTCGATCCGCCTGACGACCTCTTCGGTGCCATAGGTCGCCAGGCTTACCGCCTCTTCTAGCGTCCCACCGCGGGCTGTGACGAGCGTGTCGTCGGCGTAACAAATCACGCCCAGCCCGGGCGGGAGGCTCCCCCGCAACGCCCAGTCGTAGCCGATGGGACACCGCACGTCATGGGCGTTCGCACAACGTCCCCTGCTCAGTTGGTACAGAGGACGCTGCGCCCCACCAAATAGTCTGCCACTAGCCGCCTCAGGTAAGCTGGCACTCCGTGATACCGGAGCGCCTCCCTGATGCAGCTGAATGGCAGACTATTGAATGCGTTGGCGATGTCTAGGGACACCGCCAACAGCACTCCCCCACCGGTGACGGCCTCAGTCGCCACGGCCCTCAGGCGCAACAGAGCCGCGATCGTCGAACGACCCCTCCTAAACCCAAACTGGGCATCCGACAGATCGGGCCCCGTGCCGACGAGGTGCCGCTCGATGCGGGCAGCTACCACCCTCTCCAGTAGCTTGCCCGTGTCATCGAGCAGCACGATAGGCCTGTAGGCCGAAGGCGACCCCGGAGACCGTCCCGGCTTCGGCAGGAGCACCAGCCTTCCCTCCTTCCAGCACCCAGGGAACCGTCCGGACACTAAACACGCGTCGAACAGCTCCCTGAGTGTGCACCCGGTGGTCGAGGACCAGGCCCAACACGCGGTTAGGAACACCGTCGGGCCCGGGGGCGGTGGACTTTGCGCACATGCGCACCACCGCCACTCCCATCTCGGGTTCCGTGATGGGCGGAACACTGTCGTCGTCGGCCTCCCGGTCAGTGTCTGGCGGAGCCATGACCGGGGGCGTGTGTTCCACGCGCCGCGGGAACAGGTCCTCGACGACCCGGGTGAGAAGGCTGGGCTGGAGAGTCTCGGTGAGGGGAAGGCCCCGCGCGCGGAGCTTATTCAGCACCGCGCGATAGGGGCGTCCCTAGGGGTCACGGTCGAGACCGTCCAGCATCTCCTGCCGACTGACGTCCTTAGCGGAGCGGACGGCCAGCCTGAAGGCCGACCGCGCATTGCGGTAGCCCTCATACAGCAAGGCCTCCCGCTCCGCGTCGCGTCCACCCCATCCAACTGGTTGGCAGAGGACAGCCACGATTAAACGATGGCTGTCTCCGCCAGCCGATCCCGGTCTAAGCGACCCACAGCCCATTGCGGGAACGCAAGACGTCCATCCGCCCCGTGACCCCTGCTGGGCGTCGGGATTGCCGGGGAGACCTCCATCCGGATATACCGGTGGTCCGACAAGGTCTCCACCACAGAAATATTAAAGTATTAATAAAGTATTAAGAAAGGCCATTCCCCTGATTTTGTTCGAAAACCAGCGTGGCATAATTACTCCCTCCCGCTAATGTTAACACATATGCAAGGTCTATGCTTACAACAATTTCACACACTAACATAACACACACATCAATCTCGAAGCTGCAGTTGGTACACAAACTATAACTAAGTTCTGTAGGCAACCTATACTCACATATAAAAAAGCACATGTACGCTAGTGCTTGCCATGGTCGATATACTACACGATATTTATTTAGCCTGTTTTATCGAAACAAAAATATTAATGCCTTTAAATTAAGCTCTTACTTGTGTGATGTGTTGAAGTTATTTGTAATGCAAGTCAGTAATTTAACAGTAAAATCATGCAAATGAAATACTCCTCACTACACTCTGTATGTGTGACAGAAAATTTAAGTGCTATAATAAATTACGTAAGCGAGTAGCGATTTGTATATTATATTGTTCCCATATATGGTACACACCGGTACACAAGATACAATTAAAACATATTAATAAGAGACCACAGTCACAGTCAAATTTATAAACTCCTGCATCTTATAGAGGGATCTGGCACTTGACAGGTGGTACGAATTGACTAATCCTCTTGAGTAGCTTAAAATAAGTTTTTATGGAAGCCCGTTTCAGGATGAAGCCAATCATGTCAGTGACTCCTTTCACATAAGGTAGTACTGCAGGGAGGCGCTCCAACTGTGGGCGCTTTCACACGGTCTCTGCGACGGGGGCATGGACGTTTATAATAACGTTGACTTGTTTGGACGTCAGACATCTTAGACCGCCCGTGACCCTGAATGCTGTAAAATATTCGAAACGTCGAGCAATCCTAAATCAAATACAAACGCGATATAATCCGTATAAGTAGTTTTATTTACAATGCTCACGTAAGCATCAGATATCATTCTTAAAATATGTTAAAATATTATTGTTTATTGAAATTCGGTTTATTTAACTATTTATTATTTAACTTAAAAAACAAAACAGTTATTTAATTTTTTGATATACTGCTACTTGTTAGTACATTTTTGTTTATTGTAAACAAAAATATACTAACATTATCCGTGTTGTGACGGAATAAGAATACCAATCACCACTCCGTATCTTAGCCGCGGATGTCCCATCCTAATATATTGAGACGACTAAGAGATATAGTAAGCATATAACATCTATGCAAGAGAAGAAAAACTCAAAAGAAAACCCTATACTAACCTGTCTGACTACTATAGTATAGTAAAGTAAATTTGCCTATTATTGCGGAGGAGGCTCGGGCCCAGCAGTGGAACGTATATGAGCCGAGATGATGACTATCATGTCAACATTTCTTGTAATAAAAATTCAACACTTATGAAAAGTTAGAAATCAACACATATAATAATTAGTAATGAATAACCAGTCTCAAGAAATTTATTCTTATCATAAATTACTCCATCTTAATGAAGAATTGTTAATTATAAGAATAAGAACAATTATTTTGTACGACAACTAAATACCTACTTAATTAAACATTTAGTTTTGCAATAAAAATGAAATACAATACTATTTGATCACTTTACCATTATTTTTAGTACTCTACAAAATATTGTGAACAAATTGTGCTAGATTTAGTTGGTATTTAGTTAACTACCAGTTGCCTTAATCCATAGTTTTCTAATACTTGAATTTCATTGGCATCTAAAATTAAAATGTACCTATTTACCATAAAATATTAAACTTCAAATAATATATATATATACACTCATTTGCAAAAAAAACGGGCACCTAAGCAATGAACCATTTCAAATGTTAATATTTCTTTGTTTGATAATTATAGGTAGTTTTATCCACACAATTTGCTAAATTAATAAGAAAATAATCGTTTTCATCAGTATTTCATAAAATTTAGATACAATTTATGGGAAATAATGCTAAACCTCGCTAGTAGTGTATATTCGCTAGTAGTGCATATGCTCATGAAGTAAAAATAAAAAAGTTTTTTTGTTTGTTTTTCTTTAATAAAGTAAAAGCAGATAAATGTTTAGTATCGAGTGTGACCCCCTCTAGCTAAAATCACAGCTTGAATTCGTCTGGGCATGCTAGCGAGTATATCCCGGATACTTGCTTGCGGAATACGTTCCCACTCCGCAGTAATCACATTCTTCAGCTCTCTGATGGTCTACGGAGCCGGGTGTACTGATCTCACACGCCGTTTCAGAACGTCCCAGACATGCTCTATGGGATTGAGGTCGGGACTTCGAGCTGGCCAATCCAAACGACGAATGCCGACCTCTTGCACATACGCATTAACATCGCGGGATCGGTGGGCGCGAGCATTGTCGTCCATAAAAATCGAGTCTTCACCTAGAGCGGCCAATGCGGGTTGTGCATGAGAAATTAGAACTTCCGTTATGTATCGATGCCCAGTCAGTGAGCCGTTTTCAATGAAGACTAACTCTGTACGATCCATTGAATTTATTCCTGCCCAAAACATAACAGAGCCCCCACCATAAGGTGTGATTTCTTCGAAACATGCCTCTGCAAAGCGTTCTCCTTGTCTTCTTAGCACTCGCCGACGTCGATCTTCACCGAACAGAGATATCCTGGCTTCATCAGAGAACAAAACCCTATTCCAATCGTCTTGAGTCCATGATTCACAATTTCTAGCGAACCTAAGCCTGTGAACTCTGTGCTCACGGAGTAATTTGGGGCCGCGGGCCGGGCGGTGACTGCGTATATTGGCAGCGAGAAGCCTCCTCCTGACCGTCCATAGACTAATATGCACATTTCTTACTTCTTGGAGGTTGTTCTTAAGATCCACATACGAAGATTTGCGATTTCTCAATGCGCGACTCACAAGAAAACGATCATCCCGTGGTTGGGTACATGGTTTTCTTCCAGAACCAGGCCTTCTCTCGACGGAACCAGTCTCCTGATATCGCTGCCAGGTCCTTTGGACTGTCGAGCGACTAACATTTAGCCTCCTAGCCACGAAACATTGGCTGCAACCCTCTTCAAGCAGCGCGATAATTTTGGTAGCTTTTACCACTTTATCTACCATTTTTGATACAGCCAAACAGCATTAAATAAAGCTTTGACAGTCAAGGATATGAAATTAATCGATAAAAATTGAATAAAAGTTATGAAAGTCGATGTTAACTTCTGGAACTTCGCGCCAAAATGTAGGATAAAAAGGGGTTTTCTGTAAAAATGAACATCAAATGAAAAATTGAATTTAGAACGTACTTTTTTAAATACCACAGCATTTTTAAAACCGGCCAGTAACGTGTACAAACGATTGAAACCTTTTTGGTATTGTATCTTTTTAAATATGAATGAAAATCAAAACCGCCCGTTTTTTTTGCAAATGAGTTTATATATATATATATATATAGATATTTTATTACTATTATTTTGTTATTTCTATTTTATTAAATGCTAAAGAGTGCTAATGAGCACTATGAAGTTTGTACAATAGATCATCATCATCATCATCGCAGCCCACATACGTCCCACTGTTGAGCTCGGGCCTCCTCCACAATGAGAGAGAATTTGACCTACTATACTATGCTGGTCAGACATGTTGGTATAGGGTTTTATTTCAAGTTTTCCCTCTCTTGCACAGATGTTATGCGGATATTATATCCCATAGTCGTCGTTTACGACATCCACGGGCAAGATAGGGAGTGGTGAATTATATTCTTACTCCTTCACCACACGGAAAATATACAAGAATGTACTATAGATGTACAAGATAAATTAAGTAGGTAATGTATATCAGAATAATTGATTTTTAAATACCTATTTAAATATTGTTAATATAACTAAATAAAACGATTACTAAATTAAAAGTGTTAAAATATTTATTTATATGATAAAATTAACACATAGGTAATTATTGAAATCGATAACTTATAGTATGTTGGACAACACTATCGATACGCGTGGATCAACGTCAATGTTTTGAATGAAAACCTATACTACCACGCTAGTAAGGCGGTTCTTAGTGATATCGCATTGAACGCAGTACATTGCGCGGTTGCTGGACTAATAAAAAGTGATATCCATGTATGGCAGACGATGCATAATGTTTGGCACTTTTTGCGATTTAATAATTGATTGTTGTAAACGGCATAATACTCTCATAAAATTACGAAATATCACTGAATTATTTAGTTTATGGACTTAATGATGAAAAGAAATGCCTTCTTAGACTATAACTACGCAACTGACTTCGTTTTCGACACGTTGTAATAGCGTAAGACGGCATATTTCTCTTTTTTGTTGGAGCTTCGTTCAAGGTCACTATATGAGCGCAACTAAGAGCCGGTAAAACGAATTTCGTCAATATTAAGACCGTTTGATCGTAATTGTGGCACGCTTGCCCTGCCCACATGGCCGTTCTATCTTATTCATTTTTCTGTGGTCTCCACCTCCTCCACAACGCGCCAGCTCCCCACGCGTGCGGCGACCTCGGGGCTAGCGAACGAAAGGTCCACTATCGACCCGCCCCGTTGTCGCACGCACGTACGCACCGAGCCCCTGTTCAGCAAACAGAGGCCCAGTGCCACCGCCCACTCCTCGATCGCCCGTCCTCGGTCGGTAATCTCCCCCCAGTCCGCCGCGACGTATCCGACGCCCCTGTCCCTAAGGGTCAGAGGCGACGAAGGCCACGACGTGGAGGCGACGATTGCCACGGTGCCATCGGTGCTACCCAACCAGTTAGGCCGGTCGGGCACCACGTACGGCTCCGCGGCTACGGCTACTCCTATCAACCACTCCGCCATGGCTTGCAGGAACACGTCCTGCGCACCGGCGGTGTGGTTGAGATTGGCCTGGAGGAGACGAATGGATACGGGGTCCATTAACGGTCCGTATCCATCGTCACCTCCTCCGCGCTGACGGGCGATCGGGCCGCGCTCGGAGCGGGGACTGGCCCGGTCGATGGGCCGTCCCGCCCCTTCGGGGCCGATGCCGGGGGTCTGCAGTCCCCAGAGCCCATGCGGTGTTTGGCAGGCCTATTGCGTGCCGCACACGCGGGGCAGTGGGGCACCGCAGAGCACGATGCCGCCTGGTGTCCGGTCTGACCGCAACGGAAACATAGCCCGCTGCAGTCAAAGCAGTTTTTGCATGTCGGTCGGGTATGCCCGACCGCCATGCATTTGTAACACCTCGCGGGCCGGGGCTCTAGCACGGTTACCCGCGCCGAGCTCCAGCCTACGAGGAGCCTGCCTGAGTCGGCCAATTGCTTGACCGACTCCACCGGACACTGCACCCAGGCAGCACCGACGCCGCCTGGACCCGTGCGGATGGTGCCAATCCGGACGGTGTCCGAGGCACATCCGGTACGCGCCATAATGGCCTCCCGGACGTCCTCCACCGTCACGGAATCGTCCAAGCCCGTCAGGCGCATCTCTGCGCACTTGACAGGCCTGGCGATTCGGACACCATCCTCCGGCCCGAACAGCCCCCTCAACATCGTGGCCAAACTATCGGCCGTCTTCGCGCCCTCGGCCCCAGGGAACTCGAGTATTCGAGCCCCTGTCCGGGCCTTGCGGGTCCTCGCCTCGACGCCCCCGATGTCGGAGACGTCCAGCTCCCGCCGGGCGCGTTTTAGGACGGCCTCATAGTTGAGGCCCTTCTCAGCCGCCTCAGGCAGCACGGTGATGACCACCGCGGCCGTCTTCGGCGACTTGAGGCCCCTGCGCGACCTTTTCCTCTTTCTGCCGGCTCCCGCCTGGGGAGCGACGGCCACGGCGGCACTCTTGGCCGCCGCTCTCCGCTTCTGGCCGCGTGCCTTCCTGCTCCGCTCAGCCACCTGCCAGCCCTGTTCGAGCCTGGCAGCAGCGCTGAGCGCAGCAGGAGCGGCCGCGGCCCGGCCTTGGCGGGAGCCGGCACCTTGCCGGCCTTCTTGGCCCCCTTGGGCCCAGCCGCGGCCGCAGCGTAGCTCACCACGCGGCCCCCTGACAGGGCAGCGGGGTGGGAGCTGACGCTTGCGGCCGTCTCGCCCCGTCCGCGGCGAGCGGCGGTCGGAGGGGCGGCTCAGGCGGGAGCCTGGCCGCTACGGCGGCGATACGCGCATCCACCATCACCCCTACTCGGGCTAGGATGACGCGTACCGCCGACTCCGACACGCCGTGCACCTCGTCGAGCTGCGGCTCCTCCCCCTTCCGCGGTCTCCCGCGGCCACGAGGCGGCGGAGGGACACGACGAGGGGAGGAAGCGCCGAAGCCGCAACGGGCGCAGCCGGCGCAGCAGCCGCGACGGGCGCAGCCGGCACCACGGACGCCGACGACGGGCCCGCTCTCCCCGGCGCAGCCCGTTTCGGTGGCGAGGCCGGCACTGACGGCGTGGCCGGCATCAGGCGCGCGAACTGGGCCCGCAGGTCGGTCCCGCAACCCGCGGTTCTCCCGTCGCACCGCCGATAGCTCCGTCTCCAGCTTACGGTTGCGTTCCCGCAAGCCGGAGACCTCCTCGCTAAGGCGGGCGTTCGCGGCCTGTAGGACTGCCACCTCGCGACCGTGGCCGGCCGGGCCGGGAGTCCCCGGCCTCGCCGCCACCGCCGATCCGCGACCTCTGCGCCCACGGGGCATGGTCGGGACCTTGGGAGGAGGCATGGTGGTACTCCCCTCCGAGTCGGTGTTCGAGCTGCCCCCCTTTTGGAGGGGGCGCTTCCGGACGCTCGGGGGGAGGACCTCCTCCCTCTTCTTTACCCTTGGGGGTGGCGCCTCTGCAGCCTCCCTAACACTCTTCTTGTTCTTCTCCGGCGACACCGACAACCTACACAACGACGACCTACGCGACGCCTCGATTGACGGCCCACACGAAACCTCAACTGACGGCCCGCTACTCACTAAGGCGCATCCACCGCCCTCGTTGTTGCTCCGGCTGACCTCCATCCTGCTACTTTCGTCGGCAGACGGCTCTGTGGCATTGCCGCCCCCGTCCGCCGACATCTCTGAGGCCGTGTACGCCTCCTCCTCCGACGGCTCTGCGGCACTGCCGCCCTCGTCTCGCGACGGCTCTGCAGCAGTGCTGCCCTCGTCGCTCGACAACTTAGAGTTGTCATTCCGGTCGGAGTCGCTCCGCTCCTCGAATGCGCTCCCTCCGCCTTGTTTCTTCGTGGACGGTCCTGCGGCCCCGCCGCCCTCGTCCTGCGACGGCTCTGCAGCAGCAGTGCTGCCACCCTCGTCGCACATGGCCATACCGGCCGCCTTCTGCCGCTCCCGCCACGCCTTCCCCCTTGCGGTCTCAATGCGGGCTCGCGCCTGGGCGGAACGCTTCGGCTTCCTCTTCCCCTTCTTCTTCTTCCTTTCCACCTCTTCCTTCTCCAACTCCTCTTTCCCCTCCCCCGGTGAGCCTCAAGATGTTGTGCCGGGCTCTCGGCAGTAAGGGCAGTAGTTGTCCCTCACCCATACGACTGGGGACTGACTGTGCCGGGACTTGGGCGCGACTCCAAGTGGACGTCGCGCGCAAGCACCGGCACAGCAAGGGATTCCCCGGCTTGGCCGGGACCCTCTGGTGAAGTTATACAAGTATTCACTTCTGCCATGTTGTTGGACGTTTTTAAGTCTTGCCTTGACTACCACTCTAACGGCTGGACGCTCGCGCGCTTTTTAACCCACCGACCATTCATCCCCTCGCCGAGTGGCCAAACTTAGGATTAGGGGTAATTTTTTATAGGGGTTTTCTTCCCCGCGGTCCGAAGACCCCCGGTCCTGACCCTCCTACTCAGGATTACGGTTTGGGCTTTCCGGGTCTGGCCGCTCGCGAGCGACCGACCCGTCACGCCCCCGGGCCGTGACGCAACCGTCCCTGGCGACGGAGTGCCATGAGGCACATCCGCCCCATTAGCCCCGGGTCAGATCCGCCGTGCGCTCTGCCACCAGAGCCGCACGCGGAGACCCCCACCTGCCGGAATCTTGGCCGTCCAAATGGACGTATGACGTCCAAATGGACGTTACCAGGGAGCACCACGAGGAGGTGCTCCGGCCGCGGCCCCCAAAATCGTCAAGCCTAACAAATTTATGGCTGCTCTTCTTTGTAATGGCTGTGTTCCGATCTTGTGGTAAATTTCTGTATTAGTTTAAAGTAAGGGGTACGGGTTAATATATCTTATTATATATAAATTACGTGTCACGTTGTTTGTCCGCGATGGGCTCCTAAACTACTTAACCGATTTTAATCAAATTTGCACACTGTGTGCAGTTTGATCCAACTTGAAAGATAGGATTTTTTTTTTTTTTTTTTTTTTTTTTTGGGTGGGCTATGGTAAGCGCACGCGCGGTCCTGTCCGTCCGGGGCGATGAAAGGACGGCGCGCGGGCCCATAACCCACCCGTACCCACGTCACCTCGTTGTTGGGCCGACCACCGGAGCAGATGTCACTTGTCGTCAGTGGTCGGCCCGACGGAATACCCTTTCGGGTAACCTCTCGACCTGGGACGTCGGTCGCCGTCGCGCGGTTAGCCTCTCTGCGGGTGATGGACAATTCCCCGGTCCGATCACCCGAAGATAAGATAGCTTACATCTTAATTTATAGTCGCAATCTTAGAATAATAACGTATAGAAGGTAAGTCCGCATACAAAAAACGAAGCATTTAAATTGGAGCCTAATGGAGCTTACGCCGGACCGTTCCGTAGTGTACAGGGTCACTGTACTGCACGTACGTGACGCGCAACTCTTAAAAAATAAATAGGTAGGTAAGTATGACGGTTTGTGCATTCAAATAGTGTCACAACATATTTGAAAAACATAAAAAGGTTTTTAAATTTACTTTTAAAAGTACCTATTTCGACGATTTATGTTATTAAAAACAAAATTTGATTTCATAATTTGTATAGTGGTGTACGTGTGTAATCACCTGCGCACATGTAGTATTTTTGGCTTCATGTTTTTGATCACTCGAAGTACCAACACTATCCTTCTATGCGTTATTATTCTAAGGTCGCAATATTATTTTATTGCAAATTATTTGTCTATTATTTAGCCGTAACACTCCATCGCTTTTGTAACCCGAAAAGCTCGCGACGGCGCCCGATGTCCCCGAGGGGGGACGTCGAGAGGAGAGGGTACTTCGCGACCAGAGTATTCCGTCGGGCCGACTACTGAAGACAAGGAACTCTGGACTGATGGTCGATCCAACGACGAAGGCTACGTGCTACGGGTGGGTCATGGGGCCGCGCGGCGTCCCTCTGACGCCCGGGCCGATGATTTGATATAGGGTTTAATTTCGAGTTTTTTTTTTCTTGAATATATGTTGTATGTATCTTTTAGTCGTCTTTTATGACACCCATGGCTAAGAAAGGGGATGGTGAATTGTATTCTTATTGTGTCACTAGACGAAAAATGTTAATGCCATAACTGGGCACAAGTATCAGTATACAAACCTTTTCTTTTTTTTTGGTGGGTTGGGTTACGTTCGGCACACTCCTCGCACCACTCCGTCCGAGGCGACAGAAGAGCGTAAGCACGCACACCCGTAACCCACCCGTGACACGTCGCCTTCGTCGTTGGACCGACCACCGAAGCAGGGTGACATGACGTCGGTGGTCTGCCCGACGGAATACCCCTATTTAGGGATGGTATACAAACCTTGAGCGTGAATTGAGTGCATGCTGCCAACATTAAGATCGCAGTGACAACTAGGGACACGGTATCGAATAGAAAGTATCGATACTGTACTCATGAGTAGTATCATACTCATTAATGTATCGAAACAAAAGTATGGATACCGCAAAGTATCGAGTACTGAGTACTTTTCCTAAAATCTATGTCGTGATGAGCTATAAACGAATTAAAATATTTTGAGCCGTTTTAGAAGGTTTATTACGTTTACAATTTATTTGATACGATACCTGCCATAAAGTACTCATCGAGTAAAAGTGTCGAATCCAAAGTATCTAGTACAAAAATATCGTTATCGAAAGGAATGTACTCGGTACCTAAAAGTATCGATACTTTTTTCGTGTCCGTACTAGTGACAACATTAATGAGGCTATCTTGGGAAATAAGCGGTCAGGTTGTTTCTACATTAACTTAAGAAATTAGATAGTAAAAAACCCAAGCGTTTACATCTTGCCACTCTTATCATCTCAACACCTTACACACATAGCTAAGACCGTGGATAGGCGGATGAAGAAGTGTTTACAATCAGGAGCATTTATGTCTTAGATATTACTTAGAGCATGTCGCCTAAGATATGTCGGTACAAAGAGCAAGCCATGTATTAAACTATTAAACATATTACCACATGGGTCTGTTCAACACTGCTAAATACGATACACTAAGCCTGATAGATGGCAACAAGGTCACCCACTACTGTGGGATTTAATAATATGATTGTAGTACACTTCTGGCTGGGTAGACAGTAAGTGACATATCACCATAGCTCATATACGTCCCACTGCTAGGCTAGAGCCTCTGCCTTAATGAGAGGGCAATTGATTACTCTACAACGCTGGTCAGGCGGATTGATATACGTTTTAATTTTGAATTTTTCCTCTCTTGCACAGATGTTAACTGCATATTATATCCCTTATGCATCATTTACGACAACCACAGGCAAGATAAGAGATGGTGAATTGTATTCTTACTCCATCGTCTCATGGAACAACAGGAAGTGTAACATGCCTCAAATACGATCTTCCACGAGGCGTTTCAGAATTGTCGCTTCTAAATGTTGGAATGTATTATTATCACCAACATATTCCGTCTCTGATTTTAATTTTAAAAATTATTGCTATCGAAGGTCAGTTCCTAAGCGATCTCTAATTTAAGCTACAGTATCACATGAAAGTAAGTAGTTAGTAAATCAATTACACAAGAAACAAAGAAAATATTACACTGTTTTTATGTTTTTGTTTAGTATTCATGAGGGCAGTTATATTGGCTATTAGCATAGGTGGGCACAGTTACATACCGCTTCTGCTGCTATTATAATTGACATTATAAGAATTTACAGCAATTGAAGAAGGCTCGGGATCAGTTTTCTTTTTACCGCGAGTTGACCCTGCGTTGACTTTTTCTTCAAACTGTTCATATTTGGACGCAGTTTGCATATTCGGGGAGTATTTCCGTCAACCGCCCTTTCTTAGTTGTTGCCGAATGTGGGCGGACTCAGTGCTGCGTGTCGACGGCTGTACGCGTGGGTGGTCCTGTCGATGGCCCTGTACGGCGCACGGGTCTCGGAGGAGTCCCTGACCGTCTGTCTGTGGGCTCTCTTTTGGCGTCCACAGAGGCCCATGGCGGTCAGGGCCATACGGGGATACTGCATCGTGGCGACAGAAGCAGCGTCGTCATGATGCGATCATCTCAGGGAATGAAACGGCGAATCGTGTGCGGGAGGAACAGGAGTTCGCAGAGGACTACGCTGACACGATCCGACACCGACGACTTGGGCGGCGCATACGCGAGTCCCTGATCTGCGTCTGACTCGCCGACAGTCACCGAGCATACGAGCGTTACGTGACTTAAAAGTTACTCCGTTAAGCAGATTGTTAACTTCATTAATACGTTGAACGACATGGGGGGACACATGTTGGGCGACATTTACATAGTATTTTGACCTCCTCGACGTTCAACGTGCTAATTAACGAGTTAATGCCTTAGCTATTAGTTTGTAAGTTTTGATTGGGCTGAAAATCAACGATTGGGGTGCGCTCGCATTCCCAGCTGTAAGAGCCCATATCCATTATTTTTACTTTAGTTTATTTTTTCATTTTATGTTTTTGAGTTTGTTTTTATTGTAAAAACAAATAAAGATCTTTTCTTTATTTCTTCTTTCTTTCTTTAGAGATACAGAAATGTAAAAAAAAACAAAGCACACAATAACAACAACCATTTTATTTGTGTCAGACAAGAATATTTCTTTACCTGCCTTTACCACAAGCATTTAAGTTAAACTTGACCAAATAATGTTTAACAAAAGATTTTTTATTGTTCGCAATGAACACGTATTTAAATTCCCTAATAATAAATTGTACAATGTCATATGTTTATACATAAAATTATGGAATATCTAGTATATCTACATATAATTTATCACAAAAATATTTAAATGTATATATTTGTATATTAGAGTATTTACAAACTTTTTGTATTATTACCTTTTCGTAACTGGACTTTTAAATGTTATTTATTGCAATTGCAATATATAAAGTATATAAAATAATAATAAATAATTATATAACAAAAAAAAATTGCAAATACCAGGTTAACATATAATGAATGTTCTTTAAACAATAACCCAACCAAAATAATTGGTAAAAACATTAAACAATTAAAATAAATAACTAAAGTCTCTAAAACTTGTAAATTTTCTTAATACTAATAGCCATTCATGTTTTATGAACATCTTTAGTTTTATTTTTCCCTGCGAACGTTTGATGTGTGATTAATTCTCTAAAGAAACCATCTTGTTTTGCCATTAAATCAGGATAGGCTCCTTTCTCGACAATGACGCCATTTTCTATGACGGCTACTTCATCCGCAGATTGTATTGTGCTTAATCGATGGGCGATAGTAAGAACGGTACGATCCTTACTTATTTCTTTTAAAGCTTTGTCCACTAAGAACTCAGAGTAAGTGTCTAATGCCGAGGTAGCTTCGTCTAATATAAGGATTTTTGGGTTCTGAAACAATATTATATTTATTAATTATTTTATCCGTATGGTGACGGAATAAGAGTACGATTCAACAGTCCCTATCTTGGCCGTGGATGATATTTACGCAAGACAAGAAACTCGAAATAAAATCCTATGCCAATCTGTCTGACCAGCATGGTATAGTAAGGTCAATTGCCCACCTATTGGGGAAGAGGCTCGTACCTGGGACTTATATGAGCTGAAGTGATAATGATGATTATCATCATCATCTCAACCCATATACGTCCCAATGTTAGGCTCGGGCCTTCTGCTTTATGAGAGGGTATTTGACCTTACTATACCACTCTGGTCAGACGTGTTGGTATAGGGTTTTATTTCGAGATTTCGTTCTCTTATATGCACATTACATCCCTTAGTCGTCTTTTACGACATCTACGAGTAAGATATGGGGTGACAAATTGTATTCTTAATCCGTTACTCTAATGAAGTATATACAGTAAAACCTGTTTAAGACGATTTCGCAGGGACCCGACCAAAAACGCGTCTTAGGCGGGAAAGCGTATTATGCGGGAAAAGGGAAAAACGTGCCATTATTATTTATTATATTCTATTTTGAATACCTACGTATTGAATTTAACATTTAAAAATTACCTAAAATTGAATAATCACTTATTTTAGTTTGACAAAAAGATTTTGAGACATTAGCAATTACAAGATTTTCAACGTATGTAAATTAATTTTCGCAGTGCGTTTTCGCTTTGATTCAAAGAAGTTACATAGCGTCTTAAATGATTAACTGCTAATAATGCCTGGGCATGTGACAAAATCGGAGTTGACTCATCTTCTTCTTGGTCATTATCACTTAGGGTCGCTCGACAGTCGTCACACGCAAGGGGTAATATGTGTATTTGAGTGGCACGAGTTGGCGTATTAAACGGGATGACGATCGTATTAAGCGTTAAGAAATGTATGAAAACATGTCTAGAGTTGCTGGGACTGACGCAAAATGGCGTATTATGCGGGAAATCGTATTAAACGTGATCGTATTAAACGGGTTCTACTGTAGAATAATTTGCTCGCAACTAATTGCGAACTATTCAAAATATGTATTTGACACTAATATTTGCAAACCTTTATTTACAACTGCGTGAGGCTGTAATGCCTAAAGGACTTGAGTGTAAGACTTTTTTATTGGAATTTCTCCAAAAAAAAATGTCTAAGGAATAACCACCATTATGTTACGGTTAATCTATATACCACATGTCTCAAATAAAAATTTCCAATAATAAATTCTAATTGAAAGCTATAAAAAATCTCAAACTATACTATTTCCATTTCTTTATTTTCTCGATGACAGCTCCTGTGGAAACTTGAACGAGCGTCTTTTTTACATGATGTATACATTATTTAATAAAAATATGACGCTTACGCGCGTACAAGGTCATAGCAGAGTCGGAGAAACTGATAGGGATGGAGCTATCGATAAACGTAACACGATAAGAGACCCGATATTTTTTTACAAAGTGTAAGAAACTAAACTATTGCCGGATAATTTTATACAAATTTACTAACTAATATTACATTTCATTACAAGATGTAATTATATTATGTTGATTGTTCATTTATTTATTTTAATCAAAATCTGATGAATCGCCACTATCACTCGATGAGCTCTCCTCAACATTTATTATAAGTTCCTGTATTTCTATATTATCTAATGCCACATGAATTTCCCAATCCGACGCTATAATGTTTTGGGTTCTTCTCACAATTTTTTCCCAGTGTTCGGCGGTTACTTCCGCACATGCATTTTTTAATAAATCTAACATCTTGTTTGCCGTAAAAGAGGGATGGGTATTGTTTCGAGCGGCGTGTCCTTTGATTTGTGGCCATATTAGTTCTATAGCATTGTACTGGCAATGATACGGCGGAAGTCGAAGAACCCAATGACAACATTCGGCAGCTATTTTTCGTCGGTAATATATCTTTTAGGGAGGCTTTTTATAGATTTTAAAATATTCACTAATTGTACTTTTAATACTTTTATCATCCACATTTTCGCCATGACGTTTGAGCCAGTCAATTATCTCTTGTTTTTTATTGGCCTGCGTCGGCATTTTATCAATTTGTCTAGAGTGATATGTAGCGTTGTCCATAATAATTATCGACGGTTCTTCCAGAGATTGCACCATTTCTTTGAACCATCCTTCGTAAATCTCCGCATTCATTTCTTCGTGGTAGTCCACTGTTTTCTTGGATTTAAAGGCCAGTAAAGCATCTGACACGAAACCTTTCGTAGACCCTACATGGCATATGATAAGGCGTTCATCTTTTCCCATTGGCACTGAACTAGTGTTAGCGGCGGTGTCGTCAGTCCAGTTCTTCGACACTGTGTCGTTTGCATTTAACCAAGTCTCGTCAGTGAAAATAACATTTGACCAATCTGATATCTTTTTGGCTTCGCTCAAAAATTCGCAGCGAGCCATAGCAACGTCGTGACGCTCCATCAATATTTTACGTTTGTCCGATTTTTTATAAGAAAATCCAATTTCTTTCAAAACTAAGCTTAATGACGAATTTTGGCCATGGAACAAACCACGTTCACGTAAAGCAGCTATACTCTAAGTGTGTTCCGCGGAACCCTAGGGTTCCGTGATACCTCTGTCGGGGTTCCGCAAGAATTTAGAAATAAAAAAATCAAAACACCTCTCTCTGGTCGCTCCGCGGCTGTGCGGACTCCGCGGCCGCGCGGAGACAAAACGCTATGAATGTTATTTATTTATTTATTTGTATAAGCTTGTGTTACATTAGCTGGTACAATATCTCATAAGTTTGGTCTCAACAATTTTATACTTGTACAACGCGTTCGCTCTAAGTTTGCCGGTCTGTGGAATGCGCGTACGCTCCCCCACGTGACAACAAAACTTATAATGTGTCATAGTTTTACCCAAATATCTAACGTACACAATTTTTATTGTTACAATTAAATAAAAAATTTCGAACGTCATACACTCATACCTATCGCCAGCGGCAAACTTAAAACGAGCGGGTAGTATACTTGTAAGCGCTCAGTCTCTTTGATAAAAGCCGCCTCTGAATTAGACGCTATAGTTGTCAACTAGCGACTTTCGTCTCTAACTTCAAAGGATAAAGTCGATATTGTTTACAACGCTATTTTTAAATTTCTGTTTTTATTTTTGCTTTTTGTTTATCAAAGGTGCTATCAAAGGTGCGGTTTACTCGAGTATTTTCGAGAATATTTGAGATCGAGTCTAGGACTAAGTATAAAAGCGGCGATCGCGCGTTGGCGTCGTCAGTTGATGATTAGCGTTCGGAGCGATAAGTTACTACCTACTTACAAGCTCGCTAGCGAGAAACTAGTGTTCATTGTTTTACTGCCTGCTGTATTCTGTTGTCTCAGTTTTATACATTTCTTCCCTGTAGGTTCTAAATTTAGTCTCTTATACGCAGTAACGATTGTGCATTATTTAAACCCCACTATCCTGACTTGTAACATCTATACTAATATTATAAAGAGGTAAAATTTGTAAGTTTGTATGTAACGAATAAACTCAAAAAGTACTGGACCGATTTTAAAAATTCTTTCACCATTGGAAAGCTATAATATCAGGGAGTAACATAGGCTATATTTTATCCCGGTATTCCCACGGGAACGGGAACTACGCGCGTAAGGCGACTGAATCCGAAGCGAAGCGAGGGCGGATTGCTAGTTATAAATAAAGAAGAATGGAACGTTGGCTTAAAGGTGTTAAACGTGTTCCAACAACATCTTCTAATGACGCTGAATGTTCAAAAGCAATGCGCGCGGAGAATTTAGCAATCACTGATCCAGAAGATGATGCCACGAGTGCCACGACGTCAAGCTCGACGGTTTCAAAGAGGAAAAAAAGGAAGTATGATGAATCTTATATCAGTTTCGGATTTGTTGATTCCAACGGCTCACCTCTCTGCATGCTCTGTAGTAAACTGCTTCCTAATAGTTCCATGGCACCTGCCAAATTGCGTCGACATTTAGAAACCGTACACCCCGAGACTAAAGACAAGAATAAAGAATTTTTTGTTCGCAAAAAAGATCAGTTATTAGAAAGTCAAAAAAATATGATGCATGTAACACAAACTACCAACGAAAAGGCCACGGAGGCATCATACTTAATTAGCTATCGCATTGCACAAGCAGGTGAAGCGCACACTATCGCTGAGAAATTAATAAAACCATGTGTATTAGACATAACAAAATGTATGCTTGATGAAAAATCTGCAAAGCATCTTTCTACTGTTCCGCTATCAAACGATACTGTTTCACGACGAATCCATGATCTGGCAAGCTACGTCAAACAAGAACTAGTTACACGTCTACAAAATACACGATTCGCTTTGCAAATGGACGAGTCGACTGATGTCGCTGGTTTGGCTATCCTGCTGGTTATTGTGAGATATCCATATAAAAGTTCTTTTGAAGAAGACATGCTTATATGTTCATCGCTGCTTACAAACACTACCGGGGAAGAAATTTTTAATAAAATAAATATATTTTTTGAAGAACATAATCTCAGTTGGAACAATTGCATTGACATTTGTACAGATGGGGCCAAGGCGATGACAGGTAAAACAGCAGGAGCAGTGTCACGAATGAAAAATAAAGCGCCTAATTGTAGTTCCAGTCATTGTATTCTGCATAGACAAGCACTTGCGATGAAGCAAATGCCGTCTAATCTAAAATTAGTTATGGATGAAGCGGTAAAAATAATTAATTTTATCAAATCACGACCACTACAATCCCGATTGTTCTCATTATTGTGTGAAGATTATGGCAGCAAACATAAAACACTGCTGCTCCATACAGAAGTGCGATGGCTGTCTCGGGGAAAAACTTTAACAAGGCTATTTGAACTTAGAGCCGAGTTACAAATGTTTCTTTCAGCAGATACTTCTTTTAATTTGAAGGACCGTTTGTATGATAAAACTTGGTTGTTCCGATTGTCTTTTATGGCGGATATCTTTGAAAAACTTAACGAATTAAATTTATCGTTGCAAGATAAACAGACAACAGTGTTTCAGGCCTATAATAAAATAACTGCTTTTAAAAGAAAATTAGATTTTTGGATCATTTGCATTGGTAAGAAAGAAATAGAAAGTTTTACGTTACTCAGTGAGTTTGTTAGCGAAAACGACTCAGAAATGTTTGAAGATAATGTGTTTGAAGAATTGGTCCAATATCTCAGTTCGATGCGCGCATCTTTTGAAAAGTATTTTCCCGAAGAACACAATACAAAAATTAAAGTGAACTCCTGGATTCATAATCCTTTTTTACCCAACTTGGAAAAGCCTGAAAACATGTCAAATGAGATATATGAATCTCTTTTAGAAATGTCATCAGACACAAGTATGGAGTCATTGTTCAAAACGACGCCTCTTAATGATTTTTGGTGCAGAATCCAAGATGAATATGCAATGCTTGGCCAAATGGCTCTGGATATTCTTCTCCCGTTCCCAACTACATATTTGTGCGAAACAGGATTCTCTACCTACGCAGCCACGAAAACAAAATATCGCAATAGACTGGACGCCGAAGCTGATATGAGACTCCAACTTTCTTCCATCAAACCTGATATCAAGCAATTGATGAAAAATAAGAAACAGTTTCATACCTCCCACTAGTTAGATTTTTTCTTTTTTAATGTTTTCTATTATTGTCCTTACCAAGTGGTGAAGTAAATAATAATTAGTAACTGATACATTGTACTTTTATTATGCTGATTAATATAGAATACACTTATAAAAATAATTGTTTTATTGTAGGGTTCCATCAAGTATTTTGCTTCCCAAAAGGGTTCCGTCATTTAAAAAGTTTGAGAACCACTGACGTAAAGAAACAACAAGTTTTTTAAGTGTTGGAATTTCTTTGCGCAAGTAATAGTCATATATATGACGACGAATAGCGTCAGCGTCGAAGTTGTCAACCGATGTCACACGACGTGGTTGGCGTTTCTTCTTCGGCGTACGAAGCTTATTTGCTTGCATGCCGCTTGTACGGCAAGCTTCGGTAGTAATTTTTTAAACAGTAGGTCCACTAATTCCTAATGCGGCCGCAACACGCTCTTGCACTTGCGACAGTGGTAATAGCGTGCCACCATTTTGATATTCTGCTTCAAAGTAATTACGAACCTTGATCACCAGTTCTCTCGCCTGACTTTTCAGAACAGATCCTTTAGGCATTTTGATATTTGCCAGCTGGGCAGCAATCAACACGAAGGAACACAAAATACACAACGTAACGTATGGATAATGTGAAAAACTCAGCGAACAGAAATGTAGTGACCATATAGCACGACCATCTTGTTGCGAGTGACAGATTAAAACAAATACAAAATGGCGGTGGGTCATTGAGTGTTCCCAGCTTGAAAAAATATATTTGAATGTTTTTGTTGATATCGTCTTTGTTCAAAACATATATGCGATCGATATCATTACTTATTTGGTCACAACACTACAACTATCAAATTAGAACTGTCATCAAGAAAATAAAGGAATGGAAATAGTATAAGTGAAAATACAATATGACGTTCGCAAAGCCGAATGTAAATAAATGGCGCTGTTGTCGAATTCAAGGAGAATTTCTTTTATTTTTAACCGACTTCAAAAAAAGGCAGAGGTTCTCAATTCGTCGGAATCTTCTTTTTTTATGTATGTTCACCGATTACTCAAAGACGCCTGGACCGATTTGCAAAATTCTTTTTTGTTTGATAGGGTATACTTCCCAGGTGGTCCCATAGTCATCAGGTCAGGATCTGATGATGGTATCCTTGAGAAATTGGTGAAATTCTTAAAATTTTATAGGCAATTTTAACGTTTTTAGTTTACTGTTTGAAGTCGGTTTTTTTTTTGTTAAAAATTATAGTTATATTTGAACAGAACGTCTGTTGGGTCAGCTAGTTATATACATATAATATTTTTCCAGTGTGGTGACAGATTAAGACTACAAAATGTCACCACCCCTTACTGGCCTACGAGAGTCGTAAAATTAAGGAATCACCAACCCACCTAGCATGGAAATTCTACCATTATCCCTCCTCATCATCATCATCTCAGCCTACATAGGTCCCACTGTTGGGCTCAGGCCTCCCCTATAATAGGAGAGCAATTGCCCCTACTCGTTAGTAAATCTTTGTATTGCGGTAGACTTTACAAACATTGAGGTTGACGTAATATGTGCTCTTCTACCATCGTCCATCGTACCATACTACAAAAGTGATTGGCAATAGTTTTATAACCGGCAACCTTGTCTGACGTTAACCCGCCTTAAGAATAAAATTATTCACCAGACGCCATCAGATGGATTGAGTCCAGGTTAACATAAAACCCGAAGTCGTTTACGACACCCACAAGCACTGTAAGGGTTGGCACACAAGCATTGTAAGCAGTAACATTTTATTTAAAAAATGAAAAAAGAAATGACAGCTGCCGGATCTTCTCAACTTATGGCCGTGTTCCGAACCGATGGTAGAGTATTGGATTGTGTTCCAACTATGTATTAATTTGGCAATATGTAAGTGCCCTTACGCAGAATAAATGATTTGATTTGAAACGTCCAAGCTTTACCTTAACAATAGCCCTAGCTATGGCCACTCTTTGTTTCTGTCCACCGCTGAGCTGTTCGCCTCTCGCACCCACTTGCCGATCCCATCCGAGACTCGTCGCAGTAGCCAATTCGGTTAAATGTGCTGTGCGGGCCGCAGATAACCAAGCTGGTTCTTTCTGTACATATTTATTTCTTTTGTTATACACATTTTATTTAGAAGACCAACATAAGAACAATACAAGTTAAATAATTAGACACGTAACGTCCGTGAGCTTCTGAAATAGCTTATACACAAATTTTACAGCAGGACTAATAAACTGATTTACTTAGTCTCTGTGAAATGTATTGGCAAAATAATTAAATATTTTATTTGCTATTTACTATTGAAAAATAGCTATTAGTTTGAGCCTTACTTTATTTTATAGAAGTTTCTAAGACTAAGCCAAGTTTAAGAGATATTTGGCCTATAGAATATCGTCCTCATTAGTGAATTGATTCAGAAGAGATTCTACGCGTCGTCAAATGCCTTATTTTTTTTAAATGTTGTTTTTAAAGGCTAATTAAAAGTTTATTTTTATTTGGCACATTTCAATTTATTTGTAAGCAAGTAAAGATAATTTATATTATTGTTAAATGTGAATTTATTAATTTATGTGTTACTTACAGCTTACAAAAGGCATAAGCATGCATTCTTCGATCATAAAAGACTAGATTGGCATCTTTGTCGAGTAAACAGTTACGATACTGCGATATTCCTCAAAAAACGCGAAATTTTATACATCCATGCAGCCCGCTACTGAACGCAAGCCCCTTTACGAAAGGAATAATACCGTAATTGGCATGCTTGGAAGATGGGCAGACTATTGCAATCAGTACTACAAGCAATGATGCCTAGTTTTGTGCATTAGTCAATTTCGACTCTATCTCAATTTAACTCCCATGAGAAATTAAGAGATTGTATTATTACATGCCAATTACGCGGCAGTTTGCAACGTTGCTCGATTAAATGGACTTCTACTTCATAATCATCAGAGTTCATATACGACCCACTATTGGGCTCGAGCCTCCTCCATAATAGAAGGCAAAAATTACCTACTATACCACGCTGGTCAGACATGTTGGTATACGGTTTTATTTTGAGTTTTATTTTTTACGTCACCCACGGGCAAGAAAGGAAGTGGTGGATTGTATTCTGACTCCGTCACCACACGGAGAACTCCAACTTCACGAAATAAGTGGCGGAATAAAGGCGTTTCTGAACTCTTGCTTAAATGAAGCGTGATACTATCCTAATATGTATATGTTTGTAATGCATGCATGTTTTAACTAATTGTCTCAGTTAATACACGATCCATTGCCAGGCTCGAGCCTCCTCATGGGGAGGCACTTGACCTACTCATACTAAGCTTGTCAGACAGGTTTGATATAGGGTTATATTTAGTGTTTTCCTTTCTATTTATCATTATCTTGTTACACCTTTTAGTCAGCTTTTAGGATCAGCTACGGGTTAAACGTGATTGTTGAATTGTGTACTCCGTCATTGCACAGATGACACCTTATGGTTCCCATGCCTTAACTACCTAATCGATTGTAATAAAATTTTGTATACACTTTGTTAAAGAAATGGACATAGATATTAAAATTTTATTAAACGGACGCCTATACGAGCAAACTCTTGGGTAGTAAAATATAAATAATAGCAACCTGCCCTTGCTTCGCTTCGGTTTCAGTCGTCTTACCCGCGTAGTTCCTGTTCCCGTGGGAATACCGGAATAAAATATAGTCTATGTTACTCCCTGATATTATAACAATTTTTGAAATCGGTCCAGTAGTTTCGGAGCCCATTCAATGCAAACAAACAAACAAATCTTTCCTCTTTATAATATTAGTGTAGATAAATATCTTACTTTGCCGTCTGCAGTTTCTACATATTCTTCACTATCAGCACCATAAAGTATATTTTCTTTTATAGATCCACTAAACAATACAGGTTCCTGAAATGATAAAACGTGAATTTCATTTCAAATAATAAAATATCATTATCGAAACTTATACGGCGACCATATATTTCGACCAGGCTACCGACATCAAGAAATCGTTTACAATTATCCACTCAAAAGGACAAAGGGATGTATGAAAATCCAAACTACCATCTCGGAAGGTTCAACAGGATGTGTGTGTGTGTGTGTGTGCTAGTCAGACGTGTTGGCATAATGTTTTATGTTGAGTTTTC
Organism: Lymantria dispar; assembly: GCA_032191425.1. Taxonomy (NCBI): domain Eukaryota; kingdom Metazoa; phylum Arthropoda; class Insecta; order Lepidoptera; family Erebidae; genus Lymantria; species Lymantria dispar. Next base: position 20,279,724 of record CM063454.1, on the reverse strand, counting down.
CTTCTCTTGCATAGGTGTTATCCGCATATCACATCCTTTACTAAGCACACACACGGCCAAGAGGGGGGGTGGTGAATTGTATTCCTACTCCGTCCCCGCACGGAAAACTCCATCACCAAACGGTACAGACCTTGGACAGCCCCAAAAATAAATATTCCAGCAATTTATTCAGCATTAGTCTTCCTGCTCTTCCCATTTTTTACTGACGAGACGGTATCAAACATAGTTGGCCCATTTTGGATTCTATTCAACAATCTTATCACTAAATAAATGCTGTGCATTAAATAAATCGTTACTGATTCATGTAAATGTTTTGAGTGCGTGATTTCAGATTATTTATATCCCACTGTTGGGCTAAAGCCTCTTCTACAATAGGAGAAAAAGTGACCTACTATACCATGCTGGTCATAAGTCTGACCAGCATGGTATAGAAGGTATAGGGTTCTTTTTTCGAGATTAACTTCTCTTGCATAGATGTTATATGCACATTATATCGTATAATCGTGAATTGTAGTGAGGGAGTAAGAATACAAGACAGAGTTACGTTCAGTGCTTACAAGCATGTAATTCTGAAATGTGTTAATTTATCCAAAACTTATTTTCTGCCCCTCCCTATCCATAAGCCGACGTTGGATATACGCCCTGCATAATGAGGATTCAATGTCATCATTATCACGCTTGTGTACTTTCCTGGTGATCAATTTATTTCCTTTGTCGCTTTTTATGACTTCCACGTGAAAAAAGCTGTTATTTTTAAGCCAACCACACGATACCAAATAACAGATTTATAATAGATATTAATGTTGTCAGTTTTTGATTTAGACACCTTGAGCAATAATCGTGCTGTCAAAAATGCCGCGCCTAATGATTTAGTTAACATTAATTTAAATATAAAATTAACAGAGCAAAATAAGGCTTATTACACATAAATAGAGTTCATTTTAGTTTGTTTTCCATAATTATTCGTTAATAAATTTGGAAATACATATATGTGCAAAGACGGGTCATTTGTGATAACCCTACATTAAAAACTTATCGGTCCTATTTCATAATTCACTTCACTAAGTAATGATGATTATTATAAAATAAAGACCATTACATAGGTAATTTGATCAGACACAATTTAAAACAGATGTCAACAAAGCTTGACATTGAATCTTTGTTTTTTTCAGAACATCTAGTAATAGCGCACAAAAAATGAAGCATTTAAATTGGAGCCAGATAGCTCCCCTACGCCGACCGTTCCGTAGTGTACAAGGTCACTGCGTACGCAAGGCATTAGACAACTCTATTGTATAGTGGTGTGCGTGTGTATATGCATAATCGCTTGCACGCATGTAGTATTTTTGGCTTCACGTTTTTATCGCTTAAGTACCGACACTAACCTTCTATACATTATTATTGTAAGAGTAGTAGTATGTTAGAGATAGTAATTGCCCTCCTATCAAGCTGGGTAGACTGTTGGTATAAAAAATTACTACCAGTTCTTCTTAATGGTATGTGCTTATACACTTAAAGCCTTTTTCGAACTACACTATTTCAAGTACCGAGTAATTTAGTAACTAAACATAATATGTGAAACAAAGAGATTTAATTAGGTAGTTCAGTGAGCCGGACGCCAACGAAGACATGCCTACTCGTGGTTTGGTTACAATGCAATAGAGAGGTATGAGTACAACAGGATATGGGGTTACACCTTTCCTTTCACCACCCGAAGAGAATTGACCGCAATATGGCCGGACCCCAAAACAAACAAAAGGTGAAACTACTTTACGGATTTTATCGCGTTTGTATTTGATTTTTGATTAGCCGACGTTTCGAACACTTTACAGCGTTCATGATCACGGGTGGACTAAGATGTCTCACGTCCAACAAGTCATCGTTACTGCAGAAATTTCTGCGCGATAAAATCCGTAAAGTAGTTTTATTTAAAATGTATAATACTCGCGTAAACATCAGAAATCATTAAACAAAAGGTGGTTCAGTAAAAGATTTATTTGAACTAATCCATGTCTTCATATTACTTTCGGGGATGTACCACCCCACTACGCGTCAACACTCATTGGTTCATACTAAACGAGTCCCAACCTATTATTTTAGACAAGGTCATTAGTTGCCGCAAACCAATTTGTCTTACATAATATCACTTATTATAGTCCATAAAATATAGCTTGATCTCTGTGACAGATGTCAACGAAACCAACGAAGTAAGTTTGAACGAGCGACATGTTTACAATTTCATTTTGTATCAGATATATTTTCATTCTTTTCGTACCAGTTTTATTGCAACTGAATTGCAATATATTATAAATATAAAAATTTTAATATTCATGCCTAAAATGTACCTCGTAAGTACTGAAATATCTAGTAAACATTTTATACATAAATGACGCTTAAGCACGTACAAGTTCATACTGGACTGAAAATAAAAAAGAGATGGGACCGTCGATATACGTAAATCGATAACCGATCTTTATTAAATTATTCATAAAAGAAATAAACCGAATATACTACCTAAGTCGAAACTTGGGCGGTGCTGCAGTCCCTTCAGCGGTGCCAAATCGACCATCGCTATATCGAAGTGCTGAAGTGTTTGTATAGGAACGCCACAATGTCAGTCCGTATCCGGGATAAGAGTACGAAACCGATCCAGTTGCAGAAAGGCGTGAGACAGGGAGATGTCATCTCTCCGAAACTGTTCACCACTGCACTGGAAGATGTCTTCAAGCTCTTAGACTGGACTGGACTCGGCATCAACATTAACGGCGAATACATCACTCACCTTCGATTCGCAGACGATATCGTCGTTATGGCAGAATCCATGGAGGACCTTGGCACTATGCTCAATGATCTCAGCAGGGTATCCCAACTAGTGGGTCTACGAATGAACATGGACAAGACGAAAGTCATGTCAAACACCCATGTCATTCCTGTACCGGTCCTAGTTGGCAATGCGATTCTCGAAGTTGTCAATCACTATGTTTACCTAGGACAAACAGTCCAGTTAGGTAGATCCAATTTCGAGAAAGAGATCAGCCGACGAATCCAACTCGGTTGGGCAGCGTTCGGGAAACTTAAGAGGATCTTCTCGTCCAACATACCTCAGTGTCTGAAAACACAGGTCTACGACCAGTGTGTGTTACCAGTGATGACTTACGGCACGGAAACGTAGTCCCTAAATGTAGGCCTCATATCAAGACTCAAAGTCGCTCAGCGTGCTATGGAACGGGCTATGCTCGGGATTTCTCTGCGAGATAGAATCCGGAATACAGAAATCCGCAGAAGAACGGGTGTAACCGACATAGCACGAAGAATTAGCACGCCGAAGTGGCAATGGGCAGGCCACATCGCTGGACGAACCGACAACCGCTGGGGAAGAAAGGTTCTGGAGTGGCGACCACGCATCGGATGACGCAGTGTAGGACGCCCCCCCACTAGGTGGACCGACGACCTAGTGAAATTTGCTGGGCGTCGTTGGATGCAGGCGGCACAGGACCGCACATTGTGGTGCAATATGAGGGAGGCCTACGTCCAGCAGTGGACGGCAATAGGCTGAAATGATGATACTACCTATATAAAACTTTCAACATATTTTTTACAATTAAAACAGACAGTTACATTATAAAATACATAAATTGACTTAATTAAACATTAAAAAACTACTTTTCGTCTCAGAGTAAATGATAATATTATGTACGCATTATTATCAATGAACCAGACATATTTATTAATAAAATAGTCGTAATTGATCTAGTGACTGTCCCTATTTTGAAAAAATGATAAATGAAGGAATTTCTAGCAGGAACGGTCCAGTGATGACGATAATAGTGACCTAGACCTTGATTGTACTCCTAATTAAAACAATCAAAAAACAGTTTTTGGTTGAAATAAATTCAAAATGATTTTCATTGATTATATTTTAATTATAATAGAAAATCACAATTTATAAAAATAAAGAGTTTTATCGATAAAAAAACTACTGACTTTATCGTAAGCGTGACAGCACTAGGGACAACTGTCACAGAGATCATCCTATATTTTATGGGCTATAATGCATAATGGAAACTATTTCTAAGCAGTAGCAAGAGTTTAATTACTAAATTACTTATATATTAATTACTAACGAAGTCAGAACAAGACTTCAGTCGTGGCCGGTTTAGTATTTTTTTATTGCAAACGTGCAAACATTACACCTGATGGTAAGTGTTGCTGCCGCTCATGGACCTTTGCAAGGCCGCTGCCTGCCGCGAAGAAAGTAAAGGGCGTGTGTATGCGTGCAATGAGGTTCGGTGACACTAAAGGCATCTCTAAAACCCATCAAGCAAACGCCCTCAGAAAGTTGGGCTGCCGGCTTCCTCGCTCACCGAACGAAACGCAGTAACAAATTGCTACTACTCGGACGTCGATGTTCTGCAAGAGTGTAGTACTACACCGGACGGACCGGCCCGCGGCTGTAGACAGACAACTGTCAACAGTGTGGTCCCACCACTAGGGAGAAGTATAGGCGAGCATTTTCCGTCTCATTATGTAGGAGACTCGTACCCAACTGTGGATAGCGTGGGTAGTATGGGCTTAAAATAACAAGAAAAAAATTAAAATCATTTCACATATCTTACCTGACTCACATAGCCTATATGACTTCTCAACCATACAGGATCTAGTTCTCTAATATCTACTCCATCCAACAATATACTGCCGCTATTTGGTTCATATAACCTCATGATCAACGCAGCTATTGTGCTCTTACCGCAACCGGAACGACCAACTAATGCAACCGATCTACCCGGTAATAAATGTAAATTGAGACCTTTAACTAATGGCGCTCTTTCGTAAGAAAAATGTATATTCTCGAGGACTATTTCACCTTTTGGTCTTATAACTGGTCTCAAACCTCCTGGAAAAAAGTGCTTGCATTTTAGAATATTGATAAAAACAGTATCGTCTTTACCACAAGGCCATATAGAGGCCCGTACCTAAGGTTCTACTCTGACACGCTCGTTATAAGTTATTACTCTATTAAATAGCTAGTAACTATTACTAATTGTGACTAAATCAAAACGTGTGATGACAAAGTAAGAATACAATTCACGAACCGCTTTCTTGTACGTGGCCGTGTATGAAATATAATATACATATGACATCTATGTAAGAGAAGGAAAATTTAAAATGGAATCTTTAACCAACCCATCTGAATCGTGTGGTACACTCGGTCAATATACCTCCTGGCCTGGGGGAACCTCGAACCCAGCAGCCTTCTCCACGATAGGAGGGAAAATGTTCTACTATACCACACTGGTCAGACGTGTTGGTAAATGGCTTAATTTCAAGTTTTCCTTCTCTTGCATAGATGTTATATGCATATTATATCACTTAGGCGTCTTCTACGACCGCCACAGGCAAGAAGGGTAGGGTGGTAGATAGGTTGTAAATTACATACTTCCTCAGTCACCACACAGAAAACAATATTAAAATATAAATAATAAGATTAATAAATTATAAATTTCACGACCGACATATATATGTATAGTTATTTCAATGCTTAATCAATGCGTATGATTTGATTAAACAGAAACAGGAGATAACTTATCTACTGACAAAAAGTTTCGTCTAGTCCCGATTATTCAACACCTTGTTATCGATATATATATATAAAATGAGTTTGTTGATATACCGCACAACACCACGGAATGGAAGAAATACGGGATAGGACCAAGGTGGAATAGGAGATAAAGAAGACTTCTTACTCCGACGCGATGACTACACCCGCCGCACATGCCCACACTCGCACTACTTATCGTATCCTACAATGTGTATGCAATTTTCATGATTATCGCTGCAGTAGTTAAAAATGCATAAAAAATTTGATGGATTAGGCATTAATTGTAAGTTGTAGATCTGGAGGGTAACACCCGCCGCACATTCCCAAACTCGCATTGGCCGTCACGAGCCATGTGCGATTGGCAGTATTTAACCCTTATGTGAGTGATGAGGTACCCGAGTACCTTTAGCATTTTCAAATTTAAAAAAGTATGTTTTACGCCCTGTAGGTAGCTGTGATTTCCTGAGAGCTCTTAACTATTTATAAATTATATATTTTCTTATGTTTTGACGCAGTCAACTATTTACAATGTTTTGTGAAAACCAAAACATATTTTAAACTCACAAAAGAGTGACAAGGTACCCGGGTATCTCTTTGTGTCAATGAAATAATTATAAAGTCACAAAATATAAATCATCATCTCAGTCCATACACGTTCCACTGTTGAGCTCGGTCCTCTTCTATTATGGGAAATTGACCTACTTTATCACACAGGTCACATGTATTGGTATAGATATATATATATATATATATATATATATATATATATATATATATATATCTTAAACGTCTCTTACAATACCCATGGACAATTGTAGGTGTGGTGTACTGTATTCTTACTCCGTCACCACAAGAAAAAAATATAAATAAGCTCCTGCAATACAAACAAACATATAAACTGTATGAAGGTACCCGGGTACCTCATATTATATCCCTTAGTCGTCCTTTACGACACCCATGGGCAAGAGAGGGGTGTGGTGAACTGTATTCTTACTCCGTCACCACAAGAAAAAATATAAATAAGCTCCTGCAATACAAACAAACATATAAACTGTATGAAGGTACCCGGGTACCTCGTCACTCTTATGAAGGTGTTTTATTTGTCACTCACATAAGGGTTAAAACCATGTGCGGCGGGTGTTGTCCTCCAGATCTACAACTAACAATTTTGCGCAATCCATCAAAAAATTGCATACACATTGTAGGATACGATAAGTATAGATAGAGCGACACATGCTAAATGAGTCTAATCAATACGCTATATCAAAACCTAAAAATAGAAGTTTGTATACAAAACCTCTGGAAATGGAAAAATATGATTCATTTAGGTATAGAAGACAGCTTTTCATGGCTAAAATAGCTAACAAACGTCCACTTAAATTCTAAATCAATATTAACGTGTTTTTTATTATAAGAATCAAAATAAAAAGAATTTAAGACCAAAGCGCATTGTCACTTCTTATAAGACATGCTGCTAAAAAGAAAGGTGTCAGTACTTCAGATAAAGTGTCAGTCAATTGCTTTTGTAAACTAATAAATTGAGATAAACGCCGCCATTACTTATAATTTAACATAGAATTTCGCATATGATAAGTAGATAGTAAATCATACATACAATTATTTTGGACGCATTCAGTGATAAAGAAAATATAGTTAAAAAATATTTTACTAACCTGCAACAGGTATAGCAGGCTCTCGATCAATTATTTGCCATAATCTTGAAGCTGCTCCAACACCTTTATTGAGCTCTGTGTAAAAGCTACTCAATCCTCCTATACTAATGCCCACATACGCAGCATACAGTAGGAAGGAGGTCAAATTCCCGACGGTCAACTGCTCAGTAGCTACCATACCGCCACCATAATACAGCACTAAAATGATTATTGTGTTGCCTGCGAGCCCAGTCTGTGGTTTAAAAGTTGAATTAAATCATTTTTGACGTGATAACGTCTTATAAATCGATGTAGGCCCTGCTGCATGCACGAAAAAGCATGACTCATTGTCACGTTCCACCTGAGCCGAGCGTGCAAGCGAGAGCGCGTAACAAGCGATAGAGAGGCACGATCAGCCTAGTGACGCATCTATCTCTAATTTAAGTAAAAAATGTTTGAATTAACGAGTGTTTTTAACGTCAATTTACCTAAAAAATTTTAATTTTCAATTAACTTTTTTGTATTTTTTTTTTGGGATTAATCCCACCACACATCCCCACCATTGTAACGTCTGTAAGCCAGGATCCACAATGGTCTCCATAGATTCCACCGAGGTTTGACCCTCAGACAGTCCCGGGAAACGATTTTAACTGTCTTGGAACCCGCAACAAATTTAATTAGAAAAAGTTAAACAGGAGGAGTTGGAAGAGATTGATTCCACCTCCCTCCTACGTAAGGCGTGGAGCAAAGTTGACTAGTTAGTCAATAAATGAGAAGACGTGCAGTTACGATAAGCGCAGCCACACAGCACCAGGGATATGGCAGAACTAACGGGGCCTATATGTGAGCCTTCTTTTTATTATCAAAATAATAATAATTTATAAAGTATGCAATTTTTCATCAATGATTTCTTATAACGTAAAATTATCGTCCGTTAACCGACTTTACAGACAATCAATTTTTTTTACAATTCGCCTTTTCATTACCCTCTCAATTATTAACGCTATATATTAAGCAAAAGGAATCAATTAAATCTATTAAACAAAATACTAGGAAATTATCAAAACGATTGCCTAATCTATCAATTTCTCGAATGTTTAATAGTTCAAGTGAAAGGTGTATGAAAATCAGCCCTGCATAGAATATATGTCTATACAGCACAGCATTGCGCATCCCCCCACTGCCAACTTATGTCTTATGTTTTCTTAGTTTTTCAGTTCACGATCTTGCCTATTTCTGCAAGTGTCTCATTCTGAGATAAAAAGTAATAGTCACATTATGTAAGCGTCCCATTTAAACGTAAAAAATATTTGGCCACGCTTTATAAATGCAACATTATATTGCAATGATACCGTATTAACATCCAAAAGGAAAAAGACTATTAATTTTACATAGTGAAATCAGTTTAACTTCACGGATTCTTCGGCTCTTCACAATTAATATTAGAAATAACCAGTCGTAATTATTTTTTAAAGTAATTAAGGATGACGATAATTATTTTACATACCATTCCATAGAAACTGCCCACAGCTAAAGACTCTTTGTAAGCCAATTTTAGTAGATTTTCTATTCTTCTACCATACATTTCACATTCTGCTCGCTCTTTACTAAACGCTTTAACAGTCTTTATATTTGATATTTTCTCTTCCGCTAACTGCAAAAGAAATAATAATTGAAAAATATATTAACTAATTGATAATACTCCGTATGGTAATGTATTAAAAATGTAATTCACCACCCTACACTATTCTTTTGGGGAAGGAGAAGAAAGGTGAGAACCTTTCTTCGCCACAAGAGATTGTGGCGACCACATATCGAACGGCGCAGTGTAGGATAAACGCCATGATGAAGGTTGCTAGGAGTCGTTGGATGCGGCGGCACAGGACCGCACTTTGTAGCAAAATATGAAGGAGACATTGATACATCCGTGTGGTGACGGAATAAGAATACAATTCACCACTCCCTATCATTGCTCGTGGATGTCGTAAAAGATGACTAAGAGAAGACTAATAAGCATATAACATCTGTGCAAGATAGGGAAATTACAAAAAAAAAACCTATGCCAACCAGTGGCGGCTGGTGGGTCATCAAAGTGGTGGTGCACTTTACTTGTTCACTAAGTATTAAGATCAGAAATTGCAATAGAACAACATTTTTTTTTTTTATTATTTTTGAACGCATTACATTTTGTAAGTGTACTTGCGAAGAATAAATATTTATTTTGTTTTTCACATCTATACCAATAAATAAAATTGGAGTGTCTGTTTGTAATGTCAAAATAATAGGCTTTTTTCATGCTCACACGGTTATTTGCACGACACCTATGCCTAAAATAGCAATTAAAAAATTTTTGTCTGTCTGTCTGTCTATTTGCTCGGGTAATCTTCAAAACGGCTGGACCGATTTCAAAAATTCTTTCACCAATGGAAAGCTATAATATCAGGGCGTAAACTAGGTTATATTTTATCCCGGTCTTCCCACGGGAACGTGAACTACGCGGGTAAAACTACTATAACCTATAACCGAAGCGAAGCGAGGGCGGATTGCTAGTTTCAAAATATATTTATAAAAGAAAGCCTTGATGGCCCCGTCAATTTATGTCAACTTTATTTTAAAGTTTTGTTATTGTCTATACTCTATACCAATAAATAAAATTGGAATGTCTGTTTGTAATGTCCAAATAATAGGCTTTTTTCATGCTCACACGGTTATTTGCACGACACCTATGCCTAAAATAGTGATTCAAAATTTTTTATCTGTCTGTTTTTTCCGGGTAATATTCAAAACGGCTGGACCGATTTCAAAAATTCTTTCACCAATGGAAAGATATAATATCAGGGCGTAAACTAGGCTATATTTTATCCCGGTATTCCCACGGGAACGGGAACTACGCGGGTAAAACGACTAAAACCGAAGCGAAGCGAGAGCGGGTTGCTAGTCTTTAATATAGTCCATATTTATGTTCATTTTCACTCACACCACACACTGTATACGCAGTATGATGTTGTACGCAGTATTTGGTCTCTGTTCTATATCATACTGCGTATGATATAGAACAGAGACCAAATACTGCGTGTGATATAGAACTGAGACCAAAATAAAAAAAATAATTAATGTAAACAAACCATATTTAACGCGTCACAGATACAGCGAAACTATACCTAGGTACTTACTGTACTTAACGAGACGTCATCGCCGAATTTCGTCGAAAGTCGAGTTCTCTCGGCAATATTCGGTTCGCCCGTGCGGCGTACGGGAACAGACTTATTTTTCAGTGTATTTCTATGAACTGTCTTCTGTATCACGCGCCAGGCGTTTTAACTCATATCTAATACAAGTTGTATTAGCAGTCCCCGTGCGCTCGCCTCAGCGCACGAGATTTTTTTTACAGGCAAAATAAGGTTTAATAGTTTAGTAAAGCGCTTAAATTGTTTCGTCATAATTTGAAATTTTATTTGTTATATGTTTTTGTATGTTCAAAGAATTAATATTAATATGGTAATTTCAAAATAAAGATGATGTAATATTTTGTAATTTTTAAATCTTTTTATTTGGTGGTTCAAAGCACGAGCGCATTTAAGGTACAGCCGCCATTGATGCCAACCTGTATGAACAGTGTAGTAAGTCTATTTCTCTCATATTATGGAAGAGGCTCAAGCCCAGCAATGATGATGTCAATAACTTGAGATTAATTGATTAATACTTTACTGTTTTGTTACATAATTACACATATAATAATCTAAGTAACAACCTCTGATTTTATGCAAACGCTGGCAAACAAGCGCACAGTACACCTGATGGTAAGTGTTGCTGCCGCTCATGTACCTTTGCTAGGCCGCTGCCTGCCGCGAAGAAAGTGAAGGGAGTGTAAATGCGTGCAATGAGGTTCGGTGATACTAAAGGCATCATCAAAACCCATCACACGCAAACAGCCTCAGAAAGTTGGGCTTCCGGCTCTCTCGCTCATCGAACGAAGCGCAGTAACAAATTGCTACTACTCAGACATCGATTTTCTGCGAGAGTGTGGTACTACCCAAAACAGACTGGCCCGCGGCTGTAGACAGACAACTGTCAGTGTGGTCCTACCACTAGGACTCAAGTGATTTTTCAAAGTCTGATTTTTATGTCTTATTCAAAAAAAAATTACTGTGTAAAAAAAAAAGTTACTGTGTAAATGTATAGTTGCAACATTAAATTATATACACTAAACAACATAATCCAATGAATATACCTCGCTAGTTTCGGCCAATGAGTCCTGAAGCTGTTTTGTAATGCCACGTACAAATCGTCCATATATTACAGCCAATACAGAAACAGGTGGTACAACACACAATCCAATAAGAGCCAACGATGGAGACATATATATCTAGAGCAAATATTAACTTTTTTTAATATCAATATTCTATGAAACATACAAATGTCAAAAAACCTATGCAATAAAAATAATATAAATTCTTGTTTTTGCTGACAAAATATATTTCTTTAAATTTTAAGATGATAAATAAAAACTTTAATACGGTAAAATTTATAAAAATTGTTTTATTTGTATAAGAACTAAACAGATACATTTGAAAAATATGGTGGCTACTTAGAATAATAACGTATAGAAGGATAGTGTCGGTACTTTGAGTGATCAAAAACATGAAACCAAAAATACTACATGTGCGCAGGCAATTACACACGTACACACACTCACCACTATAGAAATTATGAAATCAAATTTTGTTTGTATTAAAATTCATCATCGAAATACTTTTAAAAGTAATGTTAAAAACCTTTTTATGTTTTTCAAATGTGTTGTGACACCATTTGAATGCACAAACCATCATAATTGCCTATTTATTTTTTAAGAGTTGCACAAGTAGGTGCAATACAATGACCTTGTACACTATGGAACGGTTCTAGCGTAAGCTCCATTAGGTTCCAATTTAAATGCTTCATTTCTTTTGCGCAGACTTACCTTCTATACATTACTATTCTAAGGGTGGCTATTACTTTCTGTATATTGATAAAGTAATAATTGATGTCTTACCATCATACCAGTCCCAGCACCCACCATAAAAAGTGACCTTAAACCATCACTAACATTTTGGCTCAAATTACGACCAACAAGTTGCGTATCAGCTGAAAGTCTATTAACAAGTTCACCAGTTGATGTTTTACCAAACCAAGCAGCTTCTTGATTTAATATTGAACTATACACTTGTTTACGGAGTGCTTGTGTCATTCTTTGACCTAAAAATAATACAATGAAATCCATTAAATGAATTTTATAAAAAACACATTTATTTCATCCATCCTACTAATATTATAAACGTGAAAGTTTGTGAGTATGTGAGGATGTTTGTTGCTCTTTCACCTAAAACTACTGAATGGATTTTGATGAAATTTCACAATACTATAGCTTACATATCAGAATAACACATAGGCTATAATTAATCCCGATGTTCCCACGGGAAGCGGAACTGCAGGTGAAACCGCAGGGTGCTGCTAGTATTTTATAATTCCAATTCTAACAAATAATTTGATTATATCGCAATATTGTAATTCTAAGCTGTATATTAGCAACTAAATCATCATCATCACATCTCATATACGTGCCACTGCTGGGCTTAAGTCTCCTCCAGGAGGGAAATTCCTCAGCTATACTGCATTTATCAAATGGGTTGGTACAGGGTTTTTCCTCTCTCTCATAGATGATATATGCATATTATAATCATTCAGACGTCTTTTACAACACCTACTGGAAAAAGAGGGTGTTGAATTGTATTCTTACTCCATCACCACATGGCAAGTAGCAAACAAATGCGATTACATCGTAATTTGTATTTATTTCAATAAAAACTTACCTGAAATAGACATTAGATACACTCTGCCAAAGTTACAAAGGCCTCCAATAAGAAAAACTCCGCACAACATGAGGCATAGAGTATCCAATTTCTCTCTAGCAGCTCCCAAATCACTTGTGCTGCTATATATAATGTCTAAAACCTTTCCCAATGAAAAGGGTATGGCCATTGAAACACTTGAAGATATAACAAGGAAAGTAATTGCACCTATAAAAAATAAAAAACCAACTGGGTAATAGAACACTTTATAATCAGTTTAAACTAGTTAATAATGTAGTCCGTACCAGCTAAAGTCCATTTTTCGGGTTCTGCTAAGCCAAACAATCTTTTTAACTCCGATTTCTTTAATTTGACAGCGATATTTTTCGATGTACCTATTGCTATATCATCTTTTGCTGTTTCCATATGTACATTTTTCTTCTGTGCATCTACTTGAGTGCTGTAATACCTATGTTTGAAATTAAACAAACTGTTTCTGTTATAAAAAGTTCTTTCATAATAATTAAATAGAACTGGCACTCTTTGACGGGCATCACGAGAATATAACCTGATAGTACAGTGATGACACAAGGTACTTTTGCTCGCGGTACTAAGCAATAAATTTATTTGTCTATTAGATATTTTAGTTTCAAATTTACTACGAATTAGGCGTTGCAACATTTTTATATTTTTTTAAGACTATTCAGCAGATACGGTATACAAACAACTCTCCTCTTCGTAAACACATATTGGCAGAACTGCGCTGACATTGACATATTTGACATTCGACAGCTGTTTATCAAAAAAATATCATTTCTTAAGGCATGGTTACTATGACCTTTATGCCAAATCATTATTGATAAATTATTATCATCAATACAATTCATTAAAAACCCGTCAGTAAGACAAATCGACGTCTTCAATGCCATGGCGACACTTCAATGATATCTTCTAGGAATTTTGATGAAAATATGCCATTAAAATTATATCATATAACATTTTCAAACACTTTTATTTTTTTTTTGTCGGCGCGCCTCCGCACCACTCCGTCCGGGGCGACAGAGGGGCTTAAGCACGCAACTCCCGCAACCCACCCGAAAACCACGTCGCCTTCGTCGTTGGGCCGACCACCGGAGCAGGGTTACTTGACATCAGTAGTCGGCCCGACGGAATACCCCCTATTGGGATACCCTCCCATCGACCGACGTCTCCCCCTCGGGGAGGACGTCAGTCTTTCCTCACGCGGTCGGCCTCTCGGCGGGTGACGGACTAATCCCCGGTCACGTCACCCGCGGCCTCGGCTAGGGCGGCATGAGGCGCAGGTAGTTGCGCCTACGCCGCCCCAGTCGCCGGCGGCGGATCTCCTCATCGAGGCTGCGCTCCTCGCGCAGGCGATCCGCCGCCTCCTTCCGCGAGATCACTGTTTCGCAGAAGGCTGCGACCGCGTCCCAATTCCCGACGCTGTCGACCATCGCCCTAGCGATAGCCGGCAGCGTCAGGTCTGTACCGAAGATTGCGACGAGTGACGAGTTCACAGCGCTGCACTGCCCAAGCCACGCAGGCCTCGAGCGTATGGCGCGCCGTGTCCTCGTCGCAATCGCAGTGGTGGCAGGATGGTGTAATCTACCTCCTAACGACCCTGTGCAGGTATTTGGCGAAGCACCCATGCCCCGTCAAAACCTGCACCAGTCGGAAGGAAAGCACCCCGTGCCTCCTTTCCAACCAAAGGAGGCCGGAAGGACTCCACAGTTCAAACCCCGAACCGAGGCCTCTCCAGCCGGACTGCCCAACGGGCAATGACGTCTCGGCGGGCGTCGACGCGTCAGGTGGTGAGATCCCTTAACGAGACCACACCGCCCCCCGCTCGCACCCCCGTCACTCGCCGATATAGTCCGGCGAGCATCTCCGCCTCCAGGTCCCACGGGGGAGTCCCGGCCAATAGGCACGCTGCGTCCGTGGCCACCGTGCGGTATCCGCGGATGGCCCTGACCGCCGTGACCCTCTGTGGTCGCCACAGAAGGGCCCTAAGTCGCACAGTCATGGACCCCGCCCACACCGGTGCGCCGTACACGGCCATTGACCGGATGACCGCCGCGTACAGCCGTCATCATTTTCAAACACTAACGTTTCACGTGCCCGCAAAAATTCCCAAAAACAAATGACAGCATCAGTTTGCACCGTATAATAAACTCTTTTTATTTTCCCGCTGTTGTTTTCAATTCAAATCATTTACTGTGCATAAATTCCGCGGCGGCACTTACATACTGTAATTTTTACATTTTCCTTAAATTACCACGGGAACAGCGTGCGACAGCACTGGGAACGTTCGGCAAGAAACTCATAGGGTTCTTGTATTTATAATTTATTTACTATTTTTTTTTAATAAAATTACAGACAACATGCCTATTAATATCTCCAGTGTGACGCACTTCGAACCACGATATAATACAATTTTAAAATATAATGCAAAATTATGACTGGACCAGATCACGCAACTGGTAACCGATTACGAGTTAAACACTAGAGTATCATTTGAGTCGGCAACGATTACTAGAAAAGAGAAAATACGAAACACAGTATTATTTTTAATAACTAAACACAGGTATTTCTATACTCGCGAGCTCTTCTAGTCACATATGATGATAAGTGGACCCTCGCAATACTAGGGCCGCAAATAGACCGTTACCTACCATAAAGAGAGTTTGGGCCTCCTGCTGTATAACTCACCGAGCGAACCGAGGTAGCTACTAGATACTCGAACTTCATATATCTGTGAGTGTGGTACTCCCGACGAGCTAATCAATTTATAGCTGTAGACAAAGAATCGTTAGCAGCATGTTCGCGCCGTTAGCGACACCCCGATCCTAACTTGCCAACTTGCATTGGTCGACATGAGTAATGCGGGCTTCCAAGTAACTTTCTATACGAAATCTACTTAAAAATATGTCATCTGATGATCGCAGCCCACTGTTGGGCTCGGGCCTACTCCATAATTGGAGGGAATTTGACCTACTATACCGTGCTGGTCAGACATGTTGGTATAGTTTCATTTAGTTTTACTTCTCTCGCACAGATGTTATGTGCATATTATATTCCTTAGTCGTCTTTTTTTACGACATCCACGGGCAAAAAAAGGAGTGGTGAATTGTATTCTTACTCCGTCACCACATGGAAACAAAAATTGTACCGAGGATAAACTTTAAAACTTTTACGATACACACTTAGGCATCCATTGGTAAGTATAACTTAAAACTAACCATATCTTTAAAACCATATTGTTACATCTATACCAATAAATAAAATTGGAGTGTCTGTAATGTCAAAATAATAGGCTTTTTTCATGCTCACGCGGTTATTTGCACGACACCTATGCCTAAAATACAGATTAAAAAATTTGTGTGTCTGTCTTGTTTGTTCCGGGTAATCTTCAAAACGGCGATTTCAAAAATTCTTTCACCAATGGAAAGCTATAATATCAGGGAGTAACCTAGGCTAAATTTTATCCCAGTATTCCCACGGGAACTACGCGGCTAAAACGACTAAAACCGAAGCGAAGCGAGGGCGGGTTGCTAGTTTTCAATAAATAAGCAAGCCATTTCATACGGTTCCATGGGGTAGCAAACATTGTTTCATAACATATAAGCTGAACTTTGATGAAAAAATCATTCAAAGCTAAGGTTACGCATAAAACGTGCATATATTAAATCCATCTGATGCAAAAATAAAAATCAAATTTTAATATTCCATTATTTATTGCTTGTGTATACATGTATGTGAATTTTGAAGTACACAATGATTTCTGATGTTTACGCGAGTATTATACATTTTAAATAAAACTACTTTACGGATTTTATCGCGTTTGTATTTGATTTTTGATTACCCGACGTTTCGAACACTTTACAGCGTTCATGATCACGGGTGGACTAAGATGTCTCACGTCCAACAAGTCATCGAATAGTATTCGAAGCCGCTACCACACAACACATGGAAATAGTAAAATAAAGTAAGAAAAATATTCTTTTCTATACTACTTTTTAAAGGTATTTTATATCATTGCGAATTATCTCTCGTAATACTGCGTCAATATCAATATTTGCTACGTCGTTTTGAATAATAGTTTCTCTTCTATAAGAATAATTCTGAATAAAAAAGCCGTTCTTTATGGATACCATTGTCAAACCTGAACCAAATTGAAATAAGATCATACACGAAGCAGTAGCTTTCAAATAAAAAAAAAAGAATCATCATAATCGGTTCACCTAGTCGAAAGTTCTGAACTAACAAACATAAAAAAATACGTTACGTCCAACAAGTCATCGTTACTGTAACCAGTAACGATGACTTGTTGGACGTGAGACATCTTAGTCCACCCGTGATCATGAACGCTGTAAAGTGTTCGAAACGTCGGGTAATCAAAAATCAAATACAAACGCGATAAAATCCGTAAAGTAGTTTTATTTGAAGTACACGTTAACTTTTTTGGATATATCTCTAGGTATCTATGGGAATTATTGAATACCTTTTTTTAATTATCATCATTTGGATTATCACATCACAACAATGGTATAATTGCCATGTTTCAAGTCACAAGTACTATTTAGACAAAACAAGTAACTGACACCAATACATGACTTATTACAAACCCTCAGTCCGATCAATGAACATTTCACTTTCACACATTTTTTATATCATTTTTAATATATTCCAAAAACGATTACAGTATCGACATTCAACTAAACAATTTAATTTTTTGGAAGTAAGATGTATTTGACTCACAATCTAAAACAACTACAATAAATAATTTACATTTAATTCGTTCCAATATAATATGCCTACTGTCCATAAATACACATTTAAAATACATAATACGTAGACAAATCATTTCTTTATTTATAAATTAGTTGACTCTTTTTGTCCTTATTTAAAATACCTATTTCAAGGAATTGCATATGTGGATTGTGTGAGATATGGATCCAACCGCTTAGATGACACGTGTGGGACAAAAATTATGATGATATAATATTAATAACTCTATTCCAACCCATT
This sequence comes from Lymantria dispar, assembly GCA_032191425.1. Lineage (NCBI taxonomy): Eukaryota > Metazoa > Arthropoda > Insecta > Lepidoptera > Erebidae > Lymantria > Lymantria dispar. Next base: position 20,261,599 of record CM063454.1, on the reverse strand, counting down.
TGATCACCATCTTCTATCGTAGATGTATTCCTCTCTCATGTATGAGACCGTAGGAAATAGTGGTATGTATATTGGCTGAAGAAAGAGAGGACTATTAATAAGGACAGCGCATTCAATCGTTGTGTCGCCGGGCACGTTATAAACACAATTTATCTGACACAAATAATAACCAGACTAGAAACTCATTTGTAAATCGCACAATGAACTGTACTTCGTGGAGATATAACCCACGACTTTGCACGGGATGTTAGGCTACTCAGAACACTACACAACCAGTTCAGCAATTTTAGATTTGTTAACAGTGAAGAATTTATTTTTGGGTAGGCTGTTGTCTGGACACACCTCGCCCAATCTGTCCGGGGCGAGAAATGGACGGCGTGGGGCCCACATAATCTACCACATTCCCTCCCCATAGCCAAGTCTATATGCTTCGAAGATTCTTCTCTAAAGTGTCCATTGCCCCTTTGGTCTGTGATCTAAATCCTTCACATTCTGAAAGTAAACCAAGGAGGCTACCACCATCTCTTATAGCTGTTTTACTTCTTAAGATAAAATTTCATATTATAAGGCGACTTAAGTAAGCTTATTTTATTATAGCAACACCTAAGCAGGTTTGATAATGTCACTTGAAATTGGTCATTCTTGAGATATAATGATTATAATTCAGTAACAGTCTGTAGTATTTTAAAAGTGCTTTCCTTTTTAACCAGTTCACTTTATATATCTCTCGGAATGTAATAGCTCTGATGTTTTATATATTGTATTGAACAAATAAATATATTTCACATAAAACAAAAAGGAACATATATTGTGAAGAATAAATATTATTAATTACGTAACACAGATAGTAGTTTAAGTACTAACCTAAACCATTCATTCTAAACACCTCTAATGGCACAGATTTATTAAATGTTATTGAACTAGATATCTATTGCTATATCATATGCATACATAAATTACAATAGACATTCAATAATATGACCAGCATAAAAATAAAATACATTTTGTAGTTCATAACAAAAATAATACAATCATTAGACATTTTATATAAGTAACAGAACAGGCTGCTTTATAGCTATAAAATATTAGTCACATCAACATAAATTATTCAAGTATATTATATAGACTTCAAATATAAAAAAAAACCAATAAGATAAGGAAAAATATTATTCAACTGTTAAAAATTAAAACAGTAATCAATTTTTCACCCATGAAAGGCTAATTATTTAATGAATTTATAGATACTATTATACTGCAGTGTGTTATAAACTATGGGATACACTATACTAAAAACAAATACAGTCCAAAAATATATTATTGTAGCCTAGTTGTTATTCAGTTAATAAATAATTAATTGTATTAACTGATTAATTGCAATAACTGATTAATTGTTAATCAGTTATTGCAATTAATCAATTAATACAGTTAATCGTTTACGTCAATATTTTGAATGAAATCCGATCAGATTTCTGGCAATATTATTACTATAAGTTTGTCTATTACACCAATATATTTAAAAGGCGGATTTTAAAAAGGTGAGCATTAAGAATGTAGGAAAAACAAATTTGTACGATCTAAGTGGACCACAGTATGTCAGTATTAATTTTAAATAAATAATCATGACTGTATATTATAAATAAACATTATTAATAATAATATAATCTGTGCTTTAAGAATTGCCGAATTATCTGTAATAATTATTATTAATCAAATAATTTATAAATATTATAATATACTGAATACATAAATCTCTGTCATGGGTTTATAAATAATTTAGTAATATAATTTATTGTGTATAATATATTTTGTAGTAAAGCGTTTTGGATCGCCATAGACTGTAAGTGTTATCAAACTTTAACAAATATACTCCTTCGCCGGGATATGTGTGGGCACCTGCATACACCTGCAATTTATAATACACGTATTAAAACGAGCAGCAAAAATAAATTAAGTGGATATAAATACGTCTCTCGCAAAAACAATAATGCGAGTAAAATTTGGTTATCATATACAGGGTGTATCAGGTTATGGGGCAACTGGTCAAACGGGAAATGGGCAATGGTGGTAGGAAAACATAAAAAAAATTTGAAGGAAAAATATCGATTCGTTAATGAATAAGAAACATGTAAAGTTTTCAATTTTGTCATCGCATTATCGTGTAAATCTGATTGAAATGTATAAAATCAGTGATACTTAATCTGCAACATATTCGTACTTTGTTAAATGTTCATTAGAAATTGAAAAAATCACGAATTACGTTCGCATAAGCAAAACAAACTTCGCTTTAAATCAGCTGATCGGCGGATGACCGTCGCCGAGTCGCGATTTTGCCTACGCTACCATTGAAGCGTTTGGGCAATTCCTACCTATTCATACTGTCGAAGCTTTACAGGCCTACATGTCTCCTGTCTATACATGCCTACATAATTCGTAACATTTAAGGCATAGACTGTTTAACACACATTTTTTAATTACTTATAACTTTTAGGTTATATTGTTTTTTGTGTAATATACATTTTAATTACGATCTATGACTGGTAAACTACAACATACTCGAACAGTTGCCCCATGACCTGATACACCCATGTATATAGACACATATGTGTATAGACACATGTGGGTATATTCCCACACTGGCCTAATCAGTGCCAGATTAAGGCAGCGCGGGGCCTGTAGCAAATTTTGTCGAAGGGCCCTTGGTTTGCTTCAGGTTCTCAAGTTTAGGGTATCAAATAAAACAAAACTGTTAAGGCATGCAAGATATTTTACGCTCCTATCTAAATTGATATTTTTTTAATTACAGTCAGACAGGCGTTGGAGCGCGAGGGCAGCATTTGCTACTCTTGCTATATGGCTAATCCGGCACTGGGTCTAATTGCAAAGTCGTTGAAATGGATTCCCAATACATGGGCGTTCAGATTTCATACAATGTAGCTGCATAGGGTTTAGGTTAAGTTAGACCAATCTCTTCTATGATTGTAAATAAAACTACTTTGCGGATTTTGTTGCGATAAAATCCGTAGTTTTATTTCAATGTAATATACGCATTAACATCAGAATTCTGTGCGCTTCTCTAATGTAGTGGGAACGCAATCATCAAACAAGAATATAAAAAAACTTGCAATACATACCTCTGTGTGACAATCCCTGCGATATATAGGTACTACAAGGCTGATCAATGCACGTGGGGGTTCAGGTTTTGGCGCCAAAGCACTTCTCTCTCCACCTAACTCCAGATCAGTCCGCGTGCCGTGAATCGTGTACTCGTGGACTGTATCGCCTAATGCATACAAAATATTTTTGTAACATTTTTATGTGTAAAAATTTAAAATAAAACTCCATAAATCTTATCTTTGACATTGATTACGTTACATAAAAATAATAGCTTATAAAGTAACGCCAAGACGCATTTTGTACATTCACTTAGTGTTTATGGTATAATCTAAATGCTAGGCCGCAGCACTTTTCAATATGGGGACTAAAACAATTAACAGCAAAAATACAATATACTTTTTTATTCTCATTCAATTATAATATGGAATCCCTTAGAACAATAACGTATAGAAGGTAAGACCGCGCACAAAAAAATTAAGCATTTAAATTGGAGTCTAATAGAGCTTACGCTGGAACCGTTTCGCAATCTTAAAAAATAAATAGGTAATTATGACGGTTTTTGCATTCAAATGGTGTCACAACACATTTGAAAAACATAAAAAGTGTATTAACATTACTTTTAAAAGTATTTCGACGATTTATGTTAATAAAAACAATTTGATTTCATAATTTGTATAGTGTGTACGATGTACGTGTGTAATCTCCTGCGCGCATGTAGTATTTTTGGCTTCATGTTTTTGATCGCTTAAGTACCGACACTATCCTTCTACACGTTATTATTCTAAGATGTAATCCATTCTTTATGCTCTTCCTTATCCGTGAGGTGAGGGAGTAAGAATACAATTCCACTCCCTATCTTGCCCTTGATGATGTTACTCACGGGCAAGATATGCATGCAAGAAAATAAAAACTTGAAATAAAATGCCAACCCGTCTGACCAGCGTGGTATCGTCATTTCAGCCCATCGCCGTCCACTGCTGTACGTAGGCCTCCCTCATGTTACGCCACAAAGTGCGGTCTTGTGCCGCCTGCATCCAACGACCACTTGACCCCAGTATGTACTTTGGCAGATTTGATATATTTACGTATTTGGAAAGTCCCTGAATGATGTAATTTCACAATTGGACCGGATAAGGCGTTGCGATCTAATTTTTTTATTGCCAGACAGAAATTTTTGGAAATACATCAATATGTCTTTTAAATTTGTCTAGAACAGTATCTATGGTATCAGCTAATTAAATATTAATTATTAGTATGAGTATAAATAATTTTTACGTGTGGTGACAGCGTAAGAGAATACATTTCATCACCACCTATCTTGCCTGTGGGTGTCATAAAAGACGACTAAGGGGTATATTGAGCATATCACAACTATGCAAGAGAAGGAGAACCTGAAATAAAACCCTATACCAAGCCACACGGCTTGGTATAGGGTATCTCTCTATCTACATCTCCAGCATGGTATAATAGGTTAATTCCCTTCCCACTGCAAAGGAGGCTCAAGCCGAGTGGTGGGACATATATGAGCTATCATGATGATAATGAATATGGTTCTGTTACCATCGTCACTGTAATCAGGTGCATCAGGGTCATTAAGTTCATCTTCATCGTCACTCTCAGACACGTGAATTGTGACTTCAGTAGTTGGTGATTTGGTCCATTCAAAATATAATCCAAATCCTGTAACATAAAAATGCATAAAATAATGCACAAACATTTTGAAACTGAAACAATTCGATGGAATTCTTCCAAAATTTTGGAAGTTATACTTCTATTGGCGGGTTAGGGAAAAATTATAAGAGTAAATTTTTACAATGCGCGCACACCGTGACGAAAAACCGACACCCTGAAGTTAGCTAGTCACCATTTTTACAATGCGCGCGCACACCGTCACAAATGTCAACTAGATAGTGTTATGATGAAACTTAAAATGTATTAAATATCTTTTTTTTTTCTATTAGATGTTCTTTCTACAAACGTAGGATAACGCGAAGGATAAATTGTTTGGAAAGATTTTGATGTTGTTACGCCAAAGAAGTACAATTTCTTACGTGCGTACATAATTACACACACACACGCTTTTTTTTAAGAAGAGCAGTTAAGTGCAGTCAAGTGGCAATGACTTCCTCCACCTTTGAGATACTCTTTACCTATTGCTCATTATCTTAGCTATCTTGTACAATACCCTGGATAAAAGAAAGGGGCATGATCCTATTAGTTTTATTGTATTGCAGTTTTAGTTCATCAAAGTAAAGCTATATTCATAACATGAAATTCCTATCATATAATACATTAATGGATTAATTATAACAAATCAATACCTATATCATAATTGTCGGTGGCAAATTCCCAGCAGAGACATCGTGCCTTTGGGTGTGTGGGAACTCTGACGGTGACAGTCTCGCCGTGGCCGACGGTTAGGCAGCCGCCACCCGCTCGTGCCAAGTCCTTGAATTGCGATACATCAACGCGAGTCCACATTCGAGCCTCCTCCACAGCTGGGAAACCATCTAGAATTAGAAGCAACCATTCCCGGATTTAGAGGAGGGCAACCGAGGCTATAGCTACGAGACCTCCACAAACGAAGAGCCCCCACAATAGAGACTGGAAAAGAATCAAATTCAGTCTAGTACACACAGTCTAGCTAAAGACGCAATCTCCGGAACTATTATATACTACCAAATACTCGAAGATCAAAATTTCAAAGCTACATTCCCAAACCTTGAAATTGTATTGAGAATACATATATGTATTTGGTTTTAATGCTATCAAATTGCACTGCAGAGCGCTCTTTTCAACAATGAACATTATAAAAAAACAGACTTCGAACCAAGATGGGACCAAACAGTCTATCAAAGCTTACTCTCCTAGACATTGAATGTGATTTACTTTGAGAACGGGATTTCGAAAAAAGCTCGGCAGGTTCCATTCGTTATCGCTAAAATTTAATTCGCGATAATTCTTATTGCCGATTATTTTTATGTTTCTTTAATAATAAAACAATCTATACTTGCTTTCACAATAAATTATTTATTGGATAATAAGTGAAAAAAAAAACGTTCCATTTTATTTGAAAAATAATTTGGGGCCGGGGAGCCTCCAATACTTCGTTGCCCCGAGGCTTCCAGATCGGATTCTATTGATAGAAATTCACTAAATTAATCTTTTACCGTCATCATTCCAGCCATAAGCCCATCGACGTCCACTGTTGAACATAGAGCTTGGTAGTACCTATAATTTTCCAGAGGAATGCTACTGCGCACTTTTTGTTGCTCCGCCAGCCGATTTTAACGACTCCCATGTAGAATAGTCTTGGGAATAGGGATGCAAATATCAAAACCAAGAACATCGATGTACAAAAAACATCGATGTTTTTTTACTTTCCTTGCGGGATTGCGATACTTTGCTAAAAGTACCATACACTTTAAATCATGCAGGCAAAACATCGATGTATCGTTTGCATCCCTACTTAGGACATGGCAAGGCCTATAGACACAAAAATTTGGGACCCAGAAGAAAAATAAAATGAAATATAAATAGTAACAAAAGGATTTTTCTACCTTATTATGGTCCACTGATTCTAATCCATACTATAGGTTTGAATTGATTATGATTTACTCTTACTGTCTACCTAAAATATAAGCGAATACCACGAGCTTTCAAGTTACTCGTTTTGACACAAAGAGCTTTGGACACAAGGAGCCCGCGTGCCCTTGTGATGGAGACGGCACTGCTTTCACAGGAAAGTATTTTTACGGATTTTATCCCGTTTAATTTAATCCCGTTTAGTTTAATTGATTGTTGATTGCCTGACGTTACGAACACTACAGCGTTCATGGTCACGGAGGGACTAAGATATCTCACGTCCAACAAGTCATCGTTATTACAGAGATTTATATCTACCCGCTATAGAATTAGTTAATAAATTTTTGAGTCACATTTGCAAAAAAATATATTTGCACACATCTTCAAACCCTTCAAAATAGTTTTGTTTACAATGTGTAATACTTGCGTAAACTACAGAAATCAATTGTAACAATTGTATTCCTAATTCATCAACATATGAGGCATTGCTGTTTTTATTGCCATGTATAAAAAAAAATTGATAGATAACAAGGACAAAACACAATATACAAAACACAATGTACATTACAGATATAGTAGATAAACTTGTTTGCGAAATGCACTCAACGGATACATTACGATATTTATCAGCCAAAGATCAATCTATAACTGAAATGGACACAAATTAATAACTTCAAAAATTAGGTTATCATCTGGTCTGGATATTTATTTTGAAGTCTGCTCAAGCATACAATATTTAGTAATTGATTGAATTAGGCAATACATAGTGGCAATCCATTTTTATACTAATTTTAAAATGGAAGGAAGGAAGGGAGGCCCACCAAGGAAGGAAGTGTCCTTCCTTCCATTTTAAAATTAATATACAATAGTTTACTTGCACTAAAGAAATAATCCTTATGTTGCGGAGGAATTTGCAAACATATTACGGACACAAATTACAACCAGACTCAGATCACTCACAAATTACAACAATTTATGGATCACACAAAGTGTTACCCTGCGTGGGATTCGAACCCACGACACTGGCACTGTAGGTCAGCATCTTAACCATTACGGCACCTGTGCAGTTAGTTGTATACGACTCCCTTTGTGTTAGGTTCAATATTGTTTGCATATGGAACTGGCAAGAATTCCATTAACACCGCTTCCCTTCGCGCGAATATAGGAAGGAACGATACGTACAAGCAGATGATATAATTAATAACGTATTTATATGAAAAAATGTTAAACCTACGTAAACTACTATTATGCCAACCAGTTCAGCTAGCAGAGCAGACACTTTTCCTTTTTGAAGAAGGCCCGTACGTAATAAGTAAGACGTATTTAAACTGAAGATAATAATACTATCCATATAACTCACGGTATAGCGAAAAAATATAAAACGTGTGGTAATAGAGTAAAAAAACAATTCATTAGATTTTTTGCGCGAGTATTAAAGTCGTAAACGACTACGAAATGCCTTCTTGCCTTGAAGAATTCATGTGCCACCCACGAGCAATGTTCGTAGTATTCGTAGCCGCTGTCACCCACTAAAAAAACATGAACAAACTACGATTTTTTATTTAAACTAGATGATCCAACAGATGCTGTTCTCTTCAAATTAAAAAAGAAAGGAATTCTCTTTGAAATCGATCGCAGCACCACCTACCGGGTCCAAATATTAATCTAAATCATTCTCGAACCCACTTGAATACAAACAAAAAAAATTCATCAAAATCGGTCCAGCCGTTTAGAAGTTCAATTACAAACACACGAACAGGAGATTCACATGTGTATTCATGCATACTGCACAAATCAGGTGAGGTTGTGACTCACCTAATTAGGTTCAAATTTCATCGGTATTAGGTATATGTGAGTAATAGAGTTTCAAGGAAATGGATATAATGTTTTTTATATAAGTTTATCAAATAATATTTAGTTAATTTACCATCATCATCTGAATTCTCCTCATCCCGCGGTTCTTCTGTGTATTCACCAGATTCGCTTTTAGCTGAAATCTGCAATGCTCTGCAACAGTAAATAAAATTGCCTGCTAAAATGAATCTAATTTGAACCATCCCTAAAGTTTTTATTTTACTAATAGTTTCTACGTATGATTTCGCCCGCAAGAAATGCAACATACCCAATATGAAATTTTAACCAAATCCATTCAATGGATTATATTAAAGTGAAAAAAGGTTGAACTATTATCCCAGGGGAATACATTACCGGGATAAAAAGTTCCTGTGTTAATCAAGGAAATGGTCTAATTACATGCTAATTTTTTTATTTAAATCTATTCAACAGTTTATGCATATTTAATAAAAACTCAAAAATCCGAACTTTCACAGTATTTCCTGTTAGGACTAGTAGGAGATAGAATCAAAAACATAGAAATTAAAGATAAGAAATTGGCAGGCATCCCACACACAGTCATGAACTGCTAACAATCACTATCAATAAATGAAGGCAATTTGTTTAATATTTAAGGAATCTGGTTCATAAACTAAATACTTAATCAATCTATACTAATATTATAAAGAGGAAAGATTTGTATGTACATTTGTAACGAATTGGCTCAAAAAGTACTGGACCGATTTTAAAAATTCTTTCACCATTTGAATGCTACATTATCCCTGAATAACATATGCTATATTTTATCCCGGTATACCCACGGGAACGGCAACTACGCGAGTAAGTTGACTGAAACCGAAGCGAGGGCGAGTTTCCAGTATTTGATATTTATTATAGAATATTGGCAATACAACTCTGGAGGAATATATATTTTCCTTTATTTAGATATTGTAAAATATATCATTGCCTACCTATTAAACCTAGACCTATTAAAATTTGGTGCACTAACGAGTTATTAGAATCCACTGATGCATTGGACAAACTGGTGTAGCGGTTAAGAGCAGATGAAACCATGATGCACTTTGGCTTGCGGAGCCAGCAAAGAATAGTAGGTAGTTTTCTGCAGGCAGAATGGTGAATAGAGTACACTAAGTATATTATAAGTTTTATATTTTGTTAAACCATCAAAATTATTTATAACTTCTGCCTTGGAAATACACAAAATATTTCAGCCAAACTTAAAGGTATATTTTCAATGAATTCCGATAAGAAAACTGCATAAAGGAATACGACATCCACGAAATGTTATAGGTTTTAGGGTTCTTTAGATTCCTTTATACCACACATGCAGAAATAGTCCACTGAGTTTCGAGTTCACAGTAATGATTTCGCCTTTAATTAAGACTTCTTGTCAAACCTGAGATTTGTCTAGTTGAACCTAGTAGCTTTGAAATTTCGCTTTATACACTAAATATATAATATATACTATGCATTAGGCATAACAGTATGTAACTATCACAAATTAAAGGATAATGTAATCAACCTCACAGTCATCATTTCAACTAAAGCGCATTATAAAGTGGAGGGTAAATATGGAGCCCCTGTGCTTATTTATGGAATTATTTAACTAATTGAGAGGTAGATTACTCTAGATGGATCTAGGCTCCACAGGTAGCGAGACTGAATATAAGTGGGCGACATCCTGGCAATATGGTGTAATGGTGTCCAAAAAGGTAACATGCTGGGCGGACTACCAAAGAAAAAGGCAGTGAAGTGGTTGGCTCCAATTGCAACAAAGAGGTACAATAACATTGATACAGGGGGTGGAGAATTGTATTCTTAATCCATCACCAAACAGAATACTTTACAGTATATACATGGTGTACAGTATTCTCTATCATCATCATTACAGCTCATATACGTCCCACTGTTGGGCTCGAGCCTCCTCCAATGGGTGGCAAATTGAACTTACTATACCATCCCGGTCAGACAGGTTGGTTGGTGCCAGTCATATCGAATTTTCCTTCTCTTGCATAATATTATATGCATATTTTATCTCTTAGTCGTCATTTGGAACATCCACAAGCAAGATAGGAATTGGTGAAGTGTATTCTTACTCCGTCACTGAACAGGATACTGTATAGTATTCTCTATACTGTACTTTATATTATAAGCAAACAATATAGGTTATGAAGATATTGGTGTTAACAGTTCATTATCATCATCCTGCTCTTATCTCAGTTATTAGGTTTGACCTATTGGGCTTGCCTGATGTGATCCCTCTTTGGGAATGCCACATTAACCAGATTGCATTGATGTAAAACTTTTAGTCAGCTTTTACAACACCCACGTACAATATAAGAGTTGGTAGTAATAGTAGACACTAGCACATATCACTAGGCAATATGAATTGTTTCTTTTAAAAATATTCTATGGTAGCATAATTAGTCATATTTTAATATTGACTCACAGTAACCACTAACAGTTATTTACAAATTTGGTCTAAAAGATAATACCTTTATTTGGTAATGTGTTAATATAGTATTTTATAGTATTAAACTATATTTATACAAATGTGTTAATCATATTTATCATTTTAATCATATCAATATTACTGTACTATTTAATTTAGATGAAAATTAAAATATATTACAAAATTATTTTGTGTCTAAAATGGGTTTGCCTTGTACAAGTACAACTTGTCAATTATTTATCATCACGCTCCTATATACACTGCGGACCAAAAGTTTGAGACCACTTGGTACACAGCTTATAAAATGAAAAATATTTTAAAATTGTGTACGATATCAAGACAATATACACACCTGCATTATCTTATACATAATGTTGAATGTCTAAACACCATTTCTCTAATCTATTTCATAAAGATAATAGCACAAATGGACTTTGTTTGATTATCATAGATGAGTGCCGTGTAAGAGCTAGGTGTTACAACTATTGTTATATTTTATTGTTTTGTTTTATTGTTTTGTGTTGACCAATATTTAGGATTATTTTTAAGCCATAAAACCTATTCATAACATGGCTATTTAAGGAGTTAGTCCTGCTAGTGTCTATTCAATCGGAACCACTGTTCTGTTAAGTGAAGAAATGGGAAAAAATGCGTGAAATCTCAATTGACACGATCCGCCATTGTTACTTTACACAACGAAGGCAAATCTGAACGGGAATTACTGCTAAGCTGAAGTTATCGAAGACTTGTGTTCATAACGCAATAACTCGCTACAGGACAACCGGCGCAGTCATCAAGACCGTCTGCGCTCTGGAAGGCCAAGAGCGACCACTTCTAGCGAAAATCAGTTCATTGTTGTAACAAGCAAGCGTAATAGACGCTTAACAGCACCAGAAATCCGCTCTGAAGTCAATAAAAACCAATCAAAAGCTGTATCATTGACAACAGTAAAGAGAAGACTGCCAGATGCCAATTTGTTTGGTCGCGTTGTTGTTTAAAAACCACTGTTACGACCTAAAAATAAAAAAAAACGGATGCCCTTATCCATCGTAATTGGACTGAAGAAGACTTCAAAAAAGTACTTTGGACTGAGGAATCGAAGTTTGAAATATTTGGTTCAAAAAGAAGAGTTTTGTAGGGCGTAGTGCCGAAGAAAAGATGATACCAGACTGTGTAGTGCCTTCAGTCAAACATGGTAGAGGCTCTATTATTGTCTGGGGATGTTTCTCTGGCTATGGAACCAGAGATTTAGTCCATATTTTGAATTTTGAAAAAGGAGCAGTACAAAGAAATACTGGAGTGAAATGCTGTTCCTTTTGGGTTGTGTTTGATTGGAGATGGATTCATTTTCTAACAAGATAATGATCCGAAACACAGTTCTAAACTATGCAGGGGTTATTTAGAACATAAAGAAACAGAAGAGGTGTTGAAAAACATGATGTGGCCACCTCACAGTCCAGATCTCAACCCAATAGAACTTCTGCGCGAGGAGCTTGACAGAAACATCCGAAACCATTGGAACAATGTTTCACAAGAAACAATTAATAAATTAATAGCCCGGTTACCAAGATTGGTTAAAAACATGATTAAATATAAGGGAGGATTGTTTGATGAAAAATCAGTTTAAACTATTTAATTATTTTTATAATTAATAATTGTAATTAGTGAAGATTTTTGTTGATTTAATATGTAATTGTAAGTTAATTATTTAAATAAATAAAGTTATAGGTTGTACAGTACTTATTTATGTAGTTTTATTTCATTTTATAAATTTTACATGGTGGTCTCAAACTTTTGACCCGCAGTGTATGTCCCACTGTTGGACTCGAGCGTCCTCCACAATGAGAGGGCAATTAACCTACTATACCACGCTGTTCAGATGTGTTGGTATAGGGTTTTATTTCGAGTTTCCCTTGTCTTTCATAGATGTTGTATGCATATTAAATCCCTGTTGTCTTTTATCACACCCATGGGCAAGAAAGGGAGTGGTAAGCTGTATGTTTACTCCATCACCACACAGAATGTCAATAATTACTTATGATCAATAAGCAGAATAATATTAAGTACAATATATAACAGTACTCACTTTGTATCCATAATGTTGACTTCAGGTTCATTTAAATTGTAATCAGAATCTGGTGTTGTTGTGACATGTTCACTCACTTTATTATTTTCAGTCTCTTTATCTTCTGTATCATCCTTTATATTAGAATTGGCAAGTCGTTCATCAACCGCGAGTTGTTGAATATATTGTTGATAGTGCCGGTCTTGCAGTTGACGTATAAGGACTGCTTGTTGATCAAAATTACCTGGATATTGTTGTTGCGCATACTGGAGAAACTGATCATATGTTTGTGCATTTAAGGCATCCTTTATCCTTTGCCTGTAATTTTTTCAAATTAAGTTGGCTGGAGTTGCTGTATTAACCCGTTTATGCCCAGAACTGTTTTTAGGATCAATTTTAATTATTTTAAACTATATTGTTAATCAATGATTATATATAAGGCCTATATATAAGGTCATAATAGTAATTTGTGATTGTGAAAATGACTATAAAAATAATTTTTTCAGTAAAATAACATAATAGAAAAGAAATACTTGCATTTCTGTGCATTCGGTCACAAACTTTTTTCACAAATAAATATGTTTGAACTTGCGTGCCGAAATTTCGTTTCAATTGTTATAGATGATTTATAAACCTGTGTGGTATTTCAAAAGAATTCTTTGGTCTATCGAAAGACGGCACTATAATTTAAAATAATACAACAGCACATGACTAACGTGCATTAGAGTTCGGAGAAGTAATTTTTGGTCGTTATTGACCCTATGGGCGTTTATGGGTTAATTAAACTAACATAGTTAATACTTGACAACAGTAAACTCATTACTTGAAACAAGTTACAAAAAATAGTATAAATTTCTGAAGTAATAACAAATATTCATTGCATTTGTTTTTATGATCACACAATTTGTTTTAAACTATAGCACCTGATATTAAAAAAGAGCCAACACCTATATATATCATCATCATCATCGCAGCCCACATACGTCCCACTGTTGGGCTTGGACCTCCTCCAAAATGGGAGGGAATTATCATCATCTCAGCTCATATACATTCCACTGCTGTTGCGAGTCTGCTGTGCAATTGGAGAGAAATATACCTATCCATGCTGGTCAGGGAAGTTGGTATATGGCTTTAACCCAATAATTAAAACCACTAACTTGTATGTTATATTGTTTTTTGTGTAATATATATTCTAATTATGATCTATGACCGTTAAACAACAACATACTCAAACGGTTGTCCCATAACCTGATACATCTTATATATCATCATCGCAGCCCACAAACGTCCCACTGTTGGGCTCGGGCCTCCTCCACAATGGAAGGGAATTTGCCCTACTATACCATGCTGGTCAGACTCGTTGGTATAGGGTTTTATTTCGAGTTTTCCCTCTCTTGCCTGTGACATCTGTATGTCATGTGTATATTATATCCCTTAGTCGTCTTTTACACACCCACTGGCAAGATTCTTACTCCGTCACCACTTGGACCTAATTATATTATTTATAATTGAATAACTCACACTTGCTGTTCTTCTGTTAGTTTAGTACTCTGTTGCTTTTGTTTTTCTAAGGCAATTCTATTCTGTAGTTCAATGTTAGCTCTTTCCTCTTCTTCCTTTTTATATCTATTAGAAAATTAGAAATTAATTATATCCATTACCTAATAAAAAAATAGTTTAACTAGCAAAAATTACCCTTACTGCTGTTGTTTTTTGTCCTCCAAATCCTTTTGTATTGCTTCCAAATATGGTTTGAATAATGGGCATAATCTGTAAATTATTTGATTAATAATTCGATTAAACCTAATGTTGTAAGTAAATATAATACGAAATTTAAACAATAAGAAAATACCTGTCCAAATTATGCACAAAAGCCACCATAGCTTGAATTTGAGACATTTTACCGAGAGCTTGCCAAGCAGCTCGACGATCTCGTCCTATCACATCAAGTACTCCTAAAGGTGGCGCCGAATTTATATCCAAAGGTCCATGGGATGTTTGTTGAGTATAAGCAATTAGTTTTAATCTATCTTCATAGCTTAAGTGAAGAGCTTTACCTTCCTTATCTATAAACAATAACAATAAACCGTATTAAAGTGAATAATTTTATTAAGTTTTTACATATAATGGACGTTGATAGCATAAGATAATAAAACAACAAGTGCAAAAAAATATGAAATAATTCTAATTCAATATAGTCGTGCCTAAAACTTATGAAAACTATAGCGTGAAAGCCGAATTATTATAGAAAATGTACCCTTATAAAACGAGAGTCCATGTTTGTAGACATCTTTCAGAGGCATTCCCCATTTTCTTTCCTCACTTTCGACAATGCCTTGATCAGTTTCAAGATGGACTTTTTCAGGATTCACTTTGCAATTATTCTCGGTCTTACCGGCCATTTTTCATTAATTTCTAAGATAGGTATTGGCAAAGTCAACGAAATTTAACAAGCCAGAATTTTATTTATGTCGCCTACTCGTCTATTATTTTACTCTATGATTATATGGCCAAAGTTATTTTTTATGGAATGTTATGGCACGGTTACAAAGACTTTAGTGCTGAGTATTAATGGTATTGATTGTCATAAAATTACTAGTCTTATTAATCTTTAATTGAGCCTTTGTAAGCCTTCTTTAGAAATACTCTAATGACAAGGGATGAAAACATGCGTAAAGCACTGTTAAATCATTTTGACAACACTTAGTAAGTTTTCTGCACTACATATTAATGTAAAAAAAAACAAAATATTTGATACCAAAATACTAGAATAATATAACTTAAGATGGACACAGGATATTTCAAAACTACCTATAACCACTTAGTACAATCATTTAAGCCAAAAAAGGCGATCAATCTCAGACTTAGAGATAAGCTGCAAATATAGTAAACACTTTTATTTTGGTGATCTAAAAGATGTCTAAAAAGTATCATAAAATCTCGTGCCTGCATCTAAGTTATCCAAAAATCTGATTTTTACGATTATCACGCTTCATATAGCTCCAATGATATTAACGTTTATTACAGAACTTGTAGAGCAAAAAATATACGACACAGTTTGTAGTCAAAAACTTTTCATACGCCCCACTGTTTAGAAGATATAGGCCATCGAGCCCGCAACGCTCAGCTTTATCCATTGTAGCGTAAGCTCAAAGGCAATTTATTAGTTAATACATTCATCATCATCATCACAGCCCGTATACGTCCCATTATTGGACTCGGGCGTTCTCTTGTGTGACAGAAAGATTAACTAACCAACCACACTGGTCAGACGTGTTGGTATTGGTAGGTCTTTAGTTCGAGTTTTCCTTTTAACATACATGCCTGTTATATACAAGTGTGAAAAGATGGTGAATTGTATTCTTACTCCGTCAGCAGACGGATAGGTAATACACTACATTTAATAAAATTTTGCGTACATCTAACATAAATATGTTATTAAAACATTATTAAATACAACATTATAAAAACATTATTAAATAATAATGTACATATACTAACCTAAAATATGTCATGTACTTAAAATAATTAGTAGTACTCAAATTAGGGGTTTCACCTCGAAATGAGAGGTGATAAGCTGTAAACTATAATTCCTCCTTATTATGATGTTTTAAAAGCTGTCTCAAAAGTCTCATAAAATATCGTATCTGCGTGGTAAGTTATTTAAGTTAAAAGGTGACAAAATTACTTTTTCTCGATTATTTCGGTTTCTGTAGCTCCTTTTGATATTTATCATAAAATTTGTTACTAATATGGCTTCTTTACGTGTGGCCAGCGGTGGATTTACACTAGGGGCAGTCGGAGCGAGTGCCCAGGGCGGCAAATTTTTTAGGGTGGCAAAATTTATAAGGAAAAAAAATTGTTTTAGTCTTATCAAGATTGCTCAACATAATTAATTAATTCTATTAATTAATAATTGTCTGTTGAATTGGTAATTCAAGAAATTCAATTCATCCATTATTTGTGAATTATAATTTTGGTAACAATTAATAATCAAAATCATTTATTCAATTTATTTCCTTGGAGATTTAAAACAATAATCGATTTTTCTATTTTTCGGATTAAAGAAACTTAATTAGTATTTTTTTGTTGAAATAGTGAAAAATTTTGGCAATTTTTGCATTTTTCAAAGCTTTAATCAATCAATGAATTTAAAAAAAAAATTGTAATTTATCGATTACCCCAATTAATTTTAATTTAAACGAAAAATCTTACTTTCTGAATTAAATAAACTTGAAACAGCGCATCTTTTTTTTAGGTGGTGGTCCGGGACGACGGAGGGGCGGCATGCGGCCCCATGACCCACTCGTATGCACGTCGCCTTCGCCGTTGGGCTCACCACCGGAGCAGGGTGACTTGTCGTCAGTGATCGGCCCGACGGAATACCCCGGTCGCGGGATACCCTCTCCTCTCGACGTTCCCTTCGGGGACGACGGTCGCCGTCGCGCGGTCAGCCTCTCTGCGGGTGAGGGACTAAATCCCCGGTGCAGTCACCCGCGGCCTTGGCTAGGGCGGCATTAAGCACAGATACTCGCGCATGCGCCACCGGAGTCGCCGGCGGCGGATTGCGTCGTCGTGGAGGCGTTCCTTCCGCACGCGCTCCGCCGCCTCCTTCCGCGAGACGATTGCCTCGCAGAAGGCGGCGACCGCGTTCCAGTTCCTGATGCTGCCGAGAATCTCCCTAGCGATAGTCGGCAGCGTCAGGTCGGCACCGATGATTGCGACGAGATCACGGCGTTGCTCAGCCCACGCGGCACACACCTCGAGTGTGTGCTGCGGCGTCTCCTCGTCGCAATTGCAGTGGCCAGTGTCATGGGCGTACCCAGGTAGTTGCGGTCAGCTGCCCCCCCCTAGAAGATAAAATGTTAAGAGATGAATTTTCGAAAATCCTTTCTTAGTGCTCCCGTACGCTATAAAGGGAACCCCTGTGCAAAATTTCAAGGTTCTAGCTCTTATATTTTAGGCTCTGCGTTGATATGTTAGTCAGCTTCTCCTTTTATATGTATAGATATCACCTAGCGTATAAAAAATCTGACTTGCCAATGGGCCCAGAACCTGGGTACGCCCCTGGCCAGTGTGCTCTCCCTCCTGACAATCTTGTGCAGGTACTTACCGAAGCATCCATACCCCGTCAGGACCTGCACTAGTCGGAAGTAGAGGACCCCGTGCGTCCGCTCCAACCACTCCATCCGCCCCAGTCGGAAGGCCTCTACGGTCCAGACACCGTACCGAGGCCTCTCCAGCCGGACTGCCCAACGAGCCATGACGTCTCGGCGGGCGTCGACCCGCCAGGCGGCAAAAGCCTTCAACGAGACGATGTCGCCGCAGGCGCGCGTCTCCGACACCCACCGGTACATTCCGGCGAGCATCTCCGCCTCCAGGTCCCACGAGAGTGTACTGGCCAGGAGGCACGCTGCCTCCGTCGCCACCGTGCGGTAGCCGCGTATGGCCCTGACCACCATGACTCTCTGTGGACGACACGGGAGGGCCCTGAGACGGACGGTCAGGGATCCCGCCCACACCGGTGTGCCGTACAAGACTATCGACCGGGTAACCCCCACGTACAGCCATCGGCACGTAGCACTGGGTCCGCCTACATTCGATATAAGCCAAGAAAGGGCGGACGCCGTGCCGACAAGCCGCGGAGCAAGTCGATGGAAATGCTCCCGGAACCACCAATGCCCGTCGAGCACCAGGCCCAAGGACTTCATATGGGCCCGGATGCTGATGTCAACCGAGTTGACGGTGATCGAGACGCCGATGGGAGGACCCATACGGGGCCCGTAGAACAAGAGGGCCTCCGTATTGTCCAGGGCCACCCTCAACGCCAACACCTCGATGCGCCTGACGATCTCCTCGGTGCCGAGACTCACCAGGCTTGCCGCCTACTCCAGCGTCCCACCGCGGGCTGTGACGAGCGTGTTGTCGGCGTAACAGATCACGCCCAGCCCGGGCGGGAGGCTCCCTCTCAACGCCCAGTCATAGTTGATGTTCCACAGAGTGGGACCGAGGACCGATCCCTGTGGGACACCGCACATCATAGGCGTTCACCCAACGTCCCCTAGTCGGTAGGGGTAGAGAAAGTTGCGCCTCTCCATATTCTCTGCCACCAGCCGCCTCAGGTAAACAGGCACCTCGTGATACTGGACGCCTCCCTGATTCAGCTGAATGGCAGACTGTTGAATGTGTTGGCGGTGTCCCTAAACATCACCAACTGCACTCCTCCGCCGGTGACGGCCTCTGTCATCACGGCCCTCAGGCGTAGCAGTGCCGCGATCGTCGAACGACCCCTCCTGAATCCAAACTGGGCATCCGAAAGATCGGGCCCGGTGCCGACGAGGTGTCGCTCGATGCGGGCAGTCAGCACCCTCTCTAACAACTTGCCCGCATCATTGAGCGCACGATGGGCCTGTAGGCTGCGGCCGACTCGGGAGACCGTCCCAGCTTCGGCAGGAGCACTAGCCTCCCCTCTTTCCAGCACCCAGGGAACTGCCCAGACGCCAAACAAGCGTCGAACAGTTTCCTGAGGCGTGTTCCAAGGTGTTCGAGGACCAGGGCCAGCAGCCAGCCCGGTTGAAACAGCGCATGCTACCACCTAGAGTCCGTTTTACAAACATATATAGATTCCTTTGATGCAGTTTATTTTTGGAGTTTCGGCGCGAATATGAAAATGTCATGTTAAGTTCTTGTCTTATCTTTTTAGTGTTATATTGAATAATTTTGCTGATATTTTATGTTATATAATACAGTTAAGGTGCTGAAGTGTGGCAAATGTGATATAAGAGTGGTTTACTTGTATTTTCATATTCTACCGAAATTCTCAGAGAAATCATTAATTAGATTTTCAGCGCCTAATTAATGGTAGTGACTTGACTTACTGACGATGACTATACAAAGCTATACAATATGAAGAAGTGGTAAATAAAATGTAATACGACGTTTCTACGTTCTATGGATAATAGAGAAATTCGTAAACGACCTGAACGTTTAAGAAATGTTTATTCTTCAGATCTCGAGTCCTTATTAGATGACGAGTTTGTGTACTTCCATGCTTATTGCACTGGAAAATGATGGAACAGAATTCGCCTTCCGATCTTTTGAAACTGTTGCATGCAAACGACTGAGTCGCCTATCGAATATTTATGACATTAGCTGTAACAAACTGTAGCGCAGAACGATCGTTTTCATGTTTAAAGAGGGTTAAAAACTTCTTACGTTCTATAATGACTGCTAATAGACTCAATAGCTTAGCTATTCTATGCATCGAATCCGATGTACTTCAACGTTTAGATTGCGAAGATTTAATCGACCAATTGGCAATTCAAAAAGTCACGTATTTTTGCCTGTGATAAAATTGATGTAATATAATTAGGAGTCGCGCGAAAAAAAAATTGTTTTTGGAATATATAACATATAATAAAGTTTTTGCAATAAACTAATTATTTTAATTTCGAAAAATGAAATATGTAAACTATAAGTTTAAGTAAAATTGTAGTATTGGGGCGGATTTTTTTCCGATGCCCAGGGGCGACATTAAGTTAAATCCGGCCCTGCGTGTGGCGACGTAATAAGATTACTATTCACCATACCTGCTTTGTCTGTGGGCGTTATAAAACACGACTAAAGGATGTAATATTCAGATAATATCGATACAAGAGAAAGAAAACTCGAAATAGGACGCTATGCCAAAAAATCCCACCAGCGTGGTAGAATAGGACTATTTCCCTCCTATTATGGGGAGAATCGAGCCGAACAATGGGACATATATGAGATGATGATGATAGTTTTGAATTTTTTTTTGGTCTAATAACAGTAATTACAATATATGAAGCAAGAAAGGCAGTACAAGTATAAAAACTGGAAAGTCACATATAGGACCAGCCAGTACATCAGTTAAATTATGAAGAATTTTGGCAGAGAATGGATTTATATGGCTGACTTTCTTATTAGATAAGCTGCTGCAGGATGAAGTAATCCCAGTAAATGGTTAGTTATTACGACAGTACCCAGTTTTAAAAATAAGGGTGATGCACAGAACTGCAGCAGTTTGCGAAGAATATAGCTCATGTTACGTAGTATGAGAGGGTGAGAAAAAGTAATAGATAAGCGAATCTGTGAGGAAAGTGAGATCACCTAAAGACAGTTTAGTTTTGCGTTGAGCCACGAGACAACGGGAGCCATATTTGCACTGCGCCAACTATGTGAAAAATGTCATGGTGCACATAGAAATCTGCACATGTATTCGTTAACTTCGAGAAGGCCTATAACAGAATATCTAGAACTGTGTCTGGTAAGCACTGAAAGAGAAAAGTGTATCTGGAAAGTATATATATTAGGTTAATGTGTGCTATGTATCAACGCTCCAAGTCATACGTAAGTTAAGCTGCTTGTGACACTTCAAGAGAGAGGTGGGTGTGCATCAATGGTCCGTGTTAAGCGCTAAACTCTTCCTTTGAAAATAGATGCTTTAACATCGGAGGTACAGGAAGAGACAATCTGATGCATACTATTCGCTGTTGATATTTTTCTCGTCGGAGAAGAGGGCCTTGAGTTGATAATGTGGATTGTTAGTAATATTTCAATAATATAATATGTAACTTTATACAAGATATTCTTCACTGAGATTCATCCTTGATCTAGCAGTGGGTATACTTGAGCACTGTGATGTGGATTTTCTGCTCTCTATCTTAAAAATGATTAGGCATATGAAACACTTTTAAACACAAACTTTGATGCAAATTTTATGCACTATAATTTTTAAAATAAAGGTTATCATCATTAGAGCTTTAAAAACCGAGATAATCGTAAAAAGCTGATCTTTGTTAACTTGAATAACCTACGGTGTAGATACGAGATTTTTTGTGACACTTTTAACAACACCAAAATCTTCGTAAATTAAACTATTTTACGGATTTTATCGCATCACGGACGGACTCGGGGAACTACGAATGGGGCTATGAACACTGCAAAGTGTTCGAAATGTCGGGCAATCAAAAATCTATACACGTCCCACTGTTGGGCTTGAGCCTCCTCCACAATAGAAGGGAAATTGACCTTACTTTACCATGCTGGTCAGACAGTTTGAGTTTGCCTTCTCTTGCATAAATGTTATATGCATATTATATCTCTTAGTGGTCTTTTACGACATCCACGGGCAAGTTAGGGAGTGGTGATTTGTATTCATACTCCATCACCACACGGAAGGGTCCACACGGAAAATAAAATACAAACGTGATAAAATCCGTAAGATAGTTTTAATTACAATGTGTAATGCTCGCACAAACATCAGAAATCATTACCAAATCTTCATTTTGGTGTTGAGTTTGGTGTGTGTGTGTGTGTATGTGTACGAGTTTATAGATTATTATCTTTCATTCCGAATTGAAACCCTTTAACAGAATGTACTTAATGTAGAAATTATAAACAGAGTATGGACATATTAAAAAAATAATCTGGGAATAGATCAATATTTTCCAGGGTTTTCGGCGCGAATATGGAAATGTCATGTTAAGCTCTTGTATTATATTCATTTTTTTGTGTTTTATAGTGTTATATTGTATAATTTTGCTGATGTTTTATGTAATATAATATAATTAAGGTGCTGAAGTGTGGTGAATGTGATATAAGAGTGGTTTACGTGTATTTTCATATTCAACTGAAATTCCCAGAGAAATCATATAATTAGGTTCTCAGCGCCTAATTAATGATAACGACTTGACTTACTGATGGACAATGACTGTTAATAAGTTATACAATATGAAGAAGTAAATAATATGTAAAGAAATAAGCTACGTAAGACAAGGCAGTATGGTCGAAAAGACTTTAGCCTGCCCGTAAGGGCGATCCAAACAAAAAAAAAAAAAATCAATATTTTCCATAGAGATTCAATGATCATAGACTTAAACGTCACAAAATTCTAACTTGTCAGTTTTTGTGCGTGTGAAGTGGATTCCTGGAAAAAACAATATATAAATAGACTAAATTTAACAATCTCGTTCGTCATAATTTATAGAATTTACTGACAATACCATTAAAAGAATGTACATAATATTAGATTATATGAAATATCTTTATATAACTTCGTTACATTTCTTCGTAATTATATTGTTTACCACACATTCATAAATCTTGAGTTGAATACAATAGATATGGAAGTTAATCCTTTAAATATATTTTTTGTGAAGTCGGATAGCAAGGGCGATAGGTTGTTATTTAGATATCCCTATACAACGGAAAATAAAGATGAAAGTAAACAAAAAAAATATGGTCGACACAATCCATACTCAAACAGTTCTACTGAAGATTTGCTGCAGAATCCGCAGTCGCAAACATCCAATATTTGTAAAGGTTAGTAAATCTCATATATAAATATATATCCTTATAATTCAATATATTTGAATATACATAGTTTTATTTTATATTTTACAAAGTAATTATGGTTTGTAAATTTCGAAACATTGGTTGGTAATCTAGGCCGCCCCTCCTTTACAAACTCACAAGTAATAGACTTAAATACTCTCGGAACAAACAATTATGAATGTACGATTATAGAGATTGAACCTTGTATGGGAAGTCATTATTTAGACCATTATATGCACTCATTTTTATATATATTACCTGTATATTGACGGATAAAAAATATAATGTGATAATACAATTTAGTTTCTCATGTGAATCGGTGAAATCTTAGAGAATAGTCATCAGCACTCCCTTGTGGTGTTTATGGTATTATCTTCTTCTCAGAGTCCTATGTCCAACAGTACATAACGGTAGACTGATGACTATTCTAGCCTTTTCACGTAATACTGTTTTCCTTTATATCAAATACAGTAGAAACTCCAAAGGGACTAATTTTTGTCATTAGGCATTCGGATAATCAAAAATCTGAATAATCATATCTATGAAAAACCTCCTTTGGTTTTGTGCATATGTAGTATGTAGATAGTTTAAGTGTTTTTTAAAAGACAAACGTTTTTTATCGTCTTACAAAAAAAAAAAGCATAAAAGTATCCAACCTAAGCAACATATCTAACATAATATTTAAATGTTCAATAGTGGTAGTTATAAAATAAATTAAAGTTAATATTTTGTAACAGCCTGTTTATCATGTTTACATTTTAAACAAACAAATCAGGCGGAATTTCGTTAGCCAATCATAGCTACGAAGTCCAGGTGGACAACTATTACAAAGCGTAATCTCTACCTACCCAAGTATCCTTGGCGATCCCCGATTGGCCGCCAATTGTTTTAGTATCCAACGGCACGTGAAAGGGAAAGGTCAAGCGCATGAACTTACAATTTCCGTACTTAATTACCTATTTTGCAACATCGTTGTGTGTTTGTGTTGTTACGAAATGTCTAATAGACATTATCAATACTCGAATATTGTACCAGTACGTACAAATAGTGCACAAATGGTCGTTTATGCATAGACAAAAAAAGGATGAGCAATTTGAACAGTTCTTTCAATATCTGTAGAATGATATTCTTGTATACCTATTCTTGTTGCTTTATTCGCAATTATTTGTAAATAGTGTAAATAGCTGATTCCATTTTATCTAAATACATCTGAACCAATTTACTTTATTGAAATAATGACCTACTAGTAGATACCAAGTCTCTCACTAACACTTTAAATAATTGTTTCTGACATACCTAAGTGCGTAGAAAGTATTAAGGGAAAAAATTGGACTCTGCACTTACTGAATACGTAGTGGTATTTCTGAAAAGGACGTAGGTAGATTATGGTACAATTTTATGAGTTGACAATCGAACTTTTTCTAAGGTGTAATATGAATAATCCGCGCGGGCGGCAAGGTAAAGTGCTCGTAGTACCTACGTAGTACAACAGCTGTGTTAAGTACCTACACTACATGCTGTTTCCTTACTATTTTAACTTTGTAGCAGTAGGGTTTCTTGTTATGTATTTATTGTAGGGTTGCCACTGAATAAATTAAAGACATATGGTAACTTTGACCATTTATTGCTTTGTTTTACAGTTGTTGTTTAATTCTACTTTGTACATATGTACATATCTTCCCTATGTGAAGAGTGATAGGGACTGCAGGGCTATCGCTAATCACTTCCTAGCTAGCACAATTTGAGGACTGCGGGGCTATCGCTCAAATCTGCTTTACTGACACCAAGGTGAACTGCGGGGCTATCGCACCTTGAGCCGTCTAGCGATCGACTGCATCAAGTGTATTTCTTTTTTTGTGTGACTTAGTTGTTAGCCTCAGATGGCTGTGACAACTTTACCCGGACTGGTGGGTGAGCGCTGAGGGCTCTCAACCCGTTGCATAAATTGTACAGACACATGCGGTTTATATAGGCAGCTGTAACCCTTCCACTAGCGTTGGGGTCGTGTGTAATACTCGTTGAGCGAGACAGATAGTTAGTGTATGAACAGGCAAGCATTAGGATCCGCGCGTAGACGATGTACTCTTCTTACAACTTGTAATTATTTATAATCATTTTTATTAAAAAATATTCTAGTTAATATTTTTTTTAAACTTTTAATTGTAGGAATGTATAGTAGATACTGGATACTTTAATTGGCCTGCTTTTGTAAGACGACATAAATGACACCGTGTATATCCCGTGGGGTACGCACGTCAAAGCGGAGTAACAATTACTAACTAAAAGAACAAAGAAACGCCTGGAACAGCAATCCCATGGCTCAGGCTAATCCAGACACGTTCATGTTTGCATAAATTTGATTTGTAGATACAACATATAGGTCGTGGTTGGTCCGTGAACCCCTATAACTGAGGGCCGGATAACCGAGTGTCTATTGTATTATGTAGTGATTGACCACTATCATCATCATCTCGGCCCATATAAGTCCCACTGTTGGGCTCAGACCTCCTCCACAATAGAAGCGAAAGTGACTTACTATACTCTGCTGGTCAGACGTGTTGGTATAGCGTTTTATTTCAAGTTTTCCTTTTCTTGCATAGATGTTATCTGCATATCATATCCCTTAGCCGTCGTGTACGACATCCACGGGTAAGAGAGGGGATGGTGAACTGTATTATTAATCTGTCACCACACGGAAGTTGCTCACTATAAGCAAATATAATAAACATGACATTTTTAGAGGTCGCTACTATTCTGTGTATAGATTTATCAGCATAGGTTATATATTGTTAGTCTCTAGCTATGTGATTAATGGAGCAGTAAATACATTGTAATGAAATGAGACATTCCCACTTACAATGTATTTAATTATAAATTGCTAAGAATCTCTGCATAGTTTGTAAATAAATCTGTATATATAAATAATCTACATATATGTTTACATTATACACTTTGGGTAGGTAGGTCCAACAATAACAACAACTTTAATACGCTGAAGACAAATAGGCTAGGAATAGACAGGGCATCAAAAAAAATTATAATAATTTACTAAGTGCATAAAAATCTCTATGTAAGCAAACTGTCTTATCAATATGAATACTAAACGGTGTTTCAAATATCAGCACAAAAAAGAAAATTAAAATACAATCAAATTTCATCAAATAATCCACTTGTGTAAAATTCTGAGATAATTTTAATACTCATTTACTGCAAGTACAGGACTGTCTACATAAGTTATTTCTTTGTTCTATTAATGTGCAAACTAGTGTTCATAGGACATGTTTGTATTTTAACTGTAAAAAAGTTCATAAAGTTAGCATGATCTTAAGTTATTTTAAAGGATTAAACTTTAAAGTGTCGCTCAAAATGACTAATTACCAATCATCTCAGTATGCATAACATTCACTGCTTGCTTCGAGCTTCCTTCACAATTGGAGAGAAATTAACCTTTGACCCCAACCTGGTCAGATAACTTTCCATCGTGTTTTATTTAAAAAGTTTATTCTTGCATAAATTTAATGTGCATATTAAATCCTTTACTTTTAGGACACCAAATGTCCATTGCAGTAAAGGTTTCCTATATGAAGTTATATTTCTACATTAGAATAATAACTGCAAGTAGTTTAGACTTGAATTAGTCATATTCATTTCTAGGAAATACAAAAAAATAATCATTTCAGGTCAGTTGAGTGGCTTTACAGATGAAATGCTGTCCACCCTGTTTGCAGTGAAACCAGAACTCTGCAACAGGAAGTTTGAACTCAAAGTCAATGATGTGAGGTTTGTAGGGCACCCAACTTTGCTGCCTTATAGGACCAATAAAGATGATACTGCCACCATGATCCTTATTAATATTGTATTTGCACTGCAGGCTTCCGCCAGTCATTCAGTTGGTAAGTGTTTTGATAAACAAATGATTTTTACATAACATTCTCTCATTTTCCTTTTTTTTTAAACATAGCTCAGCACTAAGGAAATTAATCCTTGTATTCTGGGGGCTTTACAAACATATAATTAATGGACACAAATTACATCCAGACTCAGTACAACACTTTGCAGATCGCACAAAGTGTTGCTCTGTGTGGTTTCAAACCCCTGACACTGGCAATGTAGATCGGTATTGTAACCACCACGCCATCTATGCAGTCAACATATGACATGTAATGGTTGGTGGCTCGCCCAGTAACCAAAGGCCACCTAGTGTATTTGTAAATAAATATTGTAGTTATTGAGTTTATGTAAACAATATTATTCTATGGTGTAGAAAAATTTTAAGACAACGCTTTCACATAAAATATGAATAGTACTACAATAACTTTTGTTCCGAAATATTAAAATGGTATGGCTGTATTAAAATACTAAATATTTTGCAGTCAAATGCTACTATGATTTGAGTAAAAGATTGGGTAAAGCTTTAAGACACGAAGAAAAGAGATGTTCATATTTAACCGAAGAAATGAAGATAATGGTAAGTACCTACTTTATATATTTCTTCATTTTCAAGCAATACAGGTAAATACTGGTCATGGTCACGTGCCTCTCTCCACAGTAAAATTAACTTACCAAACTACACTAAGTCATTAGTATTGTTTTATTTCGTTTTTCCTCTATTGCAGTGATGTTCTATGCTTTAATGCCTATTTCTCCTTTACCTACTCTTTCTCGAAATTCGCGGGAAACGTGGGAGTAGTGAATTGTATTGTAATTCTATCACAGCATAGAATATATTTCAGTACCTACATTACGTAATTGCGTAGGTATTTACAGTATCTTCATCTTTACATAGTCTATAGAGTCTATACCAATAAATAAAATTGGAGTGTCTGTTTGTAATGTCAAAATAATAGGCTTTTTTCATGCTCACACGGTTATTTGCACGACACCTATGCCTAAAATAGCAATTAAAAAAATTTTGTCTGTCTGTTTGTTCCGGGTAATCTTCAAAACGGGTGGACCGATTTCAAAAATTCTTTCATCAATGGAAAGTTATAATATCAGGGCGTAAACTAGGCTATATTTTATCCCGGTATTCCCACGGGAACGGGAACTACGCGCGTAAAACGACTATAACCTATAACCGAAGCGAAACGAGGGCGGGTTGCTAGTATAAAATAAAGTCGCCGACGTCTGTATGCTTAAATCTTTTAAACTATACGGACTAACGGATTTTAATGTGGTTTTTATCTATAGACAGTGATTCAAGATAAAGGATATGACGTATAATACATTCATTTTATGGAAGAAACGCTGCGAATAACCAAGATTTTTAATGTAATGTTGTGTAAAACATATTTTTGTGTGCTTATATTGTAAACGCTTTCTAAATCCTACAAGATACGACAAACTTATGTACTATGAATTGTATATCTTTAAAAGAGCTACAAAAAAGACCACGATGTTCTATATACATATTTGTATCTCCTAAGAATAATCCAGTAACAATTTTTATATTTTACATATTACAAAAAAAAAAAAAAATATTATTTACGAAGCTATTTTTTAAACAACAAAGTATTATTCCCTATCCAATTCAATTCATTAGATACATGGTTCATTTAATGTACATTAATATTGCCCATTACAGCATATAATTAAAATAAATATCATAGAAATTATGGGCGATTTAAAATGCAGTGTCAGAGCGACCGAATACCGAAGCGAAGTGAGGGCGGGGCGCTAGTATATTATAAAATTATCATTATTTTATCATTGTCGTAAGACGTATGTAACATACATATATGTATACATACATAATGTATATTTGTTTACTAGCTTTAATTATTGATTGGTCTTCCAAACGATTGTGACCGAATTATAGGTACACACGCACTTACTTAATACACTTTAATACTTTTTAATGTTAGATAACAAAAAGAAAACATTCTTTTTAATCTATTGTGCTAAATATACAATTTTCGTAACAACATTGACGACGATAACTATGCGTTGTTTCATAACCTGGCAATTAACAAGTGAAAACCCTAGTTACGTTTCGAAAAGGTATGAAAAACCTAGAATTGTGTGATAAAGAGAAAAATTAATGAAAAATTACAATTCCGAAGCAATTTGAATGTTTGAATAACATACCAGTAGGCTATGCATTTACCGTGTGGTGACGGACTAACAAGGAGACCCTCAGACGTGTGGGTCGGGGATTTCCATAATTTTTGGTGGGGTGGTAGAGAGGGCCCGAGGGTATCACAACTACCAGATATTAGGCTCAACTGGGCCCTCGTTAAAAAGATTTTAAGGGTCAAAATTGGATGGGTAATTTACTCGTATGTACTAGAGAAATTCGCATTCCAATCGCCAGCTAGTGGGAGCCTCATGGTAACGCGCTCGCCTGCTGAATCTATGGTCTCGAGTTCGAGACCCGAGAACATGTTTTTTTTTTAAATTATCACAATATTGTGTAAAATTAGTTTTTTTTTTCCATAATAGCAGAATTATAAATTATTTTCCTTTTTACGATCTCGTTTTTCCGCTCTTTCTCGGAGGGGACTCCCGCAGCGATAAAATGTAGCCGGTGCAGACAATGTCTGTGTTTTGTGTGCTTTTACGAGTAATTCCATCCAAAAATTTGTAAGGATGATAAGAATGTATGAAAAATGTACATTTATACGATAAATATAAATATTGATTTTTTCATAATTTTATAATTATTTATTTTCGTTCCCTAACGCCTCAATTTTCATATTGAAGAGTTGATACATGGGAGAGAGCGAGAAAAGGAGGAGATCGTGAAAAAAAGCTAAATAATTTATAATTCTGCGTAAAATTATGAAAAAAAAACAAACTACTTACACAATATCGTCGTGATGCAGCTTTTCGCAAATTCAAGAAACTACGCAGCGACTCTAACTGGGGTCTTTTCAAGACCGCTAGGAATCGGTGTAACCAGATGATACGCAACGCTAAACGCCGACACATCTCAAACACTATTTCCTCTTCCTCTGCTCCCGAAGTCTGGAAATTCCTTGGCACTCTTGGTTTAGGTAAGCAGAAAACAACAGAACTACCTAACACTGTTTCACTAGGTGATCTTAAT
Organism: Lymantria dispar; assembly: GCA_032191425.1. Lineage (NCBI taxonomy): Eukaryota > Metazoa > Arthropoda > Insecta > Lepidoptera > Erebidae > Lymantria > Lymantria dispar. Next base: position 20,231,122 of record CM063454.1, on the reverse strand, counting down.
AAATTCTTCGCGAGTTCCACCACTTTAGATAACATCACTAAGTGCCAAACAGTGAACTTTATCTCCAGATTACCACCTCACAACTTTAGTTCCTTTTCTTTTTCTCCTGTAGCATCCGATGAGATTCGAAAGATACTCCTCTCTATCAAATCTAAGGCAGTGGGTTGTGACGCAATCTGTCGTCGTATGATCATGACCATTCTTGACCAACTGTTGTTTCCTATCTCTCACATCCTGAACTTCTCTCTTCGTTCTGGAACATTTCCTATGCTATGGCGTAAGGCGTATGTCCTACCCTTACCCAAAATCTCTAGTCCTTCTCTTCTTAAGCACTATCGTCCGATATCTATCCTACCTTTCCTATCCAAAGTGCTCGAGGCTTGTGCCCATAAACAGTTATCACATTTTGTTCATGCTAACGATATTTTAAGTCCACTGCAGTCTGGTTTCAGGCCTGGGCACAGCACAGTCTCAGCACTCCTTAAAGTGACTGGCGACGTGAGAGCTGCCGTGGAGGATACTAGGATCACTGTGCTGGTCCTGGTAGACTTCTCTAACGCCTTTAACGCCGTCAGTCACGATATTCTGCTATCTATCCTGTCCCACTTTAGGATCTCGGCGGATGCTTTGGAATGGTTTTCATCTTATCTTCAGGGTCGTCAGCAGTGCATCCGCATCGATGATACTTTGTCCGATTGGTGCGATTTGACCTCTGGCGTCCCTCAAGGCGGTATACCTTCTCCTCTTCTCTTCTCTATCTTTATTAATCTTATAACCCCTGAACTTCAGTGTGCGTATCATTTGTATGCCGATGACCTACAACTGTACTCTCATGCCAGGTTAGACGACGTGCAGTCAGCTATCACGAGTATCAACTCTGATCTATTAGCCATAAGCGCTTGGGCTGCAAGATTTGGTTTGGCAGTCAATGCAGAAAAGTGTCAATGTATTGTACTCGGCAGTCCGCGGATAATCAGCAAACTTGATCCCCATGATTTGCCATCCATTGTCTATAACGGAACAGTGATCCCCTATAGTCAACACGTAAAGAATCTCGGCCTATTCCTAGACTCGACGATGGAGTGGCAAACGCAGATCACTACCATATCGAATAAAGTAACAGGAACGCTTCGCTCGCTATATCGTTTAAAAAACTTTCTTCCTGTGAAGACCAAGACAGCGCTGGTTCAAACCTTAATCCTTCCTATCATCGATTATGCTGATGTGTGCTACCTCGACCTGAATGCAGATCTGCTCAATAAACTGGACCGACTTCTCAACAATTGCATTCGATTCGTTTTTAACCTGCGTAAATTCGACCACGTATCCACATTTCGATCTCGGCTTAATTGGCTACCGATAAGGCAAAGACGAAGCTTGCGAACTCTTTCTTTACTGTATTCTATTTTAAACTCTCCTAATGCTCCTCCCTACTTAAAACTTCACTTTCAACTTCTTTGCACTACTCACGACCGTAATCTCCGTTCCTCCAAAAATCTTCTTCTTCACTGTCCTTCTCACTCCTCTAGTCTGGTACATTCTTCCTTTTATATCCAGGCCATTCTTCTTTGGAATGCGCTACCATTAGAGATCAAAATGGCCCCTAGTCGTGATAGTTTTAAGGCTATGGTCAAACGCCTATACCTAGGCCTTCTGACGGAATGAACTCGTCATTGAGGAATCACCTCTGCTGTTCATAAAATTTATATGTATGTATATGTGTATGTATGTGTGTATGTATGTATTTATGTATGTATATATGTATGTATATATGTATGTGTGTATATATATATATGTATTGTTTGCTTGTATTAGATATAAGATTATTTAGATTTGCCACATTTATATAACCAAAGTTCAGAAATTATTGCTCACATTGCATTGCACCTGCCTAATTTATTTCTGCTCCACCCTAGGTCGACTGGCAGAAAATGCCTAAGGCATTAAGTCCGCCTTGTACCTTTTTTTTTTGTGTGCAAAAGTTTTAAATAAATAAATAAATAAAATAAATATTGTGATAATTTAAAAAAAATAAGTTGTCGGGTTTCGAACCCTTGACCATAGATCCCGCAGGCGAGCACGTTACCACGAGGCCACCACTAGTTGGCGATTCGAATGCGCATTTCTCTAGTACATAAATTACCCATTCAACTTTGACCCTTAATATCTTTTAATGAGGGCCCAGTTGACCCTAATATCTGGGAATAATAATAATAATCGTGGGAATACCGGGATAAAATATAGCCTAGTTTACGCCCTGATATTATAGCTTTGGATTGGTGAAAGAATTTTTGGAATCGATCCAGCCGTTTTGAAGATTACCCGGAACAAACAGACAGACAGACAGACAAAAAAATATAAAGTGTATTTTAGGCATATGTATAGTGCAAATAACCGTGTGAGCATGAAAAAAGCCTATTATTTTGACATTACAAACAGACACTCCAATTTTATTTATTGGTATAGATAACAACTATGCAAAAGAAGGAAAACTTGACATAAAACCCTATGCCAAGACGTTAGACCAGCGCGGTAAACTAGGTCAAGTTCGGTTCAATTGTGGAGAAGGCTCGATCCCAGCAGTGGGACGTATATGAGCTGTGATGATGATTGAATGTACTAGTCGTGCGCTATACGGATATAATAAATGTCATATAAAAAGGCATGACGAGAATGTGACTTTTCTAGTGGCAGGACCACACTGTTGACAGTCTGTCTACAGCCGCGTGCCGGTCCGTCCGGAGTAGTAGCACACTTTAGCAAAAAAGCGACGTTCGAGTAGTAGCAATTTGTTACTGCGCTTCCTTTGGTGAGCGAGAGAACCGGAAGCCCACCTTTCTGAGGGTGTTTGCGTGTTTTTTTGTGTGTGTACAGCTGTTGGCCGCAGATGGCCTTGACAGCTTAACGCGGACTATGGGTGAGCGCTGAGGGCTCTCAACCCGGGGCGTGTGGTGGGTTTTGGTAATGCCTTTAGTATCACCGAACCTCATTGCACGCATTCACACTCCCTTCACTTTTTTCGCGGTGGGCAGCCTTGCAAGGGTCCATGAGCGGCAGCAACATTTACCTACAGGTATACTGTTTGCACGTTTGCCACAGTTTGCAATAAAAAATGTGAGCGTATAAATTAATCAACAAATATTCCACCTACTCGTAGTAATAAATAAAATATTATTATTGTTATTTTTATAAATAAACACTCAAAGTAAACTGGTTTTTAATAACGGATATGGTTAAAGATCAAGTAACCGGTATTGTATTTTGTATAATATGGTCTTTATAAATATGGTATAGATTTATCATCCTTACTATAATTTCATTAGCTGTTTTATTGGCAACTAGCAACCCGCCCTCGCTTCGCTTCGGTTATAGGTTATAGTCGTTTTATCCGCGTAGTTCCCGTTCCCGTGGGAATACCGGGATAAAATATAGCCTAGTTTACGCCCTGATATTATAGCTTTCCATTGGTGAAAGAATTTTTGAAATCGGTCCAGCCGTTTTGAAGATTACCCGGAACAAACAGACAGACAGACAAAAATTTTTCTTGTCTTGCAAATAACGGTGTGAGCATGAAAAAAGCCTATTATTTTGACCTTACAAACAGACACTCCAATTTTATTTATTGGTGATGAAAGACGGAAGAAAGATGAAAAACTTTATAATTATTTATTTTGATGTGTATATTTGTATGTGCCTTGACTAGAACTGTCTTTTAAAAACGCCAATAAGCCCTTCATCATTTCACCTCATAGATGTCCTACTATTGGGCTTGAGTCTCTTCCACAATAGGAGGAAAATCGATCTTTCACGAGCGTGGTGCTCGTCAGGCGGTATAGGGTTTTATTTCGAGGTTTCCTTCTCTTGCATAGTTGTTATACGAAGGAAATATCCATTAGTCGCCTTTTACGACACTCACGGGCAAGTCGATGTGTTCCGTAGTGAATTGCATTCATACTCTGTCACCACACGGAGCCCTTTTCAAGTGAAAATAAAAATATACATACAGCCAGAATGTTTATATTTTTACCTCTTCTAACGAATGTTTATATTTTTACTTCTTCTTCTCTTCTCTTCTCTTCTCAGGCAAAGGCGTCAATTGTTTCGCTAACTAATATGTGAAACTAAATGATTTTTAGGTGTGTTGCTTTGCCTAGATCAACGACGAATATGCATGAGAGTAAAAATTAAAAGATGTGTAATGTCCATGTCTTAATAAAAACATTTCTCTGATGTTTAGTTGGCAGCTCACGATGAAGTATCGGCTTTGGATAGCGAAGTGAATGGAGATGTAGATGAAGAAGATGACGAGAATCTTCGTCATTCGGTTAGTTCTGCTACATACAGCAGTGAAAATGGTACAGACACTACACCAAAATCTGCCTTTCATATCATACTTCAACGAAGTTCATTGGCGAGATCAATGAAGTGTGTGTTCGAAGAACTTAGCAACACAGGTTAGTATTCTTATAATAACCTTTTAGGATTTTATAACTAATTTCTGTAACGGGTAGATATAAAGCTCTGTAATAAGAATGGCTTGTTGGACGTGAGACGTCTTAGTCCGCCCATGGCCATAAACGCTGTAAAGTGTTCGAAACGTCGGGCAATGAATAATCAAATACATATACGATAAAATCCGTAACATAGTTTTATTTACGACTAGCAACCCGCCCTCGCTTCGGTTTCAGTCGTCTTGCCTGCGTAGTTCCCGTTCCCGTGAGAATACCGGGATAAAATATAGCCTAGCTTACTCCCTGATATTATAGCTTTCCATTGGTGAAAGAATTTTTGAAATCGGTCCAGCTGTTTTGAAGATCACAGCAAGAACAAACAGACAGACAGACAAAAAAAATATAAAATGATTTTTAGGCATATGTATAGTGCAAATAACCGTGTGAGTATGAAAAAAGTCTATTATTTTGACATTACAAACAGACACTCCAATTTTATTTATTGGTATAGATGTGTACTAATCGCGCAAACATCAGAAATTAAACACCTTTTAAGATCTGTAGCTCGGAGCGGATTCTGATTATAGTTTAAAAGTAAGTTCACATTTAAATACAACTTGGAGGCGCTTTCTTCTAGCATTAATGCTACAACGCTATTCGTTTGCTGACAGAATAAGTATACATTTCGCCATCCCCTATCTTGCTCGTGACTGCTGTAAAAGACGACTAAAGGATATAATAACTCATAACTCATTTATTCATAAGGGTTTCTTACATGTCATTATTTGATATAGACGGTTACATTTTAACAATACATATTAGATTGTCAATTGAAAAGAAATATACGAAATGAATAATAAATAAACGATATCTAGGAATAATAATAAAACACGTAAGCAATATCCGCGATGAGTATTGTCTACATTTTCAAAAATTCGTCATACGCTTAGAATAATAATGTATAGAAGGTAGGTTCGCGCACAAAAAGTGAAGCATTTCAATTGGAGCCTAATGGAGCTTACGCCGGAACCGTTCCCTAATGTATGTGTCACTATAATGCACGTACGTACTCAACTCTTTAAAAATAAATACATAGGTAATTATTTCGATTTGTGCATTCAAATGGTGTCACAACACATTTGAAAAACATAAAAAGGTTTTTAACATTACTTTTATATTTATTCGACCATTTATGTTAATAAAAACAAAATTTGATTTCATAATTTGTATAGTGGTGTGTGTGTGTGTGTATGTGTGTAATCGTCTGCGCGCATGTAGTATTTTTAGATTCATGTTTCGAACGTTCGAAGTAGCGACTCTATCCTTCTATACGTTAATATTCTAAGGTCATACGTATAGAATGCTTACCCGACGAGCCACCGCTTTAGGCGAACCTAGAAGCTTATATGCATATAACATCTACGCAAGAGATGCCAAACTCGAAATGACACCCTATACCGACACATCAGCGTGGTATATTAGGTCAATTTCATTCCTATTGTGGAGGAGGCTCATAGCCAGCAGTGGAACGTATACGAGCTGTGATGATGATGATCCAACAACGAGAAATGTGCCATTAGGTTTTTCAGGAGGTAGGTACTGGAGAGTGTGAACTCATCGGGCGTACTACATAATATGTGTAATACCCAGTCAGTAATTCGCCCAAGAGAACACATACAAATAAACACAATATACTATTGTGAATTCGTGAGATATTCATCCACTAATGATGTATGGGTATTGGCCTCACGCGATCAGTCTCTGCCGTTGACGTACTGATCCCCGATTCGATCATCCTCCAGGTGATCCTTTAGCCGCGGATGGGCGGACCGGGGATTACTCCGCCACCCACAAAGAGGCCGACCGCATGATGGCGTCGTAGATGACGCTATCCGAAAAGGTAATCACCGAGCCGGCCACGGATGTCAAGGAATCGGTACTAGTGGTCGGCCCAATGGTTAGGGGGAGGGAATACGGTGGGTTATGATGTGGCCGCACAATGCCCGTCTGTCGCCCCGCACAGTGACACATTATATTCTTAACTCATTACTATATGGGGCTGAGACAGTGGATCTAAAACATTCTTGGTTGTATGTTTTCTTGAATTTTTCTGTTTCAGGCATGGTTCAAGTACGCATAAACAAGTGGGTTTTACTTTCATTTTGTTTGCCACACAAGGCACATCAAATACACAATAGAGGATTAATCATCGAGCCAGAAACTATAGACAAATGCTTACAGAAACTAAGACCTTACCATGGAATATTGCTTATGGTAAGATTATAAAACCACATAGAAAGAATAAATTACCGGAGATTTTACTTCATCATCGTAACATCGATGTCAAAAACATTCGACAGATTTCCTAAAAAAAAAAGTCATCTAAATCTGCCTGGACGATTTTACTTCATCGTCGTAACAGACAGATTTCCTATCAAAATTTGCCACGCTTACTGCCACGAGAATTTTATATCGTAACATCGATGTTCGACGATATCGATAATTCTGTAACATCGATGATTTCCTAACATCGATGTTCGGTGTTCGATAAACATCGAACATCGATGTTGGGCTTTCGATGTTGACATCGATGTTAACATCGATGTTTTTTTTAACATCGATCATCCCTACTCTAAGCTAGCAGTGGGAGGTAAGTTGTGATGATCATGTTATGTATATATTTCAGGTAAATCCAAATGACTTACTTGCATCAATACCGCTGGACAGCAGTTCCGCACTCTTAAGACTGATCAAGCTATACAGCCCACTGAAAAGCTTACAAACTCTTGCTATGGAAGCAGATCTCACTTTAAAACAGGTACATATATAATTTTATTATAGACTAGCAACCCGCCCTCGCTTCGCTTCGGTTATAGGTTATAGTCGTTTTACCCGTGTAGTTCTCGTTCCCGTGGGAATACCGGAATAAAATATAGCCTAGTTTACGCCCTGATATTATAGCTTTCCATTGGTGAAAGAATTTTTGAAATCGGTCCAGCCGTTTTGAAGATTACCCGGAACAAACAGACAGACAAAAATTTTTTAATTGCTATTTTAGGCATAGGTGTCGTGCAAATAACCGTGTGAGCATGAAAAAAGCCATTTATTTTGACATTACAAACAGACACTCCAATTTTATTTATTGGTATAGATTTTTGTGTTGTGATAGAGTGACTTTACAATCGTAACCACTCTGGCCTCTCTAGTGTGTAAAAATCAGTTAAGGGAGCCAAGCAAATACCATCACCGATGGAAAGGGAAACCCGAAATAAAACTCTGTGCCCGATTTTCTGGTCAATGTGGTATAACAATGAGGTTTATATGGGCAGAGAAGATGATTGATTTTTAAATTGTTTCTCAGAATACACCAATGAAAATTAGTACTATAATATGCCAGTTTGCTTAGATTTATTGCCACTGCATTTTAAATCGATACAAATAAATAAAATTGAAGTTTCTGTTTGTAATATCAAAATACTGGACTTTTTTCATGCTCACACTGTTATTTGAATGGCACCTATGCCTAAAATACAGTTAAAAAAAAATTGTCTCTGTTTGTTTTGGGTAATCTTCAAAACGGCTGGACGGATTTTAATAATATTTTACTACCAGGTAGCTGTCTATATATAAGGAGTAACTTAGGCTATATTTTAGCCCGGTATTCCCGCGGGAACGGAAATTGAGCGAGAAAGGCGATTGAAACTGAAGCGAAGCGAGGGCGGTTTGCTAGTTAACTATATATATATTTTGTACCCAATTCCACCTAAATAATCATTTCTTTAGGGCGTAAATACATAAGTTCATTCACAAGTATTTATCCGATTACCGCACACGGGCAAATTCCGTGTGGTAATGGAATAAGAATACAATTCACCACTCTATCTTACCTCTGGATGTCGTAAAAGACGACTAAGGGATATAATAAGCATATAACATCTATAGAAGAGAAGGCAATCTCGAAATAAAACCCTTTACCAACATGTTTAACCAGCTAATAATAGAAAATATTTTTTTTTCAAATCTAAAGTTTAATAAACACAGATATGCACATGCATTAGCAAATTATGTATAACACTTGTTTTTTTTTAGGTTTCCCAGCTAACTGGTCATTTGGTGTACTGGGCAAAAGCGACAGTAATCTATCCCCTCTGCGAGAGCAACGTATACGTGGTCGCTCCAGGCGCTAATGTTCATATACACTCGCCATTAGTTGAAGAGTTTGCGAAGGAGTTTCCTGGGTTGTGTTTATTACAGGTTTGTTCTAGAAAAAATATCATACTTTTTAGGGTTCCGTACCCAAAGGGTAAAAACGGGACCCTATTACTAAGACTTCGGTTTCTGTTCGTCCGTCTGTCTGTCACCAGGCTCTTAAGAACCGTGATAGCTAGACAGTTGAAATTTTTACAGATTATGTATTTCTGTTGCCGCTATAACAAAAGAAAAATCTAAAAAAAAATAGGGGCGCTATTCCATACAACAAATGCAATTTTTTGTAAATAATGATACGGAACCCTTCGTGCGCGACTCCGACTCGCACTTAGGCTTTTTATTTAAAATTTTCTATCATCAGTATTTACGTCCGACTTTTTCGGTCGCCAAATGAAGCATAGTTGATGTTGTGCCAGTTTGTGGACTGCTCCATACTCAGAATCAATCAATTATATGTACGAATTTATCAAGTAAACGCAACCATACTAGCCAGAAATATCGAGTAATATATACACTCCCCTCCACATGCTTTTGCCATCCCTAAGCAAAATAGTGCAGAGCTAAAAGTTTTATATCTTCTAGAGGATTCATCGCAGCTCAAAAATTCCAACGGGATCTTAATCTACGAACCAAAACCTTCAAAAAATGATATGGTCGATTTTAAAAAATGAAGAATTTATTTTTTTAATCAATAATTAAAGACTAAAAAAATTCGAAATTTTCAATGCGCATGAAAGTTCCCACAGTTTTAGAAGCACTTATCTTACATTAAAATATCCAACGCTATTTGATAGCTAATGCTAAAACCTTCAAATTGAGCGGTCGGACGATTTTTTATAAGTATTTTAAATGAAATTATGGTCATTTTAGTGAAAAAAAAAAAAAGCATGGAGGGGAGTGTACATACATGTTTAAAAATTTGGTAATTAAGTCCTTCCATGATGCTCAACACGGCATTATTTAAAAATAATTTTTGAATTCATCAATCAGCTTTATGCCATCTAGAAGGTGCTATATAAAACTTTTCCGTGTGGTGACGGAGTAAGAATTTAATGCATCACTCTCTATCTTACCTGTAGATGTCGTAAAAGACGATTAACAAAGGATTTAATAAGCATGTTCAGTTCATCTATAGAAGAGAAGGAAATCTCGAAACCAAACCCTATACCAACCTGTCTGACCAGCGTGGTAGAGAAAGGTCAATTTCCCTCCTATTGTGGAGGAGACTCGATCTAGCAATGGGATGTTTATGAATCGAGATGATATGAAACTAGAGAATGCTCAACACGCTTCACAAGAAGTAGTCTTCAAGTTATAAGGGAATAGGTGAACATATGCATGACGGTTAAACATGATTAATATTATAAAAAAAAAAAATAATCCTACTAATATTATAAACACGAAAGTTTGTGAGTATGCGAAGATGTTTGTTGCTCTTTCACGCAAAAACTACTGAATGGATTTTGATGAAACTTCACAATAATATAGCTTACATATCAGAATAACACATAGGCTATAATTTAACCCGATATTCCCACGGGAAGAGGAACTGCGGGTGAAACCGCAGGGCGCTGCTAGTTTGCGAGCCAAATCCACCGCCCCCGGGCCCGACGGTGTGCTCAACCGTGTGCTGGCCCCGGTCCTCGAGCACCTGGGACCACGCCTCAGAGGACTGTTCGACGCTTGTTTGACGTCCGGGCAGTTCCCTGGGTGCTGGAAGGAAGGGAGGCTGGTACTCCTGCCGAAGCCGCGACGATCTCCCGAGTCGGCCTACAGGCCCATCGTGCTGCTTGATGATGCGGGCAAGCTAGTGGAGAGGTTTCTGGCTGCCCGCGTCGAGTGTCACCTCGTCGGGGTTGGGCCCGATCTGTCGGACGCTCAGTTTGGTTGTAGGAGGAGGCGTTCGACGATCGCGGCCCTGCTGCGCCTGAGGGCCGTGGTGACGGAGACCGTCACCGGCGGAGGAGTGCTGTTGGCGATGTCCCTGGACATCGCCAACGCCTTCCACAGTCTGCCATTCAGCTGCATCAGGGAGGCGCTCCGGTATCACGGGGTGCCCGTGTACCTGAAGCGGCTGGTGACAGACTACTTGGAGGGGCGCAGCGTCCTCTAAGTTAACCGAGTAGGGGACGTTGTGCGAACGCCCATGACGTGCGGTGTCCCACAGGGGTCGGTTCTGGGTCCGACCCTGTGGAACATCGGCTATGACTGGGCGTTGAGAGGAAGCCTCCCCCCCCGGCTGGGCGTAATTTTCTAAACCGACGATACGCTCGTCAGAGCCCGGGGTGGGACGCTAGAGGAGGCGGAATGCCTGGCAACTCTTAGCACCGGGGAGATTGTCAGGCGGATCGAAGCGCTGGGGTTGAGAGTAGCCCTGGACAAGATGGAGGCCCTCTTGTTCCATGGCCTCCGTACCGACGGGCCTCCCGCCGGCGCTTCGATCACTGGCAATTCGGTTACTATCAGCATCCAGGCCCATATGAAGTACTACGGGAGCGTTTCCGTTGACTTATTCCCCGGCTTGTCGGCGCGGCGTCCGCCCTTTCTTGGTTGATGCCAAATGTGGGCGGAACCAGCGCAACGTATCGACGGCTGTATGCGGGGGTGAATCGGTCGATGGCCATGTACGGCGCACCGGTGTGGGCGGGGTCCCTGACCGTCCGTCTGAGGGTCCTATTGTGGCGACCACAGAGGGTCATGGCGATCAGGGCCATACGCACGGTGTTGACGGAGGCAGCGTGCCTGCTGGCTGAAAGTCCCCCGTGAAACCTGGAGGCGGAGATGCTCGTCCAGCTGTACTGGCGGCTTTCGGAGACGCGCGCCAGAGGCGGCATAGTCTCCATCAAGGAGATTCGGCAATCTCCTTGCGGGTCGACGCCCGCCAAGACATCATTGCCCGTTGGGCAGTCCGGCTGGAGGGGCCTCGGTACGGTGTCAGGATCGTCGAGGCCTTTCTGACGGTGCTGATGGAGTGGTTGGAGCGGATGCACGGGGTGCTTTCCTTCCGACTGGTGCAGGTGCTGACGGGGCACGGTAGCTTCGCCAAGTACCTGCACAAGCTCGTCAGGAGAGAGAACACACTGTCCTGCCACCACTGCTATTGCGACGAGGACACGGTGCAGCACACACTCGAATTATGTGCCGCGTGGGCGGCGGAGCGCCGTGGACTCGTCGCGATCATCGGTGCCGACCATCGCCAGGCAGATGCTCGACAACGTCAGGAACTGGAACGCGGTCGAAGCCTTCTGTGAGGCCGTCATCTCACGGAAGGAGGCGGCGGAATGTGCGCGAGAGGAGCTCCTCTTCGGTGACACGTGCCGCCGCCGGCGACTCGGGCGGCGCAGGTGCGAGTACCTGCGCCTGATGCCATCACCCGCGGTGAAGCTGACCGCGCGACGGCGACCGACGTCCCGGGACAGGGACGTCGAGATGTGAGGGTACCCGAAAGGGTATTCCGTCGGGCCGACCACTGACTACAAGTCACCCTGCTCCTGTGGTCGGCCCCATGACGAAGGCGACGTGGGTCCGGGTGGGTTATGGCTCCCCGCGCCGTCTTTTCGTCGCCCCGGACGGAATGGACCGCGAGTGCGCTTACCATAGCCAACCCATGAAACAAAAGGGCGCTGCTAGTTACTAATAAGTTTTTAAAAATGTTCTCTTTCCTGTAGTTAGACAGCAATGTTTTTTTAAAAGAATTATGTTCTTTTTAGATGTTAAGTGAATTTTCTTTACCCGCTCCCCTATGGTATATTGCACGTAATGGATGTGGTGGAGGAGGAGGAGGCGCCAGACTGGCTCGATGTGTCGCCTGGTTGTTGAGGAGACGGCTGTTGCTACAGTTGCACACCTATGTGCAATTCAACTCACCTCATTGGGGAAGAGATCCAGGTAATCAACATCTGACTAATATTATACATGTATACTGTTGTTATTTATTTATACGTTTTTTTATTGCAAACGATGGTAAACGAACGAACAGTACACCTGATGGTAAGTATTGCTGCCACTCGTGGACCTTTGATAGGCCGGCCTACCGTGAAAAAAGCGAAGAGAGTTTGAATGCCTTCAATGAGGTTCGGTGAAGCTAAAGGTATCACCAAAACCCACCACACGCAAACACCCTCAGAAAGTTGGTCTTTTTTTTTTTTATTGCAAACGGTGGCAAACGAGCAAACAGTACACCTGATGGTAAGTGTTGCTGCCGCTCATGGACCTTCATAAGGCCGTTGCCTACCGCGAAGGGAGTGTGAATGCGTGCATTGAGGCTCGGTGATACCAAGGGCACCACCAAAACCCTCCACACGCAATCACCCTCAGAAAGTTGGGCTTCCGGCTCTTTCGCTTACCGATCGAAGCGCAGTAACAAATTGCTACTACTCAGGCCTCGGTTTTCTGCGAGAGTATGGTACTACCCCGGATAGAGCGGCCCGCGGCTGTAAACAGACAAGTGTCAACAGTGTGGTCTTACCATTTACTAAATGCTATGATCAATTCAATGCTATATGATCAATCAAAACTTTATGCAATGATCAATCGAACATCATAAAATTTTGCATATATTTTGTTAAGAGCTACAAAAATATTACTGAAATTAAGAACATATTCATCTAAAAAAAATGTTTATACGTAGGTACTAAAAAAAAACAACTTAAATAAGCACAATATAAATGCAATGTATAAAATAAATAATATTTTTTATAAGTGTATTTGACTGTTATGTGGTGAGAGAGTGACAATACCATGATCACCGCCCTTTCTTATCCCGTGTGTGATTATAAAATACGACTAAGGAACTCAAGCAGGTGACATCATTGTAAGAGAAGGTAGACTCGAAATCCCTATACCAATTCGTCTGACCAGCGAAGTAGTAGGTCAATTTGCCTCCCACTGTGGAGGTGACTCAATTCTAACAGTGAGACATGATTTCAGTTGATGATGAAGTTTAACAGAATCGATTCAAGTTCAGCTTCAAAAAAGTTTCATACCCTTGCAACATTGTGTATATCGACGACTAAAAAAAAATATCGACTAGTATAACTTTAATATAGAGTAGTATAATTTATATAACAAGATATACTTTACCTAGCCTTTTATCTTTTCTATCATTATTTTTATGTATATAGTGCAAAAAATTTCTCACACTGACATCTCACTACGATCACCAACCGTGGTAATCGTGGTAACCGTGGTACGTTATCCTCTTTCAGGATAGACCCAGATTTCAAACAACTATGCATCAATCATTAGATTACTTTTTATTGCTCGTGGTGGCAGACGGGCAAACAGCCTATCTGATAGTAAGTGGTAACTGTCGCTCATCTCTACAATACCAACGGCTCGAATCAATTGTAAAGATTTAGCCTTGCGGCTCTCTCGCTCACTGAACGAAATCCAAAAAAATTACTATTAGTCAAACATCAATTTTCTGAGATAGTGTGATAATAGCACCGACGAGTCGATCATTTCTGGCTGCAAACGTATCTGTCAGCAGCGTGTCTCTAGCACTTCAAATCTGTGTATAATAAAATATGTTTTTGACCAATAATAATATTTTACAGACGGCAAGGAATACTATTGTGAGAAACATGATATGTATAATCAATCATGTAGTGTATCTTTCTCATCTCTCAATCAAATCCAACTTAATGTACCAGAGCCGGTTGTGCGTAGAGTTAGTAGTAACAACTACCCTGATTCCGACGAAGATTACCCAACAGAAAACAATCTTAACCAAACAGATTTTTCACATACAAAACCTATAGTCATCGAATCTGAACATACGAAATATGATAAATTCCGTGAAGCCGATTCTGCTAATCATTCATTCGATGATGGAATTGATGTGGTTGATGGAATTAAACAAACCAACGGCTGTGATTATGAAATAAAGGAAAATGTACAATGTAAAAAACTTCACGGTAATTCTGTTGATAGTGGCATATCAACAAATATGAATGGTACAAATAATCATAATGGTAATGTTACTAATGGAGAAACTAATGAAAACGGACATACAGAACTTGCGAAGACTGATATAGATAAATTAGAAACTGAAAAGAAAGGACTGCCTTCACGACTGTCGGATCTTTCGTTGAAAGACAGTGAGAGCACTGTGAATAGTGTTCATAAAGATACAAGTAGCGATGATGATAAGTTTGAAAGTGATCAAGATATATCACTTCGTTTGAAAACAAATGGTATGGTCAATGGAGGGGAGAAGAAGAATGGTGTATCTTTAAATTTGAAATTGCAGAGTGAAATGTGGTAAGTTGAATTATTTTCCCGTGATTTTGTGAATTCTTATGGTTTTCTATTTATTATTTCATACTATAAAGCTGTTCACCGTCTGAGAAAGTTATTATAAACCCTCTACCCATAAAAAGATTGTGACTATATTCATTTTTAAAAATATTTTACCTGTTATCACATTTTAAGGATTAGCTACTTTTTTTTTTTTTTTTTTTGGGTGGGTTGCGGTCGGCGCGCCTCCGCACCACTCCGTCCGGGGCGACAGAGGGGCTCAAGCACGCAACTCCCGCAACCCACCCGAATACCACGTCGCCTTCGTCGTTGGGCCGACCACTGGAGCAGGGTTACTTGTCATCAGTGGTCAGCCCGACGAAATACCCCCTACTTGGGGTACCCTCCCATCGACCGACGTCCCCTCGGGGAGGACGTCGGTCTTTCCTCACGCGGTCAGCCTCTCGGCGGGTGACGGACTAATCCCCGGTCACATCACCCCTAAGGATTAGCTACTGTGGCCTAGATATGTTTTCTCAAAACTCGTAGTTATCCATCGACTTTGCCAAGTCCCTTGCGTTCCAAAGAATATAGAAACCGTAAATAAAACCCAGTATTTACGTAATCTTTTAAAATATTGGCATAGGCATTTTTAAAAGTTTTTTTTTTTAATTTTAAAAGAATGTGGTTTACAACTCTGAGCGTTTCTCGATTATATTTAAGATTTTTTAAAATAATACACAGAATGTTGGCAATCGATAAGGAGGGTTTAATAGATTTAATATAGCAGGCTTATGAAAATTATGCTGTTTGGTATGGCTATGAATACTACAAACCCATTGCTCGTGGGTATCGTAAAGGACAACTAAGAGTTTTACTTAGACCTGGACCATCTTATGTCGTCTAGTTAACAATTGCTTTCCTAAGGAGTGTTGGCATCAGGCAGGCCGCCGGTCATTACACTATTGCCAATAACTTTTGCAATATATTCGAACCCCGAGTTAGTGTGTTAAAAGCAAGGTGACGATAGCACGGTTGTGAATCTCGTTTCCGATATTACTTTTTTACTTTGATGTTATCTGCTCACATACCCTAATTGGCCTGCGAGAAAAAGCGCATTGATGAATAGCGGCAACTCTACGATTATAAAACACGCATGTTTCAGTTTTCAACAACCAACAGTATGGAATGTTCCCGCAAGTTGTGATATAGTTGATGCGTGTAGAATACCGAACGAACCGCCTACAACCGAGTCCTTATTAGATACGTTCACCACAGAGGAACGCAGCACACTCTCCACAATACCCGCATCCAAGAACACTGACGATCTGTTGTTACTCGCGCAGTTGCATAAAAAAGGTACTGTATTTTTTCATTAAGGCTAATCTCACTACACATTCCCACCACTGTAACTCCTGTAACCCAGGATCGGGGTAATCTCACATCGAGGTTTGACCCTCGGGGAAAGCCCGGGAATCGCCTTTAATTGTCTTAGTACCCACAACAAATTTAATTATAAAAGAAAGACAGGAGTTCGAAAAACGACTCTTTCCTCCTATGCAAAGCGGACATGAAACAAAGTTGGCTAATAAGCCAATAAATACCTGGATATACAGCTACGTGAAGGGCTGTACTACAGCACCGCGGATATAACAGAGCTTAAGGGTCCTATTTGTGAGCTTTAAGATTGATTGCAAAAATAAGTTAGAGCAGCGCCTCCTTTGGAGGATAGGGTCACTGCTCCAAATCCATACAAATTGGTCTCGATAATGTTAAGACTACTTTGACGCAAATTTTTGTACTAAGTGTTCTCGCAACTAACAACAAAACTGTGAAATATCATTCTCATATTGAGTAGTTATTTAAATGTAACATAGGAAATGTACCCATACTACGTGAACAATTATTATTACATTTTAAAGTGAAACCTTTATTACATTGCCTCAAACTTTGCATGTCGCGTTAGGGTCGGCCGCGGTGTAGGGGTAAAATGAAAGGCGCTCGACAGAGCAGCCGAGGCCAATATGGCGGCGCCTATAGTTTGCATCAGCTGATCGTTTAGTGTATAGAATAGACTATTACTCATTTGTGCCAGTGCTCCAAGCTATTTGTTTGTTGTTATTTATAAGTGTTTAATATAAATGTTGCTATTTTTTAGTTAAATGTCTACAGTGCGAAAAAAAGTTTCACTTTTACCGTGGTTTTATAAAACCACACAATCATTTTTCAACCTTCTTACACTTTCGGTGACCATTCGTAGTACAAATTAAGACCCAACTTATTCAAGCGTAGTATTTTTGAAGACCAATTAACTAGGTCATAGAGTATCAGTATGTTTCCATACTTAATGTGACTGCTTAGATCGCGTAGTAGTTAGGATACTGATCTACCGTGCCAGTATCGCGAGTTCGAATCCCACGCAGGTAAACACTTTATGTGAACTACAAATTGTTATGTTCCTCCTTAGTGCAGATTTTGTCTTTAAAAAATGTGTTTTTACATGATGTAACTATGTACGTATTACTTAATAACTAATACAATATAATATTATAGGTTACTTCCGTGGAGAGCAACATTTGGAAGAAATTATGTTCATGGAGAACGTGAGTCGGTCCCAACTGATGCAACTTCTTGATAAATTCAAAGATGTACTCATAACCTTCGAGACCGAGGACCCCGCTGTCGCTATGTTGTACCCGTATTAATAAATATTATTTATAATATCGCTACACTTTATATCGCCATGCCTTAACTACTGCTACTGAAAATAATTTTAAGGCAATCCTTTTACAATGATCCTCTGCTGAATTATTAATCACTGATTAGTCAAATAGCAACTCATTTTTTTTTAGTTGCGGAATAATCCATGTTTGCCTTTTGCGAATTTAGTGTGAATGTATTAAAAAAATTTCAATGTTAAACGTCAAATGGCCATTTAAATACTTATAAATTCATTAATAAAAACAAAAAGAACCTCTAGGCAACTGCGATAATAAACTTATCACTTATACAAATTCGGGTCCTTTGAGAATAAATTCACAATGGGCATAAATGGATACAAAATTTAAAAAAATAAATAAATTGAAACATTAATTTCACATTTCACCGTGGTTAGTTGCCGATAATAGTGATGCCGAACTATCGATAGTTGAGCTTGAAAATCAGGATATCGATTGGACTATCCATAGTTTCGATACTATTGAGTATCTATAGTAAATCTGGTAATAATATTGCTGTTTTGCGATAGTATCGATAGTATAAAACCTTGATTGATTCTTGTTTCTTTGCTATCGTTACTATTTACATCCTTGACAACTTTACTATCGTTAGTTCTATCGATAAACCCCCTATTGCCGCAGTATCGATAGTAGCCTATTGATCGGCATCACTAGTCGATAATATTCACGCAATAGCCATACTCTGCATATATCTGCATTCTGTTGTTACTCTGTTTACAAGGAAATGCAATAACTTTATTCTATGTTATGGTAGGTAACTGTTAGGTAATTTTGTAAGTAGATTGTATTAAATTATTAAACACTAATAATTAAAACGCTTAATAACTTCATACAGAGACGACTAAATTAAACATTTAGTAAAAAACTAGTCTAGCCATGGTTGTCAGGAAATACTTCTTTATTCTATAGTGCATACTTCATGTGCTTTCTTTGTTTATATTTATAAAATCTTTCTGTGCAAATCGCATTAACTTCTATATAACTTTTAATAACTTATTGATAACCAACCGATAATTATCCATTCTACTTTGTCATCAGTCTTAATTATAGTATTTTAATTTATAAATGAGAGCGGATCGTTTAGATAAAATTATATTATTTAGCATTGTAATTATGCTCTCTAATCACAATAAAAAACACATTTAATATTTTTAATCATAAAACGGTTCAAGTAGGGTTGCCACCTTTTTGTATAATAAAAGTACATTAGGTAGAAGAAAATTACAATGTATCTAAATATCTACCCAACTACCTACTTTCATATTTTTTTAGCTACTACCTATTGAAAAATATTCAACATGAAACGTCAACCCCCCCTCTTGTCGCTTCCTTTTAGCATCAACCTTTTCAAATTCATTTACACAATTTTTACCTACAACTTTTTTGTATGTTATATGTAAAATAAATCGTAATTTCTGTACGGATTTTATACTACGATTATCATTATCACGCGAAAGCAATATTGCGTGTTTTATTGTTCAAATAAAGTATAGAGAATAATTAACCAATATTATTTTTATAATAAAGTATGGGTGGCACCATAGTCTAAAGTGTATGACGTATGTATGATTGATTGGCCGTAGTAAACATTTATTAATGTGATTAGTGGTTCCTAAATTTGTTATAAATTCAATAGGTACTTATTTAAATTATTTATATTTAATTACTATTAAATCGATAGATTTTAAATAGTAAATATCTATTATGGTAATTCCAAATAATTTTTAGTACATAGTAATATTTAATTAATAAGTGCCTCTAAATATTTAATTTGATGTCTTTCTGCTAATTTTATTCAATGATTATATTATGGTCTTGTTTTAGAAATTCCTTATAAGTACATCGATTAACTACTAGAAGGCCCTATATAGACCAGCTATTGATGTTTGGGTCTCCATATTGTTGCTAATTTGTGATAGTCTCCATATTTTGTTGCCATTACCTACTGTAAATATCTATGTATATGTTTTTGTACACCATCAAATAAATAAAGAACTAGTTCGTTTGTTTGTATTTGTGAATTTCCTTTAATAAACTGTTAATTTACAAGTTGGTACAGTCGGTTTCCTGTAGTCCAATTACTAATGTTTGATTGCCATCGATAGGAGCCGATTGCAAGAAGTCAAGTTGATTTCATATTGTTTAAGGAAATGTATTCTATTCCAACTTAATTGTTGAGAATGGACAGTTCTGCACACCAAGGACAAAAATTGAAATAATGTTTAAGTCTAACACCTTCAAAAATATTTGACTGCAGTGCAATATCTTGCTTGATGCTTGTTCTGTTCAAAGCCGGAATTTATACAGAATACGAGGATTTTTATATGCACAGCTATTTGGCGAAATCTATTATTACAAATAAATAAAATTGAACTGTCTGTTTGTAATGGTAAAATAATGCGATTTTTTCATGTCAATATGGTTATTTGCACGATACCTATGCCTAAAAACTGGTTTAAAATTTTTTGTCTGTTTGTTCTTGGTAATCTTCAAAACGGCTGGTCGGATTTTGATAATATTTTACTACCAGGTAGTTGTCCATTTAAGGAGTAACTTAGCCTATATTATCGATATCAATATTATCAAACTAATATCGATAGGCAAATATCGATAAGCCGATATTATCGGGCGCAAAATATCGATATTTCTTAATATCGATATTTTAAAATATCGAAACTAATGGAAAGAAAATTCGCCGGACAAATTTTGATGAGCTTTTTATTTTTTTTTTTAGGAAATTTCTCTCGATGTTTTAAAATACAGCGGGATTACGACGAAATAATATCTTCCGGGCAAATTTTGATTACCTTTTTTTTTTTAGGAATTCTGTCCGGATGTCTAGGAATAATCAAAATTATTTTATTCATCTCATTACAAAAACTATATCGATATCGTGTTAATAATATCGATATCGTATTCATAATATCGATATGGCGATATTTCAAAGTTATAAATATCGATATTGAAATATCGATATTTTGGCGGCTAATATCAATATTTCGATAATATCGATAAATATCGCTCATCCCTACAAAAATGTCAAAAACGTCAATGCCATAAGCGAAAAAGCTTTGAATTGTTATTGTTTTCTATTGTGTTGCTTGAATATCAAATTATAAAAATGAAAAACTTTCCTGTATTTGTGTTCCCAGTCTCTTTAGAATTTTATTTAAATGCAAGACACACACATAAACAGTTATTGACTGTGTACAATCCATACGATTTTTCAGTAAATTTCAAAGGTAGGTCTAACGTGTCGTAAGCTATTGTTGCAATTTTATTCTTCTATTCAATGGCAATTTATTTTTGTAGTATTATGTACGTCGCCGAACAAATTCACGGTGATCGATCCAGAGGGCGTGATCGCACCCCAGAGCTGTATAGATATTGTTGTTCGTTATACTCAACCATCTGTGTCTCATTGCGACACATTAGAAAAATTTAGAATAACTATGTATGACAAAAACACCCAGCAGGTATGTTGCATTTATTTGAATATATTTTCTCAATGTTCATTCCCTGCCAGAGGTCATGTACACTAGTTAAATGTAAGTTAAAATTGCACAATTTACTTTGGCCTGAATTGCTGGTTTAGTGCTGTTTTTAGTAAAGTTCTGATTATAACTTCTCAAGACGTATTAGCTAGAATGTGTTATTCATTTACTGAATGTTAGAAATGTATAAAACCATAGACAATTGTGTAATATAGCTGTAAAATATCAGAAAATAGAATTACATCTATACCAATAAATAAAATTGGAATGTCTGTTTGTAATGTCAAAATAATAGGCTTTTTTCATGCTCACGCGGTTATTTGCACTATACATATGCCTGAAATACTCTTTATATTTTTTTGTCTGTGTCTGTTCCGGGTAATCTTCGAAACGGCTGGACCGATTTCAAAAATTCTTTCACCAATGGAAAGCTATAATACCAGGGAGTAATCTAGGCTATATTTTATCCCGGTATTCCCTCAGGAACGGGAACTACGCAGGAAACATGACTGAAACCGAAGCGAAGCGAGGGCGGGTTGCTAGTTTGAAATAAAACTTCTTTTAATTTCTCGACATTGTAAACACCTTTGAATGGTCATGGGAGAAAGTCCTACTACAACCATGAAAAAGACTAAAAAAATAGTTTTATTATCGCTATTAAAATATTAACATTTGAATGTTAGCCTGCTTGTTCTTGCAAACATTTACAGTACACATATAAAATACATATTATTGTTAACTATTTACATTAACAGCCTCATTGTTTATGTTGACTTATTTTTTAAATTATTTTTAACATACTACAGGCACTGGGTAAAAGAGATGTACCAACAAAATTAATTGAGGGTGAGCCATCAAATACAAATCATGAGAGTTTAGGTGATAGTTTTCATCCCCTTGTCTCAAGGGCAGCACCCATGAAACCAGTTGACGAACATTCCCGTGCCAGTTGCCAACATGCCACACATCATAGGTGAGTTTATTCAGTGTCACTATTTAATTCTTTTTATTTCAAAAAAATGATTGTAAGGGCTAATATCAATTTCTGTATCATCATTTCAACTCGTATATGTCCCACTGTTGGGCTCGAGCCTCCTTCACAATAGAAGAGAAGTTGATCTTACTATACTATGCTGGTCAGACAGGTTGGTATAGGGTTTTATTCCGAGTTTTCCTTCTCTTGCATAGATTTTATATGCGTATTATATCTCTTAGTTGTCTCTCACGACATCCATGGGCAAAATAGGGAGTGTTGAATAGTATTCTTACTCTGTCTCCACATGGAAAAAATTCTGTATAGTAGATTTTATTTTCAAATTGTTATCATTATAAGATTATTAGCAGTGAGATATATAAGCTGAGATCAGAGATCTTACTGCTGGGCTTGAGTCTCCATCACAAGAGGAGGGAAATTGCCAAGCAGGTGATACGGGTGATATAAGATTTTATTTCGAGTTTACCTTTTTCTTCCACTGATGTTATATACATATTATATGCAACAGCATAAGTGGGTTAGTGGTTAAGATTCCAATCTACAGTGCCAGTGTCGGAGGTTCGAATCCCACACAGGACAACACTTAGTGCAATCCACAAATTGTTGTTCTTAGTCTGAATGTAATTTGTTTGTTAAGTCACCTGCAATATAAGGAATAATTTCTGTAATACAGTGTTCTCTTTAAAAAAGATATTAGTGCTCAATTGTAATCTTACTCTGTTACCACATGGAAAATTTTCAAATATAATTTTTTATAATCAGTTAAGGTTTGATACTCAAGAAAACATTCATAATATAGTAGCATATCTGACAGGCTAATGGAAATATTTAAATTTAAACTTTTTGTAATGTTATCAGTTGTAAAGGAAATCTAATTTGGTGAGATATTAACAGCAGTGTCACCTAACAAAATTTTATCCAAATTTGTCCAGCTGTTTGTGAGGAGTTAGATAGTAGTATGACAAATACATACATAAGGATTACATATATTAAGATTATTTGTTTTTTATTTCAGAGAGCAACAACCGGTAAATATGGTGGCAGTTGCAGTCAGTATATGTTGTATAGCTGCCCTATTATTGCCAACACAACCAGAACAAACAATCAAATCACAGTGGCCAGATTGGCTTCATATTGGTTCTAATCTTAAATTGGTATTCTCTTTTGTTCTTGGTCTTGTATGTATGTTAGTATTAAGACCATAGAAATATTGTTGTACATCTACGAACTGTTGTTAGAAATTGTTTTTAAACAATTTAACATCACATCTGTACAATCTCAAAGTGAAATACAGATATTTAGGTATTGATAAAAAATACACCACTTTTCCATTTTATGGTTTTATATATGTAGTTACCAACTATTTGTTCGTATTAAAATGTTATTACCTATATTGTATAACAATAAACAGCAGAAATTAATAAGATAGGCAATACTCGAAGTGTAGGTTCATAACTTCTACTTAACTTTGACTGTTGAAACTTTAATTTTGTATATCGCGGCCGATCGTAGCCACGTACGAATGACGCGCGCGGCTGATTCGATAATGGTCAGAGTATGCAAATGTATGGAGCAGCTTACGTTAGTCGTAGCTTACATCTGTCTCAAACCTCAGAATGGGTGCCATACAATTTCATTAGTGATGCCAAACTATCAATCTCCTCCTCGAAAATCAGTCAGGATATTCATAGGACTGTCGATACTATTTACATCCTTGATAAGTTTACTTTCTACACTATCGATAGTATTGGTATTATCGATATTCGCGCTATTGCCGCACTATCGATAGTTTATCGATGGCATTGATAGTAAGGTTGTCAAGGATGACGACACTATCGTTAGTCTATCGATATTAGCCTATCGATCAGCATCACTAAATTTCATAATGTGCCTATTGTCGCATCGTATCGGCCGCGAAGCAAGGAAATACACCTTTAGGCAATTTAGATTTTCCTTTTGCCAATACAGTGATACCCCGGAGTTACGCTATAGGTGGGACCGAGCGATAATCGCGTAAGTCGAATACGCGTAAGCCGAATTCGCGTAAGCCGAATTCGCGTAAGTTGAATGCGCGTAAGTCGAATTCGCGTAAGTCGGGATATAGTTTTAGTTATATTAAATTGACAATAAAAATGGTTATTTGGGACTAGTTTAAAGAAGACAATAAATTTTAAAAAATATGATCCAAAAGTTAGATAAAAAATAAATGAAATTTTATGAATAAAAAAGTAAACCTAAGGCCTGAGCGCTCGAAGACAAACCGCGTATTTTTAAATTCCCGTAAAACGGGGTAGCGTAAGTCGAGGTATTACTGTATTGAATATATAATTAGAAAATCGTAAATTATTGTCAATTTTTTTTTATTTTAATTCTTGGTTATGGTCAGTTTTATAATTATTCGTTCACTGGGTTTGGTAATGGTCAGCTAATATATATACTGATAATATGAAAAGCCTCTAGAAATATTATTAAAGATGACTAAAAGAATTTTGGATGTTAAGAGATCTGTATACAATGCATTTAATTAAATTGTGTCCTTTTTTAATGTTCTCTTAGAGAAGCGGCTGGTCAGTATTAGTTTTGTTTTAATACTATGTTTGAGATATAGATATAATTATTGTAATATGTATATATACTGTTGACTTAGATATATGGCATTTAAGCAAGTCACGGTTCAAGGACAAATTACGCACTACCAATAGGGTTAAAATTGCGCATTAAGAGCGTTATCGGTAATCGGCACTTCTCGCATTTTTGTTTTTTTGCTACGGTCCGATATCGACGCACACTAATGCACTACACACACGCGAGTTCATAGAATGACCAGTCTTGAGCCTTGGCGCTTATAATAATCAATCTCTAATATATTCTTCGGAGAAGTAGATTTTCAAAAATCAACATGATGTAAATTTTAAAATTTTTAATTACCAAATCTCATAACAGTAAAACGGTTAAAATTGTATTTTTAATATGCAAAGTACAGGAAATAGTAAAATATAGGCACAGAGTATAACTTACAAGGAGACCCTCAGACGTGTGGGTCGGGGATTTCCATGATTTTTGGTGGGGTGGTAGAGGGGGCACGAGGGTATCACAACTACCAAATATTAGGGTCAACTGGGCCCTCGTTAAAAAGATTTTAAGGGTCAAAGTTGGATGGGTAATTTATGTACTAGAAAAATTCAAAGTCGAATCGCCAACAAGCGGTAATCTCGTGGTAACGTGCTCGCCGGCGGGAACTCTGGTCTCGGGTTCGAGACTCGACAACTTATTTTTTTTAAATTATCACATTAATGTGTAATAGTTTTAAGAAAATAAAAAAACCCCAATCGACGTCCCTATCCCGGGACGTCGGTCGCCGTCACACGGTCAGGCTCTCTGCGGGTGACACACTAAAGTCCCCGGTCCGGTCACCCGCGGACTCGCCTAGGGCGGCGTGAGGCGCGGATACTCGTATCTGCGCCGCCCGAGTCGCCGGTGGCGGAACGTGTGACCAAAGATTGATCACACACGAGCCGGCTTCTCCTTTCGTGAGATGACAGCCTCACAGAAGGCGGTGACCGCGTTTCAGTTCCTGACGCTGCTGAGCATCTCCCTAGTGATGGTCGGCAGGGTCCGGTCGGCACCGGCGATTGCAACGAGTTCACGGCGCTTCTCTGCCCACGAGGAACACACCTCGAGCCTGTGCTGCGCCGTGCTCACGTCGCAATAGCAGTGGTGGCAGGATGGTGTGCTCTCCCTCCTAACGAGCTTGCGCAGGTACTTGGCTATCGTGACCCATCAATACCTGCACCAGTCGGAAGGAATATACCCCGTGCTGCCGACCCAACCACCCCATCAGCACCAGCTGAAAGGACTCGACGGTCCTGATACCGTATTGAGGCTTCTCGGACTCGACGGTCCTGATACCGTATTGAGGCTTCTCCAGTCCGATTGCCCAACGAGCAATGGCGTCTCGGCGGGCGTCGACCCGCCAGGCGGCAATCACCTTGATTGAGGCTATATGTGGCTCGCGTCTCTGATACTCGCAGGTAAAGCTCGGCGAGTACCTCCGCCTGCAGGTCCCACCGGAGAGTTCCGGCCAAGAGGCACGCTGCCTCCGTGGCTGCCGTGCAGTAGTCGAGTATGGCCCTAGTCCCCATGGCCATGGATGTCTAACAAGTCCAGTCAGAGATTTAAATCTACCCACTATAGAAATTAGTTATTAAATTTTGATCCACACTTTACTACATATTTATTGCTAGTCATCATCATCTTGCTCTTATCCCAATTACTTGGGGTCGACGCAATATGTCATCTGTTTTGACATATTGCAAAAAGTTTCGGCAATGACTTTTATGACCGGCCGCCTGCCTGACGTCAACCCTCCTTGGGAATGTAATCGTTGACCCAAATGGTACCAGATGGAGTTGGTCCGGGTCAATCTAGGGCTCTTAGTCGTCTTTTACGACACCCACGAGCAAAGCAAGGGTTGGTAGTATTCGAAGCCGCTACCACACAGCAATATTTATTGCTAGTACAAGAAGAAAATGATTCTCTATGAAAAAATTATATTGTGTATGGTTAGTATTATTAAACATTAAATTTGAGTTAGCTGATAATCTTCAGAAGATGAGGCTGCATAAATGTTCCGTTCGGATTTTTGATGTGAAATATCTATAGGCCACGTGACGATCAGGTTCACCCCGAACCTGATCGTCACGTGGCATTAAAAGCGGCGTTAACGCCACGCTTTGCGGTAACGACTTCAAAATAATTTTGATGTTTCACATCTGCCAGGCGTCCTGAGTGACGGCTCACTTCTCTTTTCGTTTACTCTTTTGAAACTATAAGTACCTTACAGTTTTGTCGTGTGTTCCTAAAGTCCGACTTTACACCACCTGCATACGGCCTATCATGACCTATGCCAGCGTGGTGTTCGCGCACGTAAAGCCACACAGGATCCACAGGCTACAGACACTACAAAATCGTTTCATGCGCCGAGCTACGGGAGCACCGTGGTTCATACGAAACGTCGATCTCCACATCGACCTCGAACTGCCGACCATCAAGCAGTTTATGAAACGGTGCGCTCAGAGCTACTTTGACCCTGCCATGACACACCCCAACCAACTAGTGGTTGGGGCGGCTTCCTATAGACCCTCCAAAATCTCATCCATCCGACGCCCTCGACGAAGAGGACGACAATTTCACACTCGCTCAACAAAGAGCCTACACGGCCCGCGAGGCCTTAAAAAATAAATATCCACGGTTCCGCCCTCGCCGTCGAGGTGCGAAACCGCGCCGCGCAAAAGTCACGACTAAAAACGTAAAAAGATTCTATATTATTCTTTATAGAGATCGCATGAAAGTAATTAAAAGAATTAGGTAGTAATAAATACTTACGAATCAAAACCGATCAGTCGCAGTATACGCTCAAGTTCGTATTGTCGTCTTTTACGCTGTGAGCGGAGAGCTCGAGCGACATGACCCTGCTCCGTTGAGCGCCAAGGCGCGACTGGCTTACGAACAATTATGCCGTTCAATTTATAGTAATATTTAAAATTTAATTACGAGGGTGACTATTCGTATTTCAATTTGGTTTTTTTTTTACTGCTTCTACAATAGTCGAACAAATAGTGGATATTTTTTTAAATATTCCAAGGTTAGTATTATTCACAAAATTAAATGTTTTACAGGAGCCATTTTCGTCAAATTAATCTTAAGGAAATATTTTTTTTTTTAGTTTTAAAAGGAAGAAATCTTGAATTTCATTTTATACATACCCAAGAACAGTAATTTTCCTAACATCTACAATTTTTTTCGAGCTGCCACGACTTATCGTTTATTCGTACCTGAACTTCAAAACTCAGCGTTTTCGTAAAATCTCATTAACTTAAGTTCAAAATACCCTTGCCTTTTAATAAAATAGATACAATATTGAGTTATAATTCTGTACAAGCTCAATATAATGATGTGTTTAATGTAGTGGTTATATAAATTTTTAGTAAGCTATTATGATGAACGAGTAACCAGTCCTCAAAAAACCACATTTTTGGGTTTACGGCCGCTTATTACCGATAACGCTCTTAATATGACGATTATAACTTTTTGAATTGTTATATCTCAGGAACGGTGGCTCTTAGAAAAAAAGTATTGATACCTTTTTTTATAGATAATTGTATAATCTACAATTTTTGTAGAGGTAATTTTATGAAATACTATACCGTTTCGGTGAAAACCGCGAAAACCCGCTTGACCTCGAGTAAATTTTTTCTAAATATCGAAACGATGGGGAACTTTGAAATGTTATTTTTAATTATATTTTAAACAAATATTCTCACTTTCTACTTGATATCAATTTATGGGTCCTTGAATGTCTAGATTGACCGGCCTATTGCTTTTCGGAAGATAATTGCATTTTATTTTGGAACATATTCTTAAGGAGGTGGTTATTTTGTAGATAGTTATCGTCATCACCCTGCTCGTTTCACAATTACTTGAGGTCAATTCAATATGTACTCTTATTTCATTGTATATATTGCAAAAGTTATTAGTAGGTAGGTAGTAAAAATTGAAATGATTTTTTTTTTACTTTTATGAATTTCGTGAGCAGGTTTTGCATATTTTTGAATGTGGGTGGAGGCATGTGATGTATGGAATATAAAGTGTGGTTTTTAAAGATAAATAACTATCCGTACTAATATTATAAATGCGAAAGTAAGGATGTTTGTTTGTTTGTAACGTTTTCACGCTTAAACCACCGAACCGATTTCAAAAATTATTTCATCAATGGAAAGCTATAATATTAGGGAGTAACATAGGCTATATTTTATCCCGGTATTCCCACAGGAACGGGAACTATGCCGCGGGTAAAGCGACTGAAACCGAAGCGTAGCGAGGGCGGGTTGCTAGTAAGTTATATATGTAATGGCAAATTTACAAATAGCCTACACATATAGCCTCAGATTTACAACTAACTAAGGGTCCTGGGCTCATATTTGTCGTGTTAAGAGAGAGAGATATTTTATGTTGACCCGTACATTTTTCGAACACTGGCAAACGACTGCGACGCCTTTGAGCAAAAGATCGAATGCACGCTCGCGCGATGCAATCGCCTCAAGTGAGACACGTCCACATAGAAAGAATTGCTTCTTTTTCAGTATAGGCCCGCTAGTGATGTAGATCGATAGGCTACTAGTATCGATAGTAAAGTGTGTGTGATGGATAAAAATAGTATCGATACTATTAATAGCGTTGATAGTAGAGTTATCAGGGATGAAAATAGTATCGATACTATTGCGAATCAGCAATAATATTACCGCAGTTTGTATAGTACAAATATATAGTATCGACACTATCAAAACCATCAATAGTATCGATAGTTCTAGGCATCACTAGGGGCCGCCAATTGCAGGACACTGCCATTTTATTCTGGAAATAAAGACAGGTTGACATTAGAAAATATACTTTGTGTGATATTAAGGTGTAAAAAATTATTTCGGTGTAATGTTATTTTAGACAGGTGCAAATATTGTAATGGTTTGGTATTTTTAGTTTTTAAATTATTTATATGGACGTCGTACCTGGCTTTTAAGCTTAACGTTACGATTGTTAAGTTAGATTTAAGTATCGCTTTTGTGCGAATAACGGGATTTGTGTTTATTTCTGATGTTTATATGCGAGTATTTTACATATGAAATAAAAACAATTTTTTACGGATATTCCCATTTGAATTATTTTGCTGGAAATTGTTTGAAAGGGCAAGTAATAGTCAAATACGTATCCTTAAAAATAGTTTAAGGTCATATGGTCGTTAATATTGTTTGTGCATCTAAAGCCACGATTATTTTGAAAAATATATGTATTAAATGTTTTTACCGTGCCCTTCCTAGCATAAGCGTCATCTTGGCTCTCATACGTACCACTGCTAGGCTCGAGCCTTCTCAACAATTATTGGGAAATTGGCTT
This sequence comes from Lymantria dispar, assembly GCA_032191425.1. NCBI lineage: Eukaryota > Metazoa > Arthropoda > Insecta > Lepidoptera > Erebidae > Lymantria > Lymantria dispar. The sequence continues at coordinate 20,201,046 of CM063454.1, read as the reverse complement.
ACACGCTGGTCAGGCGAGTTGGTCTAATGGTTTCGAGTATTTCTTGTCTTCCATAGATGTTATATGCATATTTAATCCTTCAGTTGTCTTTTACACCCACGGGCATTATGGGATGTAGTGAATTGAATTCTTAATCAGCGAATACGCATGGCTTACGTACCTATTATAGATTTGAAAATTTTATTGCGAAATATCGCAGTATTCCTGTAAAAAAGACGTAAATACACTTGCACCCAAAATGTTTTATTGCGTGAATAAAGCGAGCATCATGGTTTACACCTTCTGTCGATATCTCGTGAAGCTAACGACAAAACTAAAGGAATAAATGCAAAAATACCATAATTTTGCGATCTTAGAAAACATAAAATTCCAGCATAAAATAGAGGTATGCATATTTACATTTATACGCTTTACAATATTATCCCGTTCATAAAGTCATAATTATGTTTACTTAAATTTTAAAGGAAGATTTACAAGAAAATTTATAACGCTACCTGCGTTACTTAAATACTTGGTCCAGCATTGTACAATCTAGGAATTATGTGTAATTCTAATTACTTATTTCTTCTACGAAACTTTTAGGTGACAGTTTGTGTAATTATTGTTACATACTTTTCATTTGTTTTATTTTCCGTTAAAGAACAACGTGATTATACTTACAACGCTAGATTACAATGAAATTAAAGAGAGAATAAAGCCGTAAGTAGATTTAAATAAGTTCATATATTTGAAAATACATGGCGAAAAAGCAATTATTATACTTATCACTGAAAATATTCTTTGCGTTTCGTGGAATACAGAAGTAACAGTATTTTTTTAGATTATCTCGAAGTACATTAAGCTGTTCCTAAATTAAAAAACGGGTGTAGTTGAAGACAACTGTGACCTACGATTTTCTCTTTGAAACATATTTCTAGAACTCATAATTAAAAATATAGGACATTTTTTCAAGCTCCTGAAAAGTTGTCAAAAATCATTTATTTCTTTCTTCCAGAAATAGTGCGATATAATCTGATTTATTAGTTTGTATGTTGTATAGGTGCTGGGTATAGTGCTTAGGGAGAGTGCTTTTCCAAGTGACATTCTTTTGAACAGGTCTATTTTCAGCCGTAGTGATGATGTATGGATGAATTACTTTACATAAACGCATGTGTATTCTTACATAAGTTATGTAAATTAACTATGTTTATATAAAATGTCTACTTAGGACTGATTACTATAAGGCAATCTTTAGATATAGCCATGCTACTGGAAAAAGTGCTACCTGTGTTTAGTACATAATTATATCATCATCTCAGCTCATATACACCCCTCCACAACAGGAGGAAAATTGACCTTACTATACCATGCTGGTTAGACAGGTTAATATAGGGTTTTATTTCGAGTTTTCCTTCTCTTGCATAGATGTTATATGCGTATGATATACCTTAGCCGTCTTTTACGACATCCAAGGGCAACACAGGGAGTGGTGATTGTATTTTTACTCCGTCACCACACAGACACTTATCTGTGCCACTTATTTAACACTTATCTATGTAAAATTATATATTTATTATATCGCCATGTTTTGGGACCACCTACTGTGGAAATGCTATGCCAAATAAATTGAAATACAAATCAATGACAACTTGTTTTAATTTGAGATTATCTTTAGATTAGCTATTAGAACTACTGCAACTGATAAGGTGTTAAGTATACAGTAATGTCCCGTTATGTGCCTTTCCCCTTTAATGCGAATTTCAAATATCGCGTTAAAACGCGAATTGCTTAATTAAGAATAGCAGTAATGATAACCGTGTATGTGTAGCGGTTTTAATTGTTTGATACACGTCGAATCGCGTACCAAACAAAAACAGCGTTGGGTGTTATGAATGTACCTACCTATTTTACAAGAAGTCAAGAATGTAAAACAAACGTAACCAAAAGACTATATTGAGTGACTATAAAGAGTATATTGCCGTAAAAAATACGTAATACTGCATAAAGTGCTCTTAGAATTACAGTGATTCATTCACTCGAATCATTTTTTATTATTATCATTATCATTGCAGCCCACATATGTCCCACTGTTGGGCTTGGGCCTCCTCCACAATGGAAGGGCATTTGACCTATTATACCATGCTGGTCAGACATGTTGGCATAAGGTTTCATTTCGAGTTTTCCTTCTCTTGCACATATCTTATATGCATATTATTCTTTTATGACATCCACGGGCAAGATAGGGAGTGGCGAATTGTATTCTTACTCTGTCACCACACGGATTTTTTTTTGTATTAGATTATAATCGTAAACCCCGACATACGCTAATTTCACTGAATGGGATTTTTTGCGCAATGTATCTCTTGCGTAAAGCAAGATATTACTGTATATTGTAACGGTATACTCTTATTAGTGGTACGAGTGTCTTCCATATTAGGAAGGAAAATGGTCTAATGTAACCCCTTTTTTGTTCACGCTGTGGAAATGCATTTAAGCACTATCCCCCGCCGGTGATAGACGGGGGAGTGTGTTTGGGACTCGCACGCCAAATAAGCGACCGGAATACCCACTAAAACCACAGCGGTCTCTTCCGCGCTTTTACGGGGTGTCGGAGAGATTGTCTGATGATATTCTATCCCCGACACCCCAACGCTTGGCCGTCTGGCCACGTCCTGTCATCATTCATGGCGGTAGGACGAGGAGCGCGTAGTGGCCTCTCCTCCCTGGTCGCCGCCGGCGGAGCGAGTCAGCGGACGCAAGCGCCTCGCGTGTCCGCGGCCTCCTTCCTTATCATGATAACGTAACAAATGGAGGCTATCGACAACAGCAGCTATCGCTGCCGAGCATATTGGAGATGATGGTCGACAACGACAGGTCTGTTGAATGTCCCCTCCCTGGTGCGATGTGTTGACATAAGATTTTGCTTCGAGTTCTCATTGCCTTGTATTTATAAGAGCTGCTGCGTGAAACGAATTTAGCATGAATCAGATTCTTATTCAGATAGTCGTTTTCCACATGGAAAAGAAAGAATGACATACAATGACATCGATATGGTATCCGTGTTGGTAAATTGTAAGTATATGTACTTACTCCGTTACCACACGGAAAATCGTGCGTCTAATGCGATAACGATCGGAAAGTATGTATCAGAACATTCACGGCAAAAGAGCAGATGGTGACATTTGTTAGCCTTAATCCTTGCTATAACTTCATGTGAATTTGCTGCAATATAAAACAATACAAATGGATATAGGTCCATTACATCCGTGCACATTTCTTTTGTGTGCATGTTAGGGGATTACAAGCAGATATTTTTTTAAATATTACCGTAACAGCGGCAGACAAATGAATATCATCCTAGGAATACATAATATTGCGGGTGACTGGACCGGGGAGTTAGTCCGTCACCCGCCGACCTTACGACGAAGACCGAAGGCCTCCCCGAGGGGGGGACGTCGGTCAAGGAGAGGGTACTCTTTAAGGGGTATTACGTCGGGCCAATCACTGAAGTCACCCTGCACCGGTGGTCGGCCCAACGACGAAGGCGACGTGCCACGGGCCGCGCGCCGCCCCCCCCTGTCGCCCCGGACGGAGCCGGGCGGCAGGTGCGCTGACCGTAGCCCACTCCTAAAAAAGGGAATACATAGTATTGGCAAGATTTACTTTTATCCAGGAAAAATAAAACTACGCTATCATTTTAATTAATTTTATTTTCGTACTTGTGTAAGTGATCTTTTACAAATGCACTAGCGGGCTATTTTTGCTGCTATAAGGTGCAATAATATACTAATACCTCAACAATTAATAGTAACAATATAATACTAGTGGACGTGATAAAATAATTGTAAATACCATACGGTGTAAATGTCAAGAATCGACATCATAATTAGTACTTAGTCTGTAATCGGAATGCATCAGATCGCTATATGTAGATGTTAAATAGCATAAATGTTTAATAGGTATATCAATACATAAGCCATAAAATAAAAAAGAGTATCTAGAGTTAGATATTAACGAAAAACAATAACTCTAAATTTACAAATAGGAAAGCTATAATTTAAAATCCTTACTAATATTACAAATGCGAAAGTAAGGATGATTGTTTGTTTGTTACGCTTTCACGCTTAAACCACCGAAACGATTTCAAAAATTCTTTCACCTATGGAAAGCTATAATATCAGGGAGTAACATAGGCTATATTTTATCCCTGTATTCCCACGGGAACGGGTACTACGCCGCGGGTAAGACGACTGAAACCGAAGCGAGGGCGGGTTGCTAGTTGAGAATAAACAGCTTGCCTACTATAATGTAAAATTTTATGGGTTTTATTGACAGTCCAGTTATGATTTTCTTTAAAAAATATTATTTTCCCTTAGAATAATAACGTATAGAAGGATAGTGTCGGTACTTCGAGCGATCAAAAATATGAAGCCAAAAATACACAACATGCGCGCAGGCGATTACACACGCAAACCACTATACAAATTATGAAATCAAATTTTGTTTTCATTAACCTTTAACTGGTGACAAGCGGTCTCACAGGCCGAGCGGTAACAGTGAAACATCATTTCACCCCCTTCCCCGCGCTTCCTTTGTTTCAACCAGTGTTGCCAATCATACGATTTAAATCGTATTTATATTATACGACTTTTTTGGTTCTTGTACGATGTACGATCGAGTAATCAGAATCGTACGAAAAATATGCGACTTTTTGAATGAAATCTTAAATGAAACTGAAATGAAAAATAATTAATAAAATAATTAAAAGTGTGATTGCTAGGCATCTGGACAGATTTCCCAAAAAAAAAGCTCATCAAAATTTGTCCAGAGGATTTTATTTCGTCGTAAGTCCCATTGTATATTAATACATCCGGACAAGTGGCTTAAAAAAAAGCTCATCAAAATTCGTCCGGAGGATTTTATTTCGTCGTAAGTCTCGCTGTATCCAACCGGACAAGTTGCCTAAAAAAAAAAGCTCATCAAAATTTGTAAGGAGGATTTTATTTCGTCGTAAGTCCCGCTGTATCTTAATGACAAATTTCCTAAAAAAAAAAGGTCATCAAAATTTGTCCGGAGAATTTTCTTTCCATTAGTTTCGATACGTACTATTATATTTCTGGAATTTTTGGCAAAATACTATATTTTTTAGTCCGTGGTACGATCTTCTAAAAAATAAAGTTGGCAACCCTGGTTTCAACGCCTGAGTAGCTTTGACTTTAGTTGCGTCTACGCCGTAGAGAGGGACAGTTGCATCGTGTATTCCCAAATCGGTAAGTTACATCGATGTAAAGGTCGGCAGCGGTCTCTCAGACCTTATGTCACCACTTACGTAACTTTTAAAAGTAATTTTATTATAGTATTTTTTTTCGTATTTTTACAGTTATTACTTGCAATGAATAATTCCGCACCTCCAAAAAAGAAGCGTAGGGAGTAGGGAGTCGGGAGTTCGGAATGTAGTGCCAAACACTAGAGAACGGCTTGAAAATTTACAAATTGAAGAGTTTTTGGCACAGGAAGACTCAAGTGGATCGGAAGCTGAAAATGTTCCCGAAAACTTTGTACCGGAGCAAAGTGATCGTGACTCGGAAACCGAAGAAAGTGCTTCTGAAAATGAAGAACAAATTCAGGAGAATCAACAATCAGAAAGTGACAATGATGACGAACCTTTATCAAGATTAGTTAGATGTTTCTATGGCAAAAATCGGTTCAAGTGGGCAAAAGATCCGCCAAACAGAGCTGTGCAAACAGGCCAACATAACATTATGGCTTGTATGCCCGAGTCAAGGTTGAATGTACACGATGAAAGAGATCCCTTTTCTCTGTGGAAGAAAATAATGACTCCGGATATCTTAGAAGAAATATTGAAGTGGACGAATGTGAAAATTCGTGAACTCAAATTGAAGTACAGTAGAGAAAATCGTCCTGAACTACAAGATTTAGATATTATCGAACTGCATGCATTTCTTGGTCTTCTTATGTATCTATACAGCTGTGTTCAAGTCCAACCATGAAGGTTGTGAGTGTCTCTACCTGTCCCATCGGTTGCAAATAGGTATTTGCAACCTTTGGGACAGGTAGAGACATTTTTAGATGTGTTATGTCACAGAAAAGATTTCTGAATCTGTTGTTATGCTTACGGTTTGATAATGTGGCAGACCGAGAAGAAAGAAAACAGAACGATAAGCTAGCTGCGATTTCTAACATATTCGGAATATTTGTGAATAACTGCCAAACCCTATATAACATTGGAGAGTGTCCAACTATCGATGAAATGTTGATTGCTTTCAGAGGTCGAAATAAACCATCCAAGTACGGTTTGAAGATGATGTGTATGTGTGACGCTAAGACCAATTATTTCTATAATGGCTATATTTACTGTGGTAAAGGATCTGATGGTGAAACTTTGACAAACGAAGAAAAGAAGTTTTTGGTCCCATCACAAGCAGTGATTCGCTTGACTATACCCATACATGGTAGTAACCGCAATGTAACGTTCGACAATTGGTTTACTTCGATTGAATTGGTAGATGCACTAAAAAAACGAGGTCTGACGTGTGTGGGTACTCTAAAAAAAAACAAAAGAGAAATTCCCAGAGTTCTTGCCATCTAAATCAAGAGCTGTGGGGTCTACACTCTACGGATTTACGAATCAAATGACTTTGATCTCACACGTGCCAAAGAAAGGTAAAGCTGTGTGTTTAATTTCTTCAATGCATCATTGTGAGTCTATTGATGAAAATACAGGAAAACCTGAAATTATTGCATATTACAACTCTACGAAAGGAGGCGTTGATGAGATTGACAAAAAATGCTCCATCTACACTTGCAGTCGCCGAACGCGAAGGTGGTCTATGGTGATATTTTATCGAATGTTGGATATAAGTACAGTGAACGCACATGTTTTATATCAAGTTGATGGTGCCAATGCTATTGATCGAGGACAATTCATAAAGTTATTGGCCAGAAATGCGGTATTACAACACATGCAACGCAGAGTTTATAATACTTACATTCCACGCGATATACGGGTCAACTTAGCGCGTATTTTGGGTCCTGATTTGCCACCTGAACCACAAAACTCTGAAGGCACGCCAAAAACACGGAAAACCTGTGCCAGTTGTCCTCCTAAGTTAAATCGCAAATCTAATTACCGTTGTAATTCGTGTAAAAAACATGTGTGCTTGCAATGTGCCAAACAATTATGCCCTGGCTGCCAATAAAAATAACCAAAGTATGACCATTGTCAGTTTTGTAAAATGAGACCTGTGATTAAAGCATTTTTTATTTTTTTATTAATTAGTATTTTAACTATAAGAAAAATAGTATTTTTGTTATAATATGTTGATTTAATTTTTTTTGTTTATGATTATTGATCTCATCTCTAGTTTTTTGATTTTAGTTACTACATACATTGTAATAGCAAGTCCTTCATTAAAAATACATTTAAAGTTTATTGGGTAGTTTTATTTTATCCTTTTATATGTTATTAAACTGTTTTTGAAGACAGCCCTAAACTACCTCATCGAATTTCTATGCTATAGATCAGATACGGCAGCGGCCTCTCAGGTCGTTCGTCACCAGTTACGTTACTCAAAAACCATGTCACCAATCAAAGGTTAACATAAACCGTCGAAATACTTTTAAAAGTAATGTTAAAAACCTTTTTATGTTTTTCAAATGTGTTGTGACACCATTCGAATGCACAAACCGTCATAATTACCTATTTATTTTTTAAGAGTTGCGTACGTACGTGCAGTACAGTGCCCTTGTACAGAATGGTCTGGCGTTAGCTCCATTAGGCTCCAATTGTAATGCTTCATTTTTGTGCGCGGACTTACGTTCTATACGTTATTATTCTAAGCATTTTCCTCATAAGTCAAATCGTCACCTTCAACAGTGTTTTAGTCTCCGTTAACGCTATCTTCTGAGAATTTTGGCGGACACAAAAAGGTATGTAAAGCATTTTTATATCATATGTATTTCACCCCAGCAGTTCTTTCATTACATATTTTGTAAAATGCCATTAAAATTATTTAATATGCATAATACGTATAATATTAGTCCGGTCAAATTCGACATAAAAATAGTGGTCAAATAACAAAAATTCCGACAGAGCCAAATTTTTGTGGGAAGCTTGGATCAATCACCATCAGAAAGAAAACTTCAAAAGTCCCCATCGATTCCATGTGTACTACCAAAGTTATTTGGGATCAAAGGTCAAGATTGGACGTTTTGTGGATTTTTCTCGAAAACAGTAAGTTTTATCGAAAAATTGCTTTAGACTACATACTGCTTCCAAGAAAAATTTAGCTTTGTCGGAATTTTTGTTATTTCAAATGTCTAAATTTAATATTGATTATATTGAATATAATACGAGATTAATATTGAATATAAAACGAGATTAATATTGAATATAAAACGAGAACATCACATGACACTTCCATATTCCCGCCAAGTTATTTTGTAGCTTATCGTCCCGTTTAACGAAGAATTCCTACGTAATACATCAAAGTGAATGCTTTATATAAAAATAAAGTTTTAAATTTAGATTTCAAACGCCACCTAGCGGTAATTTTGTGTTGTACCGATATAAAAGAAGGTGGGAAGTGATGCCAAACGATGGTTTCACTATCGATAGTAGACTTCGAAAATCAGTTAGGCTATCGATACTATTGATAGTATGGACACTTTAAATAGTATCGATAGTACAAAATATGGTAATATTAGGGTCGAGCCACACGGTGCGGTGCGGCTCCAGCACGACCCCTAAGCGATGCCGCAACGGTTTCCTACATATAAAAATATATGGTATTCCACATGACGTGTCCGGTGCCGCTCCGACGCCGCACCGGACAACGGCGTGAGGAAGTCGAGGGGGAAGCAAGGGCGGGTGCAAGCAGTGTGGTGCCGCATATTTACTAATAAGTTAAGCCAACTCTGTTGAGGTGCCATACAATTCCGCGTCGGAGACCCGTAGCGCACGGACGTGCGCCTCGCTGCTCTCCATTTCGCCGCGCTCACCCCGCACCCGCCCCCTGCGGTCGTGCGTTCTCGCTCCGTCTCGCTCGCTCTCGCAGCGAACCACGCATCGCGTCAAGCCGCCATCTTGTTCAACGTCCGTGGCCGTTCAGTGGCCCGCTCCGGGTGGCCGTTTTTACGGTTGTCTGTGGCAGTTCCGCTGTTTTGGACGCAGGTGTTGCCGGATCCCAACTGCACGAGTCGACTTTTTCAAGACGTCGAGTGCAGATTTCTACCGTTGGTAGATAAAAAGTCAACCCATTTTGGCCCCCTCAGGGCAGAAAACCATATTGTTTGGTCCCCGGCGGAAACCTCACGGTGTTAACGAAGCCGGGTGAGGCAAGGCCCCGATTTGCCTGCCGAGCCCCTTCAGGGCAGAGCTAACAATCGGAAGGGGTTAGAGCATCCGGCCTTGGGGGATCTCCTAGTCGGACCTAATCTACGGCTTTCATCATTTTTCTGCGAAGGCCTAACGGCCCGAGCAGCTAGGAACCTATCGCACATTAAGATTGGCGAAGGATTACAAGCTTAGGGCACACTAATTAAGTACTCATCCTCCCGACCTACACCCGGTTGGGAGGGGCACACACACCACTCACCCCTGGGTTTTTTCCCCACTCAGGGCGTTAGGGCTGCTAGGAAACAGTCGTAAAGCTCCCAGCATGGCAATGGAGTGCCACAACAAAATCCAGTACTCACTAGAGTACTTATTAAACATTCCCGCCATCCGTGACATTTTAGTCGCCCTACACGGGGAGGAAAACGTTCCTCAACCTGTGTTCTCTTCCGCGTATCCCACGGTAACCGCTACAACATCGGCTATACCACCACCTTCGAAACCAATGTCGCCCACGGCAATGGAATTCGAGGTAGCCCGGCTCTCAGAGAGCTCATCGGACCAAGAGGATAACTCCGCCGACTCCTCTTCTCCCGATGAAGGCGAGTTCACTACCGTTCGCTCGCGAAAACGCAGTAAGAAATCTGCAAAAAACGTCGCCACTAAGGCCCTTAAAACGACCGCTACCGCGTCAAGCCACCCCGCTGCCTCCGTGGCACGCACCTCAACTCAGCCCGTCACCCAAGCCGGCCCCTCTAAGCCCGAGTCAATGACGCCAACCGCCGCGCCTCCGCGCAAGGAACCGACCCCACCTCCTATTTATCTACAGGACAAGTCCAAATGGACTACCGTCTCTGGGTGGTGTACCGAGCACCACATTAATTTCACCTCGGCCCGATCTACCCCACAAGGGATAAAAATCTCCTTGTGTGCCTCAGCCGACCACCGTAAGCTGTCGAGCTTACTAACGGTGAAAAAACTCCCGTACCACACGTACACTCTCCCCGAGGAGAGAATATTACGTGTCGTCATTAAAAACGTTCCCACGGAACTCACAAAAGATGAGATCCACAAGTCCTTAGAGGAACAAAGCCTGCCTGTCTTAGCCGTGCACCGTATGATCCGCGGCAAAACCCGCAAACCCTTCGAGATGGTTCTAATCCACCTCGAATTATCTCCAAAAGGCAAACAGATCTTCCGCATTAGTGAGATCTGTGGCCTGTCCGGCATTCATGTAGAGCCACCGCACAAAACAGGGCTTATCTCGCAGTGTCACAACTGTCAGATGCACGGGCACTCGGCCCGTAACTGCCATGCCCCCGCCAGGTGCGTTAAGTGCCTTGAAGACCATGGCACGAGTGATTGTCCACGGCCGAAAAGAAACGACCACATCCAATGCGACACACCGCCATCGTGCGTCTTGTGCCGCGAGGAAGGTCACCCTGCAAACTACCGCGGGTGCCCCAAGGCTCCCCGCAGGCAGTACAGACGCCCTCGCAACCCCCCCAAACTGGGGCTTCCCACCCCAGCCCCCTCAACCTCTTCTTGCAAACCCAGTGCCGAAGCCTCCTCAGGTTAACGCATGGCGGGTATCCCAGGCGGAATTCCCACCGCTACCTAATAAACGAGCGGTGCCTAACACCACCCCACCACCCCCCCATACTGCAGCAACGCCATACACGGCGCCTTGCCCACCCCCCGCGAGCCAACCCAAGCCCCAACAGGGCGCACACTCGAACCCGCATGTAGCCCCGAGGTCCGTAAAAACCCTACAAGGCGTAGATCCGGATCTCGCCTTAGTAGCTAAATTCGCATCTCAAATAAATTTCAATGAGATACGTGAAATCACCTCCGAAATCAGAGCAAACGTAGGCAACAGCCACGCTCTCCTCAACGTAGCCATTAGGTTCTCTCCGGTCCTCGAGAACCTCGCTTCTTTTACAATCTAAAATGGATAGACACCCATCAGGCAGAGTTAAACCCAGACACATTAGAGTAGGGTACTTTAATGCTAACAGCCTAGCCCAACAGAGGGACCAAATAGGCGCTCTATTGAGCGACGAGCAGCTCGACCTATTTCTTATTCAAGAGACCTTCCTTAAACCGTACAATAGGGACCCCAAGATTGCGAACTATAACATAGTTCGCAACGACAGGCTGAACTCGCCTAAGGGAGGTACTCTCATCTACTACAAGAGGTCACTGCACTGCACACCTATGGATCCGCCCCAATTGACGTACATTGAGGCTTCAGTCTGCAGGCTAGCCCTCACGGGGCACCAACCCATCACCCTTATATCAGTATATCTCCCCCCCGGTAGGGAAAACAATATCGAACTCCTCGAGAGTGATCTTAAATCACTCCTCGACCTAGGCGGAGCCGTCATCATAGGCGGCGACCTTAACGCCAAAAACACCTCATGGAGTTGTAACATCACCAACCCAAGAGGAAAAACCCTCGAATCCCTTGCCGAACGGCTGGGGTTTGACGTCATCGCTCCTATGGAGCCGACGCATTTCCCAGGGAACATAGCGCACAGACCCGATATTCTAGATATAGCACTGCTAAAGAACATTAACCTTCGGTTAACGTCTATAGAAGTGCTACATCAACTAGACTCAGACCACCGTCCGGTCATTCTCGAACTTGCCCCGAGACTGCCAGTCCCCTCAGGACCTGGGCAGGCCCCCACCATAACAGTAACTGATTGGAATAGACTAGAGTCCGGACTCAAGTCTAAATCCACCAGTCACTTAGATAGGATCCCCGCCGACATTAAATCCCCGGAGGACACAATGACGGCAATCGACTGTCTCACAAGTCATGTACAATCATTAATTAATGATTGTTCGCGGCAAGTACCAGCAGCGAGCGATCACGGCTGGCGCCTGCCAGACGACGTCCGCGACCTTCTGAGACAGAAGAATGCAGCCATACGTGCCTACGACCGTTACCCTTGCGAGGAAAACCGCATACGTATGCGTTTCCTGCAGAGGACGGTCAAATCCGCAGTAGCAGAAGTCCGCGAAAAGAGATGGAACACCACTCTTAGCGAACTAGAACCTAACCATCAAGCCTACTGGCAACTCGCCCGATCCCTTAAGAAAGACATAGTTTCCACTATGCCTCCTCTAAAGAGACCCAACCTCCCCCCCGCCTTTGAGGACGAGGAGAAATCCGAATGCCTGGCCGACAGCCTAGAGCAACAATGTACGCCAAGTACCACATACCCCGATGCCGAACAGCACGCCCACGTCGATAGGGAAGTGGTGTGGCGAGCCTCTCTCCCACAACCGCCGCTAGATACAGAGTTAGGTAGGGACGACGCCCCAAGTCAGCCTATCCCAGCAGTCACCATAGATGAAGTAGTTTCGATCGTCAAGGGACTACGCCCTAGGAAAGCCCCCGGTTCGGACGGCATAACCAATAGAGTTATTAAACTTTTTCCGTCCCTACTGGTCCTTCTGACCTGCATTTTCAACGCAGCGCTCAATAACAAAATCTTTCCCGCTCAGTGGAAAGAAGCCGTGGTAATAGGAATCCACAAACCCGGCAAGAACCGATCCGAACCCAGTAGTTACAGGCCGATAAGTCTTCTTAACGGTCTTAGCAAAATGTACGAGCGCGTAATCCACCAAAGACTAAGAATCTTCGCCGAGGAAAACCACCTCATACCACACGAGCAGTTTGGCTTTAGACCCAAACACTCGTGTGTCCATCAAGTCCATCGTATCGTGGAAAGCATCAACGTAAAACTGCAACGCAACCTTTTTACGGGGATACTCTTCTTCGATGTAGCCAAAACCTTCGACAAGGTATGGCATAATGGCCTTATCTTTAATTTATTCCAACTAGGAATTCCCCACTAGCTCGTAATTATCATACGAGACTTTCTAACAAATCGTAGCTGCCGCTACAGAGTAGAAGGGACACTCTCTTCCCCGCACCCGATCAGAGCTGGCGTACCGCAAGGTTCAGTCCTCTCACCCCTTCTATTCTCGCTATATACTAGCGACATCCCCAAGTCTAAGCTCGTGCAGTCAGCCCTCTACGCTGACGACACAGCTATATTCGTATCCGGGCTTAACCCGGACGCCGTCACTCGTAATCTTCAAACTGCAGCTACTGCCCTTGGCAAATGGTTCCGGAAATGGAGAATAGACATTAACCCAGAAAAGAGTCAGGCGGTCATGTTTCACAGGAGACGTGCCGACCTGCACCCCCCCGATAGCTTCACCCCAGTCCGCATTTTTGACAAGCCCATCCCCTGGGCGTCAAATGCCAAGTACCTAGGCGTCACCCTTGACAATCGTCTCAGCTTCGCTCGACACATAACCACTGTGCGCTCGCGTGCAGCGTTCGTTATGGGTCGTTTACACAACTTACTCAACCCAAAGAGTAAGCTGTCGCTCAAATGCAAAATTCGTCTTTACACTGCCTGCATACGCCCCATCATGTTGTATGCCAGTGTAGTATTCGCTCACGTTAGGCCACACAGGATCCATAGGCTACAAACACTTCAGAATAGGTTCATGCGTAAGGCTACGGGCGCACCGTGGTTCATACGCAATGTCGATCTCCACATCGACTTGCACTTGCCGACCATCAGGCAATATATGAAACAGTGTGCCCGTAGATATTTTGATTCTGCCACAACACACCCCAACCCCTTAGTGGTCGCTGCGACCAACTATATCCCGTCCCGCATCTCGAAGGTCACTCGACCGAGACTCTCTCTCGACGAGCCCGACGACGAGATCACGATAGCTCAGAATACAGCATACACGGCCCGCGAAGCCGCAACAAAGAAAAGACCACGGTTCCGTCCTCGCCGTCGAGGTGCGAAACCGTGCCGCGCAAAAATAAATAAATCTAAAGTGGGACCTCCCACATTGCCCTCAGCAACGCCCCGAGCCGAGGTTCGTACCCCACAGGGGGTGCCCTTGGGCCACGTTGCTTAAATTTTTTGGGTTGAGAGCCCTCAGCGCTCACCACTAGTCCGCGTAAGGGTGTAACAGCCATCTGAGGCTAACACTCCTTGTCAGAAAAAAAAAAAAAAAAAAAAAAAAACAGAGGTGCCATAGCGGCGCCGGCGCCGCGCCGTAGAAACGTTACAACGCTGCACTGCTCATGTGGCCGTCAGTGCGAGGCGAGCAATGCGGTGCGGTGCGACGCCGCGCCATGTGGCCCGGCCCTTATTGTTGATTAGCAAAGTGTCGATAGTATTTTCATCCCTGTTAAATTTACTATCGATACTATTTTCATCAATCACAACTTTACTAGTACCATACTATCGATATTCTTACTATTGCCGCACTATCGATCGGCACCACGGTGTGTCTTTTTCTTTTAACAAAGGAATGAGCAACATTGCTGCTTAGGGCTTTGACTAAGTTTTACGAACATCTTGATCGATATATCTCGTCTTGATTTACCTACTTTTTTGCCAATAATGTTTAAACTGAAGACTAAGTTCTATAGAGAAAAAACATCTGACTTTCATAATATCATGTTGTGATAAACACATTCTAAGTAAACATTGTACCTATGGGTATATGTATTCGTCTTAGAATAATAACGTATAGAAGGATAGTGTCAGTACTTCGAACTTTAAAAATTTGAATCTAAAAATACTAATGGCGGGCAGACAATTACACACGTACACACGGAAACCACTATACAAATTATGAAGTCAAATTTTGTTTTTATTAACATAAATCGTCGAAATACTTTTAAAAGTAATGTTAAAAACCTTTTTATGTTTTTCAAATGTGTTGTGACACCATTTGAATGCACAAGCCGTCATAATTACCTATTTATTTTTTAAGAGTTGCGTACGTTCGTGCAGTGCAATGACTTGTACATTACGGGACTGTTCCGGCATAGGCTCCATTAGGCTCCAATTGAAATGCCTCACTTTTTGTCCGTGGACTTACCTTCTATATGTTATTGATGTGAAACATCTATAGGCGAGGGTGATCCCAATTGTCGCGTGGCGTTAACGCCACGCTTCGGGGCACCATTTTAATTAATTACAAATAAAAATCCGGATACATATGTGTACATTTTTGTAACGAAACCATAGTGCGATTTAAAATTTGTACGACGCCATCTAGTGCGCTTAAAGTAAATTGTTACCTATAATGAAAATAAATGTTTATTGAATAAAAATCATCATTTTCTTGGAAAAAAAATCGTAATATTATTTTTATTAATGTGCTATTTTAGTTCCTATCGTAATCTGTTCTTTTATGCATATATACTTCTATAAAATAATGTATGTTCTATAAAATAATGTATAATTCTCTAACTTTCCAACATAAGTATACCATACCTACTTACAGTACTTTCACGTACGAAAACTGGACAATCGCTTTTTATAGGTGTTTTATTAGTTTCAGATGTATATTTATTTGTTTGTGTTACAGACTCCTAGGAATTGGATCTTGGCCCACTTTCAACAGTCAGATTTCATTTAAAACTTGTTAATTTAACAAGGACCAATGATGATAAAATAATTTAAATAGCTTGTCTCATTATCATCATCATCATTACAGGATTAGAGATTTCTTTATAAAATATATTTTGTAGCTGAGATTTAGATAAAATATATTTTGTAGCTGAGATTTAGTCTTAGCTCGATAGATGTCGTTATTTCTGTTTGCTAGATCATACTTTCTTAACCGATCCTTATGATTTGAACTACGTAGAAGTGTGTGAGGGAGACGTAGTGACGCTGTTAGGTCGTAAGCGACTGAGCGTTGAACTAATATCATTTCTTTGTAATATTTTAAATAATAGTAGAAATCGTATTATTTTATTCAATACTTTACATATTAGTTCCTGTCGTAATCTATTTTCTACAAGTATAAATGAATAAATCATATATACTTGTAGAAAATAATTTCGAAGTTTCACATCTGCCAGGCGTTCTGAGCGACGGCTTACTTTTTTTTTATTCTAAGGTACTCGTATATAAATATTTATCAACGCTAAGCAAACTAGAATATTAATGTTTCTATGTTATGCCAAAAAATGAGGACAAAATAGTGTAGCTATTTATCTGATTACAAAGAAATAATTTTATTGCCGTAACCGTAATCAATATAGATTTATTCTAATATCAGTATCGATATCCAGAAACTTCGTATCCAAAACATCCCTATTCTTAATTTAACTTGCAATGATATGATTTCTAGATAAAAACTTTAAAATTAGCTACTCAAATACATTATCGCCTTTTAAACTACTTAATAGTACCTATTTCTAATACTATTTGTAACAACAATTTCAGTGTTTAAAACACAAAACCGATAATTTAAATCAACACATATGAATAGTGGCTACATAATGCCAACTATAGATTAACAGAGTAATACGCAGACCACAGAGGTTACAAGAGTCGTATTTTGGAAAAGATATCCGAACGACGACGTCCTTCATTTCAATCGCTAATGTTCCGTCACGCTCAGAACGATTACACTTGCAACCAAGATTTTTGCCATTCCATATGCTTCCAACATTACAATTGTTATCGTAGGTGGAATGGAGTTGGTCCACTATTACAGATGGGTCGTCGTGGTTTGAGCGAAAAAATGTCGTCAGTAGTGACGTTTTCGCAGTAATCACTATGATCATGGTCGTCATATGGAACAGCTGAAGGGATATTGTGAGCGTTGTGAACGATTAGTGACACGTAGCATTATAGACGTTGAAGAATGTGCCCCCTTTTGTCGTTTGTAACGGTTGTGGTCAGCCTATAGCCAACCAAAAAACGGTTGCGTCGTAGATTTCAACCAGAAACCTCTTCATAGCAGTCAAATAATCTGCACGTAAAGTTATCGCTAAGTACTGGCTCACAATCAGATAAAATCATGTTATTTAGTGCAAACTTATAAATAAGTAGGTACATGATTTCCGTACCGTCCGCTATCCGAAGTTGCAGACACTTTCTCGACGAGGAGGACGATATCATTACACTAGAGAGCGAGCGTACACGGCCGGAAAGGCTATCACATGTTTATACCCGCGGTTCTGTCCTCGCCGTCAAGGTGTGAGAACGCGATGCGTAAGTCATTGGAACTAACGTGGGCACACCCACTTTGCTTCCAGCGACGCCCCAAGCCGAATTCCAGGAAGAACCGTTGGGCGATGTCGCTCAGCTTACTTTCACCACGTGGAGAGCCCTCAGCGGTCACCCGTAGCCCGCGTCAAGTTATTAAAGCCATGTGCGGCTAACAGCTATACACTTCACAAAAAAACTACCTTCTACTTCCAAGTTGACAACTCTCAACCATAGTTCAGGCAAAGCGGTTAAAGCCATCTCCGGCTAACAATAAAATACAAAGAAAAGCTACCGTCTATTTCAACAGCGGATCAGGTACATACGGCAACTTGTCTGTCCCTAATAGATGCCATTGAAAAATCTTTCTAGACGAACAAGTCGACAACTTTAACTAGATAATTAATATTTCTAATTGTATTGTACTAATTATTAGATATTATAAGAATAAGTCTTATGGACAGTAATAGTTAATCCTAAACTATATCACAATATTATTATTATTGCTTTCGAAAATTCAATGACATTTTATTTAGTAGGAACAATAGTTTAATTGATAAATTACTTTGGTATTCTTAAAGTATTTAGCTAGCAACAGTGAGCCGAGGCGGACGTACCTAGTATCTATGAGATCACAAAATTACTATGTAAAACAAATTATTAATATATTTATCCGTTAATAGGCTTTCATTACTATAAATGTAGGTATTGTAGGCATAAAGACTTACGGTCTTCTAAAATTCCATAACAGTTTCATTACCAAGTATCTATCTACTTATATTAATATTTTTGAAATCGATTTCATTCACGGAGCAAATAAATAGAGCAGATGGTACATGGTATAACCATCTAGGAGCCCTAGATGGTTATACCATGTACTCTTTCCATTTAAGAAACACCAGATTTGGCGAATCTGGGACTACCTAGACCGTAGACCTAGAGTATAGTGCAAAATGCCTAGTGACAGATTATTTATTATTTATTTTTCGCGCATATAATAGGCGGGAGGCTGTTAATCTTATATTAATCTTACTATGATATCAAAAATAAGCAACGTGATTTCAGATTTCGCTACGTTACTTAAAAACGAGTGAAAAAGTTGCAAGATATGAGTGATGTGTTAAACAATTATTCTAATTTAGCCCTTAGGTTTAATGTATATCATTTATATAACTATTCTAATGATATAACATATTTTGAAAGAAATAAGGAAACACGATTGATTAATAGCGACTTACAGCGCCAGTGTCGGGGGGTTCGAATCCCACGCGGGACAACACTTTGTGCGATCCACAAATTGTTGTTCTGAGTCTGGATGTAATTTGTGTCCGTTAATTATATGTTTGTAAAGTCCCCCGCAATACAAGGATTATTTCCTTAGTGCAGGGTGTTGTCTTAAAATAAATAAAAAAAAAAAAAATAATAGAATCCGCGGGGCAATTCTCGTCAAACGAATAAATCACGAAATATAGATAGATTAAAGAATCGAAATCGAATTTTCCCTAGCAGAATAGGTGCGTTTCGAGAATGTAACAATTCGACTTGTGAACGTTTTTAATTTTTATCTCGATTTCATTTGAAGAGAACTGCCTGCTAATCTTAGTTTGCGTATCGAATGAGGAGCGATTGATCGAGGTTCACCACGAGGTAATGTGAAAAAATAGAAGTTGTTATTGTGTAGCAGTTATTTGAATTACCTCCTATTTTATATTTACTCTATGATTAACATAATATTCTAACAATATGACAAGGGTCACTAAAATTTTACTCATACTAATAAATAAAATGAATTTCCTTAAGAACTAAGATTCTTTGTTGTTTATCCTAAACCTTTCGATAGGTTTTTTTTTGGACTAGAGAATTATGGTTTTCTTGGAAATTGACTAGATGAAATTTAAATGCAAGGATAAAACTAAACACCTAATACTTCGAAATGCAACGAATAGTGACATCCGGTTAGATTTCCAACTTGTTTCGTATGAACACATTTTCCTTCAACATTTTGCCACTGATAGATCAAATATTACTTGTTAATGTAATATTATTGTGGATTATTATTAAGACGTGAGGTCTTACGCAATGTATATAAATAATCCATTAGGAATACGTAATAGGGGGGCCAGTCAAAACCCAGTAGTGGCATGTTGTTACTCCGACAAGCCGACTCCGGCAAGTCTGGCCGACTATTCGTTGCATCTTTAATAACTTGATAAATAAATAATTATAATCTTGTTTACTATATCACAATTTCTGATAAATCACACCATTTTCTCTCAAATGAAGTTCACACCTTTATTAATTTGTTTTACTCCACAAAATGTGTTAGGTGTAATAATTTCTCAGCAAAATATAATTAAACGAGTTCTTAGTTTCTACCTATATAACTACCTATATAATTACTGAATAGTCGCATCTACATCTAAAATACAGTACCCGGAGAAGAGACAATCGGCTTTGTAGAGCATTCTTTCTGTCGCACACTACTCGTCGTCGGATGAAGCATTAAAAATTTAATATATCCTAGCTGTTGTTAAAACAATTAGGTGTATCGTTTTTATTACTAAATTACGCACAACTATTTTACAAACTTTTTTATTTGTCGATTGTCTCTTCCTCTAAGGGTCGATGTGCAATATTTATCACCGAGTACTGTACTTTTGCAGTAAGACGAGTCCTAATATTCTAGCAAACTATTAATTATAATCTATTTAGTGTGCTAATAAGTCATTATTAAAGCGAAATTAATTAAATGATATGAAACTTAAACAAGTAGGTATTATTGCTACGATATGCTACAAGTCAACCATGATATGAGTAAAAAGTGGATGTAGAACAGTTGCTACTTCAGTGTATTTTAAAGAATTCAATCCATCTAATGCACTGTTTAACTTAACAGAACTAGACATTTTTCGTCGTGGTTCCCTGAAAAGATAAAAAATATACCAATATACTACTCTATTCCTACCTTTTTTTCGGGCGACTATGTCTTGACCGTATTTCGGCCAGGCATCCAAGGCGAATGGGATCTTATAACTTGACGTACTACATAATTCCACTGACCACTAGGTCTGTCACTGTCCATGCTTGGTAATGACAATGGCTATCATTGAAAATGGCTTTACGCGGGGAACATTTTCATGCTATGGTTATTAATAGTTTTAAGTGTCGCCATGTCGCCTAAAACCGGATGAATCGTACGATAGACTTCAAATGGTATTTATCGATGAAGGCCCTTCCACGGCAGGCGTGTATCTTTGGTATAACAAATTCAAGTGCGGTCGACTAACGTTGGGGGATGAAGAAAGAAGTGTTCGTCCTTTGACGACAGTTATGGAAGAAAACGTGCTAGCAGTGAAAAATTTAATCTAAAACAATAGGCGAGTTACCTATCAGGAGATTCAGCACATCCTGTAGATTGCATCAGGAAATGTTCACGAGATTCTATACGCGCATCTTCGCATGAGGAGGATAGTTTCACGATGGGTGCCGCACAACCTTACCGATGCTCAAAAGTAGGCCCGGGTGGAATGGTTCCGTGATATGATAAACAAATTTGAAGCAGGCTCGTCTCGGCGTATTTACGACATCATTACAGGTGACTCCTGGATTTATCAATATGATCCAGAAACGAAGCGCCAGTCGATGGTTTGGGTGTTTCAAAACGAATCAACGCTTATCAAAGTGCAGCGATCTAAAAGCGGGAGGAAGATTTTGATAGCGGGCTTTTACAATTTGACTGGTTACTTGGTGTCAATTTCTTTACGGAATCATAGAAGCATCAACGCTGAATGGTACACCTACTACGAAATGCTTGCCAGAAGTTTTCTACGTTGTTAGCAATAAGCGATTAAACACCGGGATCCGCGGGCTACTACTTCGTCACGACGAGCCCACACGCACCACGCTCGAAACGAGGAACTTTCTGGACAGCACGCCAGTGAAACTCCTGGGTCACCCTCTTTACAGCCCTGTTTTAGCACCATGTGCTCTTTTTATTCCGAAAATATAAAATCAGCTCAAAAAGATACAATTTTCGTCGCCAAAAGATGCGTTGCCAGCGTTTGAGTAGGTAATAAACGAGGTGCCTGCAGCGGACTGGGAAAAGTGTTTCGAAAACTGGTTCGCATGAAACTTTGTGAAGAGGCTGATGCAGAGTATTTTGAAAAAGTTAAATAAAAAAATAACCCTTTTTTATTTTCGCGAAACATGCAGAGTGTCCCAAGTACATTGTATTCAAAGAACGTCATTCATCCACTTTATCTCCGAAATATGGTACAAATAGTCTATTATAAAATAGCAATATAGGAAAGTCGTAGCATTCGCCTAGACTGTTAGGTGTTTGACAGAATACTTACGTATTTATTTCTGTTCTGCGTGTAACCATGTGATACTGACTTGTATCAGGTTGGAATCTACACAGCTTGAGATTATGTGCCTCTAATCTTGAGAAAAGTTCATCGTCTCCTCCATCCAAGCCATAAAATTTATTGCTCATACCATTTATAGTCTTATATTGTTTCGATGCTATAGCTATTACACCACCAAAGAGATTTAAATAGGGTAAGACGAATCTGAAATCAAAGAGTACAAACCAAATCAACTCAACTAATTCAAAAATATAGAAGGGAATGGAACCTATTTGCTAACATAAGATTTTCCCCCAAACATTAATTTCAAAAATCCCTAACTCGTTTTCACATCCAAAACACACATGTTACTTTTTTTTTTTTTTATTGCAAAACTGTGGCAAACGAGCAAACAGTACACCTGATGGTAAGTGTTGCTGCCGCTCATGGACCTTTACAAGGCCGTTGCCTACCACGAAGAAAGCGAAGGGAGTGTGAATGCGTGCATTGAGGCTCGGTGATACCAAGGGCACCACCAAAACCCTCCACACGCAATCACCCTCAGAAAGTTGGGCTTCCGGCTCTCTCGCTCACCAAACGAAGCACAGTAACAAATTGCTACTACTCAGACGTCGATTTTCTGCGAGAGCATGGTACTGCCCCGGACGGACCGGCCCGCGGCTGTAGACAGATAACTGTCGACAGTGTGGTCCTACCACTCCTGAACTATTGTAACATGTCTGGTTTTAATTGTGCTTGTGGTCGGATAGTGTAGTTATTTGCACTTCCAACAAGATATATCTGTTGCCAAAACTAGCCTATTTGTGGTTACAGTACTTGAAAATATCGTACAAGGTCTGCTTTTTCACCTTTTTTAGTAATATACTCATATAAAAAAAAAAGTGACATGGAATTTTTTTTTCATTTATTTCATAGCTATCATAATGTCATCTACCATCCACTTACCGTTGGACGTTTAATTTCTGGACATCCTGTATATATAAATGAAGAATTATATTTATTTATACCTATACTAGCAACCCGCCTTTGCTTCGCTTTGGTTTCAGTCGCCTTTCGCGCGCGCTTCGTGGGAATACCGGAATAAAATATAGCCTAAGTTAATCTTTATATAGACAGCTACCTGGTAGTAAAATATTGTTAAAATCAGTCCAGCCGTTTGGAAGATTACCAGAAACAAGCAGATAGACAGACAGACAAAATTTTTTTAAACCAATTTTTGGTACCATGTAAGTAACCCTATCAGCATGAAAAAAGCCCATTATTTTGACATTACAAACAGACACTTAAATTTTATTTATTGACATAGATTTTAATAGTACCCATTAGGGTACTATTTAAGTAATGTACCATTTTCTACTGTTTCCAAAGTATTTGCCCAATCAGTGACTGTTCATAGTACAAAATTAGATCCAATTTTATTCAAGGGTAATATTTTAAGACCACTCTCCCTGCCTAAAGAGGTCTTGTAGTATGACTACATTCCCTTAGTTGCTTTGTTAATGTTTGAGTATAAAAATAACATTTTAACAATTCCTCCTCATATTCTTTTCATCATGGACTTTTGCCTGCTATTTATTCTATAGAATTATTATTCCATTGAAATAAATTTATGCATTCTCATTATTACTTTTAACTAAAATAAATACTACCTACTACTTCAGTCATTAACATATAAAATAACACTCATTCTCATCCTAATGTTATAAATGCAAGAGTATATTTGTTATGCTTTCACGCTTAAGCCACCGAACCCATTTCAAAAATTCTTTCACTATTGGAAAGCTATAGTATCAGGGACTAGCATAGACTATATTTCATTCCGGTATTTCTATGGGAATGGGAACTATGCAGGTAAGGAGATTGAAACCGAAGCTAAGCA
This sequence comes from Lymantria dispar, assembly GCA_032191425.1. Lineage (NCBI taxonomy): Eukaryota > Metazoa > Arthropoda > Insecta > Lepidoptera > Erebidae > Lymantria > Lymantria dispar. The sequence continues at coordinate 20,177,403 of CM063454.1, read as the reverse complement.
AGGGCGGGTTGCTAGTATTGCATAATGCCTTATTTCAATAAATGACATTCCCGTATTTACCTGTATGTATTGATACTAGAAGACATATGTCTTGGGCGCTCAGTGCAAGCATACAAATTTGCTGGTCTTAGCGGCAGTAAATTCACATCATGAAGTATTAAACAGGGAAATCCTGCTTTCATAGCTGCAGCGGCTCCTATATTCATTAGCTTAGCTCGATTAAAAGGCTGCGAGTCCACTTGTTCTACCACATAAATCCGATAATGTATGTGTTGCCGATGAAAAAATGTGTGCATGTATACTAAAAAACCTCTCAATTCCTCTGCTCTATCTCTATAACACAAGAAAACAAGTTTTATTTGTATTATCTATACTTCTATACTAATATTATAAAGAGGAAAAGTTTGTACTATTATGTATGTATGTTTGTAATGAATAAACTCAAAAACTACTGTGCCGATTTCAAAAATTCTTTCACTAATGGAAAGCTATAATATGAGGGAGCAATATAGGGTATATTTTATCCCGGTATTCCCACGGGAACTACGCGGGTAAAGCAACTGAAACTAAAGCGAAGCAAGAGCGGGCTGCTAGTTGGTAATATAATGGATACTATTAGTAATAACTGAACATGCCCTTTAGCAGCAACCTCCACAACTCTTTATAATATACTGAGAAAGATAAGCTAAGTATACAAGGACAATACTCTTTAAGGGTTTAACAACAATATTTAATTTCGATAATGGAACACAGCTCAAAGCATTTAAAGGAAAGAGGGTTGAAAACAGGTAGGGTTTTAAACTGATCTACCTACAGTTTTTTTAAAAGGTTACAATATAATGTAATGCAATAAAAACCATAAAATTGTATTTATATTATTTAAATGCTCACCGATAAGGTACAATAACAGCTGTACTGTACTTAGGTTTGCAGTCAGAAGGTGTGTATTCTCCACCCTCTTTGATTTTATGACCTTCAATCAAGTCTCCATCAACTAAAGTAATAGATAATGTAGTCACGTCATATATAACATCATTATAATCACAGTTAATTAAAGCAGTATTTGAAAAGTTTTGTGCGACTTCTTCATGAAGGTTGTGAAGAATGTTCTCTTTTTCAATATATTCATACGAACGACGAGCATTCATGTCAGGATGCAAGAGTATTAGCAATGTAATGATAACAATAATACAATACAAAACTTTCTTTTTATTTACATAACGCATCTTATTGTCCGTTTTTTTTATAATATAAATTATACCTACTAAAATAAAATTTTGAAAAAACCTTTGCAGTTGTTTACATTTGTTTTTTTTTTTACAGTTTTGACATTTAAATATAAGCATGACATTACTTGTTTCGTTCGAAACATACGTAATTGTGATTCGTAGTGAAAATTATGAAAGTTTATCGGTATGTAGACTGTAGTTAAGATAAAAATAACTGCTTGTGAATAATATATATTTCTTTATATATTTAAAAGATGTTTATATTTCACTTCAAATTTACTGTGACCCAAAAATAGTATTATTCTGAAAGGCTGCTCTTACTAATTTCTAATGATAATGAAGGTACTTAAGTTTACATTTTGCTAATTAATGTATTACCCTAAAATTTTAAAAATAATGTTTAAAGCCATATCTATACGTACATTATATTTTATAAAATTGCTAACTTAATATTAAGGGTGTGTAGTATTTGCTTATGGAATAATATATTTTGTATTATATAGAAGTGCTGGCATACGCGATTACGTATTAAAAATGCCGTTTGAAAGCGAAGACAAAATTATGACAGACGTTTCTGATGACAGAGGCTTTTATGATAATTCACCAGAAGTTATTCGAAAAAGTTCCATACCAGACACGCTAAATACATCATGGGATCCTAATTTTCGCACTATTAAAGATATGAAAGAGAAGGAATACAATATAACACCCACAGTTGTGAGTATGTTAACCGACAACCATGACGTGCATAGCCCCACACTAAGGAATGCATTGAACAGTTCAACTCAAACGGAGCCATATGTGAGTCTGCCCGCTGATGGCAGTTATATTGACGTGAGCCTTTCGTTTAGTAAGGACTTTAATTTACATGACTCCACATCAAACGACAGCTCGGAGTTTTTAGGAAGCAAACGACTTCGACGTGATTCTAGTGACATAGAACAAAAAGCAGTGCGACCCAGTAAAAAAACTAAATGTATTGACTCGTGTTCCTCAAGCACATCAGACTTAACGGAGTCTAATCATGACCTTGAACCTGTAGCTTCTTCTTCTCAGGTGTCAAGTAATTCAGATGTATCTTTCAAGTCTATTAACAGTAACCAGTCGTACAAAATTCGAAAAAGGTGGTTAAAATCTGATTCCAACCTATTTAAGGATGTTGTTCAACGTTATAGGAGGGGCATTCATTTTCCAAAATATAATTATTCGGAGACTTTAACACCAGGTAACTTTATTCACTGATATTTTAATTAACAGATACTTTCTTCAAAAATCGGCAACATCCCGCACTGAAAACTAAATCATTATTTATATAATTTTATTGTAGGTCTATATTATTAGTATCTGTAGTATTAGTAGTAGTATTGTATGTCTATAAAATAATTGTATCAACAATTGACACTAATGAAAATCAGGCTAATTATTTGTGGCTCGCACGAAGGATTGTGCTTGCTGGGAATCAAACACATGATATTTATAACGGGAGATCGTTACTTGTGTATTCTTCAAGACTTTTTTACCTCGCTCTGTATTTCGTTAGGATAGGTTAATATGATCCACTGGGGTGACAGATATACAATACGTGTCCTTGTCCTCCCTTAGTTTCAGTAGGTGTAAGCTTAGGGGTCACTAGGTGGATGCATACTTGTTTCTTTTTTGGAAATTTAGACACACGGCAGAGTGTTATAATAAGTTCACCGAGAACTTCACCGTGTCAGCGTTTACACGAATCATTTAGAGTTACTTTGGACCCTTTCAAATACATTTTTAACGGTTATAAGTATAGATACCTACTGAATGTAATACCTGCTCTGACCTATCTGCGAAGCGTGGCGATTTTAGCTTTATGCCCATAATATTAGGTCTTTACCTATGAAATTGCCGTTATGTATGAAAAAAATTAAACGATTTTTTTTTCATGTATTTTTTATTTGTATTAATCAAAGTAATCACCCATGCAATCAATGCATCTTTGCCAACGCAGCGGCAGTTTATTGATGCCCTTCTTAAAGAAATCAGCTGGACGGGAGGCAACAAATTCTTCAAAGGCATTTTGTACTGCCTCTCGAGTATTGAATTTCTTTCCCGCCAAAAAGTTATCCAAATTCTGGAAAAAGAAGTAGTCTGTAGGCGCAAGGTCTGGTGAGTATGGCGGATGACGGAGAGCTTCCAACCCCAGTTCTTGCAACTTGGAGATCTGGTCTGTTGTGCAGTATAAGGTCGCGCATTGTCGTGCAGGAGCAGCGGAGACGAGCGATTGACCAATGCTGGTTGGAGATGTGCCAGCTTCTCCATCATTGTGTTCAGTTCTTCACAGTACACATCTGCAGTAATGCTCACCCCGTTTGGTAAGAAGCTGTGATGAATCACACCGGCGCTAGACCACCAAACAGTGACCATCACTTTTCTAGGGGTAAGATTTCGTTTAGGGCATTGTTTAGGTGCTGAACCAGGATCCAACCAACTTGCTGAGCGCTTGCGGTTATCAAACAGAATCCATTTTTCATCGCAAGTAACAATGCGTTTCAAAATTCCTTCATTTGTGTGTCTGTTGAACAATGCAAGGCATGTCTCGACGCGTACTTCGCGCTGGCGATCATTGAGTTCGTGGGGCACCCATTTGTCAAGCTTTCTTACCTTGCCAATTTGACGCAAATGGACCAATATTGTTTTGACGCTAACGTCGAAAGCTGCTACTAATTCAGCCGTAGATTGTGTATCATCGGCTTCCACAATCGCCTTTAATTCGTCATCGTCGACCAAAGTTTTCGGACGACCGCGAGTTTCATTTTTCAGGTCGAAGTTTCCAGAACGGAAGCTAGCAAACCAATAACAGGCGGTGCGTTGGTTTGTAGTGTTAGCTCCGTAAACGTCGTTGATGTTGCGTGCCGCTTGTGCCGCGTTGCTGCCACGACGATACTCATATTCCATAATTACTCGAATTTTTAACGTATCCATGATGACGAAAAAGATTGAAATGCGATGAAAACGTAACACTAATCAATAAACAAATGACTACTTCTGGAAAATGAATTCCATGTTTTAAAATAAAATTAATTTGAAATTAGAATTCTTAGCCAAATAAAAATTATTATGATTTGAAATGGCCAGTACTGCAGAACGGCAATTACATAGGTAAAGACCTATTAGAAAGGTCCAACAGCTAATGGAGATAGTGATCATAATGTAGCAATGATTGAAATGCTATTTTTTATATTTTACGTACAGCTACGTGTAAACACACCTTGTCGAGTATTACCTATATGAATTCCGATACAATGACACTACAGTACTTACATTTAAATATTTAATAACTACCAACCCGTCCTCGCTTCGGTTTCAATAGCCTTGCTTATCTTCTAAAACATTTCGGTACGCGACTGCAGTCTATAAGGCTCGGCGTTCGATCCCAGACCGATTAAAATTTTATAGAGGTTTCTTGAGGGAAAAATAGCCTAAGTTACTCTTTATAATATTTTCTATCAAGTACTTATCCATACAAGTACTTGATAGAAAATATTATTAAAATGGGTTCAGTCGTTTGGAAGATTACCCGGAACAAAAAGACAGATAAAAAAGTGGTTTTTAGTCACAGGTATCGTTTAAATAACTATGCGAGCATGAAAAAATTGTATTATTTTGACATTATAAACAGACGAAGTGGCTGTGTTATTTATTTGTATAGATTTATATCGTTATCTGTCATCATCATCATTATCATCACAGCTCATATAATTACGTCCCACTATTTGGCTAGAGCCTTGTCCACAATGGGCAAGCAATTAACGAATTACCACGCTGGTCAGACGGGTTAGTATAGGGTTTTAATACAAGTTTTCCTTCTCTTGCATAGATGTTATTTGCAATTATCGCTTAGTCGTCTTTTACGAAAATTACGCTCAAGAATTTGGGTCGTGGATTGTACATATTCTTACTCCGTCACGACACGGAATCTATGTACATACTTATATGTATGTTATTTTTTAAAGGTGAAGTGAGGTATGTTATTGTAAAATACTTACCGTAATACTGTATCAATGTTATCTGTTTGATAAATCGTTTTTATCCTCTCTAAATGAGGAAAAATAAATATTTTAAAAATAATTACCTACTTAAAAAAAAGTTTTGAGTAAAATTCACCTTTATGGACGTAAGTTTATTATAGGGTATAAATATACTGCTACTAGGTTACAGTTTTGTAAAATTTACTATGATGCAAATTGTTTCGCATGGATCATCTGATTATTGAATTCTGAGCATGACATTATATAGGTAGCCTAATTAGCCTTCCTTGATGAATGAGACATCCAAAACTAAAAGGATTTTCAATTCGAATCAGTAGTTCCTAAGATTTGCACGTTCAAACATACTCTTTAGCTTTATAATCTATACCAATAAATAAAATTGGAGTGTCTGTTTGTAATGTCAAAATAATAGGCTTTTTTCATGCTCACAGGGTTATTTGCACGACACCTATGCCTAAAATAGCAATTAAAAAATTTTTGTCTGTCTGTCTGTTTGTGCCGGGTAATCTTCAAAATGGCTGGACCGATTTCAAAAATTCTTTCACCAATGGAAAGCTATAATATCAGGGCGTAAACTAGGCTATATTTTATCCCGGTATTCCCACGGCAACGGGAACTACGCGGGTAAAACGACTATAACCTATAACCGAAGCGAAGCGAGGGCGGGTTGTTAGTATTAAGTATAAATAGTATAGATTATATTATTATAAATACAACTCTATGGCTTCAAGTTTAGTATTTAAAAGTTATGATTCCATTTTTTCCGCTACTTGCCTTCTATACATCCCAACATAGCACAAGCCTCCCTTACAATGCGAGAGAAATAGGCCTATTATACCACGCTGTTAACACGGAATAAAAAAGGGTTTTATTATGTGATTTCCACCTCCGGCATTAATGTTATATGCTTCCTAAATGCCTTAGTCATTTTTACAATATCCACGGTTATTAGTAATTATTCCATCATTACACAGAAAGCTAAAAAAAAACAAACTCCATAGAAATTAATTATGATACTCCTGACAGTACTAAGTCTAATTAGCTATCACTTAGAGACTGCCTCGCGGATATTGCATACGTTGAAGCAATGTTTACAATGTTGCATTGAAACTCGTCAGGCGCTGGGTAGGTAGGTTTTAGAAATAGTTTAAGAAGGAAAGAGAATCGTTTACAAACAAAAGAAAATACTGTAAAGCTACTTTAAACAATCGTAAAGACATATCCCAATATTTTTTAAATATTTTACAGTCACGTTACTTGGTAAATAGGTTATTGATTGGTTATAAATGGGTGCAATACATTTAGATAAATACAGCATATTATTATCTATAATTATTATTACTATGTATACTGAACAACTTGAACTTATTATCATATTATTTGATAACAGTTTTGGTTCGGTGCAGACAGTTGCTAATATAGTAAAATGACATCATCGATCTCGAATATCTCGATACACAAGATCGAGCTTAACGACTAAAGCGACAAACTTTGAATTAAAAAAATGGATTAATTTAAAATGAACGTTAGTCGTGGGCGTGTTTTGTGACTTGCATTAAGTGTTTAAAACTAAGATACAGTGAATCTACTGCTTTTATTATGGATCCACTTACAAATAATTGTGTTAAAGTTGAATTAGAGATAGATTGTGAATTGAGTACTGATCGGTTGAGTGATATAGAGTGGTTTTTATTGTCAGGAACAACGCCAAGAAAAGAAAAAAATTACCGAAGAACTCTCAAACCTAAGCCATGGAGGATTGTTGATCTCTGCGCTTGGATTGGTAGAAAGGTAAACCTCTGTAGTTAACATTTACTTTAAAGTTAAACAAGTTATAATATTTTGCTTGCAAACTATAACGGATAATCATCATCATCATCATCACATCTAATGTACGTCCCACTGCTGGACTCAAATACCGACAGTGGGAGGGAAATTGACCTACTATATCACGTTAGCCAGATGGGTTGGTATAAGGTCCAAGGTAAGTTTTCCATCTCTTGCCTGAATATACATATTATATCCTTTAATTGTATTTTTTACGACACCCATGGGCAAGAAAGTGGTGAATTGTATTCTTATTCTGTCACCATGCAAAAATATATAGGATAGGAACTATCATAGTTCAGCAGCAATATGATGGTGGCGCAGAATTCGATTAAGCAAGCGATGTATATGAAATACATTACTTACGAAATATCACTGAAGTGATTAACTCAGCAACTCTTACGAGCCAAATTCATATAGAATTTCTTATATTTTTTATACTAAACCTGAATATATACTTAGGGGCCGTCCATTAATCACGTGAGATTTGAAAGTTCGGTTTGACGAAAATCACGAAATATCGCAAGGCGGGAAGGGGTTGTAGGAAGATATCACGTGTATTTATTTTTTCGTCAATACTGCGATTTCTAAACTAAAAAGCAGCGTGTAGTGTGACTTTGACTTGCCGTTGCCAGGCAACGAATGAAGTTTAAAGTAGGTGATCTGTATAAAGACCTTTTTGCGAAGTATAAAAAAGCAAAAACCGAGAATATAATGAGCTGTGGGCTACTTCTTTGTAGGTACTAAAACTCACGTGATGTTGGTGGGGGGGTCAGTCTTAAACCTCACCACGTATCACCAAGGGGGAGGGGGGTTCAAAAATTCTAAAAAAAGATCACGTGAGTAATGGACGTCCCCTTATAATACGATATCGGTTTTGTTTTGTTTCGAATTGATTACCAATACTATGCATAGAATTAGTAATTTTTTAGTAATGGCAATCTCAACGACTTGGTGTTACATTTGGTATCACTTTTATTTCATTCTATCATTTCAGCTGACATCCCACTATTAGGCTCGAGCCTCCTTTACAGTTGGTTAGATGTTTTGGTTTGTTTCGAATATTCTTTCTCTTATGCAAATTTTATCCGTTAAGACGCTCACGGGCAAAAGTGGGGTGGTGAATTGCATTCTAACTCTGTCGCCATACGGAAATGGCAACCTAATTCACTTGAAAACTTGGAATATCTCAAAAAGATTCCATACTTTTTTAAACTAACCTACGGGTAACATTTATGAATAAATATACAGAATTTCTAAGGGCGGCTGTACACACTCGACGAGAGCCTCTCGCCGAGAGTTTCATCTGAAGGTTCTAGGCGAGATCACGCCCTGTACACACTCATTATGCCAGTTGCACTGTAAATACCAGAGACAATGGACGTAGAAACTGCTGCTGCTATTTGTCTTTGTGACGTATGATATTATAATTATTTAAACATTTACTACAAAAAGTAAATTCGTGAAGAAAAAGAAGATGGTGGATGATTGCTATGCATAGTTTACTCATAAACACTATCATCTGACAACTAAAAGATCGAGTGTGTACATGTCCCGTCTCGTTCTCCTAGCGAGACTTAACGAGACCGAAGGGTCGGTTTTTTGCGCCCGAGTCGAAAGACTCGAAGGGCGCAAAAAACCGACAGATGACCGAGACTAACCGAGGCTTGAACGAGAGCGCGAGACGAGACGAGAGTACTCGGGGTGTCTCGTCGAGTGTGTACAGCCGCTATTATATAATACTTTTTCTTGCTTCAGAGTTACCAATCCATTACTGGTTTGTACACTGACATACATCGCGAGCCGATAGATTTAAAACAGAAAGAATATTCTGATGAATTATTAGAAATGAGAAAGTTTTTAGAAGAAGTAAATAATAAACAGGTGCGACTTGCCGAGGAAAATGAGAATATGAGACATGCGATGAAAAAAATGATGAATAGAATTGAAGAACTCGAGGGTAAGCTCAGGTAAAATTGCCGTTCAATTATATTCGGAAGTGTTCGATCATATTTAGGCTTAACAATCATATTTCCGTATGGTGACCGAGTAAGAATACAATTTACAACCCGTTGGTGTCGTGAAATACATATGCATTTAATATATATGTAAGAGAAGAGAAAATCTAAATAAAACCCTATAGCAAAACGTCTGACCAACGTTGTATAGTAAGGCAATGTCCTTCCAAATATGGACGATACTGTGGACTACGACAATTATCAAATTTTAATTACGTTAGTTTTTAAAACTGTTAAGAAAAGAAAATTCTTACTTTTTTGATCACATAAAGTATTATCCTGCATGGGATTCGCACCCACGACTCTGTAGGTCGGTATCTTAACCACTACGCCATCTGTGCAGTTAAAACTTCTTCAAGTCACCTAAATTTAATGTTATATTTAAATCTAGCGACCCGCCCTCACTTCCCCTCGGTTCCAGCCGATTTGCCCCCGTATTTTAAATCTACAATATCTCCTAACATATGGCTTCGAATTCGAGTCCTGAACCGGGCAAATATTTATAGCATTTTTTCAGAGGTGAAATAGTCTAAGTTATATAAAAATAGCTACCAGGTAGTAAAATATTATCAAAATGAGACGTTTTGAATACTATCCGGAACAAACAAACAGACAGACAGGTAAAAAAAAAATAAACTGGGTTTTAGGCATAGGTATCGTGCAAATAACCGGGTGAGCATGAAAAAATGTATTACTTTGACATTACAAGACTTCAATTTTTTGTAATTGTATACATGTATAGATTAGTTTATAAGGATTATTCAAGGTATCTTTACAGTATTCTAACCTCCCGCCCTAGCTTCACTTCGGTTTCAGTCGCCTTGCCTGCGTAGTTCTCGTTCCCGTGGCATACCGGGATAAAATATAGCCTATGTTACTCTCTGATATAATAGCTTTCCATGCTAAAGATGCTAAAAGAATTCGGTTCAGTGGTTTAAGCGTGAATGTGTAACAAGCAAACTTACTTTTGCATTTATAATACTCACAACCCGTCCTCGCTTCGCTTTGGTTTCAGTCGCCTACCTGCATAGTTCCTAATCTCGTAGGAATACCGGGATAAAACATAGCCTATGTCACTCCTTATATAGACAACTACCTGGTAGTAAAATATTATCAAAATCGGTCAAAACCCTTTTGAAGATTATCTCAAACAAACAGACAGACAGACAAAAAATTTTAAACTGGTTTTTAGGCATAGATGTGGTGAAAATAACCGTGTGAACATGAAAGAAAATAACAAATTATATAAAATAATTAATAATAAATAAAAAAATAACAAAAATAAAATAATAACAAATTAATAATAAATAAAAAACAAAAAAAAATAACAAACAACAAAAAATTCAAATAACTGTATCAGCGTGAAAAAAGCCCATTATTTTGACATTACAAAGGGACACTTCAATTTTATTTATTTGTATAGATTAGTAAGGATAAATAATCATTATCATCATTATCACAGTTCATAAAGGTCCCACTATTGGGCTCGAGCCTCCTCTACAATGGGAGAGAAATTGACATACTATACCACGCTGGTCAGGCGTGTTGTTACAGGGTTTTATTTCCTTCTCTTGCATAGATATTGTATGCATATTATAATCCTTTAGTCGTCTTTTACGACACCCACTGGCAAGAAAGGGGGTGGGGAATTGTAATCTTACTTCGTCACCACACGGAAAATTATGTGTTGGAAGCTAAAAAGAAACGTAAAAATCTTTACAGAAACCAGCAGGAGTCAAAGCCTGTGGTGCCACCGCCACCACCTCCCCCTCCTCCTCCTCCTCCACCACCACCGCCTCCTCCTCTACCTTCGGCATCGAAGCCATCAGTCCGGTCGCACACACTACCAAGATGTGGCTCTGCGCCACCAAGGATAGCTGGACCAAGATTAACTATAACACCACAAGATATAGCCAATGTGAAACTTAGAAGAGCTAAGGTAAATGAAATTTATTTTTTGTAATTACTATTAATTGAAATATTGCTTGTACATATAAAATACCACCTTTCTTGCTCATGGATGTCGTAAAAGACGAGCATGGGATTAATATGCATTTAGTCCGTCACCCGCAGAGAGGCTGACCGCGTGACGGCGACCGACGTCCCGGGACGGGGACGTCGAGAGCATCCGAAAGGGTGTTCCGTGGTGCCGACCACTGACGACAAGTCACCCTGCTCCGGTGGTCGGCCCAACGACGAAGGCGACGTGGTTACGGGTGGGTTATGAGCCCGCGCGTCGTCCTTCCGTCGCCCCGGACGGAATGGACCGCGTATGCGCTTACCAGCCCACCCATAAAAAAAAATACATGGGATTAATATGCATATAAAATCTATGCAAGAAATGGAACACCTGAAATTAAACCTTATACCAACACGTCTGACCAGCGTGGTATAGTAGGTTAATTTCACTCCTATTGTGGAGGAGGCTCAAGCCCAACAAGTGGGACATATTTAAGTTGAAATGATGAAATGGAAATGAATAAGTGCCAAAGTACAATTTAAGAGCGTTATCGGTAATCGGCACTTCTCGCAGTTTTGGTTTTTTGCTACGGTCCGATATCGACGCACACTAATGCACTACACACACGCGAGTTCATAGAATGACCAGTCTTGAGCCTTGGCGCTTACAATAATCAATCTCTAATATATTCTTCGGAGAAGTAGATTTTCAAAAATCAACATGATGTAAATTTTAAAATTTTTAATTAAAAACCAAATCTCATAACAGTAAAACGGTTAAAATTGTATTTTTAATATGCAAAGTACAGGAAATAGTAAAATATAGGCACAGAGTATAACTTACAAGGAGACCCTCAGACGTGTGGGTCGGGGATTTCCATGATTTTTGGTGGGGTGGTAGAGGGGGCACGAGGGTATCACAACTACCAAATATTAGGGTCAACTGGGCCCTCGTTAAAAAGATTTTAAGGGTCAAAGTTGGATGGGTACCGTCAACTGCCCTGATTTTGCCTCGCGTCCTGTGTTTGCCTAAATTGAAGAAATGGTAATATCTTATTTAATTTATTTGTTTGGAAATTGTGACATTTGTCAGCTTTTAGAATTATTATCTGGCAACACTAATTTGGTAACATTATATTGGTATTATTCATAATTTTCGACAGTTATGCTTCAAACTAAAGTGCGACAAGTTGGTGAATATTGGTTTCGGAAAAACTTTTCAGATAACTCGTACGAATAATTATATTTCTAACTTGTGTTGAAGTTATTCCATAAAGCGTTAATAACTTGATTGTGTCTCATTGTTATTGATGGAAAAAACACTGTATTTAGCGAGAAATATTAAAATAGGTAATGTCAGGCAATTTTTTTGAATAAATTATTGTGACTTTGCCTAGGCTAGGGCTGACACCTGTTTCATTTACCGACATCAGGAGATGAATATGTCTTTTGTGTATATGTAACGCGATAACTCTAAACAGTTTTAAGATAGACTTTTGAAGGTTCTCCTTACACTAATATCCTTACTAATATTATAAATGCGAAAGTAAGTTTGTTTGTTCATTTGTTTGTTTGTTACGCTTTCACGCTTAAACCACTGAACCGATTTCAAAAATTCTTTGACCAATGGAAAGCTATAATATCAGGGAGTAACATAAGCTATATTTCATCCAGGTATTCCTACGGGAACGGGAACTATGTGGGTAAAGCAAATGAAACCAAGGCAAAGCGAGGGCGGGTTGCTAGTAAGATATATATACAGGAATGATTTGAAAAAATCAAGGCGCAATAGAAGGTCTAGTTCCGAAAGCTCTGGAATGTATACTACCCATGATTCGTCTTGTGATGGGCATTTTCTTCCATCTAATAGTGAGACAGAAACTTACGTAGAAGAAATTCATGAAGTAGGTAATGGAATATGATCCCGAAAACAGAATAATAATTATGAAATTAGTATTGACAGATATGTTCTCGTTAAATTTGTTATACCAAAGTTGATTAAATTTTATATTGGTTTAGTAACCAAGTCCAATAGTTTTGAGCGTGTATATATATATATATATATTTTTTTTTTTTTGGGACTAATCCCACCACACATTCCCACCATTGTAACTCCTGTAAGCCAGGATTCACAATGGTCTCCATAAATGACACCGAGGTTTGACCCTCAGGCAGTCCCGGGATATGATTTTAATTGTCTTGGGACCCGCAACAAATTTAATTAGAAAAGATTAAAGAGGAGGAGTTGGAAAGAGAGATTCCACTTCCCTCCCAGGCAAAGCGGGAGACAGGAAAACAAAATGACTAGTCAGCCAATAAGTAAACAGGAGTACAGCTACGATAGCGCAGCAGTACGGCACCACGGATACGGAAGAGCTTAACGGGGCCTATATGTGAGCGTTAAGATTGATTGCTACAGTAGGTATGGCAGAAACGCATGAACGCACGGAAATTTTCTCGAGTTGCTACAAGGTCCGTATAGTATACTACCCCACAGGTGACTTGCAAACTGTTTAACATAAGGTTACGCTCGTTTCGCCAGAGATCGCACTCCCAGAGAATGTGATGTGCTGATTGTTCATACTCGTGGTCAGATGTGGAACATTGACATAATGGTGATGGTGATGATATATATATATATATATATATATACTATAAAATGTATTTGTATTTTGTATTTATTTAAGACAACACCCTGCACTAAGGAACGCACCTGTGCTGCGCCGTGCTCACGTCGCAATAGCAGTGGTGGCAGGATGGTGTACTCTCCCTCCTAACGAGCTTGCGCAGGTACTTGGCTATCGTGACCCATCAATATCTGCACCAGTCGGAAGGAATGTACCCCGTGCTGCCGACCCAACCACCCTATCAGCACCAGCTGAAAGGACTCGGCGGTCCTGATACCGTATTGAGGCTTCTCGGACTCGACCGTCCTGATACCGTATTGAGGCTTCTCGGACTCGACGGTCCTGATACCGTATTGAGGCTTCTCGGACTCGACGGTCCTGATACCGTATTGAGGCTTCTCGGACTCGACGGTCCTGATACCGTATTGAGGCTTCTCGGACTCGACGGTCCTGATACCGTATTGAGGCTTCTCGGACTCGACGGTCCTGATACCGTATTGAGGCTTCTCGGACTCGACGGTCCTGATAATTCGTATTGAGGCTTCTCCAGTCCGATTGCCCAACGAGCAATGGCGTCTCGGCGGGCGTCGACCCGCCAGGCGGCAATCACCTTGATTGAGGCTATATGTGGCTCACGTCTCTGATACTCGCAGGTAAAGCTCGGCGAGTACCTCCGCCTGCAGGTCCCACCGGAGAGTTCCGGCCAAGAGGCACGCTGCCTCCGTGGCTGCCGTGCAGTAGTCGAGTATGGCCCTACTCCCCATGGCCATGGATGTCTAACAAGTCCAGTCAGAGATTTAAATCTACCCACTACAGAAATTAGTTATTAAATTTTGATCCACGCTTTACTACATATTTATTGCTAGTACAAGAAGAAAATGATTCTCTATGAAAAAATTATATTGTGTATGGTTAGTATTATTAAACATTAAATTTGAGTTAGCTGATAATCTTCAGAAGATGACGCTGCATAAATGTTCCGTTCGGATTTTTGATGTGAAATATCTATAGGCGGGGTGAACCTGATCGTTGCGTAGCATTAAAAGCGGCATTAACGCCACGCTTTGCGGTAACGACTTCAAAATAATTTTGATATTTCACATCTGCCAGGCGTCCTGAGTGACGGCTCACTTCTCTTTTCGTTTACTCTTTTGAAACTATAAGTACCTTACAGTTTTGTCGTGTGTTCTCAAAGTCCGACTTTACACCACCTGCATACGGCCTATCATGACCTATGCCAGCGTGGTGTTCGCGCACGTAAAGCCACACAGGATCCACAGGCTACAGACACTACAAAATCGTTTCATGCGCCGAGCTACGGGAGCACCGTGGTTCATGCGAAACGTCGATCTCCACATCGACCTCGAACTGCCGACCATCAAGCAGTTTATGAAACGGTGCGCTCAGAGCTACTTTGACTCTGCCATGACACACCCCAACCAACTAGTGGTTGGGGCGAATTCCTATAGACCCTCCAAAATCTCATCCATCCGACGTCCTCGACGAAGAGGACGACAATATCACACTCGCTCAACAAAGAGCCTACACGGCCCGCGAGGCCTTAACAAATAAATATCCACGGTTCCGCCCTCGCCGTCGAGGTGCGAAACCGCGCCGCGCAAAAGTCACGACTAAAAACGTAAAAAGATTCTATATTATTCTTTATAGAGATCGCATGAAAGTAATTAAAAGAATTAGGTAGTAATAAATACTTACGAATCAAAACCGATCAGTCGCAGTATACGCTCAAGTTCGTATTGTCGTCTTTTACGCTGTGAGCGGAGAGCTCGAGCGACGTGACCCTGCTCCGTTGAGCGCCAAGGCGCGACTGGCTTACGAACTTTTTTTTTTTTTTTTTTTTTTTTGTGTGTGTACAGCTGTTGGCCGCAGATGGCCTTGACAGCTTGACGCGGACTATGGGTGAGCGCTGAGGGCTCTCAACCCGGAGAAGAGTATGCTAAGCGACATCGCCCAAGGGCTCCCCCTGTGGGGAACGGACCTCGGCTTGGGGCGTCGCTGGAGGCAAAGTGGGCGTGCCCACGTTTTTAATAGTGACTTTTGCGCGGCGCGGTTTCGCACCTTGACGGCGAGGGCGGAACCGCGGATATTTATTTGTTAAGGCCTCGCGGGCCGTGTAGGCTCTTTGTTGAGCGAGTGTGATAATGTCGTCCTCTTCGTCGAGGACGTGACGAGGACGTCGGATAGAGGAGATTTTGGAGGGTCTATAGGAAGCCGCCCCAACCACTAGTTGGTTGGGGTGTGTCATGGCAGAGTCAAAGTAGCTCTGAGCGCACCGTTTCATAAACTGCTTGATGGTCGGCAGTTCGAGGTCGATGTGGAGATCGACGTTTCGCATGAACCACGGTGCTCCCGTAGCTCGGCGCATGAAACGATTTTGTAGTGTCTGTAGCCTGTGGATCCTGTGTGGCTTTACGTGCGCGAACACCACGCTGGCATAGGTCATGATAGGCCGTATGCAGGTGGTGTAAAGTCGGACTTTGCTACTCAAGGGCATACGCGACCTAGAGTTGAGTAGACAGTGGAGACGGCCCATCACAAAAGCTGCCCGTGCGCGGACTAGCTTTATGTGAGGGGCGAAGCTGAGTCGATCGTCAAGGGTCACACCCAAGTATTTGGCCTGCCTGGTCCAAGTGACCGGCTTGTTGAAAATTTTAAGGGGGGGAATGCTATCGATAGAGTAGGAACGGGCAGTTCGTCTAGTGAACATGACCGCCTGACTCTTCTCGGGGTTGATTTCTAGTCTCCATTTCCTAAACCAATTGGCTAGGGCGGTAACCGCTGTTTGGAGAGTTTTGGCTACTGTTGTCGGGGATCTACCAGCACAAAAGAGTGCGGTGTCATCAGCGTAAAGCGCTTTATGTACCCGGTTGAATTTGGGCATATCGCTAGTGTATAGCGTGAAGAGAAATGGGGAGAGGACCGACCCCTGAGGGACGCCGGCCTTGATAGGGTGGGAGGTCGACAACGTCCCTTCCACCCTGTAGCGAAAGCTGCGATGACTTAAGTAGTCATGTATAATGTGAATTAAGTAGTGAGGGATCTTGAGGAGATAGAGTTTGTAGATTAGGCCTTCGTGCCAAACCTTGTCGAATGCTTTCGCTACGTCTAGGAATAATACACCCGTATATCTGTTCATGATGAACTGACTACTTGTGTATTCTACCAAACGGTGAACTTGTTGTACGCAGCTGTGTTTAGCTCGGAAGCCAAACTGTGCGTCGGGAACGAGGTTGTTAGCCTCGGCGAATGTACGTAGTCTACTGAGAACTATTCGTTCGTAGATCTTACCTAGACCTCTTAGTAGACTAATCGGGCGGTAACTACTAGGTTCGGTACGGCGCTTGCCGGGTTTGTGGATTCCTATTACCACGGCCTCTTTCCATTGCGCGGGAAAGATGTTATTATTTAGTGCTGCATTGAAGATGCAGCACAACAGAATTATCAAGTGGGCGGGGAATAATTTAATGACTTTATTTGAGATTCCGTCCGAACCTGGGGCTTTCCTGGTTTTGAGACCCCTGACTAACGATTCGACCTCATCGGTGGTCACTGCTGGGATTGGCTGATCGGGGCTGTCGTTTCCTAACGAGCGCGAGAGAGTGTTACGACGTTCCACTTCGTCGGCGATGAAGCGGTGATTCGCGGCGTCGGGGTGTAGTGTACTCGGCGTACACTGAAGCTCCAAGCAGTCGGCCAGGCATTCTGACTTTTCATCGTCCATGAATGCCGGAGGCTGGTTGGGTCTGGTGAGAGGAGGGAGAGTGGACACGATGTCTTTTTTGAGTGAGCGGGAAAGCTGCCAAAAGGCTGTGTGAGAGGGTTCTAGCTCCTCGATCATGGCGTCCCATTTGCTCTGTCTCAATTTTTTAATTGCTTGTTTAACCTCCCTCTGGAGTGACCGTAGGCGGGTACGGTTGTCCTCCGTAGGGTAGCGGTCATAAGCGCGTGTCGCGGCGTTTTTCCGTCTCAACAAGTCACGGACGTCGTCTGGCAGGCGCCATTTACGATCGCTCGTATCTGGTACCGGCCGCGAGCAGTCGTCCATTATCGACTGCACGTGACTTGTGAGCGAGTCGATCGCCTGAGAGGTATCTTCCTTAGACGTAATGTCTTTGGGAATTTGATCAAGGTGGACCGACGAGGTTGACTTGAGATTTTTCTCTAGCCGTGCCCAGTCAGTCGCTATCTTGGTCCTTTCGTTGTTGTGGCCTGAGGGGCCGGGGGTGCGGGAGGCTAATTCCAGAGTCACCGGGCGGTGATCTGAGTCTAACTCGTGTTGAACTTCTATTGAACATAAACGAAGGTTTATGTTTTTGAGAAGAAAGATATCGAGTATGTCCGGCCTGTGCGAAACGTTAAAGGGGAAGTGTGTCGGCTCTATGGGCGCTATGACATCAAATCCCAGTCTGTCAGCGAATAGCTCTAAAGTCTTGCCCCTCTTATTGGAACTTTGACAGCTCCAAGAGGTGTTCTTGGCGTTAAGGTCACCGCCAATGATGACGGCGCCTCCCAATTCTAGCAAGGCTTTTAGATCTTTTTCAACCAACTGTTTCGAATGTTCTCTATTGGGAGAGAGATATGCGGATACAAGGGTGATAGGCTGATGGCCTGAGAGGGCTAGCCTGCAAATTGAAGCTTCAATGTACATCAGAGGGGGCGGATCCACAGGTGTGCAATGCAGCGACCTTTTGTAGTAGATAAGCGTTCCGCCCATTGGTGAGGTTGTCCTATCATTGCGAACTATATTATAGTTCGCGATTCTAGGGTCCCTGTTGAATGGTTTTAAGAACGTTTCTTGTACTAACAAGATGTCGAGCTGGTGTTCCCGAAGGAATGTGCCTACTTCATCCCTCTGTTGGGTAAGGCTATTAGCGTTGAATGTCCCTACTTTGAGGTGTCTGGGTTTAACTCTGCCGGGAGTGTACCTATCCATTTTAGTTGAATTTTAGTGAGCCTAGACGCTCTAACGTGGGGGCGAATTTGATCGCTATATTAAGGAGGGCGAGGTTGTTTCCCTCGTTCCTTCTAAGATCGGCTGCAATTTCGCGGATTTCCGCGAAATTGATTTGAGCCGCGAAGTTGGCCACCAGGGCTAGATCTGGATCTAGTCCTTGGGGGGCTTTTGGGGGCGCGCTTTTAGCGACGACGATGGGAAGGGGGGCGCCCTGAGGGGGCTTGGGATTACCACCGGTGGGCTGGTTTGCCCCGATCATTGGTGGTTTGGGCTGAGATGGTGCGGGTGGGGCAGCGGGCTGCCTGTTGGGCAAGGTTGGGAAAGCCTCCTTGCTGGTTAGCAGGGGGCGAGCCCACGCATTGTGGGTTGGTAAGGGGGCTGGGACGAAGGTCTTGTTATAGTACAAGGCCTTGCCGTTTGTGTTGGGTTGGCGGACTAGCCTCCTCGGCGCTCTTGGGCAGCCGCGGTAGTTGGCCGGGTGTCCGTATTCTCCGCAGAGAACACACGCAGGTGGCTCTTTGCAGAGGGAGATGTCCTTTGGCCTTTCACACTGGGCGGTGTGATGGTCACCTAGGCACTTGACGCACCTAGGACGGGCGAAACAGTTCTTGGACGAGTGTCCATACATTTGGCACTTGTGACACTGTGCCAGATTACCATTTTTGTGTGGGGGCTCTACCGAGACCCCAGAGAGGCCACAGATGGTCTTAATTTTGTAGATTTCTTTACCCTCTGCGTTATTCGTAAGGCAGACGAGTATCATGTTAAGAGGGTAACGACCCTTTCCCCGGATCATCCGGTGTACTTCTACAACCGGCAGATCCTGGGTTTTGAGAGAATCTAAGATCTCTTTAGTGTCGATTTCTCTCGGGACATTGCGTATAACTGCACGCAGAAGTTTGGCTTCGGGGAGGGTGTATGTATGGTAGGGAATCTGTTGATTCCCTAGCATGCTTGACACGGTGCGGTGGTCGGCTGATGAGTGAAGGTCCACTCGTATGCCTTGGGGCGTGGATTTAGCCGATTTATAATTTATGCGATTGGTGTTTAGCCAAGCGGAGATGGTTAGCCACTTCTCCTTGTCCCTGATATATAGGGGCGGCGGAGCCAGTGGTTTTTTGACCGTCTGTGGAGCGACGGTGTTGCTGTCCGTGGAAGATGGGACAGAGGTAGGGGTGGCCTGCGAGACGACTGGGGGGACCGAGGCGGCCGTGGCAGTCGTTGCAGACGGGGCTGCAGCGGGTGTTTTTGCCGAGTCAGTCGGCTTAATTTTTGGGGCCTTAGAGGGAGCCTCTTTGTTGACCTTTACCTTTTTGCTCCGCTTGCGGGAGCGAACTACTGTAAATGAGCCCTCATTGGGCGAATCTTCCGACTCGGAGGAGGAGGACGATGAGGCTGAGGAGGACGGGGGTGATTCCGTTTCCATCGCCGTGCTGATGGTCGGTAATTCCGGCTCAAGCGGCAGGGCGGTAGTAGGAGCGCGTTGAGGCTGGGGTGGTAAGATTGTTATTGCTCCAAAATGTTGGGCAATATAGGCTTGAATCTCTGGGATTGCCAGAAGGGCGTCAATTGTAATAGTTTTTTCCGCCATCGTGGGCTGGTGGAAAAAACGTTCGCGGGAAAAGTGTTAAACCTAGCGCCCTGGGTGAGGTGAACCCTGGGTTGTGTGTGGTGCGTGTCCCTCCCAACCGGGTGCAGGTCGGGAGGATGTGTGCTTAACTAGTGTGCCCTAAGCTTGTAATCCTTCGCCAATCTTAATGTGCGATAGGTTCCTAGCTGCTCGGGCCGTTAGGCCTTCGCAGAAAAATGATGAAAAGCCGTAGATTAGGTCCGACTAGGAGATCCCCCAAGGCCGGATGCTCTAACCCCTTCCGATTGTTAGCTCTGCCCTGAAGGGGCTCGGCAGGCAAATCGGGGCCTTGCCTCACCCGGCTTCGTTAACACCGTGAGGTTTCCGCCGGGGACCAAACAATATGGTTTTCTGCCCTGAGGGGGCCAAAATGGGTTGACTTTTTATCTACCAACGGTAGAAATCTGCACTCGACGTCTTGAAAAAGTCGACTCGTGCAGTTGGGATCCGGCAACACCTGCGTCCAAACAGCGAAACTGCCACAGACAACCGTATACACGGCCACCCGGAGCGGGCCACTGAACGGCCACAGACGTTGAACAAGATGGCGGCTTGACGCGACGCGTGGTTCGCTGCGAGAGCGAGCGAGACGAAGCGAGAACGCACGACCGCAGGGGGCGGGTGCGGGGTGAGCGCGGCGAAATGGAGAGCAGCGAGGCGCACGTCCGTGCGCTACGGGTCTCTGACGCGGAATGAATTGTGGCTTACGAACAATTATGCCGTTCAATTTATAGTAATATTTAAAATTTAATTACGAGGGTGACTATTCGTATTTCAATTTGGTTTTTTTTTTACTGCTTCTACAATAGTCGAACAAATAGTGGATATTTTTTTAAATATTCCAAGGTTAGTATTATTCACAAAATTAAATGTTTTACAGGAGCCATTTTCGTCAAATTAATCTTAAGAAAATATTTTATTTTTTAGTTTTAAAAGGAAGAAATCTTGAATTTCATTTTATACATACCCAAGAACAGTAATTTTCCTAACATCTACAATTTTTTTCGAGCTGCCACGACTTATCGTTTATTCGTACCTGAACTTCAAAACTCAGCGTTTTCGTAAAATCTCATTAACTTAAGTTCAAAATACCCTTGCCTTTTAATAAAATAGTTACAATATTGAGTTATAATTCTGTACAAGCACAATATAAAGATGTGTTTAATGTAGTGGTTATATAAATTTTTAGTAAGCTATTATGATGAACGAGTAACCAGTCCTCAAAAAACCATATTTTTGGGTTTACGGCCGCTTATTACCGATAACGCTCTTAATATACTTCCCAAAACAATTGGATCTGCAGTAGTAAAACAGAACATTTATTCATAGTCAGACTACGTATAATTTTTAGACCATTTCGTTTCGGGTGTGTTTGGCGCAGCACACACTCGAGGTTTCATTAACCGGGGTAAAACAGCGTCGTGAACACGTAGAAACATAACCGGACCCAAAAATATCTACACAATAAAATAAACAGTAATAGGTAGGCAGTTTGAATTTCCACAGTATAACAAGTAATCATTTAGTTTGCTTTAAAAAAGAGACAGTCTTGTAAAGGCTGGGGACAGCGGGATAGACAGACTGAAAACGTGGCTGTCAAGAATATGCATGTATTTTTTAAACCATCCTACTAGTTATTACATTATCATAAATATATATAACACATCCGAAATATAAACAATGAATGATTTCTGATGTTTATTAGCGAGTATTACACATTTTAAATAAAACTACTTTTACCGCGTTTGTATTTGATTTTTGATTTTGAAATTCAATTCTTACACTGGCAATAAAGTATCAAAATGTGGGTCAATATTTAATAACTAATTTTTTGTATCGGGTAGATCTTTAGAAATTTTTTGTAATAACGATAACTTGTTGGAGGTGAGACATCTTAGTCCGCCCGTGACCATGAACGCTGCAAAGTGTTCGAAACGTCGGGCAATCAAAAATCAAATACACACCGCGAAAAAATCCGTAAAGTAGTTTTACTTAAAATATATATACCTAATTAAGCTAAAAAAATATATTAAAATTACTATAATGTTTGGGCGATTTAAACGCGGTTATTTTAGCGCGCTTATTCTGGGACGTCAGCGTACGCGTTCGATGTCATTAACAGAAATGTTTGGTTCACAAGTTACTGAAAATTAAAAAATGTAAAGTTCACTTATTATAATGGAAAACCTTATTATCAATATTGTAATTGTTTCTATGTAACAAAGTAATATTAAAACTTGCACCTAACAAAGTATACTTAATTATTTCCTTATGTCGAGATGCAAGTATAAGGAAAAAATTGTACAAGGCGATAAAAAGCGACAATGTATCGTGTTGGAGCAATTTGTATCGTGGTGAAGATCATTTTAATTTAACATAGGCAAGTGATAAAATGTATAAAAGAAATATTTTTACTTAATTCTTTCTTATTGCTGTTGGTAGCAAATGAGCAAAAAGCACACCTGATGGTAAGTGATACTGCCGCTTATGGACGTTTGCTGGCCGATGCCTATCGTGAAAAAAGTGAAGGGAGTGTGAATGCATGCAATAAGGTTCGGTGATACTAAAGGCATCACCCAAACCCACCATACGCTAACCGAAGGAAGAGCAGTAATAAATTCTTAATACTCAGACTTCCATTTCCTTTCGATTACCTGCACATAATTCTTTGTTTACAAAGCTCGACGAAAACGTAACCTACTTTAGGAAAAGTTCTTGAAATTATTCTCAATATCTAATACATGGGTATTTATCCATAAAAGTCTGAGTTCAGTAGACATAAAATTTGAATTAAATGCAAAATACGTCGTCATCATAAACGTCTATTTGGGAAGAATATCTGATTGTGCTTTGACAAAACCGGTTTCAGTCATTGTATGAAGTATTTTATTCACAAGGATTAATGCTTGAAAACAGAAAACGCATAACTAGACATCGGATTATATGCATTTGCATGTTTGCATAATTATGCAAATGCATATAATTCTACTTTTATAGCGTTATTGCATATTTTGGTACATTTTCAATGATAGTGCTTATTTCAATAGTTAGATATACATGTTTGGCACATTGTATTGTGTAGTCGACACGTCCATCGGCATTTCCGCCTGGCATTTGAGGAGGCTTTAATTAAAAAAAATATTGCTATTATTGCAACATATTTCAGCAATATACCCGATGCAAATGAGAAATTAGAAACTAAAAACTTTCCTCTGTGTCAGTCCTTGAAAATAATAGAAAAAATTATTGAACAGAGTAACGCCCTTCCGAGTTCACTATGGCAAAAGTTTGCGGTAAAAAAGTGCAGTAGTTTGTGTAAAAAACCACGGTTTTGAAGGCATAAAGAAAATTGACGCGTTTATCAATGGCACCAGATAGAATTTGCCTGAAGAGGTCACTGCAGAAATGGCGCCAAATTTTAGGTTCAGTCCAGTAAAGTCAGTTAATGTTGAAAGGTCATTTTCAGCCTATGAATTAATCTTAAGTGACAAACGTTAACAAGTTTGTTGCAGAAGACCTGGAAAATATATTATTATTTACTCTCAAAAGTTTATTATTTACGTTATAATAATTTACAGTTTATTAAATATTACAGTATACTACAGTATAACGATAATAACTAATAAATATGAACAATTTTTAATTGTGTTAATAATAAACGCAAATTCTAATTGTAAATGTTTTTTGATTGTGCAATTTTATGCATATTTCGCCCTTTTTTCGTGCATATTTGCATGCATATTTTGGCATTTTGATAGTGCATATAATCCGATGTCTACCCATAACTTATAATGAAATAACTGTGAAACAATACAATTAATCACTAGAAACCGTACCAACAACTTGATATCAGAAGAATCGAGCGTACGGTGACGTCACGCTTTGTTCCACAAATAGTATTGCGTTTTGGAAATTCGCGGGAGAATTTCAAAATAGCCACATTTGATAATTAAAATTCACTATTAAATAATGATAAATTTCAAAAAGAATTGTATAAGTATGTTTTTTAAGCAATAAAGATTCGTAATAAAAATAATTTGTTCATTTTTGAGTCGCATGCATATTCCCTATAACACATGTCATATGCATATTCTCTATAATACGTCCAGTATTGTCCCATTACCTATGATTAGGGTTGCCACCCGTACTTTTATTATAAAGTATTGTATGTACGTTATTTCCATTAATTGTACTTTATACTTTATGTAAGCTATAAAGTACGCGAAAATACTTTATTTTGAACTAGCGACCCGCCCCGGCTTCGCACGGGTGCAATGCTGATATTAAATACACTACAGAAAAACTGTGAACGTTGTATATAATAAATTATAGTTTAAAAAACTAAAAAAACACGATTTTAAAATTGATTGAATTAAAAAATTAAAAATGAAACTGTAGTAATCAATTGAAAAATTGATATTATTGAACAAAACACGTGGGGTGCTTGTGATAATAACTACAGATAAAATAAACTATTGATAAAATATTAACAACAGTTAAAATCAAGCCCCCCACGCTTTTTGTACAATAACATCAATTTTTCAATTGATTACTACAGTTTTATTTTAAATTTTTTAATTCAATAAATTTAAAAGAGGGTTTTTTTTTAGTTTTTAAACTATAATTAATTTTTTTCTTTTTAGTTTGGTTTATTACATTTTGAGAACGCAGCTACTTTGAAAAAGTCTCTGGCTCTGTTGTGCCAAGCCGAGTGCCACACCAACGCTACACCCCGCAATTTTTAAATCTGTAATATCTTCAAAAATATTCATTTAAATCATATGCTGTAAAGGACCATATAGATCTATATTAAATCTACAATGTACTTAAGGTATTTAATTGGACAAGGATTAATACTATATTGGTTAAAATCGCTTCGAAAATTAGCCATTACTTGTCGTAAAAAGTAAATGACAAAAAAATGTTATTGTGGGATATCCATAAGAGAGTCGCGGAGTTTTCTGCAGACTTTTTCAATGTGTACAATACTTAGTACATTATTTTGATAAATCTCGTAGGGTTCAGCCTGCTTTTGCAATGTAAGCGGAAAAATTTAATTATTTACGACATCACATTAGAAACCTCAAAAAAAACAGTATTTCTCCACTATTTAATGGATGTTATTATACATATAAGCCTTCCTCTTCAATCACTCTATTAAAAAAAACTGCACCAAAATCCGTTGCGTAGTTTTGAAGATTTAAGCATACATAGGGACATGGGGACAGAGAAAGCGACTTTGTTTTATACTATGTAGTGATGAACTGATTTCTCGCATAAAGCTAAAGACATTTTTTCAAATTTGTATAAGTTAATTACATTTTTGATGGCGATTTCTGCCATGATGGCATTTATAGGGTCTTCACCTATAAATGCTATCGTGGCAGGAATTTGCGTGTGATGTACAATACAAGTTATTTACTTATTTGATTTCACTTAAATGAATAGGGCAAAGATGCTTTGCAGATCAGTCGCTAAAGTTATGTTTTTGACCAAATTTATAAAGTAAATCGTACTTTATTTTGACGCCATGTGCTTTTTTTTCTATCTTTATTAACCAATGTACTCTATTACCTACAAAAAAAAAACGTCGCTACCCTACTTATGATTTATTCACACACAACTTAGATCTGCGAAACAATGCGATTTTTATCCATTTTATGAGCCGGGACATTGGCCCGCCCAGCGGATTACACTTTGGGGTACCTAGCCTCTGAGCGACGTTCTTGAGTAGTTTCTTAATACCTGACATAAAGATCTGGAGAGAATTAAATAGATGAAATACAATTATATCTTTTGACGGATTTGAAAGCACACAAAATGGATCTGTCGTCAGCAGCCTTGAACTAACTAACTGCTCTTTCGCGCGGATCATTTTGAAAACAATATCATGTCACGTGTATGTTACTCAGTTATTTTCTTGAAACATGCTAAGGTTATTTTACTTGTAACATTATAAAATAACGTGCATGTAATAGAATACTGTTATTATGGTATTATCTATTTTAAATATTGCCAATAAGTACATATCTACTTGAAACTTAACGAGCTCCATTGAACGCAGTTTATCTGAATATAGAAGATATCTATCAACAAATATTAATGGTTTTTTATTTATTTTTTAAGCTTATATATGTCTCAGATTTTTCTACTAGCAAATAGGAAAAAAAAACTTTGGATTATACAGTCTATATTGGAACATTCACTTATAAGTGAAGTGGTCAATCTTCATCGTGGGCAGCGTTTTAGCTGTAGATGTAACTTACGAAGTCCTGGCATTACTATATGTACGTTGCAAAATGTCTTCTCTGTACTGCCTATGTAGTAGTAGTAGTATAAAAGCGCGCAAGGGGCCGCTGTGGTTTTAGCGGGTATTCCGGTCACATGGTGGCCGGCGAGTCCCCCACACTCCGCTGTCTGTCACCGGCGGGGGACAGTGCGTAAATGCATTTCCACTGCGTGAACAAAAAAGAAAGGTACTTCCTATAGTTGTAAAATATTTTTATAAAACTAAGTAGTCGCTCCACAGAAAAATTACTTTATATTGAAATGGGTTAGGCAAGGAATATTAAAACGCTAAGAATACATTAAACTTTGCAGTTTTAGACAACGTGTCAAGCCAAATTCAAGCAAACAGCGCGCCAAAATTTATTTACATGAACCACATCTTTGACCTCTTCAAAATTAAAAAACTTCAATATAAACGCAACAATTTTAATATTCATATATATTAAGACTTACTACATAAACTAGTATTCTAAATTTTATAACACAGCTTAAATAGTTATTTAGATATTAACGTTCAAAAATCGTAATTTTATGACTTGCTAATTGACATATAGTCCAAAAACCTAATCCACTTTCAGATTACCTAGAAAGTTTAAATCTGCCATTCAAAAACAGCTAATTTATAAACATTGAAAATTTTTTGTACAATTGATTTTACTAAGTATAAAACTTAGTCTTAGCAGCTAAAACTTCATTCTCCTTAGTTTCATCATAAAAGTTTAGTTTTAACGATTTTATGCGTACTTTTTTACACCGGTAAAAAAATATTTTTACATATATGGAAATTACTGAAGGCTTTAGAATTACTGAAGTAGAGGTTCAATAGACCATAACTTATTTGCTCTATGTAAATAATTTCACCATAACAATAAAAAAGTCGTGTTCAAAAATAGCAAACTCTTTTATAGAAGAAGAAAAACAAGAAATTAGGTTTTAAATTGACCTAAGAATATTATATGATTTTTTAATAAATAAATTTTTTAACCGGGCTTTTTTCCCGAGGAAGGAAATACGATCGAAGGTTGCTTGGATGTTGATTATTAGGTGTCTGGTGCATGTTTTCCTAGTAACAAAATCTTTTGAATTCAATGGTTAATCGATCTAATCAAAAAGGTATGGCACTTTAGCTTACAGACCCATCATTGAAAGGATTACATGTGCAACTGAAACGAAAGGCAACTTATTTAGTATATTTTGGTGGTAGGTTTTGCACGATAATTGTCTATAGATTTTACCGAAACATTCACTTTTGAATTTACTAGTAAAGCTTCTGTTTACAACAAGAATTAGCAATAACATTTGCATATTTTAGAAAACTGGTATAGATCGACTCTTATTCACGTGTTTGACCTTGAAATGTTATTTGTCATGCTACGGATGAGAAAATACCATCGAACTGTACTATTTTCATCGTTTTTTGTGCAAGTGGTTTGTGTATTTTCTGTCTGCTTTTAGTAGATTAAGAAATTAATAATTCAACCAAATAAATTGCGTATATCGATTGATAATCATGTGGAATTGTAGAAATTATAGAAAACTGTTGAAAATATAGAAATAACTTCTGGCCGGAACTTTGCCCGCGTAAATAGTAACTTCCCCAAGATAATTTTTTATCCAACTCCGAAACTACATTTAACGGATTATGCATGATTTAATAAAAAAAAAAAAATAATGTTCAATTATATTATACCTATTTTTTTTTGGGCGTGGGTTGCGGTCGGCGCACTCCTCGTGCTCCGTCTGGGGCGACAGAGGGGCGTAAACACGCACACCCACAACCCACCCACGATGCACGTCGCTTTCGTCGTTGGGCCGACCACTGGAGCAGGGTTACTTCTCATCAGTGGTGGGCCCAACGGAAAACCCCCTATCTGGGGTACCCTCCCATCGACTGACGTCCCCCCCTCGAGGAGGACGTCGGTCTTTCCTCACGTGGTCGGCCTCTCGGCGGGTGACGGACTAATCCCTGGTCACGTCACCCGCGACCCCGAGCTAGGGCGGCATGAGGTGCAGGTATTCGCGCCTACGCCGCCCCAGTCATATTATACCTATAACGAACATTCCTAGTATAGGAAACATTGCGGAGGCACGCAGTGTCGAAAGAGTAGCATATTTATTAAATACTGTATTTATTACTTTTAACATTTCTATCATTATCTCAGCCTATATGCGTCTCATTGTTGGGCTCAGGCCTTTTCCATAATGGGAGGTAAATCGACCTACTATTCCACTTTGGTTAGACGTGTGGGAATAGGATTTTGTTTCGAGTTTTCCTTCTTTCGCTCAGATGTTGATGCTTATTATATCCCTTAATCGTCTTTTACAACATCCATGAGCAAGATAGGAAGTGTTAAATTGTATTCATACTCCGTCACCACACGGAGAATTTATACTCGTGATTTATAAATGAAATTTTAGATTCGCATTAAGTAAATACTTCCTATCTTATATTATGATTATAAAATGAATTATTTGAATAAGAATACTACGAGACGTTGTACCGTATGATTTTGCTTTTAATGACAATGGTAATTGAATTTTAGGACATAAAACCTGCTACTAGGACTCAACTATAATAGTTAAATTTATTCCATCGGTGACTTTTTTTAGTAGATATTAACAAGATCTATAAACTAGTAGACCATTGTTTTGTTCTATCATTAGGTACTAGTTTTTGGAATGCTTGCCTATATAAATTATCGTTTTCATGCTTTGGGTTTCAATATTACAACTTTTCCATAAGGTTCTCTAATTTTTTTTAAATGTGATATATTACTGATGATAATTTAACTTTGGTAAAAAATGGTTAAAATCGGTCCAGTAGCTTTGAAGCCCATTCATTACAAAGTTACAAACAAAAGTTCGTTTCTCTTTATAATGTTAGTATTGAAAATAACATTAAGATTTTTAAGCGTCATCGTGTTTATAACCCAAATCGGGCAGTGGTCCAAAAATGTAGCGATCCACTAGTGGAAAGTTATGAGTTGGATTCCCACTCAGGACTAATGTCACGTCCGCGGGTGACTGGGCCGGGGAGTTAGTCCGTCACCTGCTGAGAGGCCGACTGCGCGACGAAAACCGATGTCCCCCCTCGGGGGTGGGAGGGTACTTCTACAAAGGGTATTCCGTCGGGCTGACCACTGACGACGAATCACCTTGCACGGATGGTCGGCCCAACGACGAAGGCGACGTGTCACGAGTGGGTTACAGGGCTGTGCGCGCCGCCCCTCTGTCGCCCCGAACGGAGCCGGGCGACGGGTGCGCTGACCGTAGCCCAAAGAAAAGGACTAATGTCACGTGTTTCACGAATGAAATAAAACTATTTTTGCAAATTGTGTCGCATTTGTATCTAATATTAAATGTCACGACGGTATTTCACCTCCAAAAACTCATTGTTATTAGAGAGATTTATCATGATGACATAAATGCGAAATAAGTAAACAACAGACATTATTCTTATGGGGTTTGTCCCCGGTCTCCGCAAATTATGGATATTCTTTTCGTCTATATATGCTTTTAAAGGAAAATATATAGTTATTTCTGCAGTATATTGCAAGCTCACGTTTTAGAGGCACCGGCACAAGACGTGAATCAAGGCTTTTTCCTCATTTAATCTTGCTTGCTAACCTACATCTATACCAATAAATAAAATTGGAGTGTCTGTTTGTAATGTCAAAATAATAGGCTTTTTTCATGCTCACGCGGTTATTTGCACGACACCTATGCCTTAAAAAGCAATTAAAAAATTTTTGACAGTCTGTCTGTCTGTTTGTTCCGGGTCAAAACGGCTGGACCGATTTCAAAAATTCTTTCACCAATGGAAAGCTATAATATCAGGGCGTAAACTAGGCTATATTTTATCCCAGTATTCCCACGGGAACGGGAACTACGCGGGTAAAACGACCTATAACCGAAGCGAAGCGAGGGCGGGTTGCTAGTTTTAAATAAACTTTAGACCGAAGGTCTAATTTAAGGGCTTATTGAAGTATTTATCAGTATTTTCCTATAGTTATTCCTAAGGTTATTTTCCATTGCCTTTGGCCGTATAATATAATCTATTCTAAATCAAAAATCAATCTGTCCGTGTGGTGCCGTCGTCGCCTTACTCCGTAGTAAGAATACAATTCATCGCCCCCCGCACTTGCTCGTAGCCGTCATAAAAGACGATTAAGAGATACAATATGCATATAACATCTATGCAAGTGAAGTAAAACTCGAAATAAATGCCAAAACGTCTAACCAGCGTGACATAGTAGGTCAGTTTCCCTCCTATTGTGGAGAAAGCATGAGCCCAGCAGTGGGACGTACTTATATGAGATGACATGATGAAATCAATCTCAATTCGATAAAACAGAATATGCGAATTCTGCTAAATTATTTATTTATAACTAGCAACCCGGCTTCGCTTCGGTTTCAGTTGTCTTACCCGCGTAGTACCCGTTCCCGTTATTATAGGTTTCCATTAGTGAAAAATTTTTCAAATCAGTTCGGTAGTTTAAGCGTGAAAGCGTAACAAACAAACAAACAAACTTACTTTCGCATTTATAATCTATATCTATACCAATAAATAAAATTGGAGTGTCTGTTTGTAATGTCAAAATAATAGGCTTTTTTCATGCTCACACGGTTATTTGCACGACACCTATGCCTAAAATAGCAATTAAAAAAATTTTGTCTGTCTGTCTGTTTGTTCCGGGTAATCTTCAAAACAGCTGGACCGATTTCAAAAATTCTTTCACCAATGGAAAGCTACAATATCAGGGCGTAAACTAGGCTATATTTTATCACGGTATTCCCACGGGAACGGGAACTACGCGGGTAAAACGACTATAACCTAACCTATAATCGAAGCGAAGCGAGGGCGGATTGCTAGTTTATACATAAAACATAAGTAGGTAAACCTATACTCGTAATTCCCTCATTGACAGCTGTAGACATTTCTCACTTATCGTAAATAGATGATAGTGTGCGATAACATATCTTTATATTAAAGACTAGCAATCCGCCCTCGCTTCGCTTTGGTTATAGGTTATAGTCGTTTTACCCGCGTAGTTCTCGTTTCCGTGAGAATACCGGGATAAAATATAGCCTAGTTTACGCCCTGATATTATAGCTTTCCATTGGTGAAAGAATTTTTGAAATCGGTCCAGCCGTTTTGAAGATTACCCGGAACAAACAGACAGACAGACAGACAGACAAAAATTTTTTAATTGCTATTTTAGGCATAGATGTCGTGCAAATAACCGTGTGAGCATGAGAAAGCCTATTATTTTGACATTACAAACAGACACTCCAATTTTATTTATTGGTATAGACTAGCAACTCGTCCTCGCTTCGCTTCGGTTTCAGTCGCCTTACCCGCGTAGTTCCCGTTCCCGTGGGAATATCGAGATAAAATATAGCCTATGTTACTAGCTTTCCATTGGTGAAAGAATTTTTGAAATCGGTCCAGCAGTTTCGGAGCCTATTCGTTACAAACATACAAACCTTTCCTCTTTATAATATTAATATAGATTATGTAATATAATTATTGACGTACAAAAACCGTTGAATAACAATCCTTTTTTATCAATTCTACGTAAAATGCAATCTTTATATAGGCTATATATATATATATATATTTTTTCTTTTTTTTTATGGGTGGGCTATGGTAAGCGCACGCGCGGTCCAGTCCGTCCGGGGCGATGAAAGGACGGCGCGCGGGCCCATAACCCACCCGTACCCATGTCACCTCGTTGTTGGGCCGACCACCGGAGCAGATGTGACTTGTCGTCAGTGGTCGGCCTGACGGAATACCCTTTCGGGTAACCTCACCTCTCGACGTCCTGGGACGTCGGTCGCCGTCGCGCGGTCAGCCTCTCTGCGGGTGACGGACAATTCCCCGGTCCGATCACCCGCGGCCTCGGCTAGGGCGGCATTAGGCGCAGATAGTCGCGCCTGCGCCGCCCGAGTCGCCGGCGGCGGAACGTGTCGCCGAATAGGATTTCTACTCGCACACGATCCGCCGCCTCCTTCCGTGAGATTACGGCCTCACAGAAGGCGGCGACCGCGTCCCAGTTCCTGACGCTGACGAGCATCTCCCCGGCGATGGTCGGCAGCGCCAGGTCGGCACCGATATTTGCGACGAGTTCACGGCGATCCCGCTCCCATGCAGCACACTCCTCGAGCGTGTGCTGCGCCGTGTCCTCGTCGCAACTGCAGTGGTGGCAGGACGGTGTGCTCTCCCTCCTGACAATATTGTGCAGGTACTTCCCGAAGCAACCGTGCCCCGTCAGCACCTGCACCAGTCGGAAAGAAAGCACCCCGTGCGTCCGCTCCAACCACTCCATCAGCACCGGCCGGAGGGCCTCGACGGTCCTGACACCGTACCGAGGACTCTCCAGCCGGACTGCCCAACGGGCAATGACTTCTAGGCGGGCGTCGACCCGCCAGGCGGTGATCTCTTTGATGGAGACCATTCCGCCGCGGGCGCGCGTCTCCGACACCCGCCGATAAGTGTCGGCGAGCATCTCCGCCTCCAGGTCCCACGGGGGAGTTCCGGCCAGGAGGCACGCTGCCTCCGTCGCCACCGTGCGGTAACCCCGTATGGCCCTGATCGCCATGACCCTCTGTGGTCGCCACAGGAGGGCCCTAAGACGGACGGTCAGGGACCCCACCCACACCGGTGCGCCATACAGGGCCATCGCGCATCTTTAGCCTATATCTGAAGAATTTCTTTTCAAAATGAATGTGTTACGCTGTTATATATTTTACATTCAAATATAATAATTTATTTGAAATAAAACTATTGTTAAGGATTTTGTCGCGTTTGTATTTGATTTTGACTGCCCAAGGTTTCGAACATTTTTCAGGGTGCATAGCCATGGGAGGACTCTCCTCCTATCCGGCCGGGCACTGAAAAGGGTTTGAAACGTTGGTAAATCAAAAATCAAATACAAACCTGATTAAATCCTTAAAAATAGTATAATTTTAAATGTGTAACACTAGCATAAACATTAGAAGTTAAAATGATATAAACTTGTATTTATACAGTTTTACATACCTATATCCCCTAATTTAAATTCGTCATTTAACAAATAGGCCGGGATCCACCGTACATTTTTTTATTTGATTACTAACAAGCTAATTTTTCGTGAGTAGTTTTATTTTGATGAGTGAAACCTACCTGTTTTCTTGTAGGACATTGTTTCATTCGGGTAGAGAACACACTAACCTATTATGTAATATCTTTGTCCTACAGTTAGTAATGAGAAAAATGCTATTGTGGTATTAACAATTTCTGAGCGTAGGACCGGGATAACGTACCACGCAATTTGTAGGACAATATGACTATTAATATATATAATTATTAAATAAGTAAAAAAAGATAAATCAGCTTGTTAGTAATTACACCGGCACACACAAAAAAAAAGTGTATGAATGTACTTTGGACCGGACCTACCTACCGACATGTTTTTCGACCCGCTGAATCTGAATTTCAAGTCCGTTTGGCCCGGTCACCCTCCAGTTTTGAGTATAATGGAAAAAACCTCAAAAAAAGAAAAAAAAGCCAAAAATTTTGGCGCGGGTAAAACCGTGGGAATTTGACCGATTTTAAAATCCTTCTCCAACGGAAAGCTATATTATTAGCCAGTAACATACCCTATATTTTGTCTTCGTATTCACACGGGAATAGGAACTACGCGGATGAGATCGCGAGAATTTGCTAATCTCAAAGCTTCTTTTTATTCTCATAACTGAAGTTTAATTAAATCTCGCTTCTCTATGTAACTAATTTTTATGGGACTGTGTCTACTGTCATATTTTGAGAGTGCATAGCGTAGTCCTCTAGACCTCCCATTCTAATATGTGTGGATTCGATGCCCGGTCAAGAAAATCCCTTAAGCGATCTAAAGTTCTCAGTCTGGGTGTTCAGTTTAGTGAATTACATGCGCTCTTGTGATATAAAAAATATTACTGAGTATGGAGTTTGGTCTTTAAAGAATAGGTACCACTGCCTTGATCTGTAATAAGTTCATACAGCCATTCTGCTTCATCATCATCGTCAACTTGCTCTTATCCCAATTACTTGGGGTCGACGCAATATGTCATCTTCTTCTATACGTTCCTATCAGACGTCATCTCTGCAGTCACTCCCAGACTATCCATGTCATGCCTCACGCAGTCCATCCATCTTTTCCTCGGTCTCCATTTACCCCTAAAGCCTTCAACATTCATACTCAAAACTTGTCTCACAACATTACCTTCATCCCGCCTCATCACATGTCCATACCATGTCAGCCGTTCACTCCTTAACTTTGCCATCACTGGTGCAACTTTCAAACCTCCTCTAATGTGTTCAATTCTTACTTTATCCATTCTTGTCATACCACACATCCATCTCAACGTTCGTATCTCCGCTACATGCAGTCGTCTCTCATCCATCGCTTTTGTCGCCCAACATGCCAATCCATACAGTACAACAGGTCTTATTAGGGTTTTTAGCCGTTCTGCCTATATGTTAATAATGAGAATTTTCTAACCTCGAACTACACTCTATTTTGTTCAGAAACATAAACTGCACAGATGGTATAATAATTAAGATATCAACTCCACTATACCAGTATCGTAGATTCGATACTTTCAATACTTTGTGCGATCCAGAGATTTTGTTCTAAGTCTGGGTGTAAATTAGAGTCCGTTAAATTATATGGTTTTAAAGACCTCGTAATAAAATAATAGTTAGTGCATTGCTCTAGATTAATTAATCTAAAATATCATTTGTTAATAATATTGGTTTTTATTTCCTATGTTATGTTTTAGCCTTGCAATTCATATTTAGAATGTTATTGCAAAGGTTAGAACTAATTGTTTGGTATATATAATACTTAAACGAAGTTGTATGGTGGCGGTTACGAATACCACCAACCATTAAATTGCTCGCGGGTGTCTTAAAAATACTACTAAGAGTTTTATATTGCTCTGTGTCAACTCTATCATTAGATGGAGTTGACCCACCCGGCATTAACCTTTGGTCAATTATTACGTTCCCAAAGAGAGTCAGTTTTCTGCTTCGGTGGCGTTCGATCATAAAACTATTCCCAAAATGTTTGCAATATTTACGATGTTAACAAATTTTGCGACACATTGCGTTAACCCTCAATAACTTTTGTTTTTTTTTTTATAAGAGACAACGCCCTGCACTTAGAAAATAATCCTTTTATTGCGGGGGACTTTACAAACATATAACTAACGGACACAAATTACATCCAGACTCAGAGCAACAATTTGTGGATCGCACAACGTGGTATCCTACTTGGGATCCCACGACACTGGGACGGTAGGTCGGTATTTTAACCACTACGCCATCTGTGCAGTCAATTGGGATAAGGACAGGATGATGATGACAAATGATACACAAATATGAATAAAACAAACACAATTTTAGCTCTTTTTGAGCATTTAAATAATATATTTACAAGTTCATTATCGCTAAGATAATAATTTTATTTTAATGTTAACATTTTTAACTGTGTCCTTGCCGCGGCTTTCATATCACATTGAGATTTTTTTGTCTATGAGTGCGACTGCAACTTAGGTGTCTATATTTCCGAGAGGTCGACCGCGTGAGGAAAGACCGACGTCCTCCCCAAGGGCAACTTCGGTCAACGTCGGTCAACGGGAGGGTACCCTACTAGGGGGTATTCTGTCGGGCCGACCACTGATGATAAGTAACCCTGCTCCGGTGGTCGGCCCAACGACGAAGGCGACGTGGTGTTCGGGTGGGTTGCGGGTGTACGTGCTTACGCTCCTCTGTCGCCCCGGACGGAGTGATGCGAGAAGTGCGGCGACCGCAGGCAACCTCCAAAAAAAAGGATGTATATTTATAAAGGATGTATATTGTATTTAGTGGCAAATGAGTAAGTCTCTACCGCTTACTTAACTTTTACAATACAAAGGGCACACCCAGATGGTTTGATACCATAACATGGGATTTCTGCCACTCTTACGCTCACCGAACGAAGCGCAGTAACAATTTGTTACAATTCCGATAGCGATTTATTGTAAGAGTATGATTATACTCGGGACTACTTACTATAATACTTCTTATGTATATTTATATATATCTGTAACTAATTACTAAATAGTCCTTCTCATCTTCGCTTATATACGTCGTATGTCCTTTGTGAGAGGAAATTTGACTTGCAATACCACGCTTCAGCGCTGACACGTGTGAGCATATTGTTTTATTTAGAGTTTTTTTTCCCTTACATCAATGTTATTTGCATATTATATCCATCATTTGTTTGTTATACGACACCCATGGGCAAGACAAGCGTTGGTGAATGGTATTCTTAAGGTCACAGCACACATATCAACTTGGAAAGAGATCGTCACCGTATTGCCTTTCGCCTCGCCGTCAACCAGGCGTCAACCTAACGTATGCACGTAACCAAAGCGTATCAGCAGCTCCTGTACGTCAACTCGGCTACGGCTAGGCGACACCGCGTTTACGACTCGCCGACTGACCTGGTTCGCACCAGACAGGGGCAAGGGTGGACGAAGAAACGTGAGCTCGGGTACGAAGAGACGTAAGCGCGGGGACGACGACCGTAAGCGCGGGAACTGCATGTTGACCACGCACCGCATCGCGGTTCGGAGCCTGTTCCGAGGCGAGGCGATTACGTTACGATTCCGATTAGTGTGCGTTGCAGTATGGAGTTTTATACAAACAATACTGAACGGCTCGAGGCGATATGGTGACGATCCCTTTCCGACTTGATATGTGTGCCATACCTTTATAAAGACCTTTATGGTATGACCTTTTAAAGGTCATACCTTTGCTCTGTCACCGCACGGAAAAGTACCCAACTAAATACTCCTTACGTGTATGATAAAATTTTCGTTTTTCTGTTTACATCTCATTTGTCACACGTGAGTGTATCTGGAAGAATTTATTACTTTATATAATGTGGTATGTAATAGTGAATATTTAATATGATTAGTTGTTGACCTTGGGTTCAGAGATAAAATGAATGTCGGTGTCAGAACATATCCTATACTTTTTTTTCTGTCACGTTGCATTCTTTTGCTCTTATACGAGTATAAATAGTATATCTTTACATTAACATTCAGTTTTACAAAAAATATAAATACTATTTGAATATAAGTGAAATTGTAAAAATCTTAGCACCGTTCAGCTGTGCCGTTGCAGGCTATGTACTTCCTACTATTGGGTAAAGGCCTCCTTCGAAGTGGGAGGCAGTTTGACCATGTTATATACCACGTTCGCCAATCGTGTGTACCTCAGCATAGGATTTTATTTCGGGTTTTCCTTTCCATGCTGCGATGTTTAGTTGAATTCCAAACTCTCTTTTAAGTGATTACAATTTATGGAATACAATATATTCTTACTCTGTATCACGAAGTTTAGTTAATTTTAACGGTCTATAATTAAGTACTCTTAAAATTATTTCTTACTGTACAATATTCACAGGCTTAAATTATCGCTTGCCTAATAAGTATTTATGATATCGTATTTATTTTTTTAATCTCAGACTTTGGCTTCCTTCCAAATTGTTCACCTTCCTCTATAGTAGTCATTAATTCACAGCCCTTAGTTTCGGGTAAAGTAAATGTTATAAAAGCAGCTATCAATGGTATTACGGCAAATACGACTGGTGGCAACCATAACGCTGTATCTCTCATTTCAATTACAAAAGGTGCTATCATTGAACCGATACGGGCCGACATTGACGAAATACCAATGGCAGCATTTCTTACAACAGTAGGAAACAATTCCGTACAATACAAATAAACAACAACGAAAACAATAAAACTAGCTACTACACCTATACTGGCGCATATTACAGATCCTACGCCTTCCGGTATAAAAGCTAATATAAATAAACAAAATGCACAAATGAGATGAAATATTATTACAATAGATTTTCTTCCTATAAACTTCATTAAAGGAATAGATGCCAAAGTTCCAAGTAAAGTTACACTTGCGCTGCATGCAACATTGATGAAGACATTGCCACTTAGTTGACCGACATACTGCGAGACTCCGTAAAAGCAATAACTGCAGGCCAACCAGTTAAACGCCATTGCTATTATATTTTTTCTTAAGTTTGGAGTCCGGAAGAGATCAAATATATTTCCTTTCTTCAGTTGATGTTTTTCTATGGACGCTTGATAAGCTTCTATGTCAGTTTTAATGTTTTCTGCTGGTCGTTTGTTTCTGAAAATGTATTTATAATATAAGTATTGCATTTTCAAATACTAAATCCTGCGTAATTAAATGGATATGTAACAGGTGGATAATAACTTACATTTTAGCAATACGTTCCATGAGTATAACTGCCTCATCTGTCCTTTTCATAGCTATAAGCCATCTTGGTGTTTCCGGCATTAAAAAGAAATAAGTTAACAGTATGACTACGGGTAATGATATTGCTAATTGAAAGTCTGAGTAATCTCTGTAAAAGTATGCAATGAGCGGTAGCATCATATGCCCTAAATTAAAAAAGGTCTGATAAACAGCAGAAATAACATCTCGATACTTGGTGCCAACAAATTCCATAATTATTACAAATCCAGTGACCATTGTGCCCCCAACAGACGCACCAACTAAAAATCGTAAGAATGTAAAAGTCCAAAATTCAGGTACATATGCTGCGGCTATCCCAGTTGATATTTGGATTACAACTGCGACTAACAAGGGAGTTTTTCTTCCGAACCTGAAAGATAATAAAATTATGTTATATAGGATATATTTATATAGCGGATATCAGTAATGGTTATAAATATTGTACGTCACCTATCTGCTGCAGTTCCAAATGCTACACTGCCTATCAGTGTACCCAACTGAAATAATGTCTGCGTGAAACTTGTGAGCCATTTTCTGTCACATATTAAATCCCACTCGGATATAATTGTTCTTGTGAATATTGAGGTGTCGTACACTGGATCTACACAAGGACATGTTGCATTGCCAGAATCGCCACAAGTATATGAGACTTTTGGCGCTAAGAACAATATGGCCATTTGATGAAACGCAACAGGTATTTTAGTTAACATGATCAAAATCAATAAGCCGAAATGGTATTTGCCGAAGGAACCGATAACCTTTTGTATTTGGTCTGTCTGTACCTCCTTGGGTGGTTTACCTGAAAGTTAAATGAAAAATAGTGTTATTTATCTGCATTACGATATGAAGCTAAAGTGTTTAAACATGACTATGATAAACATTTATTTATTTATTTATTTACAAGCAATTATAATACCTAATGATTTCTGATGTTTATGCGAGTATTATACATTTTAAATAAAACTACTTTACGGATTTTATCGCGTTTGTATTTAATTTTTGATTACCCGATGTTTCGAACACTTTACAGCGTTCATGGTCACGGGTGGACTGTCCAACCGTGATGATTAGAAAATTAATAACAGTTATATATAGTAAGACAATAATATTATACAAATAATAAAATATAATATCAAAATATTAATCATAATGAATAACATTATGATGAATTAACATTGTGTTGAATTAATAACATTAGAAATTCATCATCATAATCATTTCAGCTCACATACGTCCCACTGTTGGGCTGGAGCCTCCTCCATTACAGGGGGAAAATTGAACTACTATACTACGATGCTCAGACTTGGTGGAATAGAGTTTTATTTCGAGTTTTCATTCTATTATGTAGTTTTTGAGTTGCATAATTGGTATTGAATTAGTATTGAAAGTTTACATTATAATGTTGCAATTCATAAGAGCAGAACAAGGGCCATTCATATCAGGAATCAGATAAGATACCGAAATCAGATGTGCAATAACGTCTTAAGTTCATTCTAATTTCAAAATTAAAGTTCAAAGAGTGTGTGTGTGTGTAAAGTGACATAACTATAGTGAATTATTTTTCTGGGGGCACGGCAGTGCCCCCGCCAAGTCGAGCAAAAAAAAGTCGGGCAAAACGCAACACTGTCGTAACACATTTTTCTCGAAGCCATTCAGACCATTTTCGACCCC
This sequence comes from Lymantria dispar, assembly GCA_032191425.1. Classification (NCBI taxonomy): domain Eukaryota; kingdom Metazoa; phylum Arthropoda; class Insecta; order Lepidoptera; family Erebidae; genus Lymantria; species Lymantria dispar. The sequence continues at coordinate 20,136,802 of CM063454.1, read as the reverse complement.
CTATAACTTCGTTGTTAATAAAACTAGAAACCTGAATTTTTAATAACCTAGTAGGCATTGTATACACAATATGTATTTCAAATTTCATTCAATTTGAACCAATAGTTTAAGAATTATAACTAGTCAAAATTTCGTAATTTTGTCACTCACTGACTGACTGACCGATCATCAATATTAAAGAGGCACTTCTAGCAGACATAGAAGCTTCAAATTTAGAATACAATTAGTGTTTAGTGTATAAATGATGGAAAATTATGAAACATTATAATTTTCATCCAGTTTCGGAGATACACTAACTGCATATATAATTTTGTAAACTCATATAAATATATAGGATTACAAAGTTACATTTGCAGTTAATGAAATGTAACTTTGTTAATAATAAGAATACATTTGTCGCCATCATTGCTTCTCTATGGGAATCGTAACAACCGCCTAAAGACTGCGCAGATGACGTAGTGGTTAAGATACCAACGTACCGTGCTAGTGTCGCGGGTTCGAATCCCATGCAAGACAATACCTTGTACGATCCACAAATGGTTGTTCTGAGTGTGAATGTAATTTGTGTCGGTTAATTATATGTTCTTTCCGTGTGGTGACGAAGTAAGAATACAATTCACCACTCTCATCTTGCCCGTGGATATCGTATAAGACGACTATGGGATATAATATGCACATACCATCTGTGCAAGATAAGGAAAACTCGAAATGAAACCCTATATCAACGCGTCTGACGAACATGGTATAGTGGGTTAAATTCTCTCCCATTGTGGAGGAGGCCCAAGCCCAACAGTGGGACATATGAGGGCTGCGATGATGATGCGATGTTGAATTATATGTTTGTAAAGTCCCCCACCCCCCATATAAGGATTATTATTCCCTTAGTGCAAGGTGTTGTCATTTAAAAAAAAGATTCAACAGGAAGGAGAGTGGGCAGCAGTTCTCGCCGGGGAAATGTATGATATCTCACTGCGAAACCAACCCGCCTACCAAACGTGGCGACTTCGTCAATATTCCTCATATGGCGAAGAAAAATGAGCCCTAGTCATGGCAACTCTGTTACCCTTGAGCGTCGTTGGATGCAGGTGCCACAGTACTGCACTTTATGGTGAAGCATGAGGGGGGTCTATGTTCTACAGTGGACGGCGATAGGCTGAATGATGATTGGCATAATAGGTGTAGACAGATACCTAGATATAATTATGTTCAAAGACACTTGTAAAATGGTCAATCAACTTAATGAAAAAGCAAGAGACATGTCTTATGAAATTGTACCAAAATCTCCCCAAGTCATCATCATCATCTTGCTCTTATCCCAATTACTTGGGGTCGACGCAATATGTCATCTGTTTTGACATATTGCAAAAAGTTTCGGCAATGACTTTTATGACCGGCCGCCTGCCTGACGTCAACCCTCCTTGGGAATGTAATCGTTGACCAAAATGGTACCAGATGGAGCTGGTCCGGGTCAATCTAGGGCTCTTAGTCGTCTTTTACGACACCCACGAGCAAAGCAAGGGTTGGTAGTATTTGAAGCCACTACCACACAGCAAAATCTCCCCAAGTATTAAGCAAAATAAATTGCCTGAAATTTATCTGAAAGAAAGAACGCCATCATTAGGCTTGATTGCCATCAAAGCGGAGAGGAGACTAGAGGAGATGTGTTTCGAAAAACCAATCAAATTTCTTTATTTCCACATCTCTCCGCTTAGTTTAGGTAGAAGTGACTCAAACAGAAACGAGAGATGTCTCATTTTTCAGAGAGTGGGCTCTAAGAAAATCCGTTGTTGGTATTCAAGAAGTAGAAAGTACCGGAAAGGAAAATAAGTAGGTCTATCTACAAAAAGAAATGAGATACCATCAAAAACAAAACTTGTAAAAAAAGCCAAGCCTCGCAACTGAGTTCTTCTACCATAAAAAGTTGTGAGAGCTATGTTATGTAAAATCGGTTAACTCATTCAGTCCCTGCTTAAGGGACCTTTCTTCTTAGGTTATTACGTAAATAGCTAAACCTAGCAACTTCTTATAGTGACTATATCAATATTAAAGATCTTTTATGTTTTAAATAAATAGATTGACTTGGCAATCGCACTATGTTTAGTACAATTTAATATAATATTTATTACTTGTGAGGTACATTGTGTTTTCATGCGATTGCCAAGTCATTCTGTTTATTTAAAACATAAAAGATCTTTGTTTCTTTTCGTGATATTTCTTATTTTACAAAAATATTTAAATAGTCGGGTCGATTTTCCCTAATACCTCCGTATTAGGGAAAATCGACCCGACTATTTATGGTATGATTACGAGGTACGATTTTGGTTAGAGCCTATTACTGCGGTAGACGGCTCCTAATACGGAGGGTCAGAGATTATATTCATTGAAGTGCCGTACAAATAATATTTATTAAATATTATAAATGTGTTAGTAAAGTAAATTGTAAGTTTTTCATTCATTTTTGATTATATTTGATTACAAACATTTGATTAAATTGATTTCCTTTTAAGGAAATTTACAAATATAGCATAACCGATCATTCACACACACGTTTTAGAATGAGTTTTGGGTTATTAAAATAAGATTGATTTTTCTTTTTACATTCAGTAAAATAAAATAAAAAATGAGCCAAGCGAAATCGGTCTGTATAGAAAGATCTTTCCGTACAGACCGACTTCGCTTCGCTCATTTTTTTAGTATTATATTTTAACATGAGAATCCCCTAGCATTCTCTCATGTTAAAATACAATACTTTTTATTCCTGAATCCCAACGGATTCCGAAGGAATTTAAGAATAAATAAGTAGTTCTCAACTAGTGGGTCTACAAATGAACATGGACAAGACGAAAGTTATGTCTAATGGCCATGTCATTCCTGTACCGGTCCTAGTTGGGAATGCGATTTTCGAAGTTGTGGATCATTATATTTACCTAGGAAAAGCAGTCCAGTTAAGTAGATCCAATTTCGAGAAAGAGGTCAGCCGACGAATCCAACTCGGCTGGGCAGCGGTCGGGAAACTTAAGAGCATCTTCTCGTCCAATATTCCGCAGTGTTCGAAAACAAAGGTTTATAACCAGCGATGCCTTACGGCACTGAAACGTGGTCTCTAAATGTCGGCCTCGTAAAAAAGCTCAAAGTCACTCAGCGTGCTATGCTCGGTATTTCTCTACGTGATAAAATCCCGAACACGGAAATCCGTAGAAGAACAGGTGTAACCGACATAGCCCGCAGAATTAGCATGTTGAAATGGCAATGGGCAGGCCACATCGCTCGTGGAACGGACAACTGTTGGGGAAGAAAGGTTCTTGGGTGGCGACCACGAATCGGACGGCGCAGCGTAGGACGACCCCCCACTAGGTGGACTGACGACATTCTCAAAGTTGCAGGGAACCGTTGGATGTAAGTGGCGCAGGACCGTTCCAGTGGCATTCTCGTGGGGAGGCCTATGTCCAGCAGTGGATGTCTGTAGGCTGATGGATGGATGGATGAAAGTAGTACTTAGTGTATTTTTACATGCGTGTGAATAGCGTTCACTGATTTTATAGAATTAAAAATACAAGTTTATTTAGGAATCAACTACATATATTATTTAAAAATAATGACGACAACAATCATCTGAAAACTTTCAAAAATCAACAACAAACATGCATATCGAGTAAGAATCCACAAAAAAGATACAAATCTTTTTATTTATTTACAGAAGCCTAAAACATGTAATTTTATGTTCTATGAATAGGGCCGTAATAGGAGATCATAAAACCTAACACAGAGTTACCTCGAAATAACTACCACCGTAATAGGAAAACTACTCGTGTTTTTAATAATCCTAATTCTGACCCATCAAAATTTCGATAAACAAAAGAGTGTAAATGCTTAATCAAACGATAACAGTTTTTTGACTCAGATGTGTAGCACTCAAGTCAACAGTTATACAGAATAAATGATTTGTGATAAATTAAAATACACCTTCCTACTTTTACCCCTTCTAAGAAACCAACATTTCACACTCAACAGTTTTCATATTTAACTAGATTTCTAATTAAGAACACATACCACAGAATATGGTTTCTAATTTATGAGATTAATAATTATTTCAACTAAACTTGGAACTAATTCAATAAGTTAAGAAATTGAAAGTTATAAACAATTAAAAATGTCCAGTATTTTTCATATTTCGGAGTTATACCACCGTATTAGGATTAATCTATAAAATTCGTATCGTATTACGGCGGTATTTTATTTCTTATTTTTTGGGTATAAAATGAGTTACAAATATGAAACAAGCTATTTAAATTGTGGGTGTAATGGTAGGAAAATGCTATATACATAACACATAAACAAACTTAAACGGCTTATTAATATGAAAAATTTAGTTTATAAATATTAGTATACTTTTGTTGTTCCGCGTTTGTATGAAAACCCCTCTCACATCGATGCCGTTACACAGACCGATTGATCTTGTTGTTTATGTGCTATACTTGCAAACGTCAGTTAAGTCATGAAGTAATAGATTTAGAATAAATAGTTTACATTTTGGTGTACTTAAACTGAATAAAACAGGAATAAAACTCGAAAATAGAAATACCACCGTATAGGAAACGATTTTGACTACCGCCGTATTAGGAGCTTTTACCTTAATTGTAATTCAAGAAATTTTCAAAACAAAAACGATAATCTCAAAATGTCATTAAACATTAGAAAAAAGCGCTTTATATCTTTACCGAGAATAAAACAAAATTGCTGCCGTTGTTTGTACGTTTAGATCTTTTAAACTACGCAACGGATTTTAATGTAGTTTTCTTCAATAGATAGAATGATTTAAGAGGAAGGTTTATATGTGTAAGCAGAGAATTTCAAAAATTTGTAATATGATGTCGTGCAAAACAATTGGAAGTTACATTGCAAACACTGGCTAAACCTTACGAGGTAGATTAAAATAATGTACTAAGGAAGGAAAAATAATGTAATAAGGAATAAAAACATTTGAACATTTTACCTTTTACATATAAAAATATGGGAATTATTTGGGAAGCTATTTCAAGCACTACAGGGTTTATAATTATATTTTTATTATATATTATTTAATTATAATTTATATTTTTTTATATTTTTCTTTATCTAATTATTTAGAGAAAGTAGATTAAAATTTAAATGCGAGTTTTTTTTTGGGATGGGTTACGGTCGGCGCACTCCTTGCACCACTCCGTCTAAGGCGACAGAGGGGTGTAAGCACGCACACTCGCAACCCACCCACGATGCACGTCGCCTTCGTCGTTGGGCCGACCACCGGAGCAGGGTGACTTGACGTCAGTGGTCAGCCCGACAGAATACCCTCTATTGGGTTATTCCATATCGACTCCCATATCCCATATCGACCGACGTCCCCTCCTCGGGAAGGATGTTGGTCTTTCCTCACGCGGTCGGCCTCTCAGCGGATGACGGACTAATTCCATGGTCACGTCACCCGCGGTCTCGGCTAGGGCGGCATGAGGCGCAGGTATTCGTGCCTACGCCGCCCCAGTCACCGGCGATGGATCGTCTCATCAAGGCTGCGCTCCTCGCGCAGGCGATCCGCTGCCTCCTTCTGCGAGATCACTGCCTCGCAGAAGGCTGCGATCGCGTCCCAATTCCCGACGCGGTGACGCTGCCGACCATCGCCCTAGCGAGTCGGCAGCATCAGAATGGCACCGATGATTGCGACGAGAAATTTACCACCATACGGGCTCAACTCAAAGTAATATAACAAATATACATACGTTACTAGCAGCCCGCCCTCGCTTCGCTTCGGTTTCAGTCACCTTACCCGCCTAGTTTCCTTAGAAGGTAAAAATTGACAAATGCCCTTTATTCATTTTTACTGAAGAGATTTTCCGTGTGATGACGGAATAAGAATACAATTCACCGCCCCTTCTCCTACCCGTGGCTGTCGTAGGCGACGACTAAGGGTTTATAATATGCATACTAACTACATCTATGCAAGATAAGAAAAGTTCGAAACTAAAACCTATGGAAACACGTCTGACCAGCGTGGTATAGTAGGACATTTTCGCTCTCATTATGGAGGAGCCGAACAGTGGGATGTAGGTATAAGGGTTTTAATTATGAAACAAATGATTAATGAAGAGTATTTAAGCAAAAATTTAAGGTAATCGATGACGAATTTTGTCTTCTTATACAAACTATACTACTGCGGTTCACCTCTTAGGGGTTGAATTCCAAAATATCCTTTTTTAATGGGTCTCTACGTCACAAAATAAAATTACAGTCAAAATTTAATGTTTCTAGCTTCAGTAGTTTCAGCTCAGCGTTAATGAGTTAGTCGACCAACTTTTTCATACCTATTTACACCCTTAGAGGGTGAAAATTAAGAAATGCTGAAACTCGTGTTCATTTATATTTATTAAATAGTATTTGTAGAGAATTTGAAGAACATCGATGTAGATTTTTTTTCTCACTATACAAACTTTGTTACTGCGGTTTACCCCTTAGGGGTTGAATTTTAAATAAATCCTTTCTTAATGGGTTTCTACGTCACGCAAATAAACTAATGTCAAAAGTTCATGTTTCTGGCTTCAGTAGTTTCGGCTCTGTGATGAGTCAGTAAACCGACATCTTTATACCTATTTTACACCCTTCGAGGAAGAAAATGGACAAACGCTGAAACACGTGTTTATTTATTTTTATTAAAGAGTATTTTTGCTTAATTTGAAGACAGTAGCTAAAGATTTTTTTTTCATTCCATACAGACTTTACCATTGCATTTCACCCCCTTAGGGGTGTAATTTCAAAAAATCCTTTCTATGTGGATGCCTACGTCACAAAATGAAACTACGGTCAAAATTTCATTTCTCTAGCTTCAGTAGGTTCGGCTCACTCTGTTCCTTAAAATGTATATTATTGTTAAAGCCCCCGCAACACCCCTTGCAGGTGGAATTTCGTAAAATCCGTTCTTAGCTGACCTACACTCAGCGAAAGGAATATTCCTGCCAAATTTCAAGTCCGTACGCCTTATGGTTCCAGAGATATCGTGATGAGTCAATTTATCGCTCGCAAAACCCGCCTCTCCTATCTATACTAATATTATAAAGAGGTAAAATTTGTAAGTTTGTATGCAGGGGGTAATCTCTGGAACTCATAATCTAATTCTAATTTTATTTTAACTGGCAGAAAGCTACATTATTCCTGAGTGCTATAGGCTATAAATTGTTTCTATAACATGTATATTAACCGAGCTATCACAACTTTTGTCTGGCAAGTCGGAAAAAAATACCTCGTAAAACAGAATTATTTGCGTGCGCTGCCTAAACAGTTGCTTAAAATTAAAAAGAATGTATGGCTACCTGGTTCATCTTAATTATTTCTACAAAAAAGTCAGCGATACCATATCTCTATCTTTTATATTTTATCTTTTATACTTCTATTATTGCATTAAAAAATTTTTTTTTCGGCATTGTTACGTTTGGTTGATTATTTGAGCAACAAAATATTAATTCTTATGACAATAAATTATTTCAGTATCACAAGAACATCATACAGATAAGATTTGCCATTTACAGTATATCAATTGGTCATACAGTTTCGGAGATAATATAAAATTACTAAAACGCAAAATGACCCTAGCATAACTTTCATTGTGCAGACGTTTTACCTATTTGCCCATAGATGGCGTTCTGCAATGACGTCATTTTTCTGAATCGCGGTGTTAAGACTTTCCGTGGATTGATGACCCTCTCGAATTATTATGCCCACGTTGTCGTTAGTTGGAGTTCTAAAAATTACATGTCAGTTGGTTATTGGTTTCGGTTGTTTCGTTCGCATGGTTGTTGTTGTTGATAGATACCTCATAATCGAAAATATCGTAATTTCGTTGTACGTTTGTTTTGTATGTTCGTAGTTTCGTACTTCGTTCTATCGTAATAATCGACACGAGTTATTCGATATTACGATTGTTTTGTTTTGTAAAGGCGGACGGTGTTCGAGTCGCTCTCCCTTTGTTCATAATTGTTTTCAAGTCTGTGCGTGGTTTGTTGAGAGCATGCCTAAAAGGAAATCTCAACTGTCTCGGCAGACATCACAGACAAGAGCCGCTCGAGTACGCCGTACGGAAGAATCTGCCCCTGAAAATGAGCAACGCCTCTCGAGAAATAGAGAATATATTTCGCAAGCACGCGCTAGAGAATCTAGCTCCGAGCGCTCACAGCGCCTCGCAAGCCAAAATGTGAGGACGACGCGGGCCCGTGCTCGAGAAACTAGCGCTGAACGTGCGCAATCATTTGCCCTGACTATTAATAAGTCCCAGGGACAAACATTCTCTTTGGTTGGCATTGACCTACGAAAAGAATGTTTTTCCCATGGGCAATTATATGTTGGTCTATCAAGAGTGGGATCATCCGAAAGGCAGATTATTCTGTTACCGGAAAATAAAACAACCTCAAACATTGTATATAGAGAAGCTTTAAATTAAATAGATACCTAACTTAAACAAATAAATAAAATAAGTAAAAGGCAACTAAGGGTTAAGTTACCTTGAGCAGAAAATAGAACTTCGGTAATCTTTTAAGTTACTGATCTGATTCCAAAAAATATTTTACTAATAAAATTAAATACAGTAATATCAATCGAGTGTAATCTTATGTTAAAACAAGAAATTTTCCGCGGACGAAGTCGCGGGCAGAAGCTAGTATACATATATATAGATTAAGCAATAAGGAAATAAATATAAAAGTCCAATTTCCAGCTCCAAAACATGTTTTAAAAACATGATTTCTAGAATATGTTTCTTTTAACTGTAGGTATATAAAAAGTATAAATCCACACAGAAAATGCCTGTCGTGCACAGGGATACGGGGATCAATCGTAATTTCTAAAAGAAGGGTTGAGTTAATACCTGTTTAGATATAGTTGTGCGATATGTCATCTCGCGGAAGGAGGCGGCGGATCGTGTGCGTGGAGAACGCGTCCACGCGGACACAGTCCTCTGCCGGCGACTGGGGTGGCGCAGGCGCAAGTACCTGCACCTGGTGTCGCCCTAGCAGAGGCTGCGGGTGACCGGACCGGGGATTTAGTCCGGCACCCGCGGAGAGATTAGCCTCGCGACGGCGATCGGCGTCCCGGGGGACGTCGATGGGAGAGGGTACTCCCTCAGGATATTCCGTCGGGCCGACCACTCAAATCAAGAAACTCGGCACCAGTGGTCGGCCCAGCGACGAAGGCGACGTGCTATTGGGTGGGTTACGGGACCGCGCGCCGCCCCTTTGTCGCCCCGGAGGGAACCAGGCGGCGGGTGTGATGACCGTAGTCCACCAAAAAAAAAAGGTGTGCGATATAGTCACCATTAAGCTCTCCTATATTTGTGGTGCTGCGCGGCTACGCTGATCATAGCTGCACATCCTCTTATTTATTCGCTATCTAGTTGATTATGCGTCCTATCTCCCACTGTATAGGAAGGAAATGGAATAAATCTTCTAACCCTTCCCGTTTGACTTTTCTGAATAAATTTGTTGCGGGGCCTAAAACAATTAAAATCATGCCGGGACTGGCTGAGATTCAAACCTCATTGTCATCTATAAAGACCACCGTGGATTCTTGGCAATAATTCTAATGACAATTTTGCCCTTGCTCTGTAGTGGGAGCTACAAATAGCACCCTCACCTTGCTCGTGGATCCCGTAAAAGACGACTAAGAGCCTGGGCCGTCGACCTGGGCCTTGTCCGTCTGATTAAAAATTATATTCCCAATGAGGGTTGTCGTCAGGCTGTCGACCGGTCATAGAACTATTAGCAAAACTGTTTCATATATTTACTAGAAGTACATATTGAGTAATAGGGATAAAAGCAAGAAAATTACGACAAACATGTAAATTTTAAAATATTGATCTGAATAAGTTTTAAACTAACGTGCCTCTTTTCGACTTTCGGGTTCATTGCGGCTGTAATAATAATCATAATTAAGTAATAAGCCATCTTGATAATAATAACGTTATTTTCAATATTTTTTTTTAATAACTAGTTTATACTATGCAAATGAATTCACTAGTGACCAAATCGACGTGAAAACGTGATCCTATTTATCATGATCACAATTTAGATAATGTTTTAGATAAGTTATCTTATTATTTAATACTACCACTTCTCGTACTAATCTTTTAGTTGACACGTAGTAAGCATACGTAAAATACTTCATAACTGTCGCCTTCAAGTGGGGCAAAATATTTATGATAAAGATATATTTTTCATAAAATAATAACCAACAATCAGATACCAACAACCAAGATACATAAAGACTAACAAGCGACATCCTACGTGGGTACTGGCTTGTTGGTCTAGTCTCTATTCTGTCGGGACTTTGAATACTGGTTCTTGGGGTCAGATGGGTTGGTATGAGGTATTATTTCTACTTCGCTTACAGTGTTATTGTCTGCTTACATCTTTTGGCCTTCTTTTGCAACATTCGCGGAGAAGAAAAGGGGTAGTTAATTGTAGTTTTCTTCGCTAATGCGCGAGAAATTACAAGAGAGAAAGATATTATAATAAAATAAAATAATTTCAATAATTTAGGGTGTCCCAGTAACATATCGGGCAAATAGACTTCACGGATTTGCATACATATACATACGCACTCGTTCTGCATAAATGTGGCTGAATTTTGTTGATGCAGCTTTGATTCTCCGCTTTTATTACACACGTGGTCGTGGATTTTTTGACATAATGGTGAGTAATTTTAAGTAAGCCCATAAAACTACTCTAGTGGTGTTAAATCACAAGATCTAGGGGGCAAATTCTGATCACCGAAACGAGAAAGTACACGACCTGGAAATGTCTCATGCAGTAATGGAAATGTTGTTCAATAATGAAGATACGCTGTTCTATCGTGCAACGCTCCATTTTTACTAAACCTAAACTGTCAGCTGTCAATTTGATTTTTTTTTAGGGTTGCTAAGACATTACTGTGGCAAATTCAAATCTTGCATTAATTTTAGGACACTATATAAATAATATTGACAAGTTGATAATTTAAGCACTTCTATTAAGTCTTGTTTTGATATCTGATGTTTACGCAAGTATTACGAGTATATATATGAAATTGAACTATTTTTGTGGATTTTACCGCGTTTATATTTAATTTTTTAATTTTCAACGTTTCGAACATTTTTTATTTTTCATCGTTCATGGTCGCAGCAGGATGGCAATAAGTAAAAGTTATTATTAAATACAAATGCGGTAAATTACGTAAATTAGCTTTATTTATTATTTTGCAATCATTATTGTCCTGCCCTTATCCCAATTATTTGAGGTCGACGATATACAAACTTTTCCTCATTCGTACATATTGCAAAAAGTTTTGGTAATAATTTTATGACCGGTGCCCTACCTGACATCACTGCTTGACCTTGGGAATGTAATTGTTCACCAGACATTGGCCCGAGTTCTTGGTCGGCTTTTATAACACCCTAGAGCAATATTAGGGTTGGTAGTATTCGTAGCCACACAGCAACATTTATTTATTTGCCCGCCGAGACGTCATCGCCCGTTGGGCAGTCCGGCTGGAGAGGCCTCGGTTCGGGGTGCGAACCGTGGAGGCCTTCCGGCCGGTGCTGATGCAGTGGTTGGAGAGGCGGCACGGGGTGCTCTCCTTCCGACTGGTGCAGGTTTTGACGGGGCATGGGTGCTTCGCCAAATACCTGCACAAGGTCGTTAGGAGGGAGAGTACACCGTCCTGCCACCACTGCGATTGCGACGAGGCTTGGGCAGTGCAGCGCTGTGAACTCGTCGCAATCATCGGTACGGACCTGACGCTGCCGGCTATCGCTAGGGCGATGGTCGACAGCGTCGGGAATTGGGACGCGGTCGCAGCCTTCTGCGAGACAGTGATCTCGCGGAAGGAGGCGGCGGATCGCCTGCGTGAGGAGCGCAGCCTCGATGAGGAGATCCGCCGCCAGCGACTGGGGCGGCGCAGGCGCAACTATCTGTGCCTCATGCCGCCCTAGCCGAGGCCGCGGGTGACGTGACCGGGGATTAGTCCGTCACCCGCCGAGATGCCGACCGCGTGAGGAAAGACCGACGTCCTCCCCGAGGGGGGGACGTCGGTCGATGGGAGGGTACCCCAATAGGGGGTATTCCGTCGGGCCGACCACTGACGACAAGTTAACGCTGCTCCAGTGGTCGGCCCAACGACGAAGGCGACGTGGTTTTCGGGTGGGTCGCGGGAGTTGCGTGCTTAAGCCCCTCTGTCGCCCCGGACGGAGTGGTGCGGAGGCGCGCCGACCGCGGCCCACCCACAAAAAAAAAAAAAACATTTATTTATTATTTTTCAATAACATTTACTAATGTAATGTGTATTGGTAGCATTACAGTATAATGTTTGCTGGTAATAAGCCAGCTTTTATGTATAAACATTACACCATTAAATACATACATATATAGGTATACTTTGTTAACCTTGTATTCAATGTTTATAATAACTGTAAATAAAAGCCTGTCATAATAGTATAGCATTAATTTCAAAGATGTACCGTCTAAGGAATCATTGTACAATGTCTTTACTAGTTTACTAGTTACTAGTTACTAGTTTAGAGATACCTGTGTATCTCTAAACTAGTAACCGCTCCTGGTCGGTACAGCAATGGTACTCATAGCGTTAAAATCTATCACAATGTTTAGCTATGCGCAATCATTGAATTTGTTATCTTCTCATACATACTAAAATATACTGAGGTATTTTATGCCTGATCGTAAAGACAGTAGTGTATACACCTTTTTGGTTTCACAACACCCTGAACAGCTACATGCATCTTATATATATAATTCTACTATGTAAAATCTCCTCTTAAACGGCTGGATCAATTTTAATGATTTTTTTTTGTATGTATTAGTGGATACGTGAATGGTTAAATGCTAGCTAACGGAAGCAAATATCTAATATTTGCTTCCGTTAGCTAGCACTGTGGTGGATTTAAAGGAGAATTCCTTTTATTTGTTTTAGATTTGAATAGAACAGCGTCTGTTGTGTCAGCTATTAATATACATATAAAATATTTTACTTTACTGGCTGCTCTGGTTGGTTACCTTATCTTATACCCCTGTATGAGAGATTGGAATTTCACTTCGAAATATAATCTCTATGCGGTAGGCCTTATATCGTCTCTCCTGTGGCGACCACAGAGGGTCATGGCGATCAGGGCCGTACGCGGTTACCGCACGGTGGCGACGGAGGCAGCGTGCCTCCTGGCCGGAACCCCCCCGTGGGACCTGGAGGCGGAGATGCTCGCCGACATTTATCGGCGGGTGTCGGAGAAGCGCGCCCGCGGCGGCATGGTCTCCATCACAGAGATCACCGCCTGGCGGGTCGACGCCCGCCGAGAAGTCATTGCCCGTTGGGCAGTCCGGCTGGAGAGTCCTCGGTATGGTGTTAGGACCGTCGAGGCCCTCCAGCCGGTGCTGATGGAGTGGTTGGAGCGGACGCACGGGGTGCTTTCCTTCCGACTGGTGCAGGTGCTGACGGGGCACGGTTGCTTCGGGAAGTACCTGCACAAGATTGTCAGGAGGGAGAGCACACCGTCCTGCCACCACTGCAGTTGCGACGAGGACACGGCGCAGCACACGCTCGAGGAGTGTGCTGCATGGGAGGAGGATCGCCGTGAACTCGTCGCAATTATCGGTGCCGACCTGGCGCTGCCGACCATCGCCAGGGAGATGCTCGTCAGCGTCAGGAACTGGGACGCGGTCGCCGCCTTCTGTGAGGCCGTTATCTCACGGAAGGAGGCGGCGGATCGTGTGCGAGTAGAGCTTCTATTCGGCGACACGTTCCGCCGCCGGCGACTCGGGCGGCGCAGGCGCGAGTATCTGCGCCTAATGCCGCCCTAGCCGAGGCCGCGGGTGATCGGACCGGGGAATTGTCCATCACCCGCAGAGAGGCTAACCGCGCGACGGCGACCGACGTCCCAGGTCGAGAGGTTACCCGAAAGGGTATTCCGTCGGGCCGACCACTGACGACAAGTGACATCTGCTCCGGTGGTCGGCCCAACAACGAGGTGACGTGGGTACGGGTGGGTTATGGGCCCGCGCGCCGTCCTTTCATCGCCCCGGATGGACAGGACCGCGCGTGCGCTTACCATAGCCCACCCAAAAAAAAAAAAAAAAAAAAAAAAAAAAAAAAAAAAAAAAAAAAAAAAAAAAAAAAAAAAAAAAGGCCTTATATCGTCTGAGTTTGAAACCTTACTTTCATAATCCGCTATCACAAGGAAAAATTTGTTAATATAATATTCAACTTAAATGCCTAGTGCATATTGCCTTTAAGTCCTATTAAATTTACTAGCTTGCGTGTTTATTAAATTTGTCCGTCATGATACGCGTATGGTCTATAAAATAAGATATGAATTATTTTAATATGTTAGTGAATAATTAACCTTAATAAATTTTAGTAAATATATTCAGGATTCTACTGTTGACCTTGCGTTATGACATATATGGTTAAATACTTTTCACGCTTCGTTATCTATCTCAAGTACGATTAACTCCATAAAAAATGTTACTTTAAGCTAAATTTTACGCTATATAACTTCTGTATTATCTACAGATTTAATTAAATTACCTGTAGCAATTGATATATAAAATAATTCAAATATTGACGGATACACTTGATAAAATGATATCTATTGTTCAGAGTCTAATGACTCGTCCAATGACAGCCGCCAGATACGCTCTTATTGCTTCATATTTGTTTCTGGCAATGAACAGCTATTGTGGTTCAAGTAATGATTGTCAGTGTCGAGTAAGTTTATTTTAGAAGTAGGTATAGCGTGCAGATAAGTCCCTAAAGGAAATTTATAAGAGTTGCTGTTTGAAACTGAACTTCTTTGAACAATTCGAAGGTCATATATCACTGAATAGTTGATATTTTACACACACACTCATGCATAAGAATAAAGGTCGACTTCCCACAGCCACCGTTCGATGCTAGCGCGATTTATAAGGATAATCCAAAAAATAATGGAAACATAATTCTGCTTGTTTACGTCAAATGTTACAGGTTTGTTTCACTCGAAGGACTATCCATCAGAGTAACTTTAGGTTGTCACCGAGGTTACGCAATCGAGTGGTAGGACCACACTGTCGACAGTTATCTGTCTACAGCCGTGGGCCAGTCCGTCCGGGGTAGTACCACACTACACTCTCGCAGAAAATCGACGTCTGAGTAGTAGCGATTTGTTACTGTGCTTCGTTCGGTGAGTGAGAGAGCCGGAAGCCTAACTTTCTGAGGGTGTTTGCGTGTGGAGGGTTTTGGTGGTGCCCTTGGTATCACCGAGCCTCAATGCACACATTCACACTCCCTTCACTTTCGTTGCGGCAGGCAGCGGTCTTGTAAAGGTCCATGAGCGGCAGCAACACTTACCATCAGGTGTACTGATTGCTCGTTTGCCACCGTTTGCAATAAACAAAAAAAAAATTGATACCAATAGTCAATCCATTGACGATGGGAGGAGTTACAGTATTTTAAAGGGCCGCGTGCCTACTTCCGTCGCTCTAGACGGATTACACAGGTTGTGTTCAAACCATAGTCAATGACGAAAATAGACAGAGAAATTTGAGGTTATTCAAAGTTTATATCTGGAGCTTTGCTGCGCTAGTCCGCGGGCCATTATAATTTAACATTGTTTTGCTGTTTATATTATAATATATCCCATATCTATTTGTTAAATCTGATCAGTACGGGGTGGCTATATAATCCATATGGATGTCCAGTCAACAAAATCAACAAGAGGTGGACATGATGATTGGCAATCACACACGCATTGCGGATTTGAGTAATCGTATCAGGAATTCGACGAGCCCTAACGTTTACCTCTGCATTAGAGGCTGACGATGACTGCTTCCGCCCGTAATCTCATATCAAGCAGGCTTCCATCCTAATGTGGTAAACTATCATCTATCTGAATTATGCATTGAATGGTCCATCTAATATTGTCCGAATAACGATAAATTGTGCCGTACGTATGTATGTAGCTTGTAATGTATAACCTACCTATATATTGCATCGGTGCGGTGAATACGTATTACAATAATGGCACATATTATTGTTGCAAATTACTCAAAGTATACAGTCGTTTGTTATCGAATTACCTATATAATATATATGACTAGTTTTTGCCCGCGACTTCATCCGCGTAGAAATCATATGCGGCGCCCTCGTTATATATAGCTTCCTCCTACTTTACCTCCTCAGAGAGATATAGATTCTCTTTTTTAAATCATTATAGTAGTTTCGTATATTCGTAGTATTCGCGTCATATTATTTTTTTAAATCTAAATTTTGCCACGGAGCGTTATAGGTGGTAATGTTTCTTACGTATGTGTGATAATTGATTAGGAATATAACGCATCACTATACCCTCGTTACCTGCAGGGTCTCTAAGTACGTCTTAGGGATATAAATGAATGACAATATTGCAAATGGCAGGCAAACTCAGAATAAAGCACTGTGACAATCCGTCTGACCTCATTAGTAAGACAAAAAATTAACCCGTCATCACATGGAAAAGTATTTTAGTCTGGGATATCTTGATATTCTTTATTGAATAAATACGAAGAAGTATTTATTACTAATTTCTAAAATTAGACTAAATGTATTTACTTATATATTGTTGTGGTTATATAACAAATGTAAATAGAATTTCTAGATAAGCCATTTTGATACATAAATTTACTCTTCTTACTCCATCAATGCGAAAAGGGTTTAAGTCCTCTTTTTATTTGTACAATTGTTAGCCGCAGTGTACTTTGACAAGTTTCGCATCTCGATTACGAGGACATAACCGCAATTATTTACGTTTTATTGCCACGCAGCTCGTGTAAGTTTTTAGCTGAGCGAGCGTGATGTCGTAGTTAGTCTCGTCAACTAAATATCGAGGGCGTCCAGTCGCAGTAAATTTGGATGGCGTTTAGTTAGGCTCTCCTACCAATATGAGGTTTGGGTGATTCATGGCAGAGTCAAAGAAGCGCCGGGAATACTATCTTCATAAGCTGTTTGATGATCAGCATTTCGATGTCGATGTGTAGGTCGACATTTTCAATGAACCGCGATGCTCCTACTCAACGTATGAACCTACTTAATAATGTTTGTAACTTACGGATCTTGTGTGCCTTCCTGCTAGGAGCTACCGCATAGAGATAATGTATGACGAAGAAAAACATTATGACGATGTTTGTCTTCCTCCTAATAAGGGCTTTTGGGAACGTAATTTTTGAGTAATGAAGCGTCACAAAGCATATATTCTCAAAAGATTTTTTCGTATCTATGTTATTTCTACTAGCTTAAATTGTGCATAAGTTGGGTGATCCACAAATGAATTGCCTGGATCTTGGTGTTATTTCTGTTCCTTAATTATGTCTTTAAAATTCACCGAGACACAAGGATTTATTCTTTAAAGCAGGATGTTATATTTAAAAAATAAAATGAAACGCGTATGATAAAGAAGCAGAATGTAATTAAAATCGTCCTAGTGTGAATTAGATTGCTCGCGAAGGTTTCGTTGAATGATGCAAAATTTGAAACTATTTTTACAAGCCTTTATTTGGTTTTTAAATGCTTCACTTTTAGTTTTGTTTTACTTTTGTTCTTACAGCGGCAATATATTCACACTCTATGAAAATTTCGTTTACCTTTTACGCATTATGTAATAAAATCCACTGACAAACACATGGATCGATATCTAAAACTTAGTAAATAAGATTCACTTGGCAGTTTTTGGATAAGCAACCTCTAAAATTATTGTCGTTTCATTGTAATGTCTAAGTTTTGTTGAAAGAACATTTACCTATGTAAGCCTCTGTTTGCGTTAATATTACCGCCACCTAAAAACACATTTTATATATCCTTTTAAGTCAGAATGAAGAAGCGTAGGTATAACACAGGTGTCAGTCTAAGTAGAATTGGCCATGTAATTTTTAGACCCATGTAATATTTTCGTGCGGTGACGAAGTAAGACTACATTTTAACACTCCTTTCAGTGGGCGTAGTAATAGACGATTAAGAGATCTAATAAGATGATGTAACTAGTAATCTCATAATAAAATAAGACAATTCCAAACGTTAGGTCAATTGCTCCTGATGATGATTAGTGAGAGTGCGCGTCCTAATCATATTTCGAAATTCCGTGCGTAATATTGAGATTACCTTGAATGTTGACAGGCTAAGACAATGTGTCACCAGGCCCTACTTTCAAGTAAAATATCTAAAAATCGGCTGCTGGATCACCGAATGATGATGATATACTTTTTTAATACATTCCATCTTTTTCTCACCCACATCCTTCTCATTGTCAGGAATGAGAAAATGGAGGAAATTTGATTTACCACTCATATACGATTGTCAAACGAGTTAGTTTAAGGCTTTATTCAAAAATTGCCTTCTCCCTTTGTAATGTTATCTGCTACATGCTTGTCCTTGCTTGTTGTATATATAGACTTGGCTGAGCATAATTCTATTTCGCTGAATAATATTAAGCGGGTACCCACCCGAAAGGATAGCCCGCCTAGACGGGCTAGCGATGTCAAGGAACGGGCGGTCCGCCCATATGGCGCTATAGAGGTACCCGCATTGCAAGTTATGCATGCCGCCCCTCCATCGTTCTGGATGGATCGGGCCGCGTATGCCTATGACATAGCCTGCCATAAAAAAGAGCATATTTCGGGCAATTTTTCGATATCCTAACAAGGCTCAGTCATTTAGCGTTGGAAACGTGGAGCGTTGTCATTTATAAGGTGGCCTATGCATGCCCCAAGCAGTGGCGGTGGAACATGTCAGCGAGAGACTCGTCTACGACCCGCTCCATCGCCCTTCTTTAGCGACATAACTGCCTCGCAGAAGGCGACGACCACGTTCCAATTCCTGACGCTGCTAACGATCGCATAAAATAACATACGTATCTATTTTTAGTTACTGCATCGCGTCTCGTAGACGAATAAATTAAATGATAAGGAAATAAATAAATTACATAATAAATAATTTAAATCATAAACATATTTCACCATGTTATACTTAAAAGCATCAAGTTCTTACTAAATTTCAATTAATTTATGTCACTGTGATACCAATGTATAATAATATACTACGGGTGATAAACAAGTTTACTAACTTGCCACCCATGAGTCTGTCGACGTACATTAGTACGTAAGCCTACCCACAGGGATATAATATCACAGTGGCCTCGTTCTCAAAGGGCATTGGCGATTGAATTTGATATTATTGGTGGTTGCAGGTGAGTGTTGTAGGCCATTTGCCTGGTTCAAATTAATTTATTATGTATGGACCTTGCCTACCTAAATATTGTCAATTTTAACATTTTAACTTCAATCAATCCAATAAACTACCACCGGATCGGAATACGACAGCTACTGAGAAGATATGGCAAGTAAGGCTCACTGGGTTTGTCTATTATTTTTATAATTAGTTTTTTTACAAAATCCTTTTATGTAAAATTGTATCACCAGGTCTAGCGAGTACTATCATCTTTTAGCCGGTTTTTACGACTGTGTAGACTGTAAAGGGTTGCATTTTGTTATTTTTTAATAGTGACGGGTCGTGTGGACGAGGAAACTACATAAAATCTTTCAATCATAATAAACAATATTATCCTTAAACGGTTTAGGATACCTTGAATGTTTTCTCCCGAATTAACACGTCATTCCCGGTAGGGGAAAACACGACTTGCGGATTAGCAGGTAAAATCTATTTTTAGATAAAAAAAACGGCTAAGTACGAGTCGGAGTCGCGCATGAAGGGTTTCACACCATTATTCATAATTTGTAAATATTTCAAGCCTACCTGTTGCCATTATCGATTTCGACCAAAAAAGGACAAAAAAATCGCGCTTGTTGTACGGAAGCCCCCCTAATATTCATTTTATTTTGTTTTTAGTATTTTTTGTTATAGCGGCAACAGAAATACATAATTTGTAAAAATTTCAACTGTCTAGCTATCGCGGTTTTTGAGATACTGCCTGGTGACAGACAGACAAGACGGACAGCGAAGTTTTAATAATAGGGTCCCGCTTTTACCGTTTGGGTACGGCACCCTAAAAATGTATTTGTCTAGTGCGTTTACAGTAAGTTAAAAGGTCACAACATTGTAAGAAATAAAAAAAACCTGTTATTGTTTTTTATAGACCTACTTCCTCGAATAGGTAATATAAATAACATCAAATAGACATACGACAAATACATGTACGACTTTACTGTTTAATTGTCTATAATAGTCAGAGTTCTAGACTCCAGGGTGTAAATCAATAATTTCTTGCCTAGGTTTCGAACACGATATCTCACGGCTAGCAATAGCATGCTTATCGAAGAGACTAGATTAAGAAAGAGCTTATCTGTTATGTGTATAAAATATGTATACGAGATTCTGTATGCAATTGGACTATGAATACACGGTATAACTACCTTCCTCTTTTCTAATAGACAAGACAGTGGTGTTAGCTGACAAAATCACTGTAAAAGTAGGCAAACTTGAAACCAAACCAACCAATCTTATGGTCAGCATGGTATTAGATAATTTTTTTCTGCTCTTGCGACTGAGTCTTATCAATCATAGTGAGACATCTAAGAAGCAAGAAGACTATCTATTTAAACTTTAATCGAAACGTAACTAATAGTGTAGGTAGCTACAGTGTTAAACTAGGCATTTAATAGAGTCGGCATTTGACAGCCGGGCTCCAGGCTGCGTGAGCCCCCATGGACTTGACTTGTGAGGCTGGTCGCAAGCCAGCCAAGCGGTAGATAGTATAAAGGGCCTGCGCAGGTTATGTCCTAGTTGCAAGAGCTGTATATAATATAAATATAAACTAAATCAGATAATTGGTCCTTATAATTAAAGAAAAATAGAATAGAAAATTCGTAAATGGTGGAATGTAAGCGGCTTGTTCATAACTGTTGATCGACGATAGTTGTTGATCGAATCAATATCCCTGACCCTTGCGAGCTACCTGGGCCCGTCCGACACAGTTTGACCCTGGGTTCAATACCCAGGGTCTCTGTATTACCCAAGCTAAATGTTCTGATATATCTTTCGAATTTTTAATCCGTAAAATAATAAACACGACCACATCCTTATATGATGGTATGCAGCAGAATTTGCATGTAAACTGAAATTAATAATAATATTTACTTTAAAATATTTGAACTTAAACTGGACCTTGGAACTGAAAGGTTTTATCTTAAAGAGTTATCTTAAAGTTTTATCTTTGAAGTCCAGTCTTTATTCTTTTAAGAAATTCCACAAAACGATTACCACACCAGCTTATACGATAATAGAAAGTATTCAAAATGAAAGCGTATAATATCAATTACAAGTACTATTTATGAGAAATATTTTAGCTTGATCTACGATCTGTTTTAGTATTCAGCCGTAAAAGAATTTACAACATTTAATTTAATATCCGTCAGTGTCAGTATTGGCCACGGTACTGAATATCAGGGTCAACGAATGCGGGTAAACCTTTGTTATACCACATATGGGCTGCTTTAACTTTCATAATAAACAAATCGCTTACCATTTTGATCTTGCATCTCCATCCTTTATTTTTTTTTTAGCTATCACTAAAATATATAAGTATGAACTATCACCAAGATATCTATGACATTTGCAATCATGTAGCGTTTCCATACGAGTTGCGTTTGCAAGCTGAGTAAAGCAACTGACAAAGTGACAGAACAAGTTGTTTGTTGGCTTCAAATGCTGCCTGCGCCTGCGTCGCTACATTGCCGTTCACTTCACGTTATCAGTATTATTTATTTAACGGAAGTCAGTTGAATATAATAATATAGAGAAATGGACGTTTATACAAAACTACTATTTATCGTTTTCCTTCAGCTAAAGTACAAATTATCTTCAAATACTATTAATAAATATAATTCTTTATAATTTTTATTCTTTATATTTAGTATATTATATTTGACAGGTATAAATCAAAATATGTTGTTAAATAGATATAGGTACTGCAGGAGTGACATTCTTGTCATACCAATAATCAAATGGTGGTAGGACTACACTGTCGACAGTCTTCTGTCTACAGCCGCGGGCCGGTCTGTCTGGGGTAGTATCACATTCTTGCAGAAAATTGACGACCGAGTAGTAGCTATTTGTTGCTGCGCTTCGTTCGGTGAGCGAGAGAGCCGGAAGCCCAACTTTCTGAGGGAGTTTGCATGTGATAGTTTTTTAAGATGCCTTTACCGAACCTCATGGCACGCATTCATACTCCCTTCACTTTCTTCATAGTAAGCAATGGCCTAGCAAATGTCCAGGAACGGTAGTATTACTTACCATCGGGTGCGCTGTTTGCTCGTTTGCCACCGACAGCGAAAAAAGAAATCCGTTAAGTGCTAGTCGGAGTCGCGCACGAAGGGTGCCGTACCATTATCTTTAAAAAGGGCAAAAAAATATTCGCGTTCTTTGTATGGGAGCGCCCTTAAATATTTATTTTATTTTGTTTTTAGTATTTGTTGTTATAGCGGTAACAGAAATACATAATTTGTAAAAATTTCAACTGTCTAGCTATCGCAGTTCTTGAGATACAGCCTGGTGACAGACAGGCGAACGGACAGACAGCGAAGTCTTAGTTATAGGGTACCGTTTTTTCCTTTTGGGTACGGAACCCTAACTAGGGTCATCATCGTGCTCTTACTTGAAATTTGCGGTGGTGAGGTCTTATGGCAATTATAATCTCTTAGTCGTCTTTTACGACACCCTCGGGCAAGAAAGGGGGTGGGGAATTGTATTCTTGCTCCGTCATCACACGTTTTATATGATTAGATATTGTTATAGTGCTTTTTAGGTATTACTCTTTAATCGCGCGAGACTTTGGACGTGTGAAGAAACACCAAATGCTAGAAGGATGAGAGGTAATGTAGGATGATGTGGGGCAAAGGCAGTGTAGTGAAATATCACACGTATACAGAGTGTATCAGGTTATGGGGCGACTGGTCAAACGGGAGGTAGACAATGGTGGGAGGAACCCATAAAAACATTTGAAGGAAAAATATCGATTCGTTAATGAATTAGAGACATGTAAAGTTTTCAATTTTGTCATTGTTTTTTCATTTAAAACTGATTGAAATGTATAAAGTCAGTGATACTTAATCTGCAACATATTCGTACTTTGTTAAATGTTCATTAGAAATTGAAAAAATCAATGATTACGTTCGCATAAGCAAAACGAACTTCGCTTTAAATCAGCTGATCAGCCGATTACCGTCGCCGAGTCACGTTTGTACCTACGTACCATTGAAGCGTTTGCGCAATTCTAGGTATGTATGAATGAAATTATACTGTCGAAGCTTTACATGCCTACATGTATCCTGTCTATCCATGCCTACATAATACGTAACATTTAAGGCGTAGACTGTTAGACACACATTTTAGAAATCACTATAACTTTTATGTTATATTGTTTTTTGTGTAATATACATTTTAATTACGATCTATGGCCGGTATACTACAACATGCTCGAATAGTTGACCATGTATTTAGTACAACATGTATTTAATACACCATGTATTTAGTATTTTTTTGTGGTACGAGTGTTTTCTAATCCGGAAAATCTTAAACACTAAGAGCAAGAAGTTAGCACTTGGTATTATACCAACGCGGTCTTTGTCAAATGGATGCTGATAAGCAATAACGTGTCAACCCACAAAAATTCAAAATCAAAGATATTGATATATTTTGATAGTATATCACATATTTAACATTCTGGAAAAGAGTTTCAGGTCACTTGAAAGAGTTAAATATGAAAAAAATAGATAAATAACATTAAACAAATCGGGAATCACGTATACAATATTTTTCAATAATCCTTCAAGTTTCTTAACGTAGTTGAAATTCGAAATATGCCATATATCGTGACGATCAATATGTTATAAGGTTTGACACTGTATTGCTTTAGTTTCTTGTTTTAGTTTAGGTTTCTTGTTTTTCTCAAATAATATAAGTAAAGTAAAAAAATCATATCTTAATAGTTCTACTTAAAACATTTTCACATTATAAGTGATAACATCTGTTTATCAATATTCATTTATGTTCCTCGACGTGCATTTATTGCCACTAAATATTAGTGCGAACATTTAACAAAATAGTGTTAAGTTCCTTAAGTTCATTTTTCGATTATTTTTGTGCGTTCCATATTTTGTAATAAGCAAAAATCTTATTTTTGTGGACTAATATACTAACTTATTTACTTTTTATGTTGCTAATCTATTTTTATTCCATTATTATTTTCATTAAATAGAGAAAGAATCGGTGTATATAAATTTTTTCAAACAAACTTATTAAGAATTGGTTTGAAATCTTTAAACGCCATTTTCTCAAAACAAAGTTTGTGAGGGTTAACATATTATCGCTTATCAGCATCCTAATTGCCTAGTGACCTGTGTTGTAATATTGACAAATCTGCTATTTCGTCTGCTATTTCGGCGGCGGATCGTGTGCGAGTAGAGCTCCTATTCGGCGACACGTTCCGCCGCCGGCGACTCGGGTGGCGCAGGCGCGAGTATCTGCGCCTAATGCCGCCCTAGCCGAGGCCGCGGGTGATCGGACCGGGGAATTGTCCGTCACCCGCGGAGAGGCTGACCGCGCGACGGTGACCGACGTCCCAGGACGTCGACAGGTGAGGTTACCCGAAAGGGTACTCCCTCAGGCCGACCACTGACGACAAGTCACATCTGCTCCGGTGGTCGGCCCAACAACGAGGTGACGTGGGTACGGGTGGGTTATGGGCCCGCGCGCCGTCCTTTCATCGCCCCGGACGGACTGTACCGCGCGTGCGCTTACCATAGCCCACCCATAAAAAAAAAAATACCAACCCGTCTGACCAGCGTGGTATAGTAGGTCAATAACCTTCCTATTACGGAGGAGGCTCGAGCCCAGCAGTGGAACGTATATGAGTCGAAATGATGATGAATAATGATTTTACGGACCATTTTAATGGAAATAATATTTTTTGATAATATTTTTATGAAAATTCCGTATGTTATTTTTATTCTGGTTTGAAGTAACTGTGGCGTACATTTTCTTTAGCTTTGGGTTATTTTTTATTGACACACTCGCCTAATGATGTCAGAATATGGCTCTGATACCTGCGGGATGCCTAATTGATAACTATTAAGTATCTACGTTGTAATGTCTAGATAACTTGACTTATGTAAACCGTGCAATTATTTTATAACATATTATTATGTCCGCTGTGGTAAAATTGCGTGTTAAGAGAAAGTAAAACTATTGGCGAAATCGAAACCACTAAGTATCTACCTAGTTAATTATTTTTAATGTCGCCATGTGTGATTGCGAAGGAAACATTTTATGTATTTTTTCTCGCTCTCCATTGATACCTGAGAAATACAATCAATATCGTTACTGGTAACTTAGATTAGTTAGAAAAAGATGCATCTGTCGCTCGTGATCCCGTGAAGATTTTAATCTTGACTCGGCAAAAAATGTTTTGGGATTTGCCACTAAGAAAAATTCTCTATAAATAATCAGATCAGAACTCTGTTATCCAATTTGCATAGCTAGCTGAATTCTTGCTCATTTTCTTTTTTTAAAAGACAATTCTTGTATTGTGGCGTATTTTACAAAGGTGTTTAGCGGATACAAATTACACTCGGACTCAAAACAACGAATCTGTGGATCGCACGAAGTAGTGTTCTGCAGGGAAATGGGGCATGGTAGATTAATATCTGAATAATCCATTTATTAGTAAATGTAGTATTTACAAGTCAGATCTAAATCTATCTCTATTGTGACCTCCTTCTATACATTGTCTAAACTCATATACGGGCCACTGTTAGGTTCTAGCCTGCTCCGTAGTGGCAATAAATTTAGCCTATTATGCCGCGCTTTTTACCGTGTAGTGACGGAGTAAGAATACAATTCACCACACATTTTGCCCGTGGATGTCGTAAAGCACGACTATGGGATATAATATGCACATAATATCTATGCAAGAGAAGGAAAACTCGAAATGTAACCCTATACCAACATATCTGACCAGCATGGTATAGTATTTTAAATTTCCTCCCATTGTGGAGGAGCTCCGAGCCCAACAGTGGGACGTATGTGGGCTGCGATGATGAGGATTCCGCGCTGATTAGAGAGCTTATTATAATTCATTCAATGTTTTCCTTCTTTTGTAATTAATTGTTTGTATCCCTTATTCGTCTCGAGAAAAGTTATTTAGAGCCATTATTTTTTGTGGATTAAATTAGGTAGCTTTCTGTCTAATTTATGCCCTTTTCTATTCCTGCCGTCGTATATGAAATGTAATGGTAATCGCTAGAGCTTAAGGTGTGAAAGTCTACCTATTAAACAAACACACTAAACTTCGTAGTCATGATATTAGATACTAGCAACTCGCCCTCGCTTCGTTTCGGTTTCAGTCGCCTTACCCGCGTAGTTCCCATTCCCGTGGAACTATTGGGACAAAATATCGCCTATGTTACTCCCTGATATTATAGCTTTCCATTGGTGAATGAATTTTTGAAATCGGTCCAGTAGTTTCGGAACCAATTCGTTACAAACATACATACAAACCTTTCCTCTTTATAACATTAGTATAAATAAGGACCAACCAAAATTCTAAAAGCAAAATCACTATCAAACAGTATAAATAAAGCTGTTAAGAGTATGATACAAAATCTTAAGCATAAATTCTCCAAGCTACTCTATTTTTTTTTTGAGTATTATAAGCTGACCTTATCCCTAGTTTCCTTTGCGTAAACTATATAATATAGTTATCACATAGGAATAGCCATTTTTTTCAAAGGAAAGACGCGGTGCTCCAGGATATCCTGACTAATATTATAAATGCGAAAGTAAGGATGTTTGTTTACGCTTTCACGCTTAAACCGCCGAATTGATTTCAAAAATTCTTTCACCAATGGAAAGCTATAATATCAGGGAGTAACATAGGCTATATTTTATCTCGGTATTCCTACGGGAATGGGAACTAAGCGGCAAGGTGACTGAAACCAAAGCGAAGCGAAGGCGGTGTATGAAATATAATTATATTTCAATTACAAATTGCTTAAAATTGATAACTCATTACATATTGAAGAAATAACCAATAGATATTATTTTAATGCGTGTACACGCGGGTACTAGCCGTGTGGTGATGGACTAAAAATAAAATTCACCACCCCCCGTTCTTATCGGTGAGTGTCCTAAAAGACGACTAAAGAGGAAAAGGAAAATCTATACCAATAAATAAAATTGGAGTGTCTGTTTGTAATGTCAAAATAATAGGCTTTTTTCATGCTCACACGGTTATTTGCACGACACCTATGCCTAAAATAGCAATTAAAAAATTTTTGTCTGTCTGTCTGTCTGTCTGTTTGTCTGTTTGTTCCGGGTAATTTTCAAAACGGCTGGACCGATTTCAAAAATTCTTTCACCAATGGAAAGCTATAATATCAGGGCGTAAACTAGGCTATATTTTATCCCGGTATTCCCACAGGAACGGGAACTACGCGGGTAAAACGACTATAACCTATAACCGAACCGAAGCGAGGGCGGGTTGCTAGTTCAAAATAAATCCTTATCATGTATCTATCAACGCGTCAGTTTCTCTCCTATTATTGAGAAGGAAAGATGAACTACGATGATGACGATGACTTATGGAAACATCAGATATTCATCATCATCATCATCGCAGCCCACATATGTCCCATTGTTGGGCTCGGGCCTCTTCCACAAACGGAAGGAATTTGACCTACTACACCATGCTGGTCAAACATGTTGGTATCAATTCAAGTTGGTTTCATTTCGAGTTTTCCTTCTCTTGCACAGATGTTGTATGCATATTATAGCCCATAGTCGTCTTTTACGACATCCACGGGCAAGATAGGGAGTGCTGATTTATATTCTTACTCCGTTACCACACGGAATCTATACCAATAAATAAAATTGAAGTGTCTGTTTGTAATGTCAAAATAATAGGCTTTTTTCATGCTCACACGGTTATTTGCACGACACCTATGCCTAAAATAGCAATTAAAAAATTTTTGTCTGTCTGTTTGTTCCGGGTAATCTTCAAAACGGCTGGACCGATTTCAAAAATTCTTTCACCAATGGAAAGCTATAATATCAGGGCGTAAACTAGGTTATATTTTATCCCGGTATTCCCATGGGAACGGGAACTACGCGGGTAAAACGACTATAACCTATAAGCGAAGCGAGGGCGGGTTGCTAGTATATCATATATTTAGTCTTGATATTATTTTCAGGACAATCCAGTGCGTTCGAAACCGGTGAATAAAGAGATACACCAGCCTCTTGTGACTCAGCATATGCTTCAAACCACACGCGCGAAATTAGGGCGTACGCGACCAGTCGCCTCATCAACTCCTAAGCAACAACTTAGTGAACTGGAGAAGTGAGTAAATCTAAGTATTATTTTTTATCTACAACAGTTTGGTACTTAACGTAAAATTCCGTCTCGTGGTGAGTTACGTTGAGTTTCTCCTTATCATATTGGGATTTTACATTTGAAGGCATGGGTTACTAGGGAAAAGCAAATACCAATCACGTATACCAGGCAAATATCTGTCATTTTGTTAATGCAGAGGCATTAGTGTACGGCTTCGTTTTGCTAGTTGTTTAGATGCCAAAACAGGAGAGACAAACAGCATTATAGTTTTAATTTTGTAGTGGTAACGAATTTTTAGGTGTGGTGACGGAATAAGAATAAATAATTCACCACTCCCTCTCTTGGCCGTGGATGTCGTAAAATACGACTAAGGGTTATAATACGCATATACCATCTATGCAAGAGAAGGAAAACTCGAAATAAAACCCTATAGCAACCTGTCTGACCAGCATGGTATAGTAAGGTCAATTTCCCTCCTATTGTGGAGGCCCAGTTTATTATGTAGATAAGTTGGATTTTTGTATTAAGTAATGACCAGATAAAGCATGCCAGCTTCATTAAACATTGGTCAGTCATGTCCAGCACTCCCCGTTCAGTTAGATGAGGTGATATATAATGCCCTCTAGGAATATTATATAAATACTGCATACCATGCATTATGCACTTTTTAAATTGAGCTGTTTTTTATTAAGACACGGGCCGTACACAATGTCACAATACTGCAAATGAGACGACACGAGACTATTACACAGTTAATTACGTAGTGAGTGCCCTCGAAGCAAGAAAAAGAAAACTCATAATGAAACTCTACACCAATACGTCTGAACAAAGAGGTAAAGTAGGGCAATTGCCCTTTCATTGTGGAGGAGGCTCGAGCCCCGCACTAGGACATATGCATTTATCTAGTCGGAGTCCTGCAATAGAGCCCTCCTACGACTGCGGTGAAGGTATGAGCTAGTAGTGTGTCGTTGACGATTTTACAGTCGACGCAACGAGACCGTCGTCGATGATAAACTAGTTGAAAAAACAGTCTAATTTTCGACTAGTTTACGTCTTAGACGCTTATACAAGACGAGACGTTTAGTTTATATTGTGACGTATGTTGATCGTCCATTGGTAAATGACAACGAAACTTCAACGAATTTTATTAGACAACAGTTTCATTGTACAATGTACATTGACGCCTCAACGTGTAATGATAGTCCCATCACATGATAGCAGAGTTCAATGAATTGCAATTCAATCTATCTATGCGTTATGATTTCGGTTCGACTCGCGCCTACGGGCGGTGAGGTTTGCGGGGCGGGTAAAGAGCGTAGCGAGCCATGCAGCGTGCGAGCGCGCGCGCATCGCGTCGTCGAAGTTCGGGCCGATTCGGGCGCTTGCGAACGCTCGCAAGTCGTCGTTGCGTTCGTGTCATTCGTTGATGCGACGACCGATTCGCGAAGCCGTTCATACATAAACATGTTTATCAGTCAACTATAAACTTCCCCGGGTTGAGAGCCTTCCGCTCGCCCATTGGCCGCGTTAAGCTGTCAAGGTCATCTGCGACCAACAGCTAAATACACAAAAAAAAAACAAAAAAAAAAACTATAAACTAGTTTATTAGTTCACGGCAAAGAAACAGTCGAAAAAAACTGTTCGTTTATTCAACGACCACCACTAGTATGATCTAGTATTCCTCGGGCGGGGGACTGTGGAGGCGATTGTACCGCACTTGCACCGTTAGCTCTCGAGGGGGTATGGTAATCTAACGTTTAGGATGATGGCAAGTGCTTACTAGATATGAGGTCTTCGGTAAGTGCCTACATACAATTAGAAGTGGAGTGGCCTCCGTATGCCACAAGTGTGGCACGCTAATTGATGATCCGCATCACACACTAGATGAATGTCCCGCCTGGAGGTCTCAAATCCTGTCAGCGATAATTAGAACGGTTTGTTGCCGCCAACCGTTATTGCCGAGATGCTCAATGGAGATGGGTGCTGGTCATTGATGATCTGATTTTGTGCGACCGTCGTATCGAGGAAGGAACCGCTCTGAATGAGACTCCCGACACTCTGTAAAAACGCAGAAGGGGTCGCTGCGCTGTTGGTATTCCGGTCACAAAGGACCGTCTGTCACCAGAGGGACATCGTGTTTAAATTCATTTCCACAGCGTGAACAGAATAAAATTAGGACGTATATGAGCCGAGAGAGAGAGAGAGAGAGAGAGAGTAACGAGTCAATTACCAAGCCATTAACAATCATTTTTATGCGACCATCCCAAAATACACAGTCCTTTTGCAATGATACCATGGTATTTTCAATTTCTATTCCGAGACTTAATTCTTTGGGGACCAATTGAATCTTATCGTGTAGCTAGTCAATATTTATTATGATCTTATTTTTTTCAGATGTCTTTTACAAGAAACGACAGTTACGTCTCTGTATAGACGACGTGTGGCACGCAACACGTTTCGCAGCGCAGAAGAGCTGCGTCCCCGTCCATATCCCGCAAAGTGCTCCAAATCACCCCACTCTCCTCGATCACCCCGATCTAACTCTTTGCCCCGAACAAAACCAATGTCACCCCTTAAACTCTCCAATGGTAATGTAGCAATAAAGTAATAGAAAAACTATATCTAGGTTAGATATTAATTAATAATTGAATAGATTGATTAACTTGTGCGTTGTGTACAGAAGACATTTTTAAATTCTGCTTTTAGTAGATAATCTATACTATTTCTTTAATATGTTTTTATTTAGAACTGACCGTTGTTATTACATAATATATCATTCTAATGACTGTTTAAATGTGCAAAGTTTGTACATAAGATTAAACACGCAAGCTATTTATTTTACCAATTTACATACGATATTCTTAGTATTTTCCGTATTAGCGGATTTGATATAAAATTACGAAAAATGGCAACTAATTTGCGTTTTTCACGCTTTTAAATCTTTCTCAAAACGTATTCGCAGTAATGAATGTGGAAAATCGCTGGAAATGTATCTACTATCATGGATAGTATCGACACATATTACGATTAAGAAGGTTCACCATCAAATGAAACTATGGTAGAAGGGTAACTGTAATTTACTAATGCTCTAATTTTAGATATATTTCATGTGGTAACAAAGTTATATGTAAGAATTTTGACTATAAGGAATCGCAGGCGCATTGCCTTTAGGTCTTTCCAAATAATAAGCCAAACGGCTATTTTTATATCGAACCTACTTACTACTAGTCTTACTAAAAATTTACTGGTAGATATTACAAATATAGGTAGGAATACTATATGTAGAGTTACAATACTATCGAATTAATTTATCTTTAATTTTGATATGTATTTTATACTTTTGGATTTTAAATATTTATTTTAGCGCTGACACCGTTCTATTTTAAAGAGTTTGAATTATTTTTCTAAGAAACATTGACAGCTCTAAAGTATATTATACATAGTAATATGTGCAATTAAAAACGTATATTATAATGATTAATTTAACCTTTGCATTGATGACATTCACTATTTTAGGACCAAGTAGGTTCATCCATTTTCATAAACTTATATACGTTCCACTGTTGAACTCGAGCCTCCTCCAGAATAGGAGGGTAATTGACCTACTACACCACGCTGGTCAGACGTATTGGTATAAAGTTTTCCTGCTCTGGCACAGATGTTATATGCATATTTAATCCCTTAGTCGTCTTTTAGGACACCCACGGGCAAGATAAGGGGACGGACTTGAACTTAATAATATAATCCTTATTAGGCTTAGCAATATGGACATTATTATTATATTTGAAATCTTTTTATTTTTATTTAAAAGATGTTCTATTAGATTGGTGTTATTATTTTTACGTAATTACTATATAGATAATTTATTTATATGAATTCTATTAGATTTCCTAAATGCATTAAAATGGTGACGGAAAAAATATAAAATATCTTTTACTGATTAAGCATTTGACATGCTAGAGTAAATTAGCAATTAGAGATTAAGGCGTTTTAAGAGATGTGAGTGGATTTAAATCCCGCTGTCGTCCGTAATAATAATTTTTCGCAAATATGATTTTATAAAAAGTTGAAAAAGATTACGATTATACTATTACTATTTTCTACGTTTACAAGCTTTGTATGAATCAAATGTAAACTGTAAAAACGTTTAATTTTATTGAA
Organism: Lymantria dispar; assembly: GCA_032191425.1. Classification (NCBI taxonomy): domain Eukaryota; kingdom Metazoa; phylum Arthropoda; class Insecta; order Lepidoptera; family Erebidae; genus Lymantria; species Lymantria dispar. Next base: position 20,104,230 of record CM063454.1, on the reverse strand, counting down.
ATTAAACTATATTTATGACAGCTTTAATTTACTTTGTTCTAATCTATACCAATAAATAAAATTGGAGTGTCTGTTTGTAATGTCAAAATAATAGGCTTTTTTCATGCTCACACGGTTATTTGCACGACACCTATGCCTAAAATAGCAATTAAAAAATTTTTGTCTGTCTGTCTGTCTGTCTGTTTGTTCCGGGTAATCTTCAAAATGGCTGGACCGATTTCAAAAATTCTTTCACCAATGGAAAGCTCTAATATCAGGGCGTAAACTAGGCTATATTTTATCCCGTTATTCCCACGGGAACGGGAACTACGTGGGTAAAACGACTATAACCTATAACCGAAACGAAGCGAGGGCGGATTGCTAGTCTTTATATATGTATATAAATCTTCTGTTCGTGTGTTTGTAATTGAACTTCTTCTAAACGGCTGGACCGATTTAGACGTTTTTTTTTGTGGCTGTTCCGATGGATATGAGAAAGGTTTAGATTAATAATCGAAACCGATAGGTGGCGCTGCGATCGATTTCAAGGAGAATTCCTTATACTATTTTTTGGGTTTTAAACAGCACAACGTCTGCTGAGTCAGCTATTTATTATATACTAGCAACCCGCCCTGGCTTCGCTTCGGTTTCAGTCACCTTACTCACGTAGTTTCCGTTCCCGTGTGAATACCGGCCTAAGTTACTCCTTATATAAAATCGGTCCAGCCGTTCTGAAGATTACCCAAAACAAATGGACAGACATAAAGAGAATTTTTTTAAAACCAGGTATTATAGTCCATAAAATATAGCTTGATCTCTGTGACAGGATGTCAACGAAACCGACGAAGTAAGTTTGAACAAGCGACTTGTTACAATTTTATTTTGTATTACATATATTTTCATTCTTTTCGTACCAGTTTTATTATAACTGAAGTGCAATATTTTATAAATACACATTTTTATGGACTATAATAGATAACTAATAACTTAATGGTATAGCGTCGTGGCGCCACTGTATTATCAGTTATCACATCTCTTTGACGCGTAATTTTAACATGCCGAGCGGTCATTGGGCGGTTATCCTTACTAATATTATAAATGTGAAAGTAAGTTTGTTTGTTACGCTTTCACGCTTCAACCACCGAACTGATTTTAAAAATTCTTTCATCAATGGAAAGCAAATAATATCGGGCAGTAAGATAGGCTATATTTTATCTCGGTATTCCCACGGGAAAGAGAACTACGCAGGTAAGGTGACTCAAACCGAAGCGAAGCGAGGGCGGATTGCTAGTTTAGATATAACTGTTAAACTTTGAATGGTGTTTTCCTTATAAAGTTCATCTTCTTAAAACGTTGCAGTTAAGTAACGGACAAAATCTAATAGCAAATGCATTCGTAGAAACTGCTGCTTAGCATTCTGCTAGTGATTCCTCAGATCCTATTTACAATTTCTATCTCTATTTTCAATTTCTATTCAATTTCTATTTCTATCTCCCCATAGTGGGTAAGTTAGGTACCTGTACTTGGGTACCTACTTGCACACATTCGAGCATTAAGGAGATTGTCAGGCGAATTGAGGCGCCCTAGTTGAGGATGGCTCTGGACAAGGCGTAGGCCCTCTTGTACCACGGGCCCCGTATGGGTTCTCCAATCGGCGTCTTGATCACTGTCGATTCGGTCGACATCAGCATGAAATACTTGGGTCTGGTGCTCGACGGGCATTGCTGGTTCCGGGATCATTTCCGCGGATTTCCTCCGCGTCTGTTTCGCGTGGCGACAGCCCTCTCTTGGCTCATGCCGAACGTGGGCGGACACAACGCTGCGTATCGACTGCTGTACGCGGGGGTCTTCTGGTCGGTAGCCCTGTACGGCTCAGCGGTGTGGGTGGGGTCCCTGACCGTCCGTGTTATGGCTATCCTGTGGAATCTACAGAGAGCCATGGTGGTCAGGGCCATATGCGTATACTGCATGGTGGCGACAGAGGCAGCGTGCCTGTGGCCGGGACTCCCCCGTGGGACTTGGAAGTGCAGATGCTTGCCGAGTTATAGTGACGGGTGTGGAAGACGCAAGTCGGAGGCGGCCAGGTCTCGATCAAGGAGCACCAAGGAGTGCTGCAGGTGGGACGGTACGGGATAGAGTAACCCGCCGAGCCAGCCACGGATATCAAGGAACCGTTACCACTGGGGTCAGCCCACTGGCGACGGGGAGAGGGTAGGTTATGGGGTCACATGACGCTCATCCATCGCGCCGGACGGATTGGGCGGGATGTGCCCAGACCGACCGAAAAAAGAGGCGGCATAATCGGTATTGCACCCGGGCGATGAAACAGCTAGCGGCGGGCCTGATGGAACTAAATTAAATTAACTCAATCTAAATCATCATCTCATCATCGTCATCTCAGCCCACATACGTGCCACTGTTGGACTCGGGCCTCCTTCACAATGGGAGGGAATTTGACCTACTATACCATGCTGGTCAGACATGTTGGTATAGGGTTTCATTTCAAGTTTCCCTTCTCTCGCACAAATGTTATATGCATATTATATCCCTTAGTCGTCTTTTACGACATTCATGGGCAATATATATAGGTAGGCATAATAGATAGGGAGTGGTGAATTGTATTCTTACTCCGCCACCACACGGCAAATCTACACACATTATCCAAATTAAACCTAATTAAATTAAATCAAATTAAAACAAATGTGATTAGAATAAATCCCATTAAATTATCATTATCATCTCAGCGTACACAAGTCCCACTGTTGGGCTTCGGCCTGCACCACAATGGAAAAAAAATTGGTCTACTATACCGCGCTAGTCAAACGTGTTGGCATATGGTGTTAGGTCAAGTTTTCCTACTCTTGCATAGATGTTACCTGCATATCACATTTTACGATATTCGTGGATAAGAGTGGGAGGTGATAAATTGTATCCTACTGTAAATCCTATCGGAATCCTACCGGAAATAATTTAAACTAAATTAAATAGAATCAAATGAAATCAGATCAAATTATATCAAAGAGAAATTTAAAAAAATAATAAAATAAAAATAAATTGCAGATTAACGACAATTAAAATGAACTCCCCTATCTATTCATTGAATTTTTTTTTTCACTTTCCCACCTGGCATACTGATAGCTATCGATGTTATCCGTTGACGCATTTCCAATGTCGACTATGTCACTTCATCCATTTATAACCTTCCACATTCTAGACACGGGCGAATTAGCCCCAAGAACTGTTTTCGCAGAGGCAGACAAAGTGGCGTAATGACATTTCTGGGATACCAAGTGAGGACACGAAACCTGAATAGACCTAGCCGATATCGACAGTCAATTTTATTTTGAACGTGTTTATAGGCAAAAATACCGTTCGCACCGACCACGAACCTGCGTTATGATAGACTATACATCCTGAAATACTGCAACCGTGTTTATAGCTTAAAAGTTACTTGGACTTATTTATTGCAAACGCTAGATGTCATAAGAATCGTTTTTGAATCCTTTCCACACGTAATATATGTGTTACATAATGAGGTCTCCACACGACACTACAGCATTCCAATATACTCCTAACAAGACACACATATTATCTTCGCGTCATGCTGTTCTCCAGAAACTCTCTTGTATTTCTCAATACGAAACCCAGCATTCCTGATACCTGATTTACAATATTATCGATAACTTTATTATAGTTATTAAAATCTCGAATAGAGAGAGATATGTATAACACCATAGTGTTTCCTTTTTAGGGTTCCATACCCAAAAGGTAAAAACGGGACCCTATTACTAAGACTGCGCTGTCTGTCCGTCCGTCCGTCTGTCTGTCACCAGACTGTTTTTTTGTTTTGTTTTTGCAAACGGTGGCAAACGAGCAAACAGTGCACCTGATGGTAAGTGTTGCTGCCGCTCATGGACCTTTACAAGGCCGTTGCCTACCGCGAAGAAAGTAAAGGGAGTGTGAATGCGTGCATTGAGGCTCGGTGATACCAAGGGCACCACCAAAACCCTCCACACGCAAACACCCTCAGAAAGTTGGGCTTCCGGCTCTCTCGCTCACCGAACGAAGCGCAATAACAAATCGCTACTACTTAGACGTCGATTTTCTGCGAGAGTGTGGTACTGCCCCGGACGGACCGGCCCGCGGCTGTAGACAGATAACTGTCGACAGTGTGGTCCTACCACTCTTGAGAACTGAGAGACTGTATTTTGAGAACCGCGATAGCTAGACAGTTGAAATTTTTACAAATTATGTACATATTTCTGTTGCCGCTATAACAACAAAGCCTAAAACCAAAATAAAAAAACGAACGCGCTTTTTATAGGTAATGGTACGGCACCTTACGTGCGTGACTCCGACTCGCACTTAGCCGGTTTTTAAATTCCATGGGTTTACATTTTCTAATAAGTCTATTCAATAGACTACTACTGCAATAGACTCTATTGCTCTACCGACTGAGCTAACCAGGCTAGCTCTCTCCGTGTGGTGACGGAATAAGAATACAATTCACTACTCCCTATGGCGGAAGTCGTAAAAAACGAATAAGGGAAATAGTACGCTTATGCAAGAGAAGGCAATCTCAAAATCCTGTACCAACCTGTCTGACCAGCCATATATAGACTATATCGTATAGTGAGGTCAATTTCCCTCCCATTGCAGAAGAGGCTCAAGCCCAGCAGTGGGACGTATATCAGGAGAAATGATGATAATGACATTTTCTACTACTTGTGTCATTTTAGTAAGAGTGCACCATTCCACAGCTGGATTTAAGTCTTCTTGTGTCTTCATGCTCACAATCATGGTGGGAGTCTATTCTTATTGCAAATTTTAAATGTAATCGCATGTAAGAAACAAAGGGAGCCGTTGCTCAGGACGCCTGGCGGATGTGAAACATCGAAATTGTTTTTTACAATTAGATATGCATAAAAACGACATGAACTAATATGGCTTAAAGTATTAATAAAATATGTATTACGATTTTTTTCCAAATGATAGTTTTTATTTAATAAACATTTATTTTCATTAGTATACACTATGTTAGTCATTTATTTTGAGTTCACCAAATGACGCTGTACAAAATTTTAAACAGGTCATTGTTTCGTTACACAAATGTACATATCCAAGCGTGGCGTTAACGCCACACCAATGGTCAAGTCCATTAGTCTATAGATGCTTCACATCAAAAACTCAGAATGACGGAAGCATTCAAAAAGGTCGTTTACGATTAATTTATATAAAGGCATAATATAGTCATAATCATTTTCATGGCTGCGCATTTGAAGCTGAGCCGTCCTGAAGATACCTCGTTCAGATGCGAAACACGTGTCGAATAAATATTCAAAGCTCTGCAGAAAATTGTAATTTGACGTTTTAGAGAGTCCGCATCACGTGAGAGTAAGATTATGTTGGAATAAGAATTCCACCTTGTTCCTATCCCGTATGCCTTCTATTCCATTGTGGTATATTGATTAACCCTGGGAAAGTGGTGGGTCTCTTCTTTCCATTATTAAAATAATTATGAATTTCTGCCATGTGCGCAAATGCTGGAAAGGATTTAAGCCATTCAGTCAAAGATGAGTAGAAGCGCAGAGTTTATCCCATTGTCAGTTCTACTATTTATCAGAGACTTGGCTACGAACTTGGTTAGCCTGTCGTGCTGTCTACTAAATGAGAACGGCAAGAGAACCCGTGGTAGAGAAACGTAGAATATGTCGCCCATACACCTGCTACTATTAAGCAAGGTATTTTTAAATAAGAAAAAATAATATTTCCTACAGTAACTTCTATATTTATTATAGTAAGCTGCTCAGACTGCTGCAGATGATTGTCTTCATTCCGAATTTTTCATACTTTATTTGGTGATACAATAATAATAAAGAACGACCTCTGAGCCTGTCAATATCTCCATATGAGAGGTTTTTTTCGATATAGCAGACTCTGATATTAATATATTTAAAAATATCAATAAGTATATCGAAAAAAGATATTTAAAAATAATGTCCTATATATAGTCCATAAACGCACTGGACCGCGCGTGCGCTTACCATAGCACAACCATAAAAAAAAATATATATATATAGTCCATAAAATATAGGATGATCTCTGTGACAGTTGTCCCTAGTGCTGTCACGATAAAGTCCGTAGATTTTTATCGATAATACTCTTTATTTTTATAATTGTTATTTTCTATTAGGGGAGAGCAGGTAGGATTCGTACAGTTTTAGCCGTGTAAAATGAAAACTATAAGTCATGTAAAAATAAGCTTATGTCCTTGTATACCCTACCTATATAGCTAGATCCCTAGAGTAATTTAATGTCAATACAAAGCAGCACTAGAAAGCTATGGAATATATTCTGAAAAAGGGAAATCGAACGAATCCACCTGCCACACGGGGTACCTTCGTGCATAGCGTGAGGTGCTTTCGTACATGGTGGGGTGCCTTAGTACATTCAATGAAATCGCAATTTTTAATAAAATATTCTTATTTATTGAGATCAAATCACATCACAGAATCAACTTTAATATTTGTTAGACACATTATAGTAAATTACTCATATAATTAAGTATCTTTTTACTTAGGTACTAAATAAAATTTCAAGAAATTAACAATCAGTCAATAGTTTCAAAACTATAAATTAGATATTACCCCATATTAAACATCGATAGGTCTTTTTGGAAAGATTAGATGTCTGCTGTTTTTGCAGTCAAAGCAGAATTTGGTGGTGGTAGAATACACATCACATCTGATAGGTAAACTGTCCCTTCATCCTTGATTGTTGGAAAAACGAATCTCCAAGTGTTAGGCTTCTTTCTTAAAAATGACACTTTGTACTTGAAGGAATTATACTTCATAAGCACCTGGCCAACATAATATTTCAATGACTGCTTTTTTAGACTTGACAAGTACAAAAGTTTCTTCCTTGATATTTTCTGCTATAACTTCAAGAGATTCATTCTCAAAATTCTATTCTTCAGATGCCTCTTCGACAAGAGAACAGGAACTTTCCCGTAAGCTCATATTAATAGCCTCGTCTTCACAGTCAGTCTCAATCTCATGTTCAGTTTCATCTTCACTATCGATGTTTGAAGTTCTCTTTTGTCTTTTCAACTTTAGTGTCGCCGTAGTTTCAGCTTACCTTTTTGTAGCAGTTCTTTTATTTGTATCTAGTAATAAGTTTAAGGCCTTTTTCACTTCTGCAGCTTTTTTTTCTTTTCTTGCTCTTGTTTCTTTAATATTTTTGTTTTTTCTATTTCTACCAGTCTGTTTTTTTCTGGTGTGCCTGTATATATTCTAGACTCACCTGGTTGTTTGCCTTTTCATGATTTTTTCTTAGTATTTTTGACAAGTTTAGGATAGGGCCGGACAATTTCTGGCGTAATCAGTTCTGCAACAGGAGAAGATGCCGTAAATCTTGTTGGAGATAATAAAAAAGGAGAGACATGTGTTGGGTTTCGTGCAAGATTTTGTTGAGTCAAATCTGCTGATGGAATCTCAGGCACATTCTCGAAGAAATCTTGACCTGTTAAAAAACTTTGTGGTATGTCTTGGGCGGATTGCAACAGTTGCCGAGGTGAAGAAGTTGTAAGTTGTAGATTCATATATTTGGTTTCAACATCTCGGTTTGAAATGGAAAGGATTTTTTTTTTTTGTGGGTGGGCTGCGGTCGGCGCGCCACCGCACCACTCCGTCCGGGGCGACAGAGGGGTTTAAGCACGCAACTCCCGCAACCCACCCGAAAACCACCTCGCCTTCGTCGTTGGGCCGACCACCGGAGCAGGTTTACTTGTCGTCAGTGGTCGGCCCGACGGAATACCCCCTACGTGGGGTACCCTCCCATCGACCGACGTCCCCCCCTCGGGGAGGACGTCGGTCTTTCCTCACGCGGTGGGCCTCTCGGCGGGTGACGGACTAATCCCCGGTCACGTCACCCGCGGCCTCGTCTAGGGCGGTATGAGGCGCAGGTAGTTGCGCCTGCGCCGCCCCATTCGCCGGCGGCGGATCTCCTCATCGAGGCTGCGCTCCTGGCGCAGACGATCCGCCGCCTCCTTCTGCGAGATCACTGTCTCGCAGAAGGCTGCGACCGCGTCCCAATTCCCGACGCTGTCGACCATCGCCCTAGCGATGGCCGGCAGCGTCAGGTCGGCACCGATGATTGCGACGAGTTCACGGCGCTGCGTGGCCCAAGCGGCGCAGGCCTCGAGCGTATGCTGCGCCGTGTCCTCGTCGCAATCGCAGTGGTGGCAGGACGGTGTACTCTCCCTCCTTACGACCTTGTGCAGGTATTTGGCGAAGCTCCCATGCCCCGTCAACACCTGTACTAGTCGGAAGGAGAGCACCCCGTGCCGCCTTTCCAACCACTGCATCAGCACCGGCCGGAAGGCCTTCACGGTTCGCACCCCGAACCGAGGCCTCTCCAGCCGGACTGCCCAACGGGCAATGACGTCTCGGCGGGCGTCGACGCGCCAGGCAGTGAGCTCCCTCATGGAAACAACACCGCCCTCCCCGCGCACCCCCCACACCCGCCGATACAACTCGGCGAGCATTTCCGCCTCCAGGTCCCACGGGGGAGTCCCGGCCAATAGGCACGCTGCCTCCGTTGCCACCGTGCGGTATCCGCGGATGGTCGCCATGTCCCTATCGCTGACCGCCATGACCCTCTGTGGTCGCCACAGAAGGGCCCTAAGTCGGACGGTCAAGGACCCCGCCCACACCGGTGCGCCGTACAGGGCCATCGACCGGATGACCCCCGCGTACAGCCGTCGGCACGTGGCGCTCGGTCCGCCCACGTTCGGCATAAGCCACGATAGAGCGGACGCCGCGCCGACGAGCCGTGGAGCGAGTCTGCGGAAATGCTCCCGGAACCACCATTGCCCGTCGAGCACCAGGCCCAAGTACCTCATATGGGCCCGGATGCTGATGTCAACCAAGTGGACGGTGATCGAGACGCCGATGGGAGGGCTCATACGGCGCCCATGGAACAAGAGGGCCTCCGTCTTATCCAGGGCGACCCTCAACCCCAGCGCCTCGATCCGCCTGACGACCTCTTCGGTGCCATAGGTCGCCAGGTTTACCGCCTCTTCTAGCGTCCCACCGCGGGCTGTGACGAGCGTGTCGTCGGCGTAACAAATCACGCCCAGCCCGGGGGGGAGGCTCTCCCGCAACGCCCAGTCGTAGCCGATGTTCCACAGGGTGGGTCCGAGGACCGACCCCTGTGGGACACCGCACGACATGGGCGTTCGCACAACGTCCCCTGCTCGGTTGGTACAGAGGACGCTGCGCCCCTCCAAATAGTCTGCCACTAGCCGCCTCAGGTAAGCTGGCACTCCGTGATACCGGAGCGCCTCCCTGATGCAGCTGAATGGCAGACTATTGAATGCGTTGGCGATGTCTAGGGACACCGCCAACAGCAATCCCCCACCGGTGACGGCCTCAGTCGCCACGGCCCTCAGGCGCAACAGAGCCGCGATCGTCGAACGACCCATCCTAAACCCAAACTGGGCGTCCGACAGATCGGGCCCCGTGCCGACGAGGTGCCGCTCGATGCGGGCAGCTACCACCCTCTCCAGTAGCTTGCCCGTGTCATCGAGCAGCACGATAGGCCTGTAGGCCGAAGGCGACCCCGGAGACCGTCCCGGCTTCGGCAGGAGCACCAGCCTTCCCTCCTTCCAGCACCCAGGGAACCGTCCGGACGCTAAACGTGCGTCGAACAGCTCCCTGAGGCGCGGACCCAGGTGGTTGAGGACCAGGCCCAGCACACGGTTAGGAACACCGTCGGGCCCGGGGGCGGTGGACTTTGCGCACATGCGCGCCACCGCCACTCCCATCTCGGGTTCCGTGATGGGCGGAACACTGTCGTCGTCGGCCTCCCGGTCAGTGTCTGGCGGAGCCATGACCGGGGGCGTGTGTTCCGCCCGCCGTGGGAACAGGTCCTCGACGACCCGGGTGAGAAGGCTGGGCTGGAGAGTCTCGGTGAGGGGAGAGCCCCGCGCGCGGAGCTTATTCAGCACCGCGCGATAGGGGCGTCCCCAGGGGTCACGGTCGAGACTGTCCAGCATCTCCTGCCGACTGACGTCCTTGGCGGAGTGGACGGCCAGCCTGAAGGCCGACCGCGCATTGCGGTAGCCCTCGTACAGCAAGGCCTCCCGCTCCGCGTCGCGTTGGCGCCGCCGGCTGCGGGTGTAGGCCCTCCGGGCGCGAATACGCGGCCCGGAGATCCGCCAGCTCCCGAGACCACCAGTGGACCGCCCTCCTCGGGGACAGACGCCATACCCGGGGCATGGCCGCATCGCAGATCTGCGTCAACACACTGCGGATGCGGCCAGCCTCGGCGTCCACCCCGTCCGACTGGTTGGCAGAGGACAACCACGAGTAAACGATGGCTGTCTCCGCCAGCTGGTCCCGGTCTAAGCGACCCACAGCCCATCGCGGGAACGCAGGACGTCCATCCGCCCCGTGACCCCTGCTGGGCGTCGGGATTGCCGGGGAGACCTCCATCCGGATATACCGGTGGTCCGACAAGGTCTCCACCTCCTCCACGACGCGCCAGCTCCCCACGTGTGCGGCGACCTCGGGGCTAGCGAACGAAAGGTCCACTATCGACCCGCCCCGTTGTCGCACGCACGTATGCACCGAGCCCCTGTTCAGCAAACAGAGGCTCAGTGCCGCCGCCCACTCCTCGATCGCCCGTCCTCGGACGTTCGTCAGGGGGGATCCCCACGCCATGGACATGGCGTTGAAGTCCCCCAAGACAAAGACCTGGCGCGCCTTTCGCCGTAACGAGGCCTCCATGATGGTGAGGGAGGCCTCGAAATCGGTCACACTCCAGTTAGGGGAGAGATAGACTCCGAAGAGCGTAATCTCCCCCCAGTCCGCCGCGACGTATCCGACGCCCCTGTCCCTAAGGGTCAGAGACGACGAAGGCCACGACGTGGAGGCGACGATTGCCACGGTGCCATCGGTGCTACCCAACCAGTTAGGCCGGTCAGGCACCACGTACGGCTCCGCGGCTACGGCTACTCCTATCAACCACTCCACCATGGCTTGCAGGAACACGTCCTGCGCACCGGCGGCGTGGTTGAGGTTGGCCTGGAGGAGACGAATGGATACGGGGTCCATTAATGGTCCGTATCCATCGTCACCTCCTCCGTGCTGACGGGCGATCGGGCCGCGCTCGGAGCGGGGACTGGCCCGGTCGATGGGCCGCCCCGCCCCTTTGGGGCCGAAGCCGGGGGTCTGCAGTCCCCAGAGCCCATGCGATGCTTGGCAGGCCTATTGCCTGCCGCACACGCGGGGCAGTGGGGCACCGCAGAGCACGATGCCGCCTGGTGTCCGGTCTGACCGCAACGGAAACATAGCCCGCTGCAGTCAAAGCAGTTTTTGCATTCGGTCGGGTATGCCCTACCGCCATGCATTTATAACACCTCGCGGGCCGGGGCTCTAGCACGGTTACCCGCGCCGAGCTCCAGCTCACGAGGAGCCTGCCTGAGTCAGCCAATTGCTTGACCGACTCCACCGGACACTGCACCCAGGCAGCACCGACGCCGCCCGGACCAGGACGGATGGTGCCAATCCGGACGGTGTCCGAGGCACATCCGGTACACGCCATAAGAAATGGAATGGTAAACATTCACGGGTGCAAAATCGTCTTCGCCAAAAGCTAACCTATTAAAGGCCCAAATTCCAGTTTTCTCAAAGGCGCTTGTTATGTTTTTACCAGTAAATGACTCGAAATATGCTACTTTAGCCAGTTTCAGCATATTATATATGTTGAGGGTTTTACCTGGGTTATTCACATGCCAATCATTGAAGGCTATCTTTAGTTTGGCCTTAAAGGGCCAAACTAATGATAGCCTTCAATGATTGGCATGTGAATCCAAATACTCCGAAGTCTAAAGGCTGAATACGGTGCGTGGTGTGAGGTGGAAATGAAAGATATACAATCCCATTATCACGAGCATAATCAATCGCCTCTATAGACACGTGACTTTCATGATTGTCAAGCAGCACCAATATAGGATTTTCATTGGAGCACATCGATTTTTTTCTGAATGTGTTTCAGCACCTCCAAAAATATACTAGAATTAATCCAGCCATTTTTGGTTGCAACTCTCAGACTGCCTTGCGGTGCACCAGCCATAAAGTGGTCTTTAAAGTGAACCCTGGGAAAGATAAATAGCGGTGGAATTGTATTACCACTAGCGCAAATAATTCCTCCAAATGTCACCAGTTCTCCTCTCTCAGCTGACACAACTTGACCTACTTATTTTTGATTCTTTTCTGTCAAAATTCTAGGCGTGTTTAGCGCTGTAGATATTCCAGATTCATCAAAATTGTATATACGATCAGCTGTAAATTTATATTTTAATAAAACCTCTTCGAGGTTATCTTAAAATGCGGAAACGGTTGTCTTATTGAAAGCAAATGATCTTGCTGCGCTAGTGTTTTGAGGTTTTCTGAGACTCAAGTTTTCGTTTTGTCTACGGAAACTGTCGAACCATTCCTTTCCCGCCATTTTATTATGATCCCAACTAGGATGGTAATGCATATTGTTCACTTTTGCAAACTTGTAAGCCAATTTCTTCACTTGAATGGTGGTCAAACCATAGTGCATTTTGGAACATTGAACTATATATTTGTTAAGGAGGGTTTCCTCTATAGTTGAAAATACTTGATTTGATGTAAACTTGGAGGTAAAAAAACGCTTCGTCACATTATTTTCGGCAGCAACTTGCTGACGAAACTTTTTCAAGCGACTCTCAAGTGTTGTAGGTTTGACGCCATAACGTTGTGCAGATTTTCGGATTAATAAAGCTTTATCTAAAACTTCTTTTATCGCAGATTTCACCAGAGGGTCATGGCGGTCAGGGCCATCCGCGGATACCGCACGGTGGCGACGGAGGCAGCATGCCTATTGGCCGGGACTCCCCCGTGGGACCTGGAGGCGGAGATGCTCGCCGGATTGTATCGGCGGGTGACGGGGGTGCGAGCGGAGGGCGGTGAGATCTCGTTAAGGGAGCTCACCGCCTGGCGCGTCGACGCCCGCCGAGACGTCATTGCCCGTTGGGCAGTCCGGCTGGAGAGGCCTCGGTTCGGGGTGCGAACCGTGGAGGCCTTCCGGCCGGTGCTGATGCAGTGGTTGGAAAGGCGGCACGAGGTGCTCTCCTTCCGACTAGTACAGGTGTTGACGGGGCACGGGAGCTTCGCCAAATACCTGCACAGGGTCGTAAGGAGGGAGAGTACACCGTCCTGCCACCACTGCGATTGCGACGAGAACACGGCGCGCCACACGCTCGAGGCCTGCGCGGCTTGGGCAGTGCAGCGCCGTGAACTCGTCGCAATCATCGGTGCCGACCTGACGCTGCCGGCCATCGCTAGGGCGATGGTCGACAGCGTCGGGAATTGGGACGCGGTCGCAGCCTTCTGCGAGACAGTGATCTCGCAGAAGGAGGCGGCGGATCGTCTGCGCGTGGAGCGCAGCCTCGATGAGGAGATCCGCCGCCGGCGACTGGGGCGGCGCAGGCGCAACTACCTGCGCTTCATGCCGCCCTAGCCGAGGCCGCGGGTGACGTGACCGCCGAGAGGCCGACCGCGTGAGGAAAGACCGACGTCCTCCCCGAGGGGGGGACGTCGGTCGATGGGAGGGTACCCCGCGTAGGGGGTATTCCGTCGGGCCGACCACTGACGACAAGTAAACCTGCTCCGGTGGTCGGCCCAATGACGAAGGCGAGGTGGTTTTCGGGTGGGTTGCGGGAGTTGCGTGCTTAAGCCCCTCTGTCGCCCCGGACGGAGTGGTGCGGAGGCGCGCCGACCGCAGCCCACCCACAAAAAAAAAAAGAAAAATATCGCAGATTTCATCGCATTTTCATCTACGTTTCCTGTTCTTGTTCCTTTTTTAACATATATGCGCGGCATGATTCTGTAACAACAATATTCTTGTTGAACAAAACGTATGATTGGGTATAGGGAGCATTCGTACAGTACGAACCTACCCCACATTAGCCCGTACGAAAGCACCCCGACACAAAAAAAAAGAATAAACCTCGAAAATTAACAGAACTGTAACAGCTAGGTGACAATTTGTATATTAATAATAAAATATATTATTACTGCATACACTCTATAAAATCACTTTTACAATTTAATCAAAACTTAACATAAATAAAAATGGTTGAACCTTAGAATAATAACATATAGAAGGTAAGTCCACGCACAAAAAGTGAGGCATTTCAATTGGAGCCTAATGGAGTCTACGCCGGAACAGTCCCGTAATGTACAAGTCATTGCACTGCACGAACGTACGCAGCTCTTAAAAAATAAATAGGTAATTATGACGGCTTGTGCATTCAAATGGTGACACAACACATTCGAAAAACATAAAAAGGTTTTTAACATTACTTTTAAAAGTATTTCGACGATTTATGTTAATAAAAACAAAATTTGATTTCATAATTTGTATAGTGGTTTCCGTGTGTAATAGTCTGCCGGCCATTAGTATTTTTAGATTCAAATTTGTAAAGTTCAAAGTACTGACACTATCCTTCTATACGTTATTATTCCAAGGGTTGAACCTTAGAATAATAACGTATAGAAGGATAGTGTCAGTACTTCGAACTTTAAAAATTTGAATCTAAAATACTAATAACGGGCAGACGATTACACACGTACACACGGAACCACTATACAAATTATGAAATCAAATTTTGTTTTTATAAACATAAATCGTCGAAATACTTTTAAAAATAATGTTAAAAACCTTTTTATGTTTTTCAAATGTGTTGTGGCACCATTTGAATGCACAAGCCGTCATAATTACCTATTTATTTTTTAAGAGTTGCGTACGTTCGTGCAGTGCAATGACTTGTACATTACGGGACTGTTCCCGCGTAGGCTCCAATTGAAATGCCTCACTTTTTGTGCGTGGACTTACCTTCTATATGTTATTATTCTAAGGGTTGAACACATAACCAAAAAATACTTACATGGAGCAAAAACACGTTCAATCTTGTCGCGTCGAAGCCGGCGGCCGCACTGACGTCCCGCAGCGGGACGTCCCGCTACCCTTGTATCCTCTGCCTGCGAGTAAAGGTCACGCACATAAAAGCACACACGCTTACGTATTTTATATTGGTCGGTATTACGATTGTACCAATGCTCCTTTTGTACGAATCTTGCTTTCCCTATAATTAAAATACAATCAATGAAAATCTTTTTGAATTTATTTCAAATAAAACTGTTTTTTGACTGTTTAAATTATTCAAAAGGTCAAACCAATCAAGTTCTAGGTCACTATTATCGTCATCACTGGAGCGTTCCTGCTTGAACATTTATCATTTTTTTTGCCAAAATAGGGACTGTTAGGGACAGTCGTTAGATCATTCGATCAATTGCGACTGTTTTATAAATAAATATGTCTAGTTTATTGACAATAATGCTAACATAACATTATCATTTTCTCTGAGACAAAAAGTATTTTTAATGTTTAATTAATTCAATTTATGTATTTTGTAATGTAACTTTCTGTTTTAATTGTAAAAAATATTATATTGAAAGTTTTATATAGGTACTGTATTGGGTTTCTTACTTTTATGAATAATTTAATCAAGATCGGTTATCGATTTACGTATATCCTATCCACTGCCCCCTCTCTTTTTTATTTTCAGTCCAGTATGATCTTGTACGTGCGTAAGCGTCATTTATGTATCAAAATTATTACTAGGTATTTCAGTACTTACGAGGTACATTTTAGGCATGAATATTAATATTTTTATATTTATTATATATTGCAATTCAGTTGCAATAAAACTGGCACGAAAAGAATGAAAATATATTGGATACAAAATTAAATTGTAAACATATTTTTTTTTTTTTTTATGGGTGGGCTACGGTCGGCGCGCCTCCGCACCACTCCGTCCGCGGCGACAGAGGGGCTTAAGCACGCAACTCCCGCAGCCCACCCGAAAACCACCTCGCCTTCGTCATTGGGCCGACCACCGGAGCAGGTTTACTTGTCGTCAGTGGTCGGCCCGACGAAATACCCCCTACGTGGGGTACCCTCCCATCGACCGACGTCCCCCCCTCGGGGAGGGCGTCGGTCTTTCCTCACGCGGTCGGCCTCTCGGCGGGTGACGGACTAATCCCCGGTCACGTCACCCGCGGCCTCGGCTAGGGCGGCATGAGGCGCAGATAGTTGCGCCTGCGCCGCCCCAGTCGCCGGCGGCGGATCTCCTCATCGAGGCTGCGCTCCACGCGCAGACGATCCGCCGCCTCCTTCTGCGAGATCACTGTCTCGCAGAAGGCTGCGACCGCGTCCTAAATTGTAAACATGTCGCTCTTTCAAGCTTACTTTGTTGGTTTCGTTGACATCTGTCACAAAGATCAAGCTATATTTAAGGGACTATAGTTCCCCTCAAAATTCTCTATCGCGGTATGAGGGCGACTAAGATTGACAACTAAATACGTTATCCTAAGTTCCTATTATCAATAATTATGATTCCTTATCTTCCCCCAAATATAATTGCCAAGTAGTCAAACCGAGTGGACCAAAAGCGAAATTAAAAAACCTAAATATATATAGGTATATATGTAAGTTTAACCTTGACAATTCGCCTTCCCTACTAGCCGGACAGCTGTCACCTGACAGTAGGGACACGATATCGAAACGAAAGTATCGATACTGTACTTGTGAGTAGTATCGGAGAAAAAGCATCGTACTCAATAAAGTATCGAAACAAAAGTATCGATACTCCGAAGAATCGAGTACTGAGTACTTTTCCTAGAATCTAGGTAGTGCAGTGGCGGACTAACCGGGGGGCGGAAGGGGCGGACCGCCCCGGGCTTGGGGGCCCCCAAATGCCTCCTCGTTGCCCTGATCGAGTCATAAACAAGACTTTAAAAATGTGCTTAGCACCTTCATAACTTCATCAAGATCAAAACACTACAGCCATCTAGACTTATTACGCGGTACTAATATTTTTTTTAACTTTGCTGAACGTCTCCAATACGCTGGGGGAATTCCCGTCTTTGTAGCCGAATCTTCCACAGGAATCCCTGAATGAATGAAGTGCAAATAATTCACTCCTGTACGCCTACATTTACCACATTGCTTGTACTTCAATACTTTTTGACCATTTGTATTTCGGTTGCATCACGCGAGAGGAGATTTTCGAAACTTAACCCGATCGAGAATTTTATTTTTTTCCCATCATTTTTAAGGCAAATTCTCATCATCAAAAAACGAGAATTTTGAAATGGAAAATATGGTCTCCCATATTTTGCCGTGTCCTCTTTCAGAATATGGGGTTAAAATTGATATTTTTCCACTACAAAAAAAAAAATATCGCCAACCAACCATGTTTTTCCTCGTAGAACGCCGAATGACCCCCTCTTTTTTTTTCAACCATGAGTGCACTAAATAGTTGTAGTTGAACGCTGAATTTTTAAATTTGTTAAAATCAATGTTTTTACCCCAAAATGGCGATTTTACCATACAAAAATCTTTTTTTTAGTATTTGTTGTTATAGCGGCAACAGAAATACATAATTTGTGAAAATTTCAACTGTCTAGCTATCGCGGTTCTTAAGATACAGCCTGGTGACAGACAGCAAAGTCTTAGTAATAGGGTCCCGTTTTTCCCCTTTGGGTACGGCACCCTTAAATGATGAAAAAAAAATTATTTTCGGTCGTTAATGAGTTAAACTAATTAAAAATTATCTTCGATCTACAATGGGTCAAGAGCGACTGGTTAATCTAGCCTTGCTTTCAATAGAATGAAAAATTTCAAAAGAAATCGATTTCACAGAAGTTATTGAGGAGTTCAGTAAATTGAAGGCACGAAAACACATAGGTATACCTACACGCTACAAAAATAATAAAAAAACTGTCTTTTTATTATATCTAATTTTTTTTATCGGTCGATTCGTATTTTATTTGCCTCACCCGTATCCATTCCATATTGTAGGTATACTGTATGTAATGTTTATTTAGCCTAAATAATTTAAGTCTCATTTAAACTTCACTTGCCAGATTTTAACGAAATAAACATAAACACTTTTTATACCTACATACAAATATGAACTGAATAAAAAGCCTGTAAAACTAATTTTTTTTTAAAGTTGGGGGCCTCAATCCGCTGTGCCGCCCCAGGCCTCTGACGGGCTTAGTCCGCCACTGAGGTAGTGACGAGCTTTTTTTTTAGGTATTTGTCAGTCTGTGTTAAGCCCCCACTACACGTCGGCAGATGCGTCCGCAGACGTCGTCAGATGCATCCGCGGATGGATCTCTGTGCGCCGCCGCGCCGTCCACACGTCTGTAGGTCGATCAGTCTGTATTGATTCTTGACGGACGCAACACGTACGCACGCGAAATGGATATTGAGACCGTAGCTGTAGCAGCTATTTATTTATTTAGGACCTTTAAGTACTATTTAAGTGTCCATCGCAGTAGTTACTATAAAAAATGGAGACGAGGAAGGTAGTGGACGCTGTAATCAGCATACATAGAAACCGAATAATGTGGAAAAAAAATATCATTTCCATAATGTATTTTTTGCCTTCCGTGTGGTGACGGAGTAAGAATAAAATTCACCACCATCCCCCACACATTCATTCTTACCCGTGGGTGATCGTACGAGACGACTAAGGGATATAAAACGCATATAACATCTATGCGAAGGAAAACTCGAAATAAAACCCTATACCAACCTATACCGACACATCTGACCAGCGTGGTAGAGTAGGTCAAATACCCTTCCATTATGGAGGAAGCCCGAGCCCAACAGTGGGACGTATATGGGCTGAGATGATGAAGATGATGATTTATTGCAATTTTTTTAACACATCCTCCTGGACGCCATTTTTTTTCACAGGAATAGCGTGGATAACTAGCTTTTAGAACTACATATATGCAGAGCCATCCCGAGAATTTGATAATTTTGTTCGAATTTCTGCTTGATACAGCTCCAGGAATTTGAATGTCAGTGCTCGTGTTAGCCATTTTAACGAGCAAGTAAAAAAGAAAGAACGAAAAAATACTGCAGAAATCACGCGTGCATTCTCATCCGCTTCCCGATGAACACTGGTGCGTCGTCAGACGTGTGGACGCAACACTCAGCGCTGGCGTTGAAACCCTTTGATCTGTGCTACAAAAACCGACAACTAACGGATGAGTGCCGGATGCATCTGCGGACGTCAAATACCTACCACAGACGAGCAAATCACCCCCTCTACACGTCGGCGGACGCGTCCGCCGATGACATCTGCGGACGCGTCCGCCGACGTGTAGTGGGGGCTTTAGAATGAAAATGTGTCGAGCCATTTTTTTAGAAGGTTCATTACGCTTTAACTAGATGGCGTTACCATAAGTATGAGCCGTAAGGTCAAGTTTAACATAGATACTTTCTACAATTTATTCGATACGATACCTGCCTTAAAGTACTCATTGAGTAAAAGTATCGAAGAGAAAGTGTCGAGTACAAAAGTATCAGTATCGAAAGGCAAGTACTCGATACCTAAAAGTATCGATACTTTTTTCGACCTGACAGTAGGGATGTAACCTGGAGGGAAAATAATTGATTTTTAAATAATCGATTATTTGTTCGTTTCAATAAATCGATTATTAAAAAAAAATAATCGAGTTTTCGGAATTGGATTTTTGGGATTGGGATGACATTTTTTTTTTTTTTTTTTAGAAAATGTAAGCTTTATTTTCTAACAGTAAATGACCTTTTTTTAGAAAATGCGAGCTTTATTTCGTAATATAGTATGAAAACAATCCTGATGACTTTTTTTTTAAGAAATCTGGTCATGAATAATCGTTTAATTTCGAATAGTAAAAAATCGATTAATAATCGATTTTCTCATTTTCATAATCGATTGTAAAAATCGATTTTTACAAAAAATAATCGATTAATAATCGATTTTTATATAAATCGATTATTTTTTTACATCGCTACCTGACAGTCATGTCATAACACGTTAGAGTTACGATTTATCGACTTATTTTAAGTATTTTAACTCAAAAACTTTTTATTTATTTAAAAGAAATAAAAATTCTGCAATTACTATGCTAATGTAAGTACCAAAACTGATAAAATAATATACAATGGAGATGGATTTTAGCTCGCAAAACCCTGCTACATCAAATGTACTTAGTCTTGCCGCTAGAAACAATGATGTAAAAAATGTAGCTCGGTTGTTAAAAAAGTTAAATCCGAACTGCGTAGATAACAGAGGATGGACATGCCTCCACGAAGCCGCTTATTACGACAGCTACGAAAGCATGATGTTAATACTAAAGGATTCTCGTACCAGAGGACTGACTGAGACACATGAAGGTCATACAGCACTTTACTTAGCATGCAAAAATAATTGTACCCTTAGAACTGTCAGAGCATTATTAGAATCAGTGGATGATATAGCGAACTATGGTAGCGCTGAAGGTGTAACTCCATTGCATATAGCTAGTAGCCAGGGGAATGTGGAATTAATAGAATTATTATTACAATACGGTGCCATGATAAATGTATGTGACTTTGATGGAGATACACCATTACATGAGGCAGCATTAGGAGCTCAGCATGAGTCTCTAGTCGCTTTATTATATGCTGGAGCTGATGCTGAGATCAACAACACACCAGGTGCATTTTCAGCATTCCATTTAGCATGCTGCAAAGGCTTTTTACCAAATGTTGAGAGTTTGTTTCCTTTTATTACTGATGTGAATCAACAAACATTTTCTGGTGATACTCCTTTACATTTTGCACTGCATGGAGCCAATTATGATATAGTTTATTTCTTGTTAGATCAAGGAGCTGATCCTAATATAAAGAATAAATGTGAAGAGTTACCTTTAGACATAGCTTTGGAGACAAATGCTGAAGTATTTAAAAAACTACTATCAGTTACTGATAGGCAGAAGATTAGCCAAGATATTATATTGAATGCTTGTAAGCCACACAAATTTCAGTTTGAAATATTAGAAGTTCTATTGACAAGCGACTTGGGGCCAGAGTTTTTTAATGTCGTTAAGCCATTTGAAAGCCTTATTGGTGAAAGTTGGCTTACGGAAAGGATTTATCTTACTCATGCTCCTTTAAACCATTATTTATATATTTGTGGATATATTTATAAGAAATCACCTGAAAAGTTTAAAGAATTTTTTTATTTATTTTTGATGCAAGGTGTGAATATCAATCCTTTACATGTAACAGAGTGTTCACCACTTGTATATATACATTACGTACATCATACTGATCATCTATTAAGTACGACATGTTTTAATGAAGTAAGTGTGTTACAAGATAATGTTTAGTTAATAACTTTAGTAGCTATGCTTGGGGCTTTGCTAGTATGTTATGAAGGAATACTATATATTTCTTGGGAATATCAACTACAGTGGATTTCATTAATAACCACCTCAGTTGTAACGACTTTTAGTTTATAACGACGTCGAACTTGCGTCCCTAGAATTTAAAGCATACTGTCATAGAAATTCATTTGGTAATAGCGACTCTGGATAATTCGGGTATACCAACTTGTTTTTATGAACTATTTGGGACAAATTCTTAGAAATTTCTTGCGGATGTTGCGACCGAGTCGGCAAAAGTATTAAATCTCATTCATAAGCTTTACCTATTAAACTTTCTTATCCTTTGTTTATATTCATAGATGGTCCAATGCTTTGTTTGTGTGTAGCGTTACTTAGCATGTGCGCAAAGTTAAAATTAGGAATCAGTTGTGTAGCTATTTACAGTGAGTGAACAGTGTTTCTTAAACTTGTGAAAATGACTCCTAGACGTACATTTACTGTTAAAGAAAAACTGATTTCGGATATAGAGACCTCCAGATATAGCGACGACATTAAAGAGGTCCCTTCACTGTCGTTATAACCGAAATACACTGTATATGATTTAACATGTTAACAAAAATCTAAGATGTTGTTTAATGTTACAGTTTTTCTGTATAAATTTGGTACTATTATTTAAAAACAAAATAATATTTCGTCTGGAATTATATTCTGCATCTTATGAGCTCATAATTTTCTAACGTTTAAGAAAAAATCACAGCTAATTGGTTTCTGGGCGTATTATTAGAAATTTGATAATAACAAATAGTTAAAAAAGTTTAGCTAGGAATTAAAAATTGTAAATGCTAAAGGAAAATTTGTGGTTAAGAGACAGCAAAGTTTTACCATTAATAATAATGTGAACAGGTTGCCTGCAATAATCATATTATCAAAGGTTTATATTTGCAAAGGTTGTTTGCAAAAATATCTTTTTTATATATAAATTTCTTGTGTACGTGTGTATGTCACTGAACTCCTCCTAAACGGCTGGACCGATGTTGATAAAATTTTTTGTGCATGTTCAAGGGGATTCGAGAATGGTTTAGATTCACAATTGGACCCGGTATGTGGCGCTTATTTGAACAGAACAACGTCTGTTGGGTCAGCTAGTATTAATATATATTTTCTTTCTGGTGATGTAAGAATAAAATTCGCCACACCTTTCTTGTCCATGGGTATCGTAAAAAATGGCTAAGACATATAATATATGCAAGAGAAGGAACTCTTGAAATAAAACCCTATATCAGAATATCTGACCAGCATGACATATAGTTCAATTTCCCTTCCATTTTAGAGAAGACTCGAGCCTATTAGTGAAATATGTTTAGGCTGAAATGACTATTATTGAACTGAAACTTTAGAATCTTTATGATTTCAAACACGATGAAACGAAAAAGCGAGTCCATTGAGACACAAACACGTAAATATATAGGATTCAGCCGGCGAGAGAATGAGATAAAGGATAAAGGAGTTTCACTTCTGATATGCATACTTTGTACACACTCTTTTTTTTTTTTGTAAATTATTATCTTTTGCTTTTGTAGAGAAGGAAAATATTGTGAGGAAATATAAAATACTATAAACACTCATATGGAGTCACAGTACAGAGCCCTAAAATATCCTCACATCTGATATATTTCTAAGTAATTGTGTTCATTTTGAGATACAGAGATCAGAATTTTGCTCCATGGAAATATATTTTGCTGCCGCAACTGTTTGTCCTTGTGAAAGGAATAATGCAACAGGCAGTAATAAGGTTTGGGAGTGTGATGAGAGAGATACAGGACATATATAGACTAGTTCCTATAAGACTTTCTAATCAATAGTTTTTATAATTAATTTTAGGTATTCAAAATACTCATAGATGTGGGAAAATAATCGATTTTTAATTAAATAATCTATTTTTGTTCGTTTCAATAAATCGATTATTAAAAAATAATAATCGATTTTTCGGGATTGGACAGGATTGGGATGACCATTTTTTTTTTTTTAGAAAATGTAAGCGTTATTTTCTAACATAGTAAATGACCTTTTTTTAGAAAATGTGAGCGTTATTTCGTAATATAGTATGAAAACAATCCTGATGACCTTTTTGTTTTAGGAAATCTGGCCATGAATAATCGTTTAATTTCGAATAGTAAAAAATCGATTAGTAATCGATTTTTCTCATTTTCATAATCAATTGTAAAAATCAATTTTTACAAGAAATAATCGATTTTTATAAAAATCGATTATTTTTTCACATCCCTACCTGACAGTCATGTGATCATGTCATAACATGTTAGAGTTACGAAGTTACGGAGTTTCGGCGCGAATTGGAAATGTCATGTTAAGCTCTTGTATTATATTCATTTTTTTAGTGTTTTATAGTGTTATATTGAATAATTTTGCTGATATTTTATGTAATATAATATAATGAAGGTGCTGAAATGTGGTGAATGTGATATAAGAGTGGTTTACGTGTATTTCCATATTCAACCGGAATTCCCAGAGAAATCATCTAATTAGGTTTTCAGCGCCTAATTAATGATAACGACTTGACTCACTGACGGACCATGACAATAAATAAGTTATTCAATATGAAGAATGAGATAAAGGATAAAGGAGTTTCACTTCTGACATGCATACTTTGTACACACTCTTTTTTTTGTAAATTATTATCTTTTGCTTTTGTAGAGAAGGAAAATATTGTGAGGAAATATAAAATACTATAAACACTCAATATGGGGTCACAGTACAGAGCCCTAAAATATCCTTACATCTGATATATTACTAAGTAATTGTGTTCATTTTGAGATACAGAGATCAGATGTTCGCTCCATGGAAATGTATTTTGCTGCCGTAACTGCTTGGCCTTGTGAAAGGAATAATGCAACAGGCAGTAATAAGGTTTGGGAGTGTGATGAGAGAGATACAGGACATATATAGACTAGTTCCTATAAGACTTTTTAATCAATAGTTCTTATAATTAATTTTAGGTATTCAAAATACTCATAGATGTGGGTTGCAATGTAGATTTCCGTAGCTCAGGGATAAATTTATACTATGATGTTTGCATTTCTGATGCTTTCCGCACAGCACTGGATATCTATCCATACTCAGCTCCACTTATGATGCCATTTAGTATTTATAATGAGCCAGAAGAATACATAAAGTATGCAGTTACGACTAATCAAATACTTGTAATGCCAAGAGAAGTAAGTATTTAAATAATATAGACTAAGCTGTCCTTTAAATTATTTTTCTAATTATATTATCTTCACCAGCCTAACATATTCATGTAACTACCACACTGGAACATGACCTGTATAACAATTTACATATGTAACCATGACTGCAGACACACTCAGCAGTAGATGCCTACTGTTCTAAAATGACTAGGGACAAATTCCCAAAATTGAGATAAGATGCGGTGATATGTCCTAATTTTAAAATACCTAATGTGACTATATATCCCATTTTGAATGGACAGTCCCATTGTCAGGTGGTCTGTCCCATAGCCCCCAGCCGTACTAACATGTCCCATTTTGCAAACAGAGTATAAATGATTATTATATTGTTCTTTCTATAGTGTTTGAAAACAAAAGTTTGTAACTAGTGTGTTTTACTAACGATGACATATGGCACTGAAACGTGGTCTCTAAATGTCCGCCTTTAAGTCGCTCAACGCACCATGGAGAGGCCTATGCTCGGTACTTCTTTACCTGATAATATCCGGAATACGGCAAGCCGTAGAAGAATGGGTGTAATTGACATATCCTGCCGAATTAGCATGTTGAAATGGCAATGGGCTGGCCACATCGCGGTTCTCAAGTGGCGAACACGATTCGGACGGCGCAATATCATCATCATGGCTCATATACGGCCCACTGCAGGACTCGAGCCTTCTCCGCAATAGGTGGGCAATTGACCTTACTATACCATGCTGGTCAGACAGGTTGGTATAGTTTTTTATTCTGTTTTCTTCTCTCGCATAGATGTTATGTGTGTCGGCAACACATCCATGGGCAATATAGAAAATGATGGATTGTATTTTTACTCCGTCACCACATGGAGAATCGAACAGTGGACGTCTATTCATTTCATATTTTACCTATTTCTGCAAATACGGGATGTTCAAATAACCTGACCGGTATTCAAGAGTTCCGTTTTGACGTAAAATATGGCCACATTATAAATACGCCTAAATTTATTTTCAGGTACAAAATGATCTATTGAAAATGATAGATTACGACTTCAACGACATAGAAGCAGATTGTATTTATGTTTATGTGCCATGTCTAAAGCATCTCTGCAGATATAGAATACGTAGTATCTTTAGAAATAAAACTCTCAACAATGTTAGGATAGAGTACACAACTAGTACATTTTTAGATGCTATTAACCGTTTGCCTGTTCCACAGAAAATAAAAAACTATTTAAGATATATAGAAACTTAAACATGCTGGTGTTATAAAATTGTTAATATGAAGACCTATATAAGATATTAAAATAAAAATACTCAATCTAATAAACCAAAATGCAAATATATTTATTTATAATAAAACCAAGTTCAAAAACCTCCAGCCCTCCTCCTCTCCTCACCTCCAACCTGTCCCTGATTTGACTTGTCACAAATTCGCTGTGGGTGCATTTTCCACTGAAGTCAAGGAACCCTGCATTGGTGGTCGGTCCAACGACGATGGCGACGTGCTGTACGGGTGGGTTACGGGTGTGCGTGCTTACGCCCCTGTCGCCCCGTACGGAGTGGAGCGAGGAGTGCGCCGACCGTAACCCACCCCCAAAAAAAAAACATGTGGCACTCGGGGACTGCCGCGGTAAAACTATTGCATAGCATTTTTTATCAACTTGTGCAATTATAATGATTTATTTATTTTCATAGAGTTATATGTATAGAGAAGCTATCTCGAATAAATATTTTGCTCCGTGGTTATAGTTTAACTAAAGTTTGCTGCAGCGCTAAAACAATAAATAGTAGTTTAACCCAAACATTGCGAGCGTACAGCGCTTTTTTTTTTTGGGGTGGTCTACGGTCGGCGCACTCCTCGCACCACTCCGTCCGGGGCGACAGAGGGGTGTAAGCACGCACACCCGCAACCCACCCAAACACCACGTCGCCTTCGTCGTTGGGCCGACCACCGGAGCAGGCTTGTCATCAGTGGTCGGCCCGACGGAATACCCCCTAGTGGGGTACCCTCTCATCGACCGACGTCCCCCCCCCTCGGGGAGGACGTCGGTCTTTCCTCACGCGGTCGGCCTCTCGGCGGGTGACTGGACTAACTCCCCGGTCACGTCACCCGCGGCCTCGGCTAGGGCAGCATGACACGCAGGTCGTCGCGCCTGCACCGCCCCAGTCAGCGCACAGCACTAGATCGCTTTAAAGTTTTATAACGTGTGCATACTATAGATGAGGGCCAACCGGTCGATCGCGACTATTAATTAGTCCAGTCGATCATAGTAAGGCAAAAAAATGTAAATACATAGAAGGCGGAATAAGTAATGTAATTACGGTGCGTAATCAGCAACTGCTGCACCCATCAATTCCAATTTCAAGAAGTATGTAAATGGTAGATCGAACAGGGTTTCGTGAGTAAACAGTAGATCTTGGGGCTAATGAAGTACGCCACCCTTGCTATAGATTTTACACCGCAGAAGTGACAAAGTTTTGTACCTACAAACATTCATTAAAAAAACACATATGTACTCTATTTCAAAGTGCAGCCTTTTTAAGTTTTTCAAGTGTGTTGTGACACCATTTGAATGCACAAACCGTCCTAATTACCTATTTATTTTTTAAGAGTTGCGTACATTCGTGCATTACAATGACAAGTCATTACGGAACGGTTCCGGCGTAAGCTCCATTAGGCTCCAATTGAAATGCCTCATTTTTTGTGCGTGAACTTACCTTCTATACGTTATTATTCTAAGGTTCGACAGTCTGTAGACATGTGACTTCATCACTGAACACAGATGTTAGCGCTTCAGAACACTGAAGCCGTCTCAGGCCTCTTCTACAATTGTAGAAAATTATTGCACGAACATTTTCGTTAGAAAGATTCATTTTCGTACGTAACCGGACAGATTCCAATCGACGCTGTGACTAAACAGTAGCATTAACCCTAATACTTTCAACTGTTTTGATATTCGAATTTAAATACATTCGAATATAGAACAGTTTCAAATTCAAAATTGCCGGACAATATGGAAACGACAGAACTTAAAAGACATGCCTAGTAGTTTAAAATTATTTGACATGCTTCTTTATTGCACATAGGTATCATCGGGCGAATGTTCTTTTTTGTTGCCTATGGTGGCAAACGAATAAACAGCACACCTGGTAATGGCACTACCGCTCATGGAATTTGGCAACATCAGAAACTCAGACTGCTGCTTACCGTAAAGAAACGAACCCCATTCAACGGTAGATGTTCGTGATAGGATTTACGCAATAGTAGCTTGATGACTATCAGGCGCATACGACACACATGGCGGCGTGCGCTACGTTTTAGTGTGCGGGACTGAATCCTTCGCACGCCGTGTAGTCTGATGCCCACGGTCAGTGTTTGATTAATTTGTTTTCGTTTATTGTGTGAGCGCGTTTTGATTGGCAGCAAAATAAAACCATAATATTATTATTTGCGATCCCCTGTAGAAGCTAGCTAGTCTCGGCAATGAATGGGTGGTTTAAATGAGAACCTTATGCAGTAAAGTCTACGTTATGAGTAAAGAAATATATGTGAAGTGATTTTCTATTTTGAAAGATCTTGTATCTACGTTGAAAGCAGAAGATTTACTTTTAATAACGTTATTGAAGAACATGATATAGATTGGGTAAAGCGTGTTGCTATATCCATTAACGGTGCGAAGGTCATAACGTAATAGGGATTTACGTATTTTTTCTATCGTACTGAAATGCTCAGGGAAATTTGGTATTTATCACAATTTAGTTTTCAGTGCCCAATTGATGGTCACGACTTAACTCACTAAAAGACGATGAATTAATAAGTTACTCAATATGAAGAAGTGTTAAATAACATGTGAAGAAAATTAAGACTGGCCGTATTGGCTTTGTTCCCTTTACCTATCCGAATAGATAAACAGAACAAATAATAGTTTTGATAACTTACGCCCATGAAGTTTCGCATTAGGTGTCCTTTAAAATTTCCTATAAATAATATTATTCTTCATGGATGGGTACCGCCCTCTTAGTGATGTGCCACGGAACGATTACTACGATTATAACAAAGATTACGAATAATCGGTAGCAATAAATATATAAATAAGGTGTAAGATGTTACTTAAACAGAAAGACAAGAAAA
Source organism: Lymantria dispar (assembly GCA_032191425.1). Classification (NCBI taxonomy): domain Eukaryota; kingdom Metazoa; phylum Arthropoda; class Insecta; order Lepidoptera; family Erebidae; genus Lymantria; species Lymantria dispar. The sequence continues at coordinate 20,075,591 of CM063454.1, read as the reverse complement.
TTTTAAGGTCAAAAAAAAAATTAAGATATTAACATATATAAAGTTATTCTGTGTGGTGACGGATTAAGAATACAATTCACCACTCCCTATCTTGCTCGTGGATGTCATAAAATATGACTAAGGAATATAATAAGCATATAACATCTATGCGAGTGAAGTAAAGCTCGAAACAAAACCCTATTCCAACACGTCTGACCAGCGTGGAATAATAGGTCGATGCCCCTCCTATTATGGAGGAAGCCTTTTTTAGGGGTGGGTTCCGGTCAGCGCCCTCCTCGCACAACTCCGTCCGGGGCGACAGAGGGGCGTAAGACACTGCACGCGCTAACGATGCATGTTACCTTCGACGTTGGGCCGACTACCGGAGCAAGACTAACTTGTCATCAGTGGTTGGCCCGACGGAATATCCCCTATTTGGGGTACCCTCCCATCGACCGACGTCCCCCCCTCGGGGAGGACGTTGGTCGTCACGTCACTCACGGCCTCGACTAGGGCGGCATGAAGTGTAAATACTCGCACCTACGCCGCCCCAGTCGCCGGCGGCGGATCGCCTCATCGAGGCTGCGGTCCTCGCGCAGGGGATCCGCCGCCTCTTTCTGCAAGATTACTATCTCGCAGAAGGCTGCGACCGCGTCCCAATTCCTGACGCTGCCAACCATCGCCCTGGCGATAGTCGGCAGCGTCAGGTCGTCACCGATGATTGCGACGAGTTCACGGCACTGCTCTGCCCAAGTGGCGCAGGCCTCGAGCGTATGCTGCGCCGTGTCTTCGTCGCAATCGCAGTGGTGGCAGGACGGTGTACTCTCCCTCCTAACGACCTTGTGCAGGTACTTGGCGAAGCACCCATGCTCCACCAATACCTGCACTAGTCGGAAGGAGAGCACCCCGTGCCGCCTTTCCAACCACTGCATTAGCACCGGCCGGAAGGCCTCCACGATTCGCACCCTGAACCGAGGCCTCTCCAGCCAGACTGCTCAACGGGCAATGACGTCCCGGTGGGCGCCGACGCGCCAGGCAGTGAGCTCCCTTAGCGAGACCACACCGCCCTCCACTCGCACTCCCGACACCCGCCGATACAAACCGGCGAGCATTTGACCTGGAGCAAGTCCGAGCGGCGAGCATTTGGCTGGGACTCCCCCGTGGGATCAATCGTCAGCGCGGCGTCCGCCCTATCGTGGCTCATGCAGAATGTAGGCAGAACGAGCGCTACGTGTCGACGGCTGTACGTGGGGGTCATCCGGTCGATGGCCCTGTACAGTGCACCAGGGTAGGTGGGGTCCCTGACCGTCTGACTCAGGGTTCTTCTGTGGCGACCACAGAGGGCCATGGTGATAAGGGCCATGGTGATAAGGGCCATACGCGGACACTGCACGGTGGCGACGGAGGCAGCGTGCCTGTTAGCTGGGACTGCCGGTGGGACCTGGCCCGAAGCCTTCCGGCCGGTGCTGATGCAGTGGTTAGAGCGGCGGCCCTGCGTGCTCTCCTTAAGACTGGTACAGGTTTTGACAGGGCATGGTAGCTTCTCCAAATACCTGTACACAGTCATCAGGAGGGAGGGTACACCGTCTTGCCACTACTGCGTTTGCGACTAGGACGCGGTGCAGCACTCGCTCAAAGTTTGTGCTGCTTGGGCAGAGCAGCGCTGTGAATTCGTCGCAATCGTCCGTGCCGACCTGACGCCGTCGACCATCGCCAGGGTGTCAGAATCTGGGACACGGTCGCAGCCTTCTGCGAGGCAGTAGTCTCGCGGAAGGGGGCGGCAAAGCGCGCGCGTGAAGAACGCTTCCTCGACGACGCGAACCACCGCTGGCGGCTAGGGTGGCGCAGGTGCGATTACCTGCACCTGATGCCGTCCTCGCTGAGGCCGCGGGTGACTGGACCGGGAAGTTAGTCCGTCACCCGCGCGGCCGGCCGCGCGACGACAACTGACGTTCCTGAACAGCGGGGGAACCTCAGTCGAGGAGAGGATACTCCTCAAGGCTTTTTCCCTCGGGCTGACCACTGACGACAAGTCACCTTGCTCCGGTGGTTGGCCCACGACGAAGGCGACGTGTCACGACAACGATGAAGGCGACGTGTCACTCAGACGATTGGTGACCGCATTGGTCAAGTAAAGAGCGCAATTTGATCATTCGAATCGTTCAATCACGACCGCTTCAGATATACGAGGGACTGCAGTTATGAGCAGTATGGGTCACTGCGCTGAAAAGAGTGTGATACATATGGTTTCAGTGTAAAGATACATATCACTCAGTTACCTTAGTAGAACTACGTTATTAAATCACTCCTCTAGTTCACTTGCAAAGATCGCTCACTTTAAATCTACAACTCAAACGCAAATATCCTTTAATCAGTGGTCAAACTAATATAATATGTCACTAATTTTTCACATTAGCTTGGTTATGTTTCGAATTTACATTTCAGATAATTATATTTTTAAGAATTTTTTGTCAAATTATACATTACTACATACAATATACAGATTACATTGATGTTACTGGAAATTTTGTGGAAAACTAGGCATAGAAATTACCCATACACAATAAGAACTTTCAAATATATAACTCGTGTCAGTGGTAGTTCTGTTGATATTTTTTAAAATATAGTTTTTTTTAATATATCGACATTTTTAACTATATGAATATCGGAGGTCGATATATCGAAAAAAAGTTAATGGCTTATTTTTAGAATAAATACTATACAAGAAATGATAAAACAACAAGTTTATTCAAATAAATATCGACTTTTGATATTATATTACTTTTTAGGATCGATATATCCAAAGGCGGGCACAGTTAATCCAAAAGTTAACTTCGTTAATTCGTAATTAAAATGTTAGCTTCTTTAATCGATAGATCTAAATCGTTAAATTTGCGAAAATTTAAGGCAAGTTAAATTTAACCGTTTAAAACTTATACAACAGTATAAGCTTTTTTCGTTCTTCGCTTATCAAAAGCATTTAGGCTGAGAGAAATAGATAAATTCTACAGCATGTTGTGGAATCATGTAATTATGTTGGCATGCATCAGTCCACCCTAGACTGAAATACGCTGCTACCGGTAGCCGCGATACCAAAAGATTCAACAATAAGGCTTAGGCCGCACTACGGTGAAACCGCCGCGGTTTTTAACCGCGTGAGTTTGTGGAACAGGAAAACGAATGCAAGCGGCCGCACCTGTGGTTTTTAAATCAGTCGCGGATAAAAACCGATAAAAACCGCGGTTTTATCCGCGACTGATTTAAAAACTGCAAAATGTTACAAAATTGTTGCGGTGAAAAACCGCAGCAAAATTTGTAATCTATGGAACTACATGGGCGCATACGCATTATGAGTTAACCGCGGGCGGTTTTATGGCTAGTATTCGGCCTACCGCTGCAAAGAATAGTCGTATTGTCGTTTCGTTGCAATTGAATTAATTATATTTTGCATCTATGAAGGTGATGTCTGAACGAACATTATGCAATTTTTTATGGAAGCTGGCTACTGACTGAATTCGATAGTATAGTAGTTTAGTAAAAAAACTCTAGATATTCTTTTAAAATTTTATATTTTTCTGAAAATGAAACCTTTCTGAGATCTACGGCTATTGAATGAATGAACACAATATTTGCGAATTTTTTGTAGACGTTTTTTTTTCTATTTCATAGTACCCGACGAGCGACAATACATACTGCTCGTTTGAAATCCATCTTTAAACTGTCCAAATCGGGGGCGGTTATGCGGTTTAAAATCGCAGTGCGTGCGTCTCGAGCGGTTTTGCGGCTAACCGCTTGCGGATAAAAACCGTAGTGTGGCCTCAGCCTGTTTTTATCCGCTAGCGGTTAACCGCAAAACCGCTCGAGACGCACACACTACGATATTAAATCAGTCGCGGATAAAAACCGCAGGTGCGGCCGCTTGCATTCGTTTTCCTGTTCCACAAACTCACGCGGATAAAAACCGCCGCAGTTTCACCGTAGTGCGACCTAGCTCTAAGTAGCTTTTTGACGACCCACTGGCCAAGCGTTGGTTTTTATCTTGTTTGAAACTGTCTAGCCGCTTGCTTAAAACCAAGCGAATGACAATCACGCTGCAGAGGTCAGCGCAGACGCACGCGACGATGTTCTGTGCACAAAATGGCGCGTGGGCAGACAGAATACAATCACGATGTTATTACTCAACTTCTCGAGTTATACAAAGAGTTGCCCTGCCTTTGGGACTTAAATTGTGAAGGGTATAAAAATAAAACACAAAGAAGAAATGCGTGGGATATTTTAATTTTTTCCTTCAATTGCACACAAAATTGTTACTCCAACTTTTTGATGTTTTGATAGGTAAGGCGCCATGACGTCGTTGTAGTGAATATACGAGAGCGTAAAGACGTCCTATCCGTGCCACGTTCGCTAAACACTGTTGGTTTCAAACTAGCTTAAAAACCATGTAGCCAGCAAAGTGCTTTTCTGCTTTTTCTGTTTCAAACCACTGTTTGAAACTGTGTAGCGCATGCTTTATTCGATACGATACCTGTCAAAAAGTACTCATTGAGTAAAAGTATCGAGTACAAAAGTACCGGTATCGAAAGGAAAGTAATCAATAGCTAAAAGTATCTATACTTTATTCGTGTCCCTAGCTGTCGAAATGCTGTGCATAAAATACACAAAATATAAATAATAAGAAATATGAATACGACGGATGAACATTGCGATTCCAATGACCATACTACATCAAAGGAACTTAGTTTTGCTGCAAGAAACAACGATGTAGATAATGTTGCTCGTTTGTTACAAAAGGTAAAGCCGAACTACTCAGATGACAGAGGTTGGACATGTCTCCACGAAGCCGCCAGTAAAGACAGCTACGAAAGTATAATGTTAATATTAAAGGATCCTCGTATAGAAGGGCTGGCTGAAACTCACAAAGGTGAGACAGCACTTTACTTAGCGTGCGAAAACAAATGTTCTCTTAAAACTGTACGAGCCTTACTTGAATCAGTCAACGATATAGCAAACTATAGTAATAATAAAGAGGTAACTCCATTACATATAGCTAGTACCAAAGGCAATGTGGAATTAATAGAGTTATTATTACAATACGGCGCCATGATCGATGTATGTGATGTTATGGGTTTCACACCTTTACACGCAGCTGTGATGAACATGCACCATGCAGCTGTAGTTGCACTGTTGTATGCTGGAGCTGACACTGAGATTACAACTGAACAAAGCGATACAGCGTTCTATTATGCATGCTTCATTGGTTGTTTACCAATTGTTGAGAGTTTTGTTGATTTTGTTGTTGATGTGAACCAACAAACACGTTTCGGTGACACTCCATTACATCTCGCAGTACAAAGAGTCAACAATGAGATAGTTTATTTCTTGTTAGATCATGGAGCTGATCCCAATATAAAGAATAATAGAGGGGAATTACCGTTAGATTTGGCTATCAATACAAGTCTAGAATTATTCAAAAGACTTTTATCAGTTACTAATATGAAAAAAATCCACAAAGGTGTTATACTGAATGCTTGTATGTCATTTCAATATGAGTTTGAAATCTTAGAAATTTTATTAACAAGTGACTTGGGACCCGAGTATTATAATTCCATTATGCCATTTAACATTTTTGTCAATGTAAATTGGGTTACACTGTCAACTTACCTTATTAATCCTCCTTTAAATCATTATATAGACATCTCTGGAAGCATTTATAGTCAATCGCCTGAAAAGTTTAAAGAATTGTTTTATATATTTTTGATGCAAGGTGTAAATATTAATCCTTTACATGCCCTAGAGTGTCCACCACTAGTGTATGCAATTTTTGTTCATCTGCAAGAACACTCATTGAATACCACATGTTTTGAAGAAGTAAGTATATCTCAAATTAATTAATAACTTTAGTATTATTTACATTGGTATTGGTTATAATGCTACCTATATTGTCTTGGATATTGTTAACACTAAAAGTGCTGTGCTTTATACTATACCTTCAAAGACTGTAGCAGTCAATTTGACAGTACTAGAGATACAGGCAGAATAATTTTGAAATTATTGCCTATATTTTACTAAAGTAAAATAAAAATAATATCAATTGATATTTTTTATGTGCCGTCACATCTATTGTTCAATGGGCCCTGGATCAGTCCTTCTGGCGCTTTGATCACTGTCAATGTGGGTCTGTCTCCCTGCCGGTTGCGGACTAATCCCCGGTACATCCACCTGTGAGTCCCGCTAAGGCGTCATCAGGCGCAATACTCGCGCCTGCGCCGCCCAAGGCGCCGGCAGTGCAGTTTGTCGTGGTAGACGTATTCTTTCCAGACCCACTTCGCCGCCTTGGCGACGACCGCGTCCTATTTCCTGACGTTGCAGAACATCGTTCTAGCACTGGTCAGCAGCATCATGGTGCTGCTCTGCCCATGCCACGGAGACCTTGAGCTGGTACTACGCCGTGTCCTCGTCGCAATCATAGTGGTGGCACTTGGGCGTCCTCTTCCTCCTCGTGACCTTCTGCGGGTACTTGCCGAAACAACGATGCACCGACCCTTCATCAATCAGAAAGAGGGGACCCCGTGCCGCCGACGTAACCACTCTCTCAGCACTGGCTAGAAGGCCTCGACAGTCCGAACATCGAACCGAGGCCTTTCCAGCTGGGGTACCCAACGGACAATGACATTCCGACGGACGTTGCCTCTCCAGACGACCAGCTCGCGTAGCGCGATATAGCCGCCCTCCGTCCGCGTCGCCGAAACCCGTCGGTAAAGACCAGCGAGTATCTCCACCTCCAAGTCCCAAGGGAGAGTTCCTGCCAACGCATGCTGGAAAGCTGCCTCCGTCACCACGTTCTCCGAGCGGGACGGTCAGGAATTCCACCTACACGGGTGGGCCATACAGGGCCATGGACCAAATCATCCCCGCGTATAGCCGTCGACTCGTAGCGCTGAGTCCAACCACTTTCGGCATGAGCTACGAAAGGGCGGACACAGCGCCGACAAGCTGCGAAGCAAGTGAAATGTTCCCTGAACTACCATCGCCCGTTGGGGACCAGACCCATATGAGCTCGGATGTTCGTGGGACTCCGTCCCGGCTGGTGGATCGTTGCAAAGCCCATGGGCCTTGTCTCATGAGATAACAAGGCCTCCATCTTATTTAGGACCATTCTTTTTTTTTGGGTGGGTTATGGTCAGCATACAAGCCGTCCAGTCTGTCCGAGGCGACGAAAGGACGTCGTGTGGCCGTAACCCACCGTCCAATCCCTCTCCTTCGACATTGGGCCGCCCACTTGCACCGAGTTTCTTGTCGACCGTGGTCAGCCCAGCGGGATACTCTTTGAGGTACCCTCCCGGGACGTCGGTCACCCTCGCGCAGTCAACCTCTCTGCAAGTGACGAACTAATCTCCGGTCCAGTCACCCGCGGCGTCGGCTAAGGCGGCATCAGGCGCTCGGTATTCGCGCCTGCTTAACTAGCTCGCGCCCGCCCTAGTCGCGGACCGTATCGCCGTAGAAGAGTTCCTCTCGCATACGCTCCGCCACCTCCTTCCATGAGATGACTGCCTCATAGAAGACTGCGACCGTGTCCCATTTCCTGACGCTGTCGAGCATCTCCCTAGCGATGGTCGGCACCGATGATTGCGACGAGTTCACGGCCACCCTAGCCCCAGCGCCTCGATCCGCCTGACAATTTTTTCGGTGCTGAGAGTTGCTCTGCATGCCGCCTATTCTAGCGTCCTGTAACAAGCTACGACATCGTAGTAAATTACGCCCAGCCCGGGGGGAAGGTTACCTCGCAGCGCCCAGTCGTAGCTGATATTCCAAAGAGTCTGCCCTGAGGCCGACCCCTACGGAACACTGCATGACTCCCCTTATTGACTCTTATACACAGCAAGGTCGGGATCGTTAAACACGCCCCACGACACATCGGGACCACCGACCCTGCGTAAGTGCTGGCTGCTGACGGACGAACGTATGGTCTGTTAAACGTTATGAATTACGTGATGAGTCGCTCGATTTGCCGCTCCTCCGGACGTGCCGTCCGCGTGCGGTGCACGCGTTGCATGCCTACCGTAGGCGGGCATGCGAGTAGACTGACAAGCCAGTCATGTCATAAAAAGGTTTTGATCTATTGGGACTACTGCAAATAGACTCCAATACAATATGATTTCTATAGGTATATAAGTTAGTTGAAATTTATATAGCTATACAGTTTTTCATCAGGAATGTTAATGTGTAAATGTATTTTAGGTATTCAAAATACTTGTAGCGATGGGATGTGATGTAGATTTTTGCAGCTCAGGCAAAAATTTACGCAATGATGTCTGCATATCTGATGCATTCCGCACGGCTGTTGATATTTATCCATATTCAGCTTTGCTAATGATGCCATACAGTATTTATAATGAACCAGACAAATACCTGCAATATGCCATTGAGACTAATCAGCTTCGTGATGTACCAAAAGAAGTAAGTACTAAGTAGAAGTAAGTAAGAAGACCTAATTTCGTTTCTTTAATTTTAAGTTCAAAGTTAGTTTTGGTAGTGCTTAATTAATTGCTAATTGAAATAATTTCCTATGTTGCGTGCTACAGCACGCAAATACCAGTTTCGGGCTCTATTTTAATACTAAAGAGTCGTCGTGAGCTGCCAACTTTTTGCCTTGGTTATTAATCTTTTTACTCAGATCGACTTCATGGTAGTGATAAGCATAAATTTAAATGGTGCTTTACTTCAGTGAATTTGTTACATTTACTTACGTCACCTGAAGAATTTAACTGGATGGCATATTCCATATCGTTAAGGTCAAATGCATTTTTTTGACCTTAGATTTCGTACACAACATGTCCAAATATTAAACAATTTGCTATTATATTTATATATAATTTAATGCTTGGAAATGCGCTGGCGCCTGTATATATGGTCAAATTTTAGTTAATTTTTAAAATATCTTGACAAAATTATAGCTTACGTTATTCTGTTATATATAAAACTAGCAATCCGCCCTCGCTTCGCTTCGGTTATAGGTTATAGTCGTTTTACCCGCGTAGTTCCCGTTCCCGTGGGAATACCGGGATAAAATATAGCCTAGTTTACGCCCTGATATTATAGCTTTCCATTGGTGAAAGAATTTTTGAAATCGGTCCAGCCGTTTTGAAGATTACCCGGAACAAACAGAGACAGACAAAAATTTTTTAATTGCTATTTTAGGCATAGGTGTCGTGCAAATAACCGTGTGAGCATGAAAAAAGCCTATTATTTTGACATTACAAACAGACACTCCAATTTTATTTATTGGTATAGATAAGTAACTTTTTAATTTTGACATAAATTGTTTAGTAAGCTGGATGGTTAACAGCAATGAACTCAAGAGTGAACTAGCAGGCTACCCGTGAAATCATCGTTAATTAATTAATATATATAATTATTATAAAAAAAAAACTACAACGGTACTATTAAAAATATAGTAGCCTACTTTTGTACTGAAAAAATAAACAAGTGCAGTGAAGTATGTTCAGAAGAATCTATAAAGTATAGATTCTTCTACACATACTAACAATAATTGCTACAAATTTAATAATTACTAACCATAAACAATATAATTTTTTCATATAGAATCATTTTCTTACACTGGCAATAAATTTGTACTAAAATGTGGGTCAAAATTTAATAACGAATTTTCTGTATCGGGTAGATAATTATAAATGTCTGTAATAACGATTACTTGTTGGACGTGTGACACCTTAGTCCGCCCGTGGTCATGAATGCTGCAAAGTGTTCGAAACGTCGGGCAATCATAAATCGAAACGCGAAATAATCCGTAAAAGTAGTTTTATTTACAATGTCTAGTGCTCGCGTAAACATCAGATATCATTTCATTGTTCAAGTATTTTTCTTAGCCAATCAGGATTCGATCTCATGATCTTATCGCAAGCAAATATGTACTTATGCAAACCGACCAACGACAGTAATTTAAACTTAATTTTTTCATAATACTAAAACGTTTTCTCTTTCTTTCTTCTCCGTTTTCTCATTCGTCGCTTCTGTTGCCCAAGCAATGAGTATAACAGTTTTTGCTCTTGTTTTGGTAGATTTTAATATCATCATTCACTTTTCTATCATGCGACAAAGACTCAACTCCGAATATTGATGAAGACCCATTGCTCGGGTGCATGGCACTTTATAAGCCTATTGCTCTCGTCCAACGCTCGCAAAGTTGCAATAAGTACATGTATCTAAATTTATTTTCAGGTACAGAATGAACTATTGAAACTGATAGATAAAAACTTCAATAACATCCCAGCAGAATCTATTGAACATTATGTGCCATGTCTAAAGCATCTCTGTAGATACAGAATACGTAGTATCTTAAGAAATAAAACTACCAAAGACAATGTTATGATAAAGTATACAACTAGTACATTTTTAGATGCAATTAACCGTTTACCTGTTCCGCAGGAAATAAAACACTATTTAAGATATACGAATCGAGTATTTCAGGAACACCATAAACCATGCGAAATAAATTTTGCAAGAGCAGATCAGCACTGTTATTATCATCCCGAGACGCAGTAGCGTGTCAAGCAAAGAGAATTGGCGACTCGCACCGTTATGTATATTTACGCGAACCTTATTTAACACAAACGTACCAACTTTTTACTTACATACAAAGAAAACCGTACAATATGAAAATAATTTGCATATAACATAAAGAATAAATATTGATTAGCTAAATATAAAATAACTAGCATCTGAAAACTATTATATAAGCGCAAGAGTTTAAGAATAGATCATCAGTTATTTACTTTAAAGTATATTGTCAAGTGTTGCACACGTGCTGCCTGTGAACTATACACAATATATATACACAACGTGCCATCAGAAGCCTACGGGTTCTATATAATAATGGGTTCAGGATGTTGATGGGTTGAGAGCCTTCCGCTCGCCCATTGCCCGCGTTAAGCTGTCAAGGTCATCTGCGACCAACAGCTAAATACACACAAAAAAAAAAAAAAATGTTGATGGGGCTGCCTTGTTTCTGCAGTGCATCTGACACTGAACTCGAAGGCACATGTTGATTTTTCCATGCCATAATATGGCAGAAATCTGTCTCACTGCTCTGCAGAGTGCGGGCCAGCCCCAACTCCATCCTGAGGATAATAGCAAGAAAGTACGAGTCGCCTATTATTTATAATATCAATGCTATAATGTCGATGCCTGACGAATCCTAAAGTCGTTGCCAAATAAATAATATATACTATATATAACATAATTTTTAAGATTGTATCCTAAGCTTCTATGGATGTTACTTGTCTGAAATAAGAATTATTATTATTACTATTAATATTCTAATCTATAAATGAAGTTTTTATTGTTTTTATATCAAAGGAATAAAGAGCCTCTGATATTGGCACACGATTTACGTGCGAGGTTATACTAAAAGAACAAGCGTAAAAAAAGAGCGTGCGTACAAAGTACGCATGTTAGAAGTGAAACTTCTTTGGTGCCACTAGTTTATTTTCAATATTTAAAACTTATACAAAAGCACATCCTTCATAATTAAATGTATTAATGTTATTTATATTGTTATCATTCTTATTGTAAGTTATTTTATTCCTTTTTTTTTCTCTTTTTTGTTATTTTTCTTTCTTATATATTTAAGGAAAGGGGTTTGCTGAAAACCAGCCGTGCATAATTTCTATGCAGCACAATGCTAAGCATACCCCCTATTGTCAAAATAAATTAAAACCATGTACCTATTAAAATTATTAGTTATTATGTGACAATAAATGCTATTCTATTCTATTTTATTCTAAAATGTACTCTTGTAAAAAAAAGAGCGTGCGTACAAAGTACGCATGTCAGGAGTGAAACTTCTTTGGTGCTGCGTTTTTTTTTAATCAATATTAAGAATAATGAAAAAAAATTGTACTCCATCTTTCTCACTCGCTTGCTCCCTGCCTATTTGTTTCGTGCTATGTTCGCCCTTTCTCACTCTTTCGCAATCGCTCTCTCCCTGTTCTTGGACAAAAAGTCCCACATTTTAGTGTCACTAAATTGCGTTTCATCCGTTAAAATTTTTTCCTCATGCGCGTAAAGCAGTTCCACTTCAAAATAAATTTTATAAAAAAAAAAGTAAGACGTATGCGATTTTTGAAATATGTACTTAATATAGAAACCGCGTGGTGACGGAGTAAGAGTACAATTCACCATCACTTGCCCTGGATGTCGTAAAAGACGACTAAGTTATATATACAACTCATATCTATGCCCCTACGTCTGACCAGCGTGGTAGAGTAGGGCAAATGCCCTCTTACAAAGAAGGAGACCTGAGCCCAACAGATAGGACCTGATGATAATAGAAACTGAAACATGTTCTCTTTATGAAATGGCTAGCTTAAGAGATATTATAAATAAATAGCCAATTTATTAAAGTTTTCGATAGTACATATACTTATAAAAAATGTCTTTAAACTTACATAAATATATACAAAGTGTATCAGGTTATGGAGCAACTGTTCGAGTATGTTGTTATTTAACGGTCATAGATCGTAATTATTGGTGACGTGACCGGGGATTAGTCCGTCTGCCGCCGAGAGGCCGACCGCGTGAGGAAAGACCGACGTCCTCCCCGATGGGGGGGACGTCGGTCGATGGGAGGCTACCCCAATAGGTGGTATTCCGTGGGGCCGACCACTGATGTCAAGTAACTCTGCTCCGGTGGTCGGCCCAACGACAAAGGCGACGTGGTTTCCGGGTGGGTTGCGGGAGTTGCGTGCTTAAGCCCCTCTGTCGCCCCGGACGGAGTGGTGCGGAGGCGCGCCGACCGCAGCCCACCCACAAAAAAAAATAGATCGTAATTAGAACGTACATTACACAAAAAACAATATAACGTAAAAGTTATAGTGATTTAAAAAAAAATGTTACGTATTATGTGGGCATGTACAGACAGACTACATGTAGGCTTGTAAAGCTTCGACAGTATAATTTCATTCATTCATACCTAGAATTGCGCTAACGTTTTAATGACATCGTAGGTACAACGGCGAGCGGTCAACGGTCATAAGCGGATCAGCTGTTTTAAAGCGAAGTTATTCTTGCTTACGTGAATGTAATCATTGATTTATTCAATTTCTAGTGAATATTTAACAAAGTATGAGTTTGTTGTGTATTAAGTATATACATTTCAACCAGATTTACACGAAACAGCGATGACAAAATTGAAAACTTTACATGTCTCCAATTCCTTAACGAATCGATATTTTTCATAATCTGATACAACCTGTATATTTTTTATTAATATATCTTTACACTATGTGATTTACCAGTCCAGTAATAGTTTCTAATAACTGATAATATATTATGCTAATTGTCAAAATATTATAGCTAATAGTTATATGTTTGAATAGTATTTAATTTTTAAAGTTGGCACCAATTGCCATATGTGCTCCTCGATTTCAATCACATTGTAAAAGAAAAACAATTAATTAAACTACATATAGTCAACAAATCAGAATTTCTTTTATTTATAATAGTAGAGTAAGTTATGTAACCTGTTATCAACACTGCATTGACGAGTGCAGATCAGAACGAAGGCATACTTTCTTAAAAGCTTTTACCTGTCCTCACCTATACGTATGACCTGGAATTTTGCAATTAATATTTTTACGGATTTCATTGCGTTTGTATTTGATTTTTGGTTTCTTGATGTTCTAAACACTTCAGCGCAGATGGTCACGGGAGGACGAATGCTTCACTTGTTGAACACTAGTCATCGTTATTGCAAAGATTTATATCTACCTGCTACAGAATTAATCAATAACTAATTCTGATAAGACAGTTTTAGTTAGTTTGATCAAAGGTATTCAAGGTCAAATTGCGAAGAGCTAAATTGTGTGGCCTTGACTTTGTAAAATTTACGGTGCAGACAAGATGAGACAACTTTGAGAACACCAAAATGAAGGTACATATAGGGAGTTTGCACCTTATTAACCCTTAATCCGACGTGAAACTCCTTAGTATGAGTGCAGTATTAGATGTCTACTGTTGGACATATGTCTTCCCACGAGAATACTACTCAGAATGGTCATCTGCCAATTACATCCAACGGCTCCCTGCTACTTTCACGATGTCATCAGTCTACGTACTAGGAGTCCTACCGCGCAACCTAGTAGGTATGGTCCTACTCCGCGTGGTCCTATTTCTGGTCGCCACTCGAGAATCTTTCTTCCCCAAAGTTTGTCGGTTCGATAAACAATCTTGATCGATAAACATTCTAGTGAGCGCTTATTTTCTCAAATAAATAATATTAAAATTACGTGCAAAACAAATTTAAAACGAACATGTTGCTGGAATTCCATATGTCAAACAGGCAGTTGAAGAACAAAGTGAACTTTCATCGATGAACATGCTGTGAATTTTAGGTCATAAAAAATATGGTTAAAATAGCTCAAACAAACCTCTGTAGAGGTATCTCTCTATAAAAAAATTTAGATAGAAGTCTCTCTCTACAAAAAAAATTGGATAGACACTTTGACTTATTGACGGACCATTACTGACATGAAGAAACTGATAACTTGAAAAGATAATTATAACTCGGCACTGGCAAAAATGGCTCGTATTAGTAGCTCATTGCCAAGGCAAAAAAAAGAAGTACGCAGAAAATTTTTGTTGATAAACATTTCAATGAGAAAAGTGCGGGCATCTTTAAGTTTGGCGTTCGTGAATTTTTTGTAAATTTTAATTTACTTTTGTTTTCTGGTTGTTTTGTAAAATATTATTGTATGTATAGTTAATTTAATTATATATTCTTTATTTCTGTAGTTAGTGCTCATCTTATATGTGATTTGGGTAAGTTTTTTTTTTCTTCTATGGATCCCCCAGATGATCCGGGGGGCACCGCGCCCGACGTTGGACACAATGTAACCTTGACCAATGCTGCGAACACGGATAGTATAGATACAGACTGTTCCAGCATCAGCAGTGGTATTAAACGCAAAAGGCCATCTCGTCAGCATATTTGTAGGCACTGTAACAAGCGACGACGCAAACATAGTACTAACAAATTAAAAGATGTTGATTGTGAATGCATGTCTGAGTCACAGTGCCAACAAAATGTTAGCAACATAGAAAATACAAATAACCAACTGGAGAGTAATAATAATAAGCCAAAATCTAATTCACCCCCATCAGTTGCAAGGTTGTCATATGAACCTTCAGATATCTCACCATTTATTGTTCATGTTCAGAAGAAAACCTTATGTCCTGATGATAATATATCTTTGCACCCATCACATTTGGTTGTTTTTAAAGAATAATTCTTTTAAAAATATTGTTAACGGCAGCCTTAATCGTATAGGTCGAAACAGAATTTCTATTGCATTTCAACACTACAATAATGCTAATACTTTCTTGAGCTCACCACTACTTGACAGTAATAATTACAAAGCATTCATTCATACTTTCTTAGTGAAACGCATGGGTATTGATAGAGGTACTCCTGCTGATTATACAGAGGATGATATCATTAATAATATCAACCTTCCTTATGGCTGCGGTAATATTCTAAAAGTTAAGAGACTAAAAAGAAAAATTACAGTATATAATATCACAGAACGTCTGACCAACATGGTAGAATAGGTCAAATTCCCTCTCACAAAGAAGGAGGCCAGAGCTCAACAGTGGAACATGATGATGATAGAAACTGAAACATGTTCTCTTTAGGAAATGGCTAGCTTAAGAGATATTAGAAATAAATAACCAATTTAGTAGTTTTAGATAGTAAATATATTTATAAAAGATGTCTTTAAACTTACATAAATATATATATTTTACATTAATATATCTTTAAATTATGTAATTTACTAGTCAGTGACTATAACTATAGTATATGATATTTATAATAGTATATTGAGCTAATTGGCAATATATTATAGTTATAGTAAATATATTCATAAAAATGTCTTTAAACTTATATAAACATATATAGGTATTTCAGTAATATATATTACACTATGTGATTACTAGTCCAGTAATAGTTACTAATAACTGATAATATATAGTGCTAATTGTCAATATATTGTAGCTAATAGTTATATGGTTGAATAGTATTTATTTTCTAAAGTTAGCACCATTAGCCATATGTTCCTCGATTTCAGTCACTCTGTAAAAGAAAAGCATTTAATTAAACTACATTCTGGGCACGTTACCTACTGGCAGCGGTTTATTTGAATAAGTATTTGTCTCCTATTTTGATTTTTTAGACCATTTATTACTCATGATTAAATATTTTTTAAATATACGATCACTTGGAACAATCTAGATCAATCATTAAGAGATCGTAATTTAGGTTCTAATTCGTATTTAATCCATACATTAATGCAATATTAGCTAATTCTATGCAATGTGTAGGGAATCCTGTTCCATTTTACAGAAAAATATTGGAAATATTTAATTAATACAGAAATTGTTAAAATATTTGATTAAAACAGAAATCACAGAACTGATAATTTGTAATAATATTTACACAAATATGAAAGAGATTGAATTTGTTAAAAATAATAATTTAGGTTTTCATAACAGCACTATCTACTATCTATTATTAGTTTCTGTGTAGTTGAAATCAATTGTAGTTATTAATGTCTATTGAAATTCTGCCATTTTTTATTCATTTAAACATTATTGCTAGTTATTAAACTACATATAGTTAACAAATCATAAGATATTTTTTATTTCTAATATTTTCTAATAGTAAAGTGTTCTCATCACTCCATTGAATAATTGTAGCAGACCAATACGACAGCATCCTTTGTTAAAGGCTTTTACCTAACCTGACTTATATGTATGCCCTGGTATCTTGCAATTAATATTTTTACCCATTATAAATAAAACTATTTTTACGGATTTCCTGTCGTTTGTATTTAATTTTTGGTTTTCTGACGTTCCAGTCACTTCAATATACATGGTCACGGGAGGACTAGTGCCTCACTTGTTAGACAAAAGTTATCATTATTACAAATATTTATGTCTACACACTACGGAAGTAGTCAATAACTAATTCTGATTAGTTAGATTGGTCAAAGATATTCAAGGTCAAATTGCGAAGAACTGCATTTTGTGGCCTTGACTTTGTTTAATTTACGGTGCAGACAACTTGGAGAACACCAAAATGAAAGTATATACGAGTTTGCACCTTATTAACCCTTAATCCGACGTGAAACTCCTTAGTATGAGTGCAGTATTAGATGTCTACTGTTAGACATATGTCTCCCCACGAGAATACCACTCAGAATGGTCATCGGCCACTTACATCCAACCGTTCACTGCTTTCAAGATATCATCAGTCCATCTACTAGGGGGCCCTACCGTGCCACCTAGTAGTTAGTAGAGTAGTTCCTACTCTGCGCTGTCCGGTTTCTGGCCAGTCTTCTCAGTAGTAACGGTCACGTTCTGATGCCGTGGTAGTTTGTGGGATTAATTTAAGTTAATATTGTTAAACTTATTTATTTATTTATTAAACTTCATGCAACAATGCAATGGCGGACTTAATGCCAAAAAAAATTGTAAAATGAAAAAGAAAAAACTTACTACTTATGTACTAAGTGCCCTCGCGGGATTTATGCTTAATAAATTATTTGAATCACCGTTGCGATATAGCATATTAACACTTACGTTCTCGGCACGAAGGTCAAATTTTCGACGCCCGCTTCTGTGATAAGCACATCGTCCTCGATACGTACGCCACCAAAATTGCGTAATTGTTCCATTTTCTCCCAATTGAAGAATTTCGACTGAGCTGGATCATTTCTTGCACCATTTAATAGCTGAATTAATAAAATTAAACTTGTTATAAATTAATTCATCCTTTTACTTTCGAAGATTCAAGATTTACGCCTAGATATACTACATACGTCGCTTCGCTCAACCTAAGCATCGAACCTAAATCTCAGAATCTGCAGACGCATGTTATGCCATAATACAGGATGTATCAGGTTATGGGGCAACTCCTCAAATGGAAGTTAGGCAATGGTGGTAGGAACCCATGAAAAAAATTTGAAGGAAAAATATTGATTCGTTAATGAATTAGAGACATGTAAAGTTTTCAATTTTGTCATCGATTTTTCATGTAAATCTGATTGAAATGTATAAAGTCACTGATACTTAATCTGCGACATATTCGTACTTTGACAAATGTTTATTGGAAATTGAATAAATCAATGATTACGTTCGCATAAGCAGGACAAACTTCGCTTTAAATCAGCTAATCGGCCGATGACCGCTAGCGGCTCGCGTTTGTACCTACGCTGTCATTGAAGCGTTTGCGCAATTCTAGGTGTGAATGAATGAAATTATACTGTCGAAGCTTTATATGCCTACGTGTATCCTGTCTGTACATGCCTACATAATACGTAACATTTAAAGCATAGACTCTTAGACACACGTTTTTGAAATCGCTATAATTTTTATGTTACATTGTTTTTTTGTGTAATATACATTCTAATTACGATCTATGACCGTTAAACTACGACATCCTCGAACAGTTGCCCCATAACCTGATACACCATGTATATAATAGGCACTAAATTGGATTTTATCATATTTTAGTGTTTATATTCGTTGGCTTAATTCACTGTATGCATATGAGTAAATTATAACTCTAAGATTTACTAAATATGTTGTACAATATCAGCGATTCTATATGCTGAAGCATTACATCAACTTTTTGAGATAAATTTGCTGCCATAGGTCCAGCCTACTTAGCCTAGTGGTAAATCCGCCACTGATTGCAGTATTATGGGGACTGTGAGTGGCTCAACGTTAATTATATATTACAATACCAATCATTATATCCAGATCGCAGCCGGATATCACTAAGAGAATATGTAATAGTATTCTCTTTGGAAGTTTAACCACCAACACTCAATGCGATCGCGTGGTGATTGTGGTATTATCCACTCTTAGACAGGCTATGTAACATCAGTGGATTCTGATAAGTTAAATAATAAATATTTTAATGTTATCTTTATTTTATGAATGTAACTGATGCTAAAACAAACACAAATACAAATTTAAAACTAATTAACTGACACTAAAATTAATTATTGCATGTCATAGCTCTACACGAAACCCTTTTTAAGGTGATCAATATATTTCTGCAAGATATGTATTAAAATTGGAAGTCCATCTATTTAATGGGGCCGCGTTTGAAGACCCTCTAGACCCTCCATAATCTGAGTATGGTCATATGGTAGATAAAATTACTCACTCGAGATATAAAATAGCATCCAGGTTCTACGGTCAGTATCATGCCAGCTTCTAGTTTTCTAGCAGTACGTAACTTGGCAAGTGGACCCGAGGGGCGGGGCGGGCAATGCGGTAGGTAGCCACCTACATCATGCACGTCTAAGCCCAGCAAATGACCCAGACCATGGGGCTGCAAAATGCCATGGATACCGACCTGGAAAAGAAATACTTTTAGTCTCACGCCTTTACATACAAAAGAGTAAATACTAGTGCTATTGGTCTAAATAGTGGTATTAGAGTATATACTATAGTTCATCTAATCTAAGAAGTGCATTTTGACGTTTCACATTTTTTAATACCCAATAAGTTTGGTCAAACGTGATGCACATGATTGCAAACAATAAATCTTAAAGAAATATTAAGATATATAATTAATGTTGCGGATGACTTTCTTACACAATAACAATAATTTAATGTTGAAACTCGTAAAATCCATTTAAAATAGAAACAACATGTAAAACAGTAATTGTTATTGACGATGTTACAATGTCACGTCATCACCATTCTATGATTCTATGTAGCAGTGCTTGATCACTTCCAATTCACGAATATCTAAATAATCGGTAAAAATATTAGATTAATCGAATAGACTAAATTCTCAAAATATTCGTATTAAAATAAAACCGTGATTCCATTTTGTCTTTAATTGGCTGAATTTTAAGCAACGACACCATTTACCATTCAAGAACAACTAAACTGACTTTTTGGTAGAAATCCAGTACCCCTAAAAGCAGCCGCCGGGTGAGTCACTGATGTCAAGACCCAGTACCGGTGGCTCACCCAATGCAGGCAGAAAATATGGCAAGTTATGGGAATTGCGCTCTGCCTTATCGTCGCCCCAGACGATATGGGCTGAGTGTGACCGGACAAAAAAGAAAAAAAACCCAAAAGCAAAACTCTAGTGACTTGAGTTACTCTGTAGAACCTAGTCTGTGGTGCAGTTGCCCATTTTTATAGTGAATTATCTATGGTGCAGTCTCTCACCATCTTGGGAGTGGACTGTGCGTGTTTTGTGTTGGTGATAATCTTTTCTTTTTTTGACTCGGCTATGTTTTGGTCTGATATTGCTTTATACATTGACCTTGGCTACATTCATACTGGACTCTGTTTACGCAAACCTTATCTATTGTTATAAAAATGTCTATAAAAGGACGTAGTTGTACTTTGAACTCCCAGGCTCGTGAGTTGATTGTGAAATTACATGAATATTTTGAACGTGAGTCACAAAACGGACTTTTTACTTAACCTAATCCTACTAAATATGATGAATAGATTTTATGCTAAAATAATTAAATTTGTTTAGTATTAATTTCGCACTTAATTTATTTTCTATTATTTCTATATTCATCTCCTTTTTGAGAAAAAAAATAAGCCGATTATTTATTAAAAAGAATCAATATCGGAATTCTCACTAAAATCGGATATTTTCGTATAGTAGGTCTCTTTTCCTTTTATTATGGAGGAGGCTAGAGGCTAATTGTGGTACACATAAGAGTTACGATGATGATGACGCCCACCAACCTTGATCATATCTTCGACATCGCCTATAAGCAAATTGCCACTTTTTAAGTGTTCAAGCATAGCTCTGTTTGCTGTTAGATGCATTTCATGCCATAGCACGCCGGGTTTGGCCTCTCTGAAAATACAATAATATTATAGATTAGTTCTGCCCTTTGCTTTGCATGCGATGATTACTTGGTTATTTATTGAAGTAAAACGTCTTTAGGCAGGACTTAGGAGTAACTCTGATGTCTTTTCGGATAGAAGTGACGTACCTTTACGGTAGTAGTCTAACTTTAGTGTGAGCATATGGATTATTTATTGATTAATATATAAATTTTAGTCAAACATTAATGTTATCATAATAACTGAGTTAATTAATTATAGTTTATCTTCGGTTTCAGGTAAGTCTGTATCTGTAACATGGAGTATTTGATGTTTTAAATTTGGAAGCATAGGTAATAAATACTGTTATTTTTTTTCTATTTTTAAATTTATCATCTCTCATGATGTCAAAAAAGTTTTACTTCAATCACATGTAATTGTTAAGCTTTTTTATTTGAGTTATCTAGTTAGTTTTTATCCCAAATGATGGCACGTTTTAAGTTAGATCTCTAGCAACACATCGATGAAAATTTTATACAATATCATGTAGTTATTTTTCTGTAATGCGTAAGAATAGATATTTTGGGTTCTGTTGCTCTAGTATAAACCGTTCGGGTCGACGAAAGGGCGACGCGATATCCCCGCTTATTGAGCGCCTATAGGAATCGATTCTTAGAATTAGGTGCCATCCCATGGAGGAAAACTATGTGCAACGATCCACCATTGCACATAGTCTTCCTCTAAGACTATGTGCAACGATCCACCATTGCACATAGTCTTCCTCTAAGACTAAAGAATATTTTGGATACCTGATAACAGCATCCCTTCCTGCCAATACGGCCTCGTAGACGAGTTTCTGATCCTCGGTAAATTTCCCGTTGGCCGGAAAAGAGCAGGTAATGTCAGCTGCATACCCTGCATAGTTGCCACCCATATCAAACAAACTGAAAACAAACATAGATACATCATTATAGTATTTTCACTATCTATTAGATATACAAGATCATATATTATTATGTCCTTTAGCGTAAGGGAAGCAAAATTCGAAACAAACGTAATTTCTCTTCACATTTCGAAGATCCGTGACTATTATCGAAACATTTTTTAGGTTGAAAAGTATAACTAAATGTTCTGCCAAGATTTTGTTATTAAATAGATGCCGCAACATGGAATAAAGTCGAATGTCGAAGGGGATTTTACAAACATATATTTAACGGATACAAATTACACCCAAAAAGAATTTGTATAAGGTTTGAACCTGCGACATTCGGCACGAGAAGTTAACACTCTAGGATTTAAACAGAAAAATAATAATTACCACATATCGCCATCTTGAATTAACTTGCTGTTAGGCGCACCAGCATGTCCATAATGCAGTGTGGCACCATTCTCACCAGAGCCACATATACAAGTGTAGGAGACGTGACGACACCCTCCGATTCGATAACAGTGGTCTAAGAACACGGACTCACATTGATACTCTTTCAAGCCAGGTTTTGCAAATAACATGACCTAAAATTTACAGTATAGCTGCTAAAAATGTACCTATTTAATAATTCTTTTTATTGTATTGGCAATCAGATACATATACGATCCCATTGTTGCCAGCATCGCGTATCAATTTTTATTATTATTTTTTTATTAGCCAAACCGTCGCCCTCAACAGTGCTATGGCCGCACTGTTGCAAAGGTATCTTTTGAAAATGTTGATAGATAACACTTATATAAAACTTTATATCATATTCATTAAGTTCCTCCAAATCACATTATTTAAAATGCCAATAAAATTGTATGATAATTGAATAACATGTAAATGTTAAAACACTAAAATATTGAATATGGAACATGAGACAAGAGGAAACTTTTCCCGCCAAAATTTCCATTTAAAACTTAACATTAAGAACCGGTGTATAATTATATTGTTATACTGTCACCAGTGTTACCAACTCCCTAAAATATTTATCCCTAAATCATAGTTAAAAACCCATAAAATTGCCACAATTACATGAAAATCCCCCTAAAAGTGATTTCATTAAAATAAAAATAAATAATAAATTAGTACCCGTACTGAAAATAAATATATATCTGGGCAAAAAAGAAATATGCCTCATATATGTGACATTTATGAAACATAGTTACTTAAAAAACAATAATAATAATAATTAGGTAAGCTCCAAGCTCTACTGGGACCGGTCCATCACCACGGATAGGACTATTCTTGCGAATAAGCCTGATATCGTGCTGATGGATACTAGATGTCGCTACGTTGGTATTTTTATGTTTTTATTCAAAAAATCCCTAAAAATAGAACGCCCCTAAAAAAACCCCATCCCATTTATTTACCCCCTAAATTTGGGGGGGAAAACCCCTAAGTTGGCAACACTGACCCTCACCATACGAAACGTATAATGGGCGATCCGAACGAAGATATGAATTTCCTACTATAAATAGAAAATACAAATAAAAATTATGTGACCTGTTTATGTGCATCCGATGACACTTTACATACATATCGCATCACTTCGATTTCCTCCGGAGTTTTGATAACGCGTCTGAAATATTAAATATACATATTTATTGCGTACTCCCTTGAAGTTGACAATGCTTTTGGGATCAGATGGGTTGCTATAGGGGTTTTATTTCGAATTTTCTTTCTTTTGCATAAACGTTATCGGCTCATTATATCCTTTAGTCGTATACATGACACTCAGGGGTGAGTTAGGGGTGTGATAAATTGTATTCTTACTCCACATAGGACTGGTTAATAAGAAATGCATATCAGGCCTTCGTAACTTTGAGTCTCAAATAGTAAACTGTTTGTATCTACCGAGCATAATGTTGGTTGACAGCCAGATCACAATGTCAGCGGGAACCAACATTGCACACCACGTGACGTTGGCCTTCTGCTCCCTTCCCTTAAATAAAGTTCCTTAATTCCAACATTAAGTCTTCAAAACTAAGAAAAGGGGTTCCCTCAATTCATATCGAAAAAGTCTTGTTTGCCATCCAAAAATGTCTCATTTTCTTCGCCGGGATAAAAAGCAATCATATAAATATTTAGTAATCGAGTGGAGGTCATATCACGTATTAAAAGAATTATATAGTGATAATTACGATAAATAAGGATATCAGTAATTGATTACATTATTTAATGATATAGATAAACACCATTTGTTTAGCATTATTGTATCTTACTATACTTATTTCACATTTTATCCATCCAACAGCATATCTACGACTATTCATAGACATAGGTCTCCTCAAACGAGTTGGCGATCGCAGGTGGTATATTGCCTAGGAGAATGCTATAGGCCATTCTACTGGTGATCCCTGGGTATTTACCATTCCCACGAGAAGATTCCAATTCCAAATTCAAAGGAGGTTCATGTCCGACACTCGTTGGTCATGTGAATTAACAGAGGAAAAAAGAGTATTTTTTTTATGTTCTTCATTTGTTACCGTAAAGTGGCCGAAGAATAACGTAAAATTATGTTTCATGCGCATGTTGGTTATCATCGTAACCAACAAGCAATTGTCATATAACCCTTGGTTTCAAGAGTGATTCTACTATTGGGAATAATTCTAGTCTTCATGTTTGTCATTGAGAATTTGATTTGATTTTATCCCGCCCAAGATTTAAACTTGAGACCTCACTGTCGGCATTTGCATTCTTTGTCACTGGCCCAATGAGACAGGCCTTAAAAGAATAAGTTGCAAGGTTGTCTACCTAACCAGAAAGTATAAACACACATTCAGTTTGTAGGGTTAAGGAATATTCGTAAACCCTGATCCACACTAAAGAAAATCGTTAAAAATGGGTAACGTATTCTGGGTATATTCCCTTATGAGATTATAATATATACTTACAGTTCAGCAATAATAGGAAATAGTGTTTCGTTGTCAACTTTGAATCTGTAAAGAAATTAAAAGATTTAAGTACTAATGCGCTTTTTTATAATACAGAGGAAACAATCAGGGACAAATAGTCATTTAGGGTTGAATAATAATAATAAATTGATGAATCTTGTCATCATCTTATCATCATCGTGACACCATTTACAATGTATGTGTAGGGATGTTTTATGACGCCGGGCTAGCCACGGACCATAAGGAACTCGGTAGCGGTGGTCGGCCCAATGGTGAAGGAAAGGAAAGATTGGGTTATGGGCCGCGACACCCTTACGTCACTACACCTAGTAATTGGGATATGATCAGGATGATGATGATTTGTAGAGACTTTGTATAAATATGTACTTATCACCAGAAACGCGAGTTAAAGCGAATTCCATTAATCAAACAAGCTTTATTGCTAAAAATAGCGAGGTATAATTGATAAGCAAAAGCATTTTATTACATTGTATGTTATTTGATGAATCATCTATTAGACAATTATTAGGTAAATGACCATTAAATGACTCATGTTTAGGATGGATTCAGTCTATTTGTGTTTCGAGTACATTCGATGCTCGCTATCAGAATACGTATGGACTTAAACGGCGTAAACTGCTATTACAATAATCAGTTTTGCATATATTGGTTGAGGTATATTAGGTATAATATTACGAGCAAAAGTGTCCCGAAATAGAATAATTTGAAATGAATGAAGTGAATATGAAAGA
Organism: Lymantria dispar; assembly: GCA_032191425.1. Classification (NCBI taxonomy): domain Eukaryota; kingdom Metazoa; phylum Arthropoda; class Insecta; order Lepidoptera; family Erebidae; genus Lymantria; species Lymantria dispar. The sequence continues at coordinate 20,050,098 of CM063454.1, read as the reverse complement.
CACGAGATTCTTTTAGGATTTCTATATTAGTATAATATGTTTTAGCAGTTAGAATATAGTTCAAACTGCCCGTTTCCAGTCACCGTGAGTGATTTTGGAGTACAATATGGAAATTAGATTTATGTGGGAGAAGGCAAATCTATACCAATAAATAAAATTGGAGTGTCTGTTTGTAATGTCAAAATAATAAGCTTTTTTCATGCTCACACGGTTATTTACACGACACCTATGCCTAAAATAGCAATTAAAAATTTTTGTCTGTCTGTCTGTCTGTTTGTTCCGGGTAATCTTCAAAACGGCTGGACCGATTTCAAAAATTCTTTCACCAATGGAAAGCTATAATATCAGGGCGTAAACTAGGATATATTTTATCCCGGTATTCCCACGGGAACGGGAACTACGCGGGTAAAACGACTATAACCTATAACCGAAGCGAAGCGAGGGCGGGTTGCTAGTTTGAAATAAAATCCTATATCAACTCGTCTGAACAGTGTGTTATACTAGGTCAATTTCGCTCTTATTTTGGTGGAAACTCAAACTCTGCAGTCGGATGCACATACTGTGAGCTAAGATGATGAATAAATTAGCACTCACAGTAAGTCTCATGGTGTAGGTGCACCATCCCAAAATGCACTGAGACGCTATTAACTTGATTCCTGAAAATTTAAAAGCTAGGCCACTGAGGTTAAATCCTAATTAATACGAAAGTGATCTAATCAAACGACGAAGAGCTGGAGGCCAATGCGTATTGAATATACATAAATTATGCGTAAATACGAGGCTGTAACTCCGGCAGATAGGGAGAGGTGTAGACATGCCAATGCCCGTCAAACAGACAGCAACAAATAACTTTAATCATTCATATTTAAAGTATCTTTTTGTTGTCAATTTCTAAGATTCATCCTTTGTCGGTTATTTGATGAATGTAATGATGATAATGTCAACAATAAGGTCATCTACTTATTTATTATATTTTTGTTATTGTAGTTCTACACATGTTTATTATATAAATGACTCACTCGTCAATTCCCTCAAACGCTGCTTCCTTGGCAGTCAAACCACTGTCTGTGTTGGGGCCACTCTGAAGAAAAATAAAATATAACTTAATAAATGGTTATTACAATTCCCCTAACTAGTTCTTGAATGCGTGGACCGTTGTATTTATGTGTAAGGCATAATCTGTATTGTCCGCGCAAATACAGTACTAGTAAATATCAATGTCCCGTGTTTAGCGTCATAGATTTTATTATCACCCGGAACAATGCATACAAGTTTGGAAAATCTAAAAGGCCTCGCCACATAATGCTCATTCCATTTTTATAAAAAAAACTATTACCCATTAAATAAGTACCAGTTGACATTAAGTTTTTTACTAATTATAACTAAAAGACATTGAATTTTCCAGCTAAGGAAACAGCGTGTTTAAACTTTAGGTTGATAAAAAAATTGGCTGTCGTTGATGAAAACTAACCCATCACAACAACATATTTCAGTCACTTAGCAATACTAAACATTAAAAATAAATATATTATTCTTACCAATGTCAATAATACATCAGGATTCAATTTCTTCAGCACATCTTGTATCTGAAAGGTTAAGGTTAAAGCATTCATTTTATTTATAAATTAGACTCGTAACTTTATCATTGAAACACGACGAAATTAAAATACGACCTACTTTATACGATGTAACGTTTGAGTATTATATCTATTCATCCAGTAACCCATTTCCTTTTTTTAAGACACATTAAGGAATAAATGAGATGAGGAGTAGTGAATTGTTTTTTTAGTTCGTCATCACACGGCAAAAGTGTTCAACTAACTCGTACTTTAACTAGAAAATGTTTTGATGAAAGCTCCATATATATGTCTATAGCAAAATTGCTTCCAAAGATGTGTGAAGTTTGTGTCTGGGAGAGTACATTAGAACCTCCCTCCCGGGCGCCACGAACAGCGTCAACAAGGTCCCTCCCATTGTGGAAGAGGCCCGAGACCAACAGTGGGACGTATGTGGGCTGCGATGATGATGATGATTCAAATAAACAGCTCGTATAAATTAACTCACCTCATCAACAAAATGTACTTCATCAACCCCATAAATTTTCCTGAAGTCATTACAACACAGTAGCTTTCCCATCCAGACCTCATATTCTTCAGGAAGTCGAGGGACAAATAATATTGCCTTGTTGGTTTTTACATCAAAAGCAAAGTAGCATCCTGGTTCACGGACACCACACAACCAGGTAAAGTAGGCTTCCTGCAGAATTTAAAATTATATTTCATTATTAAAAATTAATGTTTATAATACGGGCTACATCGAGCACATACATTGATACAAATACTTGTGTTGGGGCAATCTCCCTTTTCCCTTTTTCATCGTGTGCAAGGGTGTTCATTCGTGTGTCTGTGTTTTGTTGAGAGAAATCAATACAACCAACATTAATATTGCTTGTGAGTGGCGTAAAAATTATTTAAATGTTCTACTCTTTTGGCTCAATTCCACCTATTGCCTTAAGAGTTGACGTTAGGCAGGCGGCCGATTGCAATATTTGCCAAAACAATGCTCGTGTTAAGAAAATATAAAATGTTTTAAACTTTATAGACATGTTAAATACACCTTTTAGGTATTAAAGTAAGCGTGGGAGCCGACTCCTACCCTGTAACATTATACGAAATTCTTTGAATATAGGTATTATTGTATATAACTTGTAAGTCATGTTCATTTTTCACTAGAGTTATTACGCCTATGCTAGTTTCAAACTTCTATATTTTTCAATTATCCATATTATAAATGAAGTAGCGCCTTGATATAAATGTAGCCTCTCTATGCAACGATGGATATCGTTGAGCAATACGGCTAAATCGCACAAAGATGTTGATATTAGAAGCATGAGGCAGCAGTCCTTGGATATCATTAATACCTTCAATAGTGTGCCAGCTAGTTACATCAGAAAAGAGCTTCGTTAGAAAAGGACTTTGTCTACCTAAGGCGAATACTGACAAACTATTTGTGAGCTAGGTGTATTGCTTTCTTCTCATGGGCGGAATAGAGGACGTTATGGGCACAACCACCGCAAGCAATGTTCCAGAGGTGAAAGTCTTGAGACCAACAACGTAAAACATTGGCTAGAATCGGGCCTTCTATCGCCACCTTCTACTGGGCCACTGCCGATCTAAAACCATATGTGGGTAACAATACACGATTGTCGTCTATTTAAGGACATTATACGGCAAATGGTTTTATTAACTGGTCTAGTGTCCTCCCAAAAAAGAGTAAAATATTGTCTCATCCAATAATATGCTGGCCTGGTACTAGACTGTATACCGTTGCTCTTGAAACTTCATTTCTGACAATTGATACAAAAATTTGTAGTTGCAGTGCACACGCTACCAAGAAAAGAATCTATGTTGGATTGCCATGGTACTCTTTTATAAGCAAAAGTCTAATAACCTAAACATTAGGTTCATCAAAGGATATCACATAATATGAAAGAGTCCACGAGTCTACATGGCTTACCTATATATGTAGGTACAACAGGTAAAATGACTAGATTATTCAAGTACACTATATCAGTACAGATATATTGCCTATTACAGAATTGATTTGCATTGACCTACATTTGCTACTATTTACATTAAGATAACTACTAAGCAAAACAAACCACATTTAGCTTGGCAACATTAATTTGAACTAATTTGTACTATTAAATTAAAATTGTTGTTAATATTTATACATTGAAATGTTACTTATATATTTTATCTTCATATCAATGTAAATCCTAATTAATATAGATAACCATAATGGTTATCTTGTTATTATGCTGAAGTTGTAGTTGCAACATAAGCTTCGTAAGCAATCCTGCAATTCAAATAAAAATATGCCTAACTATGTATTAGAAATATTTTAAAACTAACAACCCACCCTCGCTTCGGTTTTGAGTCGTCTTTCCTGCGTAGTTCCCGTTCCCTTGGGAATACCGGGATGAAATATAGCCTAGGTTACTCCCTGATATTATAGCTTTCCATTGATGAAAGAATTTTTGAAATCGGTCCAGCCGTTTTGATGATTACCCGGAACAAACAAATAGACAGACAAAAAAATATAAAGTGTATTTTAGGCATATGTATAGTGCAAATAACCGTGTGAGCATGAAAAAAGCCTATTATTTTGACATTACAAACAGACACTCCAATTTTATTTATTGGTATAGATATAAACATGATTAAACTAAAAATTTTATCTTTACTTTGCCCATCCAAAGTGGACAAATTTTCTATTCTGAGTGGCATTTTTTGTTGTTACAAGGGTTATTGCCTTAGTGTAAGGTGTTGTCAAACGAAGAAACGTTGGTTTACGAATGAACATGGACAAGACGATAGTCGTGTCAAAATGCTTTGTCATTCCAGTACCGGTCCAAGTTCGCAATGTGATTCCAGTGGTCAGCCGACGAATCTAGCTCGGCTGCATAGCCTTCGGGAAACTTAAAAGGATCTTCTCATCCAACATACCGCAGTGTCTGAAAACATAGGTCTGGAAACAGGACCAGTCTGTGTTGCCAGCGATGACTTACAGCACGGCAACGTGGGTCTCATAACTAGGCTCAAAGTCGCTCAGTGCGCAGTGCGCTATAGAGCAGGCTATGTTTGGGATTTCTCTGCGAGGTGGAATCACAAATACGAACATCCGTAGAACAGGTGAAACCGACATAGCACGAACAATATAGGGCTGTTGATAAAATATCGATATTATTATTTAAAAATATCGATACTTATTACTGACTAGCAACCCGCCCTCGCTTCGCTTATAGGTTATAGTCGTTTTACCCGCGTAATTCCCGTTCCCATGGGAATACCGGGATAAAATATAGCCTAGTTTACGCCCTGATATTATAGCTTTCCATTGGTGAAAGAATTTTTGAAATCGGTCCAGCCGTTTTGAAGATTACCCGGAACAAACAGACGGACAAAAATTTTTTAATTGCTATTTTAGGCATAGGTGTTGTGCAAATAACCGTATGAGCATGAAAAAAGCCTATTATTTTGACATTACAAATAGACACTCCAATTTTATTTATTGGTATAGATATTGTTTTAGACGGTATCGATAGTTAGATACTAAACAGTAAATATCGAGGGTTGATATTTATTTGAATAAATTTGTTGTTTTATCTTTTCTTGTAAAGTATTTATTCTACAAAATCACCGTAAACTTAATCTACTGTGAAATTGCTAGCATGAAATCGATGATAAGTTATCACATACACTTAGAATTTAGTTAACACAAAAGCTCATCACGGAAACCCCACAATGAATGAAGTTAAAAAGAGGTCATGGGAAAAAATATCTATATATCGAAATAGCGATGGTGTTTTCGATATATCGAACTCCGATATTGATATATTTAAACATATCGATGTATCGCCAAAACGATATTTTAAAAAATATCAAGAGCCTTAGAACAATAGCACGCTGAAGTGGCAATGGGCAGAACATATCGCTCGACAAACCGCTAACCGCTGGGAATGAAAGGTTCCCGAATGACGATCACGTATGGGACGACGCAATGTAGGACGAAATGGTGGACCGAGAGCCTGCTGAAGGTTGCTGGGCGTCGTTGGATGCAGGCGGCACAGAACCACACGTTGTGGCGAAACATGGCGGAGGCCTTCGTCCAATAGTGGACGGCGATAAGCTGAATTATGATGATAATACCTTTAATTCAATACCCTCACTAAACGAAATTTTTCGAATAACTGTTTTAATGCCATCTATTTGCTGAGCACTGAACTTACACATTGCTTCAATTTACATATTTTAATATCACTAAACTTTTTAAATTTTGCCAAAAATGCTGAGCACTGAACTTACACATTGCTTCAATTTACATATTTTAATATCACTAAACTTTTTAAATTTTGCCAAAAATGAGTATGTCACTAATATTTTAAATTATTTATATCCACTAATGAATAATAACTAAAATGAAAAAAAAAATGTGTTTTAATAAGAATAATAGTTGTTAATAAAATAAAAATAAAAGACAATTAATCCTGAAACGATAATATACTCTTATTTATATTAGTTAATATTTGTCATAAATCTTTAAATAGCTCTCCTGTATAATTTGCTTACTTAGGATAGTAACGGTATTGGAGTAAAGGTGCGATATGCTATGGTAACCCTTTTCTAGTTTTGCAATAATATATTAAGACACAAAATGTCAACATATTGATATGTATTAATGTCAATGTTGAAATATAAATAAATACATTCCACAAACAACCTGAGACACACCTGAACTACTGTAGTCATTAAAGTAAGAAGTTGAGTTTACATTCCATACATTATTGACTAATTCATGACAGCTCTATGTAACTGAAGCCACACAAAGTGGCCCCTATAGCTAGGGATGCAACATCGCTCATAAAAAACATCGATGTTAGGATATAGATGTTTTCAAAAGTAAAACATCAATGTTTATGAAGGATATATCGATGTTTATGAACGATGTTCCATGTTTATCGAAAACCACACATCGATGTTACAACTAAGAAATAAAATTCTCCGGACAAATTTTGATAAGCTTTTTTTTTAGGGCGTTTGTCGGATAATATAATCCTCCGGGCAAATTTTAATAAGCTTATGATAAAACATCGTTCTTAACAACGATGTATCGTCGATGTTTTGGTTATGGACAAAATAATAAGCTTATGATAAAACATTGTTCTTAGCAACAATGTATCGTCGGAAAACATCGTTCATAAAACATCGTTCTTAACAACGATGTATCGTCGATATATCGTTCATAAACATCGATGTTTATGAACGATACATTGATGTTTGAAAACAATGATACATCGATGTTTGAAAACAACGATACATCGATGTTTTCAAACATCGAGTTTTTTTTTGCATCCCTACCTATAGCAAAATGTATCTGAAAACGGTTTATAAACAAAAACGGTTGACATACCTCTAACATATTGTACTGGTTTTGATATAATTAGCAACTGTTATCAGTTTGCTAATTACAAACAGCTGATGATGATGTGACGATGTTAACTCATCAGGCTGAGATAATGATGATCATCTCATCATCATCATCTTAGCCCCTACTTATCACACTGTTGGGCTCTGGTCTCTTCCACTATGGAAGGAAAATTGACCTACTATACCATGCTGGTCAGGTGTGTTGGTATAGTTTTGTTTTGAGTCTGCCTTGTCTTGCATAGATATTATATGCATATATCTTAGTCGTCTTTTATGACACTAGAGAGGGGGTGGTGAACTGTATTCTTACTCCGTCACCACACAGAACCAGCTGATAATATCACAAATTTAATTCATTTCATTCCATGATTAATGTTTTGCTACATTGATAACCGAAAGATAGCTATTAAGTCCAATAACCAAAATAAATATGCCATGCCTCTTTCTATGTAATTTCGTGTGACGTGAAAGACGTGCAAAACAGAGAGGGAGTGGTTATTGGCTAGCGGCTTAATAACAAGCATCATTTCACAAATATTGATGTAAACCAGAGGCACTCTTATTTCTATTGATGTAAGACTTGCCCGTCATAAGCTTTGGTAAATCAAACTATAATAGAAAGTAGTTTTGTTTCTCGTTGCTATTGTATGCTACATTAACTGTTCACTATAGTTTGACCTATGAAAGTTTATAATGGTTAAATTGTGTATTAATAGAAATAATGTAGCAATTACTTTGTGCATATTCATCAGCTTAAAACCTATATTGATATCAATATTCGGCGAAGGTTATAGATGTCAAATATTAGTTAGTAGCCATTGCCTGAAATAGTTTGTAACGCCCATGTCGAATACATACAAATAGGTGGTTTTTGAAAAATCCTATAGATATCCCATGTAAGTCCTATAGATCTGTAACTAAAAGATGGCAATGAGTTTTGATCCTCAGAGTCTCAGTATAAGCTTTAATTATTTTAGTACCAATAACAAATTTAATTAGAAGAAATAAACAGAAGTTAAAAGATTTCATTTCCCTCCTATGAAATTGAAATCAGAAATGAAATCTTTGACTAATTGAACATGAAATTTTGACTATTATAATTAACCAATAAAGAAGAGTATTTAAATATAGATAATATATGCATAGTAGTAGAGTACAACAGATACAAAAGTGTTTAAAAGGGCCTCTAAGTGACTCTTAAGATTAATTACAATGGCAGAAACAGTGATAAAATAAGTATTTGATTAATAATTTATGAAACGATACATACCTGTCTGAAGACGTATTGAACATCTGTGTCATAGTGGTTAATGTCCTCACCACCTTGTAAAACTACAACTTGTCCACTTTGTAATTTTTCTGCTAGTCGTGTTCTATTATTAGCGAACAAAGATAAAGGGACTTCATAAGTGCCAGGGCCCATCGACCACGTAGCTGCCATCTTCAATGACGAACTAGTACTGAATTTAATTTTCGTTACCAGGCGGCAAAAGACAATCCTTTGATATGATAAGCATAAAGTGTGATTATTACGATTCACGATACTGTAACTATTATGTTTGGTGAGACGAAAATGATAAAATTCACATTGTTTCCTTATTAAGTTGATTAAATATCTAGATCTTATCATTAAAAAAGCAAATAAAAATCATGTAAAGACCAAAATATTTAGAACTCCAACTTCGTATTTACATTTTACGTTCAAGTTAATAAAATGTCAGATATGTCACTTGTCAGCAGGGCTGTCAGATGAAAAAAACCAGATAATAGTATACCACCTGTAAAAAAGTAGTACATTTGGGAGTTTTGAATAAAAACAGATTAAAAATATGGATTTATTATAATTATGTATGCTTTTTATACAATACTTTGCTTGTCCTTTTAGCCATTATTACGTTATTTAGTTTAAAATTAGCACAACTACCTGCTTCATTTACAATATGTTGATTGGCCAGTAAGGTACCATTGATACTTTCATTGGATAGACTATTTCTAATTTTGGTCTTAATCAAGTTTACTTGGCTAAATATTCTTTCACAATCTACACTTGAATGTGGTAAAATTAATAAATTTAATGAAAATTGGGATACTGACTTATACTCTTCAAAATGCATAAAAACACAAAATTTTACACAGCTCCAGAATTGGCTAACCGCTTTATTTTTTTCTATATCGAAGTATCTGACTATTACGCATGATAATTTATTGGTACTGATGTCAGTTGGCTCATCTATAGGGCCACTGATCTTGTGGCTCTTCAACAATTAAATAAGTCTCAATTTTTCACTCGCTTGAATCACTTCAGTTACGACTGCTGTTGCTTTTGTTTCCTTGATAACATAGAGCACCAACCCGTGATGCTATCACCCCGCTATGCTTGATAACAAGTAAGTTTTATTTAATGTTGGCTTTTCAAATTATGCCGTTTAACCAACGATCACAGTCCAGTTAGCACTACTACGTAACAACGATTTATTAAAGCTTAGGAATCGGGGAAGTCCCGTGATCCGTTCTTTCATACATAATATACGGAGTTGGTCTATGGATTCATAATCCAGAGACCTAATAAAATCAAATATCATCCACTAAGTCGACGAAGCGAGACGGTTCGTTCTCTAAAATATTGTTTCTGTGTATATTGATGTTTCGAATATAGTACAAACTAGAATTTTCATACTTTTGAATAAAAGACAGCTAGGTTTCAAAAAGTAGTACATTAGCCGTACTACTTTCGTATTGTGATAGTACGAGGAAGAAATATAAAAAAAGTCGTACAAATACTATTTAAATAGTACATCTGACAGCGCTGCTTGTCAGTGTCGCAAATTCACTTCACTTCTTCGCCTTAGGGCTATTAGCTAAGCGAAGTGTCACTTATTCATCAGCTGTCTTCATTCTCATTCCTCACGTCATTGGCAAATCTGTGGCAACTCCACAAAATACGTAATAAAAAACGGGCAACTCTACGCCGCTGACTGAAACCCAGTGCTGCCAGCTTAGGGGTTTGCCCCCCAAATTTAGGGGGTAAATAAGTTGGGTGGGGTTTTTTAGGGGCGTTCTATTTTTAGGGGCATTTTTAGTGATTTTTTGAAAAAAGAAAACCAACGTAGTGACATCTAGTATCCATCAGCACAATGTCAGGCTTATTCGCAAGAATAGTGCTATCCGTGGTGACAGACCGGTCTCAGTAGAGCTTGGTGCTTACCTAATTATTATTGTTTATTAAGTAATTATGTCTCATAAATGTCTCATATATGAGGCACATTTCTTTTTTTACCCGGATATATATATTTTCAGTACAGGTACTAATTTATTATTTATTCATATTTTAATAAAATTATTTTTAGGGGGATTTTCATGTAATTGTGGTAATTTTAGGGGTTTTTAACTAATATTTAGGGATAAATATTTTAGGGAGTTGGTAACACTGCTGAAACCACAATACTACTATGACATATGAGCTAGACATGCGCAAACCATGTCCTGGAGCGGATTGAACATGGAACAATTCACTTCTCTATCGGAACTATGTCCGGGAATCATGTTCGCGGAACTATCTAGTTCCACAGGTTCAGATCAGATTACTTCAAATGTTTGACTTCTATGGAACTATTTAATTATGTCTAGGAACGGTTAAATTATGTCCAGGAATTGTTTAATTATGTCCACTGATTGTATAAGCAGTGTCAGTGGAGATAATTAAATAGTTCCAAACTCTTCTTCGATTTAATTGAAATAAAAAATCTAACAATAAGTAGGCATTATACATTCTTAAAACTAAAACCGTCATCAAATTATACTGTACATATAAAAAGTTCACATAAATTAAAATTCAAAATAATGAAAATTAACGAAACATTTATTTAAACGAAATGGAGCCCTTATCGGAAGTCAAGGTCATTAGCGAGCGAAAAACTAAAATTAAATATGAATAAATCAATTGTCGTCTTTAACGCAAAGTGTAATATTCGCATTGTGTATCATAATTGCATAACATAAAAAGTATCATAACATTCCAACTATACTCGTCCTTGGTCGGTTCGTGATAACTCGGACGGAGTCGGTCGGCTCCGTAGTCGGTTCGTAACATGTTCGACAATTCGTTCCGGCGCACATGACAGTTCCTCGGACATGTGGAAGTGTTCAATTTCACACCGCGGATTGGACCGACATAGTTCCGACGGTGGACATAGTTCCTGGAACTATTACGATCCGGAACTACACACCTCTAATATGAGCCACAACAAGGCGTTGAAGATGAAATTCATTATTAATGCAGAATGGTGCCACAATCATATTACTTAGGCCTTTAAAGCAAGAAGTATAGTTATATTATTATCTGATGATCAGACCTAAAGAAAACTAGTTCGCGTATTCAAATGAATCAATAACAGTGGTTTAAAACATTGTCATTAAACTGTAATTTAATAATTGATAAAAAAAACAGTACCTATGTAAATAAAGTGCGAAATTCTTTATCACCAGATGACCCTACTCATATTTCCTTTGATCTCAAGTATAGCATTATAAACTATATACTAGATTTGGAAGCCTGTTTAGTGTTATTACATATACCAAATATTTGTATTGTATATATTATAAGAAGTAAATAAATACTATTGCGCAGTGAAGTATAGAAACTTAATTGAATAATCCTCTTCATTTACCCAATTCATATTTAGCGTAAAAAGTTTAAATGATCCGCTATTGCTCACTAGATGGCATTGTTACTGGTTAGGTATATAGTTCAGTGTAGTTATTGGACGATAGATAGCACCTTCAAATCTAAACAAATTATTGATCTCGATAACGTAACGAATACTTTGACGTAAATATTTGTGCTAACCCCATTGATCATTATTAAATAATGTAATACAATATATATTGTCTGTTTGTAAAGATAAACCACTACTTTGCCAGAAAAGATATGAAGTGTGATATTCATAGGATGTTTATTTTATTATTATTATTTGAAAATGATTAATAATCATTTATAAGCAATTTTTGGAGTTAGCTAGAATGAGTTAACCGATTTCAATTTAACAGTTCATAGTCTTCACTAGGAAGAACTGCCTGCAATGTTGTATGTTTTTCCTCTCATCACATATCGGTTTTAATTCAATGCAAAACCGTTATATTAATGTGGCCCCGGAAAACATACAGCATTGTTTATGAAGACGTGTTTGTTATCTGCTAGTGAACTAGTACAAATTATATGTATGTTGTTAAACATAACGCTATGATGATAACTAATTTACTTTGATTGAAATTACAGAGTAAAAATTTGAAGAAGAATATATAATAAATCGTTTATTTATTTCCGACAGATACCACGCTTGTTTTTATGTTTATAACAAAAGTTTAAAACACAATTTTATATATACCTATAAGCAGTTACGTTATTATTAGAACATGTGTGTTTAAACAGTCTTAACTGAGCATAATGGTTGTATGTGTAAGATATTAGTGATTTAACCAACAATATTAAACCCACATGATTATATTGGATATCTGTGCCAATAGACCTTTATTACACTTCGTTTTGAATTGCATTAATGAGCTAACTCATAGGCGATGGCTTAAAATAAAAGACATGAATAAAATCAAATATTTTAATAGACGAAAAATGATCTAACACAGAAATTTTGCGTAGATTCTTATTTTTTTCATTTGTACAGCTAAATTCAAGAATGTTCTTTCAAAAAATTATTCCATGAAATTCATTTCATTAATTATTTAAGCCTTATCTAAATCACAAGATCGACGATAAATTAATTAATCTATCTAAAAATCACAAAATGCACTAAAACATGCACACATGTAATATTATATAATTATTTTTATACCATATTAAATTTGGTATGGTACAATTGGACATACTTACTATAGTAATGAAATAAAGTAGATATTAGCTAGATAGGGATTATTATTATACTTTAACCTACAAAATTGTCTAAGTTGCAATTCGGTATTCACAACTAGTAAATTAATGCTATTTGAAATCGCATTGCGCGAAATCTAAATGGTTTTTTTACCAAAACTGTTTCACGCGAGGAAGTAACTGTGCTTGTTACAATGTAAATATGTACTGTTATCTCTACAATCACTTTTTGAAAGTTTTTATTCACTAACAATGACCTAATTCAATGAAGGTAGGTAGTTATGTTATGTATTCATTTCGCTTGTAAGTAAATATTACAAGTGAAACAAAACATCTGATGTAATGCAGATTGTCAATTATTGTCATAAAATTAGTTAATGTTGACTTAAAATATGATATTGTTTAAAATAATATAAAGTTTAACATACGACGAGAATTTACAATCGAATGTAAGTAATAAATAATTACATAAAAATAGTTAAAGCTCTTGAAATATACTTCATATTTAGTTAATTGCGATGGAAATGTCATAACGTGACATTTGGTCACAAAATGTTTGTATTGACACAGAAAAAGGTACTTCAGTACATACAATAATATTAATGGCTAGTTACGTCATTCAGTACATTGATCATGATCAGTTTAAGGTCACCATAAAACGAAGAACAAATATTATGATTGTAGAGTACGCGCGGCCATTTTGGTTCGTTCTCGTGACTGGTGTCATGCTGGACACGTCATTGGTGACTATCTCTTTCTCGCGCACTCTCCGCATATAGCACCATTGTAACCCGACACGTTTCTTACACACAAGCGATTTCACAACACGTTCGACACTTTCACAACTAAAATGTTTTGTTTATAAATTATGAATCTACAGAAATTTCATGACACGGTTGTTTCTTTTCTTGTAATCTCCGAACAGCCTCAGCTACAAGAGCGCGTTGCTCAAGCAACCGTTCTACAAGATCGACGGGTTCTTGTTTTCTAATGTAGTAAGGTGCAGCACGAGCTCGAGCCTGCAGGTGAAGCTTTTGTTTCAGGCCAAGGGTAAGTTCCTCAATTGCTGGTAATCTACTGGACGCTAGTGGTCGACCTTCTTCATCCGTAGCATGGCGATTTTCATATCTAGATCTCTCTTTCAACATATTGAAATACAGTACGGTTAGATTGGTAGATTGATTTAGCAAGGGACTAGAAATCTCACCAAGCCAGTGGGCGGCGAGCAACGATGTTAACGAATGCCGAATGAATGAGCGAGTGAGCCAGCTCGACCCCAGCGTAGAAAGACAGATCTCAGCGGGGGTACATGTGAGGGGGGAGTAGTGACGTAGACAGATGCGCAGTCGTGCCGGGCTGTATACAAACAATACGATGGACGTAAATAAACACGAGACAGACTTGATTTGCCTGTATAGTGTATAGTGAACGGTGTTATCTCTGTAATAAGTACTTGGTTTAGATAGTTATTCGCATAGACAGAGACCCGACAGGTTTGTAATGTGAAAAAAATAAATAAAGATAGACAGGTAGTTCTACACGATGTAAACGTGGCGTTGTGGATACGAATAATTTAATTTGAATTATTATTAGTACATTTAAGGTTAGATAATATTATTAATAGGTATGATTAATGTTGTGGAGTGGGCAATGAAATCTGAATGGAGAGTTTACGTATATTTATTATCTATATCGTATTACTATTTCATAGATACGTGTTAGAAAATGGCTGTAAAGGTAACCGTTATGTACATGTGTTGTAAAGGAAGTAAATAGTTATTAATAACAAATGCCATGGTAGAATAATTCTTAACACGCATTACACAGGGTACTACACGTTAAACTCCTTTTTTAAATGACAAAAAAAAAAGAAGCAGATCCTGAATTCACATACGTTTTTGATGTGGTAGATATATACCTATGTACCTATCTATAAGCTCGTAAGTAAAGCTCGCGTCTTTGAAACTGAACTAAAAACGGGCAATGCCCTCGCTTTTTCCAGACCATAATCACGTTGAGTTTAATATACTCAGACAGTTGTGATGAGTTTGTCGACCAAACACAAATGCATGTTATTGTCTAGTTTCCTTTTTTTAATCGGATAAAATACAAAACCACTCGTATGAAATCTAAGTTTTATAAATATATACTTTAATTCTGTAGGGATTCATGTCATTATTTAAATTAAAGACACAAATAATAATTACATAAATACGTATATATTGGACGACTATACATATTTTTGGATGATAATTACTAGAGTTAAATTTAACAGCTACCTAGATAGGTACCTATATGATGTCATTGACTTGTAAATAGTGCGACCGTTGATTTATTTTTAAAGCACATTTTATATGCAGGTGATATTATTTTATTAAATTATATTAACTATGTACATATTTACACTCGTTTTGCTTACAGCAATTTGTTTTAAAACTATGTAAAAATGTAAGATAGTTAGAATCACTTACGTTCTTTTATCAAGTTTTAAAAGGTTTTAAGCAATGCAAAACATTATAAAAAATGTGTTTACTTAATAGAAGTTTTAGTTGTCAATTTATTGCAAATTAATAGAACATTTAGGACTCTTATAAATATTTTTCTTACCAGTTGTGAAATAAGTCGGCAGAAATAAATTGTTTCACACCGTTTGATTCAAAATTAATGAAAATACTGAATAAAAAGAAACACTTATTGAAATACTTTAAAGTTTAAACATACCGAAAATACATATGTACATTCAAATCGTAACTTAATGTTCATGCCTAACAAGTTTGTTTTGTAAAAATCTTATCTACCTATATTTACGTATTATTCTTTGTAACCAAAAATTTAGTGCCACTGTCTGGCTGCTATCATTAAAATGTATAAATAGCGAGCTAGTTAGGTATTTCAATAGCGTTTTGCACGTTTTTAAATGTCGTAGAAGCACGTGCTTCTCTGTTTATCCTACAAGTTCGATGATTATATTGACCGAAAATGACGTGACCTTATGAATTAAATAGTTCAATCAGTTAGGTACTTAGTTTTAGTTATATAAAATTATTTGATAATTATTCGTCCTCGTTTATGACCTCGGTCAAATATTTACTTTAATAATGATTTATTTTTCGTTTTATTTATACTTGAAATATTTTTTGTTTGTTAACATTCGATTTTAACGACTTATGTATATGTATGTAGGTATATATCACTACTGCATGTTGTTACTGATAAATGGTGACACATTCTTAGTACGTTATTCTTTTTATTTTTTGCTAATATACAGGTGTATCAGGTTCTGGGACAATTGTTCGAGTATGTTGTAATTTAACGGTCATAGATCATAAAATTAGAATGTACATTACACAAAAAACAATATAACATAAAAGTTATAGTGATTTCAAAAAAATGTGTCTAAGAGTCTATGCCTTAAATGTTACGTATTATGAGGCATGTACAGACAGAATACATGTAGGCATGTAAAGCTTCGACAGTATAATTTCATTCATTAATACCTAGAATTGCGCAAACGCTTCAATGACATGTAGGTACAACGGCAAGCAGTCAACGCTCATAGGCCGATCAGCTGTTTTAAAGCGAAGTTTGTTTTGCTTATGTGAACGTAATCATTGATTTCTTCAATTTCTAATGAATATTTAACAAAGTATGAATATGTTGCGTATACGCTTTATACATTTCAATCAGATTTATACGAAAAAGCGATGACAAAATTGAAAACTTTACATGTCTCTAATTTCTAAACGAATCAATATTTTTCGTTCAAATTTTTTTTATGGGTTCATTCCTACCACCATTGCCTAGCCCCCTTTTGACCAGTTGCCCCATAACCTGATACACCCTGTATATATATTTTTTGTTCAAAGCCTTTTACAAACAGATAGTTATCTATTAGATCCTTAATTTGTAAAGCGATACCCTGAATGTGAGATGGTTCGTTGCCCTCTTAAATGGCAAAAATAAAATATAAGTACATATATGAGCGGTTTTGGTAAGCTGAAATTGAACCTCAAATTGTTCAGACACTTTTGTGAATTTACTATCTTTATCCAAATGCCGTTTTGATTTAATTACTATTTACTACTGATATTTCTTTGTGTTTTAACACTCACGCAAAAATCAAACGATTTGATAAACACATAATACATGAAAGTATATCGCCAAACTGAGAGAGTCTGATGTTTTGTTCGTACACTACTAAATTAGAATCATTAATCAGCAGGTTAACGACCACTACCTGACATAGGCCTCAAAGTCGAATGTAATTGAATCACCGTCTGCATCATATATCTGTGATCTATCTTTGACTTTTACTAGGTATATCACCAGTTTACCTGTTGGAAAATCTCCAATGGTTATCGGTTCAATCTGAAGGCTGATTTGTAACACTATATTTAGATAATACTTAAGGTTAGGTAAATAATAGATCGATTAAAAATTACACTTAAATCAATTTGTAATATCAAATAGGTATATTTTATATTACGTGTGATGACGGAATAAGAATTCACCATCCCGTGGGTATCGGAAAAGACGACTAAGGGATATAACAAGCATATAATTTTTATGCTAGAGAAGGAAACTTTGAAATAAAACCCTGTATCAACCTGTCTGACCAGCTTGGTATATAAAGTCAATTTCACATCTATCCAGGAGGAGGCTCGAATCCAGCAGTAGGACGTATATGAGCTGAAATGAAATGACGATGACTACATACATATCTCTTAACAATATGTATGAGTACTATATAATTATTTTTCTCCGCTCCACTGTTGAACTCGGTCTCGTGAATATGATACAAATCAGTACACATTAGCCACACAGGTTGGTATAGAGTTTTACTCCGAGGCTTCCTTCCGTTATAGTAATGATCTTACTACATTCCTTTATTAAATTTTTGCGATACTAACTGGAAAAGAAGTAGTAGGTAGTGACTGTATTGTCACTACGGGATCATATAAATTATGCACTAGGCTTTACACGACTATACAGACTGAATATAGATCGATATTTGACAGGTTTTAGGAAAAATATCAAATTGGAATAAATTTATTTTTAACTATTTTTATATAATACAAAATCAAACAAATTACAGACGTCCACTGCTGGACATAGGCCTTCCCACGAGAATGCCACTCGGAACGGTCCTGCGCCACTTGCATCCAACGGTTCCCTGTGACTGAGAATATCATCAGTCCACCTAGTGGGGGGGTCGTCCCACGCTGCGCCGTCCGATTCGTGGTCGCCACTCAAGAACCTTTCTCCCCCAACGATTGTCGGTTCGACGAGCGATGTGGCCTCCCCATTGCCATTTCAACGAGCTAATTCTGCGGGCTATGTCGGTTACACCCGTTCTTCCACGGGTTGCCGTGTTCTGGATTTTATCATGTAGAGATATATCGAGCATAGCCCGCTCCATAGCACGCTGAGCGACTTTGAGCTTTTTTATGAGGCCGACATTTAGAGACCACGTTTCAGTGCCGTAAGTCATCGCTGGTAACATACACTGGTTATAAACCTTTGTTTTCAGACACTGCGGAATATTGGACGAGAAGATCCTCTTAAGTTTCCCGAACGCTGCCCAGCCGAGTTGGATTCGTCGGCTGACCTCTTTCTCGAAATTGGATCTACTGATTAATGTCTGATTCACATCTGATTAATGTTTTTTTTTTATTATAATTATGTATAATTAGTTTTTAGTAATAATTCCAATTTTTAATGTTTCCTTGCTTTATTTAATTTGTATGCCCTAGAGGCAAAACATAGTGAACCAACCATTAGTATAAGACCATTTATATACCTACCTATGTTTAACAAATAAATATTATCCTATTCTATTCTATTCTACCTAATTGGACTGCTTGTCCTAGGTAAACATAATGCTCCACAACTTCGAGAATCGCATGCCCAACTAGGACCGGTACAGGAATGACATAGACATTAGACATGATTTTCGTCTTGTCCATGTTCATTTGTAGACCCACTAGTTGAGATACCCGGCTGAGGTCATTGAGCATAGTGCCAAGGTCCTCCATGGCTTCTGCCATGACTACGATATCGTCAGCAAATCGAAGGTGAGTGATGTATTCGCCGTTGACGTTGATGCCGAGTCCGGTCCAGTCTAAAAGCTTGAAGACATCTTCCAGCGCAGTGGTGAACAGTTTCGGAGAGATGACGTCTCCCTGTCTCACACCTCTCTGCAACTGGATCAGTTTCATACTCTCATTCCGGATGCGAACTGACATAGTGGCGTTTCTATACAAACACTTCAGCACTTCGATGTATCGATAGTCAATTTGGCACCGCTAAGGGGACTGCAGCACTGCCCAAGTTTCGACAGAATCAAAGGGTTTCTCATAGTCCACAAACGCTAGACAGAGAGGCCGATTATACTCCTCGGTCTTCTGTATAATCTGGCGTAGCGTGTGGATGTGGTCTATGGTACTATAACCTCTTTGGAAGCCGACTTGTTCGTGCAGCTGGAAGTCGTCGAGCTTGCACGCGAGTCGGTTCGTAATGACTCTTGAGAACAATTTGTAGACGTAGCTCAAGAGTGAGATGGGTCTGTAATTCCTTAAGAACGTTTTATCGCCCTTCTTGAAAAACAGCACCACCATATTCCTGGTCCACGACTCTGGAACGTCACCCCCGAGAATGACAGAATTAAACAACTTCTGTAGGGCTTTTAGAACTGGCTTGCCGCCTGCCCTCAGTAGTTCTTTGGTAATTCCGTCATCTCCCGGTGTCTTCCCGTTCTTTAATTGTTTCAGAGCCATTCTGATCTCGTACAAGCTGACGTCCGGGATTTCTTCGGTGTAGTGCCGAGTTAGCTTGGATCTGGGATCTTGGACCAAGCCGGCAACAGGGTGGCATTGTGAATATTAGTATCAAGAAATTATAACAACTCAAAATGTTTATTATTATACAATACATATTTGCATTTTCGTTAATTCTTTGTAAATTGGTCTATTCAATGAAAGTATATTTGTGTCCTTACTAATATTATAAATGCGAAAGTAAGTTTATTTGTTTGTTTGTTTGTTACGCTTTCACGCTTAAACCAAAGAACTGATTTAAATAATTCTTTCCCCAATGGAAAGCCATAATATCAGGGAGTAACATAGGCTATATTTTATCCCGGTATTCCTACGGGAACAGGGAGTACGCGGGTAAGGCGACTGAAACCTAAGGGAAGCGAGGGCGGGTTGCTAGTATTCAATAAAAATCACCATTAAAGTTTAAATAAATAAAAAGCCGTTAAAATGTGATACATGACGTCAGTCGCTTGTAAGTAAACGTTTGACATGTGCTGAGAGGGGTTATCTATAAATTACACAAATTCCAATCTTTTTGTCTAAAAATGGGGAATATGGCATATTTTTTGCGTGTAAAACTTTATATAGAACATAATTAATTTAATGTAATTAATATAAATATTTAAACGTTTTAACTATTTATCGTAACTTATTTAGAAATTAATCTCCAATTTTAAATATACATTAGAGGATAATTTGATTTAATCACGTGGTTAATCATAATAAAATACTTTGTTACTGCTTTTTTTTAATAATTCGTTGCTTTAATGGCCTTTAAAATGTTTCCTGTTAAGCTAACAAGTTTGATCTATATTTTTATTTCAGTCAAATACTAAACTATGTACCTACGCAAAATAATTTTTACAAAAATCAGTTTTGTAATTCTAATAAAATCCAACATAATTTTTTTTTATTAATTCATATCTTAAGAGGAACTATCTATGTGTATTGATTTTACCATGAATATTTATAGGCCTAAAGTATTAAATCCATTTCTATACCACTAGTTTAATTTGGTTTAGAAACGAATTTGTATTTAAGGTCTTTTTCATTAGTTCAAGTTAGGATTGAGAGCCCTCAGTGCTCACCAATAGTTCGCGTAAGAATCATTCCTCCTCAACAACACGTCCAGTCCAAAAAAAAGAAAAAAAAAACAAAAAACCAGGTCAGTAGTAATAACCTATATTTCTGATTTTGATGACGATTGGGTTTACATATAGATAGGTGAATTTGAATTTAACGAATGTAATACAGGCATCAAGGTTTAGAAGATAGTGATAAGGTGGATGGCATCCACCTTATAACATTGTTGAGATGAAAAGTACCATTGTTATGATTTTATTGTTCACTTTTTGTATTTTGGACGTAGCATAGCGCAATAGGAGATTATGAACTTTCTTCGTCAGATATTATTTTAAAGGCATGTTGGAGTTTAGGAAGAGACAAGGTGGATGCAAATATTTTAAATCTTTTTCATCGCACTTCTAAAACAATAAATCGCTGGTTCGCGAGAGTATCGATGTAACTCAAAAAATTGTAAAATTGAATATCATATGCCAAATTATCCTTGATATCTAAAATCCTTGATATTTTATCGTGAATAGAGAAATTTTCCATTAATAAGTATAGTCACAACCTCAATAAATCGTTTAAATATTATGGTAGGCACTAAAACATAAAACATTTATAAAAATAATTTAAAAATGCCCTTCTGTAAAATCAGTTATTTTGATTTGTGACTCTATTCTCGCGAAGCAGCGAAATATATTCGCTAAATATTCAAAAGTACTTCACGATGTTATCGAGTTCATATTAATAATGGACAGAATTACCGTTAGGTTAGGGTTAAAAAAACTGGCTTTTTCTATGTAGGCATACTACGGTTATGATTTCATACGTTTTTTTATATTGATCACTTATTTTTCAATATTGTATGACTCTAATGTGTAAGCTGCTAAGATAGTATACACGTTGCTCTCTAGCGTCGAGTAACAGAATTAATAACCTGTTCGTGCAGCAAGGCGATTTCAAAAAGAATCGATAGATGACACTACTTTTATCTAAAAATCAATTGCCGATCTCGGACCGCTGAAATTCAAGAAGTATCTACGCCACATTCTATAACTAAAAATTTTATTTAATGATAAGTATTACTTATTTTGTCTTTACTCCTCTCATGAAATATATTTACATAATTTATTAATATACCTATTTATATTACAAAACTGAAAACCTAATTAACGAGGCAAAGGTATGTACTTTATTGTTTAATATTAAAAAAAAAAAATGTAAACTTACCTATGTGGTAACGGATTAAGAATTTAATGTGTCAAAAAATTATCATTTCTATATTTACCGTGGTAAAATTCGGCTGAAGGACAATGCGCAGTAGCACTATCCAAGAATAGTTATAAGATCACCTATCCGCTTGCTAAATTATATTAAAATATACTGTTATTTATTTTATTTCTTCTTAAAATCTTCTATAAATAAGTTAATATAAAATTACGATATATAATAAGTATTTCATCTAATGCATTTTAATTATACAAAGTATGTAAGTATTTATAAATAAATATAGTAGTTATATGCAAAATTTTATTAAATAATTATAATGTGTTAACTAATAAACGATACAATATTTTTTATCGTTAATGATATTTCACCGACCGAGACCGACGTTCCCCCCACGGGGAGGACGTCGGTCTTTCCTCACGCGGTCGGCCTCTCGGCGGGTGACGGACTAATCCCCGGTCACGTCACCCGCGGCCGCGGCTCGTTAAAAGAGGCGCTCCGGTACCATGGAGTGCCTCCGTATCTTGGCAGGCTGTTGGAAGCGTACCTCGAGGAAAGGCACGTGCTCTGGGAGGGGGGCGACGGGCGTATACATCGCCATCGGGTGGAGTGCGGCGTCCCACAGGGCTCGGTTCTCGGTCCGATGCTGTGGAACGTCGGGTTCGACTGGCTCCTACGGGGTCAGCTCCTTCCTGGGATGGGGATCATCTGCTACGCGGATGACACCCTCGTCACGGTGAAGAGGGCGGACTTCCGGGGGGCTGTCCGATTGGCAGAGGTCGTAGACCGGATTGGGATGTTGGGTCTGAGGGTCTCGCTGGACAAAACCGAGGCCCTCCTTTTTCATGGCCCACGTCGAGGTCCCCCCCGAGGAGCACACATCAGTGTGTCTGGGGTTGCCGTGCCGGTGCAGGCCCATATAAAATATTTGGGTCTGCACCTAGATTCAAAATGGAATTTCGGGCCACACTTTGCCCAGCTCGTCCCTAGGCTCGTCAAGTCGGCCGCGGCGCTGGGAAGACTTCTGCCAAACACTGGCGGTCCCGGGTCGACATGCCAACGTCTCTACGTCGGCATCCTGCGTTCCATGGCACTGTATGGTGCTCCTATCTGGTCGGAGTCCCTCACCGTCCGCAACAGAGCCCTTTTGCGACGACCGCAGAGGGCTATGGCGGTGAGGGCCATTAGGGGCTACCGTACTGTGTCATGGACTGCAGCGACACTGCTGGCAGGCGACCCGCCTTGGCCACTGGTGGCGGAGGCGTTGGCGGAAGTGTACCGGTTCCGCGCCACAGTACGAGCCAACGGAGAGCAAGTGTCCATAAGGGGACTGGGCAGAGCCCAGGAAGTGGCCCGAAGGGAAGTAATCCGGCGGTGGAGGGAAGAGCTGGAGTCCCCCGTAGCAGGGCGGGGGACTGTGGAGGCGGTCGCGCCACATCTCCACCGCTGGCTCAGGAGAAGGCACGGCAGCCTTACATTTAGAATGGTGCAGGTGCTTACCGGACATGGGGTCTTCGGTAAGTACCTGCACAAAATTGGAAGAAAAGAGGCCCCAGGATGTCATGAGTGTGGCGCGGCAATTGACGATGCGCGCCACACACTGGAAGTATGCCCCGCCTGGGGGCCTCAGCGCCATGTCCTGTCAACGGACATGGCAACAACAGACCTGTCGTTGCCGACCATCATCTCCAAGATGCTCGGCAGCGACAGCTGTTGGTCGTCGATGGCCTCCTTCTGTGAGGCTGTCATGACAAGGAAGGAGGCCGCGGAGCGGGCACGCGAGGCGCTTGCGTCCGCTGACTCGGTCCGCCGGCGACGACCAGGAAGGAGGAGACGCCGCTATGCGCTCCTCCACCCACCACTCTGAATGACGACAGGACGTGGCCAGACTGCCAAGCGTTGGGGTGTCGGGGATAGAATGTTATCAGACGATCTCTCCGGCACCCCGTAAAAGCGCGGAAGGAGCCGCTGTGGTTTTAGTGGGTATTTCGGTCACTTCAGTGGCCGGCGAGTCCCACACACACTCCCCGATCTGTAACCGGCGGGGGAATAGTGCGCAAATGCATTTCCACAGCGTGAAAAAAAAAAAAAAAATAAAGGGCGGCGCACGCAGGTAATCCCGCCTGCGCCGCCCCAGTCGCCGGCGGCGGGTCGCATCATCGAGGCTGTGCTCCTCGCGCTCGCGACCCGCCGCCTCCTTCTGCGAGATAACTGCCTCGCAGAAGGCTGCGACCGCGTCCAAATTTCTGATGCTGCCGAGCATCTCCCTAGCGCTGGTCGGCAGCGTCAGGTCGGCACCGATGATTGCGATGAGTTCACGACGCGGCTCTGCCCAAGCGGTACAGTTCTCGAGCGTATGCTGCGCCGTGTCCTCGTCGCAATCGTAGTGGTGGCAGGACGCAGTTCTCTCCCTCCTAGCGACCCTGTACAGGTACTTGCCGAAGCATCCATGCCCCGTAAAGACCTGTACGAGTCGGAAGGAGAGCACACCGTGCCGCCGTTCCAACCACTGCATCAGCACCGGCCGGAAGGCCTCCACGGTCCAGACACCGTATCGAGGCCTCTCCAGCCGGTCTGCCCAACGGGCGATGACGTCTCGGCGGGCGTCGACGCGCCAGGCGGTGAGCTCCCTCAGGGAAACAACACCGCCCCCCCGCGCACCCCCGACACCCGCCGATACAAGTCGGCGAGCATTTCCGCCTCCAGGTCCCACGGGGGAGTCCCGGCCAACAGGCACGCTGCCTCCATCGCCACCGTGCGGTACCCGCGGATGATCCTGACCGCCATGACCTTCTGTGGACGCCACAGAAGGGCCCTAAGTCGGGCGGTCATGGATCCCGCCCACACCGGTTCGCCGTAGATGAGTTAAATGACTGCTAGGTACTGTTGTAGGCACTAATGGACTAATGAAGATAAAAATGGCTAAAATTTAAAAATATGTTTAAGAATGAAAAGTGGGACTATGCTTATCATCTTACGAGGGCTTTTAATGCGCCTTGACGCCGATTATTTTGCGAATAGTTTGCTGATGGTACCTACGTCTGTTGCTTATGCATTTACTAATTATTGTTCAGGTTCTTAACATGAACACACAATATTAGACTCAGGCATAAATGGTTGTCCTGGGTCGTCATGCCGGCATCTCTACGTCGGCATCCTGCGGTCCATGGCACTGTATGGTGCTCCTATCTGGTCGGAGTCCCTCACCGTCCGCAACAGAGCCCTTCTGCGACGACCCCAGAGGGCCATGGCGGTGAGGGCTATTAGGGGCTACCGTACTGTGTCCTGGACTGCGGCGACACTGCTGGCAGGCGACCCGCCTTGGCCACTGGTAGCGGAGGCGTTGGCAGAAGTGTACCGGTTCCGCGCCACAGCACGAGCCAATGGGGAACAAGTGTCCATAAGGGGACTGGGCAGAGCCCAGGAAGTGGCCCGAAGGGAAGTAATCCGGCGGTGGAGGGAAGATCTAGTCTCCCGTAGCAGGGCGGGGGACTGTGGAGGCAGTCGCACCACATCTCCACCGCTGGCTTAGAAGAAGGCACGGCAGCCTTACATTTAGGATGGTGCAGGCAAGTGCTTACCGGACATGGGGTCTTCGGTAAGTACCTGCATAAAATTGGAAGAGAAGAGGCCCCCAGGATGCCATGAGTGTGGCGCGCTAATCGACGATGCGCGCCACACACTGGAAGTATGCCCCGCCTGGGGGCCTCAGAGCCACGTCCTATCAACGGAGATAGGAACAACGGACCTGTCGTTGCCGACCATCATCTCCAAGATGCTCGGCAGCGACAGCTGTTGGTCGTCGATGGCCTCCTTCCGTGAGGCTGTCATGACAAGGAAGGAGGCCGCGGAGCGTGCCCGCGAGGCGCTTGCGTCCGCTGACTCGGGCCGCCGGCGGCGACCAGGGAGGAGGAGACGCCGTTATGCGCTTCTTCTTCCACCGCCCTGAATGATGACAGGACGTGGCCAGACGGCCAAGCGTTGGGGTGTCGGGGATAGAATGTCATCAGATGATCTCTCTGGCACCCCGTAAAAGCGCGGAAGGGGCCGCTGTGGTTTTAGTGGGTATTTCGGTCATATTTGTGGCCGGCGAGTCCCACACACACTCCCGTCTGTAACCGGCGGGGGACTAGTGTGTGTAAATGCATTTCCACAGCGTGAACAAAAAAAAAAGGCATAAATGGGTACTTTAAATTATATTATCGGGATATTGATAGTCCTTTATTGGGTTTATCTATCAATATATTCTCAGTGTCTGTCACAAGGTCTGTAACTATGCCCCCACGATGGCTACTGAGAATAGGCTAGTCGATAGGTGTAATAAAAAGTTGCATGGCAAAATGTGTTTTTATATTTGTTGCATTCGGCGACAATAATGAGATTAAAAAAAATAAGTATTTACTAGCCATGCTACCAGGTTTGCTTGCGTGGATTACTTGCCTATTTAAAGGTATTATTATTATTTCCTTTTTTGAAAACCCATATCGTTTTGTGGCATCATTAATAATATCCATACTGCATCCACCACAATTTCTATTATTTTAGCTGTTGCTACCACAAAGGCGATATTGGCCAAATTTCTAAAATTCATAGACACTGCCCCGCTTTAGCGTTATGTAATATATGTATATAGCCTGTAAGTTTACTCGATAAACAGATTCGGTTTTAGAGCCCTTAGCATTCACGCACAGTCCGGGTTAAGCTGTTAATGTTATCTGCGGCTATAGACATAAAAAAAGAACTCGATAAACAGACTATGTATGACACAATAAGATTTATGGTTACTATAAACTTCACAGGGGGCTACTCTTTAGCAATTGAATCTATGTAGATTAGAATTAAATTGGTAGCTCCTGAGATTAACACGTTCAAACAAACAAACAAGCTCTTCAACTTTATCGTAGTAATATAGAATGTTATTAAATTTTATTTGAGGCTCAAAATGGCGAATGCGACCTAGTTTTCATCGTTGTCAAATAGCCCTGACGACAATCACAGCTGGCAGCAAGAAAGGATAACTGTTATGTGACTAAAAATTTATATGCAAAAATGTAGTTATATAATAGAAATATGCTTTTAGCAATTTGAGTTTTCAACAAACTTAATCTCCCACATGTGTCACCTCTCAGAATGTCCAGGATCTTGAACAATAGTCTATCACGCTGATAGAATGTGGGTTTATAGTTATCATATGCACCCCAGAGAGACAAGGACAAGTTTTGCAACAGTGGTCTTTATAATAAAGCAAGCATTTAGTAATTAACAAATTGCAGGGAACTTATATGTAATGCTAGTTACTTTCTTACGTGTGATGACGCAGTAATAATAAAGGGATTTTCAACACGAACTTTGTTTTCTAAAACAAAATAAAACAAGAAATTTAGATGAAGATGATTCAAATTTTTATTGTATTACGAAGAGAAAAGTTCGGCAATTATGAATGAAAAATTATATCTGGCAAATGTCCACCACGACCACGCTGAGAGAT
This sequence comes from Lymantria dispar, assembly GCA_032191425.1. Taxonomy (NCBI): domain Eukaryota; kingdom Metazoa; phylum Arthropoda; class Insecta; order Lepidoptera; family Erebidae; genus Lymantria; species Lymantria dispar. The sequence continues at coordinate 20,022,630 of CM063454.1, read as the reverse complement.
GTTGATTCTTTCATCAAAGTTTTTAATCAGTTTTTGGCAAAATGGCGGGTCTATTTCTTTAATCACATCACGGATTTTGAGTTTTGAGGCTGCAATCGATTCGATTGGCTCCGTATAGACTCTGTCCTTAACATAGCTCCACAAAAAATAATCCAGTGGTGTTAAATCACTTTTGGTCATGGTGGACATTTGCCAGATATCATTTTTCATACATAATTGCCGAACTTTTCTCTTCGTAATACAATAAAAAATTGAATCATCATCTAAATTTTTTGTTTTATTTTGTTTTAGAAAAAAAAGTTCTTGTTGAAAAATCCTTTACAATTCACCACCCCTTTTCTTCCCGTGGATGTCGTAAAATACCAAGGGATTATAAACATAATACGCAGATAAGACGTTATATTCAAGGGAAGGAAACATTGGAATATAACTTTTCCGTCTGACCATGGTTATAGTAGGTCAATTTCTCTTCTATTGTGGAGGAGGCTCGAGTCCAACAGTGGGACCTATATGAGCAGAAACGATTGAATATAGCATATTTACAGAAGTATTTATCGTTATACCTCAATCCCATATCAAAACTCAGTAAATGCAATTCACCATAATACATCCTTTACATAGCGCAATCGAAATTCAATATTTATGTTATTCAGGGTCTTTTCAGTCTTCTAAAATAAATAATTTAATACACAAATTACTTATGGTGTAAACTACGAAATGAGAGATACCTCAATGCATCTGACGCTAGCATGCGTATAATACTGTCCATTTTGCGGTTCAATGTAATCAGTAAAGTTTCGTCTAGTTCTTACGCAATGCAAATAACTGGTGTTGTAGACGCGAGAAACGATTACTCGGGCTACTTACGTACGTTATAAACATGACTTATCGATTTGTTTACAAACGACTTTCGATTGTGATATTAAAATATTTTATATTAATCTTAATAATCGAAATAAGCAGTATATCATGAAATCGGTTGGTTAGGGTATTACCGTAAGATGCAATATTAACTCTTACAACGATGTTACCTCACCGAGCATGGTGTTGAGAAGATTCGATGAAATACCTACATATCGATACTTTGGATATCATTGCGCAAACTCAAATAAGTGAAGAATTTTTAATCAAATTGAGTATGAAATATTTTTCTGTTTAGGTATGTACATTAGAATTAAATGAATTTTAAAGGGCAATACCTGTTTTCACTATCGACTCCCCTAAAGTTTAAGTATTATATAAATAACACATTCGTGTTGTATTAATATTGCATTACATGTTACGAAAAAAAAAAAATATTTAACATTAATTAACATCAAAATATTTTAGTTAAATACTTTTTTATCTATAATTATATTGATTTTGGTGTTACTTAAAATTTAGGAGCCATTGATGTGATTGGACATAAATGTATCCGCCTATTATAGTATTATTTAACGCAATTACAGCTGTCACTGTCACCAGGCTAGTGATGGCGACAGCCTATACAAAGTTTCTTTGCTTTAAGTTATTTATTTAGATAGTACCTGGGCATGTTACATAGTGCCTACTGGCTAATAGCACTATGTGCATTGCGTGAGAATAAAATTTATCATATTTTCTCCCAGAGTCGTTAAACACTCTTAAATCAGATACCATTGATTGAGAAGAACACTCGAATCGAAACCCTTTCAAATCGTCCAAACATATGATGTAGTAGGACTAATTCCGCAGCAGTTTTGAGAAGGCCAGTAACTTATAACTCATAACATAGAGGACTTGAAGACGAGTAATAACGAAAAGTGAACATTGTTCTTCTTCGCAAGTGTTTTTCTAAAGAAAACCCTTATGTAGATAAACTTGAAAATCAAAATGTTAAATTTTAAGCTGACATCTTATATCTTTAAACAAGCAATTCAGGATCTCGGAAACGGCTCCAACGATTTTGTTGAAACTTGGCATACTAGAGGTTTCGAGTCCAAAAAATCGATCTAGCTAGGTTTTATTTATAGAAAATGTTGTTTTGTCCGTGTTTTTAGCAAAACAAACAATGACATTAAATGTTAAAAGAATATTAATTCAAATTTCGTTGTCAACATCATGAGTTACGATAGCTCAGATGGGAAGTTGACAGATTCTAATTTTGATTTTCTTGACATTCAAACAGCGTCGGTTCGAATCTCGGTGTTACTATTATTCTCTTTTTGTAATTTTTTATATATTTTTCATTATTTATTTTTTATTTATTATTAATATATATCTAAATAAATTCGATAAAAATATTCCGAGCGAAGCTCGGTCAACCAGATATTTTCAATAATTACTAGGAAAAATCAAAACATAATGATAAAACAAAACCAGCAAAAAAATTATCTAGGACATGAGAGCTCTTGCCGGGATATACAATCTTCTTCTTATTTTTTTTTTGTTTTGGCAATCAGCTACTAATACCAGCCATTTTTGCCAGTAGCGAGTTATAATTTTCTTTTCAAATTATCAGTTTCTTCATGTCGGTTATGGTCCGTCAGTAAGTCAAAGTGTGGCCTTCAACAGTGTAATCGCCACTGTTAAGGGTATCTTATGAGAATTTTGGTGGAAACAAAAAGATATGTAGGTATAGCAGTTTTATGTCATATTCACTACACCTCAGCAGTTCTGCCACTATATATTACACATAATGCCATCAAAGTTATTTAATATAACACGTTAAAACATTAAGATATTGAATATAATACAAAAACATCACATGACACTTCCAGATTCCCGCCAAAACCCGGGATATACAATCAAGATACATACATGAATAGTCACGCTTCTTGCCTGAGAGCCAGTTAGAGACTAGGATTGTACTTGCTGTGATCGTGACATACATTCTCCGTGTTATTCACTCAATCATGTTTTTATTATACACCGATTAAATACTAAAACACTTCTGTATTCTCTGTTAAAGTAGTTACACAAGAAATTGTATTTGTTTAATTAATTTATTTTTTGTATTTGTGTTCAGTGAAACATTTTGCTTGTCTGTCTGTTTTCTTAATCGAATTTATGATTTCGCAGATAAAATCAATGAAAATTATATTAGGTAAATAAAATTAAGTAGGCATCAATTAATTTATTTGAATATTGTTGTATAAAATATTCGTAACTGTATAGTAAATATACTTTAGATTGAGGTAAATCTTATCATAACTGATTCTGATAATAGTGATAGTGTCCAAACTACGCAGTATTTATATAGATCAAATATCAATATGTTTATAAGTTAGTTTTACTCATTAAAAAAAATAAACATATTTTGAAGAAATATATCTTGCACATCACTATTTGTAATGTCGTTGCGCAGACAGGCAACTAAAATGTTGAAAGAAAGTGAACGTAATACGCAGCGACCGCGGCAAGGCAGCAAGCTGGCAGTATGCTCAAATGCCTTTGCTTCGATACTCGCATCACAGCGAAGGCAGTTGGCGCGCCATAATTAAAAAATAAATGCAATAGAATACGATATCTCAACAATAATTGCAAAAATGTTATGAATTAAGTTGGGATCAATTTTATGAAACAATCCATTAGACTTTTATATAGACCTAGTGATTAAAAGAAAACAATGGATTTGTTGAGCGAAGGAAGTAGTGGGTCGCGTGTTATCTTGGCTCGTCACATAAGTGCCGGGAAATCGCTTCCCGAAAGTAACAATGAAATAAATTCAACGCTATTGTGTCATACTTACAGTAATTATCCAGATTTTGGAACTTACTACTCAGGTAAATCTATACGTTTTGTTAAAAATATTATTAAACAATTGTGTAAAACTGAGTTAGAGGTGCGGTTGATAATTATAACATAAAATATTTTAATTAAATATTTAAATTTAGAAATTTATACAAAACTATACTCTGCTTATTATATCGACGGATCGACGTTCTCTAATATAATAATTCGATTAGGCGACAGGATTTGCTTTGAAGTAGCAACAAGTAAAGTTTCACTTTTATCAAAGTTTTGTATCTAACTATTCTCTACTGCCTGTGCATTTTAATAAAAATTATAACACTATTTTAGATGTATAATATGAACTGTGTGAAGGACGTCAGTTTATTTAAATTAGGAATTGAAAAATAAATTATTAATGGCACCGTTTACTGCACGAATTATTATTATTTTTTATATATGTGGATCATTTTAATGAATATGAATCTTATTACACAGATATTAACAACTAGAGTGTAGGATGATAGGTGGTATTGTAGATTTAATAATTTGAAATAACACGTACCAGGGAACCAGAGATTAAAAAAAGTTAAAAAATAAGCTAAAAGTACAGATTGCGTGGGACTGAATAAAAATGGTTTTCTTATTCGCTTTATTTTAATAGTTATTAATAGTGACTAAATGACTACAATTAACATTAATTCAGTTTTTTAACATTTAATATAAAAATCAATAATTTCCTGGTTTCAAATTTGAAATTGTAAATTGCCCGCAATTTATTTTATAACATGTGTAGAATTATATAAAACTAGCTGACCTAACAGACGTTGTTCTGTTCAAATAAGCACCACCTACCGGATCCAATTTTGAATCTAAACCAATCTCGAATCCCCTTGAACATGTACAAAAAATTTCGTCAACATCGGATCAGCCGTTTAGGAGAAGTTCAGTGACATACACACGTACATAAACAATTTATATATAAAGATAGAAAAAAATTAAAGTCTTGACGGTTTGCATGATTAATAACTCGTAATATTTAGTACAAGGGCTCACTGATACTTTCTATTACTTTGTTGGATTTTATGTATTGATGATTATTTAGTAAGTCTTAAAAATATATTTATTTAAATTTGCTAATTCTTGTATGCTACAATTTACAACAATCACCATAGTTGACACCGATAGTCTCGGAATAATCTTAGGTTGCGATAGCTAGCTCAATTGGGGAGGAGGGTAAACACGGAAAGTTATATGGTCCCACGTCGCCGTTTCCTTGTCTGGTTGGTTAACCGGGTTGATAACAGACCATAGTTCGCTCAAAAACCCCCTTCAAGGATGTTCCCGCGAACTGCTTTAATTGCCTTTGAATTACAATAAGTTTAATAATTAGAGAAAAAGCGAAGGAATTGGAAAGTACCGATTCTTCCTAGGTGTTAAGAATAGTATTAGTATTATGCGCAGCAGTGCACCACGGATACGATAGATAGAACTTGTATATGAACGTTAAAATTACTTCCAACTGTATGTATGGAAGAATTAATTATCCTCCTGTTTTTATCCCAATTACTTGGGATCGACGCAATATGTATTCCCTTTCCACCGTACCTATTGCAAAAGTTATTGGCAATAAGTTTATGAACGGCCGTCTGTCTGACGTCAACTCTCCTTGGCAATGTAAGTATTGACTGAAAGGCATTAGATGGAGTTGGCCCAGGCCGATGCAAAGCTCTTAAGGCGTCTTTTGCGACACCCACGAGCAATGTAAGGATTGAAAGTATTCGTAACTGCCACACAGAATTGTAAAAAAAAAAGAAAAATCATATACGTGGTTTTAGGACACGTACTCAGTGCCCTCACCACACTCTCAATACTTCTACTAGTTATATATGTACCTATTAAATTGCTAATTTTGACGGAGGCAGCGTGCCTATTGGCCGGGACTCCCCCGTGGGACCTGGAGGCGGAGATGCTCGCCGGATTGTATCGGCGGGTGACGGGGGTGCGAGCGGAGGGCGGTGAGATCTCGTTAAGGGAGCTCACCGCCTGGCGCGTCGACGCCCGCCGAGACGTCATTGCCCGTTGGGCAGTCCGGCTGGAGAGGCCTCGGTTCGGGGTGCGAACCGTGGAGGCCTTCCGGCCGGTGCTGATGCAGTGGTTGGAAAGGCGGCACGGGGTGCTCTCCTTCCGACTAGTGCAGGTGTTGACGGGGCATGGGAGCTTCGCCAAATACCTGCACAGGGTCGTAAGGAGGGAGAGTACACCGTCCTGCCACCACTGCGATTGCGACGAGGACACGGCGCGCCACACGCTCGAGGCCTGCGCGGCTTGGGCAGTGCAGCGCCGTGAACTCGTCGCAATCATCGGTGCTGACCTGACGCTGCCGGCCATCGCTAGGGCGATGGTCGACAGCGTAGGGAATTGGGACGCGGTCGCAGCCTTCTGTGAGACAGTGATCTCGCAGAAGGAGGCGGCGGATCGTCTGCGCGAGGAGCGCAGCCTCGATGAGGAGATCCACCGCCGGCGACTGGGGTGGCGTAGGCGCAACTATCTGCGCCTCATGCCGCCCTAGCCGAGGCCGCGGGTGACGTGACCGGGGGGGACGTCGGTTGATGGGAGGGTACCCCATACGTAGGGGGTATTCCGTCGGGCCGACCACTGACGACAAGTAAACCTGCTCCGGTGGTCGGCCCAATGACGAAGGCGAGGTGGTTTTCGGGTGGGTTGCGGGAGTTGCGTGCTTAAGCCCCTCTGTCGCCCCGGACGGAGTGGTGCGGAGGAGCGCCGACCGCAGCCCACCCACAAAAATAGAAAAAAAAAATTGCTAATTTTAATGATCATTTGATTTAACATAGTAAACATTGTCTATTTTAAGAAGACTCATCAAATCAGTCTTGTAAAATGTTCTTAGGTCTGCTCATAAACACAGTTTTTCCTTTTGTGTGTCGTAATTAATATCGTTATTCTATCAGCATATTATAGCATATATATACCTAGTTATTTATGCCGACATCAAAGCACTTCAAGCACTCTGTGAAAAATGATATTCCGTCGAAAACGTTTAAGTTAGAAAGATCTCTATACTACTGAGAAAGATAATCTTTCTCAGTAGTAAAAATGGAATAAGCTCTTGAACGCATTGAATTTGCTTTAATTGCTACAGAACCAAGTAGACTCCAGGCGTCTTATGTAAATCCCCTTACGGTCGCATTTGTTTCTGTATAGATCGCATAATATAAAAATGTTGTGAGATGACACTATATACTTGTAGTTAGCTGTAGAATCACGTTTCAACAAAGACAAAACTTCAGCTTTATGATGATACTTAATATAACTCGTCATAATATACCATCAATCAATCATTTAAAAAATTTGGACATCGTAACTCATAATGGGCATTAATCACATCGATTCACCAGCCCCTTTCTTGCTCGTGGACGTCGTAAAAGACGACTAAGGGATTAGAATATGTTGATAACATTTACACAAGGGAAGCAAACCTATACGAATTCGTTTGACCAGCGTGGTATAAGGCTCGAGTCCAGCAGTGGGACATATATGAGCTGTGATGATAACTAAATATATTTTTTCCCTTATGGTGAGTTATCACTGGTGAAGTATTCTATGCCGTAAATTTAAAGAAGCACGTATAATGTTTCGTAAACCTAGCAGAAGGTAAGAAGAATACTTACGTATATACCTAACTTATGAATTCGTTACTCATATAATATATACTTACCAATCCAAACCAATTAAAATTAACAATATTTATTTTATTAAAATTAAATTTATGAGTAACATGTTTACTAAAAAAAATAAAATTTATAAAAGCTTTAATTAAATTACATGGTTGTCTGTAAAGTCGGTTTACGGACGATAGTTTAACGTGACAACGTCATAACAAAACATTGATGAAATGACTGCATACTTTTATGAATAAAATTGAATCAGCGTAATGGGACACTTTTTCGTGCATGCAGCCAGCGTTCATCGATTTACACCGACGTCCTCCCCGACGTACTCCAATAGGGGGTATTCTGTCGGGCCGACCACTGATGACAAGTAACCCTGCTCCGGTGGTCGGTCCAACGACGAAGGCGACGCGACGTGGTGTTCGGGTGGGTTGCGGGTGTGCGTGCTTACGCCCCTCTGTCGCCCCGGACGAAGTGGTGCAAGGAGTGCGCCGACCGCGACCCACACCAAAAAAAAAGCGGCGTTCAGGCCCAATGTGCAGAATTAACCAAATCTACACAAATAAATAAAATTGAAGTGTCTCTTTTTAATGTCAAAATAATGGGCTTTTTTCACGCTGATACAGTTATTTAAAAGATATCTATGCCTATGCCTAAAAACTGGTTTAAAATTTTTTTGTCCATCTTTCTGTCTGTTTCTTTTGGGTAATCTTCAAAACGGCTGGACGGCTTTTGATAATATTTTGCTACCAGGTATCTGTTTATATACCTAAGCCGTAATTTAGGTTATATTTTATCCCGGTGTTCCCACGGGAACGGGAACTACGCGGGTAAGGCGACTGAAACCGAAGCGAAGCGAGGGCCGGTTGCTTGTTAGGTATCGGTAGTTGGATCATAGCTGGCTTAAAAAAGGGACGCAGTATTAGAAACTTGCAGTAGGTGCATAAAAAGATAATTACAGTACTACAGTCATTACTTAGCATGTAACAACTTGTGACACGCACAGTACCTAAGTTTTGAAAGATTTATTTAATTTGTAACTCTTACAAGCCGTGTGATTATTTGATATTATTAGCCGAGTATTATCAAAACAATTGTCCCTCACCTCCCACGGCTAATTTCATGGAGATACCGTTAATCCGTATGGTGGCGGAATACAATTCACTACCTTCTAAGTGGATCTCGTAAAAGATGACTAACAGACTTAATATACTCATAAAATCTGTCCAAGAGATGGCAAACTCGAAATCAAACCCTATGCGGAATGCTGGAAATAAAGCGTGAGCTCAGCATTAGAACGTAAATGAACTGTGATGATGATGAATTCATAAAATCTTGAATATCTGTGACCACAATAAATGTTATCAACTAGCTTCTGCTCGTGACTTCGTCCGCGTGGTATAGATACTTTGGGCTAATGCTAACTTTAACCTAAGACTTTGTTTACGTAGAAGGTGAAAATATTTTTTAATAATACGATTCTGTCACACATGATTTTTGCGAACATTTATCCGTTAACGCAGCGAAAGCTCTCAAAAGGAAAAAACCCGATTTGGAAACATTCTTCATTGGTACTCCGGTCCTGTTGATCTTAGCCTGATGATATATAGCATATAGCCTACCTCGATAAATCGGCTATCTTACACTGAAAGAATTTTTCAAATCGGTCCAGTAATTCCTGAAATAAGCGCGTTCAAACAAAAAAACTCTATCATAGATCATAGATAGAGGTTCCATAACATCAAAAATAACCAGTTAAATGTACTAGTATTAAATCTACCATGTACACAGTGACGTTGGTTTATAATATATAATTTATCGGGCTACAAAATGAGTAATAATTTTATTAACCAAAAGTTCTTATATGGTATTGATCTTGTATAAACTTCCTGAATCCTAAAGGGTATTACGCTTGTACGAAGTTCAAGGGAATTTATGCTCGACATTTACCTACATTTATCTGAAATTCTTTAATGGTTATTAATTCGTGAAACTGAATTATTGTTTATTTAATCACTTAACTATTTTTAACCATATATATATAACTTATTGCTAATGAGTGTTATGAACGTAAAACTATGTAAGGATGGATGTTTTGTTACTCTTTTAAAGGATTTTATTAAAATTCACAGTAATATAGTTTGTATATCCGAATAATACAGGAGTTACAGTGTTATAAATATTGTGTGGTTTGTGTCATACTCATAATATAAGGATAAGTCGATAGAAATTCGTGGTCACTAAGAGCTATTTTGGCGTAAGCTACCTAGACGGTTTCAGTTAAATGAAAATAATGTATTATAGGATGGTTCTTCACAAAAAAATCTAAATAAAAGTTCCTTACAACGTATATTTACTATTTATTTAGTACCTAGGCATTATAGCAAAAAATAATAGATATACTTAAATAAATTTAAAGTGCACGACATTTATAGTATATTTCATTTAATAAATTCGACAAATTTATTCATTGCGCATTTAATAAATTTTTATCACAATAAATACCTTCATCACTTTCTGTATTTAAAGTTGACAAACTTCAGTTACAAGTGCCAAAAGTATAATTACAAAATAAAAGATTACTTCATATTATTTATACTAAACTTTGCTATAATTTTAAAGGGTATTATTATGGAATTACGATTATCTTTAAAAAAATATAATTACTCGTCTTCGATTTTTTGAAAAGATAGCAATAAGCAATACGTGTATGTCTAATAATCTATCTATCTATCTTCTATATATATAAAAGGAGAAGCTGACTGACATATCAAGGGGGTCAAATGGGGGTGCAAAATTTGTATGAAACTTTGTCGTTTTTGAAGTTATTCAAATGAAATTTAGTACGAAGGTGCTTCATTGTAAATCATGAAACAGGTATAAAATATTTTTTCGATAATCATCCCTTAAAAGAATAAAAGGGAGGTCCAAACTTAGTATGAAAGTTCTCTGATTTTTAAAGTTATTTCAATGAAATGTGGTATTTGGGTTACAAGTTCGTAATAATGATTATTGCCGATATCCCTTTTTAAACGGTTTAATTTAGCTTACCCCGTTTGTTTGTTTATTTTTTTCTTTGTTAGGTCAAATTTAGTAATTGAAATTTCACCCTCGTCCTGTCAACCGATTGATCTGAAATTTGGTATACGCCTTTGGTTTTGGTGACAATATAATTATGTATAGTCAATATTTTTGTACATTCAAAATGGCCGCCATTACAAAATGGCGGATAACCTATTTTTTTTTCAATCACATCAATATGGGTATCAAATGAAAGGGCTTGACAAGTAGAATACAATCATCATCATCTTGCTCTTATCCCAATTACTTGGGGTCGACGCAATATGTCATCTGTTTTGACATATTGCAAATAGTTTCGGCAATGACTTTTATGACCGGCCGCCTGCCTGACGTCAACCCTCCTTAGGAATGTAATCGTTGACCCAAATGGTACCAGATGGAGTTGGTCCGGGTCAATCTAGGGCTCTTAGTCGTCTTTTACGACACCCACGAGCAAAGCAAGGGTTGGTAGTATTCGAAGCCACTACCACACAGCACTAGTAGAATACAATGCATTATACAAATTCAAAATTTAAGATGGCCGCCGCTACAAAATACCGGTCAACCTATTTATTTTTCAATCCCATTAATATGGATATTAAATGAAAGGGCTTGACAAGTAGAATACAATGCTCTATACAAAATCAATATAAAAACTAAAAAAATTAAAAAAAAAAGGAAAAAAATAATTTTGAAATTAAACGGTTTTATTGTAAAGAGACAGTAAAAATAAAATCTTGGGGCACGTCAAATATCTACAGTCACAATGAAATTTTGCATGGTGGTCTTTACATCTCCGGTCAACATTTAGGATACTTTTAATCACGGCAAATAAAAAGAGCTCCCGTGGGATAGTTAAAAAACTGTAGTAACTTACACAGCTTAGTCCACAACTTACTTCAATAAAACCGATACAAAAAGACTCATTATAAAAGAAAAGTATTCTGAAAATCAACCCTCATAGGATATTCTTTTCTAAGGGTATAAAATAGGGTATGAATTATGTTTTGATATTTTTCACTCTAATACACAAGTAATAAATTCATACAACGCCAATGATTAATGAACTGCACTGACAACATAGCGGTTAAGATTACCTACCGTGCCTGTGTCACGGGTTCAGTTCCAACGCTGGACAATCTTTTGTGTGATCGACAAATTGTTGCTCTGAGACTGGGTGTAATTTGTGTCCGTCACTTATATGTTTATGGAGTTCCTTAGTGAAATGTGTAGCTCGAAATTCAGTTTATAGAATGAATAAAAAAGAAGGTCGTGCAGAGTCACTCGAACACCCCTTTTTGACGCCAGGCAGCAAACTATATTGTCGTGATATCGACCTCACGCGTTCAGTCTCTCTACGAGTAGAGGACTAATCCCCGTTTCAGTCATCCGTGTCTTTGACTAGGTTGGTTTTTTTTTATTGCTGTTGTTGGCAAACGAGCAAACGGCACACCTAATGGTAAGTGATACTACTCATGGAGTTTTGCCAGGTCGCTGCCTACCGTGAAGAAAATGAAGGGAGTTTGAATGCATCCAATGAGGTTTGGTTATACTAAAGGCATCACCAAAACACACCACAGGCAAAAACACCCTCAGAAAGTTGGGCTGCTGGCTCTCTCGCTTTGGATGGACCGGCCCGCGACTTTAGATTGACGATTGACCAAAGTATGATTCTATCACGTAAAGATAGTAAAGCGCAAGCACTCGGGCTAGCCATCACCCGACGCCACAGTGGTGGATCGAGTCAACTTGGAAGATTATCCTGATGCTCCTGAAATACCGTCGCCCGTCGAGTACTAAACCCAAATATTTTATCTGGTGCTCGACCGAGTGGAACCGAATGAACGATGATTGATGTGCCAACCGGTGTATAGCTACAGGGTCTATGAAACATCAAATCATTCTTTTTATAAAGGGTTACTCTAGGCGGCATCGTGACTCATCGAATCACCACCTCGATACCGAGTGTGGTCAAACGTGTCGCTTATTTAAATTAAGCCCAGCCCGTAGAAGGTCCAGCCTCAGCTAATGTACCATACAATCGCCCGCAAGTAAGAGCTCAGCTGGAAGCAGTACAACATAGGTGCTAGCACAAAGTCTCCTGCGCGCTTCACGTAGAGGCCACTGCGCTGCTTCAATTAGTCTGGAGTCAGCCGCCTTAAGTATAGAAGCACCCCCTGATAACAGCGCCTCCCTGATATACCAGATTGGCATTAAATCATCCAGAGCAACAGTGAGCCTGTAGAACCCTGAACGCACTACACAGTTATCTGTGATTGCCTCTGCAATACATGACTCCTACGCAGACGAAGTCGCGGGCAAAAGCTAGTAAAATATATTAATAATGCTAATAATTTCATATAGAATAGTTTTTGAAAAAGTAACCTGAATATATATAATGTTTACGTTTTAAGGTTAATTTTTTATGCAATGGATTTTACGAAGAGTTACAGACAATACAGCGACATCAGAGTGGAATGGTATCATAAGATCCTTGAAACTATTCAGATTATTCTTTTCCATCTATACACGTGCCACTGTTGCGCACTAGCGTTGAGCCACTAGGCTCAGATGAGAAGAATTAATCCACTCTACAACTTTGGCTAGCCAGGTTGGCATAGGCTCATGATTATTTTTTCTTCTTTTGCCGTGTTTTATCTTCATATTATAAGCGGATAATCGATTCTTACGATAGGCATAAGAAAGGAGTGGTGACTATTGTATTCTATTTCCTCACCACACGAAAAAATCCTTTCACAAAATAAATTATAACTGGCTTTTTTTATTCAATATAAATGTCAGCACTTTTTCAATTCTTAAACAAGAATATCCCAGTTTTCTTTGCAACACCGCTGATAGTAAAAAGAATTATAGACTTACATGTTAGCCCTGTACACCACTTTAATTAGAGGCTAAATAGGTTTAAATGAGAATATTAGTGCTTGATGAGTATGGTATTGACCCATATGCAGTGATGATTCAGTTACAGTAAATTGTGAAGATAAATAATAATAGTTTTTTTTTGGGTGGGCAATGATCAGCACGCACGCCCTCCGTTCCGTCCGGCGTGACAGAAGGGCGGTTCGCCGTCCCCACGGTATTCCGTTCCTTTCGCCACAGAGTCGAACTGGTACTAAGTTCCTTGACGTCCGTTGCCAGCCCGGAGGGATACCCTTTCGGGTATCGTCCCTGCCTAACGCCCCTCTCCGGACATCGGTCGCCCTCACACGGTCAGGCTCTTTGCGTGGACGGACTATTCCCCGGTTCAGTCATTCGCGGCCTCGGTTATAAATATCTCTTATAGTTCAATATAATAAGGCATTTTAGTTCTTTGTTCATATGTAATTGAATTCCTTGGTAATTTATAGTTCTACCTATTTCTCATTAAACACGCATTGCCTTTTGTTATTGTAAGTTTCTTTACGTTACAGCGTGGCAAATAGACGATGTTGTTTCTCACGTTAGCTAGACATAATTAACAACTTAACACACGCATATGCATGTGTTAAGTTGCACATGCACATGGCTTAGAACTTGAGGCTTGTGTTTAAAGACATAACTATAGAATTTAATTGAATTCTCTCGCATTTCGAATTTCTACTCTGTTCATTTTTTAGCAATTCAACAAATGATTGCACCAAATCTGGGTGTATTTTTTTACGCATTATTTGTTGCAGTTGCAATACAAGCATATATTTTTTCCTTAGCGTGGGTCTTTATACTAGCCGAGGTCGCGGGTGACCTGACTGGAAATTAGTCCGTCAGTCGCAGAGAGGCTAACCGCGCGACGGCGACCAACATCCCGGGAAAGGGACGTCGAGGGTGGTGGGTGCCCCACAGGGAATTCCGTCGGGCCGACCACGGAGGACAAGGAACTCGGTACTGGTGGTCGGCCCAACGGCGTAGGCGACGAGCTACAGTGGGTTATGAGGCCGCTTGCCGCCCCTTCGTCGCCCCGAACGGAGCCGGACGGCGGGTGCGCTGACCATAGCCCACCCCAAAATAAAAAGCGTGGATCTTTTCATTAAAAAGTTAAGAAAATTTTTGTAAATAAAACTATTTTACGGATTTTATCGCGTTTGTATATGATTTTTAATTGCCCGACGTTTTGAACACTTTATAGTGTTCATGATCACGGGCGGATAGTCCGTCCGTCGCCGCAGTGACCGTGAACGCGATAAAATCCGCAAAATACTTACTTACATAGTTTTATTTACAATATATAACACTCGAGTAACCATCAAAATAGTTTTTATTTTGTAAGTGTTAGACTAATAGATTTATGTATGTAAGTCAGTCTCAATAGAATCGATTACCACAGCTGTGAATTCTTTCTGTTACTCAGCTGCATTTACTATATATATATATATATATATATATTTTGTAACAGTTCCATATTTAATGGCAGTTTGTATTTATTTATTAGTAGTTATATTTTTTTTTTGTACTTAGGTATTTTATTTTTTGCTTTTAAATGAATTGCATGATTTTCCATTTAATCACAGATCTAAACACAATTCTTTACTAATAACTTGCCGACGTGTTTTAGAGTTTTAATAAATAAATGCGTTTTGCTTTAATAAACTTTGTCTTTCACGTGGTCTATAGATCTCGTCGCTACTTCACCAGAATCGTCATCATCCTAATTTTCGTAGCTCTGTTACTTCTTCTTTTTCAAAATGTCGAAAGGAGCAAAAAGCTTTCAGGCTTTACTTTTCGTTTGGAATGCTGTCAATCTTTCTTGGGTATAGGTACATGATAACTAAAGTAGCACCAAGCGGATTGATCAGTTTTTACGATACGCACAGGTTGGTAGCATTCATGGCCGCCAATGCATGACATTTGGTACATACATAGTAAGTAGCAGACACATATTAAGAAAAAGACTCGAAATTTGAAAAATTATATATTGAACTAGCAACCCACCCTCGCTTCGCTTCAGTTTTAGTCGTTTTACCCGCGTAATTCCCGTTCCCGTGGGAATACCAGGATAAAATATAGCCTAGCTTACGCGCTGATATTATAGCTTTCCATTGGTGAAAGAATTTATGAAATCGGTTCAGCCGTTATGAAGATTACCAGGAACAAACAGACAGACAGACCAAAAGTTTTTAATAGCTATTTTAGGCATAGGTGTCGTGCACATAACCGTGTGAGCATGAACAAAGCTTATTATTTTGACATTACAAACAGACACTCCAATTTTATTTATTGGTATAGATAGGTCACGAGTTCTTGTCCAACGGTTTTATTAAGAGCCCAACTCTAGAGTATTTAATTGTCACCAAAGTTATCTAACTACACAGGTAGTGGTTCTGTCAAATATCATTTGACGGAATTGACGATAGTACCAAATATCTTTTCAAAATAAATTATATCTTTCAACACAACCTACAACTAAGTTCTTACTAATATGATAAACGCGAAAGTTTGTGAGTATGTGAAGATGTTTGGTGCTCTTTCACGCAAAAACTACTGAATGGATTTTGATGAAACTTCACAATAATATAGCTTATAATGGCAGAATAACACATAGGCGATAATTTAGCCCGATATTTCCACGGGAAGAGGAACTGCGGGTGAAACCGCAGGGCACTCCTAGTAAGTATATCTATATATGTATACCAATAAATAAAATTGGAGTGTCTGTTTGTAATGTCAAAATAATAGGCTTTTTTCATGCTCACACGGTTATTTGCACTATACATATGCCTAAAATACACTTTATATTTTTTGTCTGTCTGTCTGTTTGTTCCGGGTAATCTTCTAAACGGCTGGGCCGATTTCAAAAATTCTTTCACCAATAGAAAGATATAATACCCGGGAGTAACCTAGGCTTTATTTTATCCCGGTATTCCCACGGGAACGGGTACTACGCAGGAAAGACTAAAACCGAAGCGAAGCGAGGACGGGTTGCTAGTCAATAAATAAAATCTAAGTGTTTGTTTGTAATGTCAAAATAATGTTTTTTTTTCATGCTCACATATAGTTATTTGCACGATAACCATGCCTAAAAACCAGTTTTATTTTTTTTCGTCTTTTTGTCTGTTTGTTTTGGGTAATCTTCTAAACCCCTTGATAATATTTTACTATCAGATAGTTGTCTATATAAGGAGTAACTTAGCCTATATTTTATTCCAGTATTCCTCCGTGTGGTGACGGAGAATACAATTCACCACCCCCTATCTTACCCGTGGGCGATAGTACGAGACGACTAAGGAATATAAAACGTATATAAAATCTACGCGAGAGGAGGAAAACTAGAAATAAAACCGTATACCAATACGTCTGACCAGCGTGATATAGTAGGTCAATTACCCTTCCATTATGGAGGAAGGCCGAGCCCAACAGTGGGACGTATATGGGCTGAGATAATGATTCCCACGGAATACGGGCGCTACGCGGGTGAAACTTCAGGAGTTCGCTGGCTATAAATATATTTTGGTACTATAATTTCATTAAATCTTTTATAGAAATAAAAAGCGTAACCCTACTAACATACTACTATCTACTACTAACTGTAATTCTCTAACGGTATGGTTATATGCTTTAATAAACATACGTTATAAAAGTTTGATACAGGCACCTTTATTTTTCGCATAAACGGGTTATCAAATATTACTGCTAAGGATATGGAGTACTAGCAACCCGCCCTCGCTTCGCCTCGGTTTCAATCGTCTTTCCTGCGTAGTTCCCGTGGGAATACCGGAATAAAATATAGCCTAGGTTACTGCCTGATATAATAGCTTTCCATTGGTGAAAGAATTTTTGAAATCGGTCCAGCCGTTTTGAAGATTGGGTAATCTTAACAAACAGACAGACAGACAAAAATTTTTTAATCTGTATTTTAGGCATAGGTGTCGTGCAAATAACCGTGTGAGCATGAAAAAAGCCTATTATTTTGCCATTACAAACAGACACTCCAATTTTATTTATTGGTATAGATATTCATCATACATCATCATCACTTCAGCTTATATTACGTTTCACTACTGGCCTCGAGCCTCTTTTATTATAGGAAGAAATTGAATACTTTAGTTGTCTTTTACGACACCTAGGAGCAAGAGAGGGGGCCGGTGAAATGTATTCTTCTTCTTCTTCTACACGGCAGATTAATTATGATTATTGACGATGAAACTAATGATTCTTTTTTATTTATATTTGTATAGTAGTATACGCAATTACCTATATATTCGAATTAAAGACTTGGGTATTATTAATTATTGTTTATTACTACTTACCTACTATCAGAAATTTTAATATTCATTGAATACCACCTTATAAACTTACATACAAAACTTACGTAATAATTCGCGTTGTTGTGTATATGATTTTAAGCTAATTTTTTTGTTTTACAAGGTGAGGATATAAAATTATTATAAACAGCCTACTTCCGTGGCGGAAGTAATGCAGTATGCTTTCTTCAGAAACAAGCCATTATATACTATAAAAGCTAAAATTAAATTGCTATACAGTGACGCAGTTGAAGATGTTTCATCATTATTATCATCTCAGCCCATTTAAGTCCTACTGTTGGGCTCGATCCTCCTCCACAATGGAAGGGAAATTGACCTACTGTACCGCGCTGGTCAGACGTGTTGGGTATACGGTTTTATGTCGAATTTTCTCTCTTATCTGCATATCACATCCCTTAGTTGTTTTTTACAACACCCACGGTTACGAGACAGGGTCGTAAATTGTATTCTTACACCGTCACTACACGGCAAGACGTTTACATGCGGTTAAATTAGATAAACAAAAATATACATAGGTATATGCCAGTAGAATCTGTCAGATGTTTTACACTTACAATTTTTTTATCCTTATCTATCGTGTTGGGCGGAAATAAATATGTACGAATTTTATATAACGGTTTTAAGTTTGTTTGGTAGATACTCAAGTTGAATTAGAAATTTTATTGTAAAATATATATTTCATAAACATTTCTTGTACGTAATACTGATACATACCGATTCAAATGGAACGGCATTAAATGTATCAATTTGAAGTTCTTAGCGTTGCGTTCAAAAAGGTTAAGAATTTTGACAATAGTGTAATATTGTAAATAAATCTGTGTCAATTATCTGTATAATATATCGACATCTTTATTGAGTAAGAAGGATCCGTTTGCCATAGCGCCTCAGTTCCAAGGAGCAACTCCCCACATTGCTGAGAAAATTGGGATCCACGACATCAAAATATCGAGCAAAGTCCAGTTTAGGAGTCATTTGGAGGACAAAGCAACATTGGCAAGCAGAGAGCTGGGCGTCTTGAACAGAGCCAGGTAATACTTCTCACTGAGACAGCTTATTTTGCTATATATACAAAGTACAAGTCTGTCCCAATGTGGACTATTACTGACATCTCTGGACAAGCGGTTAAATGTCACTTACACCCAGTTGACTTGATATTCGAATTGCTGGTGATCATAATCTCACGGATAAGTTGTAGTTGCTGGAGCGGCGGTGAGATTTTGGGTTACTCTGTGTACTCTACCGGCCCTTTCACGAGGAAAGCTCTGAGGAACTGTTTGATTTGATGCCACCGTCACCGTTTTGCCATCGTACAAATCGACGTATAGCAGGGTACATCCATTTCATCTGGAAACGTTATGATCTTGAACTGTACGTTCAGGAATGAGTTGCTGCTGTTTTCTTTTTTATTGCAAACGGTGGCAAACAAGTGAATAGTACACCTGATGCTAAGTGATGCTTCCGCTCATGGATCTTGGCTAGGCCAGTGTCTACCGTGAAGAAAATGAAGGGAGTGTGAATGCGTGCAATGAGGTTCGGTGATACTAAAGACATTACAAAGACCCACAACACGTAACCACCCTAAGAAAGTTGGGCTTGCGGCTCTTTCAAGCGGCTTGCTGAAATCTTCCAGAGCGCTATGACATATCCCTCTTAAAACGAGGTTTAAAAAGAGCACTCTCTTTACGGTAGGCAGGGGCCTAGCTGTGCCCCTGATATTGCAATTTCTATGAGCGGTAATGTCACTTACATCAGGTGTGCTGTTTGTTCATTTGCCCTCCAATAGCAATAAAAATGAATTTTATGGCCATATTTCCTGGTGGGTCTTCTATAAACTACAATGCCCATTTTGAAATTATCAAAAGAATTCTGATTGACAATATCAGTTCAGCTTATATACAGCCAATGCTGGGCTTGAACCTCTTCTATAGTGGAAAGGAAATTGACCCACTACAACCACGCTAGCCAGGCGACTTAGTATGGGGATTTTTCGAGATTGCCTCTATTGCTTAGATGTTACATGCATACATCCCGTAGTCGTCTTTTACGATACGCGCAGGAAAGATAGGGACTAGTAAATTATATTCTTAATCCGTATTGTAATACGTTTGGCATTTTTATTTGGTTAATTTCTCACAATGTTTGATCATCCTATAGTGGATAAGTGGTGTTATAAATTAAATAATGATTTGTCATTTGAATGAAATAATTAATGGTAGGGTTGATTTAACGGTTTATTGTTCTAATAAGTCAAGGCGATAGCTAAGATAATTGCTTAGAATATTTTACTAGAAATTATTAACCGGGTCAAGAATTTTGAATGTAGGTAATGATTGATGAAAATGATGCAACCAACTATCGTGTGGATTTTTTCTTTTAAACTTGAATGAATGAATTTTATTTGTAAACGGTTAGCATTATCTTCTATCTTTAAACGAGCAATTCTTGTATATATATATATATATATATATATATATATATATATATATATATATATATATATATATATTCAGGATCTCGGAAACGGCTCCAACGATTTTGTTGAAACTTGGCATACTAGAGGTTTCAGGTCCCAAAAAATCGATTTAGCTAGGTTTTATTTATAGAAAATGTTGTTTTGTCCGTGTTTTTAGCAAATCAATACAATGACATTAAATTTTAAAAGAATATGAATTCAAATTTCGTTGTCAATGTCATGAGTTACGATAGCTTAGTTGGGAAGCTGACAGGTTCTAATGTTGGCTTTTTTGGCATTCAAACAGCGCCGGATCGAATCTCGGTGTTATTATTATTCTCTTTTTGTAATTTTTTTATATATTTTTCATTATTTATTTTTTATTAATATACAGGGTGTATCAGGTTATGGGGCAACTGTTCGAGTATGTTGTAGTTTAACGGTCATAGAGCGTAATTAGAATGTACATTACACAAAAAACAATATAACATAAAAGTTATAGTGATTTCAAAAAAATATGTAGGAGTCTATGCCTTAAATGTTACGTATTATGTAGGCATGTACAGACAGAATACATTTAGGCATGTAAAGCTTCGACAGTATAAATTCATTCAGTAGAATTGTGCAAACGTTTTAATGATATACTCAGTGCCATATAACTTGGCAAAAGACGACCTTTTTTTTTTTATTGCAAACGGTGGCAAACGCGCAAACAGTACACCTGATGGTAAGTGTTGCTGCCGCTCATGGACCTTTACAAGGCCGTTGCCTACCGCGAAGAAAGTGAAGGGAGTGTGAATGCGTGCATTGAGGCTCGGTGATACCAAGGGCACCACCAAAACCCTCCACACGCAAACACCCTCAGAAAGTTGGGCTTCCAGCTCTCTCGCTCACCGAACGACGCGCAGTAACAAATCGCTACTAATCAGACGTCGATTTTCTGCGAGAGTGTGGTATTGGCCCGGACGGACCGGCCCGCGGCTGTAGACAGATAACTGTCGACAGTGTGGTCCTACCACTCTTATACCTTCACCACGATATCTTAAAAAGCAAAAAAATCTATCGCTTACCATACAAATCTATCGAAAAGTTGTATCGCAAAATTCTCTTGGTAGATGCCTACCAGGAAGCAACATTACAAACAGCACAACCCAAAATTTTACGAAATCTAGTAAAATTACCATAGAAAATATATGTTTTTAATATCCTATAATCATGTATTTCATTGTTTTAAAATACCAGATTAACCTGTAACTGGTGACATTTCATTATTTTATAAATAATATCATTGATAACAATGCCAAATTACTTTCAAATGTCTGAATATCAAAAGTTTTAAGTAACATTAAAATTAAAGTACCGAGAATATTTATATAAATTCAATATAATATAGATCCTATAATTAAATACGTAATTAGCTTCGGAGAGTTATGTAACGCCCAAAAAATGCCAAGTTTTAAGTTATGACACATTTCTTTCAACTCATTTTACCGTCAGGTGTAATAAACCTAAAGGATCGCACAAGTAGATGCAAGATTTTAGGTTATGTGTATCAAACATAAAATCTTTTCTTAACTGATTTTAGCGTCAGGTGTACGAGATCAGTGGCGTCGTGTGGCCCAGTCGCCATTTTGTTTGACATTCCGTGTGGAGCACGTAAAAGATATTGAAAATAAAAATGATGGGCCTCGATGACAGTACATACCGAAAGATTGATGCATTCATAATTCATGTATCAGACAGCAGTGATAGTAACAGTAGTGGAAGTGACAGTCCAGAACTATAGATTTTTGTAAAGTCATAAATAAATTATTTTAGTATATTATTTTACCTCACCTTACGTATTTAACAAAAAGTTAGCCTTAAGATAGGTTAGCTATCAGTTTCATGCTGGGGCAGTGGTAAGGTAGGTAACGTGTACGTATGCTTTATTATTGTACGTGTAGGTGTTTAAAAATTTCTTAATTAAAATTCTAAACCAATTACACGCAGACAAATGTTTGTAACCTCTGTACAGTCTAGACACCTTCACCACGATATTACAACGATAAGACGGTTTGTATGGAAAGCGATAGAATTAGCGATAAATTACTTGGATTTGATGATATCGTGGTGAAGGTCACCAAATCACCTCTTTTGCCATGCTATTTGGAACACACTATAGTGTAGGTTTGTACCTACGAGCGACGAGCGGTCAACGGTCCAAGGCCGATCAGCTGTTTTAAAGCGAAGTTTGTTTTGTTTATGTGAATGTAATCATTGATTTATTCAATTTCTAATGAACATTTAACAAAGTATGAATATGTTGCGTATTAAGTATCATTGACTTTATACATTTCAATCAGATTTACACGAAAAAGCGATGACAAAATTGAAAACTTTACATGTCTCTAATTCCTTAACGAATCGATATTTTTCGTTCAAATTTTTTTCATGGGTTCCTACCACCATTGCCTAGCTCCCTTTTGAGTTGTTGCCCCATAACCTGATACACCCTGTATATCTAAATAAATTCGACAAAAATATTCCGAGCGAAGCTCGGTCAACCAGATCGGCTGCCCAATTTCAAAACACAGTAAGGGACAATTTTTTCAAAATCGATTTTTTAGCATTTTTCGTTTCAATGGAGTCGTGTGAACATGATTCTATCGATATATGGCGATAATTTAATTTTCTCTTAAAAATATTGAAATTGATAAACCTAGTAAGTGCATTTTTTTTTAATTTGACAAATTTAGAACCAAGTAACTCTCTAAACATTTTTAAAAACCAAGTAAGTGACATAAATTTTGCTTTTGATATTTTTAATGCATATATCAAATTTCAAAAACCTAGTAAGTACATTTTTTTTTCAATTTGACAAATTTAAATCAAAGTCACACTGGAAACAATTCGAAAATTCGCGTTAGCTGCCTATAATTTACTGTTTTGAAATTGTTTATTAAATCAAACTTGTATACGTATATAGAAAATAAGGTTACCGACCATAGATAATCAGTCTGCAGTAGGTAAAGTTTTTATCTCTATTTCAACACACTTTATTATTTTTATTGATTTGGATTGGATACTGGTCACCATTTTTATCTTGACGTAAATATTGACGGTGATATAATTCGTAAAAGTGTCCGTTGGAAATTTAATAAAAAATTAATCTTAACTGAATAAAGAGGTAATTATATTTAAACCAGGTTTTATTCAACTATCTTTTACATATATAGATTTATAATGTATACTCTGTAAATTTGTTATAAATGATATTTTGAATATTTATGTTTGAAATTGAAAATTTTACCGTAAGACTTTTCTGAGATAAAATAAATAAAGTTTTCGAATATTTTTTTGCAGCTTAAAATGAACGACTATACTTAAGATAAAGATAATCTTACCAACCAATTACAAGATAGTAGTATTGTTGAACAGGTTATAAATATTGTTGAACAGCCAACTCAGTCAGCTAATGACAGTTTGACAAATGAAAACGAAAACAATGAGCTTGCAGTTTCAAATTCAATTTTTCAACAAAATGATATTGATATTCTAACGAGAAGTATAAAATATTGTGATATTAAAATAACTAACTGTAGCCGAATAATTAATCTCAATATTATTTTTTAATTTATAAAGCTATACAGTAATTGTATTAATATTAGTTTGCGAGTATTTTTAGCGGATCGTTCTATCTAATTCAACTCCTTTTGTTTTTTTGCTTTCTTATATTTTTGGAAATAGTGATGCCAAAATTTACTATAAATAAAGTATGCCTAATTTTAATTTCACAATACCGCTTCATAGATACACATATTTCAGTAAGGTCAAAGGGGGTCTGATATCCTAAACATTCGTGTCATTTTATACTATTATATTTATATTAGGGGCTGTATAAATAGAATTTAATCTCTATCAAGGCTTGGCGGTCATATTGAATCTAGTGTGATGTCACTATCCTCGTCATTTTCTATTCTTCAAGTCCTCTCATTTGATAATCATAAGGGTGATGAAAGGTATTCCGCCATCTGTGAGTGGCGGCTGTAATAAATTTAGCGTGAATTTGGCGTCACTACTTTATTAATTTTTTATTTGTCAAAACATTTCATTTGATACGCGTACTAAGGAGCTTGGAAATAAAATGAAGTGCACTATCTTTCCGTATGGTGACGGAGTAAGAATACAATTCACCACTCCCTATCTTGCCCGTGGATGTCGTAAAAGACGACTAAGGTATATAATATGCATATAACATCTATGCAAGAGAAGGAAAACTCGAAATAATACCCTGTACCAACCTGTCTGACCAGCATGGTATAGCAAGCTGAATTTCTCTCCTGTTATGGAGGAGGCTCGAGCCCAACAGTGGGACGTATACGAGCTGAAATGATGATGATGATGTACTATCTGGAAATGGCGGTTATATTGAGTTTAGGGAGACATAATTAATTTTATCATTTTCTACTCTGTAAGCCCTTTAAATTGATATCCATTCAATTGAAGCCCTTTTAACTGATAAGGGGGTTGAAACGACAAATATAATTCGACATCATGGAACGGTATCCATATTGGAATTGTTATGATATTGAGTATTACTTATTGAATTATCAACAAAAATTTCTGTTACAATAAGACATTGCAAAGTGTGTCACATTTAACGGTCAAGATTTGTGTACAGGCAGCCAGACAAATACCCGGATATAAAACTAAACAATTACAATCAACAAAACAAATGCTGTACTTAAGTTAGACAAAGTGGAATGCTTTGCATTACTTAACCACCCGTTCGTTAGACTCTCGTTAACATTGATGAGCATTCAATATAGATATAAGAATAATTTGGCTTGTCGTCCAACCAATTTAGACGAGTCATTTTATTGAAATGGGTGATATTTCAATCACAGTCCTGATTTAACTTCTTTGGTATTGGAAGCTCGACTTATGGTATACTATGGAACTTATAAACATCAATTATAAAATTCATAATCAATAGTAAATAGATAGAGTAATAAAAAAATCATAGTGGATACGGGTAGCTGTTTAGATTTGATTCTTTTTTGTTAAAAATTTAATCTTATTTCCTTGTATTAACGTGCAGTGACGGACCAGGAAAACAATCTATTTTCAGTTCCTTCTTTGTGGTGAACGCTGTAAGAGGTCATTTATGGAACATAAATGTATACAATTTTTCGTGCCTTGAATAGAATGTAATAGGTTCTACTGCTGTAATTAATACAGCCATTCCATTTGAAAGTAGTCAAAATTAGCAAGTGACCATATAACTATGTTGTTTGTTATGCTACCACAATATTTTATCAAGATATTGCACGTAATGGAGTGATTTCGGTAAAACTGAATGTAATGGTTTGCTTTGTAACTCGAGTCCATCGCTTTTAACACTCTTCTGAAATATTGACGAGTCGACCTTGAAATATGGTGCGTAACGAAGTAAATAGAGTATAAATTACGTTATTACACTCACGCGAATTGTGAAAGTTCTAATAAACTTGAAATAATGTAATACCAGTTAATGCATACCAGTATTGCCAATCTAAACATTGTGTTTTTCCCGTATCGTAACCGATTAAGAATAGGTAAGATTCCCTACCCCTTTTTTCTACCACGTCTAATAAGACGTTTAGGGATAGCAGATAATATCCCTGTAAGATAAGGAAAACTCAAAATATAGTTTGTATCAACACGTTTTAATAGTGTGGGTTCAAACCAACGTATGACTAGGGAGTAGATATGCTGGCGAAAAGGAAAAAGAGCTTAGATGAAGAAGGATGTTTAGGTGAGGCGATCTTATCAAATGATAATAGTGATGTGATAAAACTTAAACGTTGAAGTTATTTTTTTTTAACATCAAACACAAATGTTAAAATTATAAATAACTGTCAACTAACCGAACAGACGTTGTTCAGTTCAAATCCTAAAACATAGTAAAAGGAATGCTCCCTGAAATCGATTGCAGCGCCACCTACCGATTGCAATTATAAATTTAAATATCCTTACATCCATCGGAATAGCTATAAAAACCGTCAAAATCGGTCTAGCCGTTTAGAGGAAGTTCAATTACAACACACGAACGGAAGATTTTTATATATAAAGACTAGCTGACCTGGCGAAATTCGTACAGCCTTTTTTCGAAATCTTCACAGTCTTGAACGTGACTCCTGGGGTCTCCTCTATCGCGCGGCGTTAAGAAAGCTATGTCCTCCTCCGCTCACCGAAATTTTCCAATCCAGCCTCCTCATCAGGGTTGTCGAGAACCTATTCCCACCGCAAGAAACTTCCCCAATCATTGCTTTGCTGGACAGTAACCGGGAACTGTCATAAAAGACGACTAAGGGATATAATATGCATATAATATCTATGCAAGAGAAGGAAAACTCGGAACATAACAATATACCAACACGTCTGACCAGCGTAGTATAGTAGGTCGATTTCCCTCCCATAGTGGAGGAGGCCTAAGCCCAACAGTGTGACGTGTATGGGTTGAGACGATGATGATGATTTATCAGCCTCCTACAAATGTCTAACTGACGCGACGAACATCAAATGTTTGACAGGTAAGAACAATTTGTATGGGCAAATTGATTGGGTTTTTTAAATTTATTTTTTTAGTATTTAACTCGCAAAATGTCCATATTTTCTCAACCCGTTTCTCTCGTTCGTCTCAACCTTCCCTGGACTTCCACAAATAATTCAAGACCAAAATTAGCCAAATCAGTCCAGCCGTTCTCGAGTTTTAGCGAGACTAACGAACAGCAATTGATTTTTATATATATAGATAAGATGGAGTATTATTATATATATATATATATATATACACTGTGGAACATAGGACTCTCCACAAAGAAAGAATAATACAATTCGCGCTCACAGTTAGTATGATAGGTTTCCCACGAGAGTCCATTCTTCCGGTGATCCATCATATAATTTTTACGACTCTCACAGGGAAATTACGACACAACAAGTCGCCACACTAGGAATTAAACACTTTTAATTAATACTAGTGGTCGTGTGTGGTCGAAATTCGGCCATAATTCATTTTAATTAATTTTTCTGCTACACAATTTAATTTTATTTATGTATAATTGTAAATTAGCTGTATTTCACTAATAACTAATATATAAGCACAAATCTCTATTAGACATTGTCATCATAATTATGATTGTTTGACATTCAGTTCGACCAGAGATTTTAACCGTAAACAAAAGTGTATAAGCGTTGCTACGCAACACACTCACACAACCGTGTGTGTGTGTAGCGATTGCGTTGTAGTGTGCGTAATGCCTTTTTTAATGAATTTAATGTATTTCTATTCTCTTCCGTGTGGTGACGGAGTAAGAATACAATTCACCACCCCCTAACTTACCCGTGGGTGATCGTACGAGACGATTAAGGGATACAAAACGCATATAACATCTATGCGAGAGAAGGAAAACTCGAAATAAAACCCTATACCAACACGTCTGACCAGCGTGGTATAGTAGGTCAATTACCCTTCCATTATGGAGGAGGCCCGAGCCTAACAGTGGGACGTATGTGGGCTGAGATGATGATGATGAATGTATTTCTAATCCATTATTGTATGAAATTTCAGTTTTATGCACTTCTCCTCATTATATACTTCAACTGTGCCAAATTTCATACATGTCCATCCACGCAATTTTCGTAAAAAGGGGTACAAAGTTTTCGCTTCACGTATTTATATATAAACTAGCAACCCGCCCTCGCTTCGCTTCGGTTATAGGTTATAGTCGTTTTACCCGCGTAGTTCCCGTTCCCGTGGGAATACCGGGATAAAATATAGCCTGGTTTACGTCCTGATATTATAGCTTTCCATTGGTGAAAGAATTTTTGAAATCGGTCCAGCCGTTTTGAAGATTACCCGGAACAAACAGACAGACAGACAGACAAAAATTGTTTAATTGCTATTTTAGGCATAGGTATGCCTAAAATAGCAATATATCAAATATAGCAATAGCTATAATATCAGGGCGTAAACTAGGCTATATTTTATCCCGGTACTCTCATGGGAACGGGAACTACGCGGGTAAAACGACTATAACCTATAACCTATAACCGAAGCGAGGGCGGATTGCTAGTCTTTAATATAAAGATATGTTATCGCACACTATCATCTATTTACGATAAGTGAGAAATGTCTACAGCTGTCAATGAGGTCGTGCAAATAACCATATGAGCATGAAAAAAGCCTATTATTTTGACATTACAAACAGACACTCCAATTTTATTTATTGGTATAGATTATTAAACTTTAGTCTATTTTAATAAACCAAGTAGGTAATAATGCGAGTTTTTATGAATAACCTCCACGACACTAAGCGGACAACGTATAATTAAATATGATACAAGTATTTATAGTCCATTTCACCCATGCAGTGTCGGTCTCCCGCTTTCCTCTGGTGTTGATTTATTTTGGTCTAATAACTACAATTAACAGCAGCTATGTTATGTATGTATGTCATCATGATTTATGACATTATTCTCATTCTATTCTATTATTCTCCACCAATAACAACTAACGGGTCGAAATATTTGAAAAGCCGTACTCTTAGTTCCTCGGATTAACGCGTTCAATTACATTTATTATTATTATTATTACTGGTAAATTGCCGCGGATTCACCTACTACGTAGTTGTCATTTCCGTGGGAATACTGGGATAAAATATAGCCTAAGTTACTTTTTATACAGACAACTACCTAATACATAGTAAATTATTATTAAAATAGGTCCAGCCGTTTTGAAGATTATCTGGAACAAACAGACTGACAAAAAATATTCAAAGCGGTTTTTAGCTAAAGTTATTGTGTAAATTACCGTGTGAGCATGCCAAAAACCTATCATTTTGATATTATAAACAGACACTTGAATTTTATTTATTGGTATAAATAAATCAGTACGTTGAAATTCAGTTCTATCAAAGATTTTAACCGTAAACGAAAGTGTATACGCCTTGGTGTGTGTGTGTGTGTGTAGCGATTGCATGGTAGTGTGCATAGGGCGTCAGGCCGACCACTGAAGACAAGTTACCCTGCACCGGTGGTCGGCCCAACGGCGAACGCGACGTGTCACGGGTGGGTCATAGGGCCGCGCGCCGCCCCCCTGTCGTCCCGGACGGATCCGGGCGGCGGGTGCACTGACCATGGCCCACCCCTAAAAAAAAGTGTGCGTAGGTAATGCCTTTTTTAATTAATTTAATGTATTGCTAATCCATTATTATATGAAATTTTAGTTTTATGCACTTCTCAGGCCCGCCGCTAGCTGTTTCACCGCCCGCGTGCAATACCGATTATGCCGCCCCTTTTTTTTGGTAGGCTATGGTCTGGGCGCATTCCGCCCAATCCGTCCGGGGCGACGGATGAGCGTCGTGCGACTCCATAATCTACCCCCTCCCCGTTGCCAGTGGGCGGACCCCGTGGTAACGATTCTTTGATACCCGTGGCCGGCTCGGCGGGTTACCCTTTCGGCCTTTGACGCTCCAGTAACATTGCAGTGTTGCCGGCCAGGTAGTCGCCCTCACGCGGTCGGCTTCTCTGCGGGTGGCGGACTGAGCCCCCGTCTGTCCACGTGCGACCTCAGCTAGGGCGGCATCAGGCGCAGGTACTCACGCATACGCCGCCCAATCTGCCGGTGACGGAGCGTGTCATGATAGAGGAATTACTCCTGGACTCGCTCCGCCGCCTCCCTCTGCGAGACGACTGCCTTGCAGAAGGCGGCAACCGCGTTCCAGTTCCTGACGTTGCCGAGCATCGTTCTAGCGATGATCGACAGCGTCAAGTCGACACCGGTGACTGCGACGAGTTCACGGTGCTGCTCTGCCCAGGCCCTGCAGACCTCGCGCGTGTGCTGCGCTGTGTCCTCGCGCCGCGCGATAGGGGCGATCCCAGGGGTCACGGACGAGACTGTCCAGCATCACCTGTCGACTTACGTCTTTAGCGAGACGGACGGCCAACCTGAAGGCATACCGCCCACTGCAGTAACCCTCGTATAGCTGGCTCTCCTGCTATGCATCACGATGGTGCGGCCGGCTGCGGGTGTACGTACATGGCTTTGAGATCTGCCAACTCTCGGGACCACCAGGGGACCGCGCTGTTCCGGGGGAGTCACTGCACACGGGGTATGGTTGCATCGCAAATCTGCGTTCACGCATAGAAAATGCGGCCAGCCTTGGTGTCCACTCCGTCCGCCTGGGGCTTTGAGGACAGTCACGAATGAACGATGGCTGCCTCCGCCAATGGGTCCCGATCCAGTCGATCCACAGCCCACAGAGGAAACGCGGGAGCTGCACCTGCCGTGTGACCCCTGCTGGGCTGTCTGAAGATCCGGGAGACCTCTATTCGAATGTACCAGTGGTCAGATAGGGTCTCGACCTCCTCCTGGACGCACCAGCTCCTCATGTGTGCAGCGACATTGGGGTTAGTGAACGACAATCGACGATCCGCGACCAATTTGCCGCCCTCGTCCCTTTTCCGGCCGCCCCGCGACCCCTCGTTGTCGGACGGCTCTGCCGCCCTCGTCCGTTGACATTTCCGAGGCCGTGTCGGTCCTCAGCTCAACTCTCCGAGGGCCCTGTTCGTCTTCGCGCAGCGCGTTCTGTTTTAACCTGACGCATGATTGAAGTATAATCACACAAGTTTAAATATCAATAATTTTGCCGAAACTATTAACAAAATAACTATCACAAGAACTATTAACAAAATAATTGCAATTCAATATGCCATCGTTATTGTTTGTCCACCATAATGCTCTTCAAATGTGTACAAGTACCTAGATACCAATTGATGGCGGTGTTAACGCCAATCGGCCGGTTTTTTTCCCATGCGATGAAATGTATTATACTTATGGTAGGGTGAATATTATGACATGAATTACGTGATGCGCCGCTCTATTTGCCGCCACCCTGGACGTGCCGCCCGCGTGCGGTGCACGCCTTGCACGCCCGCTTACGGCGGGTCTGGCACTTCTCCCCATTTTTATGCATTGTCTCCTTCTCCTCATTATTATTTCAACTGTGCCAAATTTCATACTTTTCCATCCAGATAATTTTCATAAAAAAGGTTTGCTTTTTGCTTCACGTATTAATGTATAGATTATTGTCCTTTATTTTAAAATTATATCCGAATATAATAACAATTTTTATATGAATTTATTATCACGACGGTCGTTGTGGCAAAAATGTTTACGCTAGGTAAAATTAACAATGTCTGATTGTTACTTGTTGTTTTATAACCTTTCTCGATAAACAACTAACTAACAAAAATACTACGAAATCCAACTTTTAGTTGCCGAGATTAGCGAGTTCAAATAAACAATTTTTTTGAGATTTATTAGAGCATATTAATTTTTATGCAAATAGAATTTTGATGCATTTGCATTTTGTATTACGGTGGACTTGGAATGAATACTTGTGTCAAAGTATTCGTATCGTTATCGAGATGTTGTTATAAGGCCAATTTGTAGGAGATGTGGAGCAGCGCCTCTATCGGGCAATAGGGGCATTGCTCCATAGAAATTGTTACTTGCCTGCGTTTCGCTAAGTTTTTCTCTTTTGTCGTATAGGATTAGCGTCATTAGATTTTTATAGTCCTTTATAGTAAGTTGGAAATTAAGTGCATTATATCAGCATAACTATGTTATTATACATTAGAAATACCTGGGTCGAAGAACAGAAAATGGCTATTCGTTTAACAATTCTTAAGTATGTAAAATAAAACTTATAATAAAATTAAACTATAAATGTGAGCTAATACATAAACTGTAAGAACAATAAGGAAGTATATAATACAATAAGTTATAGTAATATTATACTTCAGTAGAGCTAAACTTTGTGCGAGCCCTTGAACTACTTGCGGTGAGTATTAATAAAACGGCAAGATAAAATGAATTAAATCGATAAGCTATTGTTAATTTAAAAAAGAATGTGATATTCTTTTTAAATTAACAATAGTTTATCAAATTGAAAATGGACCAGCGACGATATTTGCCGGCTAAACGGATAGCAATCGGGGTGTATGTACTGCGTCTCAAGGCCTCACTTTGTTTAGCAAAAATTTCTCGAGGATTTCTTCAAGGCGTAGCACAAATATTTGCGTCACAATGTTCGTAACGTTGTCGAGAGTAATTTTGGGCTTTTGGAATTTTGAGCAATGTTCCTATCGTTCGATGGATGCCCGCTGTACGTAGAGTTCAATGCCATATTATCATTGACGTAAAAATTACGAATTTAAAGTAGGGACAGAAACTTGTCACAACTGTTAGGTTACCTTAAAGACAAATAAGTACTTACGGTAAAAGTCGTGTTCAAATTATTTGAATATTGTTATAGGAATATATATATATACATATATATATATATATATATGTATATATATATATATATATATATATATATATATATATATATACACATATACACACTACGAACCTCTTCCACAATAGGAAGGAAATTGCGAAAAGCTGGTCAGACAACACGTCTGTAGTTATTTATTCCGTATTTCCATTTCTTCATTATCTCAGCCCATACACGTCTCACTGTTGGGCTCAGGCCTCCTCCACTATGGGAGAGAAATTGACCTACTATAGCACGCTGGTCAGACGTGTTGGTATAAGATTTTATTTCGAATTCTCCTTTTCTTACATAGATCTTATAATCATATTTAATCCCTTAATCATCTTTTACGATACCCACGGCCAAGAGGTGGTGGTGAATTGTATTCTTACTCCGTCACCACAACGGAAATTTACATATGCATATGGGTATTCGCATCAGATTTTCATAATCTGTTCATTAGATTAATATTTGTAGGATATTTTTATATATATTTCCCAGTGCTTCATCGTTCATCATCATTTTAGCTTATATACGTCCCACTGTTGGCTTGAGCCTCCTCCACAATAGGAGGGCATTTGACTTTACTATACCATGCTGGTCAGACAGGTTGGGTATATACCCCAGTGCTTATACGGGTTTATTTTTGCATTTAGACAACAGAAAATCGCAAAAATAAGAAGATATTAAAAGTACAAAGTAAAGTAGGTTCGTCAATGGGGATACGAGTCAGTCCGCACAGCGTCGCTGCTGCATCCATGCGTATACTCCTTGCGTAGACCGCAGCATCTTCAATATTAATGCAGATCTTGGTTCGCAATAGTAAAAATTTGGAACTTCTACTAATGAAAGAGCGAAACCTTAGTTGACTTTACCATTAATCTCTTTCCCTTCATTCATCCAACCTATTGACGTCTTTTGTTGGACCTGGATCTCGCGAAGAAGAAACAATGCCTTAATAGCCATTCCTGGTAAGCGAGTTGGCGAATGCAGTAGAATATTGCTGCACATTTCCAAGAAGTCTCTTAAATTGATTTTAGGTCTCCCGCAGGAAAGTCAGTGGCGCATCTATTCTTAACTTCCGTTGCCAATGATCATGGACCTCATACAGTTCATAAATTATAATCCCATAATATTATGCGTATTTACACTTTTCCATCTCTAAATGGTACAATACAAAGCCAATAAAGCCATAAAAAATAATCAAGCGGCACGTAGATAGAGTTATTAAAGCAGTAAATGTTGACGACTTTGAAGTCTTTAAAAATAAGAATACTGCTTCTCGAAATGCTGTCAGAAATAAACTAAATGAAAACGTTGATAGAGGTACAGGACTAATATGACCATACGTTCTGTTTTAAACTGGACAGTCCCGTTTTTAAGTTATCTTGTTGACCTCAGCCATACAAAAGATCTCTTTTTTACAAACAGAGTTTAAGTGATCATTTGCTATACTGACTGGGACGTGTTCTTGTTTCTTTTTGTTTTAAGTCTATAGTTTTGTCTTGCAATAATTTTTCAGTGTTTTTGTTTTTTTAAGCTTTTAATTATTTTATTTTTACTTATTTGTGTTTCTCTTTGACACGACAAAAACAGGATTATTGTTATCATCCCGTTTTGACGTAATGAATATGGTCAAATTATACATGCCTGTTCACTGATGCAAGTAACTAGATCTCACCTACTATGGTAATGAACAAAAAAACATCACCTAATAACCCGATTATGCACGCACGTATTTCTTGAACGCCTTTAGATTTTTTAATCTCTTTAAATTATAAAATACAAGCGTGTCTATAAATAGCTTTAGTAACTGAAGTGGTCACGATTTGCGCCTATATCGAACAGGTACTTGTATATCCTTGATCAGTTTATAGGTATTTGTTTCAAGCACTTGAATCGAGGATCAATCTACAATATAAAGATCATATCTAAGTACTTATATGGAGTATAATTATTTAAGTACATTTGCAAGTTCTTATGCACTAGTCGTGAAAATGATGACGTAGTGCTGGTTCCTTTGTAACAGTGTTCGTGTAGGTGTTCTATTTAAAAAATACCTCGCACTAAGACACAAATCACCATTATTTGATCATACAAAGATGTTAAATGACAATCGAACCCACGATTTTCAGCTTAGGAGGTCGATACTTCAGATATTATATTCAAATTTTTGAACCCAAATAAAAAAATAAAGTGATGAATCTTGGATTATAGGGAACTATTTAAGATTAATTAACAATCAAAGCGACGAATTTTCTAACGCTTTGCTTTTTTCACTTTGTTATGTCGTCAATACTTATGATTAATGAACTTGAAAATATAAAATAATCAATCAAGTATTCTTATATACTCAAGTAACTCGATAAAGATGGTTAAAGTACCGACTGCCTGTCCCTAGTGTTATGAAAACCACGATAAATAGATAACGCAATTACTGTATGAAATTTTAATACCATCAACCGTTGTCTTCTTAGAGAACCATTTTCTATTTAAATAAAAGTTGTTTGACTTCAGTCCGCAATACTTTGGTATGTATTTCAGATTGGCAGATTTCGCGGTGGAATGCAAAACCTTGATAGGCTCTCCTCAATGTGTTAATTAAATAAGTATAAAAACAAGTGATACTTATAAAACTATTGATAAAACGCATAGCTACAAATTCTCTGTGGAATGTTAAAATTTAGTATTCGAGCGAGATATCGACAGGGTAGATACGCTATTTTTTTTTTTGCATTCTATTTTGTCGTTAGGTGAATGTGGTATCCTTATTTGGTCAAAAAGAATATAGCTGAAAGTTTTCAAACTGCGAAAGTTAAGCACCTTGTTCCGAAAGCATCCACTAAGGGGTCCGCAACTCGTTTTGGAATTTAGACTATCTTCTAGCAGTGCAATTTATAGATTCATGGTTTTATTTTTAAAGGGACACACTGTGTGGAGTTACCACATAAAGTAAGGAAAATAGAACTGAAGAATACAATGGTCATCGTTTTTAATTAATACTAGCAACCCGCCCTCGCTTCGCTTCGGTTTCTGTCGCCTTATCTCCGTAGTTACCGTGGGAATACCGGGATAAAATATAGCCTAGTTTACTCCCTGATATTATAGCTTTACATTGGTGAAAGAATTTTTGAAATCGGTCCAGCCGTTTTGAAGATTGCCCGGAACAAACAGAGAGACAGACAGACAAAAAAATATAAAGTGATTTTTAGGCATATGTATAGTGCAACTAACCATGTGAGCATGAAAAGAGCCAAAAATTTTGACATTACAAACATACACTCCAATTTTATTTATTGGTATGGATGGGAAGTGTAAAAACCGGTTGCGGGCTCGATCGACCAGGCGAATGAACAATAGTACTCTCCTAGAAAACTTATAATACCAATTGAGATCGTCAAGTCGCCAAGTGCTGTTTTTATTTTTATTTTTAATTAATATTTTACTTTTTCTTGCAGCTCTCAATCCATATGTGTGGGCGTTATGGAGCTGCGGCTTAGTGATCCTCATCACAATATGCATTCTCTATTGCATTACTATACGTTCAGCGATGAAACATTGGCGAGAGTTCATCGGTCATGTCGCTGTAATTCTAAGTGTTTATCCTGTAAGTATTTAGTTTAATATAAGTATATATTTTACACACATCAAATTTCTACTTGATAATGGCTACCTACAGGTAGTAATAGTGGAATTTCTACATTTAGTTTCTATTTTTTGACATAATGATTACTGATTTGACCTCTCCCCGATTGTATAAGGTATATATATGATTTGTTGGTTGTGAATTAAGTCGATCGAAGTACGATCTGCGTAAAATCAATTTTCAACAATGCAAGTACAAGGTATTTTGGTATCCCAGTGTCTAGATTTGGGTGTTGTAGCCTGCCAGCCTGAATTCATACATCCATTTCATTATGGTATGATATTTTTATTATCAATAGATCAGACTAAGCCTACTTATTACGTTCTCTCTCCTGTGCTCCATCCTTACGTTTTAGACATGCTATCTGTTCTATCACTTGAAATAATACGCAATAGAAATAATTTACCAACATCAATGTGACCATTACATTATAACTTAGCAGTCTTCAAAATAAGAGGCATTAAAAGCTTTTTACAAAACTCAAAGCTTAGAGTGTAACCATCTCAATTTCTATGCTATAAAGAATAGGAAAAAAAAAACTGTATAGGCATATACAACAACAGATGGAGCTCATGCCAAATAATATAAATTTCTTAAAACGATTTAAAGTACACTAAAAACTTCAAAATATTTTATTAGCAATCCGCAATGCTTGTTTTGTTATAAATGGCCTACATTTCTGATTTCATCGACCTGGGCCAACTCCATCTGATGCTGTTAGGGCAACAATACATTCTCAAGGAGGCTTGACATCAGGTAGGCGGACGGTCATAAAACTATTACCAATAACTTTGCAATGTGTACTATGAAAGAGTACATATTGAGTCAACCCAAGTAATTGATTTAGGAGCACGGAGATGATGATGATGCTGATTTATGTATAATTTTTGGTCGTGGTCAATAATGTGTAATGTATGTCTCCCTATATAATGTCTATAAAAATATGAAGCAGAACAGAACAGAACTCTAATAAAGAAACATAATGTCTTTGTAAAAAAATCAAAGAAGTTTTTATAAAAAAAATGTTACTGCAATGTATGTGAATATTTTAATGATAGCAGTTAACTAGGTATAGATATAATAACGTACGTACTTAAATCACTAATTATCTTTAATAATAATAGTAATAAATGAATAATAATTCACTAATTTTATTAGAGTACTAGCAATCCGCCCTCGCTTCGCTTCGGTTATAGGTTATAGTCGTTTTACCCGCGTAGTTCCCGTTCCCGTGGGAATACCGGGATAAAATATAGCCTAGTTTACGCCCTGATATTATAGCTTTCCATTGGTGAAAGAATTTTTGAAATCGGTCCAGCCGTTTTGAAGATTACCCGGAACAAACAAACAGACAGACAGACAGACAGACCAAAAATTTTTTAATTGCTATTTTAGGTGTCGTGCAAATAACCGTGTGAGCATGAAAAAAGCCTATTATTTTGACATTACAAACAGACACTCCAATTTTATTTATTGGTATAGATGTGTAAAAAGTATATTAAAAAAATTATAATAGTTTATAAAAAAGTTGCTCTCGTCTACTGTTGCCGTGCTCTACAGGTTCTATAATTGTTATAAAACTTAGTAATGAAGACTTTTTATACATTATGGAGAGCAATATGAATTGAAATTGAAGTTTTACAAATTATAAATTTAGTTTAAATAGTTATTTTTATTTTTTTTTATTTTTTTATTGCAAACAGTGGCAAACGAGCAAACAGGTGTACTGTTTGCTCGTTTGCCACCGTTTGATGGTAAGTGTTGCTGCCACTCATGAACCTTTACAAGGCCGTTGCCTACCGCGAAGAAAGCGAAGGGAGTGTGAATGCGTGCATTGAGGCTCGGTGATACCAAGGGCACCACCAAAACCCTCCACACGCAATCACCCTCAGAAAGTTGGGCTTCCGGCTCTCTCGCTCACCGAACGAAGCGCAGTAACAAATTGCTACTACTCAGACGTCGATTTTCTGCGAGAGCATGGTACTGCCCCGGACGGACCGGCCCGCGGCTGTAGACAGATAACTGTCGACAGTGTGGTCCTACCACTCCTGATATTTAAATTAAACTAATGCTTCAAATTATTTCTATCAGTCATACTCGTGATCCCACTTAAGCTGAAAATAGATTAGAATTGATCAATTGTGGCAATGACCGGTGATTTCGGTTAATATATATCATTATAAGCTAAAGTGGTAATTGACCTCTTAATCCTGTGAATATAACACTTTAGACTAATATTGACTCGACCAACAAATTTTCTTGGCGTAGTTTATTTCTTCAATTAAGGAATGGGCATGATGACAGTAACCAAAAATCACTAAAATAATGTGTTTATCTACTGTAACACAAAGAATATATCTTGGAATAAATATTTATTTTCTTTTATAAGATGATATTATTAATTTATTTAATAAAATAAAACTACAAAATACACAAGTCCGCCATGTTCAGCTAAACACCAATCAAATTGAGTTACGTCACTCCTATGTCCACCTATCATTATCATCGCAAATTCTGTACG
Source organism: Lymantria dispar (assembly GCA_032191425.1). Lineage (NCBI taxonomy): Eukaryota > Metazoa > Arthropoda > Insecta > Lepidoptera > Erebidae > Lymantria > Lymantria dispar. The sequence continues at coordinate 19,983,966 of CM063454.1, read as the reverse complement.
AAACCCTACGATCGTTACACTTATTAATTGTTTTAACTTGCATTTAAAGAGTATTTCGTGATTTTTATCGATTTCTTGCTTACTTTTGTGTTCTTACTAAAAATGTAAGTCATGGAAGAAGGATTCACCACGGCAAATAGCTCTAATTTGCCTAGAGTTGATTTGTTAATGCTGGGAGAGTACCTAGCATCAAACAAAGACTTCTTCTGTTCAGCAGAATTTAGAAATGTCAAAACTACGATGTAAATAAAATATTGATTAATAATCTTCTAACACCAATAATTTAAAATCTATTTAAAAATATGTTATTTAAATATTGGTTATGTTATTTAAATAATGCTTTTGTAAACTTGGTATTAAATTGCAGTTATATAAAATCACACACCAAATAAAATATACGATATAAAGTAATTACTTACGTCAAAATGATCTTCACAGAAACAAATAGTCTCCTATTTATTATTTAAATTTATGACTTTGAATTTCGCCGTGCAAGATTAAGCCTTACCTATATCTTACTGTTTTATTGTGTGGCACATAAACAAACAGTTTGTTTTGAGTTTTATTGATGTATTAATACATTGAGGAACCGCACACCACTTATAGACTTTCAAATTAAAGTCTAAATAAAATATATCGGATTTTTTGCTTTAATTCCCTTACATTTACAACTCAAGTAAATAGACGTGACGTCACAAGCGGACGCCATGACACTAGGCACCGTTTTGGCGCTAATTTAAATGCATTTAATTAAAATAGCATTTATTTCTAAAGAAACCGTACTTATTGCAAAATAATATGTTTTTTGGTAATAGTGGTTATTTAAGAATATTATAAAACCGTTTTTCAAAATTAGTCATCATGCCTATTCCACGAATAGTGGCAATTTTACACTACATCGAATGATGTTATTTCGATTTTTGTACGTGCCAAGTATAATGATTATCTCGGTGTTAATTATATGAAAATGTTATTATAATTTTACTAGTAACCCGCCCTCGCTTCGCTTCGATTTCGGTCGCCCGTGTAGTGCGCGTGGCAATACTGCGATAAAATATAGCCTATGTTACTCCCTGATGTTATAGCTTTCCATTGATGAAAGAATTTTTGAAATCGCTCACGCTTTCACGCTCAAACCACCGAACCGATTTCAAAAATTCTATTATATATATATATATTTTATCCCGGTATTCCCACGGGAACGGGAACTACGCGAGTAAGGCGACTGAACACGAAGCGAAGCGAGGGCGGGTTCCTAGTTTATAATATTAATAAGGAGGTATGCCGTTTTTTTAACGTTAAATATTTTATGACGAATAGTTAAAAAAATAATTATAAGAATTAAATCTGCGGCTTTGTAGGTTGATGCTGCAAAATTTTAGATATCATCGCCAAAATGAAAGCTCTTAACTATTCTGCCAAGATCATTAAAATATAGAAAAAGTCTCACCTCGATTGTATTCTCCAAATTGACATAAATATTTCTGCATTCGGGACTTTATTGCTAAAAATACAAGTCTTACATTACTCGATTAAGCGGTAAATGAACCTCTTCATACACCCTTCAATGCCTTAGCTGATAAAACTTGATAAGGAATTAAGGCGAAACAGAAAACACTTTATCCCAATCTATATGGAATTATCATCATCATTACAGCTATGAAAGAACGAAGAGTGCCAGGGAAGTTTGTAAGATTATTAAAAGCTATGTATGCAGGAGCGTGCATGAATGTCCGGTCGGAAGCCGAAGTCACTGATGAGTTCAGTGTCACTGTAGGCTTGCACCAGGGTTCGGCCTTGAGCCCCTACTTATTCCTCTTGGTGATGGATGCGCTGACATCGGACATACAGGAGGAAGCCCCGTGGTGCATGCTATTTGCAGATGACATTGTCCTCGTCGGGGAAGAGGCAGCTGAGGTACAGAGCAGACTCGGGCAAGGGCGTGAGAGATTGGAAAGAGTAGGCCTGAAGATCAGCCGCACCAAGACTGAACATATGTTCTGTAACTTCGGTGGCTCTTCCAAATTCTCTCACATTGCCCTAGATGGGGTATCCCTACCAGTTTGCTCCGATTTCAAGTATCTAGGCTCGCTTCTCCAAGACGATGGCAACATTGACCAAGAGATTAATAGTAGAATGAATGCAGGATGGATGAAGTGGCGGCAGGTCTCGGGACAATTTGTGACGCCCAGTTGCCTCTCAAACTTAAGGGGAAAATATACAAGAGTGTCATCAGACCTGTTGCTATGTATGGATCTGAATGTTGGGCATTGAAAAATACGGATGAGAGAAGAGTGCATGCTACAGAGATGCGAATGCTAAGATGGATGTGTGGGGTTACAAGGTTAGATAAAGTAAGAAATGAGTATATTAGGGGAAGTCTAAAAGTGGCACCAGCGATAGAGAAGATTAGGAGCGCGAGATTGTCATGGTATGGACATGTGATGAGGAGGGATAAAAGGCATGTGACAAGGAGGGTTGTCAATATGATTGTGGATGGACGAAAGAAGCGTGGGAGACCCAAAAAGAGATGGATGGACTGCATGAATGAAGATATGCGTATGAAAGCAGTGAGTGCACTTATGACGGCTGATAGGAGGCTATGGAAGGTAAAAACATGTTGTGCCGACCCCACTTAGCGTGGGATGAGGGCAGGAAAATGATGATGATTACAGCTCATATACGTCCCACTGCTGGGCTTGAGCCTCTTCCATAATGGGAGTGAAAATGACATACCAACCTACGCTGGTCAAATGGGTTAGCCCTAAACCCTATGGGTTTTATTTCGAGTTTACCTTCTCTTGCACAGATGTTACCACCACTTTTTAATTGACTTTGATTTGTACAACTTTACACAAGAAATTGTGTGAAGTTGGAAACTAGTAAAATGAAAAATTTGCTACACTAAACTCGTGTATCGTGACGGAGTAAGAATACATTTCACCACCTCCTGTCTTATCCGTGAGTGTCGTAAAAGATGACTAAGGGGCATCCCTTATAGTTCTCTAGTTATATAACTAAGGGACTAATAATTTGCGGATAACATCTATGTAAGAGAAGGAAACCTTGACCTAAAACCCTATGCCAACACATCTGACCAGCGAGGTATTATATTCAAGAGTCAATTGATCTCCCCCGTGGAGGAAGCCCAACAGTGGGACCTATATGGACTGAAATTATGAGATTTTAGATTAAGTTAGGATATTTAACTAAAGCACAGTTTAAGCAAGTGTGTGGTAACAAGGTTTTTTGTCTGACTAGTTTTAAGCTGCTGATGGCTATGAAAAGTTTACCCGGACTATTGGGAAGCGCTGAGGGCTCTCAAGCCCACCCGTAACAAATAGAGCTCTTTTGCTTCTTCTTTATAGATGCCCACGCTTTTGAATAAAAAAGATTGAATAAAAAAAATTGGATAAAAAAAGCCGCTGTGACATGTACTACGCAGAAAATTAGATTGATTCTTGTTAGTACCTTCTACTTATGTAGTTACTCAAGTTTCATTATGTCATTCGTAGTCCTGTAAAAAATGCCGCATTTGAATAGTCCAAATACAGATATAGCAGATATTTATTTATCCTATAATGGATATTTTATTTTATTTTTTTAGGGTTCCGGAACCAAAGGTGCCTAAGAGAACTATTTTATAGCAGTTCTTCGTTGTTCATCCCTTTTGCGTCGTCCGGTGGCAGACAGATGATTTGCATAACTCTTGAACTCATGAATCACTAGAATAACAAAAATACACGATGGAAATGTGTATTTTGGCATTTTTTCATTTGCGAAAAGTGTTAAAAAGTACACAGTGTTAAATCTTGTACTCTACACTTGTCCCGTATTGCCTAATTGTTATGTGTACATGTGTATTACTTTATTGGTAATTTCTTGTGTACATGGCAACACTTAAACGTAAAAGAAAAAAAAATAGAAGATAATTATGAGTAACTTAACCTGTTGAGTTTACTTCTTTTAAAAGCTATTGTGGATTAATTTCATAAAATACAGCCGTGGTTGTTATCCTCATTAGTGACCTATTAGTGGAGCGCTTAATTTCTTAATTTGATACTAATTTATCAAAGACTAGTTTTTGCCCGCGACTTCGTCCGCATAGAATGCCTTTGTCACAAAAGTAAACACACATAGATGTACAGGGTGTTTTAGGTTTTACGGGCTTATCATATTGCCAGCTGATGGAGGCAAGCTGGAAACATCTGCCTGCTTCAGCCAGCACCTTAACGAGGTTTGCTTCCTTATGCTGTTTCTTTTTTTCTGAGGATGCATTCGACGATGGTGGCCTTATTGCATCTGAGGCCCGTTATAGCAGGGGCAGTCAACGGCGAAGGGGCTAGATTTCGTGCGAATCGCCATGTCGTGTGGTACCGCTGTCAGTCTTGGAGCCAACCCTATACTTTGGCTAAGACTGGACATTGAAGCCTTCGAGCCTAGCTACAGGATGGGGCTTAATCTGTAGTAAATGAAGAATTTTTCCTCAAACAACTTTGCCGCTGCATTTCACCCCCTTTGGGGTTGAATTTCGTAAAGTACTTCCTTAGTGGGTCCTACGTTTATGAGTCAGTCACCCAGCTCCTGTATGTAGATATGATCTCTTCTACAAATTCCAATAACGTTACGATGTATGGTAATAGTAAAAAAAATATTGGACATTGCATTTTAAGAAATCTGAAATTGCAATTTTAAGTGTAATCTACATTTTTCTAATCTACAATTTGTCCAATCAAGCTCATGTCTTAAACTTATATCCAACCAAACAACTTGTCCAAGCAAACTTGCAGATTACATTGAAAATTGAAATTTGAACAACTAACGTAGGTATTTATAGAATGGTTTTGGTTAACAAGCTTGTATCGTGGGATGAGTACGTAAAAAAAAAAATTAAAAGCCATGTTACTGGTTTATGAGTTCAGTTCCACATTATTGGTTTATGAGTTCCTAAAAGTAAAGAACTCTGATTGTGTGCCGTCAGAGTAAATACAATTTTATTTTAGTCCTTAAAGTACATAGAAACTACACGTCTAGATAACTATATGTTTATAACATAGATATAATAAATGTATAGATAACACAAATAACAAGAAATGATCCTGTGTGAGAATCGAACCTAATACACTCAATACTAAGTAGTACGCACTAAGTCATGTACCGTAACTTAAATATCTATTTTATTAAGACGAACGATTAGAAATAAGCAAAGTAAACAAGTTTGAGTAGGGTAAAATCGGTACAACGTTTGACCGCGGCCCGTGTTGCGTAAGACAATGTGTTGTAATAACGGGTGACGAATACGACGGTTGATGACCAAGCCGCCACGCGAATAAGAAAGTTGTTTGGTACATTTTTAAATACGGATAAAAGTAAGGTGTTATCTGTTTCAAGGTCGTTTTATTTATTTTAACTTTTACTTAGATTCATCCCCGATGAAATAGGCAGAGTTGTAACTCAATCAACTTTCATGTATATAGTATAAAAAAGGTTTCATAAGAATCGGCAAAAAATCGTTATGTTAAATAGACGTATTTAGCCAATCAGATATTATTTTTTATTTATATATATTTTATAATTTTTAATTCCACGTTATAAAAACGAAAGCGAGTCTAATGTTATTAATTGGCCACAGTTACAATCTTTCTGCATGTTATATCAAATTATTTAAATAGCTATCCATTGTCGTAAAACGTGATATCTTTAACTCAAATTTGAACTTCAGACCTCGAGATCAGCAACTTCGTATATTTAACCGATTTCGAAAAAGGAGGAAGTTTTTCAATTCCACCGTATATATGCTTTTTTATGTTTGTTCGCGGATAACTTCGTCGTTGATGAACCCATTTTGATGATTATTTATTGTTGGAAAGAAGATATTTTAAAGGTGGTTTCATGATAAGGAAATCAGGGTTTGATGACGGCAGACCAGAGAAACTTTAAAAAATCGTAGGGGCGACTAGTGTGTTTGTAAGTTTTTCCAGTATTTTATAAAAGCACTACATTTTAGTCTGAAGTAGATCTGATGATGGAGATGACAGACAGTCGAGAGAACTCCTCAACGATTCACAGAAGCTACTGTTTGAAATCGTTTTTATTTTGTAAAATTATTGTTCATCATTTCAGTTCTTTTACGTCGCGTTGCTGGGCTCGAGCCCATACAAAATAAAAGTGGAATTGACAGAACAATTAGGTTATGGTAGGCCATAACACGCTGGTCAAACAGATTGGTTTTATTTCGATTTTTTATCTCTTGCATATTATATCCCTTAGTCGACTTTTACAACACTCACGAAGGGGACACTAAGGAAGGGAGTGGTTAGTTGTATTCTTACTTCGTCACCACACGGAATGGAAAGTATTTTTATTATTGCAGTTGTTAAAACCTGACAGACAGTGTAGCCTTATAAAACTTATTTCTAGAGTCCATGTGCTTTTTAAGAATTTCTTAACCGGGAAATAACTTTTTTAGGATTCGAACTGTGGCACTCATGGGACCATGAGCATTCGCCCATATACGAATATACCGCTAGATTAATATTAATATTAGAGATTGAAGTAAAGATAATTTAATAATTAAGAATTAGTACGTTGAAGTGATAATGAGCAGGCCACATCGCTTAAATCGACAACCGCTGGGGCACAAAGGTTCTTGAGTGGCGACCACGTATCGTACGACGCAGTGTAGGACGCCGTACCACTGCGTGGACTGACGACCTGATGCAAGTTGCTGGGCATCGTTGGATGCAAGCGGCACAGAACCACACTTTGGTGAAACATGAGAGCCTACGTCCAGCAGTGGACGTCGATAGGTTGAATGATGATGAAAGATAAGTAAAACAGGTGACTTTTAATGAGTCTGTAGTCTATTTTTTGTACTTATTTGATTAATTACTCGTGGGTGCTACTGATCAGTGAGGAAGTATCAATTGTGAGATTAAAATCTCAAAGAAAAGGATGACTTTTCTCCAGTATATTTAGTATGTGAATAATATATCGTAAAAGTATTTTTATATTATTCTTCAAAGACTTTGAGAAGTACATTTTCATGGTCACAAAATGAAAGATATATCACAGTAATATATAAATACGTGCTAAAATAAACCGGACCTTTGCTCTACTTATCAAGTTGTTCAATCTACTAATTTTAGTCCTTGGATATAATAATGCTATATCGAGTGCAGAGACCAGCAAATTAGAATATGGTGGTCTCGGATTAGAAACTACGTCATTTCATAATTATCATTATTACAGATATACATATGTTCCATTGTTAGGCTTAAGCCTCCTCTATGATAGGAGATCAATACCAAGCTAATCAGGCGAGTTACTTTAAGGTTATTCTCCTTTTCCAGTGTTGTTATCTACATTTGTTCCTTTTCTATAACTATATTTATACATTTATAAAATTAAAAAAAAAATTGAAGTGTCTGCTTGTAATGTCAAAATACTGGGCTTTTTTCATGCTCACACGGTTATTTGTACGACACCTATGCCTGAAATACAGTTTAAATTTTTTTGTCTGTCTGTTTGTCTGTTTGAGGTAATCTTCAAAACGGTTGCACCGATTTTGACAATATTTTACTACCAGGTAGCTGTGTATATAAGGAGTAACGTAGGCTATATTTTATCCCGGTATTTGCACAGGAACGGGAACTATGCGGTAAAGGCGGCTGAAACCGAAGCGAAGCGAGGGCGGGTTGCTAGTATTATATATATTTAGTCGTATTTTTGAGATCACCCAAGGAAAGCAAAAGAAGCGATGAACTCTATTCCTAATCCTCAACACACGCGTTGTCATCTATTTCTAAATTATTGATACTAACTACGTGTGAATTAAATCGTAAATTCTTGTTAATAATGTGTGCTTTTATAGTGAAGGAAAACTAATAGAGAAAATATGAATATATGAAAGGAAACAATATCTTATATCATCGAAGATACGTAGACTTAGTGAGAACATTAAGTCGTTGATCGATTATCATGAACATTTTGTTCATTCATGGGGTGAATTTGTTTTCTTTATATTAAAGGCCAACTTCACGATTTGATATTTCTCATTCGAGAACTTCGTATGGACAAAATAGATTTATAAGACGAGGTTGTAGCTATTACAATATTAAGTATTGATATTTTTAACAAAATTTTTAATACTTTTAAATATAATTTTAAAAAATCGCGTCATAACTTGTACTCTTATGTATTTCTTTTCTATTGTTCAGTTTTATATAATGCAGCTAATTTACTCATTAATTTATTAATTTCTTAATGTACATTTATTAGAAACTTAATTGGCGACAGCGTTAATAATTTTATTTATCTTTAAATCAGCTTATGCTTAATACACTTTATAAAAAAAGACATTTCCGAATCAAATCATGAATATTATACAAAGATCGATATGACAAGTCTATCCTTAAATATTCTGAGATCTTCAGATAGTAGTCGTTCTTTCGCAATTAGTCCTCAATACCAATTACATTAATACAGTAGCTGTATGAGTTACAATGTGGACTCCAAGGATAGAATAAACAATCAGTGTATTTGCGTCGAAGTTTACTTTGTTACGACGTTTTTCTCAGTAGTAATATAGCGATTACTGCCAATTTTATAATATAAAAAGAGCAATTATGAAAAAGACAATTTACTCGTATCTTGGTATCTATTGTGTTTTATTATTTGCTATTTCGTTACCATACCGGAATTGTAACTAATTGTCAGCTCCCACAAATATACAAGGAAGTAATCGAAATAATGTAATTATTAACCAGTGAATGGTTGCTTAAATTTGTCATTACATTATTATTAAATATTTTTTATAGGTTTTTAGCTTGCGTCAGAGACCAATTATTGTCATAGAAATGTTTGTTATTATTGTACAACCTATAAAAATTTTATGGCATCGAATCTCTTTCTGGGAGGAATTTTTACTTATTTTACAATACTGGCTTATTTTACAATTCTATTTAGATTTTTCATTCATCCATTCATTGATTTTATCAGTTTATGAACAACTGCAGCTGAACATAGGCCTTCTTCACAAAAGGTTTAATACCATAATCGCCACCTATGGCAAACGGGTTGATAATTGCGCGGTCGTATCTAGTGGTATGAGCCGGTGGCTGCTGGTCCCAGTGCACCTTTAGTTGAGGAATTGCATTCTTAATCCGTAAGGGAATGAGAAAACATCGTTTTTAAAGTTTTTTTCTTATGTAATGGTGTTATTTGCTTAAATACTATTTAGTTATCTATTACACCGTCGCCAGAAAAGGATGGTGACACATTGTATTCTTATTGTCGTCATACGGATATGGTGTTTCCGCTCCGGATTGACCAAAAAAAATTTAGTTACACAAGGTTCGGTAAAAGATCATTGTATTCTCCATTGAATTGGTAAATTATTTTCAAATAACTGCCCAGATGTCGTAGTGGTTAAGATCATACTAGTGTTCTGAGTTCAATTCCTACTTAGGACAATAATTTGTGCGAACCACTAATTGTTGTTCTGGGTGTGGGTGTCATTTGTGTCCGTTAATTATGTTTGTCAAATCACCCGATTATATCCTTAGTCTTTAAAAAAAATCGGCCAAGTGAGAGTCGCACTCGCGCACGAAGGATTCCGTATCATTGACTAGGTAAACAAGTGCCTGTTGTCATTATCAATATCGAAAAAATCGGGTTTGTTGTATGGGAGCCCCTCCTTAAATATTTATTTTATATTGTTTTTAGTTTTTGTTGTTATAGCGGCAACAGAAATATATAATTTGTAAAAATTTCAACTCTCTAGCTAACGCGGTTCTTGAGATACAGCCTGGTGACAGACAGACGGACGGACAGATATCGAAGTCTTAGTAATAGAGTCCCGTTTTTACCCTTTGGGTGCGGAACCCTGAAAAGGGTTGGGCTAATGTTTTCTATGACCACTAAACATACACAGATCGCTTAGCTAATAAGCTTCCCTGAAACCTATCGATTTATGGCGGCACCTACCGGAAATTAGCTTACTCTTACATTCACTATATGTATACAAGGTTTATCAAACATATATGTGTTATTTTACACAAGTTCATATAACAACATAATAAAACATAGAAAGTGTACATATTTGCAATTAATACTAATATTACCTTTTTTTTTTTTTTTTGTGGGTGGGCTGCGGTCGGTGCGCCTCCGCATCACTCCGTCCGGGGCGACAGAGGGGCTTAAGCACGCAACTCCCGCAACCCACCCGAAAACCACCTCGCCTTCGTCGTTGGGCCGACCACCGGAGCAGGTTTACTTGTCGTCAAATATTACCTACTACCTAAATCGCTATTCATCGTTATTATCTCAGCCCATATACGTCCCACTATGGGGCTTGGACCTTCTACGTTATGACAGGGAAATTGATCTACTATACCAAGCTGATTAGACGTTTTGGTATAGGGTTTTATTTAGAGTTTCTCTTTTCTTGCAGTGATGTTATCTACAGATAAATCTTTTCATCATTTCAGCTTATATACGTCCCACTGTTGGACTCGAGCCTCCTCCACAATAGGAGGGCAATTGACCTTACTATACCATGCTGGTCAGACAGGTTGGTATTATTTCGAGTTTTCCTTCACTTGCATAGATGTTATATGCATATTATATTATATCCCATAGTCGTCTTTTATGACACTCACGGATAAGAGAGAAGGTGGTGAATTGTATTCTTAATTCGCCATCACGCGGAAAATCATCGTCTTTTACTACATCCACGGCAAGAGATGGGGTGGTGCTTACTCTGTCACCCCACGGCAAATCGCTATTAATTTCATTATATTATTTTATGCTTTGTGATATTATCTTATAAATAATCGTCGGATTGGTTCAATGGCAAAAAAGTGACCAGCTGTTGTGAATTTTCGGATTCGGTAAACAAACATGTTGAGTTTTCCTACATAAGATTTTCCATACAAAGTAAATGCACTCTAATGTGTAAAAATTTTTATATTTTTTAGTTATATGTTTATTCTGATTGTAAATTCGTAATTATTATTTTTTAATTATACCTAAAGAGCAAAGACGATGACGACGATGATATTGGTTATTGATGTTATTTTAATTGAGATGAGAGAGAGAGAGAGAATAAAGAAACGAGTGGCACACAAATATGTAGATTGATATGTGGATGTCTCATGTTTTATCCCTACACTCGTATGTAGATTAAACTCGGGACGGTCTCGACCGTCGGCCTCGGCCTACAGGCCCATAGTGCTGCTCGACGATGCGGGCAAGTTACTGGAGAGGGTGGTAGCTGCCCGTATCGAGCGGCACCTCGTCGGCCCGGGCCGGATCTGTCGGACGCCCAGTTTGGGTTTAGGAGGGTTCGTTCAACGATCGCGGCTCTGTTGCGCCTGAGGGCCGTGGCGACTGAGGTCGTCACCGGCGGGGGAGTGCTGTTGGTGGTGTCCCTGGATATCGCCAACGCATTCAATAGTCTGCCATTCAGCTGCATCAGGGAGGCGCTCCGGTATCACTGGGTGCCAGCTTACCTGAGGTGGCTAGTGGCAGACTATTTGGAGGGGCGCAGTGTCCTCTGCAGCAACCGAGCAGGGGACGTTGTGCGAACGCCCATGACGTGCGGTGTCCCACAGGGGTTGGTTCTCGGGCCCACCCTGTGGAACATCGACTACGACTGGGCGTTGAGGGGGAGCCTCCCGTCCGGGCTGGGCATGATTTGATACACCGACGACACGCTCGTCACAGCCCGCGGTGGGACGCTAGAAGAGGCGGCAAGCCTGGCGATTCTAGGCACCGAAGAGATCGTCAGGCGGATCGAGGCGCTGGGGTTGAGGGTCACCCTGGACAAAACGGAGGCCCTCTTGTTCCATGGGCGCCGTATGAGCCCTTCCATCGCCGTCTCGATCACCGTCCACTCGGTTGAGATCAGCATCTGGGAGCATTTCCGCAGGCTCGCTCCACGGCTCGTCGGCGCGGCGTCCGACCTATCGTGGCTTATGCCGAACGTGGGCAGACCGAGCGCTACGTGCCGACGGCTGTATGCGGGGGTCATCCGGTCGATGGGCCTGTACGGCGCACCGGTGTGGGTGGGGTCCATGACCGTCCGACTCAGGGCTCTTCTGTGGAGACCACAGAGGGCCATGGCGGTCAGGACCATCCGCGGATACCGCACGGTGGCGACGGAGGCAGCGTGCCTATTGGCCGGGACTCCCCCGTGGGACCTGGAAGCGGGAATGCTCGCCGGATTGAATCGGCGGGTGACGGGGGTGCGAGTGGAGGGCGGTGTGGTCTCGTTGAGGGAGCTCACCGCTTGGCGCGTCGATGCCCACCGAGACGTCATTGCCCGTTGGGCAATCTGGCTGGAGAGGCCTCGGTTCGGGGTGCGAATCGTGGATCGCCTGCGGGAGGAGCGCAGCCTCGATGAGGCGATCCGCCGCCGGCGACTGGGGTGGCGTAGGCGCGAGTACTTGCGCCTCTTGCTCCCTAGCCAAGGCCGCGGGTGACGTGATCGGGGAATTAGTCCGTCACCCGCCGAGAGGCCGACCGCGTGAGGAAAGACCGACGTCCTTCCCGAGTGGGGGACGTCGGTCGATGAGAGGGTACCCCAAATAGGGGGTATTCCGTGGGGCCGACCACTGATGACAAGTAACCCTGCTCCGGTGGTCGGCCCAACGACGAAGGCGACGTGCACGTGGGTGGGTTGCGGATGTACGTGCTTACGCTCCTCTGTCGCCCCGGACGGAGTGGTGCGAGGAGCGCGCCGACCGCAACCCACCCCAAAAAAAAAAGTAATGTTTTTACATTACTTTTTTTTGTAGATTAAAAGATTAAACCGTAAATTATTTATAACTACCGCTTACTTAATATAACCGTGTATAAAATATTTCCGTGTGGTGACAGAGTAGGAATACAATTTACCACCCCCTCTCATACCCGTGGGTGTCGTAAAAGACGACTAAGGGATATATTACGCATATGATATCTATGCAAGAGAAGGAAAACTTGAAACAAAACCCTTTACCAACCTGTCTGACCATCTTGGTATAGTTAGGTCAATTGCCCGGCTATTATGGAGGAGGCTCGAACGCAACAGTGGGACAGGAGCCAAAATGATGAATGATAATGATGATTAACAATAGACAAACATACTTTTTGCTAAATATAAAAAAAATAACTTTCTCATAAATATTTGTTTCGTATATTCCAATGCCTCCTCTACACGTCCGCGGATGCGTCCACAGATGCGTCCGCAGATGTCATTGGCGGACGCCTCCGCGGACATGTAGAGGGGGTGATTTGCTCGTCTGTGGTAGCATTAGTATTATATATTAAAAACTGATTTTCATATTTCAACATATTGAGAGCTGAGTTATACTTATGCATTTATCATTGTCATCGTTCCATATTATTTGGAGTCCACTTAATATTTATTTTTCTTTCAATTACATTCCAAGGAGGGTTGTCTTGGAATATAAATGTTGACTTGACGGAGATCAGATGGAGTTAATGTAAAATTCCTAGTCGTATTTTACGACACCTACGAGCAATGTAAGGGTTGGTAGTATTTGAAGCCGATACAAAATAGCTTTATTGTTATATATTGTTTACTTATAGGGCGATGTGATCACAAATGAATGTTTGTCTGTATTTCCTTTATAGAATCTTATGCTATGCATTTGATCATGAGGTGAGGGTACTCGAAAGGGTATTCCGTCGAGCCGATCACTGACGACAAGTCACCCTGCTCCGGTGCTCGGCCCAACGACGAAGGCGATGGGTACGGGTAGGTTATGGGCTCGCGCGGGGTCCTTTCGTCGCCCCGGACGGAATGGACCGCGTGTGCGTTCCATAGTCCAACCATAAAAAAAATGTATTTGATCATGTGATGATCTTCAGCAAAGTGTTGTGCATGAGCTAACAAAAAGTTCTGGGTTGGCACGGCCAATCTTCGACAGATGGCACCACTACCATTCCAATGAATTTCATATATTGCTATGACAATTAATGCTGATTTGAATTGAAACGAAAATAGCAAACAAATGGTGATGGATAGGCGGAGTGGTGACAAATGGTGATGGATGTGATGTGTGGTGACGGATGGCGACGGATGAGATGAGTTGTAACAGATGGGAATGAATGGAATGATTGGAACGGACATGGTTAGTGTTTTGTTATTTTTATAGGCTGTCATTATCCACAGCGTTGCATTTCTCCTTCAGACATAACCCACATCCATACAATCATCATTACAGCCCACATACGTCCCACTGATGGGCTCGGGCCTCCTCCACAACAGGATTTTACCTACCATACATTACATTTAACTTACCATACCGTGCTTATCAGACATGTTGGTATAGGATTTCATTACGTGTTTTCCTACTCTTGTATGGATCTTATGTGCATATTATATCCCTTAGTCGTCTCTTACGACATCCACGGGCAAGATAGGGAGTGGTGAATAGTATTCTTAATCCGTCACCACAAGGAAACATACAATGTGTTAGTTATTTTTTCGTCCATACAATATGTTAGTTATTTTTTATTTAACTATCAAAACATTCACTAGAAATAATATACATATATGGCAAAACAATATTTGCCGGGTCAGCAAGTATTTAATAAATGACCTTTTGATGAAATTTAATAAATTTGCAATACAATATAAATTACACTTGACCTTTTTTAAACGATTTGCAGTAAGTTAACTGTGGGAAATATTTAATATACTAAGTAAATATATTTATAATTACTGTAATTACATTGTGACAAGGAACAAGAAGCTTGCGAGATATTCAAATCAGATTGTTAAAAAAGATACGGTCGCATATGATGGACGGCCTTGTTAAATTTTATTAATTTTTCTTTACAAATATTATTAGGTACTTACAAGTAATTGGTATGTTATTATCATCATCATCATCTCAGCCCATTTATGTCCTACTGTTGGGCTCCATCCTCCTTCTTTATAAAAAGAAATTTTACCTCTGACGTCTGACCAGCGCAGTATAATACTGCCGTGTTGGTATAGGGTTTAATGTCGAGTTTCCTTTTTCATGCATTAATGTTATCTGCATTTTACATGCCTTAGCCTTCTTTTAAGATACCCGCGGGCAAGAGAGGGGTTGATGAATTGTATTCTTATTCCGTTACCGTACGGATAAATATCGATTTATTTTTAAGTGGACATCGTACTTCATCCTGTTGTTTTACATATTGTGAATCGCATTCAAATATAATTGCTCTTAGTTGAGTATGATTGCATGATCCTGCAAAACATAAGGACTCCTTCTTTAATACGAACTGATATTTTGCGGTCTCACTTGTTTCTTTTGACCTTAATACGAGTCCTTGTAGGGCTCGTATTAATGATGGAGTGTTGTTTAACTTTCAATTATATTTTGTTGATAATTCGCTAAATTAAACTTAAGCTCCTATCGAGGTTTATGTGACGTGACAATTTGAAAAATTATGTCTTATTAAAAACAGTCGCATTTTACAAATAAATTAAATATTATAATAATTGAAGACGAGTTTAAAAAAAAAAACTTACGGATAAAAAAGGTACGACTGATTTTGTTATCTTAGTAATAAACATGTAGTAGGTAAGTACTGATTTAGTATTTCATTGTTGGTCGTAAATATTTTTTAACTCGTAATCGTGTCTCATTTAATTTATGTTACATATCTTATTTTTGAAACGGATAACTTATATAAAAACACTGCAATTAAAGCAAAAGGTTGTCAAAAGCGCCCTGCAAAAAGTCTGTCTTTGATTAGGCTTAAGGGTATAGTGATGGGATTTTGTCCTACACTGAATTTTAAAAAGATGGTTAAGTAGACCCAAGTATTGTATGCCACCGTCTGTAGATAATACTAGCAACCCGCCCTCGCTTCGCTTCGGTTATAGGTTATAGTCGTTTTACCCGCGTAGTTCCCGTTCCCGTGGGAATACCGGGATAAAATATAGCCTAGTTTACGCCCTGATATTATAGCTTTCCATTAGTAAACAAATTTTTGAAATTTAAAATTGGAGTGTCTGTTTGTAATGTCAAAATAATAGGCTTTTTTCATGCTCACACGGTTATTTGCACGACACCTATGCCTAAAATAGCAATTAAAAAATTTTTGTCTGTCTGTTTGTTCCGGGTAATCTTCAAAACGGCTGGACCGATTTCAAAAATTCTTTCACCAATGGAAAGCTATAATATCAGGGCGTAAACTAGGCTATATTTTATCCCGGTATTCCCACGGGAACGGGAACTACGCGGGTAAAACGACTATAACCTATAACCGAAGCGAAGCGAGGACGGGTTGCTAGTATTCCATAATCATCATCATTTCAGCCTATGGCCGTCTACTACTGGACGTAGACCTCCCTCATGTTACATTACAGAGGGCGTTAAGCTATATTTCATCCCTGTTCAATTTCAAAAGGCAGGAATTTACTAGATATTACAAATATTATATTTAACTACCAACCATATGTGCATTTTAACAGAGGCGAAAATATAAAAATGTACGTTCAAAAATCTCGATCTAACATGATCGTATAGATAAGACTAGCAACCCGCCCTCGCTTCGCTTTGGTTATAGGTTATAGTCGTTTTACCCGCGTAGTGCCCGTTCCCGTGGGAATACCGGGATAAAATATAGCCTAGTTTACGCCCTGATATTATAGCTTTCCATTGGTGAAAGAATTTTTGAAATCAGTCCAGCCGTTTTGAAGATTACCCGGAACAAACAGACAGACAGACAAAAAATTTTTTAATTGCCATTTTAGGCATAGGTGTCGTGCAAATAACCGTGTGAGCATGAAAAAAGCCTATTATTTTGACATTACAAACAGACACTCCAATTTTATTTATTGGTATAGATTGCGTAGGTACGTTCGAACAGACGAGAACGGTGTTGGTATGCCTTATGACATTAGTTAGCTCGTAAATACATGATGCTCCTCTTCCATATATTAGACTATCCAATTGAAAGTATGGGTGAGTAGTCGGGCATGACCGTGTTCTACAAAAATATTAAATCAAATATTTATCTGCATACAGCCGAATATTATGCAATACTTATTCAAATTGTTGTAAACTCATTTTCTATGCGGCTACAGTATTTAGCGAAATAATGATTGTGCTTTAAAACTGCTATTTATTTATTTAGTACTAGCAACCCGCCCTCGCTTCGCTTCAGTTATAGGTTATAGTCGTTTTACCCGCGTAGTTCCCGTTCCCGTGGGAATACCGGGATAAAATATAGCCTAGTTTACGCCCTGATATTATAGCTTTCCATTGGTGAAAGAATTTTTGAAATCGGTCCAGCCGTTTTGAAGATTACCCGGAACAAACAGACAGACAGACAGACAGACAAAAATTTTTTAATTGCTATTTTAGGCATAGGTGTCGTGCAAATAACCGTGTGAGCATGAAAAAAGCCTATTATTTTGACATTACAAACAGACACTCCAATTTTATTTATTGGTATAGATGTCTATTATAATTTGTGTATGAAAATAAATTTTGAAAGACTTAAGTTTAATAGTTAAGCTAAGTTATAACACTTAAACTTATATTATAAGTTACTGCGCCGAAATATAATAATAGCAATATGCACTACTATTATTTTGTCTATTATACCCAATTATAATGTCGAGTAATCGAGCTTCATCATCATCTCAGTTTTTTAAGTCCCACTGTTGGGCTCGACAGTCCCTCAATGGGAGACAAATTTATTCTGGCTGGTCAAACGGATCAATTTTAAATGGGTTGGTATGGATGGATGGTTTTATTTTTTTTTCGTTGCCTATGGTGACAAAAAATTAAGGAGTACAGCTGATGATAAGTTTTACTACCGTTATGTTACCGTTATATCGTTATATGAGTTTTCTTGCTTTTGCATAAATGTTATCAGCATATCATATCCCTAAATCATCTTTTATGATACCCATGGGCAAAAAAGGAGGTAGTGAATTATTTTCTTTTTCCGCCACCACACGGAAAGGAGTTCTATTATGTTTAACTATGTGTTTTCTTTTTTTAGATCGTGTCATCGATGGCTTTCATATCAATAATAGTGCCTCGGTTTCGTATACCTGGCGAGGCAATAGCACAGCAAATTGTAACAATAGCGCTCTATCAATTCTTCCGTCTCATTATCGCTGAATGTGGAGGTGTTGAACAACTGGTTAGGTCAGTATAATATTTTTTTTTTGGTATCCTGTGTTCTGGGCACAGACCGCTTAATCTGTCCAGGGCGAGGGATGATCGGCGTGCGACCCTATAAACTACCGTATTCCCTCCCCGTCGTCATATCGTCATGGGGCCGACCACTGATACCGATTCCTTCACGCGGTTGACCTCTCTGCGACTAATCGCTGGTCCGTCCCCCCCGGTTATCGACTTCGGTTAACATCATGATTTTTTCTTTTTATATACTTCATACTAAGGTATAACAACCTCATATCATTAGTAGACACATTTAATTATCAAACAACAATTGTTAGTGTCCTAAGGTTGGGTATCTTGGTACACTAACTACTACGCTATTTACGCGTTCGTGTAATATAGCTTATAATTATATAAATTAGTTTAATTCTTTGTGTGTTGTAGTAATAATTATTTCAATTTGTAACATAGGGTGTAATAATAAAGGGGGGCGCGGCCGGAGCACCTCCTCGTGGTGCTCCCTGGTAACGTCCATTTGGACGTCATGCGGCCATTTGGACGGCCAAGATTCCGGCAGGGGGGGGGTCTCCGCGTGCGGCTCTGGTGGCAGAGCGCACGGCGGATCTGACCCGGGGCCAATGGGGCGGATGTGCCTCATGGCACTCCGTCGCCAGGGACGGTTGCGTCACGGCCCGGGGGCGTGACGGGTCGGTCGCTCGCGAGCGGCCAGACCCGGAAGGCCCAAACCGTAATCCTGAGCAGGGGGGTCAGGACCGGGGGTCTTCGGACCGCGGGGAAGAAAACCCCTATAAAAAATTACCCCAATCTTAAGTTTGGCCACTCGGCGAGGAGATGTATGACTGGTGGGTTAAGAAGCGCGCGAGCGTCCAGTCGTTAGAGTGGTAGTCAAGGCGAGACTTAAAAATGATCAAACACCATGGCAGGAGTTGAAACGAGCGTAGCTACTCCAGAGGGTCCCGGCCACGCCGGGGAATCCCTCACTGTGCTGGTTTCTGAGCGCGAGAGGCGCACAGTCACCAGCACAGTCAGTCTCCATACGTATGGGAGGGAGACAACAACTGCACTGAGAGCCGAGAGCCCGGCACACCATCAAAAGGCTCACCGGGGGGAGGGGATAGAAGAAGTTAAGGAGAAGAAGAAGAGGAAGAAGAAGAAGAAAATCACGGCTATGGGGCGAGTCCGTGCCCAAGCGCTCCGTGATAAAAAGAAGCGGGAGCGGAAGTTGGCAGCCGCCATTGCTGCGCGCGACGAGGGCGGTGCATCCGCAGCTACCGCAGAGCCGTCGCGGGGCGGAAACGGCGATATCGCCGGGGCGCCGAAGAAGAAGATTGACAGCTCGGGCCTGTCGAGCGACGAGGGCGGATCAGCCGCAGGACCGTCGCGGGACGAGGGCGGCAGGGCCGCAGGACCGTCCAGGGAAGATGGAGGGAGTGACTCCGGCCCAGAGCGGAGTGACTCGAGACTGAGCGACAGCACCAACATCTCGCTGTCGAGCGACGAGGGCGGCACAGCCGCAGAGCCGTCGCGGGAGGAGGGCCGCAGTGCTGCAGGACCGGTGCAGAGTCCAGATGCGGCCGAGGAGATGTCCACGGACGAGGGCGGTGGGACCGCAGGGCCGTCCGATGGCGCAGGGCTGTGCACAGGAGGGCCGTCCGGGATGATGGTTGGTGGGTCGTCCGGAATTGTAGTTAGGGATGTCGCTGATGGGGAGGTGGTGGATAGGGGGGCCGCCGCTCTATCGGCGGCTCTTAGTGTTAGGAGGGGAACGGAGGAGGCCCGGCCCCCGACGAGGGATCGGAAGCGCCCCCTGCCAAAGGGTGGCAGCTCCGCATCCGAATCGGAGGGGAGCGACACCATCAGGCCTCCCCCCAAGGTTGCGACCGCGCGCCGGGGGCGCAGGGGTCGGGGAGGTGCGGTGGCGGCCAGACCGGCGACGCCGTGTCCGGCCGACCAAGGAGGCGAGGTGGCGGCCCTTCAGGCCGCAAACGCCCGCCTAAGCGAGGAGGTCTCCGGCTTGCGGGAGCGAAACCGCAGGCTGGAGACGGAACTTTCGGCGGTGCGGAGAGAGAACCGCGGGTTGGCCAAGGACGTGGCTGACCTGCGGTCTCAATTCGAGCGCCTGGTGCCGGCTGTGGCGCCGGCGCCGGCCCCGTCGCTGAAAAGGGTCGCGCCAGCGAGGGCGGGCCCATCGTCTGCGCCCGTGGCGCCGGCTGCGCCCGTCGCGGCTTCGCCGCTGCCTCCCCTCGTCGTGGTCCCTCCGCCGGCTCGTGGCCGCGGGAGACCTCGGAAGGGGGAGGAGCCGCCGCCCGACGAGGTGCATGGCGTGTCGGAGTCGGCGATACGCGTGATCCTAGCCCGAGTAGGGGTAATGATGGATGCGCGTATCGAGGCCGTAGCGGCCAGGCTCCCGCCTGAGCCGCCCCTCCGACCGCCGCTCGCCGCGGACAAGATGAGGCGGCCGCAAGCGTCGGCTCCCACCCCGCTGCCCTGTCAGGGTGGCCGCGTGGTGAGCTACGCTGCGGCCGCGGCGGGACCCAAAGGGGCCAAGAAGGCCGGCAAGGCGCCGGCTCCCGCCAAGGCCGGGCCGCGGCCGGCGCCAGCGATTGCACCGCAGGCGCCGGCCGGCGAACCCGCGACTGCGCCTGCTGCGCTCAGCGCTGCTGCCAGGCTCGAACAGGGCTGGCAGGTGGCTGAGCGTAGCAGGAAGGCACGCGGCCAGAAGCGGAGAGCGGCGGCCAAGAGTGCCGCTGTGACCGCCGCTCCCCAGGCGGGAGCCGGCGGAAAGGGGAAAAGGTCGCGTAGGGGCCTCAAGTCGCCGAAGACGGCTGCGGTGGTAATCACCGTACTGCCTGAGGCGGCTGAGAGGGGCCTGAATTATGAGGCCGTCCTAAGACGCGCCCGGCGGGAGCTGGACGTCTCCGACATCGGGGGCGTCGAGGCGAGGACCCGCAAGGCCCGGACAGGGGCTCCAATACTCGAGTTCCCTGGGGCCGAGGGCGCGAAGACGGCCGATAGTTTGGCCACGATGCTGAGGGGGCTGTTCGGGCCAGAGGATGGAGTCCGAA
The DNA here is from genome assembly GCA_032191425.1 of Lymantria dispar. Lineage (NCBI taxonomy): Eukaryota > Metazoa > Arthropoda > Insecta > Lepidoptera > Erebidae > Lymantria > Lymantria dispar. The sequence goes on along the minus strand of CM063454.1, from coordinate 19,962,731 downwards.
TCGCCAGGCCCGTCAAGTGCGCAGATATGCGCCTCACGGGTCTGGACGACTCCGTGGCGGTGGAGGACATCCGGGAGGCCATTATGGCGCGTACCGGGTGTGCCTCGGACACCGTCCGGATTGGCACCATCCGCCCTGGTCCGGGCGGCGTCGGTGCTGTCTGGGTGCAGTGCCCAGTGGAGTCGGTCAAGCAATTGGCCGACTCAGGCAGGCTCCTCGTGGGCTGGAGTTCGGCGCGGGTAACCGTGCTGGAGCCCCGGCCTGCGAGGTGTTATAAATGCATGGCGGTCGGGCATACCCGACCGACATGCAGAAACTGCTTTGACTGCAGCGGGCTATGTTTCCGTTGCGGTCAGGCTGGACACCAGGCGGCATCGTGCTCTGCGGTGCCCCACTGCCCCGCGTGTGCGGCGGGCAATAGGCCTGCCAAACACCGCATGGGCTCTGGGGACTGCAGACCCCCGGCATCGGCCCCGAAGGGGCGGGGCGGCCCATCGACCGGGCCAGGCCCCGCTCCGAGCGCGGCCCGATCGCCCGTTAGCGCGGAGGAGGTGACGATGGATACGGACCGTTAATGGACCCCGTATCCATTCGTCTCCTCCAGGCCAATCTCAACCACTCCGCCGGTGCGCAGGACGTGTTCCTGCAAGCCATGGCGGAGTGGTTGATAGGAGTAGCCGTAGTCGCGGAGCCGTACGTGGTGCCCGACCGGATTAACTGGTTGGGTAGCGCCGATGGCACCGTGGCAATCGTCGCCTCCACGTCGTGGCCTTCGTCGTCTCTGACCCTTAGGGACAGGGGCGTCGGATACGTCGCGGCGGACTGGGGGGAGATTACGCTCTTCGGAGTTTATCTCTCCCCTAACTGGAGTGTGACCGATTTCGAGGCCTTCCTCACCATCATAGAGGCCTCGTTACGGCGACTGGCATCGCGCCAGGTCTTCGTCCTGGGGGACTTTAACGCCAAGTCCGTGGCGTGGGGGTCCTCTAGGACGGATGACCGAGGACGGGCGATCGAGGAGTGGGCGGCGGCACTGGGCCTCTGTTTGCTGAACAGGGGCTCGGTGCATACGTGCGTGCGACAACGGGGCGGGTCGATAGTGGACCTTTCGTTCGCTAGCCCCGAGGTCGCCGCACGCGTGGGGAGCTGGCGCGTCGTGGAGGAGGTGGAGACCTTGTCGGACCACCGGTATATCCGGATGGAGGTCTCCCCTGCAATCCCGACGCCCAGCAGGGGTCACGGGGCGGATGGGCGTCCTGCGTTCCCGCGATGGGCTGTGGGTCGCTTAGACCGGGACCAGCTGGCGGAGACAGCCATCGTATACTCGTGGCTGTCCTCTGCCCACCAGTCGGACGGGGTGGACGCCGAGGCTGGCCGCATCCGCAGTGCGTTGACGCAGATCTGCGATGCGGCCATGCCCCGGGTACGGCGTCTGCCCCCGAGGAGGGGTGTCCACTGGTGGTCCCGGGAGCTGGCGGATCTCCGGGCTGCGTGTATCCGCGCTCGGAGGGCCTACACCCGCAGCCGGCGGCGCCATCGCGACGCGGAGCGGGAGGCCGTGCTTTACGAGGGCTACCGCAATGCGCGGTCGGCCTTCAGGCTGGCCGTCCGCTCCGCCAAGGACGTCAGTCGGCAGGAGATGCTGGACGGTCTCGACCGTGACCCCTGGGGACGCCCCTATCGCGCGGTGCTGAATAGGCTACGCGCGCGGGGCCCTCCCCTCACCGAGACTCTCCAGCCCGGCCTTCTCACCCGGGTCATTGAGGACCTGTTCCCGCGGCGGGCGGAACACACGCCCCCGGTCATGGCTCCGCCAGACACTGACCGGGAGGCCGACGACGACAGTGTTCCGCCCATCACGGAACCCGAGATGGGGGTGGCGGTGACGCGCATGCGCGCAAAGTCTACCGCCCCCGGGCCCGACGGTGTTCCTAACCGCGTGCTGGCCCTGGTCCTCGAACACCTGGGACCCCGCCTCAGGGAGCTGTTCGACGCGTGTTTAGCGTCCGGACGGTTCCCTGGGTGCTGGAAGGAGGGAAGGCTGGTGCTCCTGCCGAAGCCGGGACGGTCTCCGGAGTCGCCTTCGGCCTACAGGCCTATCGTGCTGCTCGATGACACGGGCAAGCTACTGGAGAGGGTGGTAGCTGCCCGCATCGAGCGGCACCTCGTCGGCACGGGGCCCGATCTGTCGGACGCCCAGTTTGGGTTTAGGAGGGGTCGTTCGACGATCGCGGCTCTGTTGCGCCTAAGGGCCGTGGCGACTGAGGCCGTCACCGGCGGGGGAGTGCTGTTGGTGGTGTCCCTAGACATCGCCAACGCATTCAATAGTCTGCCATTCAGCTGCATCAGGGAGGCGCTCCGGTATCACGGGGTGCCAGTTTACCTGAGGCGGCTAGTGGCAGACTATTTGGAGGGGCGCAGCGTCCTCTGCACCGACCGAGCAGGGGACGTTGTGCGGACGCCCATGACGTGCGGTGTCCCACAGGGGTCGGTCCTCGGCCCCACCCTGTGGAACATCGGCTACGACTGGGCGTTGAGGGGGAGCCTCCCGCCCGGGCTGGGCGTGATTTGTTACGCCGACGACACGCTCGTCACAGCCCGCGGTAGGACGCTAGAAGAGGCGGTAAGCCTGGCGACCTCGGGTACCGAGGAGGTCGTCAGACGGATCGAGGCGCTGGGGTTGAGGGTCGCCCTGGACAAGACGGAGGCCCTCTTGTTCCATGGGCGCACTATGAGCCCTCCCATCGGCGTCTCGATCACCGTCCACTCGGTCGACATCAGCATTCGGGCCCATATGAGGTACTTGGGCCTGGTGCTCGACGGGCGATGGTGGTTCCGGGAGCATTTCCGTAGGCTCGCTCCGCGGCTCGTCGGCACGGCGTCCGCCCTATCGTGGCTTATGCCGAACGTGGGCGGACCGAGCGCTGCGTGCCGACGGCTGTACGCGGGGGTCATCCGGTCGATGGCCCTGTACGGCGCACCGGTGTGGGCGGGGTCCATGACCGCCCGACTTAGGGCCCTTCTGTGGCGACCACAGAGGGTCATGGCGGTCAGGGCCATCCGCGGATACCGCACGGTGGCGACGGAGGCAGCGTGCCTGTTGGCCGGGACTCCCCCGTGGGACCTGGAGGCGGAGATGCTCGCCGAACTATATCGGCGGGTGACGGGGGTGCGAGCGGAGGGCGGTGTGGTCTCGTTAAGGGATCTCACCGCCTGGCGCGTCGACGCCCGCCGAGACGTCATCGCTCGTTGGGCAGTCCGGCTGGAGAGGCCTCGGTTCGGGGTGCGAACCGTGGAGGCCTTCCGGCCGGTGCTGATGCAGTGGTTGGAGAGGCGGCACGGGGTGCTCTCCTTCCGACTGGTGCAGGTTTTGACGGGGCATGGGTGCTTCGCCAAATACCTGCACAAGGTCGTTAGGAGGGAGAGTACACCGTCCTGCCACCACTGCGATTGCGACGAGGACACGGCGCGCCATACGCTCGAGGCCTGCGGGGCTTGGGCAGTGCAGCGCTGTGAACTCGTCGCAATCATCGGTACGGACCTGACGCTGCCGGCTATCGCTAGGGCGATGGTCGACAGCGTCAGGAATTGGGACGCGGTCGCAGCCTTCTGCGAGACAGTGATCTCGCGGAAGGAGGCGGCGGATCGCCTGCGTGAGGAGCGCAGCCTCGATGAGGAGATCCGCCGCCGGCGACTGGGGCGGCGCAGGCGCAACTATCTGCGCCTCATGCCGCCTTAGCCGAGGCCGCGGGTGACGTGACCGGGGATTAGTCCGTCACCCGCCGAGAGGCCGACCGCGTGAGGAAAGACCGACGTCCCCCCCGAGGGGGGGACGTCGGTCGATGGGAGGGTACCCCAATAGGGGGTATTCCGTCGGGCCGACCACTGACGACAAGTTAACGCTGCTCCAGTGGTCGGCCCAACGACGAAGGCGACGTGGTTTTCGGGTGGGTCGCGGGAGTTGCGTGCTTAAGCCCCTCTGTCGCCCCGGACGGAGTGGTGCAGAAGCGCGCCGACCGCGGCCCACCCACAAAAAAAAAAAAAAAAAAAAGGGTGTAATAATAAAAAGATAATTATATACTGCTGTAATTAGAAAGTAGCAAATTGCTTACACGAGGTAAGCACAGGCTCGATTAAGCACGGCAATAAATATTGGCTGCATATATTTATTTTAAATACCTTTTAAAATCGACTAGGCAGCATGGTAAACTGAGGAAAATCCGTTCGTCCAATGTTGCGCAGTGTATGAAAACAGGCATCTTTGACAAATACGCGTTACAAGCGACAACTTATGGCACTGAAACCTAGTTTGTAAATATTGACAACAAGGTCACGTCAGTGTGCTTGGATCGGTATTTCTTCCAATGATAAAATCCGGCATACTGAAATCCGTAGAAGATCGGTTGTTCTCGATATAGCCCGAAGATTTAGCACGCTGAAATGAATAGGCAGGCCACACTTTGATGATTTTGACCGTAAAAATGTTAAAGCGGTATATCCAGCACATTTATTAAATAATTTATCATTCAGCCTCTTCCACAGATGGAGAGAAATTCACCTACCACACTGGTCAGACATATTGACATAAGATTTTATTACGAGGTTCTTTCTCTTATTATGTTATCTGCATATTGTAATACCTTAGTCGTTTTTTATGACACCCGCGGGCAAGAAAAGCAACCGTGAATTATATTACTCAGTCACCATACAGAAGAACTTAATATGTATATTAATAACGACACTTCTTTAACTAAAAAAATACCATCCTTAACTAAAATAACCTAGTCCGTGTGGTGACGGAGTAAGAATACAATTCACCACTTCCTCTCTTGCCCGTGGATGTCGTAAAAGACGACTAAGGGATGTAATATGCACATAACATTTGCGCAAGAGAAGAAAACCCGAAATGAAACCCTATACCAACATGACTGACCAGAATGGTATAGTAGGTTAAATTCCCTCTCATTATGAAGGAGGCCCGAACCCAACAGTGGGATGTATGTGGGCTGCGATGATGATAATGATGAATTAAAAAAAACGTCCGTAATTAAAAAAAAAAGGAACTGTGAATTGTATTCCTACTCCCTCACCATACAGAATATCTTCATATGTATATTAATAATGACACTTCCTTAACTAAAAAATAGAAGAAACTGTATAAAAATACAATAAGTTTGATTCTTATATTATGTCTTAGTATTCCTTTATATTGTATAATATTGCTATTAAATAACAGAAACCCAATTAAATACATCAATCAGTAATCAATTTGTACGAGTTAAAATATATTTCCGTATTCATATACTATTGTGTTTTTGCTGGCATAGAGAATTGTTAGTCACGGATACAAAAGATAAAGGAAATGTCAGGAGCTTGTATAGATTATTTCATAAATGACATATTGGCTTTAATATTTTTTTTTCTGTGTAGTGACGGAATAAGAATACAATTCACCACCCTTCTCTCATACTCGTAAGTGTCGTAAAACACGACTAAGGTAATATTACGCATATGACATATATGCAAGAGATGGAAAACTCGAAACAAAAGCCTATACCAACCTGTCTGACCAGCATTCCCTCTTATTAGTGGAGGCTAGAGCCCAGCAGTGGGACGTATATGTGCCGAAATGATGATGATGAAATGATGAAAATTATTTTTTACTTTATAGTAAATTTATGTTCTACGTGTTGTGATAGACTAAAAATGTAATTTGGTCACCTAATAAGGTGAATTATTCACCACCCCTCCTCCTGCCCATGGGTAAAAGACGACTAAGGGATATAACATGCATATCTTCCACTGTATACATTTTTTTTTATAAAATTTATATAATCATACCTCATTCAATCATCATTTAGGCTCGAGCCTCCTCAATAGTAAGAGAGAAATTGATGATTTCCGTTTTCTGTAAATCGTATCTACCGTTTGACAAATTAAAATGAATTTTTTGGCTGATTTAACAAATCGTGAGTCATTGCTTACACAATATGCCAAATAATGAAGAAACGTGTAACCGTACCACTCAAATTTGCTTTGCATTGTTGCTTCGTCAACCTCACTTCACTCATTCTTTCTACGTATACAAACCACCTCAATATACCTTTGATCTTTATCACTACCTTCTTTATTCACACCACAATGTCAAAAATTAAAAGAATAAGATAATCTGTGAACTCCACAAAGCCCCGGCAAATAGAAAATTGTTACGTGAAGTTCATCATCTCAACCCACATACGTCCCCCTTTTGGGCTCGGGCCTCCTCTAGCATGGAAAGGAAATTGACCTACTATACCACTCTGATCAGATATGTCAGAATAAGGTTTTATGTAGAATTTTCTTTCTCTTGCATCGATTTTATCTGCACATATCCCTTACTCGTCTTTTACGATACCTACGGTTAAGGAAAGGAGAGGTCAATTGTATTTTACACGGATTATAAATTATCAGAATAAAATCACTTGTGCAATATGTAGTAACGTATGCTGCCACTTAATTAAATTCTTGAAACGTTTTATAGCTTGACATATACGCAATTGCATTAAAAATAAACTAAAACCACACAAGCCAGTGTTAAGTCTCAGGAGTATAATAATGATCTATCACGCGCGTATTTATATTTAAAAATATAATGCTTTTTAATAAATACTTATAATTATATTATTTAATTATAATATAAATTAAACTAAAGTCAGTGTTAATTAAATCCTAGCAGTATAATAATGATCTATACCGGAGTCACGTACGTAGTTTTTATTTAAAAATATAATGCTCTTTAATAAATATTTATAATTATAATATTACAGTAATGAAGTTGAACAGTTAGTTTGTTTGCTAGTACCAAGCACTACTGCTAATCTAAACATATCTTTTGAGTTTTAAATATGTTATATATGACTTTAAAACTTATAGGCCGATAATCATCGTCATTATGAACATTCAGCCTCTCGCCGTTCACTGCTGGACGTATATCTCCACTATAGAATGCTACATGGCATGTCATAGTTTTGGAAACTAGATAGTCTGCCCTCTCTGGAAACAGAATTCCTACCAGCTCCTTGACCACCTTTTGTCTGGCAAGTTAGAGGGGGAACTTATGGCCGTACTTTGTTCGAGATTGACGCTTCCATCCAGAGCTTCCATTAGTTTTTAACGAGTGTGAATCTTAGCTCATGATTCACCAGTTTTATCCTTCCGGGTATCGAATAGGCTATAACAAATTAGATCGCAGCAACAGAGGGACATCAGAAATAAAATCCTATGTCAAATTATCCAACCGAATATAGAAGTGCTAAATCTCTTCCATTAATGAAGAGATTTATATCCACAGGGGAGAAGTAGAAGAAGAACGGTGATATTATGTTAAACTTAGTATAACTGTACATATAATACGAACATAGCTAAAATATTACAAAGATACAAAGATATTTATTGCAGAAACTGTGTTTTACATGGATGTTTACAAAATTTTGGTATCAACAGCTGACCCAATCGGGCATTGCAATAATCGTTAATTCTATAATTTATTAATACATATTAAAATAGGTAATCGGTAATTTATCTTTATATAACATTATACACTGAAATTACTACATTTTCTTGGCAAAGTATTCTTTTAAATCATAAAATACATTTTCAATCAGCCATTTTTTTAAAGTGTTTTTGAAAAATTTATCTTCAAGTTTTTTTACATGACTAGGCAAATGGTTGTAGACCGTTATAGCAGAAATATATGCACTTTTATAAAAAATTGTATTTTTTATTCTTGGAACATTTAAATTATACCTATATTGACTACGTACATTTAGTTTAGAATCAATCTTGAAATTAAAAAATTGATGATATTTTCTTACAAATAGGCATAGCTCTAGTATATATATGCCTGAAAGTGTGAGGAATCCTTTTTCTCTGAATAGGGGCCTAAGTGATTCAATACTGAACATATTGTAGATGGTACGTAAGCATTTCTTTTGTAAAATAAAAGTAGATTGTACTTGACAGGAATTTCCCCAGTATATAATGCCGTAGGTTAATAGAGGATAGACATAACTGAAGTAGGCCAATTTTGCGGTGTTTGTAGATGTTGATTCAACAAGAATTGATAAAACATAACAGCAACTTGATATTTTTTTATTAATTTTTTCTATATGGCATTTCCAATTTAGGTGTTCGTCTATTGTTACACCCAAAAAATTTATCTGTTCTACTTCTTGAATTTGATTGTTTAATGAAATTATTTTCATTGACGGTATTCTTGATCTATAATTCTATAATTTCTAAATTTCATTAATTTTGTTTTTGAAACATTAACCCTTAAATTTATAGAATGAAGCCAGTTTATTACAATATTTAAACTTCTATTTATTTCAGATTCATAATCAGTGTCTTTAAGATACTTATTTGTTATGAAAATTGTAGCATCATCGGCATACATTACAACTGGATGTCTAATAACAGTAGGCAGATCATTCACATAAAATAAAAATAATAATGGACCCAAAATACTGCCTTGAGGCACGCCTAAAAGAACTTTTTCGAATTATAATGTTCATTAAGATAATTACTAACATAAAACAATTTTAATTAGTCCAGTATATACGTTAGCTTTAGTAGCTATTATTATCAATTAAAAGAAATAAAGCCAATGACGGTAGATGGATTATAAAAAAAATGAATGACAGAGATGCGTGACCTCGAATGGGACCTGTATTGTCTTTACTACAAAGGCTACAACTTTAAGGAAACCTATAATTCTTTTTAAATATTCTAACTAATATTATAAATGCGAATGTGAGTTTGTCTGTTTGTTTCTTAATCGTTTACGCCTTAAGCACACAACTAATCGTCTTGAGATTTCACATACACGTTGTCAAGGATACAAAACAGTTATCTATCTAACCAGGAAAAGTACTATTGCCGAGGGATAGCAAAATCAACACTAGGAAATAACCAGTGAGGAGTTTCTCAGGCGCACGATCCGCCGCCTCCTTCCACGAGACAACTGCCTCGCAGAAGGTGGCGACGAGCATCTCCCTAGCGATGGTCGGCAGCGTCAGGTGCCACCAAAGATTGAGACAAGTTCACGGTGCTGCTGCAGAGCGCGACACCTCGAGAGTGTGTTCCGCCGTGTTCTCGTCCAGGAAATCCTTGTACTGTGGATGACTTTTACAAACGTACCTGTTTAAAAGTCACTGACACAAATTACATCCTGACCCAAAACTAAAATTTGCGGATCAGATAAGATATATTCTAGTAACTATTATATTTATCCGTGCTGTTATTTAATAAAGCTGATACCACTGGTATTAAGTATTGTGCTGTAATCATATCGACGGCGCGTTAGATGTAATGTCGCAATCGATTTCTCATCATGTTTGCGTAACACCACATCTCAGATCTTCGTTCTAAAGGTTCATTTCCGTACATTGCGGCTGATCGCAGTCGCATACGATTGCGCACAGCTAATAGTCGGAATATGAAAATGTATAGCGCCGTTTCCAAGGTCTTCGAAAAACGCATGGGATGACTCTGGGATGATGTAAGCTCATCATTAGCCAGCTCATCACAGTCCATATACGTCCCACTGTTAGGCCCGGGCCTCCTCCATTGTTGAATGGAATTTGACGTGCTATACCACGCTGGTCACACGTGTTGGTATATATAAACAGACACTCCAATTTTATTTATTGGTATAGATTACTAGTCGTTACGTATAAATTGCTGGTAAATGATTGATAAAATTTCGTCTTTAAAAACGGTAATCTAAGTAATAAAAATTGATATTACACGCCACTGTAGCTTAATTAATTTATTGAAAGCAGTGAGTAGGTATTTTTGAAGGCCACGATTAGAAGGCCCATGTAGGCTATGGCCCTTTTTCTTAAAATTTATCCTCTTTTCTTAAAGATTTAGGTCAAATCCTTTTGCTTTTTCTTCTCTTTATCGTACGATTTTTTTGGTGGAGTTGGAAAACAAATCTAATCTTATTTTATATTCACTACTTTCATTACATAAAAAGCCATCACAATTCTACTATATAATACCTTAAAGGACGAAAGCATTGAATGTAATATAGGACCGCCAATGACTTTGCATGTTATCGCCAAAGTTTCAAAGTGTTGATTCAATAAATGAACAAAGAAATAAATTTCGTTTGCAAAGTTCTTTATCATGCTGACTTATGCGTAAAAATCACTTTATATTTTTTTTGTCTGTCTGTCTGTCTGTCTGTTTGTTCCGGATAATCTTCAAAACGGCTGGACCGATTTAAAAAATTCTTTCACCAATGGAAAACTATTAATATCAGGGAGTACACTAGGCTATATTTTATCGCGGTATTCCCACGGGAACGGGAACTACGGGGGTAAAACGACTAAAACCGATGCGAAGCGAGGGCGGGTTGCTAGTACATAATTAATAAAATTTAAATGCGCCACGCGATATTTTGATGTTCCCGTCAAAACCTCATGGCTCTTACTCTCTACTTAGATTGATAGTTAATCACACTTTATGTGCTACAGTAACATAGAAAGCAGTAATTTTTGCTTGAATCATATTGTGTTTGTGTGCAGTATGTGCTAAATGTAAAAATGAATAGCAACTTTATGGAGCTTATGAAAACCATCAAAATTATCGTTTTTTTTTAAATTATCGACCACCTTTTTTTAGACAGACTATGGACTGGCTAGAGGTGTAGCGTTACATCTTACAATCTCTCCGCCAATTAAGCAGGCTACCGAAACAATTTACTTCACTTTGGTGTTATTCGACTGGCTTGTAAATACACAAGGCGTACGTCTCTTTTACTTGCCGAAATAATACCAGAATCTATTCTCTTCACCGGTATATGTCCACCAAATTCTATTAAATTTATTCTGTCCTTTTGTATGATTAAAAATATTTGAACAAACTTTATTATTTATGGATTTTATAGATAACCTTACGCATCTATCGACGAGGAAAGGTTCATGACCCCTTACAAATATATCCAAGTATTACCTGATTAAATGACCAACGGGCTATCTCACTTACACACTAAGGAATAATGCAAGTCGCTTCCGGGCGGAGTAAAAAGCCTGTACAGAGTGTACAATATAGTTACATAATCTATAGATGTATTAAGCATGCCTGATAATTTCATTTCTTCATATAAATTTAAAGTCTAAAATGTTTGTAAAATATTGCTCTTTCATAATATAAAGGATAAATTTTTGGTTGTATATAAAAAGGCATTTTTTTTTTCTATTTTCAGAAGTACAAGTGATGTAAACTTGGAGACACGAGTACCGCCATGTTGCTGTTGGCCATGTTGCATCATACCCAGGCCAAAAATACGAAAGTAAGTTAATGTACTTGTATAAATAGATATATTTGTGATGTGTATATTTGTGATGAATACGATCACGGATATCTTCCCGTGACCATGAAAGCTGGCAAGTGTTGGAAAAGTCAGGATATCAAAAATAAAATACAAATGCACTAAGATCCGTAAAATGTTTTTATTCCAAATAGATATATTCTTAGGCAATAATCCAATCGATGATTTTTCTCAAGTTAGGTTATTGTGTTGTTCCTAAACAAAAAATATTTTATATTGCTTGACGGGATTGTTTTTTGTGTTTTGCTTTGTAATTTTTCCCTTTATAATGTAATTATAGAATTAACCTCTGATCCATCTAAGTGACGAAGCCACATGTAAAAATTGAATAATAATCCTCTTGATTAAAATAGTTTATTTACGAAAGTATAAAAAATATAGGTGCATAGTGATACATTTTGTACAAAGATACGCAACCTCTTGTGAACTCGTCTGACCAGCCCTTGACCGGTTTTAATATTAAAGGCTATTTACTGTTGACATTGGTCACCCAGAACGAAGTTTGAGCAGGTGCAGCTTATTACAGGCTTATTATTCCTATTAACTTAATTACTTAAGTATCTCTCGACTATATTACTTATTTTATTGTTTAACTGCTGCTTTCATAGAATGTTGGTACCAAGAGGCACTTTACTCGCAATTTAATCGTTATAAAATCATATACGCTTTCATGAAAATTAATTTCTTATTACAATACTTAAATGATTTTAACGTGTGTAATAAAATTAATTGATGATCACTCACTACGATAGATATTTTATTAGCCTAAAAGTGTGATCATTCATTTGAAGTATAGAAATATTGAACAATGCATTTGATGGAATTTATTGATAAGAGAGAAGTAATCATTCAGTTTTGGTAAAAAGCTGATCGCGTGATGATAAAATAATTAAAACGTAGTTAACAGTTTGTTATATCAATTATAACGAACACCTAAATAACTATTATAGTTATTGCTAATTATATGAATGTGATAACTATGTGTAAAAATTGTTATATTGCGCCAATGTAAATTCAACACAAAATCTATATACATTTATCTCCCTGCAAATCTATACCAATAAATAAAATTGGAATGTCTGTTTGTAATGTCAAAATAATAGGGTTTTTTCATGCTCACACGGTTATTTGCACGACACCTATGCCTAAAATAGCAATAAAAAAATTTTGTCTGTCTGTCTGTCTGTCTGTCTGTTTGTTCCGGATAATCTTCAAAACGGCTGGACCGATTTCAAAAATTCTTTCACCAATGGAAAGCTATAATATCAGGGCGTAAACTAGGCTATATTTTAACCCGGTATTACCACGGGAACGGGAACTACGTGGGTAAAACGACTATAACCTATAACCGAAGCGAAGCGAGGGCGGGTTGCTAGTTTAAGCTATAAAATGAATAACTGAGTACGTTTTCCCGAGAGGATAACTAGCCTAAGTTACTCCTTATACAGAGTGACTGGTAAAAGATTGTACATATTGAAGGAGGGTATTCAGTACTCGATTCTGATACCGAATATATAAAAAAAATTGGTACTTAAATTTTGAACTAATTATCTTATAAAAATATTTAGTTATGGACACATGGGATAGGTCAACGTACGTCAGCAATTGTAGGTACTAAACAGTTCGCGCATTGAACTAGTTACATTTTAGGTAAATATTCTACCTATGCGACTCGACCCAGTAGGTATTTTTTTTCGTCGCGGGCCGCAGACAGAGGTCAACGTACGCTGGCAAACCTATTGTTGTGATTAGAAACAAATCACTTTATCTTGGGATTGGTAAGAGCTATGAATCTGCAAATAACTTTAGTGTTTTATGACATTATTCTTACACCTAGTTTAAGTAATTCTAGTAATAAATATCCAAAATCTTGACAACAGTGCTAACAAAACTGTTACTCGATATCGGTATCGGTGTATCGCCAGTAGAGTGACAATATTTTTGGAAGTCTTGTAACACTAATATTGTTGATGTTTACTATGTAGTTAATTAATATTATCTTCTTTTTACACTTTTATTAGTTACATGTGGCCATTATCTATCGTTTCCTTGAATATGTACAATCTTTTACCAGTCATACTGTATAGAAAACAACCTAGTAGTAAAATATTATCAGAATCGGTTCAGCCGTTTTAAAGTTTACCCGGCTCATATAGATGGGCAGACGTTTTTTTAATGGTTTTTTTTAAGTATAGGAATCGTGCAAATAACCGTGCGATTATGAAAAATGCTACTATTTTGACATTACAAACGTACACTATAAATTTTAATTATTTGTATCTGTAGCAATAAATAAAATTGGAGTGTCTGTTTGTAAAGTCAAAATAATGGACTTTTTTCATGCTCACACGGTTATTTGCACTATAAATATGCCTAAAATACACTTCTTTTTGTCTGTCTGTCTGTCTGTCTGTTTGTTCCGGGTAATCTTCAAAACGGCTGGACAGATTTCAAAAATTCTTTCACCAATGGTAAGCTATAATATCAGGGAGTAAACTAGGCTATATTTTATCCCGATATTCCCACGGGAACGGGAACTACGCAGGAAAGACGACTGAAACCGAAGTGAAGCGAGGGCGGGTTACTAGTAGATAATAAAATAGAAAGAAGTATGTGATTCGAATTTTTAACTTTAATATGGCAGCTGATCTCAATCCCTTATTTCTGCTTCATCCTTTTATAAATTTTTGTGTTTGATAAATGTAATTAATTTTCATATTTCAGGGAGACCTTGACGTGGTTGAATTACTTAGTCCTACAGATGCCAATTATTCAAGCAATAATTTATATCATGATACTCGCAGTTTGGGCGGAAGATTTTGTAAGTATTTAGTTTTTTGTCTTATTTTTAGCTTATACATGTTATACTATATAGAACCAGCCATTTAATGAACCACAACACGCAACTCGGCTAGGTTGGCATAGGCTTTATTTAGAGGCTTTTCTTCCACTGCAGTGATATTCTTTGTTCATTTTCCTTGATTATTAATTAAAAAAAAAGACGACTTATATTATTCATATAACTTGGGAATATGCAGATAGCAAGAGTGGAAAAACTTGAAATAAAACCCTATACCAACCCGTTTGACCAGTGTGGTAGTAAGTCAATTTCCATCCGATTGCGGAAGACGCTCGAGCCCAGCAGTGGAGCGTATATTAACTGCGATGACGATGATGATGATTTTTCATTTCAATCCAGTACTGTACCTTAGATCAAAGCTGCCTCAATTGCTTTCTACTTGAACCATTTTACTGAGGTATGAGCGTGGGTTAATTATGGAAAGTTTATGCTGTGTCGTACAGTTATCCGATTCAAAAAATATTTGACAGTTTTCTTCTCGAGTTTTAGGTTTCTTTCCTGAGCTCTTAAATATTCCAATATTCACTTACGTATTATTAATATAAGGGGCATTTCACGTGAATATATTTATAATTAATATATTTGTAATTAATATATTGGTAATAAGATTAACTTTAAATATCTGGTTGGCTCAGCTTTGCCCGGTATAATTTTTTTTTTGTAAGTAAATGGTATTTTAACGAACATATTTAGGATAAATTTTAATAATATTAATAATAACATCCTCTTTTTTTTTTTTTTTTTTTTTTCTGGGTGGGCTGCGGTCGGCGCGCCTCCGCACCACTCCGTCCGGGGCGACAGAGGGGCTTAAGCACGCAACTCCCGCAACCCAACTCGCCGGCGACGGATCTCCTCATCGAGGCTGCGCTCCTGGCGCAGACGATCCGCCGCCTCCTTCTGCGAGATCACTGTCTCGCAGAAGGCTGCGACCGCGTCCCAATTCCCGACGCTGTCGACCATCGCCCTAGCGATGGCCGGCAGCGTCAGGTCGGCACCGATGATTGCGACGAGTTCACGGCGCTGCACTGCCCAAGCGGCGCAGGCCTCGAGCGTATGCTGCGCCGTGTCCTCGTCGCAATCGCAGTGGTGGCAGGACGGTGTACTCTCCCTCCTTACGACCTTGTGCAGGTATTTGGCGAAGCTCCCATGCCCCGTCAACACCTGCACTAGTCGGAAGGAGAGCACCCCGTGCCGCCTTTCCAACCATTGCATCAGCACCGGCCGGAAGGCCTCCACGATTCGCACCCCGAACCGAGGCCTCTCCAGCCGGACTGCCCAACGGGCAATGACGTCTCGGCGGGCGTCGACGCGCCAGGCGGTGAGCTCCCTCAAGGAAACAACACCGCCCTCCCCGCGCACCCCCCACACCCGCCGATACAACTCGGCGAGCATTTCCGCCTCCAGGTCCCACGGGGGAGTCCCGGCCAATAGGCACGCTGCCTCCGTTGCCACCGTGCGATATCCGCGGATGGTCCTGACCGCCATGACCCTCTGTGGTCGCCACAGAAGGGCCCTAAGTCGGACGGTCAAGGACCCCGCCCACACCGTTGCGCCGTACAGGGCCATCGACCGGATAACCCCCCCGTACAGCCGTCGGCACGTGGCGCTCGGTCCGCCCACGTTCGGCATAAGCCACGATAGAGCGGACGCCGCGCCGACCAGCCGTGGAGCGAGCCTGCGGAAATGCTCCCGGAACCACCATTGCCCGTCGAGCACCAGGCCCAAGTACCTCATATGGGCCCGGATGCTGATGTCAACCGAGTGGACGGTGATCGAGACGCCGATGGGAGGGCTCATACGGCGCCCATGGAACAAGAGGGCCTCCGTCTTGTCCAGGGCGACCCTCAACCCCAGCGCCTCGATCCGCCTGACGACCTCTTCGGTGCCATAGGTCGCCAGGCTTACCGCCTCTTCTAGCGTCCCACCACGGGCTGTGACGAGCGTGTCGTCGGCGTAACAAATCACGCCCAGCCCGGGCGGGAGGCTCCCCCGCAACGCCCAGTCGTAGCCGATGTTCCACAGGGTGGAATAACATCCTCTGGGCCAGTCGTTATCTCTCCATGAGACTAATGCAAACCTCGGAGGAACATTATATGGCTCTCTAAGTTCTTTTGATATAAAAGAAAAAAAATTATCACAAGATTTATAGGCAAGCCAATAAACCGCAGGGCAGATTGTTTCGTGATGAATATGAGTGGCGACACTGCGGTCCTGAATGCCCCAGAGAGTCGGCCAGGGCCTCGTATCCAGCTCGCCTTTACTGGTTGGCTGGAGTGGAAACCGAAGAGTGCCTGCAGGATTCTCAAATCTGGCTTGCCTTAAACGGCCGGTCAGAGAGGGGTCGCCAAAGCTATATGCTCGGGGGTGGAAGTGTCATTTTCAAGGGCATAACTACGGGGAAACCACTGCAAAAAAAAATCGAAAAATATCAAAAATTAAAAACAATAATAATAACATCGAGATTCGATCTCACGCTGTTTGAATGCGACTGGACAACTTCCCAACTGAGCTATTGTCACTCTTGACGGTGACGGCTAAATTTACATTCCTATTCTAATGACATTTTATGACATTGTATTGATTAGTTAAAAACACGGACAAAACAACATTTTCTATAAATAAAACCTAGCTAGATCGATTTTTTGGCCCCGAAACGTTTATCGCTTCATATGCTAAATTTCATGAAAATCGTTGGAGCCGTTTCCAAGATCCAGATTATATATACAAGAATTGCTCGTTTAAAGATATAAGATAACAGTTTGTTTTTATTTTATAACAAGAAAGGATTTCTCTCGTTCAAAAAAGGCCAAGCAAAGGTTGCCCGTTTCACGTGAAATGCCCCATAGGTCTACCATACCTCTACTCACTTAGTGATTTCAGTTAAAATTGAAATAGTCTAAACTTTATTAAAGTCTTTTGTTTTTTTTTATGTGTCTTTTATAACTATTTAACGTATTTTTTAAATGTCACTTAGCACTGCAGTATAGAACTTACTTGTGTACTTTGAATTTTTCAGGATCTATACAGCCGCAACTTTATATATTTTCAACCATTCGTCGCTGCGTCCATTCTACCTGCCATGTGGGGTGTGATTATGTGTGTGCGAACCGTCAGCACAATAGGCTATAACCCGAGACAAAGATTCTTAACTGTACAGCTAGTACTGATCATTGTCAAGTTACAAGTTGGCTTGACTAAGTCTTTAGCTGAGGTCATCAATGTGCCGTGTTTGGTGAAATTGCATCCTGTCGTTTTTGCCAGCAGTAAGTATATAAGTACTGCAAACTTAAATATTCGTTTATAGATTGCACAGATGATTTAGTCGTCTATTTCGTTCTATCTCGTCTGTATGATATTTTATTTTGATCGTTATGTCGGCTCATATACGTCCCATTGCTGAGCTCGAGCCTCCTCCACAATTGACTGGACAGATGGCGTAGTGGTTAAGATAGCGACCTACAGCGCCAGCAGCGCCAGTGTCGGGGGTTCGAATCCCACGCGGGACAACACTTTGTGCGTTCCACAAATTGTTGTTCTGAGTCTGGATGTAATTTGTGTCCGTTAATTATATGTTTGTAAAGTCCCCCGCAATACAAGGCTTATTTCCTTAGTGCAGCGTGTTGTCTTAAATAAATAAAATAAATAAAATTAATAAAATAAATAAAATATAGGAGGAAAATTGACTGACCATGCTGGTCAGACAGGTTAGTATAGGGTTTTGTTTAGAGTTTTCCCTTTTCTTGTATAGATATTATAATAATTGTGTGTTATATCTCTCAGTCGTGTTTTACGACATCCACGGGTAAGATAGAGAATGGTAAATTGTATTTTTATTCCGTCATCACTCGGATTTTTTTATTTTATTTTAGTAATACATAATTGACTTTTCTCAGTCTAGGATCGGGTTGAGAGCGTTCAGCGCTCACCTATTAGTCCGGGTAAAGTTGTCATAGCCATCTGCGGCTAACAACTACTGTCACATTAAAAAAACTATCTAGGAGTAATTTTCTCGTAATGTCTAACGATGCTAGGGTTTATTTCGTAGTATCTACAAAATTTTGACGCTTTTTGAATAAAAGTCTATTTAATAACAGTGATAATAGGCAGTTATCAATAGGCCGGCTCGTCCGTTCTGCATAAAAATGAAGTCTAAGAAACAGTAATATCCTACCACCTTCGTTTGGTGAGCGTGACAGCCGTAGGCCCACTCCTCACCTTATGGTCGCTGTGCCTACGGTATCCCAGAAGTCTATGAGCGGCAGTTACAATTTACCATAATGTGTGCTTGTTGGTTTAGCCGCCAAAGGCAATCAGAAAATAAAATTCTTGGCTGGTATAATACGACTTCACCGTGTGATGACGCAGTAAAAATACAATTCATAATTATCTTGCTCTTGGCTGTTGTAAAAGACGACTAAGGAATATAGTATGCAGATAACATCGTTGCAAGAGAAGGAAAACTCGAATTGAAACCCTATGCCAACACGTCAGACCAATGCGGTATAGCAGGTTAACCTCCCTCCTATTATGAAGGAGGTCTTAGCCCAACGGTGGATTTTATATGGGTTAAGATGATAGTGATACAGGCACTATAGACAATTATAATCTCAGCTCGTATTCATTGCTTAATTTTAAAATAAAACTTCTTTAGCAGCCTTAGAATAATAACGTATAGAAGGATAGTGTCAGTACTTCGAACTTTAAAAATTTGAATCTAAAAATACTAATGGCGGGCAGACGATTACACACGTACACACGGAAACCACTATACAAATTATGAAATCAAATTTTGTTTTTATTAACATAAATCGTCGAAATACTTTTAAAAGTAATGTTAAAAACCTTTTTATGTTTTTCAAATGTGTTGTGGCACCATTTAAATGCACAAGCCGTCATAATTACCTATTTATTTTTAAGAGTTGCATACGTTCGTGCAGTGCAATGACTTGTACATTACGGGACTGTTCCGGCGTAAGCTCCATTAGGCTCCAATTGAAATGCCTCACTTTTTGTGCGTGGACTTACCTTCTATATGTTATTATTCTAAGTTAGCAGCTTTAACATTCCATTTTGGCGTCAAGATATTTGTTAAATCATTTTGTATTGAACAAACTCTGTGGTGGTGGTCCTCGATTCTTGATCAGACTTAGAACACTATACTTACCCGTGGGTGTCGTAAGAGATGACTAATGGATACAATATGCATATAACATTTATGCAAGGGAAGGAAAACTCGAAATTAAACCCACTAGCAACACGTCTGACCAGCTCGATATAAGCACATAATATCCCTTGGTCGTCTTTTACGACATCCACGGGCAAGAAAGTGGGTAGTGAATTGTATTCTCAATCCGTCACCACAGGGAGCGGAGGAGAAGGCTAAATGATGAAGAATAATTATATCCTTACTAATATTATAAATGCGAAAGTAAGGATGTTTGTTTATTTGTTTGTTTGTTACGCTTTCACGCTTAAACCACCGAACCGATTTCAAAAATTCTTTCACCAATGGAAAGCTATAATATCAGGAAGTAACATAGGCTATATTTTATCCCGATATTCCCACGGGAACGGGAACTACGCTGCGGGTAAGGCGACTGAAACCGAAGCGAAGCGAGGGCGGGTTGCTAGTTACCAATAAAGTAAGGCGATTTTGAGAGTTGCTTAACATTATTTATTTAATAAATTTTAAATATATTTTAATCAAATCTTTGATTGCATCAAGTTTAAAAATAGGTTGACCGATGTCCTTATTGCATGTGAAGACATTACTGAGTTTTAGCGCTAGGTTATTTATAAAAACTTGTTTTACAACTTGTGATTCGAATCTACATCTATCGCAATACTGTACAATCGTTCTACTTTTGGACCAGCGTGAACTGGTCTATGACACTCAATTTGTATGGTGTATGATACCTTTAAGACGATAAATGCAAGTGACAGATTGGGTGTCATACGCCAGTCCACGCTAGTCCATAGATAGGACGATATTCTAATCGTTTGGATCCCTAATGTAATCATTTTCCATTCGTAAAATTAGTTTTTACGTATATGTACAAAATTACTACTTTCTGTGTGGTGATGGAGTAAGAATACAATTTAATACCCCCTCTCATGCACGCGGATGTCGTAAAAGAAGACTTAGAGATACAACATAACAAATATGATAAATAACATCTATGCAAGAGACGGAAAACTCGAACAAAAACCCTTTTTTTTTGGGGTGGGCGCACTCCTCGCACCACTCCGTCCGGAACGACAAAGGGGCGTAAGCACGCACACCCGTAATCCACCCGAACACCACGCGCCTTCGTCGTTGAGCCGACCACCGGAGCAGGGTTACTTGTCATCAGTGGCCGGTCCGACGGAATACCCCCTATTTGGGGTACCCTCTCATCGACCGACGTCCCCCCCTCGGGGAGGACGTCGGTCTTTCTTCACGCGGTCGGCCTCTCGGCGGGTGACAGACTAACTCTCCGGTCACGTCACCCGCGGCCTCGGCTAGGGCGGCACGACGCGCAAACTAAAACCCTATACCAACTCGTCCAACCAGCGTGGCATAGCAGGTCAATTTCCCTCCTACTGTGGAAGAGGAACGAACTCAGCAGTTGGACGTATATGAGCCGAAATCATGATGCAATTACTACAATCTAGCACCAGAAAGTAAAATTAATTATGGAGTAGTGTTTTTAGCGACGTTTTAGTACATATATTCGTTTCCTTTTAAAATGTATTATCTTATTTACAGTGATTCAGAACTGCATTATGATGGTGGAAATGCTGATCATATCAATATGTGCATGGCGTCTGTACAGAACTCCTCCTGGCAAAGTCTTGAACGATCCACAGAAGGAGAAATCTGTATCAACTCTTGACGACAATATACGATCAATTGAAGTTAAAACTATAAGAGAAGGCATTGATAACAAATCTTTCAACAATATTAAGAATATCGATGAGTGAACATTTTTTGGATGATGTTTTCTGTGATGTGATTATATTTATTTCTTAATCGTCACATAATGATTTTAGGAGGATTTTGGTAAAGAGAAAAATGATATTTAATGTAGTAATTTCGCCGTTATCCACATGCTGAGTGTTGTGGTTTTATTCCATGCAAATTTTGTGTGACGCCATCTATACTATATAAAGTGAAGAGTTTGTTTGCTTGAACGCGCTAATCTCAGGAACTGCTGGTCCGATTTGGAAAATTCTTTCAGTGTTAGATAGCACATTTATAGAGGCAGGCTATATGGCATCACGCAAAGATTAATAGGAGCGGCGCACCAAATTTTTTTTTTTTTTTTGCGGGTTACGGTCGGCGCGCTCCTCGCACCTCTCCGTCCTGGGCAACAGAGGGACGTAAGCACGTACACCCGTAACCCACCCGTGCGACACGTCGCCTTCGTCGTTGGGCCGACCACCGGAGCAGAGTGACTTGACGTCAGTGGTCGGCCTGACGGAATACCCCCTTGTGGGGTACCCTCCCATCGGGGAGGACGTCGGACGTCTTTCCTCACGCGGTCGGCTTCTCGGCGGGTGACGGACTAATTCCCCGGTCATGTCAACCGCGGCCTCACCTAGGGCGGCATGAGGTGCAGGTAATCGCGCCTACGCCGCCCCAGTCGCCGGCGGCGGATCGCTTCGTCGAGGCTGTGCTCCTCGCGCGCGCGACCCACCGCCTCCTTCCGCGAGACTACTGCCTCGCAGAAGGCTGCGATCGCGTCCCAGCGGCGCACCAATGAAGAATGTTTCAAAATCGGCTTTTTTTCCTTTTGAGAGTTACCGCTGCGTGCGCGGCGTAGACGGTTCAAGTCTCGCAAAAATCACGTGTGATAGAATTGTATTATTTAAAAGTATTTTCACCTTCTATGTTAACAAAGTCACGTGTTAAAGTTAGCCCAAAGTAACTATTTCACGCGAACGAAGTCGCGGGCAGAAACTAGTTATTATGTATATTGTAGGTCCTATTTTAAAGGTGATTTAAATGTTTGTGTGTTTTTAATTGGGTGTTCATATCTTTTTTACGATTCAGAGTTTAGCGTTCTGTGTTACACAGGGATCACTTTATGCAAAGCTGTATCGCTCACAGCATTTTTAAAAGCACTTTATTGTACTATATGTGTGTGTTAATATTAAATAAATGTTTTCAAGATTTTTCAATTGTGATATTGTATTTTTAATATTTTTTTGACAAATAGAATAAGGAAATAAATGTTTAAAATTACTTGATAGTTTTTTTTTTGCTGCATTATACAGTAATCGAGTCATTATAGAGTAAGTCGAGAAGTTTATAATTTTAGATATGATTCGAATAATTAGCAAAAATTGTAGAGAATTATACAATTATTCTTCTGTTCAGGAATTCACATCAGTTTTTCCTTCACTTTCTTCAGACGGCGTTCCAGCTCTAGAACTTTCTGATCCGTAAATATTGTGTAGTTCTTCTAATTTGTAATGTATTTTAACACCTTTAGATGTGGTATTATTTACTTTATTCACCAGAGATTTGGTTTGCTCCTCCAACCTTTTTAGTCGTAAATCACGAGCAGCGAACCTAGCTTCGTGGTCAATCTCATTAGATGTTGATGGTTGAGCTTCTTCTCTCTCTGAATTAGACTTATCCTCTTTTAAAGAGGAGTTTTCCATTTTGTCACAGTTATTATTTACATTTTTATGTTCGTTATGAAGGCTTTCTAATTTTTCGATCATTTTATCGCCTGAAGTAAGAGTATCAGATATATTTTTTACGACTTCCGAACAGCTATCCTCCAAATTTTGCAGTCTTTGATCTTTTTGTGCAAGTCTTTGGTCCTGCTTTCTTATGTTTTCTAAAATTGCTTTGAAATCTGGAGTTGATATTTCACTTGATGGTTGAAGATTCGTAACCTCTTTGGGTTGTTTGAGATCTTTACTTCCTTGTATATTTTCTTTTAGATCTAAAGATTTTGATGCTGATACGATTTGTGAAACATTATCAACTTTTTCTCCGTTACTTAATTTAGTATTAATAGACGTATTTTCACTCTTAAGTAATTGCTCACCAATTCCAGTAGCTATTTCTTCTTTATTTGTAATTGACTCTTCAATATTTATAGAATCATTCGGTGGCACACTTGAAGTTGGTAATTGGGGTGAAACGGTGGGTAAAATAACATCGTGTTGTTGACTGATATCAGCTGTATTAGCGTTTCTATTTGACTGACTTTCAACTTCTTCCGGATAAGAATCATCATGAGCAATGTCTGCAATTTCATCTTCAGTCTCCTCGCATATTTTTTTAGTCGAAGGAAAGAGTTCACTTTTACTAGGCTCTGATGACACGCCATGATTTTCTTCATTCTCCTGTGTATCTAAAGGTAAATCAGCAACATCTTGCATATCGCTAGCAGGATCCTCTTTTTCCGCAGCTAGGTTAAAGTCACCACTAGAGTCTAAAATGATCTCAAAAGATTTTTTCACTTTTTTCTTGCACCTTTTTAGTGGCTCAGCGACATACTCGCTTTCATCATTCGATTCAGAAGAATCATCGGAAGGTCTCTCATCACTGTAACCACTTTCTCCAGAATTATTAAACGACGGAGAAGGTGCTTTAGCTTTTCTACTAGAGAATTCAGCTCTAAGCTTTCTCCAATCCCTTTCTGATTGCGTATTTTTCTCGCGGGCTTGCTCCCATTTCTCACGACAGTATTCTAGCTCCTCTTTAAGTTCATTTAACAATTTTCGTTTTTGTTGCAACTCGTATTTAAGTATTTTCTCATGAGTATGTAACTGTTGATGATGCTTTCGTAGTCGTCCAACGACATGCCACGTTTTACTTAACTCTGTAGTAACAAGACATAATCTACGTTCTTGTTCTTCTAATCGGGTTTCTAAATGAGAATTGAGCTGTTTCATACGATTGACTTCTTTTATCAGCCCCAATTTTTCTATTATAAGATCCTGAAAGAGTAAATAAGTCGCAATGAGTAAGGAAAAAGTAATGATATTATTCGTAATTTATTTTGACAATAAAAGCGCACTTCATTTCTGAGAAAACAAAGATTGGCTCTTTACCAAAATTCATAAAACTGCGATAAAATTTTTGTCGTTGCAAAATATTGTTCATGAACATGTTTATTTTTATGTTATGTGTAATCATGACGCAGAGTTCCGATGCAGAATATGAAATTGTATTTGCAATTAACTCATCACTTACCTTTAATCGAATATACGTCTGACTAACGCTTGGCACTAGTACAGATCCTGAAGCTGTCTCAACAGATTTGTAACACGTTGTAACTTTTTCTGAAGAATCTACATCTGGGGTATTTTGATGACTCAACAGTTCTATGAGTACTTTCCAAACTTTTGGAAGATTTGCTACTATATCTTCTGCAGTAGTAAGAGATTTTTGCGGATCTAAAAAAACGAATGTCAATTTAAAGTTAAATGTATTATTATACACGTGTATAAAGACTATAATTCCATATTGGTACATGACTAATTAATATTATTACTTTTATATCCATCCATCAGTCCATGAGCATATAGTGCTGGACGTAAGTCTCTTCAATGACGAACAGTACCACAGTTGGCCGAGTTACTGACCAGTTATCATAATTATATAGATAATTAATAAATAACACATTTTTTACCTGTAGGTTGTAACGTCATTATTTCTTGTTTTGTTATTTCGTCGTCATCTGAATGTTCTTCTTTTTCATCGATTTGACTTACTAATTCTAATAACAGTTTGGGTAGCGCCGAAGACATTTCTGAACCATTTTCTCTCTCTGCCATCTGTGTAAGTATACCATGGTTCTCTTCAAGCCTATGCACTAATGTGTCCAAATCTTGTTTAGTTTTATAACCCAGCAAAACTTGTGAAAAAAGCTGGAAAACAACAAAAATTTCATATTAAACTAAATTTCAGTCTACACTAATCATTAATATGAACGGGTGTAACCGACATAACCCGTAGAATTAGCACGTTGAAATGGCAATGGGCAGGCCACATCGCTCGTTGAACCGACTACCGTTGGGGAAGAAAGGTTCTTGAGTGGCGACCACGAATTGGACGCCGCAGCGTAGGACTAGACCCCCACTAGGTGGACTGACGATATTCTCAAAGTCGCAGGGAACCGTTGGATTCAAGTGGCGCAGGACCGTTCCGAGTGGCATTTTCGTGGGGAGGTCTATGTCCAGCAGTGGACGGCTGTAGGATGAATGGATGGATGGATGGAATCATTAATAACAGTAGTCAAATTGTGAACATACTTTGTTAACGACGGTCATCTCTGCTTTCAAATTATTCGTTTCTTCTTGGTATGATGATATTTGAGAGTTTTTGTTGTCAATTGTATCAATCAATGTGTCTGTTCTAGTTTCGAGTTCTTCTACTTTCTCTGCGAGGTCACGAGATCTATATGAAATAAATAAATAAAATACTAATATTATAAATGCGAAAGTAAGTTTGTTTGTTACGCTTTCACGATTAAACCACCCTACCAATTTCAAAAATTCTTTTACCAATGGAAAGCTATAATATCAGTGAGTAACATAGGTATATATTTTATCTCGGTATTCCCATGGAAACGAGAACTACGCAGGCAAGGCGACTGAAACCGAAGCGAAGCGAGGGCGGGTTGCTAGTATTATATGAAAGTAAAATTATTTCCGCGTGGGTGTTGTAAAAGACGACTAAAGGATTATAATATGCTGATAGCATTTATGCAAGAGAAGGAAACCTCGAAATAAAATTCTTTATCAATCCATCTAACCAGCGTGGTAGACTATGCAAATTTCTCTTCCATTGTGGAGGAGGTTCGGACCCAGTAGCGGAACGTATATGAGCTGTAAGAATGGCAGGAAGGAAAATTATTATGGCGCTTTAGCTGCATTCGCGAGTTCATCGTGAGTAACCAGAATATGGCAGCCACTTAAAATCAGCTTAGTTGGTGTATCTTCTAACTAAATATTATTATAACAAATAAAGGAATACTTGTAATGCATTTTATATTATTAAATGTTTCAACAGACAAAAGATTCAAGTGCTCTATTTAATAATCTAACTCTCCGCGTGATGATGAAGCAAGAATATAAATCGACCCCCCCCCCTCCTTCTATTGGGCGTGGGTGTCGTAAAAGACGACTAAGAAATATGATATGCAGAATGCATCTAAGGGAAAGGGAACTTGACATAAAATCCTATGCCAATATGTCTGACCAGTGGGGTATGGTAGTTCATGTGCCTTCCCATTTTGGAGAAGGCCCGAGCCCAACAAGTGGACTTATGTGGGCTGCGATGATGATAATGATTATTACATGATCAAAAATATCAGCAACTTAGAGATATTATGCTCCTTAAATGTATCCAAAATTTTCGGGTATCTGAAATGAAAATATATCCAAAACCGTAACCAAATCTGATATAAAAGCTTCGAATAATTTTGGATAGAGTCGTTGCTTATATGAGACACGTTTTGACTAGTTTTCTATCAACCAGCCGAAATGACAGGCTAAACGTATGCATCTCCATAGGGGAATAATACCGTAATCACTGGAGACTTATTCTACCTATCCCAATTATTTGGGATCGACGCAATATGTTCTCTTCTTTCATCATATTGCACAAGTTTTCGTAATAGTTTTATAACCGCCGGCGTGCCTGACGTCAACTCGGGCATTACGGTAATTATTAATAACTTCAGTTATTTAAAAGATTAAAATAAAACTTACTTTTTCACCTCCACCTCATATAGTGCCTTATGTTCATCTAGTTCACGTACCAAACCTAGTCTGGTAACTTCAGCCAGACGAGCTCGTTCTTCATATAACCCTCTCAATGTACGAATATTTTGTAATTGACGCTCATACTCTTGTCGCAAATCAGCAGAGAGTAAATTCGTTTCTCTATCTGCTAAAGTGTGTTCTATTTCGTTTAACTTGCTCTTCAACTGTGAAATGATATGTGTTTGTGTTTAATGATGTGGCAGGAATGTTGTAGTAAAGGCAAAGCGAGATGGCATAACCCACAGTATTCTTTCCCTTACTAGATGTGTTGGTGTAAGGTTTTATTTCGAGTTTTTTTCTGTTGCACAGTTGTTTTATGCATATTATATCCCTTAGTCGTCTTTTGCAACACTCATGAGCAAGATAGGGATAGTGAATTGTATTCTTACTCCGACATTACGCGGAAAATGAGAATAAAATACGATTTACCATCTTCTTTTCCCACAGTTGTCGTAATAGACTGTATCCTATAATGGTATCCTATAATAAAAGCAAATAACATCACTACAAGAGAAGGTAAACTCTAAATAAAGTTTTATTTGAACCTACATGGTTACAGCTATAATAGATTTCCTTCATATTACGTACAGCTTGGGTCCAAAAATATGTTAAACTAGCGTACCCGACAGAGTTCGTTTGCCCCGGTAAAGCAACACCATAAATAAGTATGATATTTTAAACTAATAATTTTTCTATTAATCATCCATGGGGTGAATGAGTAAGAACACAATTTACTATCCTCTTTCTTAATATATATATATATATTTATATCTCACGGTTTATTATTTACACGGAAAAAGGAAATAAAAAATGGGTAAATAGCTTAACTAGGCAATAAGAAGTACCGCTTAAAATTATGTTATCAACTGTAGAAAATATAAAAAATCGGAGACATAACGATAGCACCGCCACCTATTGGCTCCAATTTCGTTTTCAAACCATCTAGGAACCCATTCAAATATACACACAAAATTTCATCCAAATCCGCCCAGACATTTAAGAGGATTTAGGTGACAAACTCCAATAGAAGATTTATATATACAAAGATGTGTCGTAGTTTCTGACTACCTATTGTTGCAAATGTTTTGTTTGGTTTGTGACTTCTCATCCATTGTCATTAAGGATGCCATGCGTTAATTTACCTACGCATAACATCGGAAAGCATTAGGTAAGTACATATTAACCTTATAGCGAGCTAATTGAAGTATTAAGCTACATTACAGCAACAACTGTAGTAACTACTCATTTGGCTGGCATTTTGTCAAGACCGAAGGCGACAATGAAGCCAAGTTTAATACAACGATGTGTTAGCGAAATTTACGTCATATTGTCGCGGTCCCTGACCGGATAAAGTATGCTACCTCCAGGTCGTTGGCTTTAATGTTCAAGCCCAATGACAATAATACAATTTAAGTTTATATCAACTCTCATTAGTTAAATTAGGGTTCTGGCTGACATATTTAGCTATGTATTTTACTTCGTTTTTGTCATTACCTAATAGCTTGTTCTAAGAGTTTTGTTCTCTGTGAAATGATGGATTAAGAACACAATATATCATCACTCTTTGTTTTCAAAACAAAATAAAGTAAAACGTGGGAATGAGCAGCAATACTCTCCTTTTTTAATCTGTCTGATCTTTCCGTTTGGTGGCGGAGTGAAAAGACAATTACCACCTATTTTGCCTGTGGGTGTTGTAAAAGACTAGTAAAAATATAAAATGTATATAACATCTATGGAATAAAAGGAAATACTAGGTACAATACCACGTTAGTTATAGGATTAGCGTGGTATTGTACCTAGCCGGGGCCGCGGGTGTGTCATGTGTGGATCGGGGATTAAGTCAGTTTGTTGCCGGGGTGTCGACATGAAATGATACTCGAAAAGGTAATCGAGCAGACGGGTCAGTGATGAGAAAGATTGCGTACCAGTGACCTACCCACATAGCGTTAGTGAGGTACGTGTTGGGCAGGTTATGGGGTTTCACGCCGCTTAAGATTGATCAAATAGAGTATGACCTTACTATAATCTGTGCCAAAAAAGAAAGCGCGGTGTATTAATCAATTTCGCTTTAATTGTGAAGGAGGCTGGGGCCCAGCAGTAGGACGCATATGAGCTGAGATGATGGTCACATCCAGCCAAATGCCGGCAAAGCGGGTCCATTGCCTGCTGAATTACCTTACCATTGACATTTGAGCTGACCACCGGTATCAATTCCTTGATTTCGGTGGACTGCCCGGCAGGTTACCCTTTCAAATACCATACATCTTCTAACGATACCAGCACAAATTTATAATAAAAATTGCCGTTCTAATTCACTTACTAAGTGTTGATATTATGGCATTATTGTGGAGGCTTATATCCAACGGGGGGTTGCCTTATGCTGCTGAAATGTCGATGGATAAAAAGACGTCTACAGGGATATTTTGTAACTCTCTAATTTACCTCGACCTAGTAACCCCTATAAAATGGTGTAGTGATCTGTCCTGATGATTAGAGGTGGCTGGCACAGGTATTAACCAACTTGAAGGTTGTAAAAACAAAAATACTTTTGAACTAATAGATATTTTTTATTGTCAGATAGGTATAAAGACTTTTCTAAATTCTCAGTAGTACATATCTATAATAATATTATTTTTATGGACCTTGCTGCGTTTTAATTTTGTTTTTAACAAGCGTTTTAACAAACGTTTTAACAAACGTTTAACAAACGTTTAACAAACGTTTCGAATGATTTAGTGTTCAAGGCCACGAAATTACTCTCATCTCATAATTGTATTTCAGAAATATTACTATTAGATAATAGGGATCTAATTTAGATAATTACGAGGTGTTTAGACAATTTAAAATTCTACACTGAAATTGTTGAGGGCGTTCGGTTATGGGTCGATTATCATTAGCCGAGGCCGCGGGCGACGTGATCGGGGAATTAGTCCGATCGCAAGAGGAAAGACCGACGTCCTCCCCGAGGGGGGGACGTCGGTCGATGGGAGGGTACCCCAAATAGGGGGTATTACATCGGGCCGACCACTGATGACAAGTAACCCTGCTCCGGAGGTCGGCCCAACGACGAAGGCGACGTGCACGTGGGATGGATTGCGGGTGTGCGTGCTTACGCCCCTCTGTCGCCCCGGACGGCGTGCTGCGAAGAGCGCGCCGACCGCAACCCACCATAAAAAAAAAAGAAGGGTCGATTATCATCTACATAAATTAGATGGATTTCTTTGATACTTACCTACTATGTTATCTATTATTGGTACATACCTACTAGCTTTTCTAATAAAAATGAAAAAGATATATTAATGAATTATTGTGATAATGATCGATCGCCATCGGCATGTTGTGACAATTGACCTAACCTTTATAATAAGCTGATAGAGTGTGAACTGTTGAGGCACATTCTAATCGTAATCATCTTTTAAGTAGTAGTAGTAGTAGTCTTTTTTGGGTACAAAAATAATAATACGCTTGAGATTTAAGCGCACTATAATAAGGCGTAACGTACCTATGTTCTTACAAAAGTATAAAATTTAATATTTAACATGTTCTTCTAAATAAAAGAATTCGCATTAACCTAATAAATCCACTTATAGTTTGATAGATAGATAAGTACTTACTTCATTTAATTGCTGTTCTCTAAGGGTAATCATAGTTTTGCTGACAGCAACCACTTCTTTCAATGCACGAATCTGTTTAATAGATTCTATGTTTTCAGCCCTTAGATCCGAAATATCCGAATAAGCAAGTTGCAATGCGCTATTTGTTTCAGCTAGATCCTTTCTTAATTGAGTGTTGTTTGATTTTATTTTAATGAAATCATCTCTCATTTGTATTAAAGTATCTGATAATTCAGAATTTTGCTCACTAGCTTCTAGATTTTCAGGAATATTAATACCGTTTCTAGTTAGTAATTCACAAAGTAATTTGTTATTCTGCAATAATTCTAATTTAACAGCTTTTTCTCTCTGCAATGATCTCTCCAATTCTTCCTTCTCAGTTCTATGACGAGCTAAAATCTCTCTCCGCTGTTCACGTTTTAATGTAAGCTGCCTTTTGAATTCAGTCATTTCCTCCTCTTTTGCTTTAGCTCTAGCCTCATCTTCATTTGTGTCTTCAGAAGAAGTATTTGCAGTATCCTCATTGAATACGTTTGTGTTGTCCATTGTTTCACTTTCACTTTTAACGTGATCTGCGTCGCCTTCTATTGTGGGTGTACTACTGAGTAAATTTCCCATTTTGGAATACTTTTATAAACAAATCTTATTTTCGTCCGCGCAATTACAAATCGAGGACCTGTTTTAAAATAGCCAAACACCAGTGCGATTTTAATCAGACAAAGGAGTCTACTCGTTAGACTTACACGAATGCATAAGTTCGACGAATCGAGAGTTTCCTAAAATAGATCCCTCGTCAGCTCCAGACGTTCGCGGCGCAAACAACGGTACGTTTCGTATGTGGGGATTTTTAGGTAACTATTTTTTGTCTATAGGTACATTATTTTTAACAGATTGCTACACGTGTAGTAGCTAGCCTTGTGTTATATCACATATAATGCGTTAGCGCAATTCAGCTTTGATTAATCTGACTGGTACCCAATTATCAGTAGACACCTGGATATTCTATGTAGAACCTAATAAACAATTAACTGCTATTCAGATACACGATAATAATGTATTATTCAATACATTTATTATTTGAGAAGATGTGTAAGCATATCGTGGAAATTTTTATCGTCTCTATAGTCTTCTCACTCAGGATTATGTACAAACTTTTTGGTGATTCTGTCATTTTTAAACTTAAACTTATTTTATTACTAAGATTCAGGTCATTTTTATACTAGAGAATAGTTTACAAATGACTGACAAATGAAATATGGAATGTGTTGTAAATAAAACTACTTTACGGTTTTTATCGCGTTTGTATTTGATTTTTGATTGCTCGATGTTTAGAACACTTTGTAGCGTTCATAGTCACGGGCGAACTAAGATATGAAAAAATGATTCTATACAGAATCATTTTCTTCTTATACTGGCAATAAGTTTCTTTCAAAATGTGGATCAATATTTAATATTTTTTTTTGTATCGGGTAGATAATTATGAATTTCTGTAATAACGATGACTTGTTGGACGTGAGACATCTTAGTCTGCCCGTGACAATGAACGCTGCAAAGTGTTCGAAACGTCGAGCAATCAAAATTCAAATACAAACACGATAAAAACCATAGTTTTATTTACACCTACTAATACTCGCGTAAACATCGGAAATCATTATGGAATGTGTTTTACTGCATTTGAAATTCAATTTTATTTTATTCTTGCATCCTAATGCACTCTACTGAGTATGTAGTAGGTGGTATGAGCCGCATCCCAAAAGTCTTCTTTGACCTATGTCCCTTGCCCCACACCTCTTTGCGACCTTATAAAATATCGTCAGTCCATCTAGTGAGTGAAATTGCCACTACCTTATCTGATTTATGGTCGCCTCGAGAATGTTTCTTCTTCAAAGATTCTCAAGTTGTTAACAGATATGAACTGTCGCTCGTTCATAGCCACTGCACCGCAGTATTTTTAAAAATATCGTTTTTCGATTTATCGATATTTTTTTAATAAGGTGGGTGGACCATGGAAGGCCATGCTCCTTTGAAGGCCAACTGTAAAAAAGTCATAGTTCCTGTCATGTGATGATAGATTCTTTCCACTCATATTAAGATCCATTAATCTCAATCACATAGACACGGCGGCGAGTCACTCGCGTCGCTATTTTGTTCGTAGGGTCCCTCTCTTTGTAGACTTCAGTCAACGACGTTAAAATTGTAATTTCCGCTCACAGTAAAAAGTCATATTTATGTAAATATCCAATTATTATCATATTTTTGTAAATTGTAAATTGTCATGTAAGGCTTTGTTATGACCCTAAAGAAGAAAATAATAATTTTGCTTCGATTTGAGTTAAAATATCGGTAATTTTCCTATGAACGCCGGTGGTTTCTTGTAAGGCCAATCAAAAAAGCCAATCAATCATAACGGATGGCCTTGCTAGGGGACATAGAACAACAAATCAACAAAAGATTGAAAATAGAGATGAAGGAAAGTGCAGGCGGTCAAGAAAAGGAATGGCGCATGTCGTGAGTGTGAGATCGAAGACATGAGGCAACCAAGGCAAGCAGATGTAGCCAAGGTCAAAAGTGGTATCACGAGGAGTGTATTAATCTCACTAAAATATGTCATATTTTTATGCTCCGATTGTGATTAAACATCCAAAACTATTATTCTTTTTAGTTTATAAGTTTGTTTCAAAACTTAAGTTATTATTTTCTTATATTTTCATATTATAATCGTAGGAATGGTTGATTTTAAATATTCCTGACTACAAGACTGGCAAGTGTCATTATAAGTGGGTTATAATTAGAGAAATTAGTTGTTAGTTAGAAGTTAATATCTATTATTTTATTAAATATAAAAAAGTATGTCATATTATCACATAAATATCAGTTTGGCCTTCTTAGGAACATTTTGGCCTTACAAAGAACGGACCCCTAAGAAGGCCATTATAGGTAATTTCTTTTTTTTATAATTTCGTTCTAAAGCGTATTGGCAACTTATTTTATATCGATATAATACTACTTACTATAATTTTTAAATAATTTCTATTAATATATTCTTAGTTATACGATGTTGTTCATGCAATATTCGGTGATTTTTTTAAAGAAGCATTTATTGTTTCGTTTAAATGAAAGAGATTTTTATATAGTTTTAGTAAAAGCAAATATTTTGATTATTACAACTCTAGTTTTAAGTTAAACGACTGATTTAAAATATTGGCCTTGTATGGAGCCCTGTTCCTTGCAAGTCCACTTGGAAGAGCTTATTAAAAGTGTCGATTTAATGTATAATAATTACATCTAGTATAAAAGAAAGTAATTTATATGTTTCACAATAAAACAAAGTGTTAATTAATAATTTGTTTGTTTAATTTATTCTGTAAATGAACGAATAAAAACTGTTTATTCGTTAGAGTGGCCATCCATGGTCCACCCACCTTATATCAATATCGGAGTACAATATATTCTCGAAAGAAATATCGATATTTTGCAGCGTGACCCCTTTTTAGCCTCGTTCGTTGCGGGGTTGTCGTGCTGAGCTTTTTTTTTCTAAATTCTAGGTGTAAGTGATAACTTATCATTAATTTCATGCCGGCATTTTTACAGTAGCTTTAGTTTACGGTGATTTTGTAGTATACCTACTTTACAAAAACGATAAAAAGCAAATTTATACAAATAAATACCGACCCTGAATATTTACCTTTTAGTATCGAACTATCGATATATCGTCTAATAAATATCGATATTTTTAAATAATAATATCGATATATTGATATTTTATTAATAGCCCTAGATTAGATTATATAGATTAGAGAATTCTCGAGTATAGTCACAAACTAAGTAGTACTAAGTATAGTCCTTGTGTACACACAACAGAGGCGTACGTACATAGAGTAGGTAATTTTAAGATTTTTTACTAAGCTGACGTTTAGCAACTTTGTTTCTGTATTATAATTCAACATTGACATTACGCACTAGCCATACTCTACCTATTTGCAGACATTTTAGAGTACTGGACAAGATGAATATATAATACCATTTGGTGTATGTATACTTT
This sequence comes from Lymantria dispar, assembly GCA_032191425.1. Lineage (NCBI taxonomy): Eukaryota > Metazoa > Arthropoda > Insecta > Lepidoptera > Erebidae > Lymantria > Lymantria dispar. The sequence continues at coordinate 19,928,064 of CM063454.1, read as the reverse complement.
TATGAGAAGTGCTAAGAATATAATGGGTCACCACTTGCTTTGCTATAGGAATGTAAAAACCAGCTGAGGGATATCATCAAGAGAATGGGAAACAACACTCTTTTGGGAAATTTAGATAAACAACAGCAATCTTTAACCTACCTGCCAAGCTTGGTGATTATAAATATGGTATTATGTACCTACTCTTGGGATAGCTTTTTCCAACAGTGGATATCAATTGGATTACGAATTACGCAGCTTCAATCCACCGGTAGTGACTTAAGTCTCTCTATAGTCCAGAGACCAAAGTTAGGCATTTCGAGCTGCATTGAGAGACGCCACGATGGTTCGGCGAGCTTTGTCACTCTTTGGTGAACTATATAGTTTTAAGTTTGCAGTTGTAATATACACAGGTTTTCTAATTTTTGCGTAAATGAAGGGGTGGTAATAGTTGTATTATTATACATGTCCCTAAATTAAACGTCCAACGGAAAGTGGGTAGTAGAACTGGTAGATGACTTTATGACAACTTTTAAAAAAAAAGTCAACGTCACTTTTTTTTTGATATGAGCATATTACTAAAAAGGATGAAAAATCAGACCTTGTACGATATTTTCAAGTACTATAACGACAAATAGGCTAGTTTTGACATGGGATATTTCTTGTTGGAAGCGCAGATAACTGTATTATCGACCACAAGTACAATTAAAACTAGACATGTTACAATGACATAAAAAAAATTACATTTATTATGGCTATTCCTTAATTTTTTCGAAGAAAACATTAATCATTTGACTTTAACACACCACCCTGTAAAAAAATGTACCGTAACCATAGTGGCAAGTAATTTCAAAAGTTGACCACATAATTCATTATTCCAAAATGGTATAATACCTTCTAGATTTCACGGTCCGGTCATCCGCAGCCACGCCATTTATTTGCATAAAGTAGATAGTACTAGTATAGAAAGAGTGACATTAAAAATAAAAAGTGACTTGTGTCATTACGATGCCGTTTAATTTAGGGACACCCTATATAAGTAACTTATTAAATAATAATGAGTAACTATCAATAAATTATTAAGTACTAAAATATTTATACGTTAAATACTCATATTTAAGCATTATTAAAATATTAAATTATTACTATATACTACGTTTATGGTAGCCATACCGATACGAAGTTTAGATGTAGAATTCTAAAAAGAAGAGTTGGCCACACTAGTATGTGGTTTAAATGTCATTTGGAGCCACATAATCGAAATTCGGCAGATTATTATAATTTTCTATTGGGAAAACCAATTTTTAGACGTATAAATATTTAATACAGTTAACGGTATTCTGTTGATATAAATTTTATAAGTAATTTTACTTCAGCAGCTAGCTATAGTGCTAAATAAGTAAATATTTCACATTGTGTGTCAGGATTGATTTTATTTTATTTTGTTATAACAGTGGCTTTTAATAGCTAAAATCACTTTTTGTGCGTGACGTGGTTCAGTTTATTCTACTATTTGGACATGTAATAATCTGAAATGTGAAGTAGAATTACCGCTTGTTAAGAGATGGATGAGAGTACTAAGAATTCCCCTTGTAAGGTAAAATTTACCAATGTTTAGTTTTTAATACTCTTCTGATCGTAGAACTTTCTCAGTTATTTTTCTTGTTATTAACAAGGTAATTAATTTTGCTTAGATTATATGTGCCATTAGTATAAAAATGGCCAATGTTATGACTAATGGTTCAATATTAATTTAATACATAAGTTAGTAATTATTATAATTTAAACTTAGTGCATCAAGGGGAAATAGAACTCTTTTATGTGACAATTTTTATTTGCATAAAAGTAGTAGTAAAATTTTTCGCAAATTTTATATGCTATATTTTGAAATAAGTTCTATAGTATACTTTCTTCTTTATTATAATACTTTCTAGATTAAAATTTCAAATACAAGTAATAAAGATAGAATGCACATTGCTTTTCTTTCTTTATTTGCAGTTATTACACATTAAAATGGAATATTTTCACATATTTGTACTTGGTTTTAACTTGTAGTATTAATTCTATGCAGTGTTTTCAACTGTTAATGTTTAGAGGAACATAAATTGTTGATTTTTTTTTTGTATTTTTATGCACTCACTGCTTTTTCCTAAATATGTTAGTAAAATATCATGTGTGGTATGAATACAATTCACCACTCGCCCAATCTTGCCTCTAGATGTCGTAAAAGACGACTAAGGGATATAAAATGCATATAACATCTATGCAAGAGAAGGAAAACTCATAATAAAACCCTGTACCAACCTGTCTGACCAGTATAGTAAGGTCAATTTTCCTTCTATTGTGGAGGCTCGAGCCCAACAGTGGGACGTATATGAGCTGAAATAATGATGATGAAAAATATGACAATTTTTTAGTATTTATGAGATTGTTGACTTGATGTTACAAGTCAATTGAATTGTAAGTTTGGATTAAAGTAGATTATTTTTATGTATTGTTGATTTTATTTTCAATTTGAAGCAAAGGAAAATTATATAGTTTTTCATTTGAATTTTTTATTATTATTTAGTTTTATAGAGACATACTGGCCTTCACAATCATTGGAAAAAAGAATTCTGGGAACCTTTGAGTCATTCTAAGTTAGGGTGTTCTTCAATTCACTTCATTTAAAATTGTGTGTTTTAAAACAAAAGTAGCAAGATTCACAGTATTTTTGACATGAAACATTTTTTTGCTATACCATATGGGTCCGATACTTGTTTTTGTCATACTATAATATACTCTATTTCTGCTAAAGGGAGTTGAATTTGGGTTGGTTTTCAAGTTTTCTCTTTCTTGCTGTCATTTATTTAGTTACATGACAACTGCTGATAAGGGAGGGTTAGCCGCATGCTGTAGTCTCACTATATTACTGCTTGGATGGCAAGTTTTTACTGAATTTGTACTTAAAAATAATTATGTATATCCTTGTAGATACAGTAACAATATCCATATTCTAAATTCCTTTGTCTTTCATTTGTTAGTATAATATTATATATTCAACATTGACACCAATTGAGGAATTAAAAATTCTCAAAATGCTCAATTTGCTCAAAATGCTCGACTATTATCAAAAGAGCATTAATTTTGTAGGCAGTTTATGAGATCCCAAATGTACAGATTACATGTTCATAACATCTCCAGAGTGAACCCCAGCTGATCACATTGCCTAATAAATGTTGGTTTTGGTCTTTTTAACATTTTACTATAGTGCATGGTTTGGACATGCAATCTGAATAAGGTTCTGCTTGCAGTAGCTACTGATGTGTAGCATGTTATTCCCTTCTCTCCAAAGTGGTTGAGGGGAGCGATTGCTGTTCCAGTAGATAACTCGTGATTGGGTGCTATTTATGATATCTGTGCCAAGCATATTTTCTTTTTTTTAATATGTTTTAGATTTTGAAAATAATATATGTATCCTATTTCAAATACTATATGTTGTATACATACCATTTCGTTTAAAAGAAATTATTTAAAAATGACAACCTACCAAGTGTCTTGCCTCAGCTTTTCAGCTTGTGGCCACGTTCCGATTGGATGTTAGATTATTGGATTGTTTCAAATAATGTGTAAGTTTGACAATATGTAAGTGCCTTTTAAGGGCTTATGCAGAATAAATAATGCGATTTGATTCAACCTGAAAGGATAATAATATTTTAGAAATAGACCAGATGTCTCAATATTTAAAAGTGTTGAATTCCCCATATTGACTATTATTGATGTTCACAACGGCCAGACTGAGAGCTTATTATGATGATGATTTCCTTTAGTCCATAAATGATTTTTTCAATTGTTAATGTTTATTCATATTTTTCGATTTAATACACACAAAATTCCAAAAGGTCAAGGGAAAGGGTTGTGACATATTTTCACCACCCTTACATCAGTCTCAACTGTCTTGGAGTTGTGTGGCCAGACCATAGGATGCTATTGCTAAAACCCTTGAAAATTCACAATCCCTTGAAAATTTGAGTACGCAACTGAACTGATTCAGATTGCAACTCACAACTGTCATATTTTAAAATACCCCCACTGTAATTTATGCATGATATACCTTTCCCTCAAGATAGGTGAAAAATGTACTTTTTTATGTCTCTTTAATATCTTACAATCTGTCTTGCTGCCATTAAGCTGGATATATTTAATGAACCTCATTTGCTAGGGGTAGATTTAATGATTACTGATTTGACTTCATTGGCCTTTGTACATGTCATTCAAGTTTAGTTGCAATTTATCAGAGGTTTCATTTCCAGTCTCATCAATGGCTAGCACTGCAGTGTCATCAGCAAATGTGACCATGATTACATCTTTGCTGTTTGTTAGATCTGCGGTATATAAGAGATAGAGCATTGGGCCCATTACACTACCTTGCGGAACACCTGCTCTTATTTTATGGATCTCTGTAGTAATTTCACCATATTTAACATAAAAATCTCTGTCAAGCAGATATAATTTGATAAGGCTACAAATCTTGAACAAAAGTCCATCATGCAAAATACGATTGAAAGCTTGTGAGATATTCAAGAATATGGTTTTCTCTTTGTCAAGTTGAGGTGGACTTGTAATCCACGTGGCTGCCTGTATAGACTGGTTGGAATATTTTATACCCTGAATAACATTTTCATCTGTTGTAAGTGGTATTTAACGAACAAACAATTCTACAATAAGCTATATAAAGGCCATGATTATTATTTGCAAAGCTTTGAAACAATTTTGGCAATGGGTAGATCACATCGCTCGACGAACCGACAACCGTTGGCGATGAAAGATTCTTGAGGGGCAACCACGTCTCGAACGAAGCAGTGTAGAACTGTCTCATACCCTTTTTCGGGAATCAACATGTCTACATTTGACAATGTATGCTTTTGATAAATATTTTTTTGTTGTAAGGTTGTTACTAATGCTATTTCTATATCACTTGTGAACGGTCCGTCAAATTGTCGGGAATAGGCTGTGGATGGCGATCTAGCACTTTTACCCTTACCCTATATGGGTTAAAAAACGAGATGTCGCAATGCAAATTGTGTCATGTGGACCAAACCCTGTACAGTTTATTAGCTTTCCACGCAGTTATCGCAGCAGCTACGACATTATACGTCTTGGGTTCGATCACTATATATGTTGAATTGTTCAGAGGTTGTGTATAATTTGTGTCAGTTAATTATATGTTTGTAAAGTGCTCCAAGATTTACTGCCATAATACCGATTGTAGTCATTAAATATTAATTAAAATGGCCCTGTTACGATTTTATTTCGAATTTGCCACCTCTTTTTGATTCTGTGGTTGAATTATTTATAAACTTGGTGAACTATTAATTTTTAATGTAAAATATGCATCATTAATCTTTTTTAAACTTAGTTGTTATTATAATTAATTTTTATTGTCTATATTTGAGTATAATAAAATACTAAAAATATGACAGAGCTGATACTTTTAAATTATATGCATGGATTTTGTTGTATAGTTTTGTTTTTAGCAATGCATTCAACAAGCTTAAGGGGGTATTCTGGTCTAGAAGCCTAAATCGTAGGCATTTTTCAAACTAGGATAAAAAAAGGATAATAAAGATGTCGCTATGACCTTGACCACTGCCAAAGAAAAAAAAGAAAATTCACAAAATGGCGTCGACATAAAAAGAAATTTTTTTGTACCCCCTTTTTTCGACTTTTTCGAATTTTTTAAAATTACTTAAAATCAATTATTTTTAAATCCAAGGCAGGGGTCATAGACAGATAAATAAAGAAGGTATATATAAAATTTCAAAGGAATCAGTCATGTAGAACTTGAGATATCATGTCAACCATCTCGAAAAAAGTAGTTTTGAAAAAAAACGCGTTTAAAGTTTAAGAAACGATTTCCGTAGAATAACTCAGATAATAACATTTATTACTCACTTTGGATTAATCGGCGATTCCAGATCCTATAATAAAATGTTTTTTATTTCTTTTTTATCTTTGTTTGAAAAATGCCTAAAATGGCTTTCTAGACCAGAATACCCCCTTAACTTTGAATATATTCTATTGTTATTATTCTGTTAACATCCTATTTGTTTTAGTATTAGCTATCATCTGTTTATCAAAATTGGATTTCCACTTTTATTTATATTAAAAAAAATGCTGTGTTTAATTGTGCACATAGTTCCCAGCTTGAGATATTTACGAGATTGTAAATCACTTTGATTTTTATTCAAATTGAAACACTATCTATGTCGACATATGTCTATCAATTAAAATATGCAGATTGTGTACTGACATATATCTTTATATATCTGTATAATGTCTTTATATAACATACAGGTACGTGACTCGGAATGACACTAAGCTCAAAGTCAAGCTTCAATATTATAGTTTTTGTACTATCACTGACATACAGTTAGGCAAGGCCTTAGGAAACATGTACAAACTAGGTTACCAGATCAGCATTTATGTTCCTCTAAATGAAATCACATATTTAAAATTAGAATGATTTGCTATGTCCACACTCGCTTGTTTTTTTTTTGATGTTGCACAAACTTGCTAGGAGTGTGATGGAGCAGAGGAGTTACATCTGCATGCTGAGGTGGAACATTTGAGGCAGCACCTTGCAGAGAGAGATGCACATATTGTAGCTATTGAGGGAGAATTCATCAAGTGCAATACTAGAGCGACGGATCTAGAAGAACAGCTTACGACTTGGAGGGAAAAATATGAAAGGTAATTTTTGCGTCATAATACGAGGGACAATAAGTTCACGGAATGATTATAGTCTGTACCACGGTGGTTAGATGGATTCTCTACCTGCAATGTGTTTCTGTTAGACGTCACTTAGTGGTCTTTTACAGTCACTCACGGGAAAGAAAGAGTTGATGGTCATTGTATTCTTACGCCGTCATCTCGGCTCATACACGTCCCCCTGCTCGAGCCTCTTCCACCTTAAGAGGGAAATTGACCTTACTATACAATGCTGGTCAAACAGGTTTATATAGGGTTTTGTTTCGTGTTTCCCTTCTCTTGGATAGATGTTATATGCTTATTATATCCCTTAGTCGTCTTTTACGATATCTACGGCTATGACATAGCGTGGTGAATGGTATTTTTAGTCCGTCACCACATGGATAATTTACTCCGTCACGAAAGGCTTAATTGCTTAGATGCTAAGGTGAAATTGGAAACTGCACATTTGTTGATCCTCAAAAGAAAAGCAGTACATATGAAGTCTTAGATGTAAAAATAAGTTGCGTGATAATGCTTTTGTTGAGATTATACTTGTTTTAATCACTTGGTTAGGTTATAATTTGAACTAAAGGAATTTCATTACAACTTAAACTGGATTTTCATTATTGCTGTTGGTGGTAAACGAGCAAACAGCACACCTGATGATACTACTGTCGCTCATGGACCGTGCACAAATCGAAGGTAGTGTGAATGCGTGCCGTTGCACGGGGATACTAAAGGCATCACCAAATTTGACCACGCGTAAACACCTTCAGAAAGTTGGCCTTCCGGCTCTCTCGCTCACTGAACGAAGTGCAGTAACAAATTGCCACTGCTCAGTGTGTGCGTCTTTACACTGCATGCACTGTCTTTAGTTTGACACCAAGGACACTGGATTAATGTGTTCTCACCAAACAAATAGAGAAAGACATATCTAATTGTGGATATGAGAATAAAAATCTGAAAGATGACCAGATGATGAACCCAAACGAAACAAACTTTGAGAAAATTCATCGATTTTGAAGAATTGTGCGATTGTGAATTTAATAACAAAAATTATTTGGGGCCATCTTAAGGTTAAATAAAAAATAGATTTTTGTGAAGTACTCGCTGTGAGGCGTGTAATAGATTCGATGTTTTTTTTTGTCATTTGTCTATGTATTTTTATTTATAATTATTTTACAGATTATATGATTCACACAAGAGAGTACAAAAATTGAATCAAGTGCTTGAAGATAAATTATTACAGATGGTTGATAAGATGAAGGGGGAAAAAAGTCAATTGACGAAGGATATTGCCACTCTGTCAGTGAGATTAGCTGAATCAAAGCATAATTACAGCATGTTGCAAAAGGAAAATGTATGTATGCCGTGATTATTTTGTAATTATTTCTTTATCAAATTACAATCTTATATTTCCTCTTAAGATTTTTAATGGCTTCTATTCTTCTCGAAAATGTAGATGAAAATCTAACCTCCGACTCGCATAGGATCGCCTATGCGAGCCGGAGGTGTTAGCATAGTGTTTTGTTATGGCTTTTCTTTGTTTTGCAGTAACTATCAGGTCACATCACTTCTTATGCAACATCAGCGGAAAAGTAAAGAATGTATTAGTACACTGTTATTTTATGGAGACTAACATTTTTAGTTTGTAATAGTTTACTCTTTTACACCAAGATTGGTAAGAGTACGAATAATTAGGATACAATTTATCCTTACACCAAATGGCTATTCAGCCTGCAGCATTCGACCTGATGTGCTACTCATCAAACAACTGTCTTGTTATCTTATTATATGCTTATACCATACGATTACACGATACTGTCCTTTATTTGTTATCTGTTACAATATCGGTATAATAATTGGGTTTTTTGGTTAACTTCCAGGAAAGATACAAAAATGACATGAATCTGGCAATTCAATTGTTACAATGCAAACCGGATAATTTTGTATCGCAGAAATTGGATAATGTAAGTGAAATTATACTATACTATGTGATTTTATTTAATTTTGTTTATTTGATTAACGAATATGCTTTTCCACAGCTACCTGTTGATACTCAGGCTCGCGTTTCCCAATACGTCATGTCGAAAACATCTAAGCCATCAAACTCATCAGCTCAGTCTAAAAACGGTAATGAGATTGACACTTTTGATGCAAGCGAATACGAGTTCAATATCTCTGCTTCACTTATGTCCAAAATTCTAGAGGACAGCATACAAGATACTGTAACTAAACATTGTGATACATGCACTTGCAATAAATCTCAGAATAAACCGTTTAGTTATAATGAGAGCTATTATTCTGTAGCTACACAGACTTTGCTGGGAGGAACATCAAAAAATTCTCTTTGTTTGAATTGTAATTCTGATGTTAAGTCAATACATTCCAACCTCAGCATTAGAAGTAATTCGCCACATAATGTTAAACTCGTTAATGATAAAGGTATTATTCATGGAATGATTAGTCCTATGTATATTTTGCCACAACATACAGAACCTATAAGAGATATTTCTGCTCCGGTAATAGAAAATTCTAAAAATATTAGTGTGCCACTTGATAAGATGAATGTAATTGATAAAAATGTCTTAGAAACATTAGTGCAAAAAGAACCTCCGTCTAAAATAGAAGATCTGAAGCACTTCAGAAAAAGTAATGTGAATATGGAACCAGCTGTGCATCATAAGCTTTGTGATCGCACCAAAAGTTCTATTTCTAGTAAAAAAAGTAGCACACAGAGTGCAGTAAATGACGATACACTTCATACCAAAGATATGCTAAACGCTAAAGAGGCCATACACGAAAAAGTAGTTGACAATGTTAGTGTGCGAAAGAACTCTCACAGTTCAACGGGGGCGATTAGTAGAACATCTTCGATTGCCAAATCGACAGTAAGCACACATAAATCTAACACACAAGTTGGGCCAGGCCCTCGGTTTTGCCATTTGCGTATGCAAGCAGGTTCTAAAAACATTCTTCTTGATAACGCTGAACCAGATGTGCCCCCAGTTTTATACAGGCGTCAAAGCAAAAGCAATGAAAATTCAATTTTTAAAGATCTCAATGATGATGTGGATAATTTTATTGATTTAGATAAAACTGATGAGGAAACTATTCAAGAAGATATTAAAAATGACAATGTGGTTGTCGAAACCACTTTGATTGATGTTCATGTTGATAATAACATAAAAGACGTAAATATGACTGCTAAAAATGCTTGCATTAATCCTGTTTTATTAAATGTTTCGTCTTCGCCACTGCAACCTTTAAAGACACATACATATTCAAATAGTTCAGAAAACAATAACAACAATAAATCCCAAAGTATTGAAAGTAAACAAAACACTTCAGAGATAGATAATTTACTAAATGAATTTAATGTCGATATTAACACTCAAAATAACAACATTCCAATGAATGACTTGAAAAAACCTGATATACTTACTCCTACTGATAATCACGATGTGAAAATATTTAATTTTGATCGATATGAACAAAACAAATTATCTAGTCAGTACAACAAACCAATAAGAAAAATAGACATGTCGCAACTTCACAGCCTAGAAAATACAAAAATTTCTAAAGATTTGCCGCCACAAGGTGATTTACAGAAGGTAGAGAAAAAAACAGAACTAATCAAACCCTCTTTGCCACCTATAGTTAATGTATATCCAAATCTTACTCAAACTCACTTAAAAGTAAATGAAACCACTAAAGTTTTTACAAATGAGCAGAGTACAAGTTCTTTGTCAAGTGACGACAGTGCTGCTATATTGCAAAAACAGCAGTTACTTAGAGTTGCTGAATGGGTGGAGAAAAATTTAGAACAACAAAATGAATTTACTGATCCTTTAGATGAAGACGTTAGTTTTCTTAACAGAGCTTTAAGAAGAGACAGTAAACTATCTAGGCTTACAGAGACTCTGAATGAATTAGCGCTGAATATGCCTCATCCAGTCAGTAAATATTCCAGATCTTATGTTAGAGAAGCACAAAACAAGTTTGTACATAACAATGTTTCGGCACAAATTCAAGAGAAAATAATGAAACAAAACAATCCTCCACCAAAATTTGCTGGACATGTGGTGAAAGAAACAATATTTCCAGTTGAATGCGGCGATGCGACTGTAACTGAAATAACCGATAATACGAAACATAGAAACTTAGAAGAATATAACGCCGCTGAAGGGTTAAGAGCTAACTCTAGTAAAGAAATTACGCCTGAGGATTTAGCGCGAATGGAGTATAACGTGAAGAAATTTCTATTGAGTGGCCCACACTGGGTTGATCCGAGCTCGGCAGGAAGAAGCCGTCGCACAAGTAGTAAAACTGAGACTGATGTATAATTCCACAGTAGATAGCTTCGATAGATTAATCAAGTTACATTCCATTTAATTGTATAAGACGAATTATTCATATACGGCAGTCTTGCTGTCTTGTTTATTTTGCGGCTTTTGTACAATAAGATAAGTGATAGATAAAACATGTTTTATTGCTTGAATAAATCGTTTTATGATATGTTCCTACATAAATATAGTGATTTACACGTTGCTGCTATGTTTTGAGTATGGCTATTGAATTTTATTTACGATTCATATTAATGAATCATTGAAACTAGTCTAGTCGGTGTGTTTCAATTGTTCTTAATAGACTTTGTGAGTGTGAAAGTGTGTAAAATTTTATGTTTTCAAAGCATTATTTATATTTAAAATGGGCAGTTAATATAGGTTTAAATGAAATCAGTGAAAATGGGGATAATATATGAAATGTAAGGCGTGTATAATTCTAATTTCAGTGCTTGACAAAATTTCATATTTTGTCACGTTGGTCTTCAGTATGGGTCGTTTAAAGATAGATACTGATTACAAACAAGGCTGTCATCTTAGTATAGACAAAAATCAAAGCTCATGTTAAAATTAATAAGGCGATAATTGCTAAGCGCATAAATTTACGCTATTTCGAAAACTAGTAAGCACAACCACCGTCGTCGTTTATTCTCTTGTATTGTATATATATATATGTGTATCATGTGTCCGTCTTGTATTATTATCTAAGATTTTATCACATACTAGTTACGCTTTCGAAATAAATGTGATAAAAGTAACGTATATGATAGTTATTAATTCGCTTAACGTACAAAATATATCCAAAAATAAAATTCTAAAATTGTAATATGCCAGAAATTATTTTTTTTATGTTATCAAAAAGTCTTTTGAATGTAGACTTATATATTTCTTAAAAATTTGTTTGTCGGGTATCAATATACACATTGTATGTCTTTAGTCTACATATTTTGTTATACAATTTTCAATTTATAATTAAGTAATAAGCAATCTCGTGGTTATATTTATGAACCCATGCATTTATCTACAATATCTGATATTATATTTTAGAAGTAAATACGTACTACAATTCGTTTATTGAATACATACATACTTATGTTCGTATTCAATGAATGAAGATCCGATTCTATTCGAATTCAAACAAATATTAAATACTTCCTATTGCCAAGAGATAAGTGATAAGAACAGGGAAATAAAGTAAATATATTGTAAATTACTGGTTAATGCAATACAGCCCTATATGGTACGTTAAGCAAACAATTCACATTAGACGGAAATATACTGCGGTGAATATGTGGTTACAAAATTTAAGAACTATAATGTCTTTAGCGGGTAGATATAAATCAAATCTATGTAATAACGATGACTTGTTGGACGTGAGACAACTTAGTCCGCCTGTGACGATGAAAACTAAATTGTTTGAAACGACTTGCAATCAAAAATTAAATACAAACGCGATGAAATCATTATAATACTCACGCAAACATTATGCTTTTTTTTTTGTGGGTGGGCTGCGGTCGGCGCGCCTCCGCACCACTCCGTCCGGGGCGACAGAGGGGCTTAAGCACGCAACTCCCGCAACCCACCCGAAAACCACGTCGCCTTCGTCGTTGGGCCGACCACCGGAGCAGGGTTACTTGACATCAGTGGTCGGAACGCAAACATTATGCTGCTACAGTTTTTAATTAAGAATAATTAAATATTAATATATTTTTTCGCGAGGTGATGGAATAAAAATACAGTTCATCACTCTCGCTCTTCCTCGTGGGTGTCGTAAATGAGGACTAAGGGATTCCATTTGCAAATAACGTCTATGCAGGAGAAGCGAAACTCAAAATCCTGTACTAAACAAACCGTTTCACCAGTGTGGTCATTGCCCTTTTAATGACAAGGAGACGCGAGCCCAATAGTGGGTCGTTTATAAGCTTAAATAAAATAAAGAATGATGAAACTGTCATACGTCTATTTAACGTTTCGGGCCGACCACTGATGACAAGTAACCCTGCTCCGGTGGTCGGCCCAACGACGAAGGTGACGTGTACGTGGGGTGGGTTGCGGGTGTGCGTGCTTACACCCCTCTGTCGCCCCGGACGGAGTGGTGCGAGGAGCGCGGCGACCGCAACCCACCCCAAAAAAAAAATACGTCTATTTAACGTGAATTGTTTTTCATTTTATATTCGTTTAGTCGTTTGATATTTTTTGAACACCTAACTCAAAATAGTTGTGAATATTGTCGCATACGTTTTAATTTGCTAATATTCGAGAATATTCGACCCCTTTCTGTTGGATATTCATTTTCATTCATTTCGGCTCATATACATACGCGTTCCACTGTAGGGCTCAAGCCTCCTCCACAATAGGAGGGTAATACTATACCATGCTGGTCAGACAGGTTGATATAGGATTTTGTTTCGAGTTTTCTTTCTTTTGCATAGATGTTATATGCGTATGATATCCCTTAGTCGTCTTATACGACATCCACGGGTAAGATAGGGAGTGGAGAATTGTATTCTTATTCAGTCACAACACGAATATGCTCGCGTATATTTCGGCCGAATCTGAATTGATATAAATATTACTACATACACAATGTATTCTCTTGCCTCCGCTTACATAATATCAATAATAACATGTACAAGTTTTTATATATATAAATTAAAAAAAAGTAATATGTTGTAAATTATAAAAGAGTGTCTTTTATGCATATTTTCGTCTATCAATGAAAATTATATTTTTAATATTATTAAGTATGTGTGATCTGTATACAGTAGTTAGGAGATGAAATGTTAGAATGTAGTGTAATAAATAGGCCTGACTAGATAGTTTACTATTAAATCTACGAGATATTCCCGTTCTGTTTTGATTGAAAGCACAAAATAAATTACTGCTTACTGCTACTGAGCGGTGTTTATAATCGGCATTTTTATTTTAAAATAATCAACAATGTCACTATATCTGTGCCGATAGATATTAAAACCAGATAAATGTAATAAGTTTTAATTTAGAGTCAATCAATTTGAATACCCAAAAATAACAACTATAAAGTTTTTAGTTTTCACTTCTGTGAGCAGTACTCGTGACTGCTTTGTGATTTTTTTAAAGCGATTAATTTTTTTGCTGAATTTTGGAACTTTTGTACTTTGTAAAATACGAACTTCATTAGGGACAAATAGCTTTTTAGACATAGCTATTTCATTCTATGCATAACTTATCGATTTGTTCATCTGACGTACTACAATAATGCTATTAGCTATTGCTTAATAACTACTACAAGACGGAAAGGGAATATCGTGAAGATTAATGGTATCATTGTGCACAAGTTAATGTTGTCGTGTGTTAGTGTTTGTGTAACAACTCTGAAATAACATTTACCCAAATGTACTATACAAATCAATTAAATTATTTCAAATATCTTTATTTATGTTAATTATATTATTTTGTATATGTACCATTGCTTTGAATGAATGATGATTAAATCCATAAAAGGATGGTAATAGTAGAAATCAGTCTACAAAATTACATACATTTTGTCATCGTTTTCATTTATTGAAAAGTGTTAGATATTTATACATAGTATTGTTATAATTTTTATTACAAGCATTTACATTCAATGAATCTTATTGTAAAATTTTACTGGTCTGACTGCATTCGTTGCAGCAGCATAAGTGCTGAGTATAAGATAAAGCTCAACGTTATGTTATCGAGTTTTACCTATTATAAGCTAGGTTTGTTCAGCAGCAGTGTGTGTTCCAAAAACATTTTAATATATTGGATTATGTCTTCATTCGTGTAAAGCAATGTTACACCTCATCCATCCTTTTATATATTTGGAATTGTAGATCTGGGATCATTTGCTTTGGGCAAACGATCAGGCGTTTAATATTATTATTAAAGAATTGCCTACCACTAGAGTTCGTATTATCACTAGTATATGAAATTATCACTAGTATATTTTTAAATTCTCTGTCGTATAATTTATAAATGCTAATACACAGCCTAGTGTACTGATCATGAAGCCTGCCATTGCCCTTGCCTTAGTATTAAGTTAGGTATAGATATATGCTTTGGAAGAAATATTCACAGAATGCTAGGGCTGCTCCCACTTAAATAGCTTCGGCAATTTAAATGTAATATGTGTTTAATTATTAAACAATGTGTATGGTGAGCATTTTATAGTTTTATTTTAATTTCTTCCTCCTTATAAAATTTAACATGAAATTACTGAGTAAGTGGAATATACGAGTTATTTGGGCACGTGAGTATCCGATGTTTTACAATCATTTATCGATCATTGGCAAATACACGACTGCCGGAGTTGTATGAGTAGTGAGTAGAATATAGCTATTTATTCGAAATTAATAAGTCCGAAACGGGAGCACCTAGTTCTTTTGTACGCCTTCTGAAGACAGAGAGGGTAAGTCCGTTCATTATTGGCTCTGCTAGTAGTTGTCGTCCGAAGCCTGACAGGTCAACGAATGATTTGATGGACGTAAGTTAATTGTGCAACTCGAAAATAGTATTGGGCAGTACACTGATTCTCTTGAGCCTATTACTAGGTAAAAGAGAACCGAACATGCAGAATAAATTCTTCGGTAAATGACGTCGCATAGCAAATAGAGATTTTTGTTAACTGGAATACTAGCCACGACGGATATTAATATGTAAGGATTCAAAGTCAGAGTAATATTTTGCCATCCCTTTGCCTTAATGTAAATGCAATGAGTACAAATTGTGTACAACCGAAGCTTTATGCGCAGCTGTTATATGCACATACACACACACACACACAAACATTTAAATTTGCGTAATAATGAACTCTCCCGTGCTGTGACGGAGTAAGAATACAATTCACCACCCCCTATCTTACTCTTGGGTGTTGTAAAAGATGTCTAAGGGATGTAACATGGCAGCGGATCGTGCGCGGGAGGAACCCTTTACAGCGACACGATCCGCCGCCGGCGACTTGGGCGGCGCAGGCGCGAGTACCTGAGCGGATTTTAGATGGGGGCTAACGCTCGGGGGCCGTCAGGAATGCAGGGCACCCGAGAAGGTATCCCGCCACGCTGGCCACGAGCGTCAAGGATTCGGTACCAGTGGTCGGTTCAAAGGCGAAGGGCAGGGAATACGGCGGGTTATGGAGTTGCGCGTGGCCATCTCGTCCCGGACGGAACGAACGGCGTGCGGGCGCACCATAGCCTGCCAGAGATAAAAGAAAAAAAAGGGATGTAACATGTATATAACATCCATGCAGCAGAAGGAAAACTCAGAAAAAGACCCTAGGCCAACCCGTCTAACCAGCGTGGTATATTAGGTCAATTTCCCTCCCATAATAGAGGAGGCCCAGGCTCCGCAGCGGGGCGGATATGGGCTGCGATGGTGATGTTGAATACTGAACAAAATGTCCTGTCGAGTTATGATATAAATTACCGATTTCATTATGTTTGAACTTATAATGCCAGTTCGCTTGAAATACGCTGAAATGGCCAAATTTACAAAGACAATTCCAAAATGTTTACTATTGCCATTTCCACGGTGCAGAGTAGGTGAGCGTACAGTATGAAGAAGATGACTTTAAGAAGTTGGTTTAAGATGAATAATGCCTGCCAAAGCTCCAAAACTTGAGGTATATCACTGCAGAAATAAGTTAAGTATTCGCCAATGGAAAAAAAATCGTTTATTGATAACTGCAGAATTCTTTTAAATCAATTTGCTAAATTATTTTAAATCAAGTCAATGGAAGACAAAGGATACACAGACTTAGAGGACAACGTTGTACTCAAGCAAATTTCGAAACCAAATGGTATGGAGAGGAATATATTCCGGAGCTCGTACGAACTTAGTTGTGTCGCGGGTCGGTCCGTCCGGGGTAGTACCACGCTCTCGCAGAAAATCGACGTCTGAGTAGTAGCAATTTGTTACTGCGCTTCGTTCGGTGAGTGAGAGAGCCGGAAGCCCAACTTTCTGAAGGTGTTTACGTGTGGAAGGTTTTGGTATCACCGAGCCTCAATGCACGCATTCACACTCCCTTCACTTTCTTCGCAGTAGGCAGTGGCCTTGTAAAGGTCTATGAGCGGCAGCAACACTTACCATCAGGTGTACTGTCTGCTCGTTTGCCACCGTTTGCAATAAAAAAAAATACAGACACCATAACACACGAACATACCCACGTACAAAAAAAAAAAAAAATATATATATATATATATATATATATATATATATATATATAAAGGAGAATAAAGATAATGCGTCCATAGCTTTGTAGAAAGTCGTGTTGTTGTAAATGAATAATTTTTATACACATACGACATTAAATGTCAAATATCAGACGATTTTATTAAAAAAAATGTCATTTGGAAACAAATATATCCCGAATTAGGTTCAATCCGGCGTTGTACTTGTTCACGATAACGTAGCGTAGAATAGGTTATACCCACCTATATAGTTATTAACAAGAAGGAAGGGCTTATCATGAATCACGACACGGTTGACCTTCACATTTCCAAAATACTCCCGCAACTCCATTGTATGCGAGACCTTGTACGGAGCTTAACCTATTGTTTGTATCACCGTCTTCAATTTTCGCTTTAACATATAATTTCACCTTGAATGATTAGCACTCTAATTTAAAAATTTTATCTCTAAATTGCGTTTGAAGTACCTACTACAGATCGCCAATTGTTGGGCTTCTTAATTTTACAGTCCATAGGTTTGCGTACCAATAGTGTGTATAACCTAAGCCTTATTACACAATGCTAGATATTGACTTAAAAATTGATTTGGAAGGTTTATGTAAGTAGTTATATATCACATGGATTCCGCAAGTGTGTTGCGCGGAACCTAAGGATTCCATAGAATAGTCATCAAGATTCGGCTAAAATTATATAGCTTTTAATTTTAGTAATTTGGCTATGATATAATACCACGTTTACAAATATTATTTTTTTAAAGAATTCATTATTATTATGTTAGTAGGTAGATAGCAAGAATTCAGCCTGGACTGTAGCAGTGCACGGAGCCACAGACATTGCGCGGCGATTTTCGTCCCCCGTTCAGATATGGATATTATCATTTGATATGGGGTTCCATAAAATAAAAGCTATTCGGTTGGTGCTGCCTTATCTTTAAAGTTTAACAACCCCTGATATATCAGACTAATTTTTCTATCGTTAATTAATCAGATAGATTGACACAGGTTTTTATTTAAAAATTTCCGCTATTGCTGAAACGTTAATCTGAGTACGTTTTTAGGGCTTGCGCTCACTGCCTGCACGGCACGGCGTGTCATGGCAAAGGATTTTATTACTAACTAGCAACCCGCCCTCGCTTCGCTTCGGTTTTAGTCATTTTACTCGCGTAGTTCCCGTTCCCGTGGGAATACCGGGATAAAATATAGCCTAGTTTACGCCCTGATATTATAGCTTTCCATTGGTGAAAGAATTTTTGAAATCGGTCCAACCGTTTTGAAGATTACCCGGAACAAACAGACAGACAGACAATTTTTTTTTATCTGTATTTTAGGCATAGGTGTCGTGCAAATAACCGTGTGAGCATGAAAAAAGCCTATTATTTTGACATTACAAACAGACACTCCAATTTTATTTATTGGTATAGACTAGCAACCCGCCCTCGCTTCGCTTCAGTTTTAGTCTTTCCTGCGTAGTTCCCGTTCCCGTGGGAATACCGGGATAAAATATAGCCTAGTTTACTCCCTGATATTATAGCTTTCCATTGGTAAAAGAATTTTTGAAATCGGTCCAGCCGTTTTGAAGATTACCCGGAACAAACAGACAGACAATTTTTTTTTATTGCTATTTTAGGCATAGGTGTCGTGCAAATAACCGTGTGAGCATGAAAAAAGCCTATTATTTTGACATTAGAAACAGACACTCCAATTTTATTTATTGGTATAGATCACGTTATTTTGAATCTTATTTCAACGAGATTAGAATTTATGTTACTTTATTTCGACACCACAATGCCGCGAAATGACGTAACGTGTCGCGGGATTCTGCGGCATGACGCGACGCGCCATGGTATGATGCGGCATGACTTGTCATGCCGTTTCATCTCATGGGTTGCCGCGGCGCGCCATTGCATCCCGCGAGACGTATGGGTCACTGAATTATGATTGCTGAGGTACTTGATAGAAGATTGAAACATGTGCAGCGGCACAACCAATTTTGAATCCGCGCGGATCAAAACTGATGCCAGAGTGGCTGGGCTTTCAACACGATGCTACGGGATACCACGGGACACCACGGCATGCTATGCACGGCACAGAACGCGCAAGATGCTGCAGCACAACCTGCCGTGACACGCAGTCAGTGGGCGCCGGCCCTTAGTCGTCTCCATCCGTCGCTACGATTCGTGAAAAAGTCAAACATGGTGACATTGACAATCAGACATGGTGATATTGTTATATTAACGGATAAACGTTATAATAAATACTATTTACTTGTATTTGTTATTTAAGCATTTATTTGGATAATAGTTGTAGTGTAGCGAAAACTTATGCCTAGCAGTAGAACGTTTAAGGTTTAAAAACATAAGGAAGGACTCAGGGACACAGGTTGCCCAACGAAATTAAACGCAAATTCGACGAGTCTACTTTATTCACTATTGAGGGTAATTGTTCAGCAAATAAATAAAGCCTTTCAAGTAGTTATTTCTTCAAGCTGCCGTCTTATGTTATTTAACATGATGGCTTATCGATTAGTTATTAGACATATCAACTTCTCAATTTTTGTATACAATTTAGTACCCAAACAAAATAAAAAGGTGCCATTAATTTCTAGGAACTGCACTATTGTGGCAAATATAATAGCGGTCCTATCAGCCGAGAGTGAATGACCCTGAGGTTTGCACCACGCGCTTGGTAGTCGCTTAATATCAAGGATGGCACGCGCCTTCGTCTCATTGAACTGAATAACTGTTCAATTCTTCTTCTTGCTTTAATTCTTATTTTAATGCATAATTAATTGTGTCGGTCGCGGTGTTTGATTACGCTAATCTAGGCAATCGCCTTATCAATTTCAATGGAATCTTGTACAAGTGTTTGTCACACACAAACAAATTTAGCTTAAGACATATTGTTCCTCAAAGACGTTGTGAGGGTGACAGGTGCACGGCGTACTTTACATATAGTAAAACTTTAAGTAAATATGTACTTAATATTGTAAATAAAACTACTTTACAGATTTTTATCATTACCTATAAATGTTCTGTAATAACGATGACATGTTGGACGTGAGACATCTTAGTCCGCCCCTGATCTTTAATGTTGTAAAGTCTTCGAAACGTCGGGCAATCCAAAATCAAATACAAACGCGATAAAATCTATAGTTTTATTTACAATACTTATACCCTGCTGCTGTTTATACTCGTGTAAACTCCATAAATTATTAAGTACTTAATACTTTTGTTGACGGGGCATGGGAGCTTCGCCAAATACCTGCACAAGGTCGTAAGGAGGGAGAGTACACCGTCCTGCCACCACTGCGATTGCGACGAGGACACGGCGCAGCATACGCTCGAGGCCTGCCCCGCTTGGGCCACGCAGCGCCGTGAACTCGTCGCAATCATCGGTGCCGACCTGACGCTGCCGGCCATCGCTAGGGCGATGGTTGACAGCGTCGGGAATTGGGACGCGGTCACAGCCTTCTGCGAGACAGTGATCTCGCAGAAGGAGGCGGCGGATCGCCTGCGCGAGGAGCGCAGCCTCGATGAGGAGATCCGCCGCCGGCGACTGGGACGGCGTAGGCGCGACTATCTGCGCCTCATGCCGCCCTAGCCGAGGCCGCGGGTGACATGACCGGGGATTAGTCCGTCACCCGCCGAGAGGCCGACCGCGTGAGGAAAGACTGACGTCCTCCCCGAGGGGGGGACGTCGGTCGATGGGAGAGTACCCCAAGTAGGGGGTATTCCGTCGGGCCGACCACTGACGACAAGTTAACTCTGCTCCGGTGGTCGGCCGAACGACGAAGGCGACGTGGTTTTCGGGTGGGTTGCGGTAGTTGCGTGCTTAAGCCCCTCTGTCGCCCGGACGGTGTGGTGCGAAGGCGCGCCGACCGCAGCCCACACACAAAAAAAAAGTACTTAATATTTTGCGTGTGAGTTTAAGTATCAGATAGTTGTTTTTACAAATTTTATGTATTCGTGGACCCAGATAGATTGGTTTTGGTTAAATTGTTAGTCATACATTTCATCACGATATATTTTACGATTTATTTTATTCACGATTATTGATATATCATAAAATATAATTAACAATTAATAGGTTAAATATATTTTCGAAAATTAAGCGTAAGTTGCTGACGGCTCAAATACCCGATTTCTAGGCAGTATACTAATCGCGTGCTTCCGCGTGGTGACGGAGTAAGAATACAATTCACCACCCCCTTTCTTGCCCGTGGATGTAGTAAAAGACGATTAAGGGATAACAATATGCAGATAACATCTACGTAAAAGAAGGAAAGCTCGTAATAAAACCCTAAACTCTATACAACCCGCCTGACCAGCGTTATAGTAGGTCAATTGCCGTCTCACTACGGAGGAGGCTCGAGCTCAGCAGTGGGACGTATATCAGGCGTGAGAGAAGGCTTCTGAATTCATTATTTAGCTAATTCTATGAACTTTAAACTGCAAGAATTTCTTTGTCAGCAAAAAATGATTCATCAGTTACACCTGACTGACATTGTTGCGTGAATGTTACGTGCGATTAACTCGTGAAGCTCGTTAGGTTACATTTATAACGTCATGTCATTTATGAACAAAATGGCAATTTTTATTACTTCTGTAAGAAGTATTCATCATGTAAGTTAAAGTCCTTTCGCCCTTCTCACGGTCATATTAGTATTTGCAGAAAAAAATGAGGGAAATTATCACTCACCGTTATGCCACATGTAACTGTCTACCGTGGTAATATGAATTAGTAGAGTTCACACTGTTGAAAACACGCACGCAACGCAAATGACAACCGACTCTTGAATGTCTCCATAACAAAATACGTTACGAGATTCTAAATTACGTAAAACATAAAATATTTTAATCTGATATTACCTGTCGACTAAAGTTATATGATAATTCTGAACATATTTTATTATTAAATTATTATGTTATAGGTATTACATTGCATCGTTTCGTGTGGTGCAGGAATAAGAATACAATTTAACACTATCCTTATCTTGCCAGTGAATGTCGTAAAACACGACTAAGGGACGCTGACTAAATACGCCTATAAGATCCATACAAGAGATGAAAAACTCGGCACAAAACCTTATACCAACCTGTCGGATTAGCATGGTAAAATCAAATTCCCTACTGTGGAAGAGGCTCCAGCCTAGCAGTGGGACGTATATGAGCCGAGATGAAAATGAAACTACATTGCTTGCAATTTGCTGTGTAGTGGTGGTAACGAATACTACCAACCCTTTTAAACAAATATTAATTGTCTGCGAGAAACAATGGAAACTATGACTTTTAAATACTCTAAGTCAGAAAAACTGATTAAGGAGTATATCTTAGCATCGAACAAAATAGTACACCCATTCCAAATTAGTATACTCATCTAGTTACACCCACACCAAAAATTGAATTACAAAATAGAAGAGGTAAAAACATATCTTTTTTTTTTTTTTTTTTTCTTTTTTGGGTGGGTCGCGGTCGGCGCGCCTCCGCACCACTCCGTCCGGGGCGACAGAGGGGCTTAAGCACGCAACTCCCGCAACCCACCCGAAAACCACCTCGCCTTCGTCATTGGGCCGACCACCGGAGCAGGTTTACTTGTCGTCAGTGGTCGGCCCGACGGAATACCCCCTACGCGGGGTACCCTCCCGTCGACCGACGTCCCCCCCTCGGGGAGGACGTCGGTCTTTCCTCACGCGGTCGGCCTCTCGGCGGGTGACGGACTAATCCCCGGTCACGTCACCCGCGGCCTCGGCTAGGGCGGCATGAAGCGCAGATAGTTGCGCCTGCGCCGCCCCAGTCGCCGGCGGCGGATCTCCTCATCGAGGCTGCGCTCCACGCGCAGACGATCCGCCGCCTCCTTCTGCGAGATCACTGTCTCGCAGAAGGCTGCGACCGCGTCCCAGTTCCCGACGCTGTCGACCATCGCCCTAGCGATGGCCGGCAGCGTCAGGTCGGCACCGATGATTGCGACGAGTTCACGGCGCTGCACTGCCCAAGCCGCGCAGGCCTCGAGCGTGTGGCGCGCCGTGTCCTCATCGCAATCGCAGTGGTGGCAGGACGGTGTACTCTCCCTCCTTACGACCCTGTGCAGGTATTTGGCGAAGCTCCCGTGCCCCGTCAACACCTGCACTAGTCGGAAGGAGAGCACCCCGTGCCGCCTTTCCAACCACTGCATCAGCACCGGCCGGAAGGCCTCCACGGTTCGCACCCCGAACCGAGGCCTCTCCAGCCGGACTGCCCAACGGGCAATGACGTCTCGGCGGGCGTCGACGCGCCAGGCGGTGAGATCCCTTAACGAGATCACACCGCCCTCCCCGCGCACCCCCGACACCCGCCGATACAACTCGGCGAGCATTTCCGCCTCCAGGTCTCACGGGGGAGTCCCGGCCAATAGGCACGCTGCCTCCGTCGCAACCGTGCGGTATCCGCGGATGGCCCTGACCGCCATGACCCTCTGTGGTCGCCACAGAAGGGCCCTAAGTCGGACGGTCAAGGACCCCGCCCACACCGGTGCGCCGTACAGGGCCATCGACCGGATGACCCCCGTGTACAGCCGTCGGCACGTAGCGCTCGGTCCGCCCACGTTCGGCATTAGCCACGATAGGGCGGACGCCGCGCCGACGAGCCGCGGAGCGAGCCTGCGGAAATGCTCCCGGAACCACCATTGCCCGTCGAGCACCAGGCCCAAGTACCTCATATGGGCCCGGATGCTGATGTCAACCGATCGGACGGTGATCGAGACGCCGATGGGAGGGCTCATAAGGCGCCCATGGAACAAGAGGGCCTCCGTCTTGTCCAGGGCGACCCTCAACCCCAGCGCCTCGATCCGCCTGACGACCTCTTCGGTGCCATAGGTCGCCAGGCTTACCGCCTCTTCTAGCGTCCCACCGCGGGCTGTGACGAGCGTGTCGTCGGCGTAACAAATCACGCCCAGCCCGGGCGGGAGGCTCCCCCGCAACGCCCAGTCGTAGCCGATGTTCCACAGGGTGGGTCCGAGGACCGACCCCTGTGGGACACCGCACGTCATGGGCGTTCGCACAACGTCCCCTGCTCGGTTGGTACAGAGGACGCTGCGCCCCACCAAATAGTCTGCCACTAGCCGCCTCAGGTAAGCTGGCACTCCGTGATACCGGAGCGCCTCCCTGATGCAGCTGAATGGCAGACTATTGAATGCGTTGGCGATGTCTAGGGACACCGCCAACAGCACTCCCCCACCGGTGACGGCCTCAGTCGCCACGGCCCTCAGGCGCAACAGAGCCGCGATCGTCGAACGACCCCTCCTAAACCCAAACTGGGCGTCCGACAGATCGGGCCCCGTGCCGACGAGGTGCCGCTCGATGCGGGCAGCTACCACCCTCTCCAGTAGCTTGCCCGTGTCATCGAGCAGCACGATAGGCCTGTAGGCCGAAGGCGACCCCGGTGACCGTCCCGGCTTCGGCAGGAGCACCAGCCTTCCCTCCTTCCAGCACCCAGGGAACCGTCCGGACGCTAAACACGCGTCGAACAGCTCCCTGAGGCGGGGACCCAGGTGGTCGAGGACCAGGCCCAACACGCGGTTTGGAACACCGTCGGGCCCGGGGGCGGTGGACTTTGCGCACATGCGCGCCACCGCCACTCCCATCTCGGGTTCCGTGATGGGCGGAACACTGTCGTCGTCGGCCTCCCGGTCAGTGTCTGGCGGAGCCATGACCGGGGGCGTGTGTTCCGCCCGCCGCGGGAACAGGTCCTCGACGACCCGGGTGAGAAGGCTGGGCTGGAGAGTCTCGGTGACCGCGCGATAGGGGCGTCCCCAGGGGTCACGGTCGAGACCGTCCAGCATCTCCTGCCGACTGACGTCCTTGGCGGAGCGGACGGCCAGCCTGAAGGCCGACCGCGCATTGCGGTAGCCCTCATACAGCAAGGCCTCCCGCTCCGCGTCGCGTTGGCGCCGCCGGCTGCGGGTGTAGGCCCTCCGGGCGCGAATGCACGCGGCCCGGAGATCCGCCAGCTCCCGGGACCACCAGTGGACCGCCCTCCTCGGGGGCGGACACCGTACCCGGGGCATGGCCGCATCGCAGATCTGCGTCAACGCACTGCGGATGCGGCCAGCCTCGGCGTCCACCCCGTCCGACTGGTTGGCAGAGGACAGCCACGAGTAAACGATGGCTGTCTCCGCCAGCTGGTCCCGGTCTAAGCGACCCACAGCCCATCGCGGGAACGCAGGACGTCCATCCGCCCCGTGACCCCTGCTGGGCGTCGGGATTACCGGGGAGACCTCCATCCGGATATACCGGTGGTCCGACAAGGTCTCCACCTCCTCCACGACGCGCCAGCTCCCCACGCGTGCGGCGACCTCGGGGCTAGCGAACGAAAGGTCCACTATCGACCCGCCCCGTTGTCGCACGCACGTATGCACCGAGCCCCTGTTCAGCAAACAGAGGCCCAGTGCCGCCGCCCACTCCTCGATCGCCCGTCCTCGGTCGTTCGTCCGGGGAGACCCCCACGCCACGGACTTGGCGTTGAAGTCCCCCAAGACGAAGACCTGGCGCGATGCCATTCGCCGTAACGAGGCCTCCATGATGGTGAGGGAGGCCTTGAAATCGGTCACACTCCAGTTAGGGGAGAGATAGACTCCGAGGAGCGTAATCTCTCCCCAGTCCGCCGCGACGTATCCGACGCCCCTGTCCCTAAGGGTCAGAGGCGACGAAGGCCACGACGTGGAGGCGACGATTGCCACGGTGCCATCGGTGCTACCCAACCAGTTAGGCCGGTCGGGCACCACGTACGGCTCCGCGGCTACGGCTACTCCTATCAACCACTCCGCCATGGCTTGCAGGAACACGTCCTGCGCACCGGCGGTGTGGTTGAGGTTGGCATGGAGGAGACGAATGGATACGGGGTCCATTAACGGTCCGTATCCATCGTCACCTCCTCCGCGCTGACGGGCGATCAGGTCGCGCTCGGAGCGGGGACTGGCCCGGTCGATGGGCCGTCCCGCCCCTTCGGGGCCGATGCCGGGGGTCTGCAGTCCCCAGAGCCCATGCGGTGTTTGGCAGGCCTATTGCCTGCCGCACACGCGGGGCAGTGGGGCACCGCAGAGCACGATGCCGCCTGGTGTCCGGTCTGACCGCAACGGAAACATAGCCCGCTGCAGTCAAAGCAGTTTTTGCATGTCGGTCGGGTATGCCCGACCGCCATGCATTTGTAACACCTCGCGGGCCGGGGCTCTAGCACGGTTACCCGCGCCGAGCTCCAGCCCACGAGGAGCCTGCCTGAGTCGGCCAATTGCTTGACCGACTCCACCGGACACTGCACCCAGGCAGCACCGACGCCGCCCGGACCAGTGCGGATGGTGCCAATCCGGACGGTGTCCGAGTCACATCCGGTACGCGCCATAATGGCCTCCCGGACGTCCTCCACCGTCACGGAATCGTCCAAGCCCGTCAGGCGATTCGGACACCATCCTCCGGCCCGAACAGCCCCCTCAACATCGTGGCCAGACTATCGGCCGTCTTCGCGCCCTCGGCCCCAGGGAACTCGAGTATTCGAGCCCCTGTCCGGGCCTTGCGGGTCCTCGCCTCGACGCCCCCGATATCGGAGACGTCCAGCTCCCGCCGGGCGCGTTTTAGGACGGCCTCATAGTTGAGGCCCCTCTCAGCCGCCTCAGGCAGCACGGTGATGACCACCGCGGCCGTCTTCGGCGACTTGAGGCCCCTGCGCGACCTTTTCTTCCCCTTTCTGCCGGCTCCCGCCTGGGGAGCGGCGGCCACGGCGGCACTCTTGGCCGCCGCTCTCCGCTTCTGGCCGCGTGCCTTCCTGCTCCGCTAAGCCACCTGCCAGCCCTGTTCGAGCCTGGCAGCAGCGCTGAGCGCAGCAGAAGCGGACGCGGGTGCGCTGGCCGGCGCCTGCGGTGCAGCCGCTGGCGCCGGCCGCGGCCCGGCCTTGGCGGGAGCCGGCACCTTGCCGGCCTTCTTGGCCCCCTTGGGCCCGGCCGCGGCCGCAGCGTAGCTCACCACGCGGCCACCCTGACAGGGCAGCGGGGTGGGAGCTGACGCTTGCGGCCGTCTCGCCCCGTCTGTGGCGAGCGGCGGTCGGAGGGGCGGCTCAGGCGGGAGCCTGGCCGCTACGGCGGCGATACGCGCATCCACCATCACCCCTACTCGGGCTAGGATGACGCGTACCGCCGACTCCGACACACCGTGTACCTCGTCGGGCGGCGGCCCCTCCCCCTTCCGAGGTCTCCCGCGGCCACGAGCCGGCGGAGGGACCACGACGAGGGGAGGAAGCGCCGAAGCCGCGACGGGCGCCGGCGGCGCAGCAGCCGCGATGGGCGCAGCCGGCGCCACAGATGCAGACGACGGGCCCGCCATCCCCGGCGCAGCCCGTTTCGGTAGCGAGGCCGGCACCGGCGGCGTGGCCGGCGCCAGGCGCGCGAACTGGGCCCGCAGGTCGGCCATCTCCTTGGCCAACCCGCGGTTCTCCCGTCGCACCGCCGATAGCTCCGTCTCCAGCTTGCGGTTGCGTTCCCGCAAGCCGGAGACCTCCTCACTAAGGCGGGCGTTCGCGGCCTGAAGGGCCGCCACCTCGCCACCGTGGCCAGCCGGACCCGGTGTCCCCGGCCTCGCCACCACCGCCGATCCTCGGCCTCTGCGCCCCCGGCGCATGGTCGGGACCTTGGGAGGAGGCATGATGATGGAACTCCCCTCCGAGTCGGTGTTGGAGCGGCCACCCTCTTGCAGGGGGCGCTTCCAGGGTCTCGGGGGGAGGGCCTCCTCCCTCTTCCTCGCACTTGGGGCTGGGGCTGGCGCCTTTGCAGCCCTTTCCGTCCTCTTCCTCGGCGACGACGATGGTGACGACGGCGACAACGACGGCCTAACGGAACCCTCAACCGACGGCCCGCCTAACGACTCCCTACTAGCGGCGCATCCACCGCCCTCCTCCCTACTCCAGCCGACTTGTATCCAAGGGGTGCTGCTCTCCTCGTCGGACGGCTCTGCGGCACTTCCGCCCACGTCCGTCAGCACCATCTCCGATGCCGTGTCGGTCAAAGTTTCGGATGGCCCTGCGGCACTGCCGCCCTCATCCTGCGATGGCTCTGCGGCAGTGCCGCCCTCATCGCTCGACAGCTTCGTTTCGGAGCTGTCGCCTGCTACTCTTATGCACGGCTCTGCGGCAATGCCGCCCTCGTGCTCGGACCCGCTGCTGCTGCCGCTCTCCTCACGCGGCGGCCCTGCTGAGGTCTCCATCCTCTCCCTCTCCTCTTTCGACGGCTGGGCAGCAACGCCACCCCCGTCACGCGACGGCCCTGCAGCAGCAATGCTGCCACCCTCGTCGCGCGCAGCAATGGCGGCTGCCAACTTCCGCTCCCGCTTCTTTTTGTCACGGAGCGCTTGGGCACGGACTCGCCCCATAGCCGTGAGCTTCCTCTTCTTCTTCCTCTTCTCCTTTACTTCTTCTATCCCCTCCCCCCGGTGAGCCTCTTGATGGTGTGCCGGGCTCTCGGCTCTCAGTGCAGTTGTTGTCTCCCTCCCATACGTGTGGAGACTGACTGTGCTGGTGACTGTGCGCCTCTCGCGCTCAGAAACCAGCACAGTGAGGGACTCCCTGGCGTGGCCGGGACCCTCTGGAGTATGTACGTCCGTTTTAACACCTGCCATGGTTTTTTTGGTCATTTTTAAGTCTCGCCTTGACTACCACTCTAACGACTGGACGCTCGCGCGCTTCTTAACCCACCAGTCATACATCTCCTCGCCGAGTGGCCAAACTTAAGATTGGGGTAATTTTTTATAGGGGTTTTCTTCCCCGCGGTCCGAAGACCCCCGGTCCTGACCCCCCTGCTCAGGATTACGGTTTGGGCCTTCCGGGTCTGGCCGCTCGCGAGCGACCGACCCGTCACGCCCCCGGGCCGTGACGCAACCGTCCCTGGCGACGGAGTGCCATGAGGCACATCCGCCCCATTGGCCCCGGGTCAGATCCGCCGTGCGCTCTGCCACCAGAGCCGCACGCGGAGACCCCCCCCCTGCCGGAATCTTGGCCGTCCAAATGGCCGCATGACGTCGAAATGGACGTTACCAGGGAGCACCACGAGGAGGTGCTCCGGCCGCGCCCCCCGTAAAAAAAAAAAAAAAAAAAAAAACATAATTGCCATGTTTAGCGATGAAATTGGCAAAATATGAACTTGAGAAATGTATCAGATAAGGAACATTCAACTGTCAATAACTGTTGGCTGCGGTTGTCTTATCACAACATAAAGCTTACTCGGCGCTAAACAAGTAGGTATCGAAAGCCCTACAGAAGTTATTTGATTCTGTCATTCTCAGGGGTGACGTTCCTGGGTCGTAGACCAGGAGTGTGGTGGTCCTACTTGGCCATTGCGGAAGTCCCAAAACAACTGTCGATACATGGAAGTGCTGAAGTATTTATATAGAAACGGTACAATATTATTCTGCATCCGGGATGAGAGTAGGAAACCCTTCCAGTTGCAGAGAGGTGTGGGACAGGGATACGTCATCACACCGAAACTGTTCATTGCTATGCTGGAAGATGTCTTCAAGCTCTTAGGCTGGAATATCGGAGTCGACATCTTCATCAACAGCGAATACATCACTCATTTTGGATTATAGACGATATCGTAGTCATGGCGGAATTCCTGGAGGACCCTTGGCACTATGCTCACTGACCTCAGCAGTATTTGTCAACTAGTAAATCTACAAATGAACCTAGACGAGGCGAAATTGGTGCTCATTATATTTACCTAGAACAATCAGCCCACTTAAGTGGATCCAATTTTGAGAAAGAGGATAACCGATGAATCCAACTCGGCTGGGCAGCGTTCGGGAAACTTTAGTGGATCTTCTCATCCAATATTCGGCAGTATTTGAAAACAAGTGTATATAACCAGTGTGTATATAACTAGCGATGGCATACGGCACTGAGACGTGGTCTCTAAAAGTCAGCCTCATAAAAAGGCTCAGTCACTAAACTTGTTATGGAGAGGGCTATGCTCGGTATTTTACGGAATATGGCAATCCATAGATGAACGGGGGTAACTCACATAACACTTAGCGCATTAGCACGTTGAAATTAATGGTAATGGGCAAGCCACATAGCTCGTCGAATCCATAACCCTTGGAGAAAAAAGGTTCTCGAGTAGTGACCACGAATTGGACGACGACCCCCTACTAGGTGGAATGCGTGGCTTTCTCGTGGGCAGGCTTATATTCAGCAGTGGGCGTTTACGGGCTGATGGATGCATGAAAGAAAGTAGAGATTCTTCTTATCTTACCTAGGAACTAATTAGTGTTTCGTCAAAATAAAACGAGTGTAATGAAAACGCGCTTTATGCAAAGAGGTTCGAAGCAAGTAAAATCTGTATGAGTCTGTTACAATAGCGCAACGGTGCGGCACAGCGCAGTAAATTAGGGCCATTTGACTTAACGATTAACTCCAAAATAGATTAAGCTATAATTTGACAAAAAAAAATTAACACATTAGCACATTTATATTGAGGTGACGAGCGACCAATAGGAATATATGCAGTATTCATTGAAAAACTAAACCGCTATTTGTAGGCTGGTCAAGCACAATCTAAATTAAAGAATCATCTAAATACCATCTGGATTAATAACTCGTAAATTTGGTCTCCATGCCCTTACAGAGAATTTTTTTTTTCTTTGGTGGGTCGCGGTTGGCGCACTTCTCGCACCACTCCGTCCTGGGCGACATGCGACAGAGGGGCGTAAGGACGCACACCCTCAACCCACCCGAACACCACGTCGCCTTCGTCGTTGGACCGACCACCGGAGCAGGGTTACTTGTCATCAGTGGTCGGCCCGACGGAATACCCCCTAGTGGGGTACCCTCCCATCGACAGACGTCCCCCCCTCGGGAAGGACGTCGGTCTTTTTCTCACGCGGTCAGCCTCTCGGCGGGTGATGGATTAATTCCCCGGTCACGTCACCTGCGGCCTCGGCTAGCCCCTATAGAGTCATTACAATCATCTCATTTTGTATATACTCCACTATTGGGTTCGATCCTCTTTCAAAGTGGAAGAGAAGTCAGAAAACTACTTTATAACGTTGGTCAGTTGAAGGAGTATATTTTGACTATACCTTATCTGAAGTCCTTTTTAATTCATTATATTTATAACTTTTATATTGTCAATAAAATTTATTGTTTTTAATGCAATATGCTTAATGCATATTCGGCGTCCTAGTTAAATAGCTCTATCTAATAGCTGAAGTGGTTATGTAAAATGAAGCCGTCTCTATACTACATACATATCCGTAAAAATTCAAAATATTAAGTAGAATGAAAAAGAAAAATAAAGTAATTGTTTAAATAACTGGGAGAGAACATGTAGCAGTACTAATTAGCAATCTGCCCTTGTGCAGTATTGCGAAGAATAACCTTCGTAGGAAAATAACGAAAATAATTAATAAAAAAAGTTTAATTATATTATAAAACATCCAGGCAGTAACTAATTACGTGTACACATCTTGGCTTATGTGTGCCTTGACACAAAATAACTTTTATGACTAAGTGCATCATTATATGAAATAATGTTATTGTTATTATGATTTTGATTAGATATTATTATTATGTTTATACAAAATTCTATCTACTAAATACATTCTTAAATATAATATAAATATAAAATATTTAAAAATAGACGACCCACCGGCAGCGAAAGCAAGACCCAGCTGTGGGTGGTAAATACTCCTCGCAATGCGCGCTAAGTCCAGTAACGCCGGCTTCTGCACTACCTAACGAGAGTCATTCAAGGTGTTGGTTGAGGTTCTTGGCTATTAGATCATTGGCCGAAATAACTATCAGCACAAGGGTTTATATGTCCACATCCCACAAGTCAACAATCTAAGTCTAGATATTTTATCTGTTTATCTTGCCCGTCATGAGGGACAGTTACATCGACAACCATTACACGGCGCTTACACTAGCTGATCTATCACCAAGATGTCAGGTTTCTTATCTGATGACCCAAGCGTCGGCACTCACATTAATGCTCCCCGGTAAAAGACTATTTAAAACCATATATGTGCCCCTGTTGGCCTCAAGCCTCTTTCACAATGGAAGGGAATTTGACACACATACATTGCTATAGAGTTGTAATTCATTTTTTTTTCTATTACACCGATATTAGTTGCATATTATAATCCCTTGGTCGTCTTTTACGACACCCACGAGCAAGAAAGAGGGGTTGATGAATTGTATTCTTATTCTGTCACCACATGAAATCATTATCACTACCAAGCCTTAAAATTATGATAAGAAATTTTGCCTTTGTTTTGCATCATATATTTCAGGCATTTAAAAAAAAAATAAAGCTTACTATAGCATCATATATTATATATTAAGTTGTATAACTAATTTGGCGCGATCTATCTGTGTGCAAACCAAATTAAATCCTACAGTAGAAAAAAATTGTACTATAGTAAACCAAATAATTTGGTACAGTTTTTCTGGTCAGGTTTAGGTCATTACATCAAAATATTAAAACAATTAGGTCTATAGTCGGCCTTGAGTGTGAAATGTTGACGCTGTTGTTTCGCACGCTGACTCGTACGTGCTCTGTCAACGGCGGTCACCAGGCCAGCCAGCCAACAGGTCCCAGTACTCTAGTTTCAGTTAGCGGAAATAGACTGTAATAATGATTTGCTATAGTTTGATATATACGCGTGCAATACTTTCAAGAGGCTATTTTTCTGTTTTCAGGACAATGTCTCAATTTTTTGATGCTATAAAATTACGTAACAGTAATAAAATATACGTACCCGACCGCACACTGTAGCGTAACATGAGGGAGGCCTACGTTCACCAATAGATGGCGATAGGCTGAAATGATGATGAGGATGATAATTAAAATTCATATATGTTTTTTCTTATAAATCATCCCATTGTTGGGTTCGGGCCTCCTCCTTTATGAGAGAACTAACAGCGCCCTACGGTTTCACCCGCAGTTCCTTTTCTCGTGGGAAAAACGGGATAAATTATAGTCTATGTGTTATTCTGATATGTAAGCTATATTATTGTGAAGTTTCATCAAAATCCATTCAGCAGTTTTTGCGTGAAAGAACAACAAACATCTTCACATTTACACATCTTCACATACTTACAAACTTTCGCGTTTATAATATTAGTAGGATTAGATCTACTATACCACACAGGTCAGATATGCCGGCATAGGGTTTCACTTCGAATTTTCCTTCTCATGCATTAATGTTATTTGTACTTAACATCGCTTAGTCATCTTTTGCGGCATCCTCGTGCAAGAGAAGGGATGGTGATTTTGTACTCGGCGTCCCTTCACCTCACGGATTCTTATAAATATATAATGTAAACTCAACATACTAAAAGTATAATGTAAAAGCTCCGACATCATGCAACAAGCGAAGTGATATTTCAGTCAACTAGTCGAGTTTTCCTTCTCTTGCATAGATATTATCTACAAAATATATCGCTTATTCGTCTTTTACGACATCTACGGGTAAGAGAGGGAGTGGTGAACTGTATTCTTACTCCGTCACCATACGGATACACCTAACATACAACGCTGAATAATTTAAGATAATTATAGTTAGTTTTAAATAACATTAACATATAATAGGGCAAATTAAGACCACGGAATAACTGCGCCATATTGGGGGAAATCCGTTGCGGAAGTATTTACAAAAGGAGATTTTATAGTTTACCTGTTTTCTATACTCTTTGGATTAGTTCTGTTTTATCCATGTATTGTCATAAGTGTCAGTTTATGTTTTAGTTTTAAATTTTTAAATATTATTTTATTGTGTAAAACATCATAATGTAATACATATAAAAATGTAATAATTTTACATAATAAAAGATCTGCAGACATGTTCAAATAGCCACTATATTTAAGACTGTCATTTATACAAACAAAATATTCGTAAGACGTATTACACGTAAGCTCCTCTATAACGCTTAACTTCCTAGAATTTAGTCTCCTAGTTCCTTAAAATATTTATTCTAACTTGAGTGTTTGGCAAAATCTTGTAAACTTTATAAAAAAAACCGCTCAATGGATTTATGATTAATATTTTTATTCATGATCCTTCATTTCAGCTTATATGCGTTCCACTATTGGGCTCGAGCCTCCCCCACAATAGGAGGGAAATTGACCTATACCACTCTGGACAGACGTGTTAGTATAGGGTTTTATTTCGAGTTTTTCCTTATTACATATTTAATCCTTTAGTCGTCTTTTATGAGACCCATAGCTAAGATTGGGGGTGGTAAAGTGTATTCTTATTCAGTCTATCACACGATATATTTTTTTTAAGAACTTCGGAATGCGGAATAAATAACAAATTTAAGATTCTGCCTTTTTAGTAGAGAATTATAGCTGCAGCAGGAAATAGACTTAGCTTACAAAATATAACGGTAACGTAGTCAACCCGGGTACTTAAATGTAGGGTCGTCGAAGGGGTAGATACTCAAGCCAAGGTTGTCGCTAGTTTAGTCTGCCACTGTCTGTAATTATAATTTCAGGCAAAATATTGCCATTTCAGTAAGTAATCTTTAAATCAATAATCTCAGATGTTGAAAGAATCGCTAATTCCTGGTCAATGTGAAAATGCATTGAAGTCGGAGGTTTATACTTGGCGACAATCGTGCAAATGCATAAAGACCAGTCAAAAATTGAAAAAAATCCTCAGTTCATTTCCACCACCGCTTACACCATCCACCATGATAAATACAAATGTAAGTAAGATAATTCATACCCATACATTTATAACCTTTAAGGCATTTTTAAATTTTTTTTTAGTTTGACTATGGTCAGCGCACGAGCTCTCCCCTACGCCCGGCGTCCATTACCCTTTCGGGTACTCTCCTTCCCTAACGCCCCTCCAGGGACGTGAGTCTTACTCAGGCGGTCAGCCTCTCTGCTGTCGGTCTATTCCCCGGTCCAGTCACCCGTGGCCTCGGCTAGGGCAAAATCGTTAAGGCATAGCTGACGGATGAATCTAGCCTACGAATAGGAGGACAAAATGTTTATAAAGAAAATAACTGATAAATTAATTCGACATTTAAATAAACACAATTGTTTGAACTAAGCCTAGAAGGGGCGAGCTCATGATTCCCATATTTACCTAGATTTACTAACTTACCCATCCTAATAACTACTATTCCCTATCTTCTCCGTGGATGTCATAAAAGACGACTAAGGGGTATAAATATGCATATAACATTTATGCAAGAGAAGAAAGACTCGAAATTAAACCAACATGTCTGACCAACATGGTATGGTAGATGAATTGCCCTCCTATTAGGCAGGAGGCTCGAGCCCAGCAGTGGGACGTTAATGAGCAGAGACGACGACAATGATGATTGCCACTAACGATTTCATCAACGAATAAATTGAATGTTCATATTTATATACATTCTGCTGTGGAAATTTTAGTACCATATGATTAGTTTTAGACTATTAGTAACTGCCAAGCAATCCAGATTAAATTCAAATTCAATTCAAATTTTGCATATCTTAGTGAAAATCTTAAAATGAAAATTCAACATCATCATCTCTGCCCATATACATTTCACTGCTGGGCTTGCGCCTTCTTTATTATGGGAAAGAATTTGACCTAGGATACCACGCTGGTTAGACATATTGGCGTAGGGCTTTCCTTCTCTTGCATAGATGTCATTTGCATATTATATCCTTTAGTCCTATTTAAGATACTTACCCATGTGCAAGATTTAAGGAAATTGTATTCTTACTACGTCACTACGGAAATAAAAATTTAAATTTCTATAAATGTTGGTATTAAATAAACATCCAAATCCAATTAACAATAAATTATTAAAACAGTTCTTAATGAACCGGTAAATTTTATTTTAGGTTGTATTTTTTTTTCAGCCTTACAGTCACATGAAATATTATAGACCGCAATTACCTGAAGATATCATTTGCTGTAAGTCTGTAGCTGACAAAAAGGTAACGGAGAACAATTTCTTTAGTAATATATTACTCATATAGATAGGTGATGCTGACTATGTTTAAACATGCCTCATGCGTGTGAGATCAACTGTGCCCACTGGACATTGATTTCAGTACCTAATACAAACTCAGGTGTACTCTCTAGGGCATAATTTTTTTTTTTTTTTTTTGAGGCGGCGGATCGCCTGCGCGAGGAGCGCAGCCTCGATAAAGAGATCCGCCGCCGGCGACTGGAGCGGCGTAGGCGCAACTATCTGCGCCTCATGCCGCCCTAGCTGAGGCCGCGGGTGACGTGACCGGGGATTAATCCGTCACCCGCCGAGAGGCCGACCGCGTGAGGAAAGACCGACGTCCTCCCCGAGGGGGGGACGTCGGTCGATGGGAGGGTACCCCAATTAGGGGTATTCCGTCGCGCCGACCACTGACGACAAGTTAACGCTGCTCTAGTGGTCGGCTCAACGACGAAGGCGACGTGGTTTTTGGGTGGGTCGCGGGAGTTGCGTGCATAAGCCCCTCTGTCGCCCCGGAAGGAGTGGTGCGGAGGCGCGCCGACCGGCCCACCCACAAAAAAAAAGGGCATAATTTTTAGTCAAATGACGTATGACAACGCATATTCATATAACGTTGCAATGAACGTTTTTAACGTTAATTAACATTTAAATAACGTTTGCTGACGTTTGTGAGGAACAAGCTGGATCTGTTTTCTTAAAATTTCAAATTTGTTTTCAAGTGCATAATATTTCTGATGTTTATATAATACTCAAGTATTACACATTTAGTCCTCTCGTGACCATAAACGCTGAAATAAGTTCGAAACTTCGGAAAATTAAAAACCGGCTAAGTGCGAGTCGGAGGAGCACGAAGGGTTTCGGGTTATCTATAAAAATAGACAAACAATCGCGTTTTTGTATGGGAGCCCCCCATTAAATATTTATTTTTAGTATTTGTTGTTATAGCGACAACAGAAATACATAATTTGTGAAAATTTCAATTGTCTAGCTATCGCGGTTCCTGAGATACAGCCTGGTGACAGACAGGCGGACGGACAGGCAGCGAAGTCTTAGTAACAGGGTCCCGTTTTTACCCTTTGGGTACGGCATCCTAAAAATCGAATACAAAAGCGATAAAATTCGGAAAAATAGTTTTATTTGGAACTGTATTACATCTGTATATTTATCTTACCTAAATTGCCTGTCTTTTTTTTTTTTTTTTTTGTGGGTGGGTCGCGGTCGGCACGCCTCCGCACCACTCCGTCCGGGGCGACAGAGGGGCTTAAGCACGCAACTCCCGCGACCCACCCAAAAACCACGTCGCCTTCGTCGTTGGGCCGACCACTGGAGCAGCGTTAACTTGTCGTCAGTGGTCGGCCCGACGGAATACCCCTAATTGGGGTACCCTCCCATCGACCGACGTCCCCCCCTCGGGGAGGACGTCGATCTTTCCTCGCGCGGTCGGCCTCTCGGCGGGTGACGGACTAATCCCCGGTCATGTCACCCGCGGCCTCGGCTAGGGCGGCATGAGGCGCAGATAGGTGCGCCCCAGTCGCCGGCGGCGGATCTCCTCATCGAGGCTGCGCTCCTCGCGCAGGCGATCCACCGCACCTAAATTGCCTGTTATGCTCGTTTTTTTAATGTATGTGTGAAATAAATATAGATATATATATAGGTTAATTATGTGGCATAAACCTGAACTATTTGGTCAAATCCTAGGTTTCGCATGAATAAATTT
This sequence comes from Lymantria dispar, assembly GCA_032191425.1. NCBI lineage: Eukaryota > Metazoa > Arthropoda > Insecta > Lepidoptera > Erebidae > Lymantria > Lymantria dispar. The sequence goes on along the minus strand of CM063454.1, from coordinate 19,890,138 downwards.
CCATTTTTCAGTAGTCAAGAACGGAATGGATTGATAAAAAAAACTAAACGTTTCCACTACATTTACCTATAAAAGTTTAGCGTATAAAACTTAAAAAAAAAAATAACTGCAACACTTTTTTCTTTTACTTTTTTTCTAACTATAATTTTTGATCTGATCTTTGTAAGCATTACTGTTGAATGGCACGGCAGTGATGTTGCTCATGATGGAGTGAACACGGATCGTGCTGCGTCTATCGGACATCGCTCCTAACATTGCCAGCCTTCCCGCAATGTCAGGAATGTCTTAAGGAACCAAGCATGCGGTGTTTTTTTAAATAGTGCAATGAACTAATCAGCTTTCGCACGATTTCCCAATTCTTAAATTCATTTTGTATTTAAGTTTTCGACGTCAAGTAGGCATTTTTCTCTTTATAAATAATACAAGAGATTCTTACTCTTATCCCTATTATTTAGGGTCTCAATGTAGTAGGTCCTAATATAGTAGGACTCAATCTAGTACATCCTTACTAATATTATAAATGCAAAAGTAAATTTGTTTGTTGGTTATGCTTTCACGCTTAAACCACCGAAGCGATTTCAAACATTTTTTCACGAATGGAAAGCTATAACATCAGGGAGTAGATTATATTTTATCCCGATATTAACATGGGAACAGGAACTACTCGAGTAAGGCGACTAAAACCGAAGTGAAGCGAAGGTGGGTTGCTAGTATTAAATATTGGAAAGTGTTAGCAATAGTTTTACGACTGATCGCCTATATGTAGTGGTTGAGATACTGACCTACAGAGTCATTGTCGTGGTTTCGAATCCCATGCAGGACAACACTTTGTGCGATACACAAATTGTTGTTCTGAGTCTGGATGTATATTGTGTCCGTTAATTATATGTTTGTAAAGCCTCCCGCAACACAAGGTTTTGTCTTTTTTCTAAAGAAAATACTACTTCACCCTCCTTGGAAGTGTAATTTTTACCAGACGGCATTAGTTAGGGTTGGCCCAGGTAGAGCTCTTAGTCGTCTTTTAGGACACCCACAAGCAATTTAAAAGTTGGTTGTGTTAAATCATCAACTTATCTTTTTTTCCAACGAATAGTCTAGTTTGACGATTTGTAACGATTACCATTGGAAGTGATAGGTCATCATCATCAATTTAGCTCATATACGTCCCACTGTTGGGCTCGAGACTCCTCCACAATAGGAGGAAAATTGAAAATTGACCTTACTATACCATGCTGGTCAGATAGGTTGGTATAGGGTATTCTTTCGAGTTTTTCTTCTGTAGCATAATATTATATGCATATTATATCTCTTAGTCGTCTTTTACGACATCCACGGGCAAGGGAATGGTGATTTGTATTCTTACTCCGTCACCACACGGAAAAGTGATGAGTATAATTGTATAATCGCATTTTTTTTACATTAACAATACACGATTCTCTGAGATCTTCTGTGATTTAAATATTCACTAACTGGTGTAGTTACTGTAAACTAAGCTAATACCTACAACGTACTCGTGTAACATTTAAGTATTGTAGACAAAAACACTACATAAAATTGGTTACTAAGATTACAACTGTGATAATTAAAGCATGTAGGAGCACCTACGTATTATACAGACTAAATTTTTGTTAGATCACTATCTCTTCTCATCTGATAGTGCCGACCAGCCATGCTTGCTTTCATTTTATTGTTAATGTCAGTCAACGTTATAAATGTAATGTTTAACACATCTTATATCTTTGAAATATAAGCACTATACTGTTTGTTTTCTTCGATATTATATAAGTATTAATTTTTAATCACTTCGCTGGAAATTTAGAAGATAATAAATGAAAATACAAAAAAAAAATATTAAAGTAATGATGGTTTAGAATTTATTTTTATGACTTAGAATAAGGTTATCCGATATTTACCATCTACGCAATCACATGTTAATACTCTGAAATTTTCATCAATAATATTTAAATCGTGCTTGAGTAATATAAAGATTTACTTACCCATTTTCCGTGTGGGTGACTGTGTAAGAATATAAATCACCAAATTAAATCAAATCATTTATTCTGCATAGGCCCCTTGAGAGCACTCACATATTGTCAAATTTGTACATCGTTTGGATACAATACAATATCTACCACCGGATCGGAATGCGACCACAAGTTGAGAATATTCGGCAAGAAATACAGCGGGCTGTCATTTTTTTACTATATTTTGAATACAATTACGTATACAAAATATAGTCTTAGCTCCAATGTGATGCCCTTCGAGATAGGATATAACTATTTTTTTTTATTTAGTTCAAATAAGGAAAGGAAACCATGGTAGGACCAGATCCCACAAGCAGCACCCGATCACGAGTTAACTACTAGAGCAGCCATCACTCCCCTCAACCACATTGGGGGGAAGGGAGTGACCCGCCCCACATAGCTACCGCAAGCAGAACCTTGTTCAGTGAGCATGACCAAACCATAAATTGCGAACTATGATAGGTATGCTTAAAAGTCCAAAACCTAAATTTCTCAGGCAAAACACGCTACGCTGTACAAACCCAAGACTGACAACACGAAAAAAAAAAACAAAACAGCGATTATTACAAGAAACGGGCCATAAAGCTGTGACCATTACAAAAACAAAATTGCTGAAAGAGGAGCTGCTCATAACCATTCAGTATTATCCTCTAAATCAGTGGTTCTTAACCTTTTTAAGTCTGTTACTCTTATGACCTAACTAGGGTCACTGATTTTACCCTCCTCCTAACGTTGAAATCAAACAATATACAAATAATATAAGCGTAGGCTTTATTAAACATAAAAACAATTGCACATAAAGAAATTAGATATTTTTATTCTAAATTACGGTCAGAAGCTAGGTTTAAGCTAGGTAATTTCTAAAACTTAGAAAACATAAAATAAATTTGTAAATTTTAGTGCGAAGGTTGGTACTGCTTTGTATTTACAAGTTTGGTAATGTTAGGTTACCATCCCCTCCTCACTTCACCATCCCCTTTCTTGCCCGTGGGTGTCGTAAAGACGATTAAGAGATTAAAATATGCATATAACATCTACGCAAGAGAAGGATAATTCGAAATAAAACCCTGTACAAAACCGTTTGACCAGCGTGGTATAGTAAGTCTGTTACGCCCCTCATCGTGGAGGAGCCTTAATACCCAGCAGTGGGACATATAGGAGCTGTGAAGAAGAAGGCAACAATAGCTTTCCGGCCTGATTACTACCTTATTATTGTCTCAAGTTGGATAAATTTAAGGAACACACACTCAAAAATTAGAGAGCTTCGAGCCTCCTCTACAATAGGAAGGAAATTGACCTCCTATTTTACGCTGGCCAGATATGTTGATATAGGATTTTATTTCGAGTTTTCTTATTTTGTATAGTGTGTTAATCGTCTTTTACGACACCCCCGAGCAAGATAGTAGGTGCTGCTCCGTCGCCGAAAGTATTTTATTAATAGTTTAGAATTGTAACAGCAAATTTTATATATAAAGAAAACATATTTAGTAGTTGCATGGTGGAATACAAAAGCATTCCTGTGTTTACTTTTATAAGGTTCTAGGCGAATTTTTACATTTGGTATAGTTTTCGTAAGCTTAGAATTACACAAGAGTCAAACGCGGCAATTGGGACTGTAGCGTAGGATTGAACCTCAACGTAATGGAAGCTCGTGAATTGAGATAGCATCAAGACTAGGATCGTGACGCGGCTACGCCACTATACTACATAAACATTCTTAATAAAAATGAAAAATTATAATGCTTTACGTTATACTTAAGAGTTTTATGATTTTTTAATCTTAGAATCGAGGATGCTAAGGATTTGAACTTGGAACCAGCTTTTGGGACATTCGTGTGTGTTTTTATTTTGCGACATCTTCCCGAGAAGTGTTATTATATTTATTTGGTTGGAACCGCGTAACATTTGTATTAAAATGGTTGGCCAACTGTGTGAAATAGCCAAATGATTCTTTATAAGGAATGCTGCGTTATAAAATCTGGCAAAGAATTGGCAATAAGACATGTATGTTAGAACTTACCTATTTTTATAGCAGTTGATGAAGTCGGTGTTTCAGTTCCCATAGAAATGCCTCGTCAGAATTAAGATATTTGCAGAAAATAGTAGAAATATTGAAGCCTTTATAGATAAAACCCTAAAGCCTTTGTACAAAAAACCGATATGAAAAGCCTTTATTGAAAAAACCGTTATAATAACCTAATAATTACACAACGTATGGAAAAATTTGCTAAAAAAAAGTTAGTAAAGTTATATCTTAACAGCGGTTTTATTGAACACGTTTATAAACATTATACATCATCATCATCATCTTGCTCTTATCCCAATTACTTGGGGTCGACGCAATATGTCATTTGTTTTGACATATTGCAAAAAGTTTCGGCAATGACTTTTATGACCGGCCGCCTGCTTGACGTCAACCCTCCTTGGGAATGTAATCGTTGACCCAAATGGTACCAGATGGAGTTGGTCCGGGTCAATCTAGAGCTCTTAGTCGTCTTTTACGACACCCACGAGCAAAGCAAGGGTTGGTAGTATTCGAAGCCGCTACCACACAGCTTTATAAACATTATACATATAATGAATAAATAAATGAAAAATTTTGCACTGATATATTATCGAAGGAACTAAATTTGACAACGCTATCAAATACCCGAGCTCGTTAACAAGTTTGATAATCCTTAGACACGAACAGGTAGGGCCAGGCCGGCCACTTATGTCAAAGAATCTGTACCAATAGAGATGGGGAGAGAGTACGGTGAGAAATGGGGCCGCGTAATGGCTTTTTATCAACCTGGACAAAACGGACAACGTGAGAACATAGCCTGCCCAAAAATTACTTGAACGGATATGTCTAATAGACTTGAGCATTCAGCATGAGCTTTGTATCGTAAGATTTTTCTTCTAATGTCTTCTATATCATCTCACATTCGATTATTATTGCGCAAAGGCATCGTCTATTATAGGAAGAAAATTAACTTATCCACGTTGTCCTGATAGCACAGTATAGAGTTTACTGTCGATGTTTCTTTCTCTTCTAATTAGAAACTCACGATGCCTAATATGTTTTTAGAACAACATCATTATCATCACAACTTATATACGTTTCAATGCTGGGCTCGAGCCTCCCTCACGATAGGAGAGTAATTGATCTACTAGTCTACGCTAGTCAGGCAAGACGAGTAAGGGATGAGGTGGTATATTTTATTTTTATTCCATCACCACATGGAAATACATTATTTTTTTTTTGACTACATTTATAAGCCAAGAGGTGTTGGAGAATTGTATTCTTACTCCAGCACCACATAGGATTCGGGACAGTCACCATCGTAGTACAGATATTTTGGGGAGTGAGTATTTAGGTTATTTCGTACAAATTCCTTGGAAGTAACGTAACGTGAACAATGAAAAGAATTGCAAGACACATTTAATTTTAAAATAATAAATATAAATAGCGTAATTATTATAATAATATACGTAACAATATAGATAAGAATTTACCGGACGACAGTGCGGATGGAACGAAGGTTTTTAGTGTTTACATTATTTATTTAATTTGTTAATAATCTATTTACGATTAGCTCTAATAATTTAAGAAAAAAATAACAATATATTGTTTTAAGCTCACATATTTTTACTTCATCTCCGAAAACAGCTTCAATGGTTGCAGAAGTGTAACACACATATGCAATTCCTCATATAATTTTAGTATCATTATTTCCGAATGATGACGGAGTAAAAATAAATGGAATAATTCGACATGTCGAATTATTCAGGACGGCGTACTCTCCCGAGTACACCGTCCTACCACGACTGCGATTGCGACGAGGACACGACGCAGCACACGCTAGAGCCAGAGGTGTGTGCTGCGTGGGCTGAGCAGCGCCGTGAACTCGTCGCGACTATCGATGCCAACCTGACGCTGCCGACCATCGCTAGGGAGATGTTCCACAGCGTCAGGAACTGGGACGCGGTCGCCGCCTTCTGCGAGGCAATCATCTCGCGGAAGGAGGCGGCGGATCGTGTGCGGAGCCCTCTACGTACAATGATGACCGACGTCCTGGGACAGGGACGTCGAGAGGAAAGTGTACTCCCTCGGAGTATTCCGTCGGGCCGACCACTGAAGACAAGAAACTCTAAACAAGGCTCCGGTGGTTGGCCCAACGACGAAGGTGACGTGCTATGGGTGGGTTACGGGGCCGCGGGCCGCCTCTCTACAGCCCCGGACGCAGCTGGGCGGCGGGTATGCTGATCGTAGCCCACCCACCCAAAAAAAAAAATAGGTGGTGAATTGTACACTTACTCCGTCACCACACCGAATATAATGGCTATATTCATAATCATCATCTCGGCTCATATACGTTCCACTGCCGGACTCGGGTCTCCTTCATAACAGGAGAGATATTGACCTATTGTATCACGCTGGTCAGACGGGTTAGAATAGTGTTTTATTTCGAGTTTTTCTTCTTTTGTATATACGTTATATGCGTACCATATCCCTTATTCTTCCTTTACGACACCTACGGGCAAGATAGGGAGTGGTGAATTGTATTCTTAATCCGTCACCACACGGATAAATGGCTATATTATAACCTTAATATTACGGCTATCTTCTCAAAGCCAGAATGCTCCAAACACTTTTATGTTTACGCCCCTATATCATATATATTATGTATTGCCTACTGTCAGCTCATAACACTTTCTGTAAATTGATCGATCTTGTTTTCTTTGATTTGTTGCGTTAATAGTGGATATTTGAAATACTTGTAAAGTGAAAATCTAAAGACAATCAATTGCGGCATTTGTTGGCTTTTGATGTATATAAAGTTTATTTAAGTACGCACGTAAAAACTTCTTTGGCGTAACAAGATAAAAATCTTTCTAAAAATTTTATCCTTAGCGTTATGCTACGTTTGTAGAAAAAACGACACTAATAATAGAAGGAAAGGTATTTAATACATTGAAAGTTTTATTAATAATGCATTATCTAGTTAACATTATTATGTGACGCTGTGCGCGCGCATCTTAAGGAATGTTGACTAGTTAACTTCAGGGTATCGGTTTTTCGTGACGGTGTGTGCGTATATCGTAAAACATTACTCTCCCTAACGCGCCAAAAGAATTATGACTTCAAAAATATTTAATTGAATTTTATACGTTGATAATATAAATTGCAAGTAAATAAATAGGTTAGTTTATATTATTATTTACATTGTTATGCACTAATAAATTAATAAAGCACAGTTACATAAATATATATTTTTTAATGTATGTTTATTTAGTGTTGTAATTAATTTATTGTATTATATACAAGCTGTTTGATATGTCTTTGCATTACATTCTCTGTTATTTATAATAGATACTTAACGATATATATTATTTGTACGATAATATTTTTTATCTGTATGACTTAAGTCATTTTACTTATTTTTCACTGTATTGTCGAACAATATTTCTAAATTTGATATTTTAAAATTATTTCGTTTTCGTTCGTTTTCCTTAAAAAATATCTCATTCTATTCCGCTTAACAAACTTTCAGCATTGACCATCATCTCAGCCTACATAAGTCTCACTACTGGGCTTAGGCACCTTCATAATGAAAAGGAAATTTACCTATTATACCAGGCTGGTCAGACGTGTTGCTATAAATATGTCGCGTTTGCCTTGTATACATGTTATCTGCATATTATGTCCATTAATCGTCTTTTACGATACCCATGGGCTAGAGGGATAGTAAAGAATTGTAAGTATTCTTACTCCATCACGAGGTGGAAAGTCAATAAAGTCTTAGTATGTTTATGAAAGTGCTTTAATATGCTCTTGCCAGGTTACGTACGCAATACTTCCTAATATAAGTCATATTTTTTTAAATTTTTTATTGACTTGGGTAGTAATCTATACAAGTAAATAAAATGTTTTCATGCTCACACGGTTATTTGCATGACACCTATGCCTAAAGCATTGTTTAAAAAATTGTCTGTCTGTCTGTTTTTTTGAGGTAATCTTCAAACGGCTGGACCGATTTTGATAATATTTTACTACCATGTAGCTGTTTATATAAGTAGTAATTTAGGCTAATTTATCCCGGTATTCCCACGGGAACGGGAACTATGCGGGTAAGGGGACTGAAACCGAAGCGAGGGCGAATTGCTAGTTGTATAATAAAAATCACAATAATAATATTTGATGTTTACGCTAGTATTACACACATATAATAAAACAATTTTTACGCAATTTTATCTATTTTTTACTGTCTAGACATTGACGACGTCTAGTACACTTTTTAACAAGGTCATGGAGGTCCTCCCCCAAAAATGTTTTTATGTCATAAAAGCTACAATAAAAACATATAATATTCAATAAAATATCTTGAATTCATAAAGATTTATATATTTACTTAAGTTACACTGACCACCAGCGCGTCAAGTATTTGCAAGTCTTCTAGTTTTTGTTTGTATAATTAAAATGTTTAATCGGTAATAATGAATTTTTAGGATGCAGATAGATTTACTTTAAAAAATACAAACATGAACACGAAATTTGTTCATTACAACAATAATTTGAGATTAAACAACAATAGTACTTTTACACAACACTTTTACACAATTTAAATTCATAAAGAAACAATAATTGCTTACTTTGTAAAATCAACACTAATTACACTCTAAGAATGGCTTATACAACCTTAATGACGACCGACGACCAACGACTTATTCTAGAAGCTGTCCCGAATTGATTTTTTTTTTCTTTGTGTGTGACTTAGTTGTTAGCCTCTGATGGCTGTGACAACTTTATCCGGACTGTTGGGTGAGCGCTGATGGCTCTCAACCCGTGTCCCGAATTTGTCAATTCTATAGGCTTTTGTAGACGGTTAAGCGTTGGTCGGCGGTGTATGAGGGTATGTCTTTATAAGACGTCGAGCCGTTATCGGCGACGTATGAGGGTTCCTTACAATATATTACGTTATCCTTGTGATGACGGAGAAAGGATATAAGTAGATAATAAGAGAAGTACGACACAAAATAAAACCCTATAATCAATCCGTCCAAACAGCATGATGTAGTACCACCGGTGCAGAATTCCTTGACTTCAGTGGTAAATAAGAACGACATACCTAGCTTTTCACTACATTGTCTGTTGCTTTTAGATAGTATACAAAGCTATTTTAATTTCCCCATACTAGGTTATGTAGTACAAAACGTGAGACAAGTTTAAGATTGACAGTTACTTATGCTACGGTAGCGAATAATTTCGATTATTTGATCTTGTCGCGCGTCATTTCGTATTAGATGCCAATAATTCTGTTTGCCACCAGCAATAAGACTTATTGCAACGTAGCGAAGTTCCGAAAAATATTAGGACTTTTCTTAAGGTTAAAAAAGTTGAGGGGAGTTAAGTTTTAGGGACGGTTAGAGAATTTTTGTGTTAACGACACCATTATTGTGTTGAAAAGGCGAGTATTCAGTAGCTTATGGTGGTCTCATGCCATCTTGTTTTCAGATGGCCGGACGGGTCGAGTTAGGCCGTAGTTGACAAGACTTTAACACATCAAAGAACTTCAATGTGATTTGAAATACGAGATTATTAATAGTTATTTTCAATAAATGCTTAGATTATATAATGATCTTGGGGACAATTGTTGGAATTCCTTTCATATGAATAAATCATAAAATCGAGATGAAAATTCGAACATTTTGCAAGCAGCATTGGCCCGTTCTCAATCTATACCAATAAATAAAATTGGAGTGTCTGTTTGTAATGTCAAAATAATAGGCTTTTTTCATGCTCACACGGTTATTTGCACGACACCTATGCCTAAAATCTATACCAATAAATAAAATTGGAGTGTCTGTTTGTAATGTCAAAATAATAGGCTTTTTTCATGTTCACACGGTTATTTGCACGACACCCATGCCTAAAATAGCAATTAAAAAATTTTTGTCTGTCTGTCTGTTTGTTCCGGGTAATCTTCAAAACGGCTGGACCGATTTCAAAAATTCTTTCACCAATGGAAAGCTATAATATCAGGGCGTAAACTAGGCTATATTTTATCCCGGTATTCCCACGGGAACGGGAACTACGCGGGTAAAACGACTATAACCTATAACCGAAGCGAAGCGAGGGCGGATTGCTAGTACCAATTAAAAAATTTTTGTCTGTCTGTCTGTCTGTTTGTTCCGGGTAATCTTCAAAACGGCTGGACGGATTTCAAAAATTCTTTCACCAATGGGAAGCTATAGTATCAGGGCGTAAACTAGGCTATATTTTATCCCGGTATTCCTACGGGAACGGGAACTACGCGGGTAAAACGACTATAACCTATAACCGAAGCGAAGTGAGGGCGGGTTGCTAGTATGATAATATTATTAAGGCAATATATAGGTTATAAGCGAGGAAAGCAAGTAATATTTTACTTCGAATAAAAAAATCGTGACATACAAATGGAAATAGGAAAAGGATGTATATAGTTATTGAAAGTGTTTTTATTTACTAAGTTAAACCTTGTGTGATGAACCCACTTGAGGTTACCGCGCGTAATGTTTGTTAATGTTTAATTAAAGTTAGATATATATCTCTCTAGGTTAAGACCAAGTACGGTAAATTGAATCGAGCTGTCTACCGACCGCTAAATTGGATTGTGTCGGCCATTCATTCACTTTAACATAGATTTTATTTGTTTTTAGGTGAACAAACATATATAATTTTGTATCCTTCAGATGCCAACGTAATAATGCATATGATATACCTACTAATTATTATTGAGTTCTAATTAAATTTATACTTTGTAATATTAAAATATAATATGTATTTATTAAGTAGCTTAAGATATAAATATAATAAAAAATTCTTGCTTGTGGTAAATAAATACCAGACGCAGAACTTCTAATGGAAATTTGTTACAAAAGCTTTACTAGTTAAGGTAGCGTGGTATTATAGAAAACCTATAAGCTTACAGTCTACATATACAGAAAATACATTGCCTTGCTACATAAGTGGAAAGCATCGGGTCTTTATACCTGCCATCATCCATTGCCCATCTTTTGAGAAGACTGTTGACATAATGAGTGGCTACTCTTTAAATATCTTTATATCTATAAATCTTATTGTGTCGTCATCTCGGCTCGTACCCTTTCCACTGTAGGGCTTGAGTCTACTCCCCATTAGATGAAAAATAGATCTACTATATCATGCTGGACAGATATGTTGATATAGGGTTTCATTTCGAGTTTCCCTTCTCTGTGATGTTATGTGCATATTATATCTTTTATTCGTCTTTTACGACATCCACGGGCAAGTTAGGGAGTGGTGAATTGTATTCTTACTCCGTCACCACACGAAAAATCTTATAGTGTACAGTAAGTAATTCCGGGTCTATCTATATGCGTTCTCTGCTAAAAGCGAGATATTATTACATTTTAAGCAAATGTATCGATATGGTCTTGTGACCTTAAAAAACAGGATTTGAATCTTTCAAGTTTTTTATTCAAAGATATAGTTACGAATTACTTTAAATAAATCTAATTTGCCGAATTAGATTAGTAATTTGTGAGATAACACGCGTATAAACAATCTTGTTATTGTTACCTGGGTGTATAAGGAAAAGCCTTTGTTGTACTTATTATTGTGACTTTATAAATGTGATTACATTTTGTCAACCTAAGTTCTAGTTAAAAAGATAAAATGATCAGCATATCGGTGTCGTAGATAATCGCTTAGTCTGGTATTTACAGCGGACAATGTTCCAACTAGTTGTTTAGGCTCGCTGAATAATAAATATAACGTTATATTTTTTATCGTTTGCAAATAACATCAGGGATTCCATGATACTATTGTCAATATATTGAATGTGGTGTTCTTATTATGTAGTTAATGAGTTCGCGTTTTTTCTGCGTTATTCATTTCATTTCAGCTCATATGTCTCGTTGGGCTCGAGCCTCCACCACAATAGGAGGGAAATTGACCTACTATACCTATGCTGGTGAGACGTGTTGGTATAGGATTTTTTTTCAACTGTTTCTTCTCTTAAATTTAAAAGCATATTTGGCACCTTAGCCCTCTTTTACGATATCCACCAGCGAGAGTGGAGCTGGTGAATTATATTCTTATTTCGTAACCATAGGAAAAACAGTTTTTGTACGTGATAATGGAATATTCCTACATGAAATTCATACTCTTCCTTGTCTAATGGTGTTGTAAAAAAATACTGCGGCAAGTCAGCAGAGTACCTACATCATTGTATGACTAAAAAAAAATTTGCTTTGTGGTGGCGGCTATAAGTTCTGCCAACCTTGTTTATGGCTATCGTAAAGACAACTAAGAGCAGGCCATCTCCATATGATGTCGTCTGATTAATTATTGCATTCCCGAAGAGTCTCTTTCCATTGAGGGTTGTTTCTATTTAGGCAGATGACTCATCATTAAACTACTGCCAAAACTATTGCAATATGTGTAATAGAATAATAATACATATTGAGCCGACCCCAAGTAATTGGGATAAGAGCGGGATGATGATAATGATAAGATATAAACTCGATGAAATCCGTGAAAATATTTTTATTTTAAACTAGTAACGTGAGCTTCACAAGTCCAATGCTGATACTAAATATACTACAGAATGTCTTTATATACAACGTTCACAGCTTTTTTGTCATTAAATAATACAATTATGTTTCCTTAAGAGGTAACTCTTAAAAGAGCGACATATTATTTATGTATTATACATATAAACCTTCCTCTGGAATCACCCTTATCTATTAAAGAAAACTGTATCAGAATCCGTTGCGTAGTTTTAAAAATCTAAGCATACATAGGGACAGACAGACAGCAGGAAGTGACTTTGTTTTATAATATGTAGTGCTATAAGATTTCTGGTCAATAGTGGGTATAACAAAGATTGTAAATAAACCTTGAAGAATTAGAAATTATCTTATCATCATCGCCATTTCAGCTCATATACGTCCCACTGCTAGGCGCGAGCCTCCTCCATAGTAGGAGGGAAATTGACCTTACAATACCATGCTGGTCAAACAGGTTGGTATAGGGTTTTGTTTCGAGTTTGCCATCTCTTGCAAAGATGTTATATGCGTAATATATCTCTTAGTCGTCTTTTACGACAACCACGGGTATGACAGAGGGTGGTGAATTGTATTCTTACTCCGTCACCACACGGAAAAAATATTTTATAGTCTTAGAGAATTTATTACTTTGCATTCTAATTTTTTCAACCCATAAACATCCCAATGTCTGACCTTGACCTCCTTCTTAAGTTTGAAATTACGTTACACTAATTAAATCATTTATAAGAGTTTGAAAATACGGCACCCGTAGCAACATTTCAATTTGAGAAGTTTGAAGGTTTTTTATAGATAACGTATCTTCTCATATCCCTTAGTCGCTTTTACATTGAGTCGGCGAATTGTATTGTGATTTTATCACCATATAAAAGCGTCATTGTTAAACTTTGCTAATTTAAATTATTGAAATCGACTGCCTGGGTAATGTGATTATATTTTTTCCACATCATACCAAGACGATTTTTTTTTTTTTTTTTTTTGTTTGGGCTGCGGTCGGCGCGCCTCCGCACCACTCCGTCCGGGGCGACAGAGGGGCTTAAGCACGCAACACCCGCAACCCACCCGAACACCACGTCGCCTTCGTCTTTGGGCCGACCACTGGAGCAGGGTTACTTGTCATCAGTGGTCGGCCTGACGGAATATCCCCTACCCGGGGTACCCTCCCATCAACCGACGTCCCCCCCTCGGGGAGGACGTTGGTCTTTCCTCACGCGGTCGGCCTCTCGGCGGGTGACGGGCGATGACGTCTCGGCGGGCGTCGACGCGCCAGGCGGTGATCTCCCTCAAGGAAACAACATCCCTCCCCGCGCACCCCCGACACCCGCCGGTACAAGTCGGCGACCATTTCCGCCTCCAGGTCCTACGGTGTCATACCAAGACGCTTGAATAACGATCGCGTCAGTTTTTTTGGGACGTTTGCAAAAATATGTAAAATATGAAAATAAAAGCCAAAAAGTAAAAAAGTTCCTTGCAGGCTAGGAAGTTGGATTTATAATCTAAAACAATAACACGTCCCTATCAAAGTATAACAAATGATAATTTATGATTTGTTTGCAAAAAAAATGCAATGTTTTGCGTCACTTCTGGGTAATTTGAAGCTCAAATAATATTGTCAAACACTCAAAGTATTCAGTCTATCCAGGCGTACGGCAGTTGTAATGGTAGAATATATAGTTGAATAATTGTTATTATTGTTACAGAAAATCAGCGTTTCGTGGCAAGTGATCTTAGAAATAGTTCAGCTAGTGCAGTTGTCGGTGACAGCTACCGCTCTCGGACTTTACTATCTCATTTATTGTTACATGCAGCTTATTTACTACACACTTAGGAGCGCATTATACTTCCATAATGCAGATTTGTGAGTATTATAAATCATCATCATCATCGCAGCCCACATACGTCTCACTGTTGGGCTCGGGCCTCCTCCACAATGGGAGGGAAATTTGACTTGCTATACCATGCTGGTTGGTATAGGGTTTTATTTCGAGTTTTCCTTCTCTTGTACAGATCTAATGGGCATATTATATCCCCTAGTCGTCTTATACGACATCCACGGGCAAGATAGGGAGTGTTCAATTGTATTCTTACTCCGTCACCACACGGATTATACATCATTATTACACAAACAGAAATTTTTTGATGTTTACGTGAGTATTACACATTGTAAATAAAATGACCTTACGGATTTTATCGCGTTTGTATTTGATTTGCCGACGTTTCGAACACTTTTCAGCGTTCACGGTCAGTTCGCGTTTAGTCCGCCCATGACTATGAATGTTGTAAAGTGTTTGAAACATCGGGCAATCAAAAATCAAACGCGATAAAATGCGTAAAGTAGTTTTATTTACAATCAGAAGTTTTTAAATATTCAACAAGTCAAGAATATTTCGTGGTGTATAGTAAGGAGTACTTTAAGACTATCCTTCCATTTCTCTAGTTATTACAAAATACGGGTAAGGGTCGTTAACAGATAATGTCACTGCAAAAGAAGGAAAGTTCGCAATAAAACTCTATCCCAGCACATCGAATCCACTATAATACGTTAATTTACACTCACGCTGGGCGAGATATAGGCGACACTTAAATGATTTAGATGCTATCACAAAACTGAACATTACATTCTTTATTTTCCGTGTGGTGACGGAGTAAGAATACGATTTATCGCCCCCTTATCTTGCCCGAGGGTGTTGTAAAAGACGACTAAAGGATTTAATGTCTATGTAAGAGAAAGAAAAGTCGAAATATAACCCTACACCAACATGTCTGACCACCATGGAATAGTAGGCCAATTCCTTCCCATTATTAAATAGGCTCGAGTCCAGCAGTGAGACGTTTATAAGCTAAAATGACCATCATTTGATGATGATGTTGAAATTGATTATTTGATAAAATGGAATCTTTATGTATTATTTAGTATGCTGTATTTGTTGTGTGCTGGAAATTGGAATCTTTCCGATTCCTCCTGTTTTTTCTTTTCTAATTAAATTTGTTGCGGGTTCCAAGACAATTAAAAGCTTTGCCCGGGTCTTCCTGAGGGTCAAACCTCGGTGTCTTATACGGAGATCATTGTGGATCCTGACTTATAGGAGATACAATGGTGGAAATATGTGGTGGGATTATTCCCAAAAAAAATGCTGTATTTGTTGTAATAAACAACTCAATTACCTTTTTTACAGCCCTATGAAAATAGCAATTGGAGTTGTCACGATTACTTCCATATTAGTCGCATTCAACTTAATAATTAAAGTAGAAAGAATCATTGGAATAATAACCTAAAATAAGGATCATTTTTAACAAATAATATATTGTATGATAAATTGTGAAAATGTGATTTAAAATTTATTATAAAAACTTTAATAATATGAGAGTAATAAATATACAATTGTTTCACTGTTAAATTGTTATTACATATGTCATTTTAAATATGCATCGGTGAAACATTAAAACAAATGTTATTCTTGTATTTTAATTTTATTTTAATACATTATTTTACGGTATTATTGTTTTGTTTTTTTTTTTCTAATATTGCCCGCGTTTGTTAATTAAATGCTGCATCACAATGAGTAGGGGTAAAGTCTGTTCTGTTCTAAGAGGTATATAACAAGAAAATATTGAACATAACTATGTTTAGAGCAAAACCATGATCGTATGCTTATCTATCCGAAATATTCTTACATTTTATAGCCTATTACAATACAAGAAAAATAGTAGTAAGTATATATTTTGGCATTTTAAGAGCACTTATCGAGGGCGATGATATTGCCGTTGACCAAGTCCAGTTCCAAATTTTGAGAATTAAACATTATTATGTCTTCATTCCATGTGGTGACAGAGTAAAAATACAATTCACCATCGGGTCATCTTACCCGCGGGTGTCGTAAAAGATGATTAAGGGATATGCTATGCGTATAATATCTATGTAAGAAATAGAAAACTCGAAATAGAACTCGACACGTTTGACCAGCCAGAGTAAGCCCATTTCACCCCTATTTTGGAGGAGGCTCGAGCCCAACAGAGTGACATAATTTTTTTTTATTGCTAATGGTGGTAAACGAGCAAACAGTACACCTGATGGTAAGTGTTGCTGCCGCTCATGGACCTTTGTAAGGCCGCTGCATACCGCGAAGAAATTGAAGGGAGTGTGAATGCGTGCAACGAGGTTCCGTGGTACTAGAGGCATCACTAAAACCCACCCCACGCATAAACCCTCAGAAAGTTGGGCTTCCGGCTCTCTCGCTCAACGAACGAAGCTCAGTAAAAAATTGCTACTACTCTGACGTCAATTTTCTGCGAGAGTGTGGTACTACCCCGGACGGACCGCCTCGCGGCTGTAGATAGACAACTGTCAACAGTGTGGTCCTACCACATCTTGCCTTCAATATATTATTTAAAATATACCTTATATCTAATAACTTAACTGAATGTGTTAGACTACGAGAGTTAGGTTGCTAAAATAGAGTACAGTTGTTTGTAGGTATATCGTATATCCTTGTTAGGGGTGGAGGGCGCATAATTGAAAAATTTTATTAAGGGGAACGGGAACGAGAAAAGATTGGGCAGCACTGACATAGAAGGTCAAGTTCCTTACCATTATAGAGGAGGCTATCTCCTCCTTACGTACGGTACTTCTTTACCGTAGAGAGGTGTATGACGTCACGAGTTGAACAAAGAAAAGATGTGTTCGGCAGAGATTTACTAGTAGGCTCAACATTGCTTATATGTGAAGATAATTCTGAGGTGACCAGTAAATCTCTTGATCATTTATACGCCATTGTTATTGAAATTCGTGAGATTTTTTAAAGATGTAACCACAAGCTACATTCACCTTGATTTGTTAGATTAGTATTATCAAATTATATAATTTAACATTGTATTCGTTGTAGGCAATAAATTTGAATTACAGTTAATATTATCATTATGAATATTAAAAAAAATTGAATTATTGTGATTATCAGAGTGGTGACGGAGTAAGAATATAATTTGCCACCGCATTTCTTACCTGTGAGTGATCGTAGGAGACGATTAGGTACAAGTAGATAACAATAAACTGCAAGAGAAGGAAAATTCAAAATAAAATCGTGGTACCGTAAATTAATCCTTCCGTTAATGTGCCGAGATAGATGGTAAATATTTCTAAATTAAATATTTTAAAAATTATAACTAATTCTAAATAAATTACCTATAAAACCTAACGTAAAAGATCTCTAAAACATAACGGCTGGATAGATTTTCTTGAAAGCTAGCCTTAACATACTGTCGATGATTCAATTGTTATTGTGTTTTGTCTATAAACCAATTTTTAGTAGATGTGCGAAGTCTAGCATTGTGCTAGGTGTAAGCGTAGCCTGTTCGCTGAATTCAACTGCACATATGGAGAAGTTATCTAAGACCTGTTGTACTGTCTGTCTGTCGTAGGTTACATCTCTATCCAGGATAATTATTTATGCGGTCTACAACGGATTGTTATGAATCTGAGTGTAATTAAGATGTTGAATTTCCTTATGTGAAATGTGTTGTATTAAGCCATGAACATGGAAAATTACACTTCTACGTAACGCTCACCCCTAAATATTATAATAAGTCGCTAAAGCGTATAATAATAATTTGTGGATTAGTCAAAGAATTTGTCCAAGTAGCAAATAAACACACGAATCCTCGATCACGGTTTTTTTTTTTTGACAACCTGTGATCGATCACACTGAGTCCAAAGCGCTATGTTCGGCGAAAAGCCCCCGTACACGTGTAGGTCTCCTCTCTCTATCGTCATGTGGGCGGGCGGCCGGTACTAAATCTTTTTCTTCAGTGACATATTTCAACCACTACGTCAATTGTGCAGTCATATAACTCAGCAGTCATTTTACAACACCGATGAGTAAGAGAAGTGGTGAATTGTATTCTTACTCCGTCACCACACGGAAATAATTAATTACTATAAATAATTGACGATATATAGAGAAATTTCAGATAGAAAACTGCTTACTATAATGTAGTAACATATTTTTTCAGCTATGTTATCTGCTTAGGTCACTTATTGGTCTCGTCACGTAAGTAGTGACGTATGACATTAACGTTATTCATGCTTATGAACTTGATAAATTACATTCTTCTTACCCTATTTACCTAATAGCATTAATATAGCCCGACGCTTAAAGTAAGTAAAAAGCAAGTAGCCGTTTCATTAGTAAGATAATTGCTTGAACTGTCATTAGATGCAACGGATTGAGCGTGACCGCGGCCGAAGTGCACCTGGACATTGTTTCTTTCAAATAGTTTTGGAAGTGATTAAGCCCTCCTCGACAGGTAAGTATTACGCGGATGAGGAGGCACAGTGGAGGCTGAGTTGACTGAGAACCACAACAGACCAACACTTATTGGTCAGACGCCGCGAGAGACGCGCGCGTTACAAATACTTGAACAATCACCGCGAACTTACACACGGCTTTGTTATTCACGTGTAGAGTGATCGGTATAGATAATAGCTTTATGTGGTAGTGTTATCGAATGGACAAGTGACTGTGACGCTAAGTGCAAAATGATAGCGAATATGAGGTAAGTAGGGTATAAAAAAGATTTGGGTCTAAAAGTTTACTATTTAATGAATAGTGATAGGTATAAGATGAGAAATAAATTAATACTTATGTATATCATAGCATAAATTGCATTGCTTTTATTTTTACGTATCATTGTCAAGGGTAAATGACGAAACATCGCAGTGTTGCATTTCTACATATTTCTTTAACAATATACTTTCAATCGTAAGATAAGAGTAAAAATGGACATAATATATTAAGTGCACAGATTATGAATGGTATATGTATCGCTTGTAGTGGGGTTAATTCTTGCACAGGACATTCGTTAGTGCGATTCACAAGTGGCTGCCTTAACTCTGGATGTAATTTGAGTCTGTATATGTTTTAAAGTCCCCGCCATAGAATGTCTTATTTTTACCGCAGCGTAACTAAACGAATTGAGTAAAAATAAATATTTTTTTAATTCGTATGTGTTGTATCTCCGTAGCAAACGAGACAGTATTTTACTATAAAATAGTCGATGAGTATATATTTACTACTGAATTAGACTTATACTTAATTTGTTTTTATCATTAAAAGTACTACATAAAGTCAACTATGATCATATTATTTAAGGCAGAAGTGGAATAACCACTAAGTGTCCATACAAATTTCTGAGTGCTTTTATTCTAATGTTTATTACTATACATTCTAAATTTAAATGCTACATATATCTTTCAACTGTAATATATTAGTAAGTCAGAGGAAACTAAAGCTAATTTAAAACTTACAGGCGTCAAACATTCTCTTAATAAAAAGAATTTTATCAAATTTCGGACGAGATCTCCAAAACATAATTATTATTATCCAAGATTGTAAAATATGTATAATTTTGTCTTTTCACAATAATAAAATGTAAAGTAGATAGATAAATATTTAGCTAGAATAAGAGCCTCCAAAAATTGTATGGACATCCAGCGACTGACACGTACCTATAATAAGGAGAAAAAGGATAACGGCAATTTATGATTTGAGCTTCATGAGCTTCGTAATGACTTATTGAGCTTTACCTAAGTTAAGGGCAAAATTTATAAACAAATTATCTCACAGGAGCAATATCGCTAAAAATCAGTAAATTTTCTCAAGAAAAACAAGCTTAAGAAAGTTATATATTTGGATAACGCTGCAAAGTCCAGATGAGAGTCGTTTATCTTAGAAATATGGTTATATGAAAGCCGACTCTAATGTATTGCAGTCAACCCATTGTAATTAAAAGAATAACGTGTAGGGTCGTGAGGAACTAAAATACGTTGAAAATAATTAAGTTTAATAAAATATGCAACTTATCACCTCTTTTTCGCGTGGGTCTCGTGAACGACGAACGACTAATCAGTGTAAGCATTCCTATACATAACATCATAGCGGAGTATGTGGTAGGATCATACTGTCGACGGCTCTCTGTCAACAGCCGCGGGTCGGCCTGTCCGGAGTAGTGCTACACTCTAAGTAAGTAGCAATTTATTACTGCACTTCGTTTGGTGAACGAGAGAGCCGGCTGCCCAACTTTCTGAGGGTGTTTGTTTGGTTGATTTTGGTGATGCCTTTAGTATCACTGAATCTCATTGCACGCACTCATACTCCCTCCTTCACCTTCTTCACAATACGCAAGGCCTAGCAAAAGTCCACCAACGGCATTATCACTTATCATCAGATCTGTTGTTTGCGCGTTTGCCACTAACAACAATAAAAAAGGGGAGAAATTTCGAAATCAAGTCTTATAGCAAACGGTTGGACCGTCAGGGAGGCATAGGTGGTCAATTTCGCTTTCATAGTAAAGGAATTACCTGTCATAGGAAAAATGTGGGCTAACTAAAAAGAATAAAGTTATTTTAATAAAAAATAAAATATTTTTCATGTAGCAAGTGAAAATATGACACTTCCTAAGGGTGATATTATCATTATTTATTTTAAAATAAATTTAAAACAAAGATGTCAATACCGGAATATAAATAGAAATAAATATAATTCGCGACGCAAAGACAAAATTATATTTGTACTAGTTCTGTGACCCCGCTACGCTTGAACGGAATAAAAGGCATAGCTTATTTGCATCAGACGTCTAAAACTAACAATTTGTGCAGCTGCTCACAAGTTTGAGGCCAATATTTTCGTCTATAGATTTGACAGTTTACCGCAAGATAATTTATTGTGCTATTGTTCTCATTTCTCGTTGGTACAGTGCATTTGTTCAGGGCCTGTGTTACTTTTGAAATGCAACGAATAATTAGAACTATCAATGTGGCGACGAACTAATAATTAAGGGACGTTGTGTCATCACTTAGATATTGGAAGGGATTCCTAAAAGATGTAATCGTAAACTGTATAGATATAGGAAAATTAATTCGGCTTCTCATTATGAAGACGTAGTAGCGGTCGCGTTTGAATCCAGTGGTAGTTTATTAGATTAATTTGATTTTGTTAAAATTGACAATATGTAAGTACCCTTTCGGGGTTTATGCGTAATATATAATTTGAATTTGATTTGAAAAAAAATTGTAGCCAAATACTACGGATCGGACATAATATTATTGCCAATAAATTTTGCAATATGTACCATGAAAGGGGAGTACGTATTGCGTCGACCCCGGGTGATTAGGGTATAGGCAGAATAATGATGAATTTCGTAACTTTACAATACCTCCAAACCAGGATCACAAGAAAAAAGAACTATTTTATTTTTCTCTGATCTCTATATCAAAAATGTTAATTCGGTAAACCATGTTTACTTTTTGTTTTTTTTTTTTAACTAGACGGATGATATTGTATGGTATATTTTTGTTTATTAGAAATCATATTCACAAGATGAATGAATGAAGAAGAGTGTACTTGCAAAAAATATGATGTGACACAATATTTTTTTTTTGCTCTATTAGCACGGTAGCCGTAGCGGTAGCGGTAACAAGACATTTTCAATAGTAAGTTCAGTGTGCTTAAAACCTTACTAGACTCATAAGCTGTGTCGGGGGTGCGCGGGGAGGGTGGTGTGATTTCGTTAAGGGATCTCACCGCCTGGCGCGTCGACGCCCGCCGAGACGTCATTGCCCGTTGGGCAGTCCGGCTGGAGAGGCCTCGGTTCGGGGTGCGAACCGTGGAGGCCTTCCGGCCGGTGCTGATGCAGTGGTTGGAAAGGCGGCACGGGGTGCTCTCCTTCCGACTAGTGCAGGTGTTGACGGGGCATGGGAGCTTCGCCAAATACCTGCACAGGGTCGTAAGGAGGGAGAGTACACCGTCCTGCCACCACTGCGATTGCGACGAGGACACGGCGCGCCACACGCTCGAGGCCTGCGCGGCTTGGGCAGTGCAGCGCCGTGAACTCGTCGCAATCATCGGTGCCGACCTGACGCTGCCGGCCATCGCTAGGGCGATGGTCGACAGCGTCGGGAACTGGGACGCGGTCGCAGCCTTCTGCGAGACAGTGATCTCGCAGAAGGAGGCGGCGGATCGTCTGCGCGTGGAGCGCAGCCTCGATGAGGAGATCCGCCGCCGGCGACTGGGGCGGCGCAGGCGCAACTATCTGCGCCTCATGCCGCCCTAGCCGAGGCCGCGGGTGACGTGACCGGGGATTAGTCCGTCACCCGCCGAGAGGCCGACCGCGTGAGGAAAGACCGACGTCCTCCTCGAGGGGGGGACGTCGGTCGATGGGAGGGTACCCCGCGTAGGGGGTATTCCGTCGGGCCGACCACTGACGACAAGTAAACCTGCTCCGGTGGTCGGCCCAATGACGAAGGCGAGGTGGTTTTCGGGTGGGTTGCGGGAGTTGCGTGCTTAAGCCCCTCTGTCGCCCCGGACGGAGTGGTGCGGAGGCGCGCCGACCGCGACCCACCCAAAAAAAAAAAAAAAAAAAAAAACTAGACTCATAAGCTCGCCTCATATTGAATGCGATTAAATCTACAATGAGTTACGGTATACACATTTTTTATATTATAGTAATGATTTAGGGTAATTGATATTAAGTTGATACGGGGTTTGCCTGTGACGAATTATGCAGGACGGACAGCTTGCAATTATTTTACTGCAAATCTCTTAGGTATAATCTATTAATAGATGAAAGTTGTCGTTCTCTTATTACAAGATTTACAATAGAATTGATTTATCATTTTAGAAAACAATCGAAGAATATTTAGTAAATTAAAATTAAACGGAAACTGTAACTGTGGAAATCAAAATTAATTAAAATAATTGCAATAGGAATACTTATAAAAGCCGCAAAAGTAGAAATATTACACACTAGTCTTATAAACGAAATGATAAATGCTTACATGTTACTGCATCTGTAATGCGTGATAAGTTGTCGTTCTTAGACTAGTCTCGCTTTTAATCTCAAAATTAGTGTAGTACTAGACCTACTTATTACTAGACTATTGTCCAAGCTGCCTGATGGTCTAAACACCGACCGAATTTGCCGAGTGTCGTGGGTTAGATCTTCACGCAGGATAATTCTTTGGGTGATTCGGGCGATGGGACAAATATTAAGTCTGAATTTCATTGGGATTTGTGTCCGTTTCAAATAGTATTAATTTATACTACCTGA
Source organism: Lymantria dispar (assembly GCA_032191425.1). Taxonomy (NCBI): domain Eukaryota; kingdom Metazoa; phylum Arthropoda; class Insecta; order Lepidoptera; family Erebidae; genus Lymantria; species Lymantria dispar. Next base: position 19,866,442 of record CM063454.1, on the reverse strand, counting down.
CTCATGCAACTACACCTGCGTCATATAAGAGAGAAGGAGGATTATAGAGTGGGTCGTAGGCACCTACAATGCTCAGCGCATTCAACAGAAGATCTCAAAATGAATAAATTATTTACGTTTTTACAAAATTTTTCATTGATATTCTGCTCTTATTAGTCATTATATTATATTATATAGCCTATAGACAGATTTTTTTTCATACCATCTGCTTCTGAGATTAGCGAACTCAGGCAAACAAACTCTTCAGCTTTATAATTTTAGTACTGCTGTGTATTACTCGCGTAAATATCAGAAATCATTACATTAGAAATAATTTGGTATATAGATATAAATATTGAAAACCGACACGGGATTTGTATGAATGCACACAAGTTTACAGAGATAGCCGTGATGACTGGTGACATCAGTGTAGTCAGGTCACTGAGGCGGGTCTCGGGTGCAGTGGAGGTGTGAGCCGCTTGTCAGCCCACCCGTGTAGTAACGGTGCGTTCCGCCTTCCAACCACACTTAACTCGACAATGTGTTAAATCCGCGACTGCCCCAGCTGATATACACGACAGATTCTAAATAGCATTCCAAAGGTGACATAAAAATATTTTCTTCGAGTTATATATATATACAACTTTATATATATATATATATATATATATATATATATATATATATATATATATATATATATATATATATATATATATATATATATATATATATATAAAGTTGTGTTAGTTACACTATTTATAACTCAAGAATGCCTGTACCGATTGATTTGGCTGCAAATTGGTGGAGAGGTAGTTTAGAACCAGGAGACGGACATAGGATACTTTTTATCCTGTTCGATCGCGTTGCCGTGTGACGTAACCAAAGAGAATATGAAACGTGGTTTAACAAAAACGCATCTGATATATATTAACAAAACGCAAATGACAGATTATATTTTCGGAAATTTAGAAAATATATTTACGAAAAAATTATGGTGGTACGAAGTTCACCGGGTCTACTGGTATATTATATAATATATGTAGGTAACATCGATCCAGAGAAGAAAAAGTTGATAACCCTATTCCAACTCGTCTGAGCAGTGTACCATAGTACGTGGTTAATTCTTTTCCCATTGAGGAGGAGGTACCAGTACCACTCATATAGGCTGAAATGTTGATGATGATAAATATTTTACTATCTTATATATTACTAGCAACCCGCCCTCGCTTCGCTTAGCCTAGAATGAAAGAATTTTTGAAATCGGTCAAGCCGTTTTGAAGATTACCCGGCACAAACAGACAGACAGATAGACAGACAAAAAATATAAAGTGTATTTTAGGCATATGTATAGTGCAAATAACCGTGTGAGCATGAAAAAAGTCCTTTATTTGACATTACAAACAGACACTCCAATTTTATTTATTGGTATAGATTGCACGAGCCTATTTTTCTCAATTCGCGACATCTTCCTTGTTCCGTTGGTGATTAATGATAAAATATCTATGATTTAAAAATGTACCGCTTCCCTTAAATTTTAATTCTGAAATCATTTAAAAAAGGACCTTTGCTGCGCACTACCGCATGGCGCATGAATCGACTATTCCGATAATATTATTCATATTGTAAATGATTTTTAATATATTGTTTTAAAGTTAATCCTCCTTAATAATAAATTCTTATGTCTTTACTAAGATGTAATTCTTTATATTCTCATACCATATACGTATCATTTGGATTCAACTTTCGTCCACTACAGGAGGGAAATTCAACAACAATAACCGCACAGATGAGACTGGTTAATTTTTGTTCGAATTGTTTTTCTTGCAGTGAATGAATTGGCTTTCATCCAAGAGTAGTCATTTAAGATAACCAAGAAAGGATAGAAAAAAATGTGCAGTGAATTGAAAATTTATTGTCAAAAGTTAAATCACCATAGATCTCTGCTAGGCCGCTGCCTACTGTGATCAAAGTAGGGCTTCCAATCCCGCAGCATGAATTCAATCTCGGTATTTGCGGGATTACGAATCCTCAATCCCGCGGGATCTCGGTATTTGCGGGATCCCGCATATCGAAAATATTCACATTTATTTAAGGCAAATAAAACAATGAATTAATCAACTCCATTTTTATTTACGTACATATTACTATTAATATGAGATCAATCAAATTACGCCGTTTATTTGTAACAAAAAAGAATGAATTAATCAACTAACTACACATTTATTAAAGTATTACTATTAATATGAGATCAATGAAATTACTCCGTTTATTTATCACAAAAACCTTATGAATTATCAACTAACTCCATATTTATTTAAGTAGGTATTACTACTAGTATGAGATTAATCAAATTACACCATTTTTTTCATCACCACAAACAGTAACAAATACTGAATAAAAATAAATCAAAACAAAACAATTCTTCAAAAATACACAAAAAAATTAAAAAAATCAACCAAAAAATTAATCACACTTAAAAACTGTAAAATTATATAGGATATGTTACTGTTTGAGTTTGAGAGTTTATTAAGTTTGAGGTGCACGCTTTTTTCAGTCTCGCAAATCCCGCGGATCCCGCACCCGTATTCCCGCATCATGCGGGATTGGAAAATGGCGCGGTACATTTACATTTCGTGAATGTGCAACTTTTCATGGTTCACATAATAAAGAATGTAGGGGAAAGTGGGGGAAATACGAACACCTAAGGGAAAACTTAAATAAAACAGTAGAATTTGATTACAGATATTCTTATTTTTTTAATTATAAAGTTTACTTATCTATCTAACTAATTCACTTATCAACATTTATATTTTTTTAATAAATTGCAACAATATGAAAGAAAAACAAAACCCTTAGTGTTCGTATTTACCCGACTTATGTCGGGTAAATACGAACACCAAGTGGGGTAATTACGAACTAACATTATTAACGACAAAAATCACATTTAAAACCCAACGATGTTGACTGTCGGTCAGAACAACTCTCGGGAGCCCATTTTTGGCACACAGTGCTCCGTGTGCAACTGAGAATCTATATATTTATCTCTACAAAAATACAAAAAAAATAGTCTTCAGTTTTCTTTTTGTCTTTTTTTTTCGTTTTTAGACTAGTCACTAAAGTCTTTTATATTGTTGAAATTCTTTAACAGTCTTTTAATCACCTTGTTTAAAGGTGTTTTCTTACTAAATTTCCGTCTTTTTATTTGGGTTCCTTTTTTTGGAATATTTTCATTTTTTCTTAATTTCTTCTGCTTTAGCTCTTTTTCTGTTTTTCTTTTCCTCTAACTGATCTTTTATAGGTGTACTTGAAAGAATAGTAGATTTTTTCTTCTTGGTATTGCGTTTTGATGCTTTTGGAGAAATAATACGCAATTCAACGACTTCTGACGATAAGAGAACTACATGCGTGCTTGCATCATCGCTTTGTGAATTATCAGGACGTATATTAGCAGCTTGAACATCATGGTCTCCGTCACGATGATCTTGAGTTGCTGGGGTTACATCTTTGTCTATAGCCTTTTCGAGATCTTGTAAACTGTATTTCAGCAAACTCTTGTCAGCAGTATTTCTTTTGTAAGTACGAGGCATCTAAAACAATAATAAAACAGTTGAACGGGAACCAACAAACATGAGTGGGGTAATCCCGAATGTTCGAGATTGCCCGACATGGAGTGTTCGTCTTTACCCCGCGGGATTGAAAATAATAAAAGGTCATAAAACAAATCGGATTATATTTCTTTTGCCATTCGTTTCATTGTCATTTAGATGCTTAATATGTGATTATACCACTATGTAAAATCTAAATTACTATTGTAGATAAAAACAAAGCTACACTAACTTGAATTTATCAAAAAATTACATCTAAAACATACAAAATATTGAAAAATGCATACCTTGATAAGTACGTACATACGCGTCTCGTGTATTGTTGTCTGGCACTAGTGGTAACGTGATCTCTGAAATGGCGGCAAGTAAAATATGGCTATCTGTTTCTAACATATTAGAACCATTGAATTCGGCATTACCCCGCGTTCGGGTTTCTCCCACTTTATCCTACTAACTTTTATAATGGAAATCTCGATAATTTTCAGACTCACATTCAGGCTACATTATTATTGTTAATAGTTGCACACAAATACCCCCGAATGGTTAACTAATTAAACTTTTAATATATATATTACTAGCAACCCGCCCTCGCTTCGCTTCGGTTATAGGTTATAGTCGTTTTACCCGCGTAGTTCCCGTTCCCGTGGGAATACCGGGATAAAATATAGCCTAGTTTACGCCCTGATATTATAGCTTTCCATTGGTGAAAGAATTTTTAAAATCGGTCCAGCCGTTTTGAAGATTACCCGGAACAAACAGACAGACAGACAGGCAGACGGACAAAAATTTTTTAATTGCTATTTTAGGCATAGGTGTCGTGCAAATAACCGTGTGAGCATGAAAAAAGCCTATTATTTTGACATTACAAACAGACACTCCAATTTTATTTATTGGTATAGAAAAGTTTTTGTTGCTTAGCTATGGTCAAATCAAAGCCTGCTCAGCCGTTTGTAGTGACACAAAACGTTGTGAGGCTATTAGCCTGCTGTACTTCTTCTCTTTCCTTTAAGTCTTTAAGCTTTCAACAGCCAGAAAATTAAATCTGAAATTAAACCATAAAAACTTTCTCACTATTCAATCATAGTCGTACACATAACTTAAAATAAAGTATAATAATATTAACGGTAATAATAAATAGTTCTTTCAATAAATCTGTGCAAGTTAAAGACACCTAATAACATCTTTGGAAGATTCCAAAGAAACCACTCAGAATTCATCAAAAATAGGTTCACAATTTGTCATTCTATGATTTTTAGCTAGATCATTTCTCATTTTAGACAACACACTAAAAATATCTCATGAGTTCTTGAGACGACGTATGGGAACATATTATTAACGGATACATGTAGACTCAAGACATAATTCGTGAATTTGTGCATAAAGAATTGTTATATGTAAAAATAGAATCTGATTTGCGCTACCCTTCATTTAAATAACTATTTTCGCTTGTTATGCAATCAAATATTATTTTTTTTATTTTCTATTGGGATGAATATCCTTGAGCAAATATTATGACCTAGTTATAATACATTAGACGAGCATGCACGTAAAATTGTTTGTGAGGAAGTAGTAATGAGGCCGTAGATATGAGATGTAGGAAACAACGCGAGGCCGAACGCTTCCGACCATTACCGAGACGTCGGGAGCCGAACGTGCCAGGGAGAAAAATTTCGTACATTATGCAATAGAGTTAATTTTATACATGCATTTCATATGATATAATATACATCCGTTTGTTTTTATAATTTGGCCGTCACCTTTACTAAAGATTTATTCTTCTAGAGTGAAATATTAATTAGTCTAAAAGTAAATAAGAGAGTAGGAAATATTGTAATTATTGATGACATGTATGTAATAGCAAGCTAAGTAAACTCTGGTGCTGAAAGAAAAGCGTTTTCCTGTGTTTACGAGATTTATAAATCATCATCTTGGCTCCTGTACGTCCCACTGTTGGGCTCAAGCCTCCTCTACAGTAGGAGGGAAATTGACTTTATTATACCATACTGGTCAGACAGGTTGATATAAGGTTTTTGTTTCGATTTTTTCTTCCCTTGCATAGATGTTAAATGTCTATTATATGTCTTAGTCGTCTTAGTCTAGATAGGGACTGGTGAATTGTACTCTTATTCCATCACCACACGGAAACCTCAAATCATCGTACTCTAATCCTACTTACTTAGGATCAATGCGATTTATACTTTTATTGTATTGTACATATTGCAAAAGTTTTGACGGTATTTTTATGATTGGTCGCCAGCTCTCCTTGAGAATGTAATCGTTGTCCAGGTGGCATCAGACTGAGTTAGCCCAGGTGTAAAGCTTATAGTATCTTTGCCGACACCTGCAAGCAATGTAACAGTATTTGTAGCCGCCACTATACAGCAAAGATCTCTCTTTGCTATGATCTCTCTTTGTAATCTCTTACAAGATTCTTAAATGGTTGTTATAAGTTTATAAGGTAACTTATCATCCCAAGATTTATCCCTCAGATCGGGGTATTGTATAAAAAGAAAATTATAAGCGGTCTATTTATCACAATAGATATATTAGTAAATTAATTAAACATCATATTTTACATATTACTTGTGTGATGACAGTACCTTAGGCTGGCCCAATGGCTAAGGGTAGGGGACGGGGTAGGTTATGGAGCCGCACGCCGCCCATCCATCGCCTCGGACAGATTAGGTGCGATGTGCCCAGACCATAACAAACCATGAAAAAGGGAAAAGAAAATAATGTGTGTCTATTCCTTACTATTCTCTAAAACTATGTAACGGTTCATCGAGAGAATAAACAGCAGCACCATCCTAGGAATTTCAGAACATTTATTGCGAACGCCAAACCACCTATCAAGGGTAGCCATAAGGACTTAATCCACCTTGGCTTATGTCAATTAATAGACGTTAATAGCTTGATGGATGGATAATAGTATATAATCCATACTAATATTATAAATGCGAAAGTAAGGATGTTTGTTTGTTTGTTTGTTTGTAACGCTTTCACGCTTAAACCACCGAACCGTTTTCAAAAATTCTTTCACCACTGGAAAACTATAATATCAGGGAGTAACATAGGCTATATTTTATCCCGGTACTCCCACAGGAACGGGAACTACGCGGGTTTAAGCGACTGAAACCGAAGCGAAGCGAGGGCGGGTTGCTATAGTCTAACTTTTTATTAGCTGCAGTAAAATGACGTTTTGTGGGTTGCCGGTTTTTGAAGAAAAATAAATAGGGATGTAGCTAAATGAGTGAATCATAAATGAAGAATCAGTTTGGTTTTTTTTTGAGATTTAATATTAAGTTGTAATGTATTTTTTTAACCTATTATTATTACTATACTAGAGGATTGATCTTTTTTAGTGGAAGTATAGGGAGGTACATTCAAAATGAAACAAAAACGTCATAATAATGTTATTTAATTAATCTTTTTCGAAATCACTGTCGCTGTCGCTTTCGGTCACACTAATAACAAATCTATCTGTCACTTCATCTATAATATGATCGAGGTGGTACATTTTATCTTTCTCTTTAATAGTGTGAGACACACAGTCACTCCACTTAGCCGGTGTCACTTTCTTGATTCCTTCTTGGAATAAAGTTTTCACTTCTTGCATTTTATACGTCTTATTATTGTTTGCGACGTGACTCTTTACCTGCGCCCATACCAACTCAATGGGGTTCAATTCACAGTGATAAGGGGGCAGTCTTAAAAGTGTGATACCTTTTTGTGCAGCCATCTCGTCTACGGCATATTTCTCAGTATGATTTTGTTGTTTCACAATATCTATGAGAGTAGCCTGACCATATTTGGTTCAAACGCAATATTTTTAGTAGTCAGCCACTCTTGAATTCGTGCTTTCGTCCACGACATCTTCGGGATTGTTTCGATCTTCCGAGAGTGATAGGGCGCATTGTCCATTACGACTACTGCATTCGGCTTGAGTTTAGGTAGAATACCGCCGAACCAATCCTCGAAACACTCCGCGTTCATTTCATCATGGTAGTCTTCTGTACCTTTCTTTGCTTCAAACATAAGAAGTCCGTCGACCAGGAAGCCTTCTTCTCCGCCTATGTGACTAATTATGAGTCGTTTGCCCTTTCCTGTGGGATTTTTTAATCCCGTAGTCAGGCCGTCTAAAAATGCCTGTCGAGAAGATTTAATACTTCCGTCAATCCAGGTTTTTTTTTGTAGTATGACCTGAAAAGAACAAAAAAGAATCATAAGTTTCGACATCAAAACAAAAAGGGAACAAATAGAAGAAACTAAGAGTTGACACGTACCAGCGTTGACCCAGGTCTCGTCTTGATAATATATGTATTTTCCCTCCCTACGATATTGTTTAATTAAACGCAGGTAGCGCTGGCGCCATGATATGATATCTTGTCTATCAATAAGCACACTCTTGCGTGATCGAGTAGCGAATTCGAAATTAAGATGCTTCATAATTTTTCTCAATGTCTCTTTCGAGAAGTTGGGCAATCCTGGGTCATCATTTACAACTTGCAGCACCTAAAAATGATTAAAGTTATTACCTAATTGGTTAAGATTACACATGGGATGGGAGAAAACATACATAACGTATAATAAAAGGATGAGTGACGACATGTGTAAACTAACTTTTCCGATGGTGGGTATTTCATTTCTATGAAAGAACTGATGTACAATTCGTCTAACAGCAGTGAATGTGAAATCATCAAGTTTATCTTTAAATGTAAGTTTTGGGCCCGTTTTTTCGGGAGGTTTTGGGGATTTGCTGTCGTTCTCCTTGTGCTCCTTTAAAACGGAATAAACTGTGCGGACGGATATTCCCAAGACTTCAGCCACCTTGTTAACGCATTCACTTGTTTTTGGAACTTCAATGTTTGATTCTGAAGATTTCACTTCAAACACATATTTGTAAACGTTTTGGACCCAAAGTTTTTCAGTTGCACTTAGAGCTACACGTGGCCTTTTTGTCTTAGGAGATAAAAATGTGTCTCCATCTTGCGATATGCTCGGCAGAGCATCCATGTCTTCAATGTATCAAACAAAAAAAACTAACACGATTAACGAAAACAGGTAATGAAAAACAAACATAACATAAGTTTAACAATAATGATAACAAAAACAACGCGCAGTGGGCAAATCAAAGTTATTCATGCACTCAAAACAGAAGTATGAAGCCGAATGAGCGAATGACAACCGAAACAAAATGGCGGTCAAGCGTCATCGTAACCAAAAACCAGTACTACCAACTTGAGAGAGCGTTTTCTTGAGTGTTACCTTGTATATGTCTAAAAGGATCAACGTTTATACAGCCTTTTATTTACAATAATATTAAATGGAATTTAGTATGATCATTATGAGTCAGCTATGGAACGATTAGATATTTTGTAAACTTTTGTGAACTGAATCACATCCCTATTGAGATTAGGCTGTCAACATTATTTTACGGAATGACATTTAGAAACGTCATTTTACTGCAGCTAATAAAAAGTTAGACTTTAGTAGTATATAATATCAACATAATAAATTAATAAATATGAACTTATCATATTATGATACTGCTAACGATATGGCGTGCAGTATATATATGTAGCAAGAAATAAATGCTATTGTTTAAAATTATATCTATACTATATGAAAAGAACGTATATGTAGATATATCTTTACAAGATTGATAATAAATTAATCATAATGCCAAGTATTGCCATCGCCAGTAAGCCACCTACAAAAGACATAAACGAATGTGCTACGATATTCTACGAATAAAAAATGTAGAATGTTTTGTAATTAATTTTATTACTAGTTCTAGTAGTTGGTTAAAAATAAAAAATCCGCCTTTATTTTAACACCTATAAAATTTAAAGTTTAAATATACATATCAAGTTTATTGTTTTTTTTTTAAATAGCGTTTACAGGATTTCGCTAAAAACTCAATTTGGATTAACAGTTTGAGGAACCAAAAAAACCGATTTTTTGAATTTTGGTGTTGGCCTGCCTATTGAATTTTCGTTTATGTTGATTTATCATTAGAAGCTACTATCACAAATCGTCATTAAAAACTCATGTCATTTTATCTAAGAAGAGCTGTTAACGATGACATTGTTGAATTCTATTAAAATTATTGGAAGCGTAACAAATAAAACGGATTTTTACAATGATTGCGATTGAAATTAATTTCTTGATAAAAAGATTGCTAAGTAATTGTTCAAAAATTCAGGGGAGGATATGAAATACTCTGCGGGTGGTCAGGCTGAAGATTAGTAGTCGGTTAACCACAGCGAGGACCATCGCAAGTAAGCCGTGCTTATGATAGCGACAGCCCTGCGCGTTGCTGGCCGACCGTCCACATGGTAAATAGATACCTAAAAGGGTACTCGTAGGGTCGGTTTATCGAAGTCAAAGAATCGATACCGATAACTTATTTAATTGTTAGTGAGGGCTATTGCGGCAGATTATCGGGACTAACACTGCACTGTCATTCCGAATAGCATAAGCGCCGACCACAGCCTATCAAAGAAAAAGGTTATGGCTTATTGCATATACATTACAATATACAATACAAATTAAATCTTTGGACTACATATATATTTACGATACAATTACTTAAATTGACTAAAAATAATTATTATTACAGTTGTATAACAACTTGTGAAATTTGTTTCGTGATTTATTAAAATAAACCTTTACTAATCTACTTTCGAAACTTTTTATGATAAATACGAGTATTTATAGTTTTTAACAAGTCTATTACACCATACCATGTATATTTAACTAATTGTATTCTATTATTTATACTGCCAATTACGCGTGTAGTGAGGGTAAAGAATGCATTATGTCTCCACTATTTACTTCCCCATGGGAATTGTAAATATCCGCTGAGAAATTACCGAACCCTCTCCTGGGAAACTTATAAAGAGTGGTTTTGATAGATAAACTGCCTCCGAAGCATGACGATTACGGCATTACTCCCTCGTGGGAATACTTATGACGCCCTTATGACCGACTGATTCTGACTCTACATTTCTCTATGTTACACAGTACAGAGAAATGTAGAGTTATTTTACATCTGAGTACTCTTACACTTATACTGTTATACTTGTACTCTTATAGTATAAAACAAGAATTCCTAAACTTAAAGATAACGGAACTCCAACCGAATACCTTTTATTTTATGGAATCCCTATCATATAATGAACGGGGTACTAGTGGGAATGAATACCGCCGTGTAAAATCGCGCATTGCATCGACTATATGTGCTTTTGTGCCATAGCTCAGGCCTACTGCTTGCTATCTATCTTGTAATGAGTACTTCGCATCACTAATTTTGCATTATTTTAAAATAATATTATTTCACTGCTATTATTTCACAGTCAAATGACTAAAATGAACAACTATTTAATTTTGACGTAACCAAGATGACTGTTCTGTGGCACCCCTAGGTTCCGCGGAACACACTTCGGCAATCCCTGTTATAAAGAACTAGCTGACCCGGCAAACTTCGTAACGCCACAATTTTTTTTTTCGTAAATACATTTTCTAAATTTCCGAATATATATTCTCTAATGGAGGAACCATTACGGCTTTGTCGGGAAAGATTCGATCGTCTTGGTCTCGCCATTGTTAATGATGATTCAAAGAGAATACAAATTACTGATGATTGATTTCTGAGAAAATTATAATTATCAAATTTTAAACCATACTTAACTATAAACAAAATTACGTCTAGCTGTCATTTGCATTTTGTTATTACATATCAAATGCGTTTTTGTTATCCTACGTTTCATAGTGACTTGTATTCTCTTTGACATGAGTTTCGGTGCGAATATGGAAATGTCATGTTTAGCTCTTGTATTATATTCATTTTTATAGTGTTTTATAGTGTTACATTGAATAATTTTGCTGATATTTTATGTAATATAATACAGTTAAGTACATACCTTAGGAATGTGATATAAGAGTGGTTTACGTGTATTTTCATATTCAACCATAATTCCCAGAGAAATCAAATAATTAGGTTTACAGCGGCTAATTAATGGTAACGACTTGACTTACTGATGACTATTAATAAGCTATTCTATTTAAAGAAATTTTAAATATGATCATGTCTCTCAGTTTCGGTCTCAGCGCAAGTGGTTACCAATTCGCCTTCGCCGAAATACTCACATTCCTTCATTGCTTTATAATATCTTATTTAATCCTTCAGCACCTTCCTATCTCAAAGATCGTTTCGTGTACCTCCATGAAACGCATGAAAGATGTCTAAGATCATCTGAAAACTTAAAATTAAAAATCCCAGTACATTTCACAACCTTTTTCGCAAACTCCTTCACTGTTTCAGCCGTGCGTTTGTGGAATGAACTGCCGCTTGAAATACGTCAAGCCAAAACTTTATCTGCATTTAAGCTATTGTTAAAAACGCATTATCTCAGACTTTAACGTTTTTCCTACAACTTGCTACGTCAACTTTACTACTCTAATTTCCTGTATAAATACTGTAATTTACCTATTTCCTGTCTATGTTATATTGTAGTCTATTTAATTGTTATTTTATATTGATATATTTTTAATTATATGTATTTTCATTGTATGTATATGTTTATGTATATTTGTATGTGTATATGTGTATTAGTATTTATATTAACTACTACACCATAATTTACCACTCTCTCTCTCTGTACAATAATTTCTCCATACAAAGGTTGCCTGGAAGAAATCGCTGTTAGCGATAAGGCCGCCCATTGTACTGACTATTGTTATTATAAGTTTCTACTTTTATATATAATATGGTGTACAATAAAGTATAAATAAATAAATAATATGAAGAAAATTTTATCAGGCTTGGCTGTATGGTTTTAGATTCCTTTGCCCGTCCGAATGGACAAACAGAAACAAAATAAAATCTATTTGACATTTTATGCCATGTCACACGGAAACGCGATCGAACGGGATAAAAAGTATCCTATGTCCGTCTCCTGGTTCTAAGCTACCTCCTCATCAATTTTCAGCCAAATCTGTACAGCCGTTCTTGAGTTAAAAACATAGTAACTAACACGACTTTCTTTTATATATATATATATATATATATATATATAAAATATTTTTAATAGGTAATGAACTCGTAACTCGTGGTTCTAAATATGTCACGCTGATTGACTGCAATCAGATATCAGATTAAAATTGAAATGGAACTAGTTGAATTCTCTATTTTTTTTTCTGTGGCACGTTGTACATTTCACAATGATTAGTCAGTTTCGGTTCGATTGGTCTTCATCCACCGAAGGATACAGAGGTTACGGTCTATTGCTGAGGTTACCGACCTAGGGACCACCAAATATTATATTAGAAATGTAACTATTCGAGAAACAATAGCCAATATTGATCGGATTACAGATAAAGAATGAAATATGTAACGGTCTATTGAAAATAAATTAAATCTAAAATGGGATTATATAATTTGTGCATTGTTTTTACAATATGGCCGTTACCCTTTAAGATCTATATGTGTTTACACATTATTATGTAGGATTCTACCACAAAGTTGTTAAGTTGACATTGTTTTTTTTCTGTTTACAAACTCGCGGAATATTTTACCACGTAATTCTTACTAAAGGGCGAGCCGCACGTTAAGCGCACAAAGTTTCAAACTTCTGGTTAGTGATAGAAAATTTCAACAGAAAATTGAGACTACTTGCATAAAATGTTAATAATAGCATTTTTTCTTTTATGTTATAGATTTTGAACGATAGATTGTGAGTGCTTACATCACTGGTCCAACGAAGCTGCAGTTCATTTTAAGTATTTTTCTACGTTACGAATCAAGACCTCTCTTTTTTCAACTCGCACATGTTGCACTGTTGAACATAGACCTCCGGTCTCCTTCAAAATACGTTAATTAGTCTATATCACACCAGTCCGATAGGCTGGCGTGGGATTTTAATTCGAGTTTTCTTTCCTCTCTTACATGCTTTTTTATCTGCTTACATTCTTTAATCAATTCTTAAGATATCATCCCTACTGATGAGTAGTATTGTATTCTACTCCATTACCACGTGGGGAAAAGAAGAAGACTATATAATAATCTCTATATTTGCAGCAAAATTTTGTTTATATAAATTACATAAATTCCAACTGATCCAATGTGTTTTAGCAACAAGTTAGATTTATATTAAATCTGTATGTCGTGACTATAAATTTGTATCGTTCATTTTGTACGAGTTTTAATAGTATTAGTCACTAATGTCTTCCATCTTATATGATTTATTGTAATTTCTAAAGGTTTTTACGTCGTTAATGTAATATTATATAGGTACATACGTAATTCATTCAATTTCCATGGCTCGCAGAATTATAATAAATATATTGACAATAAATCATATATTTCTATTAAGATGTTCCGTGTGGTGATGGAGTAAAAATACAATTCACCACCTCTACCTTGCCCGTGCCTCTACCGCCGTATAAGACGTTTGAGGGATTAAAATGTCTATGCAAGAGAAGGAAAAGTCGAAACAAAATCCTATACGAACACGTCTGACCAGCGTGGTATAGTACATTTCATTTTCGCTCCCATAGTGCAGGAGGCTCCAGCCCAGCAGTGGGACGTATATGAGCTATGATGATGATGACTATAATGAAATTGTGGCCTTGTTGTTGGCTGAAATTTGTCATTTTTGAGACTCTTACGCACGTAAGAGTTTTCGTTTATTTGAATTAATATCAAGACATCTGATTATTTTGAAAATTTATACACGTTATAAGAAGATGATAGAATAATTTCACGACTTTATCTTAAAGTTCTGCGCAGAATCATTACATGCCTGTAATTTTTTTCGTTTTAGTTATGAACAGTCATGAACCGTATATCATTATCGTGCATATATAATTTTCCAAAAGAAAAGCTCAATAGGCATCAAGACATCAAGACTAGAACATCGTTGTCAGTAAACGATGAACGCGATTATTGTTTATTTTATTTAATATCAGTTTTATATTAATAATAGAACCCGTGTGGTAACAGATTATAACATAATAGGTCACCTTTACCTTACCATCGTTTTCGTAAAAATCGCCTAAAGGAATATGAGGAGAATCGGCAGTATAATTCGATTCATTTAAATAATAATTTTCTGTGTGGTGACGGAATAAGAATAGTATTCACCACCCCATTTTTTGCCCTTAGATGTCGTAAAGAACGCCTGGATTATAATATTTATATAACAAGCAAACAAAAGACAACTCGAAATAAAACCCTATACCAACACTTTTGACCAGAGCGTGGTATAGTAGGTTAATTTCTCTCCCATTGTGGAGGAGGCTCAAGCTCAACGGTGGGACGTGTTTAAGCTGAAATGATGAATTATTTCCCTAAAGCTCTAAAATTATAACACAAATGCCTATTACCTTTTTAACGCAATAAATAACTAAATTTTATTTTGTTATGGTCATCATTTTATTGCCTTTTCATTCCTAAGTTCATTACTACTACACGTAAGATTCATTCACCTTTAACTTTTACAGAAACCATTATAAATAAAGCGAATAAAATATCAATTGAATTGCGTGATATTATATTTACGTAACGTACGTGGTTCTATCTTAATAGATACACTGATTGATATTGGTTCACCGGGATCAATCCAATTCCGTAGCCTATCATTACCCTGCCGTGTCTTTTGACCTATCATTAGATAGAAGCCCTCCTCAATAACAATAAGCCCGTCATATTGAGCGTCACGATACGAAATTTAGCCAAGCTTACCTACTTACATTTGTTTGCCGATATAAGTAATCATTAGTTTGTACCACGATTCAATTACATACCATACTATTATTTAAATTTCTTTATTTTATTTGTTGTTAATAAATACAGTAATAAAACTAATGGCATTATTTATGTAAATGTTAATACATTTTTTTTCAATTTCTTTCAGATTGATCGTCGTGTGCAGTTATCTTATTATAAGCAGAGTAAGTTTGTTTTTTTTTTATAACCGTTCTATGGTCACGGATAAAGGATCAACAGATTAATAAAGTAATAACTTAACAATTTTTGTATTAAATTATAGAGATTCTTTTAAATTGAAATTGGTTCAGATTAAATTGTTCTTTAGAACTTTCGTCGATCTCTATCTATCCCAGCTTTTGTGTAAATCTATTGTGAAATGAATAAATTTGATGTTTTTAATATTTCTTAGAAATGGTATGTCACAATAAAGTACCGTAAATATTATCTAGTTCAAATAAGTGTATAAGTAAGTCACGTCCAATGTATAACCATGCATTTTTTCCCCTGTTTTTGTATTGAAAGCTTGGGAATCTTTACAATGCTGTTTAATTTGATTGTTAGATTTTGCTTGACTTTACCTCTATTATAGTAAAGATAAATATTTTAAATCTAAATCACACTTAATATATATAATTTTATCAATTTATTATTAAATGAAGTTTAAACAGAAACTTTCGAAACTTTACGATATTAGAATTTTAAGTAAAGACAAATTAGTTTCTTGTTATAAGAAATGTTTAAATTGGCTTAAAATAATTACAACTTTTTACAATTAAAATACCGTGTGATGACGGAGTAAGAATACAATTCACCACTCCCTATCTTGCCTGTGGATGTCGTAAAAGACGACTAAGGGATTTTTTCAATTTTTCAATTTTCCACAGAACTTCGAAGTTCTGCGGAAAATTGCAAGTTGATGTTTTGGAAGGTGCTCATTACGTGAGGGTAAAATTTCCTTATTTCCTAGTCCTAATACCGATCAAAGCTGTGTGGTAACGCTGTGTGGCAAAGCTGTGTGACACCGACCAAAGCTGTGTAAGGTCGATCAAAGCTGTGTGACACCCAATCAAAAACCTTAGTCCTATCCCGTACTCCTTCTATTGTGGTGTGCGTTATATTGATCACCGTAGGTAAGTGGTGGGTCTCCCTTCCTTCCTTCCATTTTAAAATTAAAATAATGATGATGATGATGTTTAAAATAAACTAATAGACTATAGATGTGCTATTAATCGGGTGGAGGAATCGGGGATTAGTCCGCCACCCGCAAAGAGGCAGACAGCGTGAGGGCGACGCCCCAGCACACTGTCTTGTTGCCGGGGCGTCAAAAAGGACGGTATTCGAAAGGGGAATCCCCTGGACCGGGCAAGGATGTCAAGGTATCGGTACCAGTGGTCGGCCCAATGTCTATGGGGAGGGAATAAGGTAGGTTATGGGACCGCACGTCGCCCATCCGTCGCCCCGGATAGATTGCGTTCACATAATACCTACCACAAAAAAGGCAGGTTATTGATTAAATTTGATATCTAGCCCAATATAAAAAGGGTTTGTTTAGTTTCTAATCCATTCTGTTTTTCATACAGTATGTGGAGGCTGCTTCGCAACATATAGATTCGGCTGAATACTCAGATTCCACGGAGATATCAGTAGTGTCATCTGCAAGCTCCTCTTCTGAATCATCATCAGAGATCGTCGAAGGCTCTGGGGACGATCCTCCCGATCCGTCATCATCTAGTACTAAGGTAATCAAATTTTAATTTAAGCATTTTTTTCTTATCCTCGATCTCGTCTTGTTTCACTGTGATAACGAAGATAAGGTGACATTCGATCGTGAAATTACAACATATTTTTAACGACAATATATACAGAAATCATTCAAAAAGTCATCATAGTGAAAAAATGCTAAGTAACACATAAACATAAACCGTCTTTGTGGTAACGGCGTAAGAATACCACGCTCGCGCAGAAAATTGACGTCCGAGTAGTAGCAATTTGTGACTACCCTTCGTTCGGTGAGTGAGAGAGCCGGAAGCCCACTTTCTGAGGGTATTTGCGTGTGGTGGGCGTAATGATGCCTTTAGTATCGCTGAACCTCATTGCATGTCTTCACACTCCCTTTACTATCTTTGCGGTAGGCAGCGTCCTTGCAAAGGTCCATGAGCGACAGCAACACTTACCATCAGGTGTACCTACTGTTTCCTCGTTTGTCACCGTTTGCAATAAAAAAAAAATACAATTGACCACCCCCTCTCATGCCCGTGTCGTTAAAGACGACTAAGGAATATCTATGATATGCTTATAACATCTATACAAGAGAAGAAAAATTCGAAACAAAACCCTATGCTAACACATCTGACCAGCGTGGTATGATAGGTTAATTTTTTTCCCACATTTGAGAAGACCTTTTTTGTTTGTTCACGCTGTGGAAATGCATTTACGCACTTGTGTGGGACTCACCAGCCACATCCGCGGCCGGAATACCCACTAAAACTACAGCAGCCCCTTCCGCGCTTTTACGGGATGCCGGAGAGATCGTCTGATGACATTCAATCCTCGGCACCCCAACGCATGGCCGTATGGCCACGCCCTGTCGTTATCATTCAGGGCGGTGGAAGTAGGTGCGTATATTGTCGCCGCCTCCTCCCTGGTCGCCGGCGACGAAGCGAGTCAGCAGAGGCAAGCGCCTCGCGTTCCCGCTCCGCCGCTTCCTTCCTAGATATGACGGCCTCGCAAAATGAGGCCATCGACGACCAGCACCTGTCACTGCCCAGCATCTTTGCGATAACGGTCGGCAGCGACAAGTCCGCTCCAAGTACCGCCGACAGGTTGTGACGTTGAGGCCCCCAGGCGGGACATACCTCTAATGTGTGACGCGCATCATTAGCTGGCGCGCCATACTCATGACATCCGGGGGCCTCTTCTCTTCTAATCATATGCAGGTACTTACCGAAGACCCCGTGTCCGGTAAGCACCTGATATTGGAGGAGACCTGAGCCCAACATTGAAATGTATATGGGTTGAGATGCTGATGACACATTAACTATCTTAAGCGAGTCAGTATGGTTATAAATGGCCTATTATCACAGAAATATCTTATTAATTTTTGTGTGCCTATTACCATCGGCACAGTTCTAAGCTTCATGTCGGCTTATCAGATTTTCTTGGCAGTTAAATCTAATAACACTGATTAACACCAGATTCAATAGCAAACTTATGGTACTGAGCCAAGGAGACAGTCAAAATCCATTACATTTATTTATAAACGTTAATATTTTTTACAGAATGAGACGCGGGAAGCGCTGAAATCGGATGGCAGCGAACAAGATCCAGTGAGTCCTAACTATATCTATATTATTTATAGCCATCTTATTAGTTTTTTAACTATCAGTGAAGATGGCACAAAGGTATAGGTATCGACATCTTATACCGAGTGTTCTATTCTTATCAATCCATTAGTCAGACAAGCTTCTCTACGAAAATCAATAGAGAACCACCACGCTGTGAAATTGAAAATTTCTGCCGTTTAATAAAGTAAACTACAGATACAAAAGAAACCTTTTAATGGCAACAAAGTAAAGCGTAAATTATAGTACTGACTTTAATTATATACTACACTTTCACTTTCTTATATTCATAGATTAACCTTGAAATAGGCTCTATATAACCGTAGCCTACATAGGGACTGATAATATAACTCAAACGAACAATGCATCTTCTTGAGATATAAAAGAATACACCACCATTCAGCCCTGCCTCTTTCATCATGTTTAATGGCTCTGAAAATTATCAGATTTGCTAACTAGAAATTTATAACTCAATTATTTACTAGATTTATAGATTCGAAGATTCTTTGTGTGTTTTTAGATAATGGAAAAAGTGTGTGTTTGCTTATGTACGCGTGTAAGAAGATATACTTCTTTGGCTAATAAAATAAAATCTTTCCAAAAATTTTATTCTCCGCGTTATCCTACGTTTGTTTGGGAAACGACACTATTAATTGAAAAAAAAAAGGAATTTAATACTTTTTACTATAACGCATTATTTAGTTGACAATTGTTACGGTGTGCACGCACATTGTAAAAAATGTTGACTAACTAACTTCAGAGTGTCAGTTTTTCGTGATGATGTGCGCGCGCATCGTAAAAAATTAACCCTCACCATGTTCCCCTAACGCGCCAAAAGTAAATAAAAAAAATTAAATATAACTTCAAAAACTATTGATTATTCTATTCCTGGTTGATATATATCCCATGTAGTAATGGGTTATGAATTCAATGATGATGATATCATCATCATCATCACCACAGCTCATAGACGTCCCATTGCTGGACTCGAGTCTGAGGTCGAGCATTGAGGAGGACCTAAATAAGAGCGAAATTGATTTAAAATACCACGCTAGCTATACAAGTTGATTTAAGGTATTATTTTAAGTGGTGACGAAACGGCGGCGTAGGGCCTCATAACCCACCGTTTTACCTCCCCATCGCCATTGGGTCAACCACTGTGATTTAAACCTAAAGAAAGAATTCTTAAAATTTCTTTAATAGCCTGATCATCACTATGGCAACTGCTTTAAGAAGACATCACTCAACTGCACTACAGATATTATAGTTTTGGGTGGGTTACTGGACCGGGGAGTTTGTCGGTCATCCGTCGAGAAACCAACCGCGCGACGATGACCGACGTCTCCGAACAGCGGGGCGACGTCGGTCGAGAAGAGGGTACTCCTCAAGGGGTATTCCGTCGGGCCGACCACTGACGACAAATCACCCTGCTCCGGTGGTCAGTCCAATGACGAAGGTAACGTGCCACGGGTGGGTTACTGGGCCGCGCGCTGCCTTTCTGTCGTCCCGAACGGAGCCGGGGATTGTAGCCAACCCCCCAAAAAAAAGGTATTACAGTTTATTTAGTTTATAGCAAAAGCGTTTGAATAAGAACAGATATACCTATTATCTATTACTCTATCTTCTTAATCTAGGGAATAATATAATACATCAGACAGATATGAGTGTTTTACGCGTACTCGCAAAAGCGTTTGAATAAGAACAGATATACCTATTATCTATTACTCTATCTTCTTAATCTAGGGCATAATATAATACATCAGACAGATATGAGTGTTTTACGCGTACTCGCGTGAAGTACAAAAGACAAGCGCTAAACGGATTTCATTGCGAATAGAGATGAATGCTTCTGGTTTCAATCTGGGTGTTAGATTATGAAACATTTGGTAGGCGAGTTGCCCATCCCAGATGGTTTTTTTTTTATGAGTTTCCTGGAAGAGCGCTTCTGCTTATTCCCCTGGTTATTCCTTAGACGATTTTTTTTTTACCACTTCTACAGCACAGTAATACATTGTACTCTAACCTGCTAGCACATGTGTGACTGAAACTTGAAAGAACACTGAAAGTTACTCATCCGTTGCGATACAAAGTAACTTAAGTTTTTAAAATAAAAAGTAAAAAATAAATATTGTTCTAATAATTTTCACCGTGCTCACACAATTACTATGGGTTTGAATACTGAAATGGGTGAAAGGTACGACATAATAGACCAATTTACACCCATTTGTACTACTATTGATAGACAAATTGAAAGAATTCCTATAAGAATACATAATTCGATGCACTCTATCTTTTCCTTTCGTTTTGCAGAATTGCTACACTTATTTGCGGCATTGGTTTTACGGTCAATTTGTTTTGAACGTGAATGGCATGGTGTTTTGTTTGACATGTAATCAGAATTGCTTTTATAAGTTAAAATTTAACCAGCTGGATTTTAAGAGTTATGTCTTCTAGCCTTTATTGCTCTCAACCGTAATGGGGTCAATTATGTTCTAATCAGTCTCGACAAAAATATCATTTTTTGACGAAGCAAGGTAAAGTAAGCAAGCGTAGGTATCGTAAAAGACGACTAAGAGTTTTATCAACCTAGGCCAGCTCCTTCTGATGCCGTCAGATCAACAATTACGTTCCCAAGTGGTTGAGCAAGCGGCTGATTATAAATTTTTTGCAATATACATATACTATGAAAGAAGAGTAGGGGAAGTCCGGGCAAAGTGGATACCTTAATGTTTGATGGGCTATAGTTAGATAACCAATAGGCATATAAATAAAACAATTGTTCAATGAGAATAAACATTTATTAAAGTTTTTAATATAATTAACAAAAATTGCTTAATAGCAGTTCCTTAATTTTAATTGTCAATAATATTGCAACATACACCAGCATCTACTTTATCCCATAGGTTGGGCAAAGTGGATAGGACGATAGGGCAAAGTGAACACAAATACTTAGCCTAATTTTAAACTAATCAGTGCAGATATAACAAAGAATTAAGCCTTCATAAGCATTCATAAATAATATTTTTGTGACTCCATTGCTTACATTTATCACATTGGATCCAATTTTAGTTATTTCTATATAGTTCTCCCAAAAATAATGGCATACACACTGTTCTTTTTATTTTCCTTACCGTTATTCTTACTCTTATCTTTAACAATTATATTTTTGGTGGTTTTAGTATTTTGCTTTTCCTTTGTCGCAGTATTTAAATTTATATTCATGTTTTTCATTGCTGGACAAAGCGAATACCCTATCCACGTTGCCCGTGTTCACTTTGCCTTACATCTATTCATTTCATTCAACCTAAGCTAAAATCTAATGAAATGACGACAAAGTATTTGTTCTCTCAGAATTAATACCTGAAGATATGCACTTAAAGGACATAATCGCACTAAACAATATGTTTAACTTTTACATAAGTTATTAAAGTATTCCGTACCTAGAAAAATAATAAGAAAACTTAAATATTTGGTTTTTTCGATTTTTCTCTGGAACGCGACGCGATCTTGCGCTAGCTCTGTTTGCCCACGAATGCGGATGGGGGAGGAGGTGTAATAGTGCGAGGCGTGAGGTTGACATGTTCTTGACGAGAAATAAAGGGTATTCACTTTGCTTGGCCTATCCACTATGCCCGGACTTCCCCTAGTCTACTATGAAAGAAGTAGAGTAGAGTATGAAAGAAGAGTAGCTGAGTCGACTCCATGTAATTGGGATAAAAGCAGGGTGATGATGATTATTATATTTTTGAGAACCTGTATCAACAGCTAAGATATACATGTCGTCATGAGTTTACAGTTTTTCAACGGTAGGTGATAATTTGCAATTTACGATTTAACAACCATATTATTTTAAAAAGACTTTGGTATGCATTATAAGCATCAAACAAGAGACTGCTAACCGTCTATTTGTGTTCCTATCGGATGCTTGTTTAAGAATTTAAAAATTCATGTCACTTTTAACTTGTTTAGAACTGAAATACAGGAAAAAGATTTAATTGAAAATAGAATTTGCTTACTTAAATCATGTAATAGAATTCTTTGGATACTTTCATGTTCATATAAATTGAAATAGATATAACAATGGTTAAAAAGGCTATTATTTCGTTTACACGCGTGAGTACCTTTAGTACGCATATACTATGTAGGATCTGCAGCCAGTTGCTTAATTGAGTAGTAGCGTAGTGTTCAACTGAATGAAGGAGGCCACACCATAGCCTCACAGTGGATTTGTGCAATATATCGAAGTTGCGAAGGGCTTCTCTAATCTGATTATGTTATCATCTGTAGTTCCGTTCTATTTTAATAATTTTAACATGCAAAAATTGTTATCGTTTTGTCATATAAGATATGTTATTATGCTTTGCTTATTTTATTTCAGTTTGATCAATGACTAATTTATTTTATTCTTTCTTTTATAATAATAATTATTATTAGAAATGTGGTGGCCTTGTGGTGACGAGATACGAATACAATAGTCGCTACCCCTTGCTTGCCCGTGGGAGCCAGGAGAGTGGGCAGCAGCTCTCTTCTGGGAAATATAAAACATCTCGCTGCAATCGCCAACCTGCCTGCCAAGCATGGCGATTACGGCATTATCTCCACATGTCAAAAAATTGCTGGGCGTCGTTGGATGTAGGCGGCACAAGACCGTACTCTATGGCATACCATGAGAGAGGCCTACGTCCAGCAGTGGATGGCGATAGGCTGCAATGATGAATGATGATTATTACACGGACTCAAAAAAATAATTAATTAATTTATATAGTATTCTAGTAAACTACTGGGCTCGGGCCTCTTCTTCAATAGGAAGGAAGTTGACCTTATGTATGCTATGCGATTTAGACGTATGGTCATAATATTTTATGTCAAGTTTTCCTTTTCTTGTATAGATGTATCTGCGTATTATATTTATTATAATTATGGTATTCTATATAAATAATAAGTAGTATTTGTTTGTTTTTAATCTAGAGGTAATCACTTCATTTATAATATTATGTCATACATCGCTCACGGGTAGTAATCTATTTAATTAGATTCAAACAAGTGTATGAGGCAATGGTATCTGTTAGACTATATTCACGGTAATCTGTGGCCAGAAAGATGTTTTCAGGGAGTGCCGATAGCCCCAATAATTACACTCTCTTCTTAATAGAAAAGAAGCAGAACTGTTCTTTATTCTTTCCGTTATCCATTGGCCAGCCATTTTAAAGTATAGTATCTGATGCGTTTATGATGAATAAATAGAGTCAATAATTCTTAATGATTCGTTTATTGATATCTCTTTATATTATTATTTTAAAGATGATGGCTATTCTTTCATGCATATTATGGCGGCAATTACGTCCGAAAAGAAAGGATGAAGTTGAAAGTAATAATTACGTAAATTAATGAATAAATTGATATTTTACAAGTAATAACATTATAAACCAAATAACTTTATGAGAAACAAATGTTAAAGTAGTTTTTATCTTTCTATGAGACAATTAATCTCGTAGATTGGTGATATTCATCTCTGACCTAAGTTAAGTCGCATTAATGGCAGTGAACACAAGTTATTTGCCTCACATTGTATTTAAACCATGAACAACGAGCGTCAGTATCTAGTGCAAAATGTGCTAATCTATACAATTAAATAAAATTGAAATGTCTGTTCGTAATATCAAAATAGTAGGTGTTTTTCATGCTTGCAGGGTTATTTGCACAATATCTATGCCTATTTTTTGTCTGCCTGTCTGTTTGTCGGTCTATTTCTCTGTTTATCTATCTATCTGTCTGTCTATTTCTCTGTCTGTCTATTTCTCTGTCTGTCTATCTATCTCTCTGTCTATCTGTCTGTCTGTTTGTTCTGGACAATATTCAAAAAGGCTGGACCGATATTGATAATATTTTACTATCAGTTAGCTGTCTATATAAGGAATAACTCGGGCTGTATTTGATCCCGGTATTAACACAGCAACAGGAACTACGCGGGTGAAACCGTGGGAATTTACTAGTATATTAATATTACATTCATTATTATACTTTTTGACCCAGTGGCACAAACATATAGGTCGTGTTCATGTTCAAATCCATAGTAAAATGAAAAGTGTTTTTAGGTTTCAACTTTTTAGTAGTTAAGTACGATCGGGGCGTGGTACACACATATATTTACTACTGCAAGAATAATGCCATGAGATTATTAAAATATTATCTATACTGCCTATATCAGCAGATATCCTTACATGGATTACTTATATTACGCTAGTAATTTGTTTAAACACCGACGTCATGACATTAGTATTAATATCAACATAAACCATATCCATATCTAATACATCAATCACAATTTACGTTATCTCAGCAGTTGCGATGACAACGGCCACCGGGAGGTCATTATTACTATATTTTGCCCAATTTTCTAAATAGATATTAAATATTAATTTAGAGACCCTGCACAACCTCTACTTATGACAGCATTAGGTATTTGTTATAGGATTTCTGACCTTGTAGCAACTCGAAAATCTCCCGTGCGTTCAGGCGATTCTCTCATACTTACTATTGCGATAAGGCTTCCTAATCTGTGTCATATCCGTAGTATAGTACTGCTGCACCTCTTGAAGCATCCTCTTATTTAATTGCCTAATGGTCAATTTTGCTTCATGTTTCCCGCATTGCGTAGGAAGAAGAATTTTCCAAATCGGCCTATTTTTATTTTCTAATAAAATTTGTTGCGGGCCTCAATACAATTAAAAGCATATTCTGGGACAATCTTAGCGTTACACTTTGGCGTCATTTTTGTAGACTATTGTCGATTTAGCGCGTTCAAACAAACAAAAGGCTCCTCAGATTTTTATGTTTGTATAATGTAATCGCCGAAGCGATCAGCTCTATTAGAAAATACTTTTTATCTGCTAAAAGCTTCTTCTTCCAGCAGCTAAAATTTTAACCTTCATAATTCTCATTATTAGATAAGAGCGTCATTTAAAAATGTTAGGAATCTTTATTTAGTAATAGCTGGGTAGTCAAATTCATCAATGAAATTAGTTAAGGCCAGCTTTTAAATATTTTTTATGCCCATTTTTATTTCCTACTGTGGCGTTTTTTGTTTATGACCAGTGTCTTTCAACGTTACTAACACATACGCAGGAAAGAAAGGAGTTTTGATATGTTATGTGCTTACCCTCTCTCCATTTAAGTTATACGAAAAAATATAAACGTAACAGAACTTATACAATATACCTACCAAAAAAAAAAAATGTAATATACAGTTTATATGAAAGTGAATTGCTCCAATTTCGTGTGATTTCTATTTCTACGGATAAATCATGACGCACTAAGATGTGGCCTCCATTTATTGTTATTTTATTTTTATAGATAATTTGTCAAATTGTTGTGGCGATGGTTGTGCTAGTGATGGTAACAGCCATTTCATTGGCCTGATTTGATAATGCGTGCTAAGTAGGCGCTTCTATTGTATAGCTACGAAAACTGGACCCGAAATACTTATTGCAATTATGACATTATATTAAAATCATTTGAAGAATCGTGATTCTGCTATGACGATTTCTGGGAGTAGATGTTACTTGTAAATTTTTTTCCAATTTTTTTAAAATATAAATATTTGGCAATAAGAAGCTCTAGTTTAATCGTAGAATACGTTGTAAAGTTTATAAATCTAAATATATTTTAAGATTATTTATTACGTAAGCTAATGCTTAACCTAAACCTATTACATAAATATATTTTCGTCTGGTGAGGGAGTAAAAATACAATTTACCCTTTCTCCTCCGTGGGTATCGTTAATGACGGCTAAGAGATTATAATATGCAGATAACGTTTGTGCAAGAGGAAGAAATCTTGAAATAAAACATTATACCAAGCTGTCTGGCCAGCGTGGTATGGTACAGCAGTTCAATTGCTCTCCCCATAAGCCTATAAGCCCTAGTATAATTGACACACTTCGCATAAGTAACTATTAAGTTTTAAAGAATGAGCCCTTTGTTGTACATTAATAGCACGATATTTTTTTTTTTTTGGGTTGGGTTGCGGTCGGAGCGCTCCTCGCACCACTCCCTCCGGGCCGACAGAGGGGCGTAAGCACGCACACCCGCAACCCACCCACGTGCAGGTCGCCTTCGTCGTTGGGCCGACCACCGGAGCAGGGTTACTTGTCATCAGTGGTCAGCCCGACGGAATACCCCCCCCCCCCTATTTGGGGTACCCTCCCATCGACCGACGTCCCCCCCTCAGGGAGAACGTCGGTTTTTCCTCACGATTAATAGCACTATGTTATTATTACAAAAATTTAAGGGAAACCATAATAACGTCCAATTTGGGATTGAAATCTGTAATTATCTATTGCATAGTAGATTCGCGAGACAGTGATTCCAAGTTTATTCACAATCTATGATAGCGATGATAGAACGGAACTAATTATGTCGTTATACGCGCCCCTGTAAATACAATAAGCAGTAATAAAGCTTCTGTTTTTATTGTCTGCTAATAGATGCATATGCGTTTAATTAGCGGAGGTTGTAAAATGCGTTGAAGGTAGTCAAAAGTCGCGTGTGCCGGAACTTGATAGTTACGTTATCTCAGGGCTATCAGCTTACAAAACCTCCGTACTCAAACTCAATACCCCTCTTCTTGCAAAGAATTTTTAAACAAAATGACTCATTTTAATATAACATTGTAACAGTTGTAAATTGTATTGTTGCGGCATTTTTTATGTGTAAGGGCGAATTTAGTAATATGAATAATAATACGAATTAAGTTATCAATGTTTGATCGTTTTTAAAGGATACATGTTTTTTTGGTGATATTAGTAAGGACTAAGAAATCGTCTAAAATTTTAGCTATGATTTATAGTTATCCTTATATTCCTTTTCGACTTTGAACCTATTAATATAATTTTTTAGTATATATCTATATACATACAGTAAGGCCTCATTTACGGAGACGCGGCGCGTCGCTCGTTGCGATGGTCTGCGCGGCCCGCACTAAATTCAAATGTAGGGCGTTGGATGAGTGCGTTTACGGAGAAGCGATTTTACACGCGTTTGCTTGAAATGGAGCGTGTTCTACGGCCGAGCCCGCGGATGGCATCGTCACGTCTCACGCGGCGTTTATCGCGGCGGCGCACGCAGCGGCGATTCTCGATGAAGCAATGCCTGTGGCGGAACCTTCTGCCAGTCTCATTTGCTAATCGTGCAATACAGACGTAGTTACCGTCGCAACGGAGTATGATATGATAGACTTTTTAGAAGAAAATTGTATTATAAAAAGTGAGTTATTTAATATAAAGAGTGGCCCAGTGTTTATAATAGCGGAACCTGAGAAGTTTGGGTCGGATTAACTGAGAACCCCGCGTGCGCTGCAGCGATGCTCGCCGCGTGCTCCGCTACACGCTTGAGAATACGACGCGGGCGCAGCGGCGGGCATCGCCACTCTTCCCGCCTCGCGTCTCTATAAACAACATCGCATATTGCTATAAGTTTGTGTTTACGCGTGCGATGATACGTGCCGCTTCACGCGCCGCCGCTACGTAAACAATAAAAACGTCCGACGCGCCGCGAGACGCCACGCCACACGCGACGCGCGACGCCCCGCGTCTCCGTAAATGAGGCCTAAGAGTTATATTGGTGATGGCCACGAATACTCCTACTACTATTAACGGTAGGTGTCATAAAAGAGGCCTGAGTTTTTAAATCGACCTCAGCCAACTCCATCAGCTGCTGTCTGGTCAACAATTACATTCTTCAGGAGGGTTGATGTCGGGCAGGCAGCCGGTTAAAAAAGTATTCCTATAACTTCTTGCAACAGCGTGTGCGATGCAGGAAGAGTACATAGATATGAGTAGAATAATGATCATGATCTTGATGTGATGACGAAGTAAGAATACAATTCATCACCACCTATCTAACTGTGGGTGTCGTAAAAGACGACTAAGGGATTAAATATGCATATAACATTCGTTTGATCAGCGTGAGATAGTAGGTCAATTTTACTTCTATTGTGTAGGAGGCTCGAGGCCAACAGAAGTATTATCTGAGACGATGATGATGACGCATGATGATGAATAATGAGTAAGAATTATAATATTAGTAGAATTATCCTAGATTTGAATAAAGTGCCGTACATTAAGCTTAGTAGCGTGTGTAGGACCACACTGTCGACAGTGATCTATCTACAGCCGCGGGCCGGTCCGTCCGGGGCAGTACCACACTCTCGCAGAAAATCGACGTCTGAGTAGTAGAGATTTGTTACTGCGCTTCGTTCGGTGAGCGAGAGAGCCGGAAGCCCAACTTTCTGAGGGTGTTTGCGTGTGGAGGGTTTTGGTGGTGCCCTTGGTATCACCGAGCCTCAATGCACGCATTCACACTCCCTTCACTTTCTTCGCGGTAGGCAACGGCTTCGTAAAGGTCCATGAGCGGCAGCAACACTTACCATCAGGTGTACTGTTTGCTCGTTTGCCACTGTCTACAATAAAAAAAAAAAGTAGCGAGTAATGTTTAGATTAGTCTTATTCAGGCCACTTTTACACAAGTAAGTTGTGACAAGTAAATTGTTTCGTATATTATATCACCTCGGCTCATATATATCCCACTGCTGGGCTTGAGTCTCCTCCATAATAGGAGGGATATTAACTTACTATACCACCGTGGTCAGGCGGGCTGGTATAGAGTTCTATGTCGAGTTTTCCTTCTTTTGTAATACTGTGTTCTGCGTATCAAATCCCTTAGTCGTCTTTTACGACACCTATGGGAAAAAGAGGAGGTAGTGAATTGTATTCTTACTCCGTCACCACGCGGCAATTCGTATAAGTATATTATATGAAATAAAATTATCTTACACAGGTGGTATTCTTGTCGGATAAAAACAGTTATATCCCTGTGAGCATAAAGCCGCGTTCGCCGCAAATTGATGCGTCATGGCGAGAGCCTCCTGCCTGGGAGCGTGAGTACAGGAGACATCGAACTAATGGAAGCAGAGTGCAATGTAAGTGATTTTGCTTTCTTATATTTTTATTCTTTCGTGTGGCATACAATTCATAGCCCTCTTTTGCCTGTGGGTGTCATAAAAGACGACAAAGGGATGTAATATGTGTATGTAGTATGTGTAATTAATATCTAGGCAAGAGAAGGAAAACTTGAAACAAAATCCTATAACAACACGTCTGACTAGCGTTGTGTTGTAGGTCTGTTACTCTGCAACAGTGGAGGAGGCCCGAGCCCAACAGTGGGACGTGTATAAGCTAAGATTATATTTTTATTCTTCTACGTGAAGGATACTATAAAATTGTATGATAAATTAATATCCTTTTCGTATCCAAATTCTCTCATCTCTCTAACTTTTCGAAACTAATGTATAAGTATATCATCATCATCACAGCTATAAGCTCCCACTGCTGAGCTTGAGCGGCCTAGGAGGGCAGTTGATCTACTATTCTACACTGGTCTGACGAGTTGGTATAGGGTTTTATTTCGAGTTTTACTTCTCTTGCCTAAATGTAATCTGTATATGATATCATACCTTTATTATTGAAGTATTTTGGTGTGATAATACAACCTGTAATTAGCATACCAACCCCCTGACCAACGTAAGTAGGTCAATATTCCTCCTATTGTGGAGGAAGCTCGAGCCCAGCAGTGATACGTATGATGATCCTCTCGCCTTCTGTTCTGTTCTACCTCTACATATTAATATCATTGTCATTAAATATTTTTCGTCATCATCATTTTGAGTTCGACTCAATATGTTCTCTTCTTTCATAAAACATATTGCAAAAGTTTTGGCATGTTTAATGACCAGCCGCCTTCCTGACCCTTCTTGGGAATGTAATTTTGGACAAAACGGCATCAGATGGAGTTGGCCCAGGTTGACGTAGAGCCCTTATTTGTCTTTTAAGATAACCACGAGCAATGTAAGAATTAATATTATTCGCAGTCAACACATAACAAATTATATAATTATTATTCACGAAAAACATATTATATATTTGCATATGTAAGTTGAATTGTGCAACCTGACAAAATAAGATTGTTATCTTATGCGTGTGTGCCGAAGCCGTGTGCCGCCCTTGCGCAAGCCTTTGTTTTCCCTTATAAAAGTTTTTATTTAATTATTCATTCATACTAGCAGGATTATAATACATATGACCTTCCTGATATCATTGTCCAAATATTATAATAAGAACTTGATAATTTTCAAATGACTTTACACGTAATTTAATAATTGATTATTTGTTGTTATTAACCCATTGTTAACAGATATAGAAGCGGAGTGTCAAGATGATTTCATGAAGATAAGGGTCGGTTTCAATGGGTCATTTGCCGGTTTGGTGTATTCAGCTGGTAAGTAAATGATATTTTAATATTTGTAATTAAGTGTTTAATATTTGTAATGTGTGTAATCTAGCGATCTATTAATATTTAATTACCATTTATTTCTTTCTTTCGGGTATAGTAAGAAACTACCAAGTTTCTTATGACTTCATACAGCAAGCAAAATGGTACTGTTAGTAATTGGGGATAGGGAGGAAATATGACAGATGATCAGGGCTGTTCGGCGGATTGTCTTCAGACCATAGTTTATCACAAAAATAAAAAACTAAAGAAAAGGAAGCAAATTGTCGACGACTATTGTTTGGGGTCAAAAATAGGTTACAGTTATTTTTGGAAATAACATCATAATTCAGTTGCCCTAGTCTCAATTTATGTGAGATAGCTGTATTATATTATTCTCAATATGCTAAGAGGGTAACTACTGCCGAATCAGCCGTATCAATGATACGGGCTCTCCGGGCTACATGGGCCCCTAACGTGTATAAGCAGAAATTAGTAAAATGTTATCCACAATGTAACTTAATTACGGGCTTACGAAAATAAACCGTCATACGTGCCTATAGAGTTTTCACTCCAGAATTGCCAAAAGTCAAGGAAAGCAATCTCTTTGTTCCAGCGTTAAGCGTTTGCCCAAAAATTGGCAACATCCTACATCGGTTATTGCAGGATGCCCGGAATGGGCTTTTTTCAGCTCAATTTCTAGGCGTCAGTCATAACTTATAATCAATTTTATGCAAGCATTTTTGTTGGAATCCCTTCATTTGGGCTCTCAACTAATTTTGATACAGGGTCCCTCCAAGGCAAACTACGCCACTGAATGTGTTATTCTGAAAAAATAGTTAAAAAATCCAAAATGTTCTCCCAGGGATAGCTCTAAGTATTAATTAGTAAAACCATATAGAACTCCCAAATAACTACGAAAAATTAAAAGTTTATTTGGATACGGCTTGTTCCTAACGTCACAACAAGTAGTTGCCGTTGAGTTTATACACGTATTGAGTTTATACACGTATTGAGTTTATACAATTTTTTGCACTATTGTATGGATAACTGGAATAATTAAAGCTGCGAGACCAGACAAGTGTCATTACATTGTTATTGTTACGATTGTCAGATGCGTCTGCGCAACTCCCACATTGTATCAGTATGTATGGCCGTTCCGTGCCACTCGGCTTTGCGATTTCGATCGCGTATCACAGTTCAAAAGGGCGTGAGTATGTTGGATGTTGATTTAACGATTTTGCGACATGATAATGTAAAGTTCTCATACATTTTATCTGCAAAGCTACTTTATGAATACATATTAAGCCTATTTCACAGAATAGTTACGTGTTAGAACATTTTTATACTATTTTCTAAGTATCTGAACTTTATCTTCTTGCTCTTGGCTTTAGTATGCCAGTGACAACTAACTGGCTTTGAAAATGTCGTAAATGAAAAAAGCTATCAATTTGTGAAAGAAATAATATCTCTACACTGCTACCAATGGTTTTAAATAAATAATCAGTTATTAATTTTCATTTGTAAACAAATTACTTTGCTGTACAATATATTGATTAATTAGTAGTAGTAGTAATGTATTATTTTTTTGTTTTTTAACAATTTTGGTTTTTAAATCATTCTTCCAAGTGTATTTTTGTGGCTAGGTCAGCTTCGTGAATTACTTGTGGTGGTCTAATTTCAATGTACAGTCAGATCTTCGTATTAATTATGTAAAATGGTTATGTGTATTTGTTACTTTTAACGCATATATTAGAAAATAAAAAGAAAGAAAACCGTATTTGATTAAGATATATCATAATAACAATGCGATACTCAGTGTCAAAAGCATAAAACATATTATTTAGGTATACCTATATAAACTATTCTTTATTAATTCTCATATAGAAATTCCTAAACCTATATTTAATTCTCCGTAGGTTACTCATACGACCCTGATTGTATGTACATCAATGGTACTGGTCGAGACTACTACGAGTTCTACATTCAGCTCAACAGATGCGGAACGTTGGGACGGAACGGACAACACGACGACAGCAGGAAGCATCCCACTGTGAGTTTCTTTTTGATCTTCTTGTTGACTTATAACCCTTTTACTTTTTTTAATTTTGTTTTTATACAAACAAGACACTATTAACAGTAATACGTACTGTTTTGGTGTCTAGTTAGTTGTCTGAATGTTTATCGTTTAAATACAAACAGTAAAAAGGAAACCAGAAATATATAAAAAAAAAAACAATATTTATGTCTTTAATGAACTAAATTTGATCAATTCTTGTTAGTTTACCTTTTGATGAGTAAAAAATCTTATATTTTCTACAATGGGTTGCAATATAACGTCGAATATTTATTGCCGTTAATTATTCAAAGATTTGTAGGATACTATTTCATTTTGTTTTTCTATAATAACAACTAGCTTCAAGCCTCTGCCATTATATTATCAGCAAATATATCACTACAAGATCAGTAAACTAATAAAATCTCTACGAGAACACGTCGGGGCAGCGTGATATAGTAGACTAATTCTCCAATGGAGGAGAAAAATGCCTGGGCATTAGACTTTTTCTAAACGGGACATATAAGACCTGCAAAATAGAATAATAAAATATATATTTTACGTGTAATATATTTTGTTATTTATGATGTTAATGAACACTAAATGTTTTGGACGGCAGAAAAACTTAATGTGGAACACGATCACAGTTCAATACAATCCGTTAATTGAAGAGGAGTTGGATGAACACTTTAAGGTCACTTGCGAGTACGGCTATGATTTCTGGAAGACCGTCACATTCCCCTTCTTGGATGTCGAGTAAGTACTTCAAATACTGACACTAGTTTGTACGTAGCCTAATTGAAACTGTTCTTTTTAAAGGGCCATGCATTAGGATTGAATACTTGACACCAACTCTTCTTTGGGAGAGTATGATATAGGTTCTGAAGCCGTACGCCGCTATCCATCGTTCCGGACAGATTGACGGGGTATATCCGAAACATACCTGTATTCCTCGCCATCATTACTGGCCCAACCACAAGTACCGAATCCTTAACGTCAATGGCCAGCCCATCACACTATCCTTTCTGGTAACATCCCCATCAACGCCCCGGTAAGATCCAACAGTGTACTTGACCAATAATAGATTTTACATATGAAACGGACACAAATTACGCGAATCAAAACAACTATTTGTTAGACAAATAGACAATTGTCTTTGCTTGGGAATAAAATTTAAGATACTCGCCACACGAGTTCAGTATTTAAACCAATAGCCCACCTGTGCAGTCAATATTAAAATATGAAAAAGGAACAGTATCAATAGTTGAAAGCGTTTAATATCAAGTTCATTAAATGAATGTTCCTTTGACGTCACTATTTCATTCAAGCATCTTCTTAGCGGGTCCAAGCTGCTTTGATAGTATATATTTATTTACTTATTTGAAAAAGTGAAACTAGTAGATTTTTGTTTCGTTTTGTTCACAACCACGATGAAGTCTGTCGATCATTGATGTTTATTTGGCGCGCTTGTCACTAAGACGTTGCGCACGCATGATTTTGTTGACACAGATATCGATGCTGAAGAGTAATCGATAACTGAATATCGATTGAAACATTGAGTTTGAAGCTTTATTTTTTTATGTTTATTTGCATGATCATCATCTTCCAACTGTTGAGCTAGGACCTCGTCCACAATGGGAGGGAAATTGACCTACTATTTCCACGTTAGTCAGTCGTGTTGAAATAGGGTTCCATATAAAGTTTTTCTTTCTCTTTCATCGATATTATTTACTAATATCCCTTGGTTGTCTTTTACGACGCTCATAAGAAAGCGAGGGGTAGTTAATTGTATTCTTACTGCGTAACCACACGGGTGGAATTTGCATGATATTTAATTAAATTCATGTTGTGTGCAACAAAAGTTTGTTTGAGAAGGACATAATAATGTCATCTCTTCATTGGTCCAGTTTTATTCGCAGGTGGCATATTAGGAGACTTAAATATTTGCAAGCCTATTTGTCTCATATACATCCCACAGTTGGGCGGGAGCCTCTTTCACAATAGGATGGCAATTTACCTTACTATACCATGCTGGTCAGACATGTTGGTATAGGGGCCCCTGGATGCCATGAGTGTGGCGCGCCAAATGATGATGCGCGTCACACCCTGGAGGTATGTCCCGCCTGGGGGCCTCAGCGCCGCGACCTGTCGGCGGTTATAGGAACAGACCTGTCGTTGCTGAGCATCACATCAAATATGCTCTACAGCGACAGGTGCTGGTCGTCGATGGCCTCTTTCTGCGAGGAGGTCATCGCTCGGAAGGAGGCCGCGGAGCGGGAACGCGAGGCACTTGCGTCCGCTAACTCGCTCCGTAGGCGGCGACCAGGGAGAAGGAGGCGCCGATACGCGCATCTCCTCCCACCGCCTTGAACGACGACAGGACGTGGCCCGACGGCCTTGCGTAGGAGTGCCGGGGATCGAATGTCACTAGACGATCTCTCCGGCACTCCGCAAAAGCGCGGAAGGGACCGCTGTTGGTTTTAGTGGGTATTCCGGTTGCATAGGTGACCGGCGAGTCCCACACACCCCCCTCGTCTGTTACCGGCGGGGGGCAGTGCGTAAATTGCATTTCCACAGCGTTTAAAAAAAAAAAAAAAGACATGTTGGTATAGGGCTTCATTTCAAATTTTTTCTCCTTTTTCATAGACGTTATATGCTTCTTTAAACCCGTAGATAGGTGGTGAATTGTATTCTTATTCCGGCACTGCATGGAAATTCATATTATTACTAGCTGCCCCAACAGACGTTGTTCTGTTCAAATAAAATAAAAGCAGCCCCACCTACGGGTTTCAATTGTGAGTCTAAGCCATCCTCGAATCCATCCATCCATCCATCCTTGAACACTCAAAAAAAAGTTCGTCAACATCGGTCCAGCCATTTAGGAGGAGTTCAGTGACATACACACGTACATAAGGAATTTATATATAAGATAACAAAGAAAAAAAAAACTTTACCTACTATAATAATATTCTCATTCGTGTACAGAGTGGCGACAGGTAATCCTGTGGTGTTCACATTACAACCGCCGGAATGTTACATGGAGATTCGAGCGGGTTACGGAGCCAATGGTGCCAGAGTTTCAGGACCGGTGCGTGTTGGGGACCCGCTTACGTTGCTTATATACATGAGAAGTGCTTATGGTTTGTATTTCATTGTCATTGTCCTTTTTATCGTCCGTTTTGTCACTATTATACACTTTTTACTGTCTCGTTCTATTATTTTTTTCTAGATTGAGGATTTTCTACCAATTTAGAAGAAATTGGTAATAAATTCTAGATATATCTGCTTTTTAAATATTTGGATTTCTCGGTTCAAAGCTTGGTATGAACTTTATTGGGTTATCTGTCAGAAAATTTAATTATGTCTAAGTATTACTTACTATTAGGGCATTTAAATAAGCTAATTAGTCTTTAGTTAATGTATATATTTTTTATGTAACTAATAAAATACTTACTGAGACCCCGTAACATCGTTTCGTCAGTGTTTCTGATGATAAGATTCAAAATACTCTCAAAGCGAATTGACGTAATCGATCCTGTAAATAAACTACTTAGGGGCTGTCTAAATGTCTAACTACATCAAAATCATTTAAAACAATCAAAGAAGTTATAAAATAATCACCGATTATTTTTACCGTATAGTCCAAGTGAACCAAATATACCGATAAAAATTAAATACCGTAACTTTAAGGGCGAAGTTTAACGGTTTTGTTATTACGTTTGCATGTCTAAATGCACTGTTGGTGCAGAAATATTTCGTTCAGTTCCAATCAAATTGCTGCGTTTTATTGTTACAAATTGTTATAGAATTATTTACTGTACTAGTATTCTACATATATATGATGTAATATATTTTTTATTAGAGCATAAAACCTTTACATATTTTCCATTCTCATGGATATCTTTATTTCATAAGAATGTTATTTTTTAAAGTACAGTACACCAGCTTTTTACAGTAATCTTAGAAATATAAAAGTACAAAAGTAGAGTGTAGTTACACTGATCAAACTCGTTAACTCCAATTTATTTATTAAAAGCAGATAACATCATATGCTAGGGGATCGTGACATAGTAGATCAATTTCACTAAGAAGGTAAAGGGGGCAAGTCTGATCCGAATGAAAATGGGACGTATATATTATGAAAGCATAAATTAGGTGGCCTTAAGCTTTTTCTTTAAAATTAGTCATAGTATTCATTGTACGCATACCACTATAAAATGATTACTAACAACGAAGCAAAGGATAGTAAAATCCGTTAATATGTCTTTATGATGGTAAATCACGCGAAACGCATACTTCTGACGGCATTTTCACCGTTATGGAGTAGAGTCTGGATATTATATAATTGTTACTAATATTATACAGAGGTAACGTTTGTATATTTGGTTGTAGAAGTACTTCTTCGAATTAATAATACGATTTTTATTTTTTCATTAATAAAAAGTCCCATTATCTCAAGTCTTATAAATGAGGTATCCTTTCTCCCAGGTTTTTTTTTTGTTTTCATAGTAAAGGAATTCATTCGCACGGAGTTATTCTAAGCAAAGTTATTTATTAAATGTCATGTTGCTTATTGGATTCTTGGCATATTTTGATGATCTTCTCGTCCAATATTCCGCAGTGTCTGATAGCAAAGGTTTATAACTAGTGTGTGTTACCAGCGATGACTTACGGCACTGAAACGTGGTCTCTAAATGTCATAAAAATGCTCAAAGTCCCTCAACGTGCTACGGAGAGCTATGCTCGGTATTTCTCTACGTGATAAAAGCCGGCATTTCGAAATCCGTAGAAGAAAGGGTGTAATCGATATAGCCCGCATAACACGTTGAAATGGCAATGGGCAAGCCACATCGCACGTCGAACTGAAAACCGTTGGGAAAGAAAGGTTCTCGAGTGGCGACCACGAACCGGCAACCCTTAATAGATGGACTGATGACATTTTCAAAGTCGTAGGGAACCGTTGAATGCAAGTGGCACAGGATTGTTCCAAGGGCAATCTCGTGGGGAGGCCTATGTCCAGCAGTGGACGTCTATAGGCTGATGGATGGATGGATACAAATTTTAGTGGAAATATATTTTCAAAGGAATTTTTTTAAATAAATGCTATATTATTCAATTGATGATTTACTTTCAGATGGTTTTGATATCGTGGTGAACGACTGTGTTGCACACAATGGTGCTACGAAGCGTATACAACTTATAGACGAATTTGGGTAAGATACCGACAAAAATAGCGCTTATATATATATTATTATTTATTTGTTTAATTCAGTGTTATTGTTATATATTATAATCTAATATAGTTACAGTATTAAAAAATAAAATTCTCTATTTGTATACCTTTTCGTCTGGTGACGGAGTAAGAGTAAATATCTTGACTGTGGATATCGTAAAAAAATTACTAAGGGATATTATCTATACCAATAAATAAAATTGGAGTGTCTGCTTGTAATGTCAAAATAATAGGCTTTTTTCATGCTCACACGGTTATTTGAACGACACCTATGCCTAAAATACAGATTAAAAAGTTTTTGTCTGTCTGTCTGTCTGTTTGTTCCGGGTAATCTTCAAAACGGCTGGACCGATTTCAAAAATTCTTTCACCAATGGAAAGCTATAATATCAGGGCGTAAAATAGGCTATATTTTATCCCGGTATTTCCACGGCAACGGGAACTACGCGGGTAAAACGACTAAAACCGAAGCGAAGCGAGGGCGGGTTGCTAGTAAGCATATAATATCAGTGCAAGAGAAGAATAACTCAAATTAAAACTCGATACCAACATGGTATTGTAGGTCAATTTCCCTCCTATTGGGGAGTAGGGTCAAGCCCAACACTGGGACCTGTATGAGCTGAGACGATCATGTCGACTATAGTAGGTAGTATATCTAGCCGCCGTATTTCTGGACATAGTTTTTGAAGTGAAACTTCTTATGGCACGGTGTGAGCCTAAAACGACACGAAAATGCGTCACGCTAAATAATTTAATAATAAATTGAAAAACACAAACATTTTCTTTTTTATTTAGATGATTTCCAATACTGTTTACATGCAGCGAATGTTTATTTTTCAATACTTTTCAATGAGTATTTTTAATCAGGGACTTTTCAAAAGTTTCACATCTACCCTGTGTGACTTGAACACACACACACATATTTTTTTTTCTTGTTTGTTATTATTTCTCTCAATAATTTATAACGTTCTATATGAACTCTGTTCTAGATATGGTAAAATCAATGACAAACTAAGTCGAACAGATGTGCAGCTGTGTGACTATCGTTAGCAACCATCGTTAATGATAGTTGGCTCATGTCAACGATTGTAACGACGCATCTTTCTCTTAATAACAAATACACACCACACCACTCCATACTATTTAGATGGAGTCGTAAAAGAGATTATCTGGAGAATAGATAGCAGCATTTTACTAGAAAATCCCTCACCAATCCAGCAACCAAGCTTTGCAATTAGAGTGCTTTGGGTAGCCCTATGTTTATCCAATGGACGTCGATAAGCTGATAGAAGAATATTTTCAAAAGGTTTTAGTAGTTGGAGGCGTTGTAGATCAAAATTGATACCTCAACCTCTTTAAGCACCTACCTTTAGATGGTTGTTGCGACTATTTAAGTAGCTCTAATTATACGAGCTAGGTTATTTATAAAAACAAGTTTTTACGAGTGAAAAAATTATTACCATAAGTGGACTCGAACCCAAAACCTATTAAAAATCGGCTTCAATCGTCCTACTAATTGGACCAGTGTGGACTGGCGTATGACAATCAAATTGTCACTCGTATTTGTCGTCTTTATGCGAGACGCGCGCCATCTAATGGAGAACGTTTTATACATTTTTGCGATCAAATACTCGAACTTTTCAGTTACAATGATATTAAATAACTAGCAGCGCTCTGCGGTTTTACCCGCATAGTTTCCCTTCCCCTGGGAATATCAGGCAAAATTAAATTAGTAGCCTATGGGTTACTTTAATATGTAAGCTGTAGTATTGTGAAATTTCATTACAATCCATTTAGTGGTTTTTGCGTGAACTAGCAACAAACATCCTCACATACTTACAAACTTTCGCATTTATAATACCAGCAGCACTCTGCTGTTTTACCCGCATAGTTCCCTTTCCCGAGGGAATATCTAGACAAATTATAGCCTATATGTTATTCTGATATGTAAGCTGTATTATTGTGAAGTTTCATCAAAATCCATTCAGTAGTTTTTGCGTGAAAGAGCAACAAACGTCCTCACATACTTTTGCGTTTATAATATTAGTAGGATGACACGACTCTATCATCTAAATTACCTACTGAGATTTATACAGGTTATTTATAACTTGTTATTTAGCTACGTCTATATTGCCGCCAGCGATAGCAAATAGGATATTAATAAAAAAAAATGTGTTATTCCTCAGATGTCCAGTTGACGACAAGTTGATCTCTCGCTTTCGCGGTTCGTGGTCAGAGTCTGGAGTATTTGAGACGCAGGTCTACGCATACATGAAAACGTTCCGTTTCACAGGATCACCTGCTCTTTATATTGAGTGTGACGTCAGAATGTGTCATGGAAGATGCCCAGTAAGTATTTTTAAGCACGAGATTCAAGATTTATTGCGTTTATAAGCACAGAAAAATATCTAACGACATAAATATTCAGTCTCATCATCAGCATCCTGCTTTTAATAACCCAACCAAGTACTTGGGCTGCACCTGCCCTGCTGCACCGCCTAGGATGATATGGTGGAGCTCTTAGTCGTTTCTTACGACGTCCACGAGCAATATAAAGATTAGCAGAATTTGTAGCCTTCGCCACATAGCGTGTCTGTTTCACTGTTTGTCTCTTGACTGTAAAGTTTGAAATTTTATATAACCACTAGCTGACCCAACACACGTTGTTCTGTTTAAATAAAAGGATTTTTTAAAAAAATTTCATCAAAATCAGTCCAGCTGTCTAGGAGGAGTTCAGTGACATAAAGATTGTTTTCATTAATCCCAAATAGATAAGAGTACAATCTTTGTAGTATTTAGGTACTGTTTCATTATGGAAAGAAGAGCAGAATACTTTACAAGGGTTTTACAATTGGCTAATTGTAAAATCTGCCTGATTACTTGAAGCCTAATACGTTTCGCCTATAGTAACGCATACTATTTTTGTTAATAAATTTTTAAAGAGCTTCTAAATTACATTTATGCGTTATCTAAATTGCATTGTCTTGCGCGTATCCTAATGTATATGGGAGTAGCATGGCTTCTTCTTGTAACTGGGATGGCAGAATAGCTAAAAGAAATTTATGGCCTCCTTGACATGGACCGAAGTGAAATTAGGACAGTGTTGAGCTGATAGCATGCTGCTACTACACCGTGTGTAATGGAGTAAGAATACAAATCACCAATGCGTGGTGGATGCCGTGAAAGACGACTAAGGGATATAATACGCATATAACATCTATGCAAGAGAAGGAAAATTCGAAATAAAACCCTATACAAACCTGTCTGATCAGCATGTTATAGCAAGGTCAATTTCCCTCCTATTGTGGAGGAGGCTCGAGTCCAACAGTGGAACGTATATAAGCTGAAATGATAATGAATGACTACATCTACAATTAATGTCATAGAGGATAGTGCTTGAGGCGGCAACTGAATCCCCAAAATTGTTTATAATATTGTACTGAAAATATTTTTTTTTATTTTCAGTCGCAACCATGCCACTGGCGTAATATGAAGAGCGTGAAACGTCGTTCAATAGAGACATCTCACTCTGGAGTAGATTCCACTGCAAGTGTTGCTCCACGCCTCTCTGAGAATATCTCGCTGTTCCAGTCCCTCAGAGTCCTACAAGAAGGAGAGGAGGATAACGAGCTAGCTGCCAGTGCAGGTAATGTAGTAGTAAAATAGTTTTGCGTCAAACGTGTAATACTTGTAGTACTTGTAATACTTAGAGATCATTAAAATTTAGGTGTCACTGATGAAAACGTCCGTATGGTGACAGAGTAATACAATTCACCACTCCATCTCTTGCCCTTGGGTGTCGTAAAAGACGACTAAGGGATAAAATATCATCATCATTTGCCTGCCCTCATCCCACGCTAAGTGGGGTCGGCATAACATGTACTTAAGTCCATGTTGTCTACAGTTTCGGCTATATGTTTTATGACCGGCCGCCTGCCTGACGTCAACCCTCCTCAGGAATTTTCGTTGATAGGAAAGGGATATGGCGGATGTATATGGTGGGAACTGGGTTAGGGGACACTACTGCCATTAGATATAGGATAGGAAAATGACAGGAGCAGCTGGAGCAATCCGGGATTGCGTGCCCGTAGCGACACTAATCAGTTAACGGACAATCAACTGGTAGTGGTACCCTCTGAACAGGGATACAATATCTAAGGGACAAAGGAACTAAGGGATAAAATATGCATATAACATTAATGCAAGGGAAGGAAAACTCGAAACAAAACTCTATACCAACATGTCTGACCAGCGTGGTATAGTAGGATAATTTCCCTCCTATTGTGGAGTGTGGAGGAGGCTTGAGCCCAACAGTGGGACGTATATGAGCCGAAATGATGAAAAGGAGTGCGAGTAGATATTTGAATATCCCAATTACTTGGGACAACATGCACCCACTTGCCATCGTCCATATTGCCTAATAGTTATTGGCAACAGTTTTAAAACAGCCGCCTATCTGACGTCAATATTTCTTAGTAATATAATAGTACCAGACGGCATCTGATGAAGTAAGTCCAGGCCCTTTTACGTCACCCACGAGTAAGGATGAAACTATACCATCCAGGTATCGATACTTTTAATCGATACTGTATCGGTCGTTAAGTATCGGTAGTCAATCAGTATCGATTGAAAAGTATCGATACTCACTGGTATCGATATCGAATCATTTTTGAAATATCGTATATTTTTCTTTTTTTGGAAATCTAAGAGGAAATAATATCTTATAATATAGAGATGAATTGATAAAATTAATTGATAAAAAAGTCATTGCCGAAACTTTTTGCAATATGTCAAAACAGATGACATATTGCGTCGACCCCAAGTAATTGGGATAAGAGCAAGATGATGATGATAGAGATGAATTGATACTCTCCATTTGATACAACTACTAGTAGTATAAAACACTAACATTTGATACTGAGCAATAATATCGAATGGGCAATTATAATCAGTATTATTTCAAAAGTATCGATACTTACTCTCTCTGGTATCGAATTGTTCTTGAAGTATCTAGTACTTTTCCTGGTGGGCTAGTGTAAGCTTTCTTTTTTGAAATCAAAGAGGAAGTGATATCTTATCAAAAAAAGGCTCATCAATGAAACCGAGCTCTCCACCACGATACCATTACAATATCTGCCAACCGATACCATTCTTTTCATTCGATACCGATACCATGATTTTCATTCGATACTAGTACTCAGTATCGAATATTAGTTTTATATAGCACTAGTATCAAATGAAAAGTATCTATACCATATGAGTACTCATTAGTATCCTGCATGCATCCCTACCCATGAGTAATGTAAGGGTTGGTAGTATTCGTAATTGCTACCACACAGCTTGTACAAGCATTTGAACGATATTACAAATCTAATAATACCTACAGGTATTTTTAAATTACTCTTTTAAATTTTCAGCGCCTCTAGAGGGACAAACTTGTATGAAGACAACAGCACTCTCCGCAATAATGGCTTCGTGTGGAGTATTAATTGCATTATTATGTGGTGGTGTATTAGCCGCAGCTAGGGGCTGTCGACGTGAAGCAAGATCACCACAAAACGCTTACGTACCTCATAAGGGAAGAATTAAGTAAATGATAATAGAATAAATAATTTCTGACTGTGACTGGATAAATGTTTTAGTTAGGCGCAGTTATTTATTGGTTGTGAAAGGATGAATTCATATTCCTAATAATCACGATGTGATGTTAATTGTTAAATGAGCTTAAACACATCAACAAATAAAATTCTTTTTAAATATGGTAATGATTTAAATTGGATAGATATCCTCTTTCAATGATAAACGCAATGTATTTAAATGCCGTACCTAAAATATTTATAAAGAATTAAGTCTTTCACTGAAGTCACACCGACTACATTTTTATTTTAGAATCGTTTAAACGATAAACTAATAGTTCATAAGGACCTAGGTATAATTAGTTATGTATAATAAACAAGGACTCCAAATAAGATGTGAATTTAAACTAATTCATTCTTATCAATTAAGAATTAATCTAATAAGTAAGATTACGTAACAAATTTGTAGATTACTCTTTAGAGAAGAACTATACTTGACATGACAATATATTTATTAGGTACCTAAGTTTGTTCTATACATGGAAGTAATAAGTACTACGTACAACAGGAATGAGCTGTTGTCGCAAAATTGAAGCCGAGCGAGAGCTCAGTAACTGTACCTTTTATCCCTCTCTGGCTATGGTGACCATATTGAAATATGATTTAAGGACAATAATTATAAAAAATTATTTATGATCTGACGTCAGGAGATCATTGCTTCAGATGGATTTTAATCAAAGATGGTAATGATAAATTTGCCCTTTGCGGCACTATACATTTTCTGTTTTTGCTTGCTTTTCACACTCTTCAATTTTTCAAATTCGAATCATTTATACATATAAGCCCAGCGGGGGCACTTACATATTGTCATTTTTTTACATTTTTCTTAAAATTACCGCCGGATCGGAACGCGACCGCACTGAGAAGATCCGGTAAGAAAATCAGTGGGATTGTCTATATTTTCTTAATTTTTCTAATTTCACTTAAATAAAATTACATCTACGCTTTTTAATAGTTCCAGTGTGATGCCATTCGAAATATTATATAA
This sequence comes from Lymantria dispar, assembly GCA_032191425.1. Classification (NCBI taxonomy): domain Eukaryota; kingdom Metazoa; phylum Arthropoda; class Insecta; order Lepidoptera; family Erebidae; genus Lymantria; species Lymantria dispar. Next base: position 19,821,506 of record CM063454.1, on the reverse strand, counting down.
TACAATGGTATATACAGAGGTGGGTATTAACTCGTTAATACGTTAATCGTTAATTAATGAAGTTAACCAAAATGGTTAACGGATTAACTTTTAAGTTAACTTCAAAAAATTTTAACGCTCTTGTTAACTTCTGTTAAACTGAACTTTCTTTAACTTTAGTCCGTTACATTATTCAAGTTCAAGGCGCTGCTCTGTCCACGTGACATACACCACATATTATTACTTCTTGCGATAGTCTTGCGATATGTTGATTTGCGCCTACAGCAAGCATAGCGAACGAATTGAACGATTGTGCCGACTTATAATTTTGAAACTACCGCGATCGTTTGCGCCACCAGAAACATCTAAGACGATTTTCGTACACACTATCGATAAAACTGCACAAACTGTCTGTGCAGTCGAATCGCTACGATATATCATTGTCGTGTATACCGACCCTTACTCCTCCGTCACCATACAGGCACGAAAACAGTATAGTCTAAATAATACCTAAGTCTAAGTAAAAAATAGTAAGTCTTAAATGGTTAACTTATAACGTTAACTTTAACTTGCGTTAAATTTTCGCGAATTTAACGCTTTAACGATTATCGAAGTTAAAATTATAATTAACGATTAACGAAGTTAATTTTTTGATTAACTGTGCCCACCTATGGGTATATAATACATGGGTATAATATTTATCCATATTTCCCTAATATTAAGATCTTTAGGAAATCTGAAATTGAAACAAAATAATTTTAATATCGAAAGGAATAAAAAATGCATAGTTATTTAAGTTATTTGTTCTTGAACTAGGACTGGATAGCATGGTCACCGTAATTCTTCATTCACAAATTATGTTTAAAAATTTCTTGTGGGGTTGTCAGGTCAGGAGTCCGTATTTCATACAAATAAAAGAAAACCTATACGCCAATCGCAACATTTTTGCGTTAATAAGGTTTTGCGCGTAGCAACAAATAATATTGCTTTAACATGTCGGTAATAAATGATTATTTATATTTAGAAACATTTTAGAAGTAAATGTTTTACTTCATTACATTACATAAATCGCCTATTTTTCTACCAACAATGAAATAATTGAAATTAACTTAACTCTGGCAACTCTTAAGTCACTGTTAGAACGGGACACAGGGTACAGTGGTTGCCTTCTCACTCGGCTTCATTTTTATTTTGCACGCGACAAGACTCTTACGTCCTTGACATAGGGTTTTATTTTCTTTGTTTTAGCTGCAAAATGCACAGACAGAGCTCATTCCTGTTGTACGTAGTACTTATTACTTCCATGGTTCTATATTTGAATACCAATTTTTTTTTGTTAATATTGATTCCTGACCATGGATACAAAGTCCTTCAGTCGAATACATTGTAGTTTAACAATTCACATAAATAGTCTGTCAGTAAGTCAAGTCTTTATCATGATTTGATTGCTGACAACCAAATCACGATTTCATTAGGAATGTTGGACGAATACGAAAATGCACGTAGTCCACCATTATATTATATTTATTCACTTCAGAATCTTCTCTGCATTATATTGCATAAAATGTGAGCTAAATTATTCAATTTAACACTGTAAAGCACTAAAATAATAAATAAAATATAAGAGCACCACATGACCTTTGAATGCCAACTATTTACATTATTGCCAATTGATAAAAATATTCTTGTTGGGAACGCGGTAGACAGTATTTAAAGCTCTGACTCTAATTAAACGACCTTATATTGTAACGTAGTTTTATCGATCGCAAATTTACCTAAGTTTAAGCTTAGCTGAGATGACAAATGTGGTAAATTATGTCTTTGTTCAAGAATTGAAAAGAATGTTATTAAATGCTAAAATGACAATTAGATAGGTATATCCTTTATAAGTGCTTATTTAATTTTAATTTGTAACTATTAGTTATGGGACAAATTGGGAGGATTTATATTTTTATAATAAAATACATCTCCTTCATTTGTCTCGCACTATTTAAACACGCAGTTCTCAAAGTTGTGATAAAATAAGTATTAATATAGACCTAAACATAGAATAATATGACAAAATATGCTTTTAATTTTTAAGTTTTCGATTTATGATAGAATATTTTTGTAATCACCATTTAAAGGGCAGCTGTGATAAAAACTCAGAGGTGTCTTAAATTTATACCTTAAGTCTTATACCTCAGTTTTACTCCTCCAAATAGCGCCTATTAAATGTTGAATAAATTAATGAAGCGCAGATTCACATTTCAATTTTAGACCCCATAGCTTAGAATAATAACGTATAGAAGGTAAGTTCGCGCACAAAAAGAAAGAATTTTCAATTGGAGCCTAATGGAGCTTACGCTGGAACCGTTCCGTAATGTACAAGGTCACTGTACTGCACGTACGTACGCAACTCTTAGATTTATTACTCTTATTAGATTTATTTATAAAGTATACGTTCTTAGAATAATAACGTATAGAAGGATAGTGTCAATACTTCGAACTTTCAAAATTTGAATCTAAAAATATTAATGGCGCGCAGTCAATTACACACGTACACACGCACACCATTATACAAATTATGAAATCAAATTTTGTTTTTATTAACATAAATCGTCGAAATACTTTTAAAAGTAATGTTAAAAACCTTTTTAAGTTTTTCAAATGTATTGTGACACCATTTCAATGCACAAACCGTCATAATTATCAATTTATTTTTTAAGAGTTGCGTAAGTTCGTGCACTATAATGACTTGACATTACGGAACGGTTCCGGCGTAAGCTCCATTAGGCTCCAATTGAAATGCCTCACTTTTTGTGCATGAACTTACCTTCTATACGTTATTATTCTAAGAGTATACGATTACTTTTCGGTCACTTTAATTATATTATATACTACTTTAATTATATTTAAGCATGCATATGCATGCTTAAATATTTTGTAAACATGCATAAACAATGAAAAGAAAAACAGGATGATGAATTATTTTGTATTAATATGTTATTTTACGTTTATTGTAAACTTTGCCTCTGTATTCTTGACAGTTAAACGAACGATTAACAATGTAAACAATTTATATATAATATCAAGTAGCACATGGTTTTTGTTTGAGATTGTGCAATTCTATAATTTATTTGATCGAAGGCTGTATAATGAATATTAATACGAACAGTAGGTTTTATAATATTGTAATTACTATTCATATTATAGAATAATAAAATACGAATTCGCGCCAATATGTAGACTTCAGCACAGATAATATAATAAAAGCAAAGGAAAAAAATAATTGTATGTCCATTCCAAATACTGCATTAACATATTATAATAAATTTAAAATAAATAAACGCTTATGATATATTCACAAAATTAATTTTATCACATCTTAAAATGTAAATATAAGAAATAAAAATAAATATAAGAAATAATAATTTTAGATATATTTTATTCCTACTATTTATACGGCGAAAACACTATATTGATAGGTAGATACATAATTTTGTATATTTTGAAAAGTAATAAATGAAATCTTTTAATATAAATAAGTTTCTTTTTCGTTAAGTAGCGTAGTACGAAATATATTTATATTTCGCGTGTAAGCGTGTATGTCACTGAACTCCTCCTAAACGGCTGCACCGATGTTGCTGAATTTTTTTTTGTGTGTACAAGGGGATTCGAGAATGGTTTAGATTTGTAATTGGACCCAGTAGGTGGCGCTACTGTCGATTTCAATGAGAATTCCTTTTCCTATTTTTTAGATTTGAACAGAACAACGTTTGTTGGGTCAGCTAGTATTATTATATATTGTCCTATATTATCATCTGCTTGGGCTAATATTTGATAATTTCATTTAATTTTACAATCATAAAAGCTCGCACGTCTGTATTTTTTTCATCTGTTCTAGAGAAATCAGTTGTACTACTCTGATTCTATACATGTACAAAATATATTGTAACAAGGGTAAGAAATCGATTTAATGATGGTATAGCCGTGTATTACTTACACATCATAAAGCAAAAGTATTTTAAATTAATACTGACATTTGGATCATAATATTGTGGTAAAATCTTTCTATCAGTATTTTGGGCAACTTTAATTACTTCAAAGCGCCTGTGGAATTTTGAACGTTATTTGCGTATAGTACGTATTTCTCATACTTACAAAGGTTTTTCTGTGAATATAGCAAATATCTGAATTATGGTTTGCCCTTAGAATAATAACGTATAGAAGGTAAGTTCACGCACAAAAAGTGAGGTATTTCAATTGGAGCCTAATGGAGCTTACACCGGAACCGTTCCGTAATGTACAACTCATTGTACGCGAACGTACGCAACTCTTAAAAAATAAATAAGTAATTATGACGGTTTGTGCATTCAAATGGTGTCACAACACATTTGAAAAATATAAAAAGATTATTAACATTACTTTTAAAGGTAATTCGACGATTTATGTTAATAAAAACAAATTTGATTTCATAATTTGTATAGTGGTGTGCGTGTGTACGTGTGTATAATCGTCTACACACGTACACACGCACACGCGCGCCATTAGTATTTTTAGATTCAAATTTTGAAAGTTCGAAGTATTGACACTATCCTTCTATACGTTATTATTCTAAGGGTTTGCCGTATGTATTTGTTTAATGGCACTGCGTCATTAAAATTTTGACTAAGTACATATACTCTTTGCTTTCCGTATGGTGACAGATTAAGAATATAATTCACCACCCCTCTCTTGCCCGTGGGTATCTTAAATGACGACTGAGGGATATGATAGTTAGATAATTTTATGCAAGAGAAGAATGAAATGGCATAAAACCCTATGCCAACCCATCTCACCAGCGCGTGCTAGGGTCAGTAGGGAATATGGATGATTTTTTTTTATTTTTTAAACGTTTCTACCAGTTATTACATTACCAGAAATAAATATAACACCAAAATATAAACCATTCGCTAAAAAAATTTAAAATCGCTATCATATTTGGGCGATTTAAACGCGGCTATTTCAGCGTGCATAGTCTGTGACGTCAGAATGACGTCACTTGTGCGAGACAAGTGGGATGTTAACTAGGTCTGTTGATATTTTTAAAAATATTGTTTTTTCGATATATCGATATTTTTAAATATATCAATACCGGGGTTCGATATAGCGAAAAAAAATATCGATATTTTTCTTTTACTCCTCTGTGTTCAACAGACGTAAAATCTGACTTCGACGCAAAATACGTCATCATCATAAACACGTATATTTTAGGAAGATTATCTGACTGCGCTTTGAGCGCAATACACGATGCCGGTTTCAATCGTTGTGTTAAGTCTTTTATTAACGAAGATTAATACTTGAACCCAGAAAACTAATAACTTATTATGAAATAACTGGGTATCAATACAAAATAATCAATAGAAACATACAAACAAGAACTTGATATCAGAAGGATGGCTGTTGATAAAGTATCGAAATATCGATATTATTATTTAAAAACATCGACACATATTACTGATATTTTTGGACGATATATCGATACTAAAAAGTAAGTGTCGAGGGTCGATATTTATTTGAATAAATTTGTTGTTTTATCTTTTCTTGTAAAGTATTTATTTTACAAAATCACCGTAAACTTAATCTACTGTAAAAATGCTGGCGTGAAATTGATGATCAGTTACGACTTACTCTTAGAATTTGGTAAAAAAAAGCTCATCACGGCAACCCCGCAATGAGCAAAGTTAAAAAGTGATCACGGGGAAAAATCGAAATATCGATATTTGTGTTCATTATACTAACTCCGGTATTAGTATATTTAAAAATATCGATATATCGAAAAAAAAGATATTTTTCAAAATATCGACAGCCCTAATCAAAAGACTCGAGCATAAGATGACGTCACGTTTTTAACAACCAATCGCGTTGCGTTTTATAAATTTGCGAATGAATCTCAAAAAAGGCAGTTTTTGATAATTAAATTTCATTATTAAATAATGATAAAATTGAAATTGTATAGTTACTTTTTTAAGCAATAAAGATTACAAATAAAAATAATTTGATCAATTTAGAGTTTCATGCATATTCCCTATTTCCCTCTTATTGTGGAGGAGGCTCGAGTCCAATAGAAGGACGTATATGAGCCGAGATAATAATGATGATTTAAAACGAAGGTACTTTTTTATTTACATATGGCATTTAAACCGGGTGGCGGAATAATGCCTGTTCTGTTAACCCACAGCCTGGACTAGGGAACATTTGTCGTAAGCACTTATACCATTATGTATTTTGTACGAAACCATAGACGTTATAAACCTGATTGGAGTAGATGAATATCATATAATTAAAGTCAAAATTAATTTGATTTAATGGAATATTTTTCTCAAAATAAAACAGTGTCATAGGAACACAAATAGGTAAGTATATTCAATAATTGCACACATACTTTAAGTACAAACTATAAAACAACAATAAACGCAATATTATAAAATCCCAGTAATTAAAAATTCGTTGTATGAATTAAAAATAACAAAATGTTTTGTGATGTATTGTAAAATAAAAATACTGTCATCATTTGTTCGTAAAAGTAAATTATGAAAAAATAAAATATCTATTAATCTGTTTTCTCTTCATCGGCGGGTAGTTTACGTATAAATTCTTCTAAATATTTAATGGCACCTTCTAATATTTGTACTTCGCACTCCTTTAATAGTTTTATATTATTCCTGAAAAGAATAATCATTTAAATAGATATCGTAAGGTTTTTTTTTATTCGTGTGGTGACAGAGTAAGAATACAATTCACTAACCTCTTTTTTGCTCGTGGATGCCGTAAAAGACGGTTGAGGGATATTATATGTCGAAAATATCTATGCAACAGAAGGAAAATTCGACATAATACCTTTATCAAAATACCAAACCATAATACCTTTATCAACCTTTTACCAAAACGTCTAATCAACACAGTATAGTAGTCAATAGCTCTCCCATTCTAGCGGCGGTCCAGGGCAAACTAGCAAACAGCACACCTGATGGTAAGTGATACTGTTCATGAACCTTTGCCAGGCTGCTGCCTATCATGAAAAAACTGAAGGTAGTATGAATACGTACGATGGGATTCGGTGATATTAAAGGCATCACCAAATCTATTTTTTTTTTATTGCAAACGGTGGCAAACGAGCAAACAGTACACCTGATTGTAAGTGTTGCTGCCGCTCATGAACCATTACAAGGCCGCTGCCTACCGCGAAGAGAGTGAAGTGAGTGTGAATGCGTGTATTGAGGCTCGGTGATACCAAGGGCACCACCAAAACCCTCCACACGCAAACACCCTCAGAAAGTTGGGCTTCCGGCTCTCTCGCTCACCGAACGAAGCGCAGTAACAAATCGCTACTACTCAGACGTCGATTTTCTGCGAGAGTGTGGTACTGCCCCGGACGGACCGGCCCGCGGCTATAGACAGATAACTGTCGACAGTGTGGTCCTACCACTCCAGTATTATTATTACTATTCATACACCTTCATAATGTTGGGTTTCGGGCTATCTCGCTCACCGAACGAAGTGTCAATAGGCTGATAGCTGTTTTGTGTGGCAAAATTTTGAAACAGTAATTTTGTGTAGGAGCTCAATCTGAATTGAATTTGAATTTCCACAGTATGAATTTTTATAAGAAAAGCATGTTTTTTGCCATCTTTTGCTCGATTTCAATAATGGCTACCTAGCCCCTACACAACATGTCATAGACGATTAACGATGTAAGTCCAGCAATCATCATCATCTCAGCTCATGTACATCCCACTGCTGGGCTCGAGCCACCTCTATGATAGGAAAGAAATTGATCTATTACTACCACACCGGTCAGACGGATTGGTATACGGTTTTATTTCAAGTTTTCCTTCTCTTGCATATATGTTGCGAGCATTTTTTATCCCTTAGTCTTTTATGACACCTAAGAGCAAGAAAGGCGATGGTGAATTGTATTTTTACTCCGTCAGCACATGGAAAGTTCAGGCAATACTGGACCAAAAAATAAACGGTCAAAAGATTTTATTTATTTTATATGTTTAAGATTATATTCAATTGGTATATTCACAGGAGGGAGAGAGAATATTTTACCGTGTTTTAAGCATCTATATTCACGGATGATCTTGAGTAATTCACTACAGAAGTAAATGGTCAGTTAAATTGGCGGATAGAAGGATCAAAATGCTATTATATTTTAAGTTAACTCATCGTCATCATAGCTCATATACATAATACACCTTTTCTTTTGGGGGGTGGGTTGCGGTCGGCGCGCTCCTCGCACTACTCCGTCCGGGGCGACAGAGGGGCGTAAGCACGCACTCCCGCAACCCACCCGCGATGCACGTCGCCTTCATCGTTGGGCCGACCACCAGCGCAGGGTGACTTGACATCAGTGGTCGGCCACATAATACACCCTACTACTGGTCTCAAGCATCTTCTACGTCGTTTGACGTCAGCGTGGTATAAAAGGTCACCACTATACCACGCTGGTAAGATTTTATTTCGAAATTTTCCTGTCTTGTATAGATGCTATCTGCATATTGTAATCCCTTAGTCGTCTTTTACAACACCCACAGACAAGAAAGGGCATGGTAAATTGTATTTTTACTTCATCACCACACGGAAGTTTAAGTTTGCCACACCTTTACAACAACACTTAAAGCAATATAAATACCATATAACATTAGGGATGATTATATATTTTTATGTTAATTTGATGTCATATAAAATGAAAATTTTATGTAACACAAGTATAAATGACACTTAACATGAACGTTATATAAGGTTGGGTGTTACCTGAACTTTAAGGTTCGTTAGTGAAAAACGGGTATTACGCAATGAAATTACTATAATTGCTAGTTAAAGCGTATAACTTACCTATTTAAGGAATCAACGTTATCGCTGGTCTTCTTATACGCAGCGACTATGAGTTTGCATCTTGTCAACAGATACGTGTGTGCCCGGCAATCGATAGCTTTGCCTACAGCTTGAGCGCTTGTCGCTTCAGAAGATACAAGGTCGCCCGGTAAGCCTTTTTCCGACCATCTTGTTAACTCCTCTGGAACGTGAGACACATTATGGTATAATATAAGAGTTTAAAAAAGGAAGACTACTAGATGAAACAAATTATTTATTTATTTTATACTTTATTGCACACCTGTGTTAATACATTTATAATAATAATTCTAAGTGGAGATAGTACAATGGGCGGCCTTATCGCTAAAAGCTATTTCTACCAGGCAACCTTTGGATGGAAACATGTAAGGAAAGAGCGGTAGTTGTAGGTGTACTGCTAACTATGTATATAATATATAAATAACACATACATACGATATATACATATACAAACACATATATAAGTATATACATACACATACATACATATATATAAAATAAATATACCTACCTAATATACAGGATGTATCGGGTTATGGGACAACTGTTCGAGTATGTTGTAGTTTAACGGTCATAGATCGTAATTAGAATGTACATTACACAAAAAACAATATAACATAAAAATTATAGTGATTTCAAAAAAATGTGTCTAAGAGTCTGTTATGTATATGTAGGCATGTACAGACAGAATACATGTAGGCATGTAAAGCTTCGACAGTATAATCTCATTCATTTATACCTAGAATTGCGCAAACGCTTCAATGACATGTAGGTACAACGGCAAGCGGTCAACGGCCATAGGCCGATCAGCTGTTTTAAAGCGAAGTTTATCTTGCTTATGAGAACGTAATCATTGATTTATTCAATTTCTAATGAATATTTAACAAAGTATGAATATGTTGCGTATTAAGTATCATTGACTTTATACATTTCAATCAGATTTACACGAAAAAGCGATGACAAAATTGAAAACTTTACATGTCTCTAATTTCTTAACGAATCGATATTTTTTGTTCAAATTTTTTGATGGGTTCCTACCACCATTGCCTAGCTCCCTTTTGACTACTTGCCCCATAATCTGATACATCCTGTATTTATATGTATACCGCGGTTAGTAGCTCAAAATGTGAAGTTTATTAAAGTAATAAACAGAATTTAGGGTTATATAATAAGGTACCTACATAGCAAATACTAACTGATCAATCAATTTTAAATAATAATTTTTAAGCTTTATTCTAAATGTGGCTAGTGTCTTTGAACGTTTTATATCTAGCGGAAGTTCATTCCACAGATGTACTGCCAGTGACTGTGAACGATTTCTCGGCGAATGACGTAAAATGCAGCGGCATTTTCAGTTTCATGTTATCTGATGACTTCAAATTTCTATTATGCGTATCATGAAGATATTGAAATTGAATTAGTGTTTTTTCTCGAAGAGATAATGGATCATTTCTTTTCATGTCATCAAAACCCGATCGAACCCGAAGAACTTTTGGTCAGTTATATATAAGAAGTTATGAAATTATTCAATTGCCATCGGGCCTTTAAGTTCATGGATTTCCATTTTCAGTAAAAACTTCAACTATCTCAATGTATTGTTTTTATCTTCATATAGTCTTTTCACTTTTTTTTTTGTTAAAAAGTTAGGACGTATAGTCAACTGGTCTAAGATAAGAGAAAGATAAGTTTTATGAAAGGTTAATAAAATCTAACCGTCGTATTCACCAGCAATATACGTTTTACTATGTATAGATATTATTCCACACAAGCCAGACTAAGCGACATAGGCTTTATCATGAGTTTTACTTAAATTTAATTGTACATTTTTATTACTTATATGTAACTAGCTTTTGCCCGCGGCTTCGCCCGCGTTAAAATTAACTTGCATATTGAACTATTATCGCAAAGAATATTATCGGCATAAAAGGTATTCTATTTCTTAATTTAAGAAATACTCTATCTATGTGTCTATTTTCATCCAAATCTGCTAAACAGTTTACGCGTGATTAAGTAACAAACATCCAAATATCTTCACAAACTTTCACATTTGAATAAAACTTCCAGACTTGTAGTTCAGATTCTCGTGGAAATACGATGATAAATATGTCTTTCCTAAGTCCCTGATAATGTAGCTTTCCATTGGTGAAAAAAAAAAATTATATCGATTAAATTACCGCAGTTTCACCTACGTAGACCTCATTCCCATGCGAATGCCGAGATAAAAAATGCCTATGTGACTCACAACACAAAAACAAAAAAAATTTAACCGTTTTTAGATAAAGGTATCGTGCAAATAATTATGTGCATAAATAAAAACTATTATTTTGATAGATAAACAGACGCTTCAAATTTATTTATTTGTAGAGATAGAAAATTGACTTAATATCTCCACTTACTGTCTGGTAGCGGCTAGGAATATTACCACGCTTTCATTGTTTGTGGGGTGTCCCAAAATACTACTAAGACAAAGATTTACATTGATCTGGACCAATTGGTGATGCCGTCTGGCCAACAATGTCGTCCGTCAGGCAGCCGGTCATAAAATGTTGCTAGAACCTTTGCGATATATCTACGATGGGAGCAGAGTACCTACATATTGCGTCGATCCAAAGTAATTAGGATAAGAGCAAAATAATGATGATATGTAGGATGGGTGTCTTCGACTATATGCGTTTCACCCTTTTAGGGCTGCCTAAAATTATTCCTTAGTGCGCTTACCCCAAAAAACAGATCGGTATACAAAATTTCACACATCTTTGGCTATGCACTTTTCACCCTCTTAGGGGTTGAATTTCCAAAAATTCTTAGTTAGTACTTATCATCATCATCATCATCTCAGCCCATATACGTCCCGCTGTTGGGCTCGGGCCTCCTCCATAATGGAAGGGTAAATGACCTACTATACCACGCTGGTCAGACGTGTTGGTATAGGGTTTTATTTTGAGTTATCCTTCTCTCGCATAGATGTTATATGCGTTTTATATCCGTAGTCGTCTCGTACGATCACCCACGGGTAAGATAGGGGATGGTGAATTGTATTCTTACTCCGTCACCACACGGTTAATGTAAGTACTCGCTTATCCCAAAACAGAACTTTTACGTTCCCAGGACCATTATTTTAGGTTATACACTTTTCATGTAGTGTTGCCCAAAAAAGTCTTGGTCTTGCGGTCTTGGTCTTGGTCTTGCGAGAAATGCGAGACCGAGACCAAGACCAAGACCGCTTAATTTTTGCAAGACCAAGACTGGCCCTGCAAGACTTGAGCAAGACCAAGACTGGGCCTGCAAGAGTCTCGCGGTCTTGCATTTAATTCAAATCACCATTTCAGCTTATATACGGTTGAGCTCGTGTCTTCTACATAACAGGAGGAGAATCGGCCGTGGCCGGAGGGGAATCGCCACGGTGATCGGCCGTGTTGTTACAGGTCATACATGTCAAGTTTTCCTTCCCTTGCACCGATGTTATATATTATAGCCCTTAGTCGTGGGTTCGCAGTCACGGGTAAAATAAGGGGTGATGAATTATATTCTTACTCCGTCACTACACGGCAAGTCAAATCAGTCTTGAGATATCCATCTATTGGCCAATCGATTCCCAATGTTGGTGTTGGCTTTTCAGAATTACTCTTCGGAAAAGCTTAAGGACAAAAATACCGTAATCACGAGAGTGCTCTTGCCCATTATACATATTTATATATCCGTTTATTCATTAGCCCAATGACGTTCACTGTTGGACATAGAAATATGCCTACAATTAATCTATATAAATGTCCATGTAGGGACAGAGTACGATCACCATCAGGCAGTACACGAAGCGTTGCTCCCAGCGCTATTTTGCCTCTGCCACGACTCACTAGTGGTTGGGGCGGTAAACTACGTCCCCTCAAAAATATCCGCGGTCCGACGTCCTCGTCATCTTCTTGAAGAAGAAGATGACGCTATTATGATCGCCCAAGAAAGGACCTACACAGCTCGCGCAGCGATAACAGATAAAACTCCGCGGTATCGGCCTGGCCGTCGAGGTCGAAAACCGGGCCGCGTAAAAGTCATTAACCTAAACTTGGCCACGCCCACTTTGCTCTCAGCGACGCCCCGAGCCGAGGTCCGTTCCCCACAGGGGGGAGCCCTCGGGCGATGTTCGCTTTACTTACTTACCGGGTTGAGAGCCATCAGCGCTCACCCATTGACCGCGTTAAGCTGTCAAGGTCATCTGCGACCAACAGCTACACACACACAAAAAAAAAAGACAGAGTACGAATATAATTCACCACTCTCTTACCCGTGGATGTCGTATCAAATCGGATCGGGCAATGGTGTTAGGAACCCATGAAAAAAAATTGAAATAAAAATATCGATTCGTTAATGAATTGAGAGACATGTAAGTTCTCAATTTTGTCATCGTTTTTTCGTGTAAATTGATTAAAATGTATAAAGGAATGATACTTAATCTACAACATATTCGTATTTTGTTAAATGTTCATTAGAATTTGAATAAATCAATGATTACGTTTGCATAAGCAAGACAAACTTCGCTTTAACATAAATCAGCTGATCGGCCGATGACCGTTGATGAGTCGCCTTTGTACCTACGTAACCATTGAATACAATAGATACATACCACTTAACTTGAAGGGAAATATAAACAATAGCATTAATTGTAAAATATCGCATTGATTATAAAATGACATAAAATTTATTGTATCAACTGCCTCGTGTGGTGACGTCTTAAGAAAATAGGGTCGAAAGTCCTGTCATAAGAGTAGTAACGCTGTCTAATGGAACACCAGGGGAATAGAAGAGTAATTTTCTCCAGTGGTAAGTATTGTATTCAATAGTGAACTATAGGCTAGCAGATGGGATAGGATAGGATATTTGATTAATTTAGTTGGATTTTTCATTGCCATGATAAATTACTGTTACGTTATTCTAACTGTAAAACTTTGCAAGACTCTTGCTGCAATACCAAGACTCGGGTGCGCAGGACCAAGACCAAGACCAAGACTCGGGTGCGCAAGACCAAGACCAAGACGAGACCAGGTGTGATGTTGCAAGACCAAGAACAAGACCGGTCCAAGTCTCGTCTTGGTCTTGCATTTGGGCAACACTATTTTCATGCCCTTAAGGGTGAAACTGCCAGAAGTTCTTTCATAGTGCTTGGTAAGCGAGCACTAAGAAAAAATCTTGGGATAATCCAAGAGAGCCGACCGTGTACTAAAATGACCGTTCCTCGGCTCACTGATTTCGGATAAACGCTTTTCACCCCATTAGGGGTAAAATTGCAAAAATCTCTTTTTTAGTGAGCACTTTCCCCAAGAAAAACAACTTTATACAAAACGTTAAGTTTCTAGGCCTAATGATTTCAGCTATATATTTTCACCCCCTTAGGGGTTGGTTGGGTTCAAAAAATAATTTCTTAGAGCTCACATATAACAAAAGAAAGTGAATCGCATACAAAGTTTTACGTGCCTGGCCCCAATAGTTTCGTCTATACGCTTTTCACCCTCTCAAGGGTGTGATTTGCCAAAAATTCTTTGCTAGTGTTCGTGTACCCCAAGAAATACGACGGTGTAAAAAATACGTTTCTAGGCTCAGTGGTTTTGGCTGTAGGTATGCTTTTTGGTGTTTTAGGGGTTGAATTTCATCTCCATGTAAGTGAAATTTCGAAAACGCTAGAACGAATATTTATTTATTATCAAGTGCCTTAAAACAAAGGTTCATGGTTCTATTATATATATATTTATACCCAATTTTTCGCGATAAAAAGTAGCCTATGTCCTTTCTCAAGCTTTAGTCCATCTCTGTACCAAATTTCATCAAAATCGGTTTAGACGTGAAAGACTATATGCTTTTCACCCCCTTAAGGGGGTGAATTTCCAAAAATCCTTTGCTAGTGCTCGTGCACCCCAAGAAATATGATGGTGTAAAAAAAAATACGTTTCTAGGCCCAGTGGTTTCGGCTATATGCTTTTTGGTATTTTAGGGGTTGAATTTCATCCCCATGTAAATGAAATTTCCAAAACGCTTGAACGAATATTTATTTATTTATTATCAGGTACCATAATACAAAGATTCGTGGTTCTATCATCGAAAATGACGAATTTCCATACAAAATGTCATCCCTTATTTCAACCCCTTATACCCATTTTTTCGCAATAAAAAGTAGCCTATGTCCTTTCTCAAGCTTTAGTCCATGTCTGTACCAAATTTCATCAAAATCGGTCCAGTGGTTTAGACGTGAAAGCGTAGCAGACAGACAGACAGACAGACAGACAGACAGACAGACAGACAGACAGACAGACAGACAGACAGACAGAGTTACTTTCGCATTTATAATATTAGTAAGGAAAGTAAGGAATTAGTAAGGATTATATTTAATTATAAACTTACTTCACCACCATTCAGAAGTCTAAGAATATAATATTATATCTGTGAAAGTACCTGGATATTTAATAATAAGTTTCCTAACAAAACGAAAATCTTTTTCTCACAAAAAAGGGGAACCAAGGATCGAACTGAGGCAGTCTGGATTAAAGGACTGTTCCATTCCAATCCCTAACCGAGCTATTATGATTGTCGATGGCAGACTAAGTTTTTAGATTATATTTTACTTATTGTATGAAAACACTGAGTCAGACCGATTTATCGTCTACAAAACTTTTGGATGATCATGGAAATCGTTGGCGGTGTTATCGAGATTCTGAGTATAGAGAAATAACACAAGACTTGCTCGTTTAGAGATATTAGATATCCATGTGAATCTGATAGAATATTTGTCGGGTTTAATACAAATTCCATCTCAATAATAATCTTTCTAAAAATAACAATAAATTCTTTCTAAAATTAACAACAAATTCGTTCAAATATTAATATTAAATTCGTTCTAAAATTAACATTAAATGCGTTCTAAAATTAACATTAAATTAGTTCTAATATTAACATTAAGTTCGTTTTAAAATTAACATTAAATGCATTCTAAATTAACATTAAATCCGTTTAAAAATATACTTATACGTAGAATTTAAACACACCCCACTGCTAAGTTTGAGGGTTCTCCCCAATAGAAAGAAAATACTACTATACCATGCTGGTCAGACAGTTTGGTATAGGGTTTTATTTCGAGCTTTCATTTTCGTGCATAGATGTTATATCCCTTAGTCGTCTTTTACGACCTCCACGGGCAAAATAGGAAATGGTGCTCCGTATTCTTATTGCGTAACCGCACGGAGTGTTAATAGGTATGTAAGAGTAATTTTACCTTGACTCATATTAAATATCCTGATAAACGCCAACAGTTCAGCACTTAATGGATTATCTCCAATATATAAATTGAAGTGTGTAACTCCGGCCAATCCCAGCTTATTGAGTAGTAAGGCTTTAGTCTCACGGAGTGGGTCGCTTGCAGAAATACCGAGAGACAAAGATAAGCAGTCGTATTGGTTATTGGGATAAACGAATCTGAAATGAAAGAGGAGAATGATTATTACGAGGAGAGTGCCGCGTGGGAGACCAAGTCCAGCAATAATCGTTTGCATTATACTTGAGAATTGTATTATATCATGACTTGAAGGGCATCGCACTAGAGCTATTAAGAGGCATGTTGTTGTGAGTAATTTTACTTAGAGGAACGTAATGTACTAAACATAAATAACAAATTGACAAACCCGCTGAGGTTCTTGCCAGATCTTCTCAGTGTGGTCATGTTTCGATCCGGTGGTAATTTAAGGTAAAATGTAAAATATTATAATATGTAAACGCCCCTGCGGGTTTTATGAACAATTGACTTGAATTAGCTACTTTAAACAATCTCTGTACATATTTTGATGCATATTTGGGCTTAACTTTTTTGTTTATGAACAAATTTAGATGATTTTTCTTTTATTGCAAAGTGTATACTTTAATGAGCACGGTTCCATTTTAATTACATTGGCGTTGAACATTAGACGTCGACTACATCCGAGGTAACCGCAATAATAAGGGATTCAAATTATTTGGCGAAGTATGAATGATATATGCTTTTACTCTTCAACGTCACCTTTTAAAACAGTTGATTTCAATTACTGTGAAAGAAAAAGCCACGGAGGATTGCTTTCGATTTGTTTACAATCTCATGACGGCATAGTTACAAAGACCTGGTAGCAAATTATTGGTAGTAATGCAGAATCTGGATGCAATGATCTACTTTTTGTAGCAATTGTATTAAATATTACCCTGTAACTTTTTCACATTTTTTTTTATGAAACTTTACAACTTTTCTTCGTAGGGGTAAACAGTCACCGCGCGACGGCGACCGACGTCGAGAGGTGAGGTTACCCGAAAGGGTATTCCGTCAGACCGACCACTGACGACAAGTCACATCTGCTCCGGTGGTCGGCCCAACAACGAGGTGACGTGGGTACGGGTGAGTTATGGGCCCGCGCGCCGTCCTTTCATCGCCCCGGACGGACTGGACCGCGCGTGCGCTTACCATAGCCCACCCTTAAAAAAAAAAAATAATAAAAAAGAAGGGGTAAACAGTCACCGCCCATGCTGGTAGAATGGTTGGTATTGTCACAGTAGCATATTTACGCCACTTAATCACCGAGGCAGTATTTTTGGAGGGCTATTCAAGGATAGTTGTATTGTATCATTATGTACATTGATTTCAAATAAAAATAATATTAAGTAAAATTGACAATTTTTAATGCTTAGGGTTTATAAATAATATCAGGCAAGCGATCATGCCAAATGGAAAAGAGAGGTCGCGTGGCGTATTGTGGAACCTTCTGCCGTCCAAGCGTTCCAAGATAGCCACGTGGGTTCCTGTCGGATCTTAGCCAACCAAATGAAATAGGTTAAACAATGATAAATTATTTGATACTGAGTAGCTACATTACAAGTTGCATCACATTTTTCGCAAGCTATTTCCTGGACACACGCCGTCGGTTCCATCAGGGGGCAACGAAAGGGCGGTGCGCTGCCTACCGTGTTCCCTCTCTATCGCCCAATAGTATCTTAGTTATAAGGTAGAGAGGTAATACGAATAAGAGATAGTCTACATATCGTGGATTCACACTTGGTCTTTTCCATTCTACTATTTAACGAACACATTAGAACCGGCTTTGTCCGAACTCTATTTTTGTTACGTTTAAAGTAGTGCGGATATTAAATAATTAAGCGGGTTAGGCAAGTACTTACGTTATTATATACGTTTATTTAATGAACAACAAAAATAATTAAGTCGTATAATAAAATAAAACATATTCAAGCAGTTCTTACCTACTTTTAATGCTTACGAACATACGGTATTGTCGTAAATTGTTTTGTTATTAAAAATGACGAAAGGCTATAAGGAAAATTAACTGTTTTACTTTTATAAACAACTAGCAACCCGCCCTCGCTTCACTTCGGTAACAGTCGCCTTACCCGCGTAGTTTCCGTGCCCGTGGGAATATCGGGATGAAATATAGCCTATATTAATCTGGTATAATGTAGCTTTCTAATGGTGAAATCGGCACAGTAGTTTTTGAGTTTATTCATAACAAAAATACATTTTTTTTTCTCTTTATAATATTAGTGTAGATTATGATTTAAATTTACTTTGAATAATGATTTTAATTTTATTAAAGTAAGCTGAAGGGATTGCCCCTTCAACTTGCAGGGCAGGACACATCACTAGACGAACCGACAACCGCTGGGGAAAAAAGGTTCTCGAGTGGCAACTACGTATCGGACGACGTAGTGTAGGATACCACACCCACTAAGCGGGCCGACGACCTGGTGAAGATTGCTGGGTATCGTTGGATGCAGGCGGCACAGAAACACTCTTTGTGGCAAAACATGGGGGGAGGCCTAAGTCCAACAGTGGACGGCAATAGGCTGAATAATGATGGCAGTTATTATTAGAGGTTACTTAAGCACGTATATGCAACTTCACTGCAAGATAATGAAGATGATGTAAAACCCCCGGTTTAGGGTCCAGACTGATTACCTACATGGTCAGCGTGATTAGTCAATATCTAATTCATTACGGAAGAAGACTGATTCTTTGTGTGTGTTACTATAGTTGTTAGCCGCAGGTGGCTGTGACAATCTTACCCGGACTATTGGGTAAGCGGTGACGGCTCTCAACCCGATAGAGTTAAGCGACTGATCCCGAGGGCCCACCGTAGGGTACGGACCTCGGCTCGAGTGTAAGAAGTGCGTGGCCAATAGAGGAATTGCTTTTGAAATAATGTGAGAATAAATAGTGCAATATTAAAACTATAATACATATTAATTATAATGACATTTCAGTAATGTTAATGTGTAAATACGTAATATTATTGTATATTTTGCCTAATGAATGACATAACAGTACGCAATTGTTACGTCGATTGTTATAAATCAAGAACATTTACTTATATATTTGTTTCTAAACAAAGACATTTTTTAAATAGCATAGCTTTCAATTAAACACATAATATTTTTTATCTATACCAATAAATAAAATTGGAGTGTCTGTTTGTAATGTCAAAATAATAGGCTTTTTTCATGCTCACATGGTTATTTGCACGATATCTATGCCTAAAAGAGCGATTAAAAAATGTTTGTCTATCTGTCTGTTTGTGCCGGGTAATCTTCAAAACGGCTGGACCGATTTCAAAAATTCTTTCACCAGTGGAAAGCTATAATATCAGGGCGTAAACTAGGTTATATTTTATCTCGGTAAAACGCCTATAACCGAAGCGAAGCGAGGGCGGGTTGCTAGTGCATATATAAGTGTGGTGACGGAGTAAGAATACAATTCACCACACCCTCTCATACCCGTGGGTGTCGTAAAAGAGGACTAAGGGATAAATTACGCATATGACATCTATGCAAGAGATGGAAAACTCGAATAAAAGCCTATACCAACCTGTCTGACCAGCATGGTATAGAATCAATTTCCCTCCTATTATGGAGTAGGCTCGAGCCCAGCTGTGGGACATATGAGCCGAAATGATGAAATGGCATTTATATACTAAACTGGTACTTGGTCAAGATTAAGTATCAGAAAGATTATTTTATATCGTATTTTCCCTCAGCTTGGCTTAGCTTTTGTAATATAATTGCAAAAAATGAAAGAACAGGAAAATTTTAATGGGCCTACTTGACTTATTGCCGGAAAAGAGCTATAAGCTATATTATCGATGAGGGTATTTATTTTGTAACTAGCAACACACCCTCGCTTCGCTTCGGTTTGTCACCTTACCCGCGTAGTTTCCAATCCCGTGGAAAGACCGGTATAAAATATAGTCTATGTTACTCCCTGATATTATAGCTTTCTATTGGTGAAAGAATTTTTGAAATCGGTCTAGCCGTTTTGAAGATTACCCAGAACAAACAGACAGACAGACAAAGTGATTTTTAGGCATATGTATAGTGCAAATAACCGTACGAGCATGAAAAAGGACTATTATTTTGACATTATAAATAAATAAACTTTATTGACTTCATACGATACTACAATAATGATAATTTCTAGTTTACACAGATAAGTACTTACAAATTATTTTGTGAACACTAGCATCTAAACTAGGCCGAACCTGTATCTCAGACGCTAGTTTCTTCCAATGACACAATACAGCATATACACTAACTCTGAGTAAGATTAATTTTAATTTTTTACAATTATATTAAGACATTTGCAATCTAAAAACTTTATGAGTGTATTTCTAACTATTGTAGTTTAACAAATTGTGTCCCTGCTTCTGCAAGTACCCTCTTTCTACAGAATATTATGTTAGCTGTAAATAACACCACTGTAAGTGCAAACTTCGGCAAATTTATTACCAACCAGTTGGTATTGCAGAAACAGAACTCTGCAGAATAATATAATTTGTTAGTTCAGTAGCAGTTAGTATTTAAACTATAAATTTTCTACCAATCCAGATCGATCGGTAGAAATTGCCATTATTATGTACGTAAATTTACAACATAAATAATGTCAGCAATCAGCGTTAATCCGCATATCATGATTAATAAAGTTAATTATTGTTTATTTATTTACTATATTTGTTATATATATTAATTTAAATAGATAAAAAAGAGGTAAAAAGAGGAAAAAAAAAAGATCATGTTTCTTATTATAAACAGACACTCCAATTTTATTTATTAGTATAGATTTGAAAATAATTTTATTATTATATTGGAAATTAACTGTACCTAACAGGATTAATATTATATCAAAATATAAATCAGAATTAATTATCTAATAATCATCTCAGCTTATGTAGTTCTTACTGCTGGTCTCAATCTTTCTCCTCAATCTTAGTCCTCACATGTGAAATGTTTCAAAATTTAATGGAAGTGCCTAGCCTAATTATTGCAGAAGTATATATGAATTTACCCATTATGTAAAAAGAGATCCGCGTTGGGTCTTGCACCATAAAAAATGAAGATTTGTTCGCCAGGCTTAAAGTCTCGTAGTGCATAACATTCGCTGCGATTTATCTCCTTGTTGAAAACTGTGGTTATCTGAAAAAAACATCAGCAATAATCATAAATATGCCAGAGGTACAGGTTGCCGGCGGCACCGGGTGCTTGCCTTCCGACTGGTGCAGGTATTGACAGGAGGTGGACACGGCGTAGCACAAGCACGAGGTGTGTGCCGTGTGGGCAGAGCAACGCTGTGAACTCTGACGATGGCGACAATCACTAAGAAGATGTTCAGCAGCGTCAGGAACTGGGACGCGGTCGCCGCCTTCTGCGAGGCAGTCATATCGCGGAAGGAGATGGCGGATTGTACGCAGGAGGAAATCCTTAACGGCGACAGTCTGCCGCCGGCGATTTGGGTAGCGCAGGTGCGAGTACATGCGCTGCTCAAGATTATTCCAAGACCAAGTCGGGGAATAGTCCGTCACTTGCAGAGAGGCTGATCGCATGAGGGCGAGGGAGGGACGGTACCCGAAAGGGCACCAGTGGTCAGCCCAATGGCGTTGGAGTGGGAATACAGTGGTTTATGGGGCCGCGCATTGTACTTCATGAAAGGTCAATAATTAGCAAAGACTATCAATGGTAATGATATCGATTGCTAGTCCTTGAGTTTGAAATTCTAAACGCACAGCGTTTCATAATTACTAGATTTATAATTGTAATATAATTATTTAATCGTCACCGTATTTTTTTCCGATGAGGATATCGAAAAAAAAAAACAATTATATCAAAATACTCCCAAACTAAAATCTTTGCACAAAAAATGAATGAATAAGTGGAAGAACCAAAAAATAGTTGGAGAAAGTATTATTTAAAAAGAGTATGCATGATTTGAGTGCCATCACCCTAATCTATATGAAGGAGAAAGATATTGACTTCCTCTAACATGTGTACAAAAAGGGCTTACATAAACTGCCCTGGGTATAATTATAACGAGTCAGTGTGGGTGGCCTTTGTGTAGTTTTACAACTTCTGTAAATAAAACATACAGAGAGTTACTACGAACTTAATAGCTACAGCCTACAGACCAGTAATTTAATAATATTAAGCATTAGGCAATCCTTTAGAAAAATCTACCGTTTTAACAGGAGTAAATAATCTTTTTTAAATTCAACATACCCTACACTAAAATAATCTTTGTGTTTCGGGGGACTTTACAAACATATAATGAACGGAGACATATCACATCCAGATTCAGAACAACAATTTGTGGATTCCACAAAGAGTTGTTCTTCATGTGATTCGAACCCACGACAGAGGCATGGTAGGTCGGTATCTTAACCACTATGCCATCTGTGCAGTTTTATAAATAATATATAACAAAATTACCTCTTTTGAGGTATATATATATATATATATATATATATATATATGTCATACCTTCCCATGTTCATGATTGCACATGTCCCATAATGGAATGAAAGCAGTGACGTCGTTGTCCCCTAATTGTATGTTGTTTTGTCGAGTCATCACCGTCGACACTGCCCATCTATAAAAAAAGGTCGATATCATTAGCTTATAGATAACATACACGGTAAATGTATAGAATATATCTTATATATAAATTTCTAGCGTACATGTGTATGTCACTGAACTCCTCCTAAAAGGCTCCTCCGAAGCTGACGAAATTTTTTGTGTGTGTTCAAGGGGATTCGAGGATGGTTTAGATTCACAATTGGACCCGGTAGGTGGCGCTGTTCGAGCAGGACAATAACATAACTTGAGAATGACTTTACCGATTTCGTTCGTCTTTTTTTTTAACTTTTTTGAAATATTAGAAATATATCAAAAAAGGCCTATATGAAAAAAAAAATAAGAAAGTTGCGCTGAAAATTTAAGAAAACTTAACGTTATGCTTTTCTATACTATTTCCATTTCTTTACTTTCTCGATGACAGCTCCTGTGGAAACTTGAACGAGCGTCTTTTTTACATTATGTATACATTATTTAATAAAAATATGACGCTTACGCGCGTACAAGGTCATAGCAGAGTCGGAGAAACTGATAGGGATGGAACTATCGATAAACGTAACACGATAAGAGACCCGATATTTTTTTACAAAGTGTAAGAAACTAAACTATTGCCGGATAATTTTATACAAATTTATTAACTAATAATAGCGGGCCACCATTTTGATATTCTGGTTCAAAGTAATTACGAACCTTGATCACCAGTTCTCTCGCCTGACTTTTCAGAACAGATCCTTTAGGCATTTTGATATTTGACAGCTGGGCAGCAATCAACACGGAGGAACACAAAATACACAACCTAACGTATGGATAATGTGAAAAAACTCAGCTAACAGAAATGTAGTGACCATATAGCACGACCGTCTTGTTGCGAGTGACAGATTAAAACAAATACAAAATGGCGGTGGGTCATTGAGTGTTCCCAGCTTGAAAAAATATATTTGAATGTTTTTGTTGAATTTGTCTTTGTTCAAAACATATATGCGATCGATATCATTACTTATTTGGTCACAACACTACAACTATCAAATTAGAACTGTCATCGAGAAAATAAAGAAATGGAAATAGTATAATGTAACCATTTTTTTCGATTATATAAACTTTTCTATATATAAAAATATAAATCTTCTGTTAGTGTGTTTGTAATCGAATTCCTTCTAAACGGCTGGACCGATTTCGATGATTTTTTTGAGGCCATTCCGATGGATATGAATTCTCATATCCATCGGAATAGCTATTCGGCACATCCAAACCATTCGGTTTATATTAATAATTGGAACCGGTAGGTGGCGCTGCGATCGATTTCAAGGAGAATTCAATTTTCTATATTTTTACAGATTTGAACAGAACAAAGTCTGTTGGATCGGCTAGTTTTATAATAAAACTTTAGAGTATTCAAGAATTTTTGGTATAGGATTGCACTATGATTGTTTTTTCCTTTTTATTATTCTTTTCGGGCAATATAGACGTCACGCTAGGTTTGAATCTCTTAACTCTCTCTATACCGAAAGAAAACCGCCCAACTATAGCCTCAGACAGATGGATGGGGTGCCTGATCATAGCCTACCAAAAAAGTTTTTCACAATGTGAGTGATATTGGCAGATGATTCTGCATCTGATTTAACTGCGAGCTATCCTTCTTACTTTAAGTAAGGATTGATACATCGTTGTAATCTTACTCCAGTACCATTCAATTGTAGGTACACTATCTACCTACTCTCAAAATAATTCTAATGCGTTTATTATAGTCAAAAAAAAAGTTATATAAATATAATTTTACAGTTTCAAATCAAATTTCATACAAATATTTAAAAGATAAGCACATCTAATACACGATATGTATCTACAGTTTCCCTTTATATACCTAAGTATATAAAGGAAATCTGTAGATACATATCGACACACGCAAGTGGAATGGCTTTAGCATTGTTTTAAGGCATTTTTATCTTAAAACTATAACAAATCCTAAAACAATTTAATTGTCACTTTCAATGTATTGTCTTTGTGAGAAAGACTTTTCAGATTATCTAATACATTTACAACTTCATTAACTTAGGAACGTGTATTCATATTAACTACGGGTTTATGTGAATAAATGGATAGACAACATAACTTTCACAATGTTCTGTACGTGCATTGTTAGACGTTATTTACAAATATGAGCAAATAACTTCTCGTCAGCAAGTTGGGATGTTGTCAATATAACATCCATTGGAATTTAAATTTAAAGATTAATCATTTCTGATGTTTATGTACATAATAAATCATCATTTCGGCTCATATAAGTCCTACTACTGGGCTCTAACCTCCTCCACAATAGGAGGGAGATTGACCTACTATGCCACGCTAATCAGACGTGTTGACATAGGGTTTTATTTCGAGATTTTCTTCTCTTGTATAGATGTTATATGCATATTGTATCTCTTAGTCGTATTTCACGACACCCACGAGCAAGAGAGGGGCTGGTGAATTGTATTCTTACTCCGTCACCACACGGGAAAAATAAATTTATTTTATAATATAAAATACATTTTATTTACTTTATGTATTTTTATTTTACACACGCCATGTTATTAAGGCGTGACTTCCTTATATATTAAGTTATAAGTAATTAAGTATGTCTTAGAATAACTCTGTATTGGATATGTCTTATGTAACAGTGTTCGCTAATTAAATAACAGTCTATTAATATTAAGCTAATTTATAATTAGTAATTATGATGACTTTAATATAATTTGGCGTATTAAAAATAAGGAAATTCATTATGTTAACCCTTTATAGGAGGCGGACATGGCTAGCATCTGGTGGAAGATACCGTATAACTGTAAAATCTCGGTCTCACTCAGTCTAGATATTGTCAAAGGCGAGACATCGCATATATTACTCGGATAGCATAACTTTTTTAAGAATAAAAGCGCTATTAAAAATTCATCATCATTATCATCTCGGCTCATATATGTACGTACGGCCACTGCCGGGCTCGAGCCTGCTCTGCAACAAGAGGCCAATTGACCTTACTATACCATGCTGATCGGAAAGGTTGATATAGGGTTTTGTTTCAAGTTTTCCTTTTCTTGCATGATGTTATATACGTATATTATTTACCTTACATAATATCATTCAGTCATTTTTCACGACATCCACGGGCATGATACAGAATAGTGAGTTGTATTCCTATTCCGAAACCACTTGGACAAAATAGAAAAAATAATTAAAAACCAACACGCAACGAGAGTAACTATGGTTCAGTGAGTTATGGTTACAAATCGTAGGCTCGGGAACCCAGGTCAAAATTTAATTTAGTGATTATTACACAACGCTGATGTAACTAGGTAATTGACCACATAAATGACTATATATAATCATCACTTAAGTGTTTAGGTAATTATCACCGCACAGTATTTACAGCTAATTAACTATTTGGGCCTTTTTGCACTATGTGCAAATGATATTTACATAAACGTTAGCTCATCAAGAGATAGATCTATTACAATGAATGATGTTTTGTAGAAATGTTTAAATCTCAGTAAATAACCAAACCGACACGATGCGGTTTACAAATTATAGGAAAAAGTATAAAATAGAAAGTGACATTTTAGCAAAACTTAGCATTTTTTTATATTTGTTGCATAATTGTTGTAATTTGTATTTTACGAAACAAAACGATTACATATAGAGAGAAAGATGTATCTTTATGCGATTTTTGAAATTATACGTGAAATGTATACTCGTATATATTTATGTAGTCATACAATGATTTGCGTTCTTTTGGTTAAATGTCTTTATTCTAATCAAAATTGTCAAATTTGAACAGTGTCTGTATAAGTGATGAATCAAGGTAAGATTATAATTGCGACGGAATATGTATAAACTTTATTACCATCTATTTCTACCCTACCTTTGTCAATAAGAGACGACGTAAAGACCCAACCAGGTAAGAGAACGTTCTCTTATCTACTACCTATACTACATGCCCTACGTACTCATACTATTTTTAACAATTTTTTAATCCCGTCCCCTCATCTGTGACCATGCGTAGTATACGGTCAACATCCATTTTTGAATATATTCGTACCGATAACGTCTCATCGTAGGTAGTGCGTTGTGAAACACAAGTTTTGTATCGGTATCCGTAACGCGAAAACGAATGGTAGGCTGATACAAAAACGAATCGTTTGTTATAGGAACCGGCTGTAAGACTGGTACTTTTGAAAACTACTACTACTACTGTTTATATAGGTCCCGTGGTAAGGTTACATTCCCTAACATGAGTCTAATACTAGGGTACCCTATGCCAACATGTCTGGCTAGTGTGCGATTGAGATTTAAGATTTAAAGAATTTATTCTCATATAAACACAGTTAGTTCACTTACATGAGAACAATAAAAAGTAATAACTAGTAAAATCAATCAGTTTACAAAGCTATCTTAAGCACTCATTTGATGTGTTTTTAATCATATTTAGAAATATTCTTTAATGTAATAATTTATATTTGAACACATTAAATGAATTATCATTTTTTATACATGAGGGTAATTTATTGTACAATTATGCTCCTTCGAAAGTGATGTTTATTTTTCCATAATTTGTTCGTACCTTTGGTAGCACCAATAATAATGAATTGAAGTCAAATAGTCCTCCAATTATTACGTAAAGCTAACAATAGCATGCCTACAGGTTGAGAAGAAAATAAGAAAAGGTAAACACTACTCAAAATTTCAAGTTATGTTTTGTTTGACATATTTAATCTAATTATAACATGTCCGTGATTTAACTTAACGTTGCCGTTGTTGTATCTGCTTATTATAATTTTTGCCATTTCGTGACATGCTTACATGATGATATGCTCTATTTATTTTAACTAGTGGTCGCCGTGTGGTCGAAATTCGGCCATAATTCATTTTAATTAATTTTTCTGCTACACAATTTTCTTTTAATTTTATTTATGTATAATTGTAAATTGAGCAAGCTGTATTTCACTAATAACTATTAGTTATTAGTGAAATACAGCTTGCTCAATTTGTTATAAGCACAAATCTCTATTAGACATTGCCATCATAATTATGATTGTTTGACGTTCAGTTCGACCAGAGATTTTGACCGTAAACAAACGCGTATAAGCGTTGCTACGCAACACACTCACAAAAACGCGTGTGTGTGTGTGTAGCGATTGTGTTATAGTGTGCGTAATGCCTTTTTTAATGAATTTAATGTATTTCTAATCCATTATTATATGAAATTTCAATTTTATGCACTTCTCTTCATTATATACTTCAACTGTGCCAAATTTCATACTTGTCCATCCACGTAATTTTCTTAAAAAGGGATACAAAGTTTTTGCTTCACGTATTTATATATAGATTTGATACAAAGACATGGCTTTATTAGACTTCACATTATCATAATCAGATCATACAACTTTCTTTGGAAACAATTTCATTTTTTTTAAACACAAATCAGAAAATTACTCTTAAGTACGAGTATATTATATGTATAACTAGCTGAACCAACAGACACTGTGCTGTTCAAATCTAAAAAAAAGGAATTCTCCTTAAAATCAATCATACGCCGGTATTACCGGGTCCAATCATTAATTTTAGATTAAATCATTCTCAAATCCATTCAATCCACAGAAAAATTAATAAGTAGTATTAGTAAGTATTAATATTTCTGTGTTCGTATCTGTTTGTATGATGGAATATAATACTATAAGGTAAACTGTTTTGGGATAAAATATTGACCCCAAGTGATGAATTTTCCCGGACTGGGCGTGATTTGTTACGCCGACGACACGCTCGTCACAGCCCGCGGTGGGACGCTAGAAGAGGCGGTAGGCCTGGCGACCTCTGGTACCGAGGAGGTCGTCAGGCGGATCGAGGCGCTGGGGTTGAGGGTCGCCCTGGACAAGACGGAGGCCCTCTTGTTCCATGGGCGCCATATGAGCCCTCCCATCGGCGTCTCGATCACCGTCCACTCGGTCGACATCAGCATCCGGGCCCATATGAGGTACTTGGGCCTGGTGCTCGACGGGCGATGGTGGTTCCGGGAGCATTTCCGCAGGCTCGCTCCACGGCTCGTCGTCCGCCCTATCGTGGCTTATGCCGAACGTGGGCGGACCAAGCGCTGCGTGCCGACGGCTGTACACGGGGGTCATCCGGTCGATGGCCCTGTACGGCGCACCGATGTGGGCGGGGTCCAAGACCGTCCGACTTAGGGCCCTTCTGTGGCGACCACAGAGGGTCATGGCGGTCAGGGCCATCCGCGGATACCGCACGGTGGCGACGGAGGCAGCGTGCCTATTGGCCGGGTCTTCCCCGCGGGACCTGGAGGCGGAGATGCTCGCCGGACTATATCGGCGTATGACGGGGGTGCGAGCGGGGGGCGGTGTGGTCTCATTAAGGGATCTCACCGCCTGGCGCGTCGGCGCCCGCCGAGATGTCATTGCCCGTTGGGCAGTCCAGCTGGAGAGGCCTCGGTTCGGGGTGCGAACCGTGGAGGCCTTCCGGCCGGTGCTGATGCAGTGGTTGGAAAGGCGGCACGGGGTGCTCTCCTTCCGACTAGTGCAGGTTTTGACGGGGCATGGGTGCTTCGCCAAATACCTGCACAAGGTCGTTAGGAGGGAGAGTACACCGTCCTGCCACCACTGCGATTGCGACGAGGACACGGCGCGCCATACGCTCGAGGCCTGCGCGGCTTGGGCAGTGCAGCGCTGTGAACTCGTCGCAATCATCGGTACGGACCTGACGCTGCCGGCTATCGCTAGGGCGATGGTCGACAGCGTCGGGAATTGGGACGCGGTCGCAGCCTTCTGCGAGACAGTGATCTCGCCGAAGGAGGCGGCGGATCGCCTGCGCGAAGAGCGCAGCCTCGACGAGGAGATCCGCCGCCGGCGACTGGGGCGGCGTAGGCGCAACTATCTGCGCCTCATGCCGCCCTAGCCGAGGCTGCGGGTGACGTGACCGGGGATTAGTCCGTCACCCGCCGAGAGGCCGACCGCGTGAGGAAAGACCGAAGTCCTCCCCGGGGGGGACGTCGGTCGATGGGAGGGTACCCCAATAGGGGTATTCCGTCGGGCCGACCACTGACGACAAGTTAACGCTGCTCCAGTGGTCGGCCCAACGACGAAGGCGACGTGGTTTTTGGGTGGGTCGCGGGAGTTGCGTGCTTAAGCCCCTCTGTCGCCCCGGACGGAGTGGTGCGGAGGCGCGACGACCGCGACCCACCCACAAAAAAAAAAGTGATGAATTTTATCCAATATAAAGTGCAGAGAAGTTAATTTCAGATATACTGCATTTTCTTGGTTCAAGTATTTATTCACTTCTTCAGTCCATCGTTCTTCTATAAACGCCGTTATTTGCAATGGTTTTTTGCTGGTTAGATATTTTGATCAGATGGATAAGACTTTATTTTATGTTTTCTTTTTCCTGCATTGATGGTATGTGCATACTTCTTTGTGTTTTTGGGAGGCGTATGAGGTAAATAAAGGTATGATATATTTTATTAATTTTTATCAAATATACTAATATATATATGAAAACTAAAAATTACCATTGTTAAGTCTTTGGAGACTTAGCGATAGTAACGATGTCGTTGGCGACATAAGAATTTATTTCCCGGTACAGCGTGTTAGGTAATTTAATTGAATATCACAGATTCTGCTCATTGGTTCGACTCTATAGTGATCTAAATAAATTTTGCTGTGTGATGACTGACAAGAAAGTAAGAGTCATCGTGTGAGAAACGATGTTAACAATGACATATACAATTTCATTGTATACTACTTATTACCTATGAAAGTGAGTGTATTTTGCTGTTCTCCTATCTATGTAGATAAATTTAATAATAGCGGTTACTACAGTGATTTGTCTGTGAATTTAAGAATTGAATAGCCGCTTCAATAGCACAATATTAATCCTTACTAATATTACAAATGTGAAAGTAAGTTTCGTTTGTTTGTCACGCTTTTACGATGAAACCACCGAATCGATTTTAAAAATTCTTTCACTAATGGTACGTTATAATATCAGGGAGTAATATAGGCTATATTTTATCCCGGTATTCCCACGGGAACTACACGGGTAAAGGCGACTGAAACCGAAGCGAAGCGAGGGCGGGTTGCTAGTATTATACGCCTAAGTCATATATCTGCATAAATATAACTAAAATAAAATGGCAAATTGTAGAACGATCACATTCGTTATTATCGTCGTCACTGCCTTAGCTCATTATATATTTCACAGCTGGGCTCGAACCTTCTCTATAATCACGCTGGTCAGCCGAGTTGGTATAGCGGTTTATTTCGAATTTGCCATCTTTTGCATAGATGTCATTTATACATTATAATCGCTTAGTCGTTTCTTATGACACACAGGCAAGAAAAGGGGCATTGAATTGTATTGTTACTCCGAAACCCAGTTAGATGGTCAGACCGGTTGTTTGCCTTCTCTTTCATAGATGCTATATACATTTTATATCCCTAAGGCGTTTTTTACAAAACCCACGGACAGAAAAGGCAGTGCTGGATTATCTGTTACGTCACCACGAGAGTTCATTAGTTAAAAATATAATCATCATCGATCATCTTTCTTGTGATGATGGAATAAGAATACCAAACATCACCGCTTTCTTTACTGTGAGTGATCATACAAGATATTTAAGGGACTATTAAGTCTTTTAAAGGACATACTAGGTATTAATTTATTTTTTCAATATTGAACTGCCTGTGGGTGTCGTTAAAAGCAACTGGGAGATATAATATGCATATGACATCTATGCATGAGAAGGTACTCGAGAAAATCCCTATACTAACCCATGACAGGCGTAGTAAAGTATGTCAGTTTCCCTCCTATTTTCGAGGAGGCTCACGCCCAGCAGTGGGACATATATGAATTGAGATGATGATTAGATGATAAAACAGTTATTAAGGCGACAAAAATGATGTTACACTTATGACATTAGTCATTTTAATCCTGATAATTCTAATCCATACTAATATTATAAATGCGAAAGTAAGGATGTTTGTTTGTTTGTAACGCTTTCACGCTTAAACCACCGAACCGATTTCAAAAATTCTTTCACCAATGGAAAGCTATAATATCAGGGAGTAACATAGGCTATATTTTATCCCGGTACTCCCACAGGAACAGAAACTACGCCGCGGGTAAAGCGACTGAAACCGAAGCGAAGCGAGGGCGGGCTGCTAGTCAGAATATAAAAGCTAACTTCTGGAATTATTATTCCAAGGCTTCTTATTAGAAGTTCGTAAAATGAAGTTCATACATTCACATACCCTTACATTAATAAACAAATAAAAAAAAAACATTATAGAAACAAAATAAGTTCATCATCATCATCATAGCTCACATACGTCCGCCTGCTGGGCTTGAGTTTCCTCCACAATGGGAGGGAAATTGACCTACTATGCCACGCTGGTCAGACGGGTTGGTATAGAGTTTTATTTGGAGTATGCCTACTCTTGCATAAATGTCATCTGCAATAATGCCTTGCTCGTCTTTTGCGACACCCACGGGCAAGAAAGGGGGTGGTGAATTGTATTCTTACTCCGTCACCACACGAATTAAATCCTACTAATATTATAAACGCGAAAGTTTGTATGTGAGGATGTTTGTTGCTCTTTCACGCAAAAACTACAGAATAGATTTTGATGAAATTTCATAATAATACAGCTTACATATCAGAATAACAAATAGGCTATAATTTATTGCGATATTCCTACGGGTAAAACAGCAGGCCGCTGCTATTAGGTTATAATATTTACTATTCACCTTCCGTGAAAGGAGTAAGAATACAATTCACCACCCCCTATCTTACCCGTGGGTGATCGTACGAGACGACTAAGGGATATGAAACGCATATAACATCTATGCGAGAGAAGGTAAACTCGAAATTAAACCCTATACCAACACGTCTCACCAGCGTGGTATCACTATACCACGCGGGTCAATTACCCTTCCATTATGGAGGAGGCCCGAGCCCAACAGTGGGACGTATATGGGCTGAGATGATGATGATGATTTACTATTTACGCAATTGATAAGTATACAATCGTTTTATTTAAAAGCATGGTTCTGCACTTATTATATGTTTCAACACGCGCTCTTTGTAACATATGACAGATGATTTAATGTCTAATAACCCTGTATGTAACAGTTTATGTAATATGTGCAATTTGACATCTTCTGTGTTAGTAAGTTACACAACCGAGTTTAGCGGATTAATGCTAGAAAACAGTCGCAGAGAAATACCGCTGTTCAAGTAGGCGTGAAAATTCAAATTCTTACTTTGTCACGACGTTGCGCGGAACTATTCAGTAAATAATGTTAAATAGAAACTATTATCAATGGATATGTGAACGTAAAAACGTTATTTCTTTTAATATTAAGGAAACGTATTATTCTATTTCCGTGTGGTGACGGAGTAAGAATACAATTCACCCTATCTTGCCTGTGGATGTCGTATAAGACGGCTGTGGGATATGTATGCATATAACATCTGTGCAAGAGAAGGAAAACTCGAAATGAAACCCTATGACAACATGTCTGACCAATATGGCATAGCAGGTCAAATTCCCTCCCTTCTCTTATGGAGGAGGCCCGAGCCTAACAGTGGGACGTATGTGGGCTGCGATGATGATGATTTTACGGAGACATGCAAAACATTTTTTAAAATTTTAAGTATTAACAAGCCCCCATATTTAGTGTACCATTGTAGCATTAATAAAAATATAAATAAAATCACGAAGTGCGCAACTTATAGCCCAAAAGTATTCCCTGATCCCTGTGTAATATAAAACCTTTAATAGCATATCCTTTAAATAGTTCGATAGGACATAAAATACGTACTCTAAATATTGAAATATAAATACGTAATCTATTTATTTGCCGTGTGATGACGAAGTAAGACTAAAATTTATCACCCCCTCCTACGCCCGTTGGTGCCATAAAAGTTAAACACAACTAAGGGATTAATTTTATTCTTTTGCATAAAGCTTTTGCTTTATGCAAAAGAATGAAATTACAAAATAAAACCCTATAACTAACTCGTCTGACCAATATGGCTTAGTAGGTCAACTTACCTACCATTGTGGAGAGAGCTCGAACCCGGCAGTGGAACGTATATTTAGGTGTGATAATGATGATGTATAGTTAAATCTTTGCGACATAAAGTCTTATTTATACCTCAGCGTGTTGTTTTTTTTAAAGGAGTAATTAATTAATGAACAATAGCGTTCATACGTTAATGTAGTCGTCACGGGCGGCGATCGCATTCCGAGGGAGAGGCGGCGCGGCGCGTGTTCACATTCCGTTTCACATAAAATTCAGATCTGCCATCTTGCATGGCAATGAAACGTCTTGGAATCTATTAGATGGTATTTATTATTATTTTATGATTACCATTGTCATCGTTCGTATTCCTTTATTGAATGAAAGTCTAAATCATGACTGCATAGATAATTGTAGGCCTGCTTTCATATTGAAATAGATGCGGACTCAATGGGCTTATTTGTGGTAACGAATTATATATACGTTATTACTCCTTTCTTATCTCCGAGTGTCGTACAAGTCAATTAAATAGGTGTAAGTCTTTGAGCCTATGGATGATATGTAGACAAACAGGACGATCATGTATGGATGTGCGTGTATCTATTGCAATAGGGCGAGCGATAGGTTCAAGTGATGGATGTGTTGCGTGCAACAAAGAAGTGAGAGATGAGGTGGTGAAAAAGGGGGGAAATTAAGGAGTTTTCATTTTACATGCTAGGTCTGCTGATGGGTTTTCAATTGGGAGGAGATCGCTGAGAAAATGATAAATACTGTCATGACTAAAATATTATCCTCATCTATTCATCTGGCATAGGGTCTATAGAGGTATTGTGGGCAGTATCTCTCTCTCTCTCTCTCTTTCTCTCTTTGGAAAGTCCTGTATGACTAATAGTCACAGTAAAAATATTTGCTTCATCATTTGATATCCTTTTTTTGGCAGGCTATGGTGCCGACGCACGCTGTCCATAGCTATTGACTTTTTACCTGTATAAATATAGGGGGTATTCCATCGGGCCGTCTACTGATGACAAGTTAATCCTGCTCCCGTGGTCGGCCCAACGACGAAGGCGACGTGCATCGTGCGTGGGTTGTGGGTGTGCGTGCTTACGCCCCTCTGTCGCCCCGGACGGAGTGGTGCGAGCAACCCACCCGTAAAAAGAAAAAATATGTATAAATATAGTTATTACTAAACTTCGGATTCTATGCATTTGCATGTTTGCATATGCAAATGCATATAATTCTACTTTTATAGCGTTACTAGCTTTTGCCCGCGGCTTCGCCCGCGTAAAAATTTACTTGCATATTAATACTTGCATATTAATAACTATTATCGTAAAAAATATTATCGGCATAAAGAGTATTATATTTCTTAATTTAAGAAATACTCTATCTACGTGTCAATTTTCATCCAAATCTGCTCAACAGTTTAAGCGTGATTGAGTAACAAACATCCAAATATCTTCACAAACTTTCACATTTGAATATTACTTCCAGCCTTATAGTTCAGATTGCCGTGCAAATACGATGATAAATATGCCTTTCTTTAGTCTCTGATAACGTACTTTTCCATTGGTGAAAAAAAAATTATATCAATCAAACACCCGCAGTTTCATTCACGTAGAAATTCCCATGCCAATACCGAGATAAAAAATGCCTATGTTACTCGCTGATATTATAAATTTACACACATACATACCAAAAAAAAAAAAAAAATATTAATCCCAGAAATATCAGAGATATAAATTGCCTATGTTACTCGCTGACAACATAGGTAGCTTTCCATTGGTGAAAGAATTTTAAAAATTGTTCGACATCCTCCTGTATAGTTCTCGTTCCTGGGCAAATACCAGGATGAAAATAGCCTTTCACTGATAATATAGCTTTTCATTAGTGAATTAATTTTTAAAACCATTAAATTCCCGTGATTTCATCGACATTGTACCCGATCCCATAGGAATATCGGGATAAAAATAGCTTAAATATGTTACTCGCTTAAAAATAGCTTTCCATTAGTGAAATAATTTTAAAATCGACTTAATTCAGCCACACCAGGATAAAATATAACCTGGGATAAAATATAGTCTAAGTTATTCCTTATGTACGACTGGTAGACCTGATGGTAAAATATAATCAATATCGGTCCAGCCATTTTGAAGATTACCTGTAACGAATAGACAGACAGGCAAAAAAATTTGGACCGTATTGTGTGAGCATAAATAAAACCTATTATTTTGATAGACAAACAGACGCTTCAAATCTATTTATTTGTAGAGATAGAAAATTGTAATAATATCTTGATTGTAACTTACTGTCTGGTAGCTGCTAGAAATATTACCACGCTCTCATTGTTTGTGGGTATCGCAAAATACTACTAAGACAAAGATTTACATCGACCTGGACCGGTGATGCCGTCTGGCCAACAATGTCGTGCGCCAGGTCATAAAATGTTGCTAGAACCTTTGTAATATATCTACGATGGCAGAAGAGTACCTACATATCGCGTCGATCCAAAGTAATTAGGATAAGAGCAAGATAATGATGATATATCATTGGCTGGGTGTCTTCGACTATATGTGTTTTATCCTTTTGGGGCAGCCCAAAATTGTTTCTTAGTGAGTGCTTACCCCAAATAACCGATCGGTATACGAAATTTCACATTTTTAGGCCCGGTATCTTTGGCTATACACTTTCACCCTCTTAGGGGTTGAATTTCCAAAAATTCTTTGTTAGAGCTCGCTTATCCTTGCCAAAAATTGTTTCATAGTGCTTGGTAAGTGAGCACTAAGAAAATCTGGGGGTAATCCAAGAAAGCCGACCGTGTAATAAAATGATCCTTCCTAGGCTCAGTGATTTCGGTTAAACACTTTTCACCCCCTTAGGGCTAACATTGCAAAAATCTCTTACCCCAAGAAAGGAAACTTTATACAAAATTCCACGTTTCTAGGCCTAATGATTTCGGCTATATATTTTGCACCCCTTTAGGAGTTGATTTTAATAAAATAATTTCTTAGAGCTCACTTACAACAAAAGAAAGAGAATTGCATAGAAAGTTTTACGTTCCTAGCTCCAAGAGTTTCGTCTATACGCTTTTCACCCACTTAATGATGATTTTCCAAAAATCCTTTGCTAGTGCTCGTGTACCCCAAGAAATAAGACGACGTAAAAAGAAAATACTTTCCCCTATTTCAACCCCTTATACCTATTTTTTCGCGATAAAAAGTAGCCTTATATCCTTTCTCTAGCTTTAGTTCATCTCTGTACCAAATTTCATCAAAATCGGTTAAGTGGTTTCGACGTAAAAGGCTATATGCTTTTCAACCCCTATTTTTTTTTGACGTGACAACGTCTTATAAATTGGTTTGCCGGGTGACACTTCAAGAAACTGCGTTACCCTCCGCTCACGTTATGCGCTCACAATGAGAGCGAGTGAGAGGCACGCGTCCCTTCCACTCGGGCATGGTTAGCCCGCCTAAGAGCGAGAGAGACAGACATAAAAATTGTATATTTGTATATAAATACGTATGTATGTGTAAAGGTAAAAATAAAATTTTGTTAATATGAAATTCAGTGCGAGATTCTTTGTATAAATTAATGTTTTAAATATAATTCTTTGTATAAATAAATGTTTTAAATTGTTACTATTATTTCATCCTTCTTCCTACTATACGAATGAATATTCACATTAAAATTATTTTACCACTCAAAGTCGTTGTCACGTAAAACTTTCGCCCGTATACCGACTTTACAGGCAACCAATATTTTTTTTTTGGGTTGGGCTGCGGTTGGCGCGCTCCTCGCACCACTCCGTCCGGGCACCCCAAGAAATACGATGGTGTAAAAAAAAAATACGTTTCCAGGCCCAGTGGTTTCGGCTGTATGCTTTTTGGTATTTTAGGGGTTGAATTTCATCCCCATGTAAATGGAATTTCCAAAACGCTTGAGCGAATATTTATTTATTTATTATTAGGTGCCTCAATACAAAGATTCGTGGTTCGATCATCGAAAATGACGAATTTCCATACAAAATGTCATCCCCTATTTCAACCCCTTATACACATTTTTTTGCGATAAAAAGTAGCCTATATCCTTTCTCAAGCTTTAGTCCATCACTGTACCAAATTTCATCAAAATCGGTTTAGATGTGAAAGACTATATGTTTTTCACCCCCTTAAGGGGGTGAATTTCCAAAAATCCTTTGCTAGTGCTCGTGCACCCCAAGAAATACGATGGTGTAAAAAAAAATACGTTTCTAGGCCCAGTGGTTTCGGCTGTATGCTTTTTGGTATTTTAGGGGTTGAATTTCATCCCCATGTAAATGGAATTTCCAAAACGCTTGAGCGAATATTTATTTATTTATTATTAGGTGCCTCAATACAAAGATTCGTGGTTCGATCATCGAAAATGACGAATTTCCATACAAAATGTCATCCCCTATTTCAACCCCTTATACCCATTTTTTTGCGACAAAAAGTAGCCTATCCTTTCTCAAGCTTTAGTCCATCTCTGTACCAAATTTCATCAAAATCGGTTTAGACGTGAACGACTATATGTTTTTCACCCCCTTAAGGGGGTGAATGCCCAAAAATCCTTTGCTAGTGCTCGTGCACCCCAAGAAATACGATGGTGTAAAAAAAAATACGTTTCTAGGCCCAGTGGTTTCGTCTGTATGCTTTTTGGTATTTTAGGGGTTGAATTTCATCCCTATGTAAGTGAGACTACCAAAACGCTTGAACGAATATTTATTTATTTATTATCAGGTGCCTTAATACAAAGATTCACGGTTCTATCATCAAAAATTACGAATTTCCATACAAAATATCATCCCCTATTTCAACCTCTTATACCCATTTTTTCGCAATAAAAAGTAGCCTATATCCTTTTTCAAACTTTAGTCCGTCTCTGTACCAAATTTCATCAAAATCGGTTTAGACGTGAAAGACTATGTGTTTTTCACCCCCTTAAGGGGGTGAATTGCCAAAAATCCTTTGCTAGTGCTCGTGCACCCCAAGAAATACGACGGTGTAAAAAAAAATACGTTTCTAGGTCCAGTGGTTTCGGCTGTATGCTTTTTGGTATTTTAGGGGTTGAATTTCATCCCCATGTAAATGAAATTTCCAAAACGCTTGAACAAATATTTATTTATTTATTATGAGGTGTCTTAATACAAAGATTCGTGGTTCTATCATCGAAAATGACGAATTTCCATACAAAATGTCATCCCCTATTTCAACCCCTTATACCCATTTTTTCGCGATAAAAAGTAGCCTATGTCCTTTCTCAAGCTTTAGTCCATCTCTGTACCAAATTTCATCAAAATCGGTCCAGTGGTTTAGACGTGAAAGCGTAGCAGACAGACAGACAGACAGACAGACAGACAGACAGACAGACAGACAGACAGACAGAGTTACTTTCGCATTTATAATATTAGTAAGGATTATCAGGTACCTTAATACAAAAATTCGTGGTTCTATCATCGAAAATGACGAATTTCCATACAAAATGTCATCCCCTATTTCAACCCCTTATACCCATTTTTTCGCAATAAAAAGTAGCCTATGTCCTTTCTCAAGCTTTAGTCCATCTCTGTACCAAATTTCATCAAAATCGGTCCAGTGGTTTAGACGTGAAAGCGTAGCAGACAGACAGACAGACAGACAGACAGACAGACAGACAGAGTTACTTTCGCATTTATAATATTAGTAAGGATTGCATATTTTGGTATATTTTCACTGATAGTGCTTATTTTAATAGATATATATATGTACATGTTTGGCACATTGTATTATGTAGTCGACACGTCCGTCGGCATTTCCGCCTGGCATTTGAGGAGGCTTTAATAAAAAAAAATATTGCTATTATTGCAACACATTTCAGCAATATACCCGATGCAATTGAGAAATTAGAAACTAAAAACTTTCCTCTGTGCCAGTCCTTGAAAATAATAGAAAAAATTATTCGACAGAGTAACGCCTTTTCGAGTTCACTATGGCAAAAGTTCGTGGTAAATTAGTGCAGTTTTGTGTAAAAACCCCGGTTTTGAAGGTATAAAAAAAAATTGACGCGTTTATCAATGGCACCAGATAGAATCTGCCTGAAGAGGTCACTGCAGAAATGGTGCCAAATTTTAGGTCCAGTCCGATAACGTCAGTTGATGTTGAAAGGTTATTTTCAGCCTATGAATTAATATTAAGTGACAAACGTCACAAGTTTGTTGCAGAAGACCTGGAAAATATATTATTGTTTAATCTCAAAAGTTTATTGTTTACGTTATAATAATTTCTAGTTTATAATATATACAGTATACTAATAACAATAACTAATAAATATGAACAATTTTTAATTATATGTTAATAATAAACACAAATTCTAATTGTAAATGTTTTTTTGATTGTGCATATTTTATGCATATTTCGCCCTTTTATCGTGCATATTTGCATGCATATTTTGGCAATTTGATAGTGCATAGATGATGTCTAGTTATTACAAATGTAAACTAACCGAGGAACGACTGTAAATCTTTGGTTCAATGTTCGTCATACTTGGAGTAAATCAACACCATTGTTGAGGTACAATCAAACAGATAGAACGCCAAAACTATGACTAATGCGAAATTCATTCTTGAATGAATTCAATTTATACAAATTAATAAACTTGAATATACTGAATTATATGGCTGTAATCCGTATGGTCCGAAAAGTAAAGTACAAATAAAACCTATGAAAATTAATCTGATCAGCGTGGTTACATGTAAATGATTCTTTTTCATTGTCGAGGAGGTCATATCACGGAGACATATATACCTCAGTAATCATGTCAATCATCAGATCAGCTAGTAAGGCTAAATTGGTCTTTCATTGTGAAAGTTTCTCGTGCTTAACCGTGACACACATATAGGTGATGAAGAAGAAACAAAAAATTTCTGTAGATATGCAGAAATGTCACGAGTTTATAATAATACCGTTGACAAATTGATTGAGCATTGAAAAAGCGGATGAGAGAAGACGGCGTGCTACTGAGATGCGTATGCTAAGATGGATGTGTGGAATTAAAGGTTAAATAAGATAAGAAATGAGTATACTATCCTTGTGGTAAATGAGCAAGAATACAATTCACCACCTTTTCTCTTGACCATGGATGCCGTTAAAGACGTCTAAGGGCCGCCCATATTTGTAAGTATACGATGACATATGTAAGAAAAGGCAAACTGAAAAACAAATGCCAACGTATGACCACCTACAGTAGGTCATTTTTCCTTCTATAGTGGGATAAGTCCGCACTCAACTGTGCTACTTATGTAGGCTAAAATGATAATAAGATGATATTAGGGGATATCTGAAAGTGGCACCAATGATAGAGAAGATTAGGAAGGATTGTCTTTGCTTTGACATGTGATGAGAAGGGATGAAAGGCATATGATAAGGTGGGATGTAGGAGGTCGGAGTTGATGGAGGGGTATCATTATAATTGTGCAAGGATGCAAGAATCGTGGTACACCCATAAAGCATATCTTTTTGGTTTTTGTGAATGAGGATATACGTATGAAAGCAGTGAGTGCAGATCTGACGGCTGACAGGAGTCTGTGTGAAGGTATGTAAGTATACACTTAGCTTGGGATGAAGGCAGGCTAATGATGATGATGTTGCTCTAAAACCCAATAACCCATGGATTAATATAGAAGACACATTTTAACGAAATGTGTACGCGCGCAATAATTTGACCCGTAGCAATGAAACGTGTTAAATAAATATAAATCTTACGCGAAATCCACATTCAAGAAGACTAATTTCTATGAAAAAAAAAACAAAGCGTTGCGCTCTATCGCACTTTTATCTATGTTTCATCGATGTTTTCAAATGCAGGTGTTGAAAAACATAGTGTGGTTGGTGGTTTACTAAAAGAATAGCAAGAATTGTAGCAGCGTATTACGATAGCGGTTTGCATTTAACGTATAGTTGAATTACCACTTGAATACGCTGGGCCGTCGCGCGCAAACGTGTGCCGGGAACGCTTTAAACACTTTCACGTTCACGATATAAAAAAGCGCGGGAAACTTCTTCGAAGAATTCCACAGATTATTATAACAAACAATATAATTATAATACATATGCTATCGGATTGTTTACGATCAATTATGATGTGAAAACGAAATAAAAGTAGTTATTACAAAGTTCAGTGTATATTTTTCGAGAATTAAAGAAAATCACACGCTATTCGCAAATTTCTTTTCTTCTATCTCTTTTTCTCTTTCTAAATTCTTCCTCTACAGATTTCTAAAACTTACGCATCTTTCGATCGTCAATAGTGTTTCAATAGTTGCGTGCATTTGGATTAATATTGCAATTTGTATCGAAGTGCAGTGTTCTGTGTGCATCAAGACAGTCCTAAAGACATATACCATTATAATTTGACGTTTGCTAGTTAATATAATATGGGTATAATCAAGAGTTCCACAATGGCATTACTGACCACGTTGGCTGCGTTGATAATAATTGTACATTGTGTCGAGGAGGATATGGAAAATGAGTACGGACGTGATTTAAGACCCAGGTTACTAGATATGGGCAAATCGACATATGATGAGGTAGGTAAACCTTTGTTTTTTTTATTTATAATAATATTAATTAATACGCGTCGATATGGTATGGGAACGGCTTAAAATACAGCTTATCCCTAATATTGACCGTGGTTGTTGGCAAAGCTAAGATAGTGTACATCGACTTGGAAACACTAATACTACTTCCTTTCTATAGAAGTTCGACGGAGTGCAAGCGGCTAATAAATATAAAATTTAGCTGAACCCTATGTAAAGGTTTTTATCTTCTTCTACCTGTGTTAGAAGTAAATGATTTACCGATTCTATAGACATTGGAATAATAATAGATGTGTAGTGATGATAAATAATAATTACTAACATGTAAGAGACCATTATGAGAAAATATATGTATAAGTGTATCGTCTCATTCATGAATATACGTCCCGTAAATCTTGAGTTATACCTTTGGTGACGGGGCCAGTTACAATTCACCACTTTCTATCTTACCCGTGGATATCGCAAGGGACGGCCAAAGAGCCTGGCAGTGGTACATACATATATGACCTGAGATGATGAAACCATTATGAGTACTCTAACGTATTTTATAAATGTTTTTCTACATGACTGTCATTAACGAATTTAAATTTAAAAACTAACCTGAAAGAATTTGAATTATGAATTACTCTTATAAAAAAATTATAATATTATTTAGTGGCGAATTGGGTAAAAGACCCGGAAATATCATTTATCTAAAAATAAGGTATCATTAGAAGAATCGGCAGCAGCGTTCTTCTGAGAAACAATAACTGTAATCTCCACAGATAGCTAGTCAAGAGTGGAAGTGTTTATGCGATTATACTAATTTGGTGAGACCTATCCAGCTATGGATATTAGTAGACCGATGGATAGAGAAAATTCGAGAAGTTCTAGTTCAATCATCAATATCTGCCTCTTACTCTAATTGAGTTCAACTCAATTCCGTATTCTTCACGCATCGTATTTCTTGCAATAGTTTTGGCTATAGTTATTTGAGCCGACTGTCTGACATCAACACTCTTTGGGAATGTCATTGTTGATCAGACCGCATCAGATGAATTTGGCTCAGTTCGATATAAAACTCTTAGTCGTCTTTTACGACATCCACGAACAATGTGTGATATGATAGTAAGTGTAGCCGCCACCAAAATGCGTCTCTAGTTCAGTGTAATAAGAAAATTAAGGAAAATGTAAAGCAATAATATCAGGAAATGTCTTGGTTTACAAAAAAAGAAAGCATTCTTTTTGCATTTCATTTCATAACAATGCCACTGGTGTTTTCATCAAAGCGTTTTATTTTCTACTTATGTTTTTTCCGTGAATTTATTTTCCGTATGGTGACGGAGTAAAAATACGATTCACCATCCCCTTCCTTGCTCGTGGGTGTCGTAAATGATGGCTAAGGAATATAATATGTATATAACATTTATGCAAGAGAGAAAAAACTAATAAAAACCCTATGCCAACAAGTCTGACCAGCGTGGTATTGCAGGTCAACTTCCTTCCCATTGTGGAGGAGGCTCGAACCCAACAGAGGGACGTTTATGAGCTGTCATGATGATGATGAACGTTGTGTTTAAATATCTCGTTACTGCGATCAAGTTCTTACTCGGACAAAATATTAATGAATATCCCTGCAGAATTTTGTGAAAAATTTTGGGTAGTTCGTGTTTCATCATCACCCTGCTCTTATCTTAATTACTTGGCGTTGACACAATATGTACTCATAGTACATGTTGAAAGTTATTGGAAATAGTTTTATGACAGGCCGCCTTCTTGACGTCAACCCTCCTTGAGAATGTAATTGTTGACCTGATGGCATCAGATGGAGTGAGCCTTTTTTTTGTTCACGCTGTGGAGATGCATTTACGCACTCTTCCCCGCCGGTGACAGTCGGAGGAGTGTGTGAGATTCACCAGCCACTGCGTGACCGGAATACCCACTAAAACCACAGCGGCCCCTTCCGCGCTTTTACGGGGCGCCGGAGAGATCGTCTGATGATACTCGAACCCCGACACCCCAACGCATGGCCGTTTGGCCACGTCCTATCGTCATTCAGGGCGGTGGAAGGAGTTGCCGCATATCAGCGCCTCCTCCTCCCTGGCCGCCGCCGGCGGAGCGAGTCAGCGGACGCAAGCGCCTCGCGTTCTCGCTCCGCAGCCTCCTTCCTTGTGATGACGCCCTCACAAAATGAGGCTATCGATGACCAGCACCTGTCGCTGTCGAGCATCTGTGAAA
This sequence comes from Lymantria dispar, assembly GCA_032191425.1. Taxonomy (NCBI): domain Eukaryota; kingdom Metazoa; phylum Arthropoda; class Insecta; order Lepidoptera; family Erebidae; genus Lymantria; species Lymantria dispar. The sequence continues at coordinate 19,776,874 of CM063454.1, read as the reverse complement.
AGACGGTCGACAACGACAGGTCTATTCCGAGTTCCATCGATAGGACGTGGCGCTGGGAAAAAGCCAAGAAAAAAGGCGGAGCAAACTTCCAATGTGTGGCGCGAATCGTCGATTGCTACGCCACATTCATGGCATCCTAGGGGTCCCTTCTCTTCCAATTTTATGCAGGTACTTACCGATGACCCCGTGAGATGGAGCTAACCTAGTCTTTGAAGACAACCACGAAAAGTATTATGTGTAGTTATAACATTCCTAAGTTACAATATATCTTTATATATAAATTTCTTGTGTACGTGTGTATGTTACTGAACTCCTCCTAAACGGCTGGACCGATATTGACGAAATTTTTTGTGCGTATTCAAGGGGATTCGAGAATGGTTTAGATTTACAATTGGACTCGATGGGTGGCGCTGCTGTAGTCTGTATTTGAACAGAACTACGTCTGTTGGGTCAGTTAGCCTTATATATAAATTTCTTGTGTACGTGTGTATGTCACTGAACTCCTCCTAAACGGCTGGACTGATGTTGACAATTTTTTTTGTATGTGTTCAAGGAGATTCAAGGATGGTTTAGATTTACAATTGGGCCCGGTAGGTGGCGCTGCTTTTATTTTATTTGAACAGAACAGCGTCTGTTGGGTGATAGTCTATACCAATAAATAAAATTGGAGTGTCTGTAATGTCAAAATAATAGGCTTTTTTCATGCTCACACGATTATTTGCACGACACCTATGCCTAAAATAGCAATTAAAAATTTTTTGTCTGTCTGTTTGTTCCGGGTAATCTTCAAAACGACTGGACCGATTTCAAAAATTCTTTCACCAATGAAAAGCTATAATATCAGGGCGTAAACTAGGCTATATTTTATCCCTGTAATCGCACGGGAACGGGAACTACGCGGGTAAAACGACTATAACCTATAACCGAAGCGAAGCGAGGGCGGATTGCTAGTTTAAATATAAATTACAACGCTCGGCTGGTTTTGTATTATTTTAGGTGCAATTACCCATCAAATTAATAACGCATTACGGTTAATGCGTTTATTTTATCCAAAATGAAATGGAGCATATTCTTAATATTTTGTCACATAATTCTGTTTGTAACATAGAATACAATTCTCCACTCCCTGTCTTGATTGTGGATGTCCAAAGGATAAAACATGTCAATAACATCTGTGCAATAGAAGGAAAACTCGAAACGAAATCCTATACCAACATGTCTGACCAGCATGGTATAGTACGTCAAATGCCCTCCTACTGTGGAGGAGGCTGGCGCCCAACAGTGGGCTGCAATGATGCTGACATAAACTGACGTAAGTCTAAATAATATTTGATATTGTAAGACATTGTGGTTAAATCTGACCGTTCGGAGTGACAGTAATGAGTTGAGGTTTTATAAAGCACTATGCGTCCATTGCACCTTTTAGGATACTATTAATTTGGTTTCATCTTCAGGGGCCGTCTTAGCGAGTAATCATGTGAAGGAATCTTGTGTGTGAATGAAACTTCTTCTGAAGAAAACATTTCGTTTTCTTCAGAAGAAGTTATTTATTCGAATCGTCAAAAAACAAATAATTTCCATGATAACATTCAAGAGCAATAATGCACAAGCAAACCTAAAAAATACGAGATATCGGTATAACATGTCTGTACATCGCGTTTTGCCAGCAAAGATACTCATATATGTAAAATTAAAAAAATAAACTAAACAAAATTCGATGAAAACTTTAAAACAGTTTCCTAGTTTCACGAATTGCATTAATAGTTGAAGTAATAATCTTATCACATTGCAAGTTATACGATTTTTTTATATTCGTAAGAGTCAAAACTGAAAAAAGTAGTAGAAAGTAATCAAAATTGACTGCAATCAAGTCTAGAAATCTATGGGCGGTGCCTGAATAAGTGAAGCGTAAACATTTTGCTTGTCAATTAAACAATTGTCGTGCGCATATACCTAATGCTATGATTCATAACTAATCATATGCATTACTACGAATGTCGACTATTAGTGTGTAAATGCTGAGAATAAATGTTGTTTTACATCAAGCTTTCAGAGATTTCATAAATAAATTACATTTATAGAACGATCCAGAAATTACAGGTTCAAGTTTTAAATTTACGCTATCAAAAACAATATTTATATTTGATAGATTCAACAATAAGTTTCTCTCGTCCATTGATGATCGAGCCGAAACTACTGGAACTAGAAACGATTTTGGTTGTATGTTCTTTTTGTGAAGTGAGGCTCGTTATGAAAGCATTTTGCACTGAAATTCAACCTCAAAGGGTGTAAAAAGAAATGGCAAAATTTATAAGAGAATAATAAACTGTTCCTTGTCTTCAAATAAGGCGGTAGGCAAATAGTCTTCAAAAAATATTCAAAGAAACACACGGTTCAGTATTTGTCAATTTTCATCCCATCAGGGTCAGTTTCCCTACTGAGGCACGTACGGAAACTTGTGTAATTGTGCGATAGTTAACAGGTAACTGTTTATTAATTGATATAGTAGATTATCGAATGCTTGTCAAATAAAAATTAATTATAATGTCATGAAAATTATTATAAAAATATGTCAATACTGGCATAAAATACTAACCAATAAGAGGTACATAGACCTGGGGGAACTCCATCTGATCCGTCTCATCAACGAATATATTATCTGGAAATATATTCCTAGAGTTGTTGGGATCAGACGGGCGGTGGGTTAAAATCATTGTCAAAACTTTTTGCCATATAAAATGGAAAGCGAGATGGAAGAGTACATAATATTACGTCTACCCCAAGTAATTGAGATAAAAATTATGATGATTTCAATACTGTTATACTGATTTTATTTCGTAATAATTAAGACGCAACTGTCATATATAATACTTATTTACCGATTGGTATGCATGCGAGCAGATGTGCTGCGCTTGTTTCATTCAAGCCACTTGGAAGCGGTGACTGCACCGCTTATATTACATAAATATTTTAAATAGGAAGTCGTATTATGCCCGTTATAAGTATACATGCTACTATCAACCTTCTTACATTTAGAATATTTTAAGCATTTTTAATTTTAACGAACCTCGTCACCGTAGTATTTAATTGTGACCATAATTTTGATAGAAATACGATTGCTAATTGAACTTTCTTTCATTATCCGACTATGATTAAGTTTAACCAGTATATAATTATGTTTTTCTATCTTCTCCACTAATAAGGTTTAAACTACTGATCCTATGTCTATCAAAAAACGTATCTATCATCATTATTGTCCGTTGGTTATAAGCTAAGTTACTTCAAGTAAAATTCTTAAACGATAAAGTCCTGAATTAGAAAAAACTTTTAAAATATTGCCACCAACGTGTATCAAAATAAACTTATATGCATTGGCTTATATTAACTTCATAATAAATATGCTTAACTATTTTGTGTCTATTAAAGATACATAGATCTTTCCGTGTGGTTACGGAGTAAGAATACAATTCACCACTCCCTCTCTTGCCCGTGGATATCGTAAAAGACGACTAAGGGATATAATATGTGCATAACATCTGTGAAAAAGAAGGCAATTTCGAAATGAAACCCTATACCAACATGTCTGACCAGCATAGCAAATTCCTTCCCATTGTGGAGAAGGCCCGAGCTCAGCAGTGGGACGTGTGTGGGTTGCGATGAAAGATACATTAAATAAAGACCCTAAAAATAATGTAAATAAAAATAAGTTCATAAAACTGAAACGCGACCACGAAGACATCATGCTCTAAAAAGTATGACACAAGAAAATATTTGCATAGCGATGTTCAGAGGGCATGGCAGTGTCCGCATGCCTTTTTATCCGATGAATCGTTTACGTTTCAACGCTTACAATTAGATTAAGATAGCATATGAATGGTCATAGGTCATGGCCTAGGCTCTACAGGTTGCCACATTGAATATTTCATGTTTTTCCTGCTATATATATGTATATTTATAGCCGAGTTTTAGTATTTAATTTCACACTCATAAAACTAATATATTTATAGTCGATCATTAATGTGTTATAGTTATTATCATAATTATAAAGTTTCTTTATATTTTAGATGTAATTAAATTTTATGAGTTTCAACCAGAAACTGTAGTTTAAAGTTATATTTTCAAAATTCGTCAATTCGTACTATAACTCAAAATTAAAATAATACCATAATAAAAACACACGTTACAAAACCGTAATAATTACGTACTAAATAAACTATAATAAAAATATTGTTCTCATTATTTACAGTTATTATTTAAAATAATAAAAATGGATGAACTAGATTTTATGTCATTACATAAGAATAATTCTCAAAAGTTAGGAAAATTAATATAATTACGGAAATAAATAAAAAGCGTAATTAACTTTTTTTGATTGTGAACATTACTCGAAAATACTACAAGATTTAATGAACTACATTTATAATTGGCTGTAAGACTTAGTTTTATAAACTAAGATAAAATATCCTGATTAAATTACAAATATAATTATATATTTTGAGGAGATGTAAGCCAGCATACACCAGTTTTACCGGCTCAGGTCAGGATGTACAGAAATATATGTATATTAATAAGTATTTACATAACAGATAAACTAATAACCCAATAATTTAATAGTGCAAAAATATTATATATTTCAAAACGAATCATTAAAATCTATTACAGAATGATAACATATTTGCGCAAGTAATGATGTAAGGTTTCAAATATTTTAATTTATTTGAATATTCACCGCGGTGAGTATTTAATTACGAAGGTATTTTATTATGTACTAGATATAACCCGCGACTTTTTAGAACATATCGCATTCTATTCCGGGATATTATATGTATGTATTATGTATCAGCCCTTTGTGGCTGTTAACATTATTAAATATATAATTTATATCATATGCCTGAATTATACCGACTACCAGGAATACCAGTTATTCTCTAAATGGACAGTAAGGTATTTTTCTGTACAGCGATGTCATCATCCGTTAAGTAGTCCGACTGGAAAGACTTCAGTTTGGCATTCAGACTATAGAGGCCCTTTGGTCTGTGCTAGTGGAATGGATGGAGTAGTGGCACAGTCTTTTCTTTCCAATTGAGGCAGGTCTTGTCAGAGCGTGGTTCCTTCTAATACCAGTACTCGATCGCAAGGAGAAGGACGACTCTCTGTTGTTAACAATGTGATTACAGCGAGGGTAAGACACAGCATGCTTTTGTGGCATGTGTGATCTAGGCAAAGCACCGCCGTGAATTCCGCCATCATTAAAACGATGATTATATAGCCTTAGGAACTGGACGCGGTTTGGCGAGTCACGGTCGCCTCATATGAGGCAATTATTTCACAGGAAGAGCCGATGCGGCGAGTCAGGTGAACAATCATGCTGATCTGCTCTTTCGGCAGTGTGTAGGGCCTTTTAAGTTCTGTCGTTTCCATATTTCCCGGCAATTTTGAACTTGGAACTGTTCTATATTCGAATGTGTTTGAATTTTGAATCTCAAAACAGTTGAAAGTATTAGGATTAATGCTATTGTTTAGTCACAGCGTCGATTGGAATCTGTCAGGTTACGTACGAAAATGAATCGTTCTAAGGAAAATGTTCGTGCAATAATTTTCTACAACATTAGAAGAGGCCTGACACGGCATCAGTGTTTTGAAGAGCTAACATCTGTGTTCAGTGATGAAGCCCCATGTTTGCGGACTGTCGAACGCTGGTACTTAGAATTCCAGCGTGGATATACTAGTGTTAGGGACAAATCTCGTGAAGGAAGCCCAAAGTCCGCCTTCACTGAAGATAACATCATTGTTGTGAGACAACTAATTCTTGAAGATCGCCATGTGACGTATCAAGAAATAGAGGCTCTATTACGCATCTCAGCGACAACCATTCAGAAAATCTTGCATGAAGCGCTTGGTGTGAGAAAGCTAGTTTGCCGTTGGATACTGCATCTGCTTGCCGACGATCACAAGGCGGCGCGCGTCAGATGGTGTAAGAAAATTCTGCAAAGTTTCAACCGAGGAGAGTCAAATCACGTCTACGACATCATCAGTGGTGACGAATCTTGGATCTATGCCTACGATCCTGATTCCAAACAACAATCTACAATCTGGGTCTTTCAAGACGAGCCAAAGCCGACTAAAGTTGTTCGTTCTCGAAGCACTTCAAAGAAGATGGTGGCCACGTTCATTGGAAAAACCGGCCATGTTGCGACTATTGCACTTGAAGATCGTAGAACGGTAAACGCAGAGTGATATACCACAGTTTGTTTACCACAAGTCATCACCGAACTTCGAAAATCTAACTCAAAGCGACGCATCATCCTGCACCACGACAATGCAAGCTCACACAGCGCTCGTCAAACGATTGAGTATTTGAAGCTGGAAAAAGTAGAAATTTTTGACCATCCTCCTTACAATCCTGACCTAAGCCCTAACGATTTCTTTACATTTCCTAAAATTAAGAAAAGTCTTCGTGGTTAAAGGTTCCAGTCTGGTGAAGAAGCAGTCGACGCTTTCAAGTCAGCCATTTTGAACACCCCCACTTTAGAGTGGAATAAATGTTATAATAACTGGTTTGAGCGAATGGAAAAGTGTATTAAGCTACGTGGTAAATACTTTGAAAAACAATAAAAAGTACTATAAGGTTCTAGTTGTGTTTTTTTCTTCAAACGACAAAACTTAAAAGGCATGCCTCGTAAGTTCGCGGAATGGGGGCTAAAAGAGACAAAGTAAAAATCAAAATTATTTTTCTTTCTCAATATATTCTTCCTTAACCCTACTACATTTCTCAGATCGTTCAATTAATTTATTTATCCCATCAAAAAAAAAATTATTTCTCTTTGTCGTCAAAATAGGCTGAAATTGCATTCCTCACCTCATCATCAGAAGAAAATTTCTTCCCACGGAGTTCTTTTTTAATTTTTGGAAATAAATAATAATCGCTGGGGGCTAAGTCTAGACTGTAGGGAGGATGTTCCAACATTTGGAAGCCCACTTTTTGTATGGCAGCCATCGCAACTTGCGCCTTGTGCACTGGTGCATTGTCGTGTAAAAGCCGCACCGTTTTATTCAATTTGCCCCGCCTCTTCTCCTTCACAGCATCTCGCAAGCGTTCTAGCAGTGCAGCGTAGTACTCTCCGGTTATATTGACACCCTTTTCCTTATAATCTATTAGCAAAATTCCTTCTGTATCCCAGAAAATCGTCGCCATGAGCTTTCCAGCCGATTGGTGTGAGCATTCTCGGTACCCACCTTACGCACACCTTTGACATACCAAGATTGTTGTTTAGCATATTTAAAATAGTTGAATCTGGTACTCCAATAATTTCTGCGAGTTGTTTCTTCTTTAAACGTGCATTTTTCAATATAAATTTTTCAAGTTTATCGGCGTTTTCTGCAGTGGTCGCTTCAAACCCTGGGGTCGTCTTCTAGTGAGTCTCTGCCGTGTTTGAAGAGGTTGTGCCACTTTTAAATCATGGTTTTACCAGGGCAAGAATTCCCATAAACAGAAGACATCTCTACTAAAATGGTTTGAGAAGGTTTTCCTTGCTTGGTAAGGAACTTGATGACAGCACGAAACTCGATTTTCTCCATTTTTGTAGTTTTCTTCCGGATTGACTTGTTTGACCGATGATAGCTCAATGAATAATGACCCGATTTTTATAAAATTTGGTATTTATACTCATAAGTAGTCCTGCAATTAGTGCAGGTAAAAAAAATAATCCCACTCCCCGTCAACACCCCGTTTGCCGCGAACTTATTTACCTCCCCTCGTAGGTACAATTTCCTGCGTCTGGTGACACTCTAGCTGAGGCCACGCATACTCGTATTGGAGATTAGTCCATCCGGAGGTAGACAGGTTGGTTACACCATTCAGGATATTTTGACAGGTAGGGTCACGTAGTTCTTTTTTTATTGCAAACGGTGGCAAACGGGCAGACAGTACACCTGATGGTAAGTGTTGCTACCGCTCATGGACCCTTGTAAGGCCGCTGCTAGCCGCCAATAAAGTGAAGGAAGTATGAATGCGTGCCATGAGTTTCAGTGAAACTAAGGGCACCACTAAAACCTACCACACGCAAACACCCTCAGAAAGTTGGGCTGCCGGCTCTGTCGCTCACCAAACGAAGCGTAGTAAAAAAAATTCTTGCTATTCGGACTTCTTTCTTCTTTTTTCTGCGAGAGTGTGGTACTACCACGGACGGACCAGCCCGCGGCTATAGACAAACAACTGTCAACAGTATGGCCCTACCACTATTAAATCCATAAATCAGTTCCGGGGCGTCCTTGCGTCGCAGGCAGGTTGTGATCAGACCATACGTTTATCAAAAAATGTTCTTCATCATTGGTTAATTATCAAAACATGAAAGCGACAGGAAAAACAAACTAACTCACGCAATTAGCTAAATGCATTCTTAGCTCGATACATATATCCTGGTGCTTGGCAAACCACCTCGAGCTGAGGCAAATTAGACTACTACACCATGCAAGCCGGTATGACATAGGTTTGAACTTTAAGAGTTTAGAGAGAAACCACAGGAATAGGTATGCTGATTATTGTATTCTTACTCCGTTATCCGGGCCTGCCCGGTCCTCCGGTCACCGAATTATACTTAACGAAAGTTAGTTATGAATCTTGGATAATAGAAATTCCAAGCAAATTTTAGTTATGTAGTCAAAAAAGACAATACTCTGTGTACAGCACCAAAAAGCACATTATACTGTGTTTAAGTTTTAAATAAAAAGCTATTCGTTATCATGTTTGCTTAAAAACTAAAAATAAATCTTACGTGATAGTTAAAATTATAAACCTAAAATAAAATATACAAAATAAATGAACATTGGAAATAATATATACATTTTATAGTTAATGTTTCTGAGATTTCAATATACATAAGTATACGAAAATTGTGTAAACTTTCTAGCGTTTATATAATATTCACACATCCTTTAAAGGTACCTAATATATGATTTTACATTCTTTAAACATGTTTTATTTACGAATAAATATTTCTACAAGTTATTTTGAGGTTTCTTGAGAGAGTAGATAATCTACGCCCGAGTAGTAGTAATTTATTACTGCACTTCGTTTAGTTAGCGAGGGAGCCGAAACCCCCAACTTTCTGAAGGTGGTCGCGTGTGGTGGGTTTTGACGATGGCTTTAGTATCACCATACATCATTGCACACATTTACTCCCTACGCTCATACTCTTCACGGCAGGCAGCGGCCTAGCAAAGATTCATGAGCGGCAGTACCACATACCATCAGGTGTGCAGTTTGCTCGTTTGCCACCAAGAGTAACAAGAAAATATATATATTTCACGTTCTACACACACAAACGATCATATATATGACATATACTGCAAGAACTTACTAATGGCAAAAAGTCATTAAGTACTGTACTTATAATTCCAATATAATCTTGACAAGCTCTATAAAATGCAAAATCTCACAAACTTAGTCGGTTTTTAAATTTGAAAGTTAATAAAGTTGATAATTACAATTTTGGGATTGTTGGTTTTATTAAAATCGTTAAGTTATATTATAAAATTACAAAAAAAAAAAAGAAAAATTAAAAACACCGTAATGAAAAAATATTATTTTCTTTTTTATATAACTTTATGTGATTTCGTAATTTTTGTAAATATGTCTTACGAGCATCACTTACTTATCACTCACAGTATTCTCTCCCCATCGCTGACTACTGGTACTGATTCTTTGACACGTGGCCGGCCCGGCGGGTTACCCTTTCGGATACCGTCGCATTCGACACCCCGGCAATATTACATTGCTGCTGGCTGGGCCCTCTCGCGGTCAGCCTCTCTGCGGGTGGGCACTAATCTCCGGTCCGTCCACCCGCGATCTCGGCTATGTTCCTCTAGATATGTTACAGGAAAGATGGGCTCAAGTTGGTCGTATTTTAAGTCGCCTACAGGAAAACGACGCGAGTAATTCTCTTGTATGATGCAAAAGAAGATGCACGGGTCAGACAATTAATATCACATGTAAGCAGGCATCTAAGACTCATATTTAACTTTGTAAAGTTTACACGCAAGTAACGGTTAATTTTAACTTTGTTTGGTAGACGGTACTTAAGTTCGAGTAAAATGTATAGTAGTATATATAATATACATACAATTACGTAAATAAAAAGCCAAATAAAATCATGTGAATAAAAGCTACAGCTTTTGTATAGTTATAAAAATATATTTAAAAGTTAATTTTTCTAAGAGCCTTGTTATTCTCAATTGTATTAGCGCTTTCTAGTCACACCGGTTTCAGTAGAATATCTGTGAATTTATAGTACACTAGCAACCCGCCCTCGCTTCGCTTCGGTTATAGGTTATAGTCGTTTTACCCGCGTAGTTCCCTTTCCCGTGGGAATACCGGGATAAAATATAGCCTAGTTTACGGCCTGATATTATAGCTTTCCATTGGTGAAAGAATTTTTGAAATCGGTCCAGCCGTTTTGAAGATTACCCGGAACAAACAGACAGACAGACAAAAAATTTTTAATTGCTATTTTAGGCATAGGTGTCGTGCAAATAACCATGTGAACATGAAAAAAGCCTATTATTTTGACATTACAAACAGACACTCCAATTTTATTTATTGGTATAGATTGTAATCCCTTGGTAGGCAATATTGGATGGATTCAAGTTTCTTCCGATTCTCCCTGCTCATCGTTGTTGATTTGACCAGCAATTAATGTTTATTGGTCTTAACTAATCATGTAAAATCTGGTTTTCATATTCTAATTATAGATCTTTAGATTGAATTATTTCGTTAATTCCCAATGTTTACAATACTAATATCATTTTGCGGAACTTAAGTGCATAATAATATTCTGGGGTCACAACCATTGTTATTGCAGTAAGATGGGCAGATAACTCAAGGTTTAGTTAACGTTAGAGGAACACGGATTTCACACGCATATTTTTTAAATTTAATATACTTATAGTTTTTAATCTTTATTTTCAATGTCGTTCTTCGCTTTGAAAACGAGTGATATTATCAATTTAGAATTTATTATGTACTCACATAACTGAACTGAACTGTGGGCATAGCGCCAAGATTTGCGTCGAAGTGTGTATTCATATCGTTATAAATTTGTATGGGTTTCAGAACAGCGCCTCTATCGGACGATAGGGGGCACTGCTCCAAATTCATACAAATTATTTATCTCGATAACGTTACAAATACTTTGATGTAAATAGTTCTGTTAAGCACATTGAACTAATACTTCAGAGCTTCGAATTATTCGGTTTAACTTAAAGAAAATACAAGTATAAAAAAATACAAAAATAATTTACGAGTATGATCTTCAAAATAAAACTGAAATCCATGGCCAGTGTACTTTTAGGTAAATTTTGATTTGCTTCGTTGGTTTTAAAACGCAGCAAAGCATGTTATTATGCGATAATTAAATGTCTACTATTTTCTATGGGCCATGCTACAACTACGCCTATAATTGCATTTTGACCAAGAAGGACTAACGAACTATACACGGTGTTTTTTTTATCGTCTTACAAAAAAAAAACATAAAAGTAACGTCCGACCTAAGAAACATATCTAACATATTTAAATATTCAATAGTGGTAGTTATAAAAAAATAATAAAATAAATTAAAGTTAATATTTTGTAACAGCCTGTTTGTCATGTTTACATTTTAGGGGGCGTTCATAAAATACGTGAGATGTTTAAGGCGGGGAGGGGGTCGAGTCAAATCTCATCTAATCTTACGTTGGAGAGAATGCGTGATATTTGCCGTGACCCCCCCGGTCACGGCAAATATCACGCAATTTTTTTTCTGATTGAAACAAAAATAATTGTACTATTTTGGTCCATTTAATCCAGATTGTACATGCTTAAGATTGAATCTTAAGCGTAATCGTAATACGATTAAGATCATTTACTAATTCGTTCGAAAGAAAATAATTTTATTCATACTTCGACGTTATACCATAGATAATTCACTATAAAATAAGATAGATGTGCAACTGAGGTTTTAAATTTGTAATCTGAGTACCTACCCATATTTTGAAAAATCTCACATGAGATTGGGGGATGGGGGAGGGGTTTGAATAAAATCTCACGACATCTCACCAGGGGGGAGGGAGTAACAGATAATTTAAAAAAACACCTCACGTAATTTATGGACGCCCCCTTAACAGTGGCGTAGCAAGGCGGGGGCGGAGGGGCGGACCGCCCCGGGCGCCACTATTAGAAGGGCGGCAAAATTGGAAGAAAAATATTTTGTGTGGCTCCCTTTTTTATTATTTTGATTGGTAGGTTACGGTCGGCGCACTCCTCGCACCACTCCGTCCAGGGCGCCATAGGGGCATAAGCACGCACACCCGTAACCCATGACTGTGACGGACTAAATCCCCGGTCCAGTCACCCGCGGCCTCGACTGGGGCGACATGAGGCGCAGGTAGTCGCGCCTACGCCGCCCCAGTCACCGGCGGCAGTTCGCTTCGTCGAGGAAACGCTCCTCGCGCACGCGCTCCGTCGCCCCCTCCCGCGAGGCTACTGCCTCGCAAAGGCTGAGACCGCGTCTTAGTTCACCCAGCACCGAACACAAACTCACAAACCTCGAGCGTATGCTACGCCGTGTCCTCGTCGCAATCGTAGTGGTGGCAGGACGGTGTACTCTCCCTCCTAACGACCGTGTACAGGTATTTGGCGATGCATCCCTGCCCCGTCAAAACCTGCACCAGTCGGAAGGAGAGTACCCCGTGCCGCCGTTTTAACCACTGCATCAACACCGACTGGAACACCGGCTCCAGCCGGACTGCCCAACGCGTAATGACGTTTCAGCGGGTATCGACGCGCCAGGCACTGAGCTCCCTCAAAGAGATCACACCGCCCTACACTCGCACCCCTGACACTCGCCTATACAAACCGGCGAGCATTTCCGCCTCCAGGTCCCACGGGGGAGTCCCGGCCAACTGCCAACCGCTGCCTCCGTTGACACCGTGCGGTATCCACGTATGGCCCTGGCCGCCATGGCCCTTTGTGGTCGCCACAGTAGAGCCCTGAGTCGGACGATCAGCTACCCCGCCCACACCGGCGCGCCATACAGGGCAATCGACCAGATGACCCTCGCGTACAGCCGTCGACACGTAGTGCTCGGTCCGCCCACGTTTGGCAAATGCCACGATAGGGCGGACACCGCGCCGATGAGCCGTAGAGCAAGCCTGCGGAAATGCTCTCGGAACCACCAATGCCCGTCGAACACCAGGCCCAAATACTTCATATGCGCCCGGATGCTGATATCAACCGAATTGGCAGTGATCGAGACGTCGATGGGAGGGCCCATGCGGGGCCTTCGGAACAGGATGGCCTTCATCTTGTCCAGGGCTACCCTCAACCCCAACGCCCCGATCCGCCTGACGATCTCTTTGGTGCCTAGAGTTGCCAGCGTCCCACCGCGGGCTGTGACGAGCCCGCCAAATCACGCCCAACCCGGGCGGGAGGCTCCCCCTCCAACGCCAAGTCGTACCCGATGTTACACAGGGTGGGTCCAAGGACCGAATAAATGATTTCGCTGCGCGTATGTCGCGAAAAGTAGAGTTTTAGACTGTTTAGACTTTATTAAACATTAATTTTATGGTGTAAATTATTGTGGTCGGCCCAACAACGAAGGCGACGTGCACGTGGGTGGGTTGCGAGTGTGCGTGCTTACGCCCCTCTATCGCCCCGGACGGAGTGGTGCGAGGAGCGCGCCGACCGCAACACACCCGAAAAAAAATAAATAAATAAAATAGTGTAAATTATTAAAGTTTTAACACAGTCATGTTACTTACACATGTACTTACATAGTTTTGAAATAAATATTTTTCACTCAATTCTTTCATTTCGTTACGTTTTTTCTTACCAACACCAACAATTATTATTTTTACGATGTCAAAAGGGCGGCAAATTATAACTCCGCCCCGGGCGACAGTGACACACGCTACGCCACTGCATTTTAAACAAAAGAAATCATGCGGAATTTCGTTAGCCAATCATAGCTACAAAGTCCATGTGGACGACTTTTACAAAGCGTAATCCCTACCTACCCAGGTGTCCTTGGCTATCCCCGATTGGCCGCCAACTGTTTTAGTATCCACCGGCGTGCGAAAGGGTAAGGTCAAGCGCATGAACTTACACTTTCCTAACAAGTATTTCGCGACATCATTATGTGTTTGTGTTGTTACGAAATGTCTAATAGACATTATCAATACTCGAATCTCGTACGAATGGTGCACAAATGGTCGTTTATGCATAGACAAAAAAAAGGTGAGCAATTTAAACAGTTCTTTCAATATCGGTAGAACGATGTTCTTGCACCTATACCTATTCTTGTTACTTTGTTCTCAATTATTTGTAAATAGTGTAAATAGCGGATTCCATTTTATCTAAATACATCTGAACCATTTTACTTTATTGAAATAATGACCTACTAGTAGACTAGTAGATACCAAGTCTCTCACTAACACTTTAAATAATTGTTTCTGACGGTCCTAAGTGCGTAGATAGAATTAAGGAAAAAATTGGACGCCGCACTTACTGAATACGTAGTGGTATTTCTGAAAAGGACGTAAGTAGATTATGGTACAATTTTACGAGTTGACAATCGAACTTTTTCTAAGGTGTAATATGAATGATCCGCGCGGGCGGCGTGGTAAAGTACGTACATAGTACAACAGCTGTGTTAAGTACAGACCTACGCGCTCGCTACATGCTGTATCCTTACTATTTTAATTAGTAATTATTTATAATCATTTTTATTAAAAAATATTATAGTAAATATTTTTTTTTAACCTTTTAGTTGTATGAATGTATAGTAGATACTGGATACTTTAATTGGCCTGCTTTTGTATGACGATATAAATGTCACCGTGTATAAATCTATGTTTAATGATGCTTAACATTTTTTTATAATCATAATAATAATAGGTACTTAATTGATCCTTTAGGAATTTTGCAATTACAACATCATAAATGCGTCCTAGCTATTTTAAAGCATTGATCCTAACATTAAGACGGCTATGAAATCCGCCATTTGTCCAAGATTAGTGTCATCTAGACTAGAAGAGTGCGAGTCTATGGCTTTCCTTTCTAAGTGGATTTATTTCGATTTTTATGTTGTCCTATTACGTGTGTGTTATCTGTGTATTCGTAAAACCCAGTCACAAGTTTTGCTGCTTTTATACAGTTGCTGATCTTTAGGAAATGTTAGTTTATGTAGGTTCTGTTGAATTACCATCGACAATTCGAATAGAAAATACCATATTGTATTTCTTCAATGTATAGATACAGTTAATTTTCTGTCACCGAAATCAAGGTTTAATTGGACCGTTCAATAAGAGGAAAGAAGTTTCTTCTTTCGAATTATAAGAATCGATGCCTTCTCGAATGGTTTGTCCATACGTTGTAGTCAAAAGACTATATGAACCATGTGATATCTTGTAATAAATATATTTGAAATAAATATAAATAAAAATGTATTGAACATATGTTAAATAAATTAATGATACTCTGAAAGAAATCATACCTAAAACAAACTCGAAATATATATAATATTAAAAGAAATTCGCAAAGCAAATCTTTATTCAGTTACGCAACGTTATACAATCTTCATAATCCTTTAAACACGCATATTATTACAGACTTTCTACATTAATATTTACTAACACATCAGATACATATATGTATATACATATATAATAAAAAAATACTTTGTTACGTAGTAACGACCTCTCAAGTTAGCATAACACCGTTGATTCAAGTTCGCGGGAACCGGTACCGGCTTTCAACTTTCGTCGGCGATGCCATAACATTGGTTTTGAAACTTTCTTTATTTAACGATGAGATAATCAAATTGTATTTATACAGATGCTCGAAGTAAGATATTTTTTTTTATGAGTTCATTGACACTTGATATGGTTTGATTTATATATCAAAATATCTATGCCGCCTATTTTGTTAATGTTGCTGTTCCGTATGGTGACGAAGTAAGAATACAATTTCTCAACCCCCTTTTTTGCCAATGGGTGTCGTAAACTAAAGGATATTATATGAAGATAACATTTATACACCAGAAGGAAAACTCGACATAAAACCCTATGGCTATGCCTTATGTCTCACTAGCGCGGTATGATATTCCAATTGCCGTCCCATTATGGAGGAGGCCGGAGCCCAAAAATGCCTGAGATGATGATGATGATTATGAAATAGGTGCAACTCAAAGACATTGTAATTAAACTGGAAAAAATATAGTATTTTCACTATTATACTTTGTATTTAATACCTATATTTACGAGTATATACAAATTTCTTGTGTACGTGTGTATGTCACTGAATTCTTCCTAAACGGCTGGACCAATGTTGATGAAAGTTTTTGTGTGTGTTCCAGGGGATTCGTGAATGGTTTAGATTCACAATTGGATCCAGTAGGTGGCGCTACAGTCAATTTCTTTTATTTGAACATAACATTTGTTGGGTCAGCTAGTAATATATAAAAAAGGAATACATAGATAATCCATCGACATTTCACTATATAATTTTCAATATTATTTAATAACTAGCAACCTGCCCTCGCTCGTTTCGGTCTCAGTCGCCTTGACCCCGCATTTTACATATGAAATATCTTTTGACTCCCGGATCGAGCAAAATTTTGTGAGAGTTTATTTATTTTTATAATTATGCGGAACAAACAGACTGACGAAAAGAGAGACGGATAGACAGAAGACGGACAAACAGGCAAAAAATTTTAGTGGTTTTTAGGCTAGAAATGTGAGCATGAAAAAACCGTATTATTTTGTCATTACAAATTGACACTTCAATTTTATTTTTTGTATAGATAATAGGATCCGAAATATAAAAATACCTAGAACGGATGGGTTACTCATAGAACACAAAGAATTAGTACGTCGCAAAGACTTGTTCTGTTTAATTGTCGAAGTCACGAGACTCGGCACGAGTGGTTGGTACTCGGATCGCTTCGCAATCCGTGCTGTAAAGTGCGTTTAAGAGTTTTCTCTTCCTTGCAAATATAGTGTTTTACTCCATCACCGTGGGGTAATAATTTTTCAAATAAAAATGATATCCTTGGGTAATAAGAAGTAAACATAATAAAGATTTTTTTTATCAAAAAAAAACCCTTACATTTCACGTCACCAATCTAACATTAATAATAGTAATATATAACTGGCGTTACCCAGTTTCTATTGATTTAAATCATTTACTAAATAATCTCTATAGAGAAAATGTGTTTCTGATAAAAGAATATTCCGTGTGGTGACGAAGTAAGAATACAATTCATCACCCCCTTTCTATTATGGGATTATTTTCAGACAACAAGAGAAGGCAAATTCCAAACTAAACCCTATACCAACCTGTCTGACCCGCAGTATGACCAGCATCTGACAGGTATAGCTGGTAGATTCGAGCCCAACAATGGGACGTATATAAGCTGTGATGATGAAAGGCATAGTAAGATTCAGCAGCGCTACATATAGTCCTTTATTAATACTTAATATATTCTTTCCATGTGGTGACGGAGTAAAAATACAAATCACCACCATCTTGCCCGTGGATGTCGTAAAAGACGACTAAGGGATATAATACGCATATAACATCTATGCAAGAGAAGGAAAACTCGAAATAAAACCCTATTCCAACCTGTCTGACCAGCATGGTATAAGTAAGGTCAATTTCCCTTCTACTGTGAAGAAGGCTCGAGCCCAACAGTGGGACGTATATGAGCTGAAATGATGATGATGATGATGATGATATTCATTCTATTTTCAAATGGTATACTTAAATGGGAACAGTTTGTATTTTCAAATGGTATACTTAAATGGGAACAGTTTGTATGCAGGTTTATACCAATTTACTTATACCGTACTAGAAACGGGACACCTTGCGTGCGATATGCTTATTTGCGTTTACTATTAACAGTATCAAGAAGTAAATAGATATACCGATTTGTTGCGTCATCAAGCCAGATATATCGTTAAATCTCTTAGCAATCTGACCTCTACAAAAACTATAAGGATGCTGTAGAAAAATGGTCTATTTCTATAGCATCGTCATAGTGACTGCACAGACCGCGTAGTGATTATGATACCGTCCTACCGTGCCGGTGTCACAGGTTCAAATTCCACGCAGGACAACACTTTGTGCGATCCACAAACTGTTGTTGTTCCGAGTCTGGTTGTTATGTTTGAAAACTCTCCCACAATACTAGGATTATTTCGTTAGAGCAGGGTGTGGTTTTAAAAAAAAGTTCGACTGCATCATTGATAATGCTTTTCTTTATTCTTCACTAGCTTATGCCCGCGACTTCGTCCGCGTGAAATAGTTACTTTGGACTAACGTTAACTTTAACCCGCAAATTTGTTTACGTAGAAGGTAAAAATATTTTTAAATAATACAATTCTGTCACACATGATTTTTGCGAAACCTAACCGTTTATAATGCACGCAGCGGCAGCTAACAAAAAAAGAACCCGATTCTGAAACATTTTTCATTGTTGCTCCTATTGATCTTAGCGTGATGATATATAGCATATGTGGGCCTTCTCGATATGTGGGCTATTGAACACTGAAAGAATTTTTCAAATCAGACCAGTAATTAATGAGATTACCGCATTCAAACAAATTCTTCAGCTTTATTAGTATAGATTTATTTAATCTCTTATCAAGTCACTTGTTTCTCAGCAACACTATAGAAAATAATTCGAATATATAGTAATTTCTTAAATGTTATAAATATTAAAATGATTTCTGATGTTTCATCATTATTCAGCCTTTCCATCCACTACTATGCATAGTAGTGAATGGAAGCCTTTACCATAGAATAGCCTAAGGCGCGCTTCTCTGCAGCCCGCATCCGAGGTGTAGTTTCCGTAGATATTATATGTGTGCAAAATGGCAATTTTTTTGTCAAGTTCTTAACATCGGTGACATACTTAGCAGTGCATAAGGCATTATTAGTGAAAGAAGTATTAGTGCATATGTGTGACAGAGATAGCTGCAGCGGAGATATTAAATTAGAATAAATGTTGTAGAGATGAAAGTCCTTTGTAATAAGTATATAATTCATTTCCTAACAGGGTTAAAAAGGGGTAGAAAGTTATTATAGGGGTGATTTGCTTCGAAGTTGATAACAATACTCTTTATTTTTTTGATTTAAATAACATTTTATTTTGACATATGTTTGAAAACTCGATTCGATTTTATTCAAAAAACCGGCTAAGTGCGAGTCGGAGTCGTGCTCGAAGGGTTCCGTACAATTATCTATAAAAACAGTAAAAAAATCATGTTTGTTGAATGAGAACCGCTCTTAAATACTTTTATATTTGTTTATTTTTTATTTTAATTATTTATTTCGAAAGTGAATATAAAACTAAACATTCTGTGAATATTTTAAGCGATTGTTACAAAATTTGAAATGAAAACCGGGATACGGCAATAGGCAGAAAAACGGTATAACTAAGAAGATTAGTAGTACGTTAAAAATGGTAATGGACAAGTTATCGCTCGACAAACCGACGACCGTTGGTGGAATGAAAACACCCACCTGTTGCCGTTATCAATATTGAGCAAAAAGGAGCAAAAAAACTACATTTATTATAAGAGATTATTATTTTATCGTTTTTTTAGTAGTTGTGGTTATAGCGGCAACAGAAATATATCATCCGTAAAAATTTCAATTGTTTAAATTGAATGCCTGGTGACAGACAGACGGACGGATGGACGGACAGCGAAGTCTTAGTTATAAGGTCCCTTTACCCTTTTCGTACGGCACCCTAAAACGGTTGAACTCACTTTATGTGAGTGAGCTTGGGTATAATGTGAATACTCTATAACATC
Organism: Lymantria dispar; assembly: GCA_032191425.1. Lineage (NCBI taxonomy): Eukaryota > Metazoa > Arthropoda > Insecta > Lepidoptera > Erebidae > Lymantria > Lymantria dispar. Next base: position 19,757,023 of record CM063454.1, on the reverse strand, counting down.
GGAATGTCTCGAAAGTCAGCGTACTATATCAGTATGGTATTTGAAGGTTTCTAAGCTTTAGAGAGGTCATGCACTTTTAGGACACGCGTAGAACATCCGAACGAGACGTGGCGTTCCAAATTTGAAATGTTAAGAACTAGAACATTTTAGTCATCAGTATATGAATCATTTTATGTCCAAAAAACATGTAAAATACAAATATAAATGTTACGGTATCCGCGCGTAGTCCTAAACGTGATGACTTTCTATGAATGCCAGAAAAAAGTTCTAAGTCGAGTGGTCAGAACCGGCCCACGTAGGTTCACCGTATAGGGCCATTGATAGAACCAGTATCGCGTACGGTCGTCAACATCGCATCAACGAGCCGGGGAGCAATCCCTTAGAAATGCTCTCGAAAGATAGTGCTTTCGTGCCCGTCGAGTTCTAGGCCCATATGTTTTATCTGGGGCTCGACCATGAGTGGAACCGAATTAATGATGATTGATGTGCTGACGGATGGACAGTTACAGGGTCTATGAAACAGTAAATCATTTGTTTTATATTGGGCCACTCTAAACGGCAGCGCGTTCCATCGAATCACCATCACGAGTGTGAATAAACTTATCGCCTATTATCGGAGAGGGTCTAATCTTAAATCACAGGTCACAAGTCCTCAGTGCGCTTCACGCAGAGGCCCCTGCGCCAAACAGTTTGACACCAGCTGCCTTAGGTATCAAAGCACCCCCTGATAACAGAGCGCCTCCCTGGTGTACCAGAACGACGAACTGTTAAATGCGTTGACGAGATCCAAACACCGCCAACAGCACTCCTCCGCCAGTGACCGCCTTTGTAACTACGGGCTGCAGGCGTAGAAAAGCTGCGATCGTCTGACAGAAACCGGACTGGGTATTGGACAGACCGCTACGGTGCTGGGTGATGCGAGCAGTCAGTATCTTCTTCTCTTCGTTAGCTTGCCTACATCATCCAGCAACACAATGGGCCCATAGACGTGCCTGAACGCACTACACAATTATCTGTGATTGCCTCTGCTACACATGATTTTTACGCGGACGAAGTCTCTGGCAAATGCTAGTGTGTGTATAAAAGAGCGTAATGAAGTACTAGTAACAATTACCGAAAAACGTATGCGGAAGTGGGTTCCACACATAGAAAAATCAATGAAGAAAGATTGACAAAGCAAATATACCGAACAAGCGTGGCTGGAACTATTACAAAGAGAAGATTACGTCATAAGATTTGGGATTAAATTGGTATCGTACTGGCTTTTCGCCAGTAAGCTTCGCAAGTAGTTTCGCTAAGCTAAACGTAACAAAAAGATGTAAAACAAGGCATTAAGTTAGACGACTTCAAGTGTCTTAAATAATATAAACATCTCCACGCTTCGAGAAACATCTAATAAAATAAATCATCAAAAAGTATATATAAAAACATAACCATAAAAAAGACAAATGCATTCGAAGAATGCACAACGGCAATTTGATTCTTTCGGTACATAATTTGCAATTGGCTCCCGTCAGCTACTAAACTTAGGCTAAGGCCGCACTACGGTTTTTATCCGTGAGTGGTTAACCGTTGTAACCGCGCAACCGCTCGAGACGCACGCACCACGATTTTAAACCGCAAAACCGCCCACGATTTGCACAGCTTAAAGATGGATTTCAAACGAGCAGTATGTATTGTCGCTCGTCGGGTACTAAGAAATAGAAAAAAAAAACGTCAACAAAAAATTCGCAAAAATTGTGTTCATTCAGTCAATAGCCGTAGATCTCTGAAAGGGCTCTTTTTTCAGAAAAATATAAAACTTTAAGAGAATATCTAGAGAATTTTTTACTAAACTACTATCGAATTCAGTCAGTAGCCAGCTTCCATAAAAAAATCCATAATGTGCGTTCAGACATCACCTTCATAGATACAAAATATAATTAATTCAATTGCAACGAAACGACAATACGACTATTCTTCGCGGCGGTAGGCCGAATACTAGCCAAAAAACCGGCCGTGGTTAACGCATAATGCGTGTACGCCCGTGTAGTTCTATAGATTACAAATTTTGCTGCGGTTTTTTACCGCAACAATTTTGTAACATTTAGCTGTTTTAAATCAGTCGCGGATAAAAACCGCAGGTCCGGTCGCTTGCATTCGTTTTCCTGTTCCACAAACTCACGCGGTTAAAAACCGCCGCGTAGTGCGGCCTTAGCCTTAATGCGGGTATTTAACTTAGTCTTTTAGAATAATATGGTCAACATAATACAGTCACAGTAAAAGTTTACTTTGTAAACTCTTAATTTATTTCTCATCATTATATCATATAAGTCCCACTGTTAGAATCGGCCTTCCTCCACAATGGAAGAGAAATTGACCTACGATATCGCAGTGGTCAGGCGTGTTGGTATAGGATTTATGTTGAGTTTGCCTTCTCTTGCATGGATAACATCTGTATATCATATCCTTTAGTCATCTTTTACGACACCCACAGTGAATTGTATTCTTGGTCTGTCCCCACATGGAAAATTATTTATAGTTTATTTCAATTTTGTTTTCTATTCCCAATCATGTTTCGGTATTTTGCACGTTCACTTCTTTTAAATGGTCCATTTTACGTCGGGCATTTTCGTTTCTTTTTTTACTTATTTTAGGTTGTTTGCCATTTGGAAGGTACGAGGTAATAAAGCAATTTATAATAAAAAAAATATACAAAACACGCACAGAAAACGTAACCCTTTCTTAATCCATTAAGACTAATTACCCCATTTTGAAAGACTAAAATTGGTTCTATATGTAATAGCCCGTACAGACGTTGGCCGAGCCTAGGCCAACGCGAGCGTCGGCAAATATGTACAAGGCGAGTGCTAGCGTCTACACGTTGGCCGAGTGCGGCGAACGCCAACGCGAGTGGCTAACGTAGACGAGCGTTTGTAGAAGTGTCTACACGTTGGCCTCCGTCAGTGTTCATTGTGTACTGAAACACTACGGACGTTGACATTAACGTTGCTGCAGCTTGGACTATTTATTTAATGAGCGTATATAACTATTATCTCAGTGTATATCGCAGTAAAGTGGGAAAAAAAGAAGGTGGTTGATACTGAGTATTCATAGAAATAGAACAATGTAAGATATATCAGTGTGGTGACGGAGTAAGAAAAAAATTCACCAGTCCCTATCTTGTCTGTGAATGTCGTAAAAGACGACTAAGGGATATAATACATAATAAGCATATAACATCTATGCAAGAGAAGGAAACCTCGAAATAAAACCCTATACCAACCTGTCTGACTAGCATGGAATACTAAGGTCAGTTTCCCGCCTATTGTGGAGGAGGCTCGAGCCCAACAGTAGGACGTATATTAGCTAAAATGATGATGAATGATGAAGTTACATTTTGATACTATAGGTAACATATAGGGTGACTTGGATCTAATTATTTACGTCGCATATCTAGAAGTAGTGATACAAATTTGAAAATATAATCATTTATATTGAGCGACAATATCACATTAAACACGTCTAACCGCGATGGATGTCAACCGTGTAATGACAACTCGGCCAACGTGTAGACTGCATTGGCCGAGCGTAGACGAGTGCCTTTGATTTGTGCACAAAAACCGACACCAAGGCGAAGTGAGGCAAGTGATCACGAGCGACGGCGAGTGACGGCGAGTGAAGACAAATCAGCTGTCCACACGCTGACGCTTGTATTCACTCGGCCAACTAGGCGAGCGACGGCGAGCGTTGGCCAACTAAGGCAAATCGGGTGTACACACGTTGGCGTTCGCCATCGCTTGCCTGCACTCGGCCAACATGTAGACGCCCTATAACAGTTTGCAAAACATCATCTACTAGCTGCAGCCCGCGACTTCGTCCGCGTGGAATAGTTACTCTGGGCTAACGCTAACTCTAACCCGCTAATTTGTTTACGTGGAAGATAAAAATATTTTTAAATAATACAATTCTGTCATACATGAAAATTTTTGCGAAACTAACCGTTTACGTAGCGCCTGCGTGCGCTACGTAAATACGGCGGCTCTCTCAAGGAGAAAAACCCCGATTTTTAAACATTCTTCATTTCTGCTCCGCTCCTATTACTTTTAGCGTGATAATATATAGCCTTCCTTGATAAATGGGCTATCTGACATTGAAAGAATTATTCAAATCGGACCAGTAGTTCCGGAGATTAGCGCGTTCAAACAAACTCTTCAGCTTAGCAATCCGCCCTCGCTTCGCTTATAGGTTATAGTCGTTTTACCCGCGTAGTTCCCGTTCCCGTGGGAATACCGGGATAAAATATAGCCTAGTTTACGCCCTGATATTATAGCTTTCCATTGGTGAAAGAATTTTTGAAATCGGTCCAGCCGTTTTGAAGATTACCCGGAACAAACAGACAGACAGACAGACAAAAATTTTTTAATTGCTATTTTAGGCATAGGTGTCGTGCAAATAACCGTGTGAGCATGAAAAAAGCCTATTATTTTGACATTACAAACAGACACTCCAATTTTATTTATTGGTATAGATAGATATAGATTAAATTAATTATTTTATGTACCCTATATGTTGTATCTTGCTTTTTAGAAGTATACAAATCCTAGGTAAATATGAATGCCCTTTACCTACTAGGTAAGTTATAACATATCGGAGACAATTGTGATGATTATTGCGATTTTCGCAACAAAAATATTTGCATATAAACATACCAAATATATAAATACAACCCTACTCCTCGTGGATATGTAAGAAAAAGATATGTGTTATTATTTTAACATATAGGATTACGTAAAAAAGTGCTTCCATTGTCAACAATCGCCTAGTTTTTTATATCTCATAAAAAGTAACAAAAAAAAAACAAATTTATAACGTTACCAGATTTTTACTTAATTAATCCTTAATTGTAATTAACAAAAGATTACGTAAGCGAGATGTAGGTGAGTGAGATTAATGTAAATTAATGACTATGTAAATGTCTTCATTATTACGCCTACACAACGTCAAAACTAAATAATTTAATCATTTACTTCAATCTTTAATTAGATTAAGATTTTACATCATACATTTTTTAAAGCATTTTTTTCTGCAAAAGATTCAAAGTGTCTCAATAATTATATTACTACTAGCTGAGCCAACAGACGTTGTTCTGTTCAAATAAAATAAAAGCAGCGCCACCTACCGGGTCCAATTGTAAATTTAAACTATTCTCGAATTCCCTTAAAAACACACAAAAAATTTCATCAACATCGGTTCAGCCAATTAGGAGGAGTTCAGTGACAGACACACGTGCGCAAGAAAATATTTGATTTATGATTCCCCGACGTTTCGAACACTGCAGCATCCATGGTCACGGATTTGAGCCACAATAATAATAGTTAAAGATAATTTTATAAATCAAAAGAGCCTTTTAGTAAAACAAAGTAAGCTGCATCTAAAAATAAAAATCATTATTGATTTAGCATTATGTCCCCTGAGTTTTCTTGCAGGGTCTTTCTCAGTGTGGCCGCGTTCCGATCTGGTGGTAGTATATTAGTTTTATTAGGTTTAAATTAATAAATTGTAATAATAATTGTTACAAATTTAATAATTCATAATTATTAACCATAAACAATATTATTTTTTCATATAGAATCATTTTCTTCTTATACTGGCAATAAATTTGTACTAAAATGTGGGTCAAAATTTAATAAATTTAATAACTAATTTTCTGTATCGAGTAGATAATTATAAATGTCTGTAATAACGATAACTTGTTGGATATGAGACACCTTAGTGCGCCCGGGACCATGAATGCTGCAAAGTGTTCGAAACGTTGGGAAATCATAAATCAAAAACAAACGCGATATATTCTGTAAAAGTAGTATTATTTACAATGTGTAGTGCTCGCGTAAACATCAAATATCATAATGTTGAAAAAGTTTTGATTTAGGTGTATTTTTCAGGCATAACATATTCCGAATTGCGATTTTATGTCTTTACACGGCATCTGGCACCTGGGTTCAGCCTAAAAATAGAATGATGTGTGATTGCATATGAGTTGTTCGACAACAGCATCGCCAGAAAATATGCTATGAATATAACTGGCCAGGATATACCTGGAGAGTGTTGAGATACAATTAGAGGCAATCAAAGTTCCTACAGACATCCGAGTACGTAGATACTAAACAGTCATAATGTAAAAAATAAAAATGTATTTAAAGCTATAAGATTTGCCGTGTGGTGACGGAGTAAGAATACAATTCTCTACCCCTTATCTTGCCCTAGGGGGTCTTAAAAGACAACTATGCTATACAATATCTATGCAAGAGAAGAAAACCCGTCTGACCAGCGTGGTGTATTATTAATTGCCCTTATATTATGGAAGAGGCTTGAACCCAACAGTGAGACCCAAGAATATATGAGCCGAGATAATGAGATGAAAGATACAAAAGTTCAAGTACTTTTATAGACAAAAGTTTACAGCAAAGTAACTGAGGACCGGGCAGTCAATGTCAATCCTTCAGAATTCCTACAACATTCCATGAAAAGCACTTCCTCTTTTAATTGTTAAGCTCATTTATTATATTGATATGATGAATAAACTTAGGCTGTGATAGGAAGCCATTGGATATAGATGGCATAGATCGCGCTATTAAACTCAGTTGTGAACGATGAAACGCTTAAATAATAAGAAAAAGATTAGATGTTAACTAGGTAAATGTTTTACCTGATCATGCCGAGTCACACGACAGTCGTGTATGAAGCACTTTTTATCAATCTCGAACAATAACATGTAACTTATACGGAATACTTAGATTCACATCGTATATTTTTAAGTAAAAAAGGTAATAATTACGTAATCCCAACTCAAATTCCCATCAATGTAAGTCAGAATCCACAATGGTTTACAAAAACATACCAATATTAGATCTTTTAGAAGTCCTGAGAAAAATTTTAAACGCGCGGAATGAATTTAATTAAAAAAGATATGATATGTATAGTTGTCACTTGTCGGCGCGGCGTCCGCCCTTTCGCGGCTGATGCCGAATGTGGGCGGACCCAGTGCTACGTGCCGACAGCTGTACGTGGGGGTGATCCGGTCGATGGCCCTGTATGGCGCACCGGTGTGGGCGGGGACCCTGACCGTCCGTCTTAGGGCCCTCCTATGGCGACCACAGAGGGTCATGGCGATCAGGGCCGTACGGGGTTACCGCACGGTGGCGACGGAGGCAGCGTGCCTCCTGGCCGGAACTCCCCCGTGGGACCTGGAGGCGGAGATGCTCGCCGACATTTATCGGCGGGTGTCGGAGACGCACGCCCGCGGCGGCATGGTCTCCATCACAGAGATCACCGCCTGGCGGGTCGACGCCCGCCGAGAAGTCATTGCCCGTTGGGCAGTCCGGCTGGAGAGTCCTCGGTACGGTGTCAGGACCGTCGAGGCCCTCCGGCCGGTGCTGATGGAGTGGTTGGAGCGGACGCATGGGGTGCTTTCCTTCCGACTGGTGCAGGTGCTGACGGGGCACGGTTGCTTCGGGAAGTACCTGCACAAGATTGTCAGGAGGGAGAGCACACCGTCCTGCCACCACTGCAGTTGCGACGAGGACACGGCGCAGCACACGCTCGAGGAGTGTGCTGCATGGGAGGGGGATCGTCGTGAACTCGTCGCAATTATCGGTGCCGACCTGGCGCTGCCGACCATCGCCAGGGAGATGCTGGTCAGCGTCAGGAACTGGGACGCGGTCGCCGCCTTCTGTGAGGCCGTTATCTCACGGAAGGAGGCGGCGGATCGTGTGCGAGTAGAGCTTCTATTCGGCGACACGTTCCGCCGCCGGCGACTCGGGCGGCGCAGGCGCGAGTATCTGCACCTAATGCCGCCCTAGCCGAGGCCGCGGGTGATCGGACCGGGGAATTGTCCATCACCCGCAGAGAGGCTGACCGCGCGACGGCGACGACAAGTGACATCTGCTCCGGTGGTCGGCCCAACAACGAGGTGACGTGGGTACGGGTGGGTTATGGGCCCGCGCGCCGTCCTTTCATCGCCCCGGACGAACTGGACCGCGCGTGCGCTTACCATAGCCCACCCATAAAAAAAAAAAAATGTATAGTTGTCACAAAATAAAAGGCCTGTTTTGACAGTTCACGCCCAAGAAGTTTTCTATTTTTTACCGATCAAACTGTTTTGAATGTAATTATATTTTTCATTGACGGGCACTGACCACTGGCCTAAGTGCTGTGGCATAACGATTTTTTTCATATTGTCCACAGACTATTAATAATCGGTTAAGGAAAAATAAATCGATCAAGATATATTTTTTAAGGCGGACTCGTACTTGTCTTACTTATTAATTTGAATACTAGTATTTAAACCAACCATTTACAGAATTTCACCAGCTGTGTAGTGATTTTTATTGAAAATTCGAGACGTCAATATTGATAATATGAAAACGAAATAATAAATATATATATATATATATATATATATATATATATATATATATATATATATATATATATATGGGTAACGATAGCTCAACTGACAATTTTGGCTCATCATCTTAAGAAAATGATTGATTGAAGATTCACTTTTCTCGATATTTTTGTGATTGAGTGAATGTTATTGTATCAAAAATATTAAATGATAGACAAATGACCATTCGTAATATTGTATCATTTCAGAATAGCTACAATATCACAGTTTAAGTGATAAGTAAGTTTTCAAATCAGAACTTTAATCCAATGCACTTTACAATACATATTCAAATCGATTATATACTCATATAAACTTGATTCGCTTTATCGTGAGTATCGAGTACTGGGTCGTATGGTTCATCACTAAATGCATCGGTAAGACCAAGTGTCAAAACGGGCCTCTTATTTTGTGACAACTATAAGCATGAAGCAAAACTAATAAAGAAGATATACAGCAACGAATACAGTAGTATATCATGACGGATACGAGGGAACTTAAGGGAACCAATTTTTTTTTTTTTTTTTTTGTGTGAGTGTTTAGCTGTTGGCCGCAGATGGCCTTGACAGCTTATCTCGGACTATGGGTGAGCGCTGAGGGCTCTCAACCCGGTGAAGAGTAAGCTAAGCGACATCGCCCAAGGGCTCCCCCTGTGGGGAACGGACCTCGGCTTGGGGCGTCGCTGGAGGCAAAGTGGGCATGCCCACGTTTATATTTGTGACTTTTGCGCGGCGTGTTTTCGTACCTCGACGGCGAGGGCGGAAACGCGGATATTTGTTTGTTATGGCCTCGCGGGCCGTGTAGGCTCTTTGCTGAGCGAGTGTGATAATGTCGTCCTCTTCGTCGAGGACGAGACGAGGACGTCGGATGGAGGAGATTTTGGAGGGTCTATAGGAAGCCGCCCTAACCACTAGTTGGTTGGGGTGTGTCATGGCAGAGTCAAAGTAGCTCTGAGAGCACCGTTTCATGAACTGCTTTAAGGGGACCAATATGTGAGCCTTTTTTTTTATAGTCAGTGCACCCACCGCGCGGCTCCATCCGGGGATAGTGCGGCGGCGCGCGGCCCCATAAACCACCTGTAGCATGTCGCCTTCGTCGTTGGGCCGACCACCGGCACCGAGTTCCTTGTCCTCCGTGGTCGGCCCGAAATATGTGAGCCTTAACGTCGGATATTTATTTATTTTATTAGGAAGACCAACAGCTAATAAGAACATTATAAGTTGAACATGTAGGATGGCGTGTGGTGATTAGCCACCCTACAATTGTGTTGTAGTCGGCGCAGGTAGATATGAGAAGAAGGCGAAGAAGAACGAAGAGAGTTATTTCTAAGACTGACGATTTATTTACATTTCACAAATTATGTACAATAAATTGACAATAATACTAGTGACGACCGTACAAGTGTGCGAGCTGATATCGTATGTCGACTGAATGAATAGACAGCAAAAGGCGGTATGTATATACTAGCATTCAGTCTGCGTGTGGTCCGAATGTGCACGTGTTCCAACAGGTGCAAGTGATGTCACCGCAGGTGTGAACGCAGGTGTCAGCTGTGTCGCCAGCTGCATCGCACCTGTGTCTTCTTGTATGGGCCAATCTTCATTAGCGAAGCAGATTGCTTCGCATTGTTGGGTTGCGGTCCAAGTTATCTTAGTGGCGGATAGTCGCCACAAACAAATAAAAGCTTAAAGCTAAAAATAGGTCTCTGCGCTTATGCAGTAATACAAAAACAAGTGACCTAATTATATAGGATAATAAGCAAACAAAAGTTAATAAAAAATAAACAAAATTGGCAAGTAACATTAAACATATTTTGAAAAAATCCAAACAAATCGTCCGTCTTATCGGTTCCACATTGGTTACAAATACGTCAAAGTTTAATGTTTTAGTTTGGTTAATCAAATAGTTGCCCGCTCGCCACAGAAATGCATTTTGACGATAGTTAGTGGGCGCTAGTGGAAGATGGATTGGTGTATAGCGTCTAACAGATTTTGTTGGTACATTAAATTCAACTTTAGAAAGAAGATTGGGACTGCCAATCTTACCTGAAATTATGTTTAACAAATAACGCGCAAAAACCTGTTTAATTTAAAATGTAGGATGGTATATCTTTTCTTTTTCTATGGCAGGCTATGATCTGGATACAATAATCCATCTGGGACAACGCAATACGTGCGGCTCCATAACCTGCCGTATTGCCTCCCCATCGCTAGTGGACTGACTAATGGTACCAATTCCTTAACTTCGGTGACCAGCAGGACAAATCACAGCTATTATCACACAGCTATCTGATGATAATGATTGAGTCATAATCTTGTCATAAAAGTATAATATTTAAAAAGTTATATGCTAGTTCGAAGGACATTACAGTGAACTAATACTTTCTAAGCATGCTATATACAATTATATAGAAGAGAAGCAATTGAAAGAATAAGATGATAAATATCTGGTTGACCGAGCTTCGCTCGGAATATTTTTGTCGAATTTATTTAGATATATATTAATAAAAGTAAATAATGAAAATTATATAAAAAATTACAAAAAGAATAATAATAACACCGAGATTCGAACCGACGCTGTTTGAATGTCAACAAAATCAAAATTAGAACGTGTCAACTTCCCATCTGAGCTATCGTAACTCATAACGTTGACAACGAAATTTGAATTCATATTCTTTTAAAATTTAATGTCATTGTATTGTTTTGCTAAAAACACGGACAAAACAACATTTTCTATAAATAAAACCTAGCTAGATCGTTTCAACAAAATCGTTGGAGCCGTTTCCAAGATCCTGAATATATATATATATATATATATATATATACAAGAATTGCTCGTTTAAAGATATAAGATAATCTGAATTTATACACCGGTCCTCCGGTGGAAGATTATTGCATTAATTTCAGACAACATGTAAAATTGACTTTATGTTGGAGGCATCACAGGGTTTTATACCGAATAAAGTTATTTGAATTTGAATGTACTATATTTTTAAGAGAAGGAAAACTCGAAATAAAACCCTATACCAACCTGTCTGACCATCATGGAATAGTATGGTCAATTTCCCTTCTATTGTGGAGGAGGCTCGAGCCCAACAGTGAGACTTATATTGAGCTGAAACGATGATGATGATTTCAAAAAGAAAAGAGATTATTGCATTATTTGTTGTTTTATTAAACTTTAATCTGGAATGGTTAAGCAGAAGTGTACCACAGGCAAATTTCGCTATTTTATTCTAGTCTCACACAATGGGAAGCGAATCCATAAACGTCTAAAGAGTACTACTAGATTTCATTAAAAAAAACACTAGCATCCAATCATGTGTGAATCGCAAAAGCCGATATAGGGAGCTGGATAGTGTAAAACGGCGTTCACCTGGGAAAATCGTGGCCTCAACTGTGATCACCACCCTGCCAAGCGTCACAATTATGCCATTATCCCCCTTCGTGGAAACGTCAATGTTTAACGTTATACATCAATAGCCTGACGGGTGGATGGGTTTAAAGCAAAATGAATTATTTCTGTACTTAACATACTTCTATATATAGCACATAATAACATCAAAACAATACATATATGCCAGGTTTATAAGATATCAATAATGGTAACTATCGAAAATATTTTAATCGAATTATACTACTCCGTGTGGTGACGGGGTAAGCATACAATTCAAAACCTTGGCGAAACTTTAGATGATACCTAAATATTAGTCATACAATCATATTTATTCCATGAGGTTAAAGAGTAACAATAGAATTAACCACCCCCTTTCTTAACCCTGGACGATCGTAAGAGACGATTAAAGGAAACAGCTGATAACGAAATGGAAGGAAATCTCGAAATAAAAGCTTATACCAACCCGTTTGACCAATAAAACTATTCTTACAGATTTTATAGCGTTTGTATTTGATTATTTATTTCCCGACATTTCGATCAATTTACAGCAATCCGCCCGTCGCCATGAACGCTGCTAAGCCTTCGAAGCGTTGCACAATCAAAAATCACATTAAAAACAATAAAATCCATAAAAATTGCTTCATTTACAATACCGAATTCACTTAATATGGGTATACATCACACAATATGTGAAAATCACAGCGTAAAACGATGTACATATAATTACTGTATATAAATATCTATAAGTAATATATAATTAAACAGTTACTTCAAAAGTCATTAATATACGACATGCGACATTTGTTGTTGCCTAACAGAAATTATATTGCCATAGAAAATTAATGTACTTGAATAATTTATTTATTTTTATGCAATCTTGTACATTTCATATTCTATTACATTATCGTCTTTATAATATTAGATTCATATACAGTGAACCCGCGGTAATTTGGCCCCTGTCTAATCCAGCACCCCTTGTAATCCGACATGTCTAGTATCCTTACTAATATTATAAATGCGAAAGTAAGGTTGTTTGTTTGTTTATTTGTTTGTTTGTTACGCTTTCACGCTTGAACCACTGAACCGATTTCAAAAATTCTTTCACCAATGGAAAGCTAGAGTAACATAGGCTATATTTTGTCCCAGTATTCCCACGGGACTGGGAACTACGCGGGTAAAGCGACTCAAACCGAAGCGAAGTGAGGGCGGGCTGCTAGTTATTTAATATTTTTTCGTCAATTTTTGCTAATATAAGTAACACATGATTGAACAGGTTAGAACTTTTACGCGGCACTACTATTGTGCTTTGTTTTGATTCTGATTATTTAGTTTGAATTTGAATACATGTAATAGCGATACGGCCTAACTTGCGTTCATAGTTTAGTTTCTCATTGTATATTACGTAAACATATCTGTCGGATTACAAGGTACTCTTTTCTAAAAAAGTCCGGACTATAAGGGGTCTTGGGATATTGGTTTTTGCTTTATGGCCCATATGTCTATCATCATCGCAGCTCATATACGTCCCAGTGCTGGACTCAAGCCTTCTCCACAATAGAAAGGAAATTGACCTACTAAACCACGTTTGTCAGATGGATTGGTATAATTTTATTTCAAGTTTCTCTTGTATAGGTTATACCTATGCCTATTGTTTCCATCAATTGTCTTTTATGACATCCACAGACAGGATAGGGGGTGGTGAATTCATACTCTACCATCACACCAAGAACTTTATACTTATTAACAACTAGCAACCCGCCCTCGCTTCGCTTCGGTTTCTGTCGCCTTATCCCCGTAGTTCCCGTTCCCGTGGGAATACCGGGATAAAATATAGCCTAAGTTACTCCCTGATATTATAGCTTGCCATTGGTGAAAGAATTTTTGAAATCGGTCCAGCCGTTTTGAAGATTACCCGGAACAAACAGACAGATAGACAGACAAAAATTTTTTAATCTGTATTTTGGGCATAGGTGTCGTGCAAATAGCCGTGTGAGCATGAAAAAAGCCTATTATTTTGACATTACAAACAGACACTCCAATTTTATTTATTGGTATAGAATAGATATATGAATTAAGAACTCATCCATACACTGTTGGATACAAGTCTCCTCATAACGTCATAATTAGGGTTGCCAGGTCGTCAAACCTAATAGCCGGACAGACCAGCCAGTTTGTCCGGACATCTGGGTAGAAAGGCCGGACACCCTACATCATTGAGGATTTTGTGTTTTAGTATTATTAGGTACGACAAAAAAATGTATGTAAAATTAAGCTTTTTGGATCATTATGACAACAGTCGACTCGCCTGCGCTCGGCCACGTTCGGCGCTAGCTCGTTTGCGAAATGTAAAAAGCCTAATAAAAGCCGGACACCGATTATTTTGACCGGACACGCAATTAAAAAGCCTACCTATGTCCGGCTTTATCCGGACACCTGGCAACGTTAGTCATGATCGCCATGCTTGGCAGGATTCGCAGTCGCATTTGATGTTATAAGTTTACCACGACGGCGCTGGAGTAGGTGACTCATTTATATTTTTAACCTATAATTTCACGGAAAGCAATTAAGATCTGGAACTATTTCAAAAAAAGTTTTAACTATTGTCAATATGAGTTAAAGTTTCAGTATGAAACCAGCAAGTACATGCGATATAGCGTAAAAGTTGCACAAATTTTAACTATTTATTTATTAGTTATTATTGTAAATTATTACTATCCATGTGGTTACAAAGTAAGAATACAATCAATAACCCCGCTTTTGTGGCCGTGAGTATCGTAAAACTAAGGAATATATGCAGATAAAAAAAATAATGCAAGAAAAGGCATATTCAATACAAAACCCTTTTCCAAGACATATTACCAGTGTAGCTTCCACGCTGATAGGTTTTGTCTCCCATTGCGGAGGTAGCCCGAGGCCAGGCGTGGGACTTATTTAGGCTGAGAGGATGACGATAAGGAATTTCTTTGTTTGACATTTTTCAATTTTAATAATATATGATTCATTACTACATTCGATCCATTAGTATGTATATACTGGTATATCAATTAAGCGAAATATATGTATAATTTTTCAATATTGTTTTTTCAGGAATGGAGAGCGAGAGAGGAATCGTCAGTGATACAACGACCACGACGTACAGATGATTTGAAGGAGGGCTTACCCGACGAACCGCTTAAGCGTCGTCGAAAGCGAAAACGTCGACTTCAAACCGCTGTCGTTGAAGAACTGGTACCTCAAGCGGCAATGGCTTATCCTGGTGAACCAGTCCGACCTTATCACGATGTTGATTCCGAAACAAATCTTGAAACGACAGAAAAACCCAAACCGAGACGAAGAAAGTTTGAACAAAGACCTATCCGTTGGATCGATGAAGATGTTACGCCGACGGAGAGACCACATCGCAGGAGAGTGGGAATAAGAAGGAAAAGGCCTTCAGTGTCAGCATCACCCGACCTTAGTGAACTCCGTCAAACCGCTGATATCAATTCAGAAGTAGGAGATATTAAAATAGACACACAGGGCGGAGGTCACACAGATACTGATCAAGAAGTTAATCAAGAAACTGTTTATGAAAATACACCAGACATTGTGGATGAAATAACACCAAATAGAAAATTAACAGATGAAGCGACTAAGATATCTACAGATGAAATAATAGACTCCAGACCAGCAGTTTTAAGACCTCAGATTAGTGAAGACAAGTCTTTATCTGACTTTTCGATGGAAATAATAAGTAACATCGCAACAATGAATCCCAAAGTTAAATTTCCTAGAAGAAATAAAAACAAAAGTTCAAATGTTTTGGAAGGGCGTGATAAAATAGAGGTATGTCAGTACTGCATAAATTTTAAAACTTATTACGATTTAATAATTAATATAATTTCAATAATAATATCAATTATTGACATATGACAAACTAAAATGGCCAAGATCATTTCTTAAAATATTATTACAAATTGATCTATCTCAATAAGACAAAACACTGATTAAATTGTAATTTCATCTTTAATATTACAGAGCTTTTACCTATACTTTAGTTGAAGGTTATTCTATACTACGTTCAAAGGCAGCTAATGAAATTAAAATAGATTCATTGTTGATATATTTAATTTCCAAAAAAGAAACGATTTAATTTGATTTAAATTGATTTATAATCTAAGAGCAAGGGCATTTAGCCCAAAGATCCTTAAAAGAAGTAGATTTCTATCTCTTGCATACATGTTATTTACATATTATATCAAGCTCGGGTAAGGGTAGTGAATTGTGGGAACGTCGAGAGGAGAGGGTACCCCGCGACCGGGGTATTCCGTCGGGCCGACCACTGAAGACAAGTTGCCCTACACCGGTGGTCGGTCCAATAACGAAGGCGATGTGCCACGGGTGGGTCATGGAGCCGCGCGCCGCCCCTCTGTCGCCCCGGACAGATCCGGGCGGCGGGTGCGCCGACCATAGCCCACCCTTAAAAAAAACGATAGTGTATTGTATTATTATTCTGTCACTACAAGGAAAGAAAAAAATCACACATCAGTATATATTAATAAGGTTAAATGAATGTATTCTTACTGTGTAACGTTTATAGTGGCATTCAGAACAATTTTAGAAGTGAGAAGAAACTTCATATTATAATCATTTACGTTTTAATATTATTTTTAGGAACCTGTAGATCCACAAACTTTAAAAGATATATTGAGGAGATCAAATGGATCCAGTTTAAGCGAAATACTACAAAAACATAATCTGTCATTGACTGATTTGCTCCACGGCAAAGGAGATGCTGTATCCATATTTAAAAATAACGCGTCAACTGAAGATCAAAAAAGTTCTATTGATTTTAAAACTGCTACGTCTGAGAAAGAAATAGAATCTAGCACTGAAGTGAAAGCCGAGGTAGATGAACAAGTATTGATAAATACTGAAAGCAAATACAATACAGAATCAGTTACCGAGAACTTGATTACCACAGAAGTAGCACCCATGGAAATAGATAATGAAAAAGAATTAGAATTCACAACTACAGTTAAGCCTGCGGTAGAAAGCGCAACTAGAAACAGACATCGTTTTCCCATTGGATTAAGGAAAAAATTACGCGTGAGACCTCAAGTAACAACTTCCACAACACAAAAGGGTCAATTGAGCAGAGATTTAGTAACAATAAACGCTAGAAGATATTCCTATTTAAGAAGAAATATTACAAAATCAAAGGAGTGGAAGGATGTTATTACAAATTCAAAGCAAAATAATATAGATGATCACAACAGTACACCAGAACTCGAAACTACTACAGCAGCGATTACGCTAGAAGAAACGACAATAACAAATGAATTAGAAAGTAAGAAAAGTTATCGCGACCAAATACGCCCGCATGCTAATAAAGATAATAAACTGGATGAAATTAACATGGACGTAACAGAAGCAACACCATCTATACCTGAAACAACATCTGATGTTCATAAATGCATTACCGATAAACCAATAGTAGTCACTATGACAAGACCAACCGCAATTTCTTTAGGGTTAAGACAGACGGCTTTAAATAATAGATTAAAAAGAAAACGCTTAAAACAAAAGAATTCTACAACTGAACCACCACAAGATGATATATTAAAACATCTATATGGAATGGGTACTTTAGTATCATCGTCTGAATTTATAGCCAAAACACCACAACCACAAACAACAATAGATGACATTAAAGACTTAGAGACTACTTTAGATGATTTCATGACAACTGAAAGCATAACTAAAATGGATGAACCTGTCCCTACAGAGACAATGCCCACAACTGTGACGACACCAAAATCGATAATAAAAACCACAACAGATGGATCATCTAAAATAGAAATTGAAGAAATTTTGAATGACACTCAAAGTAAGTATCAATCATAGTAAGTTGAGTAAAACTTAAATAGTCATTATCATCACGGCTCATATACGTCCCACCGCTCCAACCTGCTTCACAATAGGAGCGAAACTGACCTTACTATAGCATACTGGTCAGACAGGTTGGTATAGAGTGTTAATTATAGTTTTCCTTCTCTTCTTAAATAATTAAAAAAATATTTATGAAAATTATTTGGTTATTCGAAATAATTTATTAAAAAAAAGTTAGGTTTCGGAATATATATGAAAAATGCAAGCACATATCTTTCAAATTGCGAATTAAATAATATCATAATAACATATGTTAAATAACATAACATTGCAACAAAATGGCAGAAGGTCAACAAATTTTCATCCATCCTTCTATTTATCAACCGCTATTTGGGATATCTTCCCACATAAGCAGGATAGTGCCATAATCGTGACGCATAGCCGGTATAATTAGCGTTCGCAGTTCTTTTTATAAGTTCCTCAAAAGAGTGCAGCTCCACTAGCCATTCTTCAATTGATTTCTTAACCAAATTTATGAACCGCGCGCGAAATTGATTTTAATCTAAAGCTACTGCTACACGAATAAGAAATAGAATGAATGTGAAATTAATCTACACATAATTAAAATTTAATAATGAGGCTTCTATTGATTTATCAATATTATTACTGCTATAAATATCAATAATATACAATAATTACGTACAATTTCAAGACTAATAATCATCACAGAGTTGATTACGCATAATTATATTTGTTTGAGATGTAGAGACATTTAATTCTATAGTCCATAAAATATAGCTTGATCTCTGTTACAGTTGTCCCTAGTTCTGCCACGCTTACGATAAAGTCCGTAGTTTTTTATCGATAAAACTCTTTATTTTTATAATTGTGATTTTCTATTACAATTAAAATACAATCAATGAAAATCTTTTTGAATTTATTTCAAACAGAAAGTGTTTTTTGACTGTTTTAATTATTCAAAAGGAGTACACTCAAGGTCTAAGTCACTATTATCGTCATCACTAGAGCGTTCCTGCTAGAATATTTATCATTTTTGCCAAATGGGGACAGTCGTTAGATCAATCAATTACGACTGTTTTATAAATAAATATATCTAGTTTATTGATAATAATGCGCACATAATATTATCATCTACTCTGAGACGAAAAGTAGTTTTTTAATGTTTAATTAATTCAATTTATGTATTTTATAATGTAACTGTCTGTATTAATTGTAAAAAATATGTTGAAAGTTTTATATAGGTACTGTATTGGGTTTATTTCTTTTACGAATAATTTAATACAGATCCGTTATCGATTTACGTATATCGACTGTCCCATCTCTTTTTTATTTTTAGTCCAGTAAGACCTTGTACGTGTGTAAGCGTCATTTATGTATAAAATGATTACTAGGTATTTCAGTACTTATGAGGTACATTTTAGGCATGATTATTAATATCTTTATATTTATAATATGTTGCAATTTAGTTGCAATAAAACTGGCACGAGAAGAATGAAAATGTATTTGAGACAAAATGAAATTGTAAACATGTCGCTCGTTCAAACTTACTTCGTTGGTTTCGTTGACATCTGTCACAGAGATCAAGCTATATTTTATGGACTATAGTATTCTTGTTAGTTTTATTAATCACTAACGTCAGTGCAAGCTAGAGATAAACGAACATTTATTCCATACACGAAGTAATAAAATTCATAAATGGAAATGAAATATGGAAAATGTCGGCTTTATCTCTTTCTCCAGTCCACTCAGGAAATATACATAGTCTCCCTACACACATAATTATACGCCCGCCCTTTATTATGTTTCGCACAGATGCACAGTGATCAACAACATTCATTACAGACGAAAAATAATCAGGAGGGTAATATCAAAAATATAATGGACAAAATCTTTTAATAATACATTGATCTATGTAAAATAGAGGAATAATTACAGCGTTGCACATGAATTTATGTCCATATTTATGAAGTTTGTTTTACTATATTATATTTGAACACTTTATTTGCAGCACTTTCCAAATTGTCCAGAGTCCTTATGGAACGAAATATGACGTTAGAAGAATTAGTGGCACACCGAGAACGTGGATCCAGTCATATACATTTGGCTGATATATTCCACGATAATTCGAATGAATCAACTCCGCCAGAGCCTTTCTTGACTAAATCTATATTAGAGCCAATGTCGAAAGAAACTTATCCACTGAGAGCTCTCTTAGATGCCAATTCTCACGAACCAAATGGCAAAGGAATTACTATAGATACCATGGATGAAAAACCGAACAAGAATATTACTATTCCAATAGCAATGGATTTTGGAAACAATGTTAATGAGAATGCCGAAAATATGGGGATAATGTCCTTATTCAATAATTTCACTAAAAGTGTAACCGAAAGTATCTTGCCACCTACATCAAAGGAAACAAATGAAAATATATTAGAAATTGTAAACTTAACTAGTACAAACGAAACAGGTCGTAAAAGTCGTGTATTGGGCGATACTGAAGATGATGTTGTTAGCTGGAACGAAATATTTTCATTAATTGGAAGGCCAAAGAACAACGAGACTGAAGGTAAGTACTAATAACAAAGCATTATCGATCAGTTATTTTGCACTGATTGCATTGATTCTGTATAGATTTTTGAAGCTACTTTTGATTCTTGTAGAGTAATTTCGCGTTTTGAAAACAGTTATTTGATAAAGCGTATATCGGTTAGATTGGACAACTAAAAATATAAGATTTTTTATTTCAGACGTAAAGCCTGAAACGCCACACAAAAAGATCACTATAGACGACATAGACGTTGACGGTCTAAAAGTATTAGAACATCTGCATCGTCTAAAAGAGTTAGATAATCATATTGTATCAAGTTTAGAAGGTAATATACAAGTGAACGCATTCGGCAATCTGGAGCCTGAACGTAACAGCAAAGGTATTCTCGACAATATACCAAGTCAAACGACGTCTGTAACAATTGCTACAGCCAGCATTGTCGGCTTAGGAATGGTACTTTTCTTATTGACATATGTTGCATTCAAATGGAAGCAACAAAGAACAATGACAAGAAAGAAACCCAGTTTTTGTGAAGAAAGAATATCTACACCAGTATTTGAACATAGAAAGGGTCATAAAAATAATAGTAGTACACGCAGTATTAGCCCAATGATACAAACGTCAAATATATATACTGTGAGTACACTGGACTCAAATAATGGTGAAGAATCTTCAGAATATATGTGGGATTCTTTGAGGAAACCATTTCAGTGAGTAGAAATGTAGATAATGTAAATAATTAGTTTGACACAGACTGAAAGGAGGATGATATTGGTTAAATTATATTTTATTGTAATATTAGAATAATACTAGGCCTTTCTAGAAATTTAAATACTTACGTGAAAGAGGCTTTATTATTTTAACTAGTGACCTGATATTAAATAAGATTATTATAAAATAATTTCAATATTTAAGTTTAATATATTTACACAACTTAAGCCTATTCCTATTAATTTAGCTACAACAATTATAAAGAGATTTTATCGCCTGTAATGAAATCACTTTAGCTTTATTTTTTTTATCAGTGTTAAACTTATTACAGTATTATGCTCTGAATTTAAATGTCTTTTATTTTTTTGTGTGCAAAATAAAAGAATATAAAATGTATCTTTATTTTGTCTCACCTGTAGTTGTTGTAAGTGAATAAGTCTTGAAGTTTCTTCAGCACGGGTAAATCCATTGAATGGATTTTGTTGTAAAAATAAGCATATTGACGAGCAATGCTTCTATAGAGCTTGAGTGATGACTCGAAAACCGGTGAAGGCTGGCAATAGAAAAATTTAGCATGATTTATTATTATTTAAGACAACAAATTAATCCAAATAATAAATAGCAATAACAACCAGAAAAATATTTTAATGATATGTGTGAATATTAGCAATTACTAATATAAAATGGATTAATGAATAATTATTAATATAAAACACTTAGTTTATTTTTAATAAGTATTTTATGTAATATAATATGCTATGTATATAATAATTATATTACGAAATACTATAATTGGCGAGGCTGTAAGAATAGAATATGTGGTACATTGCATGCTTGCAGCACCGCTTACTTCTTTTCCTGAGTATAGTAAAAACCCACAGTGCCTTGTAACAAGATAACTACAAGAGAAAGCAAACATGAATCTACACTAAACTGGCAGACCAAAATATTGTAGATTCAATTCCCACACTGGAGTAAGTCTAGGCAAAATAATAAGATGTACATAGTACTAGTAACAATATTGGTATTTGGATTTAAAGGATGCAGTACTGTCTTAGAAACTACAAGGAACCTTTATCATCTTATAGCTACAATGACTTGATGGTCACAAGGTACATCGATGATGTGGCTTTATTATGACAACAGAGACAATCACTTAAATTATTTTTATTTTAACAAGCATGTTTTTTTTTATTATACATAATCATCCAAAGAGAGCAAGATCTAAAGCTCAAGCTGGACTACAGCAGACTGGCTACATACAGCACTTGCTATATTTTCCATTATGTTCTTGGCCAATTGTGGTTTGGCCAGATTGTGCCAAACAATACTGGGTAATAACTAGGCAGTATATTTTAGCACTGTACTCTGGGTGGTTTGGTGTAGATATTTTTCGAAATAACATCTACATGGAAGATCTTATTAAGTAGGAGTGGTAGGACCACACTGTCGACAGTTATCTGTCTACAGCCGCAGGCCGGTCCGTCCGGGGCAGTACCACACTCTCGCAGAAAATTGACGTCTGAGTAGTAGCGATTTGTTACTGCGCTTCCTTCGGTGAGCGAGAGAGCCGAAAGCCCAACTTTCTGAGGGTGTTTGCGTGTGGAGGGTTTTGGTGGTGCCCTTGGTATCACCGAGCCTCAATGCACGCATTCACACTCCCTTCACTTTCTTCGCGGTAGGCAGCGGCCTTGTAGAGGTCCATGAGCGGCAGCAACACTTACCATCAGGTGTAGTGTTTGCTCGTTTGCCACCGTTTGCAATAAAAATAAAAAAAAATGAACGACAAACCAGTCCCTCCACTCACAATGTCAGTTGGTCTGTATGGTACAAATAGATATGAATATCATTTCTACGTTCAATTAACAAGTTGAATACTTACTTTGAGCTCAGCTAATTCTTCAGGAGTAAAGTACAACACAGTAGAATATTTTTCAGGTAAAACATCAATGTAAGGTTTCCAAAAGGATTCTGAAATATAGAGAGTTAATATTCAATACATGCATTAAATGTTGTTTTTAGAGGCTACTAATTGATAAATTTACAATAGATTTAGAAAAATGAACAATAATACCCCGGACTTACGCGATAGGTGGGACCGAGTGATAATCGCGATAGGTGGTACCGAGTGATAATTGCGTAAGTCGGGATTTAATTTTACTTACATAAAATTGGTTATTTGAAACTAGTTCGAAGAAAACAAGAATTTTAAAGAATATGGTCAAAATATTATATAAAAAAATAATTGAAATTTTATGAATAAAATAGAAAATGTAAGGCTTGAGCGCTCGAAGAGAAAACCGTATCTTTGAATTCGCGTAAAATTGGGTAGCGTAAGTCGGGGTATTACTGTATTTATGATTTAATGGGTTCCCAATTAATCGAGACCCCTACTCATGTGATTTCTAAATCCACCATCTTCAAATGTATACAACTACAGGTAGTATTCAAATGACTATTGCCTCTATACATTTAAAGTGCAGGGATTAATAATGTATGTTCCAGTCATCTCGAGTAAAGTTTGATAAAATTCACAAAATATATATCTGGGCAATTACAACTATTGGCTATTTCCTGTGAGAGTCACAATAAAAGGGGTGATTCTGGACCATCGGACTGTCGTCAATCCACCTACCCTTTGGGGATTATAGCATTATGCCTCCTTTGGAAGGCCATAGGCCAGTGATAGATGTCAATCGTTGGGAACGCCATAGACAGTGATAGATGTCAAATAATCGTTGGGAAGGCCATAGACTGGTGATGGATGTAAAATAATCAACACTAATATTATAAAGAGGAGATTTGTATTTTTGTATGTAACGAATAAACTCAAAAAGTACAGGACCGATTTTAAAAATTCTTTCACCATTGGAAAGCTATAATATCAGGGAGTAACATAGGCTATATTTTATCCCGGTATTCCCACGGGAACGGGAACTACGCGCGTAAGGCGACTGAATCCGAAGCGAAGCGAGGGCGGATTGCTAGTGAGTTATAAATGAGTTCTAAGTCTTCATTATTGTAAATAGACTCATTTTTTAATATTACTAGTAATATTAATAATACTATTTTTCCATGTGGTGACGGTGTAAGAATACAATTCACCACCCCCTCTCATATCCGTGGGTGTTGTAAAAGATGACTAAGGGATATATTACGCATATGACATCTATGCAAGAGAAGGTAAACTCGGAACGAAACCCTATACTAACCTGTCTTACCAGCATGGTATAGGCAAGTTACATGGTAAGGTCAATTTCCCTCCTATTATGGAGGAGGCTCGGACCCAGCAGTGGGATTTACATATATGAGCCAAATTGATGAATGATGAATAATATTATTATTAATAATTAAATATTTTGTCCGTGTGGTGACGGAGTCAGAATACAATTCACCACCCCCTATCTTACCCGTGGGTGATCGTACGAGACGACTAAGGGATATAAAAACGCATATAACATCTATGCGAGAAGGAATACTCGAAATAAAACCCTATGCCAACACGTCTGAGCAGCGTGGTATAGTAGGTCAATTACCCTTCCATTATGGAGGAGGCCCGAGACCAACAGTGGGACGTATATGGGCTGAGATGATGATGAGTATAATTGATAAAACAAAGATAAAAACCATAAAGTATTGTCTACTCATTAGCTACTATAGTTGGTACATAAAAAATTTCAATAACAAATATTCAGTCTACTTTTATATATATTCAACTACAACAATCTTATAGATATCTAAACCTAGTAGTAGAGTAGTACTTTAATTCAGATGTAGGGATAAGCTCTAGAACTATTTCAGTTTTCAATTTATTTTATTAAGAGAAAACTACAAAACACCTGAGAACTAGACACTAAGTTATTATCTAACAAATAATGTGCAAAACTATGATTTACTTTTTTCCATAGTACCATATCATCATACATTCAATTACTATTGACTATGACTATGTACTACTTACATACTTTTGAATCTTACAAAGATTACATCAAAATGGAAGTCATATACACTTAAACATAAGTAAGTAATTGGCTAGACATGTTAAATCCCAATGCTGGGCTCGAGCCTACTTCCCAATAGGAGTGAAAATAACCTACTGTAACATGCTGGTCAGAAGTGTTGGTATAGGGTTTTATTTGAGATTTCCATTTCTTGCATATATGTGCATATTATATCTCTTAGTCAGCTTTTACAACAGCCACAGGCATGATAGAGTGTGGTGAATTGTATTCTTACTCCATCACCACACAGACGAACTAGACATATCTAATATATAAAATTCTCGCGTCACAATGTTCGTTCCCATACTCCTCCGAAACGGCTTGACCGATTTTTATGAAATTTTTTATGCATATTCAGTAAGTCTGAGAATCGCCTACTATCTATTTTTCAAACCCCTAAGTGGTAAGGGGTGTCCACCCCAATTTTTTTTTTTTTTTTAATTTTTTATCTTTTTTTATTTTTATTATGTGGCATTAAAAATACATACATCACTAAATTTTCACTTTCCTAGAACCAACCCCTGCTTTTAAATATTCATTTTAAAAATTCTATCATTTTTTATCCCACTCCATAACATGAATTATTATCACTTGGTAAGTTATCCCCTCCATGTGTCTACCGGTGTCACTTCTCACCCAGTAAACAGTACGGAGTAGGGATGACAATGAAGATGGTCTCCTATTTCTCTCATACAATAAGTCTTCTCTCACTGCCTCTACAGTTTTCGCGAAGCGACCATTTTAAATGGCAAATTTCGAAGTGAAAATATTTTAATATCACGAATAGCTATTATACCCACAGATGTGCCAATTCAATTTCCGATTAGATTGGAATTTACAATGACTATTAATAAATCCCAAAGCCATACAATGTCTGTTCGTGTCTTAGATTTGAGCACACCATGTTTTTCACACGGACAATTATACGTTGCATGCTCTCGAGTGGGTAAACCATTAAGTTTGTTTTTATTAGCTGAAGACCGACTAACAAAAAATATTGTTCACGCTGTAGCATTAAGAGATTAATATTATGAGAGAGAGAGATTATATATTTTCTACACTAGAAATTCTCTAGAAATTATTTACATGGCAAAACAATGTTTACCGGGTCAGCTAGTACAACTATATAAATTCCATTGTGTTTATACACATGTTTGCAATTTCAAAATGTGAAACAATGGAATACTGTGTGACAGTACTGTAGAAATTGTTTCTATTGTTCATATTAATGCTAGTTCAATAAAAAAAAAACACACAAGAATAGCATGATTCCTTCTATGGTTGCGTTTTGTTTTAATGATATTTATTTCATTTTTAAAAGAAGGTTCTTGATGGTGTTGAATGCCGTATTGTAGCTGGACTAAAATACTGGTGCTAGTGTGTAAGAATATCAATACAGTTGCTCTTTATATAGATAACTAGCAACCCGCCCTCACTACGTTTTCAGTCGCCGTACCCGCGTAGTTCCAGATCCCGTGGGAATACTGGGATAAAATATAGCCTATGTTACTCAGGGTGAATGTAGCTTTCCAATGGTGAAGGAATTTTTTTAAATGGGCTTAGTAGTTTTTGAGTTTATTCATTGCAAACATACACACACACAAAATTACAAAGTTTTCCTCTTTATAATATTAGTGTAGATAATGATATTTCATAATCATGTGTTATATGTACATATATCACTCTGCTTGAGTGATACAAACATACAAATTGATTCTTGTGGTCATCTTAAGCATGAAATTACTAAGATTTATTTCTTTTCTGTATGGTGACGGAGTAAGAATACAATTCACGACTCCCTATCTTGCCCATGGATGTCGTAAAAGACGACTGAGGGATATAATACGCATATAACATCTGTGCAAGAGGAGGAAACCTCGAAATTAAACCTTTTACCAACATGTCTGACCAACATGGTAAAGTAAGTCAAATTCCTTCCAATTCTGGAAGAGGCCCGAGCCCAACAGTGGGACGTGTGTGGGCTGCGATGATGATGATTATTTCTTTCCACTTATATTTCAATGGTCATAAAATATCTATATAGTAAAACAACATTCATAGTGTTCTTACCAGGATTATTTTTTTCTAACAACAGGAATAGAGCTAGTGTTATATTGGGCATATTCTGAAGCAAAGGATCTACATTTATAAAACTTGATAGCTCTGATTCTTTAGCATTTATCTCTGTCAGCATTATTTTTAAGGGTACACTGAGAATCTGAGAGCCTTCTTTGAAATCTTTAGTCGCTTTGAGACCAAGTTCGTAACCTTCAAACTCGGCTATTTCAATTCCTGGAACATTATGAAAATAAAATATTAGTTATAATTATGTATAGCATACATACATACATACATTTCCGTGTGGTGACGGAGTAAGAATACAATTCACCACTCCATATCTTGCTCGGAGATGTCGTAAAAGCCAACTAAGGGATATAATATGTACATAACATCTGTGCAAGAGAAGGAAAACTCGAAATTAAACCCTATACCAACATGTCTGACCAGCATGGTATAGTAGGTCAAATTCCCTCCTTTTGTGGGGGAGGCCCTAGCCCATCTGTGGGACGTATGTGGGCTGCGATGATGATGATGATGATCATAGCATACATACTAGAACAGTGTTCATTTTATTAAAATGAATTTGAAAGGCATAACTAAGACATGTGAGTAGATCACATCATACAGAAAAGGATGTACTTGAAATGCAGTCATTACCAGTTCATATAGCCAGTATAATATCATAGGTCAAATACACTTCTATTCTGCAATGTGTTAACAATAGAAGTTATTAGGCTGTAAAGAGAAAAATATTTAAGTTTATTTTATAATACGCAGCTAAAAAGATCTTAATTATGAACCAAGACAGCTTAATAACAGTTTTGACTTTCTCTACACATGTCCACCATTGAAAATATGTCTCCTCAGGCAGGATTATAATCTAATTGCCACAATTAGTAAACGGAGTGATAATTTCGACTGAAATTAGAAGCGTTTTCAGGTCAGCGTTGCAGTACAGTTTTATTCTTTTTAAAGCCAACACTCTGCACTAAGATAATAATCCTTGCATTGCAAGGGATTTTATATACTCGCAATTAACAGTGGGCCTACTCTTGAAATCAATTATAATTTCAAATCCGATTCGATTCCAATCTCACCAAATTTATATTTGGTACTCTTGAACAAAATCGAGAATTAATTTTTCGCGTTCGTCGTTGTTAATTTCACCAAATGTGTCATGTTTTTTTACTTTAAATTAATAATGTTATCGAATTCAATCACCACAAAGATGCTTTCGTGAAATTGTGCAACATTAACGATTTTAAACTACGTCAAAATCACGTTGGGAGTAGCAAATATTTGATTTAATTGACGAGAGGAAATTCATTTAGTTTAGAAATGTTCCACATAATTTGATTCCAATCGGGCGCTAGTTTCGCTTTCAAGAGTACCAAATTTGCTCAAATTCGAGCTGCGATTGGATTTAGGATTGGAATTGAGATTCAAGAGTAGGCACAGATATAAATTACAACCAGACTCAAAACAATAATTTGTGAATCACACAAAAATTTATCCTGCATGGGATACAAAATCCACAATATTTAAAATATTAGGCCAGTATCTTTACCATTTTGCAATCATGCAACTCATAACTCATAATCCACACTCATAATCATAATCATAATCATCTCACTCATAATCCCTCAGCTAGATTGTATAACTTTCATAGTCAACTACAGTTAACACAAGTGGAATAACATTTTAGAAAGCTAATAGAAACTAGACTGCAAGTTCTGTAATGCATTAAATCTTTAGCTTAACTTTCATTTATTAAGATTAGATTGCCACTTCTTAAGAACTGTGTCTGCAAAAGTATAAATGAAAAAGTAAACATTAAATACTACTTACTATTGATAGCTATTCAAGCTTACCGTCTAGTTGAACTTCATTATCCTTTAACCATTTCAGATATTTGTCTAAATTCAGCTCCCGCTGATTGGGGGAACTCTTAAATTGAGATACTTCTAGATTAGTTATTTCTTTGATCAACGAATCAATTTCTAAATGATGCTGCCAACTTTTTGCCAAGTTCGTAGAAGTGTGGAATATACTAGTCAATCTCAATACTTTATCTACAAGCACAGCTTGTTCTCTTCGTATTTGTTGTGTAAACTTGTTTTCTTTTCCACCGTTCTTCTTAGAACTTTGTTTTGACTGGGACTTACGACCCATTTTATAATATTAATAAATACTTTTAAAACAAATCACACAAAAATTGTAAATGTAGGTAACTTAATCTATAACGTGGGAATATTACAGCTAAAAATAGGTCTCGAAATTTTGAATGTTTTCCTTTCAAAGAAATATTTTGACATAACTTCGATTGACACAAACTGTTAGTGTTGCAAGCGTTAAGAAAAATATACTGTTCACGATTAACTAAAGAAAGAGTTTCGGCGCGAATATGGAAATGTCATGTTAAGCTCTTGTATTATATTCATTTTTTTAGTGTTTTATAGTGTTATATTGTATAATTTTGCTGATTTTTTATGTAATATAATATAATTAAGGTGCTGAAGTCTGGTGAATGTGATATAAGAGTGGTTTACGTGTATTTTCATATTCAACCGAAATTCCCAGAGAAATCATCTAATTAGGTTCTCAGCGCCTAATTAAAGATAACGACTTGACTTACTGACGGACAATGACTGTTAATAAGTTATACAATATGAAGAAATAAATAATATGTAAAGAAATAAGCTACGTAAGACAAGGCAGTATGGTCGAAAAGACTTTAGCCTGCCCGTAAGGGCGATCCAAA
Organism: Lymantria dispar; assembly: GCA_032191425.1. Lineage (NCBI taxonomy): Eukaryota > Metazoa > Arthropoda > Insecta > Lepidoptera > Erebidae > Lymantria > Lymantria dispar. The sequence continues at coordinate 19,727,222 of CM063454.1, read as the reverse complement.
CAAAAAAAAATTAACTAAAAAAAAATATATTTTATTTGAGCATCCAGAAAATACAATTAGGGACACGAAAAAAGTATCGATGCTTTTAGGTATCGAGTACTTTTCTTCTAATACCGATACTTTTGCATTTGATTCCTTTACCATTGGGTGAATACTTTTTGCCAGGTATCGTATCGAATAAATAGTAGAAATTATCCATGGTCAACTTGGCCTTACGGCTCATGTTTATAGTAACGATGGTAACGCCATGCAGTTCAAACGTAATAAACCTAAAACGTGGCTTGCAATATTTAATTTAATCCCATCACAGACGGTCAAATTACTAAAAAAAAGCTCATCACGACATAGATTCTAGGCAAAGTACTCAGTACTCGATACTTTGAAGTATCGATACTTTAATGAGTACGATACTTTTTCTTCGATATTACTCATGAGGACAGTATTGATATTTTATTTTCGATATCGTGTCCCATAAATACAATGTCATTTATGTCCTTATAGTTGCCACTTTAAGAACAAGAACTTTCACTCGTTAAGAATAAGAAGTAACATAGAAGTCGCTGAAGCATTTAAAAATAATATAATCGTTTATACTTTTATGCCGAAAATGGATTACTGGATAGAATGTAATAAAATGATTTACTTTAGTACGATCTGTTTTGCACAGTCATAAAATAATTTTTATTAATACAAGCATAGACAGGATTCTAACATAAAACAAAGATTAAATCTAATTTACCATATAAAGATAAATTGTTTATCACCAGGATCAGTAAAAGTAGCATTGGTGCTGGAAGTTTTCACTTGGAATACTATCCAAATAATGTGTATTGTGTACCTCAATTTGTCCAAAATAACACCAAGAACGCAATTAAACCTACTATTTGGTTTTCTATTTACAGGTTTACGAGAGAATTTTACTTCCCTCAAAATATGTAAATGAAAAGTACTCGAGCGGTTTCATTATATCATACATTTGTTAAAGCCATCGCACGAAATCTACAGACAAACCACAGAGTGTCATCGAAACTTAACGCCAAATTAAAGTTTTAATTTTTTTCTTATGTTTGATTAATCTAGTGATTATAGTTAGATTATAGTGTTTTAAAAATTTGTGATTATATCTCATATGTTAAACACATTTTATAAGTATTAGAAAATATTCCATTGTTTTGTTGGGATTTTATTCACGTACTGGTAACATTATGTACACCTTGACAATTTTTACATTTTTATTACCAATTTTTATTCATGACCATGGATACAAGATCCTTCTGTCAAGTATATTATAAAGTTATCAATAAGAATATAAGTATGTTTTAAGGTGTTTGTTTTATAAATTACAAAACAACACTGCTTCTTTATTTAGAGTAAGTCGTTCAAAATTACTGTCCATTAGTAAGTCAAGTGAGCTTACTTAATTGACCTCTAATTCATTACTGACTACAAAGTTAAAGGTTTCTCTGGCAGTTTTAGCAGAATATAAAAACTCTCATTGTGCACTGTTGCACAATTGTTGCATTACATTACATAAAAAATCAATAACACCATTTAATTTAAGAATATACATTAAGAAACAACAAAATGAGAATGAAAACTGAATATTTTAGAGTGCTACAAGATATTTCTCATCATGACACTGTTGCCCTGGTAAAGATGAGTACAATTGGAGAAATAAAGTCATTAGCACCTTTATCATTTGTTCCTTTCTGTATAGATGTAGTTCGACAAATGTGGTAGTTCAACCTACTTTTGAGTTTGCCGAGTGTTTTGTCTGAATTAAGCAATGATTAAAGTAAGGCAGAAAAAGGAACGGTAGGTAAGGAGCAAGAAGTGGATTATCATTTTCATCAACACGGTTTATATATGTATGTCCTCCTGCTGGGTTCAAGCCTCTTCCAAAATGGGAGGGAAACATTGATCTACATTAATATTATATTGGATTAACATTCAGATGAAAAATTTAAACGAAAGAAAAATATAAAAAAAAACATCTAGTCACTACAGATTTTACAGTCCCTACATGCTACTTTAGTATTTTATAATTTTGTATTCAATAATTCTGTTAACATTTTATGTAATGTAAGGCAGAGAAAATATTAAAATAAAAATAAAACATTACTGTCAAAAGTCCCTGAGAATCCTTTAATTTGATAATTGAGTGCTAAATTACTAAATTATTAAAGAAAATGACTTGATTTGTTGGCGCACAGTGGGATTGAACAAACTACTCAACTCATGTAAATGTGAACATATAATTTTTTCAACTTTATAATAATAATTTATTCGACTGTAGACCTTTGAATATACTCTTACAATTAATCATAAACAAAAAGGACTAAAGAATCATGCTCACAGCACGGATATTCCAAGCACGTTAAAGTAGGTACACGTATTTAGATCCTCCTCGATAGAATTCTCAAGTACACCAACAGCATCTACACCATCTGTTTCTATACCTTATGAGAGCACAATATCATTCTTGCATCCTTGTCAGCTAAAATTGCTTTGCGACTTTTTAGCGCACCTGCATTAGAATGTTGTGGCACTTCCTTCTAGTCATTACCAAACAATTTAATCCGCGCTGTCGGCTATAAAAATGTTACTCCATTGTAATTTCATTGTTTAGTTCATTTACCTGACATTTTTAATAAAACAATCAGTTATGTATATTAGTATTATTTTTATTGCCGATTGTAGGAAACTAACAAGCAGCACACCTGATGATAAATGATAGTGCCGTACATGGACTTTTACAATACTAGGGGCACAGTGAGGCCGCTGCCTACCGTGAAGAAAATTCTTAAACCTCGCTTAAAGAGATTCTGTTCATCCAGTCATTCCAGATCCTGCACGCATATGGCAGAGTATTCGCTGTAATCGTACAGTTGAAGACTATAACGTTTCTAGGTGAAATGGATACTACGGTATCGAGTGAACCAGTGCGTAATAAATGTTCACAAGTGTGTGAATTCAACATTATTTTAAAACTTATTAATATCGAGGTTATGATGTGTCTTGGCGGCTATGAATATTATCAACCCTTACATTGCTCGTGGGTATCGTGAAAGACGACTAAGCGCTTTGGGTTAACTTATAGGAAAACGGCCTATTATAAATCTATTACCTATAACTTTTTCAATATATCTATAAGTACTATAAAAGAAGAATAGGTACATATTGAGTCGACCCTAATTAATGATAATGATATGATAAGAGCGGGATGATGATGAAGATTAATATCAAGATCACACGTCGGTATAGTAAATATTACACTTTATACAGCTCGAAATTTCTTCCTAGAGTTATGACGATTTAACAAACTGATTCTTTCCATTCGATTAGCATAGTGCTATAGATACTTACTTTATGTATAACATTTTGGTTTTGGGATAAACTAGTAGGAGATCAGCGTCAATAATATTTTTTGTAGATAGCATAGTCGATCATCATCAGTAGGTAATATGTATTATGTCAATGGAATAATCAAGTTTGATGTGCCAAGTGGGTGTTCTGAAACTCCACAATACGGTTTTATTTGGACGTTAGAGAAAAATAGAACCATAAGTAGCATTATGACCAACCCGGTCAGCTCGGTCTTGTAGAATACCTAAATAGGTAGGTATATCAAATAGCTAAATGTTTCCGAAATATTCTTTCATGGTATAAATAAAAAAATACTACGAGAAAATATAGATTTAGTTCATAGTTGGGTACTGGATACTGTACTGAAAAAAATATGTAAGTGCAGAATAGGTACTTGCTTACTTTAAGAAGATAGCTCTGAACCTTTTTATAATTACTACTACGATTCAACACACCAACTCCTTGTTTTCGCATTGCCCACATAACCTAGGGCATATGGTATTATGTGTATAAAACAAATGTATTTTATTTTACTAGTTCTCACTTTAAAAATTTCATCAAATAAAGAATCAGTCATGGTCGTCATTGATAACTAAACTTTACTTGGCAATGACAGTGGTTGCGGCAAACAGTTGGCACCGATGCGCTCAGTTCCCAGAAAAGTTATTTGAACTCGCCCCAGTTTTTGGGTCAAAGAAAATGTTCTTTGAATTAATTGCACCACTACAAATTATAGTATAAATACTATTGGTACATTTAATATCTAATAATTTCTAGTCCTAAAATATGTTTGCAATAATCTAGTGAACTTAGCTACCGTATCAGAGTTAAGCCGTGAGTATTATTTAAACCTGCGTTACTAAAAAAGCAGTTGTGAGTGATCGCAAAAGTACTTTAAATACTAAATATGGGTAACAAATACATCATGTAGTCATAATTTTATTATGAAATTCGAGACTGAACCACATATAAGGCCAGAGTTACGAATAATTGCAGACTTTTTTTTTATGGGTGGGCTATGGTAAGCGCACGCGGGGTCCAGTCCGTCCGGGGCGATGAAAGGACGGCGCGCGGGCCCATAACCCACCTGTACCCACGTCACCTCGTTGTTGGGCCGACCACCGGAGCAGAGGTGACTTGTCGTCAGTGGTCGGCCCGAGATAATTGCAGACCTAGAATGAAAATTTGAATGACTTAATTCTTTGTTATAAGCGTCTTTCTCGCCATTATATTTCTTGTTTAGTAGTAGGCACACGACACAGCCTAGTCTTTATTATTATGCAACTCATAGCACTTGTATAAAAATAAACCAATATATAGAAGTAACTTCCGTGTAGCGACAGAATAAGAATACAATTTACCACCCTGACTCTTGTCCATGGGGGACGTATAATACGATTGACGAATATGATATGCATATAACATCTATGCAACAAAATGTTAACAGCAAAATCTATGCTAACACGTCTGACCAGCGCTGTATAGTAGACCAATTTCCTTCTACTGTGGAGGAAACGTGACTAAGCTAAGGTTGATAATCGTGTAAAGTTTTTAATTAGCCCTGACTGTAAACTAATCAGAAAAATTTCAGTTTAAACTAGGCACATAATTTCTTGACTTAGTATTCCCAAGATTGATGCCTGGTAATTCTTAGTTCCGGCACAAAAACGGATAATGTGATCGCTAAATTGATTTCTCTACTTTTACTAATGCAAAGTGGCAATAGTATTATTTTAACCATTGAAATAAATACTATTTCGGCAGTAATGATGTGAGAAATATAAAAGTAATATATAAAATTTAATAATTAATTGTAGGTATATATAACTCACCAGAAATAACAATGACTTAATCAAGATGAACTTTAACCTATATGCGCTTATGATTACTGCTCTGTGTCATATTAAATGATTATGACTGAACAACTGGATAATGTTTAAAGTGGCCATGGTAAAATAACATATTATGTGAAGGTAAACTTGATTTGAATACCTGTAACAATTTTATACATGTATCTATTTATCCACCATTAGTGTTATAGTTTTATACTACGCCTAAAATAACTAATTAAGCAGCTCGATGAATGTTTCTTCGTAAATTATTAACCCTCGTGTAATGACTGGTTAAGAATACAATATGTCTCTATCTTTTAGCTGTCCTACAGATTTAATATATCTCTGGCTTTAACCAAGAATTAGTAAGCACCCACAGATACAAATTTATGATACTAGTTAAACATGTGGCATCACTCACAATAATGTAGATTTTGTTAATTCATTATTCTATTCCTAGGGATCAGTACTTTTGTTGGGATGGAAGAAAGATGAAAGAACAATACCTTCTGTACCTGTCCCTGGCAACATGCGCGCGATATTTCAAGAAAAATAGTTGTGTAATGATTTCTGATGTTTATGCGAGCATTACAGAGTGTAATTAAAACTAATTTACGGATTTTATCGTGTTTGTATTTGATTTTTGATTGCTCGACGTTTCGAACACTTTGCAGCGTTTATAGTCACGGACAGACAGTTGAGTAGTTGAGGCGTGGGAATGTAACAAACAAACAAACTCACATTTGCTTTAATAATATAGTTTCCCAGTCAGCATCATCTATCGCGAAGTCTACCTTAACTAACAATTCACGTTACGACGAACAAACACTTCCGGTCTGAAGGAGTTGTTCGTTCAGCGCCCTGAGTGTCGCTTTGTGAATTTATTTCGAAGTTACAATATTGATGAAAAATTTATATACTTTGTCTACTCAATTCAGAAGACAATTATTAACTTTTCTTAAGGTGGATTTCAACGGTCGGTTTAATACTTTAGGCGTGAAAGTGTATAAAAAAACTCACATTCGCATTTGTAGTATTAAGTTAGGATTACATTATTTACCAATATATGCATCAGTCTATAGATGTCTACTATTAGACATTATGTCCCCCAAGATAGATCGTCAAACGTCACGCTTGACAGACATGTTGGCGATTGCAGTTGACGTTATAAGTTTTCACACACATTTTTCTGCATTTTGATAGGTTTCATAATCTTCTTCTTCTTCTTAGTTAATGGCAATGAGCTACAATAATATGAGCTATTGGTGCCAGTGTCGAGTATATTGATTATTATTCACGTCTTTAGTCTTAGTCTTTCAGTCAGTCGTTAGCATGACTTGGTGCTGTAATCCAAGTCATGCGTCTCAGGAAATTTGGGCAGAATGTCAAAATGCACATAATTCACTATTATATCATTTTCACTACATTTCAGAATTTTATCTGCATTATATTACATAAAATATCAGCAAAATTATTGAATATAACACTTTAAAACACTAAAATAATGAAAAGAATATAAAAGCGCTACATGACATTTTGACATTCGCGTCAAAAGTCCTTTCATAATCTTATTGCGGATGTTGATTGACACAGTGGCGATCCTAGAAAATACTTTTTTTAAAGAACACGCTGCACTAAGGACACAGTCCTTGTATTGCCAATACTTTACAAACATATTATTTACGAACACAAATTACTCCCAGACTCAGAAAAACAAATCGTGGATCACTCTAGCTATTGCGTGGGAATCGAACACAGGAAACTGGGCCATCTGTGCAGACTGTAACACATAAATAAGTATACCAATTAGTCAACAGCCTAGTCTACACGGTTCAGGGTCAGCAGTATATAATATAATAATGTAATATCAATTTCGTTTGAATTTTCTTGTATGCCAAAAATCGAGCTTGATAATATTTTTGGCCTTCTCGATATTCTAAGGGAGGGTTTGGATGTGATCTAAGGACTATATATAGCCTTTTCGACAACGATCTTGTTTAAGCAACTGATTTTATATTAAACTAGCAACCCGCCCTCGCTTCGCTTCGGTTATAGGTTATAGTCGTTTTACCCGCGTAGTTGCCGTTACCGTGAGAATACCGGGACAAAATATAGCCTAATTTACGCCCTGATATTATAGCTTCCCATTGGTGAAAAAATTTTTGAAATCGGTACAGCCGTTTTGAAGATTACCCGGAACAAACAGACAGACAGACAAAAATTTTTTTTTTGCTATTTTAGGCATAGGTGTCGTGCAAATAACCGTGTGAGCATGAAAAAAGCCTATTATTTTGACATTACAAACAGACACTCCAATTTTATTTATTGGTATAGATTCGTGTATTATAAATTATTTAAAAGACAACATACCATGAGCATGAATATCTGTAGCCACCGACAAAATTTAAGAAAGATTATTTTGCAAGCAGCATAGTAAGTAATACTACCGCTGATGAACTTTGCAACACCAAGGGCACAGCTAGACTGCTGCCTACCATAAAAAGTGCTTTTTAAACTTCGTTTAGAGAAGCACATATCATAGAGCTCGGTAAACACAGCAACAGGTAGTTCATTTCATCATTTAAATCCTGTGCATAAAGTTTCAGTTAAACCTTTTCCAAAAATCCATAAAAATAATTGTGTATATACTAATCTATTATCTTCATACGTTAATGTCCGCAATGAATATATATATTTTACTTAATTGTAGAATTTTCTATTTTCGTTAGGGGAGATCTGAAAGATATACAACTTCCTGTATTGCGTTAGGTAAATATTATGTGAAAGTAAAGGGTTACAAATTAATGGTAGGAAATGATTTTAATGGTCGACATTATAATTCAACGATTTTAGATATAAGATAATGTGTCGGTTACGCTTTGCTTGCTATGTAGGTCACATATTAAAATTTTATAGCAATATAAAATTCTATATAACTTTTAATTTAGTCTCGAATATTAACACTATATCTACTGTGACCTATCTACTGTGACAAGTAAAATGAAGCAGCCTAGATGAATGTACTACTTGGATAACATCACAAAAATATCCTCAAAAAGTCAAGGAACAATTCTGCAAGTGTAAAATATGTCGTTTCTAAATAACTGTGTAAATATGAAGAAAAAGAAAGAAATATATAATATACTTATTAAAAAAACTTAAAAACAAAATAATTGATATTATAATATGATGATTAAATTTAAATTTGCAAACGTAGCGATACGAGTCAATACTGTTAAAACTGAATATGATAATGAATGGCATAGTGGTAGTAATATACCATTTTACCCCCTAAATATGCCTCATCTAAAATTAGTAGTGTTACTTATAGACTAAGTTTGTAATAAGTTATAGATTCATATTTTTAAGGGTCACTGTGGGGTCGGACCTTCTCCACAGTGAAAAGGAAATTGATATGCTATACCGCGCTGGTCAGACGTGTTTACATAGAGTTTTATGTCGAGTTTTCCTTCTCTTATGTAGATATTATCTGCGTATCATAATCCTTAGTCGTGTTAGGACATCCACGGGAGAGAGAGGTGGTGAACTTTATTCTTACTCCGCCCCCACAAGGAAAAAAAAAAAGAAAAATTGTTAATATCTGTGGAATCCTCTACGATGTATTTATTTGTTACTGTGATAGTTTGTACATATTTCAAACAGAAGCTTACAGTGGCTAACGTGGGTAGATAACTCAGCGAATTACCTATTGTAGAAAAATGATAGCTATCGCTCGTATGTTTAGCAGTAACAAGGACTCACTTGAGCCACTTTCTATCCTACGACGTTGGTGTGTTTTAGCTCAGCAAGTACGCTTAGGAATATCTCTCTTAAAAAAGAAATGGAAAATTGGTTTAGAAATAAATTATAATCAAAGAAAATGCAACAAGGTTTTCTATGACGCTAGTATTAATTTTAAATCTTACAATATTCAATGGTACTGGATTCTTACCAATGAATTCTTTAGCGACCTATTCTACTGATTACTAGAATATTCATCTACCCATTGTTATTTCTTGGCAGATACTGAAGTTGATAATGCTTATAGTCAACAACTGTGATTTATTTCTTCTTTACAGGTTATCTAGTCAAGTTTCTTAGAAATATCACGCTAAGTTGATGTTTATAGGTTTAAATAATTTAAATATAGTCGATTTATTTCTTAATGCAATGCTTAATCGCATAATAAAATATTGTTCCCACGTATACTTATTGATATCTTAGAAGCTATCTATACATAATGTAACCTTAACAATTCATATTAACATTTTTAATCTGTTGCTATACCACAGGAAGTGACAGATGGTTGACTGCTAAAATTAACTAAAGAGGCAATTTTATCCTAGAATTCGAGATAATAATTCCAATTCGAACTTTTCACAATCAAAATTGGTCCGTTTTCGATTTGTTTTTGAGAACGTACCGATCGTGCTTGTGAAAAATTTGAGTAACGAAATCCAAATACAATTTGAGTGACGAGAATTACCCCCTAGGTCTTAAAGCATATGCATGTAAAACCCTAAGCAAAATTTTTTGTATCGTCTTCAACTTTTGTTAAAAAACATTTTGTACCCACGTAAATTGATTTAAATGTACATAAGTGAAAGCTACTTAGGACCGCTAGAAATCAAACTTAATATGCTTTTCATATTTTTGAAATATTGTTTGTCTGCAATATTTATATAGAATACGGTATAAATAGCAACACTACTTCACATTTTAGAAACTTATGTACAGGCTTAGAATAATAACGTACTTACATATAGAAACAAATTATCGATGTAAATAACTCATAGGTACACGTGTACCTATCATTTGTGATACAAATACTATACCTACATAATATAGTTATTTAAATGGTTTGAATTCTTTATCGCCAAACGGCTGTCATTTTTTCCTATTCCTTAGCAAATGATGAAACATTAATTATATATTATTAGTTTTTGTAAAATGTTACAGCTTAGAATAATAACGTATAGAAGAATAGTGTCGGTACCTATGCGATCAAAAACTTGAAGCCAAAATACTACATGCGCACAGGCGCTTACACACGTACACACGCACACCACTATACAAATTATAAAGTCAAGTTTTGTTTTTATTAAAATAAATCGTTGAAATACTTGTAAAAGTAATGTTAATATACTTTTATATTTTTCAAATGTGTTGTGACACCATTTGAATGCGCAAACCGTCATAATTAGGTACCTATTTATTTTTTTTAAGACTTGCGTACGTACGTGCAGAACAGTGACCCTATATACTACGGCACGGTTCCGGCGTAAGCTCCATTAGGCTCCAATTGAAATGCTTCATTTTTTGTGCGCGGACTTACCTTCTATACGTTATTATTCTAAGTATACAGGATACTTTTCATAAAAGTACAGTTCACGTTATAGTTTAATTTAACGAAGTGCTTACAAAGTGTGTTTATTAACTTGAATGTTTTAGCAGAGACGGGCGAGTTATACAGATTTCTGAACCGAAGCTTCTAACTTATTAAAGAATAGCGCTAAGTATTAATCCGTGTGGTGACGGAGTAAGAATACAATTCACCACCCCCTATCTTACCCGTGGGTGATCGTACGAGACGACTAAGGGATATAAAACGCATATAACATCTATGCGAGAGAAGGAAAACTCGAAATAAAACCCTATACCAACACGTCTGACCAGCGTGGTATAGTAGGTCAATTACCCTTCCATTATGGAGGAGGCCCGAGCCCTATAGTGGGACGTTTATGGGCTGAGATGATGATTAAGAAAATAATAGGACATCTGCTGTAAACAAAACGCTTTTAAAAGTAGGGTAGTAGGTAGGCCATTATAAATATACTTCAAGGATTATAAAATATGTAAATTATGATTGAAACGTTTGCATTAGTCATAAAAGCTTACATCATTAAAATTTAATTTGTGTACAAAAAAAATCTGAACATAATCATGTCGAAGTTAGATCATTTGTTGGGTTCTGTTTGTTCAAAATCGATGATTCAATACCTATATGTTATATAAATATGTGATATTATAAAATCATTATAACTTTCAATATTTCATTAAATGGTTTTGTTTCACATTGCCTAAATATCATCTGCCTGTAATTCAATCCCATTTAGGGATGTAAAGATACATCGATGTTTCAATAAAAAAACATCGATACTTGTTCACTATTTTAAAATATCGATGTATCGATGTTGTTTTATACGATGTTTTGCCTGCGCAGAGCCTTAGCAAAGCCTGCGTAACAGTTTAGGTACTCTGTTTCTAAATAACTAAAAAAAAGATCATCACATCACGCAAATATTGGGTTTTCATGTAAAAAATATGCTTGATTTAAATAAAAAAAGCTCATCGTATAGATTTCTAAAAAACATCTATGTTTCGATACATCGATGTTTGTTATCAAACATCGATACATCGATGTTTTTGGTTTCGATATTTGCATCCCTAATCCCATTAAATACGGACAAACTCGTCATTGGTTCAGGGTGCCGTCATTAGCATAGAACATTTGGGCCTAAACGTGAGAAAAATATTGATGTAATTAATTCATCATCATAATAGTCTCGGCTCATATACGTCCCACTGTTGGGCTCGGGCCTTCTCAACTAGAGGACGGAAATTGATCTACTATACCACGCTGGTCAGACATGTTGCTCTAGGGTTCTGTTTCGAGTTTTCCTTCTCTTGCATGGATGTTATATGCGTATTATATCCCCTAGCCGTCTTTTACGACACCCATGTTCAAGAGAGGGGGTGGCGAATTGTATTCTTACTCCGTCACCCCACGGATTAAATGTAATTAATATCTTTCCATAATAATAGATTAAGAATACCTTATCTTCATTTTCTTATTTTCTCAAGTGTCATATAAAATTTGTAATGGATTAATTTTGTGACTAAATGAAATCAAAACATTTATTAAGTATTAATAATTCAATTATTAATTCCACTTTTGATCTGAAATTAAGCGAATAATGTATCACTAGATCGGAATGCGACGACAAGCTGAGAAGAACCGGCATGAAACTAAAAGTATTTACATTTTCTTTTATTCAAATTGTATACATATTTATAAAATATTAATTCCAGTGTGATGGTGTCGAACCAGGATGATTTCTTCAAAATATAATGCAAAAAGTATAATTGGACTCAGGTCCAAGTAGGATCTGCCTACAAGTAGCACCTGATTATAAGTTAAATACTAAAGCGGGGATTATAAGTTAAATAAGGGGAAGTGAGAGAACCTGCATATCCATTTGCAATATTGACTAGTAAAAAGCTTTGACTGCGCGTTTGTCACTCTCACTACTGACTTAGCGTTTCGATGTGGTATAGTACACGTGTGGACGAACTTGTGGTTAGTACAAGACAAGACATTTATCCCGGCGCACTATGGTCAAGCCCCATACAAAGCCGTCTCAAAACCATTTCATGTGAAAGGCGTTGTAATAGAATAAAATTAATAAATTAATATAGTCTAATAAATAAGCTTTCTTTTCGCAATTTTTTAGTTTTTTTTAGTTAATCATAATGTATATAAATAGGCATCAAAGCTAACTCATGCTTAATAACGTAATTTTGACGCAATACGTTACCACAATTCAACGCCACATTACTCAGAAGTTTTTCATATAAATATACAAGTATTATACATTTTTGGAATGCTTATGATCTCCTCATAACGTTTCATAATTAATATTATAAATATTGGTTTAATAAAATACAATTAACCAATATAGTTTAAGGTGGTATATTTTTAGTATTCATTTTTTTTAACGAGACTTTTACCCTTTACCACTGCTTGCCGCTGTCGAGATATTTATTGTTTTAAGATCTTTATACATTAGTAAATGCAAGGCAAAAAAAAATTTTGCCCATACTTGCCCCTTTTTACACACGGGGCCAAAACATATCGCGTAATAAAAAAAAATTGTCAATTTTGTTTTATCTTTCATAAAATTATTTTGTATCTATTAAGTTCGAATTGATCACAGTGCAGTTTTTGTGGTTTTGATACAGTTTTAACCACTTTACTTGATAAAATATGGTCACTTATTATCTATTAAGGTCAAATTGAAAACAGGTTATGGGAAGAGTGCAAATTAGTAGTTTTTGCACATATCACTATTTCATTGGCCTATAAAAGGAAGGCGAACCTTGAAACATTCTGAGTTGTTGGTTAGCCATTCAGTTGCCCTAAAAAGCAGAAGCACTTATTTTCAAATATTGGCAGAAGTTGACTGATTTGAAAAATGGGTGAATTTGTTTGTAGCAAACGAGAGTTGTGCAATTTATTGATAAATGGTCATAACATAGAAGACTACATACAAGAAAATTTCAATCTGTCACCAGAGGATTTGGCTACTGTGGTCTCCTACATTCAAAGAAACTTGTTATCTAAATGTAACGAACGCTGGAGAAATGCATCTCGAACAAAAGAACGCTTTGAAAGTAAGAACGCCAACTGGTTAGATGGTCAATTTCGTGTTCCACTAGAGTGTCGAGTCATAGTTACTGACCCTAAAACGCATGGAAGTGGTGGTGGTGGCAGACCTTCGAAACCATACGAAGCATCTTCAGGAAAAACAAAGAAACGAAAAAACATGGAATTGATACAAGAGTACGGACTGGACTGTGTGCTCAATGTATATGCTCAAGAGTTACGGTCTATGGGTGAGACGGAGGAGGCCACAATCGTTAATATTATACGAACTTCATCAAGAAATGATAAGAAAAAATTTCTTAAATACATAACTGAGAACCCTGAAGACGTTACACCTTTTACAAAGGAAGAAGCACTACGGACATTTATTGACTTAGACCTTAACAAAGAACAGTATGGGAAACTTCAACTTTGTTTGAAGGACAAAAACTGCTCAGTGTTTCCTTCTTATCCAACTTTACTCGAAGCGAAGAAGATGTGTTACCCACCAGGTTCGAGCATAACCATTACTAACATAAGTGCCAAAGTGAATCTGCAAGACTTGTTAGATAATACTGTGGCACGTATATTACAAATTGGTTCAGTTTATAAAAACGGTTTAAGAAAGTTGAAACTATTCTGTAAATGGGGTTGTGACGGGTCATCAGGGCAGAGTGAATACAAGCAAGTTTTGCCCGAAGAAAGCGATTTTATATCAGATACAAACCTTTTTATTGCTTCACTTGTACCCATTAGACTCATAGATGAGACAACTAATACTGTTGTTTGGAAGAATGAAACCTGCTCATCTGTTAGATATTGCAGACCTATATTGTTAGAGTTTGCCAAAGAAACTCCTGAAAAAACCACATCTGTTGTGGCTGATATCAACGATAAAAAAAAAACTGTCTCCTTCCCTGATAAATAAGAATGGTGAGGTAATCGAAATTACGCATGACCTATTTTTAACCATGATTGATGGTAAAGTGGCACAAGTTTTAACTGAAACTCGTTCGAGCGCTTCTCGTACAGTTTGTGGAGCTACTCCTCGGTAAATGAATAACTTAGAGGCAGTTAAGACACGAGATGTTAACGAAAGTTCATTTCAATACGGACTGTCAACACTACATGCTTGGATTAGGAGTATGGAGATGATCTTACACATTTTCTATAACTTGTCTTTTGAAAAGTGGTCAGCTACTACACCTGAAAATAAAAAAATCAAAGACGAAAAGAAAAAACTGGTTCAAAAGCGGTTTAGGGAAGAAATGGGACTGCTTGTCCATAAACCTCGTCAAGGCACTGGAAATAGTAATGACGGAAACACCGCTCGGACATTTTTTTAGAATTACTCGTGCTCTGCAAACATTACAGGTGTAGACGTAGAACTTATAAAACGAATGTACATAATACTACAAACTATGTCATCTGGTATGGCTATTGATTCAGAAAACTTCGGTGAATATGCATATAGTACAGCCCAACTATACGTAAATAATTATAATTGGTATTATATGCCTTCTTCCATCCATAAAATACTTATTCACGGAGAAAAAATCATTGAGTACTATGCTATTTTACCTATCGGTCAATTGTCCGAAGACGCGCAAGAATCCCGAAATAAGGATTACAAAAAGTTTAGACTGCATCATTCTAGAAAGTGTTCAAGAGCGGCTACCAATGAAGACGTGTTTCATACCTTATTGTACACTTCTGATCCATATATATCAAGTTTGAGAAATATCTCAGAAACAATATCGAAAGAACTATTAGATGAAGCCAAGGCCCTTCTTGCTGTTAATGAAAATCTGTAGGAGCTTGCTGAATTGTGTATATAATTTTTTTTTTCTAGTTTGGTACTATGTTCTACCATTTTATCTAAATTAAACAAGCATATTTTGTATTTTTTTCTTATATAATGCATGTCTTTTTTATTTTATTTTTTTAAATTAATTTATAAACAGAATTTTTAAAATCAAAGTTATTTCATTTAAACCTTAAACATTCAAGTATGTATGCAAAATTACAGCTCATTTAGTTTTGAAACAACTGAGATACGGAGTTTTGAGACGAAACATACGCGATTTTCCCACTGTGCGGCGTGAATTACCGTTCGGCTCTGTTCAGAACGACCAAGTTTTCTCATCAATTTGGCTTTGTTCTCCAAATAACTCTAAAAGTGGATTTTGCTGAATATAGAATCCAAAACTGCCTGGGATATCATGTTTTATCCAATTTTATTATAGGGATAAGGAGAAATTTGATAGGATAAGAAAAGCTTTGATATATGAGAAAAGCATTTCTTTTAAGATCTCTTACTAGCCGAGTTAGATTGCTAAACTATCATACTAATAAAAATGCCGTATTAAAAATTCTTTTATGTAAAATATGTATAATATACTCATGCATGAAGCATCGTGATTGCTAAGTCTATTGTAACGGTGCTACTTTTACAATACTCAATTTAAATGTAAAATTAAGACATTATTAAGCTATTACAGTAACGAGTGTTGTTGTCCTCAAAATAATTTGTCACGAGAACGTGTCCAGCCGCACCCTAGCGTTGCCGTTAAGATATCGTTATCGTTTATTTCAAATTGACTTTTATTAACAGAATTTGATTAGGATCTCGTTTTATTTTATTATAAATAGTATTAAAGCAGTTATTAGTTAGATGGTAAATTCCAACAGCTGTTCCTATGACTAGCATAACAGTATCCGCTTAGGAAAACGGTGGACGGATAAAATGGTAGGCTTTAATACTAAGCCGGGCTGTCCACGGAGGAAGATATAGTGGGTTATGGAGCCGCGTGTCGCCCTTTCCGGAGCGGACGGCGTTTGCACTGACCATAGAAAAAAAGGCTTTAAAACTAAACAGATTATTATGTGGTATCAAAACTAATGCCATATATATTTGGCAATTTCGAATTAATAACGGTAAAGAATTTTTGGGATGACAATGAAAAATGAGTTCTTTAAGCTTTAGTGAGAGGATACGTGTACCTACTATGTCTGAATGATAAACAATAAACAACGAAGTTAAATTTAATTAAACAATATCATTGTGATCATTCTACTCCTATTACAATCACCTATAGTGGACGCAACATGTAGGTACTCCTCCATCGTACCTACACATAGCAAAAGTTATTACTAATTTATGATCGGCTGACGTCAACCCTCAGACAACATCAGTGTGCCTACTCTTGAATTTCGATTTCAATCCTAAATCCAATCGCAGCTCGAATTTGAGCAAATTTGGTACTCTTGAAAGCGACACTAGCGCATGATTGGAATCAAATTCGGTGGAATATTTTTAAACTAAATGAATTCGACTCTCGTCGATTAAGTCAAATATTTGCTACTCCCGACATGATTTTGACGTAGGTATTTTAAAATCGTTAATGTTGCACAATTTCAAGAAAGCGTCTCTGTGGTGATCGAGTTCGTTAACGTTATTAATTTAAAGTATGCAAATACGCCACATTTGATGAAAATAACAACAGCAAATGCGAAGAATTAATTCTCAATTTTGTTCAAGAGTACCAAATATAAATTTGGTGAGATTGGAATTGAATCGGATTCGTAATTAGAATTGTTTTCTAGAGTAGGCCCACAGATCGATTTAGCTCAAGTCGATATATGCGTTTAGTTATCTTTTATGACCGCCACGACCAATGTAAAGATTGGTAGTATTCGTAGTCGCTACCACACAGGATAAAAATATATATTTATTTAGTCTCACGCTTTTGTCTTCGAAGAAGTAAGTAGGTATAAGTTTGAACGCATGCACATCGAGCCTCGTTAGTCCCACGTAATGGAGAAGGAGCCCAATAGCATCAAACGGTCACCCTCTGTGCTCTCTGCTTAGAATTTCTTACTAAATTCGTCGTAATTAAACTGCCGAGTCATAACAGTCCAGAGAATGTGGTACACTTATGCAATTAGACTAACGAGATAGAAATCCATAGACGATTTATTTGAACATAAAAAAACACAACGTAAATGAATCACCTTTCACCCTTGATAGAGCATTAATGTGGATGTTTATTTACACGAAGCAGTGTATTCCAGAAAGGGATCCGAGTAGTTGTAATTAACTCAAAAAAAATTATGTAATATAGTAGATTTCTTGATTTATTCACGCCTTTATTCTTGCAGGAATATGAAAAGGCGTAACTCAATTTTGCTAAGTAACTTCATTCTTACTTAATGATCTATGATACATAATAAATTACAGATATTATGTTTCAACGTACAATCTATAAATAAACGCACACCTCATCGAATAAGCGGCATGAAATAATTTCAAAGTTTCTATCATGGAATTCCTTTGCGGCACACCTTTCATTACGAAGTCAATACTAGGCCTAGGATCTACACGAAAGTCTGTCGTCCTCTAATATGCAGCTTACAGACGAACCATTTGCTGATTGAACATTCAAATAGAAGCTATGAGCTCACAAATCGTGGCATACATTAACCCTTAGGTACGATAGATTTCACGTACCGCGTGCTAAAAATCACAGTTAATGTCTGGTATTGCCAGTGACGTAAATTAAATCAGGCTTGGAAGATTTTTATTTTACGTAGTGAACCTTTTATACAATATTACTGAGTTTGTGAAACTTAAAAGTTGATGC
Source organism: Lymantria dispar (assembly GCA_032191425.1). Lineage (NCBI taxonomy): Eukaryota > Metazoa > Arthropoda > Insecta > Lepidoptera > Erebidae > Lymantria > Lymantria dispar. The sequence continues at coordinate 19,708,956 of CM063454.1, read as the reverse complement.
ATTTGTTCGCGAATAGGTTTTAGAAAGCTACCAGGAAAGTAAACGTCGACAACGCGGTGTCTTTTTCCAAAAAATTGTCGGTCTTAAATACTTTTTTATACGTAAGCTCGAATACTACCAACCCATGCATTGCTCACGGATGTTGTAAAACACGACCATGTTTTACATCAATCTGGGCCAACTACATCTGGTCATCAATTACATGCTCAAATAGGGTTGACGTCAGGCAGGCGACAGGTCGTAAATCTATAGTCAAAATTTTTGCAATATATACTATGAAAGAAAAATAGCTACATATTCTGTCGACCCTAGGTAACTAGAATAAAATAAGGATAATGACGATACCTGTAAATTATAAAGATTCTGAGGCGATTTTCATTGTAATAGGTATAGGTACTACTATTAAAGAAATGATGTGTCAATATATAATAGTTTTATGATTAAAATTCAACATGATTTCACAGAACATTTGATCAACGTAAATTTTCTTTGTCTTCAGCTGATTCATTCGAACATAGGCAGCTATACAGGCAGATCTCCAAGTCAGTGCAGCGTGATATGCGCCGATTTAATACGCTCGTATTAAAGAAGCGTTAGAGTGAAACCGTGACTCTAAAGTGTTCGCATAAGATCTGTATACTGGGGAAAACCAAATGAATAAGCTGATCATCGATGATGGTATTGTCATTTCATCCCAGGGTGATATTGTAAGAGGTCAGCTGGTTCAATGGACAGTTATAAAAATCTTGCCGAAATTCTGTAATCGGCTTAGTCCAAGGCCCCAGATCCAAGCTAACCCGACACAAAGAAATCTCGGATATCAGCGTGCTCAAAATCAGAATGGCTCTCATATAACTAAGAAACGGTAAGGCACCAGGAGATGACGGATTTGCGGTAGAACTGAAGGCAGACGGAAAAGCGGCCTTAAAAGCCTTTTAGAAGATATTTGATTCCGTTGTTTTATTGTGCAACGTTCCAGAGTTGTAGACAGAGTGTGGATGTGCTATTCTTCTAGACGGACAACAAAGCTCTTCTTAAGAATTACATTCCCATATCATTCTTGAGCCACGCCTACAAGTTGCTTTCGAGAGTCATTACAAACCGACTCAAGCGCAAGCTTGGTGACCTATAGCCGCAAGCCCGCTTTTGAAAAGCTTATAGTACCACAGACCACATCCTCATGGTTCGGCTGTTTATCCACATGACGAAAGAGTACAATCAGCGTCTGTGTATAGCAAGTGTGGACTATGAGAAAGCGTTTGGTTCTGTCGAAACTTGGGCGGTGCTGAAGTCAAAGTGCTTGGGCGGTTAGAAGACCAGTGTAACCTACGTAGTACAAAGAATTATCACACTGAAGAGGCAATGGGCAGGCCACATCACTAAACCAAAGTTCTCGAGTAGCGACCACATATCGGTCGACGCAATGTAGGACCGGCCAGGTAGAACGATCATCTGGTGTTGTAGCTTGGCGTCGTTAGTAGCAGCCGGCACAGGACCGCATCTTGTGACGAAATATGAAGGAGGATTACGTCCAGCAGTGGACAGCGAAAGGCTGAATGATAGTGATGATGAAATACAACATAACATTTATGATTGCTCAACGTTTCGAACACTTTACAGCCTTCATAGTCACGGGCGGACTGAATGCTGCACCATGAATGCTGCACCATGAATGCTGTACTATGAATGCTGTATTGTTCGAAACGTCAGGCAATCATAAATAAAATACAAACGCGATAAAGTTGTAATCTGTAGTTTTATTTATAATGTATAATACTCGCGTAAACATCAAAAATCACGATACAACATAACACGTTATCAAACAACATATGATTACTTTTTATTTCAGTAAACATTATAAAATTTTCAATAACCAATTTGTAATTAAATGTCCAAGTGACTATGCATTTCTAAATAATTCATTGCAAAATTACTGAGCGTCTTTTACGACATCCACGGCCAAAAGGGGTGGTGAATTATATTTGTATTGTACACACGGCAGTTGCATAGAACATATTTTTTAAGTATCATCATCATCACAGCTCATATACGTCCCACGGCTGGGCTCGAGCCTCCTCCATAATGGGCGAGAAATTGACTTACTACACAACGCTGATCATGAGGGTTGCTATAGGCTTTTATTTCGAGATATCCTCTTCTTGCACAATTGTTATATCCCTAATCCCTCAGACGTCTTTTGCGACACCCACAGGTAAGATGATTAATTGTATTCTTACTCTGTCACCTCGCAGAGATCTTTTTTTTTCATTTCTAATGTATAGAGGTATAAAATATAAATATAAAGAATCAATACAAAAATATAACTTATAAATTGTTTGCTTTTTTATTAAACTTGAAACCTAATTATTAATGTCACTTTTTGTAATAATGTTATTCAATATATTATAAATATCTATATAAAAATTATGTAATGTACTTCAAAATAGTGACTACAAAGTTGCAAATAGCAATTATTTCCATGCCTGTGAAAGACGCGTGAACTTTATGCAAAGTTGGTTGCGTACAGTTTAATGCGGCAACAGCTTAACTATAAAATTTATAATAACTATCCTGATTTTCAATTAAGCTTAATATCTACCTTATCACGATATCGCGATAGTATTATCTAAGCAAATTGAATTTTGTCGAATGGCTCTAGGCGCTATGTTAAATATTTTGTTCTTAGCTCTATGTAAGTATAGTTTATATTTAGCAATGATGTCAAGTGAACAACGTGCTAAGTATAAAATTAAAGTTGTAGAAGGAAGTCGTTTTTGTCTGGATTAGTATATAAGTATTTCTTCGCGTAGTGATGGAGTAAACATACAATTCCCTACCGCCTTTCTTGCCCGTGGGTGTCCTAAGAGACGACTAAGGGATACAATATGCAGATAAATCTATGTAAGAGAAGAAAAACTCCACTCGTGACCATAAATGCTGTAAAGTGTTCTAAATGTCGGGCAACATAAATCAAATACAAACGCGATAAAATACGTAGTTTTATTTACAAAGAAAATCTCGAAATAAAACCCTATATATCAACATGTCTCAGTAGTGTGATTTGGTAGGTTAATTTATGTATATAGGCTGAGATGATGACCTAAGTCATAATCATCATCATCACCCGGCTGTTATCCCAATACCTTTGAGTCTACTCATTATATATTCGTCTTTCATAGTGCATGTTGCAATAGTTACTACCAATAGTACTAAGATGACTGAAGATGGGAGAACTAAGATGTCTCACGTCCAACGAGTCCTTAAAATCTGTGGCCGGCCTAGCAGATTACCCTTTCTGGTATCCTTTCCCTTCGACGCCTCGGTAACAAGAACAGTGTTGTCATGGCAACAATGCGTCCTCACGCCGTCGGCCTCTCTGCGGGTAGTGGACTACTCCTTGAAGGACGATAACCCTATCCGTAGATGTATCAGAATTATTGTCATTAGGCCAGAAAATCGTCATTAGACCGGCCACTGGGTCCGAATCATTGACGTCCATTGCCAGCCTGGTGGGATACTCTTCCGAGTTCCATACCCCGTCGACGCACCAGCAGCAACTACGCAGAAAGCCTCTCTGCGGGTGCAAGATTATTCCTCAGTCCAGTCTCCTGCGGATCTATCTACAGTGGCAGCAGGCACAAGTAAACACAGAAAAAATGTGATATTACTATACGATATTACCCATGAGAAGAAAAGTGATGAAAGCCAGTATAAACCTTACGTAACTCGTGGATGTCGTAAAAGACGACTAAGAGCTTTACAAGGACCACGGCCAGCTCCATCTGATATCGTCTGGTCAACAATACCCAAGATAGGTGGACGGCAGGTAGGGGTCATAAAACTATTTCAATAACTTTTACAATATGTAAGAAAAGTACATTTTGAGTCGACTCCAAGTTAAGGATGGGCGAACTTTCTGAAAAAGATCGATTCTAGAATCGATTCGAATTTTCGTCCAAAGAATCGATTCACAAGTTAAAGGAAATCTAGAGAGTGGGCAGAAAAAAATCGAATGACAATTGTCTAGGGTAAAGTATCGATTCACCGAATCGATTCAGTGCTTCGTATCGATTTATAAAATCGATTTTTTGGGCCTGAAAAATCGATTCTTCGATTAATCGATCTCAGATCGCCATCCCTACTCCAAGTAATTGGGATAAGAGCAGGGTGATAATGAGAAACGTTAAGTTAGATTCAAATCAACGTTGTTTAGAATGCATTGGTAACGAACATTTTTGTTATACAGTGACGATTATTAATATGCCTATATTTTTAAATCTTCTATCTTCTCTAAGAATCGCAAAACTAAATAGGACAAAATCTACTTAAGAATGGTGAAGAAAGAAAAATAGTGAAGTGATTTTTCTATCGGTAGAACACTTGCGTTTTCAAAACTCAATGCGCAACTGTTTTAATATAATATTTTACTCACTAACATGTTTTACGGGTGCCAAAACAATGAAATCACAGCTTAAAATATATATTATACGGCTATTGAATATACGTACAATATATGTTGATGCCTACGTAATCCATTTTGTGCTCTAATATGTTATTAGGACCATATATATTTTTACAATAAGGATTAGAAGAAGTTTATGTAAAAATTCTTTAATATTTCATAAAGGGAATCTGTGTAATATCGGTGATTCAAACCCTACAGGAAGGAAAAGAACTTGTTGTAAGTAGTAATAGTACTACTAGATGAAACAATGTATCGTCTGATCATGTATTTATTTATTATATTGGTTCATCATTATCATCTTAGCCCATATACCTAAGTCTCGTTGTTGGGCTCAGGCCCCCTCCTATTGATCCACTATAGCGCGCTGGTCAGATACGTTGGCATAGGGTTTTATGTCCAATTTTCCTTCTCTAGCAGTGAGTAAGAGAGAGGGTGGTGAACTGCCATGTATTATTATTTCGTCACCGTACAGATTACTATAATGATTGTGAGAAGCGAATTTAATATAAAGACGTTTTAAAATGCTAACTATATTCTTTATAATCATCTACATCTCAGTTCATATAACATCCCACTACTAGGCTCGAACCTCTTCCACAATATAAGGGAAATCACTTACTATACCAAGCTCCTGAAGTAGGTTGGTAGAGGGTTTTGTTTCGGATTTGCCTTATCTTGCAATGATGTTATCTGCTTGAAAACCTTAGTTGATTTTTCCGAGAGCCACGGGCTAGAAAGGGGGTGGTTAATTGTATTTCTATTCTGTCACCGCACGAGAATATAATTTTATTATAAGATAATTACAATCGATTCTTAATTGAACGAATATTTATTTTTGAATAAAAAACAATTTGGACCGTGTTTTTTCACATGTTCATGCACTGTCATTCAGATCTCAGCTATGGTCCAAATTTCAAGTATCTTAGTATGCTAGGTACTTGAAGTTTCAAGCAGTTACTTTCGAAGCAAATTACAAAATTCCATCTACAAACAAGAAAGCGAGTTAATAAAAACATGGTAATTAAAACAACCTCGTCTAGGTATTCATTTATGTATAGTTATTATTTTTATAACGTGATATTTAATTGATTGAATTGAATAAGTTGAATTAAATATTTAAGCGCATATGGGCGTGTTACGTGTATCATGGTGAAAAGTTATGAAAAAAAAATGAAATACATAGGCGGGGACTTGAAGGTTAGAACTAAAACGTCATTGAAGCTATTTTATCTTTTAGATGAATATATTCTATTCCGTTTGTCTACAACACACATTAATTAAAACTCTAATATATTTTTTCATTCCGAAGGCTATCTTGTAATTAGAACACCTTGGCATTTGACATAGGCATTCCAAATTAAATATTTATGCGCAAATATAAAAACATAAAACGCGGAACATCAGAATCTATTGATACGTCTTCTTAGCATAATGAATGAACCAAATGGTAAATATTACTTAGTATGCTGAGCTTATGCATAAACTGCGTACCTTAGCAAGGAAGTAATAATTCATACATAATCGATCACTACTTCATTTGAACTTTACTGAGATTGCATTGTCAATATATTATAATTTGATCAATGTATTAGTCCGCCTTCTATTCTAATGTCAAGCAAAATGTTTATTATTATATTTTATTTGAAGTGACAAATCATGTGTTACGAACTCTTGGGTTCGAAAGATTATTTACGAAAGTGTTCTTGGGCTTTGATACTCCAAAACGAGTGTATCCACTTATTTATTTCGCGAAAAAATTATACTTCTTTGGCGTAAGAATATAAAAATCTTTCTAAAATTTTATCTGTCGTGTTATCCTAGGTTTGTCGAAAAACGACACTAATAATTTATTACATTGAAAGTTTTATTATAACGCATTATCTAATTGAAATTTGTGACGATATGCGCGCGTTTCGTAAAAAATGTTCACTAGGTAACTTCAGGGTTTCGGTTTTTCGTAATTATTTGCGCGCGCGCAACGTAAATATTTACTCTCATCATTTTTCCCTAACGCGCCAGAAGTATTATAACTTTAATAAAATCTTAATAATTATAACAAAGTATATAGCTGTGTGCGATAAACAGAAATAGACTTGCATCCTCTATAGTGTGGAACTGGGAGACAAATGGCGCATAGTCACTGTAGCTCTACTTGCTTCTTAAATGATGAAGTATTATTGAATTGATTTTAGATATAATAGAACGAATTGGAAGTACGGTGTGGGGCGGTAATGTGCCGTCCAATTGAGCGGGACAATAGAACTAATTGTTTGTGTTCGGTAGTCCGCCCGACGGGTTACCTTCAGTCATATATAGGTACCTAAACGTCTCGTTCAAACAGCGTCAGGATGTCGCTCTCAAACGATCGACGTTCCTGTGACTGGCAGACAAGTAAAAATGGCGTCATCGATCCGAACACCCGCGGCCTCAGCCAGTGCGGCATTAGACGGCATAGGTGGCGCCAATCAAGGATAAAAAGTATAAAATCATTTTTCAGACTATAAAGGCCTTTTGCCTTCTCCATATTATGAGTGTTAATACAGGTATAGGTATTATTTGCCAGTTTTTCTTCTATTGTTAAATTATTATTATTCTCTGCTTAGTATAGCTATAATTATAAATATGTATTATAATTTGCTAAAAGATTGGTTAATTTATGACAACGGCAGTCAGTTATAATATTTTACAATCAATATTAAAACCTATTATTTCCTTAATATTCTAAGTTATTAATTACAATGTGTGGCTTTGTAATAAGAAGCGCTAAAAACTCAAAAATTTCCTGTTTGTGTCGCATATGTTCCTACCTGGTAAGGACATTAATAATACTTACGCAAGTTGCTACCACGCAAATGTCTACAATTCACTTTCCATGTCATCTTCATTCGGTAACAGGTGTGACGTCATTATAGTGACGTACATTATATGACGTTTTATCTGTGGTTAGTGACTCCGAGACAATTAATTTAATTGTTATCGATATCGATAATAACTTTTGCGTAGGCTTGTTATGCATAAATTTAGTAAGTACTTACAACACTAGATTATAAATAAAAGTTTAAATGATATTACGTAATAAGATACATGTATGCTCTTAGTAATTGATGGTAGGTTAGTAATCACTTATGCCAATCCAGTCTAGTATTCATAACGACAATTCTCAAGTTTCAGGTAGTTGATTTATCAGTTATCTAAATTAACACCTAGGTCGTGTAGCACAACTAGTTTTGCGCTATTTGCATTAAAATATTTGCAATCTTTTGTCCTTTTGAGAAGTGGCTCTTATTAGTAAAAATATCTGGTTGACCGAGCTTCGCTCGAAATATTTTTGTTATATTTTGGTCGAATTTACTTTATATATTAATAAAAAATAAACATTAAATAATGAAAAAAATATAAAAAAATTACAAAAAGATAATAATAATTACACCGAGTTTCGATCCGACGCTGTTTGAATCAAAACAAAACAAAAAACTGGACGACTTCCCGGCTGAGCTATCGTCACTCATGATGTAAACAGCGAAATTTGAATCCATATTCTCTTGACATTTTATGTCATTGTATTGATTAGCTAAAAACACCGACAAAACAACATTTTCTATAAATAAAACCTAGCTAGATCGATTTTATGGCCCTGAAACCTCTAGTATACCAAGTTTCATCAAAATCGTTGGAGCGGTTTCCGAGATCCTGGAAATATATATATATACAAGAATTGCTCGTTTAAAGATATAAGATTAATGTTTCGAAATAAAACATCTTTAGCTTAAAATACCTTTGAAAAAATTAACTCTGTCAAAAGAAAATCAATACCATGGAGTCGGTAAATTTTATTTTGATTTCTGGTGATCAATGCTGACAATCAATGATGATCGGCCTTTTATAAAATGGTAACGGTTATTTTTGTTTTGTTAATAGCAAATACTGAGCTATATCGAAATGAAAGATGAGAGGGAAAAGGTAAAACTCACATAATTTGTTTTTAAGTTTCAGATAAGAGTATGCTAGAATGCGAGTTGTTTTATATGGTAATTCTTGTGATCTAATTAAGGGTCATATAACTTCTCATTTATGAATTGTTTGGCTTAGATTAAATTTTTGATTCTGGTACATATCAATTTCCTTAATCTTAGCTAACTAATTAAATTAGGTTATTAATTAAATTAATACTTTACATCACAAATATCCTAAGCATTGATAGGATAAACTTTGTAGTGATAGGAAGCAGTAAATACTGCTTCTAGTAGTAAATAGAAGAAATTGTTCGTGAATATCCCTTTTGCAGTGGATGGACCAGGGATAAGTTCGGTGATAAGCGGATGGTGAGCCGCACTTTTTTGCCGGAGCGTCAACGGGTACAGTACCCGATCGGGTAACCTGCCGCCGAGACAATGGCGTGTCAAAAAAAAGTGGATAGGTTATAGGTACTCATATTTGTATAGTGTATACCTAAATAATAATATTTCTTTAGAAAGATAACATATTTAGTTTGAATTTTTAATCGGTATATAATTTATCCATTGATATTTTGCTAAGATATACACATATACAAAGATATGAACTTTTACAATCTTTTTATTGTTTTATTTTTCGAGTGAGCCAGGCGCCAACTAAATATGTTTATTAGCGTGTACTATGACGGAACAACATTGTATCACAATGCAAAATTGTTATATTGTTATCATACACAGTCCATTATAGTAATATCGCTAAGCATCTATTTCCTTTCATAACCAAAATTTGAAGGCCTTTTTATCATAATAGCTAAGTACTAGAACGCGAAGTGTCTCACCAAATTTTGTCACAGTTGTCTAGGGTATTTCTTTATCGATGACCGCTTAGTTTTGTGTCTAACAAAGACGTGCTAAAATAGAAGAAAGATTAATAGCAGATCAGCCAGCCAGTCTTGAAGGTAAGTGGGTTACGCCAATCATAGACTTAAATGTTTTCAAAGTCAGAGATAAATAGGTACTTGTAAAAAAAGTATACATTTCTCCGTGTAGTGATGGAGTAAGAATACATTCCACCACCCCCGCTCTTGTCCATGAGTATTGTAAAAAACGATTAGCTATATGATATGTAGGTAATATCTATATAAGAGAAGGAATACTCGACATAAAACTCGATGCCAACATGTCTGACCAGCGCAGTAGAGTAGGTCAATTTCTCTCGCATTGTGGAGGAGACTCGAGCCTAATAGTGGAATTTATGTGGGTTGAGATGATGATGATTATATATTTAAATAAATAAACACAAAGATGGCTAAGCAAAATAGTAGATAATTTATTAGTACTCAATTTTTTAGATATATAAATCTTCTGGTCGCGTGTTTGTAATTGAACTCCTCCTAAATGACTAGACTGATTTTTAAAAATTTTTTAGGGTCTGTTCCGATGGATATGAGAATGGTTTAGATTAATAATTGGAACCGACAAGTGGCGCAGCGATCGATCTCAAGAACTCTCCTTTTACTATTTTTAGATCTGAACAGAACAACGTATGTTGGGTCAGCTAGTTGTACTGTAAAAAAAGATTCATAATATAAATGATATGTGATAGTGTGCCCAGTTATACAGGTTCTATGAAATTTAGTAAAGTAAAAATTATTCAAACTTTAAATTATAAAATATGTGACGGCAAACTATCGATAAGCTATAACATTCTAGAACAATCCAATCCCTATAACATGCGAATCATCGAATCAATTACGAAGCATTACATCACCGAAGGATTGAGTCACGGTCACGACCTGTTCAGCCAGATCCTTTTGTCCGTGGGTTGGGTCCTTAGTCATCAAGTACTTATGTCCAGCTCACTGCTTTATGCTATATTGTAATCAAATTGTCACACTAATGTCCTTTGGAGATAATAATAATTGTATATTAAACTATCTTACTCTGAAGACTTCATCCTACCCGGTAAGGCAGCGGCATATTAAATATATTTTTTTTAATAGGAGTGGTAGGATAAGAGTATTTTCCGTGTGATGACGGAATAAGAATACAATTCACCACCCCTTCTCCTACCCATGGCTGTCGTAGGAGACGACTAAGGGATTATAATATGCATACTACATCTATGCAAGATAAGAAAAGTTCGAAAGTAAAACCTATGGCAAAATGGCAACACTTGGAGTGGTAGGACCACACTGTCGACAGTTATCTGTCTACAGCCGCGGGCCGGTCCGTCCGGGGCAGTACCATGCTCTCGCAGAAAATCGACGTCTGAGTAGTAGCAATTTGTTACTGCGCTTCGTTCGGTGAGCGAGAGAGCCGGAAGCCCAACTTTCTGAGGGTGATTGCGTGTGGAGGGTTTTGGTGGTGCCCTTGGTATCACCGAGGCTCAATGCACGCAGTCACACTCCCTTCGCTTTCTTCGCGGTAGGCAACGGCCTTGTAAAGGTCCATGAGCGGCAGCAACACTTACCATCAGGTGTACTGTTTGCTCGTTTGCCACCGTTTGCAATAAAAAAAATAATAATAATAATATTTTAATGGTAGAACAAGTCAAGTTTCTATCCAACCTGGCTCCGGGATTCTGGAAACGCCGATGTCACGCTGTTGTCTTAAGTATTCTTATATTTCATAAGTTATGGTCCCAGCTCGACTTACATAAGTGGCATATTGATATTTTATAGATAGCTTATAGATAGACAATTAACCTAACTTAAATATGATTTAATCATTCAGACTTTTGCAGTACACTGCCTCCCTCATGTTTCGCTACAAAGTGCGATTCTGCGCCGCCTACCTCCAACGTTGAGCAACTTTCACCAGGTCATCGGTCCACCTGGTAAGGGCCGTCTTACACTGCGTCATCCGATCCGATAAATTATCGCCATTCCAGAACCTTTCTCCAACAGTGGTTATCAGGGTTAATTACACCCGTTTTTCTGCTGATTTCCATATATCGGATTCTATCTCGTTGAGAAATTCCTAGCATAGCCCGTTCCATAGCACGTTGAGCGACATTGAATTTAGTTATGAGGCCTACATATAAAGACAAAGAAAAAAGTTCAATATGTATATGATTTTTAAATTTAGACAATTATTTCTTCTAAGCGAACCAACACAATCTTTTCATTACTTACATAGATCATATTACATGCAAGCTGTGGCAACCAAGAATACACATAATCCGCCTACGCAATTCAGTTAATATTCACGATTCAGAGACTAAACTGGTAACAGAAAATTTTTATTTATTTATTTATTTAAGACAACACCCTGCACTAAGGAAATAATCCTTGTATTGTAACCTAAGATACTGATACTACTTATACTGTCAGTAATTATGCTGGTCGAATTCGAATGGCTAGTAGTAGGTACTATCTGCACCGGTGTGGGCGGGGTCCCTGACTGTCTGACTCAGGGCTCTTCTGTGGCGACCACAGAGGGCCATGGGCGGCCAGGGCCATACGCGGATACCACACGGTGTCGACGGAGGTAGCGTGCTTGTTGGCCGGGATTCCCCCGTGAGACCTGGAGGCGGAAATGCACGCCGGTCTGAATCGGCAGGTGTCGGGGGTGCGAGCGGAGGGTGGTGTGGTCTCATTGAGGGAGTTCACCGCCTGGCGTGTCGACGCCCGCCGAGACGTTATTGCCCGTTGGGCAGTCCGGCTGGAGATGCCTCGGTTCGGAGTGCGGACCGTGGAGGCCTTCCGGCCGGTGCTGATGCAGTGGATAAAACGGCGGCACGGGGTACTCTCCTGGAGGGGCATGGATGCTTCGCCAAATACCTGTACACGGTCACTAGGAGGGAGAGTACACCATCCTGCCACCACTGCGATTGCGACGAGGACACGGCGCGCCACACGCTCGAGGCCTGCGCGGCTGGGGCAGTGCAGCGTCGTGCACTCGTCGCAATCATCGGTGCCGACCTGACACTGCCGACCATCGCCAGGGCGATGCTCGATAGCGTCAGGAACTGGGACGCGGTTGCAGCCTTCTGCGAGGCAGGAGTCTCGCGGAAGGAGGCGGAGGGGCCCGCGCGTGAGGAACGCAGACGAAGCGGCCGACGTAGCGGTCCGCCGCCAGCGGCTATGGCGGCGTAGGCGCGACTACCTGCGCTCATTTACATGCCTGCAATAGGAGAAAAATTTACCAACTGTATCAGGCTGGTCAAATAGGTTAGTAATTATTGGGTTTTATTTCGACTTTGCCTTCTCTTGCAGATGTTATCTGTAATAATCCCTTAGTCAAATTTTACGACACCCACGGCCAAGAAAAAAAGTAGTGAATTGTATTCTTACTCCGTCACCACACGGTTAAGTTATCATCATCATCGCAGCCCCCACACGTCCCACTGTTGGGCTTGGACCCCCTCAACAATGCGAATGAATTTGACCCATACTGTTCAGACATGTTGGTATAGGGTTTCATTTCGAGTTTTCCTTCCGTTGCACAAATCTTTTTTTTTTTAATTTATTTATTCATATTAGTACATCAAGTGCTTAAATTCTATTAAAAGGTGTAGCCAAAAACCAGTTTAGGTTTATCTGTACACATAGGAAACGTCGACAATATTTACAAGAATACTTATACATAACGGCGGCAAGCAGTGAGCCCTCACATCTTCATAGATATACCCTCAAGTTATTACATATTAATATTAATGTGACACAGATACAGCATGTTTTCTTTTCTATTTATTAAATATATGTTGATTAGTGAGTGTTATTTCTTCAATGTAATGTTTTTTTTAATTGGCGAGTTAAGTTTTTTGGTGCAACTGTTTTTTTAAATTCCGGTGGTAATTAATTAATTAGTACCGGTATGATGTGACTAAGGCACATTTGACCAAAAAAGTTTTTAAATGTGGGTATTATTTAGTGTTGCCCAAAAAAGTCTTGGTCTTGCAGTCTTGGTCTTGGTCTTGCGAGAAATGCGAGACCGAGACCAAGACCAAGACCGCTTAATTTTTGCAAGACCAAGACCAAGACTGGCCCTGCAAGACTTGAGCAAAACCAAGACTGGGCCTGCAAGAGTCTCGCGGTCTTGCATTTAATTCAAATCACCATTTCAGCTTATATACGGTTGAGCTCGTGTCTTCTATATAACAGGAGGAGAATCGGCCGTGGCCGGAGGGGAATCGCCACGGTGATCGGCCGTGTTGTTACAGGTCATACATGTCAAGTTTTCCTTCTCTTGCACCGATGTTATATATTATAGCCCTTAGTCGTGGGTTCGCAGTCACGGGTAAAATAGGTGATGAATTATATTCTTACTCCGTCACTACACGGCAAGTCAACTCAGTCTTGAGATATCCATCTATTGGCCAATCGATTCCCAATGTTGGTGTTGGTTTTTCAGAATTACTCTTCGGAAAGGCTTAAGGACAAAAATACCGTAATCACGAGAGTGCTCTTGCCCATTATACATATTTATATATCCGTTTATTCATTAGCCCAACGACGTTCACTGTTGGACATAGAAATATGCCTACAATTAATCTATATAAATGTCCATGTAGGGACAGAGTACGATCACCATCAGGCAGTACATAAAGCGTTGCTCCCAGCGCTATTTTGCCTCTGCCACGACTCACCCCAATCCACTAGTGGTTGGGGCGGTAAACTACGTCCCCTCAAAAATATCCGCGGTCCGACGTCCTCGTCATCTTCTTGAAGAAGAAGATGACGCTATTATGATCGCCCAAGAAAGGACCTACACAGCTCGCGCAGCGATAACAGATAAAACTCCGCGGTATCGGCCTCGCCGTCGAGGTCGAAAACCGCGCTCTCAGCGACGCCCCGAGCCGAGGTCCGTTCCCCACAGGGGGAGCCCTCGGGCGATGTTCGCTTAACTTACTTACCGGGTTGAGAGTCATCAGCGCTCACCCATTGACCGCGTTAAGCTGTCAAGGTCATCTGCGACCAACAGCTACACACACACAAAAAAAAAAGACAGAGTACGAATATAATTCACCACTCTCTTACCCGTGGATGTCGTATCAAATCGGATCGGGCAATGGTGTTAGGAACCCATGAAAAAAAATTGAAATAAAAATATCGATTCGTTAATGAATTGAGAGACATGTAAGTTCTCAATTTTGTCATCGTTTTTTCGTGTAAATTGATTAAAATGTATAAAGGAATGATACTTAATCTACAACATATTCGTATTTTGTTAAATGTTCATTAGAATTTGAATAAATCAATGATTACGTTTGCATAAGCAAGACAAACTTCACTTTAACATAAATCAGCTGATCGGCCGATGACCGTTGATGAGTCGCCTTTGTACCTACGTAACCATTGAAAGGTTCGCGCAAATCTAATACCTATTTATACTGTCGAAATTTTACATGCTTACATATATCCTGTCTGTACATACCTACATAATGCATAAAATTTAAGGCATAAACTCTTAGACACATATTTTTGTAATCACTATAACTTTTACGTTATATTGTTTTTGTGTAATATACATTCTAATTATGATCTATGACTGTTGAACTACAACATACGTGAACAGATGACATAAAATTTATTGTATCAACTGCCTCGTGTGGTGACGTCTTAAGAAAATAGGGTCGAAAGTCCTGTCATAAGAGTAGTAACGCTGTCTAATGGAACACCAGGGGAATAGAAGAGTAATTTTCTCCAGTGGTAAGTATTGTATTCAATAGTGAACTATAGGCTAGCAGATGGATAGATAGGATAGGATATTTGATTAATTTAGTTGGATTTTTAATTGCCATGATAAATTACTGTTACGTTATTCTAACTGCAAAACTTTGCGAGACTCTTGCTGCAATACCAAGACTCGGGTGCGCAAGACCAAGACCAAGACCAAGACTCGGGTGCGCAAGACCAAGACCAAGACGAGACCAGGTGTGATGTTGCAAGACCAAGACCAAGACCGGTCCAAGTCTCGTCTTGGTCTTGCATTTGGGCAACACTAGTATTATTAGTTTTGTAAAAGTATTACGTAGTGTCATATTAGGTTTAGTGTTGTATTTCTTAAGACAGTCATTAAAATAATTTTCAGAAAGTAGTCCTAGTTTTACTTTTTCATGTATCGGAATGAGTTTACAATGAGAGAAAAGTTGCGCATAGTCTGACTGATATTGTTTTTTTTATCTTTAGCGGTACAATTTGCTTTAATATTTGGATTTGAATGTTATATATTAGATTAAGGTGAGTTTTATAAGTGCGACCGTAGCTACTAAGTCCATAAGATATTACCGATTCACCTAGAGCTTTGTAGAGTAGAAGTCGGATGTCATAGGGTATTTTGTTTCTGACAATCTTATGTGCATATTATATCCCTTAGTCGTCTTTTACGACATCCACGGGCAAGATAGGGAGTGGTGAATTGTATTCTTACTCCGTCACCACACAGATAGGTTAAGTTATATACTAAGTAAAAACTGCAATCTGTTCTACAACAATAATTCAATGTCACTATTTTGGATCAGTAAACTTAGATTACGCTTAAAAACTTTTGATAAAATTCAGTCGAGAGCTGCGTTAAAGTATATGTGTATTATATGCCCACAGATACTGGCGACTGCTGTCACAGTTCGGGGTGGTGCCTAACCATCGGTAAGATGACCTATCTGATTAAATTTTTACAAGCCTTAGATGGAATAACGCCTTTGTTTCCTTTTCTACCTGACTAAAGGCTGTATGTTGTAGAATGTAAGAAGTGGCAAATTAAAAAAAAAACTATGAACTAAAATCTGGCCATCATGGTACAATAGACAAATATTCTTTAATTAAAGCGTTCGTCTTACACCGCTAAACTGGGACATCATTATCATCATTCATCCCATCGCCATCCACTGCTGGACATAGACCTCCCTCATGTTTCGTCACAAAGTGCGTTCTTGTGCCACCTGTGTCCAGCGACGCCTAGCAACCTTCAGTAGTTCGTCGGTGTATCTAGTAAGGGGGTGTCCTACACTGCATCATCCGATTCATGTTCACCACTCGAGAATCTTTCTTCCCAAACTGAAAGATGTTTCCTGGGCATTGCCACTTCAGCGTGCTGATTCTTAGTGCTATGTCGGTTACGCCAGTTCTTCTACGGATTTCCGTATTTCGGAGTTCATTTCGCAGAAAAATCCTGAGTATAGCCCGCTTCATATCACGCTGAGCGACTTTGAACTTACATTTGAGGCCCACTTTTAAGGACCACGTTTGGGACGAACTGGTATACGAGATATAAAGAAAAAAATGTTATACTGATAACGAAAATAAATACTGTGCAGCATTATTGTCCTTATCAACTTTAAAAACGTGCAAACCTCAACGCACTAAACATAGATTAAATTTACTAACGCAATAAACATAGATTTTACATAAAGTTTTATATAAATTAAAACACTAGTTTATATTACTCATCTAAGTTAATAATTTATATATTATTAATGTAACTGTATCTATTAATAAATGTTACATCATATGTATATTAATGTAGAGAATTAAAAAAAAATCATTAATGATATCATTTGTTTTTAAAATATAAAGGTCAGTTTTTGATAGGAAAGTTTCATAATCAAGTAAATTATACACGTAATAAGTAACCACGTATAATTTTTAACGACATACAAAACTGTAACATTTTGAAAAAATATCATTTCTTACACCATTTCTCCACGTGTTGACGGAGTAAGAATATAAATTACCTAACCATTTCCTGGCCGTGGGTGTCGTATGCAGATAACAATTATGCAAGAGAAAAACCGATATAAAATCCTAAATCAACACGAGAGGTTTATATTATCACTAGCAACCCGCCCTCACTTCGCTTTGGTTTCAATCGCCTTACCCGCATAGTTCCCGTTCCCGTGGGAATACCAGGATGAAATATAGCCTATTTTACTCCCTGATATTACAGATTTCCATCGGTGAAAGAATTTTTGAAATCGGTTCAGTGGTTTAAGCGTGAAAGCGTAACAAACAAACAAACCTACTTTCGCATTTATAATATTAGTAAGGATGAGATGATAATGTGATGATCACTGCCAACCAGCTAGAAAGCCAATACTATCTCAGGAATAAAAATTAAAAAGAAAATAATGTTACCTAACGTAATTAGGTCCGTAAACTTATGAGTAACATAATATGTAAAACAGAGCACTAATCCGCTATGTTTTAAACATTTATAAAAAGTATTCTGAACAAAAAAAGCGTTTTCTCATGAATGCCAATGTCAAAACTAGACCAAATTGAAATGGCGAGCCGAGAAGCAACAGTTTTGAAATAAAAAAAATTATCATCAAAATCGGTTCACACAATCGAAAGTTCGGAGGTAACGCATATTAAAAAAAGAAGAAATACAGTCGAATTGAGAACCTCCTCCTTTTTTGAAGTGGGTTAAAAAGGAGATAATATGTAACCATTTAAAAATATAACAAATTTTATTGGAATATTGCTAAAAATTATTAGAGAATAGAGCAGGATCTTATTGCTAGATTTGAATACAAAATAAACGATATGATTCTGATCGATATTAATGCCTGTGACTGCTTCCTTAATATTCCATTTTGGAATACTAATTTATTCAACTAATTTGTTGAAATTAATGTTTACCGTCGACTAAACGTAAAGTGGGTCGACATTTAAAAAAATAGTTTGTTTTTTCTTAATACAAGTCATAAATTAAGCGATACACATCCGCCTAGCTTGAACTTAAGCTTTAAATATATTTACGATGTTTATGTATGATTTTATTGAAGTTTCAAAATCTTTAAACGGCTTATTGGATTATTATCAATACATTGAACATACATGTATACTTAATCCTGTTTGAGCCATGCCTACAAAACTAATGTGCCGTCTTTTCATTCACTTTAAATGCCAAGGTTTTAAGTTGAAAAATCATCAAGGTAAGGTTACTGAAAGTAAAAGCTTAGGTTTTATAATTTTTGTGTCGACTTCTTGACTGAGTTCAACTTGATTATTTCGTTGAAGTGTTTTTATTACAAATCTTATAGATACTAACAATTACTCATTGGCCACCTTTTTTTCTAAATAAAATGTATGGAATCGCGAAATTCCGAATTCATTTCATGGGTTGTGTCGTAATTAACCTTTTGCGTCAAAGCAATATGGTACATAAAACAATACCTTATTTTTATAGTCACCGATAGATATACCCCATACATGCTATAAGATCGGAAATGTAATAATATTCTGATACAGATGCTGTATTTAAAATTACATAAATTTATTTAAGTCCAATGCATTTTTTTCATACTTTTACGCTAAGCGGTACAGCCGATAAAAATAGTATGTTATACTAACTGGTATGTGATACTAACTTAGCCATATGTACCATCATTTTTGAATTAAATTTCTATTAAAAGTAGCTCTGAGCTCGGAGATAACATGGTGATGTAGTTCATCTTCATATTTTCTGTTTTTTTTCTTCTTCTTCATATTACCAGGTGTCCACAATCATACCTTTGTTTCGAGGAAAAGAAGGGAGATGGGAGGGAGATTATTACCTAAATGATTATATTGGCACATAATCATATAAAATCACGGCCACAAATGGCTAATAGGACATTCTCTTTTCACCTGTTCCTAATGTAGACCAATTTAACTCTTATTGTGGAGGTAGCTTGTACACAAAAATGGATGAGCTGAGAAGATCACGATTTTACTAAGAATAATTTGTAAAAAGTATCTATAACGTTTCTTTTACAATTTGATACGCGTGCGGCCCAACTCGATAGGCCCTTTCAAGATAACTCTTATGTCGCATTCTCATCATCATTTTAGCTCATATACGTACCATTGTAGGGCCCAAGCCTCCACCACAATAGGCGGGAAATTGATATATCATGCTGGTCAGAAGTGTTCTTATAGGGTTTATTTCGATATTTCTTTCTCCTGCATATATATAGGATTATATTATGGCTGTATTAGATATAATTATCGAGAGAATAGAAAGGATGTTGATTTGTATCCTCACTCTACTATTTTTCCATTAGTTCTATTTTGTAACACGTTGGTATGGCCACTTCCCACCTAAACTCTCCGGAGCGATAAAAATTACGACACACAACCCCATAAACTGCCGTACTATAGCTCTGTGTTACCATTTGGACGGTATCGAAACGTTGTCTTCAGTAGCATACACGGCTACTACACACAGCTACTCTAAGTATAATACATAGGTATAATGTTCAATTTATATGGCATTTCATGTGAAATCAGTGTGGAGACGCAGTAAGAATACAATTCACCCCTCTTTTTCTTGTCGCGGGGTGTTGTAAAAGACGATTAAGTCATTATAATAGCAAATGCTCCATGCCAACTGGTGTGACTATGGTGGTACAGTAAGACCATTGCCCTCCAGTTGTGCAGGAGGCTCAGCAGTGGGTTGTGATGATGATCTATCCAAGAGATGGAAAACACTATCAACCTACGAATATAGATATTATCAAATTTGATTTGGGACAATTTCAAACTGTACTACTACAAAACCCATCACAGATAAATTGTCCGACATGCACTTGACCATTTTTTTTTTATAATCATCTTTATGTGAGTACCGAGGATAAAAATAGCACCTAGTCATAGCATCTGCAGCACACTGTACGAATCCAATTTTTTTTTGTTGTGAATGCGGCTACAAAATGACTGGTGATTTCGTACAGACTTTTTTGTTGATGACCGTTTGTCAAATTTAGATTTAGTTAGATAATACATAATATAATGTCGTAAGCACGATTTATAAATTTTACTTTGTTCCTTATTCATCTATTTATCTGTGTAATTTAAAGTCAATGTTGTTTCTTTTCATAGCCTCATGATGGATTAATAATACAATAACAACCCTTACTTATCCGTGGGAGTCAGTAAAATCTCGAGCCGACGCGGCTGGACGGATCGGAGATTAGTCCACCACCCGCAAAGAGGCCGCGTGAGGGCGACGCTCTGGCAATGTTGCCGGGGCGTCAAGGGAGACGATACCCGAAAGGATAACCCACCGGGCCGGCCATGGATGTCAAGGGATCGGTACTAGTAGTCGGCCCAATGGCAAATGGGAGATAATACAGTAGGTTGTGGGGTCGCACGCCGCTCATCTGTCGCGCCGGACAGATTGGGCGGGGTGTGTCCAGACCATAGCCTACAAAGGTAGAATCGTAAAATATGGCTAAAGACGTAGCCAGCAGTGCTCTCTGAACAACTTATAATACCATCTGCGATCATCAAACCGCGTACCAAGTCAATTGTCATTGCGGTATTTTACTCCTTACAAGAGGGGTTTTATATTCAATATGTGTCTAATAGTGTCATTTTTAACATAACAACCTGGTGCCGTTTTGGCCAACGATTTGATTAACATGAAAGGCAACGTCAGTCGCTCGTTTATAATATTTAGGAATATTTTCTGCTTTTTATTCACCTACGTTAGAAGAAGAGGTAATTTAGGATTATAGCATAAAAATGAGTCTTTATTAATATTAGCCAATCACCTGAACAGTTATCAATGTAATTGTAAAGCAATTTACATAAATATATTCTTTGGAAATCCGTGCGGTGACAGAGTGATAATATAATTCATCACTTCCTACCTTGACCGTGGATATTGTCAAAGGCAGCTGAAGCATATAATATCCATATAACGTCGCAAGTAAAAGAAAGATAACTCGAAATAAAACTCTATATCAACCCGTCTGACCAGTGTGGTATAGTTAAGTCAATTTCCTTCCTATTATGGACGAGGCTCGAGCCCTGCAGTGAGGCGAGACGTATATGAGACGAGGTGATCATCAGAAAAATATACGCAGCTATCAGTTTTATGTCGTACTTATATTCTGTCGTACCTATATCTATTTTTTTTTACAAAAACATCATCATCGAAGCCCACATACGACCCACTGTTGGGCTGGGGCGTCCTCCTCAATGGGAGGGAATTTGACCTACAATACCATGCTGGTCCGACATGTTGGTGACTTGGTGTAGGGTTTCATTTCGAGTTTACCTTCTCCGGCATAGATCTTATGTGCATATTTTATCCCTTAGTCATCTTTTACGACATCCATGGGCAAGATAAGGAGTGGTCAACTGTATTCTCATTCCGTCACCACAGGCACGTAAAATTTGATCAAATATAAAAGCAAAGACGTAATGCGTACGTTAGTTATTGTTTAAACATAAATATTAAATAATGAAAAGTCTCCCTATCTTACCAGTGGATGTCGTAAAAGACGACTAAGGGATATAGTGAGCATATAACATCTACGCAAGAGAAGGCAAACTCGAAACAAAATCCTATACCAACCTGTCTGACCAGCCTGGTATAGTAAGGTCAACTTCTCTCCTATTGTAGAGGAGGCTCAAGCCCAGCATTGGGACATTTATGAGCCGAGATGATAATGAATGAAAAGTCCATATTTCAATAGTCAGATTGAAAAATTACTGTTTTTTATCATAAGCTTTCTCGTGCCTAAAATTCTAAAAGTGCTGTTTTTTTTTTAATCCACATGTGATTCTGTTAGCTAAGTCGTGAAAAGCATAGGCAGATATCTTTGAAATCTTATTTCAGGATTTTTAATCTTAGAACTAAAAACTTAAGTTATTGTGAATATTGTGTGAATGTAGGTACATATGTATATTTCTGTGTGGTAACGGAGTAAGAATACAATTCACCACTCCCTATGTTGCTCGTGGATGTCGTAAAAGATGACCATATGGAGATTGTAATATACATATAACATTTATACAAGAAAAGGAAAACTTGAAATAAAGCCTAATATCCTCTATACGTCTGACTAGCTTGGTGTCGACGACTAAGTGATATAATACGCATATAACATCTATGCAAGAGAAGAAAAGCTCGAAATAAAACCCTATACCAACCTGTCTGACCATGCTAAGGTAAGGTAAAATAAGGTCAATTGCCCTCCCATTGTGGAGGAGGCTCGAGCCCAACAGTGGGAGATATATGAACTGAAATGATGAATGACGATGATGAGACCTACTATACTAAGCTAGTCAAACGTGTATAGGATATAAAGTTTTAATTCGAATTTTCCTACACTTGTGTTATCAAGTGGTACTGCCGGCCTCACATATACGTCTAATTCGAGCACATCTTAATTATCACTACTGACGACAAGTAACCCTGCTCCGGTGGTCGGCCCAACGACGAAGGTGACGTGCACATGGGGTGCGTTGCGGGTGTGCGTGCTTACGCCCCTCTGTCGCCCCGGACGGAGTGGTGCGAGGAGCGCGCAGACCGCAACCCAACCCCAAAAAAAAAACATCTTAATTATTAACCGACTTTATTTTAGTTTTATCATTTAATTGGTAATTTTATAATTGAGTAAATAGTTGATTCATATTTCTGTAACTTGATATAATTCTTATACAATGGGCGCCTTCCGCTTGTCAGCTTCCGGTGCAGCTATTAAATAGTGTTTATTGTTATAGACTTCGGTACTTTCTTACACTATGTCGATTAATTAATCCTAAAATAATTACGTTTAACTGCACGTATCAGATTCTTATGGTAACCGCTATAAGGGGCATTATATTGTCATTATCGCCGCCGCCACCCTTGCCGCCTTCATTCTACACTTGCTTAGATGTTATTTGCTCATTAAACATATGTAATAATCCCTTAGTCGTCGTTTACGACACCCACGGGCAAGGAAGGAATGCTGAATTTTAGTATTACTTTGTCACCACATACAAAAGAATGATATGGTCACAGAAATTTATTTAATCATACGTTCTTATTTTCATATTTTGATGGCTTATAAACAAAATTTATATACATTATACATTCACAGCAACTTAAGTTTTTAGTTTTAAGATTAAAAATGTAAATCTAGAAATAAGAATCCAAGAAAATCTGCTTCAATTGTGATCTATATCGCGGTCTATGAATACACATGACTACACGTGTATCCACAAATAATATAGAACGTGATGTATTGCTTCTATAGTATTATTAAATTGAGCGTCTAGACATCGCCTAAACAGATTTACTACAATTTTAAACTATTTTTGAATTAGAATCATACTTATCCATTGAGCCCATCTAGCTTATTCTCAATCGTATTTTTTTTCTATTGTCTATATATAATCCCTAATTTCAACAAAATATTATTTCAGTGCGAAATAAAGAGTTCTTTATCCCTATATTGCAATTTTACTGGTACTGAATTCCCAGATTGACTACCATACATTATGATAAATAAGGTAGGTGGTGGTTTATGCTGCTCCCGGGGTCAAAGATTACGCTTTTGTAGGAAAATATTTATTTTTGACCTCTTAAAAATTCAGATTCTTATCTCTTCTTCTGATACATATATAATTTAAAAGAGCTGAATGTGCGCGTCATGGTGTTTGAGCGCGAGACCTTTACATAGTGTATAGAGAGCAGATAGATCATTCAATCGGCTGCCGTTGTTCTCAATTTTAAAATTGCATTTATTCGCAAATACATATTGAAACGAAGTTCCTTAACGCAGCTTATAGGTGGTGCCACTTATTAGAAATCGTCACGTAACGAAATGCCGTATACTGTGTGTATGTGGGTGTATCAAGCATGCTACAATCAAATAAGCACACAAGGAAACTGCAGCAAATACGTGTAATGTAATATAGAGTAATAGAAAAACGATAAGGAACCTTCTCTTCAGAAGGGGTTCCCCCGACCGCAAAATCTATTTTTTTATCGTGATTCCTTTTTTTTAACTCTTCATATACTATTTATAACTGATCAGAAAATATCGCAAAAGCTATGATGATCCGTAACGAAAGCAATCGACTTATTAGATTTAAAGCTTCACAATTTATTCCATCGAATAACAATGTTCGATGTTTCGCTAGTAGTGGACTTTCCTGGCAGGAACCGGGACGCAATCGCAGCCTTCTGCGAGGCAGTAGTCTCGCGGAAGGAGACGCGGAGCGCGTGCGCGAGGAGCGTCTCCTCGACGACGCGAACCACCGCCGGCGACTAGGACGGTGCAGGCGCGAATACCTGCGCCTGATACCGCCCTAGCCGAGGCCGCGGGTGACTGGACCGGTGAATTAGTCCTGGGGGGACGTCGGTCGAGAAGAGGGTACTCCTCAAGGGGTAATCCGTTGGGCCGACCACTGACGACAAGTCACCCTGCTCCGGTATCAGCCCAACGACGAAGGCGACGTGTCACGGGTGGGTTACGGGTGTGCGTGCTTACGCCCGCCCCACTGTCGCCCCGGACGGAGTCGGGCGAGGAGTGCGCCGACCGTAACCCACCCAAAAAAAAAAAGTAGTTGACTTTAAAATGTATTATATAATCTGATTTAACACATAAAGAAGGTTTCTTATTTAGGTAAAACATATACTGTTCCCATGAAGTTTTAGATTTTCATAATTATTTTAATCATGCTTTAGCTAATAGGTGTCAATCAATTCTTGTCGTGAATATGAGATTCATTTACAAGGAAATTTTTGTTCATCTCTAAATTTTACCCAGATTTTTTCGTTATTTTGTGAAACGACCTGCTTTGTAGAGATTAAATTGATATTATGATATGGAGCATTTATCTACTAATAGTTACTGTACTAACTAATTATCACCATCATCCATCACAGAAAATACCGCGAGAGCTCTGGCACAGTATTACAATCGACCATTTTTTTCGCGCCAATCATCATCTAGTGACGACGTAATTGTTATTAAGTGAAAATATATATTAAGCAGTCTTTACGACATCCTCATATAATGCAATATAGTTATAGTGGTGAATAAAAAGAACAAAATATTGATTATAATCTAGAAATCTTCATTATCAGATAGTCTATACATATACATGGATACAAGAAACTTCATTTTAATAAGTAGCTGCACTTAAGTAATGGCTATTAACCTCGATTTGTGGAGGTATCGACTGACGTTTATATTGAAACTAGTATAACTATACGATGAATCCATAAATTTGTAGTAATAAGTAAGGTAGGGTAAGTGAAACACTAATCAACAATAGCAGAAGACAATGCTTCGAACCTAGTAGCTATAGCCATTTGTGTGATGTGGATTGAAAATATAATCCCGACAAAAACGTAAATGTGAAAACGGCAGCCAAGTTCAATTTTAATGATAATTATAGCGTGATTACGGCGAAATTATGGCATTTTCCGTGTGGTGACGGAGTAAGAATGCAATTCACCACTCCCTATCTTGTCCGTGGATGTCGTAAAAGACGACTATGGGATGCATGCAATGCATATTATAATATGCACACAATATCTGTGCAAGAGAAGGAAGACTCGAAATGAAACCCTATATCAACATATCTGACCAGCATGGTATAGTAGGTTAAATTCCCTCCCATTGTGGGGGAGGCCCGAGCCCAACAGTGGAACATTTGTGGGCTGAGATGATGATGATAAAATACCTTATAATCTATCGAACCTCAACATTTGCTTTGACTAGATTTAAATGCTAGTTATTTTATATTTAGCTAATCAACTTATATTATTTATATTAAATGCAAGTTATTGTTTTTATATTATACGTTTCTTTTCTTTTAAATTTTGATTAGCAAGATAAATTGTTGATGTTATAGTGAATAGGTTTTTAATTACGAAGGGCTCAAAAGTAGCTCAAAATGCTTCGTGTGGCTTGGTTTGAAACGTCGCCGTTTCTAATTAAATACCTACTAAAATACAAATCAATAGTCCCATTTCCTACGGTTGTTATGCATGTTCTCAAATTAATTACTGATTACCGTTTTTTAATATCAGCTTAGTAAAATCAGGCATAAGCTTCTATATATTAATGTAATGAACTTCTTGAATTTCTTTATAACTTAAAACTTAAGTGAGAAACGGAAAGGCATGATGCCTTTCAGTTTTTAAACGCGTTGGAGACAAGAATTAACAAGAGTATATGATGAAATAATTTAAATCAATTTAATATGATTATAGAGAAAGTTAGTTTTAAAGTTTTAAAAAAAAAATTAAAGCCTTTTTGCTTAGCACTTGCCATTATAAAATTATACTCTTCGTCATGATTCAATTCAATAAGCTTACTATCAATTTAACATTTCTAGGAAAATTGTTTGTTCAATCTCCCATGATATAATTAATGTACGTATGATGCGATGTATGAGACCGTTGCTATGTTTCAATTAAATTGTTCCCAGATTTAAGTTTTTCTTTTATTGCAAACGGCGGCAAACGAGCAAACAGTACACCTAATGGTAAGTGTTGCCGCTCATGGACCTTTACGTGCTTCATGCATGCAATGAGGTTCGGTGATAATAAACTCTCTCTCGCTCACCGAACAAAGCGCAGTAACAAATTGCTACTACTCCGACATCGATTTTCTGCGAGAATGTGGTACTAGTAGTCAGAAAACTGTCAACAGTGTAATCTTACTACTAAATAATTTCATAATAATGTTATCACCATCATCGTCTCAGCCCATATATGTCCCACTGTTGGGATCGGGCCTCCTCCACTCATCATCATCTTGCTCTTATCCCAATTACTTGGGGTCGACGCAATATGTCATCTGTTTTGACATATTGCAAAAAGTTTCAGCAATGACTTTTATGACCAGCCGCCTGCCTGACGTCAACCCTCCTTGGGAATATAATCGTTGACCCAAATGGTACCAGATGGAGTTGGTCCGGGTCAGTCTAGGGCTCTTAGTCGTCTTTTACGACACCCACGAGCAAAGCAAGGGTTGGTAGTATTCGAAGCCGCTACCACACAGCCTCGGGCCTCCTCCACTATGGAAGGGAAATTGACCTACTATACCGCGCTGATCAGATGTGTTGTTACAGGCTTTTGTTTCGAATTTTCCTACTCTTGCATATATGTTATATGCATATTATATCCCTTAGTCGTCTTTTATGACAGCTACAGCCAAGAGCGAAGGTGGTGAATTGTATTCTTAATCCGTCACCACAAAGAGATTATATTATACTAGATGACCCAATGAACGTTGTTCTGTTCAAATAAAATAAAAGGAATTGACTGCAGCGCCACCTATACCAATCCAATTGTAAATCTAAGCCATTCTCGAATCCCCTTGAATACAAATAAAATAAACATTTCATCAACATCGGTCCAGCCGTTTAGGAGCCGTTCAATGACATATACACGTACACAAGAAATATATATGTATACAGGATGTCTCTAAATTAAACGTCCAATGGAAAGTGGGTGGTAGATGACTTTATGACTTTATAACTCGTCGCGATTATTGGTGCCGACCTGACGCTGCCGACCATCGCCAGGGAGATGCTCGACAGCGTCAGGAACTGGGACGCGGTCGCGGCCTTCTGTGAGGCCGTAGTCTCACGGAAGGAGGCGGCGGATCGTGTGCGAGTAGAGCTCCTATTCGGCGACACGTTCCGCCGCCGGCGACTCGGGCGGCGCAGGCGCGAGTATCTGCGCCTAATGCCGCCCTAGCCGAGGCCGCGGGTATTCGGACCGGGGAATTGTCCGTCACCCGCAGAGAGGCTGACCGCGCGACGGCGACCGACGTCCCAGGACGTCGAGAGGTGACGTTACCCGAAAGGGTATTCCGTCGGGCTGACCACTGACGACAAGTCACATCTGCTCCGGTGGTCGGCCCAACGACGAGGTGACGTGGGTACGGGTAGGTTATGGGCTCGCGCGCCGTCCGTTTATCGCCCCGGACGGATTGGACCGCGCGTGCGCTTACCATAGCCCACCCATAAAAAAAAAAATAATAAAAGATGACTTTATGACAGCTATGAAAAAAGTTAAAAAAAAATCCAAGTCACTTTTATTTTTCATATGAGCATATTACTAAAAACGGCGAAAAATCAGACCTTGTACGATATTTTCAAGTAGGTACTATAACGACAAATAGGCTAGTTTCGGCATCGGATATTTCTTGTTGGAAGCGTGGATAACTGCACTATCGACCGTACAATTAAAACTAGACATCTTACAATGACATAATAAAAATATACATTTGTTATGGCTATTCCTTAATTTTTTCGAAGAAAACGTTCATCATTTGATTTTAACACACCATCCTGTAAAAAAATGTAGCGTAACCATAGTGGCAAGTAATTTCAAAAGTTGGCCACATTATTCATTATTCCAAAATGGTATAATACCTTCTAGATGTTATCGTAACTTTTAGAAAAAAAAATGTTTTTGTGACAGACAACGAAGTTTATGAAAAATGATTAGGTATATTTTTTTGTTCTATTTTATTAGACCTCGTATAAAAAATCTTATTGCGTGTGTGAAAAAGAGACAGAGAGTGACGCCTATTGTATTTTATTGGGCACTAGGTAAATGTCCCTCCGAATATACTCAAGGAACATGAATGAACACTCGATGGTCTGGATAGCGTTCAGTATTCGGATATCGCTCACGATACAATCTACTTGCGGCATGATCATTGCATCTGTACTCTTCATAGATCAAATGCATATTAGGGGATTCTAACATTGTATAAAAAGACGGCATCATAATCACACAAGTCACTTTTTATTTTTAATGTCACTCTTTCTATACTAGTACTATCTACTTTATGCAAATAAATGGCGTGGCTACGGGTGACCCAACCGTGGCTGCGGGTGATCGGACCGTGGCTACGGGTGACCGGACCGCGGATTTAGTCCGGGCACCCGCAGAGAGGCTAGCCTCGTGACGGCGTTCAGCGTCCCAGTAGGGGACGTCGACGGCAGAGGGGAGTACCTTGGTATTCCAAAATGGTATAATACCTTCTACGTGTTATAGAACTTAAAAAAAAATATTTTTGTTAAAGACAACGAAGTTTATTGTGAATTATTGTTTTATTAAGAAAAGGATTTATGTTCTACGCCATTTATATGCATTTTTTTTTAAATATACCTAATCATTTTTCATAAACTTCGTTGTCTGTCACAAAAAATTTTTTTGTCTAAGAGTTACGATAACATCTAGAAGGTATTATACCATTTTGGAATAATGAATAATGTGGCCAACTTTTGAAATTACTTGCCACTATGGTTACGGTACATTCTTTTTACAGGATGGTGTGTTAAAATCAAATGATAAACGTTTTTTTCGAAAAAATTAAGGAATAGCCATAACAAATGTATATTTTTTTTATGTCATTGTAAGATGTCTAGTTTTAATTGTACTTGTGGTCGATAGTGCAGTTATCCACGCTTCCAACAAGAAATATCCGATGCCAAAACTAGCCTATTTGTCGTTATAGTACTTGAAAATATCGTACAAGGTCTGATTTTTCGCGGTTTTTAGTAATATGCTTATATGAAAAATAAAAGTGACTTGGATTTCTTTTTAAATTTTTTTCATAGCTGTCATAAAGTCATCTACCACCCACTTTCCGTTGGACGTTTAATTTAGGGACATCCTGTATATAAAGATAAGCTCTATAAGTCTCGATAAGCTCTATAAGACCTGTGCATTCCTATTAAGAAAAACTTTCGTTTTACTTAGATAACATGTAACTTTGTTTTACCCCACCTTACTATATATTAGATTCACTTAATGTAACCATTATTTATGGCACTTATATTAATACATTAATTGAATGTAATCTCGCTAATACATAATTATGCTCATATTACGGCTAGTTATAAATATGTATATAGGCTATAATCTATGGATAGTGTTACATGAAACTGCAATATAAATGGTAGTTGTTTAACGTTGTTAATATGCTTATATTTTAGCCTCATACTTTTGTAATGGAAAATTTTTATAGGCAGATTTAAATCAGAAGTAAATTCATATGAGTTGTCTTCGACTTGGTCACGTGACGTGTTAACGCTAACACTATGTAGCTATGTCAATGTCACTATATCTGTGCCGATAGATGTCAAAACCGGCAAAGTGTAAAATGTTTTAATTTACTAATTTAGGATCAAACAATTGAAATATGCAAAATATCGTCTAATTGTTCATAGTTTTAAGTTTTCACTTCTGTCGGTAGTCCGTATAACTGATTTGTATTTTCTTTTTAATTAGAAAGGTTTACACGCATTTCATCTTGTATTTAATTCCATTTGCAGTATTTTTTTATTGTTGAGACTACTCACATCACTCACTCCCAAGCATTGTAATTCCTATAAACCAAGATCCACAATGGTTACCATAATTGGTTAGGTTGGACCCTAAGAAAGCCCAGGGAAACAATTTCAATTGGTTTAATAGCCGCAAGTAATTTAATTAAAAACGATAAACAGGAGGAGTTGGATGAATAGTTTCAAGGGACTTTTATGCAATCTGGGTCATAAAAAGCAAACATTTACTGGCATCTAATAAATAATTACAATTACGATAAGCACAGCAATATAGCATCACGGTCACGATGTAGCTTAATGCTTATTATTAAGGCTTAAAGTCTTAATAATAAGCATTCGAGCAGTAGGTAGGTATAACAAAAGCACCGTAGTACACGATCGCAATTATCGAATGTCTACATAGTCTATGCTATTTCAGACATGACTTGCAAGCAATTTCAGATAATGTTACCCTCGTTACGCCAGCGATTACACTCCCTGAGAATATGGTGTTCAATTAATTTATAAGAAAATTATTTACTCTTGAAGTTGCTGTGCTCAGTTAGTAATTGGGCCACATAATGGTCAACTTCCAGCCATATCCTCTCTAGTCACTTGCAGGCGCATGTAAAGAATAAATATAAAGGACGGCTCTTCGATGATAAATCTCTCCTATCATGAGGTCAGTAGTCGATCGTAGAGAATAGATTGCGGTACAAATAATGCGTTTATTACGGTCGCGTGATGTGTGAAAATCAGTATTCACATTCTCCCCGTTGGTGTAAATAATGTCCGTCTTCGAACCTCTGAATCAACAGCTAGTACAAGTACTGGCAAAATTAGATAATAACAGAACTGTAGGATTTACGCAAAAATATTGCAACTATTTTTTAATTTAAGTCGTGCCGACCCTATGATAACCTTATCCACCCAGAAAGTTGCTCCGTAAAAAGTACAAGTCTTGCATATAGTTTTAAATGTAGCCCCCAGTAGACGTTGATATCCTGGTAATTGCGTAGAAATTTTCATTTCGCTTTTTCATCTTCCTATAAGCCTAGGTAGCAAACTGTTACTTTCCTCTTGACTATGGTATTGTTATTGTTTTAGGAGTCGTTGACTGTAAATTTAAATTTAATAAAATATATTATATTTTTTGGGAAGCAAAAGTAATATATAAGCCATTCGGCATACATCCTTTGCACAATATTTGATGTAGAGATTTCCTGTCGCTATTTTTCTAAGCCCTAGTATCAGATTGTGTAAGTAATAAGTTGTTATCAGCTAGCTGCTCAAAACACAGTTATATGGTAGAGGTAATTTATGAAGATTATCAAACCTTAAATGTCATAGATATGGACGTAGCATGAACCCTTGAGTGTAGTTCATTATCAGTGTGTTAGGCACAGCATGGTGATAGAGTTTCAATTTAGCCGAGCTTTGTAAAAGATACAACTGCCGTACAAGTAAATAGATATTTCTGAAACAATTATGAATGAGCCTTTAATTTAAGAAGTACGAGCCAGCAACCAAACTTCGTCAAAATTACCAGTCTGATTTAGAAATCTGTATTTTTTTTTTAATTAGATAACCTAGTTAATAATATGGACTTGATCATAAGATATAATATTGTAATTCATACACCGAAACAATGTCAGAAACATAAAAAAATACCAAAATTTACGAATGGATGGATGTCATGATGCGTCTGAGAAGTACCTACCTAAGGCACGACCAATGGAATATTTTGAATCTGAGAATCCACGGATGTATTTAGAACTTACTTTAAATGTGCACTTTTTTGTTTCATGTAAATAATAGGTACCTAAACCATTAATTTGGGCGCGAACTGTAGGTTATATTGAATTTGAACGTGTATTTTACAAAATCAATTCTACGAAACGTATTCATGCGGATGTAGGTAATTAGTAAACGGTCAAAGTCGCTAGGTCACTACTATATAATATAAATGACAATATAATTCATCAATATAAAAGAAACATTAACGTTATTTAGTTACTTCCTCATAAAAAATAAAAAAAACTCCATTCCTCAGTCGTAACTTCGTAAGTGAATCTCTCCACTAAGCCTAATCAACTAAGCGTTAATGTATTTAACATTATCGAGATAAATCTTTGGTTACTTGATTCATCATTAATCAAATATATAGTAAGTGTTACATTAGCCTTGGTAAACATATAAATAATTGTCACCTTCGTTTATGAAGGATTTAGAGAATTTTAAACTTAGTTATTTTGAGCTTACGTTATTTTACGCATTTAGTTATACACCAGACTATAATGATGAGTTCGATATATCAAAACGTAACTTATATCGGATATGTGTTAGATATCATACCATATCGATATCTATATCAATGTAGCCGATATCACAAAAACCGTATCGAGTCAAAACTTAAAACTATAACGATATGAACACGTACGAACAAAACGTAAACTTCACAAACGATATTGAGATATGAACCATATTCGTCCCTCTCGTTCTAAGTATATATTCTTTTATTAGTATAAAAGAGATGAAGAGAATATGAAATAACTTTAGCAATGTTTGCGTGGTTAATATATCTTACTGTATTAGCAATAAGGTTTAGTTTCCATTGTATAGTTATAGTTATGATAACGATTCTGGCGGCTACGGCTACTCGATATTAATGAGACACTTATTCTACAAAGTGGAACTAAATGTCAAAATTATAAGGTTGAATTTGAGTTGTTACAATATGGACACAGGTCTGTAAGCAATAATAATAATTGTTGTTGTTTCGTGACATATTTTGATTTGAAAAACAAATTTTGTATTGTTTGTGATAGTTTTTAATTGCACTATATTTAATCATTGTAAATATGGCAATTTTAAATGCATCAGAGAAGTAATACCAGTTCACAAAAAAAAATTAACATTTACTAGTCAAAAACTTTTCTGCTAGTCCTAAGGCTAGTAAAGCATGAAGGGAAAACGCCGTAGTTACAGTTAGCTAATTGTTAAATAACTTTAGGTAAATACTTATACCTAAGACCTGCATCGATGTACCGCTGACAGCTTAACCACGGTAATATAATCTACCAGTAATCCAACTTCATACAAACGGACGAAACGCGAGCTATACCTACGCGCCTCGATCTCGGCATGCGCTCGGCATGTAGACAGTTGCGACTGTGCTGCAGTGACCAACGAACGGTGTGTTGTTTTTTTAACAATAACTGCGCGAATTTTCACAAAAATACATAATTTAATATGACAAATAGGGTATATTGTGTTGTTTTTGGTTGCATGAATTCGTCAATAACGAATCCAGAGATAACTTTTTTTAGATTACCTGCAAACTCTAAAATCTTACCTATTATATGTAGTAGGTAGGTACATAATGTGTGTCGTTTTAATGTATAAGTGTTTCCTTTTATCTCCCGAAAAAAAGTTGTCGGGATTAATAAATAAAGTGAATAAAGTGATTGACACGAGTGAAATAGGTAGTTTAGGCGGTTCATGAATCATGTTACGGTAGATACGCTAGTGTTAAAACTCATAATGTAACTAATAATGTTTTGTTTTGTTAGTTTATATAATTCAAAGTAAAGACGTGGTATTTTATTATTAACAATAATAGATGTTTATTGTACTGTGTGTATGAATAGTACTAGAAAAAAATTATTTGACCGTCTGTCTGTCACTAGATAATTTAAATTTATAGACCGATTTATTATTTAAACATAAGCATGTTTTTTTTTAATTAAAACTACCAATCAAAAATCAACACGCATTCTTATTGAACACTTCCTATTCAATTCACAAAGTATTTTATTTGTTTATATAAGAAAAGTATATACAAAACTAAATGGAAACACAAAGTAGGCAAATGTAATTAAAATGCTGGAGGCGGGTAACCCTATCACATGTTTACGTTTAGGCATTTAATTCAAGGTTACGGCCGAGATACATTACTGGATAGATGACTATAATGTGGCTTAACTGTAAATATGAGAGTTTGTGTTAGTTCGCATTCGTAGTTAGTTTGCTCATTTTAATATCAATGTTAACGTTTGAAAACTGTACTACTGATATCGATATGAGAAAACCGTTTTCGATATCGATATGCAAACTGTATATCGGATACATAACCGTTTGTGGCACAAACAGAAAACGCCCATATCTACTAGCAACCCGCCCTCGCTTCGCTTCGGTTTTAGTCGTTTTACCCGCGTAGTTCCCGTTCCCGTGGGAATACCGGGATAAAATATAGCCTAGTTTACGCCCTGATATTATAGCTTTCCATTGGTGAAAGAATTTTTGAAATCGGTTCAGCCGTTTTGAAGATTACCCGGAACAAACAGACAGACAGACAAAAATGTTTTAATCGCTATTTTAGGCATAGGTGTCGTGCAAATAAGCGTGTGAGCATGAAAAAAGCCTATTATTTTGACATTACAAACAGACACTCCAATTTTATTTATTGGTATAGATGACATTTGCGGCTGTGATTTATTATTTAATTCTTTAAAAACTGATTGATTTGATTGCACAGAAGTACTGACCATTATGCTGACTTTTGACTTGACGGATTTGGTTTCCATGCAGAATAATTCCTTATGCGATATATAGATTTATTGCTTTGCTGATGTCTAGGAGTAAATTATCATAATTGGTTGAATCAGGCAATACATGGCGGAAATCCATTATTATTTTAAAATGGAAGGAAGGAAGGGAGACTCAGCACATTCACACGCACAAATGCGCATATGAAGCCGCACGGTCCTGAGGATGCCTCGTTTAGAGACGAAACACGTGTTGAATAGATATTCGAAGTTCTGCGGCAAATTGCAAAATGACGGTCTGGAAAGAGCTCAACACGTGAGAGTAAGATTCCTTTATATCCTATTCCACCTTGATCCTATCCCGTATTCCTTCCATTCCATTGTAGTGTGCGGTATATTAATTAACCGTGGGAAAGTAGTGGGTCTCCCTTCCTTCCTTCCATTTTAAAATAGTAAATTATCAAGTTTGGAAGATCTTTTACGTAACTTGGATATAAGAGGCAAGGTACCATCTTAAAGAAAATAGCAATTTCAATGCATAAATGTTCTAGTCGTCCAAGTACCGATCTCTCATGTCAAATGTAGTTTGGGGGATCTGGGAATAATTTTTATCAGTTATCAAGATCTATCTATATAGGTTATCTTTTATTTATTTTTATTTTATTGCCAACGGTGGCAAACGAGCAAACAGTACACCTGATGGTAAGTGTTGCTGCCGCTCATGGACCCTTACAAGGCCGCTGCCCACCGCGAAGAAAGTGAAGGGAGTGCGAATGCGTGCATCGAGGCTCGGTGACACCAAGGGCACCACCAAAACCCTCCACACGCAAACACCCTCAGAAAGTTGGGCTCCCGGCTCTCTCGCTCACCGAACGAAGCGCAGTAACTAATTGCTACTACTCAGACGTCGGCTTTCTGCGAGAGTGTGGTACTACCCCGGACGGACCGGCCCGCGGCTGTAGACAGATAACGGTCGACAGTGTGGTCCTACCACTCTTATTTCGGATGAACAATATATATGCTATTGTTTGGTCTAGTTTTAGTCCACATTGGGATAAAAGTTTGTTTAGGATTTTTCTTGCCCTGCAGTAATACTCCATTTAATTCATATATAATAGGTACATATACGCATCTGGCATCAAAATATAATAAAAAAAACATAAAGTTATCATAGCTATCGAAATAACAGCATTATATACCGTTTTTTTAATACAATACATAACATTTACTTAACCTTTATGAGTAATATCTATACAATCATTTTTTTTTTCTTAATATTATAAAGATAATCTTAGGAAAACTACAAGACTTTACCCTAAGTTGAAGATGTTAATCAGTTCCTAGTAATTAATTTATAAGTACCTTTTTATGCTATGGGTTAGCAATCAGTCATTATGATATAAGTCCCACTGCTGGCCTTGAGCCTCCTCCACAGTGGGATGAAAATTTATCTACGCTGGTCAGACGGGTTGGTACAGCGTTTTATTTTGAATTTATCTTCTCTTGCATGCATGCCTATTAGTCGTCTTGTACGACAC
Source organism: Lymantria dispar (assembly GCA_032191425.1). Lineage (NCBI taxonomy): Eukaryota > Metazoa > Arthropoda > Insecta > Lepidoptera > Erebidae > Lymantria > Lymantria dispar. The sequence goes on along the minus strand of CM063454.1, from coordinate 19,672,440 downwards.
CCACGGGAACCGATCGCTCCCATGTGGTGACAGAGTAAGAATACAATTTATCACCCTTATTATCATTTCAGCTTGGGTATATACTTCCCACTGCTGGGCTCGAGTCTCCTCCTCCATAATAGGAAATTAACCTTACTATATCACGTTCGTCAGACAGGGTGGTATAGGGTTTTGTTTCGAGTATTCCTTCTCTTGCATAGATGTTATATGCTTATTATATCCCTTAGTTTTCATGACATCCACGAGCAAGGGAGTGGTGAATTGTATTCTTATTCCGTCACCACATGGCGTGGTTTAGTAGTTAAATTTCCCTTAGATTGTGGTGGAGGCCCGAGCTCAGTGGGACATATATGGACAGTGACATTTATATGGACTCAGATGATGATGATGGTGATAAATACTAATGATAAATACGATGATGATGTTTTTAAATAAAAAGAGCACCTATAACACTGACATATTCCGTGTGGTGACGAAGTAAGAATACAATTCACCACTCCTTTGCTCGGGATGTCGTAAAAGACGACTATGGGATATAATATGCACATAACATCTGCGCAAGAGAAGGAAAACTCGAAATGAAATCCTACACCAACATGTCTGACCAACATGGTAGGTCAAATTCCCTCCCATTGTGGCGGAGGCCCGGGCCCAACAGTGGGACGTATGTGGGCTACGATGATGATGATGATAACATTGACATATAAATCGTAAATTATTATAAAGGTAATATGTGTATTTTAAGTATGACATCAATTGCATAAATCATGTTCATAGTAAATTATACGATTTATATTTTTCAAAAGTTGTTTCTGTAAACTCCATTATAATAACCATTTATAACTTACACAGTTTTGTTACGATCGTTACTCTAAAATGACATATTCTCATTAATATTTTCAAACACCAAATAATCTTAATGTCTTCCCATTATCGTAGTAGCACGTGTTACAATACTTATGGTTTCCAATGAGAAATTCCCGACACGTTATTAACGATAGGCTAACCCTCCGTCTGTGCCAGATTTACAACTTAGAACAAAGGACATCAATTCTTACAGTGACATGTGAACTATGAGACAGGATAGATGTGATTCTTGCTTTACTATATTAGCATAATATGAACATACCTTTACATGTTAGTTTTTTTTTTCAATATTGTATATTAAGATTCGTCTCAGATTAAAATCTTATATCTTTAAACGAGCAATTCTTGTATATCATCATCATCATCATCTTGCTCTTATCCCAATTACTTGGGGTCGACGCAATATGTCATCTGTTTTGACATATTGCAAAAAGTTACGGCAATGACTTTTATGACCGGCCGCCTGCCTGACGTCAACCCTCCTGGAAATGACTCCAACGATTTTGTTGAAACTTGGCATACTAGAGGTTTCGGATCCAAAAAATCGATCTAGCTAGGTTTTAATTATAGAAAATGTTGTTTTGTCCGTGTTTTTAGCAAATCAATACAATGACATTAAATTTTAAAAGAATATGAATTGAAATTTCGTTGATGACGTCATGAGTTACGATAGCTCAGTTGGGAAGCTGACAGGTTCTAATTTTGGTTTTTTTGACATTCAAACAGCGTCGGTTCGAATCTCGGTGTTATTATTATTCTCTTTTTGTAATTTTTTTATATATTTTTCATTATTTATTTTTTATTAATATATATCTAAATAAATTCGATAAAAATATTCCGAGCGAAGCTCGGTCAACCAGATATTATTTATTATATAATTTTGTGGTAACGGAGTAAGAATACAATTCACCAACCTTTATCAAGATAGCCAAGCCCATGGGTAGGTGTCTTTAAAGACGACTATGGGATTAAATATGCATATAACATCTATGCAAGAGAAGGTAAACCCGAAATATAACCCGTCTGACCAGCGTGGTATAATACTCTCTTATTATGTAGAAAGCTCGAGCCCAACAGTAGAACGTATATGAGCCGAGATGATAATGATGATTATTTAAGTAGGTCTTGAATTAAATACAAAATATGTCCTATGTAAAGAGGTCACATGAGTGAAGTATAAAACTTGCCTAGAAATAAACGTAAGAGAATGAAACCTCGAATTATCCACTAAAAGTGTTTTATTCCTAAAATATTATTATTATTTCTAAAATTTCTTACAATACCGTTTTTGTAAATAGAAAATTTAAATAAATATCCAAATTAGGTAGTTAAGATATCTATAAATAAATAGTAATACTAAGTAACATTAATATTTCAAAAAGCATTTTACAAAATGTATTAATAAAACTATAGCTTATTTTAAATTTTAAGTTCATTCCACTATACGATTAGAATCTCAATAACGAAGATATCTACTAGTATGAATTATAAAACAAGAACGATAATTCACATAAACTACTACATAATTATTACATACATAATACTAACTTATCTTATTTTGTTACGTACAGTGATTCGGATAATGAGTTAGCAACGAGATAAGTAATGGAGTTTAATTTATTCATATTACAACAAATGAATTGGAGGCGTGGTGAACGGAATGGACTTGAACTTGTCTCATCACTGTCAATACTAATTTGTTAAAACTCTTTTATGTTCTCATTAGACTCGTTAGCCACATAATATTAATATACGGCGCACTATTTTATGTTTGAACATTCATTACATAATTAAATTTATAACACTGACCCAAAGGACGTTATATTGTACACATCTAAAAAAAACACACACACACACACACATACGGTAGTTAAGAGGACTGCCGACGGAAGTGAAAACAGATATACTGCTGTTAGCATGTCGGTGACACGAACCCGTAAGATTTAACCCAACCAAAAAGTACCGTACGTGGCTAAAGAATTTTTCATTTCAATAAATTCTATGACTCGATCGCAGTGTCATCTATTGGATCCAATTGATAATCATTTGCAAATTCAGTCAAATATTGGCAAAATATGTTTCTCTGTTCAGGGAAATCTCGGTGACCTTCATAGGCAGAGAAGAATTATATGTAGTTGATATATTGTTCTTTGGCTCAAGTTTTGTATTCTTCTTAAAAATATTAACAACTGGTTGCCCGGGATTTTTAAAGTTTGTTTATTATAATAACATACTTAAACTCGCCGTCTTTCCAACTAAATTCGAAAACATAAATTACATCCAATCATATTTATGAATTGCCAAAAACTTATTCTATTTGTGAACTGAACCTATGACACCACAATAGGTTGTACATAAATCAATATGTTAATCTGTGCATTCATGTAGTTATAAATTATAACTTATAATTGAAGACGACTCAGTCCCTTTCGCAAAACTTGAATAAAATGTTATTATAACTTTTGATAGCCATAAATTTAATATCTTTAACATACACATATTATAATCTATTATTTATTTACTCAGGCCACTATTGGGCTCGGGCCTCTTTCACAAGGGAAATTGAACTAACTATATCGCGCTGGTCAGACGTTTTGTCATAGGGTTTAATGTCGAGTTTTCCTTTTCTTGTATAGTATCTGCAAATTATATCCCTTAGTCATCACTTACGACACCCACGGGCAAAAGAGGAGATGGTGAATTAAATTCTTACTCTGTCAGCACACGGAAGATTGATAAGACTGTTACACAAATACTATTAACACAAAATTTGTGCTTAATAACACACCTTTATAGCGTAAATACGTGTAAATATACAAATCGATAGTAGTCTACAATTTATAATACAATGTATTATTCGTATACACCCACATATTTTTACTGAATACGGAAGAATAGCAACACTATTCTTATGTCTTGTCTCGTCTCGGCATATAAATAATGGGCGTACGGTCTCTTTGTCCCGTCAATATGTCAAGTGTGGGCCTCCTCACTTTTCCTGGTGCTGACATAATAATTCCTTTGTGAGCTTTGATTGTGTAAGAAAAATATTGGTGCCACGCTTTTATTTCAAAAAGAGCCAATCTGTTATTAAGAAATTTTAACCTTCTTTTATACTTATTACTTTACTCTTTTCGAATACGTCTTAATGTTGCGCACGAGCTTTCTTCCGTTAATGGAAGCTATCCAATAAATTGTATCCCTCACCTAGACGAACGTAAGTAGTAGTTTTATTTCTAGGTCTACGTCTCTTGCAATAATGGTATCTGCATACAACCCTTGACCATGTACCAGATATTGGTGTAGCAAAATACTACGTGAAATAGATTTCTATAACTTAGTTAAAGATTTGATTTCTTTTTAGGATAGCCACGACAAGGTATATATGTCTATGAACATAACGTTTCCAGATGAAATGGATGAATCCTGCTACAATGTCAAGTGGTACGGTGGTAAAACGGTAACGGTGGTACCTAGTCAAACAGTTATTCAGAGCACTCCCTACGATAGAGCTGGAGTATACAATATTTCGCCCTGTAGTTTTTAGTTTGATATAAAGAGTGTATCAGGTTATTAGGCAACTGGTCAAACGGGACCTAGTCAATAGTGGTAGGAACCCATGAAAAAAATTTTAAATATCGATTCGTTAATGAATTGGGGACATAATTTTTTAAATTTTGTCATCGCTTTTGCGTGTGAATCTGATTGAAATGTATGAAGTCTGTGATACTTAATCTGCAACATATTCGCACTTTGTTAAATGTTCATTAGAAATTGAAGAAATCAATAATTACCTTTTTAGAGCTAAATTAAAAGAAAAGCAGTAATATTAACAACAGTAATTAGCATTAGTATGTAGAATTAAATTATACTCCGTTTTCTATTTTACAATCAGCGTAACTATAGAGAGACCTGGCACCCATAACACAAGTTCAATCTTAGTTTGGGTGTCAGAAATCTAAATATGATGTATAACTTAACGGATAATTAACTTGGTGTTTTAAACATTGTAAATTATTTTTGGAAATAAAGTTATTATTATTATTATTTCTTAACGGTTAATACGATCGTCATCCCGTTTAATACGCCAACACGTGCCACTCAAATACACATATAACCCCTTGCGGCAGCGGCCAGCGACTATCGAGCGACCCTAAGTGATAATGACCAAGAAGAAGATGAGTCCACTCCGATTTTGTCACACGCCCAGGCATTATCAGCAGTTAATGATTTAAGACATAGCGTCTTACTTCTTTGAATCAAAGCGAAGACGCACTGCGAAAATTAAATTACGCTGAAAATCTTGTAATTGCTAATGCCTCAAAATCTTTTTGTCAAACTAAAATAAGTGATTACTTTAAGTAACGTAATAATAATAAACAGCAAGTTTTTATAGTTTAAAATATTTTTTATTTTTTAATATGTAAAAATTATCTAGTAGTAAGTATATTAAATAAAGAAAATAAACAACATTTTATTTATTTATTTACCTTCGCATAAGCAAGACAAACTTCGCTTTAAATCAGCTGATGAACACATAACCGTTGACCAGGCGTCATTGTACCTACGTTACGCGTTCGTACTACGTTCGCGCAAATCATACCTATTTATACTGTCGAAGCTTTACATGCCTATGTGTATCCTGTCTGTACATGCCTACATGATACGTAATATTGAAGGCATAGACTCTTAGACACACATTTCCGAAATCACTATAACTTTTATGTTATACTGTTTTTTGTGTAATATACATTCAAATTACCATCTATGACCGTTAACCTATAACATACTCGAACAGTTGCCCCATAACCTAATACACTCTGTATACATGAAGGTATCCATATAGTGACGGAGTAAGAATAACATGATCACTATCCCTTCCTTTCTCGTATCTGACCGTAAAAGAGAACTAAGGAACTCAAGCAGCACTGCAAGAGAAGAACTTGAAATGAAACACCAACACGTCCGACCAGCGTGGTATAATGCGTCAATTTTCCTTTCACTGTGGAGGAGGCTAGATCCCATCAGTAGAACGTTGATGATGATGAGTTACATCGATTTTATGCCTCAAATCTTGAGCTTATTATTAAGAATTTCCTGTAGAAATGTACAAAAATTATGGCGATCAACAGTCAATTCCAACAAAACTTTATTGCCCGAGTCCGAATAGATCTGAATTTAGTAAACGCCTATTACATACTTTGTCTTTAAACAAATACGGCAGTTTTATTACATCTATGTTAACGACTTTTTTCTAGTACCTAAATCATCTGTTGTGTACGTATGATCATTGAACCATTGTGGGCGATATTTGCCAACTTTATAAAGTACATTTTTCTAAACAGACAACATCTACCTGATCTAAGCATCCTGAGTTAAGAAATGAATCATTATATCGCAAAAGACTTCATTATTGGGCACATGCCTCCCCACGAGAATGCTACTAAGAATAGTCCTATGGCAATTGCATACATCCACTATCTGTGACTTTAAGATGTCATCACTCCACCAAGTACGTTGTAATTTTCAGTTCGTGGTCGCTTCTTTCTCACTCAGGTTGACACCTTTCTTTGCCAATAGTTGTCAGTTCAGCAAGTGATATTTTTTTTTTATTGTAAACGGTGGCAATCGAGTAAACAGTCCACCTAATTGTAAGTGTAGCTGCCGCTCATGGACCTTGCCTAGGCCGCTGCCTACCACGAAGAAAGTGAAGGGAGTATGAATGCGTGCAATAGGGTTCGGTGAAATTAAAGGTATCACCAAAACCCACCACACGCAAACACCCTCATAAAGTTGAGCTTCCGGCTCTCTCGCTCACCGAACGAAGCGCAATAACAAATTGCTGCTACTCAGACGTCGATGTTCTGCAAAAGTGTGCTACAACCCCAGACGTACCAGCCCGCGGCTGTAGACAGACATCCGTCAACAGTGTGGTCCTCTACCACTAGTAAGTATGGTCTGCCCATTGCCATTTCAACGTGCCATTTGTTCGTGCCATGTCGATTACATTTGTTCTTCTATACATTTCCATATTACAACTTATAACACGTGAAGAAATACCGAGCATAGCCCTCACCATAGTACACTAAGCGACTTTAACCTTAATGCCCCATAAAATGAGGCACTTCGAAACCATGACTTTATAAACATATATTTAAATGAGCACTAATTACACATAGGCCCAGAATTATCTGTATCCCTCGAATAATTATCATATGCGAGTAACACACTCATGACGCTTGTTGCTATGGATAAACACTTAGACCATTACTCCTTTTTGTAGGCTATGGTCTGTGTGCCTATTCTTGAATCTCGATTCCAATCCTAAATCCAATTGCAGCTCGAATTTGAGTAAATTTGGTTCTCTTGAAAGCGACACTAGCGCACGATTGGAATCAAATTCGGTGGAATATTTTTGAACTAAATGAATTCGACTATCGTCGAATATTTGCTACTCTCGACGCGATTTTGATGTAGTTTAAAATCGTTAATGTTGCACAATTGCAAGAAAGCGTCTTTGTAATGATCGAGTTCGATAACGTTATTAATTTAAAGTAAGAAAATACGACACATTTGGTGAAAATAACATCGCCAAACGCGAAGAATTCATTCTCGATTTTGTTCAAGAGTACCAAATATAAGTTTGGTGAGATTGGGATTGAATCAGATTCGAAATTAGAATGGATTTCCAGAGTAAGCACACTGGACACACCCCATCCAATCCCTCTACGGTGACGTAAGGACAGCATTCGACCTCATAATCTAATATGATCCCTCCCTATCGCCATTGGGCCGACCACTGGTACCGATTCCTTGATATCCGAGGCCGGCCCGCCGGGAAGTTAAAATTGAGTGAATTTTAGTTTTCAAAATGATGATTATCTTACGAATGGATTCTAATACCTACAGTAAAATCCAGCTATATTTTAAAAAATGCTATATGGTAGTAATAACAATTCAAACACATTTTTGTTGTCTCAAGATAATGAGTTAATCACTACATCGAGGATTACTTCTAGACATTATCTTGATATTCAGTGTACGTGACATTTCCGCCGTCAGAGCAAACTTTGTTAAAGCTACTTTTGATCGAAGGTTATACAAATTTATTATAACAAGGACCTAATGAATCACCTAATGCAGTTAGCGTGATAAAAACTTGTGTAAATAATTATGTTAGACACTTGCAGAATAGTTTCCTAGAAACCATTAACACCAACGTTTTGATCGTAGATTTCTAATAAGTAGCCTAGGAAACTAAAAATTTCTTCAGAAGTATTTTAGTCTACATTTACTTTTGTATATTATTAGATATCGATGAGAAGTTATAAAGCGGCTTTAATTATATATTGTATTCTTTTCAATTGTATTCTTACTCCGTTACCACACGGAAAATTCCCTCATTAAAACTTCGATTTATGAAATTTAAAAAAGGTCGCAGAGGCAGTGCTTTGGACTAGGAGTAGGATCGGTCACGAGCTTTGCTTTTTTAAAATTTACACGCAATTTTGTTTTCCTGATTGTGTGCTAATGAATAATGTCACGGTGCTATAGTATGCACTAGTATGTAGGTTCTCGGTTGCTTCCCTCGAATTTTCACAAGCATATTGCGAAAACTATTTGTGTAAACACTCCTTTAACGTTGATACTCCTTTGAGGTCGAATTGGGCTGGCTGTCTTTTACGATATTAATTGTAAGGAGTTATAGCCAGCGTTCTACAGCGGATTATATAGGGTTGATGGATGTTTAGCTGAATTTATTATTCATTTCTGTATACAGTTACATAAGTTATACAATAACGTAATATAATCAAATACGTGTTTTCTAAAAACAGAATTTACTCAAGATCTAACATAGGTTTTTGTATAATAACGGATACACTGTTATTGAATGAATAAGTTTACGTTTAATACGTAGGTTGCCTATGTATCGTAAATAATTCATATTTTATTTACAACATGATACGTACCACCTGATGAATGTTACGGATGAAAGGAATCTTATTGCACCAGTTTGAGATGACTTTAATAAAACACTAACGCAAAATTACAGATTATGCCTAACAACTATTCTCCTCATAACTCCTAGAAAATTACTCTTACCCGTAGTTACTAGTAACGACTATTTATTTTTTATTATTAAAACTCTACAAAATGTTTTATACAAGGATATTATAAATATACAGTTAGACTAGCAACCCGCCCTCGCTTCGCTTCGGTTATAGGTTATAGTCGTTTTACCCGCGTAGTTCCTGTTCCCGTGGGAATACCGTGATAAAATATAGCCTAGTTTACGCCCTGATATTATAGCTTTCCATTGGTGAAAGAATTTTTGAAATCTGTCCAGCCGTTTTGAAGATTACCCGGAATAAACAGACAGACAGACAGACAAAAAATTTTAATTGCTATTTTAGGCATACGTGTCGTGCAAATAACCGTGTGAGCATGAAAAAAGCCTATTATTTTGACATTACAAACAGACACTCCAATTTTATTTATTGGTATAGATATGTGTTCTCCCTCCTTCGCTATTGAGACGACCACCGGCACCGAGTTCCTTGTCGTCCGTGGCCAGTCCGTCGGGTCACCCCTCTCGGAACTTCAATCGTCCTCGCGTGGTCATGCTCTCTGCGGGTGACGGTGACGGACTATTCCCCGGTCTAGTCATTCGCGGCCACGGCTAGGGCGCGGCATCAGGCGCAGGTACTCGCGCCTGCGCCGCCTAAGCGGCCGCCTCCACCAACTCATGGAAGTCTAAAACTCTGCGGGTAACCGGATCGGGCATTAGTCCGTCACCCGCAGAGAGGCTGACGGCGCGACGGCGATCGACGTCCTGGACGTCGAGAGGAGAGGATACCTCGCAAGGTATTTCGTGGGGCTGACCATGGAGAACAAGGAACTCGGTACCGGTGGTCGGCCCAACAACGAAGACGAGGAGCTACGGTGGGTTATGGGGCCGCGGGCCGCCCCTTTGCTGTCCCGGAGGGAGCCGGACGGCGGGTGCGCTGATCATAGGTGGGCATAGTTAATCCAAAAGTTAACTTCGTTAATTCGTTAATTAAAATGTTAACTTCGATAATCGTTAAAGCGTTAAATTTGCTAAAATTTAACGCTTTTTAGTTAAAGTTAACCGTTAACGTTAACCATTTAAAACTTATAGTGCTTTCGGGTGCTGTGTGTGTGTGTATGTGTGTGTATGCTGTGCTGTGTGGTAGCGGCTTCGAATACTACCAACCCTTGCTTTGCTCGTGGGTGTCGTAAAAGACGACTAAGAGCCCCTAGATTGACCGGACCAACTCCATCTGGTACCATTTGGGTCAACGATTACATTCCCAAGGAGGGTTGACGTCAGGCAGGCGGCCGGTCATAAAAGTCATTGCCGAAACTTTTTGCAATATGTCAAAACAGATGACATATTGCGTCGACCCCAAGTAATTGGGATAAGAGCAAGATGATGATGATGATGAGTGCTTTCGGGTCCGTGTGGTGACGGAGGAGTAAGATTACAATTCACCACTCCCTATCTTGTCAGTGGATGGATGGATGGATGTCGTAAAAGACGAATCAGGTATATAATATGCATATCACATCTGTGCTCTTTCCTTCTCTTGAAGGAAAACTTGAAATAAAACCCTATATCAATATATCTGAGCAGCATGATGTAGTAGGTCAATTTCCCTCCTATTGGGGAGGAAACTCGAGCCTAGCAGTGGGACATGTACTAGCTGAGATGACGACGATGATGCCTGCTGTTAAGCTGAGAGTAATAGATCAATTCTACAGCATCTAATGGAATTATGTTGGCATGCATCTGTCCACGCTGGCTTGAGATACGTTACTGCCGGCTCGGGTGGCAGGCTCGGGATAAATAAATAAAATAATAACCGCCGTGACCTCTTTCCCCATTGGGCAGTCTGGCTGGAGAGACCTCGGTATGGTGTTCGGACGATCGAGGCTTTCTGGCCGGTGCTGATAGAGTGATTGGGTCGACGGCACGGGGTGTTTTCCTTCCGACTGGTGCAGGCATTAACCGGGCATGGTAGCTTCGCCAAGTACCTACAGACGGTCGTGAGGAAGGAGAGCACACCATCCTGCCACCATTATGATTGCGACGCAGTACAAGCTCGAGGTGTGTGTCACGTGGACAAAGCAGCAGCTTGAACACGTCGCAATCATCGGTGCCGACCTGAAGCTGTCGACTATCGCTAGGGCGATGCTTGACGGCGTCAGAAGCTGAGATGCGCTCACCGCTTTCTGTGTGGTAATTATGTCTCGGAAAGAAGGGGCGGGTCATACGTAGGAGGATCTCCTTTACGACATGATACGCCACCGGTGACTTTGGGCGGCGCAGGTGTCGTGAAAATTACGAAAAGGCCGTGGCGCGCATAAGTGGACACAGTTAATCCGAAAGTTAACTTCGTTAATCGTTAATACGTTAATTAACATTTTAACTTCGATAATCGTTAAAAATTTACGAAAATTTAACGCAAGTTAAAGTTAACGTTAAAAATTAACCATTTAAGAGTTACTATTTTTTACTTAGGCTTTCTATTTTCTATTTAGACGGTGACGGAGGAGTAAGGGCCGGTATACACGACAATGATATATCGTAGCGATTCGACTGCGCAGACAGTTTGTGCAGTTTTATCGATAGTGTGTACGAAAATCGTTTTAGATTTTTCTGGTTGGCGCAAACGATCGCGGCAGTTTCAAAATCTATTCGATAAATCGTTGTCGATAGCGTTGGCACAGTTTTGTCGTAGGGTGTGACCATAAGTCGGAGCAATCATTCAATTCGTTCACAATGCTTGCTGTAGGCGCAAGTCAACATATCGCAAGACTATCGCAAGAAGTAATAATAGGGAGATATTCTACAAAATATCACAAATTTTAGGAATGATTCGACTGAGGTCTTGTTTTGATATTATCGTAGATAACTTTATGCATTCATAAAAGCGATCTGTAGCTAGAAACTTCACTGCTGCAGACAATCTTTCATGAGGACATATTGTTTCTGTCATCGTGGTGTTGATGTTTTATATTAGCGGTATAATTAAAGGTGTGAGTAAATCCCTTCATACATCCTCAAGTTGTTTTACTAATTTTGTGGAGCAAATTTCAACTCTTTTAATAATTTTACATGAGAGTAGGTATGACTTCCTTTTAAAAAGCCAGGCTCTAGACCATCTGCTTCATGATTTTCTTTATTTTTGCATAAAATAAACAATGCAAACGCTGTTGCTTCATTGTTTTCCATCGTGGATGACATGTTTCTCGTTTGAATTTTTGTTGTGAGCTGACGATTGACACAGATATTGTAGACGTGTATACACTCTAAGGACGTTCGATTAACTGCACAAACGGTGTGTGCAATCAAATCGCTACGATATATCGTTGTCGTGTATACCGACCATAAGAATACAATTCACCACTCCCTATCTTACCCGTGGATGTCGTAAAAGACGACTAAGGGATATAATATGCATATCACATCTATACAAGAGAAGGAAAACTTTAAATAAAACTCTATACCAACATGTCTGACCAGCATAGCATAGTTGGTCAATTTCCCTCCTATTGGGGAGGAGTCTCGAGCCCAGCAGTGGGACATGTACTAGCTGAGACGACGACGACGACGACTGCTTTTAGGCTGAGAGAATTAGATGAATTCTACAGCATGTAGTAGAATTATGTTGGCATGAATTTGTCCAAACTAGATAAACGATATTGGGATACGCCACTGCCGGTAGTCGCGATACTAAAAGGTTCACTAATACTTTACAACGTTTTTTGACGTAATAAACAGGTGGAGGTGAGAACATTTCACTTCTGCTCCTATCATAAACTACAATAGAAAAATTCACAGCAATTGAAGAAGGCTCGGGAGTTTTCGCGGGGAGCGGCTTAGTCTCGTCCGTTGGGCAGTCCGGTTGGAGCGGCTTGGGTATGGTGTTCGGACCATTCGGACCATAGTCGTAAAGAGGGAGAGGACACGGCACAGTACACGCTCGAGGTGTGTGTCACGTGGACAGAGCAACACCTTGAACTTGACTAATGTAACGGACTAAAGTTAACGGAAGTTCAGTTTAACGGAAGTTAACAAGAGCGTTAACATTTTTTGAAGTTAACTTATAAGTTTATCCGTTAATCAAAATGTTAACTTCGTTAATTAACGATTAACGGATTAACGAGTTAATGCCCACCTCTGGTGGCGCGTAATTTAATCAAACAAAATGACAGCATGTCAACAAACGACTAATGTAACGGACTAAAGTTAACGGAAGTTCAATTTAACGGAAGTAAACAAGAGCGTTAATATTTTTTGAAGTTAACTTAAAAGGTAATCCGTTAAGCAAAATGTTAACTTCGTTTATTAACGATTAACGAGTTAATGCCCACCTTTGGCGCTGACCATATCCCACCCGAAAAATAACCCTAAAACTTTATCGTATTAGAATAACCTATAAGGAATTATAAAACTATAACCAAAACTACATTAAATATTAACCTAGACAAATAGTTTAAATCAATACAGGATGTAAGCTTTCAATAATATTAATGTAATTCTTACGTGAGTGAACTAATGACGAGATTAATAACATAAAAAACCGAACTACGATAGATCAATAATCGATCATCCAAACTTGTTTATTTTTTTAAATGTAATTTATTTTTTGATTGCAATAGGTATTAGCAATTATAGCCAATATAGCACCACAGATAATACCAACACAGAAGAAATTGACGTTGGCGTGAAAGTAGTCAGTGTTGCCACTGCAGAATCGATTCGTGATTTCAAAATAGCTTTAAAATCACAGAATTCAAAATAAAATCAATATGAATTATTTACGAAGGTGTATTTAAAGAATATATTTGTTTAATGTGAGTATTAAAGCATACATTGCATGCATTAAAATATTAATGCTAGTTGACGTATTCATGTAGTTTATCTGCATAAATGCGTCAACGATTATTATCGATTAAAAATAATAGTAATAATGATCGTTTTTTTGCATAAGGGACATTTAATTTCTATTAAAAGTATTCATATATGGGTTATTCATAAACTCCTGCGCCCGATGTATTAGAAATATTGGCCAAGGTTTCTGGTGCAAGCCACAATCTGTCTGCTATCTAACTCTATTTATAAAAAAAAGTACCCCAATTTGTAAGAAGCTAGGACCAGGTACCAGGCAATTTTGTTTGTCGATATTAAAATAGTAATCTTTTTTGGTAAATTGTGAAGTATCGTAGTTCGTAGTATTTCTCCCTATACGCTAAGATCATCACTCCTATCCCAAATTCCTCTTCCATATGTTACTTATCATTACAGCTCATATACGTCCCACTGCTGGGCTCGAGCCTCCTACAATATGAGAGAAATTGCCCTTACTATACCATACTGGTCAGATAGGTAGGTATAGGGTTTATTTTTGAGTTTTCCTTCTCTTGCATCGGACTTACATGCTTACTAAATCTCTTAGACGTCTTTTATGACAACTACGGGTAAGATAGGGAGTGGTGAATTGTATTCTTATTCCGTCACAACACAGCAACTGTATTACTACTATATATCGTATATTACTACTACTACTATCTATACCAATAAATAAAATTGGAGTGTCTGTTTGTAATGTCAAAATAATAGGCTTTTTTCATGCTCACACGGTTATTTGCACGACACCTATGCCTAAAATAGCAATTAAAAAATTTTTGTCTGTCTGTCTGTCTGTCTGTCTGTCTGTCCGTTTGTTCTGGGTAATCTTCAAAACGGCTGGACCGATTTCGAAAATTCTTTCACCAATGGAAAGCTATAATATCAGGGCGTAAACTAGGCTATATTTTATCCCGGTATTCCCACGCGAACGGGAACTACGCGGGTAAAACGACTATAACGTAGATGATAATACAGATTGGTTGTGAGCAGCTCCTCATTCAGCAATTTCCTTGTTATTTTAAATATACTGTTTGTAAATGTACTTTTAACTTTTATTGTAAAGTGTAGCGTGTTTTGCCTAACGAATTTTTGTATTTTCAGCGTTTGTAACATATTGTGGTGTTGGTCATGCTCACATAAGGATCTACTTGCGGTAGCTGCGTGGAGCGGGTCTCTCCCTTCCCTCCATAGTGGTTGAGGGGAGTGATGGCTGCTCTAGTAGTTAACTCGTGATCGGGTGCCGCTTGTGGGATCTGGTCCAGCCATAATCGTTTAAATTATATTAAGTGTCTTGCGGTTCGAAGGGCATCACACTGGAGCTTGTTCTTACAAAACATGTACACAATTGTATAACTAGTAAGAAGAAAAAAAAAATTAAAAATAATGACAAGCCCGCTGAGTTTCTTGCCGGATCTTCTCAGTAGCGGTCGCGTTCCGATCCGGTGGTAGTATATTTTTTTTGGAAATTGTAAACCTGACAATATGTAAGTGCCCTCTCAGGGTTTATGCATAATAAAATAATTTGAATTTGAATTTGAATAACCTATAACCGAAGCGAAGCGAGGGCGGGTTGCTAGTTATATATATATACATAAAAGTTTATAATGATTTGTGGATGTTTGTGCCAGTTTTACTAGAAAACTACTGCACAAATGTTAATGACACTATACTAACATAGGCCGTGTGGTGACGGAGTAAGAATACAATTCACTACACCTCCCAGTCATCATCATCATCATCGCAGGCCACATACGTCCCACTGTTGGGCTCGGGCCTCCTCCACAATGGGAGGGAATTTAACCTACTATACCATGCTGGTCAGACATGTTGGTATAGGGTTTCGTTTCGAGTTTTCCTTCTCTTGCACAGATGTTATGTGCACATTATATGCCATAGTCGTCTTATACGACATCCACGGGCAAGATAGGGAGTGGTGAATTGTATTCTTACTCCGTCACCACACGGACAACTCCCAGTAGTGGAACATATTTAGGCTTTGATGATGATGATCATGAGTAACAGATTATATAATAGAATATGACATACGCTATAATATGCAAATATATTATCTAAAGTTGGCAAAATTCCTATAACATTGTATTCATTTGTTGTGTTAATGCGCTGTGCGCATGTTTTATTCGTCGTCATAGTTATTACATGGTAATTTATTAGTTCTGTGGTCGTAGATTTGTGGTCATAGTTCTGTGGTCGTAACTCTGCGGTATAGTGGCATCAATTGACATTGAAGTATTATACGACTGCACAGACGGCGTAGTGGTTAAGATAGCGAACTACAGCGCCAGTGTCGGGGGATCGAATCCCATGCGGGACAACACTTTGTGCGATCCTCAAATTGTTGTTCTGAGTCTGGATGTAATTTGTGTCCGTTAATTATATGTTTGTAAAGTCCCCCACAATACAAGGATTATTTCCTTAGTGCAGGGTGTTATCTTAAATAAATAAATGTTTTGTAATATATTCTTAAACTAGAGCAACCCGCCCTCGCTTCGCTTCGGTTATAGGCTATAGTCGTTTTACCCGCGTAGTTCTCGTTCCCGTAGGAATACCGGGATAAAATATAGCCTAGTTTACGCCCTGATATTATAGCTTTCCATTGGTGAAAGAATTTTTGAAATCGGTCCAGCCGTTTTGAAGATTACCCGGAACAAACAGACAGACAGACAGACAAAAATTTTTTAATTGCTATTTTAGGCATAGGTGTCGTGCAAATAACCGTGTGTGTGAGCATGAAAAAAGCCTATTATTTTGACATTACAAACAGACACTCCAATTTTATTTATTGGTATAGATTAGTATTGTATATTCAAATTATACTGGCTGATATGAATATTGGAATCGAACTTCGCATTTATTAAAAAAAATATACCAAATACGTTTTTAAAAAAACCATTCCAGCCATGACTTGAAATACAATTGGCTGTATGTTTTATTTCCCGTACCGGCTCTACTTTTCTATAACTTATGAAAGGCTTAATAAAAATAAAAGCGATGAAATTGTAAATAATTTCTATTCAAATAGAAAAACAATTAATCACCACCATTTCAGCTCATACATATCCCGCTGTTAGGCTCGGGCCTCCTGCACAATACGAGGGAAAATGACCTTATTATACTATGGTCAGACAGGTTGTTTTGGGTTTTATTAAGAGTTTTCCTTCTCTTGCATTGATATTATATACGTATTACATTCCTTAATCGTCTTTTACGACATCCACGGGTAAGATAGGGAGTGGTGAATTGTATTCTTACTCCAGAACGGAAAACCAAACGAAATAACAATTACTACTACTCGACAACACGAAACAATAACTACTCAAATAACTTTTTGCAGATAACCAACCTCGGCGTCTAATTCGAGTGCTTTTTATGTATGATATAATGACGTTATATACTTACTAATATTTTGGATACTTTTTACAGAAGTGCTCTTCATATCGTTTTAATTACAAAGAGTTAGGTTACCAATAACTGGCCCCGTGACAGGGAACGCGACAGGTTATGGAGTCGCGCGCCATCATCACCCCATTCGTTCAGATTATAGCCTGCATAAAGGATATCCGAATGCCGTGTTAGGTTAACTGAAACAAAATTAAATACCGAAAAATAAAGGATTTCCGTTTAATTACGAAGTAACAATACAATTTGCCACGCTCTATCTTGCCCGTGAGTGTCATAAAAGGCGACTAAAGGATATGCAGATAACATCTATACAAGAGAAGAAAAACTCGAGATAAAATTCGATACTAACCCGTTTGGACAGAGTATAAATTCCTATGATGAAGAAGGTTCCAGACTCCAGTTCTGCAGTAGAACTTGTGTAAGCTAGGATAATGAAAAACACGAAAATATTATTTAAGATATATTTTTCACCGTATAATATTTTTGTATTAAATTGGATGAAATTGCAATTTTTCAATAAGAATTTCAACTATTGATAACATAAAATAAATTGATTAGATTAAATCGTTATTAATATTAAAGGCACAACGTGTAGCATGTGTGCTTTTGAAATGCTATCAAATGATAATTTCCAACACAAGGTTTCTATTTTCGCAAGTTTTTGTTTAGGAATACGAGTATATCGTGTATATAGTATGGCATCTTCCTACTTCATTAATATCCAAAAAAGACACGAAATATAAGCAGATAATGTCATTGCAAGATAAGGATAACTTTACATAAAGTAACCGATTGTGACCAACTTGGATTATTAGGTCAATTTCCCTCTGATTATAGAGCGGGTCCAAGAACATAGATGATATTGCTAATAATGAATAACTACATTTTTTCCTTAAGGATAAATTTCTTCACATTATGAATAAACTTTTGAGTGTATCTGTATATTAATTTCAATGCTTCCCTGGGAATTTTTCATTGATCGATGATCTCTAGGATAGAGACGCTATTGTAATTCGTAAATCATAGACTGTAATAGTGGTTTAGTTTAATAGAGACGCTACTGTAATTCTTATAAATCTTTGACTGTACAGATAGCATAGTGGTTTCCACATGTCATGGGTTTCATATCCCACGCAGGATACTTTGTGCGATCTCCAAATGGTTGTTCAGAGTTTGATATAATTGTGTTTCTTAATCGCATGTTTGTAAAACCCATCACAATAATCGAAAGATAATTTCGTTAGTGCAGGGTGATGACAAAAAAAATCTATAATTTTACAAATGATAAATGAGCTTGGAATTTCGAAGAATTACAACATACTTTTTAAAATGATATATATATTCATAAAACGCAATCTTCTTGATCTTATCAGCCCAAATAAGTTCCACTATTGGACATGTATACCCTTCACAATAGGAAGGAAATTGTTGGAAATTTCTATTAGATATAGATTGCTGATCAGATAAATCAGTATGTCTTATATGTGTGCTGCCTTTCTCCTTCAGTGATGGTGTCTGCTTATACAATTTAGGACGCGTTTTATCCTTTAAAAGGAAGAGTTACTATATTTTATATCTTACTCGGTCACCAAATGGAGAGGCAATTTAGTTACTTTTTTGATAAAACTTGACATTTTTATCACTAAAACCAATTAAATAGGTATATACATTTCAACAAATTGTAAAGATAAAATTTAAATAATTTCCGAGTAAGTAGCATTAGTAATCAATAAGTAGAAACGTATTTTAGCTTCATTAATATAAACGTTTTAACTATCTTTTAGCATATATATATATAAAACCACAGAAAAATTAAGTATTAATATTTCTGTGTATAAAACACATATAGTAATAGTTTTCATGGGTTAGGTTAGGACTATGTTTTTTTAGGGTTCCGCATCCAAAGGATAAAAGCGGGACCCTATTACTAAGATTTCGCTGTCTGTCCGTCCGTCTGTCTGTCTGTCACCAGGCTGTATCTCAAGAACCGCGATAGCTAGACAGTTGATTTTTTTACAAATTATGTAATTCTGTTGCTACTATAACAACAAATACTAAATCAAAATAAAAAAATTTAATATATTTATTTAAGACAACACCCTGCACTAAGGAAATAATCCTTGTATTGCGGGGGACTTTACAAACATAATTAACGGACACAAATTACATCCAGACTCAGAACAACAATTTGTGGTTCGCACAAAGTGTTGTCCCGCGTGGGATTCGAACCCTCGACACTGGCGCTGTAGGTCGCTATCTTAACCACTACGCCATCTGTGCAGTCATATTTATTTAATTTATATCAAATATTTAAGCTCCCATACAACAAACGCATTTTTTTGTTCTTTTTTTTATCGAAAATGGTACGGAACCCGTCGTGCACGAGTCCGACTCGCACTTGGCTGGTTTTTTATTAAAACGAGTCGCGTTATTTTTTATGTTAAATCGGGGCATTGGCAGGACTTGGTAAACATATGAAAATAATAAAAAATAAAATAAAGACGCGTGAAAAGCATTGTAGAAAGAGGTAAAACTATGGATTTAAAACCTAAAAAAACTAGGATACGCCCCTCAAATAATTGTTTACGTTCTGTTTGCAAAAAATGGGACATTTTTGTACGACTGTCGACAACAGGACAGACAACCTGAACTGACAACGGGATTGTCCCATTCTAAGTGGAACGTATGTTCACATTAGTCGTGCACAGATTCTTTAAAGGTCGGTAATGTAGCCTCCTTACTCTACATTATTCTCATTTGCATTTTTAATACCTACATATAGTTATATAGTCACTGCTTGCTTCCCCGTGTAGAACCGAAGTTTATTCCAACCTATATCTGCCCATCACCTATATAATTTATTACTTATATAAATTATATATCACTAGCTTCTTCCCGCAACTTAAGGATATGCAAATAACATCTATGCAAGAGAAGAAAAACTCGAAATAAAATTCGATACTAACCCGTTTGTACAGGGTATAAATTTCTCTCTTATGATGAAGAAGGTTCCAGTTCTGTAGTAAAACTTGTATGAGCTAGGATGATGAAAAACACGGCAATATTCATCATCTCAGCCCATATACGTCCCACTTTTGGGCTCGGGCCTCCTCCATAATAGAAGGGTAATTGACCTACTATACCACGCTGGTCAGACGTGTTCGTATAGGGTTTTATTTCGAGATTTCCTTCTCTCGCATAGATGTTATATGCGTTTTATATCCCTTAGTCGTCTCGTACGATCACCCACGGGTAAGATAGGGAGTGGTGAATTGTATTCTACTCTGTCACCACACGGAGAACGGCAATATTATTTAAGATATATTTAACTGTGTAATATTTTTGTATTAAATTGGATGAGATTGCATTTTTCAATAAGAATCTCAATTATTGATAACATAAAATAAATTGATTAGATTAAATCGTTAATAATATTGTAAGCACAACGTGTGCTTTTTCAATGCTATCAAACGATAATTTCCAACACAAGGTTTCTATTTTCGCAAGTTTTTGTTTAGGAATACGAGTATATCGTGTATATAGTATGGCATCTTCCTACTTCATTAATATCCAAAAAAGACACGAAATATAAGCAGATAATGTCATTGCAAGATAAGGATAACTTTAAATAAAGTAACCGATTATGACCGACTTGGCTTATTAGATCAATTTCCCTCTGATTATAGAGCGTTGGCATGAACATAGGTAATATTGCTAATAACGACTCCATTTTTTCCTTAAGGACATTTCTTTACATTACATACTTTTGTGTGTATATGTGTATTTATTTCAATCCCCGGGAATTTTTCATTACTGATCTCTATCCTGCTACTATAATTATTATAAATCTTTGACTGTACAAATAGCATAGTGGTTTCCACATGTCGCGGGTTTCGTATCCCACGCAGGATAGCTTATCTGATCTCTAAGCTCTGAACAAGAGCTTGATATAATTGTGTAGCTTAATTGTATGTTTGTAAAACCCATTAAAATAATCCAAAGATTCTTTCCTTAGTGCAGGGTGATGACTAAAAAAAATCTATAATTTTACAAGTGATAAATGAGCTTGGCATTTCCAAGAATTGTAACATACTTTTTTAAAATGGTATAAATATTCCCAAAACACAATCTTTTTGATCTTATCAGGCCCAATAAGTCCCACTATGGGTCATCTATATCCTCCGCAATAGGATGGAAATTGTTTCTATTAGATATAGATTACTGATCAGATAAATCAGTATGTTTTATATATGAGCTACCCTTCTCCTGTAGCGATTGTGTCTGCTTGTATAATTTAGGACGCCTATCAGCCTTTAAAAGGAAGAGGTACTGTATTTTATATCTTACGTAGTCACCAAATTGAGACGCAATTTAGTTACTGTTTATGATAAAACTTGACATTTTTATCACTAAAACCAATTAAATAGGTATATACATTTCAACAAATTGTAAACATAAAATTTAAATAATTTCCGAGTAATATTAGTAACCAATAAGTAGAAACGTATAATACAGAACACGTACAGCTATATATTGATGGTAAAGTTTTAGATTGTGTCCCTGCAATCAAATACTTGGGCTTATGGTTAGATCAAAATTTGAGATGGGGTAAAAATATTAACGATGTCAAAGAAAGATCTTTAAAATTTATTAATATATTTAAGGTGTTGGTAGGATCAGGATGGGGCGTGCATCCATGTCATTTAAGAAAACTGTATATTTCGCTTGTTAGAAGTCACATAGACTATGGTAGTTTTCTGTATGATTCAAGTTGTACAAGTCACTGTGCGAAGCTGGACAAAGTTCAGAATCAGTATATGCGCATTATAGGGGCATTTATAAAAAGCACTTCGATACATGTAATGGAGTCTGAATTGCTATTACAACCCTTACATATCAGACGTACGTACCTTGCTGGAAAATTCTGGCTCAAGTCTAAATCTTTAACGCAAAATAGTTTTAATTTAATATTACAAAATCTATCTAGTTCATGTCAAAATTCCTATTGGTCACGTAAAAAAAAGCCACTGCTAGTAACCATTTATAACAATTTTAATAATTTACAAATGCAAACTAGCAATCATCTTGAAATGTTTGGGTTGGACACGTGGACAAGCAATATACACAAACAATACAACATACAACAATACACAAAGTTTTTTAAATACCTCAGTTAAGACCATAGACAAACCTAAAAACCAATATTCTACACATAATCTGCTAGATCTATGTAATAAATTTATCCTTAAAAAATACGGTAACTTCTATAAAATATACACAGATGGTTCTAAAGACGGTCAAGAGGCAGGTGCGGCTTTTCTCGACATTCAGACTAAAGACTACGTAAAGTTTAAAATCAGCAACCCTAAAATTTCAATAATGTATACGGAGCTTATCGCTATTGCAGAGGCATTATCATATATTAAATCTATAATTTATAATAATCAAAAATTTGTAATATTCACTGATTCCAAAAGCGCTTTGCAGCATTTGGAGCAGCGTACATCTACGGCCAGAGGCATTCCTATAGCATATGACATTATAAAAACTATATTAGAGTTAAATTCCAAAAATAAGATTATCATGCTCCAATGGATACCTTCCCATGTCGGTATTTACGGTAACGATGCAGTGGATAAATTGGCTAAAGAAGCATGCTCTGACGGAGTTAATTTTGATTGTGAACCTTACTACACTAATTTATTACCTGTTATAAAAGAACACTGCATCAAGCTATGGTCGGAGTATTTTGATAAGAGATCTCTCACGAAAGGTATATGGTACAAGACCATTCAACCTTCCATACCCCGCTTGCCTTGGTTCGATAGATGCACTATGGGAAGGTATGATATTGTTACAGGCTTAAGACTTCGTTCCGGTCACATTCCACTAAATAAGTTCGCTTTCATGATGGGCAAAGTCACCACTCCTAATTGTAGTGATTGTGGCGTGTTAGAGGACGTACACCACATCTTAGTGGAGTGTGTGCGGAACGAGAGGCTTAGAGTATCCTTAGATGTAAATTTATTGGACGTGGGCTGGTGTAATAGCATCTTAGCGTTACCTACGTCCTCGGAGGCTAAGTTATTGTATAAAATTGCAAAGATGGGAATAAGAAACCGTACATTTCCTTCAATTTGATTATTTTATGTAATAAGTATTAATTTTAGAATTTTGTTTTTGTTTGTTATTCTTACGGGGATTACATGTTCAAATTTGAACCATTCCCCTTAAATAAAGAGAAAAAAAAAAAAAAAAAAAAAAAAGTAGAAACGTATTTTAGCTTCATTAATATTAATGTTTTAACTATCATTTAGCACATATATAAAACGCATAGTTTTCATAGATTATGCATAATATGACTATGTTTTTTTTTTTTTTATTAAAACGAGACGCTAGAATAACCGTCGCATTATTTTTTGTGTTCAGGACATGGGTAGAAATAGGTAAAAATATGAAAATAATAAAAAAATAAAATAATGGCGCCTGAAAAGTCTTGTAGGAATAGGTAAAACTACAGATTGAAAACAAGGACACGTCTCATAAATAATTGTTTATGCTTTGTTTGCATAAAATGGGATATTTTTGTACGGCTGTCTATAAACGAGACAGACAACCTGAACTCACAACAGGATTGTTACATTCAAAGTGGGTTCTTTAAAGGTCGGTAATGTAGGAATAGAAATAGAAATAGAAAATATGTATATATTTTTTTTGTTTATTTAAGACAACACCCTGCACTAAGGAAATAATCCTTGTATTGCGGGGGACTTTACAAACATATAATTAACGGACACAATTTACATCCAACAACAATTTGTGGATCGCACAAAGTTTTGTCCCGCGTGGGATTCGAACCCCCGACACTGGCGCTCTAGGTCGCTATCTTAACCGCTACGCCATCTGTGCAGGAGACATTACCTTACTCTACATTATTGTTTTACATTTTTAATACATATATTATATGGACAGGGAAGCAAGCCCCTATGTAGATCTAAAGTTTATTTCAACCTATATCTTTCCATCATCTATAGTTTATTACTTATACAAATTATATACAAATACAGAAATATTTTCAAATTAGAATGGTATGAGTAGTTCCTGAGGTTGACGCATTAATTAACAGACTTTGAACAGTTCATATTGACTGATAAAATTATTAGACTTATTGTTAGATCAACCGCGCAACGCCGTCTGCGTTGTTGATTTACGTAACAACCTTACTCGGAGTTTCGTTGGGTCGATTCCCACGTAGGACTTTTTGATTTATATGCAGAGTTTCATAGGTTCGATTCCTATAAAGGGCAATTCTCTCTCTCATCACCATCATCATCATTAACTCGGTTCACATACGTCCAACTTCTGGGTTTGAATTTTTAAGACACAGCTGATGGCGTAGTTCTTAAGATTCTGACCAGGGTCGCAAGTTCGAATCCCATGCAGGACAACACTGTGCTATCCATAAATTGTTGTTTTGTGTCTGGATATAATTTGTGTCCGTTTATTACATGTTCGTAATATTTTCCGCCTAGCAAGAATTCATTCTTTAGTGTGTGTTTATTGGGGTGCGAGGCCGGGGCACCTCCACGTGGTGCACCCTGGAAACGTCCATTTGGACGGCCAAGATTCCGGCGGGAGGGGGGGTCTCCGCGTGCCGACTCTGAAGGCAGAGCGCACGGCGGATTTGGCCCGGGGCCAATGGGGCGGATGTGTCTCATGGCACTCCGTCGCCAGGGACGGTTGCGTCACGGCCCGGGGGCGTGACGGGTCGGTCGCTCGCGAGCGGCCAGACCCGGAAGGCCCAAACCGTAATCCTGAGTAGGGGGGTCAGGACCGGGGGTCTGCGGACTGCGGGGAAGAAAACCCCTATAAAAAATCACCCCAATCTCAAGTTTGGCTACTCGGCGAGGAGATGTATGGCTGGTGGGTTAAGAAGCGCGCGCGAAAAAAAAAAAGCGTCCAGTCGTTAGAGTAGTAGTCAAGGAGGACTCAAACTTCCAAACCACGATGGCAGAGGTCAATACTTGTAAGACTTCACCAGAGGGTCCCGGCCAGGCCGGGGAATCCCTTGCTGTGCCGGTGCTTGCGCGCGACAAGGAGTCGCGTCCAAGTTCCGGCACAGTCAGCTCCCAATCGTATGGGTGGGGGGCAATCTCTGCTCCAGCCGTGAGTCCGGCGAAACCTGAGGCTCCCAAAAAAAAAAGGCGTAGGAGGCCACCAATAACTCCAGCCAGTGAGCGTGCTAAACGGCGCGCGATCCGGCTCAAAAAGGAACGGGAGGCGCAGGAGGCCGCGGAATCCCGCGAGACCAGCGCTCCCAGCGACGAGGGCGGCACAGTGACCGCAGAGCCGTCGCATGATGATGGTAGCACCGCAGGGCCGTCGCGGAAGGAGAACGGCAACAAAAGTGTGTCCCAGGACGAGGGCGGCAATGTCGCAGGACCGTCTAAGGAGGTGAGGAGGAGTGGCAGCCAAACGGAGCTGTCGAGTGACGAGGGCGGATTTACCGCAGAGCCGTCACAGAGCGAGGGCGGCAGCAGGGCCGCGGCGCCGGTGTCGGAGACTGACGTGGCGTACGACCTGTCGACGGACGAGGACGACAGTGTCGTGGGGCCGTCGGAGCGACAGGGTACGGCCGCGTCGAGGATGTCGACAGACGAGGGCGGCAAGGCCGCAGTACCGTCTGAAGACGAGGGGCCGAGAATCGGCCGGCGAAAAGAAGGGTCCGGTATGAGGAAGAGCAGGTCGTCCGGATCGGATAGGTTGGATAGGGAGGATAGGGGGGTCCCTGAGGAGCCCAAGCCGCTTCCTGCGGCAAGGGCTCTGACGGCGGCCCTAGATGTTAGGAGGGAGAGGGAGAGGGAGGAGGCCCGCCCCCCAACGAGGGACCGGAAGCGCCCCCTGCGAAAGGGTGGCAGCTCTGTGTCCGACTCGGAGGGGAGCGATTCTACCAGGCCTCCCCCCAAAGTTGCGACCGCGCGCCGGGGGCGTGGGGGTCGGGGAGGTGGTGCGGCGGCGAGACCGGCGACGCCGGGTCCGGTCGGCCGGGAAGGCGAGGTGGCGGCCCTCCAGGCTGCGAACGCCCGCCTCAGCAAGGAGGTCTCCGGCTTGCGGGAACGCAACCGCAGGTTGGAGACGGAGTTGGAGGCGGTGCGGAGGGAGAACCGCGGGTTGGCCAAAGACATGGCTGACCTGCGGTCTCAATTCGAGCGCCTGGTGCCGGCTGCGCTGCCGGCGCCGGCCCCGCCGCCGAAACGGGCCGCGCCAGTGAGGGCGGGCCCGTCGTCTGCGCCCGTGGCGCCGTCGCGGCCGCTGCGCCGGCTGCGCCCGTCGTGGCTCCATCGCTGCCTCCCCTCGTCGTGGTCCCTCCGCCGGCTCGTGGCCGCGGGAGACCTCGGAAGGGGGAGGAGCCGCCGCCCGACGAGGTGCACGGCGTGTCGGAGTCGGCGGTACGCGTCATCCTGGCCCGAGTAGGGGTGATGATGGATGCGCGTATCGCCGCCGTAGCGGCCAGGCTCCCGCCTGAGCCGCCCCTCCGGCCGCCGCTCGCCGCGGACAAGGCGAGGCGGCCGCAAGCGTCGGCTCCCACGCCGCTGCCCTGTCAGGGTGGCCGCGTGGTGAGCTACGCTGCGGCCGCGGCTGGGCCCAAGGGGGCCAAGAGGGCCGGCAAGGTGCCGGCTCCCGCCAGGGCCGGGCCGCGGCCGGCGCCAGCGGCTGCGCCGCAGGCGCCGGTCGGCGAACCCGCGACTGCGCCTGCTGCGCTCAGCGCTGCTGCCAGGCTCGAACAGGGCTGGCAGGTGGCTGAGCGTAGCAGGAAGGCACGCGGCCAAAAGCGGAGAGCGGCGGCCAAGAGTGCCGCTGTGGCCGCCGCTCCCCAGGCGGGAGCCGGCGGAAAGGGGAAAAGGTCGCGTAGGGGCCTCAAGTCGCCGAAGACGGCTGCGGTGGTAATCACCGTACTGCCTGAGGCGGCTGAGAGGGGCCTAAACTATGAGGCCGTCCTAAGACGCGCCCGGCGGGAGCTGGACGTCTCCGACATTGGGGGCGTCGAGGCGAGGACCCGCAAGGCCCGGACAGGGGCTCGAATACTCGAGTTCCCTGGGGCCGAGGGCGCGAAGACGGCCGATAGTTTGGCCACGATGCTGAGGGGGCTGTTCGGGCCGGAGGATGGAGTCCGAATCGCCAGGCCCGTCAAGTGCGCAGATATGCGCCTCACGGGTCTGGACGACTCCGTGGCGGTGGAGGACATCCGGGAGGCCATTATGGCGCGTACCGGATGTGCCTCGGACACCGTCCGGATTGGCACCATCCGCCCTGGTCCGGGCGGCGTCGGTGCTGTCTGGGTGCAGTGCCCAGTGGAGTCGGTCAAGCAATTGGCCGACTCAGGCAGGCTCCTCGTGGGCTGGAGTTCGGCGCGGGTAACCGTGCTGGAGCCCCGGCCCGCGAGGTGTTATAAGTGCATGGCGGTCGGGCATACCCGACCGACATGCAGGAACTGCTTTGACTGCAGCGGGCTATGTTTCCGTTGCGGTCAAACTGGACACCAGGCGGCATCGTGCTCTGCGGTGCCCCACTGCCCCGCGTGTGCGGCGGGCAATAAGCCTGCCAAGCACCGCATGGGCTCTGGGGACTGCAGACCCCCGGCATCGGCCCCAAAGGGGCGGGGCGGCCCATCGACCGGGCCAGTCCCCGCTCCGAGCGCGGCCCGATCGCCCGTTAGCGCGGAGGAGGTGACGATGGATACGGACCGTTAATGGACCCCGTATCCATTCGTCTCCTCCAGGCCAATCTCAACCACTCCGCCGGTGCGCAGGACGTGTTCCTGCAAGCCATGGCGGAGTGGTTGATAGGAGTAGCCGTAGTCGCGGAGCCGTACGTGGTGCCCGACCGGATTAACTGGTTGGGTAGCGCCGATGGTACCGTGGCAATCGTCGCCTCCACGTCGTGGCCTTCGTCGTCTCTGACCCTTAGGGACAGGGGCGTCGGATACGTCGCGGCGGACTGGGGGGAGATTACGCTCTTCGGAGTTTATCTCTCCCCTAACTGGAGTGTGACCGATTTCGAGGCCTCCCTCACCATCATGGAGGCCTCGTTACGGCGAATGGCATCGCGCCAGGTCTTCGTCCTGGGGGACTTTAACGCCAAGTCCGTGGCGTGGGGGTCCCCTAGGACGGATGACCGAGGACGGGCGATCGAGGAGTGGGCGGCGGCGCTGGGCCTCTGTTTGCTGAACAGGGGCTCGGTGCATACGTGCGTGCGACAACGGGGCGGGTCGATAGTGGACCTTTCGTTCGCTAGCCCCGGGGTCGCCGCACGCGTGGGGAGCTGGCGCGTCGTGGAGGAGGTCGAGACCTTGTCGGACCACCGGTATATCCGGATGGAGGTCTCCCTGGCAATCCCGACGCCCAGCAGGGGTCACGGGGTGGATAGGCGTCCTGCGTTCCCGCGATGGGCTGTGGGTCGCTTAGACCGGGACCAGCTGGCGGAGACAGCCATCGTATACTCGTGGCTGTCCTCTGCCCACCAGTCGGACGGGGTGGACGCCGAGGCTGGCCGCATCCGCAGTGCGTTGACGCAGATCTGCGATGCGGCCATGCCCCGGGTACGGCGTCTGCCCCCGAGGAGGGGTGTCCACTGGTGGTCCCGGGAGCTGGCGGATCTCCGGGCCGCGTGTATCCGCGCCCGGAGGGCCTACACCCGCAGCCGGCGGCGCCATCGCGACGTGGAGCGGGAGGCCGTGCTTTACGAGGGCTACCGCAATGCGCGGTCGGCCTTCAGGCTGGCCGTCCGCTCCGCCAAGGACGTCAGTCGGCAGGAGATGCTAGACGGTCTCGATCGTGACCCCTGGGGACGGCCCTATCGCGCGGTGCTGAATAGGCTACGCGCGCGGGGCCCTCCCCTCACCGAGACTCTCCAGCCCGGCCTTCTCACCCGGGTCATCGAGGACCTGTTCCCGCGGCGGGCGGAACACACGCCCCCGGTCATGGCTCCGCCAGACTCTGACCGGGAGGCCGACGACGACAGTGTTCCGCCCATCACGGAACCCGAGATGGGGGTGGCGGTGACGCGCATGCGCGCAAAGTCTACCGCCCCCGGGCCCGACGGTGTTCCTAACCGCGTGCTGGCCCTGGTCCTCGAACACCTGGGACCCCGCCTCAGGGGGCTGTTCGACGCGTGTTTAGCGTCCGGACGGTTCCCTGGGTGCTGGAAGGAGGGAAGGCTGGTGCTCCTGCCGAAGCCGGGACGGTCTCCGGAGTCGCCTTCGGCCTACAGGCCTATCGTGCTGCTCGATGACACGGGCAAGCTACTGGAGAGGGTGGTAGCTGCCCGCATCGAGCGGCACCTCGTCGGCACGGGGCCCGATCTGTCGGACGCCCAGTTTGGGTTTAGGAGGGGTCGTTCGACGATCGCGGCTCTGTTGCGCCTGAGGGCCGTGGCGACTGAGGCCGTCACCGGCGGGGGAGTGCTGTTGGTGGTGTCCCTAGACATCGCCAACGCATTCAATAGTCTGCCATTCAGCTGCATCAGGGAGGCGCTCCGGTATCACGGGGTGCCAGTTTACCTGAGGCGGCTAGTGGCAGACTATTTGGAGGGGCGCAGCGTCCTCTGCACCGACCGAGCAGGGGACGTTGTGCGGACGCCCATGACGTGCGGTGTCCCACAGGGGTCGGTCCTCGGACCCACCCTGTGGAACATCGGCTACGACTGGGCGTTGAGGGGGAGCCTCCCGCCCGGGCTGGGCGTGATTTGTTACGCCGACGACACGCTCGTCACAGCCCGCGGTGGGACGCTAGAAGAGGCGGTAAGCCTGGCGACCTCGGGTACCGAGGAGGTCGTCAGACGGATCGAGGCGCTGGGGTTGAGGGTCGCCCTGGACAAGACGGAGGCCCTCTTGTTCCATGGGCGCACTATGAGCCCTCCCATCGGCGTCTCGATCACCGTCCACTCGGTCGACATCAGCATCCGGGCCCATATGAGGTACTTGGGCCTGGTGCTCGACGGGCGATGGTGGTTCCGGGAGCATTTCCGTAGGCTCGCTCCGCGGCTCGTCGGCACGGCGTCCGCCCTATCGTGGCTTATGCCGAACGTGGGCGGACCGAGCGCTGCGTGCCGACGGCTGTACGCGGGGGTCATCCGGTCGATGGCCCTGTACGGCGCACCGGTGTGGGCGGGGTCCATGACCGCCCGACTTAGGGCCCTTCTGTGGCGACCACAGAGGGTCATGGCGGTCAGGGCCATCCGCGGATACCGCACGGTGGCGACGGAGGCAGCGTGCCTGTTGGCCGGGACTCCCCCGTGGGACCTGGAGG
Organism: Lymantria dispar; assembly: GCA_032191425.1. Classification (NCBI taxonomy): domain Eukaryota; kingdom Metazoa; phylum Arthropoda; class Insecta; order Lepidoptera; family Erebidae; genus Lymantria; species Lymantria dispar. The sequence goes on along the minus strand of CM063454.1, from coordinate 19,641,909 downwards.
CGGAGATGCTCGCCGGACTATATCGGCGGGTGACGGGGGTGCGAGCGGAGGGCGGTGTGGTCTCGTTAAGGGATCTCACCGCCTGGCGCGTCGACGCCCGCCGAGACGTCATCGCCCGTTGGGCAGTCCGGCTGGAGAGGCCTCGGTTCGGGGTGCGAACCGTGGAGGCCTTCCGGCCGGTGCTGATGCAGTGGTTGGAGAGGCGGCACGGGGTGCTCTCCTTCCGACTGGTGCAGGTTTTGACGGGGCATGGGTGCTTCGCCAAATACCTGCACAAGGTCGTAAGGAGGGAGAGTACACCGTCCTGCCACCACTGCGATTGTGACGAGGACACGGCGCGCCATACGCTCGAGGCCTGCGGGGCTTGGGCAGTGCAGCGCTGTGAACTCGTCGCAATCATCGGTACGGACCTGACGCTGCCGGCTATCGCTAGGGCGATGGTCGACAGCGTCGGGAATTGGGACGCGGTCGCAGCCTTCTGCGAGACGGTGATCTCGCGGAAGGAGGCGGCGGATCGCCTGCGCGAGGAGCGCAGCCTCGATGAGGAGATCCGCCGCCGGCGACTGGGGCGGCGCAGGCGCAATTATCTGCGCCTCATGCCGCCCTAGCCGAGGCCGCGGGTGACGTGACCGGGGATTAGTCCGTCACCCGCCGAGAGGCCGACCGCGTGAGGAAAGACCGACGTCCCCCCCGAGGGGGGGACGTCGGTCGATGGGAGGGTACCCCAATTGGGGGTATTCCGTCGGGCCGACCACTGACGACAAGTTAACGCTGCTCCAGTGGTCGGCCCAACGACGAAGGCGACGTGGGCTTCGGGTGGGTCGCGGGAGTTGCGTGCTCAAGCCCCTCTGTCGCCCCGGACGGAGTGGTGCGGAGGCGCGCCGACCGCGGCCCACCCACAAAAAAAAAAAAAAAAAAAGTGTGTGTTTATTCTTTTCTTTTTTCTTTCTTTATTCTTCTGTAGTGTGAGTTCTTTGGTGTCACTTAAGATTTGTGATAATAAAATTTTATCATCATCATCTCAACCCATATACATCCCACTGTTGGTCTAAATTCTCCTCAACCTATACATAGGAGGGAAATTGACTTACTATACGCTGGTGGCGTGTTGCCGTAGTGTTTTGGTTCAAGTTTTCCTTCTCTTACATAGATATTATATACATATTATATGTCTTAATCGTCGTTAACAACACTTACGAGCAGGATAGGGGTGGTGAATTATAATCTTACTACGTACCCAAACAGGTTAGAATTACAATAAAATATAGCACGACCGTAGGTAACAATTAAAACGTGACTATACTATCGTGGGCTCTACCGACTTAATTCAAAGAATTCAAGCGAGAATAGGTACATAGTCTTGGATAAGTACATAAAACATATTACTTATACCAATATTACCTTCATAAAATACTAACATTTGATCACGAGTTAAGTGGATATTTATCGGATGTCCTCAGTCTTTGTCCGTGTGGTGACGGAATAAAAATACAAATCTCCACTCCTGTGTGCCTACTCTTGAATCTCGATTGCAATTCTAAATCCAATCGCAGCTCGAATTTGAGCAAATTTGGTACTTACATAATGATTTCTGATGTTTACGCGAGTATTATACATTTTAAATAAAACTACTTTACGGATTTTATCGCGTTTGTATTTGATTTTTGATTACCCGACGTTTCGAACACTTTACAGCGTTCCGTGACTATGAACGCTGTAAAGTGTTCGAAACGTCGGGTAATCAAAAATCAAATACAAACGCGATAAAATCCGTAAAGTAGTTTTATTTAAAAATTTGGTACTCTTGAAAGCGTCACTAGCGCACGATTGGAATCAAATTCAGTGGATTTTTTTAAACTAAATAAATTCGACTCTCGTCGATTAAGTCAAATATTTACTTCCTAAATCCAATCGCAGCTCGAATTTGAGCAATTTGGTGCTCTTGAAAGCGACATTAGCGCATGATTGGAATCAAATTCAGTGGAATTTTTTTAAACTAATTGAAATCGACACTCGTCGATTAAGTCAAATATTTGCTACTCCCGACGTGATTTTGACGTAGTGTAAAATAGTTAAAGTTGCACAATTGCAAGAAAGCGTCTTTGTAGTGATCGAGTTCGGTAACGTTATTAATTTAAAGTAATAAAATAAGGCACATTTGGAGAAAATAACAACGGCAAAGGCGGAAGAATTCATTCTCGATTTTGTTTAAGAGTAGGTACCAAATATAAGTTTGGTGAGATTGGAATTGAATCGGAATCGAAATTAGAATTGATTTCTAGGGTAAGCCCACAGCATGGTATAGTAAGGTCAATTTACCTCCTATTGTGGAGGAAGCTCGAGCTCAATGGGACGTATATGAGCTGAGATGATGATATATATCGTCAGTCTTTTCTTTTCTGTGTGGTAGGTACAAATATTATAAAACCATATTGCTTGTGGGTGTTTTAAAACACGGATAAAAGTTTAACAAAACTTTTGCAATATGTAAGGTTGTAGATGAGTACATATTGCAACGATCAATTGATTGGAACGAAAGCAGAATGATGATAGGTATTTTTTTCCAATAATAATAATTTATTGGTAATTAATGTGAAATTTATGTAGAGTTTTTATTTCAACGAATAATTATTTATTCAGAATCAAATTTCAAGCTTAGTTAATTTCGTTATTTTTCTATGTTTTAGATGCAGTCTGCGCTAAGAAATTAAATATCCTTACTAATATTATAAATGCAAAAGTAAGTTTGTTTGTTTAATACGCTTTCACGCTTAAACCACCGAACCGATTTCAATAATTCTTTCACCAATGGAAAGATATAATATCATGGAGTAACATAGGCTATATTTTATCCCGGTATGCCCACGGGAACTACGCGGGTTAGGCGACTGAAACCGAAGCGAAACGAGGGCGGGTTGCTAGTTGTTAATAAAACTTTCTTACAGATTTTATCGCCCTTGTATTTGATTTTATATTGCCCGACGTATATTGTTCGAAATTCGGGCAAATAAATATCATATACAAATACAATAAAATGCGTAGTTTTGACGTGACAACGTCTTATAAATTGGTTTGCCGGGTGACACTTCAAGAAACTGCGTTACGCTCCGCTCACGTTATGCGCTCACAATGAGAGCGAGTGAGAGGCACGCGTCCCTTCCACTCGGGCATGGTTAGCCCGCCTAAGAGCGAGAGAGACAGACATAAAAATTGTATATTTGTATATAAATACGTATGTATGTGTAAAGGTAAAAATAAAATTTTGTTAATATGAAATTCAGTGCGAGATTCTTTGTATAAATTAATGTTTTAAATATAATTCTTTGTATAAATAAATGTTTTAAATTGTTACTATTATTTCATCCTTCTTCCTACTATACGAATGAATATTCACATTAAAATTATTTTACCACTCAAAGTCGTTGTCACGTAAAACTTTCGCCCGTATACCGACTTTACAGGCAACCAATATTTTTTATTTACAATGTGTAATACTCGCGTAAACATCAGAAATTAAACCTTGTAGTACAGGGAACCCTATAAATATCTAATTTACTGACACAAATTACACCCAGACTCAGAACAACAATTTGTAACTTGCAAAAAGTATTGTCCTCCATGAGAATCGGACTTATAACACTGGTAAGGTAGGTCGGTATCTTAACCAATACGCTCTGTACAATCAAATTCTTATGTATGCATGATTTTAGTCGTTTGGTTAGTTGAAACGTGAACGCTTAACAAACTAATAATCCCTTACTCGTATTTATAATATTAATCTAAGACAAGCTTCGCTTGAAGATACATATATATGTGTTAAATACCATCCCGTCAATATTCATCAGCTTCATTATCTTGGCTCATATACGTCCTACTTTTGAACTCTACTGTCTCTAACTATTCGGGGGACTTGATCACAATACGAGGTAAATTAGCCTACTATACCGCGCTAGTCAAACGTGTTTGTATAGTGTTTTATTTCGAATTTTCGATGGAAAACTTAAGGTATCTGTAATGATCTCTTCAGGTCGTCAATTTCATTGGCATTCCGTCACCACACGAAAATATTGCCAAAGCATATTTATAATGTATTTCATCGCCCTCTACGGGTATTATATGAAAAAGTATTAGGTTATTAAGAAATCCTATAATAACTTAACGCTACACAAGGTAACGCAATTCTGATTAGTAGTTCCTGAACGCGTTAAAAGAAATACACTACAATATTATTAACCAATATAAAAGCCATCAATAGCTTTAGCATTGCCTTATTTACGTACATATGAACTTAAAAACATTTTTTCTTCAGAAGTACATAAAAATAATGTTACTCGCTACGAGTAGTATAAATTTCGATTACTCTGATAAATAAAAATACTATTCTCAACTACAAATTATAATAACTAGGTATAAAAGCTCACGGAACCTACTTACATAAAGAGTTAATAGTCCTACAACATTTTAAGCTGCGCACACGCCGACCACTCTTACACACACAATCGTCGTAATAGCCTGTTAGCTAAATTACATAAGTTTTTTTTTCTGATGTTTCGTTTTTATAATATCAACCTTAACTGTTCTTAGATAGATCTTGTTTTTCTTAATAATAATACGTAAGGACAAGCGATCGTGACCCCTGATTTCAATATACAAGCAAAACATTGTTTCTGCGTTTGTATGACATTAAACTCGAGTTTATACAATATACCAATAAAATAAAACGCAATTAAGTTTTCAACGATGCTATCAAAATCGCAAAATAAATTGTGTAAAAGTTGAACAGGAAATATTACGTATTAAACATTTTCTTTCTAGAAGTACCTAATAAATTTATATTTTATTTTTGAATATAATTAACTGAAAAAAGATGAAAGTGCAGGTACCTAAGATATTTTAATGTAAAATATTTACTATGTAGTCGAGACAAGTCGGTTAGCGATTTCTGATTAAAATTCGCGCCAAACTTCATTGCGTTGAGTATTCACGTAGGTGCTCTTTGATCTCTACACTAGAGTTAAGTATTAAAAGTATTACATTTTTCTACGATTGTAACGATAAAAAGAATGTTTTCAATCGTTAAGATTTCATATCAGCCAAGTTTTATCAAAAAACTTTCAGTTAATCGCAAATTGAAACGCCTTATGCTAGCCAATCTATCAATGGAGCCTCAGCCGGTCAGAAGTCGTTATGGCGTGATGGAGCTGCGCTGTAATTGGTGGAAGTTGACGCTACATCTATTTTAATCAGAAGCCAGAATGCGCGCGCCTCGCCGGGTGCGTATGTGTGCGCGCGATACGTGACATAGCGATGTGTGAGTGTGTTGTTGAGGCGCGCTCTCTGTTTACAGCGCGCTGTGGCCGGTGAGCGCACGCATTTGACTCTGTGTATCGTGCGAAATCGAGTTTTCCGGCGGCTGCCGAGTAGCACTAGCGTCGATGGTGTTTTTCTCACAGTTTAATGGTGCTATTACATGTCTGACGTTAAGAAAACATTCGGAAGTCCAGTTGATAATTAGTGCCGAGCGTACTTTCAGTGCAGCTCGTAAAAATTTACGTGTTTTCGGCGGATGCGATGAATAAAATTTGCAAATCAAGTCTGTGTGTCGAAAAGGTTCGTGAGAGCTATGTTTTGATCGGTCAGCGTGTAGTGGAAGTGCCGGGCGGTGCGGACGCGATACGGCTCGCGCTCCTCATTCTGATCTCAGTGAGACTGAGGCTGTGCTGCAACTTGTTCTTGGAGCGAGCCTTCAGCGCAGAAGACATCTGCGCCAGGAAAATCCAGAGAGATTCGTTAGATGGTCGGCAGACATCGGCCGGCACGTGTTGAGGTAGGCGATGCTATTACGTGTGACCTTGAATTTTCGCTTTGCTACAAAATGATCCTTTTAAGATTAAACGTTTATTACTAACAATAAGATGTACTTAGTAATAAACGTTTCATTATAACCAATCTGATGATAAGTTTTATAGTGCATTAGTTCTCGTCGTATAAGAAGCTAGACTTAAATACGTGAAACAAATGTCATACAAAATTTTCTTCTCGCAATATCAGATTTTTTATCTGCTAATAACGCTATCCTTTTCTGATTAGCACATTAGAAGCGCTCCACGAATTTGTTTCTTCACATGCTACTGCTAAATGATTTTTGTTGTTTATTTTTTTTAATATCAATTTAAGAAATTCAAACATTACACTGTTATAAGTCACTGTTGACTTTAGATTTGATTTGTAATTTTCACACTTAATAGAATTTTATTCTATTATAATGTAACCGGATCCGTATTCTAAACAGAAAACTGATTTCTTTTACAATTCGTCGTCAATACGTTTATGCGAGTATTATAAAAAAAACTGATATAATAGACTTCGTTATTTTCATATTATTTCAGATTTTCATGCTTTTGGATAGGTACCTTATGATATAAGGTATCTAAAAGCCAAAGCCGTGTCCATTGTTACGAGAAGACGTATTTAACGTCCAATCTATCATCGTTTACGCAATGTATCCGAATTATAGGAATAATAAAAAAACAAACCATTTATTTTATTACAAACTAGCAACACATCCTCGCTTCGCTTCGGTTTCAGTCGCCTTACCCGCGTAGTTCCTGTTACCGTGGGACTACCGGGATAAAATATAGCTTAAGTTACTCCTGTTATAGTCAGCCACTTGGTAGCAAAATATTATCAAAATCCGTCCAGCCGTTTTGAAGATTACCCAAAAAAAACAGACAGACAACCAAAAAAATATAAACCGGTTTTTAGGCATAGGTATCGTCCAAATAACCGTATCTGCATGGAAAAAGGTCATTGTGACATTACAAACGGACATTTCAATTTTATTTATTTGTATAGATGTGTAGATTTATACACCTACCTAACATTTTCTAGAAATATTTAATGTTTTATGTTCTACAGATTATTTAATAAATAATAGTTTAAAAAGATAGAGAATGCAGAAGGTGTTCGCAATTCAAAAATAAATAACATATTTTTGAGCTTAAATCTGTTGTTGAATATTAAGTAGAATATTTAAATATCACAGAATGAAACAATTTCTAAAAAAGTATAATTGTCGAACGCAAGCTTTTTATTATCACATTAATAGGACGATAAATCTATAGTCTATACTCCTTTGACTTTTTAAATTTATTGACGACTCAGATTGGACAAGACTATCATATCAGCCTAACAGTCGCTTCATAAAATATTTACGCTGAAAATGATTTTATAAACAACTGAATAATCTTGAAAGCATTTTATTTACAAATTCAATCCTTAAAAAACATATAACAACAAAAATAAGCATGTAGAGAAATATTACGGGATTCTCCATATTTATTTTAAACAATAAAATGCGACTGTGAATAATGGTGAAAATGTTGTTAAAAATATAATGTTTTGAATATAGGTTTGCTTAAGTACAATAAACACGGGGTTATCTCTCATCTAAAGCATTTCAATAAAATTATCTAAAACATTAGATCCTGCTCGCAGCTTCGTCCTCGCACTCCTCGCAAATCTATTCAGTAGTTTACGCGTGATTGAGTAACAAACATTTTCACAAAATTTCACATTTATGATAGTAATAGAAAGTAGGATAGGATGTACAAATCTAATTATTATTTCTTAATAAATATGGTTAGTATTTTATTATATTATAATAACATTCTTCAGGCCTGAAACGCTTCATTATTGTGCACAGAATCCTTCCACAATGCGAGATCGACCTACTGATTACATCAAGCAGGCCGAATTGGTTAATACAAAATTTTAGTCGACTTTGATAATGATCCTATTTGAAAAGAACACTACGACATGTAAGTCGTAGTGTTCTTTTACGACGCACCCAACAAAAATATACTTACGTAAAGAAAAAAAATATATCTAAATATTCGATATTATCTGTATAATGAAAGCTCTAGAAGAATATACGAGAGTGAGGTATTTTCCATTTAATACTAAAACTAAATAAAAAAAAATACAATGTCTTTAGTGTCGTTAGTATGATAACGTAATACTTAAATGATATACAAATACATTTTATATTGAATAGTATCGTCACATCTTTAATAACTTTCAAAATTATATAGAGTTGACAAGTTATCAAAGTGATACAGTTGATAAAAAGTGATTATCATAACAAAATTTAACATTAATAAGAATATATAATATACGATATGATACACGATTACTTGTAAACAATCTTGATTAGCAAGCTCATCACTTTAAATTGATAAACTCAACGAATTGGTCAATGTAAACGTTAATAACAAAGTAAAACAAAAAGTAGATATGTTATTTAATGCCAGAATGGTAAAGGTTAGGTTTTCCGTGTGGCGACGGAGTAAGAATACAATTCACCACCTTATCTTGCCAGTGGGTTTCGTAAAAGACGACTAAGGGATATTACAATATGCATATAACATCTTACAATAGATGAAAACTCGAAATAAAACCCTATATCAACACGTCTGATCAACGTGGTATAGTAGGTTAACTTCTATCCCATTGTGCTCTATCTATACTATCTATACTTCTATACTAATATTATAAAGAGGTAAAATTTGTAAGTTTGTATGCAGGGGGTAATCTCTGGAACTCATAATCTAATTCTAATTTTATTTTAACTGGCAGAAAGCTACATTATTCCTGAGTGCTATAGGCTATAAATTGTTTCTATAACATGTATATTAACCGAGCTATCACAACTTTTGTCTGGCAAGTCGGAAAAAAATACCTCGTAAAACAGAATTATTTGCGTGCGCTGCCTAAACAGTTGCTTAAAATTAAAAAGAATGTATGGCTACCTGGTTCATCTTAATTATTTCTACAAAAAAGTCAGCGATACCATATCTCTATCTTTTATATTTTATCTTTTATACTTCTATTATTGCATTAAAAAATTTTTTTTTCGGCATTGTTACGTTTGGTTGATTATTTGAGCAACAAAATATTAATTCTTATGACAATAAATTATTTCAGTATCACAAGAACATCATACAGATAAGATTTGCCATTTACAGTATATCAATTGGTCATACAGTTTCGGAGATAATATAAAATTACTAAAACGCAAAATGACCCTAGCATAACTTTCATTGTGCAGACGTTTTACCTATTTGCCCATAGATGGCGTTCTGCAATGACGTCATTTTTCTGAATCGCGGTGTTAAGACTTTCCGTGGATTGATGACCCTCTCGAATTATTATGCCCACGTTGTCGTTAGTTGGAGTTCTAAAAATTACATGTCAGTTGGTTATTGGTTTCGGTTGTTTCGTTCGCATGGTTGTTGTTGTTGATAGATACCTCATAATCGAAAATATCGTAATTTCGTTGTACGTTTGTTTTGTATGTTCGTAGTTTCGTACTTCGTTCTATCGTAATAATCGACACGAGTTATTCGATATTACGATTGTTTTGTTTTGTAAAGGCGGACGGTGTTCGAGTCGCTCTCCCTTTGTTCATAATTGTTTTCAAGTCTGTGCGTGGTTTGTTGAGAGCATGCCTAAAAGGAAATCTCAACTGTCTCGGCAGACATCACAGACAAGAGCCGCTCGAGTACGCCGTACGGAAGAATCTGCCCCTGAAAATGAGCAACGCCTCTCGAGAAATAGAGAATATATTTCGCAAGCACGCGCTAGAGAATCTAGCTCCGAGCGCTCACAGCGCCTCGCAAGCCAAAATGTGAGGACGACGCGGGCCCGTGCTCGAGAAACTAGCGCTGAACGTGCGCAATCATTTGCCCTGACTATTAATAAGTCCCAGGGACAAACATTCTCTTTGGTTGGCATTGACCTACGAAAAGAATGTTTTTCCCATGGGCAATTATATGTTGGTCTATCAAGAGTGGGATCATCCGAAAGGCAGATTATTCTGTTACCGGAAAATAAAACAACCTCAAACATTGTATATAGAGAAGCTTTAAATTAAATAGATACCTAACTTAAACAAATAAATAAAATAAGTAAAAGGCAACTAAGGGTTAAGTTACCTTGAGCAGAAAATAGAACTTCGGTAATCTTTTAAGTTACTGATCTGATTCCAAAAAATATTTTACTAATAAAATTAAATACAGTAATATCAATCGAGTGTAATCTTATGTTAAAACAAGAAATTTTCCGCGGACGAAGTCGCGGGCAGAAGCTAGTACTCTATACTTCCCGTATATGACCTGGGATTATAATTATGTTGAGAAAGGTTAAAAATCGTAAATTCACGGTATATCTTTTCGTGTGGTGACGGAGTGACAATACAATTCACCACTCCCTCCCTTCCCCGTGGGTGTCGTAAAACGCGACTAAGTGATATTTTGTGTAAAGAACAACTACGCAAGAGAACCCACCTGACCAGCTATAGTAGGTCAATTTCTCTCCCAATGTAAAGCAGGCTCGAGTCTAACACTGGGCAGTGTATTAGTTGAAATTATGATGAATTATAACATTTTATCTATGTACAACGAGAATGGTGTATGAGGCAGAAATATAAACTTTAATTATAGGTGTTTAAATTTATTCATAATTATTTGTAGGTTATCGTGGTCAAGTTGAAAGTTTATAGAGAAACGTATGTTAACGTTGACCCAATATCAAGTTGCGTCGCGCTCCGTACTTATCGGCGCCAATACCCCGTCGCCAAACAATATGCTGTAGAACAATAGAGAATTAACTAATTTGGAGCTACTAAATTATTATATACAATGTAGATTGATGAAAATTGTATATTACGATTGCAAGTGTACCTAATAGCATTGGCAAACTAGTTTGTTTTTACTTTTAGTTGGTTTATTTACAGAATTTGTAACTTGCATTATCGATTTGGCACCTAATATTATCGGTATGTTTTAGTTTTTAACATAGCGAAACATTTAACGTTTTTATTTGGAAAGGAACCATTCTACTATAAGCTACATTTAATATACCTTGGTATACTTGAAGGAAATTGCTCATTATTGCGGTAGATTGTCTGTAGCTTTTTATGACCATGGACTGGAGTTGAAATCTGATAGTTTTAAAATATTTTCTTAGACGGGCATAATATGGAGGATTTCATTCTAATACGTTAAGCAAAATTCTGCTAGCGACAAATATATCGTTGATATAATTATAATAATTAAAAATAGCATTTTTCACTATAGTATAAAAAAGTACCTACATTTTAATCGAGACTATACATATGTAAAACAAGTTACATTATAACGATTTTGTAACAGTATTACTTGTTTTATATACTGTAAACAATAAATTATGCATTTAATGTATTTGCATTGCCAACGACGTTAATATTTTGGACTCTGAAGGTTGTGCCTCTCATGAATGAATGTAATAAAAGACTATAATATAGAATTTTATATTAATTTAAGATTTTTTTATCTATGTTTCCACGTATTGACTGATTAAGTTAAAGCAGTATACTAGTGCTCGTCTTTTACGACATCCACGGGCAAGATGGATGGGGTGGTAAATCGTATTCTTATTCCGTCACCACACAGGGCTAAATTCATCTAGGTATGCATAAATAGTAGTAGGTACCTACATAATGATAGAATCCAATAAAGACGACCATATAAAAAGACGGATGGCCGCAGTTAACAATTTTATATTCTCCATATACAGAAAAGTCCGTTGTCATTAAATTATATACCAATAAGGAAATAATAACGGTTTGCTAAATAGTGGCTATTATGTGATTCTTCACTAAAGATGGTTAAAAAAAGTCAGTCAATAAGGAGTTGGACTAGCTCATAAAAAGTTCCGTTCCGTCGTATAAGATTTAACACTGTTTTTTTTTTTATATTTTAAATACTTTCGTAAAAGAAAGAAGACAGATCGTAATATGTAATTTTATTTAAACAACTTAATTCGAAATATTTTTGTTAATCGATTATTAAAATTGAGCAAAATAAAAACTTAGAAGATACTTTTCTTGGATCTCTTAAATATTAACTTTATTTAATACTTATTATTTGCTAATATAGTAGTAATAACAGTAGGAGAATCATAGACTAGTAGATCAACGTCGTTTGAAGTAAGATGGAGGCATAGAAATTCTACATGCAGGTATATTTTGTGAGAATTTTAACTGTCTAACTATAGCGGTACAGATGAGGCTGAATACGTATGACATGTAAGGATTTTCGTTGCGGAAAACTAAAATGAGAACGAGTGTTTCGAGTATTAAATAGCCAATGAACTCTAACTCCATCTGATGCCATCAGATTAAGATTAAGTATCCAAGAAGCGATGACAACAGACAGGCGATCGGTCATAAAACTGCCAATAACTTTTGCAATATGTACGATGCAGAAGTATATATTGCATCGACCCCTATTAATTAGGATAAGAGCAGGAGAGTGATGATGATGATACTAAATTAATAATTAGATAGGTATAATATATTAGACACATCACGTTAAGATTAGTTTTCTAAGATGTCTCCCACATGGCCAATTGAAAATATTTATTAAAAAGACAATCAAAGAGATATTTTACAAACTGTTTATGTACAATTTTATTAGTTCATTTCTAAAAAACCAGACAAGAGATGAAACAAATAGATATTTCGAGGCATACATTTTAATTCCATACATACAATAGGCATGAGCGGATTGTCAACTACCGGTCATAGTTTCAGATTTCATGCTTGATCTGAGAGTTTCTTGAAGATTATTCGATGCAATTTGGTCCATTCAGGATAAAAACCGTAACTTCGCGGTTGACATTCTAGTGCGGTTGACAGTTAATCAGCGCAGCGTGGCAGTAATTATTTCACTTACGTGGTAATATAGAAATATGAAAATAGTATACACACTTTTATCTCTATACAAAAGGGTAGTAGATGTAAAGAGAAAAATTTACTTTACGAATAAGATTAGGGTACTTAAAAATGCTAATCTTTATTTCACTTACGTTCAACGATCTATTGGGCACGGGTCGCCATCCTAAAAGGACGAGACTCGATTCATTATACTTCACTAATTGACGAAAAGTTTTATTTAAAGATTTTTCTCCTTGTCTCATCATCTTCTCTTCCTGTTTAAATTGCTTAAATATATCACAAATGACCGTGAATTACACTCAGATTTGAAAAACTATTTGTATTTGACAACTAAGTATCCTGCGTGAAAATTAAACTCAGTCTCGGCACAGGAAGTAGCGCCTTAGAGCTGTCTAGAGCTATTACACCATATTTGGAGCGAATACTTACATTTGTGATAAACTTACCGCATTTTATCTTAGAATCCGCAACAATTATTGTTAGAAATAAATAAATAGATTCCATTTTATGCAAAGCGGACGTCATGAAGAAAAATTGATAGAGAAGAGGATGATACGATAAGCGCAGAATACAGCATCATGAATACAATAGAGCTTAAGGGGCCTACATGTGAGCCACAAGATTGATTACAATAGTTGTTATTCCAAGTAGCAGTTAGGCGTGAAACATTATCATAATTGTGAACATCATTACAGCCCATAAGCGTCCCACTACTGGACCCGAGCCTCCTATTGGGAGGGAAATTGACCTACTATACCACGCTGGTCAGGCGGGTTGATATAGGGTTTTATTTCCAGTTTTCCTTCTCTTTCATTCTTGTTATATGCACAAAATATCCTTTAATCGCCTTTTACAATACTCACGAGCAAGAGAGAGACCGGTGAATTGTATTCTTACTCCGTCACCACGCGGACAATTAGTAACGTACTAATGTGAAATTAAATAATTTACGTCTAAAATTTCTATGGCTACTGCAAATCTCGGTATAGTGGTCAATTTCTAGCTATGATTTCTCCAAATGACAGGAAGGACAGCCCTACGTTGACGAAATCAAGCCTTTCCAATCGTTCAATTAGGAGTTCTTCGTTACTCTACATTTTTTTACATCTTTATCCGAAGACACCGCTATGCAAATAGGTACTTTGTATTTTGTGGAAACAATACGTCAAAATACGTATTCAAGATAATCGTTAAATCACTGCAATTTGTAGTCTCAGATAAAATAATCTCAGTTTTAAGTGCAGTTTTACTTTTTACAATAAAATAAACGTGCTTATCGCAAAACAATTGTTGTTACTATTATGTAAGATTTTCACGTACCTACCTACGGTAGAGAAATATTTTAATATAATCTCGTTTTCACTCCCGAATGATTTAACAGAGTGCTCTACATCTGATGATGGAGTAAGAATACAACAGTTATCACTTTTTCCTTTCCTATGGTTATAGAAATAGTCGACCAAATGATCAAAGTAAATATTATCACTACAAGAAGAACAATTCGAAATAAAAGCGTATGCCTAATAGTCTAACCGGTGTCGTCTAGTACAAATAAATGGCTAATTTATCTCTTCGAGAATAAAAGTAGATTGTGGTACAATAGAAGAACGTTTTGCTCTACAACTTTTAATTCCATGCAATAACAAGGCGAACTTATTGCTATCTACAACGGCGCAAAGTTGTTAGAGGCTCCGTATAACTACTAAGAATAACATGGCGGTTAAATAGAATGTCCACAGATGTCAAATCCCGGCGTTTCACACTCCATACGCTGCATTCGCATCTTAGTAAAACGAAGTAGTCAATGTAGTATTGTGACGTCTCTATATCATTATATACTAGCAACCCGCCCTCGCTTCGCTTCGGTTTCGGTCGCTTAAACCCGCGTAGTTCCCGTTCCTGTGGGAATACCGAGATAAAATATAGCCTATGTTACTCCCTGATATTATAGCTTTCCATTGGTGAAAGAATTTTTGAAATCGGTTCGGTGGTTTAAGCGTGAAAGCGCTACAAACAAACAAACAAACATCCTTACTTTCGCATTTATAATATTAGTATGAATTTATATATATGTTGCTTACAAAGTTGTATTACTAAACTGGATGCTCATGAATGATCCTCCACCCACGCTACACAATTTTTTACAGCGTCCGTACATCAAAAATAATCGCTTTAACATGCATCTAGCTTCAATGGAGGTCATCGCATCTATAATATTACGACCAGTTCATTCTAATAAAATAATATACGAACGTTTTTGATCAAATAGTTTAAAACCTAGATTGGAATTACCGAATTGCTTACAAAGATAGTGAAGAATTGACATTACGAGCTCCTCTTGCCAAGCAACGATACCATGTCATGAATACCATATTGCATTTAAAGTAAAGAGTGCACACATCAGTATTGAGAACATTCAAGCAGCACACATGAATCAACACGACCTCCACACATATGAATGGATGTTAATTAGTATGCTTGTTTTAACACTTCAATATTCACACACACTTATAAACGCTCATATATAAATGTGCCTATGTTGGCATCATGTATAATGAATCTTCATATTTTAAAACAGATGCTGATTGGAAAAACGTAAACAACATTAAATATATAATTTATTTAACTGTCAGGTTCGTGAGTATCCTCACGTTCATACAGAGTAAGTGGACAGAATAAATTTGTTGGAAAATTCGTACTAAACTGCAAGTAATAAAGCAACAAATAGCAATAGAATAAACCTTCACACATGTATATTTGGTAAGTGTTAGTTGATCGTGAGAACAGTATGATCAAACTTTTGTTATTTTTTATTTAAACAGTACTTAATCGCTTCCTACAGCGCAAAGGGCGGAAGTCATGCCTTTACAGAAATAATAAATTAACGCTTTTGGGTGTTTCAATTCGATGTTACTTTAACGCGTTGTGCCCTTGAGAGAAGGTCAATTCGAGAGCTACATTTGGGAGGAGCACTGTTACGACACGCATTATAATTTTAACACGCGAACGACGTTTATTTGTTTTTGTTCTGTGTATTCGGTAATTTTCGAGTGGACGTCGATCACTTAAAGTGGACTTCGAAGGACTAATGTCATCGCCCACGCATTAATATGTCGACAACAACTCATAGACTGGTTGAAATGTTTGTTCGTACAAAAATAGCATTCAATAATGATTAATGAAAGGTGTAACTTAATAACACGTTATGTAATTTAATTCAGATAGCAAATAATGACAAAAGATTACTATTTAATTCCCAATAGTAACATATTTGTAATGATTTTAATATAACAACAGATTCATTGTTATTAATGCTTTAAGAGGAAAATTTAAAACAAAACCTATATCAACTTGCCTGGTGACAATATTGTAGGTATTACGCTAAAATCCCCATTTTGTGGAGGAAACATAGAGCCAACAGTCTTATATACTTTGAAGACGTTATGTGAATAAATTTAAGAAATACCTATAATTTGATTGGTGTGGGCAGGGAAATGGAAATTTCTATTACGGTGTTATGAATTCGTTTGAATAGAAATGATAAATTTAAAGGTGAATTATTCATTTTTATTTGTTTGATAATGGACTGAGACAATATGTTACCATGTCATTCTAACTTACTTGACACCGTGTAGGGTCGTGATTAAGAGAATAGGGGAAATTTGGTAACTAGTGCTATTGAGCTTACAACATTAGGGATAATTACCACTCAATTTATAACTTAGAGAATTAATTATAGAGAAGCAAATAGGTCAATTTACCTCCTATTGTGGAGGAGGCTCAAGCCCAACAGTGCAACGTATATAAGCTGAAATGAAGGAAATTAGAAGTTACGCGAAAGACATTGAGACCAGTCGTGTTTTTGTGTACATTCTACGTTATCACTTATTTTCAAAAGAATTATTTAAAACATTAATTCGTTTTTAGTATCTATGTCTTAGTATTTTGAAAGCCAGAGATAGTTATTCTGAGTCTGGGTATGTCTTATAGTCATTAATTATGTTTGTAAACCTCGCGACAATGTATATTTTAAATATGTATTTTAAGAAGCTTTAAATGTCAACAGATTTATCTAAAAACATTCAATGCATAAAGCTATGAATATATGTATCCCTATATGTAGAACGGAGTAAACGGACTGGCGGATAAGATTGTTTGCTCTCAGCTAATATTTGCGATCTCACAAACGGGTCAGGCCGAGATGTCTTGGACGGCCATTTGCAATTGCAAATTTTCCAAGATAAAAATTATCTAGCAGGGCTTAATTAAGATTAAGTGGTGAAGATACGACCAATAAATTAAACGCATTGAGTAAAGGTAAAGTAAAGCTGAAGGTTTTATACACGACATACTAAGTACTTGAGACCATAAATATAGTAATACCGGAGAAAATTGAATCTAATGAAAGATTCGTGGCTACGCTAAGTGGCGTATATAATAACTTCGCAAATATTAAATATTCAGAAAGATGAAGTAGAAAAATTAGTCAATTAATTTTATGGAAGACAAATAAAAAAGGTCGTTAAGTTTTGTATTGAACTATGCAGATGAGCATCGAAAAATACGTAGATGTAGTAGATATTTAAGAATTTTACAAGGAATCAAACCGCATTTGAAGTGTGAACGTAAAAATAAACAAAAAAATATAATTTAAGAACATATTAACATGCTCCTAGATTGTTCTAGCAACAAATTAATATAATATTTTTTAATTATTGAAGAAACTGTTTAGACGAACATCCAAATAGAAAAGATAATATGAAAACCACTACTTCATTAGGTAGATATAAATACAATTAACTAACAAGAACAGATATCGAAATAAAGTATCTGGAGTTTCATTATTAATTAAGTGTATAAACGTGCATTAAGTTGATCATTATTGACAGCGGATAATATCGGTTATCATACTATTGAAGAGCACCTAAATAGTATTACTTAATATGCCAACAATTATATAATCGGATCGTAATAACTTATTCGCGTTCACAATATTGTTATTGAAGAGCTTTAAACTCCATCTGATGCCGTGTGGCATTCCCAAGGAGAATTGACTTCAGGCTGACGGGCGATTATAAGACTATTGTCCTATGCTACACTTTTGGGAAAGAAGTATATAGGTATGTTGCGTCGACCCCAATGACTGGAATAAAAACGGGATGATGATGATGGTTATTATAGGAAGGGAAGATACTCCAGTCCTTTGAAAGGCTTACATGGGGATATGGGTCCAACACGCAGAGGCCTTTGGAGAAATTTAATGTTAAAATGGGCTGGGACATCTACCGATGATACTCCACGTTCCCACATAACACTCGTGGACTGCCAACGTTAGGTGTAATACAACTATTGTGTAATGATGGTATCTAAAACCTGATTATGGGGCTGTGAGGTTTAGTGGACTATGTATTTTACTTGAACTATTGATTTTTAAACTGTCGTCTGCCTGCAATACCTATATACGTGTTGAACTTTGGCAGACGGTGACTCGCCAACTCACTGAATCTGCCCCTTGAAACTATTATTATTATTATGTATCTCCCAGTTTACGACTATCTTCCAAGGGAAGATACCCGGTGCTTTGAAAGGCTTACATGGGGATATGGGGGGGCAATGCCTAAACAAAATAACAGCATTTAATATATGTATACTATACGCAAGCAAAACTGCTGGTACAACTACTATATTATACTACGGAATCTGACATAATTTCAAAAATCTTTATTTCCTAAATTCTGTTATCCTTTATAACGACAAAAATATTGCAAGAACAAAATCTGTATGTTTGCAAGCCGGTAAGAGAACATCACCAAAGATATCGTACTGATAAAGAAAGGAGTGTCATTGCCACGCGACCTGAGACGCACTCTATAATCAGGTTACAGGTCGAGACAAGAATGACTACTTATTGACGCTTCTAATATACTGCAACATTACACATTAACCTTGCGTGCTATTTAGGCGTTCCATTTTTGTCTCGCAAACTATATCTAGCAATTTCGGATGAAAAATGGTGTTCTATTTACTGTATACCTACACCATAATGATACTAAATTAAGTAGATTATACTTTCAATGTTATATAAATAAAAGAGACCACCATAGAATATTAACATAAGTTTGATGGGAACCACAGACCATATGCGACGCTTTATATCAGTAGTCCAAAAAAATCGTAAGGATGGTCCAATTTTACTGACAATACTGAGAATAATCATTTTAAACATACTCCAAGGCCGGGAACTTGTGAATTAGTGCAACTTTGAGCGCAACTAGGTCGATCGATAGCGCACTCTTAATTGCGATAAAAACTGCTTCTCTGTATCAGGCCATTAATTCTGTAATTATCGCGCGCTCTGCACATCAAACGCGCCGTGCGACGCTACGACAAATTTGTACAAGCCGTTGAAGAATGTAACTAATGAGGTATTTATAGTAGTTTATTGTAGAAAATGTACACAGCAAACAAACCATTTACTAGTGTACTTATATAGAACTTTTTTGTTGTAACATTATCGATAATTGTCTCATAATTTGCTCTTGGCGATAATTTGAACAAAGACGTTACTTACTCTCCACATTTAAAGACGTACTCGTATTTTAGTGCAATGTCTTGTTATGTCGTGTATAAAACATGGTGAAAAATTTAGGTCAGTGGAAGTAACATCAAGCCGTCCATTGTTCTACTAAAGTAAGCGCGCCCATTAAGTTTTGTGTTGACTTTGAGCGTCAAATAGCTTTTAATTGGAAAGTGAGTTAAAGCCATAAGAAAGCTTCTCGTTTTGACTGCGAGGTTGAAGTTTACGAATGGCAGGTAAGTCAATAACGATTTGTCCACTCGAGACACGAGAAAGATAACGCTAAAGATGTCACTTTTTAAGTTAATAGTTTGTAGGAAATTGTTCGAATATTTGTTAATGCCTCTTTGATAAGTATACGGTTTATCGGTACATGTCATATATGATATTTCCGACCTTTATCTTTATGTTATATTACAAGAGAAGAAAATCTTGAAATAATACTCATCAGACCATAATGATATTATAGTTAATTTTTTCTCACATTGGAGTATTGTAGGAGGCTTGTTCCGAGCAATGAAATATACATAATTATTAAGTGGATTGTAAGAAGAAAAATATTCGTGTTTAAGTTACATTATTTGTAAACTGAAGAGGTGTTACTAGCTCAATCTCCAGATGAAGCCTTCAACAGATATATTAATTCAAAAGTACATTATTGTTAGAAAAGTAATACTAAATTTAGAAAAGGAATCCAGAAGTAACATGTGGGTAATTTTTAATATCGTGCTTAAAGTTCATGCCCCAAAGTTCGTGAGTATATAAACTATTTATGCTGAATTATTTAGTAATATATGAGAGGCATATAAATTGGGTATATTTGTACAAAAACTTGAGTGGTGTCCTCAACCTCTGCAGGTGTGGCCAATCACGAGCTTGGCCTCATTAGGTTATATACACATACGTATTATTGCATATGGAACGTTTTATTTATTATTACAGAGATGTTTAATCAAATAATTGTTTGGTTTCTGGACAGAAAATATATTGACCTAGAATTTCTATTGTATTTACGTTATTAGTGAATCTATTTTACAAAAAAAAAACAGGTTTAATCCCTTCTCAAAACTGCGAGCCACAAACTTTTTTTATGGGACATAAATAATTTAAGTTAATAGGTATTTAAAAAATAATTAACCTGCCCAAAGAGCCCGTGATCAGCATCATGTGCTCGCATAAAATTTTTATTTTAGGTTGGACGAAATCAGGGTAACAAAGTCATTCTAACAAATTCGTATTTCCAAAATCATTCGAGTATATTTTATTAGAGCTATAGATACTTTTTTGATGAAATTTATTTAGATCCAAAAAAGGACCTAAGTACTACGTATCATAATAATATAATAATATAAATAACTTGTCAAATACTTAAACATATTTTAATACTATAAATTTTCAATGCATGCATGCCTTATATTTGCCACTATTTTCTCACACTCTATGACTATGATATATACAGAACCCATTGTTGGCTTGAAACTGAGGGAACCCTTCGAAACAATCTGCAGTACTATTTCATATGTAATATTTATTGTATGTTACATGTCTAATATAATTTGACATGCGTTTAATTTCAGTCCCAGCTGATTTACGAAGGTTATTATGAACACGTTTGCATTTTGTTTGAAAGTATATATGCTAGACCTAATAACGACGTGAAGGTTACGTGTGGGTAGACATTGTTTTTATTTCCTTACGAATCTACTCGAGTTACACCTAATACTTCAGTAGGAAGACAGCATATCTTATTTTTGTAATCCTCTATAACAAATGTAGATAATTCAATTTAAATCAATCCCAAGAAGCAAGCGAGCGTTAAAAGAGGTTCCAGTTCGATAAATAGAAGCTAGACACTATCACTGATAAAAACAAAGCATGATAGTTCCTTTAATCATAAATATGTGAAAGTATAAAATAGCTGAAAGCATTTAAACAATGATTTACCATTTTCTCTGATATCAGATTTCTAAATCGGTCTGCGAGCTTAGTAAACATACATACAACCTACTAATGTAATTAGGTACGAAGGCGATACCTAGATATCGCCTTTCAAGCACCTCATACACATTTTTTATCAACCTGATTTTCACATTTCTTTTGTTTTTCAAAATATTAATTTTTGTTTGAAGCATTACTCAAATTATTCAAAAACCTGCTTGCTTGTCGTAGCCGACTGAAAATCAATAAACGAACATCTCATCTCTAATAGCGACTCTAACGATCGACGCTTAGAAAAACTCGAGACAAGCCTCTTAAATATGGAGAGGATTAACATAATAATGATCAGTTTAAAACATCTCTATTAATATTAGATATCTTAAACGTTCACAAGCATACGATCATTTAATTAAAATTTATGAAAGTTGTTTATAATGAAATGATAATCCATGAAACACGATGACAGGTCCGTTACTTATTCAATTATAAAATCTATGACAAAGGAGTGCCTTTATTGAATAATGATTGAAATGAACCATTTTTTTTTCGTGATAATTGGAATTAACAGACCCAAAATGACCGCACCCTATATAGAAACTATTATATTTCATTACATATTAAGCTCGTAACATAGTATTAAAATTAAGATATCTAATAGCCATTATAAGGTTACTGGAGAACTTTAACAATATTTATGGTTTTCATTACCTCAAACTATGCAAATTATCTTTTATAAATTGAACACGAAGTGTAAATTACGGAAGATAGTTTTGATTTAGCGAGTTATCATTAATTAAGTTCTTTTATTACTTAAATAGGTGAATAAGATAGTATTTCAGTATGCAAATTACAAATGATAACACCAGACGATGCCAAAATAGATCTTTGAGACAGAGGAAGATTTATAATATAACCTCAATTGACTATATATGGGTTCGTTTTCCAGTTACGATGATTGTTTATGTCAGGCTCAGGGATCGGCAAGTAATTTTAGGTCGGGACCGGATACCGTGGGAAAATTTTAACTAGGTACAGAATAAAGCAACTGATAATAATTAAGTGCTATAAATAAAATTCTGAATTATAAAACAAAACCTAAAATTAATGTGAGAAACTGCACCGGTCTAAACAAATCTTTAATAGTTTGGTTCTCGAAAAGAACAGCAAATTGGAATAATTTATATTTGGTATACAATACAATATTTGGCGGTCCGAGGTTCGACCCTTCGCAGTCTGCAAACGGACCGCGGTCCACCTGTTGCCGACCATTGGTTTATATGACCCTCAGATGATTTTTCTGAGTCTGGATATGATTTGTGTCCGTTGACTGCTTATGTAAAGTCCCCCGAAATAAAGTATGTATTCAGTTCTTAGTGTGGCGTTTTTGCCTTAAAAAACAAAACAGTTTTGTATTTTTATCTAAAATGTTCTTGTAGATAATCCTTCACGACTGTTAATTAACATCGCAGATGTGTTAGCCTTGCGTTTAGGGTTTTACCAAAATATTTCAAAATATAACCTGCTTTATTTATCCTAGACCTACGGCTACGTATTAAAGTTATATCATCAAGCTACATATTCCGTGGGTGAAGTTTACCATCAGTACTGATGCATATGTATGAAATCACTTTACATGGTAGGACCACGTCACTATTAACAGTCGTCTGTCTACAGCGGCGGGTTGGTCCGTTCAGGATAGTACCACACTCGTAGAAAATCGACGTCTGAGTAGTAGTAATTTGCGACTGCACTTCGTTCGGTGAGCGAGAGAGCCGGAAGCCCAATTTCCTGGGGGTGTTTGCGTGTGGTGAGTTTTGGTGATACTTTTATATCACCGAACTTCATTTCATGCATTCACACTACTTTCGCTTTCATCATGGTAGCAGCCTAGAAAAGGTCCATCATTAGCAGTATAATTTACCATCAGGTGTGCGGATTTCTCGTGTACCAACAACAACAATAAAAACGTCAAAAACCACGATATAATACATGTTTGAATACCTATCGTCTTAGCTACCTTATAGGATACTCCTGAGCAAAAGGCTATACAGCATCCCTTTATTCTGTTACCACAGGAATATTTCATTTTCGCAGTAACAGTAACAAAAGACAGAAACAAACTCCGTATATTTCTTCCACTATACATACATTTTAAACCGATAATGTGTCACTAGTTGGTATAAAAAAAACTCGTCACTTTCTAATTTTATTGTATTTTATCTGTGGCACTGTTTTCACTAACAATTAACTATGACGTGGGCGTTTGACAAAATGCAGTCGATGTCTCTGTTTCTAAAATATTAATATGAATAATTGGATGAGGGGACATTTCTAGAAATGCTTTGAAAATATTCACTTGAATTAAAAAAAAAACAATATTTAGGTCGATTTCGTAATACCTTATTTCATAAATATTTGTTATATTTATAACAGACAATTTATTAACGCGGTTCTTCTCTAGGGAGAGCCGCCTGGTCGGTAACTAAATAAGTATACGTAAACACGCAATTATTTGCGAAACTAATTACTTATTATTAATAATTTTAATTAGCTATTCGCAAACAAAGGTTGGTAAATATACAAAGAGGTGCCACCATTGACAATATTTATAGTAGATTAACTACTTTTATCAGTTTTTAAATAATGATTTTTAACACTAGACTCTATAGGCCAATAACCGGGTAATATTTGCTGCAATTTTCTACGCAACGGATTTTCTTTTTGGTAAAAGTTTGGGAGTGGCCTTCGAATGTAAATCCAAGTTCGCAGGAGGCAGGGACGCGAGCTTCAGCCACCATCTCAGAAAATCATGATTCCTATCACTTTTACTCGATATTTTTCTGTGTAATTCACACGTTATTTTTATAGAGCTGCAAATAATAGTCATGGTTTCTACTAAATATTTAGTTAGGGTGGAACATTTTAGCTCATATTTAGGTTTAAAGTCGCCCAGCATATTATGGAGCGGGCTATGCTCGAAATTTCTCTACAAGATAGAGTAATGAAATAAGGCAATTTGGTCCAAAGAAGTAGCATGCCGAACTCGCAATTGTAAACCATATAGTTCGATGAATCGACAACCGCTGCCGCAGAGAGGTTCTTGAGTATCTAATATTTCGGACGATGCAGTGTAAGACGGCTCTCCACTAATTGGACGTCTTGCAAGGCCAGATAATGATGATGATGATTATCTTCTCGCCATTTTAATTTATATGGGGTAAGAGTAACATGCCCAAATCTCAACTAGACAATTAACACAAGTTGAAGTAGAGTCTAACAAGTATATCTAGTATTTCCGTTAAATATGATCAATGCTGTAGGTTGACTTTAACGACACCTTCGTACAATGTTAGCATTGGTAATACTCGTAGCTGTCACTCAATGTTATACTTGATTCTTATTCACGGATGTCATGGTATCATCAAAATACTCCACAAAGTATAACAGTAATGCTAATACAAAGATTTTATTGCTCCAAATTACATGTTCCGAAACGTTGAACTCATTAACTAAATGTTACGTAATCGTAGATCGCCTACATTATGTTCAAAAATAATAATAATACATGTTTCAATGAATGAATCCAAATTGATAAGTTCATAAACGATTACGACAGTTTAAAAATTATCATCTTTGTCAACAGACTCTTAGATATAGAATTGTATCTGTTCAATATACAATCTTGTGCCAATATAAACTATCATCATCGTTTCAGCTCATAAACGTCTCAATGCTGGGCTCGAGACTCCTCTATAATGGAGGGGAAATTCACCAACTACATCACACTGGTCAGGCCTGTAGGGATTTATTTCCAGTTTACCATCTAAGTATATGTTAACTGCATATTGCAATCCGTCGTCTCTTACAACAATCCCAGGCAAGAAAGCGGGTGATGAATTATTTCTTACTCCGTCACCACACGGAAAATTTAATCTATACGCGTCTTAATTGGAGCTTTTAAACAATATGTTTATTTTAGTTGGTTTTATTGTTCCAACATTATAATATTCCTCATAAAATAAACATGAGAAAATATAATTTGTAAATACTCTATTATGTAAATATGAATCTAAATAAATTATGAAAATATTTTTCTTAATGTGTTTTGTCGGAGGGCTGACGGTGATTAACTAAGACAAATTGATGTTAATAAATCGCTTGAGCTTCATTCATATTAATAATAAATGAATTAATATCCATTTTTGTAGGTGTAAGCAGATAACTATAATTAATAATATGTGGTTATAGTTTTTTAATGCGTACAAACCCCCATTTGTCCCAAGCTGAAGTGCTTGATAATTACTATCATGGGCTATCCCTTGTAGTAAAGGGTCAAGATTGCAATATATCGTTACTACTTACAACACTGTAGTAGTGAAAATAGCTGAAGTATTACCAGAATAATGTCATCCTCATCATCAATATTCTGCTCTTATCTCAATTGCTTGGAGTCGACTCGATATATACTTTTTTCACAGTAACATATATAATACAAAAGTTATGACAATAATTTTATGCATGGCCGATTGGCTGATGTTAACACTTTTTGGGGATGTAATTGCTGATCAGACAGCATAAGACTGGAGTTGGCCTAGGTCGATGTAAAGCTCTTAATCGTCCTTTACGACACACATGAACAATGTAATGATTAGTAGTATACGTAGACGCTACCACACAGCGTTAGAATATACTTGACATTATTACTTCTAGAAGAGGTAAAATCATGGTTGTTTACGCGTTGGTTTGGTTTAATATATACGATAAGCTGATGAATAAATTCGTTGTACTTTCATTCAATATGAATAAATAACATTATTTACAAACAAGAGATATTTCAAAAATTAACAAAGCTCTGATACTGGTGTGAATTAAAAAAAAATCACGATGAACGCGCGTAGCGGAAAGCCACTGTTCTATTAAAACGAAAATAACAGTGAGCCTTGAGCTATTATTTAATTTTAATGTGTATATTGGGTGTGAACACTGAGCGTGACACGCACGTGCAGA
Organism: Lymantria dispar; assembly: GCA_032191425.1. NCBI lineage: Eukaryota > Metazoa > Arthropoda > Insecta > Lepidoptera > Erebidae > Lymantria > Lymantria dispar. Next base: position 19,615,609 of record CM063454.1, on the reverse strand, counting down.
ATTCTGGCTTTTACTTATGTTCGTAATAATCACGAGCATTTTGCTGGAAGGTATCAGCTTAATAAATATTTTTAAAAATAAATACAGCTCATAGTTGCATTTAATAAGTTTGGCAGTCTAAAAACTTTTGTACAATCCTTACTAATATTATAAATGCGAAAGTAAGTTTGTTTGTTTGTTACGCTTTCACGCTTAAACCACCGAACCGATTTCAAAAATTCTTTCACCATTGGTAAGCTATAATATCAGGAAGTAACATATACTATATTTTATCTCGGTATTCACACGGGAACGGCAACTACGCGGATAAGGCGATTGAAACCGCAGCGTAGCGAGTGCGGGTTGCTAGTACTCAATAAAATTGTCTTCATTTTTTATTACAAAAGATGGTGGATTATCGTAGATTTAGTAGTAGGTATCCAAAAAAATAAGTCTCAGATGCAGCACTGTAGCACTGCTGTCGGGAAAGGAAAAGGCTAGGAATAAGTATTCTACTTTCAACAGGCTCGATAATAATTGTTATTCCACCAAAAACATAGATGTAAAAAAGGAGAGCCAAGTTTAATACAAAAATTATGCTTTGCTGTGGGCTTTCCTTACATCAGTCATTTTATAAAGTTATTCAACATAAATACAGGGTGTCCCTAAATTAAACGTACAACGTAAGTGGGTGGTAGATGACTTTATGAAAGCTATGAAAAAAAAAAAAAAATCTGTCTCTTTTTTTTTTTGATATGAGCATATTACTAAAAACGGTGAAAAATCAGACCTTGTACGATATTTTCAAGTACTATAACGACAAATAAGCTAGTTTTGGCATCGGATATTTCTTGTTGGAAGCGCAGACAGCGTTTGGGTTTCTAGATGTCCTTATGGATGGATATAATTAAATACACGTAGTTTTATGTGTTTATGTTAAAGAGGTTTTGAGTTATAGAAGGGTCAAAAGTGGCACCAAGTGGTTCGTGTAATTTTACACTCGGCATTGGCTAGCCAGTTCCTTTGCTTGAACTTGGCTAGACACGCTACCGCGTGTCTAGATTGTAATTTTAGGGAAACAGGAAGATAAGATAACCATTGGCTTTAGTTTCAGTTATAAACAAGTCTATCATCATAGATGGGGTTTGATAAACAAATCAGTATATTGCCCTTAGTAAGTTTTGAAGACAAAGAAAATAATTTTAAATAATAAGGTATCTGAAGACCAATAGGTCGTATAGCGTAGTATGGATAACGTACCCGTTTAAAATATAACTAAAGTAAAATGTAACACATTTTTATAACTGCGTACTGTCCATTGTGGCAAATAAATAATCTCTATCATCTTCTTTGGATGTCATCATCTTCTTTATCTAGTTTTAAGTCATCAGTCGAGTATACATATAAGGCCTTTATTAAAAATATCAGCGCTGAATACTACCTACGATAACATAAAGAGGTTTATTATTTATATTATATAGATACGAAATCAAGATATTCGATAAGTTTGAATTTTACCATAGATAGCTCCAGTTATCCAAAAGCGTACTAAACTTACATCTTTACAAAAATCTAATTTTTACAATGTAAGTTGCTTCAAATGTAAAATTTTACATTAATATGACGACATTTTGTAATTTATTTTGTAACGTAATCGTTGGCATTTAGGTTGTTAAAATTTGTTTTCAATTAGCGTCAAGTAAGTCATAATTCTTTACTGTGCAGAATAATCCTCCTCTTCGTTAGTACATCCTTGGTTTTCAAAACATTAGCTATTGGCATTACGCCAAATGTCAGATCCAGCATAATTTAAAAAATATATCTAATCTCGTATAACGTAATTTTATGTAATACACGTGATATAAACAATTTTGGTTTGTTTACTTTCATATAGATACCACAAAACCGACTTTAATCTCTATTTCTAACGTCTTTTGATATTTAGTAAGCCTTAAAAGTGTATAAAAATATATTCTTCAACATCTTTCAATATGAACAATTTAAACTTTATTCTTCATCACGACTCATATACGTCCCACTACTGGCTTCAAGTCTTCCTCCACATTGAGAGAGAACTTGACCTATTATACCACGCGGTCAAAGCGAGTTAGTATACGGTTTTATTTCGAGTTTTCCTTCTCTTGCACAGTTGTTATATGCACAAAATATCTTAATATAAATAGTCGCCTTTTACGATACCCACGGGCAATAAGAAGTAAGTATACAATTCACCACCCTCTCGGTGGTGTATTGTATTCTTACCACACGGATAGAACTTTATTCTTAATAAAGTTTATTCTAAGTTGTATATCCAATCGGGTTATTTTTAATAAAATATAATAACTAATATAACATAAAATAATCAAGTATGATTTCTATAATACTCATAAAGGATTTTATTTGTTATGGCTACTGTATTTATAAAAAGAATTCATCTCTAAATATTTACACAACCGCAACAGAATCTCGTAACTGTCTTAATAAATTCTAAGAGAATTGTTCACCAAATACTTGCTTTTTAAGTTTATTGATATCTTTTGTATAGACTAGAGATTGTTTAATTATAAAATATGTACTATTATGTAAATAAGACCATGATATGGCAAAGAAAAAATATAGTGTTTTATAAACTTCTATTTTTCGCGATGCTGTAATCGTGATAAAAATAAGTAACCGTGGTTTTTAAAATCATAATTTTTGAAGTTTAACCCTGTATGTCATTTCAATATCTATTACTATGCCAAGGTTAGCTCAAGACAGTAACTTGAATTACAAAAAAAACATACAATTTTTAAATTTAAAAAACCGGAAAGCTATAACTTTAAAAGAAATACATTAAAATTTATATCTGAATTCATTTAGATGTAACTAATCATATACGTATTCCAATACATTTTTTTCTTATCGTACACAGACACATCCGATCATAAATCATGAGTTTTGGCAATGTCCTATATACAAGAACGCATAGTTAAAAATGTGTCAAATAAGAAATTGGAACGGACAGAATATTTAAGAAAGTAATATTACTTTCGCCAAATCTAAGAGTCAAGGAAGTTCATTAACGATAGGTATAATAATAATAATAAAGTATTAGGTACGCTGGGTGGTCCTGTCTGGCACTCCTCCAATTAGTTAAAGCGCGAACGAGCATAGAGAGTTAGATATCAAGAATTGAGATGCCAACTGAACACAGACAGAGTAAAGTAGTAAACAAAAATACATTAAGTATTATTACAGAGCGTTTAAGACCAAATGAATATAACAAATAATAGTATAATAATACATACATATATGGTACATTTGCCGTATGGTGATGGAGGCGGCGGATCGTGCGCGAGAGGAGCTCCTCTTCGGCGACACGTTCCACCGCCGGCGACTCGGGCAGCGTAGGCGCGAATATCTGCGCCTAATGCCGCCCTAGCCGAAGCCGCGGGTGATCGGACCGGGGAATTCAGTCCGTCACCCGCAGAGAGGCTGACCGCGCGATGGCGACCGACGGATCCCAGGACGTCGAGAGGTGAGAGTACCCGAAAGGGTATGCCGTCGGGTCGACCACTGACGATAAATCACCCTGCTCCGGTGGTCGGCTCAACAACGAGGTGACGTGGGTACGGCTGGGTTAGTTGTTGTAGTTAGTTGGCCGTCCTTTCATCGCCGCGGACGGAATGGACCGCGCATGCGCTTACCATAGCCCAGCCATTAATAAAAAAAATTGTGACGGAGTAAGAATATAATTCACCATCCCCTATCTTGAACGTAGGTACCGTAAAAGACGACTACGAGATAAAACTAATCCGTCTAACCAGCGTGGTAGAGTAGATCAATCTCTCTACCTTTGCGAAGGAGGCTCGAGGCCAGCAGTGGAACGTATACGATCTGTGATGAGTGTTTGAAAAAATAGCTTACATATTATATATAATAGGTTTTCATAAAATCTCTTAAGAAAGATCCTAAATTAAATATAAATAATTATTAAAGGAAGATCGGATTACAAACTATTATGGATAGGAAAAATAAATGAAACTGAATTGTCAAATATCTTCATCTTTTTCATCTATACCAATAAATAAAATTGGAGTGTCTGTTTGTAATGTCAAAATAATAGGCTTTTTTCATGCTCACACGGTTATTTGCACGACACCTATGCCTAAAATACAGTCCGTCACCCGCCGAGAGGCCGACCGCGTGAGGAAAGACCGACGTCCTCCCCGAAGGGGGGATGTCGGTCGATGGGAGGGTACCCCACGGAGGGGGTATTCCGTCGGGCCGACCACTGACGACAAGTAAACCTGCTCCGGTGGTCGGCCCAACGACGAAGGCGAGGTGGTTTTCGGGTGGGTTGCGGGAGATGCGTGCTTAAGCCCCTCTGTCGCCCCGGACGGAGTGGTGCGGAGGCGCGCCGACCGCAGCCCACCCATAAAAAAAAAATGCCTAAAATACAGATTACAAAATTTTTGTTTGTCTGTCTGTTTGTTCCGAGTAATCTTCAAAACGGCTAGAACGATTTCAAAAATTCTTTCACCAATGGAAAGCTATAATATCAGGGAGTAACCTAGGCTATATTTTGTTCCGGTATTCCTACGGGAACGGGAACTACGCGGCTAAAACGACTAAAACCGAAGCGAAGCGAGGGCGGGTTGCTAGTTGTAAATATAATAAACGATAAAATAGAAGCTAAGTGACAAAATCATAATAGAAGGGGAACGGGTGAGGATGAACGAAATAAGTAAAGAAATTGAAATTCGCTTTTCGATATACGAGACAAGCATTTAGGAATTAGCAAGTGCTAAAGGAACTTTTCATATCACACGAACTTGTTGAATCTGATTTTGTAAGAGCGGCTATCTATATGTATTGTAAGTAGGTCAATGTAAAGATTTTATCAAAGAACTTTGTCGTGTTTCGTTGCATTTTTATCAACTAAAATATGAGGGAAGTCGTTATTAAAAAAACTCAAATATAATCCATATTTTTTTGTTTATAAAAATTACAAACAAATACAAATTCAAGTATATAGTAAGTAACAAATAATACATTTCCAATAATTTATAAGCGAAGAGTTTATGTAATTACAAGTACTCCCATACTAAGCTATTGCTTGTGACTCGGGAGGCAGCGAATTTGTGACAATACTAAGGTAGTTTTATATTAACGAAAAATATGCGTATGAAAATGAATAGTTTACTACGAAATGCATAGAAAATTATTAAACAATAAGCAAATTATTTTATTTGTAACGCATTTACACAAATTAGTTCTATATATTTTTTAAACATAATAGGTACATGGGCAAGTTGCCAGACTTGAATACTACAAATAAATTAAAAAATGCTACTGTTAACACCTCATTTTTTATCAACTTTTCTTTATGTATTTTAAACCTTTCATAATAGTGCTTTAACAGATTGCTTCGATAACGCATTATAAGTAGACTCAAAATCCAAATAGAAATATTAGTTTTTGAGTCCGAGTTTATATCCAGAGGCAAGTAGTTTTAGATAGAGACCGGTTATTGTGGGCAAACATTAGCGAGATCCAGAAGAAACCAACTGATAATAATTAAGTAGTACCTATTTATTGTAAGGTTTACAAAAAAATCTAAAACACAACACCTAAAATTAATGTAACAAACTGCACCGACGGTCTTGAGCCTGTTTTTATTGTCCCAAGAAGAAGAGCATATTCGAAGAATGTACACTTGGTATAAATTACAATATTTTGTGGTCCGAGGTTCCACCTTTCGCAATCCGCAAACGGACCGCGGTACGCCTGTTGTCGACCGTTGATATTACTCGACATTTGCTATTAGTATATTTTTATGTGAAACATTCCAAATATGTATAACCTTATATATTATGTGAATCTATTATAGTTCGTGAAACCTACAACTATGGCAATAATCACACCAGGAAGATAGCTTATATAAATTTATATCCGTTCACAATAGTTATAAATATAACAATAAATTTAATATAGATATACAAGAATAAACTAGCTGTTTCGATACAATAAAAATTATAGATGTTAGGTTATATTTGATTGATAAATCAGCATTCCATCTAGCTGGTATTTTATAATCACAGGTAAGTGCTGTCAAATCGAATTATCTTTTACATAATAGTTTTTATAAGCCATTACACGAAAATAAAAGTAAAAATTTAGATAAACAATAGAAGATAAAAAAATTGGTATTTGAAACGATGGATAGATAGTATGTTCAAAATACGAGCTACCCTGCTCACTTATAATAATAATTTGCTCTGTTTGCATTTTAGATAGATATAAGCTGAATACCTACTATATGCCGATGTGGAGTCGAATTATTTAAGTTTAGATAATCTAGAATTATTGATGGAGTAAGCATAAAACATCTATACAAGAAAAGGAAAACTCGAAATAAAACCCTGTATCCTGTTTGACCAGTATGATAAATGGGTCAATCGCCCTCCTAGTATATAGAGGGGCTCGAGCCCAGCAGTGTGACGTATATGAGCTGAAATGATGAGATGATTGAGTACCTAGTTTGAATATATCTAACATTATTGAAACAAAATTGATAGACTGGTGTTTTCTAAACGTGAAACAATTTCTAGCTAATACATATCATAAACTTGATCTAATGGATAAGATCAAAGTTTCTTTGAGATTGAGCTAGTTCTAAACCTTAGATATAATTAAAAGTCTTACAAATGCCAAGTCCTAACTAAATACTATAAATGTGGTTCTGAGTTTTTGTTTGTTACGCTTTCACGCCTTAAATACTGAATATATCAATCGATATATTTAAAATTTCGAATGCACTTTGTCAAATGTATAGAAAAAACAATAGCGTACAAGGAATATTATTGTTCGCGATTGATAGAAAAAATTATTAATAATATCTACATTGACAGGAAAGTATCTATTAATACGCTTTTATTAGCTTCAGACGTATATATATTAGTATATAACGGAATCTTTGAACATGATTTTGACCCCCTTCAAAACGTCGGATTAACTCGAAATTTTGCATACTTATTAAGGACCGATGACAATTCAATGTTTTAAACAGTTTGACCCATTATCCTTAGTAGGATAATCAGGATTAGCGAAAATTCAAACAAAAAAATGAAAGATAAATAATAGTTCAAAAAACTAAAAAAATACGCTTTTAAAGAAAATCCAACTAAAAAAAAGAAAATATTTTTTTAAAAATTTGAATTAAGAATAGTGTATATAAGAACAAAATATTTTTTATTGTAAAAAAGCGTGGGGTGCTTTTTAAGATATTATCAAAATGATAATCCTTCTACTCATATCTGTCAATAAAATATTTATAACTATTTGCTGCATTTAATTTTGAACAATTTGACTACTTCAGTGACGTTTTTACTAGACGCTTTGTTGCTATAAAGGTTAATGAAATACAATCTGATTCAAAATGTCACAGGCAGCTACTGTAGGTATACTTACGCTTTCAAAATCTACTGTGCATTTCTAAGCTATATAACAATTTGGATAGCCTTATATCTCTAAATACATATGTAATAAGAAGGCACCAAAAAGCAAATCATTATCTGTCCCGTTTTTCTATCTTCTTCACAATAGTGTGCAAGAAAATACATAAGAAAGATGCGAACTCGGGACTTCAACTACGGCACTTCAACTACGGCAATCTTTTTTTTCCGTGTGGTGACGGAGGAAGAATACAATCCACTACCCCCTATCTTGCCCGCGGGTGTCGTAAAAGCCGGCTGAGTAATTTAATATGCATATAGTATCTATGGAAAAATAAATAAAATTAGACGTAAAACCAACACGTCTAACCAGCGTGGTATAATAGATAAATGTCCCTCCTATTGTAAAGTAGAGGAGGCGCGAGCCCAACGGTGGGACGTATATGAGCTAAAATTATGATGATAATGATGAAGATGGTGAATAATAACACACTAAAAAGCAAACCATTATCTATTCCCTTTTAGTGTATCATTTTGCACAATTGTTTTTCGATTAGAATTCTCAAGGTTTATGTGAGAATTTAAAATTTTTGGCACATTGTAGCTAATAATCAAACTCATTAGAGTACATAATACTCGTTTAAGTGAAGATAAAGGCAGCAAATAGTATTTATTTCGTTATTCACATTGTACCGTTAATTTGTATAGCGTTTTATATATCCGTCTTTAGCAATAATATTTACTTAATCTGCGTTAAAATGTTTTAATGTGTTAAGTTATGCTTAAAATTTGTTACCTTGGATTGTTTTGAAGACCTTGAATCTCATTTTAGTGACCTGTAATATGTATTTAATATTTGCAACAGAATGATTTTTTAAATATTTGCAATGAAATGTCTCGACGTCCATTGTTGCAACTAGACTTCCTCACATAGGGGCGAGTGATATATAGAAATGCCACGCTTGGCAGGCATGTTGGCGTTCGCACTTAGTATACTTATAAAAACGCTCATACGTATAAATTCGATCTCGGTACCTTTGTTTCAGTCATAGTTTGTTCATATTAGTAACCCACTCATCATTACCAACCTGCTCCAATTACTTAGGGTCGATTCTATATTTACTTCTCTTTTATAGTAAATATAGTAACAGTTTTAGCAATAGTTTTATAATCAGCCGCCTCCCTGACGTCAACCCGTCAACGACGAAAGCGACGTGCCACGGGTGGGTTACAGGGCCGCGCGCCGCCCCTCTGTCGCCTCAGACGGAGCCGGGCGGCGGATGCGCTGACCGTAGCCCGTAAAAAAAAAGACGTTACGTTCTAAGCATTCATATAAATCTATACAGATAAATAAAATTGGAGTGTCTGTTTTTTCATGCTCACATGGTAATTCATATGATACCTATGCCTGAACACCACTTTTAAAAGATTCTGTCTTTCTATCTGTACGTCTGTTCGTTTATTCCAAGTAATCTTCCAAACAGCTGGATCGATTTTAATAATATTTTACTACCAGGTACCTGTCTATATGTGACTGTGTGGTAGCGGCTTCGAATACTACCAACCCTTGCTTTGCTCGTGGGTGTCGTAAAAGACGACTAAGAGCCCTAGATTGACCCGGACCAACTCCATCTGGTACTATTTGGGTCAACGATTACATTCCCAAGGAGGGTTGACGTCAGGCAGGCGGCCGGTCATAAAAGTCATTGCCGAAACTTTTTGCAATATGTCAAAACAGATGACATATTGCGTCGACCCCAAGTAATTGGGATAAGAGCAAGATGATGATGACCTGTCTATATAAGGAGTACCTAAACCATTTTTCCTCTCAAGAAACATCTATAAAATTTTGCCCAGTCTGGGTATCGAACACAAGGCCTCATGAACTGCAGTCGCGTATCATAATGGTTTAGAAGTTATAAGAGATTTAAAATACGAGGGCGGACTGATAGTATAAAATAATTTTATAGCTAACAACAATATTCTATATACTACAGAGGGATGCCTGTTAATCGCAAGAGTATAATTGTTTAGACAACTCTGAAAATATTCATAGCGTGTTTGTTTGGAATTTATTATATTCTATTATCTATTCAAACCCTTTGTTCTATTCGTTTGTCTATGATTTGTCTCATTGTTACACGAAAACATTGCACGTATATTTTTGTAGCGACTGGAACGTTGCTGTTTGTTATTATTTTGATTTGTTAGAAGTTTGCTCAGATTTAAGACTAACATTATTAACTATTATTACTATCCATATTCGGTATCAGCAATGAAATACAAAATTGAATTTAGTTAATATATTATTGTCATTAAATTCAGATGCTAACATCATATCCTCGTGTGGTGACAGCTTAAGAATACAATGTATTTTAATTTTCCCTAGGTAAATCCGATTGAGAGATCACCAGCCAAATGAATAGCAAATCGTTGGGAAATTTATAACAATCACAGAAGTCATAGGATCGGTACCAGCCACCTTACAATTAGCGCCGATGGGTAATAGAGCAGGTTAGGCCGCAAGACATTCGGACTTGCTATTAGCAAACCATTCTGACAAAAAAAGACCACTTGCCCATCGTGGTGTTTATAGTATTAATCTCCTTGGGGAAAATTACATATATCCTATATTGAGCGTCAATAGGCTCATCGTCATCTTAGCCCACATAAGTCCTACTGCGTGTTTAAAGCTTTGGTCACAATGGGAAATTGACCTACTTACTATAACCGCGCTAGTCAGATGTGTTGGCATAGGGTTTTATGTCAATTTTTAAATTTTCTTGCATAGATGTTATCAGCATATCATATCCTTTAGTTGTCTTTTACTACACCTACCAGCAAGAGTGAGGTAGTGATTTGTATTTTTACTCGGATAATGGATGGATGAATGATTAATATTAATTATAGTGCAATTTTGCTTAACAATATGTTTAATATAGATTTTAAGAGACGGAAACCTCGACGTATTATTCTATATCAACCTCTGACAACGTGACATAGTGGGCCAATCTCTCTCTCTGTCATGGTGGAGAAGATCCGAGCTATCAAAGTGAGACGTACACATATAAACTCAATTGATGAATATAGATTTTATTTAAGACCATTTGTAAATAAACAAATGGTCTTTTAAATGCGTCAATTTCTTTTATATTTCTGTCTGGTTATCATTATCCCCTGTAAACCTATTATTGGACATATCATCTCGACTTTCTAAGGAATTTACTACTATACCTGTTTGCTTACACCGACTGACTTAGATTTTCATTTCGAGTTATCCTTCCCTTGTAGTCATGGTACGTTTCTTAGTTATGTGACAACTTGAGGTAAAATACAGGTGATACATTTCATTGTTATTTCGTCATAACAAGGATAAATTTATATATAATGTAGGTTAAATCTATATGCTGTACAATTTTGCAGTTTAATATTTACTTAACATAATAATAAATAGTTTGTGTTTGATATTTTTGCCTGGTATCGGCAATTGAATATGCATAAATATGTGTTATACTGAAGGGAATAAATTCTATTTGTGGTTTAGCCACAATTTTTTTTCCATCCAATGCTATATCCTACTTTTGTGCATATAGCATATAATATATTTAAATACTTCATAATATTGCAATAATATAATAAAATAAGATTTCGGTTTGTAGGAGAAGATACCCGAAAAAACAAAGATAAAAGGTATTTTCCACGCCGGCTTATCGTTACTCCAGATGGCTGGACGGGGAAAGGCCAAACCATAACCATCCCCAAGAAAAGGACCTAACAAAATTTGAAACTTGAAGTCGGTTTCAAGAACAAAATAAATCAAAAATACTCTGTAATTACAAAAACTTTAATGCTTGTATTTTATGGAGTGCTATAATTTATTCATATTTTTAATTGCATACTGCTACTTGCTATTTAGTGAGAAATAAATCTCAGTGTAAGCAACGTGCTGACAAACACTTAAAAATGTTATTTTATCTAGTAATTTATCAATATCTTAAAGGCAATCAGGTCAAGGAAATAAATTTTAAGATAATTATGATAAAGACTGACTCAGGACTCTATATCGATACTGTAGAATGATAACTATTTCGCATTGACGTGTCAGATATTTAAAATTAACGAATCTCGTTTTCAGCACCTACATTGCAATAATAAAACTTACTTTCGCAGTGATTATAGCGATTTAGGTATGCTAACGTCGCATAATGCTCGCTTAAATTATTCGAAAAATTTGTCGTATAATTAGCATTCATAGTAAGTACGAGGTGAAATGCAACTGCCTTTTATATTCCACCAATCACAGAGCTAGTTCGCGAACCGAGGCCACGCCTACACTGTTATGCACTGACCACGGCCATAGACAACCACACGTTTAGAGGATACGATATAAAACTATGCCGCGCCGGATTGTCTATTACGTAACTAAATAATGTCTATGAGTTTGAATCGCTAACAGCAATACGAGCCATCAAACACTATTAAAGCGGATTCAATCTTCACACGTGTCCGCGACTTCTACGTAAACAAAATTATTTTATATTCTACTTTGACATTTAATTAATGTTAAGGTCTATTCAGAAGGTTTTATTACTCCGCCTATTAATTTTAATCAATATTAAATAGAATTTTAACGAAGAATCACAATCGTGAGTAGTATATTATGAACATCCCATTAATCAATATCATGCAAGGTGACTTAGATGTGACCTTGTTGATTATTATTTTATCTGTAATCGTCCGAGAGAATGAATAGTAATTAAATTATATACAGTGTTATTAGACCTAGGTGATAAGAGGCGTTCCTGTACCCTGTAATAATTTATTTTATTAGTTTAATTACTATTATTAATTTAGTTTTCCTGTATCCTGTCCACATCTGATCACTTATGGAGATAAAACAAATAGTGTTCACTTTTACTTTTAACGTTTATATTGTTTTAGATATTTAAATAATTTCTACTATAGAAATGTCGTTATTATGCAACAAGGCGACTATTTTAATTGCCTTAACAATGTTTAGTTAAAACTATACATGTTTAACAACATGTTTTTTAAGTCAATTGTGATAATACTTATGATATATACGCAAAATATGATTTTTTTAGCGATTCCAATTTTAAGATACTAATAGGAGTGGCCTGTGGCGGCAGATGAAGAAGTTGTATGCCTCATTATTGCGAGCAAATGTTGAAAAAAAGAATAGGCTTTATAAAATCTTATACCAACTCAATCCAGATAGTATAATTGCCTTTCCATTGCGGAAGAGGGTTGTTCTCAAAATTGTATTAAATGTTAAAAGTAAAATAACTTTTGTTAGAGATTTTCTGACAATAAATTTATTTTAGTTATCTTATTGACGGCATCCCAGCTGGACAGATTCATTATAAAAAATGCGGATTAATTTCAATATTCAAAACATAAAAAAAGGTTTTAAACGCACCATTCCATCAATATAACACGTAACATTTAAGTTTTAAATTGTATAATTTGCTAAAAGAAATATCTAGTTAACTACTACTAAGGCTTACCATCCGTGTGGTGACGGAGTAAGACACAATTCACTCCATATCCTGCCCGTGGTCTTAAAAGACGACTGAGGAAAATTAATTGAATATAACGCCTATGCAAGAGAAAACTCGAAATGAGACATTATACCAACCCGTCGGACCAGCGTGTATAGATAACTAAGGCTTAATCAAGTGGTTGTTTAAGAAATTAGCACCTAAGTTGACGGTCAGACATAGTTGGCAAAGTAACAATAGTCATCGTATAAGTAGGTATGTAATATTTGAATCACATTCATATTTTCTACTAGCAACCCGCCCTCGCTTCGCTTCGGTTTTAGTCGTTTTACCCGCGTAGTTTCCGTTCCCATGGGAATACCGGGATAAAATATAGCCTAGTTTACTCCCTGATATTATTGCTTTCCATTGGTGAAAGAATTTTTGAAATCGGTCCAGACGTTTTGAAGATTACCCAGAACAAACAGACAGACAGACAGACTAAAATTTTTTAAACTGTATTTTAGGCATAGGTGTCGTGCAAATAACCGTGTGAGCATGAAAAAAGCCTATTATTTTGACATTACAAACAGACACTCCAATTTTATTTATTGGTATAGATTATCTCGTATTCAACATCCTTATTATGGCCTACCTGCGTTTATACGTAAAATTGGCGAAGTTACAATTAACCACTTTCTAATTTCTATACTCATCACTTATATAACCATGACAAATTATATCGAACTTAATATAGGCATTATTATTCTAAAGAATGTTAGTGCAAACCAAAACACGTGCTGTAAACTCGCGGTATTCCTTCAGTCTAAATATTACTAGGCTCGAAAGTTACGTTCACTATATCTACCACTGACAAGGTCTGGGATACCATTTTTGGTAGTTTCAACTGATTTAAAGCTAGCTTATTATAAAGTAAAATGTGTCCAGAACACGTGAATGCCAGGTGAATTCTCGCTCTCCATGATATAGAAATCTGATACGACAAACAGAAGGTGCGAGCAATGGTTTTGTAGTACATATTTGTCACATGATCTATACCAATAAATAAAATTGGAGTGTCTGTTTGTAATGTCAAAATAATAGGCTTTTTTCATGTTCACACGGTTATTTGCACGACACCTATACCTAAAATTGCAATTAAAAGAAATTTGTCTGTCTGTTGGTTCCGGGTAATCTTCAAAACGGCTGGACCCATTTCAAAAATTCTTTCACCAATGGAAAGCTATAATATCAGGGCGTAAACTAGGCTATATTTTATCCTGGTATTCCCACGGTAACGGGAACTACGCGGGTAAAATGACTATAACCTATAACCGAAGCGAAGCGAGGGCGCGTTGCTAGTTCTTACATATGTTTATGTTATTACTAATGAAACTAAAATAAAAATGTATTGAAACGAAACAGATATGTGATACATGATATACTAAAATTTTAGTCTATAATATACACAGCTGCTTTAGAAAAAAGTTACTTTCCATGTTTCGCTAACAGCTAGCTTTAAATTATATGCTTTTTAAATTTATATGCATAAAATGAGATCTTGCTTGATCGAAAGTAAATCAAAGTAGAACTATTATATTGATTTATTATTACGATAGTGGTGACTCCAAACGCTTCTACAAAATCTAATTTCTCGCAGTCCGTAATAATTTCCGGGACTCCCCCGTGGGACCTGGAGGCGGAAATGCTCGCCGAGTTGTATCGGCGGGTGTCGGGGGTGCGCGGGGAGGGCGGTGTTGTTTCCTTGAGGGAGCTCACCGCCTGGCGAGTCGACGCCGAGACGTCATTGCCCGTTGGGCAGTCCGGCTGGAGAGGCCTCGGTTCGGGGTGCGAATCGTGGAGGCCTTCCGGCTGGTGCTGATGCAGTGGTTGTAAAGGCAGCACGGGGTGCTCTCCTTCCGACTAGTGCAGGTGTTGACGGGGCATGGGAGCTTCGGCAAATACCTGCACAAGGTCGTAAGGAGTGAGAGTACACCGTCCTGCCACCACTGCGATTGCGACGAGGACACGGCGCAGCATACGCTCGAGGCCTGCGCCGCTTGGGCCACGCAGCGCCGTGAACTCGACGCAATCATCGGTGCCGACCTGACGCTGCCGGCCATCGCTAGGGCGATGGTCGACAGCGTCGGGAATTGGGACGCGGTCGCAGCCTTCTGCGAGACAGTGATCTCGCAGAAGGAGGCGGCGCGAGGAGCGCAGCCTCGATGAGGAGATCCGCCGTCGGAGAATGGGGCGGCGCAGGCGCGACTACCTGCGCCTCATGCCACCCTAGCCGAGGCCGCGGGTGACGTGACCGGATTAGTCCGTCACCCGCCGAGAGGCCGACCGCGTGAGGAAAGACCGACGTCCTCCCCGAGGGGGGGACGTCGGTCGATGGGGGGGTACCCCAAGTAGGGGGTATTCCGTCGGGCCGACCACTGACGACAAGTTAACTCTGCTCCGGTGGTCGGCCCAACGACGAAGGCGACGTGGTTTTCGGGTGGGTTGCGGGAGTTGCGTGCTTAAGCCCCTCTGTCGCCCCGGACGGAGTGGTGCGGAGGCGCGCCGAGCGCAGCCCACACACAAAAAAAAAGCCCGTAATAATTTAAAGTACCCGTCCGTGGCTGTTGTAGCTTATTACTATGATCATCTCAATTCATATACGTTTCATTGTAGGGCTCGAGCCTTCTCCACAGTGGCAGGTAAAGATATCCCATTGGCCATACCTGTTGGCATAGGGTTTTATTTTGAGTTTTCTCTTTTTACATAAGTGTTATATCCCTTAGTCATCTTTAACGACAACCACGTGGAGATACGGGGTAGTGAATTGTGTTCTTATGCTGTCACTACAAGAAAAGTAAAATAATTATTAAATCAAATCATCGGATGTGTTTCTCGTACACTCTAAGTATTCAATAACCAGTAGTACCATTGCTCATATTAAAATTTATCACATTTTAAGCGATCTTTTACCTCAGATACTTTTATGGGATTTCGTTTGCTGTGTGATTCAAATTATACCAACCCTTAACTCGCGTAAAAGCAGACTTAAAGCAATATCGACTTGGGCCATCTTCATTTGATGCTGTTTGGTCAACTTTATTACCAAGGAGAATTGATACCAGGAAGGCGACCGGTCTAATACCTAAAGTACTATTGCCTAAACTTTGAGAATATGTACGATGGAAGGAGAATGCAAATTGCAAACGGACATTAACCTACTATATAGCGCTGATCAGTTGGGTTGATATATATTTTTATTTGGAGATTTTTTCTTCTAGTACTCTTAACAGTCTATAGGTCTCTCGTAACGAGACTCAATTGTAGCTTATTGTGCGGATTTGGCGATAAGCTATTATACAAATAAAATAATGTACTGTGTGGTGACGGAATAAGAATACAGTTCAGCACCCCCTCTCTGTAGTAAAAGACGCCAAAGGGATATACAGATAATATTTATGCAAGAAAAAGAAAACTCGACACAAAACCTTATACCAACATGTTTGACCAGCGCGGTATATAGTAGGTGAATTAATCTTCTAGGAAAGAGTTGAGATAAAGGGAACGTACACATACTATGTGACCCATGTTCTTCAATTTTCAACCAGTCCTCCTCTCGGTGATCATCCGTCTACATTAAGGCCCAATTTTGTTCATGCATAGTTATTTTATAAAACAGTTAACCATTCACGTAATATGGGTACATACCCTAAGATTTTATATTGGATTACTAATTACATCTTTACATCCATTAGAGCGCTATTGTAATTAAATTAATATGTATCTTTCTAGTTGGCTGCGCGACTGACACTATGACCACCAGTAGCTACCGAGCACGTTGAGTCGAGCCAGACACACGTGCAAAAACCTGTTATATATTACAATACCTTATTTGTTTTTGGATACATGTTCTGCTTGAACGTTTCTCTCGTATAAAATTTTGATGAAATTCTTTTACATTTGTTTAATGCCATAGAATTAAATTCTGTTTCAAAAACCATTATCACAATACTCTTACAGCTGTTTACAAGAAATAATAAAACACTAGCCAAGTCGTGTCTATCTATTGATTTCTTATTTCATCGCACAAAGACTTACTATTCAAAAGTTTTTTAGTTAACTTTAAATTTCATGCAAATCTTTTCGTCAAATTTCCATGTAATTTTGCGTTGTTATAACTTAGATTCTTAAATAATACTTAGGAGTAGTTTTCGTGAATTTAAATAAAATATATACAAATATTTGCATAATTTAAAGTAGTGATCTTTTTTAATTTGATAGACCACTGGAGGAAAAGCCGAAAAATTTGCACCTTCAATTTAATATTTTTCTAAACACTGTGGTCTAAGTAAATGGATTTTGTACGCTTAGCAGCGAAGCGTTGAGGTAGTACTCTAATCTCGCTTTACCGAAATCAATTTTAAAACTAATACCAGCACATGTGAACATCTATGTCTCTATGACCTATTAATCCGGCTTTTATCATACAATGTTGAACATGGGCCAAGGGTACGCCATGAAAAGCATCCAATGTCAATTGATTTTTTTTTATTATCCATTTAACGAATGTAGGGGTACCCTCACTGTCACTTCGTTGTTATTCCAGGTACTTTAATTAATCTATGGAACTATATCCAAATTATTTCTAGAAGAGAAATACTATCTGTATTTCAATATTATGCATTATTATTAGGCAGCAAAACTCGAAATAAAACCCTATACCAAATGTCTGACCAGCATTGTATAGTAGGTTAATTTCCCTCCTATTGGGGAGGGTGCTCGAGCCCAACAGTGGGACATGTATGAGCTGAGGTGAAGATTATTAGGCAAAATGTGAAAACTGCAGTATTACAAGGCTACATTTTATAGATCGCATTTTAAATAAGCATATCATATTTTTGTATAAAATAATGTAAATTATAAGAAAATTATCACTCAATCTGTATACAAAATCATTGCACAAATCGTGATATTCAAGTTACATAATAAGAGCGATTGACCTACATCCAACGCCACGATGTATAAACGTGTCCTATATAAATCTCTCTAGATCGTAGACACCGCACTGTGGCGGTACGTGGGTGTCAACCTTAATGGATTTCCATTACAATAAGCAAATATTACAGATTTCATGGATAATAATTTTGTCATAAAAAGGGACGTTGATGGTGTATATAAAAACGA
This sequence comes from Lymantria dispar, assembly GCA_032191425.1. NCBI lineage: Eukaryota > Metazoa > Arthropoda > Insecta > Lepidoptera > Erebidae > Lymantria > Lymantria dispar. The sequence goes on along the minus strand of CM063454.1, from coordinate 19,597,506 downwards.
CGTTTTACTCCTACATTGTTAGGTTCTTATATTGCAATATGTGGGTTTATTATTAATCTCACTTTGTTTTTGATCGTACTGCTGAGAATATTGGAGTTTTACATTTAATGGCTTGCGTACCTAATGATTTCTGTTTAATATTGACTGATTGACTACACAGATACCGTGCCAGTGTCGTACGGTCTGATTCTCATACAATACTTTGACACCCAAATTGTTAGTCTGAATGTGGCGTTGTAAAAGATTGGCATTTTTAAACTATCGTAGGATTTTTGATTAAATATTTGTGAAGTAAATATAAATGAAAGTAATGTCAGCTGAACCTGCTTCAAAAATATATCCTGTAAAATAACTTCAAATATCCTCGTAATTATTCATCATTGTTTTATGTCATTTACGAGTACCTAATACTAAGGCATTATCAAATGTTTTGTTACACTTCCCTATTATGGTAAAAGCCAAGAAAAATTTGACAAGTACAAAACATTGCTGCGTTTGGCTAAGGTACAAGAGTCGCCGCCTCTCAGACGCCAAACAGTTGTTGTCGTCGGTATCTGATATCTATGGTCGTGTTCCATTCTCTCTGCAACAAGATTAAATATTTTAAAAACAAAACTATTCAACAAATTAGCGTTTTAGACGTATATTTCCTTCTTCTTCTTCTTGAGTAATGGGAATAGGCTACAATTATGAGTTATTCGTGCCAGAGTCGAGTTATAATATATATTCTTCACGTCTTCAGTCGTTACAATTTATTAGGTATTGACAACCAATCCATGGTTTCTTTGGGAATTTTGGCAGAATATAAAAATGCACGCAATTCACTATTATATCCTATTCACTACACATTTCGTCCGCATTATATTACATAAAGTATCAGCAAAATTATTCAAATAACACTTATAAAATACTAAAATAATAAATAAAATTTAAAAGTCCTAAATGTTATTTTGACATTCTCGTCAAAAAGTACACGTATATTTTTCAAATGAGTACTCGCAATTAATAGTTTACAATTTATAGCTCAAAAACAAAACCGAATTACATATGAATGTTAATCTAGTAAAAAGTATGTTATCAGAGCCATAACCATAGGTTATAATGTAAATGAGAGTTTTAAAAGCTATATTTTAGCTTGTTTGTCACATACAAGGTATCTAAACCAAGGTTTATTTATAGAACAATGTAACTAAAGTTTTATGGTTCTGTATCCAATTTCATACTAATAAATAGCATTACAATGTATGTATCAAGTCATTAACTATTTACGTCACAGCCCATTTCCATTCCATATAGGTCATAATTACAAATAAGTATATAATAAAAGTAATGTACTTGTATAAGGATCAACGCTCAATCCATACAAAATTAATTATTTATATTACTCTAAGTAGCATAACCACGGTAATATTATCAATCAGTAATCCAACTTCATACAAACGGACGAAACGCGAGCTATACCTACGCGCCTCGATCTCGGCATGCAGACAGTCGCGACTGTGCTGCAGTGACGAGCGAACGGTGTGTTGTTTTTTTAACAATAACTGCGCGAATTTTTCACTAAAATTCATAATTATACACATATTTAATATGACAAGTAGGGTATATTGTGCTGTTTTTGGTTGCATGAATTCGTCAATAACGAATCCAGAGATAACTTTATTTTAGATTACCTGCAAACTCTGAAATCTTACCTATTATAAAATAATTTTACTTACTATTAGATAGGTACATAATGTGTGTCGTTTTAATGTATAAGTATTTCCTTTATTCGCCCGAAAAAAAGTTGTCTGGATTAATATATAAAGTGAATAAAGTGATTGACACGAGTGAAATAGGTAGTTATAGGCGGTTTATGAATCATGTTACGGTAGGTACGCTTGTGTTAAAACTCATAATGTGTTTTGTTTTGTTAGTTTATATAATTCAAAGTAAAGACGTGGTATTTTATTATTAATAATAACAGATGTCTATTGTACTGTGTGTATGAATAGTACTAGAAAAACATAATTTTACCGTCTATCTGTTACTAGATTTTGTTATTTAAACATAAACATGTTTTTTTTTTAATTAAAAACTACCAATCAAAAATCAACACGCATTCTTATTGAACACTTCCTATTCAATTCACAAAGTATTTTATTTGTTTATATAAGAAAAGTATATACAAAACTAAATGGAAACACAAAGTAGGCAAATGTAATTAAAATGCTGGCGGCGGGCAGGCCTATAACATGTTTACATACTGCATGGATGTAGGCACTTAATTCAAGGTTAAGGCCGAGATACATTACTGATAGATGACTATACTGTGGCATAACGGAGTAAGATCCAAATAATTCATTAACAATTTCTCACCCGCGTGTGTCGTAAAAATCATGAATGTAAGGGAAGGCTCGAAATAAAATAAATTATATAATATAACCCTGTCTGGCCATAGTATACCAATTGACCACCGGTTTTGATGAAATTTGGCGAGAGACTATAGGACATTCTATATGGGCTGAGAAGATGTAGAACCTCCATCTTCTACCATTTTTTTATTATCGTCAAAATAAGGATTCCTTTATAGATTAACTAGCAATCCCGCCTCACTTCGCTTGGGTTTCAGTCGCCTTACCCGTGTAGTTCCCGTTCCTCTGGGAATACCGAGGTAAAATATAGCATATGTTACTCTCTGATATTATAGCTTTCCATAGATGAAAGAATTTTTGAAATCAGTTCTGTGGTTCAAGCGTGAAAGCGTAACAAACAAATAAACGAACAAACAAACTTACTTTCGCATTTATAATATTATTTAATTTATTATTTATATTATTGCTATTGCTTTGCTTGCGTTAACTTCTAAAATTTTTTGTCATTCTTTCTATCGCTCAGGGATATTATTTTTTGTATGCATGACAAAGTTCGTGTAAAATTTCAGGATTAGCTTGAGTAGTTAAGAAAAAGATAAAAAAAAAATAATTAATTTTATGTTTGCTTTTTGTTTGTTACGCCAAGATATTGATTGTGGTAATATACCACCAGCGTGGTATAAGGAGTAGGTCGGTTTCCCTCCTATTAAAGACGAGGCTCGAGCCCAACAGTGGGACGTATATGAGCTGAAATGATGACATACATACAGGTAATCTTGTATTAGTAAATAGATTGCAATACATATCTACAAATCAAGTTAAGCTAATATAGTATATAAAAAACTATTCTAAGTATAATAGTTTAGGTTCTGTGGACTATAAATCTTAGCGACAATAGCAGTCATAAAGAGGCTTAATCGGATCTCGAGCAATTACCATGGCTTGTATACCAAGGTCACTTGATACTATAAATTTAATATTCTATTTTAGTGATACAATATATGACTATAATTGCCAGATTTTGATGATAGTTTGTAGTTTAAATAAATGTTATTTTTGTAGCCGGCTTTGAATTAAATTGTCCTGACAGACTCGAATTTAATCTTAAACGTTAATTTATTTTAAAATTGATTAGTAATTTTTTTCAGATGTATATTATGTAACATCATAAAGAACTAAATATCTTAGAAAATTTAGAACAAGCTAAAGTTTTAAAGTATCATAGTTAAGCTTACGTTTCATATCTTGGCCTTGGGTATCGTTAAAGATGATTAAAATATATAATAGCATTTAACATGTGCAAGAGAAGAAAAGCTAGAAATAAATTCCTGTACTAACATCTGACCAGCTTGGTCACGTATAGTAAGTCAATTTCCCTTCTATTGTGATAGGTTTGAGCTCAACAGTGGGACGTATAACCAGTGAGAAGATGAATTAAGTTTATACCGGGTGAAGAGTCCTCAGCAGTCTCTTATAGTGTGGGCAAAGCTGTGGAAACAAATCTACACTTGCAACAAAGGATTAAGTTTATATTTAATATGTCCTAGCAATTCTTTTTGGACTGGCTATTGTTTGGGCACACATCGTCCTAACGTCATAATAACAGAAAGGCAGCGTGGGTCTCATAACACGCAGTACATACTTATATCTATACTTCTATAGGTATACTAATATATAAAGCGGGAGAGTTTGTTTGTTTGAACGCGCCAATCTCATGAACTGTTGGTTCAATTTAAAAAATTGTTTCAGTGATCGATAGCCAATATATTCACCTTTTACGTAAACAAAGTCGCGGATTAAAGTTAGCATTAGCCTAAGGTAACTGTTCCACGTGGACGAAGTCGCGGGCATTACCTTGTTATTGATAAGTCTCCAAGTGGTGGGAGAGCGCGGCGACTTGTCAATAATGTAAGACGCCGTATTTCCTCGCACCGCCTTTTGAGCGTGCCATCGAAAGGTATCGGTTTCGATGGCATTACTTCCATAGCATCAATGTCGGGTTATGTTACAGATATCTATTCTCTTTGACTTACCGACAACAAAGAGCCGAGACGTGAGCATTAGGAACCTTCCATAAAAATATCATATTTTGTATGTAACAGCGCTTAATCAGTAATTTGTGTGTTTGTATTGATTTCATCATAGCTCGTATATCCACTGTTCGGCTTGAACCTCCCCCGCAATGGGAGGGAAATTGAAACTATACCACACTGGCCACACGTGTTGGTATACGGTTTTATTTCGAGTTTTTCTTGTTTTGCATTGATGTTATATGCATACTATATCCTTTAGTCGTCTTATACGACACCCACGGCCAAGAAAGGTGGTGGTGAATTGTATTCTTACTCAGTCACCATACGGAAAATATTTACTTAAAATATTAAAATTGCAGTAATAGTTTTCAGTCTGACAAGTTTCACATTAACAAAAGAATGTATATATGTATTATATACACATACTAGCCGACCCAACAGACGTTGTTCTGTTCAAATAAAGCGCCACCTACCGGGTCCAATTGTGAATCTAAACCATTCTCGAATCCCCCTGAATACACACAAAAATTTCATTAACATCGGTCCAACCGTTTAGGAGGAGTTCAGTGACATACACACGTACACGTATAAAGATTTGTTTGGTTGTAATGTTTATTTTAATTAATTTCATGTATTTCTAAAGCATATTATGTTTTTTTTTTTATTGCCAATGGTGGCACCTGAACACTTACCGTGTTACTGCTGCACATGGGCGTTTGCAATACCAGAGGCACGGCTAGGCAGTGGCCTACCGTGAAGAAAGAGCTCTTGTTAAATCTCGATTAAAGAAGGACATGGCTCGGGTAACACAGCAGTAGGTAGTTACCTAGGGATCCTGCACGTACGTACGAGAAAGGATCGCTGGAAACGTATAGTTTAAGATCATAACGTGTTCAGGTAAAATGAATCCTGATACGGTGTCGAGTTGTACGTTGGTAAAACGGTCACAGTGGCACCAAGTAGATTACACAGAGTGACCCAAAGTCTCCTCCGATCCATTAACTCCAATCTATCCGTGAAATTGGGATCACTGATGATTCGAACAATACGTTTTTACAAGAATTCAAATATGTTAATTTTTTACTTCACTTATTATATAATTATGTATGTAGATAGTACAAACGTTAGAAATCATTGTTATTGTATTATATTTATAGCTGTTTCTTAAACTATATTTATAATGGATTTTATATACATTTTATGATTCTAGTGTTAAATACCATGACTTAAACGTTACCAGCACTAATTGTTTTGGTGCTATTCAGAGCCACATTTGTAACTGCTATGTTAAAAGATGCATCAACATATAATATTATTATGTTCTAAAATAATTCTTAGAATATAAAATATATTGCTTATTCGTAACGTGTGAAATGAGTACTTAGAGAACACGTTTCTTTATAAATATTTAAATATTTTCCATATTTAAATCTATTTTTTTTTTCTATACAAGTTTACCATATTTTTGTTCGATGTTGATATCTGTTTACCGGATTTTCGTCAATATTTGGGATATACTGACCAAGATCTACTCAATCATTTCATGACTCACGAACAAATTAAACAAACAGGTGGAATTTTAAAGCTCATTAACATCCCCGTTTTTGTTCATAGGTTTCCTTCAATGTAAAGACAATTCCAAGGTCTCCCATGGTGGCCAAACTTTTTGTCATTAGCTTTCGCTTCTTGTAGTATTCGTGGTTAAAACCCCCATATAACGCAGAATAATGATCAATGGCATATTTATGTTTCAAGGCTGAGTTTAGTTTTCTATGTGTGTGTTTTCTAAAGTCAGCCCTGACTTTCAAACTACCTAATAGATTCAATATTTTGTGAATTTGATTGGTGCCAGCACCGGCAACACAAGACTTTTTAGCTGCTGGGCCAGCCTTTGAGAAAAAAAAAGAAAATATATTATTTAAAATTTAATAGTCCGTAAAGCGGAAAGTATTTAGATGGAAACAATTACAATTTTCGTTACTACATTTCTGTTTTTTTGAGAAAATTCTTAATCAACAGATGTTTGATAAGTTAGAAATCTTAATGCGTTATCCTAAACTATAACAAAAACATAAACTCGACATTGTTAATAAGTAACGGCTACGTAATTTATAAGTTCAATGGATCTATTAATAAAATGTTTATACTTAACTCACGAAGAACAGAAAGACAAATTCAATGACCCATATAAAATGGTACGTGCGCTCTGCTGTTCTTTCCTCAAGTTATCACTTCGACATTGATGCACGAATGTGTGGGTAGCATAGATTAGGAGAAGCTCGATTTAGGTCACAGTTTCAGTGTCAACTTAATAAAACCTTGTTTATTTATGTATCTAATGTTTGCCATATTATAAGAAATATTTCATTTAATTGGCTTGCTTTGATTAAATATTTAGGCGAACTTGTGTTGTTTTTTAGCAATGATTTTTAAATTTTAGCAAATGTGTAGGATTACTTAAGCATTAAACATGCAGGTTGACTGACGAAACTTGATCAATCTTTGATGTTGTGTTATATAGATTGCCTTAGATGTTACCTAAAATTTAAGTGTCGTTAGCGAAAACTTAAGACTACATAGATAGCGAAGTGGTTAAGATACCTAACGAGCGTGAGCGTTCGTGGGCTCGGTTGTCACACAGACTTTTCCTTTTTATGTGATACAAAAATATTTGTCCCGAGGTGTAATTTGTGTCTGTTATTTATACGTTTGTTAAGGACCCCACAATATAAGGATTATTTTCTCAGTGTAGGATCTTAAAAATAAAAAAAGGAGTAATATAGAGTCTGCATACCAGACTCTATATTACTCCTTTTTTTATTGCTTCGATGTCCAATTGATTGGACGACAGTTTAAAAATTTGTGTTCCTATCCCTCAGAAACTAGACGAGATGGAGTTGGCTCAGGCCAATGTAAAAATTATTAGTCGTTTTTTACAACGGCCGACGACAATTTAAGGGTTGGCGGTATTCTTAGCTGCCACCACGCATGGTTTAGTGAAATAAATATATGATCATGAATAGTAAGGTCATTATTTAGTTCGGAATTAGATGGCGTTGTATCAATATCATCATCTCAGCCCATATACGACCCACTGTCGGGTCTCCTTCACCATGGGAAATTGACCTACTGTAACCACGCTGGTCAGACGTGTTGGCATAGGGTTTTGTTTTGAGTTTTCCTTCTCATAGATGTTATGTGCATATTTAATCCCTTAGTCGTCTTTTACGACACCCACGGACAAGAGAGGGGTGGTGGGTGAATCTTACTCCGTCACCTCACGAGAGTATCAATATATCTGTTTTCAATATATTGAAACAGGATACTCATGGTAATACATAAATCACGAGCGTAAAGTAATATTTATATTAAACATAAATATCCTAAAATATCTCGCGACTGATATTGAAACGGTTTTTGTTGTTCATGTTTCTTAATTCTGTTTCTTTTTATTCAGTTTTATTTATTCGCTTCGTGTTTCTTTTGTAACATCAAAAACAGGTTCCACGCCCACAAATTCTCGGTCCATGAAGCCACATTTGCGAAAGTTTTGGAAGTTATCATATTACTTACTATGTATAAATACTTTATTTTCTCAAATATATACAATTAACATATAATATTTATTATACGCAAAGTGAGATTTGTCTGCTTTAAAAAAATAATAAATTCTATAAATGAAGTCATCACTTGCTATTTTTACAAAATGTGAATATCTTTTGTTGTTTGATTTTTTTATTTTTTTTTTATTGCAAACGGTGGCAAACTAGCAAACAGTACACCTGATGGTAAGTGTTGCTACTGCTCATGGGCCTTTGCAAGGTCACTGCCTATCGTGAAGAAAGTGAAGGGAGTGCGAATGCGTGCAATGAGGTTCGGTGATACGGCATCACCAAAACCACCAAAGGCAACACGCAAACACCCTCAGAAAGTTGAACTTTCGGCTCTTTCGCTCACCGAACGAAGCACAGTAATAAATTGTTAATACTCGGACGTCGATTTTCTGCGAGAGTGTGGTACTACCGCGGACGGACCGGCCCGCGGCTGTAGACAAACAACTGTCAAGAGTGTGATTCTATTACTAGTAACCAATGATATATTATTATTTTATAACTAACTAGCAACCCGCCCTCGCTTCGCTTCGGTTATAGGTTATAGTTGTTTTACCCGCGTAGTTACCGTTCCCGTGGGAATACCGGGATAAAATATAGCCTAGTTTATGCCCTGATATTATAGCTTTTCATTGGTGAAAGAATTTTTGAAATCGGTCCAGCCGTTTTGAAGATTACTCGGAACAAACAGACAGACAGACACACAAAAATTTTTTAATTGCTATTTTAGGCATAGGTGTCGTGCAAATAACCGTGTGAACATGAAAAAAGCCTATTATTTTGACATTAAAAACAGACACTCCAATTTTATTTATTGGCATAGATGATATAATTCGTAATAGAGCGATAAGAGTAAAATTTGTCAACACCCATTACACTCTCGTAGGAGCCGAAAAAGCCCTCAGAAGAATGGGCAGCAATACTTTACGGCAAAACCTATAACACCAATCACGACAGCCAAACCGCCTACTAAGCGTGGTGAATGTGATATTATCGCCTCATATGCAGTACGATAACTAGTCTTGTATTAGTTTTTTATCAATTATCGATATTACCCATCGATATCCGTTTAATTTATCGATAATGAACCGGACTCACAGTTTAGTAACACTGTGACCCTCCAGGATTTGTATCCTGTGTATGGGCACTTTCCGTGTGGTGACGGTGTAAGAATACAGTTCACCACCCCATTTCTTGCTCATGGCTGTCGTCTAATGTATATATTATGCACATATAACAACTGTGCAACCCGCTTGACCAGCAGTGGTGTAGTAGGTTAATTACCCTTTCATTGTGGAGGAGGGCTCGAACCCAGCAGTGGGACACATATGAGCTGTGGTGGTGGTATAGGCACTGTTGACACCGACCCATTGCCGGATCTCGGATTATGACCAAGAGTAGAGATCGATATGGCTGGACGACATTAAAGGATGAGTGAAAGGATATTTGCCAAACATGAAGCAATAAATTGTTCATTTAAATAGAAATTCTATCCATAAAGACTGCGGTTAATTTCTGTGGTCTCACACTTGCATACATTCGTCGTGACGTGGTCTAACTCCCTATATAAAGTGGCCATTCATTGCGGTCATGAAGACTTATTTAGATGAATTTTCTCGTAACTAGCATATTATTGAAATGAGTTTAATATGTATAAATTTGCCTTAAACTCACAATATGAACATATTTCTAGCTTAATTCAAGAGATTTCGTATTACTGTAGAATAAATCCTTACTAATATTATAAATGCGAAAGTAAGATTGTTTGTTTGTTACGCTTTCACGCTTAAACCATCGAACCGATTTCAAAAATTCTTTCACCAATGGAAAGCTATAATCTCAGGGAGTAACAGGCTATACTGGTTGCTAGTATAAAGTAAAAACTTGAGATATTTTTCATATTGAAGATTTTGTTAATGTTTCCTTTCAATCAATTGAGCATATAGACACGAACCTCCTGTTATGTGAAGGATATAAAAACGAATTGATATAGTAGGATTTTTTCTTTTTTCAGTTTCTCTTTTGTATTATTATAGAATACATCATCATCATTTCAGCTCATACACGTCCCACCGTTGGACTCGAGCCTCATCCAAACTAGGAGGAATATTGACTTACTATACCATGCTGGTCAGACGTGTTGGTATAAGGTTTTATTAGGAGTTTCCTTTCTCTTGCATAGATGTTACTATTACTAAAGTACTGTATTTGCAATACAGTACTTTAGTCATCTTTTACGACATCCACGGGCAAGAGACGCTGGTGAATTGTATTCTTTGTCACCACATATAAAGTAGAAACCTGTGAAATTTCTCGTGTTGAAGATTTTAATAATATTTTATTCACTTCAGCCTACATTTGCGCTATTATGAGCAACGAACCTCTTATGTTTTGTGAGGGAAATAAACGAATTAATATAGTAAGTGAAGTTAACTGCTTACTTCTTTAGTCGTTTCACCGATTACTCGTGGGTAAGCAATGAGTGATGATATTTATATTGTTTTCCTCAAATAAAACTACTTGAAAATGCTTAAATCTTTATTTCAAGAACACTATTTTATCATGTATTCCATATTTATTATAAAACGATGACACCGCGAGGTTTTTGGTTGGAATTATCATATCTAAAATGTCTCTCTTTGGCGTAAGGCGTAAATCTTTTGCGATTAAAACGGGATGCAACCAAAATCGCTTTCGAATGCATTTATACAATAAACATGGTATAATACGGTTTGAGCACAATTCAACATCCTACATCTTAGAGCCTTAAAAGTCCATCCCGTTAGGATTATTATACATGAACTTTTATGATTCATATATTTATAGCTTGTTTACCTATCGCGACATAAATTTTATATAAAATGTACCCGTTTTTATTTAATTTATACATACTCTGTGGTTATTGTTAGAAAATACTCGAAATAAAACTATTTCTGAGTCCTCACTACTGTATGTTTAATACGAAGTTTTTTTTTTTGGGAGTTACGGTCGGCGCACTCCTCGCACCACTCCGTCCGGGGCGACAGAGGGGCGTAAGCACGCACACCCGTAACCCACCCGTCACTGACACGTCGTCTTCGTCGTTGGGCCGACCACCGGAGCAGGGTGACTTGATGTCAGTGGTCGGCCTGACGGAATACCCTCTCTCGTCGACGTCCGCTACTGGGACGCCGATCGCCTCGCGAATAATACGAAGTTAGTAACCAACAATAAAATACCATAGGTATCATGACGACTAGGTTTGATACTTTTTATTTACTTTATCATCATCATCATCTCAGCCTATATATGTCCCACTGTTGGGCTTAGGCCTCCTCCGTAATGAGAGGGGAATTGACCTACTATTCCACACTGGTCAGACGTGTTAGAATAGGATTTTGTTTCGAGTTTTCCTTCTCTTGCACAGATGTTATATGCATATTATATCCCTTAGTCGTCTCTTACGACATCCACGGGCAAGACAGGGAGTGGTGAATTGTATTCTTACTCCGTCACCACACGGACAAAACACCAACATGTCTGACCAGCATGGTATAGTAGGTCAAATTCCCTCCCATTGTGGAGGAGGCCCGAGGCCAACAGTGGGCCGTATGTGGACTGCGATGATAATGATAATAACTGTTATTTAATGTTAATAGATATACTTACTATTTTCTGTATGGTAATAAATTAAAAATGGATTTTCTAAAGGAATGGGCAGCGTGTTCTTTCCTGTAGGTGTTGTAAAATGACCTAAACATATAGGGAATATCACTAAAACTCATAATGAAACCCTGTACTAATCTAGCTAGTATAACAGGCCATTTTCCTTATTATATTGAGTTTTCCTTTTCTTGCCCACATTTTATATGCATATTATATCTCTTAGTCATCCTATACTATATCTATGGGCAAGATAGAGTGTGCTGGGTGATGTATTCTTACTCTGTCACCACACGGAATGCAAAATATGAAGTGCATAAAAATAATAATTATTTAAATTACCGCAAAAATAGCTATTCTATATTTTATGGTAAAGTAAAACTTGTCCAAAACTTCTAAAATAAATTACAATGAAAATAATTATTCAGATCGAATTGGCCACCGGTAATAACAATGTATAGAAAAAAAAACACACAGATGTAAATAGTTTGCCGTACGACCTCCAACTAGATGATGATTAAGTTTAGTTGTGTATATCCTAACAATACTAGTACCTACGCAATTGATGGTTAATACCTATGCAATTGATGGTTACAAACTCATAGTAAAGTAGGGTGCATAGCTATTAACATTTAATCGCCTTTTTGTTGTTTTTTTTTGGTTGGCTAATGGAAAGTTGCCGTTTGGATTGCTCTGTATTTGTTAATATTGGCTGGAAATAATTAGTTTTTGGTGTCAGCTGAGAGTTTATACGTGGTAGCACCACCCTGTCGTCAGTCTTCTGTTTACAGTCGAGCCGGTCCATCTGGGGTAGTACCAAACTCTCACAGAAAATCGACGTCTGAGTAGTAGCAATTTTTTACTGCACTTCAATCGCTGAGGAGAGGGCCAGCAGCTCCACTTTCTGAGAGTGTTTGCGTGTGGCGGGTTTTGATGATGCTTTTAGTATAAGCGAATCTCATTGCACGCTTTCACACTCTCTTCACTTTCTTCACGCTAGGCAGTGGCCAAGCAAAGGTCAACGAGGGGCAGTATTATTTACCAACAAGTGTGCCGTTTGCTCGTTAGCCACCAACAACAATAAAAAAGGGGGATAGACCACCCAATAAGTAGTAACTGCTCCTAATAGACTTCAACTATACCAGGATATATCCAAGTTACTACCTGCCGTTATAGGGAGAGGTGCAAGATAAAAGAGAATGGAATGTGGACAGGACGAGAGATGATTATGTTTGGTTCTCTGACTATCTCACTCATCTAAAACAGTGCACTAGAAAATGCTACTATTCAAACGCCGATTTCCTGCATGAGTGTGATAAACTAGTTCATCCAGTTTATGTCTCAGTTGTGAATATAGGTAGGAATATTCCGTGGTATTAGAAATCTGAGTAGTAGCAATTTGTTACTCCCCTTCGTTCGGTGAGAGAGGCGGCAGTCCAACCTTTTAAGGGTGCTTGCGTGTGATAACTTTTCGTTATGCTTTTAGTATCACCGAATCTCAATGTACGCAGTAACATTCCCTTCACTTTCTTCACGGTAGCTTTCTTCAGCGGCCTATAAAGGTCAATGAGCGGCAGTATCATTTACTATCAGGTGTGCTGTTTGCTCGTTTGACACCAACACCAATAAAAAAAACCGCAGTTCAAAAAAATTCAATTTTTATGTTACCAAATAAAATACGTATTTTAAATTCATATGCATACGTAGATTATATATGTATTTGCAAATATGTTATCGGTTACTGCTGAACACGAACCTCCTCTAACGTATATTATCATTATCATCATCTCAGTTCATATACGTCCAACTGCTGGGCTTCAGCTTCCTCCATAATAGCAGGGAAATTGACTTATTATATCATGCTGGTGAGACGGGTCGATATATTTTATTTCGAGTTTTCCTTCTGCTGCATAGATATTATATCCCTTAGATATCACCAGTCGACACCAACGGGCAAGATTGTAAAAAAATACATAGTTTAAAAAACTAAAAACGCTTACTTCTTAGCACGGTTATTTGCAATAGTATGCAATAGTAATAACCAAACTTAAAAGTGGGATTCAGAATCACGCCAAAGTCTCAAAGACAAATATAACATTGCACACTTATCTCTTGATAACTTTTAAATTAATCCGACGTTTAGAAGGGGGTGAAAATCACGTTCAAAGAGTATGTTCTGTTAGATATAATCCGAGCCAATATAAGCGTGTCTGTGAGACACGTTCTAAAGGTATTCACTTACAATGTCTCGTTTCATCTCGAATGCATGGTAACTGTATGGATATATAATTAACCTAGTGCTTTGTCCAGGTATTATCGTTTTATTAGTTTCCTGTCGTAAAATGTTCGAGGTCGCTTAACAAAGTGCAGCCCATCGTAATCAATACTTGCAGTTTTCCGCGTACAAACGTGCTCAGGATCACACACGTTATACATATAAAGACCTTCCGCAGTAAATTACGTTTACATATCAATTAAAATCGAATACCGTATTTTACAATACCTAAAAGATTTCAAATTATTCAATTATTTTTAATATCTTCATTCCAATACAAATCTCGTAAGTATTCGTATTCGAGATTAGCATAAATATGATTTAGATAACAGAAGATAGAAAATGTTTTAATTTTTTTAGTGCACTACATTTGGCAGGCCAAATGTAGTGGCCGTGTAGACGCACGTTGTCCGTTTCATCAGGAGTGACGAAAGGGCAGCGCGCGACTCCTTAACCAGCTACATTTCCACCCCATCGCCATTGGACCGACCACTGGTGCCAAATCCTTAACGTCCGTGGCCAGCCCGACAGGTTACCTTTTCTGGTACCATCTTCCGTCGACACCTAGATAGCAACCAAAAAAAAGCCGCCGGGGCGACGCCCTCGCGTGATCACCTCTACTGGTGCCAGACTATTCTCCGGTCCAGTCACCTGCGACATGAGAACTACATTTAAGAAAGGCGAGGACAACATTTAAGACGAAATTATAAGATTTTTATCTAAATATTTAACGAAAGATTATTTATTTGTTATGATAATTAAAATTAATTCTGAAATAAACATACATGTTCTTTTATCTTTATGTACCTATATTGTATAAATACAAGCATTATATATGTCAAATATAGGTTTACATCAAAGGCGGCAAGTTCCTCACTTGCGCATAATATCTACATAATATGGTGTATATGTACATATTTCAAATGTGTTCTGTATAACTTGATGTATAAACTTATAAAAATACCGGTGAAGGTTATAACTGTTAGACTGTTATTTACATAGTGCCGGTTAAATTAGTGAATAATAAATGAGAAAATATAAAAATTAAAATTTTAAGGCTGTGATTTATTACTTGGATTAAAATTTTATTGTATGAATACATAATCAAGTGGACAAAGATGTATTCTTCCTGTATTGATATTCATTCGAATTGAGATAATATCAATGCATATTTAATTTTTAATACTAAAAAACTAGATAAAAGTATTAAAACTGATAGAAAATTAAGTTTTAGTCGGTATTAAGTCGCAATAACTTAGCCTACTTACTATAAATAAATTTTATTGTATACACGTCATATGCTTTGAAATCTGTCTAAAATAACAAATGCATGTACAGTAATATTATGTTATTGTGTTGTAATAGTTTGCATGTCCAAAGATAAAATTGTCGCAGAATTAGTGCCAAGTGGTTCGCTCATCGTCCAAAATCACTACAATTAACAATAAAATTACCCTCAGTCCAAGAGTCCAATATTGCTGGTAGATGTAATTTTATCTTTACTTTACCCGTGTGGTAAGGCTCGACCGAGATGGGTTTTTCGTTCTCGGCCAAGACCGAGACCGAGAATAAAATAATATCTCGGCCGAGACCGAGAGCCGAGACCGAGAATAGGACAAAGCGTGAAAAAATAAATTTTAATACTGTAAACTTTTTAATACACTACTGTTTAACAAAATTAACTGTTTTAATAATCAAAGTTAAATAACATTATATAATAACACATAAAAAGCAATTTTTCAGCATTTTCGCCCTTCAAAGAATGTCGCCTCTCGTCATACAATTGTCCAGCTTTGCTAAACAGTTGTTCGCTTGCTACGCTAGTAGGCGCCGCAGATTAAAACTTATTTGCTGCAGGCTTAAGCACTTCAGAAGGTGACGAACACCAATATTCATAAATATTAGCATTTCTTTGCAGTCTTAGCTCCCTAAGGAAGCTTTCTAGCGCTATTTCGATCACAGAGCTTGAACTGTATTCGTCATTGGGCATTGACTCGTCTTCCAACTCTATCGAATCATGAGCTGCCCATAAGTTGGATTGATTTGTAGCAGCCATGTTTGACGAGTTAGTTGAAGATGCCCATGTCGTCTCACGAGAATCCTACATTTTCATTGAGAGTGAGAGCCTCGATAATATGAAGCTTGGCTGAGTTAACTTCGCTTTCAGTTACAAATATTGCTCGAACATTACAAATACTGCTCGAACGGAGCGTAGACGGCCGGCCGCAGTTCGCCAGCCAGGACTTCAACCAAACACAATTCAGCTCTCTCACGCACTCACCAATCGACTTCGTACTGCGGCGCGTGGACACGCGCAGTAAAATTTGAATGGCGATTCAAACAAAGTTCCAATCTCGGTCATGACCGAGAATCTCGGCTATAATTAGCCGAGAACCGAGACAAATTTCTCGGTTGGATTTGTAGCCGAGAATGCCGAGACCGAGATTCTCGGTTGAGCCTTACCGTCTGGCGACGGAGTAAGAGTACAATTCACTACCCTTCTCCTTGGGTGTTGTAAAATACCACTTTCAGTGTGGTGACGGAATAAAAACAAAAATCACCACTCTCTATCTTGCCCATGGATGTCGTAAAAGACGACTAAGGGACGACGCGTATATAATATCTATGCCAGAGAAGGAAAACTCGAAATAAAACCCTATACCAACCTGTCTGACCAACATGGTATAGTAAGGTTAATTCCGCTCCTATTGTGGAGGAGGCTCGAGTCCAACAGTGGGACGTATATGAGCTGAAATGAAATGGTGATAACATCTACGCAAGAAAAGGAAAACTCGAATCAAAACCCTATACCACCACGTTTGGCGTGGTATAGTAGGTCAGTTTCACTCCTATTGTGAAGGAGGCTTGATTCCAACAGTGGGACGTATATGAGTCAAAATAAAGTTAATCATATTCATTCATTTCTATTTCGATGACAGCAGTAATAGAGATAGCAAAAAATGAAAATTAAACCGGCCGGTGTTAGGGTTATATACATACTAAGAGATAATTGGCTCTACCAGTTACACGTTTTTGTTTTTTAATTTTATATCTATGTCACTATAAGAAGGATGAATTTCAAGAAAGACATACTAGCTATTGCATCATCTCCTTACTGCTTTCTTTGTAATATCGCTGCTAAGATTGACGATATTTTCTATATTTTACATTTTGATTGAAATGGAAAATGAAGCGCGATGGCATTAGGGCTACATGTGTGCGCGGAGCATGTATAGTGCGAATAGCTCTTAATTTGAAACTAGTTTAACGTTTGCTAGTTGGTACTATGTAATTTAGTAATGTGCATTTTAATTTCACGGGTGGGCGGGATGCTATATGCCAAAATGAGAGACAAAATGGCGAAACAGGAATGATATCCATCTATCATTTTATCGATCGCCACTGTTGGACATTGGTTTTCCCATAGAGTAATAATAACATAATCTTCTTTGGTAACTGCGTTGACAATAGCATAATGTTATAATACCAACGGTGATACTTCTAAGTTGTCCAAAAGAGTGCTGATGCACATTTCTCTGGCAGGATTTTTCGTCTTCAATGAAATAGTAAGATGTTGATACATTCTTTACTCTTCACCACACAGGTAAGAATCGCAATAGCGAAGAATTAAATTATTCTAATTTTATGAAGCCTAGTGATGCCTAATTTCTTGTCAAATTCACTATTGGTTTGGAAACGGCTAAATTATAATAAGTAGTACAATGTGAGAATACTAACGCTGTGCTACCGAATAGCAAGTAATTGTAATTCCATTTTGTTTCTAACAAAACATATAGTCGGAACAAATAGGATGTCTATAACGTGTGTGTCTAGAAATGCAAAGACGAGCATTTTCATAATTTTCAGACAGTACGGTTACAATTATTTCTTGAATTCTCTATTTTTGTTAATTATATCTACCTTTTGATTTAATACAAACAGTCAGTCTATTGGTATAATCAAAATACCGTATACTGTAACAACTTTCATATTTTCAGAAGAAGGGATTCTTCAATGTTTTTATTTAAAATTTCTTTTTAGGGTTCCGTACCCAAAGGGTAAAAACGGGACAGTATTACTAAGCCTTCGCTGTCTGTCCCTCCGTCTGTCACCAGGTTGTATCACAAGAACCGCGATAGCTAGACAGTTGAAATTTTTACAAATCATGTATTTCTGTTACCGCTGTAACAACAAATACTAAAAACAAAATAAAATAAATATTTAAGGGGTATGCGTGCGCGCTTATTCTATTATATTATTCATAACATCTCACAACTGGACTCTAGATCAAGTGAGAAATTGCTACCATACTAAGTTAACCTAATACGATGTTATCTACTTACGTCCCAAGCCGTTTTTAGCGGCATCCCTGGGAACGGCAGACCTAATAACCACGCATTATTTAAGTACTTTTTATGTCACCATTTGAAAACTCATTTTATTATAATAAGATTTTTAAATTTTATAAATTTCCTAAACTACTAAAATTTAAAATTCTACAGCTAGATAATTGCTAATAATATAATACTTTAAGTAATTTAGTAGAGTATCTTTTATAAAGACTTAAAACATGTGCGCGTCAAATTCGTACATATGAATGTTTGAATTGCAAATTTTTCGTCTACAGCGGGGCAGACTCGAAAACCCGAGAGTAAGAACAATACGTTGCCAAACTTCCTTTGTTCCTTATACGTGAATACACATACATATGTGTAAATAACGTGGCGCCGATGTAGTAAGTGATAACGTAAAGTGTCAGAGACGTCACGTTTTACTTTCGATGCCTACAGTAATGACTCTCTCTGCTCAGTAATTACACAATTAAAAAACAAAACTGGCTTTTACGTAGACAATCATCTAAAATGTATATAAATAGGTTGCGATTATCTGTGACTCTGTTCTTGTAATAATAGATAAATATTATGGTTACCACTTTCTTTGCCCTATGCAAATAAATTCCTATTATACCTTGGGATCCAAATATCACCAAATGTCTGTCGTACATTTTTTAAGCCCATATAATAAATCGTCCAGCTTTTCATATTCATTCCATCATACAGTTATCAGAAAGAGCAGTATAACGTAAAAATTAAACATTACTAAGGGCGAAATTAGAGTTTTATTATATGAACATACTTTTAATGCTCATACTAGTAGACATGAACCTCTATATGTTCAAATTAAATAACTGAATTAGATAATTTTACGATAAATAATTATCAGCATTATGTAATTTTCGTCATCGGATTAAGTGCGATTGCAACCAATCAACATCAATAAAAATATCATGTTGACATTTACATAATGTCAGACAAAAAGTTATTAAACGTACTTATACGATTAAAATCATTATCTCATATCAAAACGGTTAATTTACGAAGCAATAATGGCCGCATCTATATTTCGTCTCCACAAATGCGCTAAAATATTAATTGAATCATATTTGGGAATTATACTTGGCAAATAGATACAGCATCTATATTTTCGTCGTAAAATATCTTTTTCAGGCTTTAAAGTTATCTAATTATCTTTTCACGATTACATAATACTAAAATTATATTTTAAAAACGTGATATCTATGATTGCATTCAACATTTTTCAAGGTGATTACCCAAATAACGGAGGAAACATAATCAAATTCCTTGAATATTTTGAATAAATAAGCAAATAAATGGACAAACACAAAACAATTTAAATTGATAATATAAAAGTTGTTGGTCATTTTAGTCAAGGTTTCTTGGCCTTAGATAGATTTTGTATTGTACTTACTTAAGCCAGGTTATTCACACCGATGCTCGATGTTGTGTATATATAAAAATACCTATAGCCATAACAATAACATATCCATCTAATGAGGGATTGAGAATTTGACTTATCCCTTTTATTATGTTCTTTGTGGATCTTGTAAGAAATAACTAATGTATAAAAGTAGCACTCGAGGTAAAATTAAATGCCAACTAGTTTGTCTGTTGTAGAATAATTTCTACACTCACTTTTATTGTGAATAGAATTCGTAAATAAAAGTGGGATGTATGTAGGTTCTAAAAAAGAAATGATAAATAATATATTTTAATATGATAAAATATAAATCCATACTTACATTGCATGATAACGGCTAGGTATACTACCAACCATAACATTGTTCATGGCATTGTATCATAAAACTCAACTAATAGCTTTATGACCTGGACCTTTTCACAAAGTACCAACATGTAGATAAAGCTTGTGTTGCCGAGGTTAACTGACGTCAGGCTATGGTTATAAAATTTGGTCCATATGCAAGCATATTTAGCACATTCTGTCTTAAGGAGCGAACTATGTGGTATCAATACCATAATAATATAATAAGGGAATGATTAAAATATAGATTTAACATCACCTCAAGGACTTTATACCAACTTTTCTTATCACTCACACACAACCTGCCCTCGCTTCGCTTCGGTTACATTCGCCTTACACAGCCCCTGTTCCCGTGGAAATACCATCAAATATAGCCTAAGTTACTCTTTATATAAACAGCTACCATTAAAATCGGTCCGATCGTTTTTAAGATTACCTCAAACAAACAGGCAGACTGACAAAAAAAATAAAAAATATTTAAACTGGTTTTAAGGCATAGGTGTCGTGCAAATAACCGTGTGAGCTTGAAAAAAGTCCAGTATTTGGACATTACAAACAGACACTTCAATTTTATTTATTTGTATAGATAGAGTATAGATTTCAAGTCTGTATGATGAGTATAGATTTACATCAAAAATTTACCCCAATGAAAGGCGCATCGATATAATTATAGTCTATGGTACAGAATTAATGCTGGCGTGGTGTGCGTTAGTTCGGAGTTTCGGACGGAACACACCCACCAGTCGACGCGCCGAAATTACGACCGATAGTTTTTGTCCGCAGCCGAGTGTCAAGGACGAAGTTCTGTTGCTACACGATACCAGCGAGCACGTTCGTTTGACTTTGGATATGACTTTACAAAATGAAAAATATATTGCATTTTGTGTTTACAAGGGTTTTTCAATTCTGATTCATTGTTTAATTGTAGATTGTTTATATTTATAGATACACAATTTTATATCATAATGAGCTTTATATAGATAAAATTAAAATACGACCGTATGGCGACGCCATAGGAATATTAGGTACAATATGTCCTCTTAGTAAGATTTACGAATATTCTTGTCACACATGCCAAATGTATGAATGAAAAAATTTAAAAATTAGGTAGGTGTCTATGTCTAAATGGCATATAGGCATTGAATTAGACAACATTGTTCTGCGTAGGAATCGAAACCTGGCATAGTTAAGTCGGTATCTTAACTACTGCACCATCAGAAATTAGATATAGTAATATTAGGGTGTAGTCAATTAACTAGATAATTTCTCTACTTATTTCATTAGGATTGTCATTAGTTGATTATAATAACTTAACTGCAACGTAAAAAAACACTTAATACAGCGACTATTTGTCTTTTAACTATGTAGGTACTTAAACTGTCATGTAGGTATCATATCATTAACACGTCTAGAATAATAAGACATAACAACTGTATTTAATTTAAACAGTAACCCAAAGGTAATGTAATTAATTATAAATTCTGTTCATATATTTTAATACTTAGAAATTAATTCACATAAGTGCCATTGACCTTAATCAAGTCAAATTGTCTGTTCAACCCTGTTTTAGGTACAGATCGTAATTAAAGCATGTAGGGAATTCAAAAACTTTTATTTATTCACATTTAATTAGTCACGAGGCAATCGTTAATAGGTAGGTTGGTAAAAGAATTATTTGCTTAAAAAATTAAATACGTATTTACATTTGCCTAAATTTTATTTTACATCTACCCGTCGATTCTTTTATAATTGAATTTTATTTGCGACTATGTGCCTCTATGTTAGATGTTGAAGAATTTTTTTTATAAATAGAATAATAACACAAAAACGTTATTGTAACATATACTATATATTCCTGTACTATATATATTCTTAGAATCTGAATGTAACTTCTTAGATCATATTTGAAGAAAATGCAAACTGTCATCGTTCCATTATCTTTCGTTGGTCCTATCATAGAAGACAATTAGCATAAGACGTAAGGAGAAATAACCGGCTTTAACCGGTATAAAAGTGCACTAGAGTATATAACTAGACTCGCGTTATATTCCTGAACCAACAGATCAAGATGTTCGACCAATCCATCCCCTGGACAAGGGAGGTCAAATATCTGGGTGTGACCTTGGGCAGACGATTGACCTTCGGACCTCACGCGCGCGCAGCCTTAGTGTTAGGATGGTTACACAGCTTGGTACACGTCAAGTCCAAGCTATCCCTTCGTAGTAAAGTTAGATTATACACCGTTTGTATACGTCCAATCATGACGTATGCCAGTGTAGTGTTTACACAAGCAAAGCCATACAGGCTACACCGTGCACCGGGAGCAATCGATTAATAATCGATTTTTTATTATTCGAAATTCGATCGAAATTAATCGATTATTTCACTGCCAGATTTCCTAAAAAAAAGATCATCACGATACTGCGTGCAGTGTTCATACTAAATTAGAAAATAAAGCTCACATTTCCTAAAAAAAAAAGGTCATCATAATCCTGTTGGGAGAAAAATTGATTATTTTATAATCGATTATTTATTTTTAATTATCCGATTATTTTATAATCGATTTATTTTAAAGAACAAAAAATCGATTATTATCCCTCCAAGTCAAACAAAAAATCGATTATTATCCCTCCAAGTCACATCCCTACTTCTGAATAGTAGCAATTTATTACTGCGCATCGTTCGGTGAGCGAAAGAGTCGCAAGCCTAATTTTCTCTGACGGTGGTTGTTTGTGGTGGGTTTAGGTGATGCGTTTAGTGTCACCGAACCTCATTGCACACATTCACTCGCCCTTTACTTTCTTCACGGTAGGCAGCGGCCTAGCAAAGGTCCATGAGCGGCAGTATCACTTACCATCAGGTATACTGTTTGCTCGTATACCACCGTTTGCCATTAAAAAAATAGAATGTGTCTGTCAACTCATTCGTTCGGCATAGTAAAAATTATAATATAAAGCCTCACGATACTTATCTGCGTGTGATAATCATATCTAATGCCGCTTGCTAATAAATAGCTACCAAATTTTAGTTTATCATGCAACAAAATGGATACCAATAATTCTCATTCAGAATTTTTATTAGCCACTTTAAACGCTTATATAATTTCATCAGTAATATCCGGTGCTAAGCAATCGAGGTTAATAAAATAAATAATTTTGTTTAATGTATGACATATTCGTGATATAGGTATATTACAAAACATTGACATTAATAAATATTATTTATTGACTGACTAGTGTTGATAGTAATGTCATTATAACCTGTCTGATAGTGATGACTACTTTAAAATAACATTAAGCGCTAATTACTATTAAAAAGAAAGCTCGCGTATATAGTGACGAGTAATTAACGTCTTAATAAATAATAATATCTTATTTATGGCCTTTGTAACTATATCATCATTTCAGCTCATATATATCCCACTGTTGGGATTGAACCTCCTCCACAATAGGATGGAAATTGACCTACTATACCACGCTCGTTAGATGTGTAGATCCTATATTCCGTGTTGTGTCCGAGTAAAACTCTTATCCCTGAGTATCGTTAAAAAGATTCAGGAATATGGTATCTAGATAATATGCAAGAGAAGGAAAACTCAACAGAAAACACTATACCAACACGCCTGACTAGAACGGTATATTAGGTCAGTTTCCTCCCACTGTGGATAAGGCCCTAGTCCTATACTGTAACTTATGTCAGCTAAGATGATGAGATCGTACACAGTTCAGATACAAAACGTAATCTTTTGGCCTGGAGGTTTAGTAAGGTCATTCATAGAGCATCAAGATATAGAAGTTCTAAGTATTGCATAAACTATTGGAGAAGAAGAAATTTAGAACATGTAAAGCTTTATCCGCCCATCGTCCGTAGATGTCCTCTGCTGGAGACGTCCTCTGCTGAACACAGGCATCATGGAAAACTTATTAACCTTTATGGTAAGCATTTTTCTGTTCATGGTAGGAGAGAACTCTTCTCACTATACTATCCTGGCCATACGATATTAGTTCCAGTACCACACATGTTTTATATAAAAGGTATTGTAACTTTCAGTAAAATTGGAATTGCTCTTGGATTTATGAAACATATTTCATACGTTGTAAATAAGAATCATTTCCACGTAATTTAAGACATTGTCACGGTTTTCGATTTTTCATTTTTCTCTGTTAATATGTATGCGTGGTTGACTTAGATAAACATCCGTAGTTTAATAGGTAAGAAGCATATTTGATTAAGCATTGAGATATAATTTATGTGTCGTCCTTAACCCAGTTAAAGCTCCCGATGCCACCATAGAATATAAATATCCTTATTAAAATATACATAATTATGTTTGTAAAACATGATGAGATTTTCTGACCTTGAAATTAATATAACCTATAATTAAAAGAAAGTAAGAGAAATATTTTCTTTGTCTTGAAGGAGCAAAAAGGGACCTAAGCAGACAAGATCATTTCAAAACAAAGAAAAACTAGTAGCGAAATCCTATGCCGACCTGTCTACTGAACGTGGTATGGGAACATACCCATACTACGTGACCTATTTTTTAGATGTTTCGACCCCTCTCTCCCCTCAGAGGCCACTCGTAGTATATGCCAAGACCTCTCTCCCTTTAGTTTTCACGTAGTAATTCATAATTATGATTTTTAATCAATTCACAGAAAAAAAGTAAAAAAAAACATAATTTGACTCATACTCGTCTTTATTGCATAAGACTGCATGCATACTTAAATTACTAGTGAGTATAATTCACTCAGATTTTTCTCAGCAAAATAACTACGTGACAAACATCTGAGCCACTCCTCCGCTCCTGTGACTAACCGTAGTATTTTAAGGACCCCCACTCCCTCCCCCTAAACAGGTCACGTAGTTTGGGTACGTTCTCTATATGGTAACACAATTTCTTTCCCTTCTATGGAGGAGATTAATGTCCAAAAATGGGATGTTATAAGTGATGATCTCAGTTGACCAACTTGATAAGAATCATACAGGCATTATACGAATCATTAAAGACGCTAGGAGCATTTAAAGACTAGTGATATTTTGTTATCTGATATCCGGGATATGATGTTAACCATATCAGTAAATCAAAAACAAAATATTTGTTTTAAGATTGCCCTGAGTTAAAATTTACATATATGATACTCTATGAGTTGTTTATAACAATAGAATAATAATAAATAAATAATGACATTCAATACATATATTGAAGAAATAACTAAAATAAATTTTAAACTTATATTATTGATCAGACACGCACACAGAAATAACACTGTAATGTAAATGTAATGCAAAATAAATAAAAATTAAAAAAAGTAAATTAATGATGATATCTGATGTTTACGCGAGTATTACACATTTTAAATAAAACTACTTTACGTTCGAAACCTTAGGCAATCAATAATCGAATACAAACGCGATATAATCTGTAAGGAGTTTTATTTAAAAAGTAAATGAATGTTTTTCTACAAGCTAAACAAGTCGGACTGGTGCAAATTATAAAAAATACGTAAGGCCATGAAATTGTCTTGATTGGAGATTTTCTGCCGGGTGTCAAGTAAAAGTGTCATAGTACTAATTATAAAAAAAAAAGTACTAATTATAACAAAAATTTAATTCTTTTTAAATTAAATATACAATAGATAACCGTGTCGACAAAGCTTAGTTGCGATCGTGTGCTGTTTGACAGTTTAATTGATGATCGCGCTCAGTCGCCTTCAGAGCTGACATTGTCCAACTAATCGCTGTAGCTGGGAACAATGGCGCCACTTGTTTCATTTTAGGGTTCAATAAGAGTTTTATTGCGTTATTTATTGTTCAACTTATAAGCAGAAAGTAAGAATAACGATCGATGATTTCAAATAAAGACACTAGATATAATACTGATTAAAGTTACATATTAGTACATGAGATTCACCGTGCGGTGACGGAGTAAGTATACATTCACCCATTCAACGCCTTTGTTTTCTTGCCCGTGGGTGTCGTAAAAGACGACTAAGGGATTATATTATGCATACAACATCTATGCAAGAGAAGGAAAACTCGAAATAAAACCCTGCACAAACATGCCTGACCAGCGTGGTACAGTAGGTCAATTTCCCTACCACGTGGAGGAGGCTCGAGCCCAGTAGTGGGACGTATATGAGCTGTAATAATGATTAGTACAGGGACTATATTTATGGCGAATAATATGCCGAAAAATTTAATTAAAAAAATGAAATTATTACTACACAGGCACCATTGGTGAATTACTGACTTCACACGTGGACACACGACGTGGATTCGATACCAACACAAGATATTTTTTGCTATTTAAATATATTTATTTACTAGCAATCCGCCCTCGCTTCGCTTCGGTTATAGCTTATAGTCGTTTTACCCGCGTAGTTCCCGTTCCCATGGGAATACCGGGATAAAATATAGCCTAGTTTACGCCCTGATATTATAGCTTTCCATTGGTGAAAGAATTTTTGAAATCGGTCCAGCCGTTTTGAAGATTACCCGGAACAAACAGACAGACAGACAGACAAAAATGTTTTAATTGCTATTTTAGGCATAGGTGTCGTGCAAATAACCGTGTGAGCATGAGAAAAGCCTATTATTTTGACATTACAAACAGACACTCCAATTTTATTTATTGGTATAGATAAATAATAACTAGTTATTATTAGTTCGAGATTAATTTGTGTCTATTAATTTTAATTTGCAAAATCCGCTGCGATGCAATGATTAATTGTTTTCCTGTGGAGCGATGTCTTTTAATGAAGTAAAAATATATTAATTTCTTTATTTGTTAAAATACAAATTGCAAATAAAGCGATTACAGTAGTTCCACTTTTTTTTAATTCCTAACTATTTAATCTATGAAATAGTCGTCGGACACGGAGATTTGTTCTGCAGGACGTTAATACCCAATGGCAATCGGTATGAGACTACGTAGACCACTACACGCATCTGCGTAGCTAAACTGGTGAACTTTGTTACCTTTCTGATTCGATGTCATACTGTTTTATAGGAGAAAGAACTAATAAATTCTAGGTATAGACCATATGACATTGAGGTTCATCTCAGCTCATTTACGTCCCACTGTTGGGTTTGAGCCTCCTACACAGTAGAAGGGAATTGGACAGATATGAGAATGAGATTTCAAAAAGTCCAAGATTAAGTTTTTATCCCGTTTCGTTTTGTGTAGTGGTGTATGGGTTTCCCCAGTGAGCTATATAAAAAATAATTCTTATGATACAACTCCGTTTGTATGTTATCATACACCTTACAATTATAGATAAGCTTAATATTTGTCTTATAATTGTGTTTCTGCAATATATAGAGTTTAATTCATGTTTTTATGCCATTCTGAATGTCTTATCGGCCCACTGAGGATAGTTTAAGATAAGATTATTAAAAGATAGACTGAATATTCGACAAAATATAATATTTTAACAGTTGGTCACCCACGACTTGTCTATTATTTAAGTTAGTTTTAAAAATAGTATTGACTTAGTAAAAAAAGAAATAATGTACATGCCCCTATTTTTTTTTCATATTACTAAGACGGAAAGAGATTAACTTAAAACTTCTACCATTATTACAGACAAAAGGTTTCGTTACATTTTTTTAGCAGTTTCACAACCATAAGTTAATGTTGAAACGCGTCGTTTACATTGTAAAGGTGCTTAGGAAACAAATTACTAACCCACCTAGAGAAATTATTTCAAATATATTTTGAACATACCTACCTACATGTGTTAGCGCAAAATTAATTACTCATTATCTCAATAAATCTCGAGAGTTTTTATACAAACCAAATGTTTCGTTTCAAAATTATCCTATATAATTATAAAGTTATCTAAGATTTGTAATTATACAGGATAATTAATAATACGGACCGTGAACTTGACATTTAAATTAATTTATCCTTTTCATGGTAGTTATAAATACAATGTAAGGAAACTGTGTAAATGTATATGGTAATTACATGATGTCCTTATATTGTTCAAAATAGTCTTGCCGACACGTGATTTTCATTATATCTTAGTTCAAGTAGTTAGCGTGTTCTGCTGCACAATTGTAATACTAATGTGTAACCTTAGAATAATAACTCATAGAAGCTAACTCTGCACACAAAATTTGAAGCATTTAAATTGGAGCCAGAAATGGCTCCCTACGCCGGACCGTTCCGTAATGTATAAGGTATGCGTAGAGGCAACTCTATCGTATAGTGTTTTGCGTGTGTACGTGTGTAATCGTTTGCACGCATGTAGTATTTTTGGCTTTACGTTTTTGATCGCTTTAGTACCGACACTATTCTTCTATACGTTATTATTCTAAGCTGTAACATTTTACAAATACAACAATAACATATAATTAATGTTTTATCATTTGCTAAGGAATAAGAAAAAATTACAGCCGTTTGGTGATAAAGAATTCAAAACATTTAAATAACTATATTATGTAGGTATAGTATTTGTATCACAAATGATAGGTACACGTGTACCTATGAGTTATTTACATCGATAATTTGTGCCAGAACCTTAGAATATAAGTTATTATTCTAAGGCCAGAATATAGGTAGATATGTGTAATTATTGTTTCTGCTTTTATAACAATTATTTTTTTAAAGCCGACTCGACGTTTCGAATGCCTTTTTTATATACACCCTGCATTAAGGAAATATTCCTTCTATCCCGGGAGACTGCAACCATACAATTTTCGGCACATATTACACCCAGGCTCGAAACAAAAGTATTGCTCTGCGTGGGAATCGACGACACTTGGTATGGCATCGGCAGGTCGGATCTTAACCACTACACCATCTGTGCAGTCATTTATGACTAGTTATGACTGTTGTTGTCCCTTTCATATGCATATGTTATATAATTGATTATTGTAATATGATTGTATATTTTGATGTTAAAAGTTAATTGTAGATGGTGGAAATGATTTTAATAATTTCGTGTAATATATATTTTCATTGGAGTAATAAAAACGAGAATTTCAGTATGTTTGGCAAACTGTGTGGAAAAATACGTAATCTGTAATAAAAAAAATAAAGGAAAAACACGTAATCTATTTAAAAAAATCGTACCGAACCCATTTTAAAAATAAATTTTAAAGTCGTACGAGGGGTGATCCAAAAGTAATGATAATCAGTTATTTCTAGTGCACACAAAAATACAAAAAAATTTCAGTCACTTGCTCAGTTACCCACTAGTTCAGGAAAAAAAAATCATATAAATAGGCCACAATTCCCGGGAGCTACATTCATTTGAATACGGACTGTCAAGGAGTGAACATCAAAATGGAAAAACACGAAATCAGAGCTGTCATTAAATACCTCTGCTTGAAAAAAATGTCTACCAAAGACATACACAGCGACTTGGTGGAAACATTAGGGGACTCTTCTCCTCCATATTCCACAGTTGCACGCTGGGCTAAGGAGTTTAAGCTGGGAAGAACATCGACGGAAGACGAACACCGCGAAGGACGCCCATCGACGTCCCTCACTGAAGAAAATGTGAAAAAAGTTGAAGAAGTTGTATTGGAAGATCGAAGAGTGACTATCAGGCATGTAGCTGAGGTCACAGGGATCTCATATGGCAGCATTCAAAGAATCCTTGCGAACGAATTGCATATGAGAAAGGTCTCCGCGCGTTGGGTACCGAAAATGTTAAACGACGAGCAAAAGAAGAAACGAGTCGACATGTCAAGAGCAAATCTCGAAAAGTTCCAGGCAGACAAGGACAATTTTTTGTCACGTTTTGTGACCATGGACGAGACCTGGATCCACCATTTTGATCCTGAAACAAAACAACAATCGATGACATGGAAACGATCCGATGAACCGACGCCGAAGAAATTCAAAGTGTCAAGCTCAGCAGGGAAGAATGGCGTCTGTTTTTTGGGACGCTGAAGGAATAATCATGGTGGACTACTTGGAAAAGGGGGCCACTATTACAGGCTCCTACTATGCAGAACAAATAAGAAGATTGCGGGAGGCTATTAAGGAGAAAAGGCGAGGCAAACTGCGGGCTGGAGTGTTGTTCCATCAAGACAACGCACCTGTTCACAAAGCTGCAATTGCCATGGCTGGCATTCAGGAAGCGGGCTTTGAGTTGGTGGAACACCCCCCCTATTCACCAGATCTAGCCCCCAGTGACTTCTATCTCTTTCCACGACTCAAGGAACACCTCCGAGGCAAGAAATTTGATGATGATAGCGACGTGATGGCCGCGGTTGAGGACTTTTTTGAGAGTCAAGATAAAGATTTTTTTTGTAAGGGAATTTTAGGTTTAGAAAAGAGATGGACTAAATGTATAGACTTGCTAGGAGACTATGTTGAGAAATAAATATATTTTTTTATTTTATTCATTGTGTTTATTATTGATTATCATTACTTTTGGATCACCCCTCGTATCTACTAATTTTGATGCGTTAAAATTTGTTGTTTCCGTTCCACAATAAATGTAACTTGCATTGTTTTGTATCAGGCACGATGTTAAAAAATGGTGTCCTCTACAGGTTTAATAGCAATGATTCTAAACATGCAGACATATAATTTATATTGTTACTTTACAAGGTACAGTCATTAGATACGCCTGTCAAAATTGTATTATGTATGAAGCATTTCCTATTTCATATTTTTTATTATCTAATATGATTAAATGTGTTATCTTTAAGCTTGTAAGTCGAGTAAATCCTTGGCATTCAAATATTATAAATTAAATATCTATGATAAGAAAAGAAAGAGTTTGAGCCTTCCAATATAGGAGGGAAAGTGATCTACCATACCACGATGATTAGCCGCCTTGGTATAGGGCTTTACTTCGCGTATTATTTGTCTTACTCGTTATCATGCTTTGTTCATTTACAATGATATCTATCAACTTTATAAATTACTTTATCGATTAAGTATGAAAATAAAAAAGCCCTGTGATATATGTCATCATCATCATCGCAGCTCATATACGGCCCGTTGGGCTCGGGCCTCCTCCACAACGGCAGAGAAATTGACCCACAATAACAAGCTAGTCAGATGTATTGGTATAGGGTTTTATTTTGAGTTTTCCTTCTCTTGCATAAATGTTCTAAGTATATTAGATCCCTTAGTCGTCCTAATAGGCAAGAGAGGGGGTGGTTGTTGTATTCTTACTCCGTAACCACACGGAGTTGTATATTTGCATTGATTTGGAATTATAATAAACTTTATCCATAACATTTTATATTATGTTATATTTCGAGCTTGTTTATTGAGAATTCCCTGCGTAAGATCTAGACGTAATTAATTTTTAACACATTATAGCAGGGACTTAACTATAAACCTACATTGTATAGTTAAGAGCTTATTGGCTTTGGTAAGTAACAATATCTATAATATGAGATGGTAACGGACACTTGCTTAATAAAATCCATTTATTCAGAAATTTATATGCAAGTTAAATTTAATTGTATAATATTCTGAGTACTGGTTACAAAATAAGGATACCGGTATCACCATTCCTGAGTATCAATTGCACTACAAAGTTGCCAATCATTAACACGCTTATTGGTTTGTATGTAACGGGATCTTGAATCATGATTTTCACTGCCCTCTAAACAAATTCAAATAATTTATTATGCATAAACCCGATAGGGCACTTGCATATTATCAAGTTAACAAAATTAAATTAAAAATAAATTACCATCGCATCGGAACGCGACCGCTACTGAGAAGATCCGGCAAGAAACTCAGCGGGCTTGTCTATTATTTTTTTTCTTACTTGATATAAAATTGTGTAGATATGTATAACATGTCTTGTAAGTACTAGCTCCATTGTGATGCCCTTCGAACCACAAGATACATAACATAATTCCAACAATTATATGTGGACCAGATCCCTAATAGTGGGACGGCAGATAAGTTTGAAACTTTTTTAATTCGGCCTAATGACAATGCAATAGCATACAAGATTAGCGATTTTTAACACGCTTTTATTAGCTTCACCTGTATGTTTGTTTGTAACGTCCACCTTTGAGCTCGATTTTGCCCTATTTTGAGCGATCAGATTTTCTTTAAATTTTGCACATCTATCAAAGACCGATGTCAATGCAATAATCCGCCTTTTTGTTTTTTTTTAACTATATGCTTAGTTTGATATGCTATGAAAGTGTTTTTTAGTTTTTTTAAACTATATTTATTATGTCTATCTCAGTTCTTACATGTTCCACGGCTGAGCTCAAGCCGCCTCCACAATTGGAGGCAAACTGGCCTATAACGTTGGTCAGACGTGTTGGTATAGGGATTTTATATTTTTTTATCAGCGGCTGAGATTTTGACGTGACTCGATAGATGTTGCTGTCCCTATTTTCTACATTGCACTTTTTAGTTCGGTTCAAAAGCGTGCTTTTAGTTTTTTTAAACTATTTTATTTTTGGAGAGAGATGCATTCAAAGACAATATTTAACGCTATGTTAACAAAAATGCCAAAGTATAAAAACGTGAGTATATTATTCTAGAGAATTGCTAAGATAACACGGTTGTTGAAAGCGATAAACGTATTAATATACATACACAAAAATGTATGTTTACAACAAAATTATCAAACATTTTGACATGCAACATCAAACATATTGCGATAGCATTACGTAGGTACGTAATAGTTTATTGGGCTTATAAAACTATAGGTTCATTGTAGTTCCAATAAAAATGCGTGCTCCCTTGCGAAGTATTTGTTTCTCTAGTTTTAATATTAAATCATATGAAACTAGGATTGGAAGGCAGTTTAAATCGCGTGGCGTTGCAGAATCGTAGAGCTCGAATAGGTAGAGACCGAAACGATAGCTTGATTTAGATATCCTGAGTTTATGTCTGTAGTAATAGATCTTTGGATTATTTTGGGTGTATCAGAATATAGCAAGAAAATAAATTAAAATTAACTAATAAAAACTATCGAACGTGAAGTTATTTAGAAGGAATTGAAAACCCTATTCTAGTTATGTGAATAACCTGTATAAATGACAGTACATGGACTGTAATATTTCAATAGGCTTTCATAATTCATTTAGACGATAAGCCTTGCTTGATTATTTTTCTTGCCTTGTCCTATATATGAAGTATCTCACATGATAAATAATAAATTTTATTTATTACATACACTTCGCTCTCATGTATTTTTCTATGAGGAATACTTTAGTCTGCGTTACCTCTCTCTCTCTCTCTCATTAAAACCAACCAACATGCAATACAAGTCGTAAATTTAATTATTTGTGTTTTAAATGACACAACCTGCGCTAAGGAAATAATTCCTGTATTGTCGGGGACTTTACAAACATATAATTAATGGACACAAGATACACCCAGATCGGCACACTACTTTATGTACTGCATAAAGTATTGTCCTGACTGGAAGCCGAACCCACTGACGGCAGTACCTTAACCACTACGTCATCTGTGCAATCAAGTATCTTATAAATTATAAGATTGTTAACTATTGACTAATAATAATAACTTTATTATTCCATAAAATCTTAACCTAATGACACATTACTATTTAGTATGCTAGTAAATACTTTAACCTACAAATCATCTTGGTATGTGTTACTGCTTTAGAGATGTCCTGTTAAAGTAATATTGTCTCAGGTTTAATATTATGTAATAAGTCTTATTTTACTACATTTTTTTTTTAAATTGGCCTGTATAAATGACATAGTGGTCTCAGTAGCGTCCTTTAATATCGAGTGTCGAGAGTTAAAGCCAAGCAGGACAGTCCTTTGAGCGATCCACAAATGGTTGTTATGAGGTGTAATATGTGTTCCTTTGTTGTAAGTTTGAGAAGTCCACCGTGATACAAGATTTTATTTTTTAATACATTTTGAAAGAAAAGTCTGTCTAGGATAAACTTATGCAATTAATACGCTAAAGCTGAAATAAAAAAAAACTGTTAATGTCGTAATTTCTTAAAATTTCTTCATAATCTATGCGTGTTACCACTCGAGCTTCCTAAGCATTGCGACAAATACCGAAAGTAGTAGCTGAATTATTTTTTTATTGACTAACTCATTGCGTAAGTAATATGCTAAACAAATTAATATATTAGCATTTAAATAACACTAGTTAACAGTGAGTATACTCAGAGAAATGCAATTAAGTTGACAAGCATTAACGTAGTACGCAGCGGGTGCGGCCAAAACTAGGTTACCCATTTCTCGTTAACCACATTGCCTCGGGGGCAAAGAGACGTAACGACCTCGCTTTTATGGCTCTCCATGACGTTTTAAACATAATATAGAACTTAACCCTCTTACTTACAGGCTCATCGTAATCCCATCATCCATCTCTTTTTCTCATATACATAAGCAATGAAAAGGAAAGAGTAAGCATTTGAGTGCCATAATATAGAAGATTGTAGGCGCGGGTTATATGATGCTGAATTTACGCAGTTATTTCTTCTTAATGCATGTAAAGTACTTACATGAACGTAATAAAAATGATAACATAAAACTTACGTACGTGAAGGTATGTGTAATAAAATAAATTTGTATGTTTTTATATTGAATAAAAACAAAGAACTATGAGATATAGAATAAAAGATTGATTGTTATTTATGTATAGTTACATACTACGTGTGAAATAATAAAACCACATCGCTATGCCAGTACCTAAATACGTCACAATATTACAACAAGTTAATCCAAAGCCTACGGCATTTGAGAGCGGATACATTTGTATATTTCTTTTCCCTTTTCGAGTACGGACATCCTACTACCTACCTAATATAATTTGCATATTCGCATTATGGCAGTTCACGACGCCTACGAGAACCCTAGCCTCATTTGACCTTATGCGCTTAAGTACTAGGCGTATCTTTACCAAGTATGCATTTTACATACCAAATACAATTTCTCTAGTAAAGATTTCCTAACTTTTCCGTAAAGGCGCTTTCACTATTAGATTCAAATGTTTATTGTGTGCACGAGTGTTAAATCTTTGGCAACTAACTACTTACTTATGTTTGCACAGATGTCTTTTGTTTACATTACAAACATCGTTAGTCATATCTATGATGGTTCAGACATTTCGTAAAATATATGTTTGCTACTATTGCATGACGGTACTCTCGTGGCCATGGATTCTGTAAATTATCCGAAACGGATAGTAAGAATCTTATTTAATGCGATAAAATCTGTGAAATTAATGTTATTTCACGGTTTATACAATTCGCTTAATTATCAGAAAGTAGAAGTAGTCAATATAATTGTTGTGTGAATACTTTTACTCATCATGTACCTAGTACTTTCAATATTTCATCTCCTCTCAGCCCATATACCTACTTCCTATTGCTGGGCCAAAGCATCCTCCATTATGGGAGGGAATTGGACCTACTATACCACGGTGTCCAGACGTGTTGGCGTAGGGTTTTATTTCGGGTTTGCTTTCTTTGCATCAATGTTTTATGCACATTATATCCCTTAGTCGTCTTTTACGATACTCGCGGCGAAGAGTGGGTGTGGTGAATTGTATTCTTACAACGTCACCATACATTCAATGTAACTGTAAAGATTATAATTTATAGATATACTTACATAATTCAGTACATTCTATATTCGGTAATAGATATTAAGATAAGATAATAATTCTATAACGTATTAAGATATGAATACAATGCAACAAAAAGCATGTCACAGGAACGTGTCTTGAATTAAATAAACGCTCTAAACGCACGTCCACCTACACAATGATTCATCAATAGGATAATAAATATACAAAATAAGGTGAATACCAATGGAAACCTATTTGCGACCAAAAACAATACATCGCTGCGGTCACACATATCTGGTAACAAATGCGTTATTTTCCAAGAATAACATCGACCTTGGGAAGTGCCTGTCCATATCTTGTGTACCTCCATATATCTGGCGTCGTGGCATATTTTCCTCCGCGAGTAGAATAAGCAAAATCATCGCAACTAGGTTACACAGGCTCCGTGCTTTATTGTATTTACGTGCCTCAGATATGAGATATACGGAGATACAGGCCAGGTCAAGGCGTCAGACAGCTTTCGAGTCGACTAGCTTTATATGGACTTATTGTATATAGCTTCTGTTCGATCGTATGAATGGATTTGTCACAAGGGATATACTAATTATAAATCGGTACATGTTATTCTCATTTCCATATAATGCAGTCTTGTGATAAAATCTACCGAGGTGCTCGTTAATTGCTTAATCTACGGATGTCCTTGTATTAACCACTAATCTCAGTTGATACCGTGTGGTATTATACCGAGCGACGCAAAGGCTCGAACAATAGGCGAGACAACACGCGGAAGAACGTTAAAATGCGTCGTAAAAAAGTGCGCGTAGTTTAAATTTTATGGTTGACGTTCAATTGGGGCCTGTAAAACAGCATTTTATTGGAGTCGCATCCTGACTGCGAGGCCGCGATACTCAGATACATAGGTCTAATTAAAAACGCGCCGCATGTGTTCTTGCGAAAGCGAGGCCCCTCCTAATCACTCCTTGCGAAACTAAGTGCCCTTCAGATGTTTGCTCATTTTTAGAACAGGGTTTTTGGTTTTATAAATATTTGAAGTTGTGATTATATGTACTAAAATTATACATTCTTAATTATAATTGAACGGTATTCAATTTATATTTGGAAAATCTCTTCTCAAATGATTATTTCTAAGTTTCTTAAGTTCATATAAAAATGAGGTTTGGGAAAATGGTGCCTACTAAGAATCAGGTCAGAGTAATAAGAATAATAATGATCTAATTTTCTATGTCACCGGTAAACCGGATCTTGGATCGTAATCTATTTGTAAATGAATACTATCATATCATTACAATAGTGATTTGATAAAGACGGGCTATTTCTTTTTGTAGCTATGAAAGAAGAATACAATTTAGGTACACTTTCATCCTACTGGCTTTTAAAAGACGATTAAGGAATGTAAGCAAAAATTTTTACTACACGAAAAGATAATTAAATCCAATACCTAACAATAATAGGGAATATGCACGAATCTCCAAAATGAACAAATTATTTTTATTTGTAATCTTTATTGCTTAAAAAACGTACCTATACAATTATTTATTAATTTTATCCTTATTTAATAATTAAATTTAATTATCAAAAAATGCCTTTTCTGAGATTCGCGCGCAAAATTTCTGAAACGTACCGCATTGGTTGGAGGACTATGATGTCACGTTTTGAACACGTGACAACCGAGTCTTCTAGCTAGGGCTGTCGATATTTAAAAAAAATAGTTTTTCGATATATCGATATTTTTAAATATATCAATATCGGAGTTCGACATAACAAAAAAAAAATATAGATATTTCGATATTTTCCCCATGACCACTCTTTAACTTCGTTCATTGCGGGGTTGCTGTGCCAAGCTTTTTTTATCAAATTCTAGGATTAAGTGATAACGGATCATCAATTTCATGCCAGCGTTTTTACAGTAGATTAAGTTTACGGTGATTTTGTAGAATAAATACTTTACAAGAAAAGATAAAACACCAAATTTATTCGAATAAATATTGACCCTCGATACTTACTTTTTATTATCAATATATCGTCCATAAAAAAGTTCAGTATTAAGTATCGATATTTTTAAATAATAATATCGATATTTTGACACACGATATTTTATCAACAGCCCTCCTTCTCCTTCTGATATCAAGTTGTTGTTTGTATGTTTCTAGTGATTATTTTTAGGGATGTGAAAAATTGTAGATTTTTTAATAATGTCGATATTTATTATTACAAAAAAACAATCGATTAATAATCGATTTTACAATCGATTATCAAAATAATAAAAAACGATTATTAATCGACTTTTTATTATTCGAAATTCGATCAAAATTAATCGATTATTCGCTGCCAGATTTCCTAAAAAAATGGTCATCACGATTGTTTCATACTATATTAGAAAACAAAGCTCACATTTCCTAAAAAGAAATTCATCATAAAAAAAATCGATTATTTTATGATCGATTATTTATTTTTAATCAATCGATTATTTTATAATCGATTTATTTTAAAGAACAAAAAATCGATTATTTTCCCTCCAAGTCACATCCCTAATTATTTTGTATTGTTACCCAGTTATTTCATAATAAGTTATTAGTTTTCTGTGTTCAAGTATTAATCTTGTGAATAAGTCTTATTACAATGACTGAAACCGGTTTCGTCAAAGTATAGTCAGATAATCTTCCTAAAATAGACGTGTATATGATGACAACGTATTTCGCGTCTAATTCAGATTTAACGTCTGTTAAACTCGGAGGAATAAAAGCTGCAAGATATCATATATTTAATAATCGTAATAATAATAAAAATATCGATATGTCGAAAAACGATATTTATAAAAATATCAACAGCCCTAGTTGACAGCCCTAGCAACTTGTACGAGTGTCGAGTACTCTGACGTCACAGAATACGCGCGTCGCAGAAGTCGCGTTTACATCGCCCATAAATGATAGCGATTTTGAAAAAAATTTTTTATCGTAATGGTTTATATTTTGGATGTGTTATATTTATTTCTAGTAATGTAATAACTAGTAGAAACGTTTAAAAAAATAAAAAATATCATGCATATTCCCTATTATTGTCTAATTTTAATTATAATTAAAATTCTTCTTTCATTAAAGGCTTTTGATAACTTCGCATTACATGTATTTACATAAATAATTATGATCTTTATTTACAATCGTCATCGTCATTACAGCCCGTATGATTTCCACTACTGGGTTCGGGCCTGCTCTGCAGTAACAGGGAAATTGGCCTACTATGACAGGCGGATCAGACAGGTTGGCATAGGGTTTTATATCAGGTTTTCTTTCTCTTGCATAGATGGTGCATATTATACCTCTTGGTCGTCTTTTACGACACCCACGGGCAAGATAGGGAGTGGTGAATTGTGTTTTTACCCCGTTGTCATTCATAATCACCATTTCAGCTCATATACGTTTTACATTTTTGGACTCGAGCCTCCTTCGCAATAGAAGGAAAATTTGTCTTACCATGCTGCATGTCAGACAGGTTGGTATGGGGTTTTACTTCGAGTTTTCTTTCCCTTGCATAGATGTTCTATGCGCATTAAATCTCTTAGTCGCCTTTACGACATCCACGGTCAAGATAGAGAGTGTTGAATTGTATTCTTACTCCATCACCACACGGAATCTATACCAATAAATAAAATTGGAGTGTCTGTTTGTAATGTCAAAATAATAGGCTTTTTTCATGCTCACACAGTTATTTGCACGACACCTATGCCTAAAATAGCAATTAAAAAATTTTTGTCTGTCTGTCTGTTTGTTCCGGGTAATCTTCAAAACGGCTGGACCGATTTCAAAAATTCTTTCACCAATGGAAAGCTATAATATCAGGGCGTAAACTAGGCTATATTTTATCCCGGTATTCTCACGGGAACGGGAACTACGCGGGTAAAACGACTATAACCTATAACCGAAGCGAAGCGAGGGCGGATTGCTAGTATTAAATAAAAAATATTAACCCATAATTGTAAAGTAAAATTCTTGTGTTGCAGATTTTAAGTTCGTATAAAGAATTGTTCTCCTTGGGAATCGAATCACCCAGACCACTATACACCTTATGTATTCGATTTATTTTGTATTCGAGATATTAACCATAATTATTTTTGTTTCAGATTACGCAAACGCGAAACGAACGTTACCCGTGAAGACTTCTTATTGAAGAAGACTAAGTGCCATTTATAACAAGTTTACCACACACAGTGATATTTAGTTATATGATAGTAATAGTGTATAACCGTGATATAGTCATATTTAGTAATAGGTGCCGTTGTCGGTGAATTTTAGTGCAAAAACGTTACCAAAAAGATACGAAACTGGCTCCCTACAAGGATATCATGAATTCTACGAGCATGAGCTCTGCAGTGCCGACGATAAAATGCGAGGACACGTCTCCTTCGCCAGCGGCAGCGGTCGGTACAGATGGTGATAGCTACAATCTCAGTGTAAATGTTAATCTAAGTGCAGCCATGATAAATATGCTGACAGCGGAATCCGCCGGACCTACTACTTTAAGGACACCCGAAATCGTCAACGATGTCATCACTATGACCAATCCTTTGGATCAATATAACTACGACAAGAACTCTGGTTTCAAGGTGAGCAAATATTTTTGTTTTGTTCAATAAGTACAATGTGATAATATGTTTAAATATTAAAAGGGTTGAGTAATTCATGTTAATCATCTCAGCTCATATATGTCCCATTGCTGGACTCTAGCTTTCTCCACATTAGGTGGGAAATTGACCTAATATAGCCACGCTGGTCAGAGAGGTTGAAATAGGGTTTCATTTCGAGATTTCGTTTTTTCATATAGCTTGCTTAGGGGGCGTTCATAAAATACGTGAGATGTTTAAGGGGGGGGAGGGGGTTGAGTCAAATCTCATCTAATCTTACGTCGGAGAGAGATGTCTCGGCAAATATCACGTAATTTTTTTTCTGATTGAAACAAAAAGAAATTATACCATTTTGGTCCTTTTAATCCAGATTGTACATGCTTAAGCGTAATCGTAATACGATTAAGATCATTCACTAATTCGTTCGAAAGAAAATAATTTCATTCATACTTCGACGTTATACTATAGATAATTCATTATAAAATAAGATAAATGTGCAACTGAGGTTTTAAATTTAAATGTTTCTTTTTACAATAACAGTCCAACGCGTTTACGTAAGAAACCCACATTTTGAAAAATCTCACGTGAGATTGGGGGTTGGGGGAGGGGGTTTAATAAAATCTCACGACATCTCACCAAGGGGGGAAGGAGGGACAGAAAATTTAAAAAAACACCTCACGTAATTTATGGACACCCCCTTATATGTTTATGTACTTATTATGTCCGTTAGTCTTACGAGGACCACGGGCAAAGAATGATTTCTTACTCCTTCACCACACGAAATTATTGTTTGTCAAGGATACGTTACTATAAAATGTCCTATATTCGACTATAAAAGCGATACTCGTGGTTTACAAGAATATCTCATGGAAGTATCTCACTGGAATATTATTTATGCGGGCCACAAATATGATTTTGGGTATAGGTATTTTGTGTGTTTTTGTTATAGTCAAACTTCGAAGCTACGACTTCTAGATTTAACTAGTAAAAACTAAACAATAACATGTTTCAGCCTTTAACTAACGAATTTACGTTGATTGAACAGTCAAACTCAGACCATGGAGCTTCGCATCACGGGGTTCCTATATCCGCGTGCGCGGTCTAAAGGAATCTAGCTAACCTACCTATTTAACGTGGGTGTCGCAATTAAATTTATGAAATTCGCATGAATAATAATAATATTATACAAATTCCCTTCCCTAATAGGTTATTCGAAGTGCGTCTAAAAATGTACCCGATAGAAATTACCGAAAGTCGGTTCGCCCAGCCTAGAATAAACCAGTCATTCGACGCAATGGATATTGCAGATCGGTCTTGATTTATAATATATTTATAACTAGCTTTTGCCCGCGGCTTCGCCCGCGTTAAAATTAACTTGCATATTGAACTATTATCGTAAAGAATATTATCACCATAAAAAGTATTCTATTTCTTAATTTAAGAAATACTCTATCTATGTATCCATTTTCATCCAAATCTGCTCAACAGTTTACGCGTGATTGAGTAACAAACATCCAAATATCTTCACAAACTCGCATTTGAATATTACTTCCAGACTTGTAGTTCAGATTCCCGTGGAAATACGATGATGAATATGTCTTTCCTTAGTCCCTGATAATGTAGCTTTCCATTGGTGAAAAAAAAAATTATATCGATCAAATTACCGCAGTTTCATCTACGTAGACCTCATTCCCATGCGAATGCCGAGATAAAAAATGCCTATGTGACTCACAACACAAAAACAAAGAAATTTTAACCTTTTTTTAATTATAGGTATCGTGCAAATAATTGTGTGCATAAATAAAACTTATTATTTTGATAGACAAACAGACGCTTCAAATTTATTTATTTGTAGAGATAGAAAATTGACTTAATATCTCGACTTACTGTCTGGTAGCAGCTAGGAATATTACCACGCTTTCATTGTTTGTAGGGTGTCCCAAAATACTACTAAGACAAAGATTTACATCGATCTGGACTAATTGGTGATGCCGTCTGGCCAACAATGTCGTCCGTCAGGCAGCCGGTCATAAAATGTTGCTAGAACCTATGCCCTATATCTACGATGGGAGAAGAGTACTACATATTGCGTCGATCCAAAGTAATTAGGATAAGAGTAAGATAATGATGATATCTAGGCTGGGTGTCTTCGACTATATGCGTTTCACCCTTTTAGGCCTGCCTAAAATTATACTTAAGTGCGCTTACCCCAAAAAACAGATCGGTATACAAAATTTCACATATCTTTGGCTATGTACTTTTCACCCTCTTAGGGGTTGAATTTCCAAAAATTCTTTGTTAGTACTCATCATCATCATCTCAGCCCATATACGTCCCGCTGTTGGGCTCGGGCCTCCTCCATAATGGAAGGGTAATTGACCACTGGTCAGACATGTTGGTATAGGGTTTTATTTTGAGTTTGCCTTCTCTCGAATAGATGTTATATGCGTTTTATATCCCTTAGTCGTCTCGTACGATCACCCACGGGTAAGATAGGGGTGGTGAATTGTATTCTTACTCCGTCACCACACGGATTATGTTAGTACTCGCTTATCCCAAAACAGAACTTTCACGTTCCTACCTACCATGGTCCTACATTGGTCTTACCATTATTTTAGGTTACACACTTTTCAGGCCCTTAGGGGTGAGACTGCCAGAAGTTCTCTCATAGTGCTTGGTAAGCGAGCACTAAGAAAAATAATTTGGGGTAATCCAAGAGAGCCGACCGTGTACTAAAATAACCGTTCCTCAGCTCACTGATATTGGGTAAACGCTTTTCCCCCCTTAGGGGTGAAATTGCAAAAAACTCTTTTTTAGCACTCTCCCCAAGAAAGACAACTTGATACAAAATTTTACGTTTCTAGGCCTAATGATTTCAGCTATATATTTTCACCCCCTTAGGGGTTGAGGTTCAAAAAATAATTTCTTAGAGCTCACATACAACAAAAGAAAGTGAATTGCATACAAAGTTTTACGTGCCTGGCCCCAATAGTTTCGTCTATACGCTCTTCACCCCCTTAAGGGGGTGATTTTCCAAAAACTCTTTGCTAGTATTCGTGTACCCCAAGAAATACGACTGTGTAAAAAAAATACGTTTCTAGGCCCAGTGGTTTCGGCTGTATGCTTTTTGGTCTTTTAGGGGTTGAATTTCATCCCCATATAAGTGAATTTTTCAAAACGCTAGAACGAATATTTATTTGTTTATTATCAAGTGCCTTAATACAAAGATACATGGTTCTATCATCGAAAATGATGAATTTCCATACAAAATGTCATCCCCTATTTCTACCCCTTATACCTAATGTTTTGGGATAAAAGTAGCTTATGTCCTGTCTTAAGCTTTAGTTCATCTCTGTACCAA
This sequence comes from Lymantria dispar, assembly GCA_032191425.1. Taxonomy (NCBI): domain Eukaryota; kingdom Metazoa; phylum Arthropoda; class Insecta; order Lepidoptera; family Erebidae; genus Lymantria; species Lymantria dispar. Next base: position 19,553,960 of record CM063454.1, on the reverse strand, counting down.
ATTTCATTAAAATCGATTCAGTAATTTAGACGTGAAAGATTATAGGTTTATCACCCCCCTTAAGGGGATCATTTACCAAAAAACCTTGGCTAGTGCTCGTGTACTCCAAGAAATACGACGGTGTAAAAAATACGTTTCTAGGCTCAGTGGTTTTGGCTGTATGCTTTTTGGTGTTTTAGGGGTTGAATTTCATCCCCATGTAAGTGAAATTTCCAAAACGCTAGAACGAATATTTATTTATTTATTATCAAGTGCCTTAATACAAAGATTCATGGTTCTATCATCAAAAATGACGAATTTCCATACAAAATGTCATCCCCTATTTCAACCCCTTATACCCATTTCTTCGCGATTTCTTTGCTAGAGCTTGTGTACCCCAAGAAATACTACGGTGTAAAAAAATTACGTTTCTAGGTTCAGTGGTTTCGGCTGTATGCTTTTTGGTCTTTTAGGGGTTGAATTTCATCCCCATATAAGTGAATTTTTCAAAACGCTAGAACGAATATTTATTTGTTTATTATCAAGTGCCTTAATACAAAGATTCATGGTTCTATCATCGAAAATTATGAATTTCCATACAACATGTCATCCCCTATTTCTACCCCTTATACCTAATGTTTTGGGATAAAAGTAGCTTATGTCCTGTCTTAAGCTTTAGTTCATCTCTGTACCAAATTTCATTAAAATCGATTCAGTAATTTAGACGTGAAAGATTATAGGTTTATCACCCCCCTTAAGGGGATGATTTACCAAAAAATCTTGGCTAGTGCTCGTGTACTCCAAGAAATACGACGGTGTAAAAAATACGTTTCTAGGCTCAGTGGTTTTGGCTGTATGCTTTTGGTGTTTTAGGGGTTGAATTTCATCCCCATGTAAGTGAAATTGCCAAAACGCTAGAACGAATATTTATTTATTTATTATCAAGTGCCTTAATACAAAGATTCATGGTTCTATCATCAAAAATGACGAATTTCCATACAAAATGTCATCCCCTATTTCAACCCCTTATACCCATTTCTTCGCGATTTCTTTGCTAGAGCTTGTGTACCCCAAGAAATACTACGGTGTAAAAAAATTACGTTTCTAGGTCCAGTGGTTTCGGCTGTATGCTTTTTGTCTTTTAGGGGTTGAATTTCATCCCCATATAAATGAAATTTCCAAAACGCTAGAATGAATATTTATTTATTTATAATAAAGTGCCTTAATACAATGATTCATGGTTCTATCATCAAAAATGACGAATTTCCATACAAAATGTCATCCCCTATTTCAACCCCTTATACCCATTTTTTCGCAATAAAAAGTAGCCTATGTCCTTTCTCAGCCTTTATTCCATCTCTGTACCAAATTTCATCAAAATCGGCTCAGTGGTTTAGGCGTGAAAGCGTAGCAGACAGACAGACAGAAAGACAGACAGACAGACAGACAGACAGAGTTACTTTCGCATTTATAATATTAGTAAGGATAGTAAAGTACCCGAGTGCATAAAGTTTTCTTAGTGAGAGATCTTGTGCTTAAATAACATAACTATATACTTAGGTACATGACATGGCACTTTAGAACTGAAAACGTTTTCCCAGACGATGCAAATATAACCCTCTTACTATTTTTTATATAAATGTATTTGGCGCCGCTAAAGGAGGTATTTTCTTCAAAATCACGTAGGACGCAGGATTATTGCAGTGATACTTCTAATGCTTATAACTTTTATATATCTACCCGCAATATTACATTTGATATCGACTTAATATTAATCTGATGTTAAATTTTAAGACCTAGGGTGATTTATTAGTAACGTATGATCTGTTTTAAGCAAATATTGTAGCCCTGACGAATAAATAAATAGCCTTGTCTGAATAATATTCAATTGCCAGCTCAACAGGATACTTTGTAATGATAAATCTTTGTGAAATTAATATCTGTTTTACTAAGAGCACTAAATACCTAGATATAGTGATAAACAGAAAACGCAATGTAGTCCATACGGCTTATTGAAACATCTTAATGCTTCATTAAAACTTCACAATAACAGCGTAATTACGAAACTACGCAGGTCAAGCAGCTTGTGACATGGTTTTACTTCGATTGGAGTTTCACTGTTGTCATCTACATACGTCCTTTAGCACCTTTTCCTGGGGTGGTTATAGGCTGTATTTTTAGTTCTTCATGCGTCATGTTTTTGGAGTAACACATAATATTTGCATAAGTGTCAACCAAACCGTTGCGTTCTCTATTGTCTGGTTTGCCTGGAGACAATGGATTAATAGATGCTATTAGAATCACTAATAAATCACTAATAGTGCTTTCACAAAGGCGATTCAGAATTCATGCAGGATCCTTCCATTACTTAGGTCACATCCATGTACGCTGGTTAGAATGTAAAATAAGTGTTACAAGTATTTTGAACGGTTGCCAAGTTGTTGCCACGTAACGTGGGCCACGTGATCGTCCATCACTCCTCCCATTATAAATATTGCATAACATCAGCATGCTATGGTATGAGGTCATACACCTTGTGCAGACTCCTTATTTACTGTTTATTAGCAGACTCATTGGCGCCAGTTACATGATATCAGGTTATCTATATTTAGTTATCGTATAGCTGTAGTTATGCAGATGGTTCCGATTCAGTTGTGATAAAGTGAACTAATTATAGACATGTCTATTACCATGTGTTTTCGATGAAGCTCACAGGGAATTAGCAAATAGATTTTTTTATATTACTAACTAGCAACCTGCCCTCGCTTCGCTTCGGTCTCAATCGTCTTATCCGCGTAGTTCCCGTTCCCGTGGAAATACCCGGATAAAATATAGCTTATGTTACTCCATGATATTATAGCTTTTCATTGGTGAAAGAATTTTTTAAATCGGTCCAGTAGTTTCGGAGCCTACTCAATACAAACAAACAAACAAATCTTTCCTCTTTATAATTTTAGTATAGACTAGCAACCCGCCCTCGCTTCGCTTTGGTTACAGTCGCCTTACCAAACAAACAAACAAATCTTTCCTCTTTATATATATATATATATACTAGCAACCCGCCCTCGCTTTGCTTCGGTTATAGGTTATAGTCGTTTTACCCGCGTAGTTCCCGTTCCCGTGGGAATACCGGGATAAAATATAGCCTAGTTTACGCCCTGATATTATAGCTTTCCATTGGTGAAAGAATTTTTGAAATCGGTCCAGCCGTTTTGAAGATTACCCGGAACAAACAGACAGACAGACAGACAAACATTTTTTAATTGCTGTTTTAGGCATAGGTGTCGTGCAAATAACCGTGTGAGCATGAAAAAGGCCTATTATTTTGACATTACAAACAGACACTCCAATTTTATTTATTGGTATAGATATTTCTTGTGTACGTGTGAATATCACTGAACTCCTCCTAAACGGCTGGACCGATGTTGATGAAATTTTTTGTGTATGTTCAAGGGGATTCGGGAATGGTTTATATTCACAATTGGAGACGGGAGGTGGTGGCGCTGCTGTCGATTTCAAGAATTACTTTTATTTTATTTGAACAGAACAACGTCTATTGGGTCAGCTAGTATTAGTATAGATTACATCAATATTAAATGAGTTACATGTTTAAAAAAAAGGAAAACTCGACATAAAACTTTATACCAACACGTCTGACCAGCACGGTATAGTAGGCCAATTTCTCATCCGTTGTAGAGGAGGCCCGAGCACAACAGCGGGACTTATATGGGCTGAGCTTATATTATACCATGCCCACATCTGACAGACAGTACCTGATATAGGAATTTATTTCGAGTTTTCTTTCTCTTGCATAAATATTACCTGCATATTATATTTCTTAGTCGATATAATAGGTATATTACACCTATGAAAGAGAAGGAAAACTCGAAGTAAGGTCAGTTTCTCTCCTATTGTGGAGGAGGTTCGAGCCCAACAGTGGGACGTATATGAGCTGAAATGATGAATGAATGATGATATTTCTTAGTCGTCTTTTACAACACCCACAGGAAAGATAGGGACTGGTGAATTGTATTCTTACTCCGTCACCACAAAAGAATATAAAAATGTACTTGTATTTAAATTAGTATGGTGTTAAGTTTTGCCTGAATTATCACCGTACTTTATATTGTTGGTTGTCAGGCATTATGCGTTGCTGTTACATGAATGAATTACATCGCACTGAAATGTGAATGGCGGACAATTAGAACGTAAAACAATGACAAACCGACAATTAATTTGATGACCCAGTTCATATAATCATTTTGACGCCATCCGTCTTTTTGTTGACATTGAGCTTATTTATAATTTTAACGCAGATCCTAAAACTGATTTGATGTGTTTTTTTAGGAAACTTCACGTTTCTCATTTAAAATAAATATTGAATAAGCAAAGAAACATCGATAGCCAATTGCTGTAATTGGCAGCGCCAAGGTAAACAAATATTGGTGGTAATACAAGTTTGAACAAAAAATGTAGGTGCTTATTTACTTACCGGATTAAGACGGTGCCGATGCGACGTGATTTGGAATTCGTATTATCTTTATTATCAAAAAACATTATGATTGTTTACGTGTGCTTTTGTTAACGGTTACCTACCAATGGCTATATTGTTTTACCTGAGGATTTTCTATCATTTTAATCTAGCATTTTAGATTTGAGTGTTTTCTTTATAAAATATTACATCTTCTCAGAATATATTGTCCAAATTTTAACAAATTATGTGAAGAATGGCACGATTAAGGCTTGTAAGTACTTAATATAATCACACGGGAAGGAAAAAAATTGTGTATCCAGCGTTGTATAATAGGCGTTCACATTGTAGAGGAGTTAGAAGATACCAGCTATATAGAAGATTTGAAGGAAGGTTTTCGCTGAAATTTTGTGTAAACAAATAAAACACTCAGAATAAATAAAACGAGCAAGCAAATAATAATCGCGTTTATATCAAATATATTTACTACACAGACATTAAAGTGGAAAGACGTTAACATTGTTTGGTATAGTGTAATATGAGGCCTCATTTCCTTGCTCTGTTACAGCCCGGATGCGGAAATGACTCCAACTCGTCCATGTCCAATGGGTCATCGGCAACCTCACCAGCCTCTAGCACTCCACCCAGCATACAAAAGGTAATAATTTTAATTTATTCATTATATTTTATGTATTATGGAACTTAGGGGTCTATACAACCATTTAACTTCGACGTGATGCCGTTGATTGTGTACCAGATGCATTTGAATTTTCCGACATGAAATTATCCAGTACGAAGACTAGAATTGTGCCACATAGATGGCAATGGATTCACTACTTATAACATGAGATTTTAAATGTTCCATCCATCCATTGGCCTATCGACATCCATTGTTGGGCATAGATATTCCGTGTAGTGGGCTTTTCGATGACTATTTAATAGTTTTGTGTTGTAACTTTACATCTTACTCCTTCAATAATAAACCTGAAGCTAGAAAAGTATAAAACAGAATACATAGTCAGTTACACAAAGAAATGTATTTTCTATAATGTACAGACATTGCATATATCTCTAGGTTATGGACCTGACAATGAATGTTTCAGCTGTTCAAATAGATGCACCTCCTATTCGGTTCGGTATATACAAATGTATAAAATATATAAGGATTTGTGTGGATGTCTTGTTGTAAGTGCGAATACTCAAGCTCGGAAAAAGTGTATGACAGGTGGGTTAGCGAACACAGTTGGCATTATAAGTTGGCCAGTAGATTGCTGATGCCTACCTTCCTGCTGTTTTTCTCTTGGTGGTTTTTCGACTCCCACGGGCAAGCAAGAATACAACGAATTACCAATTATTACTTGCTATTGAGCATCGTATAAACGTGCTGAGGGGTCAAAACGATAGGGAGCAGTATACTCTTAAGAAACTTGGTAGCAACTGTAATCACACGCCTACTTAACATAGAGTAGGCATACGTTTAAAAGCAGGCAGGCTGATGGATGGATAAGTAATAAAACAGTAAACATTACATATTGAAACTAAGCATTCCAAAGTATATTAATTATTATTATCAATTAAACATTTTAATTACGAAAGCATAACTCTTAAATTAATCTTATCTCAATAATAAAATTCTTATTCAACCTACAGTCGAAACAACCAAACGAGCAAGCTATAATTAAACTTAAAGATGCATAATTTGTAGATTTCCTTTGACCTCGTATTCAAATTAACATTATTAGCTATTGAATGAATCGACTAGTTTTTTTCTTGAGTAATTTATGTAGGCACAGTTCCAAAGATTACCACGATAGCCTAGACAATGGGCGGACGTTGAAAATGTGAGAAAAACAAACCATCTCGTTTTAAATTAATTGTAACATGGTGTTATGTTATTTTTTATTGAATTGCACAATTGTATATAATCGTAATTGCGTCGACATACTCTTAATGTCTACGTATTGAGAATACATAAGAAATAAATCTTCAATCGTGACCTTCACGGAATCAACAAGATGGTGTAGCCATGAATCATTTGAAGAAAACGGATATGTTAAGAATGATTTACAAAGTAGGTAATAACAACAATTTACTTAAGTACTTTTAAAGCTTAATTTTAATTGAGTTGTTTAGTTCGTTACGGCTGTGTTTAAAAATTCACATTGAGTTAAATTGCTTATTCATTAAATTCTTAAACCATCCTACTCGGTGTAAGTCATTATATATGTAAAGTAAGAAATATCTACAAGTCTTCAGAGATCTAAAACTTTGATATATAGTTATCCTATAGTAGTTTAACATAATTTTATACCTACTGTAATTCAAACTCTTGATTAGATCTACTTGTATTTATATTTGGGTGTAAAACGGCCCTTAAAATATTATAGTCTTTAATTTGTCGTTATTAGTCACTGTTAAAGTAGAGGGCATATTGAGAAGACTAATAGACTGCCAAAACCCCCTCACTTGCTATAAATCTTTGAGAAAAAGGAAATATCACGCGTGAAAGATTTTGTAGATACGAGTACCTAGTGAATTCGTTATTGGCATGACAAAATCCCACTTCTGAGAGGGTAATGCGTAATCAATTCTCAGGAATTAGCAACTTATTACCTATTGCTTCGGTGTAATTGTCTCTAGTCCACTGAGAATGATCAGAGTTCGAAATATAGTCAACTATACTGGTCTAATGCAGGTACATAGCGAGAATTTAGATAACTAAGAGATAGAATGCAAGTGTAGATGATTAAGAACTTGCTTTTCAAATGGCGGTGTATTGAAACATTATTATCATCATCTCAGCTCATGTATGTCCCACTGCTGGGCTCAAGCCCTCTGTAATGTAAGTGACATTGACCTACCACGTTCGTCTGACAGCTTGGGTTTAATTTTGAGTTTTCCTTGTCATCTATAGATGTTATCTGCATATTATATTCTTTTATCGACTTTTACGACACCCACTTGTAAAAAATGAGGTGGCGAACTGTATTTTTACTGTGTCATTACACGGAAAAGTTACTTATCTATTTACGGAGTACTTATACACTCAGGGTAAATTCCGTTACCTACAAGATACTATCGAAAGGAATCTTTCAAAGAATTTTATTTTGCGCGATCCATAAAAGTCTTGGTATAATTTGTGTATGTTAATTGTAGGTTACTAATACGTAGGCTATGAATACTACAAACCCTTGTATTGCTCGAGGGTGTCGTAAACGACGCCTAAGAGCTTAACATATATTTGGAACAATTTCATTTGATGCCGTCTGGTTAACAATTACATTCCAAAGAAGTGTTGACGTCAGGCAGGCGTTCGATCATAAAACCAATAACTTTTACAAATACATATTGAGTCGATTATTGAATAAGATATTGTCGATAATTGGGGTAAGAGCAGAGTTATGATAATAATGAATTGTATGTTAATATTTTTCACGACCCTCTTTAGTGCGAATGTATTTAGTTTTAAAAATTTGTATTTCAAATTACCTTTGATTTTGTTTTACAGACGTGTTCGGAGCTAATAAAGGCTGGATTGAAGATGTCGATCGAGTCAAAACGTAAAATGTCTGGCAGCGACACGGATGCGAGCTTCAAACGATTGAAGAAAGAAGACAGTGACGACGAATATGACAGCAGTCATACGCAACATACCAAATCTGAAGGGGTAAGGTTTATGCTTTTTCTTTCTATCTTAGTAGGCGAATGTCTGCTCTAATTAGGCCAGACTAAAATTCGGATCGTCAGGTAAAGTATATAAGTAGACGTGTGTTCCCATTAAGAAAATCTGGTTTATTAAACCTTTCTGCCTATTAAGTGGGTCATCAAAGCTGACTAACCCAGGCCGAATATGCCCATAGGTCGCACGGACTAATAGGGTAGGTTATAGGGTTTTATTTCTAGTTTGCCTATTGTGTGACTTTATCTGCATACGTGCTTTTACGTCTATTGTTAGGACACCATCCATCCATCAGCCTACAGACGTCCACTGCTGGACATAGGACACCAGCGGTAAAGAAATTAAGAAAATAATGTCTTATCACACACATTTACAATAAAATATATTGTAAATTATAACTTTACTAAATATTTACACTTATTTCACGTGCAATTAAATTATATGTACCTCAATGTATTCACGAAATAAACAAAACTAAAATATGCTTTTATATTCAAGTTTTTATGCATTACAATAATATTAATTAGCATAATAATAACAATATAAACATTTATATATATATATATATATATATATATATATATTTTATTATTATTTAATGTATTTTGTAAAATATTGTTTAACAAGATGGAAATTAAATAAGTGCTTCTAATTATTATGATCGAGAGTCACAATGATGACGTGCGAATTCTGGTTGTTTTTATTGAGCATCATTTTCTTTAATTCAGCAAACACTTCAAGCAGCACGCACGGCGTCTAAGTCTGATATGCCAAGCTAGCTCCCCTTCATGGCGCTTAATATATTGGCCTTATATTAAATATTGCCAGACTATAAAATAAATCACTTACAAAGCGCTTCACGATACGTTAATTAATTCTTTAGGGTTCCATTCAACTTTTCGGATGAAACTGTACAGGTCTTTACCCTATATTCACTGAGGTAAAAATCTAGCATGTTTGAGGTTTGCTTTTATGCTTGTTTATTATTTAGCACAAGTCGCGGGATGGTCAACGATGACAGTAATTAGGCCACAGTCTTCCATGAGATTGTGCGCAGTGATAATCAGGGAAGCAAGAAGGTAATCTTTAAATTGACTGGATCCGTTTACTGCGTTTATAGACAGGTGCTTGGTCCTTGATCTATCACGAGCCATGGGACTAAGAATGATCTGCCAACCGGTATAAGGCCTACACTGCGACTGCATCGTGTACTGGAATGATGTTTGTAAAGATAAGTGGAGGGCACTGAAGTTCTGACGGTAAAACGCTAAAGTTGAATACACAGTGGCCTGTCCAAAAATTTCGGGTACAGACGAGATTAGGGGCCCCTTGATATGTTGCTATTTGGTACCGCGCATGCCATTAAATTGCTCCTAAAAAAAGATCTACGTCACCGTACATTAATTATGCCCTACTAAAATAACTTTGCGGTTCATTTTTGATAGAAAATATTCTTATAAAATAAGTCAGGTCAAAGAGTCACGTTTCTGTGTCTGGTCTCGAGATTTTCAAAGCTTTGTTATTTCATTATCCTAACCGCAAAGATATATGGAATCCTATGCAAACAATAGGTAATGTTTAGTCACGTAGCAATAGGAAGGAAAATATGAAATAATATTTCAAAGAATGACAAGATTATTAGTTAACTTTACGTTTCAAATAAATTTGGTTTAGTAATTTTCGATGTTTTTTTTGACAACAACCCCGCTAAAGAATGAATACATATCTTGCAACTTTAAAAATATGCGGCAGTTTATCACTTATATTCCGAAAGAAAATTACTATTTGAAATTTAGAATAGGAAGGCATTTACGATTGTTTATAATAAGTTACCAACGTTTGCAGAAAGTCAGCATTTCGAAAAGTTTCTGTGACATTACGTAAGGATTTTCTGATTAAATAACCATGCTCATGATTTACGCCACATGTAATTTACACCTATAGCGAATTTATTTCGAACAAGTATCACATGCAGTCCGATTCTGATGAATTTTAATTCATGGCATTGGAACTTTTAAGAATTGCATTATATAAGCATTCAACTGTCAGCCTTTTAATCAAATAAATCAAGTCACACTTATTCATAATTCCGTCTTATCATTATGTTCTACGAGAGGTGTCCTAGGCGATTATGGAAACGAATCATTGTTAGAAGTTCTAAGTATTATTGAAGATTACAGGCGCAGTACAAATGAATAGTTTTCAGTTACAAATTACATATTATCCAATTAATAGACCACAGCATCAAATGGCGAAGCTCGTGTGGAGTTTATTTAGATAAAACCCATAATTAGTAGGTACGTAGTACCCCACTTGGAACTTAGCACAGTACCTATATATACTTAAAGCTATGGCTTGAATAGTTTTAAGATTACGTTATCCACTTAGATATTATAATATTAGTTTCTAGTCAAATCAAATACTAGTTTAAAAGTTAACCTATTAATAACTATCTCGTAAACCTTTATTATATTTTCAAATTATCCTAATCTTTTTCATTCACACTCGATTCAAAAAATGGTGGCTTTATCCTATATTCGGCTCATGACAGCTGTGCACTATTCACGCTAACGATAATCGTAACAATGGTATCCTTTTATTAAAATCCTCCAATAACATGATTTATTCAACACTATTAATCTGTAAATAATCACGCTATAAATATAATAACATGTTCCTTCGAAGTATCTATCAGTCGGTGTATACTGTACTGAAAAAGGTACGGAAGGCCTTCGATACAGTTGCGTTTTAGGACACTCGATTGCATCAAACAAATTTATGCGGAAGAGTGCAAATCGTATCTAAACAGTTTTATAGTGCTCCTCGCAGCATTGTAATTCAACGGCTTTATTGAAGTTTTACGAGCTTACGAAGATGGCATCGCCAATGTGGCGGCGGTCGTGACTTCACTTCCTGATTTGAAAAGTAACATATGGCAATGAGAAATGGTCGACGTGCCTAGCTAGCAGTGGACAGAATTGGATTTGATGAGTTCTCGTAATTATATAATATTAGCGTCGGATATAACACAACACACCAGTGTTAAGCATAAATTATTGTCTTAGAAGAAACCAACTATTAATTGACTAAGGCCTATCAATTCGTCTGGGAAACTGTACGCTTTTAATATCCAGTATATTGTTTTTTTTCGGCTTTATAGCGTTATATTTTAATCGTCCCGCCATTTCGGTTATTATTAGTATTCACGATCAAGTTCGTTTGGTGAAAACGAAATATGCGTACCGTTGAAAATTTATCACAAATATTAAATACAGTTCGCCCCTCTTTTCTTATCCGTGGGAGTTGTAAAAGACGATACAAGAGAAGGAAAACTTGGCATAACATTTTGCGTTGCCCGTCTGAAAAGTGTGCTATAATGGGTCGCCCGCTTACAACAGTGGGACCTAAAAGCGCTGAATAAAAGACGAGAAAAATAATTATCCGTTCGATTTGGAATAAAAGAACGCAAGCTGATAAATGTACATACTATAGATTTTAGTTGGACAGTCTAACAAGTATTTGAAGTCATTCATAACTAGCATTCGATACATGAAATGGTAACGGATATATATTTAAGGATTTGCAGAACAAACACCTGTAAAATACACAAAACCTATTCGTATGTAAAATTTAAAAAAGTGTATCATCACGTCTCCTTTTCCGCGATGTTTTATGATGACTAACAGATAGATGTAGAGTAAGCAAATAACATTATAATTTATCTCATAGTCATCATAGAATAAGAAGGAAACATTTAAACCAAAGTTTCGTGTATAAATTATTTTCTCCTCACGCTAGGGAGTGATTGTGTGAAATTTTATACCATCTCGCCTGAATAACGCAATATGATAGACTAAAATTTCTCTCGTTGTGAAGTACGTATCACTTTCTAGAAACCATATGACGTACAAAGAAACTTTTTTGCCTATGTTAATTAAAGTCATAACCTATAGATTATACCAAAGGGCGTTCCTAGGTGGCCTTCTCTGCCCAATAATACCTATTATATCTCCTAATTTTTAGTTTAATTATTTTTAATAAATACTATTGATTCACTTACAGCTGACACCAGAAGATGAGGAACGCAGAAGGCGTAGAAGAGAACGTAATAAAATAGCAGCCACGAAATGTCGGATGAAGAAACGCGAAAGAACTACTAATTTGGTCACAGAGAGCGAGGTGTTAGAAAATCAAAACGTTGATCTAAAAGCACAACTTAAGGTACGTTTCTAGTTAATTCCTATATCAGCTTACATAAGTTCTACTCACTCTCGAGCTCAGGTCTTCTCCACAATAAGAGGGAAATCGACCTAATGTTTCACGGTGGTCAGACGTGTGGGAATAGGTTTTTGTATCGAATTCTCCTTCTCTTGCATAGATGCTACTTGCATTACCCTTAGTCGTCTTTTACGACACCCACGAGCAAAAGAGAGAGTGCTGAATGGTATTTTTATTCCGCTACCAGACGGATACATAACTACTTATTATATTTTCGCGTAAAAACTGATTTAAAACTAGTTTTACGAATATTATTATGTCTATCTATATATCAAGATAGGAATGCTTTGTGAGGTTGAATTCCAAACCGATCCCTTTTCAGGTGTTCTTGATTTTTTTACTTTTAATCTATATTTCCACCTTTTCCTGCAAGCGTCCCGTTTTGATATAAAATATAGTTACATTAAGTATGTAATACTCTACCTATGTATAATATATATATCATCTATCAGCATTCAGACAACGAATAAGTAATTAATATGCAAGATATATATATCTCGAATTCTGAACGAAAGGAACATCAACACAATATCGATTACTATGTAAATTTATGAAGGAAGCACACGTACAACAATAAACATAAAACAAGATAGCAAGGATATGACTAATATATAAAAGTTATAAATAAATAAACAATAATTTAGAAAATACACTCATTTGCAAAAAAAACGGGCACCTAAGCAATGAACCATTTCAAATGTTAATATTTCTTTGTTTGATAATTATAGGTAGTTTTATCCACACAATTTGCTAAATTAATAAGAAAATAATCGTTTTCATCAGTATTTCATAAAATTTAGATACAATTTATGGGAAATAATGCTAAACCTCGCTAGTAGTGTATATTCGCTAGTAGTGCATATGCTCATGAAGTAAAAATAAAAAAGTTTTTTTGTTTGTTTTTCTTTAATAAAGTAAAAGCAGATAAATGTTTAGTATCGAGTGTGACCCCCTCTAGCTAAAATCACAGCTTGAATTCGTCTGGGCATGCTAGCGAGTATATCCCGGATACTTGCTTGCGGAATACGTTCCCACTCCGCAGTAATCACATTCTTCAGCTCTCTGATGGTCTGCGGAGCCGGGTGTACTGATCTCACACGCCGTTTCAGAACGTCCCAGACATGCTCTATGGGATTGAGGTCGGGACTTCGAGCTGGCCAATCCAAACGACGAATGCCGACCTCTTGCACATACGCATTAACATCGCGGGATCGGTGGGCGCGAGCATTGTCGTCCATAAAAATCGAGTCTTCACCTAGAGCGGCCAATGCGGGTTGTGCATGAGAAATTAGAACTTCCGTTATGTATCGATGCCCAGTCAGTGAGCCGTTTTCAATGAAGACTAACTCTGTACGATCCATTGAATTTATTCCTGCCCAAAACATAACAGAGCCCCCACCATAAGGTGTGATTTCTTCGAAACATGCCTCTGCAAAGCGTTCTCCTTGTCTTCTTAGCACTCGCCGACGTCGATCTTCACCGAACAGAGATATCCTGGCTTCATCAGAGAACAAAACCCTATTCCAATCGTCTTGAGTCCATGATTCACAATTTCTAGCGAACCTAAGCCTGTGAACTCTGTGCTCACGGAGTAATTTGGGGCCGCGGGCCGGGCGGTGACTGCGTATATTGGCAGCGAGAAGCCTCCTCCTGACCGTCCATAGACTAATATGCACATTTCTTACTTCTTGGAGGTTGTTCTTAAGATCCACATACGAAGATTTGCGATTTCTCAATGCGCGACTCACAAGAAAACGATCATCCCGTGGTTGGGTACATGGTTTTCTTCCAGAACCAGGCCTTCTCTCGACGGAACCAGTCTCCTGATATCGCTGCCAGGTCCTTTGGACTGTCGAGCGACTAACATTTAGCCTCCTAGCCACGAAACATTGGCTGCAACCCTCTTCAAGCAGCGCGATAATTTTGGTAGCTTTTACCACTTTATCTACCATTTTTGATACAGCCAAACAGCATTAAATAAAGCTTTGACAGTCAAGGATATGAAATTAATCGATAAAAATTTAATAAAAGTTATGAAAGTCGATGTTAACTTCTGGAACTTCGCGCCAAAAATGTAGGATAAAAAGGGGTTTTCTGTAAAAATGAACATCAAATGAAAAATTGAATTTAGAACGTACTTTTTTAAATACCACAGCATTTTTAAAACCGGCCAGTAACGTGTACAAACGATTGAAACCTTTTTGGTATTGTATCTTTTTAAATATGAATGAAAATCAAAACCGCCCGTTTTTTTTGCAAATGAGTTTATATGTCACAGAAAGGATAATGCTATCGGTAGAGTTATGACGCTTGTGATAAGAAATGGAGTCAACCACTTATTAGTGTTAATTGTAGCTAGCGACCTATAGATAACCGATATCTACACTTTCTTGAAAGCAATGATATTTACTAATCGCAGCCCATATATATCCCACTATTGGGCTCGTACCTCCTCCAGTATGGGAAGAAAATTGACCTACTATATCACGCTGGTCAGACGTTGGTATAGGGTTTTGTTTCAAGTTTCCCTTGCATAGATACATATGCCTTAGTCGTCTTTTACAACACTCACAGGCAAGAGAGGTAAATTGTATTCTTACTTCGTCACCACAAGGATATTTACTATTGCTTTTTTTATTTACAGGATTTAGAACTTCAAAAACGTCGCTTGATGGACATGTTGAACATGCACGCACCATCTTGTGTAAAATCTAACAACACAAGAACGTCTCCAACTACGCCTTACATTAACATACGATCATTTGAATCGCCGAATACATTCCCAGGAACATACGAATACAGGCAGGCGGATGCTCCATCACCTTATATCCGGCCAGAATCAGCAAATATACTCGCTTCCAGCTATACATGTATCACGCCTTTAAATGGTGATTCTTCTATAGACTCAACAATATCTTCTCTTGATACAATTTATGTACCACCACAGCTCACAGATCCAGAATACAATAGACCCGACAGTGTTCTTAGTTTAACACCAACAGCGGATAATACGTATGTTACCACAGATGGATACCTTCCTAAATCTACAACCCTTCTCATCCCAGTTGACTCCGAAACAGAATATTACGATCCGGAGGTAAACTACAATTTGGGAGGAACGCAGCAATGTCACACGTACCCAGGCACGGTAACTGATGCGTCAAGCAAACTTAACAATGGCCTTGACGGATGCCTTGCTTAGTTAAGGATATCCCCCATACAATCATAATTTACTGTCGGGTCCAAATTCATTTTCGACATGTATACGTATATAATTTAAGCATTGGAGTTCTTTAAAAATTCGAAATAGAGTCACCGTTTCAATAATGCCGCACTAAGTTTCATAGAATTTATACATGAATTTAATTATTTATTGTATAGTTATAACTATCCTTTTTTTTTGGTACGGTGGCAATTTATCGAAACTCATCATAGTAAAACAATAATACAATAAAATGACAGCAAACTTTTTTAAATCTTATTTTGAACGATTTATATAAATTAGTAGTTGGCCCAACAGACCCTGCTCTGTAAATATTAAAATAAATATTGCCTTTGAAATTGATAGCAGCGCCACCTACCGGGTCCAATTATTAATGTAAACATTCTTGAATTAATCTGAACACAAAAAAAATCATCAAAATCGGCCCAGCCGTTTAGGAGGAGTTCAGTCACATGCACACGTACAGAATTATATATTATAATAAATTATATCGACAAATATTCGTATCGCAACAATTATTTGTGTAATGTGCCAGAAAACGACTAAGTAAGGCGGGGAAATTTATTTCGAAACGAAATTATATGTCTACTGTGTAGAACAACAACATAGAGATAGTACGGTGCCTGTATAACATAGTTTATATCTATTTTAAGAATTGGAATGTAACGTTTTATTAAATTAGAAAGAGTAATTAATGTTGTAAAAGTAATGAACACTTTGAAACAAGTTTTAAACCGACAAAAATACCGTTTTCATGTAAATTATGTTTCTTTTAATCATTTATGTTACATTCTTTTCAAGTGTTGTGAACTTAAAAAGGCCCATTTTAATTGTAATTATTACGATAACACGGATAGATAGATACTGTTTAACAGTTCTTTCTTTAGGTAGGTATTTCATATAATATTTTATTTTATCTAAGTGTCTAAAGCTATAACAATTACAATCGTTTTATTTTTTTTTAAGTTCTATGATTTTGCTTTGATCTGTTTAAAATATTTATTTAAGAATTTAAGATCTGATTTTAACGGTGCAATTAAAGTTTGGTGTCTAGTCTAAATCTGTGACTCCAATATTGCGAATTCAAGTCCCAAATACGTCATCACATACCGGATAAATTCCAGTACAATAATTATAGATATAGTTAAAACAGTACCTCCTGTTGAAAATTCCAAAATTATATATTTTTTGTTACAGATATATTATATTCACAGATTATTAAAAGAGATATATTCCACGTAATATTGTGTTACAAATCTTAAGATAATATTTAGTTTTTAAGGTGCTTTAACTCATAGTAAGTCGTGATATATCTAATATTATTGTTAAATGCAAAAAGCGTTACTTGTTACGAACGATAATCAATTAATTTTAAGAATTTGACATTTATATAATGAAATACGTACGTACAGCGAATGGTATTGTATATACATACAAAGAAATATAACGAATGCTATCATTTGTCAAATTCACTTGTCAAGCGACTAAGAACCTTGTTATAATTATACAAAGACAGAATTAATGTAAAAACATGTGACTTTGACAAATGGGCAAACGTATTATTTTTTGCCAGGCTGGCCATAGACTTCAAGGATTCGATGCCAGTGGTTAGCCCCATGGTGAAAGGGATACGGTGGGTTATGGGGCCGCGCGCTGCACGTTCGTTGCCCCATACGGAACTAACGGATAGTGTGCTGACCATAGCGCACAAAAAAAACGTATTGTTTCTGCGTTAAGTCGCTTCACAATCGTCCATGAAAAACACCACTGAAAAGTGCCTCTGTATTTTATTTTCAAAATGATTTTGTTATTCTGTTAATATTTTTATATACATTGTTAATGTTTACGATATAATGAATCGTCTGGGTAACTTCATTTTAATGTAGCCTATTAAATATCAGCCCTATTTTTGAACGCGAGACGCCTTCAAAATGTTACGATAAACTTACCAAAGTTAACAGGTTGAAAGTTTGATCCATAAAGTATGTCACATTAATTTCGTGATTTTTTGAAACCTTTGTCCTTGTCACAGATGGCCACATTTGTGAGACCCTCTCCCTCGCGTGACGTCACATATTTTGCAATTTTACAAAATATACATGATGAAATACGATGAAACGCAGTGCGCGCGACAGCATTTCTCAAAGAGTAAAGGGTTGCAAATATGTTTTAGGTTTTCATTAAAAGTTCAACATTTACATTTTATTACTTTGATGCACAAGATTTTGAAAAGTGACGCCACTAACATTAGAACCCCTGTCGACCCTTGTCACACCCGTTGACCCCCTTCCCTCATCCATAACGTGCGACATACTTTATGAATAGTCCCAAAGGAAATTAAACTTTCCTACGAATTTTTCTTCTCTTGAAGTGATGCTATGGCCTATTTGCCTTCGTCATCTTATACGACAAAGAAAATAGAATGTGTGGGACGCACTGTATTCCTATTCTGTCACCATACGTGTCTTTAACGCAATACTAAAACATAAAGAAAAGTGACAAATGCACCAGTGTTTTGTATAATAACTGGAGTTGTACTATTATACAATTAATTATGTGCATAATATATTTTTCTTCGTTGTAATAAAGAAAGAATACAATTCATCGTCCTCTTTCTTACCCGTAGGTGTCCTAAAAGACGACTAAGGGTATATACGTAGATACCATCTATGCAAGAGAAGGTAAACTCGAAATAAAACCTTATACCAACATTCTTGCTTTTAATAGGTGAATTTCCCTCATGTTTTGGAAGGGGGCTAGAATCCAATAGTGAAACGGGTTGAGATAATGATGATAATGTATTTTATGACTTTTGAGCCCAGACGTGACAGTGCCTTCTGCATACCAGTGATCCTAGTCTATTTGGCTGCCTAAAATGGCAGTCAGTCGAGCGAGCATTTATTTTTATATTGTTGATAATGTGATAGAAAGAAAAAATAACTATTTATTAAAACAGAGCACAATTAACTTCTAGATGTTCACAATTCTTGTTTAACAAGAATTTTTCAAGCCTCTTTATTAGTAATTTAGAAATGCCATCGTTATGTAAAATAAAATGGACTTCCCTTAGATTGTAACTCTTTCTATAATTTTATTATAATATCTGTCTAAATATGAATTTTTGATTGTTACTCGTAGTATTTTATATTACGCTTTTGTAGTGTGAATGTACCGTCGTAGTAATCTTGTGTATAAGATTAACTTTAGAAGGTATAGTTTCGAGTTTCTGAATGATATTTGTTTTTTTTTTTATATTATTACGACTGGATTGATCAACAATTAACTACACAATTACAATAAGGTATTTAACATTTGTTTTTGTTTTTATGGGTGGGCTATGGGAAGCGCACACGGGGTCCATTCCGTCCGGGGCGACGAAAGGCCGGCGCGCGGGCCCATAACCCACTCGTACCCACGTCGCCTTCGTCGTTAGGCCGACCACCGGAGCAGGGTGACTTGTCGTCAGTGGTCGGCACGACGGAATACCCTTTCGGGTATCTTCACCTCAAGGTATTTAACATAACAAAAATTTTCAACATTTTCAATTCAGTAGAGAGAACGACAAGCATGAATTTTATTGACGACTAGCAATCCGCCCTCGCTTCGCTTCGGTTATAGGTTATAGTCGTTTTACCCGCGTAGTGCCCGTTCCCGTGGGAATACCGGGACAAAATATAGCCTAATTTACGCCCTGATATTATAGCTTTCCATTGGTGAAAGAATTTTTGAAATCGGTCCAGCCGTTTTGAAGATTACCCGGAACAGACAGACAAAAATTTTTTAATTGCTATTTTAGGCATAGGTGTCGTGTAAATAACCGTGTGAGCATGAAAAAAGCCTATTATTTTGACATTACAAACAGACACTCCAATTTTATTTATTGGTATAGATGTTTACTAAATATTTTTATCGATATAGGCCCTTTTCCTTTTAGACATGGAAGCTCTCCAAAGGTATACCTTTCCACCGGGCCGTTTTGGCATTCAATCAAATAAATTCTTTGTCAACAGATACAATGTTTAGTCGCTACGCCTCTATATACTTTATGAATAGCAGCTAAATCCGTCGAGGATAAAATTTTATAAAGTATCTATTAACTCCAGCATTGAATTCCAAATGAAAACGTTCACTGCTGTGCACGAACCTCCTATACTTTTGGAGGGAAATTAGGTTAATATGCTTAACTGAGCAAGGGGACAGACTTTTTTCTTTTTTTATTCATCAGTTTCTTGTCCCCAATTTCTATATAAGTTGTGCGCATAAAAGAGCCTCTTAGATGTTTTCAAATTTAAATTTAAGAAACAGCACATTTTAAGAGGGTCTATTTTTAATTAGCCGCCAGAATAAGCTTTAAAATAAAGGGTAAATCATGGAATTTATTAAAATATAAAAGATCTCGCGGACCGACGTAAAACCGGCTAGAAAAATAATATACAAGATAACCGTGTAGTGATATTGTCTGATTAATCTTATGTCTTCTCTAATTACATCAATGTCTAAACTGCCTTAGAATTAGACAGTTCTAATAGTTACTGTATACATAACATTTGGTTGTAAGTTTAAAAGAAACTACCATTAAACTCTAACCATTATTGTTGGTATAATGAATTAAATTAATAATTTATATTATATGAGTATTCGAATGATTTTTATATCGTTATATCTCTCGCTATTTAATTCCTCTATATAAATACTAATGCTTTGATATAATGTAACGTTTTTTTATGAAATTTTCTGTAAATTTTATATGATTTGATCGCAGTAAATGTCACAAAGTGAATAAAATGTAATCATAATTTACCATATTCAATTAAGGAGATTGTTTGTTATATCAATAAAAAAAATCGTGTTAGGTTTTGTAAGTGTTGTAAACATCACTTGTACCTGCTTCATAAATATAGATATTTTGACAGTCAAAGCAAAATTATTGCGCTTATATATTGAAGAATAAATCATTATATTGCATAAAAATCATGTTTTATTTTTTATCACACCCTGTACTGTTTCCTTTGAAATTGCGTTTCTCACAGAGGACTTAGCAAATCATATTAAGAATCAAGAAGCATTTGTGAATCGTACAGCTAGGTATCGAAACCCAAATACTAAACGATGGAGATCGCTGCTTAAGTGGTGTGCGCCATATGTGCTACGATGAGCGGGTTACTCCCTTCCCTCCATTGTGGTTGTGGGGAGTGATGGCTGCTCTAGTGGTTAACTCGTGATCGGGTGTCGCTTGCGAGAACTGGTCCAGCCATGGTAATTTTTTATTATGTTTAATAACTATATCATGGTTCGAAAGGCATCACACTTTTTTTTTTTTTTGGGGTGGGTTGCGGTCGGCGCGCCTCCGCACTACTCCGTCCGGGGCGACAGAGGGGCTTAAGCACGCAACTCCCGCAACCCACCCGAACACCACGTCGCCTTCGTCGTTGGGCCGACCACTGGAGCAGGGTTACTTGTCATCAGTGGTCGGCCCGACAGAATACCTCCTACCCGGGGTACCCTCCCATCGACCGACGTCCCCCCCTCGGGGAGGACGTCGGTCTTTCCTCACGCGGTCGGCCTCTCGGCGGGTGACGGACTAATCCCCGGTCACGTCACCCGCGGCCTCGGCTAGGGCGGCATTGCACGCAGGTACTCCCGCCTGCGCCGCCCCAGTCGCCGGCGGCGGGTCGCATCATCGAGGCTGTGCTCCTCGCGCTCGCGACCCGCCGCCTCCTTCTGCGAGATAACTGCCTCGCAGAAGGCTGCGACCGCGTCCCAATTCCTGATGCTGCCGAGCATCTCCCTAGCGATGGTCGGCAGCGTCAGGTCTGCACCGATGATTGCGAGGCATCAAAGGCATCACACTGGAGCTATTAATAGAGATGTTGTTGTAAGTAATTTTATTTAAAAAAACTAATAAGTGAATTAAAAAGAAGACAATTCCACTGAGTTTCTTGCCTGATCTTCTCAGTGCGGTCGCGTTACGATCCAGTAGTAATTTAAAATGTAAAAAAAAGACTATTTATACATAATAAATATTGTAATTTTTTGGGTTTATACATAATAAATGATTTGAATTTGTACAATTAATAACTGTCAATCTCGTTGTACAATGCCATTACCTTCATTTTCTTTAGCACGAGTAGTGGCCCAACTTTAAAATTGTATGTCGGTGCATCATTACAACTACGCCCCACTGCTAGGTTTGAACATATTTTTTTTTTATTGCCAACGGTGGCAAACGAGCAAGCAGCACACCTGATGGTAAGTGATACTGCCGCACATGGACCTTTGCAATACCAAGGACACAGCCAGGCCGTTGCCTACCGTGAAGTAAATACTCTTCTTAAACCTCGTTTAAAGAAGGACATGTCATAGCGCTCGGGAAACACAGCAGCAGGTAGTTCATTCCAGAGCTTGCACGTACGTGGGAGAAATGATCGCTGGAAACGTACAGTTGAAGACCATAACGTTTCCAGGTGAAATGGATGAACCCTGCTACGATGTCGAATGGTACGTTGGTAGAATGGTGACGGTGGTACCAAGTCAAACAGTTCCTCAGAGCACTCCCCGTGAAAGAGTCGGTAGAGTACACAGAGTGACCCAAAGTCTCTCTGCTGCTCTACTCTACAATAGGAGTGAAATTAACCTACTATATTGCGTGGTATGTTTCATTTCGAGTTTTCCATCCCTTGCGCAGATGTTATATGCGTATTATATATCTTAGTTGTCTTTTACGACACCCTTGTATGTCTTAGCTCCACAACTTTTATGTGTTAGGTTGCAGAGAACAAACTCATCAGATTACATTAGCAAGACTAATTTATTCGAAATAGGTACGGTATTATGATACAAGTCATATATTCACATAAGGATAAGCTAATATAATGTCCAGGGCTATTCACGTTACGCAATGAAGGCGATGTCCTGGCACTTGTTGCCAGAACTAGGTGTAGATATCCAAGAAATGATAATTTATTAGACCACTGAAGTTAAGGAATCTATTTTTTTTTTATTGCCAACGGTGGCAAACGAGCAAGCAGCACATCTGATGGTAAGTGAAACTGCTGCACATGGACCTTTGCAATACCAGGGGCACAGCTAGGCCGCTGCCTACCGTGAAGGAAATACTCTTCTTAAACCTCGTTTAAAGAAGGACATGTTGCAGCTAGTGTTGCCCAAATGCAAGACCAAGACGAGACTTCGACCGGTCTTGGTCTTGGTCTTGCAACATCAAACCTGGTCTCGTCTTGGTCTTGGTCTTGCGCACCCAAGTCTTGGTCTTGCGCACCCGAGTCTTGGTATTGCAGCAAGAGTCTCGCAAAGTTTTGCAGTTAGAATAACGTAACAGTAATTTATCATGGCAATGAAAAATCCAACTAAATTAATCAAATATCCTATCCTATCTATACATCTGCTAGCCTATAGTTCACTATTGAATACAATACTTACCACTGGAGAAAATTACTCTTCTATTCCCCTGGTGTTCCATTAGACAGTGTTACTACTCTTATGACAGGACTTTCGACCCTATTTTCTTAAGACGTCACCACACGAGGCAGTTGATACAATAAATTTTATGTCATTTTATAATCAATGCGATATTTTACAATTAATGCGATTGTTTATATTCCCCTTCAAGTTAAGTGGTATGTATCTATTGTATTTCCAGTTTAGTTACTGATACTCTGGATACTTGAAAAAACCTGTTGCTCTATTGTCTATATAAATACTTTGGCCGCTGGATCCATGTAGCTCTTAATATACTATTTATTCAAGAACATATAAAACTGATTTAAAATTTTATGGTTTTAATACTTGTAAAATGTATGATATTCGTCGTCATCGTCACAGCTCATAAAAGTGCCACTGCTGGGCTTAAGCTTCCTTCCAGTAAGAGGAAAATTGATCTACTATACCACGCTGGTCAGACATGTTGGTACAGAGTTTTCTTTCAGGTTTCACTTCTCTTGCACATATGTTATATACACAGGGTGTATCAGGTTATGGGACAACTGTTCATGTATGTTGTAGTTCAACAGTCATAGATCATAATTAGAATGTATATTACACAAAAACAATATAACGTAAAAGTGATTACAAAATATATTATAGTGATTACAAAAATGTGTGTTTAAGAGTTTATGCCTTAAATTTTATGCATTATGTAGGTATGTACAGACAGGATATATGTAAGCATGTAAAATTTCGACAGTATAAATAGGTATTAGATTTGCGCGAACCTTTCAATGCTTACGTAGGTACAAAGGCGACTCATCAACGGTCATCGGCCGATCAGCTGATTTATGTTAAAGCGAAGTTTGTCTTGCTTATGCAAACGTAATCATTGATTTATTCAAATTGTAATGAACATTTAACAAAATACGAATATGTTGTAGATTAAGTATCATTCCTTTATAAATTTTAATCAATTTACACGAAAAAACGATGACAAAATTGAGAACTTACATGTCTCTCAATTCATTAACGAATCGATAATTTTGTTTCAATTTTTTTTCATGGGTTCCTAACACCATTGCCCGATCCGATTTGATACGACATCCACAGGTAAGAGAGTGGTGAATTATATTCGTACTCTGTCTTTTTTTTTGTGTGTGTGTAGCTGTTGGTCGCAGATGACCTTGACAGCTTAACGCGGTCAATGGGTGAGCGCTGATGGCTCTCAACCCGGTAAGTAAGTTAAGCGAACATCGCCCGAGGGCTCCCCCCTGTGGGGAACGGACCTCGGCTCGGGGCGTCGCTGAGAGCAAAGTGGGCGTGGCCAAGTTTAGGATAATGACTTTTACGCGGCGCGGTTTACGACCTCGACGGCAAGGCCGACACCGCGGAGTTTTATCTGTTATCGCTGCGCGAGCTGTGTAGGTCCTTTCTTGGGCGATTATAATAGCGTCATCTTCTTCTTCAAGAAGATGACGAGGACGTCGGACCGCGGATATTTTTGAGGGGACGTAGTTTACCGCCCCAACCACTAGTGGATTGGGGTGAGTCGTGGCAGAGGCAAAATAGCGCTGGGAGCAACGCTTCATGTACTGCCTGATGGTGATCGTACTCTGTCCCTACATGGACATTTATATAGATTAATTGTAGGCATATTTCTATGTCCAACAGTGAACGTCGTTGGACTAA
This sequence comes from Lymantria dispar, assembly GCA_032191425.1. Taxonomy (NCBI): domain Eukaryota; kingdom Metazoa; phylum Arthropoda; class Insecta; order Lepidoptera; family Erebidae; genus Lymantria; species Lymantria dispar. Next base: position 19,529,198 of record CM063454.1, on the reverse strand, counting down.
TGAATAAACGGATATATAAATATGTATAATGGGCAAGAGCACTCTCGTGATTACGGTATTTTTGTCCTTAAGCCTTTCCGAAGAGTAATTCTGAAAAGCCAACACCAACATTGGGAATCGATTGGCCAATAGATGGATATCTCAAGACTGATTTGACTTGCCGTGTAGTGACGGAGTAAGAATATAATTCATCACCTCCTATTTTACCCGTGACTGCGAACCCACGACTAAGGGCTATAATATATAACATCGGTGCAAGAGAAGGAAAACTTGACATGTATGACCTGTAACAACACGGCCGATCACCGTGGCGATCTCCCTCCGGCCACGGCCGATTCTCCTCCTGTTATGTAGAAGACACGAGCTCAACCGTATATAAGCTGAAATGATGATTTGAATTAAATGCAAGACCGCGAGACTCTTGCAGGCCCAGTCTTGGTTTTGCTCAAGTCTTGCAGGGCCAGTCTTGGTCTTGGTCTTGCAAAAATTAAGCGGTCTTGGTCTCGGTCTCGCATTTCTCGCAAGACCAAGACCGCAAGACCAAGACTTTTTTGGGCAACACTAGTCATAGCGCTCGGGAAACACAGCAGCAGGTAGTTCATTCCAGAGCTTGCACTTACGTAGGAGAAATGATCGCTGGAAACGTACAGTTGAAGACCATAACGTTTCCAGGTGAAATGGATGAACCCTGCTACGGTGTCGAGTGGTACGTTGGTAGCATGGTGACGGTGGTACCAAGTCAAACAGTTCCTCGGAGCACTCCCCGTGAAAGAGTGGGTAGAGTACACAGAGTGACCCAAAGTCTCTCCGCTGCTCCAGCGACTCCAATCTGTCCGTAAGATTGGGATCCCCGACGATTCCAACAGCCCGTCTTTGCAGGGAGTCAAGTGGGTCTAGCTGATATTTGGGCGCACCTGCCCAGAGATGTGAGCAGTACTCCACATGAGGACGAACTTGTGCTTTGTATAGCACAAGACGCTAGCACAAGACGCTTCTCGGTGTGAAGTACCGCCTGGCTCTGTTCAGGACACCCAACTTTTTGCTTGCCAATTTGGCTTTGTCCTCCAAATGACTCCCAAACTGGACTTTGCTCGATATTTTGACGCCGAGAATCTGCTCCAACTCGTAGCCGGGGTATTTTAGGTACGAAATGTCATCAGGAGCACCTATCTGCGTCTCCGTTAAAAAGAGTAAGGCAGGCCGCGCCGTCTCGAGGTGATGGTGGACGGCGTCGAGATTGCTATGTAGACCCCTGATATTGCAAAAATCCACATCAAATGTGGATAAGCGGACCGCCGTAGAAAACGTTCTCTTTTTATTTTTCTTGGCCATGAGTTATTGTTTAAGAAGAGGAGGAAGGGAGTGTGAATGTGTACAACGGAGTTCGGTGATACCAAAAAAAAAATGGGCGGGGCATAGTGCATGGTCGAGGAGTGAGTTTTGTGAGGAGCTGACACCATGCACGGAAGGGCCCCCGATGCCCCCCCGTGCGTAGCCGCCGAGGTCCACTCCGGTTTCCCACACCGGCACGACGACTACCCAACGGGATTTTCGCCGGTTGGTGAGACAGCCGCCCAGGGAGGATGATCCTGGGTTCTGGTCCCCTGCTGACCGGCAGGTGGCCGGCGGTGACCATTCCCATCGGGTCTCCCTGTACACCATGCCAGCCCCTCACGCTCAATACCCCGACCAAGACCTCACCACCGCAGGTTTCAGGCCTCACCAAAACCCGCCGCACACAAACACACCCAGAAAGTTGGGCTCCCGGCTCTCTCGCTCACCGAACAAAGTGTAGCAGCAAATTGCTACTACTCAAACGTCGATCTTCTGCGAGAGTGTGGTACTGCCCCGGACGGACCGGCCCGCGACTGCAGACAAAAGACTGTCTACAGTGTGGTCCTACCACCAGTAAATTTTTTATTCCGCTGGCCTGCTTAATGGGCAAACAAGGGAAACAAAGAATGATATGGAACTCCACGGGGCACTTTCTTCCCGTATGATTGGATGGTACGGGGCCAGACCATAGATAATATAACAACAGAAAGTGTTACCTTGGCCAGATGGGTTGGTGTATTAGACATATTATGGTTAACGGCATTCATACCCTGTACCTATTGCAAGCGCCATCATCGCAGAAGAACTGGGTTTAGAATAGGCCTTACGTTTGCCATTTATTGCAGTACTGGTATTTGACTACACTATAATGTATATACCCCTACGAAAAGAAAGGGCATGACCATAGTTTTTTCCGTCATCACACTTCAAAAATTTAGGCTAGGTGGATTAGAAATTAGAAATAAAAAAGACTTTTTAAAACTGATATTATTTAATATCACAAAAATGTTACATCAATGATGTACTGAATATCTTAATTAAACAAAATGTACGGATCATTAATTATTCATGTATCATCGACGCAATTCCCATTTTGTCACGTAAATATTGAAAAAATCATACGAAAACGAAGCTAGAAAACATTTTGGTTTGAAATATGTTAAAGCAATTTTTAAAAAAAGATGTATTACCAACGTGAAATTATAGAGAGAACAAGATATATTAAAAAAAATGAGCGATTGAAAAGAACTCTTTCTATTTCATTTAAAACATGACCTAGGTGCCGCTAAAAACACGTAAAATATGACAATCTCAAGAAACTCAAATTTAAGATTTTAAAATCAAGATTAGGTCAAAATATGTTTCATTTATTTATGCATTTGTTGCAAGCATTGATTCCATATTCAATTAAAGAAGAGTTATTAGAATTGACAATCTTTGTGGAATCTCATAAAAAGTTTCCATCGCCCTGGACAGTTTGGGCGGAGTGTGGCCAAGTCCATAGCTCGAAAAAAAATTGTCCAGCTTGTAGCGCCAACTAGTGGTAGAATAGCAACTTATAAAAGTTACAAATAATCGATATTATAAGCAGCAATACTGCGTACGAGGTAGAATATATATTTCTATACATTTGTACTAGTACTATACATTTGTAGCATTATATCCAACGCACGCCTAAATACTAAAGCACAAGCTGTGTGTAATTTGCTTCTAGTCAACATTCAAAGCTAATATGTAAACGCATAACGCTCATTTGCGTGTAAAAAATTAAGGATGGAGTAATAATAAAAGTTGATCCAATAGACATTATTTTTACATTTAAAACAAAATCCTAATAATACATTGCAGCGTCATCAGCTATGGCGAATGTGTGACTTGGTACTTACAAATCATGGAAGTATAATGTAACATATATATAATAAAATTCTTAAAATTGATAGTTGAACGGAATAATAATTTAAAATTTTTTCAATAATAAATAAATCCAAAATACTGAGAATTGTTAACGTTATAACTTGAAGCAAAGCATTTATCTACATCAAATAGGTTTTTGTATCTGTGCCCTTAGCAATAAGATTTACGTTAAGTATTCGTATCGTTGTCGAGACGAATTTGTGTAGTATTTGGAGCAGCGCCTCTATCGGGTGATAGGGGCACTGTTCTAAACCCATGTAAATTGGTCTCAATTGTGTTACGAATACTTGAATATAAATACTGATTTACCTCATGTTGCACGTCAGATTTGTCGAAATCAAGCATCAAGCCATGACATGATGTAGATATTATACAATAGCCCCAAAACTTAAATATGCATCAAAATGTGGATAGGTGACCAATACCATTGAGATACAACTACATATTTTGACGAGAGCATTTTAAGTTTCTCAATATAATTATTTCATGTTATTTTACTTGTGGACATGAAAGGTCTTAATTTGTACAGCTATTCAATGTATCTTTTTCATTACTTTGATATAATGTAGAATTGTATTTTTGAGAAAAGACAAATCATATCTTAGCATGTATTTAAAATGGTAGAACCAGTATAAACTAAGTGACGGAGACGATGAAGTCGGGTATGACAGCAGTAGTTATTACCTATAAAATGATAAGAATATTATTAGAGTATATTTAGAATTAAATTGACGGGGTTTTGCTAAAGCAAGCTATGTATAATATTTAAAATAGCCGAGCTTAAAAGTTATACTAGCCATAATGCATATTATATCTTAGAGTATAAAAACTGTTGCGTGTAAGGTATGAATGAAACGTCGCCCTGCCATCGCCCCGGACATATTGGACGGGGTATGCCCAGACCATATCCCCTATACATATCCATAAACCTTAAAAAAGTTATGAATGGAAATTATTATTTAAATAATTCTTAGTATGTACCAGTGACGTAGCTTGCGGTAGAGGGCCGTATATCAAAATGTGTGGGAGGATCCAAAGTAACGGTGAAGTTTTTTAAATAATAAGAAAAAAAAGTGATGATGGGATTTTTAATAAAATTCAGTTAGTTATTAATCAAACACTATTAATCATTATAATATTTTAGGCATTTTTGCTTGTACATAGATGATTCGGGGCACCTATTGTCTAGGGCAGGGGTGGCCAACTTCATTAGCCCCAAGATCTACTGTTTTCTCACGAAACCCTGTGCGATCTACCATTTACATACTTCTTGAAATGTTCACAATTGGAATTGATGGGTGCAGCAGTTGCCGATTACGGTGCGCCTTCTACGTACTTACATTTTTTGCCTTACTACGATCGAATGGACTAATAGTCGCGATCGACCGGTTGGCCACCCCTGGTCTAGGGACCCGGTATCATTGATACGGCTGAGAGGGCAGTAGCAATGTCCCTGGTACATACGATTGTAGTCTTTTCGTAGTTGTACTACCTACTAGCTAAGCTAATTACTACTGGAATTATATGACTGATAGTTTTTTACACAGCAATTGTTTGCTAATTATTTGCTTTTTTTTATTTGACGTACGAGGCTTCTTGTTTATCATCAATGCTCTCGATATTAAGGCATTACTATAACTCATTTATAAATGATAAAAGACGGTTACAGGGACATGAAGTGGCACTTTGATCCCATAATCTAGTTTAAGGTAGTTAAATAATACAGAGAAATTGCTAAAGAATACTAACTATGAAATAATATTGCTGTGTATTTATTTTAGATGTTCATAAGAAAATGTCTAGAGAATATATTTAGTTGATACTGTACTCTTTTCTCTACTAGACTGACGACATGTCTTATAACCCCGCCTACCCTCTTTCACAAAGATCAAAAAATTAAATTATATTTTCGTACTAAATACATATACTATTATGACTTGATTCATATGTGAAAATTATTAATATATTAATTATTATTGTGTATATATCTTACGTGGTTGGTGTATATATCTTAAGTCAATAAGGTTTTTGATTTGTCATGATTAAAAAGTTTAAAATATCTACAACGGCACCCAGCAATCAATCTCGTACATCAAAGTTTGAAAAAATAAATTGGTTAATTGCGGCTTCATAGAGCATTATTTGTGTCGCAAACTACGTCTGTGACATTTGTCAGTAGGTATACAGGGTGTATCAGGTAGGTATACACAATGTATCAAAGGGGAATTAGGCAACGGTGGTAGGAACCCATGAAAAAAAATTGAAATTAAAATATCGATTCGTTAATTAATCAAAGAATGTAAAGTTTTCAATTTTATCATCGCTTTTTCGCGTAATTCTGTTTGAAATGTATAAAGTCAGTGATACTTAATCTGCAACATATTTGTACTTTGTTAAATGCTCATTAGAAATTGAATAAATCAATGATTACGTTCGCATAAGCAAGGCAAACTTTGCTTTAATTCAGCTGATCGGCCGATGACCGTTGACGAGGCGCCTTTGTATCTACGTTACCATTGAAGCGCTTCCGCAATTTATACCTATTTATACTGTCGAAGATTTACACGCCTACATGTATCCTGTCTGTATACGCCTATATAATACGCAACATTTAAGGAATAGACTGCTAGACACAGTTTATAAATTACTATAACTTTAATGTTATATTGTTTTTTGTGTAATATATATTCTAATTACGATCTATGACCGTTAAACAACATACTCGAACAGTTGCTCCATAACCTAGTATAGCCTGTATAAGCGTGAAGGGGGGTAATTTTTTTAAATCGCATTAATTTGGATAACAAAGTTCTACGTGTATTTTATTCAATAACAAAAATTCGTAATTGTTTTAACAACTCTTCAACAGATACTTTTATCAAAGAGGTTGTTAGTGCTTCGTACGACGTGAAAAAGTTACTGAGCGACAAGGAAAATGCTCTAGGAAGCGAAAATTACTCTATCGTTTCTTTCCAAGGGTCGATGTGTAATATTTACATTACATAATAATAGTAATTTTAATAAAACTAGTTACGTGTTTGTACATGTAAAAATTTTTATACAAAAAATGTTTTAGAACTGTTTAATTTATATAATTGACATTACGAAATAAATCAGCATTTGAGATACAAATTGCGGAACATTAAAATCTGAAATATTAATATATTCATTAATAACTACAAATTTAACTAAATTGAATTACACTATAGTGAACCATTTTCATTATAGTAAAATAACCATAATGTTTTTGTAAAAAAGAAAAAAAAAAGACCATACATTGTACAAAACAATATTCATTACCCACCTCAAAAACTAATATTATGTAGTTATAAATATTTATTAAGTGTGCCAATGTTATTGTGAATTTGGACGCAATACTTAATGTAACCAAAACCCAATGCATGTGAGTTGAGGGAGTAAGTTGACAAGAAGACATGACATATATATTTCGAACGGCCTAAATATTAAATACATGGGACTGGTATTGATTGACATTACACATATTATTTTATAAGAAAAATGAGTCACTCAATATGGTTTCGTCATAACTACTTCATTTTGCTGCACTGACTGCATTTTACATGGACAAAAAATGACTGTTAACTATTGTTAATAGTCGTTTTCCAATCCCATTATTATTTATAATATTTAAGCTGTTCTTAGCCAAAGTGAGTAACGAAGTGTTAATAAGCGATTATATTTTGGAGGGTGATAGTCTTTATTTTAGTAATTATAAGTTAGATACGGTTCAAATAGTAATTAGATTAGTAATATAGGTATACAAAGTCCATTGTATTGGCACGAATTTGGTTGAGCTTCCTACTAGCGAATATATGGCACATATTTTATTTTTTGGATTAGCTGTTCCCATAATTTTAATAATTATTATGAAAATTAATGACAAACCAACTTACAAAACCAATCAAGAATTCATGTAAGAATGAATATGAAATCTTATCCAAAATGTATAATTAATTAATTATATATTGAAAACCACTTCCGAACATTCGAGCCTTTTAAATAAAGAATAATGTAATAGTAATTATGTAACTGACAACAAAAATATGTTACTGAAAGCAATCATTAATGACGCTCAATCAACTTCGTTTTAACGCAAGCTTGTAAAAAAAATAATTTATTAAGTATTTCAACTATATATTTTATTCAAACGTAAGCATTGCATTAGAAATGTGTAACTACATTATATATTAAAATCAGTGTAATCGAATCGCGAATAAGTTAAATCGAATTGAGAACTAACATGCATAGAAATATGTGATGGTTATTTGATGAAATCTAAATCGAATATGATTTTGTTGATGAACCCAAAAGCATGTTAGCGATTAAAAAAGAAGTATTTTAATGGCAAAATGCAGGTTAAAAATATAAGATGTTAGATTACAAAATGGACAAACTGCGTACGTTTTGGAAGCCAGAGTTAGATAGCTCGCATCTCCTTTACTCTATGACTTCAAACGCTGGTGACAAAAGAAAAGAAAATAAAGATTTCTGATGTTTACGCGAGTATTATTATAAAACTATTTTTACGGATTTTAACGCGTTTGTATTTGATTTATGATTGCCCGACGATTAGAACACTTCATCGTTTATGGTCACAGGAGGACTAAAGAGTATTACGTCCAAACGAGTCATTGTTATTACAAAGATTTATGTCTACCTGCAACAGAGTTTAATTAATAAATTTTACAAAACATAAGTGCAAAAATAAAACAATGCTATATGAAAAAAATTTTGAAATCGGTTCGGTGGTTTAAGCGTGAAAGCGTAACAAACAAACTTACTTTCGCATTTATAATATTAGTAAGGATTTAATAATAACTGACCATGAACGGTGAAAAGTTTTCGAAACGTCGGGCAATCAAAAATGGAATACACATGCGATAAAATCCGTATAAATACTTTTATTTATGTGAAAAATAAACTTCAGTTTGTCAAAAATTAAAAACTATATTCCTTTAATGAGGTTTTAATATTGCGTTTTGATTATAACCTGCCAGTTATTAAAAAGATGATATGATTAAAAAATGATTTGAATTCAGTATTGTTGGTGATCTTACCATTTGGCACGTTTGGACCAATCTTTTGGCGTCCAATGCAAACATTTGGGATCGATACGCAAGTTCCTATTCTCCATGGCTTTTTCGTGTTGCTGTAAATAATAGGTAGTTAAGTGTGGTGACAGGGTAAGAATACAATTCACCAATCCCTTTCTTTCTTATCATCATCATCGTAACCCTATACCAACATGTCTGACAGCATGATATAGTAGGTCAAATTCCCTCTCATTGTGGAGGAGGTCTGAACCCAACAGTGGGACATATGTGGGCTGCGATGATGATAATGAATATATCAACATCCCAGCATCTCAGCCCATACACGTCCCCCTGTTCTGGTCGGGCTTCCTCTACTATAGGTGAGAAATTGGCCTATTATAGCACATTGGTAGGACATATAAGGTATTGTTTCGAGTTTTTTCTCTCTTGCATAGATATTATATGCATATTATATCCCTTAGTGGTATTTTATGATACCCACGGGTAAGAGAGTAATATATAAATACATAATAATATATATTCTAGGCGGATAAAGGGTAAACAGTTCTATGAAAATTACTAATTTTATGCTAGATACTCTTTAACTCATCATCATCATCGCAGCCCACACTCGTCCCACTGTTGGGCTCGGGCCTCCTCCATAGTGGGAGGGAATTTGACCTACTATACCATGCTGGTCAAACATGTTGGTATAGGGTTTCTGTTAGTAATTATATCAAAATAAAATAATATTAACCAGTTCACACCTCTACTTTAGTTACCGCTAATGCCATCTAGTAAGTAAACTTGGAACTAACATAAGAATGTAGTACAATCGTTCTATTGAATAAAACAGTCTGTTGCGAACGCTCAACGAGTTTTAATAGGTTATGGGCTACTCCCGAATTTATCAGTTATTTTAAGTTAAAATAGATAAATTGGGTTTGTTGATTCGCGGAAACATGAACTCGAACTATATCGCTAGTGTGCCGAAGTTAAAAGGCAGAGAAAATTACGATGAATGGTGTTTTGCGGCTGAAAACTTGCATGTTTTTGTCAAACGGCGGTCTTGGATGGCATGGACAATTACATCAAACCACCGGCCGGTTTCGAAATCAAGCCAGCTGAAGATGCAAAAACAAGGGCAAAACTAATATTGACAATTGATCCCAGTTTGTACATGCATATTAGAAATACGGAAAGTTCAGCGGCATAATGGACCAAGTTGAAGACCATGTTTGACGACTCCGGTTTCTCGAGAAAGATAACCTTACTTCGACATTTGATTTCAATAAGATTGGATAATTGTGACTCGATGACTACCTACATCACACAAATCGTCGAAACATCTCAACGGTTAAATGGCACAGGATTTGCAATAACTGATGAATGGGTAGGATCATTGTTATTAGCAGGTTTGTCTGATCATTATTTTCCGATGATTATGGCAATAGAACATTCTGGTATTTCGATAACTGCTGACGTCATTAAGTCAAAGTTGCTTGACATGGAAGCTAAGTCGGAAGTAAGTGGCGCTGCATTCGTAGCGAAAAATAAATATTATTCTATATAATATTATTCTATATATAATAAATATTATTCTATAAATAAATATAAGAAAAATGGCGGTGCAAATACGTCAAACAAGAGGACAGAGACAGATTCAATAACAAAAGAAGTTGTTTGTTATAAATGTAAAAGCAGCGGACATTATCGAAACCAGTGCCCGTTATTAAAGAAAACCGCTAATAAATGCGTTTTTAACGTTGTTTTTATAAACGGAAAGTTTAACAAGATGGATTGGTACGTCGACAGTGGTGCGAGTGCGCATATGACTGTAAACAAAGATTGGTTGAAAAACATGAACTTATCGACTTGTTTACCAGAAATTATCGTTGCCAATGAATCAAAGGTGTCAGTTGATTGTTCCGGAGATGTGGACATCGTTTCGGATTTGGAATATCACATAACTGTTAAAAATGTGCTATGCTTGCCTACTTTGACAACCAATTTGTTATCAGTTAGTGAGCTTATCAGGAATGGCAACCATGTTGTATTTGAAGAAAAGCATTGTTATATGCTTTTTTTAGCTGATTTAACTGATGGTGTTTATAAATTGAGGTTGCAGTCGTCGAGTTACGTATTGGCAGCTCCTGCAGTAACCGGAACATTGTGGCATAGGAGGCTGGCTCATATCAACAGTCAAGATATGAACAAAATGAAAAATGGCATCGTAGATGGCTTGTCATACGAAGGTTCGTTTGACATAACAAAAGCAAAATGTACCACTTGTTGTGAGGGAAAGCAAATGAGATTGCCATTCTCTCATGTTGGTGAACGAAGTACAAAATCATGTCATCGAATACACACAGTGATTTGTGTGGACCAATGGAGGTGAATTCTTTAAATGGCAGCAGATATTTCATGCTATTTGTAGATGATTATAGTAGGATGACTTTCATCTATTTTCTCAAACAGAAAAGTGAAGCTTTAACTAGATTTAAAGAGTTTAAATCGATGGTAGAAAACCAGCAGGGAGAAAAAATAAAGATCTTTCACACAGATAATGGACTTGAATACTGCAGTAAAGAATTTGAAAATTATTTAAAACAATATGGTATTATTCACCAGAAAACAAATAGTTATACACCCGAACAAAATGGTGTCTGTGAAAGAGCTAATCGCACAGTGGTAGAAAAGGGCAAATGTCTTTTGTATGATGCAAAGTTGGGCAAGAGATTTTGGGCGGAAGCGGCCAGTACTGCTGTTTACCTTAAAAACAGGTCCATTGTGTCAGGAGTACCGAAGACCCCTTATGAACTGTGGCATGGGTCAAAACCCAACCTCAGTCACATCAGATTGTTCGGAAGTAAGGTGATGGTACATGTCCCCAAGGAAAAACGACTCAAATGGGATAAGAAAGCCACACAGCACATCTTAGTTGGATATGGAGAGGATGTAAAAGGATATACATAGGTTGTTTAATCCTACCAAAAATACTATTATCACTAGCAGGGATGTCATTGTATTAGAAGTCGAGACAGGTGATATAGCAACCAGCGAAGACGCTATATGGATACCAGATAATGAGACAGCACAGCATAGTGTGGGAACACCAGAGATCAGTGTGGAGAAGGAGAGCAGCGATTCAGTGGGGGCATCATGTGTTCCAGAAGTAGAGGGTCAAAGTGATAGCTCTTCAGATTCTTCAGTATACACTGATGGTAAAGAAACATTTCATGAATTTCTATCAAGTGAAGTGCAGGAGGTCCAGACAACATTGGTTCCAGATCCGGAGACTTGTGTAAATACAAAGCGGCAAAGGAAACAGCCACAGTGGTATGGCCTTAGTAACATGTGCGTATCCAGTACTATGCCAGCATCTGAGGAGATCTCAATCTCTGAGGCTCTGGAAGGGCCTGAGAAGGAGCAGTGGAGGCGTGCCGTGGCTGATGAGTTGCAGTCATTTGAGGACATTGATGCGTGGGAACTTGTCAAAAAACCTGGTGCTGTAACTATAGTAAAGTGTCATTGGGTGTTAGTAAAAAAGTTTGATGTGGACAATAATGTACGGTACCGGGCTAGGCTTGTGGCCAAAGGCTTTATGCAAAAGCCAGGTGTAGATTATACTAATACTTTTGCGCCTGTAATTCGTCATTCCACCCTTAGATTATTGTTTGCTCTTAGTGTTAAAATGGGAATGAACATTACACATTTAGATGTCACTACTGCTTTTCTAAATGGTGTTTTAAAAGAAAAAATTTACATGTCAATACCTGAAGGGTTTGCAAACAAAAGTGGGGGAAATGTGTTAAGATTAAAACGCGCGATTTACAGTTTAAAGCAGTCATCTCTAGCATGGTATGAGAAAGTAAAAGATTGTCTTTGTAAATTAGGTTTTAATAACAGTCAATATGAACCATGTTTGTTTGCAAAAACTAAGAGTGATGTAAAAATAATCATTGGTTTGTATGTAGATGATTTTTTGATTTTTTCAAACAATGACAGTGAAACTGAAAAATTAAAAAAATTATTAGCTTCAGAGTTCAAGTTAAAGGATTTGGGTCATGTTCGACAGTATCTAGGAATGAGAATAAATGTAAACAAAGACAAAAGTGTTATAACTATTGATCAAACACAGTACATTGAACAATTAGTTGAAAGATTCCAGATGTCTGATTGTAAACCACAAAGTACTCCTATTGAACCAAAATTGAATGTAGAAAAATCTACGGAATGTTTACCTAATGTTCCGTATCAAAAACTGATTGGCAGTTTAATGTATTTGGCAGTATTAACAAGACCAGACATTGCCTATGCTGTAAGCTATCTCAGCCAATTTAATACTTGTTATAATATAAGTTGTTATAATTATGCAAAAAGAATATTGAGACTTACAATGTACTAAAAATTATTGTTTAAAGTATACCAGTAATGACATGGATTTACAAGGTTTTGTAGACAGTGATTGGGCATCTGCTGCCTTAGATAGGAAATCCTATACAGGATTCTGTTTTATGATGTCAGGGTCAGCAGTTTCCTGGCAAAGCCGTAAACAGAAGTCAGTTAGTCTGTCTAGTACTGAATCTGAGTATGCAGCTATGTCCGAAGCTTCCAGAGAAGCTGTTTATTTAAGAAATTTAATTCATGAGATTACTGGGGATTTATATGTAATTCATTTACATTGTGATAATCAAAATGCCATGGAATTGGTCTCTAGCCAACAGTGTCATAACAGGTCAAAACACATAGATGTGCGTTATCATTATATTAGAAATGTCATTAATGATAACATAATTAAAATTAAGTATGTTCCTACTGGAGAAATGCCTGCTGACATTCTGACTAAGGGTTTGTGTCATATAAAGCATTATAAGTTCATGCACATGTTAGGTATTGTAAGTAAATAATGTTTTGCTTATTTTGATAAGTGGGGGTGTTAGTAATTATATCAAAATAAAATAATATTAACCAGTTCACACCTCTACTTTAGTTACCGCTAATGCCATCTAGTAAGTAAACTTGGAACTAACATAAGAATGTAGTACAATCGTTCTATTGAATAAAACAGTCTGTTGCGAACGCTCAACGAGTTTTAATAGTTTCATTTCGAGTTTTCCTTCTTTTACACAGATGTTATGTGCATAAGACATCCCATAGTCGTCTTTTACGACGTCCACGGGCAAAATAGGGAGTGGTGAATTGTATTCTTAGTCCATCACCACACGGAATACCACCATCAATTACCAGAATTAATTAATAAATAGCTTAGGCAATGATATTGGATCATTAGATCAAACATTGCATTCTTGTAATTGATACTTATTATTAATGTACAGATGGCGCAGTAGTCTAATAATCCTTAACCATTTATGCACCGTGTCAGATTTGATTTTCATGTAGGACTATTCTTTATACAATACACTAAAGATTGTTATGGATCTAGGAGTATTTTGTGGCCTTGTAACTCTCAACTATATGCTCCATTTCTCTCATCACACAAATATTTGTACCTTACATAGATGTGGTTTTTTTTTCATAAAATAACGATATTAAAAAGAATCATATGTAAGTATAATACTTCACCTCATTGACGGAGATAATGTACTGGCCCTTGTAATAGTTTATCAAGTTTAAATTTTGCAATGTACTTATTACATCTTCTTTCTTTATGCTAGTTAGTTCACAGATTTCACTGAAATATAAGAAGTATGGAATGAATATAGCAATTTAAAATTATAAATTGAGGTATATCCATGGCTGTCGATAGGCTTATGGCTGGTGAATTTCAATAGAATTAACTCCCACTACGTTTTTCGTTGGTCGCAAACGAGCCAGCAACACACCTGATTGTAAGTAATACTGCCATAGACCTGTGCAATAACGAGGGCACAGTTAGACTGCTGTCTGTTGTGAAGAAAGTGCTCTTCTGAAATCTCGTTTAAAGAAGAACATGTCATAGCGCTCGGGAAACACAGCAGCAGGTAGTTCATTCTAGAGCCTGCATGTACATGGAAGAAATGATCGCTGGAAACGTACAGTTGCAGATCATAATGTTTCCGGGTTAAATGGATGAACTCTGCTACTATATCGAGTGGTACGGTGTTAAAATGGTGATGGTGGTATCAATTCAAACAGTTCTTCAAAGCATTTCCCATGCAAAAGGCCTGGCCGGGTAGTGCGGTACGATTCTAACCAGTCTGTGAGATTGGGATCACCAATGATTTGAACAGCAGGTCTTTGCAGGGATTCAAGTGGGTCTGGCTGATATTTTGACATGCCTGCCCAGAGATATAAGCAGTACTCCGTGTAAGGATGAACTCGTGCTTTGTATAGCACGCTGTCTCGGTATGAAGCACTCCCTAGCTTTATTTAGGATCCCCATCTTTCTGCTTACCAATTTGGCTATCTACTCCAAATGACTCTCATACTGGATTTTGCTCGATATTTCGACGCTGAGGATCTCAACACATTTAGGGACCATGTTTAGTTTAGGGACTACATTTAGTTTAAGGACCACGTGGTCCCTAAATGTAGGCCTCATAACAAGGCTCAAAGGCTGAAATGATGATCCCAACACTCTTGGAATGTTGGAGTTACTCCTTGGCCATGATAAACAGATCCTTCTTTGCAGTTTTAAAGTTATAACGTCAAATGTAACTTATTATAAGGTTTAAGGCACAGGAAGCAATGTCAATAGCTCCATTTGTATGCTCTTTGGATAACTATTAGTAATTAAGTGCAAGGTTACTCACTTAATAGTGATGATTGGTTTCTCGTTATCCCCAACGGGTTTGATGTGTGTGAGTATGTCTAGTATAGTTTGTGCCCAATAACTCCGATACGATAGTAGACCAAGATCAGATAATGGTTTTTCTGGTGATCCAGTTTTACCTTCAAATTTTGATAATTCATAACCTGAAAAGAAAAAAATGTTATGTAGTATAATTGCCACTTGTAAATCAAAGTATAAACTTAACTAAAATTAACATTTGTATCTTAATATAATACATTATTAGTAAAAATTTAAAAGTGCATCTTTATATAATTTAAAAGTATTGCATTAAAAAGACTAAACTAAGATTAATAATAAAAAACAAAATTTAAAATAAACTGAGTGCACAGATAGCATAGTGGTTATAATACTGATTTAGCAACCCAGTCTTGTTTTATTCAGAGTGATGACGCAGTAAGAATACATTTCACGGCCATCTATCTTGCCCGTGGGTGTCATAAAAGACGACTAAGGGATACAGATAACAGAGACAGACACTATATACAGATAACGTTTATGGAAGAAAAGAAAAACTCGACATGAAACCCCAAGCAAAACATATCTGGCCAATGCAGTATAGTAGGATTGTGGAGGAGGCCCGAGCCCAGCAGGGGGACTTATGTGGGCTGAGATAAAAGACATTTCATTAATTCTCATACGTTCTATAATAGGGCTCGAGGATAGGAGGCAAATTGACTTACCACAAATAGGATTTTATTTCTTGTTCTTCTCTGGCGATAACATATCTGTATTAGACAATTTAGTCATCTTTTACAACACCATTGGACAAGAAAGGTTGTAGTTTTTATTTTGTCACCACATGGAGAACTAACTGCTGCTGTAGATTTCTATGTTTTTTAATTTCACTGAAATCTGGGCTCCATTGATTTGTTTTTAAACTAATTTATATACATAGACAAAAAGCCCTGTAACAGTCAAAACTAGACAATAGACTAAATATTTAGATACAATACTTACTAAATTCTATTAAAAGTTTTCCATAGCCCTTTCTCTGATATGGAGGTAATGTTAATATGCAAGCAACATTATAATCCTCCGTACTCTCCTTTTCTTTTGAAAAATAGCCAACTATGTGAAATCCTGTAAACAAATTAGGAATAATAACAATAAAAACTTTAACCATTTAACTTTTATATAATAATTAAAATCTATAATAATTTACCAAAAATTTTGAGAGATTTGCCACTTAAACTTTTTAAGTCAAATTCTACGTAAGCGGCTTCTTGAGAAATTCTTTTATTCAATTAATGACTTTTTAGTACAACATAACCGTATTTATAAATTGATATGATTATAGACTTTTATTTTTATGGTTTGTAATGTTTTTTTTATTCCATCATCCTTTTTTTTTTTAAATTTATCTATATCTATTCTATACCAATAAATAAAATTGGCGGGTCTGTTTGTAATGTCAAAATAATAGGCTCTTTTCATGCTCACACGGTTATTTGCACTATACACATTCCTAAAAATCACTTTATATTTTTTTGTCTGTCTGTCTGTTTGTTCCAGGTAATCTTCAAAACGCCTGGACCGATTTCAAAAATTCTTTCTCCAATGGAAAGCTATAATAATGTCAGGGAGTAACCTAGGCTATATTTTATCCCGGTATTCCCACGAGAACGGGAACTACGCGGGTAAAACGACTAAAACCGAAGCGAACCGAGGGCGGGTTGCTAGTTATGACATAAAATTATTTAGCTTTATTTGAAATTGGATGTAATAATTTTACTTCAATGTTAATATTTGCGAAAATCTAATTACAGTGGATTTCATTAATAACTCGGTTGTAACGACTTTTCGGTTATAGCGACGTCAAACTTGCGTACTTAGAATTTAAAGCATACTTTCGTAGGAAATTCATTCGGTAATAGCGACTCCGGGTACGCGGTAACGCCTAATTCGGGTATACCGACTTGTTTTTATGAACTATTTGGGACAGATTCCTAGAAATTCCTTGCGGATGTTGCGACTGAGTCGCCAAAGGCACAAAGTCTCATCCATAAGCTTTAACTATTAAGCCTTCTTATCCTTTATTTATATTCGCAGATGGTCAAATGCTTTGTGTGTGTGTGTAGCACGTGCGCGAAGTTAAAATTATGAATCAGTTACGTAGCTATTTCCAGTGAGTGAAGAGTGTTTCTTAAACTTGTGAAAATGGCTCCTAGACGTACATTTACTCTTAAAGAAAAACTGATTTCGGATATAGAGACCTCCGGATATAGCGTCGACATTAAAGTGGTCCATCCGCCGTCGTTATAACCGAAATACACTGTAATTCAAATATGTTGCACGTCATAGTAAGCGACGAAATATGTGAGACCTCATTGTGCACCATTAACTACACAATGTAAACTGAATTTTAGCAATAGATTTAATTTCATTTTAACACTGTCGACAGTCGCCTGTTCACAGTCGCAGGCTGGTCTGTCCAGGGTAGTAATATACTCGCAAACTTTTTTTTTTTTGTAGTGGGCTGCGGTCGGCGCGCTCCTCGCACCACTCCGTCCGGGGCGACAGAGGGACGTAAGCACGCAACACCCGCAACCTACTCGACCACCACGTCGCCTTCGTCGTTGGGCCGACCACCAGAGCAGGGTTACTTGTCATCAGTGGTCGGCCCGACGGAATACCCCCTACTTGGGGTACCCTCCCATCGACCAACGTCCCCACCTCGGGGAGGACGTCGGTCTTTCCTCACGCGGTCAGCCTCTCGGCGGGTGACGGACTAGTTCCCGGTCACGTCACCCGCGGCCTCGGCTAGGGCGGCATGGCACGCAGATAGTCGCGCCTGCGCCGCCCCAGTCGCTGGCGGCGGGTCGCTTCGTCGAGGCTGTGCTCCTCGTGCACGCGACCCGCCGCCTCCTTCTGCGAGGTCACTGCCTCGCAGAAGGCTGCTATCGCGTCCCAGTTCCTGATGCTGCCGAGCATCTCCCTCCCTAGCGATGGTCGGCAGCGTCAGGTCGGAACCGATGATTGCGACGAATTCACCACGCTGCTCTGCTCAAGTGGCACAGACCTCGAGCGTATGTTGCGCCGTGTCCTCGTCGCAATCGCAGTGGTGGCAGGACGGTGTTCTCTCCCTCCTAGCGACTGTGTACAGGTACTTGCCGAAGCATCCATGCCCCATCAAGACCTGTACCAGTCGGAAGGAGAGCACCCCGTGCCGCCGTTCCAACCACTGCATCAGCACCGGCCGGAAGACCTCCACGGTCCAGACACCATATCGAGGCCTCTCCAGCCGGTCTGCCCAACGAGCGATGACGCCTCGGCGGGCGTCGACGCGCCAGGCGGTGAGCTCCCTTAAGGAACCAACACCGCCCTCCCCTCGCACCCCCGACATACTCGCACACTTGCAGAAATTCGACGTCTGACTAGTAGCAATTTTTTACTGCAGTTTATTCCATGAGAGAAAGAACCAGAAGCCCAAATTTCTGAGGATGTTTGTGTGTGGTGAGTTTTGATGGTGCCTTTAGTATTACCGAACATCATTGTGCTTATTCAATCTTTTAATTTTTTCATGGTAGGCAGCGGCCTAGCAAAGGTCCATGAATGGCAGCAAGTTTGACGTCGCTATAACCGAGGTCGTTTTTAATGAAATCCACTGTACTCATGAATGAAGAAAGTGGTTGATGCCTTATTGTATTTTAGTTTGTCAACACAAAAACACAAATCGTACCTACCTCTAGCATCAAATTCCGTCATAACATAAAACAAAAACGGATCCGTATCGTAGTACAAAGTCTTGTGGTCCAGAAACAATTTGGCGAGTAAGCAGAGATTCTGAGCGTAACATTTGTTTTTTCGACCATCGATCTCGAAGAACGATATGCTTCCCTTTCTGTATATTTCGTTGCCAGGTGGGTGTTTTAGTTTGCATTTTATCTGTAATAATAGATACAGCTCTTAAATTATTAGGGTTGGTTTACTAGTCAGTTCCAGAAAAAAAGTGTACACTTAAATAAAAATCAGGGTGACATTTTTAACAACACAAATAAAATATTATTTAATAAACTCACCAGGTGTCTCTCAAGGCACTTTTTACTTTTTCTATATTTTAAACAGAACTCACAAATGTATATACATGGTAAGTTCACCATTTCCTGAAAAAATAAAGAGGATTACTTTATTTTGCTATGTTGACTAAATGAATTTCCTAAAGGCCATTAACATCAACTTTTACATAAGCTGTCTCGAGATGTACTGTTTGAAATTTGAAACAATATTACTCAGTTTCATACCACAAACTCTAAAACTAATATTGTTTTAATCTCAGTGATGTCGTTATTTGTTTATAACACTTATTTTTGAACTGCAATATGTTTTCCATAAAGGAGAGCTGACAATGAAATTGCTTAATATACAGGTGTATCAGGTTATGGGGCAACTGGTCACACAGGAGTTAGGCAATGGTAGGAGGAACCCAGGAAAAAAATTGAAATAAAAATATTGATTCGTTAATGAATTAGAGACATGTAAATTTTCAACTTTGTCATTGCTTTTTCGTGTAAATCTGATTATTTATTTATTTATTTAAGACAACACCCTGCACTAAGGAAATAATCCTTGTATTGCGGGGAACTTTACAAACATATAATTAACGGACATAAATTACATCCAGACTCATAACAACAATTTGTGGATCGCACAAAGTGATGAAATTGAATGAATCGATGATTAGCAAGACAAGCTTCGCTTTAAATCAGTTGATCGGCCGATGACCGTTGACGAGTCGCCTTTGTACCTACGTTACCATTGAAGCGTTCGCACAAATCATACCTATTTATACTGTCGAAGCTTTACATCCCTACATGTATCCTGTCTGTACATGCCTACATAATACGTTACATTTAAGGCATAGACTCATTTTTATAATCCCTATAACTTTTATGTTACATTGTTTTTTGTATAATGTACATTCTAATTACGATCTATGACCGTTAAACTACAACATACTCGAACAGTTGGCCCATAACCTGATACGACCTGAATATAGGTCACTATTGTAGTTTAGTATGTTAGTGCTTTTTTCTAACATTTGGAGCGTTTAATTAGTATATAAGGGCGCCTTCAAATTTGCCGCAAAGTGCCGCGTAGTGGCAAATCTATATAAATAAACAACGCGCGGTTGCAGCGCTACACCCACGCTGCGGCTACGCATCAGTTTATCGATCTACTAGTGATGCGCGCACGTATTTTTTTGTACAAGTAGAGTAGAGATTCTTCGTCAGAGTCCATCGTGAAACTATGTACTACACTACGATTCTCAAACCTAGTGACAGTAGTGCTTTCTGCAGCTTTCTGTGTGGTGACGGAGTAAGAATACAAATCACCACTCCCTATCTTGCCCGTGGATGTCGTAAAAGACGACTAAGGGAATACGCATATAACATCTATGCAAGAAAAGGAAAACTCGAAATAAAACCTTATATCAACCTGTCTGACCAGCATGATATAGTAAGGTCAATTTCCCTTCTACTGTGGAGGAGGCCAGGGCCCAATAGTATGACGTATATGAGCTGAAATGATCAAAATGATATGTTGTCCTTTAACCGTATATTCGAACCGCTAAACTAATGATATAACGCTGATATGATTTTTGTCAGTCGATATTACGAACTGAATTTATATAATTCAATATCGACGATCGCACAAATTTTCCATTTGCAGTTGCCGTACCGTACAGCGGGGATCGACACTACTTCGCTATATATTTACTCAAACGCAAAGTTCTACATGGCTATGTAACTTAGTGTTTTCTTGGAGTTGATAATTAAGTGTGCCCGAAAAGCGCTCTAATGTTATAATGAAGTAGCTATATTACTATAGCTATACTAAAGATGCTAATTTTTTTATTTACAACTAGCAAACCGCCCTCGCTTCGGTTTTAGTCGTTTTACCCGCGTAGTTCCCGTTCCCGTGAGAATACCGGGATAAAATATAGCCTAGTTTACGCCCTGATATTATAGCTTTCCATTGGTGAAAGAATTTTTGAAATCGGTCCAGCCGTTTTGAAGATTACTCGGAACAAACAGACAGACAAAAACTTTTTAATCGGTATTTCAGGCATAGGTGTCGTGCAAATAACCGTGTGAGCATGAAAAAAGTCTATTATTTTGACATTACAAACAGACACTCCAATTTTATTTATTGGTATAGATAACAAAGTTAAGATCATGGACTGTGATTATGCATCCTTAAAATATCAAAAATTTTATTCTTACTTGTGGGTATGGTGCGAAATACCAGGGCCTTATTCTATGGCGGCCCAGCTCTATCATTTCTATGTTCTTCATTCTAGTGACAAGATCATCATGTCCATGTGCCACCATACTACCAGACTGTCGGGGCCTGGTGGTGGGTGTGGCTGTCCCACTCACAGCGGTCTCGCTGCTTTCAGTCTCAATGGCAGCTAATGAATCCGATTGAAAGATTTTGGCAGTTGGTTTTGGTTCCTGTAAATATTTTTTTTATTATTATTATTTCGGCTCGTATATGTCCCACTGTGAGGCTAATACCATATAGGACCTACTGTCGGCCTCCTCAACAATAGGAGGGAAATTAACCTACTATACCACGCTGGTCAGACGTCTAGATGTTATATGCATGTTTTATCCCTTAGGGCGCCTTCAAATTTGCTGCAAAGTGCCGCGCGGTGGCAGCGCTGCACCCGCGCTGCGGCCACGCATCAGTTGCGCGCACATATTTTTTTGTACAAGTATAGCAGAGTTTCTTGGTCAGAGTCCATCGTGAAACTATGTACCACACTACGATTCTCAAACCGAGGGACAGCAGCGCTGCAGACGCGCGGCACTTTCCGGCAAATTTGAAGGCGCCCTTAGTCGTCTTTTATGACACCTAAGGTAAAGAGAGAGGTTATTGAATTGTATTCTTACTCTGTCACCACGTGGATACAATCCTGTAAATAGAAGACATTATTTGATATGTACAATGGTCAAAACAAGATTCTATATTTTTTACTCCAATCATCATCATTACAGATCATATATGTCTTGCTGGGGTCAAGCCCCCTCTAGAATGAGAGGGAAATTGACTGACCCTATACCATATTGGTCAGGCAGGTTGGCATAAGGTATTATTTTGTTTTTTTTTTGGCATACATGTTAGGGGGCGTTCATAAAATACGTGAGATGTTTATGGGGGGGAGAGAGGGTCGAGTCTAATCTCATCTAATCGTACGTTGGAGAGAGGGGGGGTCTCGGCAAATATTTTTTCTGATTGGAATAAAAAAAATTATACTATTTTGGTCCATTTTATCCAGATTGTACATGCTTAAGATTTAATCTTAAGCATTATTACATTTCACAGCTTTATTACACTTATAAACTAAATTAAACTCTCAGCAATATTGATTACTAGTTTTAACTGACGTAAATAAAAGCACGAAGCAATTTTTTTTTTCTTTTTACAATAACAATCCAATGCGTTTACGTAAGAAATCCACATTTTGAATAATCTCACGTGAGATTGGGGGATGGGGGAGGGGGTTGAATAAAATCTCACGACATCTCACCAGGTGGGGACACCTCACGTAATTTATGGACGCCCCCTTATCTGCATATTATAATCCCTCATAGCAGTCTTTTACTAATGGCACCCACAAGCAAGACAGTGAGTGGATGGTCAATTGTTTTCATATTCTTATTCACCACACGGAAAGGTTTAAACATTTTATATCATATACAGCATATGTCTATACTAATATTATAAGGAGAAAAGATTTGTTTGTTTGTTTTGAATAGGCTCTGAAACTACTGGACCGATTTCAAAATTTCTTTCACCAATGGAAAGCTATATATCAGGGAGTAATATAGGCTATATTTTATCCCGGTATTCCCACGGGAACGGGAACTACGCGGGTAAGACGACTGAAACCGAAGCGAGGTCAGGTTACTATTTATTATAAAAAAAAGAAGCAATCTGATACAGGAGTTCCGTTATAAAGTATGAGTTTTCCGTTATTTTTAAAAAATATTATGGAGTCATAATTTTTTCAGATTATTTATTTTTAAATGAAAACGTCTCGCGTTACGGAACTCGCAAACATTCAGAAAACGAACGTAAACTACACACAGACTCAAAACAATTATTTGTAAATCGCACAAAGAATTGGCGTACATGAGTATATCGAAACCCCTATAACACGGTCGTGACTGATTCCACTTAGCCACTCTTTCATCTCTTCAACTCCTAGGCATTTGACGGTCAGGTATTTCGGAACTAAATTTAACCTACCTCATTGTCTATAGATGGAGCTTTCCGTTTTCTGTTTATCTTTTTCTGCAATGCAGCTGCAAGTACAGCTCCGCCATTAACAAGTGAGGATGAATCATTAACCAGTGTAGGACTCGCTGGCCGGGATATCAATTGACGAGGCTCTCCGGCTATAACACCTTATACCAATAATATTAATTATGATATTAGGATTCAGAAAGCAAGTACAGCAAAGCACCGTATAAATATTTAGTTGGATTATAATTCATTACAAAAGCGGTTGCAGATTATATAATTTTGTTACGCTTAAAATATCCTATATGAAAATAAATGAAAGCATATTTATTTTGTATATTATATCGGCAGATAGGAAGCTAGATATTTAAAAACAAAAATATATTTTTAATTAAAATGTGTGTGTGTGTGTGTGTTCAATTTATGTTTTACATTATTTGTAAAATTCTTGTGTAGTAAGAATGCACCATCATATTTTCTTTTAAGAAACTAAGACATGGATTTGCTGGTCACAGGGGAAATTGTCCGACAAAGGCGTCTGGGATTATATTAAAAATTTAGTAGCGTTTCATATCTTAGAAAAGCCAAGACAAACAGACTAACTGTTCTCAGCTAGAGCTAAAAAAATGTATGATGCAAATTTTAAACTATGTTTTGGGACACTACGAATTTTGTTCTTTTTCTCAGCCCTTAAACAGTCCACTAGTGGGCATGGACTTTTTCCTAATGGGAGAAATTAGTTTACTGCACCATTCTGGCTAGTTGGGTTTTACCTCAAATTTGCCTTCTCTTGCAGTGTTGTTTACTGCTTATATCTCTTAATCGATTTTACGATGGCCACAAGAATGACGTTGATGACCATTGTATTCTTAACTTCAAAACATGGATAATATAGAAATAGCTATACCCATTTTTAAAATCATTAACCAATTAATCTAAAGTGAGTACCAACGCAGGAGTATATACATATTAAAAAATAATAATTGTAATTAGTGAGGGTAAAAAGGAAACATCTCAACTTACAATAGATACAAAAGTTTCAAAAGAATTTTTCTACTTAAGTCTTACTATAATTAATATATCTTTCAATTTCAGTTTCTATTATAGCTGGCATATTCTACTAAGCCTAGTCTTACAATAATGTAGATTTGACATACAAACAATGCAAGAAAACCAATTAAAAATATATAAGTATGCTGCATGTCTAAATCTAAATTATTCTAAATGCTAATATACTGATAATATAAAGCACTTGTTTGCTGAGACTAGATGAAAAACTTCAAGTAATCTAGGCATGTATATGATATTATGCAAAGCTGAAACACAAATAAACATCACCTTAATTATAAAAAGAACTTTAAGTTAGCATTAACAACATATTCTCTTATATATAGGTTCAGTTATGAAAGAGCTATAAATAACAAGTTATCTAGGTATCTTTTCACATGTTTCTATTAGCCAGAAGGTTTTTGAAGCGAAACTTCTTTGCTTGCATGAGGGTATAATTTTTACGGATGAAACGCAATTTAGTGACATGAAAATGTGGGATTTTTTGTCCAAGAAGAGGGAAAGAGCGATTGAGAGAGAGTGAGAAAGAGTGAAGAACATAGCCATGGAGCGAGAGTGTGGAGCAAGCGAGTGAGAGAAAAAGAGACGGTACATTTCTTTTTCTACTTTTTTTTTATATTGACAACAAACACATGGCACCAAAGAAGTTTCACTTCTGACATGCATACTTTGCAAGCACACTCTTTTTTTTTATTTTCTTTTTAATATTACCCTGTACTAAGAACCATTTTAAATCATCACAAAATCTTAATACAAGCATAAAGCATTTAGAGTAGCAGAGTAGTTCACTTCTAATGCCATTACAGCTAAATAGATTTTTATCAAACTCAATCAAGTGTAACATAGTTCTCTTTATCACTAAGGTGATGACATAAAAAGTATATTTAAACATACCAAGTGCATTTTTTGGTGCGGAACCATTAAGTGCATTGTATTGGATTTTTTCAGGTATTTTAGGAATTATTGGCTGTATTTGTTGTAGCTGTATAGCAGGCCTACTAGTATTGATACTGGCCTTTGGAATATCATTGCAGACGTTATCATCTGCCGAGAAAATATTATAATTTATGTATTATGATCATGAAACTTGATGGTAAAATGAATTGTATGAAAGTTAAGTACTTTATGATAGATTATTTAAAAAAATACTAGGTTTTTAAAGTATTGTAATGAATTAATTTATAGTTTTAGGATTAAACTTTAATAAGAGGTTACATATTTAGTATCCTCAGTATAGGTTCTTTAACGGTGATAAATATTCTTTAATAGTGGACATAAAATAATTGTAATGTTTGTGTGAATTCCAGTTAAATCTTTTCATGAAAATGTCATTAACTATTTCTTTTGCCTATGAGCATACATTGATCAAGAATTAGATTCAGACTGACAATGTTAGATCTATAGCATAATACGGCAGGCCAACACATTTCACACAGAATAGAAATAAAATATATACAAACTATGGCTCCTTTATGGAAAATAGTTTGTACTTGTATGTTATAATTAATTTAGGCTAAATAAAAAGATGTAAGGGTTTATTCACGAACAACAAATTTGTCATTGCATTGATTTTACTTTACTTATGACTTGGTCCAACCTTCTAAAATTATATTTATCAACAGTTACAAATTGCTTTTATCACATTTAAAACAAAAATGAAATCACAAAAATGCACACTACATTAATACTAAAAGAAATAATAATCTACAGAACTACAGAATCAAAACCAAACAATGAAATGAAGAAAAAAATCATTCTAAATCTAGGAAAGCAAAAAAAACATACTAATAAAATTAGGCATGAGGCCACCTCCTGATCCAATGTGAGTCTTCTTTGGCGTTGTCGTGCCTCCAGTTGCAACACCATCTCGTCGTGGAAACTGAACTTTCCTTGTGTCTAGCCATGACTCACCTACCCATTCGTCCAGGCGTTTATTGACTAAAAGAAAAATCATAGTACATTTATTCTTTAAAAAAGATAACAGCCTGCATTAAGGAAATAATCTTACAAATATGTAACTAATGCACACAAATTATGTTGTTGTCTTGTGTAGGATTCGAACCGACGACACTGGAGCAGTAGCTCAGTATCTTAACCACTATGCCATCAGTGAAATAAATTAAATCATATACAACTATGGAAGAGATGTATTTAAACTAACTTATTCAAATATTAGTTTTTGTTACAAGTTTGTTTAAACAGCTTTTTACTGTCATATTTAACCGATTTTTCCATTTCATCATCTAAAGTTGTAGAACTTAAATAGTGAAAGACGAGAGATGAGAATTTTTCTATTAACATCTATAAATCTACTAATAAAATATAGTGTAGGCTAAGGAAATTTCATAAGAAATTCTGAGACTATTCAACACTTTACTACGACAGCTACATTGAGCATAGATACAAATGATTAAATCACTTCAATATATGTTTATTTTTGATTACATTTTATATATTAATCTTGTTTTCATATTTCATAAATAACAAACAACACAACTGACCAAGAATACCAGCACAATTTATAGTCAGGGATCCAATACTTACAGTCAACATAGTGCACATAATATCCTCTTTGACCTCGAATTTCTTTAATACTTATAATCTCAGCCAGTGGCCAGTCGTCACCACCTTGCATTCGCACCGGTAATCGACATCCTTCAACAAGAGATGCCTGGAATGGTGTATATAAAAATAATTAAGACAAAATGATTTACATGCATAATAATATTTTATAGTTCCGAAATTCGTACCGTTGAATCACAAAATGTAATGAGTTCATCATCATTATCGTTCATTTCAAGGAGTAAAGTAAAATATTTTAGAAAAACAGATGCATGTATTGTTTTTGCTTTGACGGATTCTAGCAGTGACAGTTCGTCAAAAGTTGATGTACGCCATATTTAAATCAGTGTTGCCAACTCCTAGAAGTTCGAGTCGCTAGACTGAAATTCAAAAGTCGCTAGAAAGTCGGTAAAACAAGTTACTTATTTTTTATGTGCAGAAAATCCCGTCGGGTATTGTCTGGTCAAATTTTGATGAGCTTTCTTTTTTTTTTTAGGACATGTCGGGATGTACTAAGTTATAGTAGATCACAGCGTAACCTTATTTACGACGAAATAAAATCCTATGGACAAATTTTGATAAACTTTTTTTTTGACGTGACAACGTCTTATAAATTGGTTTGCCGGGTGACACTTCAAGAAACTGCGTTACGCTCCGCTCACGTTATGCGCTCACAATGAGAGCGAGTGAGAGGCACGCGTCCCTTTCACTTTTTATGTCTGTCTCTCTCGCTCTTAGGCGGGCTAACCATGCCCGAGTGTATGTGTAAAGGTAAAAATAAAATTTTGTTAATATGAAATTCAGTGCGAGATTCTTTGTATAAATTAATGTTTTAAATATAATTCTTTGTATAAATAAATGTTTTAAATTGTTACTATTATTTCATCCTTCTTCCTACTATACGAATGAATATTCACATTAAAATTATTTTACCACTCAAAGTCGTTGTCACGTAAAACTTTCGCCCGTATACCGACTTTACAGGCAACCAATTTTTTTAGGAAATATTTCGAGGATTTCAAAAAGTGCCAATAGCATAGCATACTACCATACTACCACGGAACACTAATATCCGTATCAACTTTTGACTTTCGAGCTGATTCCAAAATGCGCCAGATTTGTCACTAAACAATTTTTAGCGACAAAACTTTTTTTTTGTTGCTAACACTTGAACAAAAGTCGTCATTTCTAGCGACAAAGTCGCTAAATTGGCAACACTGATTTAAATTACTAACTTTTTTTTCATTGTAAGAATTTAATGGCGTGGATACAAAAACCATTAAGCCATATTCTTAGTAACAGTTTTGATGGGATATTTACAAAGTTCGTGGTATTTAATATATATGAAAAAAATATGATCAATAGATAAAACGTATATCCTGTATGGAAGTGTGATAGCGGCTACAAATACTACTAAAAGTTATATTGCTCGAAGTTGTTGTAAAAGACGACTAAAAAAAAGCCTTTCGTTGGACTGTTTCTGTTTTTTGAAGTGAAAACTTCTTTCAAGTGAAGCCACGTTGGTTACTTCTTGGCAGAGGAATATCTTCTGGACTCACGTCACTGACATGCTTATGACTGGCGCACACGTAGTTTGCTGTGCGCCTTAGACACTTTTTGTATGGGTGAAAACTCATGCGTTCGTGTCACCGACATAGTTATAGCAGTATATCTGTAGCTATACAGGTGACGTATAGTGCTGTGTATATCTTATAAGTGAAATTTGAATCAAACATTTTCATTTCTTATTTTAGTTACCATAAGCCTATTACTTGAAAAGTACCTACTTATGTTTAACAGAAAAAAAGAGCGTGCGTACAAAGCATGTCAGATGTTAAACTTCTTTATCGTTTACCCTTTATCTCATTCTATCGCCGGCTGAATCCTATACATTTACGTGTTTGTGTCTCTATGGACTCGCTTTTTCGTTTCATCGAGTTTGAAATCACAACGATTCTAAAGAAGTTTCACTTCAAAAATAAATAAATAATTGAATGTACAAAAAGTTTAAGTGTTATTGAAATGAATGATGACCACGATACAAACAATTAAAATAATGTTAAAAATGAAGTACATTGAAATTTAAGTACATAAATAAAAATACTATCCATAAAAGAATGTAGGTAGGCATATTATTTTGTTATTTCAATTAAATTGTATTTATATTTTGTTATGATCTTGTACAGTCCGTAACATTTTTGAATGATAAAAAACTATATAAACATGCATATAATTGTTGCTCGGAGTGTGAATAGATGTGAAAACCAAATGGCGGTTGATGAATTTAATTCAAACATTATGAAATTGCAAATTTTAATATTAAAATTTTCACTTCTGTCGGCAGTCTCTATAACTGACAATTTTTTTCTTGTGGGAAAATACAATCATTACGCATGCCCACCTCTCATAGATGGGATATGTATGCCGGCCTCATCGTTGATTAAGCGTTTGCGCCACTATCAGCTAAAAGCCACACGCTATTCCTGCCCCTCGATTGCGGCGAAGTCATGGGACCATTTTCACATGCACCACAAAGCCTTTCGTAGACCTTGGCCAACTCCATATGATACCGTCTAATCAACAAGGAGAGTTGACGTGAGGCAGGCGGTCGATTATAGAACTGTTGGCAATAACTCTTACAATATATACTATGAAACAAGAGTAGGTACATTATTGAGTAGACCTTAAGTAATTAAAGCGCTTCCACGGAATATCAGGTTCCTTAACTTGTGCTGAGATGGAGACGTTTTG
Source organism: Lymantria dispar (assembly GCA_032191425.1). Taxonomy (NCBI): domain Eukaryota; kingdom Metazoa; phylum Arthropoda; class Insecta; order Lepidoptera; family Erebidae; genus Lymantria; species Lymantria dispar. Next base: position 19,499,468 of record CM063454.1, on the reverse strand, counting down.
TAACGAACAGCTATTCATTTGTTATTTTATTTAACTCTGTAAACAACTTCTAAAATTTTTCGTCTTAATAAATATTATAGATTTGCTTTCCTTATTTTTCATTTTTAATTGGAATAAAAGCGGTTTAATAAAATCACAAACGTGATTGAGATTAGTGCAACACTAGCATATAAAAGACCTTTCACTAGAAATTTACATACTTTTTAATTAATACTTCTCCTTAAATAAATTAATAGAATCAGGTTCATTCCTCTTCAAACTTGCATTTCTTTCATACATGAAATCGAATGTAGTGTTTTTAAAAGGTTTTGAAAGGTAACCCTGCGCTTAGGACATAATCCTTGTATTGGCTGAGACTATACCAACATACAATTTAACATAAACTCAAACCAACAATTTCTGGATCGCACAAAGTACTTATTGTCATGCTTGGGAATCGAAAACGTGACACTTTGTACAGTAGGTTCATGTCTTATCTGTTATACCATTTGTGTGTAGCGTTGCCTCACATCTATATGTTTAGTTCTCCGATATTACATGATATTTTCTGCAATTTGAATGCAGGATGTCGCTAAATAGGTTCAAGACGAACCCTGTATCGTTTAATTCATAAATACGAAATCTTTTCCTTTCACAATCAACCGAGTAAACTTGGTGGATCATTTCGAATTATTCACAATATCGGCATTCGTAAACGAGAGGATATTATGAGATTCCTCCAGAAACGGGTATGGTTAGGCCGATAGCCCTGAATGGGACATTGGTGGGGGTGGGGTCCCTGACCATCCGGGGGCTGTTCCTGTGGTGACCAAGTGACTTGATTGTCGTGTGTAAATATACTTAAATATATTTTCTTACTTAAAGTAAGGTTTTTCTAATTTTAGTACAGTTCTGAATGGAATAGACTGTCCTGAATCTCTACCTTAAGAACAGAAAACCTATCCTCAAATAATTGGGAATGATATAAGTTAGGAAATAATGTATGATTTAGTAATAAAGAAATTTTAAATAGAACTTAAAAATTAACTTTAGAAAATGACATTCAGAAAAAAAAACCTCCTGACAGGCACATTCATTTTGTATGTTATATGTACCTACCTATAAGCACTACCCTGAACATTCTTGATTAGATTAGCTAGCGTCATTGCGAAATTAAAAGAAATCTACTAAGATAATCATTTAGCAACTGGTCTCATTACACTTAAGTGATCAGCACTTATATACGTGTTTTTTGAAACTCTTATCTTTGTTTTCTTTGAAAGTGTTACCAGGCATCGTCTTAGAGTGTGAATTAGGAATTGGTGATTGATGATTTGTTTCGGATGACTTCAAAACCATTAAAATACCTTGACACTATGGGTTTTATATCACTCACTTGATGTATCTACCTATAATATAATTGACCATTTTAAATTACCAGCTGATAGAAAATTACCAGTGACTTATGGCATTGAAATATGGTCTGAAAATATAGGCAACATCAACTTTGGATACAGGACCATTTTGAGTGGCAGTTTCATGGGGAGGCCTACGTCCAACAGTGATCGTTTACAGATGGAGTGATGGCAATTATGAATTAGACTAAGAATACAATTCACCATTCCCAATCTTGCTCGTAGGACTCATAAAAGACGACTAAGGGATTTGATATGTGGATAATATTTATTCAAGAGAAAGAGGAAAACTGTATATCAAACTTTATGTCAATACGTCTAACCAGCGTGGTAGCTCAATTGACAGCCCAATTTATGGAGGAGGCCCTAACCCAACAGTGGGAGTTATGTAGGCTTACGTTTTATATTTTACTCATCATTCAGCCAAATTGTACATACATAAGTTACAATCTATTCAATGTCAATAGCGTGAAAGTGGTCCATTAACCGTGTGTTAACTAATTAATCAGATCACATGGTTATTCAAAACGTAGACTGTGGTTCGCAACTATCTGGATTTAGATATCTATCCAGTTTGGCAGCTAGTAAAAATACTCATATAGTTTTTTAATCGCTTTTTAAAATACAAGAATGAATGTTTGTGTGGTAACGTAGGTATTCTCAGTACCTATGTTACCACACAGACATTTCTATCGTTAATGAAATATCCGATTAAGCTATTATCTGATACATAATTACCGCAATTGTTATCTGTTCAGGATTTCATATAAATATAGTGCTGAAATGATATTATGTATTCGACGAATCAACTAGCAACATGAAAGTCTTGGTTCTCTTAGGGTTGGTGGCTGCTGCCTCTGCCAATGTCCTTCCTCCGGCTGTTGAAACTACGGCCTTTAACTTTATTGAGAAATATGCGATCCCTTTGGGGGAGAGAATCCGAAAAGCAGAGGAGGAGATGACTCAAGGTAGAATTGTTGGTGGTGTTGCAGCAACTCTCGGACAAATCCCTTATCAGGTAACTGTAATAAATACATTTATTTGAATAGTTGAGTACAAAGTTATTTAATGGACCAGTTTAGAGTTTTTTGTTTAATTGCTTTGCTTATGTAAAGGTAATGTAAAGCGAGTAAATGTTAATTTACTGTAATTAACGTTATATTACTGTAAGAATACAATTTACCACTCCCTATCTTGCCTGTGGATGTCGTAAAAGACGACCAGGGTATATAATATGCATATAACACCTATGCAAGAGATGGAAAACTCGAAATAAAACTCTATATCAAGCTGTCTGACCAGCATGGTGCAGTAAGATAATTTCTCTCCTATTGTGGAGGCGGCTCAAGCCCAACAGTGAGACGTATATGAACTGAAACGATGACGATGACATTGCTTTTAATTTTAAATAGTTAATATCTTCTTTTTGTGGTGATAGACAGATTTGTAAAATATTTCGCTTCGTGTCATATGAGCGATGTGTCTACGCTGCCTACCGGGGTAGCCTTTAGCTGCGGGCTGCTATTAAAATTGCTTAGCAGGAAATTCGATAACACAGAACCTAATATTGGCAGCTGCTGCTGACGTGTTTGTTCGTAAAAAGACACACACATATTTACATGGGCCTCCCTTTTGAAAATTCTTGAATATGGCACTGTAAAAAGAGTGTATGTTATAACGTTATATTTAGCTGGAATCGGAAATGGCATCGGCGACCATTAATCCACAAGAACATTTTATACGATGATACACCAGTTATAATTGACATAGCGTTCCCTTTTACATAGTTTTCAGTTGCATCAGCAAACATTATTTTAAAGAGCATTTTGTGTATAAAGGAGTTTGTAAATAATCTAGAGGACGGACCACCGAAGTCCAGAAAATGTTTTCAATGTTCCTCTTAATAGACGGAGAGTGGTGATAGACCAGCTTATGAACCTCCACGCCACCTTCTTATTGCTCCGGATGGCTCGAGCCGGGTATCAATCAAATCCTGTTAAAAAAAAAAACAACGTTATATCCTAATAAACCTTTATTTTTCACTGTACTTTGGGCTTCTCTAGAATTGTGGTATTCTGAATCTTCGAGACATTTCTTAGAGTAGTAGGTAGGATAACATTATTAATATTTGATATTTTTTTAGGCTGGTGTTCTCGCTAGCTATCTAGGCATTACAGGTACAGGTGTGTGTGGTGGGTCCCTAATCAGTGAAAATAGGGTCGTTACCGCTGCGCATTGTTGGAATGACGGCACAAACCAAGCTTGGCGATTCACCGTAGTGCTCGGTTCTATTACTCTATTTACTGGAGGCACCAGGCTAGATACAAGCGTTGTCGCTATGCATCCGAATTGGACCCCTCTATTGGTTCGTAATGATGTCGCCGTTATCTACCTGCCGAGTAGTGTTACTTTTTCAGGTACCTATGTTATTCTTAATTATTTATAAATTCAATTGATTTAGTATCATTGCATCAACCTCACTAAATCATTCAGCAGTTAAAGTATAAAGATCAAATGATCAAAGACAGTAGGTCCATCGATCGATTCATTTCTTCTTCGTCTTTTTAGTATTATTCTGAACCTATATGATCATGATGATCAGCGTATTTCATGATCATGATGAGCAGCACAGCTCATATATGTCCCGCCGCTAGGCACGGGTCTCTTCCAAATTGGAAGGAAATTGACTTACTATTCCACACTGGTACATGTTGGTAAAGGGTTTTATTTTGAGTTTTCTTTTTTTTTGCATTAATGTTATCCGCTTACAAAAGTAACTTCTTAGTCTTTACCGACCCCCACGGGCAAGACGAAATGTATTCTTACTAGGTCACCGCGCGGAAAAATTTGTATACGTCTCATTCTTAGGCTTGAACGGCCTTTGGTAACACACTTTATTTTCTAACATGTGTCATAAAATATGACTTAGGAATATACTTACTGGTAGAGGGGAAAACTCGAAGGAAACCTCTGCCAATATACGAATATACTAATCTAGGTCTAGGTTAGTAATCTTCTTGTTATGGAGCAGGCTCGGGATCCTAGTGGATTATAAACGGTCTCAGCAAATAGAAGAACAGTTGAACTTGCACGAAAATAAAGTTTACTTAGTGATTAGTGATTTTTTTCTTGTCATTTGATCAATGTCTTGCCTTCTTTACTATATTTAAACAAACGCTTAATATCATCGTCATTTCAGATCATATACGTCTCTCTGTTGGCGTCTAGCCTCTTCCATAATAGGGAAATGACCTACTTTATACCACGCTGATCAGACATGTTGGTTTCATTCTGAGTTTTCCCACCTCTTGCTTGTGCGTGTCGTAAAAGATGACTAAGGGATTAAAGATCCCGCTCTTGCCACACGGAAAACGGAAATTTTAATTACTTAGTTGTTTATATCATTACTAAAATTACAAAGTGAAAATCTGGTGCTTAATGCGGTAGTGGGAAAATTGTGAAACTATGCTTGAAATAAAATATAATGTATTTCAGGAGCAACTAGTTTAATGACATTACAGTGAAATTTATTTCAAATGTTTTTTTTTTTTTGGAATGAACTGTAATAGCTCTTTTTTATGAACAGATACTATTGCTCCTATCGCCCTACCAACTGGTTCAGAAGTCAATCAAGATTTCTCGGGAGCTTCCGCTCTTGCATCTGGATTTGGTTTAACTAGCGATGGTAAGTTGAAATATATATAAATTTAGTTACATAGTTATGAAGTAAAATCATTCATCCATCAGCTTGTAGACATCCAATATCGGAAACGAACCTCCCCGTGAGAATACCACTCGGAGCGTTCCTGTGCCATTTGCATCCAACGGTTCTGTGCGTCTTTCAAGAAAGAGTTAGTGCACCTAGAAGGTAGTCATCCTAGGAGGCGTCGTCCGATTGTCCGTGGCCGCGACTCGAGAACCTTTCTTCCCCCAATGGTTATCGGTTTGACGAGCAATGTGGCCTACCTACTACCATTTCAACCTGCTGTTTCTGGATAATGGATGGATGATACTTATGAAATAAAATTTTTATAAAACAAAATTAGCAAATTTGAATGCGTTTGTTTTTGTTTTTTTAGTTTTTCGATGTTTCACACTTTCAACACTCAATGCTCATGTTCTGTAAAGAACATTGCATTCATGGTCTGCACCTGATCATGAATCAATTATTCTTATGATTAATTTATTTATCAAATGTTTTAGGTGGATCAATCACTACGAGCCAGGTTCTAAGCTTTGTAAGTTTGAACGTGATCACTAACAGCGTGTGTTCGTTAGCCTTCCCCTTGATTGTGCAAGACTCTAATATATGCACAAGCGGCATTGGTGGTGTTGGTACTTGTGGTGGCGACTCTGGCGGTCCTCTTGCTGTAACTCTCGATGGTAGACCTGTTTTGGTAAGTGAGCGCCCTGACTATATTCGTTACCTATTTAATATAAGTACAACTGAATCCATTATCCTTTCTTTTGCGAATTGTATGTTTCTAAAGTCTCCAACGATGCTATTTTGTATGTACATAAATATGCCTTAGTGCGGGGTTTTCAGGCAAGAAATATAAAAGAGTAGGAATAACTTTTTATTTCTCTGCAAGATAGAATCTGAAATACGGATATGCGTAGAAAAACGGATGTAATCGACATAGCACGAAGAGTAAGCACTCTAGATTGGTAATGGGCAGGTCTCGACATCACTCGATAGCGCCCTATGGACTAAAAACCGCTTGGGAAGAAAGATTCTCGAATGGCAACCACGTATCGGACGACGTAGTGCAGAAGAAACCCCCAAGGTTGACCAACAACCTGCTGAAAATCACCCAGCAAATTTTGGATGCAAGCGGCACAGGACCGCACTCTGTGGTGAAAAATGAGGGAGGCCTACGTCCAGCAGTAGACGGCGATGGAATGATGATGATGATAAACATTTTATTCGCTTGAGGCCATATGGATTTTTATATTGGTATATAAGGAGCAGACCTTCTCCTCAATGGCAGGACAGACTATTATACCATTCTGGGTACTAGAGTTCTTTGTTTTAAAATTTCAAATACTATTGGATTACCAGACTACTTCTTTTAGTCGTCTTTTAATACATTTGCAGGTAGTAGGTAATGATGATAAATTGTAATTCTTATTCCCGAACCAATTTCTTGAAATTTAAAAGACTTCAAATTAATATATAGTAATAGTATTAATATATAGAAACCAATTCAGGCGGTTTCACCTGCATAGTTTCGATTCCTGCGGGAACACGCAATTAAAATATGCCCAGCCTATGTTACTCGCGAATAATTTAACTTTCCACTAGTGAAAGAATTCTTATCTTATAACTATTCAAATTTTCTGTTTTGCCATAGTTCCCGTTACCGCGGGTATACATGTAAAATATATTTAAAAAAACTATAATAATACCGATAACTTTCGAGTCCTGTAATGCCTTAGTCTGCACAGTATAGTGTCAAGTATCCAAGCCGTTGACCCTGTCATCGTCATCCTGTCGGCGTCGGTGCATTATGTCCTCTCTGTCATACATATTTCAAAAGTTTTTGGCGATTATTTATGACCAGCCCCCTGTTTGAAAATAAATAATCATAAATTATTATGGGAGAAATCATATAATACTTCAAATATTAATTTTAGTCTCCTAACAGCAACAACAACTATCGTAAAACATATTTCGAATTTTGGATGGAGTAAGGTGGCGCCATTACACGAAATATATTTTTAAATCATAACTGTACCATTATTTTCCGTGTATAAGAATACAATTCACCACTTTCTATCTTGCTCGTGGATGTCGTAAAAGACGACTAAGGGATATAATACGCATCTAATATCTATGCAAGAGAAGGAAAGCTCGAAGCAAAACCCTACACCAATCAGTCTGACCAGCATGGTATAGTAAGGTCAATTACCCTCCTATTGTGGAGGAGGCTCGAGCCCAGCAGTGATATATACATATATACAAGTCGTTATGACTAACATTATATACACATAAAAGATAATAAAATTAAGAAAATAAAATTGTTCTTTATCTTATAATCTAATAATACATAATTAACAATGAAAATGTTGTGTTCGCAGATCGGTGTTACATCCTTTGGATCCGCTTTAGGTTGCCAGATTGCATTGCCAGCTGCTTTCGCTCGAGTTACATCCTTCGTGAGCTTCTTCAACGATCATATTGTTTAAATTATTATTTGATTATAATTTATTACATAAATCATAAATATTTTTTTTGTACATATCTTTCTTCCTTTTTTATTTTTTTTATGTATAGATGTAAGTTTAGGTAGTTTGCCCGGCTATGGGATAGGAATACAAGATAAAAAAAAACTCGTACAGCGATCTTATCTACCAAGCGTGACGATTATGGCATTGTTCAAGAAAAAAACTTTTTTAAAACAAGCATTTAAGTAAATGCTCTAAAAAGACAAAAATAAACTTTAATTACAAAACTTTTACTATCAACTAATAACTCCATTAAACTATTTAAATATTACAAAAGCTTGTCGCGAGATTTAAGAACTCGTATTTACTTAGTTTAAACAAATGTTATAGTTAAAATCACTCACATGAAGTTATTTAATTAACTTCATTATCTACACAAGAAAAGCTTTCTTAAGGTTAAAGATTACTTTTCTTTTTAGCGCACTTATATAATTCAAACTAAGTAAATACGAATACCTACTTAAATCTCGTGAAAAGCACCGGTGTAGGCGGGTTGCCTGATCGTCCGTCTGAGGGCTCTCTTGTGGCTTCCACAAAAGCTCAGTCTCGCTGAGCGAGATGCCCGTTTGGCAAAACGAAGCCCGTCGCGAAGTCAGTGCCCGTTGGGCAATCCCGTTGGATGGGCGTCGGTACGGTGTTCGGACCATCGAGGCCTTCCGGCCGGTGCTGATGGAGAGGTTGGGTCAGTGGCATGGGGTGCTTGCCTTACGACTGGTGCAGCTGTTGACAGGGTATGGTTGCTTAGCCAAGTACCTGCACGCGGTCGTGACGAGGGCAAGCACACCGTCCTACCACCGCTGCGATTGCGACGAGGATACAGCGCAGCACGCGCTAAAGGTGTGTGCCGCGGTCGCCGCCTTCTGTGAGGCAGTCATCTTACGAGAAGGAGGCGGCGGAGCGTGCGTGAGAGGAACTCCTCTACGGCGACACGGTCTGCAGCCTGATGTAGCCCTAGCCGAGGCCACGGCTGACTGGACCGGGGAATAGTCCGTCACCCGCAGAGAGGCTGACCGCGAGAAGGTGACTGACGTCCCAGGAGGGGCATTAGGGAGGGAGGGTACCCGAAAGGGTATCCCATCGGGCTGGCCCTGGATGACAAGAAAATCGGTCCCTGTAGCCGGTTCAGTGGCGAAGGTGAAGGTTGAAGGAATACGGTATGTTATGGGGCCGCGCACCGGCCTTTCATCGCCCTGGGCGATATGGACGGTGTGTGGCCTGACCAAAGCCCACACAAGAAAAAGGGCTGTAGAGTACAACCCTGGCGGTCAATCATTTATTTATAAACGAAAAAGAAATAACGAAAATAGAAATGCAGTTCGTTGAATTCGATCGCAGTGACACCCGACAGTTTTTAAGCTAAACCATTCTTGAAATCACCACACAAAAAATCATCAATATCTGTCTCGCCGTTTAGAAAGAAGGAGTTTAGTGATTTAATACGTAGGTACTGAAGAATTATACATATCAAGATAATCAGATTTCACAGCGTTAATTAAAATTTTGTATATGTAACTTTATAAAAGATAATGTTTATCTAATTTAAAAACATTAAATTTTGATTTGATAAGAATAAATTCATTGATATAATCTGTTTGTATATATTTACGACTCGAGTGCTGACGTATTTAAAATAAATGACTTGTTACTCCTCATTTATGGGAGCGGTTATAGGAACACCGTCAGCAACACTCTTTTGAGTAACTTATGACACCAATTAGGATAGCCAGCCCACCTGTGGGACAATCACATCAGTGAACTATTCTATTTTACGGTACACTATTTAGTTTGAAGAGAGGGTTATTATATGCTAAGGATTAGAATAATAACGTAAAGAAGGTAAGTCCGCGCACAAAAATGAAGCATTTAAATTGGAGCCTAATGGAGCTTATGCGGGAACCGTTCCGTAGCGTACAAGGTCACGGTACTGCACGTACGACGCAACTCTTAAAAAATAAATAGGTAATTATGACGGTTTGTGCGTTCAAATGGTGTCACAACACATTTGAAATACATAAAAAGTGTATTAACATTACTTGTAAAAGTATGTCGACGATTTATCTTAATAAAAACAAAATTTGATTTCATAATTTGATTATACACGTACGCACGCACACCACGTGCGTGTGTACGTGTATAATCGCTTGCACGCATGTAGTATTTTTGGCTTCATGTTTTTGATCGCTTAAGTACCGACCCTATCCTTCTATACGTTATTATTCTAAGAGCTAAGGATATAGGGGCTAAGGGGCTAATATGGGGATAACATCTGAGCAGGAGACAAAAACTGTTCACGGTATTCTGTCGTATGATAATTATGATGATAACCGTCTTTATTCTAGATAAACGTAGCACGAATGAAAGTAGGGGCTATAACTAATATACTCATAGCATAGTTTGTCGAATGTTTGGGCTAGTTATGTTTATACGTCGTCGTCTCTCATGTCATAGAACAATGAGATTTGATTGGCTCGCTCCCGGCACAACATCGACGGACCGGCATTGTTAACATCCGTCAACTAACTGAACATGACTTGATAACGTAGACGCACTACGAAACATTTCTATGATGATATTTGACGGCTAGTCATGTTCAATAATAACCTGTCTGAGGCTACAGACAGATCTGTATTCAATTTCAAGGAGAATATAAGTTATACTTACCATGTGGCGACGGAGAAGAATACAATTCATCACTCTCTGTCTTGTCCGTGGATGCACTGAAAGACGATTAAGGGATTTAATATGCATATACCATTTGTACAATAAAAGGCAAACACGAAATAAAACCCTATACCAACATATCGGACCAGCGTGGTATAGCAGATCAATTGCTTTTTAATGGGTAGGTTTGCAGCATTGGGATATATATGAGCTTGAGACTCGCGAGAGCGCGCCTAAACTCTACGCACTCTAAATAGTGCGCAGACTTTTTAGTTAGTCGTAAGGCGATAGCGATGCCAAAGTATTTGGTTAAAAGCTGTCCAAATAACAGCAGACACTTGCGTAATAGGGATGGTGTATCATATTTTAGGTAAGAATTATTGCTAATTTGCGAATTTATGCTTGTACAGTGAGCTCTAATCAATTTCAATAATATTAATTTTCTTTGAATAACAAAATGCTCACGGCCCGACCGGCACAATCAGATGCAGTGTCTCGATAGATAATCTCTTTCATACGTTACTCACATATGTAAGAGTAAAAGAGAAGACAATAGTCCCGCAATTATTGCTGAGAGAGTAACTCATAAAGTGTGTTCTAATGAAAGTAATAATATGTTGCTATGGAGTAGTAATAATATGATAAAATATATGAATATTACATTAAGAAAACTAGAAATAAAACCCTATACCAACCTGTCTGACCAGCATGGTATAGTAAGGTCAATTTCCCTCTTAATGTGGAGAAGGTCGAGATACACTCTCTCGCCCAACAGTGGGACGTATATGAGCTGAAATGAGATATTTGTTCGACGGCTTCTGTGGTAAAATTAAATATTGTTTTCTGTTTTTTTTCCCTTTTTAAAAATCGATACGACGCAAACAAAATGAAATTTAAGGCTATAATTATGATTGATGGCATCTGATTAATGAAAGTTAAACTTCCAAATAATTACATTATCAGTACTGATTCAGTACGTATAGAATTGGATATGAATGCAGTCAGAGTCCATATCGTATTTGCGTCGATATATGATTGATGATGTATTGAGTTTAAAGTGCATATTCGTGTATCCATTTATGGCCTTCGACGCGATGTGATTATTTCTATGACTATTTTACGATTCTTAATCACAAAAATAAAAATTTAATATTTTTTAAGTATTAAGATTAGCATTCAGCACTAAGGAGTGAATTCTTAATGATTTCTGATGTTTACGCGAGTATTATACATTTTAAATAAAACTACTTTACGGATTTTATCGCGTTTGTATTTGATTTTTGATTACCCGACGTTTCGAACACTTTACAGCGTTCATGGTCAGTCAGTCCACCCGTGACCATGAACGCTGTAAAGTGTTCGAAACGTCGGGTAATCAAAAATCAAATACAAACGCGATAAAATCCATAAAGTAGTTTTATTTAGAGTGAATTCTTGTGTAGCAAAAGATATTGTAATCATTTACATCTGCAATGCTATTTATCTGGCAGTTATCTGTCTGCAGCCATAAATGAAGTGGTTAATCTAGGTAGTACCGCGTAGTACACCTCTACACCGTACCGGTAGTACACCTCTAAATTCGTAAATAATTGCGAACCAATATGCCAAGAATATACAGTCGATATGTAGCAAAAATGGAGTGAACAGGAATTAGTTCACTTTCATCTCATGAAAGATTGCGCATTCACTGCACATAGCCTTTTATCACAGTGCCTCAGTTTAAAGGAGTAACTCTGCAAATTTCAGAGTTTGAATGAGATCCATCGGTATTGGGATGCTTGGCATCTACATATTCTGCAATATCTGATGTGGGAATCATTTGAAGAATAAAACCAGATTAGCGAATAAAAAGCTGGGCCTCCGAAATAAAATAAAACCGGCTAAGTGCGAATCGGAGTCGCGCACGAAATGTTTCGTACCATTATTTATAAAAAAATGCGTTTGTTATATGGGGGACTCCCTTAGATATTTATTTTATTTTGTTTTTAGTATTTGTTGTTATAGCGGCAACAGAAATACATAATTTGCAAAAATTTCAACTGTCTAGCTATCGCGGTTCTTGAGATACAGCCTGGTGATAGACAGACGGACGGACAGACAGTGAGTCTTAGTAATAGGGTTTAGTTTTTACCCTTTGGATATGGAACCCTAAAAAGTAGTACTTTATGCCTATGCATTAAGTACCAACTTTTTTACACAACAGCTTACCTTATACAAAGCTCAAATTCCTTCACACGTAGAGTACGGTTTCTCTGGGTATCCAAATACCGATTCTATCGGTTGTGTAAAAAAGTGATATTTTATGCCTAGGCATTAAGTACCACTTCCGTGTGATGATGGAGTAAGAATACAATTCACCACTCCCTACCCTGCCCGTGGATGTCGTAAAAATGACTATGGGTTATAATATGCAGATAACATCTGTGCACGAGTAGCAAAACTCGAAATATAAGCCTATATCAACATGGCCGACCAGCATAGTATAGTAGGTGAAATTCCCTCCCATTGTGGAGGAGGCCCAAGCCCGATATTGGGACGTATGTGGGCTGCGATGATGGTGATGATTAAGTACCACTTTTTTACACAACAGCTAACCTTATACAAAGCTCAAATTGCTCCACACGTGGAGTACGGTTTTTATCTCTGGGTGTCCAAATATCGGTTCGTCTCACTTGATTGCCTATAAAGACTTCGGTCCACTCTATGTCATCTATTTAATGGGGAGTGCTCTGATCGGCTCTTTGACTTGATATGAACGCCCGTTCTTTTTATTACAGTATTAATCGACACCGCAGTATGATTCACCTATACCACATAGAAACGATTCCTTCCTTGATTGTATGTTTACAGTTTTCATTTGTCCAACACGCGAATAGGCTTTGGAATGAACAAGCTGCTGCAGTGTTTCTCGAGTGCTATATCCTGACCTTGTTTTAACGATGTTTAAAAAAGCCTTATTCTCTCATGGTTTCTTATGCTAGTAATTGTCAGCTGTACCTTTAGTATTGCTGAGATGCAAAAGTGGCCATTTACCATCAGGTGGGCTGTTTACTGGTCTGTCCTCAAAATAAAAAAAAAAGCTAGTTTTAGTTTCTTCGTAAAATTGTATACATTTCCTTCAATGCAATTAATTCTATGGACTTAATTAAGTGCAGAGTAAAATATCCGGGGGGCGCGGCCGGAGCACCTCCTCGTGGTGCTCCCTGGTAACGTCCATTTGGACGTCAGGCGTCCATTTGGACGGCCAAGATTCCGGCAGGGGGGGGGTCTCCGCGTGCGGCTCTGGTGGCGGATCTGACCCGGGGCCAATGGGGCGGATGTGCCTCATGGCACTCCGTCGCCAGGGACGGTTGCGTCACGGCCCGGGGCGTGACGGGTCGGTCGCTCGCGAGCGGCCAGACCCGGAAGGCCCAAACCGTAATCCTGAGCAGGGGGGTCAGGACCGGGGGTCTTCGGACCGCGGGGAAGAAAACCCCTATAAAAAATCACCCCAATCTTAAGTTTGGCCACTCGGCGAGGAGATGTATGACTGGTGGGTTAAGAAGCGCGCGAGCGTCCAGTCGTTAGAGTGGTAGTCAAGGCAAGACTTAAAAACGTCCAACAAGATATGGCAGAAGTCAATACACGTTTAACTTCACCAGAGGGTCCCGGCCAGGCCGGGGAATCCCTTGCTGTGCCGGTGCTTGCGCGCGACGTCCATTTGGAGTCGCGCCCAAGTCCCGGCACAGTCAGTCCCCAATCGTATGGGTGGGGGACAACTACTGCCTCAGAAGCCGAGAGCCCGGCTCAACACCAAGTGGCTCAGGGGGGGAGGGGGAACGAGGAGGAGGTGCAGGTACGGAAGAAGACCCGGAGGACGAAGCCGAGGCGTTCCGCCGCTGCACGAGCCCGCATTAGCGCCACTGCATCCAAGGCGTGGCGGGCGCGGATGAAGGCTGAAGCCATTGCCGCACGCGACGAGGGCGGCAGCATTGCTGCTGCAGGGCCGTCGCGGGACGGGGGTGGCGTTGCTGCCCAGCCGTCGGAAGAGGAAAGGATGGAGACCACTGCAGGGCCGCCGCGTGAGGAGAGCGGCAGCAGCAGCGGGTCCGAGCACGAGGGCGGCATTGCCGCAGAGCCGTGCAGAAGGATAGCAGGCGAAAGCTCCGAGCTGTTGAGCGATGAGGGCGGCACTGCCGCAGAGCCGTCGCAGGATGAGGGCGGCAGTGCCGCAGGGCCATCCGAGTGTCAGGAGATAGATACGGCATCGGAGATGGTGCTGACGGACGTGGGCGGAAGTGCCGCAGAGCCGTCCGCCGATGAGATCAGCACCCCTTGGGTGCAAGTCGGCCGGAGTAGGGACGAGGGCGGTGGATGCGCCGCAGGTAGGCAGGTATTAGGCGCGCCGTCGGTTGAGGGTTCAATTAGGCCGTCGTCGTTGCCGTCGTCGTCGTCGTCGCCGAGGAAGAGGACGGAGAGGGCTGCAAAGGCGCCAGCTCCAGCCCCAAGTGCGAGGAAGAGGGAGGAGGCCCTCCCCCCGAGACCCTGGAAGCGCCCCCTGCAAGAGGGTGGCCGCTCCAACACCGACTCGGAGGGGAGTTCCATCATCATGCCTCCTCCCAAGGTCCCGACCATGCGCCGGGGGCGCAGAGGCCGAGGATCGGCGGTGGTGGCGAGGCCGGGGACACCGGGTCCGGCTGGCCACGGTGGCGAGGTGGCGGCCCTTCAGGCCGCGAACGCCCGCCTTAGTGAGGAGGTCTCCGGCTTGCGGGAACGCAACCGCAAGCTGGAGACGGAGCTATCGGCGGTGCGACGGGAGAACCGCGGGTTGGCCAAGGAGATGGCCGACCTGCGGGCCCAGTTCGCGCGCCTGGCGCCGGCCGCGCCGCCTGTGCCAGCCTCGCCACCGAAACGGGCTGCGCCGGGGAGGGCGGGCCCGTCGTCTGCGCCCGTGGCGCCGGCTGCGCCCGTCGCGGCTGCTGCGCCAGCTGCACCCATCGCGGCTTCGGCGCTTCCTCCCCTCGTCGTGGTCCCTCCGCCGGCTCGTGGCCGCGGCAGACCTCGGAGGGGAGAGGGGCCGCCGCCCGACGAGGTGCACGGCGTGTCGGAGTCGGCGGTACGCGTGATCCTAGCCCGAGTAGGGGTGATGGTGGATGCGCGTATCGCCGCCGTAGCGGCCAGGCTCCCGCCTGAGCCGCCCCTCCGACCGCCGCTCGCCGCGGACAAGGCGAGGCGGCCGCAAGCGTCAGCTCCCACCCCGCTGCCCTGTCAGGGTGGCCGCGTGGTGAGCTACGCTGCGGCCGCGGCCGGGCCCAAGGGGGCCAAGAAGGCCGGCAAGGTGCCGGCTCCCGCCAAGGCCGGGCCGCGGCCGGCGCCAGCGGCTGCACCGCAGGCGCCGGCCAGCGCACCCGCGACCGCTCCTGCTGCGCTGCTGCCAGGCTCGAACAGGGCTGGCAGGTGGCTGAGCGGAGCAGGAAGGCACGCGGCCAGAAGCGGAGAGCGGCGGCCAAGAGTGCCGCCGTGGCCGCCGCTCCCCAGGCGGGAGCCGGCAGAAAGGGGAAGAAAAGGTCGCGCAGGGGCCTCAAGTCGCCGAAGACGGCCGCGGTGGTCATCACCGTGCTGCCTGAGGCGGCTGAGAGGGGCCTCAACTATGAGGCCGTCCTAAAACGCGCCCGGCGGGAGCTGGACGTCTCCGGTATCGGGGGCGTCGAGGCGAGGACCCGCAAGGCCCGGACAGGGGCTTGAATACTCGAGTTCCCTGGGGCCGAGGGCGCGAAGACGGCCGATAGTTTGGCCACGATGTTGAGGGGGCTGTTCGGGCCGGAGGATGGTGTCCGAATCGCCAGGCCTGTCAAGTGCGCAGAGATGCGCCTGACGGGCTTGGACGATTCCGTGACGGTGGAGGACGTCCGGGAGGCCATTATGGCGCGTACCGGATGTGCCTCGGACACCGTCCGGATTGGCACCATTCGCACTGGTCCGGGCGGCGTCGGTGCTGCCTGGGTGCAGTGTCCGGTGGAGTCGGTCAAGCAATTGGCCGACTCAGGCAGGCTCCTCGTGGGCTGGAGCTCGGCGCGGGTAACCGTGCTAGAGCCCCGGCCCGCGAGGTGTTACAAATGCATGGCGGTCGGGCATACCCGACCGACATGCAAAAACTGCTTTGACTGCAGCGGGCTATGTTTCCGTTGCGGTCAGACCGGACACCAGGCGGCATCGTGCTCTGCGGTGCCCCACTGCCCCGCGTGTGCGGCAGGCAATAGGCCTGCCAAACACCGCATGGGCTCTGGGGACTGCAGACCCCCGGCATCGGCCCCGAAGGGGCGGGACGGCCCATCGACCGGGCCAGTCCCCGCTCCGAGCGCGGCCCGATCGCCCGTCAGCGCGGAGGAGGTGACGATGGATACGGACCGTTAATGGACCCCGTATCCATTCGTCTCCTCCAGGCCAACCTCAACCACACCGCCGGTGCGCAGGACGTGTTCCTGCAAGCCATGGCGGAGTGGTTGATAGGAGTAGCCGTAGCCGCGGAGCCGTACGTGGTGCCCGACCGGCCTAACTGGTTGGGTAGCACCGATGGCACCGTGGCAATCGTCGCCTCCACGTCGTGGCCTTCGTCGCCTCTGACCCTTAGGGACAGGGGCGTCGGATACGTCGCGGCGGACTGGGGGGAGATTACGCTCCTCGGAGTCTATCTCTCCCCTAACTGGAGTGTGACCGATTTCGAGGCCTCCCTCACCATCATGGAGGCCTCGTTACGGCGAATGGCATCGCGCCAGGTCTTCGTCTTGGGGGACTTCAACGCCAAGTCCGTGGCGTGGGGGTCTCCCCGGACGAACGACCGAGGACGGGCGATCGAGGAGTGGGCGGCGGCACTGGGCCTCTGTTTGCTGAACAGGGGCTCGGTGCATACGTGCGTGCGACAACGGGGCGGGTCGATAGTGGACCTTTCGTTCGCTAGCCCCGAGGTCGCCGCACGCGTGGGGAGCTGGCGCGTCGTGGAGGAGGTGGAGACCTTGTCGGACCACCGGTATATCCGGATGGAGGTCTCCCCGGTAATCCCGACGCCCAGCAGGGGTCACGGGGCGGATGGACGTCCTGCGTTCCCGCGATGGGCTGTGGGTCGCTTAGACCGGGACCAGCTGGCGGAGACAGCCATCGTTTACTCGTGGCTGTCCTCTGCCAACCAGTCGGACGGGGTGGACGCCGAGGCTGGCCGCATCCGCAGTGCGTTGACGCAGATCTGCGATGCGGTCATGCCCCGGGTACGGCGTCCGCCCCCGAGGAGGGCGGTCCACTGGTGGTCCCGGGAGCTGGCGGATCTCCGGGCCGCGTGCATTCGCGCCCGGAGGGCCTACACCCGCAGCCGGCGGTGGCAACGCGACGCGGAGCGGGAGGCCTTGCTGTATGAGGGCTACCGCAATGCGCGGTCGGCCTTCAGGCTGGCCGTCCGCTCCGCCAAGGACGTCAGTCGGCAGGAGATGCTGGACGGTCTCGATCGTGACCCCTGGGGACGCCCCTATCGCGCGGTGCTGAATAAGCTCCGCGCGCGGGGCCTTCCCCTCACCGAGACTCCAGCCCAGCCTTCTCACCCGGGTCGTCGAGGACCTGTTCCCGCGGCGGGCGGAACACACGCCCCCGGTCATGGCTCCGCCAGACACTGACCGGGAGGCCGACGACGACAGTGTTCCGCCCATCACGGAACCCGAGATGGGAGTGGCGGTGGCGCGCATGTGCGCAAAGTCCACCGCCCCCGGGCCCGACGGTGTTCCAAACCGCGTGTTGGGCCTGGTCCTCGACCACCTGGGTCCCCGCCTCAGGGAGCTGTTCGACGCGTGTTTAGCGTCCGGACGGTTCCCTGGGTGCTGGAAGGAGGGAAGGCTGGTGCTCCTGCCGAAGCCGGGACGGTCTCCGGGGTCGCCTTCGGCCTACAGGCCTATCGTGCTGCTCGATGACACGGGCAAGCTACTGGAGAGGGTGGTAGCTGCCCGCATCGAGCGGCACCTCGTCGGCACGGGGCCCGATCTGTCGGACGCCCAGTTTGGGTTTAGGAGGGGTCGTTCGACGATCGCGGCTCTGTTGCGCCTGAGGGCCGTGGCGACTGAGGCCGTCACCGGTGGGGGAGTGCTGTTGGCGGTGTCCCTAGACATCGCCAACGCATTCAATAGTCTGCCATTCAGCTGCATCAGGGAGGCGCTCCGGTATCACGGAGTGCCAGCTTACCTGAGGCGGCTAGTGGCAGACTATTTGGTGGGGCGCAGCGTCCTCTGTACCAACCGAGCAGGGGACGTTGTGCGAACGCCCATGACGTGCGGTGTCCCACAGGGGTCGGTCCTCGGACCCACCCTGTGGAACATCGGCTACGACTGGGCGTTGCGGGGGAGCCTCCCGCCCGGGCTGGGCGTGATTTGTTACGCCGACGACACGC
The DNA here is from genome assembly GCA_032191425.1 of Lymantria dispar. Classification (NCBI taxonomy): domain Eukaryota; kingdom Metazoa; phylum Arthropoda; class Insecta; order Lepidoptera; family Erebidae; genus Lymantria; species Lymantria dispar. Next base: position 19,480,781 of record CM063454.1, on the reverse strand, counting down.
TCGTCACAGCCCGCGGTGGGACGCTAGAAGAGGCGGTAAGCCTGGCGACCTATGGCACCGAAGAGGTCGTCAGGCGGATCGAGGCGCTGGGGTTGAGGGTCGCCCTGGACAAGACGGAGGCCCTCTTGTTCCATGGGCGCCTTATGAGCCCTCCCATCGGCGTCTCGATCACCGTCCGATCGGTTGACATCAGCATCCGGGCCCATATGAGGTACTTGGGCCTGGTGCTCGACGGGCAATGGTGGTTCCGGGAGCATTTCCGCAGGCTCGCTCCGCGGCTCGTCGGCGCGGCGTCCGCCCTATCGTGGCTAATGCCGAACGTGGGCGGACCGAGCGCTACGTGCCGACGGCTGTACACGGGGGTCATCCGGTCGATGGCCCTGTACGGCGCACCGGTGTGGGCGGGGTCCTTGACCGTCCGACTTAGGGCCCTTCTGTGGCGACCACAGAGGGTCATGGCGGTCAGGGCCATCCGCGGATACCGCACGGTTGCGACGGAGGCAGCGTGCCTATTGGCCGGGACTCCCCCGTGGGACCTGGAGGCGGAAATGCTCGCCGAGTTGTATCGGCGGGTGTCGGGGGTGCGCGGGGAGGGCGGTGTGATCTCGTTAAGGGATCTCACCGCCTGGCGCGTCGACGCCCGCCGAGACGTCATTGCCCGTTGGGCAGTCCGGCTGGAGAGGCCTCGGTTCGGGGTGCGAACCGTGGAGGCCTTCCGGCCGGTGCTGATGCAGTGGTTGGAGAGGCGGCACGGGGTGCTCTCCTTCCGACTAGTGCAGGTGTTGACGGGGCACGGGAGCTTCGCCAAATACCTGCACAGGGTCGTAAGGAGGGAGAGTACACCGTCCTGCCACCACTGCGATTGCGACGAGGACACGGCGCGCCACACGCTCGAGGCCTGCGCGGCCTGGGCAGTGCAGCGCCGTGAACTCGTCGCAATCATCGGTGCCGACCTGACGCTGCCAGCCATCGCTAGGGCGATGGTCGACAGCGTCAGGAACTGGGACGCGGTCGCAGCCTTCTGCGAGACAGTGATCTCGCAGAAGGAGGCGGCGGATCGTCTGCGCGTGGAGCGCAGCCTCGATGAGGAGATCCGCCGCCGGCGACTGGGGCGGCGCAGGCGCAACTATCTGCGCCTCATGCCACCCTAGCCGAGGCCGCGGGTGACGTGACCGGGGATTAGTCCGTCACCCGCCGAGAGGCCGACCGCGTGAGGAAAGACCGACGTCCTCCCCGAGGGGGGGACGTCGGTCGATGGGAGGGTACCCCGCGTAGGGGGTATTCCGCCGGGCCGACCACTGACGACAAGTAAACCTGCTCCGGTGGTCGGCCCAATGACGAAGGCGAGGTGGTTTTCGGGTGGGTTGCGGGAGTTGCGTGCTTAAGCCCCTCTGTCGCCCCGGACGGAGTGGTGCGGAGGCGCGCCGACCGCGACCCATCCAAAAAAAAAAAAAAAAAAAAAGAGTAAAATATCCTATGAAACATTCCAATCATTAATTCTTGTATAACTATAATATAGTGGAATAAACCGCCTAACAGAGTAGCAATAAAGTGAGACCCCACCCCACATTGGAAACTTTGTAATACAGCCAGCCTTTCTTTTAATCTGTATAAATATACCACTTTCTCGAGCATTATTATCAAACTAATTTCCTTTTTATATTTGTGTATGTTTGTTATGTATTGTATAGTACCTTTTTTTTTTTTTTTTTTGTTTTTTTTTTTTTTTTTTTTTTTTTTTTTTTTTTCACGCTGTGGAAATGCATTTACGCACTATCCCCCGCCGGTTACAGACAGGGGAGTGTGTGTGGGACTCGCCGGACACAGAAGTGACCGAAATACCCACTAAAACCACAGCGGCCCCTTCCGTGCTTTTACGAGGTGCCGGAGAGATCGTCAGACAACATTCTATCCCCGACACCTCAACACTCGGCCGTCTGGCCACGTCCTGTCATCATTCAGAGTGGTGGGTGGAGGAGCGCATAGCGGCGTCTCCTCCTCCCTGGTCGTCGCCGGCGGAGCGAGTCAGCGGACGCAAGCGCCTCGCGTGCCCGCTCCGCGGCCTCCTTCCTTGTCATGACAGCCTCACAGAAGGAGGCCATCGACGACCAACAGCTGTCGCTGCCGAGCATCTTGGAGATGATGGTCGTCAGCGACAGGTCTGTTATTCCCAGTTCCGTTGACAGGACGTGGCGCTGAGACCCCCAGGCGGGGCATACTTCCAGTGTGTGGCGCGCATCGTCGATTAGCGCGCCACACTCATGACATCCTGGGGCCTCTTCTCTTCCAATTCTGTGCAGGTACTTACCGAAGACCCCATGTCCGGTAAGCACCTGCACCATCCTAAATGTAAGGCTGCCGTGCCTTCTCCTGAGCCAGCGGTGGAGATGCGGCGCAACCGCCTCCACAGTCCCCCGCCCTGCTACGGGGGACTCTAGATCTTCACTCCACCGCCGGATTACTTCCGTTTGAGCCACTTCTCGAGCTCTGCCCAGTCCCCCTGCGGAGACCCGCTCGCCGTTGACTCGTGCTGTGGCGCGGAACCGGTATACATCTGTCAGCGCTTCTGCCACCAGCGGCCAAGGCGGATCGCCTGCCAGCAGTGTCGCCGCAGTCCAGGACACAGTACGGTAGCCCCTAATAGCCCTTACCGCCATAACCCTCTGCGGTCGTCGCAGAAGGGCTCTGTTGCGGGCGGTGAATGTATTGTATAGTACCTACTAGTTATGTCAGTGAAATATTCTTCAAATTCTTGAATTAATTTTCTTTTTACTGGCCTGCTTTGGCTTGGCTGCATCCTACACCGCCCCATTCGGGACGATATAAATTCGGCATAGGGCGGCATAACACGCCGTGCGTCATTTGGAATTCCCCATCATGATTGAGTTACATATCGTACGATCGTTACGATAAAGATGTCACAAAAATATGAAAGACAATAACATAATTCTTTTATTTATAAATGATATTACCCGCCCACGTCTTGGAAAAGGCAATACGGACAATTTAATAAGTACATTATTAAATATTGCTAGAGGAAGTCAGAAGTGCGTCTGTTTCAGTCACACTTATTGAAATTTCATATTGTTTCATCTCAATTTTCTAGTGAACGGCAACGGGGCCGCATGTTACTGACGTTTAATAAACTTGCACGCGCGATTATGGAGTTTACGGTGATACATATTTGAAGACTACGACCGAACCATTTAGGTACATTAAATAAACTTAAAAAATATATAGTTCCCCAGTTACTAATATTATATGAAATGCATTTGTTATTAAGATCGATATTTCAACTTTCAAGAAAAATGGAGCGTAATTCAAAATTTATATTTTAACAGGCTTTTCTTAATGTTGAATAGTAAGAGCGTCATTATTTGATAAAAGCGTCGATAATCGAGAGTGACATACAAATCGATAAAATAAATGATGGAACTGTTTAGAAATTGTTTGTGCAGAAACTTTACGACTTAAATCTAAACACGCTTAGATTATTATTTCGAACCACCTTTGATAACATCATAACTTAAAAAGTATTTGACATAAATACACCGATTGGTTTATACAGGTTGTATCAGGTTATGGAGCAACTGTTCGAGTATCTTGTAGTTTAACGGTCATAGATCGTAATTATAATGTATATTACACAAAGAAACAATTTAACATAAAAGTTATAGTGATTACCAAAATGCGTGTCTAAGAGTTTATGCCTTAAATGTTACGTATTATGTAGGCATGTACAGACCGGATACATGTAGGGATGTGATATGCTTTGACAGTATAAATAGGTATGATTTGCACGAACGCTTCAATGATAACGTAGGCTGGCTGCATTAGAAAGGCGACTCGTCAACTGTCATCGGCCGATCAGCTCATGTTTGTCTTACTTATAGGAACGTAATCTATTCAATTTCTAATGAACATTTAACAAAGTAAAAATATGATGCAGATTAAGTATTTTGATTGATTTTATACATTTCAATCAGATTTAGATGAAATGCGATGATAAAATTTAAAACTTTATATGTCTCTAATTCATTAACGAATCAATATTTTTATTTAAATTTTTTTTCATAGGTTGTTCAGATAAACCATCCAAATAGGTTGTTTAAGATTTATATTATTTAAATATTGACATATAAATTTTTGATTTATAAAATTCCAATTATTTGTTTATTTCACTTGTTAATTATATGTGTCAACGGCTCCATAGATGGCGATGCTAAATTACTAGATCGCACTATGGTTTCATTGTAAGTCTTAGTATAAATATCTTCAAATTTGTTTCTTTTGTGCCATTCCGCGTCGGAGACCCGTAGCGTACGGACGTACGCCTCGTTGCTCTCCACTGCCGCGCTCTCCCCGCACCCGCCCCTTGCGGTCGTGCGATCTCGCTCCGTCTCGCTCGCTCCCGCAGCGTACCTCGCGTCGCGTCGCGCCGCCATTTTGTTGACGTCTGTGGCCGTTCAGTGGCCCGCTCCGGGTGGCCGTGTATACGGTTGTCTGTGGCAGTTTCGCTGTTTGGACGCAGGTGTTGCCGGATCCCAACTGCACGAGTCGACTTTTTCAAGACGTCGAGTGCAGATTTCTACCGTTGGTAGATAAAAAGTCAACCCATTTTGGCCCCCTCAGGGCAGAAAACCATATTGTTTGGTCCCCGGCGGAAACCTCACGGTGTTAACGAAGCCGGGTGAGGCAAGGCCCCGATTTGCCTGCCGAGCCCCTTCAGGGCAGAGCTAATAATCGGAAGGGGTTAAAGCATCCGGCCTTGGGGGATCTCCTAGTCGGACCTAATCTACGGCTTTTCATCATTTTTCTGCGAAGGCCTAACGGCCCGAGCAGCTAGGAACCTATCGCACATTAAGATTGGCGAAGGAGTACAAGCTTAGGGCACATTAGTTAAGTACACATCCTCCCGACCTGCACCCGGTTGGGAGGGACACACACTACACACAACCCAGGGTTTACCCCACCCAGGGCGATAGGACACATTCCTGCGAACGTTTTTCCCGCCAGCCCACGATGGCGGAAAAAACTATCACCATCGACGCCCTTCTGGCGATCCCCGAAATAAAAGCCTACATCGCTCAACATTTTGGAGCGATAACTATTCTCCCACCGCAACCCCTACGCGCTCACTCCACCGTCCTGCCGCTCAAACCGGAATTACCGGCCACCGGCACGGCGATGGATACGGAATCGGTCCCCTCCTCAGCCTCAGCTTCATCTTCCTCCGAGTCGGAAGATTCGCCCAATGAGGGCTCCTTCATCGAAGTTCGCTCCCGTAAGCGTACTAAGAAGGCAAAAGCCAACAAAGAGGCCCCCTCTAAGGCCCCTAAAATAAAGCCAACCGAATCGGCCATAACTCCAGCCACAATTCCGTCTGAAACGACCGCTACGACCGCCTCGGCCCTCCCTGTCGTCTCGCAGACAGCCCCAATCTCTGTCCCATCCACTACGGACAGCAACACCGTCGCCCCACAGACGGTCAAAAAACCACTGGTTCCGCCGCCCCTATACATTAGGGATAAAGAGAAGTGGCTAGCCATCTCCGCGTGGCTAAACACCAACAGGATTTCGTACAAATCTGCGAAATCCACCCCCCCAAGGCATACGAGTGGACCTTCACTCGTCAGCTGACCACCGCTCCGTGTCAAGCATGCTAGGGAATCAACAGATTTCCTACCATACATACACCCTCCCCGAAGCCAAACTTCTGCGTGCAGTAATAATGTCCCGAGGGAAATTGACACCAAAGAGATCTTAGAATCTCTTAAAGCCCAGGATCTGCCGGTTGTAGAAGTACATCGGATGATCCGAGGCAAGGGTCGTTACCCTCTCAATATGATATTGGTCTGCCTAGCAAATACCCCTGAGGGTAAAGGCATTTTCAAAATCAAGGCCATATGTGGTCTATCCGGGGTCTCAGTAGAGCCCCCACACAAAAATGGCAACTTGGCACAGTGCCAAATGTATGGACACTCGTCCAAGAACTGCTTTGCCCGTCCTAGGTGTGTCAAGTGCCTAGATGACCATCACACCTCTCAGTGTGAACGGCCAAAAGACATCTCCCTCTGCAAAGAGCCACCAGCGTGTGTTCTCTGTGGAGAATACGGCCACCCGGCTAACTATCGCGGCTGCCCAAGAGCGCCGAGAAGAATAGTCCGCCAACCCAACTCAAATGGCAAGGCCTTGTATTATAACAAGACCTTCGTCCCAGCCCCCTTACCAACCCACAATACGTGGTCTCGCCCCCTGCTAACCAGCAAGGAGGTTTTCCCAACCCTGCCCAACAGGCAGCCCGCTGCCCCACCCGCACCATCTCAGCCCAAACCACCAACGATCGGGGCAAACCAGCCCACCGGTGGTAATCCCAAGCCCCCTCAGGGCGCCCCCCTTCCCATCGTCGTCGCTAAAAGCGCGCCCCCAAAAGCCCCCCAAGGACTAGATCCAGATCTAGTCCTGGTGGCCAACTTCGCGGCTCAAATCAATTTCGCGGATTTCCGCGAAATTGATTTGAGCCGCGAAGTTGGCCGATTGCAGCCGATCTTAGAAAGAACGAGGGAAACAACCTCGCCCTCCTTAATATAGTGATCAAATTCGCCCCCACGTTAGAGCGTCTAGGCTCACTCAAATTCAACTAAAATGGATAGGTACACTCCCGGCAGAGTTAAACCCAGACACCTCAAAGTAGGGACATTCAACGCTAATAGCCTTACCCAACAGAGGGATGAAGTAGGCACATTCCTTCGGGAACACCAGCTCGACATCTTGTTAGTACAAGAAACGTTCTTAAAACCATTCAACAGGGACCCTAGAATCGCGAACTATAATATAGTTCGCAATGATAGGACAACCTCACCAATGGGTGGAACGCTCATTTACTACAAAAGGTCGCTGCATTGCACACCTGTGGATCCGCCCCCTCTGATGTACATTGAAGCTTCAATTTGCAGACTAGCCCTCTCAGGCCATCAGCCTATCACCCTTGTATCCGCATATCTCTCTCCCAATAGAGAACATTCGAAACAGTTGGTTGAAAAAGATCTAAAAGCCTTGCTAGAATTGGGAGGCGCCGTCATCATTGGCGGTGACCTTAACGCCAAGAACACCTCTTGGAGCTGTCAAAGTTCCAATACAAGGGGCAAGACTTTAGAGCTATTCGCTGACAGACTGGGATTTGATGTCATAGCGCCCATAGAGCCGACACACTTCCCCTTTAACGTTTCGCACAGGCCGGACATACTCGATATCTTTCTTCTCAAAAACATAAACCTTCGTTTATGTTCAATAGAAGTTCAACACGAGTTAGACTCAGATCACCGCCCGGTGACTCTGGAATTAGCCTCCCGCACCCCCGGCCCCTCAGGCCACAACAACGAAAGGACCAAGATAGCGACTGACTGGGCACGGCTAGAGAAAAATCTCAAGTCAACCTCGTCGGTCCACCTTGATCAAATTCCCAATGACATTACGTCTAAGGAACATACCTCTCAGGCGATCGAGTCGCTTACAAGTCACGTGCAGTCGATAATGGACGACTGCTCGCGGCCGGTACCAGATACGAGCGATCGTAAATGGCGCCTGCCAGACGACGTCCGTGACTTGTTAAGACGTAAAAACGCCGCGACACGCGCTTATGACCGCTACCCCACGGAGGACAACCGTACCCGCCTACGGTCACTCCAGAGGGAGGTTAAACAAGCTATTAATGAATTGAGACAGAGCAAATGGGACGCCATGCTCGAGGAGCTAGAGCCCTCTCACACAGCCTTTTGGCAGCTTTCCCGCTCACTCAAAAAAGACATCGTGTCCACTCTCCCTCCTCTCACCAGACCCAACCAGCCACCGGCGTTTATGGACGACGAAAAGTCAGAATGCCTGGCCGACTGCTTGGAGCTTCAGTGTACGCCGAGTACACTACACCCCGACGCCGCGAATCACCGCTTCATCGCCGACGAAGTGGAACGTCGTACCACTCTCTCGCGCTCGTTACGAAACGACAACCCCGATCAGCCTATCCCAGTAGTAACCACCGATGAGGTCGAATCGTTAGTCAGGGGTCTTAAAACCAGAAAAGCCCCAGGTTCGGACGGAATCTCAAATAAAGTCATTAAATTATTCCCCGCCCACTTGATAGTCCTGTTGTGCTTCATCTTCAATGCAGCACTAAATAATAACATCTTTCCCGCGCAATGGAAAGAGGCCGTGGTAATAGGAATCCACAAACCCGGCAAGCGCCGTACCGAACCCAGCAGTTACCGCCCGATTAGTCTACTAAAAGGTCTAGGTAAGATCTACGAACGAATAGTTCTCAGTAGACTACGCACATTCGCCGAGGCTAACAACCTCGTTCCCGACGCACAGTTTGGTTTCCGAGCTAAACACAGCTGCGTACAACAAGTTCACCGCTTGGTAGAATACACAAGTAGTCAGTTCATCATGAACAGATATACGGGTGTATTATTCCTAGACGTAGCGAAAGCATTCGACAAGGTTTGGCATGAAGGCCTAATCTACAAACTCTATCTCCTCAAGATCCCTCACTACTTAATTCTCATTGTACATGACTACTTAAGTCATCGCAGCTTTCGCTACAGGGTGGAAGGGACGTTGTCGACCCTATCAAGGCCGGCGTCCCTCAGGGGTCGGTCCTCTCCCCATTTCTCTTCACGCTATACACTAGCGATATGCCCAAATTCAACCGGGTACATAAAGCGCTTTACGCTGATGACACCGCACTCTTTTGTGCTGGTAGATCCCCGACAACAGTAGCCAAGACTCTCCAAACAGCGGTTACCGCCCTAGCCAATTGGTTTAGGAAATGGAGATTAGAAATCAACCCCGAGAAGAGTCAGGCGGTCATGTTCACTAGACGAACTGCCCGTTCCTACTCTATCGACAGCATTCCCTCCCTTAAAATTTTCAACAAGCCGGTCACTTGGACCAGGCAGGCCAAATACTTGGGTGTGACCCTTGACGATCGACTCAGCTTCGCCCCTCACATAAAGCAAGTCCGCGCACGGGCAGCCTTTGTGATGGGCCGTCTCCACTGTCTACTCAACTCTAGGTCGCGTATGCCCCTGAGTAGCAAAATCCGACTATACACCACCTGCATACGGCCTATCATGACCTATGCCAGCGTGGTGTTCGCGCATGTTAAGCCACACAGGATCCACAGGCTACAGACACTTCAAAATCGTTTCATGCGCCGAGCTACGGGAGCACCGTGGTTCATACGAAACGTCGATCTCCACATCGACCTCGAACTGCCGACCATCAAGCAGTTTATGAAACGGTGCTCTCAGAGCTACTTTGACTCTGCCATGACACACCCCAACCAACTAGTGGTTGGGGCGGCTTCCTATAGACCCTCCAAAATCTCCTCCATCCGACGTCCTCGTCACGTCCTCGACGAAGAGGACGACAATATCACACTCGCTCAACAAAGAGCCTACACGGCCCGCGAGGCCTTAACAAATAAATATCCGCGGTTCCGCCCTCGCCGTCGAGGTGCGAAACCGCGCCGCGCAAAAGTCACTACTAAAAACGTGGGCACGCCCACTTTGCCTCCAGCGACGCCCCAAGCCGAGGTCCGTTCCCCACAGGGGGAGCCCTTGGGCGATGTCGCTTAGCATACTTTTCTCCGGGTTGAGAGCCCTCAGCGCTCACCCATAGTCCGCGTCAAGCTGTCAAGGCCATCTGCGGCCAACAGCTGTACACACAAAAAAAAAAAAAAAAATTCTTTTGTGCCTCCGGGTTGAGAGCCCTCAGCGCTCACCCATAGTCCGAGATAAACTGTCAAGGCCATCTGCATCTAAACACTCACAAAAAAAAAAAAATTCTTTTGTGTGAATCGTTTGCGGAATCCTTACTAATATTATATATGCGAAAGTAAGGATGTTTGTTTGTTTGTTACACTTTCACGCTTAAACAACCGAACTGATTTCAAAAATTCTTTCACCAATGGAAAGTAATAATATCAGGGAGTAACATAGGTTATATTTTATCCCGATATGCCCACGGGCACGGGAATTACGCCGTTGGTAAGGCGACTGAAACCGAAGCGAAGCGAGGGCGGGTTGCTAGTACAGAATATATACAAGTATACGTTATACCTGTGTCTTATTTCACGCCTAGGACCTAGAACGTCGTACATAGGTTCCTATCACCATTGCCTAGCTCCCGTTTGACTAGTTGCCCCAGAACCTGATACATTCTGTATATTGTAACTCAATAGATAAAAGAGTTTCTTAAATATTATAAACCCACTTAAACAGTAAAAAATAACGGCGTAACGTAATGTCCAATAGTAGTTATGGACGACGGACTCACTTCTAGATCAAAAACCTAATGCACTTACAGATGACATAGAAAGTTTAAATTTGGTATCTTGTTAGGTAATTCTATGTATACAAAATTAATTCAATATAAAAACACTAACTACCCGCCCTCGCTTCGTTTCGGTTTCAGGCGCCTTACCGCGTAGTGCCCGTTTCCGTGGGAATAATGGGATGAATTATAGCCTATGTTACTTCCTGATATTATAGCTTTCCATTGGTCAAACAATTGTATAATCAGTTTGGTGGTTTAACCGTAAACGCGTAACAAACAAACTTATATTCGCATTTATAATATTAGTAAGGATTACCTTGCATTTGATAGACGATAATTTGATTAGGTTAATGTCATTATTATCTTGAAATTAGCCAAGTTAAATTCAAGGTCAGTTGCAATAGATCATAAGTTATATGCTTTAAATAAATATTAACAACCCGCCCTCGCTTCGCTCGGTTTCAGTAACCTTACCCGCGTAGTTCCCGTCCCGTGGGAATATCGAGATGAAAAAATAGCTTATGAGCCACACGGAAAGCCATTGGTGAATGAATTTTTGAAATTGGTTCGGTGGTTTAAGCGTGAAAGCGTAACAAACAAACAAAATTATTTTCGCATTTATAATATTAGTCAGGATTCGAATATTGTAAATTTACGAAGATATATTTTTAAATAGTAAATATATTAAACTTTTCAGCGTTCATGGGCACGTATTTATAATATTACAATATTCGCGTAAGCCTCATAAATTATTAGCCAACATTTGATAGTAGAAAAAAATACAGGATTTTGTGAATTAAAACTTAAAAATGCTATAAGTTTTTTTAATAAATAAATATCAGAATTGTCTACAGAACCAGGCACCCATTTAAATCTGAAGTCTTTTGTCAGTGTAGTCGATAATCAAACCATAATTATCATAGTAATGAGCTTCTCTCCCATTTTCACATTTACATTTGAGCTGGAATGTTTACCCTTTACGTTATTAAAAAATTAAAGAGAAAATCGGGCTTTGAATATTACGTTGTGGACATCTCATCTGTCACAATTAAATGCATTGTATTATGTTTCACTAGCCTTGCTATTATAAAACTGAAGAGTTTATCTATAGATTATGAGAATTAAATCAACATACATGACTAGATTAAAATAGATAGTCAGCGAGCATTTATCCGATTATAATAAACATGCTTAAACATCAGTATCGTCACAAACAAGATTGATCAGATTTTTATTAATTCCGTTTATCATAGTGATTCATCAATAATTTTTTCTACTTCTTTTTTTTTGGGCTGGGTTACGGTCGGCGCACTCCTCGCTTCGCTCTATCTGGGGCAACAGAGGGTCGTAAGCACGCACACCCGTAATCCACCCGTGACATGTCGCCTTCGTCGTTGGGCCGACCACCGAAGCAGGGTTACTTGTCGTAGCAGGGTAGTGTCGTCGGTTAGTGGTCGGTCCGAAATTATTTCTTCTACTATCAAGATGTTAATATTACCTAAATGTGATATAAATCTTTACATCGCAGTCAATTATTAATTCCTCCCTTCCCCTCTGTGTGGTGACGAAGTAAGAATACTAGCAACCAGTGGCGGCTGGTGGGTCATCACAGTGGTGGTGCACTTTACTTGCTCATTAAGTATTAAGATCAGGAATTGCAATGGAACAACAATTTACGTATTTTTTTTTTATTATTTTTGATCGCATTACATTTTGTAGGTGTACTTGCGAAGAAAAATCGGTATTTTGTCTGTTTTTCACACTTCAAAAATATTTATAAAAGAGGGCCTTGGCAGTCCCGCCAATTTATATCAACTGTATTTTGAAAAGTTTTGTTATTGTCTTTAATATAGTCTATATTTATGCTCATCTTCGCCTGTATACGCAGTATAAAATAGAACTAAGACCAAAATTAAAAAAAAAAACAATTAATGTAAACAAACCATATTTAACTCGTCACAGATACATCGAAACTATATCTACTTACTGTACTTAACGAGACGTCATCGGCGAATTTCGTCGTAAGTCGACTTCTCTCGGCAATGTTCGGTTCGCTCGTGCGGCGTACGGAAACAGACTCATTTTTCAGCATATTTCTATGAACTATCTTCTGTCTCACGCGCCAGACGTTTTAATTCACATCTAATACAAGTTGTATGGGGAGTCCTCATGTACTCGCCTAAGCGCACGAGATTTTTTTACAAGGAAAACAAGTTTTAATAGTTTAGTAAAGCTCTAATATTGTTTCGTCATATTTTGAAATTTTATTTGTTATATGTTTTTGTATGTTCAAAGAATAAATATTAATGGTAATTTAAAAATAAAGATGAAGTTAAATTTTGTAGTTTTTAAATCTTTTGATTTGGTGATTCAGCGCACGAGCGCACTTAAGGTACAGCCGCCACTGCTAGCAACCACTCCCTCTCTTGCCTGTGGGTGCCGTAAAAGACGACTTAGGCATTAAATATGCATATAACATCTATACAAAAGAAGGAAAACTAGAATAAAACCTTATACCAATACGTTCGACTGGCATGGTATAGTAGATCAATTTCCCTCCTATTGTGGAGGAGACTCGAAGCCAACAGTGGGGGCGTATATGAGCTGAAAATAAAATTGAATGATGATGATTATTTTCTTATGATAGCGAGTTAAGAATGCATTGTGCCACAGCCTTTAGTTTTATATAAACCGTTTAAGGGACACCAGGAGAATAATCAGCAGCCTTGAGAATTTATACGAGTAGGTATAATCAACTGCGATTTTAGCATTATCATGCTTCTTTAATTTTAGGATCAAACCGAAGCGAAGAAAGGTCTGGCTGTAGTTCCGTAACCTGCTTTATTATATCATCATCATCATCATCATCATCATTTCAGCCTATCGCCGTCCACTGCTGGACGTAGGCCTCCCTCATGTTGCGCCACAATGAGCGGTCCTGTGCCGCCTGCATCCAACGACGCCCAGCTACTTTCACTAGGTCATCGGTCCACCTAGTGGGGGGGCGTCCTACACTGCGTCGTCCGATACGTGGTCGCCACTCGAGAACCTTTCTTCCCCAGCGGTTGTCGGTTCGTCGAGCGATATGGCCTGCCCATTGCCACTTCAGCATGCTAATTCTTCGTGCTATGTCGGTTACACCCGTTCTTCTGCGGATTTCCGTATTCCGGATTCTATCTCGCAGAGAAATTCCGAGCATAGCCCGCTCCATAGCACGCTGAGCGACTTTGAGTCTTGATATGAGGCCTACATTTAGGGACCACGTTTCCGTGCCGTAAGTCATCACTGGTAACACACACTGGTCAAAGACCTGTGTTTTCAGACACTGAGGTATGTTGGACGAGAAGATCCTCTTAAGTTTCCCGAACGCTGCCCAACCGAGTTGGATTCGTCGGCTGATCTCTTTCTCGAAATTGGATCTACCTAACTGGACTGTTTGTCCTAGGTAAACATAGTGATCGACAACTTCAAGAATCGCATTGCCAACTAGGACTGGTACAGGAATGACATGGGCATTTGACATGACTTTCGTCTTGTCCATGTTCATTCGTAAACCCACTAGTTGGGATACCCTGCTGAGATCATTGAGCATTGTGCCAAGGTCCTCCATGGATTCTGCCAGAACGACTATATCGTCCGCAAATCGAAGGTGAGTGATGTATTCGCCGTTAATGTTGATGCCGAGTCCAGTCCAGTCTAAGAGCTTGAAGACATCTTCCAGTGCAGTGGTGAACAGTTTCGGAGAGATAACATCTCCCTGTCTCACGCCTTTCTGCAACTGGATCGGTTTTGTACTCTTATCCCGGATACGAACTGACATTGTGGCGTTCCTATACAAACACTTCAGCACTTCGATATAGCGATAGTCGATTTGGCACCGCTGAAGGGACTGCAGCACCACCCAAGTTTCGACTGAATCAAAGGCTTTCTCATAGTCCACAAACGCTAAGCACAGGGGCTGATTATACTCCTCGGTCTTTTGTATAATCTGCCGAAGCGTGAGGATATGGTCTATGGTGCTATAGCCTTTTCGGAAGTCGGCTTGTTCGGGCGGCTGGAAGTCATCGAGCTTGCGCGAGAGTCGATTGGTAATGACCCTCGAGAACAATTTATAAACATGGCTCAGGAGTAAGATGGGTCTGTAGTTCTTTAGAAGAGCTTTGTCACCCTTCTTGAAGAACAGCGCCACCACACTCCTGGTCCACGACTCTGGAACGTCGCCCCTGAGGATAACGGAATTAAATAGCTTTTGAAGGGCTATTAAGACTGGCTTGCCGCCCGCCTTCAGAAGCTCTGTCGTAATTCCGTCATCTCCCGGTGCCTTACCGTTACGTAGTTGTTTGAGAGCCATTCTGATCTCGTACAAGCTGATGTCCAGGATTTCTTCGGTATAGTGCCGAGTTAGCTTGGATCTGGGATCTTGCACCAAGCCGACAACAGGATTTCGGGATGATTTGTATAACTGTCCATAGAACCTTTCGACCTCTCCCAAGATCTCACTTTGGGATGAAATGACAGTGCCATCGTCGGTCTTCAGCTTAGTCATTTGGCTTTGCCCAATAGACAGATCTTGTGCGAATACTTTTGAGCCACGATTCCGCTCTATCGCTTCTTTAATACGGAGCGTATTAAATCAGCGAATATCGCGACGCACAGACTTTGAGATCTGCCTATCTAGCTGCCTATGTTTGGACCAATCGGCTGAAGACTGCACCGTCATTTCTTTTCTCCGCCCCATGAGCTCGAGAGTCTGGTCAGAAAGATTTTTAGGTCTATTAACGCGGTGAGCCTTGAAAAATTTCGACCCAACCGCGTGGACAGTTTCCACGAACCTGTTGTTCATATCGTTCGGAGATTCGCATTTGTCCAGACATTGGGAGCGATTGTGTAATTCGAGTTGAAAGCCTTCGAGGTTCTGGTATTGGACAGATGTAGGTCGGAGTCTAGACTTCATCAAGCGTTACCGCTCGACTTTTGTGTGGATATTCAATGCTTTATTATATGTCTCTGTCATAATTTGAGCTGACTTATGATCTGGCCGGTGGGTTATACTTTCGGGTATGATACATTGATGTTCCGCCAACAAACAATATTGTCTGGGCGTCGGCTTTTACGGTTGTTTCTCGGCGGTCAGTGCAACCCCTGGTCCAGCCAACCGCAGCTTCAGCAGGTATCAGACCAGATACTTGCGCCAACAACAGCCAACTTGCCAGTGGCGAAGCGTGCCAGAGTAGAGTATTTCTTCTCTTGGTCGCCTTTTAAAAACGAAACTGCCTCGAAGAAGCCGGTGATCACGGTCACCGGCTTCTCCTAGTAAAATATCCTATATCCAAAAGTGGACGTCACCATATTGATAAATAAATATACTGCAGAAATTAATTATTAAATTTTGACCCATATTTTTGATACAAATTTATTGCCAGTACAAGAAGAAAATGATTGTATATACATAAGTACATATACTCACGTCTCTTTCCCATAGGGGTAGGCAGAGACCACTTCTTTCCACTTGCTACGAGCTTGACATACCACTTTCGCCTCCTCCACATTCATTAATCTCCTCACACATGTTCTTCGATTCAGGGTGCTCCTGAAATGGCCGTTCTTAAGAACGTCCCTGATTTGATCGTGGAACGTCCGCCTTGGTCTTCCCTTTCCAACACTTCCGTTCATATTCGCCCTATAAATTCTCCTTGTTAGTCTCCTTTCATTCATTCTCTCTACATGGCCGAGCCGACTTAACATACCTTTCTCAATCCTTGTCACTATATCTACATTCATACCACAACGTTCACTAATCACTCTGTTCTTAATTCTATCACTCAATTTCACATCAATCATGCACCTCAGCGCTCTAATTTCTACAGAATTTCTTCTACTTTTGTGCTTCTTCTACCATACTCAGCCCTCACTTCCATACATTAGGGTTGGTACAAGCACTCCCCTATGCACAGCTAGGCGAGTCTTCTTAGACAGGCTTCAGCTGCCCATAAAGGTGCGCAAAGCACCATTCCCTATATTTCCCTTACACACTCTTCTTTCAATATCATTTTCACATTTACCATCTTTCGCAAATGTAGATCCCAGATATGCAAACTCCTGCACTTGTTCTAATATTTCCTCTTCTATACGTATCTTGCACTCCGTTATAACTTCTTCCCTTTCATATACCATAACTTTCGTCTTCTTTACATTAGTTTTCATTACTTTTCATTCAAAAGCGCCATGCACTGCTGTTACCATCTCTTGCAACTCATGCACCAACGAAGCAAGAAGAACTTGACCGTCAGCGCAGAGAAGACATTTGATAAGTAACCCATTCATTCTCAGTCCATTTTGACTCTCTTTTAAATCAGTCAAGCAGTTGTCTACCAATAGGTTGAACACCCATGGTGACGCTACATATCCTTGTCTAACACCCTTTTGAATGCTAAACCATTCAGTGTATGGTCCCTCGATTCTGACACAGGCACTGGAATTCTCATAGAGAGACTGCAGTGCCCGTATCATGTTGCCGTTCACCCCATGCAAAGATAATGCTGACCACAATTCATTCCTCACCACTCTATCATAGGCCTATGATACTATATGAAATAAAAAGTTAAATTTGTAGTAATTGTTATGACAATTTTTTAATTTAAACCTAACAAATCTATTATACCTACTACTACCGGATCGGAATGCGGCCACAGTAATATAATAATTAAACATTATTTTATATGTCAAAACCTTTTAATAAGATAAAGTAGGTCGCCTTTTTTATATGGTGACTGGATCGGGGAATTAGTCCGTCATCCGCCGAGAGGCCGACCGCGCGAGGAAAGACCGACGTCCTCCCGACGTCGGTCGAGGAGAGGATACTCTTCAGGGGTATTCCGTCGGGCCGACCACTGACGACAAGTCACCCTGCACCGGTGGTCGGCCCAACGACAAAGGCGACGTGTCACGGGTGGGTTACGGGTATGCGTGCTTACGCCCCTCTGTCGCCCCGGTCGGAGATGGGCGAGGAGTGCGCCGACCGTAACCCAGTAACCCACCCTAAAAAAAAGTCGCCTTTGAAAAATTTATAATAATGTAGCATCATGCCCTCTTAAGTTTTTATGCCGGATCGTTCTCAGTGTGACCGCGTTCCGACCCGGTGGTAGTATATTAGATTTGTTAGTTTTAAATTAACAAATTGTCATAATAATTACTACAAATTTGATGTTCAATAATTACTAATCATAAACAATATAATTTTTTCATATAGAATCATTTTCTCAGCAATAAATTTGTACGAAAAATGTGGGTCAAGGTTTGATAATTAATTTCTGTAGCGGGTAGACAATTATAAATATTTGAGACTTGTTTGGATGTCAGACATCTTAGTTTGTTCGTGACCATGAATGCTGTATAGTGTTCGAGACGTTGGGCAATTATAAATCAAATATAAACGCGATAAAATCCGTATAGTAGTGCAATAAAACTTTTTTGCGATGTTAAATAAACTATTGTAATCTCATCGTTAATGCATTCATCAACTTTCAAAATCGAATATTGAATTAATTATTACGAACATTCACAGACCACGCTGATCAGACGTATTATTATAGGGTTTTATTTCGATATTTCTCTTACGTAGATGTTATCTGTATATTATAATCCTTTAAACGTCTTTTACGACACCGACGGGCAAAAAAGAGGGTGGTGAATTGTATTCTTACTCCGTCAAAACACGGAAGAATATATAACTCAATATTACAGCGACGCTTTATTTATGATTAATTAGTCGCTTTTATAGGATTTCTTTGACGGTAGTGGGGCAGGAAACGAGCTTGTACTAATAGTTGGTTAACCCTCCATACAGCAATTTTCACGCTAATTAAATTTACGCTGTTTTATAACTAATTTATTCCATAACAAACAGACTTCGACTCAGAGCCCGATTTGAGTACTAAAATATAACTTTTATAGTTTTTTATCAGTGCAGTGTAAGTTTTATGAGAGGATTTAGTATTAAGTGAAATTATATTTTATTGACGTAAATAAATCAGTCCGAGTTATACTTATTCATGATTATAACCAGCTCATATACGACCCACTGCTGGGTTCGAGTTCCGATAGTGCTAGTGATAGTCCCCGAGTTCACAATAGCAGGGTCAATCAACAACAATCAATCTACTATATATACCATACTGGTAGGACCTCTTGGTATACTTGTTACTAGCCGTAAAATATACTAATGTGTTTTAGTTTACCCTAACCACAGGGAAAACCCTATACTGTTGGTGCATTTTCATATTTTACCGCATGGATATCCATTTAAAATTATACAGTTAATCTGCTAAATATATAAGTAGAATTATCCTTTTGTTTGATAGTAAGGGTACAATGTGGCATCATCGAGAGAAATTGAAGGACTATAAAAGGATAACACTGCTAAAGATGGCAAAACTTGAAATAAAACGCCATAGATATGATTGTATCATGTTGTGAAATTTAGGTTTTTATATACAGTTTTGAGAGGCCCGTACAGAACCGAAGGAAAAAGAAAAAAAGTGTGTCTACTTATGTAAGTATGTAAGAAGTTCTATTTCTTTATAATAAGGTAAATTTTTTTTAAAAATTGTATGTTTCGCGTTATCCTACGCTTGTAGAAAAAACGACAATAATAAAAAAGGTATTTATTATATTGAAAGTTTTATTATGACGCAGTATCTAGTTGAAATTTGTAACGGTGTGCGCACCCATCGTAAAAATGTTGACTAGCTAATTTTAGGGTGTCGGATTTTTGTGACGGTGTGCGCGCGCATCGTTAAAACTTACTTTCCTCGTTTTTCCCTAACACGCTAAAAGAAGTATCATTTCAAAAACACGTGAAATCAGGTATAACTCACTATATAGTACAGAAATGAAAATTAAAAAATTCAGGTAATTTTAAATAATAAATGCCAGATTTAGTTTAAATGTATATGTGCCATTTTAATGGCGCTGCGTTATGACGTAGCGATGATGACGCCACGTTATGCGCTGATTCTAATTGGCGTCGGTGTTCGACGGCGTCAGTCCGTATAGCATGAGCCGATATTCCATCAGCAAGTGCTAACGAATGCCCATATGAGTATTGTGTTTACAACCCCTGGCCGTACAACTCAAATTAAATTATAACGCTTGTATAAAAAGCGTCTCTTTTCATTGGCTATATAAATAATTTGCTCATATTGAATATGAAAGTCAGTTTTTGAAACATGTAAGTCATATTTTAGCTTTATTGTTCTCCATCATATTTGGGTTAGATTTCTTGTCTATAATTTTTTTGCCTATGGGATGACAGGGAAATGCAATATTTTTCCAACTTCTACTTTACTTTAAGGATCGTAAAAACGATTTCTTTATTGCAAACGATGGCAAACAGAAAACAGTACACCTTATGGTAAACGATGCTGCCGCTCATGGAACTTTTTTATGTCTCCCGTGAATTTCTTCACGGGAGACATAAAAAAGTTCCAGTGAAGGGAGTGTGAATGCGTACAATGAGGTTGGGTGACATTAAAGGCATCAGCAAAACCCACCGTACGCAAACACTCTCAGAAAGTTGGGCTTCTTACTCTTTGGCTCACCGAACTAAGTAACAAATTGCTACTATCCAGACTTCAATTTTCTGCGAGCTTGTGATGATACGTGACGTGGACCGGTCCGCCGATACCATGGCCGTCCACGGCTATCGGTCCGCGGCTGTTGACAACGTTAAACAGTCTGGTGCTATCACTGATAACAGTTCATCAGCCGAAGAATAGACAGTAGCACCTTTCTGGTAAACTTATCAAAACAACTACGTTAAGTATATTTCAATGATTATGAATTTCCAAAATATTCCAATAGCGTTTCATTATTGTAATTAAAATACAGCAATTTTGCTTATTTTTCATCAGATCTAGAAATGTTATGAATATTGGAATAAAATTATATTGGTTAAAATTATTTCGGAATTATCCGACAGTTTCGGATAGTTTCCATTACTGATAAAGAATTTTTAGGAAATTGTTAAAGAGATTTCTTTTCTAAGTAAAGCTGCAAACTAAGTATAGCGCTTATTATTTTATTTCCATTTGGAGATGAACTTTAGGCGAGAGGTTCACAATGATGGTGGTACTACCCCTAGGAGGGCACTGCTACCTAGGTCAAATATTCCCTACCATGACCAATGGCGATGGGATAGGAATACCGTAAGTTATGGGACTGCACGCAGTTCTTCTATTGACTCAGACAGATTGGGCAGATTGTGGCCAGAACATAGCCTATTAAAAATTGGTATATTGTTGTAAATAAAACTACTTTTACGGATTATATCGCGTTTGTATTTGATTTATGATTGCCCGACGTTTCGAACACTTTGCAGCATTTTTTTTTTTTTTTTTTTTTTTTTTTTTTTCTGTATCGGGTAGATAATTGTAAATGTCTGTAATAACGATTACTTGTTGGACGTGAGACACCTTAGTCCGCCCGTGACCATGAATGCTGCAAAGTGTTCGAAACGTCGGGCAATCATAAATCAAATACAAACGCGATATAATCCGTAAAAGTAGTTTTATTTACAATGTGTAGTGCTCGCGTAAACATCAGATATCATTATGGTATATTGTTATCAAAAAACGTGTATTAAAATTGTTTTTTTTTTTGTAATCAGGGTGGTAGTCTGTAAAAAGTTGAAAGCGTCTAATTTAGGCTGTCATGCCAAAATCATCCCAAACTTTTGTATGAAATTCGGTTACGGTTAGAAATATATTTTCATTTCGGATATTCGATCGTACTGGTTACAGTTACCGAGCTAATCATAACATCTCTAATCGTGTTCAATCATACAATATGGCGTACTAAAATTTGGCCATCATCATAATCTCACCAGCCTATCCTAGAATAATTTGATATTCTAGGATAGGCTGGTGAGATTATGATCAACATATCAATTAGCGTGAAGCTTATGCGGATTTGTACGAGACAATCTTAACGTGAAATATTGTTAAGTTATGTATTTGAAAATAAAAATAAAAATGTCGTTAAAGCAACTTGACTTTAATCACGATTGAACTTCATTCCGAAACTCACAGGCGATTCCGGATCCAAGTATCATAAGAAGTAACTCTGACATAAGCAGCTGGTGCACCAATTTCACAACCACGGGCAGATCCAAAGGAGGTTATACCAATCTGTGAAGGGAAAAATCTTAAAAAAAACTGGCAACATATTACAAAAGTTTCATTGATAGCTTTCTTAGGCTGTTCATTTAATAACTGCTTATAATATTTTTATAAAAAACAGTAATCTAAACTAACCAAACAAAAAAAACTTTATGTGGCAGGAGGCGATGATAGTATGTTTGTAAATACAAGCAAACACCCAAACGTTCAAACTCTGGACAATTATTTGTTTTGGTTGCTCGACGACTATGACATCTATGCAGTTAGAAAATATCCAAAGCCAAATTTATTTCATTTTATAAAAAAAATCACGACGATTCAGATAATGAATGAAAATGTAACTCACTAGAAGGGGGCCATTCCAATCAACAACAAGGGGGCCACCAGAGTCACCATTGCAAGTGTTTCGACCGTCAGCACCACTAGTGCAGATATTTGAAGATTCCACGTTGAAAGGAAAGGAGAGAAGGCACACTGAGTTAGTAATAACTGGTACATTGACCCAGCTTAAGAATTGATTGGTAGTAATAGAGCCACCTGAATAATAAAGTGAATATTAATTACACTAAGACAAATTGTAAATAAAAAAAAAATAAACTAGTATATCATAGAATAGATTGTTACCATCACTTGTTAATCCAAAACCACTTGCTGTTGCTGTATAACCAGCGAATGATTCACTTAGTTGATTACCAGAGGGCAAAGCAATAGATGAAATTGTGTCTGTCAAGAAATCATAATTGTGAATAATTGTTTAATAAAATAAAAGCTCAATAAAGGCATTTATTTATATAGTGTTAATAAAACGACTTGATTAAATACTTACTTGAAAAAACAACATGTAGTGGCAAAATGATCATAGCAATATCATTACGGATCAGAGAAGGACTCCAGCTCTCATGCAAGATAACGTTAGAGGTAATTAGCCTTGTGCCACCAGAAAAAAATAGAATTGAGCCAAGAACAACGGTCAAACTCGTAGCCTGGTTAACACCATCAAACCAGCAGTGAGCAGCTGTTAGTACTCTGTTTGCGCTTACAAGAGCGCCACCGCAAACACTTTGACCTTGTGGAATTTGAATTAAAAGACCAGCCTGCGAAATAGGGAAAATAAATAAATAAAATGTGATTAGATCAAGAATTGTGGGCTGCATTTTTTTATCTTGGCAGCCTGTGGTGCGAATGCATGCTGTCCTTCCAATCCAGGGTGATGAGAGGATGGCATGTGACCCTATAACCCGCCATATTCTCTCACCTTCATCATTGGGCCGACCACTGGTACTGAATTCTTGACTTCTCTTTCAGGTATTTTCTCTCAGTCTTGCTGCGGATGATGGACTAGCTCACGGTCTGGTCACTCGCAGTTTCGGCTAGGCCGCCATTAAGCGCAAGTAGAGGCACCAGTGCCACCCAAGGCACTAGCGGTGGATCAACTCGCCGTAGAGGAGTTCCTTCTGCGCACGATCCGCTACTTCCTTCCCTGAGATAATTACCTCACTGAAAGCAACGACCTCGTCCCAGTTCCTAACGCTGTCTAGCACTGTCCTAGCAGCCGTCGACAGCGTTAGGTCAGCATCGATGATTGTGACGAGTTTACGGTACTGCTCTGCCCACGTGGCACACACCTCAAGTGTGTGCTGCGCCATGCCCTCGTCGCAATCGCAGTAGTGCTAGGACGGTGTACTTTCCCTCCTTCCGATCTTGTACAAGCACTTGGCGAAGCCACCGTGCCCTGGCAAGAGCTGCACCAGGTGGAAGGAAAGCACCCCGCGCTGCTGACCTGCCATATAAGAGGGCCTCCGCCTTGTCCAGGGCCGGTGTTTGTTCTGTTTCAGAGTTTGAAATGCAGCACCGTGCGAGGCGCATATCTAGAGATGCAAATATCAAACCAAGAACATTACTGTATAGATACATCGAGGTTTTAGAACAAACATCGATATACAAAAAACATCGTCTTAAAACATCGATGTTTTTTAAAGATCTATAAAGTATCGATGCTTCAAAGTATTCAGTATTTTTCCTAGATCCTATCGGGTACTTTCTTTGTGGGATTGCTATAAGCTTTTTTTAAAGTTACTTAGAAACAGAGTAACTAAACTGTCACGCAGCCTCCGCCAGAAGTATCATACATTTTAAATAGGTTGCAGGCAAAACCTCGTATAAAATAACATCGATGTTTTACAATAGTGAACATCGATGGTAAGCATCGATGATTTTTTTATTGAAACATCTTCTCCTCCCTGGTCGCCACGGGTGAAGCGGCCACTCTGCGGCCTCCTTCCTTGTCATGACAGTCTCACAAAAGAAGGCCATCGACCACCAACACCTGTCGCTGCCGAGTATATCATCATCATCACCCTACTCATATCCCTTGAGTTTCTTGGGGTCGACTCAAAATGTACTCTTCGCTCATATTACAAAAGTTTTGGCAGTACTTCGAACATGTTTTATACTGTCAATAAAACTACTTCACGGATTTTATCACGTTTGTATTTGATTTATTATTGCCCGAACTTTCGGACACAGACGGGCATACTAAGATATCTGACGTCCAAACAAATCATTGTTATTACAGATATTTATAATTATCTACCCGCTACAAAAATTAGTTATTAAATTTTGACCCACAATTTTGGTACAAATTTATTGCTAATACAAGAAGAAAATGATTCTATATGAAAAAAATATATTGTTTATGATTAGTAATTATTAACACAGAGTTTATGACGATACGTTACCTGATAAGGGAACTGTCCAAGATTTGCAGCTTGACCGCCGACGATTCTAGTTGCAGCAGCCAGTTCTAGTTCAGCTGCACGGATTTTGTTGGCCAAAGGCAAACCAATTTTACTGAGGTATCCATATGCAGTGATGTCCTCTAGATCAATCACATCTTGCAAATTGATGTTTTTAGCGGCTGCAACGGCCACTAAACTCAGTAAAGTTAGTGCCAGTTTCATTGTTGTTGGCTTTAATATACTGGTGACTTTCAATTCGTTTTTACATTTATATACTCATTTTCTTGTTGATAATTTTGAAATTAGTCTTAGCATGATAATTGATTAGCTATCTTAATTATCGCATATATCCTAATGATATCAGTACAATTTGCATTAAAATCATTTACTATCAATCGGATTTACCTGTATACCTAGAGAGCTCCGTTGTGCGCGATATTATAGGTGCCTATGACCCATTCTCTCTGATCCTCTGTTTCTCGTGTAACGCAGACGAAGTTGTGCGAGTTACCTAGTTTTATGATAAGTTCATAATTCTAATTTTGTCTCTTTTTTATAAAATAACACTAGCACCATGGCAAACAGACATTTGTGAATTGCACAAAAGGTTTTCCGTGGTATCAGTGTTGTCTTAAAAAAAAAACAAAACTAGAATTATGAGCTTATCGTGGGAATTGTAATTTTTACATTTTAATGCCGTATTTACGCCATTTGGACTGACTACCGGTACCGAGTTCTTATTAACGAAGGGTGATTGCCTCTTGCGGTACCAGGTGGCAGACTAATTTCGGTTCAGCTATCCGCGACCTCGGGCTCGGTCTAGGGTGTGCCAGCGAAGCGTATCAGCGAATTTCTTCCCTGGCCTATCTCACCGCCTCTTTCCTCGAGACAATTGCCTTGCAGAAGGCGAGGGCCGTGATTACCCTTACTTGAAAAGAAATCAATCTGTAAAAATGGACTACGATACGTTAATGAGTGAATAATATGTTAAGCTTTTTTGTCATATCTGAATAGCCTTAAAAAGTATCATGTGCAGTAGTGCGTAAGTTTATCTTTATAGAAAGAGATAACGTGTCCACATATTTTACCTATTTTTTTTTTTGGGGGAGGGTTGCGGTCGTCGCGCTTCTCGCACCACTCTGTCCGGGGAGACAGAGGGGCGTGAGCACGCACTCCCGCAACCCACCCACGTGCACGTCGCCTTCGTCGTTGGGCCGACCACCGGAGCAGGGTTACTTGTCATCAGTGGTCAGCCCGACGGAATACCTCCTATTTGGGGTACCCTCTCATCGACCGCCGTCCCCCCCTCGGGGAGGACGTCGGTCTTTCCTCACGCGGTCGGCTTCTCAGCGGGTGACGGACTAATTCCCCGATCACGTCACCCGCGGCCTCGGCTAGGGTGGCATGAGGCGCAAGTACTCGCGCCTACGCCGGCCCAGTCGCTGCCGGCGGATCGCCTCATCAAGGCTGCGCTCCTCACGCAGGCTATCCGCCGCCTCCTTCTGCGAGATCACTGCCTCGCAGAAGGCTGCGACCGCGTCCCAATTTCCGACGCTGCCGACCATCGCCCTGGCGATAGTAGGTCGGCACCGATGATTGCGATGAATTCACGGCGCTGCGCTGCCCAAGCGACGCAGGCCTCGAGCGTATGCTGCGCCGTATCCTCGTCACAATCGCAGTGGTGGCAGGACGGTGTACTCTCTCTCCTAACGACCTTGTGTGTATTTGGCGAAGCACCCATGCCCCGTCAACACCTGCACTAGTCGGAAGGAGAGCACCCCGTGCCGCCTTTTCAACCACTGCATCAGCACCGGCCGGAAGGCCTCCGTGATTCGCACCCCGACCCGAGGTCTCTCCAGCCGGACGGTGAGCTCCCTCAACGAGACCACACCACCCTCCGCTGGCCCCGTCACCCGCCGATACAATTCGGCAAGCATTTCCGCTTCCAGGTCCCACGGGGGAGTCCCGGCCAATAGGCACGCTGCCTCCGTCGCCACCGTGCGGTATCCACGGATAGCCCTGACCGCCATGGCCCTCTGTAGTCGCCGCAGAAGAGCCCCGAGTCGGACGGTCATGGACCCCGCCCACACCGGTGCGCCGTACAGGGCCATCGACCAAATGACCCCCGCGTACAGCCGTCGGCAAGTAGTGCACGGTCCACCCACGTTCGGCATAAGCCACGATAGGGCGGACGCCGCGCCGACGAGCCTGCGGAAATGCTCCCGGAACCACCATTGCCCGTCGAGCACCAGGCCAACGTACCTCATATGGGCCCGAATGCTGATCTCAAGCGAGTGGACGGTGATCGAGACGCCGATGGGAGGGCTCATACGACGCCCATGGAACAAGAGGGCCTCCGTCTTGTCCAGGGCGACCCTCAACCCCAGCGCCTCGATCCGCCTGACGATCTCTTCGGTGCCTAGAGTCGCCAGGCTTCCATATTTTACCTATATCAGGCAGACAGTTGAGTCATTTACACTCTGTTAGCAATAAAAAAAAATAACTGAATGTCTGTCTGTTAGCAATAAAAAAATAACCGAATGATAAATAAATAAATAAATACTACACATTAAGACTCTCTGTGAAGCTAGATAGATTATTAAAATCTCATCATTAATCATTATCAATTTCCTGTGATCTGTTTTTTTCGTCTATGATTTTACCAACCGATATTTCAAATCGTTTGTCATAATTCTAGATACTGTATGAAACTTTTAAAATATATATTCTTGTGAAGATATTTTAATCGTAATCCATCCACCCATCAAGTGTACTATTGGACCTAGGCCTCCTTAGGAGAATGCAACTGAAAATAATCCTGTGGTACTTGCACCTAACGATTTCTTGAGACTTTTAAGATATCGTCAGTCCATTAAGCGGCGGGTCTTCGTACTTATGTTGCGTCGATCATATCGTTGTCGCCATTTGAGAACCTTTCTTCCTTAAAGTTTTTATCACGTAGAGAAATACTGAGCAAAACCCTATCCATAGCACGCTCAACATCTTTCGACCTGTGTAAGAGCCAACATTTACAATTCAGTGCCCTGCCACTTCTTTCTCGAAATTGTATCTAGCTTACTGGACTGTTTGTCCTAGGTAAACGTAGCGATCGACAATTTCGAGAATTACATTCCCAGCTAGAGTGGGTAGATGAATAAGACTGACATTATTACACATGACTTTCACCTTGTTCATGTGTAGACGCATTAGTTGAGAAACCTTGCCAAGATCGTTGAGTATGATGCCCAGGTTGATTAAATATGATTAGTCTATGTTTAAGATAGCGTATCGAAATTCGGATTGGAGGTCATAATTTAACGCGATTTATCCTAAAGCACTTACTCATATTAATTAGCATATAGCCTAAACAGACTTCATACAAGATAAATTTAAAAAAGATTGCACACTATGTACAGGTTGTTAAAGTGTGTATTCGAAAAAAACAATGACGTTTAAGCAACTTGACTTTATTAACTCTTTATCTTCATACCGAAATTTACAGAAGATTGCGGATCCAAGTGTCAAATGAGGTAACTCTGACGAAAGCAGCTGGTGAACCAACTTGGCAACCACGGGCAGATCCAAAGGAGGTCAAACCAATCTGTGAAGGGAAAGCAACTTTAAAAAGGTCTAAATCTGGCAACACAATATGAAAGTATCATATCATAACTATATAGTGATATTCATCATCATTATCATCATTACAGCTCATATATGTCCCACTGTTGGGCTTGAGCCTCCTCCACGATAGAAGGGAAATTGACCTACTATACAACACTGGTCAAACGTATTGGTATAGGGTTTTATTTCGAGTTTTGCTTCCCTTGCATATATGTTATATGCATATTATATACCTTAGTCGTCTTTTACGACACCCACGGACAAGAAAGGGGGTGATGAATTGTATTCTTACTCCGTCACCACACGAAAAATAACGGATATTAATATAACAGTTTTCTTAAAATGTTTATTAAGTAGGTAACTACTGAAAAAACTCAAATACAAAGAATTAACTTGGAATAAAATAATGCACAAGAAAAATGCAACGAGATATATCTCGTCACGCAATTCTCAGGTTTAAATATTTTGCTATAATATTGATTAATTTTATATAAACAGACCTCTCACCTAGAAGTAGAGAATCGTTAAGGAAACTGTTAAAAAATTATACAAACTAATAGTCTCATATAAAAGAATTTACCTAATACGAGATGCGCATGATATAGAACTAATGCTTTAACATTGAAGAAAAATTGTTAGACGCTTGTTATATTCATGGCTTAGCTTAAATAAAAGTAAATTTATTTAATTTAAATTATAACGATCTGTGGCGTTTCATACTAGTATATTTAGAATGATATTCAAAAATCAAACAAATATCCCTAATTAATTGAGTCATATAAAAGCAAAGGCAGCAATATCCTTGTCTGATAGTTAGGTTATAGTCGCCTTATTAGTTCATCACATAGTTACTTCATCAAGAAATAGAAATTAAACATTGACGCAAATAGAATTACTAATATATTTTAAAATAAAATTCGTAATAAATTAGTAATTTGCCAAAAATAGCTAATTAAATATCGACTGTTTTTTTCCATTCTAGAATTATATGTATGTTGCTGCTTTTGCTTTTATATGACTCAATTAATTCAATCTTGTATCGCAAAAGATATTTCATCATTTCAGCTCATATACGTCCCAACGTTGGGCTCGAGCCGCCTCAACAATAGGAGTGAATTTGACCTTATTGATCAGTTGGTACAGGGTTTTATTTCAAGTTTGCCTTCTCACGCATAGATGTTATATGCGTATTATATCCCTTAGTCGTCCTTTACGTCATCCACGGGCAATATAGGGAGTGGTAAATTGTATTCTTACTCCGTCACCTCACGGAAAAGACATTTACGAACATACAATTCACTAACCCACATATAATTTAAACTCAGAACAATTACTTATGGTTTATACAAAAAAACTATCCTGTATCTGTCGCCATCTGTGTGGTCAATATTAAAAATTATCGAATTTGTTTCAATTAATTAAAAACATTACAATGATCCAAATAATACGTATGAAATTGTAACTCACTAGAAGAGGACCATCCGAATCAACAACAAGGGGACCACCGGAGTCACCATTGCAAGTGCTTCGACCGTTGGCACCACTAATGCAGATATTTGAAGATTGCAGGTTCAAAGGAAAGGAGAGACGGCACACGAGGTTGGTAATAACTGGTGCATCGACCCAGCTCAAGAATTGATTGGTAGTAATAGAGCCACCTGAGTAATAAAGTAAATATTAGCCAAGACAAATTTTAGGATAAAAGCAATTTTAGTATATGATAAAATAAAATTCTTACCATCACTTGTTAATCCAAAACCACTAGCTCTTGCTGTATAACCAGAGAAGGACTCACTTAGTTGATTACCAGAGGGCAAAGCAACAGGTGAAATTGTGTCTGACAAGAAAAAATAATTGTGAATAACTTTTAACAGAATAATATCCCAATAAATGCACTTACAATGTTATTGATTTTCTTTGTATAAATACTTACTTGAAAAACTAACGGCTTCTGGCAAATTGATCATAGCAATATCATTACGGATGAGTATAGGACTCCAGCTTCCATGCATGATAACGTCAGAGGTGGTAAGTCTGGTGCCACCAGAGAATAGTAGAGTTGAGCCAAGAACAACAGTGAAACTTGTAGCCTGGTTTCTACCATCAAACCAGCAATGAGCAGCTGTTAGTACTCTGTCTGCGCTTACAAGAACACCACCACAGACCCCTGTACCCTGTGAAAATTGGGCTAAAAGACCAGCCTGTGAAAAAAGGGCAATGGTTACTATTTCATTAAATATTTATTATTACACTTGTGATTACTGATTGTAATTCTGACTACTGATTCAGAGTAGAGTATTTGCTCATGATGTCGGTGAGGCCGCTGGTGGTTGTACCGGGTACAAGTACAATACACGTAGTGAGGCTAACCGAGTCAGGGTGATATCACGGTTAGTTGATATTGGGGTGTTTCTAAGGAGTGGTAATTGGGGGTTTGGTAGAGAAACTGTGCCATAGATGTTATGGCATCGGTTTCGTTTAAAATGAGAAGTAATACGGCAGGCTAGGATTTCGCAACTCTCAGACTCGGACCGATAACTTTAGGGGTGCTGTGATCAGAGTAGATGCCATCAAAAAGGGGTCGATTATAAAAAAAGAAATATACTACTACGTATATAAGAATTGTTGTATAATTTTTTATTGCGGTTTGGTGGCAGACGTACGAACTTTTGCTTAATACTATTTTTCAATCAAATAAAACTAATTTTAATACATCAATAGGCTCTTATTCTACTATATGAGGCGACTAGCGAGGTATAATTTACTTATTTAAAACTATGTTTATAAAATACACAAAAAGTGTTGTATTGAAAGTAATGGACGACTTATTTGAGATCGATCACTGTGCATTAAAATATATAAAATTAAGAGTTATATAGTAATATTAATTTTAGGTACATTCAACGGAGTAAAAATAATGTGACCACAGTCCATCATCCTGTTTGCTTTGGACATAGGCTTCCCCAAGTGGTTGCTGCTTACAGCACGAAGACACATTTTATGAAAATAAGAAATAGTGAATTCATAATATTATTTCATTTAATAAGGATTTAGGTGTTTTAAACTCTGTATTTTAAATTTATTTTTGCCTTTCAACATCCAATCGTTGTTTGGCGGTGTTTGCTTTGTGCGATAAGATTACTTTTGCTACTGTCACTTGTATTTAATTCAATTCTATATACATTTACATAATGTGACCGCATATACCAATACACATATTCACAAGAGGTCTCGAGTTAAAACCTACAATGCTAACGATTTTGCTAATAATTTGCTAATAAATGATTAATTATTATCTCTTCGGTGCCTTCAATGACATGTGAAAGTCGATTTGTTCCAGTATTTTGGATTATAGTATGAAAGCCTCTCATTTTGAAAAGTGATTTATTTCTAATAGTCGGAAGAAAAAAAAAGGTTTATGATGATACGCACCTGATAGGGGAACTGTCCTTCACTTGCAGCTTGCCCACCGACGATTCTAGTTCCAGCAGCCAGTTCTTGTTCAGCTGCACGGATTTTGTTGGCCAAAGGCAAACCAATTTTACTGAGGTATCCATATGCTGTGAGGTCCTCTAGATCAATCACATCTTCTACATTGATGTTTCTAGCGGCAGCAACGGCCACCAAAGCCAGTAAAGTTAGTGTTAGTTTCATTGTTGTTGACTTCAAAAGACTGGTGACTTTGAAATATTTTCCACATTTATATACTCATTTTCTTGTAGATTATTTTCAAAACAGACTTAGTATGATAATTGATTAGCTATCTTAAGAGTAATTAACGCATATTTCCTAATGCTATCAGTAAAATCTACAATAAAATCAATTATTGTCATTGGGGTTTACCTGTATGCTTATATATAAAGACGTCAGAGCGTGGACAATAAAATTTGTCCCATAATCTATACTATCTATACTGATATTATATGGTTAAAGTGTTTGTTTGGTAGAGCACACTAATCTCCAGTACTAATGGTACGAATTGTTTTTTTTTGCTGTTCTACAACTCATTTATTGAGAAAAGCTACATGAAGTAACTCACGCACAAATTCACGCTGTATGTAATAGGCATCAGTGCAACGATGAGAAATGTGCCAAAAATGGAGAAAATTTATTCATATCAAGAGGTTTCGTTGCGTCCATTTCGCGTTATAGGTCCCTATGACTCAATCTTTCTGACTTTTTCTGACACTCTAATGTGATGTAGGCCAAATTGTGGGAATCTGCTAGTTTTATAATACGTTTATAATTCTATTTTTATCTGTTTTTTTAATAGGTATTCACCTATCAAAAAAACTTGATATTCACTTACATAAGTTGTGAAAAAGAATGTTTATAACAGAATCCCAGCTTGATGCTAACACTCAGCCATCTTCTCAATTGAAATTTTCATGTTTTTTATTCTCAACAGCCTCGCGTCTCATTTTAAGCAGATATTGGTGTTCTTTTGCTGTAGCATCTACGCGAATTCCTTAAAAGGAATACAAGACATTTTTTCGTTATTACATCGTGGCAAGCTGCCTAATGGTAATCTTCCAAAACAAAAGTATTTAGCATTACTAAACCCATGACATAAATCTGATATTGGCATCCTGCGCACACACAAAGGAGACGCGACCATGGTAATGATGAATACGTCTTTTTGTCTTTTGTCGTTTTAAATAATACGAAAAAGGTATAATAAATAATAATAATAACCGCAGGGCAGTTTGTGGCATGCTGAATGTGAGTATCTTCCCTAAGGAAAATATCCGTGAACCAAAAGGAGATACAAGGTAATAATAATAATAATTTTATTTGCCGTACTCCAATGTATTATATCTAGACGTAAAAAATCACACACACATACTAGTGCACTTGCAAAAGACTTAACATATCGTTAGTGAAATTAAATATATACATCTCGCCGACAGTGAATCTACGGTCAGTTTAGACGCCACATCACTTTTCACCTGCCTAGTTGTGGAGGAATGCATCAAAATTGCAACTAAGAAGCTATCTGACAATGATATGCCATTGCAATATGCTGATCTATTACGTCAATGTCTAACAACTGGCTATTTAATGTGGAATGCTGAGTTCTACAAGCAAATAAATGGAGTGGCTTTGGGCTCACCTGTCTCCCCTGTTGTTGCTGACAGATTCATGAGGGACTTCGAGGAGACGATCTTATCAAGATTATCTGTTACATCCATGTTCTATAAGCGGTACGTATATGATACTTTCATAATATTAGCAATAGATAAAATACCCATATTTCTAAATCATCTTAACTCCACCAATCTAAAAATTCAATTCACTATAGAAATGGAGTTAAATAACTCTCTAGCTTTCTTTGATATTTTGGTTAATCGTAAACTCAACAACGTCCGTGTGGTGACGGAGTAAGAATACAATTCACCACCCCCTGTCTTACCCGTGGGTGATCGTACGAGACGACTAAGGGATATAAAACGCATATAACATCTATGCGAGAGAAGGAAAACTCGAAATAGAACCCTATACCAACACGTCTGACCAGCGTGGTATAGTAGGTCAATTGCCCTTCCATTGTGGAGGAGGCCCGAACCCAACAGTGGGACGTATATGGGCTGAGATGATGAGATGATGAAACTCAACAATACCCTGAGTCATATAGTGCTTCCTAAGGCAACACTTATTAGATAAAATTTTGAACGGATATTCTCATCATCTCCAGTTAGCTAGCTAGCACTAGCACAATTAGCTACCATATCTCTCTAGCCAAGGCCGCAGGTGACTGGACCGGGAATTTAGCCTATCAGCCGCCGATAGGCCGACCGCGCGACGGCGATCGACGTCGAGAGGGGTGAGTACCTCGCGATCGGGGTATTCCCTCGGGCTGACCACTGAAGACAAGGAACTCTGCACTGGTGGTCAGCCCAACGACGAAGGCGACGTGCCACGGGTGGGTCATGGCGCCGCGCGGCGCCCATCTGTCGCCTGGGTCGGAACCGGGCGGCGAGTGAGCTGACCATGTCTCAACCCTAAAAAAAAGCTACCATAATCTTATATAACCCCCTATCCGTGTGGTAACGGAGTAAGAATACAATTCACTACTCCCTATCTTACCCGTGGGTGATCGTACGAGACGACTAAGGGATATAAAAGGCATATAACATCTATGCGAGAGAAGAAAACTCGAAATAAAACCCTATACCAACACGTCTGACCAGCGTGGTATAGTAGGTCAATTACCTTTCCATTATGGAGGAGGCCCGAGCCCAACAGTGGGACGTGTATGGGCTGAGATGATGATGATGACTAAAAAAAAATAATAATCATATAAATGAAATTTACAGTTTTGTGATTTGAATTAGTGATGCCGATCGATAGGCTACTATTGATAGTCTATCGATAGTGCAGTGCAATGAGACTAGCGGTAGGACTATCGATAGTACCGAAACTAGTAGAAGAAAAGAAGTAAAGTTGTCATGGATAAAAATAGTATCGATAGTATTGAAACTATCGATAACGATTATAACTATCGATAGTATAGAAACAATCAATTAATACTATTGTTATTATTGCAATTTAGCAATAATATCACCATATTTTTATTATAGATACTCACTAGTATCGAGGTTTTAGATTCTATCGGTAGCCCTATCGATACCGCTATACTTACATATATATTCCATTTGTGAAACCCTGATTTTCAGAAAATTGCCAGGTAACTGGAATATTACTAAATCTATATCAAACTGACTACACAGATGGTATAGTTGTTAGATACTGACCTCCAGTGCCAGTGTCACGGGTTCGAATCCCACGCAGGATAACAGTTTGTGCGATCCACAAATTATTGTTCTGAGTCTGGATGTAATTTGTGTCCGTTGTATGTTTGTAAAGTCCTCTATAATACAAGGATTATTTCTTTAGTGCAGAAAGTAGTCTTTTAAAGAAAAACAATTACATTTCTTAACTGGATCTTTTTATTCAATTCTATTTTTATTAATATTGCCCAATCTGTTTTAAAATGAAAATTATATGTAATTTTTTGAGAGTCAAATAGACTTACTGATCACACAAAAAAGTCAAAACAAAAAATTCATAAATAAACGTTATTTTGGTAATAGGATTTGAGCGACACTTAACAAACCTACGTAATTATGTATCGTTTATAAGATTCTTATGGTGCAGTGGAGGACGTGCAACATATTTTACTGCAATGTAAGAGATATAGTACCTTTAGAACTAGGTATTTTGCAGCTGCGAGAAGTAGGGATGTCGGTATCTGTAATACACTTTTGGCCAATCCTACATGCACTAATACAAAATTACTGTTTAAACTGGCAGATATAGCATAATATGTAGTTGAATGTGTATGCAATTATTTATTTAATGATTCTTTTGTATTGTATTGTGTGTTGTATCTATTCTGTATGTGTTCTATAGGGCAATGTGGTCGCTTAGCGACAAAGCTTTCAAATAAAAAAAAAAAATAAGATTTTCCTTTGTTTTATTGCAATTAAATCTTAATCAATACTATCAAAACATGGTTGTGTGAAAATATTTTATCAAAATATATCGATACGTTTTTATCGATTATGAAGGTGATAGTAGTTCATCTTCTTAATTAGAAATCATTAGACGAAATTAGTCAAACAACTAACATTTAATTATGAATGTATTTGAACCTTATTTTTGTAGCTTTTACAAATTACATCCGATATTTTTGTATACCTCATCACTGTCACATCACCGCAGCCCACGTACGTCCCACTGTTGAGCTCGAGCCTCCTCTACAATGGGAGGGCATTTGACCTACTATACTATGCTGGTCAAACATGCTGGAACAGGGTTTCATTTCGAGTTTTCCTTCTCTTGCACAGATGTTATGTTATGCACATAACTTATAATGCACATAACTTATAATAAAATTATATCCCTTAGCCGTCTTATACGACATCCACGGGTTAGATAGGGAGTGGTGAATTGTATTCTTACCACCACACGGAAATTGTATAACTACTTTATTGAAAATAGCATTGGCGGCAATATTAACTATTGCAAGTTAATACAACACAGAACATGTTTATTGAATCATCATCATCTTCACCATTCAGCCTATCGCTGTCCATCGCTGGATGTAGGCCTCCCTTATGTTTCACCATATAGTGGAGTCTTCTGTCGCTTGCATCCAATGATGTTTAGCAACTTTCACAAGGTCATCGGCCCACTTATTAGGCTCCCTACACTGTGTCGTCCGATATATGATCGCCACTTGAGAATCTTGTACTTGTAACTCTTGAATCTTGAACCAGTGATTGTCGGTTCGTGTCATGTGGCCATTAATACTTCAGCATGCTAACTCTTTGTGTTATGTCGGTTACACCTGTTCTTCTAGGGATTTCCGTATTTTGAATTCTATCCAGGCAGAGAAATCCCAAGCATAGCCCGCTCTATAGCACGCTGAGCGACTTTCAATTTGGTTATGAGGCTTACATTTAGGGACCACGTTGCCGTGCCGTAAGTCATCACTAGTAACACATACTTTAACACACAAGATCTTTTTAAGTTTTCCAGCCGAGTTGGATTCGTCGGCGGACGTCTTTCTCAAAATCGGATCTACCTAACTGTTTGTCTTAGGTAAACATAATGATCGACATCTTTAAGAATGGCTTTGCCAATTAGGACCGGTACTGCATAATATGGGTATTTGATATGTCATCTTATCCCTTCTCCTTCCTCCCGTCTTCATTCGTAAACCCACCCACTAGTTGGGATACCTTGTCACCAAGCCAAGGTTTATTGAATAAAAATAATATAAACAATAATTGCAAAATATGACTTTTTCATACCAAATCACATTTTGCATTTATATAAATCGCAAAAGCAATATTTTTTTATTTATGATATTTGCAATAAACCGATAATATGAAGCATGATACTAAAACTTAATCTATGTTAACATATTTTTTTTTAAATTGTTTAGTCGATAATATGATTAATGGAAATTAGGTCTGGTAATACTAAACACTGGCGCCGTGTCGTTTCGTAAGTATAGTATTTATGTTGAGTTAAATTGAAGAATAAAAAGAGATTAGAGAACATAAATGATCTTGCCGGCATAGTAGGACTTCAAATTATCTTATGTTTGATTTTAGCATAGCTTAATTGATAAACCGATCCAGTTGCAGAGAAGTGTGAGACAGGGAGACGTCATCTCGCCGAAACTGTTCACCGCTGCGCTGGAAGATGTCTTCAAGCTCTTAGACTGGACCGGACTCGGCATCAACATCAACGGCGAATACATCACTCGCCTTCGATTTGCTGACGATATCGTAGTCATGGCAGAATCCATGGAGGACCTTGGCACTATGCTCAATGACCTCAGCAGGGTATCTCAACTAGTGGGTCTACAAATAAACATGGACAAGACGAAAATCATGCCCTTGTCATTCCTGTAGCGGTCCTAATTGGGAATGCATTTCTCGAAGTCGTGTATCATTATGTTTACCTAGGACAAGCAGTCCAATTAGGTAGATCTAATTTCGAGAAAGAGATCAGCCGACGAATCCAACTCGGCTGAACAGCGTTCGGGAAACTTAAGAGGATCTTCTCGTCCAATATTCCGCAGTGTCTAAAAGCAAAGGTTTTAACCAGTGTGTGTTACCAGCGATGACTTACGGCACTGAAACGTGGTCTCTAAATGTCGGCCTTTAAAAAAAAACTCAAAGTCGCTCAGCGTGCGTGCTATGGAGAGGGCTATGCTCGTTATTTCTCTACGTGATAAAATCCGGAACACGGAAATCCGTAGAAGAACGGGTGTAACCGACATAGCTCGCAGAATTAGCACGTCGAAATGGCAATGGGCAGGCTACATCGCTCGTCGAACCGACAACCGTTGGGGAAGAAAGGTTCTTGAGTGGCGACCACGAATCGTACGGCGCAGCGTAGGACGTCCCACCAGTAGATGGACTGACGACATTCTCAAAGTCGCAGAGAACCGTTGGATGCAAGTGGCGCAGTACCGTTCCGAGTGGCATTCTCGTGGGGAGGCTCATGTCAAGCAGTGGACGTCTGTAGGCTGATGGATGGATAGAGAAGTCTACATATATTGAACAGTAAACGTTAATAAGCTGATAAAATAAAGAATGAATTAGATGTTAAACTTTTATTTAATATATAAATAGCATCACAAAGTACTACATGCAAGTAGTATAAGTAGGTGTGTGTTAATAGAAAGAAAACTTATCCAGATATTTTACCTACATTAGGTAGAAAGTTGAATCAATCACACTTCTAAGCGAAGCTAGATAGACTATTAAAATCTTACCATTAATGAATTCATTAATTTCCTGTGATATTTTGAGCTAGTGAATTTACTCCTTTAGTGATTTTTTTCCGATTTGGAAATTGAAATATTAAGTATTTCATTTTTCAAATCGAAATTTGTGATAATTCTAGATAATTTGTGATAATTCGCCGGGTCATCGTCAGTGCATCCGTCACCCGCTTCCACCCGGAGCGACGGAGGGAAGGCGCTTCAGTGGTCGGCCCGACGGAATGCCCTGGTCGAGGCGTATTCTCTCCTCTTGACGTTCTTTCTCGGGGGACGTCGGTCGCCGTCGCGCAGTCGGCCTCTCTGCGGGTTACGGACTAAAGAATAATTTCACTCTTGAGTAAGTTTACAGATGTAAATATGAAGGCTTAAAGGCTACTTTCCTATAAAAAGATTTTTTATAAGAATTCATATAATAACTAAGTGAAACGGAGGGAAAACTTATCCTATTTAGAAACACAACATTGATTTAAAATCTTGATTGAAAATTGCTATGTATATGTAAAAATTGCTAAGCTACGAATATTTCATCTTCCTACGCGTAATCGTTTCGGTTCTTAGAGCTCATCGTCATCATCATGATTATCACAGTTCACACACATACATCCCACTGTTGGGCTCGAGCCTCTTCCACAATGGAAGTAAAATTGACGTAATATACCACGTTGATCAAACTGATCGGTATAGTGTTTTAGTTCGAGTTTTCTTTCGTTTTCATGATGTTGTCTGCATATTGTATTTCCTTAGTCATCTTTGACAACATTCTCGGGTAAGAAGTGGTGGCAGCAAGTGCTGGTGAATTATATTCTTACTCCGTCACCACACGGAACATTTAATGCTATAACCCCAATAAGTAGAATCGTATACAAAATTTCACGTTCCTAAGCCCAATGATTTTAGCTGTATGCTCTTCTCCTGGGTCTTTCTTTTGGGTGGACTATGTCCAATACACACGACCTCCGTTCCGTCCGGGGTGATCAAAGGCCAGAGCGCGGCCCCATAAGCCAACGTATTCCTTTACCATTGGACCCAGCCACTCCATCAGCACCGTCCGAAAGGTTTCGATGGTCCAAACACCGTACCTAGGCCTTTCCAGTTGGAGCGATCCGGTTACTAAACAAAACGACCTTTGGCCCAGGTAGTACATAGCATTTGGATACTCAGAACTGATGAGAAGATTATCGAGCTGAAAGAGGTAGCACGTTGGACTGTTCAACGTTCAATGACGTCGCGAGGTAGCCATCTCCTTCAACGAGACCTGCTTTTCACCCTCTTAAGGGGTTGAATTTTCAAAATCCTTTTTTAATGTCCGCTTATAAAAAGACAATCATGTATTAAATTGAACGTTCCTAGGCCCTGTGGTTTCGGCTGTAGGCTTGTTGCTCCTTTAAGAGTTGAATTTTATCCCCGCCGGACAAATATTTATTTATTTCAAGTACTTTAATGCAAAGTTTCATGAATGTAGCTTCGACAATGAAGAATTGCCATACAAACTGTCATTCCATATTCCAACAGCTTTTAACCATTTTTCGCAATAAATGTACCTGACGTCCTTCCCGAATCTTTAGTCTATCACTGTAGTAAATTTCATCAAAACCGGTCCAGTGATTTTGAGATGAAATCGTAACAAGCAGACAAGAGTTACTTTCACATTTAGAACATTAGTAAGGAAGTAAGGATTACTAAGAATAGGAAGGAAGTAAGGATTACTAGGAATAGTGGGGAAGTAAGAATTCTAGTAACTCTTAGTGCTGTGTCGTGGTTGCTGCTAATACTAACCCTTATATTTGTTTATGTGTGTCATAAAAGACGACTAAGAGCTTTACATAGACCTCAGCTAACTGCAGCTAATGCCGTCTGGTCAAAAATAACATTTCTTGGGAAGGTTGATGTCAGGCAGGCGGCCGATAATAAAACTAGTCATTTACAATGTAAATGATTGAGGAGGATATTGTGTCAACCTCAAGTCATTGGGATAAGCTCAGGATGGTGATGATGCTGATTTTAGCACCTCTTACTTATCCTTATATATATGGTAAATGTGAAAATTATATTGAAAGAAGAGTATGTAAGGGAAATATGGTGAATGGTGCTTTGCACACCTTTATTGGCAGCCAGAGCCTCTCTAAGAAGGCTCGCCAGGCTGTGCATAGGGGAGTCCTTATACCAACCCTAACGTATGGAAGTGAGAGCTGGGTATGGCAGAAGAAACATGAAAGTAGAATAAATGCTGTGGAAATGAGAGCGCTGAGGAGCATGATTGGTGTAAAACTGAGTGATAAAATTAAGAACAGTGTAATCAGGGAACGTTGTGGTATGAATGTTGATGTAGTGACAAGGATTGAGAAAGGTATGTTAAGTTGGTTTGGACGTGCAGAGAGAATGAATGAAAGGAGATTAACAAGAAGAATTTATAAGGCGAATCTGAGCGGAAGTGTTGGAAGGGGAAGACCAAGGCGGACGTTTCACGATCAAATCGGGGACGTCCTTAAGAAAGGCCAGGTTAGAAGTACCCTAAACCGAAAAATATGCATGAAGAGATTAATGAATGTAGAGGAAGCGAAAGTAGTATGTCAAGATCGTAGCAAGTGGAAGGAAGTGGTCTCTGCCTACCCCTATGGGAAAAAGGCGTGAATATATGTATGTATGTATGTTTCTTATCCGTGAATTCTATTTAGTACCCCTCTTTGGGCATAATATTCTATTCCGTGAATACTTGTTAGTAGATATGAATTTTTTTATTAAGTTTTGACTGCTACTCTCATACTTCAATTTTTGCTATGTTATTTAACTGACTGGATGCTTAAATTCATATGTATATTATTGTTTCTTAATTATTTTAGGCTTTATGAAAGTTAGTTCTTTTATTTCAATAACAAATTATTCATCTCAGACAAAACTCCCATAGATAGAGGGGATTCCTCTCCTTTGGACAGGAAAACATCATTATATTCTTATCAGCCTATACAAAAACACTAACTCATATTAATAAGTTAACGAGATTTCTTACGAGACAACCATAATGAAACGTATAACATTGTAAAACTTTGCATTCGACATAAAAAATAAAAATGTCATTAAATCAATAGGAGTTTATTAACTGTTTTTCCTCATTTTAACATTTATAGGCGACTGCGGATCCAAGAGTCGTATGAAGTAACTCTGACGAAAGCAGCTGGTGCACCAACTTCGCAACCACGGGCGGATCCAAAAGAAGTCAAACCAATCTGTGAAGGGAAAGCAACTTTTAATAAAGACGCCCAAAATCAGACTTTATTAGGTATATTATATAACAACTAGTTAGGTATATTATTAAGTTATCATCATCATCATCGCAGCCCACATTGGTACGACCCACTGTTGGGCTCGAACCTCCTCCACAATGGGAAGGAATTTGACCATGGTATTGTTCAAATTCCCTGGTTGGTCAGACATGTCGGTATAGGGTTTCATTTCGATTTTTCTTTCTCTTGCACAGATGTTATGTGCATATTATATCCCTTAGACGTATTTTACGACATCCACGGGCTTGCTTCTTGATAGAGAGTGGTGAATTGTATTCGTACGCCGTCAACTTTTTAAATGTTTTTATATTAACTATACTTTAACAACAGAAACAGAAAATGATTAAAGTGATCGTTTATATTAATTACTAATTACACAAGAATTTATATAGTAGTAGTCAATTCAACGGCAGGTAACGAGCTTCACCTGCGTAGTCCTCGTACTAGTGGGAATACGGAGATAAAATACAGCCTATGTTACTCGCTGATAATGTCCGAGCTTTTTGTTAGTTATAGAATTATTAAAATCAATGTTTCGCTGTGAAAGCGTATCAAACAAACACGAAGTCCCAATCGCATTTATGATATTAGTTAAGACTATGAGATACGGATGAAATAGGACAAAAAGTTTTATATTGAAGAAAAACTGTTATGATCTTAAGACTTACTTTTAGTTTACCAAATTATTAAATTTACACAAAAAAAAAAATACAAAAAACTGACTAATGAATAAAGTTTTGTGTCGTCGGGTCATTACATATATCGGGTCATTGTTTTAGTAGTAGTTAGTAATTTTCAGTACGAATTTTCAATACGAACTTCCATTGAGATTTATAATATTAGTTAACATTATGAGACAGGGATGCCATAGGATAAAAAGTTTCAGTTTCAAAAACAATTACACGTTTGTGAATCGTATGAATATATCATAGCTTAATACCTTTAGTTTGTCAGATCATTTAAATTGTATCAATTTTCGGTCTTGAACACTAGTATATTAAGAATGATATAAAAAAAATACATGGTAAATGAATAAAATCTTGTGTCGTCGAGTCATTATTTAAATATAACTCCTCCCAAATAACATCAAAGCTCTGAATAATCATTTGTTTTTCGTATAAAAAGCTATCATGTGTGGAGGAACACTTGATATATAAGGTCGCATACGCTATCAGTGCAATCAGTATTATAGAAGATCCAATTCTTAATCTATCTTATTTGATTAAAAACTTCGCGACCATCCCGTGGATTCGAAGCGAGTATAAAAATATTACTTACTAGAATATTGTTTCCATTCCTGTTTACAACAAGGGGACCACCAGAGTCACTAGTGCAAGGGCTTCGACCGTTAGCACCACTGGTGCAGAGATTTGAAGATTGCAAGACGGTAGGGAAGGATAAACTGCATTCGGCGTTAGTTATAACTGGTAAATCAACCCAGCTCAAGAATTGGCTGGGAGTAATAGAGCCGCCTAAAAATACATAATATTATATATTAGTCACATAAAAATAAAAATATCTGGTTGACCGAGCTTCGCTCGGCATATTTTTGTCGAATTTATTTAGATACTAGCAACCCGCCCTCGCTTCGGTTATAGGTTATAGTCGTTTTACCCGAGTAGTTCCCGTTCCCGTGGGAATACCGGGATAAAATATAGCCTTTATTTTTTTACTGTTTTTTTTTTTGCTATTTTAGGCATAGGTGTCGTGCAAATAACCGTGTGAGCATGAAAAAAGGCTATTATTTTGACATTACAAACAGACACTCCAATTTTATTTATTAGTATAGATATATTAATAAAAAAATAAATAATGAAAATTAAATAAAAAATTACAAAGAGAGGATAATAATAACACCGAGATTCGATCCGACGCCGTTTGTTGCCGATTTGAAAAATAAAATAAAACCCGACTACTTCGCCACTGAGCTATCGTAACTCATGACATTGACGTCAAAATTTGAATTCATATTCTTTTAAAATTTAATGTCATTATATTGTCTGCCAAAAATACTGACAAAACAACATTTTCTATACATAAAAGCTAGCTAGATCGATTTTTTGGGCCCGAATCCTCTAGTATGCCAAGTTTCAACAAAATCGTTGGAGCCGTTTCCGAGATCCTGAATATATATATATATATATATATATATATATATATATATATATATATATATATATATACAAGAATTGCTCGTTTAAAGATATAAGATTAGAGGACAAAAATCAAATTTATTTAGCAGTAGTAAATCATCATTATAATGATGATGCCAATTTAGGATAATGATTTAATAAGATTTTTACCATCCACAGAGGGTCATGGCGGTCAGGGCCATCCGCGGATACCGCACGGTGGCGACGGAGGCAGCGTGCCTATTGGCCGGGACTCCCCCGTGGGACCTGGAGGCGGAAATGCTCGCCGAGTTGTATCGGCGGGTGTCGGGGGTGCGCGGGGAGGGCGGTGTGATCTCGTTAAGGGATCTCACCGCCTGGCACGTCGACGCCCGCCGAGACGTCATTGCCCGTTGGGCAGTCCGGCTGGAGAGACCTCGGTTCGGGGTGCGAACCGTGGAGGCCTTC
The DNA here is from genome assembly GCA_032191425.1 of Lymantria dispar. NCBI lineage: Eukaryota > Metazoa > Arthropoda > Insecta > Lepidoptera > Erebidae > Lymantria > Lymantria dispar. Next base: position 19,436,744 of record CM063454.1, on the reverse strand, counting down.
CGGCCGGTGCTGATGCAGTGGTTGGAAAGGCGGCACGGGTTGCTCTCCTTCCGACTAGTGCAGGTGTTGACGGGGCACGGGAGCTTCGCCAAATACCTGCACAGGGTCGTAAGGAGGGAGAGTACACCGTCCTGCCACCACTGCGATTGCGACGAGGACACGGCGCGCCACACGCTCGAGGCCTGCGCGGCTGGGGCAGTGCAGCGCCGTGAACTCGTCGCAATCATCGGTGCCGACCTGACGCTGCCGGCCATCGCTAGGGCGATGGTCGACAGCGTCGGGAACTGGGACGCGGTCGCAGCCTTCTGCGAGACAGTGATCTCGCAGAAGGAGGCGGCGGATCGTCTGCGCGTGGAGCGCAGCCTCGATGAGGAGATCCGCCGCCGGCGACTGGGGCGGCGCAGGCGCAACTACCTGCGCCTCATGCCGCCCTAGCCGAGGCCGCGGGTGACGTGACCGGGGATTAGTCCGTCACCCGCCGAGAGGCCGACCGCATGAGGAAAGACCGACGTCCTCCCCGAGGGGGGCACGTCGGTCGACGGGAGGGTACCCCGCGTAGGGGGTATTCCGTCGGGCCGACCACTGACGACAAGTAAATCTGCTCCGGTGGTCGGCCCAATGACGAAGGCGAGGTGGTTTTCGGGTGGGTTGCGGGAGTTGCGTGCTTAAGCCCCTGCCCCCGCGACCCACCCAAAAAAAAAAAAAAAAAAACAGTAGCATTTACTTGGCACCGACTTCATAATTATAAAATTATTATTATTATTCATTTCTATTTAACTAAATGAAAGTACATATGATTTTGTGCGAAATAAATTTATTTTTTGCTTTTTAATTTACTATTTGAAGTCGGTTTATTTTTTGTTAAAAATTATTTTATACCAGCTGTTTATATGCATGTGGATTTAGGAAAAGTCAACTAAAGGATACAATATGCGGACACTATAATATATGCAAAAACCTATACGAGAAATAAAACGACATAACAACCTATTCGACTAGCATATACAGTAGGTAAATTTCACTCAAGAGTAAGTTTACAGTTGTAAATATGAAAGCTTAAAGCCTACATTCCTATACAATTCTTATAATTTCTTCGTTCCTATGACAATTCCTATAATAAGTACGTGTAGCGGAGGGCACACTTATATTATTTAACAACACAACATTGATTTAAAATCTGGGTTGAAAATTGCTATGTGGTAGTAGCTACGAATATTTCATCTTCCTACGCCTAATGCTTTCCGTTTTTAGAGCACATCGTCATCATCATGATTATCACAGCTCATACCCATCCCACTATTGGGCTCGAACTTCTTCCACAATGGAAGGAAACATGACCTAGTATACCACGCGATCAGATGGGTCGATATAGGGTTTTAGTTCGAGTTTTCTTTCTCTTTCACAGATATTGTCTCCATATTATAATTCCTTAGTCACCGTTTACGATACCCACAGACAAGAAGTGGTGGCGGCAAGTGACGGTGAATTATATTCTTACTCCGTCACCACACGGAACAGTTAGTGCTCGCATTCCTTAAGTCACCACACGAAACAGTTAGTGCTCGCATACCTCAATAAGGAGAATTGTATGAAAAATTTCACGTTCCGACCTTCACCATAGGGCCGACTATTGGTCTCGAGTTCCTTGTCGTCCGTGGCTAACCCGGCGGGATACCCTTTCAAGTACCTTCCCTCCTTAACGCCCCTCGCAATCAGCCTCTCTGCGGGTGACGAGCTATTTCCCGATCCAATCCCTCACGCTCTCCGCTAGGGCGGCACCAGGCACAGGTACTCACGCCTGCGCCGCCTAAGCTCCCAAATCACCGGCGGTGGATCGTGTGGCCAGATGATTTCCTTACGCGCACGCGCCGCTGCCTACTTTCTTGAGATGATTGCCTGATGACGGCCGATCATATAAGTATTCCCAATAACTTTTACAATGTATATGATTGAGGGGGATATTGCGTCGATCCCAAGTAATTGGAATAAGCCCAGGATGGTGATGATGCTGATTTTAGCACCTCTTATTTATTCTCTTTGGGCATAATACCCTATTCCGTAAATACTTGTTAGTGTTTTATTTCAATAATAAATTATGCATCCTAAATTCCAAAGTCCCGTAGATAAAGGGGTTCCTCTCCTTTGGATAGGTGAACATCATTATACTCTTACCAGCCTATCCAAAAACACCAACTCACATGACTAGATGCTAAACTTTATATGTATATTATTGTTTTCTAATTATTTTAGGCTCTATGAAAATTAGTACTTTTATTTCAATAATAAATTATTCATTCTAGGCTAAAGTCCCATAGATAGTTCCTCTCCTTTGAACAGGAGAACATCATTATACTCTTACCAGCATATACAAAAACACTAACTCATATTAATAAGTTAACGAGATTTCTTACGAGATAACCACAATGAAGCGTATAACATTATAAAACTATGCATTCGAAATAAAAAAATAAAAATGTCATTAAACCAATTGGACTTTATTAAGTGTTTATCTTCATTGCGGCATTTATAGGCGACTGCGGATCCAAGAATCGTATGAAGTAACTCTGACGAAAGCAGCTGGTGAACCAACTTGGCAACCACGGGCAGATCCAAATGAAGTCAAACCAATCTGTGAAGGAATTGCAATTTTTAAAAAAGACGCTCAAAACAAACTTCATTATGTTATATAACTGCTAGATAGGTATATTATTAATTATTACTTTAAGTAATAAAACTAAAAAAAAATCTGGAGTTCGATAAGAATAATGATGAACAAAAAAAATGTAATATTCATTATAACATTCTTAATTTTTTTTTTATATTAACTACACCTTAACAACAGAAATAGAAAATCATTAAAGCGATCGTTACAATATCATATTAATTAATAATCTAACGCAAAGAATTTGTATAATACTAGATAATTCCGGCGGCTTCTCTTGCGTTGTCCCCGTGCCCATGGGAATATAGGGATAAAATACAGCCTATGTTACTCGCTGATAATGTAGCTTTCCATTAATGAAAGAATTTTTGAAACTAGTGTAATTTAGTAGTAGTAGTTAGTAGTTTTCAGCGTGAAAGTGTAACAAACAAATACGAACTCCTATTGGCATATTAGTTAAGATTATGAGATAGGGATGCCATAGGACAAAAAGTTTCTCAGTTTCAAAAATAATTACACGCTTGTGAATTGTACGAATATATCATACCTTAACAATCAACTTTAGTTTGTCAGATCATTTAAATTCTATCAATCTTCGGACTTGGATACTAGTAGGTATATTTAGAATGATATAAAAAAAAATACGAGATAAATAAACAAAATCTTGTGTCGTGGAGTCATTATTTGCATACAACTTCTCCCAAATATATAACCACATCAAAACTCTAAACAATAATTTGTGTTTCGTGTAAAAGACTCCTGTGTGTGGGGAAATACTTGACATATAAGGTTGCATACGCCATCAGTGTAGTCAGTATTATAGAAGATCCAAACTCTTAATCTATCTCATTTTAAACATTTAAACTTCACGATAATTGCAAAGATTTAAAGCGTCTATGAAAATATTACTTACTAGAATGTTATTTCCATTCCTGTTTACAACAAGGGGACCACCAGAGTCACCATTGCAAGTGCTTCGACCGTTAGCACCACTGATGCAGAGATTTGAAGATTGCAAGATAATAGGGAAGGAGAAAGTGCATACGGTGTTAGTTATAACTGGTGCATCAACCCAACTCAAGAATTGGCTGGTAGTAATTGAGCCACCTAAAAATAGATATTAGTTATATCAATAAAAAAAATATGTATAGGATAAAAACCAAATGAATTTAGTAGTAGTAATTCATCATCATAATGATGACGCTAATTGAGAATAATGATAAAGTAAGATTTTTACCATCACTTGTCAATCCAAAGCCGCTAGCTCTTGCTGTTTCTCCAGCGAAGGTCTCACTTAGTTGACTACCAGAGGGCAAAGCAACAGGTGCAATTGTATCTGTCAAGAAGTAATAAATGTTTAATAGAATAATGTTCCAATAAATGCACTAATACTGTCAATGATTTTCTTTGTATAAATACTTATTTGAAAAACTAACAGATTGTGGCAAGTTGATTATAGCAATATCGTTACGGATGAGAGAAGGAGTCCAGCTTTCATGCATGACAACGCTGGAACTGGTAAGCCTGGTGCCACCAGAGAACAGTAGATTTGAGCCAAGAACAACGATGAAACTTGAAGCCTGGTTAAGACCATCAAACCAGCAATGGGCAGCTGTTAGAACTCTGTTTGCATTTGCAAGAACACCACCGCAAACACCTTGGCCTTGCGAAAATTGAGCTAAAAGTCCAGCCTGTGAAATAAGAGCAAATACAATTAATATTTCTCAATTAATTTGTTATTATCGGAGGAGTATTCAGAGTAAAGTATTTGCGCTGCTGGTAATTGGAATAGGAATTAGTATATCACAGGCAATGAGGACGGCCGCGTGAGTGTGATATTCTGGTACGGTGATTAGAGTTAGGTGAAGAACCAAGAGTCTTTTTTTTGTCGCAGGCTCATGGTCAGTATACACACACCGTCCATTCCACTGGGGGCGACGCAAGGGCCAACCGTATTCCCACCCCTTCGCCAATGGGCCTACCACTGGTACCATATAGACACATCTATAAGTCTAGATTGAGGTCTCATGTTAAAACTTACAACGATTACATCTAAGTTTTCTAAGTTATTGGTTTATGTTGATCTTTCTTTATATATACAAATCTTCTGTTCGTGTGTTTGTAATTGAATTCCTACTATGCGGCTGGACCGGTTTCGATAATTTTTTTTTGTAGCTATTACGGTAGATGGTATGGTTTAGATTAATAATTGGAACTGATAGGTGGCGCTGCGATCGATTTCAAGGAGAATTCCTTTTACTATTTCTTTAGATTTGAATAGAACAACGTCCGTTGGATCAGCTAATGTAGTAGTAGTAGTAGTAGTATGTATTTCCCAATGCCATAAATAAATTAAAAATGTTAATTGTCTCTTGGGTGCCCTCAATAACATGCGAAAGTCGTTTTGGTCTAATATCTAGGACTGTAGTGTAAAAGTAAAAGGTAACCATTTTGAAGTTAGGTTTAATCGTTACCTGATAGGGGAACTGCCCAGCACTCGCAGCTTGCCCGCCGACGATTCTAGTTCCAGCAGCCAGTTCTAGTTCAGCTACACGGATTTTGTTGGCTAAAGGCAAACCAATTTTACTGAGGTATCCATATGCCGTGAGGTCCTCTAGATCAATCACATCTTCCAAATTGATGTTTTTAGCGGCCGCAACGGCTACGAAAGCCAGTAAAGTTAGTGCCAGTTTCATAGTTGTTGACTCCAGTACACTGTTGCCTTTGAAATATTTTTCACATTTATATACTCATTTCCTTATAGATAATTTTAAAATAGAATTAGCACGATAATTGATTAGATAAGATATCTAATCAATTATTGTGCTGGGTAATTTTCACACATATTCTAATGTTATCAGTAACATTAGCTTATTAAAATTAATTAGCCTCTTTGGGTAATCCCAATCCCTTATTGTAATCAGTATAGGTAGTATTAAAGCTTGGCCAGTAAAGTTTGTCTTGTAATTTAATAATAATTACATAATTCAAATTTCATTCCCTTTTCAATAAAAGGCCAATGATACTAACGTAAATCCTTATATGAAAGGTGTTTTCACAAATATACAATTAATTATTACAAATTTTATTCATCATCATCATCATCGCAGCCCATATACGTCCCACAGACATAGGTATAGGGTTTCATTTCGAGTTATCCCATAGTCGTCTTTTACGACATCTACGGGCAAGATGGGAGTGGTGAAATACTCATTACCACAAATTTTAATACATCTGACAAAAAAATTATTGACTTGCACTAAAACTATTCAATATGGATTTCAAAACCACACTCACTCACTCAATACTGATATTGCGACCACCACGTTGGTTATTATAATATATTTATAATTAAGAGCATCATAATTATGCAAACCACCGAAACGCTGCTGTCTTGCCCGCTTGGGAACATGTGGGCGAAAGACATCAGTATCTCCTGGGAAGCTTATACCTCTCGCTTGTAAACCCGCTTGCCAAGCGTGGTAATTATGCAATATACTCCTGTTCGGTTAGTCTATGTTCAATGTGAAGGATATTTTGATAGATAGAAATAGGTTAGTATTAAGCAATCTTCTATTTGGTAACGGAGTAAGAATACAATTCACTACTCCCTCTTTCCTGTAGATGTCGTAAAAGATGACCAAAATATATAATATGCATATAACATCTATGCCCGAGAAGGAAAACCCGAAATAAATCCCATACTAACAGGTCCGACTACCGTGGCATAGTAGGTTAAATCACCCTCCTTTACGGAAGAAGCTCGATCCCACATATATAATACTATGAATAAATATACAGTAAATAATTTTTAGAGTTTTGGCTTTAGTAAAGGACATAGAACTAGACATAGATCTCATCAGAAAGCCTAGTGGGTGTCACATATTAAGGCGGGAGGCGGCACAGTCTCGCTGAAGGAGCTGGCCGCCTGGCGGTTCGACGTCCGAAGTGAAGTTATTGCCGTTGGGCAGTGCGGTTGAAGAGGCCTCGGTATGGTGTTCGGACCGTGGTAGTCTTCGGGCCGGTGCTGATAGAGTGGTTGGGTCGGCAGCATGGGGTGCTTTCCTTCTGACTGGTGTAGCTATTGACGAGGCACGGTTGGTTCGCCAAGTACCCGCACACGGTCGTGAGGAGGGATAGCACACCGTCCTGTCACGACTGCGGTTGCGACAAGGACAAGGCCCAGCATACGCTCGAGGTGAGTGCCGCGTGGGTAGAACAGCGCCATGAGTCGCAATAATCGGTGACGACCTGATGCTGCCGACCATTGCTAGGGACATGCTAAACAGCGTCAGGAACTGGGAAACGGTCCTTGCCTTCTGTGAGGCAGTTATCTCACGGCAGAAGGCAGCGGAGCGTGCGCCTGAGGTACATAATCTCTACGGCGACACGATCCGCCGCCGGCGCATTGGGCGGTGAGTAACTGCGCCTGTTTGCTCCCTAGCCGAGGCTGCGGGTAAATGGACCGGGGAATAGTCCGTCACTCGCAGAGGCTAACCGCGTGAGAGCGACCGTCGCTCCGCGCAGGGCATTAGGGAGAGAGCTGAGCTGGCCACGTATGACAAGGGACTCGGTGTCGGTTGCCGGCCCCGTAACGAATGGGAAGGAATGCGATGCATTATGGGACTAGGCGCTTTCGTCGCTCTGGACAGAATGGACGGCGTGTGTGCTGATCATAGCCCAACCAAAAAAAGATAATAATATCCACCTGTTTTTAATACAAAAATGGACTAACCTCGTGAAAGTTGCCGTAGAGGTAAGGTGTCCAATATTGATAACCGTAATACTCCAGATAATAGTTAGGTATATGGTATTATACATTTCGATATTAATATTTGCTAAAGTTTTGTAAATTTTTGATACCACACGCCGAACTTAGACCTCTGCTGAAGTATAGATATATATGTTTTTTTTTGGGGTGTGCTGCGGTCGGCGCGCCTCCGAGCCACTCCATCCGGGGCGACAGAGGGGCTTAAGCACGCACCCGCAATCCACCCGAACACCACATCGCCTTCGTCGTTGGGCCGACCACTGGAGCAGGGTTACTTGTCATCAGTGGTCGGCCCGACGGAATACCCCCTACCCGGGGTACCCTCCCATCGACCGACGTCCTCCCTTCGGGGAGGACATCGGTCTTTCCTCACGCGGTCGGCCTCTCGGCGGGTGATGGACTAATCCCCGGTCATGTCACCCGCAGCCTCGGCTAGGGCGGCATTGCACGTAGGTAATCCCGCCTGCGCCGCCCCAGTCGCCGGCAGCGGATCGCATCGTCGAGGCTGTGCTCCTCGCGCTCGCGATCCGCCGCCTGCTTCTGCGAGATAACTGCCTCGCAGAAGGCTGCGACCGCGTCCCAATTCCTGATGCTACCGAGCATCTCCCTAGCGATGGTCGGCAGCGTCAGGTCGGCACCAATGAATGCGACGAGTTCACGACGCGGCTCTGCCCAAGCGGCACAAACCTCGAGCGTATGCTGCGCCGGGTCCTCGTCGCAATCGCAGTGGTGGCAGGACAGAGTTCTCTCCCTCCTAGCGACCCTGTACAGGTACTTGCCGAAGCATCCATGCCCCGTCAAGACCTGTACCAGTCGGAAGGAGAGCACCCCGTGCCGCCTTTCCAACCACTGCATCAGCACCGGCTGGAAGGCCTCCACGGTCCAAACACCGTATCGAGGTCTCTCCAGCCGGTCTGCCCAACGGGCGATGACGTCTCGGCGGGCGTCGACGCGCCAGGCGGTGAGCTCCCTCAGGGAAACAACACCTTCTGTGGACGCCACAGAAGGGCCCTAAGTCGGGCGGTCATGGATCCCGCCCACAACGGTGCGCTGTACATGGCCATCGACCGGATGACCCCCGCGTACAGCTGTCGACATGCCGCGCTCGGTTCGCCCACATTCGGCATCAGTCATTGTAGGGCGGACGCCACGCCGACGAGCCGCGGGACGAGCCTGCGGAAATGCTCCCGAAACCACCATCGCCCGTCGAGCACCAGGCCCAAGTACTTCATATGGGTCTGGATGCTGATCCCAACTGAATTGACGGTGATCGAGGCGCCGATCCTCTCCAGTAGCTTGCCCATATCATCGAGCAGCACGATAGGCCTGTAGGCCGATGGCGACTCCGGAGACCGTCCCGATCGTCGTAACGCTAATGCCATATTAGGCTCCTGCACATTAGTGAGAGTTGTAAGGAGATAATAATCGTTCATACGTACGAGTTAGACTAAAAAAAAGAAATTATTCAATTTTAAAACCTATTTCATTTGTAGGCACTAAGCGATCGAACTACTGTCGGCGGCTCCTTTAACACTCTTTCGTTGTATTATTATTAAAAAATGTAAACAGTGACGCATTTCACTTTCAATAAAAAGTCACAGAGACATCTGTTTATAAAGACGTCAGAAATTAGACAGCAAAAGTTGTCCCTTAATCTTTACTATCTGTACCTACTATCATGTATACTGATATTATAAATCTAAAGTGTTTTTTTTTGTTTGAACAATATAACAACCTAATGTCAGATACTAATGGTTCCAATTGAAAATAGTTTTTTACTGTTTGACTACTCATATATAATGAATAAAATCAGGCTACAAGTACTCGTATATAATAATAGGTGCATCAATGAGAAATGTTCCAAAAACGGCGAAAATTTATTCATTTTAAGAGTTTTCGTTGCATGAGCTTCGCGTCATGGGTCCCTATGACCCATTTCTCTTTGAAGTTGTGAAGTTGTACGAGTCAGGTAGTTTTATAATACGTTCTTAATTCTAACTTAGTTCCTTTTTTATTTAGAGAACATTCACAGCAAGAAAGACCGTTTGTGGATTGCACCGTAGCTCTGCGAGACAGCTCCCTCTCAAAGGGCGGCAAATCATGATTATCCCCTTATGGAGAAGTCTACATATATTGAACAGTAAAAGTTGATAAGCTGATAAATTAAAGAATGAATTAGATGTTAAACTTGTAAGTCATATCTAAATAGCCTCACAAAGTATCACATGCAAAGCAGTATGAGGTGCATGTTTATAGAAAGAGAACCTATCCAGATATTTTACCTATATCAGGTATAAATTTGAACCAATCACATTTCTAAGCGAAGTTAGATAGACTATTAAAATCACACCATTAATGAATTCATTAATTTCCTGTGATATTTTGAGCTAGTGAATTTTCTCCTACTTAATATTTCATTTTCAAATCGAAATTTGTGATAATTAGCCGTAGATAATTCGCCGGGCCATGGTCGGCAAAACCCGCCGCCCGTCTCCTTCCGGGGCAACGAAGGGGCGGCGCGCGGCCCCACAGGTGAGTACCCGTGGCACGTCACCTGCCTTCTTTCTTCCTTGACTTTAGTGGTCGGCCTGACGGAATGCCCTGGTCGCGGGGTACCCTCTCCTCTCGAGGTTCTCTCTTGGGGAACGTCGGTCGCCGTCGCGCGGTCGGCCACTCTGCGGGTGACAGACAACATTGATTTAAAATCTTGATTGAAAATTGCTATGTGGTAATGGCGCCGATTATTTTATCTTCCTACACCTAATCGTTCAGGTTCTTAGAGCTCATCGTCATCATCATGATTATCACAGCTCACACACATCCCACTGTTGGGCTCGAGCCTCTTCCACAATGGTAAGAAGGAAAATTGACGTAATATACTACGCCGACCAGACGGATCGGTATAGTGTTTTAGTTCGAGTTTTCTTTCTCTTTCATAGATGTTGTCTGCATATTGTATTTCCTTAGTCATCTTTGACGACATTTACGGGTAAGATGTGATGGCGGCAAGTGCTGGTGAATTATATTCTTACTTGGTCACCGCACGAAACAGTTAATGCTCGCATACTCCAATAAGAAGAATCGTATACAAAATTTCACGTTCCAAAGCCCGATGGTTTTAGATATAGCTTTTCGCCCTTTCTTTGGCGGACTATGTTCAATGCACACGACGTCCATTCCGTCCGGGGTGATCAAAGGATGGAGCGCAGTCCCATAACCCAACGTATTCCTTTAACATTGCACCAAACACCGGTACAGAGTTCTTTGTCGTCCGTGCCTAGCATGGAGGGATATCCTTTCAGGTACCCTTCCTCCTTAACACCGCTCCCGGGACGTCAGCCGCCTTCACGTGGTCTGCCTCTCTGCGGGTGACGGACTATTCCCTGAGCTAGTCCTCCTCAGCCCCGCGGCCTCCATTAGGGTGGCATCAGGTGCAGGTACTCGCGCCTGCACCGCCCAAGTCGTCGGTGGCGGTTCGTGTCGCCGTAGATGATATACTTACGCGCACGCGCCGCCGCCTCCTTCAGTGAGATGACTGCCTCACAGAAGGCGGCATCCACGTCTCACTTCTGACGCTGTCGAGTATTTCCCTAGCAATGATCGATATCGTCAGGTCAGCATCGATCAGATGATTGCGACGCGTTCACGGCGCTGCTCCGCCCACCTTGCATACACCTCGAGCGTGTGTTGCGCTGTGCCCTCGTCGCAATGGCAGTAGTAGCAGGACGATCTGCTTTCCCTCCTTATGACCGTGTGCAGGTATTTGGCAAAGCAACCGTGCCCGCCAATACCTGCACCAGTCAGAAGAAAAGCACCCCGTGCTACCGTCCCAACCATTCCATCAGCACCAGCTGTAAGGCTTCGACGGTCCGAACACCGCACCGATGCCTCTCCAGTCGGACTGCTCAACGTGCAAAGACGTTGCGAGGCAGCCATCGCCTTTAACGAGACATTTATTTATTTATTTATTTACAAGCAATTATAATACCTTTATAGGACATTTAACCTAATGCGATATTATAAGTAAAATTAGAAAATTAATAACACTTATATATGTATAGTAAGACAATAATATTATACAAATAATAAAATATAATATCAAAATATTAATCATAATTTAATATTATATTTTACCAAATAACACAACATGACTTTCACTCTCTTAAGGGGTTGAGTATCCAAAATTTTTTTTAGTGTCCGCTTATAAAAATACAACCATATATTAAATTGAACGTTTTTAAACCCTGTGGTTTCGACTGTACGCTCTTTGCTTCTTTAAGGATTGAATTTCATCCCCACCTGAACAAATATTTATTTATTTCTTATAAAGTACTTTAATGCAAAGTTTCATCATTCATTCTATCTTCAACAATGACGAATTTTCATACAAAATATCATTCCATATTTCAGCTGCTTTTAGGCATTTTCCGCGTTAAAAATAGCCTATGTGCTTTCCCAAGCTTTAGTCTATCACTATAGCAAATTTCATCAAAATCTGTCCTGTGGTTTCAACATGAAAGCGTAACAAGCAGAAAAGGCTACTTTCGCATTTATAATATTGGTATGGAAGTAGGGATTACTAAGAATAGTAAGGAAGTAAGGATTCTAGCAATTCTTAGTGCTGTGTTGTAGTGGTTGCGAGTACTAACCCTTATATTTATTTATCGTGTGTCTTAAAAGACGACTAAGAGCTTTCATAGACTTCAGCTAACTGCATCTGATGCCGTCTGATCAACAAGTACATTTCTTACAGGCGACCAATCATAAAACTATTGCCAATAACTTTTACAATGTATATGATTGAGGAGGATATTGCGTCGACCCCAAGTAATTGGGATAACCGCAGGATGGTGATGATGCTGATTTTAGCACCTCTTACTTATCTGTGTACTCTATTTAATACCATCTTTGGTCTATAATACTCTATTCCGTGAATACTTGTTAGTGGACATGATTATTTTTATTAATTTTAATTGTAAATAAAACTGATTTTACGGATTTTATCGCGTTTGTATTTGATTTATGATTGCCCGATATTTCGAACACATTCATGGTCACGGGCGGACTGAATTTTTGATTGCTACTCTCATACTTCAATTTTGCTGTATCATTTAACTCACCGGATGCTAAACTTCATATATTATTGTTTTCTAATTATTTTAGGCTCTATGAAAATTAGTACCTTTATTTCAATAATACATTATTCATTCCAGGCTAGAGTCCCATAGATAGTTCCTCTCCTTTGAAGAGGAGAACATCATTATACTCTTACCAGCATATATAAAAACACTAACACATATTAATAAGTTAACGTGATTTCTTACGAGACAACCATAATTGAACGTAAAAGATTGTAAAGCTATGCATTCGAAATCAAAAATAAAAATGTCATTAAATCAATCGGACTTTATTAACTGTTTATCTTCATTCCGACATTTATAGGCGACTGCGGATCCAAGAGTCGTATGAAGTAACTCTGACGAAAGCAGCTGGTGCACCAACTTCGCAACCACGGCCAGATCCAAATGAAGTCAAACCAATCTGTGAAGGGCAAGGAACTTTTAATAAAGACGCCCAAAACAGACTTTATTATATTATATAACAACTCATCATCATCATCATCATCGCAGCCCATAACAACTAGATAGGTTATTATTGGTTATTGGTTATATAGGTATATTATTAAGTTATCATCATCATCATCACAACCCACATAGGTACGACCCACTGTTGGGCTCGGACCTCCTCCACAATGGGAAGTAATTTGACCTATAGCATGCTGGTCAGACATGTTGGTATAGGGTTTCATTTCGATTTTTCTTTCTCTTGCACAGATGTTATGTGCATATTAAATCCCTTAGTATTCGTTTACGACATCCACGGTCTTCTCCCAATCTTGATAGGGAGTGGTGAATTGTATTCGTACGTCGTCAACACTCGGTAATTTTTAAATATTTTTATATTAACTACACCTTAACAACAGAAACAGAAAATCATTAAAGTGATCGTTTATATTAATTACTAATTACACAAGAATTTATATAATACTAGTCAATTCCGTTGGATTCACCCGCGTAGTCCTGGTACTCGCGGGAATACGGAGATAAAATACAGCCTATGTTACTCGCTCATAATGTCTGAGCTTTCCATTAGTTACAGAATTATTAAAATCAATGTAGAGTTTTCGGTGTGAAAGCGTATCAAATAAACATGAAGTCCTAATTACATTTATGATATCAGTTAAGACTATGACGGATGAAAATAGGACAAAAAGTTTTACATTGAAGAAAAATTGTTATGATATTAAGACTTACTTTTAGTTTACCAAATTATTAAATTTGTACCTTGTAAATAAAACTACTTTTACGGATTATATCGCGTTTATATTTGATTTATGATTGCCCGACGTTTCGAACACTTTGCAGCATTCATGGTCACGGGCGGACTAAGGTGTCTGGTGAAATTTGTACCTATCAATCTTCTGTCTGGGATACTAGTATATTAAGAATAACATAAAAAATACAATAAACTGTTTAATGAATAAAGTTTTGTGTCGTCGGGTCATTAAATACATATAACTCCTCCCAAATATATAACCACATCCAAACTCTGAACAATCATTTGTGTTTCATATAAAAGGCTATCGTGTGTGAAGGAACACTTGATATATAAGGTCGCATACGCTATCAGTGTAATCAGTATTATAGAAGATCCAACTTATTTTATTATAAACTTCGCGAAAATCGCGTGGATTCGAGGCGTGTATGAAAATATCACTTACTAGAATATTGTTTCCATTCCTGTTTACAACAAGGGGGCCACCAGAGTCACTACTGCAAGTACTTCGGCCGTTAGCACCACTGATGCAGAGATTTGAAGATTGCAAGATAGAATAGGATAAACTGCATTCGGCGTTAGTTATAACTGGTAAATCAACCCAGCTCAAGAATTGGCTGGCAGTAATAGAGCCGCCTAAAAAATACATACTCGTATATATTAGAAACAATAGTCTCCTACAGGATAGCAATATTGAGATGAATGTGGGTCAGTGTAATAGCATTCTGGCATCACCTGCATCAGATGAAGCCAGGATCCTCATGGATATTTATTTAGATATCTTAGGTTAAGTTAGCATAATAACATAATTTTAATATGGGAGTGGCATGGTCGGTTACCGACAAAACTCCTAACTAATAAAATAGAAGTAAAAAATATATATATATATTATATATATTGCATATCAAATATAAAATTATAGGACAAAAATCTAATTTATTTAGCAATAGTAAAATAAGATTTTTACCATCACTTGTCAATCCAAAGCCGCTAGCTCTTGCTGTTTCTCCAGCGAAGGTCTCACTTAGTTGACTACCAGAGGGCAAAGCAACAGGTGCAATTGTATCTGTCAAGAAATAATAAATGTTTAACAGAATAATGTCTCAATAAATGCATTAATACCAGTAATGATTTTCTTTGTATAAATACTTACTTGAAAAACTAACAGATTGTGGCAAGTTGATTATAGCAATATCGTTACGAATGAGAGAAGGAGTCCAGCTTTCATGCATGATAACGCTAGAACTGGTAAGCCTGGTGCCACCAGAGAACAGTAGATTTGAGCCAAGAACAACGATAAAACTTGAGGCCTGGTTAATACCATCAAACCAGCAATGAGCTGCTGTTAGTACTCTGTTTGCATTTGCAAGAACACCGCCGCAAACGCCTGTACCTTGCGAAAATTGAGCTAAAAGTCCAGCCTGTAAAATAAGAACAAATATGATTAATATTTCTTAATTTTTTTTTTGGTATTTTGGAAGGAGTATTCAGAGTATTTGTGCTGCTGGTGATTGGATTAGAAATTAGTATATCAGATGCAATGAGGATGGCCACGTGAGTATGATGTTCCGGTACGTTGACTAAGGTTAGGTAGAGAACCGAGAGAGTAATAGACACATCCATTTTCCTTTTTTTAGGGCGGGCTATGGTCAGCATTCACACGCCGTCTATTCCATCTGGGGTGACGCAAGGACGATGCATGACCTCATAACCGTATTCTCACCCCTTCGCCTTTGGGCCCACTATTGGAACCATATAGACACATCCATAGGTCTACATTGAGGTCTTGACTTAAAACTTCAACGATTACCTCTAAGTTTTCTAAGCTATCGATTTATGTTGAAATTGTAAGTAAATTTCTCTTAGACTGATGATTTTGCCAATGCCATAAATAAATTAAAAATGTTAATCATCTCGTGGGTGCCCTCAGTAACATGTGAAATTCGTTTTGGTTTAACATTTTGGACCATAGTGACAAAACCTCTCATTCTGAAAGGTGATATATTTCTAAAAGTCCTGTTAAATATTAGGTTTATGCGTTACCTGATAGGGGAATTGCCCAGCACTCGCAGCTTGCCCGCCGACGATTCTAGTTCCAGCAGCGACTTCAAGTTCAGCTTCACGGATTTTGTTGGCCAAAGGCAAACCAATCTTACTGAGATATCCATATGCAGTGATGTCCTCTAGATCAATCACATCTTCCAAATTGATGTTTTTAGCGGCAGCAACGGCCACCAGAGTCAGTACAGTTAGTGCCAGTTTCATTGTTGTTGACTTCAATACACTGTTGACTTTGAAATATTTTTCACATTCATATACTCATTTACTTGTAGATATTTTTGGAAATAATCTCAGCTTGATAATTGATTAGCTATCTTAGGAGTAAATATGTATATTTCCTAATGCTATCGGAAAAACCTTCATTAAAATTATTTATTGTCATTGGGATTTTCCTGTATGCTTATACAGTGTGTCTCAAGTTATAGAAAGGCTGTTCGAGTATGATGTACTTTAACAGTCGTAAATCATAATATAATCATCATCGTCTCAGCCCATCTACGTCCCACTGTTGGGCTCGGGCCTCCTCCATTAAGGGAGGGAAACGACTTATGCCACGCTGGTCAGGCGTGTTGGCATAGGGTTTTGTTTCGAGTTTGCCTTCTCTTGCATAGATATTGTATGCATTTTAGTCGTCTTTTACGACACTCACGGGGAAGAGTGGGGGTGGTGAATCGTATTCTTACTTCGTCACCACACAGAGATCATATAATACTGATTTTAAAAATGTGTGTTGAAGAGTATATTCTTTAAATGCTACATGTTATAAGCGTTATACAAGTAGGCCTGTAAGTCGCGGCGACGGTGTAAGTACCTATGGCTACATCTATGCGTCCTGGAGCCCGTGTTGTAGTTTTGTTTTAAAATAAACTCTGATAGGTAAAAGCTAAAGTCCCAGGTGGACGGAGTGGACGCCGAGGCTAGCCGCATTCGTTTTGTATTAACGTAGATCTGCGATGCGGCCATGCCCTTTGTGCAGTGTCTGCCCCCGAAGTGGCGTCACTGCGACGCTGAGTTGGAGGGCCAGGTGTACGCAGCTTACCACAGTGTGCGGTCTGTCTTTAGGCTGGCTGTCCGTTAGGCAAAGGACGTGAGGCGGCAGGAGATGCTGGACAGCCTCGAACATGACCCCTGGGGTCACACCTATCGTGCGGCATTGAGTAAGCTCCGTGGATGGTTCTCCGTGGGCGGCCGTAGCCGTGACTCAGCTGCGACCTACAGTTGCTGGACGATGTGGATAAGCTGCTTGAGAGAATTCTGGCCGCCCGCATCGCGCTTCCTCTACAATAACCGAGTAGGGGGTTTTGTACAGGCGGACGGCCATATCGCGAGATGCGGACGGACTGTGGAACGTCGGCTACGATTGAATATTGGGAGGGAGCCTCCCACGCGCGAGACTTAAATTGCTACGGTGACGATACAGTCACCATAGCCCAGGGTGGGACGCTAGAAGAGGCGGCACGCTTGGCAACTCTCGGCACCGCATGGAAGCAACGTTCTTATTTGACGGGACTCCCCCGTAGGACCAGTAGGCGGAGATGCTCGCCAGACTCTACCGGTGGGTGTCGCAATACGCAGGCGGGAGGCGGCACAGTCTCGCTGAAGGAGCTGGCAGCCTTTAATTTTTGTTTTGGGTGGGCCATGGTCCGCTCACTCACCGCCGGGCTCTGTCCGGAGCGACAGACACCCATGACCCACCCGTGGCCTTCGTCGTTGGACCGACCGCCGATGCAGAGTTCCTTGTCTTCAGTAGTCGGCTCGACGAAATACCCCGGGCACGGGGTACCCTCACGAAATCCCCCCTCGGGGACGTCAGTCGCCGTCACTCGGTCAGCTTCTCGGAGAGTAGGGGACTAAATCCCTGGTCCACTCGCGGCCTCGGCTGGGGTGGCATCAGGCGTAGGTAGTAGGTAGGCCTTCGGCGAAATGACTGCTTCGCAGAAGGCGGTGACCATGTCCTGTTCCTGATGCTGCCGAGCATCTCCCTAGCGTTGGTCGGCAGCATCAGGTCGGCACCGATGATTGCGATGAGTTCACGGCGCTGCTAAATCCACGCGACACACACTTCGAGCGAATGCTGCATCGTGTCCTCGTTGCAATCGCAGTGGTGGCAGGATGGTGTACTCTTCTTCCTAACAACCGTGTGCAGGTATTTGGTGAAGCAACCGTGCCCCGTCAAAACCTGCACCAGTCGGAAGAAAAGCACCCGGTGCTGCCGCTCCAACCACTGCATCAGCACCGGCCGGAAGACCTCGACGGTCCGGACATCAAGCCTTGATATTGCGACAAGAACACGGCGTAGCACACGCTCGAGGTCAGTGCCGCGTGGGCAGAACAGCGCCGCAAATTCATCACAATCATCGGTGCCGACTTGACGCTCCCGACCATCGCTAGGGATATGCTCAACAGCGTCAGGAACTGGAACGCGGTCTCTGTCTTCTGTGAGGCAGTTAGTTCACGGATGACGGTGGTGGAGCGTGAGCGTGAGGTATGGCGGCACAATCCGCCGCCGCGCCAGCAACTTGGGCAATTCAGGCGTGAGTACCTGCACCTGTTGCCGCCCTAGCCGAGGCTGTGGGTAACTAGACCGGGGAATAGTCCATCACCCGCAAAGGGGCTGAGCGCGTGAGAGCGTGGCATTGCGGAGAGACGATACCTGATCCCGCTGAGCTAGCCGTACGAAAAGTACGTACTCCGTACCGATGGTCGGCCCGGTGATGAATGGGGGGGATTACGACGCTTTATGGGACCGCGCGCCACTCTTTCGTCACTCCAGATAAAGTGGACGGCGGGTGTGCTGACCAAATTAAGAACAGAGTGAAAAGTAAAGTACTATTGAATTCCACCTATTTTTAATACAAAAAATGGACTAACCTTGTGAAAGTTGCTGTAGAGTAAAGCATATACATATTGACAACCGCAATAATCCAAATAAGAGTTATATGGTGTTATACATTTCGATATTATCAATTACTAAGGTTTTGTAAATTTTGGATACCGCACGCCGAACCTAGACATCTCCTTAGGTACAGAAACAAACGCAACGGTTGCATTTGAATACTGGGAGGCATTCCAAACGCTAACATCATATTAGGCTCCTGCACATTAGTGAAAGTCGTATGAAGATAATAATCGTTCATACGTACAAGCAAGACTAAAATAAAAACTAATTATTCAATTTTAAAACCTATTTCATCCGTAGCCACTAAGCGATCGAACTACTGTTGGCGGCTCCTTTAAAAAACGTTCGTTGGCTTTGCGTATTTTTAAAAAATGAGACGAATGTCAATTTGGATAAAAAGTTGCAGAGACACTCTGTATTTAAAGACGTCAGTACTTGGACAGTAAAATTTGTCCCATAACCTTTACTATCTATACTCATACTAGCTGACCCAACAGACGTAGTACTGTTCAAATCTGTAAAAAAATAGAAAATTGAATTCTCCTTGAAATCGATCGCAGCGCCACCTACCGATTCCAATTATTAATCTAAACCGAATGGTTTGGATGTTCCGAATGGCTATACCGATGGATATGAGAATTCATATCCATCGGCATGTCCACAAAAATCATCAAAATTGGTCCAGCCATTTAGGAGTTCAATTACAAACCCACGGACAGAAGATGTATAAATATAAAGATACAAAAGTTTATATAGTTATAAAAAAAGGTTACATTAGAAAAGTATATATAAACGTTCTTAAATTCTCTAATTTTCTACGCAATTTTCGTATTTTTTCTGTAAAGGCCTTTTTTAAAATATTAGAATACAAAAAAAAAAATGGACGAAATTGGTAAAGTCGTTCTCAAGTTATGTTATTGTCCTCCCCGAACAGCGCCACCTACAGAGTCCAATTATAAATCTAAACCATCCTCGAATCCCCTTGAACACACACAAAAAATTTGGTCAACATCACAATTGGTGCTGTGTGGTAGCGGCTTCGAATACTAACAACCCTTGGTTTGCTCGTGGGTGTCGTAAAAGACGACTAAGAGCCCTAGATTGACCCGGACTAACTCCATCTGGTACCATTTGGGTCAACGATTACATTCCCAAAGAGGGTTGACGTCAGGCATGCGGCCGGTCATAAAAGTCATTGCCGAAACTTTTTGCAATATGTCAAAACAGATGACATATTGCGTCGACCCCAAGGAATTGGGATAAGAGCAAGATGATGATGATCGGTCCAGCCGTTTAGGAGGAGTTCAGTGACATACACACGTACGCTAGAAATTTATATATAAGGTTATAAATCTGAAGTATTTTTGGTCTGAACACCCTAATATCAGATACTAATGGTTCGAATTGCAAAAAGTTTTTTACTGTTTGACTACTCATTAATCGAGAAAAGCTACATAGACGCTGTATATAATCACGCTACATCACGTTGCATCAAAGAAAAATGTTCCAAAAACGGCGACAATTTATTCATTTTAAGAGCTTTCATTGCATGAGCTTCGCGTCATGGGTCCCTATGGTACATTTGAAGACTCTTTGAAGTTGTGAGAGTAAGATAGCTTTTTAATAAGTTCCTAATTCTAATTTTCTCTCTTTTTGTATTAAAAGAACACTCACAACAATAAACACCATTTATGGATTGCACTGTAGCTCTACGAGACAGCTCCATCGCAGAAGGCGGCGAACCACGATTATGGAGAATGGCCTTATGGAGAAGTCCACATATATTTAACAGTAAACATTGATTAGCTGATAAATCTAAGAATTAATTAGATGTTAAACTTTTATGTTATATATTAATAGCGTCACATAGTATCACATGCAAAGTATTATAAGTAGGTGTGTGTTTATAGAAAGAGATAACCAATCCAGATATTTTCCTATATCAGGTAGGAAATTGAGCCAATTACACTTGTCTGCGAAGCCAGACAGACTACTGTAATCTTATCATTAATGAATTCATCAATTTTGCGTGATATTTTGAGCCAATGAATTTTCTCCAACTTAATATTTCACTTTGCAAATCGAAATTTGTGATAATTCTATATAAGTTTTGATAATTTGCCGCATATAAATTCAAAAATACGTATTTTGAAACTAGTTAGACTTATCATGTACAGGATACATATTTCTAATGAATATTGTGTATTTTATACATGACGAGTTATAATTAAATTACAAAATTTATAAATAACTAATTTATAGCCACGATTTCATCTCGCTGGAATCGATAGAATACACAAGGTACAAAAATTAATAAATCATGATCTTATTCCTAAGCAGCGCATAGAAATAATATCTATTACAACAAATGCTAAAATCTGTATCTGTCAGAATTCAACAAAAATATGGTATATAACATCAATAAATAAATAGAGCCCCTAAAGAAAGAAATACAGGACATCTCTCAATCCATGTCCTTCATTAATGAATAATTTGAGAAATTTGAAAAGGAACAACGCACTGAGAAAGAGTCTGTTAGAAAATTATAGCTAGAAAATTCTGATTTAAAAAATGCTATGGGCGATCTTTTAGTAAGGGTTAGCAACTTTGAACAGTAATCTAGATCCAATAAATTAGAAATACAATGTTTGCCTGAGAAAAAGAATGAAAATTTACACAATATTGTCTCCCTTCTTGATCAAACAATAAAGTGTGACGCATGTGTGTACGCGCATTGCTAAAACTAATTCCACTAGCTCTCGACCTCGATCTATATATAGTTGTTCAACTGTCATCGCCTAGACTACGTGATCAAATTCTAGCATCTGTTATGCAGTATAACCGAACTAATCATCAGGATAAACTAAACTGTACTCATTCTGTAGCATTCTCGGGTAAAAGAACACCCATATACATCGCCTAACATCTGTCACATTCAAAGAAAGCTCTACATGCAGCTACTAGAATTAAAGCTTAGGAGAAGAATTACAAATTCGTGTGGGTGGGAAACGGCAAAATAAGGCACGGTAAGGAAAGCAGAAGGCGCCGAATATATATTAATTAGAAATATGAATAGCCCTTTTTTTTTTGTGGGTGGGTCGCGGTCGGCGCGCCTCCGCACCACTTCGTCCGGGGCGACAGAGGAGCTTAAGCACGCAACTCCCGCAACCCACCCGAAAACCACGTCGCCTTCGTCGTTGGGCCGCCCACCGGAGCAGGGTTACTTGACATCAGTGGTCGGCCCGACGGAATACCCCCTACTTGGGATACCCTCCCATCGACCGACGTCCCCTTCTCGGGGAGGACGTCGGTCTTTCCTCACGCGGTGGACCTCTCGACGGGTGACGGACTAATTCCCCGGTCACGTCACCCTCGGCCTCGGCCAGGGCGGCATGAGGCGCATAAATATGAATAGCCTATGGAAAATTGTATAACTATTTGTTTTTCTCTCTTATTTGTTTATAGCACATGCTGGTATGATAATATTGTCATAAAATTCAGTGATTTAATGATATATTACCAGAACTGCAGAGGCTTGCGAACTAAGACAAACTTATTTCTCTGTAATTTAGGTTGCATGAATTATAATGTTGTAATATTAACGGAAACAAGGCTAAACAGCAACGTGCTGAGTATTTGACGGTAGATATACCGTATAAAGGAGAGATCGGGAGACTACAGGTAATCATTATAAACGAGATGATGGCGGTGTCTTGATCGCTGTAACAAAAAATATTAATTTTTTAGGTTTTAGTTTTTAAGAGGAGTTTTCTTTCTCTTTCATAGACGTTGTCTGCATATTAATTTAGTTTTTAGCAATTTCACTTTAGTCGTATTTTACGACATCCACGGGTAAGAAATAGCGGCAAGTGCTGGTGAATTATATTCTTACTCCGTCACCACACGGTACAGTTAATGCTCGCATACTCCAATAAGAAGAATCGTATACAACATTTCACGTTCCTAAGCCCAATGGTTTTATCTGTATGCTTGTCTCCTTTTCTTTTCGGTGGACTATGTTCAATACATACACCGTCCGGGGAGACCAAAGGGCGGAGCGCGGCTCCATAACCCATCGTATTCCTTTACCATTGGACCGACCACCGGTACCGGGTTCTTTGTCGTTCATGCGTAACCTGGCGGGATATCCTTTCAGGTACCTTACCACCTTAATGCCCCTCCCGGGACGTCGATCGCCTTCAGGTGGTCAGCCTCTCTGCGGGTGATGGATTATTTCCCGATCTATTCATCTGCGGCCTCCGCTAGGGTGTCTCCAGGCGCAGGTACTCGCGCCTGCACCGCCCAAGTCGCCGGCAGCGGTTCATGTTACCGTAGATGATTTCCTTACGCGTACGCGCCGCCGCCTCCTTCCGTGAGCTAACTGCCTCACAGAAGGCGGCGTCGGCGTCCCAGTTCCTGACGCTGGCTAGAATATCCCTAGTGACGATCGGTTGCGTTAGCTCAGTATCGATGATTACGACGAGTTCACGGCGCTGCTCCGCCCACGCTGCACATACCTCGAGCGTGTGTTGAGTAGTATCCTCGTTAATTTAGTATATTTAGTATTTTACTATTTATTTAGTATATTTAGTATAGTTAATTTAGTATATTCCCTTTGAATATTCTTGCTAGATCTTCTTAGTGTAGCTATGTTCTGATCCGTTGGTAGTAGTTTGATCGGTATATTTATTTTTTCGTAAATTGAATATTAAGTTCGTAAATAAGTTCTTCAACTTATTTAGATATATATTAATGAAAGAAAAAAGATGAAACAATGAAAAAGAAATACAAAAACAGAATAATAATAACACCGAGATTCGATCTCACGCTGTTTGAATGTGACTGAACCCTTCCCAACTGAGCTATTTTTGACATTTTATGTCATTGTATTGATTAGCTAAAAACACCGACAAAGCAACATTTTTCATAAATAAAACCTAGACAAATCGATTTTTTGGCCCCGAAACTTCTAGTAGGCTAAATTTCATGAAAATCGTTGGAGCCGTTGCCGAGATCCTGAATATATATGTATTCCGGACTTTGAAATATTTTTTACTTTTATTTAGGTACTCATTACCTTGTAGATAATTTAAAGGTAGCCTTAACATGATAATTGATTAGCTATCTTATGGGTAATTATCTCATATTGCCTAATGCTATCAGTAAAATTTGCACTAAAATTAATTACTATCATTGGGATTTACCGGTATGCTTATATTTAAAGACGTCAGAGCGTGGACAATAAAATTTGTCGCATAATCTTGTTATTGTTGAAGTGTTTATTTGGTTAAATACATTAATCTCAGATACTATGCGATGCGATGTGAAGTATAAGAATCAAATTGAGGGAATCCGGAACAAATTTGTACGTAGGCTTAGATATAGGTTTAATAATAGCTCAACTCAACTGTTATTCTCGCAGTAACGGCGTGAGCATAGGGACCAGAGATTTTTATATAAAATTGTGCACAGTATCGTTGACTCTCCGTATCTTCTTGGCCAGATAGATTTCAGATGCCCAAGATTTACGGCTCGCTCTAATTCATTATCTTCAGTACCTACATGTAAAACTAATTATTCATGTAACCGATTCTTGGTAAGAGCTTGTAGAACATATAATGCTAGTTATAGTGAAATTGATATATTCCATAAGGAACTTCCTCAATATGTTTCATTAATAAAGATGATAAGAACTGATGCTTAATTTGTGACTATAATGTACTCTATAATATTAATAATATTTGTCAACTGCTTTTGTTCTTAATTCCTTCCTCTATAATCTATAATTTAGTTTTTATAGTTTTGCCACAGTTATGATTTTTTTTATTTGTCTTCACATTGTGTTATACATAAGTGGAAACTGTTTAGCTATTGTTACGTGCATTTGTTTTTACTTTACCTGTAATTTTAAAAGCTGTATGTTTTCCTTAATAAATAAATAAATAAAATAAATAAATACTAATGGTTCGAATTTAAAAATCTTTTTATTGTTGGATAACTCATTTATCAGGATAAGCTACATGGAGGTTATATATCTCGCTACTAATAATAGGTGCACTGATGAGAAATGTTCCAAAAACAGAAAATTTATTCATTTTAAAAGCTTCAGTTGGCTGGGCTTCATATCATGAGTCCCTATGACCCATTCTCTTTAATCTCTTTTTTTATGTGACGTTGACGAAATTGTGCGAGTCAGTTAGTTTTATTATAAGTTTATAATTCTAATTGTGTCTCGTTTTTTAACAAAAGAACACTGACAAGAAAAACCATTGAAATGCATAAACAATATCCTTCATGCGAGTTGTACCTCTTTGTGCTGTATCTACCTTTGAGTCGCCATTAAAATTGACTACCTGTATCAATTCCCATGGATAATCTTTTTAGATACCATCGCCATCAATACACGACAATCGCTTCTCGCGTTTAGCCTCTCGGTGGCAAATTAATCCTCGGTTCAGATATCCTCGCCCTGAGCCTTGACCTAGGGCGGTATCAGGCGCAGGCACCAGCACTAACACCACCCGCCACTTCAGTGGCGAATCGTGTCAATGTAAAGGATTTCCTCTGTGGTTCTGTGAGACGATTCCCTCGCAGAAAGCGACGACCACGATTATCTCACCTAGTGGAGAAGTTTACAATTATAAACGTGGAGAAGCTAATAAATTAAAGAATGAATTAGATATTAAACTTTTATGTCACGTATAAACTGCCTCACAAAGTATTACGTGCAACTTAGGGTTATTAGTTATGAGAAGAGAACTTGTTCAGATATTTTATCTATGTCAGGCAGGAAGTCAATTATACTTCCTTGTGAAACGAGATAGATTATTGACATCGCATCATTAATTAATTCATTAAGCAATGTCCCTTGATATAGGTATATTATTCGCTATTTATACACATATTATTACACATTTTAAATAAAGCTTTTTTATAGCAGTTATTTGTTTTTTTAATTTCACGATGTTTCGAACACTTTTTATCATTTCTGGTCACGGGAGGACTAAGTATCTCACGTCCAACAAGTCATCGCTATTACAGAGATTTATATCTACCCACTACAGACATTAGTTATTAAGTGTTGACCCACATCTATACCAATAAATAAAATTGGAGTGTCTGTTTGTAATGTCAAAATAATAGGCTTTTTTCATGTTCACACGATTATTTGCACGACACCTGTGCCTAAAATAGCAATTAAAAAATTTTTGTCTGTCTGTCTGTCTGTCTGTTTGTTTCGGGTAATCTTCAAAACGGCTGGACCGATTTCAAAAATTCTTTCACCAATGAAAAGCTAATAATATCAAGACGTAAACTAGGCTATATTTAATCCCGGTATTCCCACGGGAACGGGAACTACGCGGGTAAAACGACTATAACCTATAACCGAAGCGAAGCGAGGGCGGGTTGCTAGTTTATAGTATGAATTTATTGCTTGTACAAAAACGAAAATGATACTATATGAAAAAAAAAACATATTGTTTTTGTTTAGTAATTATTGAATATGAAATTTATGGTTATTGTTATATTATGACAATTTAGTCATTTAAACCTAACCATTTGACCATATACTACCACTGAATTGGAGCATAGCCACACTGAGAAGATCTAACAAATAAAACTCAATACTAATACTAAATTATTACTTTTGATTTTTAAAAGACAGATAAATGCACATATAATTTATAAAGAAAACACTAGTTTACAAAATCTAAAACGGCGTAAATTCTTGAAAAACCTAGGTCTTGCTCTTATAAATGATCACTTGAGCGCTCGCAAGGACGTAGTTCATTTACCAAGGGAGATGCGCAAAAGAATAAGAGAGTTTATAGGAGAAACATCAGAGGAGCCCCCTGCTAAAGTTCGTGGTAAACGATGCCAGATATGTCCTGCTAAAAAGACAGGAAAACTACCCATACCTGTTAAAGAAGCAATTTCTGTGACGGATGTGCAGATGACGATGCTAGTAGTGAACACTAATGTTCTATGTACATATACTTTCTTAAAGATCTCACATTTTTCATTCCAAAAAGTTAAAAATAAGTGTTAGTTAATAATTTTTTGTTTTTTTATTAATAAGTTTCTAGAAATTGAATTTTTTGTTGTAAATTTTATACTGATTTCTTAAATACATAAAAAAATCTTTATATAACGTATTTTTTTTATTGCACCATGCAGTTGTTGTATCTATTTTCTACCATGCTGACGCCGGGTTAAAGACAAAAATAAATAGGAATAGGCATCCCTAAAATATGTTTTTAGTAAATTAAGGATACAATGGGCCTTCTTTAGACAAAACTGGGCTATGAAAGAATAACAGAATCGCAAAATAAGGTAGACTAAACAACTACTAAGCGTTAGATTATAAAGCGCTAGAGAACCAGAGTACACGTATTTGGGTTACATTGCTTGAAGTTTTGGATTTGACAGGTGATTGCAAATACCAGTATGGGCATCATACAGTTACTAGAAAAACAATGAAATAAATCGTTGCAATGGTTTTATCGCACATGAATGAATTACCATTTCAACATTTGTTTGCATACATTAATGGCGCCACCTCAGGACTTAAAGCGTTCAAAGGACCTATCGAAAAATCCCTTTTTTTGGGGTGGGCCATGGTCGGCGCACTTGCCGCCCAGTTCTATCCAGGGCGACGGAGGGGTGGCGCGCGGCCCCGTAATTATATATATATATTTGATATACATATACATATATAAACTTTGAAGAAAAAGTTCAAGAGCACATGAAACCGTTCAGGGGTAAACTTGCGAAACTCGAATGAACGTACGGAGAGATTCATCGTCAATCCGCGGCGCACGAACGCGCGTTACGATGTCGTCGGCTTCGGTCTGACGCACGGCACGCGGACGGTGTGTACTTCTCTCTTAGTAAATATATCGCGACGCGTTCTATGTCGGTCTAAGCCCCGTTGGGGCGCCCCCCGTTGTCCCTTCACGAGGATATATATATATATATATTGCGATTGCATGTTTCAACTAAAGGTCCATCTGAAAAACTACATATTTTAGCAACATCTATTGTTTAAAGTTTACGCTCCGACTTTGTTTGCCATCAAAATTCATTCCAGTTGCAAAGATGGACCATGACACCTGCGAAAGATGATATCTGCTCCTAGATACCTGCTGGATGATTTAAACGTTCAAATCGATCCAGTCATATACTGAAATGGTTATTTTGTTCACCCTGAGAATTTATTACTTGCTGCAATGCTGACTGATCTGCAAAATCATGTTCGTGAGTTAGCAGCGTGTTGTATTTTGAAAGCTGGCTTCTCAAATCTATAAGTGACGAGAAGTTAGAATTGTTTGTTGCACAGAGAGGAGAACAAGAGTTTTTTTTGTTATGTCTATCATGCCATACGCAAGCAGTCGAAAAGGCTGTCAATACTGTCACTGATTATTATATAATATGTGATTTTCTAATACCCCGTCCACATGTTGGCCGAGCGTAGGCGAGCGATGGCCAACGCCAACGTGTCCGATTTGCCTTAGTTTTGCCAACGCTCGTCGTCGCTCGCCTAGTTGGCCGAGTGAATACAAATGCCAACGTGTGGATAGCTGATTTGTCTTCACTCGCCGTCACTCGCCGTCACTCGCCGTCGCTCGTGATCACTTGCCTCCCTTCGCCTCGGTGTCGGTTTTTGTGCACAAATCAAAGGCGCTCGTCTGCGCTCGGCCAATGCCGTCCACACGTTGGCCGGCTCGCCATTACACGGTTGACATCCACCGCTGTTAGACGCGTTTAATGTTAATAATTTCGCTCAACACAAATAATCACATTTTAAAATTTACTACTTCTAGATATGCGACGTAAATAATTAATACCGAGTCACCCTATATGTTACCTATAGTATCAAAAAGTATCTTCATCGTTCATCATCATTTCAGCTCATATACGTCCTGCTGTTGGGCTCGAGCCTCCTTCACAATAGGAGGGAAACTAACCTTACTATTCCATGCTAGTCAGACAAGTTGGTATAGGGTTTTATTTCGCGGTTTCATTCTCTTGCATAGATGTTATATGCGTATTATGTATTATATCCCTTTGTCGTCTTTTACGACATCCACGGACAAGATAGGGAGTGGTGAATTTTTTTCTTAATCCGTCACCACATGAATATATCTTACATTGTTCTATTTCTGTGAATACTCAGTATCAACCACCTTCTCTTTTCCCCACTTTACTGCGGTATACACTGATATAACAGTTATATACGCTCATTAAATAATTAGCCGAAGCTGTAGTGACGTCTATTTCAACGTCCGTAGTGTTTCAGTGCACAATGAACACTGACCTCGGCCAACGTGTGGACAACTCTACAAATACTCGTCTACGTTGCCACTCGCGTTGGCGTTCGCCGCATTTGTCCAACGTGTGGACGCTAGCACTTGCTTTGTACCTATTTGCCGACGCTCGCGTTGGCCTAGGCTCGGCCAACATGTGGACGGGGCATAACAAATTTATGTACTCGTGATTTATAATAATCCTTACTAATATTATAAATGCGAAAGTAAGTTTGTTTGTTTGTTTGTTTATTTGTTTGTTTGTTACGCTTTCACGCTTAAACCACCTATTTCTAAAAACCGATTTCTAAAATTATTTCACTAATGAAAGCTATAATATCAGGGAGTAACATAGGCTATATTTTATCTCGGTATTCTCACGGGAACGTGAACTACGCGGGTAAGGCGACTGAAACCGAAGCGAAGCGAGGGCGGCTTGCTAATAAGTATATAAGAGAGAAGTATATAATAAAAATAAAAGTAAAAAAAAAAATTCAAAAACAACCATTTATTTAAATGCTCTAAAGACAAAAAATAAACGTTAACTTTAAAACTTTTACTATCAACTGATAACGTCATTATACAATTTATATGTTATAAAACCTTGTCGCGAAATCTCGCGACAACTGACAAATTTGTTTATAAAATTACACATTCCTAGGTCCAGTGTCTGCGGCTATACGTTTTCCTGGCCGGAGCCTCCCGTGGGACCTGGAGGCGGAGATGCTCGCCGGCATCTATCGGCGGGTGTCGGAGACGCGCGCCCGTGGCGATATGGTCTCGTTGCGGGAAATTACCGCCTGGCGGGTCGACGCGACGCCCGCCGAGAAGTCATTGTCCGTTGGGACATCGTCCTTATGGACGATCTATTTCAACTCCCTTTACCAGAGGGAGTCAAACTGATTGCGTACGCGGATGACGTAACGGTCACCATCGAGTCGAACTCTCGTGCGGGAGTAGAGGCTTTGGCCTCCACGGCACTCGGACTTGTCACAGCCTGGGGATTTCGTAACAGACTGTCCTTTTCCCCCATGAAGTCATGTTCCATAACCCTAAAAGGGAAGCTGAGTGGAAGACCACCCACTGTTAGGCTCGGTGGAGAGCCGGTAAGAAGCGTCCAATCAGCGACTGTCCTGGGTGTCGTAATTGATTCTAACTTGAGCTTCCGGCTCCACTCGCAGCCCATTGGAGAGCGTGCTGCAGCAGCGTTCGGGAAAATGTCGCGTGTCTCCGTCTCATCCTGGGGCATACGGTACGTGGGCCTTCGAATACTGTACCAGGCTATATTCGTTGCCATCATCACTTATGCCGCGGGATGTTGATGGAGACGCACGTCCACCTACATGGTAAGGAACGCGTTGTTAAGGACCCAGCGGCAGGTCCTTATACTAATCACAAAGGCTTACCGCTCAGTTAGTTCGGCAGCATTGCCAGTTTTGGCAGGGGTTTTTCCTGCGGACTTAGAGGTAATCCGTGCTGGTAGGATAGACGATGTAAAGTTTTCTGGCCGGGACTGCCCTAGGACGGAGAAAAGCCAAATTTCGGAGGAGCTCGTTGCTGAGTGGCAGCGAAGATGGGACGGTGAGGAGAAGGGTAGGGAGCTCCATCGGTTCTTCCCCGATGTTCGTGTTCGACTTAGGTCCCCCTGGGTTGAGCCCGACTACCAGTGCTCTCAAATTTTCACAGGTCATGGCTGTTTTAGAAGGAGACTTTATGAGATGAAGCTATGTCAGAGCAGCCTGTGTTACTGCGGAGAGGAGGATGAATGTCTGGATCATGTGCTATGGCGATGCCCACTGTACGATGAAATCCGTATGAAGATGTTGGACGGGATTCAATGGGTTAATCCTGGACCCATACACTATTGCGATCTTGTTAACTCTGAGGCCAACTTTCGACGGTTGAGAGACTTTTCGCACCATTGGCATAACATCAGGAGCGGGCTCGAGCTGGCGGAGAAAGGACAGGGTCCATGACGCAGTCGCCATCATCGTGTCGTCCGTCGCAATAGCGACACCCACGCGGAACAAGCCGCCCCAGAAAGGGGAGAGGGCTCGGGCAGACAATTTGTAGGGAGTCAAGAAAGTGGACGCCCGAAAGAGTACACGCAAGTAAGGCGTGCATCTCCCGTGATTCGGTCCATATAGCCAGGATGGCTGGAGGGACCATGGGCTGGTGGAGGGGTCTGTCCGTTGGGCAGTTCGGCTGGAGAGTCCTCGGTACGGTGTCAGGACCGTCGAGACGGGGCATGGTTATTTTGGGAAGTACCTGCACAAGATTGTTAGGACGGAGAGCACACCGTCCTGCTACCACTGCATTTGCGATGAGGACATGGCGCAGCACACGCTCGAGGAGTGTGCTGCATGGGAGGGGGAGCGCCGTGAACTCATCGTGATTATCGGTGCCGACCTGGCGCTGCTGACCATCGCCAGGAAGGAGGAGGGAGGAGGATCGGACCGGGAAATTGTCCGTCACCCGTAGAGAGGCTGACTGCGCGACGGCGATCGACGTCCCAGGACGTCGAGAGGTGAGGGTACCCGAAAGGGTATTCCGTCGGGCCGACCACTGACGACAAGTCACATCTGCTCCGGTGGTCGGCCCAACAACGAGGTGACGTGGGTACGGGTGGGTTATGGGCCCGCGCGCCGTCTTTTCATCGCCCCGGACGGACTGGACCACACGTGCGCTTACCATAGCCCACCCATAAAAAAAAAAAAAAAAAAATATGTAGCCTCGGTATGGAGAAACAGTGTGGAAGGGGAAACAATTTGTCAACTTGCGTGAGAATATGGAGTCTCTTATCGTTCCCGAACTTGCATGACCCCGAAATGACTCAGAGATTCCTCTTTAACCAGGCTATGAGATGGTGGGATAATATATGGAGAATCTATCGGGTTTCGGGAGTAGTATGCAGGAGAAGTGAGATGTTGGTATAAAAAGTCGAAAAATTAGGGATTTGGGCGGCCAAATTCTGTATCCTTCAATCGGTGTCTCGATCACCGTCAATTCGGTTGAGATCAGCATCCGGGCTCATATGAAGTGTTTAGGCCTGGTGCTCAACGGGCATTGGTGGTTCCAGGTGCATTTCCGCAGGCTCGATCCACGGTTCGTCAGCGCGGCGTCCGCCCTATCCTTTGCCGAATGTGAGCGGACCGAGCGCTGCGTGTCGACAGCTGTACGCGGGGGTCATCAGGTCGATGGCCCTGTACGGCACATCGGTGTGGGCGGGGTCCCTAACCGTCCGACTCAGGGCTCTTCTGTGGTGATGACAGAGGGCCATGGTGGTTATTGCCATACGCGGATACCACACGGTGT
This sequence comes from Lymantria dispar, assembly GCA_032191425.1. NCBI lineage: Eukaryota > Metazoa > Arthropoda > Insecta > Lepidoptera > Erebidae > Lymantria > Lymantria dispar. The sequence goes on along the minus strand of CM063454.1, from coordinate 19,404,393 downwards.
CGATGGAGGCAAAGTGCCTGTTGGCCGGGTCTCTCCCGTGTGACCTAGAGGTGGAAATGTTCGCCGGTTTGTCTCGGTGGGTGTCAGAGGTGCGAGCGGAGGGCGGTGTGGTCTCGTTGAGGGAGCTAACCATCTGGCACGTCGATGCCCGCTGAGACGTCATTGCCCGTTGGGCAGTCCTTCTGGAGAGGCCTCGGTTCGGTGATGCAGTGGCCAACGCAGCGGCACGGGGTGCCCTCCTTCCAACTGGTACGTCGGTTGAGGAGAGGGTACTCTTCAGGGGGTATTTCATCGGGCCGACCACTGACGACAAGTCACCCTGCTCCGATGGTAGGTCCAACGATGAAGGTGTCGTGTCACGGGTAGGTTACGGGTGTGCGTGCTGACGTCCCTCTGTCACCCTGTACGGAGTGGCGCGAGGAGTGCGCCAACCGTAACCCACGCCCAAAAAAAAAGGATTGAATTTCATCCCCGCCTCAATAAATAGTTATTTATTTCTTATCGAGTACTTTAATGCAAAGTTTCATGATTCTATCATCGATAATAATGAATTTCCATACAAAATGTCATTCCATATTTCGGTCGCTTTTAGACATTTTGCAGCGATAATAGTAGCCCATGTTCCTTCCCAAGCTTAAGTCTATCACTATAGCAAATTTCATCAAAATCGGTCCAGTGTATTTGACATGAAAGCGTAATAAGCAGATAAGTTACGTTTGAACTTATAATATTAGTAAGGCAGTAAGCATTCTAGCAACTCTTAGTGCTGTGTCGTGGTGGCTACGAATACTAACCCTTTTGTTTTTGTGTTAAGAGACGACTAAGAGCTTTACATAGACCTCGACTCTATCTGATGCCATCTGGTCAATATTTTCATTTCTTGGGAGGGTTGATGTCAGGCAAGCGGCCGATCATAAAACTATTACCAATAACTTTTGCAATGTATTTGATTGAGGAGGATATTGCGTCGACACCAAGTAATTGGAATAAGCGCAGGACGGCGATGATACTGATTTTAGTACCTCTTACATAAGTAATTTATCTGTGAATTCTATTTAATACCCTCTTTGGTCATAATAATCTATTCCGTGAATATTTGTTAGTGAATATTACTACTTTTATTAATTTTTGATTGTAAATAAAATAGCTTTTACGGATATTATCGCGCTTGTATTTGATTTATGATTGTCTGACGTTTCGAACATTTTACATCATTCATGGTCACGAGCAGACTGAATTTTTGATTGCTACTCTCATATTTCAATTTTGCTGTGTAATTTAATTGACTGGATGGTAAACTTCATATATTATTGTTTTCTTATTATTTTAGGCTCTATGAAAATTAGTACTTTTATTTTAATAATAAATTATTCATCCCAAACGCTAAAGTCCTATAGAGGGGTTCCTCTCCTTTGGACAGGAAAACATTATTAATCTCTTACCAGCCTATCCAAAACCACCAACTCAGATTAATGACTTTACGAGATTTCCTACAAGACAAACTTAATGAAACGTATAACATTGTAAAACTAGACATTCGAAATAAACAGAAAAATGTCATTAAATCCATTGGACTTTATTAACTGTTATGTTCATTGCGCCATTTATAGGCGATTGCGGATCCAAGCATCGTATGAAGTAACTCTGACGAAAGCAGCTGGTGAACCAACTTGGCAACCACGGGCAGATCCAAATGAAGTCAAACCAACCTGTGAAGGGAACGCAACTTTTAATTTAGACGCTCAAAACAGTCTTCATTATATAATATAACAGCTAGATAGGTATATTATTAATTATTACTCTGAGTAATTAAACCAAAAAAAATCTGGAATTCGATACAAATAAGTAATTTAGTAGTAGTAGTTTTCAGCGTGAATAGTCGGCGTCATAGGAACTCCCATTCATAATATCAGTCAAGATTATAAGATAGGGATGCCATAGGACAAAAACTTTTCACAGTTTCAAAAGTTTGTGAATCGTATGAATATATCATAGCTTAACAATTTCCTTTAGTTTGTCATATCATTTAAATTGTATCAATCTTCGGTCCGGGACACTAGTATATTAAGAATGATGATATAAGAAACACATGATAAATGAATAAAATCTTGTGTCATTGAGTTATCTATACCAATAAATAAAATTCGAGTGTCTGTTTGTATTGTCAAAATAATAGGCTTTTTTCATGCTCACATGGTAATTTGCACGACACCTATGCCTAAAATACAGATTAAATAATTTTTGTCTGTCTGTCTGTTTGTTCCGGGTAATCTTCAAAACGGCTAGACCGATTTCAAAAATTCTTTCACCAATGGAAAGCTATAATAGCAGGGAGTAAACTAGGCTATATTTTATCCCGGTATTCCCACGGAAACGGGAACTAAGCAGGAAAGACTGAAACTGAAGCGAAGCGAGGGCGGGTTGCTAGTTATTTACATATAACTCCTCCCAAATATATAACCACATCATAACTCTGAACAAAGATTTGTGTTTCGCATAAACGACTACTGTGTGTAATTAGTATTAGAGAAGATCCAACTCATGATGTATCCATCAGTGTAATTAGTATTAGAGAAGATCCAACTCATGATATATTTTATTTTATTATAAACTTCACAATAATCGCAACGTTTCAAAGCGACTATGAAAATATTACTTACTAGAATATTGTTTCCATTCCTGTTTACAACAAGGGGACCACCAGAGTCACCATTGCAAGTGCTTCGACCGTTAGCACCACTGATGCAGAGGTTTGAAGATTGCAAAATGATAGGGAAGGAGAAAGTGCATACGGTGTTAGTTATAATTGGTGCATCAACCCAACTCAAGAATTGGCTGGTAGTAATAGAGCCACCTAAAAAATAGATATTAATATATCAAAAAAAAATTAGGATAAAAACCAAATGAATTTATCAGTAGTAAATCATCATCATATGGATGATGCCAATTTAGGATAATGATAAAATAAGATTTATACCATCACTTGTCAATCCAAAGCCGCTAGCTCTTGCTGTTTCTCCGGCGAAGGTCTCACTTATTTGACTACCAGAGGGCAAAGCAACAGGTGCAATTGTATCTGTCAAGAAGTAATAAACGTTTAATAGAATAATGTTCCAATAAATGCACTAATACTGTTAATGATTTTCTTTGTATAAATACTTACTTGAAAAACTAACAGATTGTGGCAAGTTGATTATAGCAATATCGTTACGGATTAGAGAAGGAGTCCAGCTTTCATGCATGACAACGCTAGAACTGGTAAGCCTGGTGCCACCAGAGAACAGTAGATTTGAGCCAAGAACAACGATGAAACTTGAAGCCTGGTTAAGACCATCAAACCAGCAATGGGCAGCTGTTAGTACTCTGTTTGCGTTTGCAAGAACACCACCGCAAACACCTTGGCCTTGCGAAAATTGAGCTAAAAGTCCAGCCTGTGAAATAAGAACAAATACAGTTAATAATCTCTTAATTTTTAATTTTTTTCTAGTCTCTTAATTTTTTGTTACTATCGAAGGCATATTTAGAGAAGGATATTTGCGCTGCTGGTGATGGGATTAGGAGTTAGTATATCACACGCGATAAGTATGGTCACGAAAGTGTGATGTCCATTCCATCTGGGGTGACGCAAGGGCGGTGCACGGCCCCATATCCCACCGTATTCCCAACCCTTCTCCATTGGGCCGACCACTGGTACCACATATACACATCTATGGGTCTATATTGAGATCTCGAGTTAACTATTACATCTAAGTTTTCTAAGTTATCGGTTTATGTTGATATCTTTATATATCTGCTAAATCTGCTCTTCGTGTGTTTGTAATTGAATCCCTTCTAAGTGGTTTGACCTGACCTGGATATTCGGTGGCTATTTCATAGATATAAGAATAGTTTAGATTATAATTGGAACTGGTAGGTGGCGCTGCGATCGATTTCAAGAATTATTTTTACTAGTTTTTCAGCTAGGGCAGTAGTAGTTTCTTTTTTTTTTTATTGCAAACGGTGGCAAACGAGCAAACAGTACACCTGATGGTAAGTGTTGCTGCCGCTCATGGACCTTTACAAGGCCGTTGCCTACCGCGAAGAAAGTGAAGGGAGTGTGAATGCGTGCATTGGGCTCGGTTATACCAAGGGCACCACCAAAACCCTGCACACGCAAACACCCTCAGAAAGTTGGGCTTCCGGCTCTCTCGCTCATCGAACGAAGCGCAGTAACAAATCGCTACTACTCAGACGTCGATTTTCTGCGAGAGATAGTAGAAATAGTATGATTTAGTCAATGCCATAAATAAATTAAAAATGTCAATGACATGCGAAAGTCGGTTTGGTTTAATATGTTGGACTATAGTATAAAAGTAAAAGGGTTTAAAGTTAAGTTTAAGCGTTACCTGATAGGGGAACTGTCCAGCACTCGCAGCTTGCCCGCCGACGATTCTAGTTCCAGCAGCCAGTTCTAGTTCAGCTTCACGGATTTTGTTGGCCAAAGGCAAACCAATTTTACTGAGGTATCCATATGCCGTGATGTCCTCTAGGTCAATCACATCTTCCAAATTGATGTTTTTAGCGGCGGCAACGGCCACCAGAGCCAGTAAAGTTAGTGCCAGTTTCATTGTTGTTGACTTCAATAGACTGTTGACTTTGAAATAGTTTTCACATTTATATACTCATTTCCTTATAGATAATTTTAAAATAGAATTAGCATTATAATTGATTAGATATCTTATGGGTAATTATCGCACATATCCCAATGATATCAGTAAAATTAGTATATTGTAATTAATTAATCTCGCTGGGTAATCCCAATCCCTTTTTGTAATCAGTACAGGTAGTATTAAGGCTTGGACAGTAGGTAAAGTTTGTCTCATAATCTATACCAATAAATAAAATTGGAGTGTCTGTTTGTAATGTCAAAATAATAGGCTTTTTTCATGCTCACACGGTTATTTGCACGACACCTATGCCTAAAATACCAATTAAAAAATTTTTGTCTGTCTGTCTGTTTGTTCCGGGTAATCTTCAAAACGGCTGGACCGATTTCAAAAATTCTTTCACCAATGGAAAGCTATAATATCAGGGCGTAAACTAGACTATATTTTATCCCGATATTACCACAGGAACGGGAACTACGCGGGTAAAACGAATATAACCTATAACCGAAGCGAAGCGAGGGCGGGTTGCTAGTTTTATAATAAGTACGTAATTATAATTTTATTTTCTTTTTAATAAAAAACCTCTGACAGTAACATAATTATTCACGGTGATACAGACATACAATTAGTGACCACTAATTTTATTACTCCCGGAAAAAAAAAGGTTTTTGGGTTGCGTTAAAAAAACCTACAGCGTGGGAATTAAAATCATTACACTCAATCAGGTTAGTACTGAAACCATTATAAATTCATAGTACATATTGCAAAAGTTATTGGTAATAGTTTTAGGGCCGGCCACCTTTCTGACGTCACCCTCATTGAGAATGTAATAATTCATCAAATGGCTTCTGGCAGATTGGCTTCGACAATCGCATTCCCAACTAGGACCGGTACAGGAATGACTTGGGCATTAGACATGACCTTCGTCTTGTCTATGTTCATTTGTAGAACCGCTAGTTGAGAAACCCTGTTGAGATCATTGACCATAGTGCCAAGGTTCTCCATAGATTCTGCCATGACTACGATATCGTCAGCAAATCAAAGGTGAGTGATGTATTCGCCATTGATGTTGATGCCGAGTGCAGTCCAGTCTTAGGTTGTGAACAGTTTCAGAGAGATGATGTCTCCCTCTCTCACATTTCTCTGCAATTGGATCAGTTTCGTACTCTTGTCCCCGATGCGGACCGACATAGTAGCGTTTCTATACAAACATTTCAGCATTTCGATATATCGATAGTCAATTTGACACCTCTGAAGGGATTGCAGCATTGTCCAAGTTTCGACAGAATTTAAGGCTTTCTTATAGTCCACAACGGTAGACACAGAGGCCAATTACACTGATCGGTCTTTTATATAATCTGGGGTAGCGTGTGGATGTGGTCTATGGTACTACAACATTTTCAGAATCGCACATGTTCAGGCGGCTGGAAGTCGTCGAGCTTGCACGCCAGTCGGTTCATAATGACTCTGTAACTCCTCAAGAGGTTTTTATCACCCTTCTTAAAAACGGCTCCAGCATATCCTGGTCCACGACTCAGGAATATCGCCCCTGAAAATGACAGAATTAAACAACTTCTGTAGGGCTATTAGAACGGGTTTGTCACCTGCCCTCAGGAGTTCTGTGGTAATGCCATATCTCCCGATACCTTCTGGTTCTTTAATTGTTTTAGAGCTATTCTGATCTTATACAAGCTGATGGCTGGGCTTTTTTCGGTGTAGTGCCAAGTTAGCTTGGATCTGGGATCTTGGACTAAGTCGGCAACAGGATTCTGGGATAATTTATACAACTACTCATAAAACCTTTCGACCTCTCCCAAGATCTCATTTAGGGATGAAGTAAAAGTTTGAAAAAGGAATTCAACATAAAGAGGCCTTTCTTTTCCAAAAAATCGGCCAGTTTTAGGATGACTTTCGAGATGTCCTCGTGTAAGGCCTCCACTACGTCGTCGAAGTATGTCGAGGTCGGGGCGTTAACCTGTATGATCTTCAACGAATACCATTTGGTAATTCTGAGGCTAAGGTACGCTAACCTTGTCGACATACTCTCGATCCTCTCCACGTTGTCCACGAGAGACTTTCGAATGATAATCCCTGGGATGTGTGATTTCTCTTCCGGTAAAAGAGCAAATTGCCAGACTGGAGGATTATCACGCCTTCGCCCTCTCGTCGCACTTTTGATGATTCTACAATGTTCTAGCAGATATTGCTCAAATCCTTTTCCAGCTCGAGGATCCTCTTGTTGGTCCTAAGTGTCCGAATATTGTGTGTTACCAGATTGTGGGCCAAAGATTAATTTTTTTGGTAACCAGATCGCAACCAGGAATTCTTAGCATCCCCTGAACCGCCCGAACACGCTATCAAAATAAGTCTGCGTTAAGACGGAACATCTGTGACTGGGGGCCGTCATCCATATTTTTTTGAGGGGAAAAATGCCACAATCGTGGCGATCGTAGAAGATGTTATAAGAGATAACTCCTGACCACTCTCCTGGCGAGACTCTTAGGCGATTTGTACGACTCCCACGGCCAAGTAAGGGGTGACGACAGTTATATTTTATCCCGTCGCTACACGGGCAATTATATAATATAATTTTTAATTTTATAGTAAATGTTACATGATGCTAGATGTACATTAAAAGAATCCTATTGATATATCTTTTACGGTATTTATTTTCAAGCAAATTATGTTTTTAAAACTACCTAAAAGCTGTTCTATAAAACAGCTTTTAGGTAGTTTTAAAAACATAATTTGTCACCGCCAATTGGAAATAAAATAATAAATGCAATATCGAATAAATATAAGGTCGAGATTCCTCTTATGCGAAAGTATCTATAGGAGGAATCTTGATATTAAATATTTCTAAAATATGGATTAAAATAAACAGAATTAAGGTTTTACCGATTTTCTCTTATCGAACGTATATGGAAAATCCAGTACTGGATTTATAAGCGATTATGGTATCTAATCAGATATAATCTGTAAACGATTTATTAAAATTATAGATATGAGAATGTAACACGTGCATATTTGTTTCAGACGTTTCCTGTAATGAAGTATTAACAGTTCTATCAATTGTGTTCTCTGCTATTGTAGCTGCAAATATCAAAATAATATTACGTTGTATACGTAATATAAAAAAAACACTTCAAAATAATTTATTGAAACAAATACTCATAGTTGACGTAACTCAAAACTAAAAGTCTGATCTTGGTCAAATTTAAATGGTTTCACATAGGAAGCACCAGCTTTCAATAAAAAATATTTTTTGTACTTGCAATAATTTTTTATTAAAATCAGGGTCACAATTTGTTGACCAATACTGTAGCGGCTAGACATAAATCTCAGTAATAATGATGACAGTTGGACGTGATACACCTTAGACATTTGTGATTTTAAACGCTATAATTTTTAACAAAAAATAAACCGACTTCAAATAGTAAACTAAAAAGCAAAAGATAAATTTATTTCGCACAAAGTCATATGTATTTTCATTTAGTTAAATAGAAATGAATAATAATAATAATTTTATAATTATGAAATCGGTGCCAAGTAAATGCTACTACTACTACTAGGTTATACCGATTCATATATTTTTGTAATACTGTTATTGTTTTGCAGTTCCTTTGATATTTTTAATAATATTGTGATACTTAGTACATAATTTGATATTGTAGTAAAGTTGTTGTAGCATTTACTTGGCACCGACTTCATAATTATAAAATTATTATTATTATTCATTTCTATTTAACTATATGAAAATACATATGACTTTGTGCGAAATAAATTTATTTTTTGCTTTTTAGTTTACTATTTGAAGTCAGTTTATTTTTTGTTAAAATTTTTTAAAATTATTTTATTTTATGATTTTAAGTGATGGGTAGACCGAGCAAGGATGCGTCTCGAATGTGGACGCGTCGGTTACTTGAGACGAAAAATGATAGGCGAAAACGATTAGACAAAATTAAGAAAAAGCTAATAAGAAGAGAATAAATGCAACTGGTGTTTCGTTTTGAAGCGCAAAAATAGATTGTCGGCTATGAGAGCTTATATATCAAATAGATTAACTAACGAAAGTCAAGAAGATCGTGACCATCGCTTTTCTTTGATTCGTTAGGGATTATCAAATGAAACCGAAGAAACCCGTGTTGACAGGTTCAGTTTGATTCATTCAATGCTGTAAATAGTTGAGGCATTCCCCCAACTATCTATGGTCTCCATCAGCAGATCTATTGCAGACCTTCATTATAATCCATGTGGGTGCAAAGTTCGCATTAATATAGATGAATTAAGTCCAAGCACAAGGTAGCTACTTTAAATCGTTGAGAAGTTCCCTAAACTGTCTTCGTCTTCATCATCAAACCCCGACAATGCCAGTCCCAACCCATCTAGATGTAAAGTTCTTGTAAATATTGATTAATCAAGCTCAAACATAAGGTAGCTGCTGTGAATCGTTGAGGAGTTCCCTGGACTTTCTCTCGGCTCCATCATCAGATCTACTCAAGATCTTTATTAAATTTATTGCTTTAATAAAATACCTAATAAAAAACTTACAAATGCAGTAGTCGCCCCTACGATGTTTGAAAGTTTCCCTTGATTTCTCTGGTCTGCCATCATCAAACTCTGATTTCCTTATTATGGAATCAATTTTGAAATATCTTCTTTTTAACAAAAAAAGAATCATCAAAATCGGTTCATAAACGACGAAGTTATCCCCGAACAAACATAACAAAATATACGGCATATATACGGTCGAATTGAGAAACCTCCTCCTTTTTTGAAGTCGGTTAACAAGTATCACCTTAGCTCTACATACTACTACCTAGTTTCCACCGACCAATTGCAGTGCTGTCGCCCAACTCCTAACCGTTAAGAAGTTCTTTAGCTTCCCCATCAGCACAGCAGCATCAGATGTTGATTCAAGCATACCTCACAAGCAACATGTTAGCCCTACATACTACTAAATAGTTTCCATCGACCAATTGCAGTACTGTCTGCCAACTCCTAACCGTTAAGGAGTTCTGTAGCTTCATCATCAGCACAGCAGCATCAGATGTTGATTCAAGCATACCTCACAAGCAATATGTTAGCCCTACATTCTACTAAATAGTTTCCATCGACCAATTGCAGTACTGTCTGCCAACTCCTAACCGTTAAGGAGTTCTGTAGCTTCATCATCAGCACAGCAGCATCAGATGTTGATTCAAGCATACCTCACAAGCAATATGTTAGCCCTACATACTACTAAATAGTTTCCATCGACCAATTGCAGTACTGTCTACCAGCTCCTAACCATTAAGGAGTTCTGTAGCTTCATCATCAGCACAGCAGCATCAGATGTTGATTCAAGCATACCTCACAAGCAACATGTTAGCCCTACATACTACTAAATAGTTTCCATCGACCAATTGCAGTACTGTCTGCCAACTCCTAACCGTTAAGGAGTTCTGTAGCTTCATCATCAGCACAGCAGCATCAGATGTTGATTCAAGCATACCTCACAAGCAATATGTTAGCCCTACATACTACTAAATAGTTTCCATCGACCAATTGCAGTACTGTCTACCAGCTCCTAACCATTAAGGAGTTCTGTAGCTTCATCATCAGCACAGCAGCATCAGATGTTGATTCAAGCATACCTCACAAGCAATATGTTAGCCCTACATACTACTAAATAGTTTCCATCGACCAATTGCAGTACTGTCTGCCAACTCCTAACCGTTAAGGAGTTCTGTAACTTCATCATCAGCACAGTAGCATCAGATATTGACACCCTGAAGCATATACCTGAGTAAGACATGATTATTACATAACAACAACACCATACAAGCAAACAATTTTCGCTGGTTGCCCTCGATTTCTCCTGGATCCCATCATCAGATCCCGACTTGGTGAAGATGGGACCACCTCAGAAGTGAACTCTATCTAATAAAAGAAACAAATTTAAATCCGTCTATAATTGACAGAAATATCGGTGAACATACATGAATAAAAAAAAAATTATACATACAGACGATTTGAGAACCTCCTCCTTTTTTGAAGTCGGTTAAAATGTATTTGAAACGTCGAGAAATCTATAAACAAACAAACGCGATAAACAAATTTTATTTTTATTTAATAATATAGAACACTTACGTAAACATAAGAAATCATTTAAAAAAATTATCGAAATTAGTTCATCAAGAAAAAAGTTGTGAAGTAGCACATAAAAAAAAACAGACGAATCTTTTTTGAAGTCGTTTGAAAATAAGGACTGGACTCGGTGCATCTGCCAGTGTGATGGCAGGAGTAGAATAAATCAGCCGACCACTGATGACAAGTTAACCCTGCTCCGGTGGTCGGCCAACGACGAAGGCGACGTGGTTTTCGAGTGGGTTGCGGGAGTTGCGTGCTTAAGCCCCCTGTCGCCCCGGACGGAGTGGTGCGGAGGCGCGCCGACCGCAGCCCACCCACAAAAATAAAAAAAGGAGTAGAATAAATCTGAGATCACTATGAGCTGAACTTAGTCGAAAGTGGTGTGATGGTAACGAAGTAAGAATACAATTGACCACCCCCTCTTTTACCCGTGAGTTTTGTAAAAGTCGACTACGGGATTAATTTGCAAATAACATCTATGCAAGAGAAGGAATACTTGAACTTAAACCCTATACCAATTCGTCTGACTAGCGTGGTATAGTAGGTAAATTTTCCTTCTATTGCGGAGGAGGCTCGAGCCCAATATATCCATCCCCATATATCAGCTGAAATGATGATGATGAAATTAATATTACACGGTTATTTATATTTCAATATCTATACCAATAAATAAAATTGGAGTGTCTGTTTGTAATGTCAAAATAATAAGCTTTTTTCATGCTCACACGGTTATTGTACGACACCTATGCCTAAAATAGCGATTAAAAAATTTTTGTCTGTCTGTCTGTCTGTCTGTTTGTTCCAGGTAATCTTCAAAATGGCTGGATCGATTTCAAAAATTCTTTCACCAATGGAAAGCTATAATATCAGGGGGTAAACTAGGCTATATTTTATCCCGGTATTCCCACGGGAACGGGAACTACGCGGGTAATACGACTGTAACCTATAACCGAAGCGAAGCGAGGGTGGGTTGCTAGTATGGAATATAAATATTATGGCTCTTATCAAAAACCCTATCTTCTAATTCCATCTTACGATATAATCGTGTGCCAAAGACGAGACCGATATTTGTGTAGGTATATGTTTGTCAACTAGGTGTAGCGTTGGAGATTGGCGTACATAAACAGACAAAAACACTAAAAACGAACAGTCACACAATTTGTAGTGTTTTCTTGTTATTTAACCTACGTTTGTTTACATTTATATCCTTTGACTTTACGACAGTAGATACCGTGTGTTAAAAAATCACGTCGAATTACATTAGACTTAATTTTATAAGTACTTATAGAACTTATATTTAATAGATATTATGATTACAACATTATGGATTTAGAGATATTGCTATAGTATTTTCTTTGGGCAGGCTATGGTTAGCGCATACGCCGTCCATTCCGTCTGGGACGATGCAAGAGCAGTACGCGGCTCCATAACTCATTCTATTCTCGCGCCTTCCGCCAGCTATCGGCACCAAAACCTCAATTTCCGTGGCTATTTCAGCAGAATATCTTTAGCGTCCCTCCCCGTCATCCTTGCCGGAGCGTCACTCTCGCACAGCCAGCCTCCCTGCGGACGACGGATTATTCCCCAGTTCGTATCAGGCGCAGAAACTGGCGCCTGCGCCGCCTAGAGCGCGGCAACGAAACGTGTGAGATCGGCCGTCCCTTTTCACGCGATGCCTACCTTAAAAAGCGGCGACCGTGTTTCAGTTCCTAACGTTATCGCGCATCGTTCTAGCAATGGTTGGCAGCGTCAGATCGGCACGAGTTCACGGCGCTGTTCTGTTCACGCGGCACACACGTTGACCGTGTGCTATGCCGTGTCCCCGTTGCGATTGTAGTGGTGGCGAGACAGTGTGCTTAGAACAGTGCTCCTTACTTGGCGAAGCAACTTTGCCCCATCAATACCTACGCTAGTTGGAAGAAAAGCATCCTGTTCTGCCGACCAATTACTCTATTAGCACTTGTTGAAAGGCTACGATGGTTCGAATAACGTACCCAAGCCTATCCAGATGGACTGACCAACTTGGAATGACGTGGAAGTCGCCCTACCGATCGAGATTGAGCGGGCTTCCGCCCGCGTTTTCGACACATGCCGGTAGAGTCCAGCTAGCATATCCATCTCCTGGTCACGATAGACAATCAGGGACTTCATCTACATGGTTATTGACCGGACTACTACACCGATCCACCCACATTCGTTATTAGTCAATAAAGGGCGGCCGCCGCGCCGACGCGCGAGTCGACGTCTCTCGTCGTCGAATACTCTCATAACCTCCAATGCTGGTCCAACACCAGCCCTGTGTACTTCGTATATGCTCGGATGCTAATGGGAACCAAATCGCGCTGGTAGGAGGATTGATGTAGTGTCCATGGAACTATAGCGTCTCTGTCTTGTCCAAGGTTACCCTCCACCCCACAACCTCAATCCACCTAATAATCTCCTTGGTGCTGAGAGTTACAGAGTCCCAGGTGCCGTCTCTTCTAGCGTCCTATCTCGGGCTGTAAAGAGTGTATCGTCAGAATAACAAATTACGCCCAGACCGGGTGAGAAGCTCCCTATTAAAGCTCAGTCGTAGCCGATGTTCCACAGAGTGGGTCTCAAAACCAAATCTTGTAGAACACCGCACGATATGGACGTCCGTACAATGCCCCCTACTGTTTTAGTATAAAGGACGCTATGCAAATGCAAATAGATATTACTATGGTTGACCATGATTCGGTTTAGATGAAAACTATAAAAAAAACTAAATTTAAGAAATTTTAATTTATTTAACGTATTTACAGATGTTGGTTTATAAACGTGACGAAAGATGTGACGCGGGCGAACGCAGCTGGCAAGGGAGCCTCGCAGCCGAGGGCAGAACCGAAGGAAGTCACACCAATCTGAAACAAAGAAACAGTTTACTTGAAAGATAAACCATCTTAAAAATATTTAATTTAAAGTTTATTTAAGTTCCAAACTCGAGTTTTGCGATTTAGGTAATCTTACTTACTTTGGTCTTTTAGAGGTCTGTTACGACAGCCGCCGGTAATAATGACTTTGATATATTGTATTATTTTAAATTTATTTTAAAATAGATGGCATTTACAAGAACTTGCTGTGCGAGCAGCTTGCGTGGATATTATTCCTGTTTTCTAATTGGTTACGATGACAATGGTGAGTACGTAGTAAGTACGTTAAGTGGCTATTGTTATCATATTTTACTAATACACTAACGTTTATAGACATTTCTCTTATTTGTCGCAGCGTATTTAAACTTTACTTACATTGAGAAAGTAAAAGTTTTATAAATCCTCTAATTTTCTGAGATTACTGGAGTTCAAGCAATCTTTTTATGTTTTTCATAATGAAAACAATTAACAAGTATTTCACTTATAATACTACTTAGCTTAACTTACTAGATAAAATCAAAAATTACTAATTATAAAATACAAACACGATTAGTTTAATCATAATAATAAGCAAAAAATAGCAGATAATGTTTAAGTTATCGGTATATTTTATCTACGATTGGATCTGACAATAAATTATAATTATTTTGTTTAATAGGTATCAAAATTATAGTTTTATTTTTGTTAATAGTAAAATGTGAATGCCTACAGCATACGTATGCTTTATTAGATAGTAACTAAGAGAAGCAAGTTTGTTAAAAGATTCTAAGCAGTGGGCTTACTCTTAAAACCAATTCTAATTTAGAGTCCGATTCAATTCCTATATCACCAAACTTATATTTGCTTTTTTGCTCTTAAACAAAATCGAGAATGAATTCTACGCATTTGCTGTTGTTATTTTCACCAAATGTGCCGTATTTTAAATTAGTAACGTTACCGATCTCGATCACTACAAAGACGTTTACTTAAAATTGTGCCACATTAACGATTTTAAACTACGTCAAAATAACATCGGGAGTGGCAAATATTTCACTTAATCGACGAGAGTCGAATTCATTCAGTTTAAAAAAAAAATTCACCGAATTTGATTCCAATCGTGGGCCAGTGTCGCTTTCAAGAATACCAAATTACTCAAATTCAAGCTGCGATTGGATTTAGGATTGGAATCGAGATTCAAGACTAAGCACACGGATTCGAGAGATTTCAGATTAACCATAATCGTTTAGAGGTCTTGTATACTAATGAATTTATTTTAAATACAAAAAGCTAATCTTGTGGTTACGGAGTAAGAATACAATTAATCACCTCCTTTCTTGCTCATGGGTTTCGAAAAAGACGACTAATGGATATATACAGGTAACATCGATGCAAGTAAAGGAAAACTCGGTACAAAACCCTATTGAACACGCCTAGCCGGCGTGACATAGTAGGTCCTTTTTCCTGGCATTATGTAGGAGATCTGAGCCCAATTGTGGGACTTATGTAGGTTGAGATGATGATGATGATGATGATAAAAAATTGAAGTTTAACTTACCAAGATGTCTCTACCATTGCTGTTAACAACTAGAGGACCACCAGAGTCTCCACCGCAGGTACCAACACCTCCAATTCCGCTGGTGCAAATATTAGTATCTTGAATAATCAAGGGGAATGCGTAGGAGCAAACGCTGTTGGTGATGACGTTTAAGCGAACGTGGCTAAGAGACTGTCCAATACTAATTGAAGCACCTGTAAACAATTTTTGGGTAATTTTTAATTATATTGAGTTACATATTATTAAAGAAAAGTGTGTTAAAATGTTGATATATCTTTATATATTTATTTCTTGTGTATGTCTGTATGTCACTGAACTCCTCCTAAACGGCTGGACCAGATAATATCGATCAGTGTTAGTGTGGAGCCCTCAATTTGTTTTTACGAAACCTATAAATCTTATGTTTGATGGAATACATAAACATCGATAAAACATATACCAAGTTGGAATTTAATTATTATATGAAATAGTTAAACCGTTTTGAGGCATGGATGCACAGTGTTCATACGCTCTTAACTATAAATGCGCATGGAAATTCAATCATCATATGAGATAGCTAAAGTATTTTGAGGCATGCATCCACGATATTAAAACTCTCTTCATTATACATGCTTATTAAATTTCTTTCAGTGAGGTGACGGAGTAAGAATACAATTCAATATTCCCTCTCTTGCTCGTGTGTGTCGTAAAATACCACTAAGGGATGTAATATGCGTGTAATATCTATGCAAGAGAAGGAAATCTTGAAACTAACCCTATACCAACACGTCTGACTAGTGTGGTATAGTAGGACAGTTACCCTTCAACAGTGGAAGAGGCCCGAGCCCAACAGTGGGACATGTGCGGGCTGAGATGAGATGATTTGGAAATTTCATCATATGAAATAACTAAAGTATTTTGAGGCATGCATCGACGATATTAATACTCTCTTAACTGTACATGCATAAGGAAATTTAATCATTATATGAAATAGCTAAAGTATTTTGAGGCATGCATCTACGGTATTAATAATCTCTTAACTGTACATGCATATGGAAATTTAATTTTTATATATATATTTCTTGTGTACGTGTCTATGTAACTGAATTCCTCCTAAACCGTTACACCTCCTCGTTACACCGATGTTGATGAAATTATTTGAGTGTGTTCAATTCGATTCGAGAATGGCTTAGATTCACAATTGGACCCAGTAGGTGGCGCTGCTCTCGATTTCAAGGAGCATTCCTTTTATTTTATTTGAACAGAACAACGTCTATTGGGTCAGCTATTCATTATATATAATAGGTAAGGTGTTTTGAGATACGCATCGATGGTATAAATATTCTTTCTATTATACATGCATTTATAAATTTAATCAGTATATGAAATAGGTTAAGGTTTATTGAGCCATGTAAAACTATTATTTATTTTAGAAAATTTTTTTTCCTGCCATTTACATTACTTACCATCACTAGTTCTACCAAAACCAGAAGCGATTGCAGAAGCACCGGCAAAATTGTCATTCAACTCAGAACCGGAGGGTAGTGCAATGGGAGCAATGTTTGCTGAAAAAAAATTGTAAAGGCATTTTAGAATGTTGGTATATTAAACTTATTTGCTTACTCTAATCTCAAAGTGGTAAATTATATATAAATTTCTTGCGTACGTGTGTATGTCACTGAACTCCTCCTAAACGACTGGACCGATGTTGACGAAATTTTTTATATGTGCTCAAGGGGATTCGAGAATGGTTTAGATTCACAATTAGACCCGATAAGTGGCGCTATATTTGCACAGAACAACGTCTGTTGGGTCAGCTAGTTTATTATATTAACTTAAACACATTTTGCGCTGCATTATTTCAAATATATATAGATAGATTTAATTTATAGATTTGATCTATAGATTTAATAAATAAAACTTTTATCTTTTAAATTAAATAATACAATGGTCACCATGACTTGCTTTCCGTAATGATAACGATCTTTAAAATCAATTAAGGGATACGGCAGATAAGGTAAGAAAGAAAACTCGAAATAAAACCCTATGGTAACCCGGCCCAAAGTTGAATAGTCCAGGAGGATTGAAAAATTTCCCTTCCCAAAATAAAGATTTATATTTTATATTTATTATCCTTTCAAGTTTAAATAGATTAGTAAATCAACCATTATGGATTATACATAAATAAAATTCGGGATGAAAATAGCTCAGTATAAATACTGAGGTATTAATAATTCCGTGTGGTGACGGAGTAAGAATACAATTCACCACTCCCTATCTTGCCCGTGGATATCGTAAAAGACGACTACGGGATGTAATATACATATAACATCTGTACAAGAGAAGGAAAATTCGAAATGAAACCCTATACCAACATGTTTAACTAGCATGACATAGTAGGTCAAATTCCCTCCCATTGTGAAGGAGGCCCGAGCCCAATAGTGGGACGTATGTGCCCACATACGTCATAACCGTCATCATCATCTCAGCTCGTATATATCCCGCTATTTAGCTTAGCTCGAGCCTCATGCACAATATTAGGGGAATTAATCTATTATACCACGGTGGTTAGACGGGTTAGTATAGAGTTTTATTTTGAGTTTTCCCTTCCTGATATAGATATTATAGACATATCATATCCCTTAGTCGTCTTTTATGATATCCATGGCTGAGATAGGGGGTGGAGAATTGTATTCTTTCTCTCACACGAAAAAAATAAAATGTGTTCACTAATACTTAATATCAAGAACTTTGCTATTTCTATAGAACATTTCTATTGTTTCACGTAAAGTATGAAGATATTAGTTTAATATATATGGTATACTTGCCGTGTGGTGACGGTGTCAAAATATAATTCATCACTCCCTGTCTTGTCCGTGGATGTCGTAAAAGACGACTAAGGGATTATAAGAAGTATATAACATCTATGCAAGGGAAGGAAAACTTGAAACAAACCCTATTCCAACACGCCTGACCAGTGCGGAATGATAAGTCGATTCCCCTCCCATTATGAAGAAGGTCAGAACCCAACAGTGGGACATATATAGGCTGAAATGATGATGATGATATGGTATACGAAGAGAACTTACCAGAGATTGAAACCGAGTTAGGTAAATATATAACAGCGACATCATTGCGAGCCAACTGGGGTAGCCAGTTATTGTGCACGGCTACAACGCTGGTGTCAAGCCTTTCTCCTCCAGTAAAAAGAAGCACAGAGCCAAGCACAACAGTAATTCTCCAGACTTGGGTTTGACCGTCATTCCAGCAATGGGCAGCAGTTAGAACTCTATTGGCACTGATGAGAGAACCACCGCAGACACCTGAACCATCAAAGCCGATGATTGAAAGTAAAAGTCCAGCCTATAAGAACAAACAATAAAATATTTTATAAATAAAAAAAAATATGTATCATCATAATCTTAAAATGTAAGTCCCTGATGGGTATATCATATACTGCTATCAATATATTATATTGCTTTGCCGACTTTTATGACATCCAGGGGCGTAAATAAAATATTAATTAAAAAAAATTAAAAAAAAGTTTTATTTAAATGCTCTAAACAAGAATGCTTGTAAAGACTATTGCAACGAGTCCAAACTCGACAGTTTTATCTTGTTTAGTTTAGGAGTTCCTATAGCCACCTTCCGACGCCATCTTGAGACCAGCTTCATTGTACCATATTATTGCATTATCACTGAAGTTACGTAAGTAAACCAAATTTCAACCTAATACAACGACAGGAAGTGGTTCTAATTTAACTAGCAAGATTTGTCCCATACTAACAGGGCAAGTTAAATAAAGCTTTTAAAATAGGACGACGAACTATAGTTTCACTTTATCACCAGATGTAATAAAAAAAAAATAGAATGTTAATAAAGTATTTTAAAATCCATCTTTATCCATCAATTTGTTAATGTCCACAGACATATGACTCCCTAATAATGATATTGCCTAAATAAAGAATAATTCCTTCTGAAAATCATTTTGCTAGTTTTTATCATGCCCTCGGTAAAGTTAGTTGGCGGAACACATTGTATTCTTAACCTGTTATCACACTGAAAATTACAAAAATAGTTTGGGGTTGCCTATTTGGTTCTGAGGTATTTTTGCATCTGTTAATTATATGATTGTGAAGTCTCTCGATGTCTATACAAGAGATGGAAAACACGAAATTAGAGATACGAACACGTCTGACCAGCGTGGTATTGTAGATCAAAGGAGGAGGCTCAAGCTCAACAGTGGGACGTATATGAGCTGAAATAAATGAATGAAAATGAATAAATAACAAATTTGTAATATTATAACTATTACAATATGCATTAACACCGTTTTCTTCTATCGAATTGGATTGTATTACATGTAATGATAGCTGTATATGGAAGTAAATAAATAAAAAGTAAAGTACCTGATACGGATACTGTCCAAGTGCAGCAGGCAAACCACCAACGATTCTCTGCTGGATATGGTATGCCTCTTCAGCTTTACGGATTCTCTCAGCTGCTGGTATAGCAACATTCTTCAGGTAGCCATAGGCGGTGTGGCCAAGAGGAAATTCTAGGCTATTTTCCGCCCATGTGAAACTTGCCACGGCAAGCAGTGTTGCTACGAGTAGTTTCATTTTCTGGTGACTCTGGACAATACTGACTATGGTATCAGTATCAAATTTATATATTCTTGAGAAACAAAAGATAGGAGCGAATTTGACGCAATTAGTAAATAATATCTAATTATCTGTGGGTTAAAATTAATTATCATACAAGATCTTATCATACAATTAATTTATTGATTAACAAGCGACAAGCGCATGTCGGTAATCACATGAAAATGTGCAAAAAATTGGATTATTACTTTATTTTATTTTGGGGTACAAAGGTTGCGTGGCAATTTTATTTAATAATGTAATTTTTTTTTTGGGTGCGGATATGACATGCGTCTTATTTATGTTCATTTGTTTATCTACTTGTTCAGAAATCCTACTCAGGCTAAAGAGCATGATAGGAAGCTTTACTCATGGGTGTTGTAATAGAAACATTAAAGAATTGACCTGAACCATCTCCCACTGATTAAATTTTTTTTTTCGCAGCCCATATACGTCCCGCTGCTGGGATCGGGCCTCCTCCACAATGGGAGGGAATTTGACCTACTATAATATGCTGGTCAGACATGTTGGTATAGGGTTTCATTTCGAGTTTGGCTTTCCTTGCAGATGTTATATGCATATTATATCCCATAGTTGCCTTTTACGACATCCACGGGCAAAATATGTAGTGGTGAATTGTATTCTTACTCCGTCACCACCTAGTTATGCTATTTAATCAACAATTATATTTCTAAGGAGGGTTGAAGTCAGGTAGGCGGTTGGTCGTATAGCAGAAGTTAATAACTTTTTCAATATTTGAGATGGAAGGGGTGTGCACATTGCGTTGACTCCAAGTAATTGGAATAAGAACAAGATAAGGATGATTGATGCCTGAGCTTGATGCATGTATACTTTATTGAATAGAGTGATGGTAGTTATAATTTGGAGATCAACATCTTCCTGTGTAACACTTTTTGTATCGTAGTTTGTAGTAGACGAGCAAGCAGTTGAGTTCACCTGGTGGCATTTGATAATAGTTAGTCCTTGACATTTGCACTACCAAAAGCAATCGTAGATTACCTATCGTAAGGTAGAGCTTGGGCCTTCATCTTATTGAAGAGATCACCGAATAAAACGCACTAGCAAATTGCTACTTCTCTAGACATCTATTTTAAAGTTATTAGTGTGAAACTCCCTCGAACTAGCTGACCCATATTTATCTGTAGACAGAAAAGAGTCAACGCCATACTTGGCAGGCTACAGCCTATAAATATCCTTCAATTTTCTACAGTTGAATCACTTTTGGTCTCTTGTCAAAGATGAAAATTGATACAGTAGTTTTATTGAAAGATACACCGATCAAATTACAAATAAATCAATCTCTTTCTCATAGAATGCCAAAATATTTTTATTGAAAAAGGCTTTCTTAGGTTTCATAAGGATTAAGTGGTGAGTTAGTTTCTTTATTTTTGGCAGGTTTTGATCCGGATACACGCAGTCCATTCAATTCGAAGTGGTACGTGTCTTCATATCCAGCGGGTTACTCCCCATTGCCATTGGGTCGACCACTGATATCAAATCCTTGATGTCCATGGTTGATCCAGCGGCTTTCGGGTACCATCTCCCGTCAACGCCGCACGGCAACAAACAATGCTGCCGGGGCGTTGCCGTCGCGCGATCAGCCTTACTGCGGGTGACGGAAAACTTAGCCAGTTAGTTTCTAAGATATACTGAAATTTATACATTCATAGCATTCAGTTATTGTTCGAATTTTGAATCATGTATGTTACCAACATATTTACATACAAGTAAGAATTTCTTACTTGTTTAAGAATGAGTTGCGAGCAAATGAGTTAAGATTTGTTTTTTATCAAAGATGAATTCCCGTGTGGTAACGGAGTAAGGATACAA
Organism: Lymantria dispar; assembly: GCA_032191425.1. NCBI lineage: Eukaryota > Metazoa > Arthropoda > Insecta > Lepidoptera > Erebidae > Lymantria > Lymantria dispar. Next base: position 19,382,717 of record CM063454.1, on the reverse strand, counting down.
TTAGTCACTCCCTCTGTTGGTGGGTGTTGTAAAAGACGACTAAGGGCTATCATCATCACAGCCTACATACGTCCCACTGGCTCAAGGGCGGTGCAAGCTTTTTCCATAACGGGAGGGAAATCGATGCACTATACCACGCTGATCAGGCGGGTTTTATTTCGAGTTTTACTTCTTTTGGATAGTTAAATGCATATTATATTCCATTTCTTTTTGAGTGGGCTATGGCCCTCAGTCCGGCTTGCGAAAGAGCAGCGCGCGGCTCCAAACCACCCTCCTTTTCTAAAACCTCTCCAGAGATGTCGGTCGCCATCACGCGGTTAGCCTCTCTGCGGGTGATGGACTATTCCCCGGTCCAGTCATCCGATATTACATCCCTTAATCGACTTTTACGACACCCACGACAAGGGAGGAAGTGGTGAATTGTATTCTTCGCCATCACGACACGGAACCATTGTATTCTTACTCCATCACCACAAGGAATCATTGTATTCTTACTCCATCACCACACGGAATCATTTTATAGAAATTTTCAAGTAGAATTCCCTTTTAATGGCAGATGCTATAGTACTGGCAATCCTACTAACGAACTAATTAATTATAGAGTAATAAAAGGGTGTAAACGGGCTCGCATACGTCCCACTGCTGGGTTCGAGCCTCCTCAACGAAAGCAGGGAAATTGTCCTTTTATACTACGCTGGTCTTGAATGGGGTTTTATTATGATTTTGCCTCCTTCTGCATAGATATTATCAGCGTTTTATAACCCCTTAGTCGTCTTTTACGTTACTCACGGGCAAGAAACGAGGTGGTCAATTGTATTCTTACTCCGTCATCACACGAGAAGAAGATTAGATAACATTTATTAATGGTCACTTGTCATATCTCATAGAGCTAAAATACGTATTCCGTTAATTTGGGGTAGTTTAGTCCATACCTCTCTGCGGTACATTACCATGGACCTTTTGAACACTGATAATAGACATTCACCACTCATAATAGACTTTTCTTGTGGAAATCACAGAAAGTCAAAGCGATAGGAACATATGCGACTACGACACGATATCGATATAGGCAAGATACATGTTGACCATAGTTCCCTGTTGGGATATAGAGACGGAAGTTGCCAAACTACAGGCGATGCCGACAGAGATCAGCCATCTGTCACTGCTTAGCGAGGTGACGCTAATAAGGAAGATATCACTCACTCATCAGTCCTGCTGGAGCGAGTTCGATGTATGCATCAGAGTCCTCTGGCCAGTACTACTGGAGTGAAAGGAAAAGGTGGGTCTGGAGGATGGACGACTTCATGCTGCAACCAATATGATTGTAGCAAGCATTACGTTGTATAAGCCAAAAGCGTAAGCGGCCGAGCAGGTCATTAAGTTCAACTAATCGGTTCTGGTAGCTCCTTCAATATACGGAGAGCGGTAAGGCGACAGGTTGTGGCCCCTACACAACTTCGATATTCACAGTCTCAACTAAGACATTGAAATGACACGGTTTGGGGGGACATTACTTTTATCTTATCTATGTTCACTTGCAGCTTTCCAAATTTCTGTGGGTGCTTGCCTGTTCCTCTAAGTATTTTACTATAATTACGATAGCATATGTAATTTTGGAGAGATAACATTTTACTGTCTTATAACTTTCTGCAGTAGGATCAGTTTCGCAAACTTATCCTTCATGTGGCCTTCCTAAATGAAAGCCATTCGCCTATGTTCCCATTCTTCTTAGACGATGAATCCTCTATAATAGTATTTTTATAATAAAATTTTAAGATTCTAAAATGTCCATAGTCGATTAGTCACCACTGAACCAACTGTTGCACCGACTAAGTTACGCTTGACTCAAAGATGTTTTCTATTCTTCACGGAATTTGTTACATTTCTCAGTTTTATGTATAAGAATAAACGTGGATATTATCTTTAGACGTTTTTTGGAATCAATAAATGATCTAAAATACGAAATAGTCAATCATCAATAACCTGCTCTTATCTCAATTCTTTGTGGTCGACGCAATATGTCTTCCATCGTCCATATTGTAAGAGTTTTGTAAATAATTTTATGACTGGCAGTCTGTCTGGCATCAAGCTTCATTAACAATAGAATTCTTGACAAGAAGGCAATACATGAAGTTGGGCAAGTTGGGCAATCTTAGGCATCTTTAACGTTACCCCCGAGCAGTGTAAGGATTGTTTGGGTTAGTATTCACGGCTGCCAACATACAGTAAGCGCCACGATCACGGCAGAACGAAGAAAGAAGTTCAGTATCGAAATATCGACAACTCGTATAGTTGTAATAGTATAAGTCCCGCCAATTACAAATGCCTGAGTATACTAATACTCACTAGACTATGATGGTTTGAAACTCTATTTATTTTGCTAGATAAAGTGACAAATTAACAGACAAGTATAAAGGTTTATTGTGTTTCTATTTTGATATATATTACATAGTAAAAAAATTATAACACGGATATGTATGGTCATATATTTTTTATTCTTTTATAAGTATAGATTTACAGATTTTGGTTGATAAAGTCTGTATAGGCAGTAACCCTTGCATACGCAGCAGGCAATGCGCTTTCGCAACCTAAGGCTGATCCAAATGATGTTATACCGACCTGTAAAATAAATTAATATATTAAATATTTTGAATTATATAGATACAGATATTTTATTTGTGCAAGGCAACATATAATAAAGTAAAACATCAATAGGTTAACTCGTCTCTTCAATTTGGATGTAATTGGTATCCATTTATAATATATAAAGTGCTCGTGATATAAGAACTTATTCACTTTATTTAAAATAAGTATTAATTGTATAATTTGAACCTCCACCACATCATTCATCATCATTTCAACTTATATACGTCCTACTGCTGGTCTCGAGCCTCCTCCATAATAGGAGAGAAATTGACCCTACTATTATACCATGCTCGTCAGACAGTTTGTCATCACTTGCATAGATGTCATATGCGTAATATATCCCTTAGTCATCTTTATACCCATGGGTATGAGAGGAGGTGGTGAATTGTATTCTTACTCCGTCACCACACGTTGCCTCCGCCACAATGGCGATATTGGTGACAATTGGCGAATGAAGATTTCTTTCGCTAGTTGTTATCGACTTATCGTATCCCTAAGTCGTCTTTTACCACACCCAGGGGCTAGAAATTGTGAATTGTATTCTTACTCCATCAGTCACGAAATTTAATTAAAAAGGAATGATAAATTTTCGTGTCTTTATGTGAGATATATAATTTACTTAATAAATACGCAACACAAACTTAATAATAGTATTTATTATACATGTATACCATAGTATTAATAGAAAAGATAAAACTTGTACTTGAGAAAATATGTTATTTTTACAGGAAGCGAAAGTAAGTTTGTTTGTTTATTTGTTTGTTTGTTTGTTACTCTTTCACGCTTAAACCACCCAACCGATTTCAAAAATTCTTTCACCAGTGGATAGCTTTAATATCAGGGAGTAACATAGGCTATATTTTATCCCGGTATTCCCACAGGAACGGGAACTACGTGGGTAAGGCGACTGAAACCGAAGCGAAGCGAGGGCGGGTTGCTAGTAAAATCTAAGCATGAAAAACAACACGTAATCTATATAGATAAATAAAAATGAAGTGTTTGTAACGTCAAAACAATACGCTTTTTTAATGATCACGCGGTATATATATATACACGATACCTATGTCTAGAAACCGCTTTAAAAAAATTGTTTGTCTGTCTGTTTGCTTCAGGTGATCTGCCAAACGGCAAAACCAATTTTAATTATATTTTACTACCAGGTATCTTTCCATATAAGGAGTAACTTAGGCTAATTTTCCTGTCACTCCTATAAAATTATGGCCGATCTGGAAATCGAACCCGTAGCCTCATGGAATGCAGTCCCGTATCGTAATATTTTAGAAGATATTGAAGATTTAAAATGTGGGGGCAAGGCGACTGAAAGCGAAGCGAAACGGGAGCGGATTGTTAGTATAAAATAATATCAAAAACTAATCATCATCATCATCATCATCATCATCATCTTGCTCTTATCCCAATTACTTGGGGTCGACGCAATATGTCATCTATTTTGACATATTGCAAAAAGTTTCGGCAATGACTTTTATGACCGGTCGCCTGCCTGACGTCAACCTTCCTTGGGAATGTAATCGTTGACCCAAATGGTACCAGATGGAGTTGGTCCGGATCAATCTAGGCTTCTTAGTCGTCTTTTACGACACCCACGAGCAAAGCAAGGGTTGGTAGTATTCGAAGCCGCTACCACACAGCACAAATTCAAAAACTAATCTATACCAATAAATAAAATTGGAGTGTCTGTTTGTAATGTCAAAATAATAGACTTTTTTCATGCTTACACGGTTATTTGCACGACACCTATGCCTAAAATACATTTTAAAAAATTTTTGTCTGTCTTTCTGTTTGTTTGTGCCGGGTAATCTTCAAAACGGCTTATCCGATTTCAAAAATTCTTTCACCAATGGAAAGCTATAACATCAGCGCGTAAACTAAGCTATACTTTATCCTGGTATTCCCACGGGAACGGGCACTACGCGGGTAAAACAACTAAAACCGAAGCGAAGCGAGGGCGGGTTGCTAGTTGATAATAAAAACATTTGACAGAGATAATTATCATTAAGACATAGTTTTTTAAACTGTATAAAGTAATTTCAACATAAAGGTAAAATTTTGATTGTTAGTGTTAAATTTGGTCGAACAAAAACCGTATTGGGTATGATTGTGTGATTCTCATTTCAAAGTAATATTTATGGAATCATAGACTGACGTACTGAGTTAAAAAAAAACCCTCAAGTTCCAAAGATGTTTTTGTATAACTTATAAACATATTATAATAGAAATACGTACCAAAATCGGTCTATTGTTTCTTTGTACAATCAAAGGTCCACCAGAATCCCCACCGCAGGTTCCAACTCCCCCAATACCACTAGTACAAATATTAGAAGCCTGAACAATGAGGGGGAAGCTTAAGCTACACAGTGTATTAGATATAATATTTAAATTGACGTGACTTAAATATTGGTTGGCTGTAAGAGAACCACCTGAAATTAAAAAAAAAACATTAGAAAAAAAAGTATGTGTTACCTATTAAGTCTGCACAAAAGTTATACTTTTTTGTCGTAATAAGATAAAATCTTTCTTTGTAAAATAATTATAAAAATAATAATAATAATAATCTATTTAATCTATTTAATAATTAAGGTAATCTTTATAAAAATTTTGTCCTTCGCGTTATCCTATGTTGATACTTATAATAGAAATAAAACAAAATATTAAAAGTTTTATTGTAACGCATTATCTAGTTGAAATTTGTAACGGTATACGTGCGTATCGTAAAAATGTTGTTAACTTCGAGGGTGTCGGTTTTTCGTGACGACACCGTTATCGCACGTGCATCGTAAAAATTTACTCTCATCATTTTCCCTAATACGCCAAAAAAGGTATAACTTCAAAAATAATTCAAAAATATTATCATTCGCACTCGTAGATAAGTACAAGTGCATAAGTTTGTAAGCAGTATTGAAAAAACGCGCTAGTTAGTACATTAAAAATTTTTAGTACCAATGTTTAGAAAGATAACGACAGTTGATAAGGAGATATATAAAAGTAACGTACATGCTGTAGGAATGAGTACATGAAGTATTAGATATACTTAGTGAATGAATCTGGTGTATATTCAAAAGATAAAAAAGTAAGTAATAATATCACTAGGCAGTTATCTAGATTAAAAAAAAACGAGTTAGTAACAAGTGGCTTGACTATATAGAAATAATGGATAGAGAAAGCAGCGTACGAAATATATGAAGTGATTATGAGTGAGATAGTTACAAGGGAAAACACTACAGTTCATAGATCAAATTATTGCGATGCTGGTCAACGGTTAGATGAAAACCAAGATTTTTAGCAAACTAGAATGCATGACTGTGACATGTGAGATTAAATGAGCGAGGTACATACATATCTTAAGAGTATGCGAAATGGAAGTTTATAGTCTTGTACATCTCTGGGCCACCGTGTGAATTAATATATGTATTTATTATATACAATACATAGATATAGTGCATCTTTTAACTGTATGTCATTTATGTATTATGTAATACAATACTGTAGAAATATGATACATTGGTTAATGATTTTCGTTATGAACCATAAAATGTATTGCATGAAGATAAAATTTTTGGTGCTACCGTGTTTGATTATGTTGGTATGTTTTTGCGCCGATAATGAGATTAATATGAACAATTAATACGATAATGGATACAAAATATTTTTGTTTCTATAATGATTAATAAATAAATCTTATTCTAATGACTCAAGAATGCAAATTAACTGAATGAATCAAGAATACATTTGATTCCAGTACATCGTGATTTAAATAAAAATTATGGTTCGCGTAGAAACAAAACAATCTTAATAGTAAGCATTTAGTCTCATATTCTGCCTAGTGGGTGCTTGCACATTGTTACGGAGATCAGTAATTTTATGGTCTATGGATTTATTGCATTACACCTCTATGTACTTCTTTGGGGACCTGCTTATGTATAAAGACTATAAAACTTATTATACAGAAATACATTTGACAATATAACATTTATACCATTATATATTATATACTCCTAAATATTAGCAGTGTAATTAAACAGTAATAAACATTCTTAGAATATGATAAATAATAATACGTTGTAAAAGTTTTAGGATGCAATTAATCATAATTTTTATACGGCTGTTTTATAAGTTTAAATATAATTGTTGTTGCTATACATACCATCGCTAGTCAAACCAAAACCAACAGCAATAGCTCTATCGCCGGCGAAAGTTTCGAAAAGTTCATTTCCAGTGGGCAATGCTACAGGCGAGATAGTATCTGGAACGAGCATAGACATCGACGTAGATTTTAAACATAGTTGAATTTAAAATTAACAAAGTTTAGAATCTTTGTTATTTATTTATTTATTCATCATTCATCATCATTTCAGCTCATATCCGCCCCACTGTTGGGCTTGAGCCACGATAGGATGGAAATTGACCTACTATACCACGCTGGTCAGACGTGTTGGTATAGCGGTTTACTTCGAGTTTGCCTTCTCTTACATAGATAATTTATGCATATTTAATCCCTTAATCGTTTATTACGACACCCATGGGTAAGAGAGGGGGTGGTGAATTGTATTCTTATTCCGTCACCACACATAACTTTTTCACGGCACTATTTTTAATACTGGTTAGATATACAGATAATTAAGATAAATATTTTTGTCAAATTAAGGTGTTAAACGCATATCTTTCTTAAATATTTTTTAAATAACAAAAATATTAATTACTAAATCTATGAATGATTGCAATTTTTAATGCAGTCCTGTTATAGATCTGTTGGTGATACTTATTAATAATAATTTCTAAACTAAGTATATGATAAGTAGGTAGGTAGCAGTAGTAGTGACATTTTCTAGGGGTTTGTTTTGAGATTACCTTCTCTTGTAGTAAGTATAGGGTTTTATTTCGAGTTTTCCTTCTCTTGTATAGGTGTTCTATGCGTATTATATCTTGAGTCGCCTTTTACAACATCCACGGGTAAAGATAGGGAGTGGTGAATCGTTTTCTTATTCAGTCACCAGTTGACGAAAACATGATGAATTGTATTTCTAACGTGGCAAAGTCCACGGTAGTAATACATATTACCTTCCGTTGTGAAGACTGTTTGACTAATGGGCAACCGTGTGGTGACGGAGTATGAATACAATTTACCTCTCTTAGTGGAGGAGGCCCGGGCGCAACAGTGGGACGTGTATGGGTTGAAATGAATGGGTACTCTTTACTTTATACAGTAGAAACTTGATTAACCGGACTAATTGTTTTCGGTAGGCATTCGGATAATTGAAAAGCCGGATAATCGAATCTATGAAAAACCTCCTTCGGTTATGTGCATATGTAGTATATACATATGTAGTATATACATAATTTTATGCGTTTATTAAAAGACGAATACATATCCCGCGGGCCATGCTACTAACTAAAACAATAATAGAACGCGTGGGGCAGCGATGCCGCGAGACATTTCATTTCAGATAGGTTCACACTTACAAAAATACTATTTCTAGGTACAATAAATATGTCGCAGTTGGCAATCCGGATAATCGCGAATTCGTATAACCGGGGGCCGGATAATCGAGTTTCTACTGTATTTATATTAGAAGGAAATATTACCTGATACAGCAACTGGGTTAGTTAAATATACAACAGCGACATCATTGCGAACTAATGTAGGACTCCAGTTTGGATGAGTGACTACTGCACTGGTTTCTATTCTGGTGCCACCTTCAAATAGCCTGACCGTGCCAAGCACTATGGTCAATCGCCAAGCTTGATGGACACCGTCGAACCAACAATGAGCAGCAGTGACTACGCGATTGGTGCTGACGAGCGAACCGCCACAGACGCTAACGCCATTGAGACCAATGATATCACCCAAAAGACCGGCCTGTGAATATAAATAAATTTAATATAAAAGAGAAATGTCTTAGAATAATAACGTATAGAAGGATAATGTCACTTAAGTGATTAAAAACATGAAGCCTAAAATTACATGTGCACAGGCGATTATACACGTTAACACGCACACCACTATACAAATTATGAAATCAAATTTTGTTTTTATTAACATAAATCGTCGAAATTCTTTTAAAAGTAATGTTAATACACCTTTTACGTTTTTCAAATGTATTGTGACACCATTTGAATGCACAAACTGTCATAATTACCCATTTATTTTTAAGAGTTGCGTACGTACGTGCAGTACATCGACCTTGTACACTACGGAACGGTTCGGCGTAAGCTCCATTAGGCTCCAATTTAAAGGCTTCATTTTTTGTGCGCGGACTTATCTTCTATACTTTTTATTTCTAAGAGAAATGTATTTGATACTTGCTTGATTTAGAAGAATTTGCATGTAATTGTTCATTAAGAGAAATTTCTCATATTTTTTTTTCTCTATATATACATTAAGCAGTGGAGTAAATGCGGTACATTGGAAAGAAAATGATCTGCTAAGGAAGCCGCTGGCAGGACTTAGTTTAGAGATAAAGACGTGAAAAAATAATGTCACTATCGTAAACGTCAAATTCAGTCATCTATAATAAAAATAGTTGATAAAATGTCTCGTTAGTTGAATCGGTTAAGCGTATATACGTAAAATTTTGACTTTTTTTTTTTTTTTTTGTGGGTGGGTCGCGGTCGGCGCGCCTCCGCACCACTCCGTCCGGGGCGACAGAGGGGCTTAAGCACGCAACTCCCGCGACCCACCCAAAAACCACGTCGCCTTCGTCGTTGGGCCGACCACTGGAGCAACGTTAACTTGTCGTCAGTGGTCGGCCCGACGGAATACCCCCTGTTGGGGTACCCTCCCATCGACCAACGTCCCCCCCTCGGGGAGGACGTCGGTCTTTCCTCACGCGGTCGGCCTCTCGGCGGGTGACGGAAAATTTTGACCTTTGAGTTCCACATTGGAATTCCTCGGTACACATTCCTGTATATATACTTGCATACATCCCTGCATATCTAAGTTACTTTATCTTACAGAATAAAGGCGTGCGTTTTAGCTAGAATCGAAGTATTGAGAATTTTGTTATTTTCTTTAAAATAAATTTTGTGTTATAAAATCAGATAATTATTTGCAATCTTTTTTTTTCAAAAAGATATAAGGGCGCATTTATTTATATACGTTACACAAAATTAATGTTTTTATTCAAAATCGCAACTTGAGTTATTTGAGATACGCGAGAATTTATCTTTTATCTTTATCAAAGTAAGTATATAAACAGGTCAACGCTAGGTTCTATTGTATACGAAATAAATCTTCTATTAACGGTGTAAAGAATTCAGACCGAGCTTTAATTATTTCTATATCTATTTTCTAATATAATAGGACAGATGTTAAATGTAATACTTAGTAATTGAAATATACCTGAAAAGGGTATTGTCCGAGACCAGCAGGTACGCCACCGACAATCCTTGAATTTGAAAATTCCTCTGCTTGGCGGATTCTCTCTGCCAACGGGATGCCGAAATTCTTTATGTATCCATAAACAGGGTTGGAATCGGGTAGTGAATGCAGATTCTCTGCATATACAAAAGTTGTCAGCAGAAATAAACCTACAAAGGACCGCATTTTGAGACGTCAAAAATACACTGCACGTCAAGCTAATTATTATTTCTTAAGTAGATTTCATATATTGATTGTGATGTTATGATAATAAATTGATAATATCTGATGTTTCAACATATGTACGTAATGTTGACGTCGGTACTCAGCTCTGATACTGTACTAAAAATGCGAAGATAAAATGTTTGTGAAGTATTTCATATGAATAGTAGATATATAACGCCATTTAACCGACTTAAAAAAATGTCTTAATTGTATCTTTCTCTCTTAATTGTATTTTTTTATGTTTATTACCTTATTATTATTTTTTATGTTTATTACTTTCGACTGGGTGAACTGATTTTGATGATACATTATTTATTTTAAAGATGGTGCTTCTCGTGTGTGCCAGTTTCAATTTTGTCCAGTGTTAAAAATTGTATCCATGAGAACACGGTATATGTTTTAATTTATATTAAGTATGTGCGCGACAAATGGATGAATAATTCAATATCTCGCTTAATTTTTTGTTAAATTATATAGGGAGCCGAATTTAGCGATACTTTTTTCTATTTTAAATATTAATGCTACCGATATAGTCCTATTTAAAATATAAGACCTGGTCAGTCGTTTTTGAGTTATTTTCAGTAACGTCTATTTTGATATTTCTTAGGAATATATATTTGGTACTCTACATTGTACTGAAATCGGTTTTTTTCTTAAAATTTTGTATTATCATTAATGTCTATTTGCAGTAAATCTTATAGTGTTTTTTATTGTAATTGTAATATATATACATAATTAAATAAATAATTTAAAATTATATTTGTATGAAACAATCATATAAGTTATGTATGTATGGTTTTAGTTGATGGGTCGACTCTCCCGCAATGCGCTCCTGCAAACAATTTCAGTCTCTGCCTTGCACAGGGGACTGTCACTCAAACGCTCGCGTGGAACAACCCAATGATATTAACCGCCCATTTAGTCTTGACCTCTGACTCCCTTACTTACCTTGAACCCCTTTGTACTCGTTAAACCAACCAGCATAAGGGAAACACAGAGATCATGTTACATTTGACTGTCTGTTTGTCTAAAGTCAAACTCTTTAGTCATGCTGACATTGTATTCAGATTCAATTCGCATACTCCTGTCAGTTTGGTTATCTTTCGTTTTTTGGTAAAGGTTCAGAATTATTTGTATGACAATAGACGAGAATAATTGGATGCATTGTGGTCGTATCAACTTTGGAAATTGTAACAAGCTTTTTGTACTTTAAGAATGGTATATTTTTCTTAACAATAGATACATTGTGAAAATTATTCGGTTTCGAATTCTTTGTAGGAATTGACAGTGACCCCACGCGGTCGGCTTTACTGCGGATGATGGACTAAAATGCGTTCTATTTCAAACCTATCAACATATTTAATAGCAAATTGATTAATGTCACTTCATTAGAAAAAAGAATATTTCTTGAGAGTACTACCTACGTAATATAAACGCGCGAGCGCGCGCAGGCACGAGCCCCTATTCCACCCGTACCCACGTCGCCTTCGTCGTCGGGCCTTAGTGGTCGGTCCGACGGAACACCCTTTCAAGTACTCTCACCTCTCAACGTCCCTGTCCCAGGCCGTTGGTCGCCGTCGCGTGGTCAGCCTCTCTGCGGATGACGAACTAAAGTCCCAGGTTCGTTCACCCGCGGCGACGGCTAGGGCGGCATCAGGCGCAGGTACTCGCGTCTGCGCCACTCGAGTCGCCGGCGGTGGAACGTGTCACCGAAGAGGAGTTCCTCTCGCGCACGATCCGCCGCCTTTTTCCGTGAGATGACGCCCTCATAGAAGGCGGCGACCACGTCCCAGTTCCTGATGCTGCCGATCATCTACCTAGCAATGGTCGGCAACTTCAAGTCGGCACCAATGATTGCAACGAGTTCACGGAGCGACTCTGCCCACGCAGCACACACCTCGGGCGTGTGGTGCGCCGTGTCCTCGTCACTATCATAGTGGTGGCAGGATGGTGTGCTCTCCCTCCTAACGACCTTGCAGGTACTTGGTGAAGCTATCGTGCCCCGGCAATACCTGTCAGAAGGAAATATAATATAATACCTACCAGTCGAAAGGAAAGCACCCCGTGCGTCCACTTCAACCACTCCACCAGCACCAGCCGGAAGGTCTCGACGGTCCTGACACCGTAGAGGCCTGCCGGCCTACCTACACACCCTTGCTGATTGGTATAATAGGGTTTTATTTCCAGTTTATCGTCTCTTACATAAATGTTATCTGCATATCATATCCCTTAGTCGTCTTTTACGCCACTCACGGGCAATATAGGGGGTGATGAACTGCATTCTTACTCTTATCGATACGATGACGATATTAGGAGTCAGCAGTTTTAAATATCCTTACGTCCGGGTTAATTTTGAAATATTGTACACATTTGGAATGCAAAGATCAGATAGTAGTCGCATCATGGAAAGCGAAAATTGATTAGACACCCAATCATACTCCCAAATAATAATAATACTAATTATTTATTATCTTTAAATTTCATACATAATATTTCGAGTTCCCTGATTCCCACGCTAGTTACATGTTGTGTTCTAGAAAGTATAGTCTCTTCCCTTTTTTGATGCCATATTTTCCTTTTATATTTAGACTAAAAACCAAATTACTCAACAATAACATCATAATAAATACAACAAGAGCATGTATTTAATAAAATTTTCTACAATATGTAGCAAGCCTGCGTAGAAATTAAGCTAAGATTAGTAGCAGTTAACTTGAAACGAAGTGAGTGTAGTCGGGCTCAAACATTAATCGAATTTCGGTCTCCGCCAAGCGGACGATCAAGTATGCGTTAGTTCACATTACGAAGCCTCTCGAGTCTCACTTGATACTTGTTGGAGTATTCGATATACGCTATCTCTCTCGACTCTAGATGTCTGCCATGAGTGATTTCAGGATGTCAAGTGGCCATACCATAGGATCACTACCACATGATTCACATTGCACCGTTGGTAGATAAAGCATTTCAAGATAGGTTGGTATACATTGTGGTCGAGTTGTTTGAAATCCCTACCCATATGGTAAATATTGGTTTCATTGTTCTTTTATCTCTATTGTACTTATGTGATAATATCATTTTTGTACATATTTCCATAATAATGTGAAATTTATATGGTCGATTAGATATTTAACTGACGCGAATGCTGTAATCATAAACAGCTTGACAATGTTTTTTAGAGTTTAATAATTATGTTTCAATGGTGTTTTGATTGCGTTTTAATGAAAAAAAAAAAGAACTGTTTAGCTAAATGAGTTTAGTCTACATTACAGTTTATATTAGTCCCACTGCCGGGCTTAAGCCTCCGCCATAATAGAAGAGAAAGTGACTTATTATACCACGCTGATCAAACGGATTGGTATAGGGCTTTACTTCAAGTATTCTTTCTCTTGCACAGATCTTATATGCATATTGTATCCATGGTCAAATGACGGCACGGTTAATTGTATTGTTACTACGTTATCACACAGAAAAAACATGTTTATTTTGAGGAATACCTCCTTTTTCGTGTTTGTTTTTTTTTTCAATTAATTTTTACAGCACTATGTCTGTTGGATCAGCTAGTCTATACCAATAAATAAAATTTGAGTGTCTGTTTGTAATGTCAAAATAATAGGCTTTTTTCATGCTCACACGGTTATTTGCACGACACCTATGCCTAAAATAGCAATTAAAAATTTTTTGTCTGTCTGTCTGTCTGTCTGTCTGTTTCTTCCGAGTAATCTTCAAAACGGCTGGACCGATTTCAAAAATTCTTTCACCAATGGAAAGCTATAATATCAGGGCGTAAACTAGGCTATATTTTATCCCGGTATTCCCACGGGAACGGGAACTACGCGGGTAAAACGACTATAACCTATAACCGAAGCGAAGCGAGGGCGGGGTGCTAGTATAATATAAATTTGGCATTAGTCTGACTCAGAAACGAACTGGCGATCTTATAATTAATAATAGTATTCTACTGGATCAATGAACTACTTCTACGTTGGTTAAGGTTAAGGTCTAATTCATATATTGAGTTAATCTTAACAAATTAACAAATAATTAATATTATCTATATGCACATTTTGAATTGCAGTTCAATAATATATATTCAATATCTGCTCCTTATTCGTCCCACTATTGGTTCGAGCCTTCTCCACTATAGGAATGAAATTGACCTACTTTATGATACTGATCACACGGGCTGTATTTTTTTTTTTGACGGTGGGCTATGGTAAGCGCACGCGCGGTCCATTCCGTCTGGGGCGATGAAAGGACGGCGCGTGGGCCCATAACGCACCCGTACCCACGTCACCTCGTTGTTGGGCCGACCACCGGAGCAGGGTGACTTGTCGTCAGTGGTCGGCCCGATTGAATACCCTCTCGGGTACCTTCACCTCTCGATGTTCTGGGACGTCGGTCGCCGTCGCGCGGTCAGCCTCTCTGCGGGTGACGGACAATTCCCCGGTCCGATCACCCGTAGCCTCGGCTAGGGCGGCATTAGGCGCAGATACTCGCGCCTGCACCGCCCGAGTCGCTGGCGGCGGAACGTGTCGCAGAATAGGAGCTCTACTCGCACACGATCCGCCGCCTCCTTCCGTGAGATTACGGCCTCATAGAAAGCGGCCCAATTCCTGACGCTGTCGAGCATCTCCCTGGTGATAGTCGGCAACGTCAGGTCGGCACCAATAATCGCGACGAGTTCACGGCACTCCCCCGCCCACGCGGCACACACCTCGAGCGTGTGCTGCGCCGTGTCCTCGTCGCAATAGCAGTGGTGGGAGGATGGTGTGCTCTCCCTCCTGACAATCTTGTGCAGATACTTCGCGAAGCAACCGTGCCTCGTCAGCACCTGCACCAGTTGGAAGGAAAGCACCCCGTGCGTCCGCTCCAACCACTCCATCGGCACCGGCCGGAAGGCCTCGACGATCCTGACACCGTACCGAGGGCTCTCCAGCCGGACTGCCCAACGGGCAATGACGTCTCGGCGGGCGTCGACCAGCCAGGCGGTGATCTCTTTGATGGAGACCATACCTCCGCGGGCGCGCGTCTCTGACACCCGGCGGTAAATGCCGGTTAGCATCTCCGCCTCCAGGTCCCACGGGGGAGTTCCGGCCAGGAGGCACGCTGCCTCCGTCGCCACCGTGCGGTAGCCGCGTATGTCCCTGATCGCCATGACCCTCAGACGGACACACGGGCTGGTATAGGTTTTTATTTGGAATTTTTCTTCTCTTGCAGTGATGTACTCTGCATATCATATTCTTTAGTCGTCTTTCACAAAACCCACGGCCCAGAGAGAGGGTGATGAATTGTATTCTTACTCTCTCGTCTCAGCTCATATATGTCCCACTGCTGGGCTCAAGCCTCCCCCCTAATAGGAAGGAAACTGGCCTACTATACCATGGTGGTCAGATATGTTGGTATAGGGGTTTATTTCATGTTTTCCTTCTTTTGCACAAATGTTATATGCATATTAAATAACTTAGTCGTCTTTTTCGATATCCACAGGTAAGGTAGGGAGTGGTGAATTGTATTCTTACTCTATCACCACACGGAAAATATACCATATATTATACTAAATTAATATATTCACACTTCCCGTGAAACAATAGAATTGTTCTATAGAAATAGCAAAGTTAGTTAAAGGGAAATGAGGTATATTAAATTTAGACATTATTTATCTAACGTGGTTCATATAACAATATTTTACAGCAAGGTAAAACTATTAATTAGGATTAAAATTATTGATTGTTCAATTGACCAGTAATGAACCTCATATACTCTCTTTATTTTTGATTGGGCTTATATTCAGAAACCAGAGTGAATAGTCCCTACTAAAATATGGTGCACTTTATCGCGTCAGATTGTAGCACTAGTAGTAAAGTATCTGGTAATAATAAGAAGAAATATTTACTGTTTTCCTTTTTTTTTTTTGTGGCTTGCGGTCGGCGCACACCTCGCACCACTCCGACCTTGACGAGAAAGGGGCGTAAGCACGCCCACATGCAACCCACCCGAACACCACGTCACTTTCCTCGTTGGACCGACCACCGGAGCAGGGTGACTTGACGTCAGTGGTCAGTGGTGGAATACCCCCTGAGGAGTACCTTCCCATCGACCGACGTCCCCCCCTCGGGAAGAACATCGGTCTTTCCTCACGCGGTCGGTCTCTCGGTGGGTGACGGACCAATTCCCCGATCTAGTCACCCGCGGCCTCTAGTAATATTTACTTAGAATTTTAAATTTCTTTATACTACGTGTACATTTTACAACTGCGGTGCTATAGAATAAAATAAATATAAAAGTCGACTGGTAGATATTTCAATTTCCTTTACTACTAATATTTATAAAATGTCTACGAAACGGTCTGGTCGGTAAAATATGTAGCTGTAACATGTTTTGACTAGGCAGGCATTTAAAATTACATTATGAATTTCTTGTTCTTCTAGCTTTTTCTCGTCATTACTGCCTCATTCTTGTCATTATTTATTGTTTATTAAAAATATAAATAAAAATAAAAAAGATGCCCCATTCTCGTCGTTATTGCATCGAATGGTGATGAGTTGAGAATGTAATGTATCACTAACCCTTACTATTGCTTGAGAATCTTAAAGATTGGCTCAACTATTACCAGGAAAATTGTCAGCACCATTTTGTACGGGAAGTATTATATATTACAATCTACGATAACCAATTCGTCCTGTCAATCAATGCGATTGTATTATTATATCTCCTCCCTTCTAGAGGAGGTTTATATTTAATAATAGGTATATGTCGATGGGTTGGTACTACACGATCTATTAAGGAAGGAAAAGTGGTCTGCTATCTTTTGCTAGCCCAATGTTTGAGATAGGGTTTTTTTTGAAAATAAAAGGTTTAACCTTTTAAAAAAAGGCTTTAAAAAAAAAGGTTTAACCTTTTATTTTCTTGTGTTGTTATTTATTTATATCACATAATTGTTTTTTAACTATCACAAGGAAGAGAGGTAATGAACTTTTAATTTCAAATGTATATATGGCATGGCATATCGTATATTAGGGCTATTAAAAATTCGAGCCGGTCACTAAAGTCAAGGAACTCTGCATCGGTGGTCGGTCCAACGATAAAGGCGACGTGCTATAGGGTAGGTTACGGGGCCGCGACCCAGCCCTCTGTCGCCGCGAACGGAGCCAGGCAGCGGCTGCGTTGACCGTAGCCCACACCAAAAAAAGGGCTATTAAAAATAAATGCATATTATGTAAAATAACTTTTAAGTCCAAATTGCTTTTATATAAAACGACACTACTATTTTAGCTCAACAATTGATGTAGTGGATTATGTTACGATCTTAAAATCAGAATATAATGGGTTTAATCCACGTAAGTATGAACCACACACAAAACTGTATTCAAATTTAAACTAAGTTTTTTATTACTGCAGTGTGATTTGTATCTATATAATAATCATCATAATCTGAGCCTATATATGTCCCATTATTGGGCTTAGGCCTCCTCCATAATAGGAGCGAAATTTACTATTCGACGCTGGTCAGACGTGTGAAATAGGCTTTTATTTCGAGTTTTCCTTCTATGTCATAGATGTTATAAGCTTCTTATATCCGTTAGTCGTCTTTTACGACATCCACAGGCAAGATAAAGCGTGGTCTATTGTATTCTTACTCCGTTATAATTCGGTAATTATTAGAATAATACCATGTTACAATAAAAATGTCACTACCCCATCATATTACTCTTCATAATACAAGAGTGACAAACGCTTGTATTGTTAAATAAATATAATTCAATGTGAAGTATACATATATTCGGGACGTGACAGCGACAGGACGTTAATGCCACCAGCCTAAATAATGTTAGAGCACCCTTGTTACTGCAATTACGCTCGGCCCGGTTAAAATGTCCGACCGTTTTAAAGTTTTCATCCGGATTTGACACGTGGCGGAGTTTAAAGTATCAATCAGTGAGTCGACACAATACACTTTTTATTTTATTTTTTTTGTGATATATTTTTAAATGTTTCTTCTTTTTTAGATTATAGTAATACTAATAAAATAAGCTAGTGTAGCCGATAGGTATAGTTAGAGTCTTTTAAGTAAGTACGTTTTATTAACGTATGTAGAAACAGACTGTAGAAATAACTGAAAAGTGCAATGTATAAACTACAGCTACTATATTCTACCAAAGAAGTTCAACTTAGAACTTCCTTATCTTCGAAGGGATAGGAAGGTATAATTATATAATAAATAATATAAAATATATTTGGAGGGGCGTAGCGTCCTCTGCACCGACCGAGCAGGGGACATCGTGCGAACGCCCATGACGTGCGGTGTCCCACAGGGATCGGTCCTCGGACCCACCCTGTGGATCATCGGCTACGACTGGGCGTTGAGGGGGAGCCTCCCGTCCGGGCTGGGCGTGATTTGTTACGCCGACGACACGCTCGTCACAGCCCGTGGTGGGACGCTAGAAGAGGCGGTAAGCCTGGCGGACCTCTGGTACCGAGGAGGTCGTCAAGCGGATCGAGGCGCTGGGGTTGAGGGTCGCCCTGGACAAGACGAAGGCCCTCTTGTTCCATAGGCGCCATATGAGCCCTCCCATCGGCGTCTCGATCACCGTCCACTCGGTCGACATCAGCATCCGGGCTCATATGAGGTACTTGGGCCTGGTGCTCGACGGGCGATAGTGGTTCCGGGAGCATTTCCGCAGGCTCGCTCCACGGCTCGTCGGCGCAGCGACCGCCCTATCGTGGCTTATGCCGAACGTGGGCGGACCGAGCGCTGCGTGCCGACGGCTGTACGCGGGGGTCATCCGGTCGATGGGCCTGTACGGCGCACCGGTGTGGGCGGGGTCCATGACCGCCCGACTTAGGGCCCTTCTGTGGCGACCACAGACGGTCAGACACACGGTCATGGCGGTCAGGGCCATTCGCGGATACCGCACGGTGGCGACGGAGGCAGCGTGCCTGTTGGCCGGGTCTCCCCCGTGGGACCTGGAGGCGGAGATGCTCGCCGGACTATATCGGTGGGTGACGGGGGTGCGAGCAGGGGGCGGTGTGGTCTCGTTAAGGGAGCTCACCGCCTGGCGCGTCGACGCCCGCCGAGACGTCATTGCCCGTTGGGCAGTCCGGCTGGAGAGGCCTCGGTTCGGGGTGCGAACCGTGGAGGCCTTCCGGCCGGTGCTGATGCAGTGGTTGGAAAGGCGGCACGGGGTGCTCTCCTTCCGACTGGTGCAGGTTTTGACGGGGCATGGGTGCTTCGCCAAATACCTGCACAAGGTCGTTAGGAGGGAGAGTCACCGTCCTGCCACCACTGCGATTGCGACGAGGATACGGCGCGCCATACGCTCGAGGCCTGCGGGGCTTGGGCAGTGCAGCGCTGTGAACTCGTCGCAATCATCGGTACGGACCTGACGCTGCCGGCTATCGCTAGGGCGATGGTCGACAGCGTCGGGAATTGGGACGCGGTCGCAGCCTTCTGCGAGACGGTGATCTCGCGGAAGGAGGCGGCGGATCGCCTGCGCGAGGAGTGCAGCCTCGATGAGGAGATCCGCCGCCGGCGACTGGGGCGGCGCAGGCGCAACTATCTGCGCCTCATGCCGCCCAAGCCGAGGCCGCGAGTGACGTGACCGGGGATTAGTCCGTCATCCGCTGAGAGGCCGACCGCGTGAGGAACGACCGACGTCCTCCCCGAGGGGGGGACGTCGGTCGATGGGAGGGTACTCCAATAGGGGGTATTCCGTCGGGCCGACCACTGACGACAAGTTAACGCTGCTCCAGTGGTCGGCCCAACGACGAAGGCGACGTGGTTTTTGGGTGGGTCGCGGGAGTTGCGTGCTTAAGCCCCTCTGTCGCCCCGGACGGAGTGGTGCGGAGGCGCGCCGACCGCGACCCACCCACAAAAAAAAAAAAAAAAGGGAAGCTATAATAAAATATCTACTTTTTGGTATTTTGTATACCTCGTAATAAAAAAATGCTATTAATAATTAATATTCCATTATTATTAATTGCGTATTATCCGCTATTAATAATCCATTATCGAGTTTTTGTTATCTTATTGCTTAAGTAGTTCGAGTACTGCCGCGTCGTGACGGAGTACGAATATAATGCACCATCCATAGTTTCGCCCGTGGGTGTCTTAAAAGATAACTAAGGAATGCAATACTGCAATACGCATATAATATATATATATATATATATATATATATATATATATATATATATATATATAATTATAAGTAACAAAAAGCAAACACAAAATAAAACCCTATCCAAACTAGTGTGATCAATAGGGGACTAGTGATCAATGGGGGACTATAGTAGGTCAATTTACTGACCATTGTGGAGGCAAGTTGAGCCCCATAACATAGTTTTTTTTTTATTTTAAAAAGAAAACACTCCGCACTAAGGAAATAATCCTAGTATTGCAGGGGACTTTACAAACATATAACTAACGGACACAAATTACATCCAGACTCAGAACAACAATTTGTGGATCACACAAAATGTGGTCCGGCGTGGGATTCGAACCCTGGCACTGTAGGTCGTTATCTTAACCACTACGCCACCTGTGCAGTCAGTCAAATGAAGTAGTTAGTGACGCAAAGCATTAGGGTTAACATGTTTCAACCAGTAATTGATCACGAAGTGATTGCAGCAGAAGTTTTAAATATTTTAATTATAATTATAAAGAAGAAATCTATTTGGGACAGAATTTAGTTATTTTTTTATTATGAGTCAGGCAAAAAGACGGTGTTCCTATAAATTAATTAAATTTTCAAAATTTCTAGAAATATTGAACTGCAGGCTGGTATGTTGGAACTATGTGCTGTTGGTGGCAATAGGCTTTTTTCCTTATGTCATTATCATCATCATATCAGCCCACATAAGTCCCACTATTGGGCTCGGGCCTCCTCCACAATCCTCTCCACTCTCCTTTATGTGTGACTGAGTATTTGTAATGTCTATGTACGCTTACACCTCTACTTACCTTCAAATATACGGGCATATGGTTATATATTCTTTAAAGGCCAAGAATAAAAGTTTGCTGATCAATCCATACAGCACGGTATGGCAATTAATAGAAGCGTTTTGATATTCTTTATTAATAGTTAACTTATAATTATATTTGAGAACGACTTTGGATGGTCATTGACTCAGCTTAAGTGCTTCAACCGTTTGTCATTGAACTTTCAAGTCCGTATTATAAGCAATAGGTAAATAGATTGATTAGTTTATATTGTATACATTTCAATGACTGCTCTGGACTATTAAACTATTTATTACAACTATTGAAGGCTATCTTTCGCTTATCATTGATTACTTTACAATACTCTACGACATGAGTGTCATTTCTTATGAGATATCTAGTTATCACTTTGCCATTTTTGGCATAATTATATGTAGATCTAGATTAAAAAAGGTTTTGCATTCGATAAGAAAAGGCGGTATATCCCTTAGTCGTCTTTTACGACACACGCGGGTGGTAAATTGTAGTCTTACTCCGTTACCGCACGGATAATACTAAAATCAAAGTGAAAAATACTAAAACAAAATAATTATGAAAAAGGCGGTGCGAAGTTCGACGAGTCAGCTAGTTAATAATATTTTTGGACATAACGTCAAATCTGATATTTTGTGACAGTAATGGAGTAAGAATACAATTGACCATCTTCTTTTATCAACATCACCGTCATACTCGTGGGTGTCGAAAAAGACGACTAAGAGATGTAATATGTATACTATAACATCTACGCAAGAAAAGCAAACCTTAATATAAAACACTATAAAAAACCTGTCTGATCAGCGTGATATACTAG
Source organism: Lymantria dispar (assembly GCA_032191425.1). Lineage (NCBI taxonomy): Eukaryota > Metazoa > Arthropoda > Insecta > Lepidoptera > Erebidae > Lymantria > Lymantria dispar. The sequence goes on along the minus strand of CM063454.1, from coordinate 19,360,682 downwards.
GTCAATATCCCTTCTGAAAGAAGCTCGAGCCCAGCAGTGAAACGTATATGAGCTGAGAGCAGTGGCTATAGTAATAAAGTATACAATTTTATTAAAATAAATAGATGAACTCTTAAAAATATATGAAAGCTGTCAAGTACGTATATTTTAATAAATAATCTCGCTCGTTAAGTAAATGTACTTTATAAATTTAACTTCGGCACATCAAACAGGATTATTAAGAGGCGTTAACAATAATGAAATAAGCTGGATATCATATATTTTTAAATTATTAACGACGCTTGGGCAGTATTTTACCGTCAATACTTATACTGTATGTTAATACCGAATTGATGATGCAACTGGCTTATAATACTTTTAAATTGATGGAGAATAAATTTTATTATTTAGGCATTTTTAAAGCCACAGAGGTACTGATATGTTTATTTTTATATCTACAAATTATAACTAAGAGTTTTATTTTCGTCTGGTAATGGAGTAAGAATACGATTCACTCTATATCTTTTTCTTGGATGTCGTAAAATACGACTAAGGAATATAATATATTTATCTATGAAAGAGAAGTAAAACTCCATATCAACATGTTTGACTAGTATGGTATAGTAAACCAATTACCCTCATATTATAGAGGAGGCTCGAATGTAGTGCTGGTACGTATATCTGATCTTGGTTTTGCGAGGAATGCAAGACCGAGACCAAGACCAAGACCAAGACCGCTTAATTTTGGCAAGACCAAGAGCAAAACTAGCTCTGCCAGACTTGAGCAAGATCAAGATTGAGCCTACAAGAGTCTCGCGTCTTGCAGTTAAGTCAAATCATCATTTCAGCTTATATACGTCCCACTGTAGGACTCGAACCTCATTCATAATAAGAGAGAAATTTACCTACCACGCTCTTGCATAAATGTTCTATGAATATTATAATGTATATATATCCCTTAGTCGCCTTTTACGATACCTACGGGCAAAAAAGAGTGTGGTGTACAGTATTCCTACTCCGTTACCAAAAAGAAAGTGAAATCTTGTGAAAGTTTTCAATTTTGTCATTGTGTTTTCGTGTGAATTTGATTGAAATGTATAAAAGTGATACTTAATCTGCACTATATTCGTAATTTAATAAACGTTCATTAGAAATTGAATAATTTAATAATAACACTCGCATAAGCAAGACAAACTTTACTTTAATATCAGCTGATCGGCCGATGACCGTTGATACCTACTTTACCATTGCCGCTTTTGCGCGATTTATACATATTTATACTGTCGACACGTTAGATGTCTACATGTTTCCTGTCTGTACATGCCTACATAATATGTAACATCTAAGGCATAGACTCTTAGACACGCATTTTTGAAATTACTGTATTATGTTTTATTGTTTTTTGTGTAACATACGAGTATATTCTAATTCTCTATGACCATTAAACTACCACATACTCGAACAGTTTTTCTATAACTTGAGACATCCCGTATATAACTTAAAAATATTCTTTTTTGTGAAAATCCATTAATAAAAGTGGACATTGGTGAGAGCAATTGAAATAAAAGAAAATATAAATTTGTGAATTCCAAAAAGATCATATATTTAAAATATAGCGAAGCACATGTGCAAACTATCACTTTCAACGAGTATTCAAAGTTAGGCATCGACAGCAAGTTTCACTTCTACCGACAGCCTGTGTGCGACTTGGGATGCCAATACGACAACCAAGTTAAATAGTTTACCTCTAAAACTAGGTTGCCGTAAACAATTTTCTTGACTTTGATGTTCTCTATTAGATGGGCTTCATGAGACTTGTGAGAAAATTGTGATAATAAAATGCAAGCGTTTGCTAGATTGTGATATCACTAAGCTATAAGGTAGGTGATGGTAAATAAAATATATTTAATAGGCACAAGAGAAAAATACTTTAAGATTTTCATAGACTGTTATGTTAGTACTTAAAGCGTTGTTTGGTATTTGTGCTAACATTTTATATCCGGTGTAACCGTTTTTTTATTGGATGCGGATTTTTTTAGCACTCGTGCCGTCCGTTCCATTCAGGTTGACGAATGGACGGCGACGACTTCGTAACCCACCGTATTCACTCTCCTTAGCCATTGGGCTGACCCATATTTGGTGTAACTGTGCTAATAATTCGTACCATTTATTTATTATGTACATATTCTTGGTTTTTAAACACGTTAATTTTTGGCTTGATTTGAATAGTGTTATGCCCGGATGCTTGCCGTCAACCCGCCTTGGAAGGTAATTGTTTAACTGACGGCATTCAATGGAGTTGGTTAGACCTGGGTCTATGTAAAGTTGTGGGTGACTGGACCGGGGATTTAGTCCGTTATCCGTCGAGAGGCGGACTGCGCGACGGCGACCAACCTCCCCGAGGGGGGACGTCGAGAGGAGAGGGTATTTTGCAGGGGTATTGCGTCGGGCCGACTACTGATGACAAGAAACTCTGCACCGGTGGTCGGCCCAACGAAGAAGGCGACGAGCGAGCAGACCATGGCCCACCCCAAAAAAAGTTCTATGTAAAGCTCTTAGAGTCGTCTTTTATGACACCCATGACCAATGTAAGGGTTGGTAGTATTCGTAGCCGCTATCCCACAGCAAATATATATATATATATATATATATATATATATATATGACATATTTAGATATTCATATAAAAATATCATATCAATAAATCGCAATTATGATTGGCAAATGCATCAAGGATCCGATATTACTGTTATATTGAAATATTGACAGTACAATACAAGCTTTTATATTAATTAAAAAATATATATGACGCTCAGAGTATAATATTTATATGTTTGTATAAAAATTATAAATGACTTTTAATAGTCTCGTTTCACGGCTGAATGTGGTAGGTACATTTGTCACATGCCGAGTTTTCGGCACGTTCATTTTGATTAAAATATCATAATATATTTATTTACTCGTATTGCCACTATAGCTATATTTATTATTGATTTAGTTCTGTTATCCTTCATCATCATCATTATCATTTCAGCCTATTGCCGTCCACTGCTGGACGTAGGCCTTCCTCATGTTGCGCCACAATGTGCGGTCCTGTGCCGCCTGCATCCAACGACGCCCAGCAACTTTCACTAGGTCGTCGGTCCACCTAGTGGGGGGGCGTCCTACACTGCGTCGTCCGATGCGTGGTCGCCACTCGAGAACCTTTCTTCCCCAGCGGTTGTCGGTTCGTCGAGCGATGTGGCCTGCCCATTGCCACTTCAGCGTGCTAATTCTTCGTGCTATGTCGGTTACACCCGTTCTTCTGCGGATTTCCGTATTCCGAATTCTATCTCGCAGAGAAATCCCGAGCATAGCCCGTTCCATAGCACGCTGAGCGACTTTGAGTCTAGATATGAGGCCTACATTTAGGGACCACGTTTCCGTGCCGTAAGTCATCACTGGTAACACACACTGGTCGTAGACCTGTGTTTTCAGACACTGAGGTATGTTGGACGAGAAGATCCTCTTAAGTTTCCCGAACGCTGTCCAACCGAGTTGGATTCGTCGGCTGATCTCTTATCCTTACTAATATTATAAATGCGAAAGTTTGTTTGCCTATTACGCTTTCACGCTTAAACTACCAAATCGATTTCAAAAATTCTTTCACCAATGGAAAGCTATAATCAGGGAGTAATATAGGTTATATTTTATCTCGGTATTGCCACGGGAACGGGAACTACGCGGGTAAGGCGGCTGAAACCAAATCGAAGCGAGGGCGGGTTGTTAGTTAGTCTATACATTTAAAACCTATAGTATATAGAGGGAATACAAATAGGTCCATTAAGCTTTGTCCAATCCGTGGTGCTGTACCGCTGCGTTCCACGTAGTTGTACAAATTCTTATTTACTGGCTTATTAGCCAACTGTGCTTCATGTCTCCCGCTTTGCATAGGAGGAAAGTGGAATCTTTCCAACTCCTCTTGCTTTTCTTTTCTAATTAAATTTGTTGCGGGTCCCAAGACAATTAAAAGCGATTCCCGGGACTTCCTGAGGGTCAAACCTCAGTGTCTTATACGGAGACCATTGTGGATCCTGGCTTACAGGAGTTACAGTGGTGGGAATGTGTGGTGGGATTAGTCCCAATAAAAAAAAAAGTATATAGAGGGAGGCTTTCGTGCAGCAGAATGGGGAAAGGCTGAATCATAAATAATTAAATAGGTGAGTAGTCTATACAAGGGAGGCTATGAATACATCGATTTCAACATGTCTATTATTCTATTAATTTTATTATATCATTAAGTATATCAAGTTTTTCCTACACGCTAATTACCGTATTCAGTTAAATGAATTTTATTAATGACTTAACAAATACCTGTTGTTGTTCTGCCTATTACCAGTTCCCATGGGAATACAAAGTATAGCCTATATTACTTGCTGATAATGTAGCTATCCATCGGTGAAAGAATTTGGAAAATCGCTTCAGTGGTTTAGCCGTGAAAGCGTAATAAATAAATAAAATGCTTTTCGCATTTATAGTATTAGTTGAGTCTTACTTGGTTCAATGCCGTAAGAGCAATATTTAGCGAGGGGTTTGGAAAACGCAGATGGTGTTATAAATTTCTTAGGATAGTGTTAGTACGGGTGGACGGACCGGGGCGGGTAGACGAACCGAGTGGACGGACCAAGAATTAGTCTGCCCCCCACAAAGAGGCCGACTTCGTGAGGGCAATGCGCTGGCAACACAGTTTAGCTGTCGACCCATCTCGAAGGGATCGGTATCCGAAAGGGTAATCCAACAGGTCAACCATGTTAAGGAATTCATTAATGAAAGTCCATTAATGACGAGGAAGGGACACGGTAGGTCATGGCGTCGCACGCCGCCCGTCCCTGAATAGATTTAGCGGGGTGTATCTAGACCATTGCCTACCATAAAAAAGGGATGGTGTGGGTACCTAAATTGGTGACACTTTAGCCGTTTTAAATGATTACAATGGGAGGTAAAAGATACATTACTATGATATACGATACAATATCATTAACTCATTACAAAAATACCGCTCAAAACACTTTACACAAGTGAAATGATAATAATTAATTCTTATATAGTAATCAACAATCACTTTTTTTATATCCACAAGTTAACAAATGACGTTATCTTGTTATGTTTGAAGTAGTGTGAATACCCCTCAATCATTTATCAATATTGATTGCGTAGATAGTGTGTGTGTATTTTCCGTGTGGTGACGGAGTAAAAATACAATTCACCATCGCGGTTCTTGCCCGTGGGTGCCGTATAAGCTGAATAAGGGATATCTTCTGCATATAACAACTACGCAACGGAAGAAAATTCGAAATTAAACTCTATACCAAACCCCTGACCAGCATGGTATAGTAGGTTAATTTCCCTCCCAATATGTTGGACGCTCTTGCCCAGTAGTGGGACGTATATGAGCTATGATGATGATGATGAAATAGTGTATTGTTCTAATGTGATTTTATTTCATTAGTGTTATTTCTCCCGATTCAATATTTTATTAATTAGTGCGAGGCGTTGTCTTTAACATTTTTTTATTAATTTTAAATATTATACTACTCTGTCAAGAAAGTACCGAAAAAAGATCAATAATACACAAAAATTTTGTTATTCATCCAAATTAATTTTATCACCTTCAAAGTATGCTCATTTACAAACGATATACTTACGCCAACGAGTAATCCAATTATCAAAACATTTTTTAAACCCTGTTTCCGGAATTGAGTTCGGTTCTCGCCGCGAATTCTCCTTTATGTCTTCTACCGATTGAAAACGGGTGCCACGAAGTGGTAATTTGAGTTTAGGAAAAAGAAAGAAGTCGACTGGACCCATATCTGGTAAATATGGTGGTTGCTCGATGGTATTTGTTGAGTGTTGGGACAAAAATTTGATCACAATGATGGCCTTGTGCGAAGGCGCATTATCGTGGTGCAAAATCCAAGAATTTTGTTTCTTCAAATCTGGCCTTTTTCGCCGAATTTGCTCTCTTAAACGCCGCATAACGCTTAAATAATATTCTTTATTTATCGTTTGACCTTCTGGCAGGAATTCCGAGTGCAAAACACCGCGATAGTCAAAGAAAACAGTCAACATGACTTTAACTTTTGATTGACTTTGGCGTGGTTTTTTCGGTTTCGGTTCAGTTGTAAGTCACTAGTTTGCATGTCAAACTCGTAAACCCACGTCTCGTCACCAGTAACAATACGTTTCATGAATGTTGGGTCGGAACTGACTCGTTCTAGTATGTCCTCAGAGACTCTCATGCGATTGAGTTTTTGGAGCAAATTCAGGTCTTTTGGGGCTAGCCGAGCGGAAACATATTTCATACCCAAGTGACTATTTAAAATGGTACGGATCGACTCGTGAGACACAGACAGTTTGGCGGCTATCACTCTCAAAGTTAAATGAGGATTTTCAGTCACTATTTCCTTCACTTTTGCAATGTTAACTTCAGTTGCAGACGTTGATGGTCTACCAGAGCGAGGTAAATCTTCCATCACATCTCGATCGCTATTGAATGCTTTGTGCCACTCATAAGCACGTGTTTTTGATAAAGTCGATTAGCCTTCTGTAATATTTTCAGTGACTCCGAACACGAAATTTCATTGGAGATGCAAAATTTAAGACAAACTCTTTATTCGATGTTTTGTCCATTATGAAATTCGCAATACACACTAGATATGATATAACTAAAAACATCACTGTATTTAATATAAGTAATAGATACAACTTAAACTCCGCGCCAAAATGGAAAACATTTGTGCCAATCTAAGAACAACAAAAAAAAAACAAAAATTTGAATTTGGAACCATAAACAAATCACCCATTGCCGATACTTTCTTGACTGAATGTATATATTTTTCCGTGTGGTGACGGAGTAAGAAAACAATTCACTACTTCCTATCTTGCCCGTGGATGTCGTAAAAGATGACTAAGGCATGTAATATGCATATGATATATATGCAAGACTCCAACTAAAACCGTATACCAAAATGTATGTCCAACAAGGTATAGTAAATTAATTTCCCTCCTGTTGGGGAAGAGGTTCGAACTCAGCAGTGTAACATGTATAGCTAAGACGACGACGACAACGACGATCCACATAAGAAAGAGAGTTAGAGAGAGTAGAGAGAGGGGCTTGTCCGCATCTATAACCCGCAGAGCATACAATTGCAGCTCTCCAAATGAACAATTTTCATCGTTTTTTGTGCAACATTTTTCTTTAGTGCTTCACTTCTATTGGTAATAGCTTGCTTTTACACTGTCTATAGACACTCCGGATAAATGGGCTATCCAACACAAATTTTTTATTTATTTATTTTTTTAAATCGAAGGAGTGTTCCTGAGATTACCGCGTTAACAAGTCTTCAGCTTTATTTTATGAGTATAGAATAATGTTAATTTGATGGAAATGGCCGTGTGGTGACGGAGTAAGAATACACAGGTGTAACAATACTAAATTTAATTTCACATTTTTTTTTTGTGAAGCTAGTTCAATATATATTGAAATATGTTAATTATATCCTTTCCGTGTAATGATGGAGTTAGAATACAATTCACCACTCCCTCTCTTACCCGTGGGTCTCATAAAAGACGACTAAAGGATATAATACCTATATGACATCCATGCAAGAGAAGAAAAACTCGATATAAAACCCTATGCCAACCTGTCTGACCAGATATATTAAGGTCAATGTTCCTCCTATTATGGCGGAGGCTCGAGCCCAGCAGTGGGACGTATATGAGCCGAAATGATGATGGTGAATTATATCCACTTGACTTCACTGAAAGACTTGAAAATGCGATATCCAAATTAATGAATGTAATAAAATATAAGCAACTTGTTTTATACAACTTTTATATTCTCATAATACACAAAATTAATTCTAATAACTCAGTAGTAAAGATTACATCGATGCTCGTAATCCCTCGATTATTCTTTCCTTAGATGAACGTCCCAAGAGAGTATAAAGCCCTTATGACTTTCCTATAATAGTTCGAGGCCATTGTCCGAACCATTAGCAAAGTTAAATCCGTGGTTTGCCATCTTACCTTACCACAAATCACCCCTGGGAAAATGTGTAAGGGTTTGAGATATTAGTGCATTAGAGTTAAATTGAAATTTTGGGGAATGTATATAATGTACGTTTCTATTAGCTGTATAATTTGACATGTTAAAAAAATCTGATATTTTGTGTATTTAAGCATTCCCATCGTTATTATATTTTCTAAATATGCACTAGATTTTATAAAAATAAATGAACTATTATTATTATTATTCATTTGAGGAATTCACGAAATTCACGTGTCAAAATATTCCTTCAAGCCATGTTCTAGAAGTGATACATAGATAGCAGTGAAGAAATGTTGACGAAATTGTAAAGAGACCATTAATTCTTCATTTCACAATTAAAACTATAGACGTAAAGATTAAAAAATCAAATATATAACTTATCACATATTTCACATTCATAATTTTAGAATCGGTGACTCCAGCACACCCTTTTCTATAAGATATTGGTAAATGAAAGTAGAAAACACTAAGCGATTCTTAGTAATACTACTGCTGATAGTTAAGCGTTACCTATATTTCACTGTGTCTTTTAAGTATACTATCTATAGTTGCATGATTATGTCACTAGACTAAAAACGCAGTCTGACAAGCGAGGTAAAGGAGATCAATTGGCTACCATGGAGAAAGCGCACGGGCATATACGAGCTGAGATTATAAGGTGATGAATATAAAAGTTAATCGTTATCATCATCATCGTCATTTCAGCCTATCGGTATCCTCTGCTGGACGTATGCCGTAAAAGCGAGTAAGCTCTTTATATAGATAATGATATAGAAGCAAGGAGAAAGAAAAGTTTCCATTTACTTCAATAGAACATCTTTCGGCGAATTCTTACTTATCTAAAAATTACAGTCGATATACTACTTATCTTCTACAGAAAATCACATTTAAATCAGTCAAACGGTTCCAAAAATACATATATGATAATATTTTATTTTTATGACTTCTTTATATGCTCACGGGAATATAGAGGTCGACTGATTATATATGTAAAATATTATCTGTGCAAAGTATGGCCTTTCTCTATTTATATAATACGAATTAATAATTCGAAGGCTTTTCTATCTTAACAACTTTTAGAATATATAATATGAACATCAAAGTTAGTTGAGAACCCTTGAACTTAACCCTCCGCTAATCTGGCCACGAGAGACGACATGCGTGCTTAATCCATCAGGAGTGAAGTAATGAATGATGATAAATAGTTCAGACAGATAAGTTGGAAGGGTTAATATAAAATGATTAAGAACCCATTGGTTATTTTGGGAGGTATTTACACTTTTGAAAATATGTCGTTTATTCAAAAATAAATATACCAAATATATGTCACTTGCTCTTATTTTTTATTATAATACTAGCAACCCGTCCTCGCTTCGCTTAGATTTCAGTGGCCAGCGTGGTTCCCAATCCCGTGGGAATACCGGAATAAAATATAGCCTAGATTACTCCCTGATATTATAGCTTTCCCTTGGTGAAAGAATTTTTGAAATCGGTCCAGCGATTTTGAAGATTACCCGGAATAAACAGACAGACAGACAAACAGACAGACAAAAAAAATTATAAAGTGATTTTTAGGCATATGTATAGCGCAAATAACCGTGTGAGCATGAAAAAGCCTATTATTTTGACATTACAAACAGACACTCCAATTTTATTTATTGGTATAGATTATTTGGGTCGAGAATGTCTTCTTCTTCTACATATTTCTGCTGCGTGATCATCTCAGCTCATACACGTCCCACTGTTGCGTTCAGGCCTTCTCCACTATGGGAGGGAAATTGACCTACTGTACCACGCTGGTCAGACGTCTTAGTATAGGGTTTTGTTTCGAGCTTTCCTTCTTTTGCATAGATGTTATTTTATGTTATCCATTAGTCGTCTTTTATGACACCCACAGGCAAGAGAGGGGGGGTGGTGGATTCTTACTCCGTCACCACACGTTCTGCTGCATAACATTTCAATGTTTTAACCCATCCATCAGTCTTGTGATGCCCACTGTTGGACATAGGCCTATTTAAGAAACAATTTATTAGTTTTAATTTTTAGTGTTCCGTACCCAAAGGGTATAAACGGGACCCTATTACTAAGACTTCGTTGTCTGTCCGTCCGTCTGTCAATCACCAGACTGCTTCTCAAGAACCGCCATAGCTAGACAGTTGAAATTTTTACCAATTATGTACTTCTGTTACCGAAATAATAACAAATAGTAAAAACAAAATAAAATAAATATTTAAGGGGGGCTTCCATAAAACAAACGCGATTTTTTTGTCCTTTTTGCTCAATGGTGCAGAACCCTTCGTGCGCGAGTGCGACTCGCACTTGGCCGATTTTTATTGCATTCATATTTCTTATCAACAACATTACCGTTACGTTGAAAAAAAATTATAAAATGATTTTTGACCAAGTGGTGACTAAGTAGAGATATAATTTAGCAGCGTCTATCTCAGTGGGTGTTTTAGAAGACGTCAGATAACATATATACAAGATTTAGAAGGAAAACTTGAAATAAAACCCTATATTAACCCGTCTGGCCACCGTGTAGATCAATTATTCTTCTCGGAGACTCTATTCTAGCAGTGGAATATATATGAGATGATAATGGAAATGATTTCCCTTAACAGTTACATTTATAAAGTTCTATTCACATGGAAAAAAAGGTAAACCCTTTTCCCATGAGAACAGCTTTATACTATTTTTAGTTTAAAGCGTCTATCTTTATATGACGCAATAAATATTCCTTTAAAAAACTACGTAGGCACCTTTTTAGTATACTAATTCACATTCCACACCATTCCCCCATCCTTACTAATAATATCAATGCATCAGCGAAAAACTCGAAGCAATAAATCGCTAAAGGCATCCAATACAATCGATACACGCAAACCTCATTCGAGTGCGTTGTTATTCGATGTTCGCAAACAGGGTGCTCGCATGACTGAATATACCCGAAACACCACTTAGTCTCGTATAATTTTCAATGAGTAATGGTTGCTGCAAGGAGTTCGACCTAGGTCAACGCATTACTGACCGGTAGAGTCGTTTCCGTCACGAACAAGGAGGCTATGGAGTCGCTATGATTCCGGATGTGCACTGATAAGACAGCTTTTGCTGCATCGCTTTTCGTATATGCAAAAAGTTCGCCTGTTTTATTGCGTCAAACGGAACATTAAATAGCACTTATAGGTCACTTCTTGTCGAGTAATTTAGCGACTATAATGTAACCTACATTGTATCAAGTTTAAGCAAGTTAGTATGGTTGATTACTATAGTAAACTAATGCTATTTTAATAGAAATATGAATAACGACCGTGAGAAGTTAACTTGGCATGTTCGTTAATGGTCACATCTGAAATAAAAAATCACGGTATAATAAATACATTAATTTCAACGAAAATGATTTTAGCGATACTTTATTAAAATACAATGAACTAAAGCATTTGTATTTTAGATTCACGAGTGGTGATAGAGAAACATAGATACAATTTATCACCACCTATAGATGGTGGTGATAAATTGTATTCTTTGTGCTAGAGCACGTGGGTATTGTAAAAGACGACTAAGAGATAATATGCATATAACATATGAGCAACAGAAGGAAAACTAAGGATATTTAACCCTATGCCAACCCGTTTAAACAGCGTCGTATAGTAGGTCAATTACTATCTTATTGTGAAGTAGGTTTGAGCTTCGAAAAAGCGAAACATTCTGACCAGTACTGATAGTTAGATTGGTCTAGTGGGCCATGGTTGCTTCAGCAAGTATGCGCACATGATCGTGAGGAGGGATAAGACATCATCCTGCCACCACTACGATAGCGGTGAAAAGATGGCGCAGCACGTGCTCTAGGTCTGCGTGGCCTAGGTTAGAGCAGCGACGTGAACTCGTCTTAATCATGGGTCACTCAACACAACACAACTCGTCTTAATCACGACCTGATGCTGTCAACCGTTGCTAAGATAATGCTCGACAGCATTAAGCACTGGGCCGAAGATGCCACCTGCATCGGGCGGCGCAGGCGCGAGTATCTGCATCTGAGCAGTAGCCGAGCTCGCGGGTGGACGGACCGGGATTTAGTCCACCACCTACAGAGAGGCCAAGCGCGTGAGGTCAAGGCGGAGGCCTCGGTAATACTGTTTTGCGGCTGGGGCCTCGATGGGGACGATACCCGAAAGAGTAATTCGTTGAGTCGTCCACGGATATCAAGAAATCGGTAGCAGTGGTCGGGCCTATGTCGATTGATAGGGAACACGGTAGGTTATGGGGCCGTACACTACTCATCCTTGGCCCCGGACAGATTAGATGGCATGTGTTCAGCTCACTACCTACCAAAAAAAAAGGTCTATTATGTACACTTCCATTAAAAGTCGTAAATGTTGTTGTTAAATTAATAAATTCAAAAAAATTAGAATTATTATGTAGATCTCTAGAATTCCAATTCCTACAGTTTAACTCTTACGTACTACAGTTTAACTTAACGTAATGGCTATAATTTTGTTACTATTATACAGTTTAACACTTTGGAACAATATTGTCTTTTATACATTCTAGATGTTTATATTACTAATAGTGCCCTGCGGTTTCACGCGCAGTTTCTTTTCCCGTGGGAATATGGGGATAAATTATAGTCTACGTGTTATTCTGATATATAAGCTATATTGCTATATTATTATAAATTACTAGCAACTCGCCCTCGCTTCGCTTCGGTTTCAGTCGTCTTACCCGCGTAGTTCCCGTGGCAACACCAGGATAAAATATAGCCTATATTACTCCCCGTTATTATAGCTTTCCATTAGTGAAAGAATTTTTGAAATTGGTTCGGTGGTTTAAGCGTGAAAGCGTAACAAACAAACAAACAAACAAATTTACTCTCGCATTTATTATATTAGTAAGGATAATATCGACTCTATAGTTTTTTAGTTCGTCACATCCTGCATAAGGGTGTCTATAGATCGGTCACGCTTATCTCGCATTGTAAACATGCACGATGACGCCTACTCAGATGGGTACCCACAGATAGGTCGGTTTTACTTAGGGATCTTATCTGCAGTCATTTGCTATAGATGAATATCTCGAGGAAACGTCGACAACAAGACATATATAGATATGATTGATGACAATGGATTAAGTCCATTTTAATGTATTATAAATATTTATATTAATTAATTTTACTAGTTAATTACCGTGCATTTAATATTATAAAAATCATACTAATATGCACTTTTACTGAATGATATGAATGACAGGCAATTTTAATGCATCTATACATAGAGTTATATATATATAAATATATATATATATATATATATATATATATATATAGAGAAGCTATCCCGAATAAATATTTTGTTCCATTTTGATAACAGTTATTAATTACACTAAAGTTCGCTGCAGCGCTGAAACAATAAATAATAGTCTAACCCAAATATTGAAGCACACAGCGCTAGATCGCTTTAAAGTTGTGTAACGTGTGGTTACTATAGTAACCACACGTTACACAACGATTTTACACTACAGAAGTGACGATTTTTGTACCTACATTCATAAAAAAACACATACTCTATTCCAATGGGGCACGTCGTCGTTATTTCTGACCTTTGACAAATAAGTATTAATTTATAATAGGTATATACTATAGAAAAAAGAATATAAGCAATCAAAATAATTTCGTGAAACATCATGTTAAGTCTGTTTTTAGTCATATACATATATTTTTACCTCAACGAATTGTGGAATTGAACATCTGCGGGTTTTAGTCTATGATCAAAGATGGTGTGACGACATTTAAATGTATTATATTTGAATATTTTGTTTTAATTGTGTTATTTCGATATAATTACCTATTTATTTACTTTAACAACAAAACTGAAGAATTTTTATTCACATCCAGGTTCACGTTTTGACTAGAATCATCCGAGTTTTTGTATTAATACCGCTGCTCTGTATGCATCCATACTACATGAAGGTCGTAAGCACACTAAAGTAAGGTGTACGGATTGCAGTACAGTTCAGTCGAATAAAGCAAGTGTTCGGATCGTGATATCTAGTACATAGTACATATATATCGATGCATCTATATATAAATACGTGAAGCGAAAACTTTGTACTCCTTTTTACGAAAATTACGTGGATGGGCAAGTATGAAATCTGGCACAGTAGAAGTATATAATGAGGAGAAGTGCATAAAACTGAAATTTCATATAATAATGGATTAGAAATTCATTAAATTCATTAAAAAAAGGCATTACACACACTACAACGCTATCGCTACACACGCACACACACGTTTGATTGAGTGTTGCGTAGTAACGCTAAATACACTTTTGTTTACGGTTAAAATCCCTGGTCGAACTAAATGTCAAACAATCATAATCATGATGATAATGTCTAATAGAGATTTCTGCTTATATATTAGTTATTAGTGAAATACAGCTTGCTCAATTTACAATTATACAAAAATAAAATTAAAGAAAATTGTGTAGCAGAAAATTAATTAATATGAATTATGGCCGAATTTCGACCACACGGCGACCACTAGTTTATATAAAAAGGAAATAAATTCAAATTATCTTTTTAAGAACATATTATACCATGTATCCACCTTTTTTGATACAGAACTTGAATTATGTATAATTTTCAAGTTCGCAGTACCTACATAGTAAAAGGCTACCTAAGCCTGTGAATATACATTGATATAGTGATTACCAAGATCTTCGGATATAAGTTCTGTAATATTTGGGGAGTGTTTTGTTTTTATTAAAGAGAAATAGAAAATTTGGCACCTATCCGTGTGGTGACGGAGTAAGAATACAATTCAACACTCTCATCTTACCCGTGGGAATCGTAAAAGACAACTAAGGGTTATAAGCAAGATCTGCTATCTATTATGAATGAAGAGGTTTATGCAAGAGAAGGAAAACTTGACATATAACCCTATACCAAAAAGTCTAAGCATGTTGTAGTAGGTCAATTTCCCTCCCATTGCGGAGGAGGCCTGAGCCTGATACAAAAGTCCCACACTTTTGTAGGCTGAGAATATGAAATCTAGAATACGTGTGGCATTCATTTCAATAATCTCGATAAATGTGAAATGCAATGAGTGTCAAAATATGTCTCAGAAAACATTAGATTACGCCTCACGTATTCATTCTTAAATTTTTTCATTTTGAGATTTTACATTATATTTTTAGATTTTTATACGTTATTAGGAATTCGTAGCCATCCACTGTTGGACATAGATCTCCTCACGAGAGTGCCACTCAGAACGTCTCTCACTTCAGCGTGTCGTCTGTCCACCTAATAGGGGGTCGTCCTACGCTACCTAGCCTGATTCGTGGTTGCTACTCGAGAGCCTTTCTTCCCCGATGCTTGTCAGTTGGATGAGGAGCCGGGGCGGACACTTTTGAAGACGGGGAGGGTTTTATCGTCCTTCTTGAAAACGGTATAGTCTACGGAACACAGCATAGACTCGGGAACGTCACCCCCGTAAATTAAACAGCTTCTGTATAGCTTTCAGCGCCGCTTACCGCCTGCTCCCGATAGCTCTGTGGTAATACAGTGCCTCTCCGTTCTATAATTGTTTCAGAGTCATTCTGATCACGTACATGTTTACGTCTAGGATTTCTTTGGTGTAGTGCCGAGTTGGCTTGGATCTGGGGTCTTAGAGCAAGCCGGTAATAGGATTTTAGCATGATTTATACCACGACCCCGAGAATCTTTCGACCACAAAAAACGTATTATGCTGCAATCTCGTATTTATACAATAAAATTTGACTTAGTGACGTTATTTAATTTATTATATTATGTCGTAATTTACAGGAAATATCCTGTAAATTACATATACATATTTCGCGGATTAGCGTAAATAGCAGGAATCAATATTACTAAATTTAATTATAGTACAGTCATTTGGTATTTTTACCTGGAAATTTTGCCGGGAGTTTTGAAAATTAGCAATTTTATAGATTTTGACGTGCTTTTTCCGAATTTGAACTTTGCCACCTCGTATTTTTGCCACTCGCGCCGTCATATTGAGAAAATGGCGCCTAAAAGCAGTTTTTTTGATAATAACTCCTTCCCGACGCATTTTACAGGAAAACATATTTATACAAAATATTTGCAGAGAATGTTTCCCACAATTTATGTCTTAATCTTTTTTTTCCTAAAATCAATAGTTTCGACGTATGAGCGCCGTAAAGTGTAGCCCAACACACGTTTTGGCAGAAATTCTCATTCCCACCATGAGGTAGAGAAGGCGGCGCGTTTTATTATCGTGGTATCCCCAGTAGGCCCAATACACATCTGACTCACTATTTTCAAATTTAGTTCAATCTCCGTCGCGTCGCTTCATTGTTGTTGACGGACCAGGTGTTAGTTGTGCTTTCAACCTCTTCAGTATTGATTGAAATATCAAAGACGGCAGTTTCTTCTGTTTCCAATCCTTTTTCCTTCACTTTAATAACTTACATCTTGCAATATATCACTACAAATAAAACAGTTTTCTTCATTAGAAGCCATGGCTCTATAAATGCAAACGGCACTGTGAAATGATAAACATATATTCATGACTCAGACTAAATATATCTATTGAGCTCCGCTAGGGTCAGATGTTTCTTTGAAGGGAGAGGAGGGGCCTAACACAGGAGGGAAGAACGCATTCCTTTATATCTCCAGAGATAGACCATTGTCAGCCGGGTTTTCAATCTATAGTACAATATTTAACTTTAGTATAATTTTTATATTTTACAATTCTCAAATATGAGCAGTTTAAAGTAAATATTACGCGTTATTTCCATGTGGTGACGCAGTAAGAATACAATTCACTACTCCCTATCTTGCCCGTGGTGGTTGTAAAAGACGACTAAGGGATACAATATGCATATAACATCTATGCAAAAGAAAGAAAACACGAAACGCGTCTACGCGGTTACCGCGCGCTGGTGACGGAGGCAGCGCGCCTCCTGGCCGGAACTCCCCCGTGGGACCTGGAGACAGAGACGCTCGCCGAATTTCACCGGCGGGTGTCGGAGACGCGCGTCCGCTGTGGTATCGTATCGTTGAAGGAGATTACCGCCTGGCGGGTCGACGCCCGCCGAGACGTCATTGCCCGTTGCGCAGTTTGGCTGGAGAGGTCTCGGTACGGCGTCAGGACCGTCGAAGTCTTCCGGCCGGTGCTGATGGAGTGTTTGGAGTGAACGCACGGGGTGCTTTCCTTCCGACTGGTGCAGGTTAGCACCTGCACCTGACTGGGCATGGTTGGTTCGCCAATTACCTGCACAAGATTGTCAGGAGGGAGAGCACACAGTCTTGCCACCACTGTGATTGCGACGAGGAAACGGCACAACACACGCTCGAGGTGTGTGCCGCGTGGGCGGGGGAGCGCCGTGAACTCGTCGCGATCATCGGTGCCGACCTGACGCTGCCGACCATCGCCAGGGAGATGCTCGACAGCGTTAGGAATTGGGACGCGGTCGCCGCCTTCTGTGAGGTCGTCATCTAACGGAAGGAGGCGGCGGATCGTGTGCGAGAGGAGCTCCTCTTCGGTGACACGTTCCGCCGCCGGTAAATAAAAAATAAATAATGAAAAATATATAAAAATTTACAAAAAGAATAATAATAACACCGAGATTCGATCCGACGCTGTTTGAATGCCAAAAAAACCAAAATTTGAACCGGTCAATGTCCCACCTGAGCTATCGTATCTCATGACGTTGACAACGAAATTTGAATTCATATTCTTTTAAAATTCATATTCTATAAATAAAACCTAGCTAGATCGATTTTTTGGACCCGAATCCTCTAATATGCCAAGATTCAACAAAATTGTTGGAGCCGTTTCCGAGATCCTGAATATATATATATATATATATATATAAAATAATTCTCGCCCTCTTAATATTAATCTTAAGTACTTACAATTTAAATTTAAAGTTTTACCATTCAAAATGTATGTAATTTTTTTTTTCCAATTTCTAATGCTTACCTGGCTTTTACAATATTGCAAATTGGTTTGATGGAACTTGTGGGGAATTTCACGCTCTTCAAAATAGTCTTAGTGTTTTTTTGTGTAACTCGCACTGGTTCATCAGTGGGAGTAGTCAAAGTACAGTTTTTGAAAAAAATATATTTTCTTTTAATTTTTCGAGCAAACCGCCAAAAGTAGGAAGAAAAAAAGAACTGACTCATAAAAAAAAGTTATCCGACCAATATTTAATGAATTTACAGCCATTTTTATACCGGAAAATGTAAGAAATTGATAAAATAATAAAAAATCATACTAATTTTAAAAAGTTGGAGTGTCTGTTTGTAATGTCAAAATAATAGGCTTTTTTCATGCTCACACGGTTATTTGCACGACACCTATGCCTAAAATAGCAATTAAAAAATTTTTGTCTGTCTGTCTGTCTGTCTATCTGTCTGTCTATCTGTCTGTCTATCTGTCTGTCTGTCTGTTTGTTCCGGGTAATCTTCAAAATGGCTGGACCGATTTGAAAAATTCTTTCACCAATGGAAAGCTATAATATCAGGGCGTAAACTAGGCTATATTATATCCCGGTATTCCCACGGGAACGGGAACTACGCGGGTAAAACGACTATAACCTATAACCGAAGCGAAGCGAGGGCAGATTGCTAGTATATATATATATATATATATATTTTTAGCATCAGAAATGCAATAGATTAAAAAAAAGAATAATTACAATGCAAAATGCTTAAATTAGTCTAATAAAGTAATCCAGCATGAATTACTTTAATTCAATAAAAATAACAAACAATCGTAGGTCACAAAATACCAACAAAATATAGCAACACGAATAAAGACTAAAATACAACGACTTACTGCAAGTAGCACCGAGCACCAACAACCTCACCGTTCGACCGTCAACTGGCAAATGTGTCCGTCTTTAGAAATTAGCGCGCTTTTATAGGTTGTGTTGGTTACCCCCGCTATTTGCATTAAGACAATTGATGGTCTTCTAATACGGCCTCTCCTGATTGTGCACCGTCCTCGGCTGCACTGAGAGTCTCTTCAGAATGGCTGTGTTCGCCATGACTGATGAGGGTACCAACGATTTCCTCAACATCGTCATGATGATCTGCATTACGATCTGTTAAAGTAGAGAAATAGTTATTTAACGTGTCGAGTGTTAAAGATGCCTATTCTTTCATTCATCACGCATACAAGGCCCTCTTTCATCAACACGCTTTTATTAATAGCTCAGGGTAGACACTTTGCTATCACATATAGTTATACTTCAACTGGCAGCAAATCTCATGTCTCATACTCCTAAACTTGTACAAGTTTTCGCGCGTAACCCTAGGAGAGAGCCCTACACGTATCCAAAGGACACGTCTTCCAGGACAGAGCCTGCCATGCATCCAAAGGACACATCTTCCAGGACAGAGCCTGCCATGCATCCAAAGGACACATCTTCCAGGACAGAGCCTGCCATGCATCCAAAGGACACATCTTCCAGGACAGAGCCTGCCATGCATCCAAAGGACACATCTTCCAGGACAGAGCCTGCCATGCATCCAAAGGACACATCTTCCAGGACAGAGCCTGCCATGCATCCAAAGGACACATCTTCCAGGACAGAGCCTGCCATGCATCCAAAGGACACATCTTCCAGGACAGAGCCTGCCATGCATCCAATGGACACATCTTCCAGGACAGAGCCTGCCATGCATCCAAAGGACACATCTTCCAGGACAGAGCCTGCCATGCATCCAAAGGACACGTCTTCCAGGACAGAGCCTGCCATACATCCAAAGGACACGTCTTCCAGGACAGAGCCTGCCATGCATTCAAAGGACACATCTTCCAGGACAGAGCCTGCCATGCATCTAAAGGACACATCTTCCAGGACAGAGCCTGCCATGCATCCAAAGGACACATCTTCCAGGACAGAGCTTGCCATGCATCCAAAGGACACATCTTCCAGGACAGAGCCTGCCATGCATCCAAAGGACACATCTTCCAGGACAGAGCCTGCCATGCATCCAAAGGACACATCTTCCAGGACAGAGCTTGCCATGCATCCAAAGGACACATCTTCCAGGACAGAGCCTGCCATGCATCCAAAGGACACATCTTCCAGGACAGAGCCTGCCATGCATCCAAAGGACACATCTTCCAGGACAGAGCCTGCCATGCATCCAAAGGACACATCTTCCAGGACAGAGCCTGCCATGCATCCAAAGGACACATCTTCCAGGACAGAGCCTGCCATGCATCCAAAGGACACATCTTCCAGGACAGAGCCTGCCATGCATCCAAAGGACACATCTTCCAGGACAGAGCCTGCCATGCATCCAAAGGACACATCTTCCAGGACAGAGCCTGCCATGCATCCAAAGGACACATCTTCCAGGACAGAGCCTGCCATGCATCCAAAGGACACATCTTCCAGGACAGAGCCTGCCATGCATCCAAAGGACACATCTTCCAGGACAGAGCCTGCCATGCATCCAAAGCACACATCTTCCAGGACAGAGCCTGCCATGCATCCAAAGGACACATCTTCCAGGACAAAGCCTGCCATGCATCCAAAGGACACATCTTCCAGGACAGAGCCTGCCATGCATCCAAAGGACGCATCTTCCAGGACAGAGCCTGCCATGCATCCAAAGGATGCATCTTCCAGGACAGAGCCTGCCATGCATCCAAAGGACACATCTTCCAGGACAGAGCCTGCCATGCATCCAAAGGACACATCTTCCAGGACAGAGCCTGCCATGCATCCATAGGACGCATCTTCCAGGACGGAGCCTGCCATGCAGATCCACGTGAGTTCGATGTCTGCTCTCGACACTTCGGCCACACCAACTGCATGCTCCAGTCAGCAAGACGCTTCCGTATGAGGTCTCGCTGCACTTGTCTGCGCACGCACAAATATACATCACACCTGTATTTTGGCGACTATATCATAAAGAAAATTTAAAAGAGCACAACTGCAACTAAAAAAATGCGGAACAACTCCCAGGACACCATTCCCCCTTCCAGAGAATGATGTACCGGGCCGCAGGTCGAGTTCTCTTGTCTCTCGCTCCACTTAATAATTTAAGCTCATAACGATCTGTGGCGACTATCCGCCACTAAGATAACTTGGACCGCAACTCAACAATGCGAAGCAATCCACTTCGCTAATGAATATTGGCCCATACAAGAAGACGCAGGTGCGACGCAGCCGGTGTTCGCACCTGACAGCTGTGCGGCGCAGCTGCGTTGACATCTGTTCGCACCTGACACCTGTGTTGGACGTGCTATCGTTCGTGCTAGTATATACACCGCCTTTGGCTGCCGATTCATTCATACAATATTCGCTCGCACACTTGTACGGTCATCACTAGTTTATTATCGATTTATTGTACATAATTTTAGAACAATGTAAATAAATCTTCAGTCTTATAAATAACACTCTTCATTCTTCTTCGCCTTCTTCTTACATCTACTTGCGTCCACCACAACACAATTGTAGGGTGGCTAATCTCCACACGCCATCCTACAGATCACTTGGTAACACTTGTCACTCGGCAAGGACCTCCCATACGCGAGTCCAGTCCACCACTAGACTGCGAGTATTTCACAACTAACACCCGATCGCCAACCTTGAAAATCCCAGGCGTGCACCTCCGACGATTCACAAATGCGTCCTGCCCGTTCTGGCTTCTATCAAGCGATTCCTCGGCGCGGCCTCCACCGACCTTCCTCACAGCTTCACAGCTCGGGCCAGAGCTCCGAAGAGCAACGCCTCGAACTAATGCACGAATTGCAGGGGTAGTCGCACTAGTGCTAATCAACAAATACAAAGCTGAATACTGAGCAGTTGCCTGCCTAGTTATATACCAAAATTACCGAACCTTACCCAAGCTATCAGTCCAAGTATTTTCACTATTACTCTTCACACGAGCAGTTAACGGCCCGTCCGTTAGCGCAGTGCATTTCGGGTGTTACGCAATGAATGTCACAACCCGTCTCGGCCATCCAACCAGCAAAAGTGGAAGCTTCAAATACTCGCCCATGATCACAAACCAACAATTGGGGAGTACCAAATAAAGATATCGCATTATTAATGTCGCGTTTTGATTCACTTGCATCTTGTCTATACAATCGATACATAGCAAACAATATTTGGTAAAATACTTAAGCTAGCACGATACAAGCTTATAGCCGTTAGACTCTTAAAGAATTTGAGCCACCGAGTCGGATCAATTCGGTCGTCGATCAAAGGAAGAGGATATCTATCCTTAACAGTGATGCGATTCAGTGTACAAAAGTCCACACACATCCTGTCTGTGCCATCCTTCTTCTTGACCAAAATGATCGGACTCGTGTACTCGGAACTTCACTCTAATAATCATGTTTTCTCATGTTTTCTCTAGGAGATCCTGAATAATTGCACGAACTTTGAGTTTCTCTTAATAAGACAAACGGTACGGGTGTTAAGCATCTTGGCCGTACTTGCAGTAGTGACGGCACTGCCAGATATTAGAAATGAGGAAAACTCATCCAATACCGTCACTAAAGCAGCAAGCTCTTCACCTTGGAGAGGTGTATTAATTCTACTAGACACGTCATTGTTTACTGCGTTAATTCTGGAGACCGTATCTGGAGTATCAATTATATTTTGTCCATGTTTTGTGCGGACAGGCCTCACGCTCTCTCTATTGAGAACGTCCGTTCCAATAATAATAGGAGTACTCATCTAAAATGCTGGGACTACAGCAAAGTTTACAATAAGAGCAATGTTCCCAAACTCCACTGTTAGAGTAACGAACTCGCGACCAACGAACTCATTAGCACTAATCCCCCTTAAAACAAGATTAATTTTTTTTTATTGCCAACGGTGGCAAACGAGTAAGCAGCACACCTGATAGTAAGTGATGCTGCCGCACATGGACCTTTGCAATACCAGGAGCACAGCCAGGCCGCTGCCTACCGTGAAGAAAATACTCTTCTTAAACCTCGTTTAAAGAAGGACATGTCATAGCGCTCGGGAAACACAGCAGCAGGTAGTAGTTCATTCCAGAGCTTGCACGTACGTGGGAGAAATGATCCCTGGAAACGTACAGTTGAAGACCATAACGTTTCCAGGTTGGTTTTCGTAAACAAGAGAAATGCTTGACAATTGTTGATGATATCAAAGAAAGATTTAACGTTCCGCTATCTATCAAAACCTACACAACTACATCTTGTATAACCGCAGTACTTATATCATTACTACCCTCTAAACTCTGATAGTTCAGTGCACAAGTTAACTTTGCTTTGGCTATTATTTTGACCGTCTGAACGAGCTTTAGCAAAGCAGTGGGTTTCCTTATGGGCCACTTTTTTGCAAAAAGTGCAGGTAGCCTTCGGACTACTTTCGAGAGCATGCTTTGTAGAACACTTATCCTTGCAATGTCCAGTTTGGTGACAATGGAAACATTTAGCCTGTGAGCGAACGCTATCAGGCCGTTTCTTGTATGTATTACCGACTGAAGCTTGATTGCCTGAACCGCGCGGATCGTACTTACAATTGGATTTGACATACATAGGTCGCTAAAAAGGGCACTAAATTTTCCGTAGTTTGGCATTCGTGGCTGCTGCGCGCACTTGTACGTCACTAATGCCATAGACTACCATTTGAACGATTAGTTCTTCACTTAAGCTTTTAACTACTCGTAAAGATAATAAGGAACGTCGTGCATACTCTGCATAAGATTGAAATTTATCAGACGTTCAGTTAATTACTTCATGGAGGGTTTGGGCATAATAAATCTTCTGGGGACACAACGATTTAAACTCAAGCGCGCTCTACCTCCTTACACCATACTTCTAAATTATTTACAGTCGGGTCAAAATTCGAAACATAGTAATTTGCCTGTTTGTTTCTCGTCAAGGTGTCTATCACTTTAGCTAGTGCATGGTTTCTAGGGTATACGTTTTTTTATACATTTACGGGTATTATCAATTGATGGCGTAGTACGCGAGTCACTAGCAGTGCTGTTTTCAATGGCGGTCAGTCGTGACATGATTGAGCTTAACGCGTCTTTTACGGAGTTACTGTGCGTGTAATTCGGAGATTTATTATAGCGACGCGAGGAGTTTCTCCTATAGTCAGAGCGAGAGCCGCAACATTAACCATTACTACTAAAAGGTGTTCGCGTTATACTACGATGGTATATCCGACGATCGTAAACGTGACGTGAACGAGTCCTATCGTAACGTGAACGCTTTCTATTTATTTGCCCTGGTGAACGAGATTTATGGTGTCGGTGCGACCTGCTATGATCACTAAGCGTGATCTCTGACCGCGGCGGAGTTTCTACTGAGCTTATCTCGAGAGCGGGATGATCGTGGCATGTTTTGTTCACAAACTAACGATTGCTTGTTTACTTTAGTAAAGCTAACTGTGAGCATAGGCCTATCCCACTTCTGATTTTAGCATCAGAAATGCAATAGATTAAAAAAAAGAATAATTACAATGCAAAATGCTTAAATTAATCTAATAAAGTAATCCAGCAAAGTAATTCAATAAAAATAACAAACAATCGTAGGTCACAAAATACCAACAAAATATAGCAACACGAATAAAGACTAAAATACAACGACTTACTGCAAGTAGCACCGAGCACCAACAACCTCACCGTTCGACCGTCAACTGGCAAATGTGTCTGACTTTACTTTTTTATTTTTTTTTTTGTGTTTATTTAGCTGTTGGTCGCAGATGACCTTGAAAGCTTAACGCGGGCAATGGGCGAGCGGAAGGCTCTCAACCCGGTAAGTAAGTTAAGCGAACATCGCCCGAGGGCTCTCCCTGTGGGGAACGGACCTCGGCTCGGGGCGTCGCTGAAAGCAAAGTGGGCGTGGCCACGTTTAGGTTAATGATTTTTACGCGACGCGGTTTACGACCTCGTCGGCGAGGCCGATACCGCGGAGTTTTATGTGTTATCGCTGCGCGAGATGTGTAGGCCCTTTCTTGGGCGATCGTAATGGCATCATCCCCTTCTTCAAGGAGATGACGGGGTCGTCGGACCGCGGATATTTTTGATGGGACGTAGTTTACCGCCCCAACCACTAGTGGATTGGGGTGAGTCGTGGCAGAGTCAAAATAGCGCTGGGAGCAACGCTTCATATACTGCCTGATGGTCGGCAATTCGAGGTCGATGTGTAGATCGACATTACGAACGAACCACGGTGCTCCCGTTGCCCATCGCATGAATCTATTTTGTAGTGTTTGTAACCTGTGGATCCTGTTTGGCCTAACGTGCGCGAACACTACACTGGCATACGTCATGATCGGCCGTATGCAGGTAGTGTATAATCGGACTTTATTTTTAAGTGATAGTTTTGACTTTGCGTTTAATAAGCAGTGAAGGCGTCCCATCACGAAGGCGGCGCGCGCGCGGACCCGCTTCAAGTGGGACAGGAAAGTGAGTCGGCTATCAAGGGTCACACCTAAGTACTTGGCCTCTCTGCTCCATGAGACAGGTCGGCCGAAGAGAGTGAGAGGAGGGATGCTGTCCGGAGAGCACAGAAGGGCAGTTCGTTTAGTGAACATGACCGCTTGGCTCTTCTCGGGATTAATTTCTATTCTCCATTTCCTATACCAATTGGCAAGGGTGGAAACCGCTTTTTGGAGTGTATTGACTACGGTTGTCGGGGACATACCTGCACAATAGAGTGCGGTATCGTCGGCGTAAAGCGCCGTGTGCACACGAGTGAACTTGGGTAAATCACTTGTATACAGCGTAAACAAAAATGGGGCGAGGACCGAGCCCTGTGGAACACCGGCCTTGAGAGGATGGGAGGTCGACAACGTCCCTTCCACCCTATAGCGAAAGCTGCGATGACTCAGATAGTCATGTATTATTAGAATTAAGTATTCGGGGATTTTTAATAAATATAATTTGTAAATTAAGCCCTCATGCCAAACTTTATCGAAAGCTTTCGCTACATTTAGAAATAATACACCAGTGTACCGTCCCCTAATGAACTGACTACTGGTGTATTCTACTAGTCTATGTACTTGCTGAACACAGCTGTGTTTAGCACGAAAACCAAATTGCGCGTCCGGTATAAGTTTATTCAACTCTGCGTATGAGCGTAGCCTACTGAGTACTATTCGTTCGTATAATTTACCTAAACTTCTCAGTAGGCTAATAGGTCGATAACTATTGGGTTCGGTAAGTTTTTTGCCGGGTTTGTGGATTCCGATTACCACGTCCTCTTTCCACTGTGAAGGAAAGATGTTATATTTGAGGGCTGCATTAAAAATACAACACAGTAATATTGGATGGGAATAATTTAATTACTCTATTTGTAATACCGTCCGAACCCGGGGCTTTCCTAGCGTGGAGACCCCTAATAAGCGACTCGACTTCGTCGGTGCTCACTGTTGGGATAGGCATATTGTTGTCGTTGTTTATATTCGACCGCGATAAAGTGGTACGACTAGCCACTTCCGAATTAATAGTGTTGTAGTGAGTCGCTTCTTGTTCGTATAATGTACTCGGCGTACACTGAAGCTCTAGGCTCTCTGCCAGACATTCAGACTTTTCGTCATCCATGAATGCCGGCGGTTGATTTATTCTACTGAGGGGAGGGAGTGTGGACACTACATCTTTTTTGAGTGAGCGGGAAAGCTGCCAGAAGGCTGTGTGCGTGGGCTTCAGCTCTTCTAAAGTGGCGTCCCATCTGCTCTGTCTCATATTATTAATTTCGGTTTTGACCTCCCTTTGGAGGGCCCGCAGGCGTTTGGGGTTCTCCTCCGTGGGGTATCGGTCGTACGCGCGAGTTGCGTCGTTCTTTCTTCTCAGTAGGTGGCGTACGTCACTCGGCAGTTGCCATCTACGATCGCTCGTATCCGGCACCCGCCGCGAGCAGTCCTCAATTACCGACTGCACGTGACCCGTGAGTAAATCGATCGCCAGGGAGGTTTCTTCCTCGGACTTTATGTCCTTGGGAATCTTATCAAGGTATGCCGATGAGGTGGCCTTGAGATTTCTCCCGAGCCGTGCCCAGTCGGTGGTCAACCTTGTTGTTACGTTATTGTGGCCTTTTTTTTTTTTTGGGGTGGGTCGCGGTCGGCGCGCCTCCGCACCACTCCGTCCGGGGCGACAGAGGGGCTTAAGCACGCAACTCCCGCAACCCACCCGAAAACCACCTCGCCTTCGTCATTGGGCCGACCACCGGAGCAGGTTTACTTGTCGTCAGTGGTCGGCCCGACGGAATACCCCCTACGCGGGGTACCCTCCCGTCGACCGACGTCCCCCCCTCGGGGAGGACGTTGGTCTTTCCTCACGCGGTCGGCCTCTCGGCGGGTGACGGACTAATCCCCGGTCACGTCACCCGCGGCCTCGGCTAGGGCGGCATGAGGCGCAGATAGTTGCGCCTGCGCCGCCCCAGTCGCCGGCGGCGGATCTCTTCATCGAGGCTGCGCTCCACGCGCAGACGATCCGCCGCCTCCTTCTGCGAGATCACTGTCTCGCAGAAGGCTGCGACCGCGTCCCAGTTCCCGACGCTGTCGACCATCGCCCTAGCGATGGCCGGCAGCGTCAGGTCGGCACCGATGATTGCGACGAGTTCACGGCGCTGCACTGCCCAAGCCGCGCAGGTCTCGAGCGTGTGGCGCGCCGTGTCCTCGTCGCAATCGCAGTGGTGGCAGGACGGTGTACTCTCCCTCCTTACGACCCTGTGCAGGTATTTGGCGAAGCTCCCGTGCCCCGTCAACACCTGCACTAGTCGGAAGGAGAGCACCCCGTGCCGCCTTTCCAACCACTGCATCAGCACCGGCCGGAAGGCCTCCACGGTTCGCACCCCGAACCGAGGCCTCTCCAGCCGGACTGCCCAACGGGCAATGACGTCTCGGCGGGCGTCGACGCGCCAGGCGGTGAGATCCCTTAACGAGATCACACCGCCCTCCCCGCGCACCCCCGACACCCGCCGATACAACTCGGCGAGCATTTCCGCCTCCAGGTCCCACGGGGGAGTCCCGGCCAATAGGCACGCTGCCTCCGTCGCCACCGTGCGGTATCCGCGGATGGCCCTGACCGCCATGACCCTCTGTGGTCGCCACAGAAGGGCCCTAAGTCGGACGGTCAAGGACCCCGCCCACACCGGTGCGCCGTACAGGGCCATCGACCGGATGACCCCCGTGTACAGCCGTCGGCACGTAGCGCTCGGTCCGCCCACGTTCGGCATAAGCCACGATAGGGCGGACGCCGCGCCGAAGAGCCGCGGAGCGAGCCTGCGGAAATGCTCCCGGAACCACCATTGTCCGTCGAGCACCAGGCCCAAGTACCTCATATGGGCCCGGATGCTGATGTCAACCGATCGGACGGTGATCGAGACGCCGATGGGAGGGCTCATAAGGCGCCCATGGAACAAGAGGGCCTCCGTCTTGTCCAGGGCGACCCTCAACCCCAGCGCCTCGATCCGCCTGACGACCTCTTCGGTGCCATAGGTCGCCAGGCTTACCGCCTCCTCTAGCATCCCACCGCGGGCTGTGACGAGCGTGTCGTCGGCGTAACAAATCACGCCCAGCCCGGGCGGGAGGCTCCCCCGCAACGCCCAGTCGTAGCCGATGTTCCACAGGGTGGGTCCGAGGACCGACCCCTGTGGGACACCGCACGTCATGGGCGTTCGCACAACGTCCCCTGCTCGGTTGGTACAGAGGACGCTGCGCCCCACCAAATAGTCTGCCACTAGCCGCCTCAGGTAAGCTGGCACTCCGTGATACCGGAGCGCCTCCCTGATGCAGCTGAATGGCAGACTATTGAATGCGTTGGCGATGTCTAGGGCCACCGCCAACAGCACTCCCCCACCGGTGACGGCCTCAGTCGCCACGGCCCTCAGGCGCAACAGAGCCGCAATCGTCGAACGACCCCTCCTAAACCCAAACTGGGCGTCCGACAGATCGGGCCCCGTGCCGACGAGGTGCCGCTCGATGCGGGCAGCTACCACCCTCTCCAGTAGCTTGCCCGTGTCATCGAGCAGCACGATAGGCCTGTAGGCCGAAGGCGACCCCGGAGACCGTCCCGGCTTCGGCAGGAGCACCAGCTTTCCCTCCTTCCAGCACCCAGGGAACCGTCCGGACGCTAAACACGCGTCGAACAGCTCCCTGAGGCGGGGACCCAGGTGGTCGAGGACCAGGCCCAACACGCGGTTAGGAACACCGTTGGGCCCGGGGGCGGTGGACTTTGCGCCCATGCGCGCCACCGCCACTCCCATCTCAGGTTCCGTGATGGGCGGAACACTGTCGTCTTCGGCCTCCCGGTCAGTGTCTGGCGGAGCCATGACCGTGGGCGTGTGTTCCGCCCGCCGCGGGAACAGGTCCTCGACGGCCCGGGTGAGAAGGCTGGGCTGGAGAGTCTCGGTGAGGGGAAGGCCCCGCGCGCGGAGCTTATTCAGCACCGCGCGATAGGGGCGTCCCCAGGGGTCACGGTTGAGACCGTCCAGCATCTCCTGCCGACTGACGTCCTTGGCGGAGCGGACGGCCAGCCTGAAGGCCGACCGCGCATTGCGGTAGCCCTCATACAGCAAGGCCTCCCGCTCCGCGTCGCGTTGGCGCCGCCGGCTGCGGGTGTAGGCCCTCCGGGCGCGAATGCACGCGGCCCGGAGATCCGCCAGCTCCCTGGACCACCAGTGGACCGCCCTCCTCGGGGGCGGACGCCGTACCCGGGGCATGGCCGCATCGCAGATCTGCGTCAACGCACTGCGGATGCGGCCAGCCTCGGCGTCCACCCCGTCCGACTGGTTGGCAGAGGACAGCCACGAGTAAACGATGGCTGTCTCCGCCAGCTGGTCCCGGTCTAAGCGACCCACAGTCCATCGCGGGAACGCAGGACGTCCATCCGCCCCGTGACCCCTGCTGGGCGTCGGGATTACCGGGGAGACCTCCATCCGGATATACCGGTGGTCCGACAAGGTCTCCACCTCCTCCACAACGCGCCAGCTCCCCACGCGTGCGGCGACCTCGGGGCTAGCGAACGAAAGGTCCATTATCGACCCGCCCCGTTGTCGCACGCACGTATGCACCGAGCCCCTGTTCAGCAAACAGAGGCCCAGTGCCGCCGCCCACTCCTCGATCGCCCGTCTTCGGTCGTTCGTCCGGGGAGACCCCCACGCCACGGACTTGGGGTTGAAGTCCCCCAAGACGAAGACCTGGCGCGATGCCATTCGCCGTAACGAGGCCTCCATGATGGTGAGGGAGGCCTCGAAATCGGTCACACTCCAGTTAGGGGAGAGATAGACTCCGAGGAGCGTAATCTCCCCCCAGTCCGCCGCGACGTATCCGACGCCCCTGTCCCTAAGGGTCAGAGGCGACGAAGGCCACGACGTGGAGGCGACGATTGCCACGGTGCCATCGGTGCTACCCAACCAGTTAGGTCGGTCGGGCACCACGTACGGCTCCGCGGCTACGGCTACTCCTATCAACCACTCCGCCATGGCTTGCAGGAACACGTCCTGCGCACCGGCGGTGTGGTTGAGGTTGGCCTGGAGGAGACGAATGGATACAGGGTCCATTAACGGTCCGTATCCATCGTCACCTCCTCCGCGCTGACGGGCGATCGGGCCGCGCTCGGAGCGGGGACTGGCCCGGTCGATGGGCCGTCCCGCCCCTTCGGGGCCGATGCCGGAGGTCTGCAGTCCCCAGAGCCCATGCGGTGTTTGGCAGGCCTATTGCCTGCCGCACACGCGGGGCAGTGGGGCACCGCAGAGCACGATGCCGCCTGGTGTCCGGTCTGACCGCAACGGAAACATAGCCCGCTGCAGTCAAAGCAGTTTTTGCATGTCGGTCGGGTATGCCCGACCGCCATGCATTTGTAACACCTCGCGGGCCGGGGCTCTAGCACGGTTACCCGCGCCGAGCTCCAGCCCACGAGGAGCCTGCCTGAGTCGGCCAATTGCTTGACCGACTCCACCGGACACTGCACCCAGGCAGCACCGACGCCGCCCGGACCAGTGCGGATGGTGCCAATCCGGACGGTGTCCGAGGCACATCCGGTACGCGCCATAATGGCCTCCCGGACGTCCTCCACCGTCACGGAATCGTCCAAGCCCGTCAGGCGCATCTCTGCGCACTTGACAGGCCTGGCGATTCGGACACCATCCTCCGGCCCGAACAGCCCCCTCAACATCGTGGCCAAACTATCGGCCGTCTTCGCGCCCTCGGCCCCAGGGAACTCGAGTATTCGAGCCCCTGTCCGGGCCTTGCGGGTCCTCGCCTCGACGCCCCCGATATCGGAGACGTCCAGCTCCCGCCGGGCGCGTTTTAGGACGGCCTCATAGTTGAGGCCCCTCTCAGCCGCCTCAGGCAGCACGGTGATGACCACCGCGGCCGTCTTCGGCGACTTGAGGCCCCTGCGCGACCTTTTCTTCCCCTTTCTGCCGGCTCCCGCCTGGGGAGCGGCGGCCACGGCGGCACTCTTGGCCGCCGCTCTCCGCTTCAAAGATTCCTTCGAGCCACGTTATTGTGGCCTGAGGGGCCGGGTAAGCGGGGGGCGAATTCCAGAGTCATCGGACGGTGATCTGAATCTAGTTCGTGTTGTACTTCTATTAAACATAAACGTAAGTTTATATTTTTGAGAAGTACTATATCTAATATGTCTGGCCTGTGGTCGACAATGTTAGGGTAGTGAGTCGGCTCTAATGGCGCTATGACGTCACAACCTAATCTGTCAGCGTATAACTCTAAGACTTTGTTTGCCCCTCTTGTTCGAACTATGACAGTTCCATGAGGTGTTCTTGGCGTTAAGGTCACCGCCAATGATGACGGCGCCGTGTCTGTCTTTAGAAATTAGCGCGCTTTTATAGGTTGTGTTGGTTACCCCCGCTATTTGCATTAAGACAATTGATGGTCTTCTAATAATATATATAAGAATTGCTAGTTTAAAGATATAAGATACACGGGATTGACGTATTACTTATATGTTCATGATATAATGTATGTCAGCCGTGCTATAAGAATAACATGTCTAACTTTAAAAGGTCAATTATGATTTTTATCCAAAGTTTTTATTTAAGAAGGTAATCATATTTACTTGGTGTTCCTATCCTTTCGTGTAGGGGTCGATTGAAAATATATATCTGCAAAATTATTATATGATAGCCATCTTGATCGACGCCACTACGTCATCTATGTAATCGATTCGTTGATCCTACTTTGCCCGAGAAACAAAGATACAAAGTGAAAATAATTAATAAAACACTACTTTTGGAGTATAAATTTAATATTTTCATTATAAAACACTGAATATACTTATATGACGACAAAAAGTATTTTGAATTTTTATGAACATAAGTATAAGATTTTCTAATTTATTTATATAAAAGTAATCATGTTGTGGTTAATTTAATATCTGCTATAAACTATTCAAAAAGTCAATAAAAATCAATATTTTTTGACAATATTATGGTATAACTTAAAATAGTCTAAAACTGAGTATGAATTACTCTTTAGGAAGAGATATTTATAATGCTTTCAGGTAATATTTGCTATGCTTTTCAACTAAACTTGCGTTTTATCTTTTTATTATTTATTATATTTGTTCTTTAGATTCCCATCATTATTGCAGTTTCATTTATCTTTTTATTGTGTGTAAATCAAGTCGCATACCTAACATCCGTTCCTCCTTACCACTTTCAAAATGCAAACTAAAAGGATAAATTCGAATTAAACTAATAATAATATGCGTTTCAATGTCTACAACTAAGTAAAAATGATAACTTTCAGGATTTTATTTATTTATTTAAACTTTAGCACACAAAAATAAGGTACAAGGCGGACTTAATACCTTAGGGATTTTCTACCAGTCAACCTCGGGTGGAGCAGAAATAATTTAGGTAGGTGCAATACATTGTAAGTGGTCATTTGTAAAACTTGGTTATCCAAGTATAGCAAATATATTCTTATACACAATACACACAAACAGTACACATATATACATAAATATATATACACATAGAAATACATATATACGTACATAAACATACATATAAATTTTATTCAAAGTAGAGGAGAGCCATCATTGATGAGTTGGCTCCGTCAGAAAATCTAGGTATAGACGTTTTATCATAGCTTTAAAACCATCACGGCTAGCGGCCATTCTGATTTTCGTCTACCTCTGTCATAATATCGAGATGATAAGGTTTGAGAGCTGCCATTTTTTTGCTGTCATAAATTTTATATTTCCATATATTGGATGCAATATAAATAGAATTAGACATTCATATACATTCTTGCTAACGAATAATAATTTTAAAATGAAATGGGCTTTGAGACGTAATGTAAAAGTGAATAATACAATCCATTTTCTTTGTATGTACAAATAAAGAAAGTTAATTTGCAAGGATTTAGTGTAAACTCTGGTTCGTATTATTGTACTAGAGTCTATTCTCACTAATCTTTGCTGTTTAAAAGGAGAGTGGTGCTTGGCATAAGCTGACCACGGATGGATTTAAATAACTGTACTGTAGTAATTATTGTTATACATTGAACTTATGTTCTTTTAAATCTGGGGAAAAACTTTTGTTCACATTGCACAGATAACATTGTAGTCTAAGTATAGGCCTCCCATTCCCAGTGACGTCAGTTTGATCCACTATCCACACAAGATAGTTCTTTGTAACAATTGATTGTTCTGCGTTTGGGTACTATTTGTGTCCATTAATTATATGAACATCTTTCTTATATGGTGATGGATTAAGAATAAATTTGACAATCCCCTACTTTGTTGCTATGCTAACATGTCTGACCAGCGTGGTATATATGGTAATAGGTCCATTTCTCTCGCAGCTAGGAAGAAGTCCAATAGTGGGTCGTGCATAAGCTAAGATGATGGTTATGCATGTTATTTTTCAGTTTAAAGGATTCTTTTTAGTGCGGGGTATTGTTTGAAAAAGCAAAGTAATGTACTGAAACTATGAATGTAGGTACTACTCCAACTACTCAAGGCAAAGGGGGGTTAAATATAACGACTACATCAAAATCAACACAAGAAAAAGAAAAGCCAAAATATAATAAGATAGGTCCCAATGGAGATATACCCAAAATTAAGGCACTACCCATTCCTTTCCCTTTTATGATGAAACAAACAGATAAAGGTGAGAAGTCGAAAGGTGCGTAGTAAATGCGAGCGAAGGCAAACTCGAAATAAAAATATCAATTAACCAAAAGGTAGTTCAATTTTCCTCCCTCATAGGAGCAAGCTGATCAAGCCCAGGAATTGAACGTATATAACCTGAGATGAAGAAGAATGAGATATTATGTCAAATATGTTTCGTTTTTAATTTGCACCGCGCCCTGGAGGTAATGCATACACGCAGCACTCGCCCGTTTTGATTGTTCTTTTTTGGCGAGGAATTAGCAAACATTTCCAAATGCTTTTAAACATCTTACTCAGAATATATTAACAGATTATGTATGGAGGCTTTTAGCTCCATAATAATATATCCTAATGTTAAAACTATATGAGTTTTGGAATGTTTTGATGACCACAAAATCTTGGTTGTGCAGGTATCTAAAGAAATAATTATACATATTTGTATAATATATGTATTTAGGTATTATATACCCGTATATATTATATT
The DNA here is from genome assembly GCA_032191425.1 of Lymantria dispar. NCBI lineage: Eukaryota > Metazoa > Arthropoda > Insecta > Lepidoptera > Erebidae > Lymantria > Lymantria dispar. The sequence goes on along the minus strand of CM063454.1, from coordinate 19,326,039 downwards.
AAGGCATCTGAGAAAATTACATATCTTTATTTTTATAATGACGAATATTTTTGTAGTGACTTCTGATGTTTACGCGAGTATTACACAGTGTAAATTAAAGTATTTTTACGAATTTTATCGTTAATCCACATTTTAATAAATGTTTGCCAGTACTAAAAGAAAATCAAACACACAACAATTTTTTCATATAGAATCTCTTTTTATTTTTGGTAATTATTAAACATTTTGAAGTAATTATTATATTATAACAATTTATTAATTTCAACCTAACAAAACTAGTATACCACCATCGGAACGGAACGTGGCTCGAAACACTGAGAAAGATCCGCCAACAAAACTCAGAGGGCATGATGCTAAATTAATATTAATTTTTAAAGACGGCTTACGTTATCTTACTAAAAGGTTTTTTATTTATAAAATTATCTTTAACTATTATTATTGCGGGTCAAATCTAAACAACGCTCACGGTGTCTTGCAGTCTTGTGGTGGTCTTATTGGCTTCATTTTTAATTACACTTATGACAGGAACCTAGCTTGATAGTAATATCGCCTAGCCGAGTTCGCAGGCGACTGGACCGGGGATTTAGTCATCACCCGCAGAGAAGCTGATCGCGCGACGACGACCGACGTCCCCGAGGGGGAACGCCGAGAGAAGCGGGTACCCCGCGACGGAGTTATTCCGTCAGGCCGACCACTTAAGACAACTTACTCTGCACCGGTGGTCGGCCCAACGACGAAGGCGACGTGGCTTCGGGTGGGTCATGGAAAATAAACTTGGTAATAATATCAATCGATTTTATTATGTTTTCTGATCTCAATAGCCTCACGGATCATTCTAGGTAGATATCGGTGTTATTTTGCGAGGAATTGTGGTTTATCAAATCTGATGTTATGGCGGGCGAGGTCCTGACTGTGTTCACAGACTGCAGACCAAGTGTGACATCTGACTGTGACCGAATGCTTAAGAATCTCTTTGTTTGGCTAAAATAACATAACTAATTCTATAGCGGGTAGGTACATATTAATCTCTGTAATAATGATGACTTGTAAGACGAAAGATATCTTGGTCCGCCCGTGATCATAAACGCTGTAAAGTGTTCGAAACGTCGGGCAATTAAAAATTCAAATAATAGGTCTTTACCTATGTAATTGCCGTTCTGCAGTACTGGCCATTTCAAATCAAAATAATTTTTGTTTGGCTAAGAATTCTAATTTCAAATTAATTTTATTTTAAAACATGAAATTCATTTCCCAAAAATAGTCATTTGTTTATTGATTAGTGTTACGTTTCATCGCATTTCAATCTTTTTTGTCATCATGGATACATGGATAAAAATTCGAGTAATTATGGAATATGAGTATCGTCGTGGCAGCAACGCAGCACAAGCGGCACGCAACATCAACGACGTTTACGGAACTAACACTACAAACCAACGCACCGCCTGTTATTGGTTAGCTCGCTTCCGTTCTGGAAATTTCGACCTGAAAAATGAACCTCGCGGTCGTCCGAAGACTTTGGTCGACAATGACGAATTAAAGGCGATTGTGGAAGCCGATGATATACAATCTACGGCTGAATTAGCACCAGCTTTCGACGTTAGCGTCAAAATAATATTGGTCCATTTGCGTCAAATTGGTAAGGTAAGAAAGCTTGACAAATGGGTGCCCCACGAACTCAATGATCGCCAGCGCGAAGTACGCATCGAGACATGCCTTGCATTGCTCAACAGACACACAAATGAAGGAATTTTGAAACGCATTGTTACTTGCGATGATAAATGGATTCTGTTTAATAACCGCAAGCGCTCAGCAAGTTGGTTGGATCCTGGTTCAGCACCTAAACAATGCCCTAAACGAAAACTTACCCCTAGAAAAGTGATGGTCACTGTTTGGTGGTCTAGCGCCGGTGTGATTCATCACAGCTTCTTACCAAACGGGGTAAGAATTACTGCAGATGTGTACTGTCAAGAACTGAACACAATGATGAAGAAGCTGGCACATCTCCAACCAGCATTGGTCAATCGCTCGTCTCCGCTGCTCCTGCACGACAATGCGCGACATCATACTGCACAGCAGACGGTCTCCAAGTTGCAAGAACTGGGTTTGGAAGCTCTCCGTCATCCGCCATACTCACCAGACCTTGCGCCTACAGACTACTTCTTTTTCCAGAATTTGGATAACTTTTTGGCGGAAAAGAAATTCAATACCCGAGAGGCAGTACAAAATGCCTTTGAAGAATTTGTTGCCTCCCGTCCAGCTGATTTCTTTAAGCAGGGCATCAATAAACTGCCGCTGCGTTGGCAAAAATGCATTGATTGCATGGGTGATTACTTCGATTAATACAAATAAAAAATACATGAAAAAAATCGTTTAATTTTTTTCATACATAACGGCAATTTCATAGGTAAAGACCTAATACAAACGATCAAATCCGTAAACATTGTTTTATTTACAGAATATTTTTGTAATAAAAATTTCTACATATTATTTATCAAAATAATATCTAACTTTGTATTAACCTCCTGCCTACCAGAAATACTTTTTGCTTAGTATATTGCTGAAACTCTAGTATTATATTCCTAATAGGTTGAAATATTTTGGAAAAATAGTGAAAAAAATCTTACCCTCCGGAAAATGGCTTTTCATTATGTCCTTTATAAAGGACAAAGTGACGATATTACTATGTCATTTATGTAGAACATAAATTGTTTTTACTTATTAATTGTTAGTAGAATATAATAATTAGCTAAAAAAGAAACGATCATTTATATTATATGATTTTTATCAAAAAATACAAAAAATGAAACTAAAATTAAACGTTTTCTTAAACAAAACTATCAAAATTAAACATTTTCTTCGAAAACGATCATGAAGGAACTAATAATCAACATTATTTTCTAATCAGTCATAATTAGGAACATAATAGAGATCTAAAAGGTAGGAATTAAGCTTATATACTAATTGTACGTTTAATTTTCCTAAGGGTAAGGAGTAGTCATAGTAGACTACTCATTAAACCCTCATGAAAGTTAGAAAAATAATTACGATTTGGCGTAAATCATATATATATGTGTCACGTTTCTTACAAAAAAACTGTTGTTTTCTTATCACATGCACTTGCCATATACCGTGATTGTTTTGGACCATATTCAGGTAAGTGCAGCGCTGATTTAGTGCGGCGTTCTTTTAAGGGAATTGCCTTCCCTACTTCTCTTCAAAACTCTATCAAACACTGGTTGTACTTTCTAAATTTTTTTGCCTCTTTTGTTCAGTTGTTACCTCGGCATAAACACAGTTTACATGCAATCTTATGAAATAAAACCTGTTTCTTGTCATAACCATAGCAATAATGGGAACGTTCCATTTTTCTACATATTAATACCAGTACCGACATATTAATTTGAGGACACTGTAATGCCGACATTATCATCGTTATTCAAATATATGTTTTCAACTCTCTCAGGGTGAGCCCCATAGTCAGCCATTCTCTTAAATATGGGTTCTATTCGAGCAGTCCACCATATAATATATTGGTCATAGAACATACCACACCCAATCTCGAGTTTCATAATGTATGTAAGCTGGTTGCATCAAACCATGAATTACAGGCTCTATAGTGTCTCTTGTCAATATACATGTATATTGCACACTCTCGTTCGTTTGGCGATTTCTGATTGCAATCAGTCGGATTGATAAAGATGACGGTCGAGTCCGCTGATCTTATTGGCCATGATTTGAGCCACGTTCACGGCGAAGTTTATGTCCACGTCTCATCTTTCCCTGTCTTCTTGAGCGAGATCGAGAAGTAGAACTTTCGGTCAGGGCTGGAGAAGGTGGGGGAGGAATCAGAGCAAAATCTTCTTCGTCTGAGCTGCCAAAAAATATAAATAAATGAATAAATCTTTCAATGTACTACACAAAGTACAACAGAAGTATAACTACCAAAACTTTTATAACCTACATTTGTTCTACACAAAGAACATAAAAAATCAATTCACGGTTATTCAAACATTGTTTATTTCTCAAAAACAATAACAGTCTATATCTATGTCTCGAAGTATTAATTACTTAATGAATATCCAAAATCTAGAAATAATTAAGATTTTTTTAAAATTTCAATGGATTAACTTACCGATGCGCGAACGCACATCTTCATCTCCACGCTCTGACGTCATTTTGAAAAGAAATAACAGATGTAAAGTTTCACTTTATTCTTTTTCACATGCCGAAGTATCCGACAGATGTCACTATTAAGTAAAACAAATATTTTCATTCAAGAATATGGCGACAGAATTTTAAAATTCTTATGTACTACAAGTAGTACAGATGTAGGTAAGAGGTTAAGTAAAGCTAAGAATCCATTGCCTGCCAAGCTTGGATAATACAAGCAATCCGTTTCGCAGTATCTTTGTAAGTCTATTATATAAGTTCTTACATTGCTGTTGTCTTTTCTGAGACAATTTTTCAATTTCACAATTCTCGTTTAGATTACCCTAGCAGTCATGAGAAAAATGTATGTTTAAATAAGTAATAATTGAGCTATATGCTATAAATCTTATATCTTTAATCTTATATCTTTAAACGAGCAATTCTTGTAAATATAAATATTTTCAGGATCTCTGAAACGACACCAACGATTTTGATGAAACTTGGCATACTAGAGAATTCGGGTCCAAAAAATCGATCTAGCTAGGTTTTATGTATAGAAAATGTTCTTTTGTCGGTGTTTTTAGCAAAACGTTACAATGACATTAGATTTTAAAAGAATATGAATTCAAATTTCGTTCTCAACGTCAAGAGTTACAGTAGCTCAGGTGAGACATTGACCGGTTTTAATTTTAGTTTTTGTGTGTCAAACAGCGTCGGATCGAATCTCGGTGTTATTATTATTCTCTTTTTGTAATTTTTTATATATTTTTCATTATTTATTTTTTATTTTTTATTAATATATCCCCTAAATAAATTCTACAAAAATATTCCGAGTGAAGCTCGGTCAACCTGATATTACTTTTTAAATGACGATGATAGGGCTATAGGAGTTTTCGATTTTTTTTCATTAAGATTAAGCAAAAAACTGAGTTGTTTTTGGCTCAAAGTTATGATGTTTGTTATCAGGCTGATAACTACTGTCGAGTGTTTGCCATCAGGTGACGGAGTAAGAATACAATTCACCACTATCTTTCCTGCTTGTGGGAGTCGTTAAAGATGACTGAGGGATTATGATATGCAATTATAATGCGTGCAAGAGAAGGAAAACTTGAAATATATCCCTTTACCGACCTGTCTGATCAGCATGAAAAAGTAGGTCAAATTCCCTTCTATTATGAGAAGGCTCAGTAGTGCGACGTATATCAACCGAGATGATGATATCGATGATGGCAACACTTTTTTTAAAATTGCAGGTAAATCTAATTACAAATATCCGTACTATTGCATAGCATCATTCAAGCAACTAACCGCTACGATGTTGGACAGAAATGCACGCAAGATGTTTCAAACAGGTGTCTGGTTACATTTGCGGTTGGTGAGCGATGCATATGCCAACCACACAGCCGCCTGCGTTCCACCGCGAGACGCATCCTGTATCAACGTCCTACAACATTCACACAACATTACTCCACAATTGGAATTGTCACCATGATTTTAGGAGTAATTGTGATTGTAGTGCAACCTATTTCGTTTACTACGCTGAACGTTTGCATTATAAATGAAGCAAAACATATTCGAGGGTTAACTTTAAATTATTTGTTTTACGTAAACCTCTTATCTTTTTTTGTCCGGTCACACATTGATCAGTCCATCTGAAGCGAAGGTAGGCGACCCTTTTTTTGTGGTGGGCTATAGCCAGCGTACTCACCGCCCGGCTCCGTCCAGGACGACACAGGGGTGCTGCATGGCCCCATAACTCACCGTAGCTCGTCGCCTTCGTCGTTGGGCCAACCACTGGTACCGAGTTCCTTGTCCTCCGTGGTCGGCGCAAGGAAGGTGACCTATGATACCATTAGCTGCCGTATTGCCTCCTAGTACGCATTGCGTGGACCGCTGGATTATAGGCACATTCTGTGAAGACACTTTTACATAATCGTAAGTGTATAATTCTTTTGTGCGAGTACATGAAGTGAAATGAACTGAAAATTGTTATATGTTTTAGTAAACTTGTAATCATCTGTGCAGATACGTTGCTATCGGTTAAGGCGATGGTTCGTAGCGTTAGGAATTAGAACTTGGTTGCCACCTTAGGTGGTGCTATGAGATCATAAAAGGGATAGGTCAAGCAAAACATAGATCATCCTGATCCACTGTCAGTGTGTGGGGGAGAGTTTCCAGCACTTGTGCTTGATGTCACTCTAACAAGTTCGCGCGCAGTCGGTCCACGCAATGCAGGTCTATCCCTTATAGTTTTTATCATAGAAATAGGAATCAAATTTACTATACTTTTATTTGTCGTAGGTGTCGCAAACGACGATTACGTGCTATTAGGGAACTTATACGTGATTTACTTTTTACAATTATTAACCCCTTTCCCGCTCTTGATATGACCAAGACTCAATTTTATTGAGGAGTGTATCTATGAAGACCCTTGCCCTCTGAAATAAAGCACAGGTATTGGTAAATTACTTTATTAAAAAAAGGAAAGGGGGTAAGGAAAAATGAAATAAAACTTTTTCCCAATCTGTATCTTATCATTGAATGTACTTGTTTATTTAGGTTTTATTATTATCCTATTACGCTACCCTGGCAGACTGACTGGCATAGGTTTTTTTAAGTTTCCTTCTCCCGTGATATTATTTGTTCGCCCAGAAGAATTTAAGTTTAGCTACTACAGAAGTGTAGATAAAATTGTTGGTAAAGAATGATCTCACACGAAAAAAACATATTAAAGTTTTTAGTTATTATTAGTATTAATTAATCATTTATTTCTATTGTTTCCAAAAAAATGCAAGTGCTTGTTTAAAAATAATTTTAGATGGGTTTCAAAGCCGACCAACCTCTGAAGAGATATCCAAAACTAAATATAAAATGCCCCAAGACCTTCTCAAAGTCGGTGTAAAGTTTTCATTATTTTGTTTTATGAAAAGATTTAGAAAGACAGCTTGACTTTGTTTGCTTAAAGATAAGACGTAGATCTTTAAGATTATTAAAAGTAATAAATTTGTTCTTTGAAATTTGATGACATAATAGGTCGGGGAAAAAGTCTTTTCGCAAATACTCTGTATAAACTTTTAATAAAATCTCTATACTAGTTATATCTGGCTGTTTTAATCTATATATTACTCGTAATACATTAAGTAAAAGCTTTGTACCCCATTTTACGAAAATTACGTGGATGGACAAATATGAAATTTGGCATAGTAGAAGTATGATGTATAATGAGAAGTGCATAAAACTGAGATTTCATGTAATAATGGATTATAAATACATACAATTTATTAAAAAATATATTACACACACTTTTTGACGTGACAACGTCGATGAAATCGATGAACGCTGGCTGCATGCACGAAAAAGTGTCCCGTTACACTCATGGTCCCGTTACGCTCATTGTTTTATTATTAAGTAGTATGCGATTCAGCTGCACTAAAGCGCGCCATCTATCGATGCGAAAGGATTTCAAATATATTCATTTAGTACAATGCGATTCAGCTAAACTGAACAGAGCCATCTATCGAGACTTACGGTAATTGCCGACCTGATTTAATTTCAATAGCTTATAACAATGGATACTGGTTACGCTGATTCAATTTTATTCATAAAAGTATGCAGTCATTTCATCAATGTTTTGTTATGACGTTGTCACGTTAAACTATCGTCCGTAAACCGACTTTACAGACAACCATTTTTTTTTTGTTTGGGGGTGGATTACGGTCAGCGCACATCTCGCTCCACTCCGTCCGGGACAACAGAGCGGCGTAAGCACGCGCACCCGTAACCCACCCGTGACACGTGCCTTGGTCGTTGGGTCGACCACCGGAGCAGGGTGACTTGACGTCAGTGGTCGCCCCGACGGAATACTCCTTGAGGAGTACCCGCCCATCGACCGACGTCCTGCCCTCGGGTAGGACGTTGGTCTTTCCTCATGCGGTCGGCCTCTCGGCGGGTGACGGGCTAATTCCCCGGTCCAGTCACCCGCGGCCTCGATATTACGCACACTAGCAATCAATCGCTACAGACACACACACCAACGTTTATACACTTTCGTTTACGGTTAAAATCTCTGGTCGAACTGGATGTCAAACAATCATAATTATGATGATAATGTCTAATAGACATTTGTAGTTCTATATTAGTTACTAGTGAAATATAGCTTGCTCAGTATACATAAATAAATACATATGCTTAACATTATACATAAATAAAATTAAAAGAAAATTATGTAGCAGAAAAATTAAATTAAGTGAATTATGGCCGAATTTCGATCACTCGGCGACCAATTAAGGGTTAACTCTTAGTACAACAATTTAGTAAAATGTTCTTTCGCGCCGTTTTTAATTGTTTTTCTTTCATTCAAAATGAGTAAATCCAGTGAAGAAAATCGATATATTTTAAAATTTTATTACAAAAAAGGAAAATGCAACACAGCCGCGTAAATAAATTTATGACGTTTATGGATTTAATGCAGTATTAGTGTAGTAAGAATAGCACAAAGTAAGTTAAAGCGTATTCAATTTGGGAATTTTAAAGTCCAATATGCACTTCGCTCTGGTCGCCCTAGTACTGATAAAATTGACACTAATTTTTAAAAAGTGGGTCAAGATCAGCATACTAGTGAAATTATTTGGTATTTTAAGAATGTAGGTACATATTCATCATAGTCATCACAGCTCATGTACGGCCCACTGTTGGGCTCGAGCCTCCTTTTAAGGTAAAGTCAATTGCCCTCCAAAAGGAGGGTAATTGAGCTTACTATACCATGCTAGTCACGCAGGTTGGTATAGGATTTTATTTCGAGTTCCCTTGCATAGCTATATGCGTATTATATTATATCCCTTAGTGGTCTTTTACGACATCCACGGGCAGGATAAGGAGCGATGAACTGTACTCTTTCTCTGTCACCGCACGGAAAACTTATATAAAGATACGTGTTTCTTAAATATAATATTTTATTCATATATTAAGATATAACACAGAATAATGTAACTAAATTAGATAGAAATATTCGTATTTCATTTAGTAAATCGCTATGCAAAGATTTTCATACGGATAATTTGCCGAGGCCGCGGGTGACGTGATCGGGGAATTAGTCCGTCACCCGCTGAGAGGTCGACCGCGTGAGGAAAGACCGACATTCTCCCCGAGGGGGGGACGTCGCTCGATGGGAGGGTACCCCAAATAGGGGGTATTCCGTCGGGCCGACCACTGATGACAAGTAACTCTGCTCCGGTGGTCGGCCCAACGACGAAGGCGACGTGCACGTGGGGTGGGTTGCGGGTGTGCGTGCTTACGCCCCTCTGTCGCCCCGGACGGAGTGGTGCGAGGAGCGCGCCGACCGCAACCCACCCCCCAAAAAAATACGGATAATTTTAATTACTTGAATTTTTCATTGTTTTCGTATTACATATTCGACATCTGTGTTAATCTTGTTCTATATAGCACTAAGTGCTTTTATAGCCTGTCTTGACCATATGCATAATGCACGTAATGGAACGTTGGGCGCAACTCGACTGTAACTAATACGATTGGCACCGTCTAGTTATATGTGATATAAATCTATACTATTTCATTTCGTTTTTAAAAGTGTTTTACTTTTAATCTGGGGGCACTGTGGTGCCCCCGCCAAGTCGAACAAAAAGAAGTAGGGCAAAACGCAACACTGTCGTAATATTATACTTTTCTCGAAGCAATTCAGGCCATTTTTGAGCCCCTATAACTTCGTTGTGAATAAAATTAGAAGCCTGAATTTTTAGTAACCCAGTAGGCTTTTTAGTAAACCAGCAGGCATTGTTTAGGTTTCACTAACTTTTTTGAGTCTTGGTTACTCGAATAAACAATATTATTATTATTTGTTTTTAACCTTGTTGTACTCCCAGGTGATTGGGGTATTTTTTCCATTTATTGCGGGTACAAAACCAAGCAATAAAAGGTTTATGAGAAATGAAAATACTACGTATTAACATAGTACGTAATATACGAACAATAGATGAATACACAAAATATTATTCATAATATATACAGACTATATATACAGATATGTAAGAGAATTTCCATTTATAATGATAGAAATTTTCTCACAATTCTGCAGGTATTGAGAATGGTAGCTTTTTGAAGAAGGATGTATGTTAACCTATGTATGCCTAATGTTTCCAGACTAGTGTGTAGTGTATGGGGTATGATGCCTGTAGTAGAGAGAACTACTGGGACTGTAATTACTGTTTGGACTTTCCATTGACTTCGGAGTTCTATAGATAGATCGGTATATTTTGCTATTTTACTCGAGAAAGTGGAAGTTAGGTTGTGTGTGTTAGGTATAGCGATATCAATTAGGTATACTGTGTTCTTGTTCTTGTCATGTAATATGATGTCCGGTCTATTGAAGTGAATTGTTTTGTCGGTGATGATGGTACGATCCCAGTACAATTTGTAGTTAGCAGATTCTAAAATGGTTTGTGGTGTGTATTTATAATATGGTGTTTTCTGTGTTTGTGTAATGAGTGAGTGTTTAAATGCAAGGTGTTGATGAATGATGGCAGCAACTTGGTCGTGTCTATGTTTGTAGTCTGTTTGAACTATGCTCTTGCATGCTCCTGTGATATGTTGGATGGTTTCTGAACTACAGTGGCATCGTCTGCATAAGTCGGTAGGTAAATTGGGTCGTCTAATGATATATTTTTGATAGTTGCGTGTGTCAATAACTTGATCTTGAATGGCCACCATAAACGCCTCCGTTTCAGGGAAGAGCTCTCCACGCCGCAGCCATTCGTTCGACGCATCTTTGTCGACGTGTGTTTGGCTGAGATCGGCTAGATGCCTTCCGTGGAGCGACTTTTGGGACCAGACTGCTATTTTTTGCTGTTTGCTAATGGTGTTTTCATTTGGTTGTATATTTCTGTCATGTAGATTAAGAGGTGTGTATTTGTTATCTATTGATGTGATAAATTTGTGGAGGTCAGTTATTTGGGCTTTTGAGTGAAAATAGTTTCGAAGTTTAGTGACCAGGCTATTATGTAAGTTTCGGATATCAATTAAACCTATTCCTCCATCTTGACGTGGCAGGGTGAGTCGTTGGATACAAGATTTCGGGTGGTGTTTTCTATGAGCGGTCATGTGTGTGTTGATAATTCGTTGTAATTTTGTCAAATCGGTTTGGGACCAGTTAATAATTCCAAAAGAATAGGTTAGTATAGGTATTGCATAAGTGTTGATGGCTTTAACTATGTTTCGGGAATTGAGTTGTGATTTCAGTATCTGATTTAATCGGGATTTAAACTTTTTTGTCAGGTCTAATTTCGTTTGCTTTTGCATTATCTGCTTAGCTTGGTGAAAGCCTAGGTATTTATATGTACTGTTTTCATCCATTGCTGGTATTTCTTCTCCTGAGTCTAATGTGTATGTATTACTAATGGTCTTTCCACGGCTTATAGAGTGTATCCTGCATTTATCTACACCAAATGACATGTGAATATCAGAAGAAAATGACTGCGTAATATCTGCTAGTGTTGTGAGTTCAGTGATGTCGGTGGCGTAAAGTTTGATGTCATCCATGTACATTAAGTGTGAAAGAGTATGATGTGTGTTATTGTGTTTTAGGGGGAATCCGATATTTGTGTTGTTGAGTAATTGAGACAGGGGGTTTAATGCCATGCAGAACCATAGAGGACTCAGCGCATCACCTTGAAAGATGCCTCTTTGGATTTTGATCGGTTCAGTAGTTAATGATGTACCGTTGCTTGTTACTTTTAGCCTAGTATTCCATTGTAGCATGACATCGTGCAAAAAGGTTATGAGGATTGGGTGAATTTTGTATTGTTTTAAAACATGTAGTAACCAGCTATGAGGGACTGAGTCAAATGCCTTTTTGTAGTCTATATACATTGTGTGAATGTTTCTGTTTTTGGTCTGTGCCTGTCTCATAACTATTGCATCTATGGTAAGTTGTTCTTTACAGCCTTGGCTATTTTTCTTACAACCTTTCTGTTGTTCTGCAAGCGTGTCATTTTGGTTCAAGTGGTAATATATTATAGTGCTGATGCATCCAGTGATAATTTTATATAAGGTCTGTAGGCATGTAATAGGTCTATAGTTAGCCGGGTTTTTTAGGTCCGAACCCTTTGGTAGCATATAAGTGATTCCATTAGTTATAAACTTCGGTAGTGTGTTTGGGTATTGTATGAAATTGTTAATTTGATTGTGGAGGTAAGAATGTGTGCAACTAAACTTTTTATACCAATAATTGTGTATATTATCAGTCCCGGGCGCTTTCCAGTTATGTGTACGTTTAATAATTTGGGTTAATGTATCCATGGATATATTCGGGAAATTCATATCGGTCGTGTTTGCTGTTGTATCTTGCGTAGTTTTTAGCCAATCTGCTTCTATATTATGGTGTACTGGGTTCTCCCAGATGTTTGCCCAAAATTGTCGTAAATTTTGTGCTGTTGGTGACTCTGTTTCTGTTGTTGTATTGTTTTGTTTCGTAGTTGTTAGGTGTCTGTAAAATAGTTTTTCATTGTGATTAAATGTATAATTCTGTTGTTTTCGTTTTGTGCAAGTTAAATATCTCCTGAGTCTATTCGAAGTTGCATTTAGCGTTTGTTTCAAGGTGTCTAAAAAGTGTTGTGGTTCTGTGTTAGGCTCTTCGTGTTGTGTATGGGTTTTGTATTTGGTTTTTATTTCTTCAACTGTTCTAACTATTCTTTGGTTTCTATTGCCTGCTATGTATTGTGTAAGTCGGCCTATTTCCAATCTATATGTTTCAATTCTGCTTTCAATTCTTCTTTGCCACGGTGGTTTGTTAGTACGGTTACGATTATTTCTGTTACAATTAAATTTTGTGCCGTTACAGGTGGCTGCAGTAAAGGCTGCCGCGTATATTATAGTGTGTAAGGTGTTAAAGTCTGTGGTGTTATTTAGATATTTGGGTAGTATTTCTATTTTTAGGTGATGTACTATCTGAGAAAATTTACGAGAGGATTTCTGTTTAGGTATATATGGTCTTGTTTCAGGGTCTGTGTTATTAAATTGCGTGAATGAATTGTTGAACCCTTGTTCAACTTGTTTAAGTAGTTCTCTATTTGCCTGCCTTACTCTAAAATTATCTTCAGTACTCCTGTTTGTGGCCAAACAGTGTTCCGGTGACAAGTCTAATTGTGTGTCGTCGGTGTTGTTTGTATCATTAATTTGAGTGTTATAAGTTTGATCATCTATTGCGAGGCTTTCATTCTTATCGAGTTGGGTTTGTATGCCTAGTTTTATTTGTATCTCTTTTTTTATCTCATCTATTTTGTAAGTTGGTATGTTCTTGTTGTTAAATATTAATCTTCTTTGGTCGGCAATGCGTTGTTCTGTGAGGTGTGATAAGTGTGGTTGTCTAGACATGAATAAATCAAACATGTTTTGACGATATGAAGTTTTTTTGGTTTCTAACTCGGTAACTTCAAGGTAACATCTGACTATTTCTTCATTTAGTTCGGTTGACCATTTCATTCTAGTATTCGTTTGTGGAAGAGAGGGAATGTTAGCTGAATGATTGGTGTTTTGTGTGTGTGAATGATTTTCAATTTGTAAGATATTCTTTACTTCATTACTAATTTCATCTAAGATGTTTTCTGGCAATAGTTTTCTCCTTAATATGGCTCTACGTTGGTCTCCTATTCGTTGACGTGTTGCTTGCATTTCAGGAAACTTTGTGCTGAATTCTTGATGAAGGGGCTCTAAATAGTTATTAATAAGTGTAGTCTCGCATTTGGTTATGAGAAGATATGTGCGCCATATGAAACGGTTCATTTCTTCTGTCCATCTTTTACGCGCACGTAAAGGGCCAGCAGTGGATGCAGGGTTTACAGCGACTGCCTCCTGCATAACAGCTGTTGACCTTGTTGACCTTAATGAATATGAAGATGATGGAGATGAATTTGGTGAGCGGAATAGGGAATGAGTCGAAGAAGGTGATGGTACGTCAGAGAAGAGTGAATGGCTATAGCGTGAGGATGGAGTGGGTGATGGTGATTGATCGGCTGTAGTATTTTGTTCGAGGGGAACCCGCCTGTTCAGTCCCCCGTCGCCAACGGTTCGCATGCTGCGGCATCCAGCGTCAGCTCCAGATGCGCCCCAACGACCTCTGGGCAGCGGCCGTAAACTATATCTTCTACTTTCCGTTATCTCCACTGAAGGGTTTCCAGTGCCTAACGGTGATGTCTCTGAGTTTATTTCACTTATTGAATCGGAGTCCGTGTGTATTGTTTTGGTCGTTTGACGGTTTGATCTCGTCACTCGGGGATTCTTCGCACCCCTAGGTCCAGCCTCAGCCTGTCTCCCGTCAATGACAGAGCTGCTTCTGGTCCCGCCGAGCACTTGGGGCCGTTTTGAACTACTTCTTGTCAATACCATTTTCTTCTTTTGGGGTTGGGACCGTTAGTTGGAAAGGGTTAAGCCGAGATGTTATTAGCTTTTATATTGTCTCACCCATTTTGGGGTATGGTCTAGCTGACAGTGACCTGATTGTACATACCTTTCCGTAAGCCCCCCTACCACGTCAAGGTGGTCCCCCAGGGGGGATATTATTATTATTATTATTATTATTGTATACACATTGTGTATTTCAAATTCCATACAATTTGAACCAATAGTTTAAGAATTATAACTAGTCAAAGTAAGTCAAGAATTATAACTAGTTTCGTTATTTTGTCACTCACTGACTGACTGACCGATCATCAATATTAAAGAGGCACTTCCAGCAGACATAGAAGCTTAAAATTTAGAATACAATTAGTGTTTACTGTATAAATGAAGGAAAAATTATGAAACATTGTAATTTTCGTCCAGTTTCCGAGATACAATAACTGCATAAATAATTTTGTAAACCTATATAAATATATAGGATTACAAAGTTACATTTGCACTTAATGAAATGTAACTTTGTAAAAAATAAGAATACATTTGTTGCCATCATTGCTTCCCTATAGGAATAGTAAAAACCAGCTAAAGACTGCGCAGATGGCGTAGTGATTAAGATACCAACGTACCGTGCCAGTGTCGCGGGTTCGAATCCCATGCAAGACAATACCTTGTACGATCCACAAATTGTTGTTCTGAGTCTGAATGTAATTTATGTCGGTTAATTATATGTTATTTCCGTATGGTGACGAAGTAAGAATACAATTCACCACTCTCTATCTTGCCCGTGGATATCGTATAAGACGACTATGGGATATAATATGCACATACCATCTGTGCAAGAGAAGGAAAACTCGAAATGAAACCCTATATCAACATGTCTGACCAGCATGGTATAGTGGGTCAAATTCCCTCCCATTGTGGAGGAGGCTCGAGCCCAACAGTGGGACGTATGAGGGCTACGATGATGATGCGATGATGAATTATATGTTTGTAAAGTCCCCTACAATATAAGGATTATTATTCCTTTAGGCGTTATCATTTAAAAAAAAAGATTCAACAGGAGAGTGGGCAACAACTCTTGCCGGGGAAATGTATGATATCTCACTAGGAAGCCAACCCGCCTACCAAACGTGGCGATTACGGCATTATTCCTCATATAGTGAAGAAAAATGAGCCCTAGTCATGGCAACTCTGTTACTCTTGAGCGTCGTTGGATGCAGGTGCCACAAGACCGCACTTTATGGTGAAGCATGAGGGAGGTCTATGTTCTGCATTAGACGGCGATAGGCTGAATAATAATTGGCATAATAGATGTAGATAGATATTTAGATATAATTATGTTCAAAGATAACTTGTAAAATGGTCAATCAACGAAATGAAAAAGCAAGAGTGGGACATGTCTTATGAAATTGTACTAAAATCTCCCAAAGTATTAAGCAAACTAAATTGCCTGAAATTTACCTGAAAGAAAGAACACCATCATTAGGCTCGATTGCCATCAAAGCGGAGAGGAGACTAGAGCAGATGTGTTTCAAAAAACCAATCAAATTTCTTTATTTCCATATCTCTCTGCTTAGTTTAGATAGAAATTACTCAAGCGGAAAGGAGAGATGTCTCATTTTTCAGAGAGTGGGCTCTAAGAAAATCCGTTGTTGATATTCAAGAAGTAGAAGGTACCGGAAAGAAAAATAAGTAGGTCTATCTATAAAAAGAAATGAGATACTATCAAAAACAAAACTTGTAAAAAAAAAGCCAAGCCTCGCAACTGAGTTCTTCTACCATAAAAAGTTGTGAGATCCATGGTATACCAAGTCGGTTAACTCATTCAGGCCCTGCATAAGGGACCTTTCTTCTTAAGTTATTACGTAAATAGTTAACCTAACAACTGCTTATAATGACTATATCAGTATTAAAGATCTTTTATGTTTTAAATAAATAGATTGACTTGGCAATAATCTAAGTATTTGATAATATAATTTGATTCTACATACTGAAATTAAGGATTTTAGAAGAAAAAAAATACAATGATGACTAACACGATTGTTGATTTTTAAACACCATCATCATCATTTGAGTTCATATATTATAACCCTCTATTGGGCACGATTTTGTGCGAGTGGTGACTGAGTATGAATACAATTCACCAACCTATTTCTTGTCCGTGGGTGTCGTAAAAGGCGACTAAGGGATATAATATGCATATAGTATCTATGCAATAGCAAGAGAAGGAAAACTCGAAATAAAACCCTATACCAACACGTCTGACCAGTGTGGAGGTCAACTTCCCTCCCATTGCGGAGGAGGCTCGAGCCCAACAGTGGGACGTGTATAAGCTGTAATGATGATGATCATTGGTTACGAGCCTCGTCCACAATTGGAGAGAAATTGACCTCCTATAACTATGTTAGTCAGATGGGTTGTTGTAGGGTTTTCTTCCAAGTATTCCTTCTTTTGCATAGAAGTTATCTGCGTTTTATAATCCCTTAGTGCTCTTTTATGACAGAACGACGAATTGTATTCTTACTCAATCATCACACGAAAGACATGTCAATCTATAATTGAATATTGTATCACTATTTCTTATTCGGAAGTGTCCTTTCCTCTACCTGTTTCAGTTGTTGAGCATACCTCTATATTAGATCGAGACGAGCATTCAAATAAATAAAATGAAAAAACGCGTCTGGCAGTACTCTTGATATACCTTAACCCCTTAATACATACATATATACGATTTATACAGCTTTTAACTTGTTATAACTACATGAATATTCGTTTGAATTTTCGTATTATAAATTGGCATAATGGGAAATTTAGCTGCAATACAATATTATCTGTTTTGATTCTAAACGATTATACCAAAGGGGATTCAAGTAAAGATAATTAAAAAATGTTCAGTTTTAGTAAAAAGCGAGTGTTGAAGAAGTAAAAATAAATTGAGATGATTATACTCAGATGACAATGGCGAGTAGGATATAAAATGCAATCCATATTTTATTGGTGTAATCACAATGTGCTACAAAATAGTTTGATAGTTCATTACATCCATTATTGATGTTCATTTTGTACATAAAAAGAGAGATTATGCCGAACGGTGTGATGGCTGTTAAGACAAGATGCCTATTGACACATGGGATAAGAATCACTTGAGTGTCAATTAAATCACTTTACTCTAAAACAGTATCTTTTATTTTAACCATAGAAAGATTCACGTACATTTATAGGGAGGAAACATCTATAGAGATGTTTGTATATTATTATTTATCATCATAATCACAGCTTATGGACGTCCCACTACTGGGCTCAAGCCTCCTTCACAATAGGAGGCCAATTGACCTTACTATATATACCACGCTGGTCAGGCAAGTTGGCTTTTATTTCGAGGTTGCCTTCTCTTGCACAAGATATCACTGAGTCGCCTTTTACAACACCCACGGGCAAGAGAGGGGCTGGTGAATTGTATTCTTACTCCGTCACCACATGGTAAATTATTATTATTATGACTATTAAAATTTACTCTTGGTAAATGGTTAAAAAAAACAATTTTTTTAATATAATATTAGGCAAAAACACCCTCCATAGTGGGAAAAAATTAGTGAGCTTAATATAGGGTTTTATTTCGGGTTGTCTTCTTTAACAGTGATGTTATCTGCTTACATCCTTTATTAACAGGCTAAGGCCTGATCTCACCGCTCCCAAACGCATTTTCTCGCTCCGCCTCTTGAGCAAGTGATTGGAACCTATTCTTTGATTTCAGTGGCTTGCACAACGGCTTTTCTTTTCGAGTATTTAACCCTATTTTTTTTTTTGGGGTGGGCTGCGGTCGGCGCGCTCCTCGCACCACTCCGTCCGGGGCGACAGAGGGGCGTAAGCACGTAACATACGCAACCCACCCGAAAACCACGTCGCCTTCGTCGTTGGGCCGACCACCGGAGCTGGGTTACTTAGCATCAGTGGTCGGCCCGACGGAATACTCCCTATTGAGGTACCCTCCCATCGACCGACGTCCCCCCATCGGGGAGGACGTCGGTCTTTCCTCACGCAGTCGGCCTCTCGGTGGGTGACGGACTAATCCCCGGTCACGTCACCCGCGGTCTCGGCTAGGGCGGCATGAGGCGCAGGTAGTTGCGCCTACGCTACCCCTGTCGCCGGCGGCGGATCTCCTCATCGAGGCTGCGCTCCTCGCGCAGGCGATCCGCCGCCTCCTTCCGCGAGATCACTGTCTCGCAGAAGGCTGCGACCGCGTCCAAATTCCCAACGCTGTCGACCATCGCCCTAGCGATAGCCGGCAGCGTCAGGTCTGCACCGATGATTGCGACGAGTTCACAGCGCTGCACTGCCTAAGCCGCGCAGGCCTCGAGCGAATGGCGCGCCGTGTCCTCGTCGCAATCGCAGTGGTAGCAGGACGGTGTATTCTCCTTCCTAACGACCTTGTGCAGGTATTTGGCGAAGCACCCATGCCCCGTCAAAACCTGCACCAGTCGGAAGGAGAGCACCCCGTGCCGCCTTTCCAACCACTGCATCAGCACCGGCCGGAAGGCCTCCACGGTTCGCAACCCGGATCGAGGCCTCTCCAGCCGGACTGCCTAACGGGCAATGACGTCTCGGCGGGCGTCGACGCGCCAGGCGGTGAGCTCCCTTAACGAGATCACACCGCCCTCCGCTTGCACCCCCGTCACCCGCCGATACAATCCGGCGAGCATCTCCGCCTCCAGGTCCCACGGGGGAGTTCCGGCCAACAGGCACGCTGCCTCCGTCGCCACCGTGCGGTATCCGCGGATGGCCCTGACCGCCGTGACCCTCTGTGGTCGCCACAGAAGGGCCCTAAGTCGGACGGTCATGGACCGCGCCCACACCGGTGCACCGTACAGGGCCATCGACCGGATGAACCCCGCGTACAGCCGCCGGCACGCAGCGCTCGGTCCGTCCACGTTCAGCATAAGCCACGATAGGGCGGACGTCACGCCGACGAGCCGTGGAGCGAGCCTGCGGAAATGCTCCCGGAACCACCATTGCCCGTCGAGCACCAGGCCCAAGTACCTCATATGGGCCCGGATGCTGATCTCAACCGAATGGACGGTGATCGAGACGACGATGGGAGGTCTCATACGGCGCCCATGGAACAAGAGGGCCTCCGTCTTGTCCGGGCGACTCTCAACCCCAGTGTCTCGATCCGCCTGACGACCTCTTCGGTGCCTGAGGTCGCCAGGCTTACCGCCTCTTCTAGCGTCCCACCACGGGCTGTGACGAGCGTGTCGTCGGCGTAACAAATCACGCCCAGCCCGGGCGGGAGGCTCCCCTGCAACGCCCAGCCCAGGCGGGAGGCTCCCCCGCAACGCCCAGTCGTAGCCGATGTTCCACAGTGTGGGTCCGAGGACCGACCCTTGCGGGACACCGCACGTCATGGGCATTCGCAAAACGTCCCCTGCTCGGTTGGTGCAGAGGACGCTGCACCCCTCCAAATAGTCCGCCACTAACCGCCTCAGGTAAGCTGGCACCCCGTGATACCGGAGCGCCTCCCTGATGCAGCTGAATGGCAGACTATTGAATGCGTTGGCGATGTCTAGGTACACCACCAACAGCACTCCCCCGCCAGTGACGGCCTCAGTCGCCACGGCCCTCAGGCGTGTATTTAACCCTGTCAACATCTTGATATTTACTATCAGGAGAAGTCCTTACAGTATATATCAGGAAAGGCGTTCACGCCTCATTAGCCTTTACATGGTTAGCCTCTATGTAAATGGTGGCCTAGCTACCGGACCTCGGTTATCAGAAGTCCTCATCATCAGATGCAAGTATATGTTACTTTGCGCAGTTTAATTGCACTCTTACTCTGTCACTATGCATATTGTACCTACTTTGAATAAAATGGTAAGTACTTATTTAAAATATCATAATTATGAATGAAAATTGCTATTTACGTTATAAATTTTACTGTCATTTTCTATATCAATTATATATTAATTACTGCTGCTTTATCATAATTAGAATTCAATTTATGATGACGTTATTATTATCAGATATGTTATATGCACTTTAGATCACAAACAGTATACTTACAATGTATTATCTGTCAAATGTACGATAAATAAGTAAAAAAAACAACATGAGTTAAGTACGACAATGCATTAGAGTATTCTTTTGTAAGAATGTCATTTAAATTATATTTCGAATTCTCACTATCATCATTATCATCATTGTCGTCGTCATCATTATCATCACCATCATCATCATCATCATCGTTGTCGTCATCATCATCATCATCATCGTCATCATCATCATTATCCTGCTTTTATTCCAATGGCTTAGGATCGATGTAATATGTAATTTGTTCCCATTGTGCACAGTGAAAAAAGTTTTGCCAATAATTTTATGCTCGGTCGCCTGCTCGATGTCGATTCTCCTTAGGAATGAATTGTTGACCAGATGGCTGGCTTGAGTTGGTTCAGGTCAATTTAAAGCTCTTAATTTTCTTTTACGACACCAATGTTAGAGTTAGTTTTTTAACCGCTACTGTACAAATCATTATTAATCATCAACTTAAATATTCCAATGCTGAGCTCGAGCCTACTCTTCCATAAAAGTTAATCTAGCATAGATTAACTCAGTCAGACTGATTGATATAGAATTTTTTTTTCGATTTCTTCGTGTGGTGGCGGAGTAATATTATAATTTACCACTCCCTATCTTGCCTGTGGATGTCGTGAAAGATGACTAAGAGATACAATACGCATAAAGCATCTACGCAAGAGAATGAAAATTCGAAATAAAACCCTATAACACGCTGTCTGACCACCATGGTATAGTATGGTTAATTTCCCTCCTATTGCGGAGGAGGCTCGAGCCCAAAAGTGGGACGTACATATATGAGCTGAAATGATGATGATGATTATTTCGAGTCTCACCTCTTTTGCGAGGATGTCATCTACATAATACAGTAGTGTTTTAGAACAGGGGTGGTGAAAATTCTTACTCCGTTACCGCATGAATTGTTTTTATATATACGTAATGAAATGAAATGATTTATTGTTCACATAAAATAGAGTAGATGAGTTGTTCATTATATCTAGCAGTTAGTTCTTCTATTTAACTAGTAAAGGCATGTGAAACTTAAAATTATGATAGGTACATACAGTGTCATGGCAGGATACCAAATCTTAATTTATAACTTAAAATAGTCAATTCCCTATTAAACACACATATATTTCATTATCACATTTCTTTTAAACTATAGAAATTTTTGTCTAGTAACCAGGTTTTTAACTATATTTTAAATTGTTGAAGCGGTAATGATTTAATATACTGTGGTATGCTATTATATATATGTATGCACATGGCGTAACAATTCTTCATGTACATTGTAGTTTTAGGCTTGAATTTAAGTACTAATCTATTTGAGTTTCTTGTAGTACGTATATATTTTTCCCTTGCTATAACAAATAAATTCTGGTTCTGCTTTACAAAAGTGCTAATTTTATAAATATATAAACATGGTAAGTTTAAGACGTTGTATTTTTTAAAATAAAGCTTACAAGAAACATCTGGTGCCACTCCAGCTATGGCTCTAATACAGCGCTTTTGGGATATAAATACTCTATGAACTTTAGATGAGTTGCCCCATAATATTAAGCCATATCTTAATACAGATCCTACGTATCCGTGATAAGCCAGCAATGCTGTAGCCAGTGAAGAAGTCAATCTTAGCCTTTTCAGGACGTGAACAAATTTATTGATTTTATTGCAAACTGCATTGATCTGAATTTTCCAATCAACATGTTTATCAAGCATTATCCCTAGGAATGTTGTATTTTCTAATTCATTGATTTCGACGTCTTTATACGTTATACTTCTGCATATATGCTTAGATTTGAGGCTTCTAAATTGTATAAAATTAGTCTTTTTTAAATTTACAACTAGATTATTATTATTTAACCAGTCTATAATTGAATTGAATGTCAGATTAATTTCATTTTCATAGATTGCATGATCATTCAATATTATTGAAATGTCATCTGCAAATAGAATTGTTTTGTAATCAGTTACGTCAGGTAGGTCATTAATATAAAATAAAAAAAATAAAGGCCCCAGTACACTTCCCTGAGGCAGCATGTGTTTATTACAGTTGCAGAAGTATACATTATTTTATTTAAATTTTTATCTACTTTACTTAGTTCTACATATTGTTGTCGTTTCGTTAGGTAGGATTCCAGCAATTTTAATCCTGTTCCTCGAATACCATAGTCTTGCACCTTTCTCAACAACAGTTCGTGCGATACAAAATCGAAGGCCCGAGACATATCAAGGAATATAACCAGCGTGGGTATGTTCTTATCTATATTCGTTACTATATCGTTAACCAGGGAAAAAGCAGCAAGGGTAGTAAGTAGATTTGCATTTTTGGAATCCATTTTGCTCTGGTTTTATTACCTTATATTTATTTAGAAAAGAGGTTAGTCTGCTGTGCATCGCCCTTTCAGAAATCTTTGCTAAAACAGGTATCAATGATCGGCCAGTAATTTATTATATCTGTCTTCTCACCCTTCTTATAAATTGGCCTAATTAAAGACATTTTTAAACGATCTGGAAATATATCTTACTCAAAGGACAAGTTAATTAAATAAGTTAGGACAGGTGGAATAACATACATACATTTTTTTACTATGGTAGTAGAAATACCATCATAACCAACTGAATTATTATTTCGCAGTGATAGTATAATTTTCTGTACTTCTAAAATACTTAAAGGTTCTAGAAATAGACTATTTTGGAGGGCATTCTTATTTGTGTTTCGTAAGGTTTTTGATGTTTTCTTTATATCGCTAAAGAATTTATTGAATTGAAAGGCTAGATCTGGCTGAGTAAAAGATTAGTTTATTTTAATTTCATCAATACAATGGAATGAGTTAGATTTTCTATGATCACTTACTACACTCCATGTCGCCTTGCATTTATTGCGAGATCCTGATATAAATTTGTGATTTCATATTTTTTGTAATTGAGTCAGACAACGTTTTAATATTGCAGAGTATTTTTTATATGCAATTTTGCTTTCATTTGTCTTAAATTTATAAAATTTATAGCGTAATATTCTTTTTGTGTTATAGCTACGTCGCAAACCCTTAATAATCCATTTAAGATCCAGTTTTTTGAGAGTAGTTTTAAATTTTATTACTGCAAAACAAAGATTATAGTAAAGAAGAAAATCGTCGTGAAAATGCTGAATTTAAGTTAGGATCGAGTACGTGTCACTAAAACTAAGATTTGCCTTAGAGTTCATAAATTTACATATATTATTATTGTCATAATTTCTCTTACTGATGTAAATATTACGAGGTTGCTTGGCCACCAGTCCTACAGGTATATTCAACATCTGTGCTGTTTCATGATCTGACAATGCCAGTCTCAAAATTTCACCTTGAGCTTCAGGTATGTAATTGCCTATAATGTGATCGATGCATGACTGATGTCTGGTGAGATCGGTGATGTAAAATTTTAAGTTATAGTTGTTTACTATGTCAGTTAATTGCTGAGAAATTTTATTTTGCTTAAGAGTATTTATTAACATTATAATGCAACACAAATGCTTTAATACAAAAATCTTGTGTCCCGATACAGTTACCTGAATCCACGTAATCCGTCTTCTATGTAAGAATTCCATTCAGAAACTTTTCCAATCATCAAAGCTAGTTAACCATCATGGGTTCCACGTACACAAAATAAGGTACAATTGTTATAGAGGTCTGGTATCGGCGTCATTACCGTGCGTGCACGATGCGTGACTCTTTATGGTCCGTGACTTTCATTTCACCCCTTCGTCCTAAACGAGGACACGTGTGCGAATTAATCATGACTTTTTCCCAATAAATCTTCCGATTGTGGAGCTTAAAGGTACGATTGCTATACGTAATTAAGTTATTTTTACATGTTAAATAAATTATTTAATACAATTTTATTTTCATAGCGGATTTTAATTTATTGTTACTTCAAAATTATATTGGGGGCGCCAATGGATGTGCTTAGTTATTTTTAAAATTGATTATTTTGATTTCATTGGACGGGTATATCTTGGCAATGCATTTTTATGTAAAAATGTAGATAAATTAGCACATAAATATTAACTATTAGCAAATTCCTGCGATTTCACTCGCGTAGTGCCCGGTCTCATGGAAATACAGATATAAGATATAACCTGTTATTTGGTGATATAGTATTTTTCCATTAGTGTTTTTTTTTAATTAGTTTAGCAGTTCAGGCGTGAAAATATAACAAACAAATAAGTAAAAGAAATACCGAAATTATGATATTGCCATTTGTTAGATGTCTATCTGGGTGTTATCAATAATAATTAACAATTATGAAAACCAAATTCAATTTTAGTGTCGTGCACTATGTTGTGTAGACCCATTAAGCGACCGCGAATTCTTCAGTACCCCTATTTAAGCGTGGACTTAACACCTTTTATGTGTAACAATACGAGCTTATAAAATTTACATACCTTCATTCGCACTCTTCCTCGACCATTACCTTTCCATTTGGTAAATAATTTAGGAGCCCTCTAGGACGCCGACCAAATATTAAAAGTGATGGGTCCCTAAGGTTTAATATTAGACTCCCCCCCGTATTAAATTTTCTGTCACGCGAAATTCCCAAATGCATACGCGAGATATTTTTTGCACATGTTCATATTTTCTCTTTTGTAGTTGTATTCGACACAGAATGTCATATTTGCTGTCGTTATTTCGATTGGGTTTCGGATTTGTGATAGATTTTACGTTCATTTCACATAACTTTCAACCCTTCATTTTTCTTTTGATTCTTGTGTTCCATGATATTTTTGCGACATCTGTCGGTATCCTGTGTGAATGTTAAATAAGGAATGTAGCAAATCACAACACGAAAAGAGAATAAAAATCGGATGATTTCAATTTTCTTCGGTTGGAATATTTAATTAATTACTGTACTATTTGTGGAGGTAATTTGTGCCCAAAAATAGAAGATATACCTTCTTGAGTTGAGAAAACGATGAAGTAGAAGTAGGATTCACCATCTAATACTTCATTTTAACATGCCATCAGGTGAATACAGTTAAGTATTAACTTTTCAAAACATAATTTCGAAAGGTATTAAATTAAAGTTAAAGGTATACGTTGCAAAGGCTCACAAGACATCTGTACAGGAATTTACTATCCATCCCACCATACTATATTCAAGTAGGTGTATAATAATAAAATACATATCAGATAATATATCAACTGTGACGGAAAAGTCATATGAGATCATTTGGAATTCACAATTGCAATGGGTACTATAATAAGCAAGTGACGCGTCGTTGAATAATCGAGCTCATTTTATATGCATCAAATTCACAGAACAAAACTAATCTAGAGCTTGGGGGCAATAAAAATGTCCCACTTGCCATCGCAGCATTAAAAATAGATGAGCACAAGGTGTAATCTCGGCGATTCTGATTATAAAATTTTGCATCTTAAATATTTCACATTTTTCAACACATTTCGCTTTGCGACGACGCCCCGAAAGAGGGTAATGCGGCTATTACGTCAGACAAAGTAGACTCGAGAATAACGTTGCTGGCTTACCTATATAAAAAGCTAATTGGACGGCTTGAGATATTTTTATTATAGAGCTGTATTTTTTATAGCTCTAAATATCCATGTTTATTGGAAATTCTTAACAACGTTGGGTGCTACAAGTGAATCGAAATTGGTTGTGAATATATACTAATGTGTTCTTTTTTAAATGTCACACTGATAATAAGGGCGTTTTCTGAATGAGGGCTACTAGCGAACTATATCATAATGGTCGTACGGGTTGGAACGGGGTTCGTTTGGACTTTGACGAGTTTTGCTGTGCCATTCTTTTATATTATATCTGAAGGCATAGGCCATTTCCGCGTGATGACGGAGTAAGAATGCAATTCACCACTCACTTCCTTACCCGTGGATGTCGTAAAAGACGACTAAGGGATATAATATAACGTCCATGCAAGTGAAGGAAAACTCGAAATACAACCCTATACCAACCCATCTGACTAGAAATGGTACAGTAGGTCAATATCTGTCCTATGACGGACGAGGCTCGAGCCCAGCAGTGGGACGTAAATGAGCTGAAATGAAGATGATGAATGATGCAGGTATAGGCTATGACCAGAGTGACCATCTAATGTTGTTGAGGGGAGTGATGGCTGCTCTTGAAGTTAACACATGATCGGATGTTGCTGGTCTTGTTCAGTCATATTTTCTTTCTTTTTTGTTTGCAGAAAAGTTTAAAAAGAAAATATACATCCTCTTTCGAAGAGCATCACACTGAAGCTAGTACCATATATTCAATAATATCTTATATTTAAATTTCTAGCGTACGTGTGTATGTCACTGAACTCCTCCTAAACCGCTGGACCGATGTTAACGAATTTTTTTGTGTGTGTTCAAGAAGATTCGAGGATGGTTTAGATTCACAATTGGACCCGATAGGTGGCGCTGTTCGGGCATGACAATAACATAACTTGAGAACGACTTTACCGATTTCGTTCATCTTTTTTTTAAATTTTCCAATACTTTGAAAATGACTTTTAAGAAAAAAATATTAACTAAGTTGCGTAGAAAATTAGAAAACTTAACGACTATCTAAACTGTTCTAAGGTAACTTTTTTTTAGACTATATAAACTTTTCTATCTTTATATATATAAATATTCTGTTCGTATGTTTGTAAATGAACTCCTTCTAAGCGGCTGGACCGATTTTGATGTTTTTTTAGCTATTCCGATGGATATGAGAATGGTTCAGATTAATAATGGGCAACGTTTTTTTTAGATTTGAACAGAACAAAGTCTGTTGGCTCAGCTAGTCTTTATATATAAATTTCTTGTGTACGTATGTCACTGAACTGCTCCTAAACGGCTGCACCGATTTTGATGAATTATTTTGTGTGTTCAAGGAGATTCGTGGATAGTTTAGATTCACAATTGGACCCAGTAGGTGGCACTGCTGTCATTTCAAGGAGAATACTTTTATTTTATTTGAACAGCAGAACGTCTATTGGGTCAGGTAGTTACATATCGCTGCTTTAATAAGATAGTGACATATAACCAAATGTGTCACTTTTTTGATAATGTTACGATTCAACGTAAATCAACCTTTACTATCATGTGAATAAAACTCATAACTCTATCTATAAAGGACAATGGGCATTGCGGCCCATGAGCGGCCATCAATGAAACTAGTGTCATTTGAAAGGGGAGATCTTTGACAACAAATATTGTTCAAGGAGTACTATGAAATACCGTTTGGGAAAAAAAATATAGTTAAAATACTATTATTAAAATACTATTTTTTTTTTCATTATTATTTATGTATCCTAATATTCAATACTTTTTCTATTAGAGGTCTAAGAACCTTTGTTAAAATCGGTCTCGCCATGTTTCATGCGTCAACCAATCAGCGACGAGCGCCGCTCGCACTCGGCGACTCGGCGATTACCGTTATGCTCGAGCGCACAGCGCAGTCCATCGTTGACATTTGTTTCGTTGAGTACTGTGCGATTATTATTGTTTGACAATTTCTTTTGACTCTGGCTTGCATATCGGACTTGTTAATATCTATCTTGGTGACTTGTGCTCGTTTTTTTGGACTTTTTTTAAGCAGATTCCTATAACAATGGCAGATAATCGCCAAGTGTGTATTTTATGTAATCGATCCGTGATAAACAGAAGAAGATACGAAATAACCCGTGCTCGGTTTGAAGAACATCCCGCTGTAGGCCAATATATCTTTGAAGCTCTTACCTCTGAACATCAGGTAAGTACATCAAACGAAATCATTATTTCTTAGTTGTCACGTCAACAATATAGTACTGTTTAACTTGAGGTGGTCACAGTGTTTTAACTTTCGCGCATTGAGATTACATTTCGCTGTAAGTAGTAAGTAAACTGTTACCGACGCGGCGACGTTGTCGTTCCGTTTGATCCACGGGGCGAGAACGGGATAGAAGTATCGGTATTTACGTATGAGTAAGCGAGATAATTAATACTGCTTAGGCAATCGAGTAAAATATTTTTCTTTATATTTCGCTTTGTTTGAACAGCGTTCAATGAAAATAACTAAGCGTTTTAACTAATTGTAATACTCTCATTTTCATATACAATACAATGGTCAGGAGTACATTTGTCGACCATGCTGGCAACGGGCAGAAAGAGCTGCGCAGCCAAGAGAAGACCGTCCACACGAATGTGTATTACATATTGAAGAATATTCAAGACTCCCTAATACAGCAACGCGTTGTATGTATGAAAACTGCAGACGAACGGATCTCCGAAGGATTCCGGATAACATTAAAGTGACATTCTTGATTCATTTTAATTTTTATATTGCAAATAGTGCAAGAGTTTGCGATCATCATTTGGTATCCAATGATTGGGATCAAATAATTGACAGCCCTAACTTGCTCCACGACTTCAATGCCACACATTTTGTGCATATCATGAGCCTCATGAAAATCGCGGTGCTTCGAGGATCTATACTAGATTTTGATAATATAGATGACATGGACCCAAATGAAGTATACATCCGATTAGGCGTTAGTCGAGACCAATTTATGAATATTTTGGAACAAACTCCTTCATTGTCGAACGTATCAACACGCCCGAAAACATCTTTGGCATGCTACTTAATGAAACTGCGAAGCGGTGAAGCAAATGAAAAGCTGGCGACGCTTTTTACTATGAGCCGTAGAACCCTAGAACGACATTTAACGTTCGCCAGAGACTCTCTTTTACTGGACTTCGTTCCCCGGCATCTTGGTTATGATCATCTCAATAGAATTGATGTAGCTAACCGAAACCTACAAGTTCCAAATGCAATTTTTGGAAATGCAAATGCCTTAAACAGAAAGACAATTGTGATAGCAGACGCCACTTATATATATATACAAAAGTCCGCAAACTATTTATTCCAAAAGCGATCATATAGTCTACACAAATACACGAATTTGTTGAAACCGTTTTTAATAGTGTGCTGCGATGGCCACATTTTAGATGCCTTTGGGCCATATTCAGCCATAGAATCAGATGCACAAATAATGAAAAATATGATTGACGACGAAGGAAATCCTTTCCATTGGTTTTTTGAACATGGAGATGTGTTCATCTTAGACCGTGGGTTTCGCGACGTAATCGACGACTTACATGCCTATGGTTATGAAGCTCACTTACCGAAAACAAAAAATCGAGACGAAGATCAATTGACGACAGAACAAGCGAATAAGTCTAGGTTGGTTACTATGTGCCGCTGGGTTGTTGAAGTTATAAATGGTTGGTTCAAACGCGATTTTAAACTATTCCGACTAGACTTTTTCAATCGTGCTTTGCCTCATATGATGACAGATTTTAGAATAGGTGCTGCATTATTGAATGCTTGCAGAGAACCATTGTCAGATAACGTTCACGCTGAAACATTTATAGAAGTTATAAACCAAAGAGTGAACCAACCAAATAACCTAGCAGAGTATGTCCTAGCCAACAACCTTAATCGTAGACGGGCTAGTTTCGATAGCATTACAGGAAACCAACCTAACATAAGTGATTTTCCTTTGCTGACTGAGGACGATTTAACCATTTTTGCACTTGGTACATACCAAGTGAAGCTAGCCCGCAGCTATTATGCGGAGCATGTGCGACAAGGTCTCTATAATATAGAAACGTATAGGGACCCCGATGTTACAGGCCTAGGCAGGTGCGGCATCACAGCAACAAATGTTTGGCTGCTAGGATGTCGAATACAATCTAGACATACTAGGTCAAAAATATATTATTCGTACATTATAGTAGATAGAAAGAAAAGCGGCAGAGAAGCCATAGAAACCTACTATTGCAGTTGTCTAAGCGGTAAGCGCACTCTTGGTTGCTGTGCCCACATTATGTGTGTAGTGTGGTATTTAGGGTGGGCGAGAAACCAAGAGGAAGATATCCGTTTACCAGCTCATTTTTTAAACGATATTATTGTAGACGACAATTGAATCCCATCATTTTCTTTTTTTAAAGGATACTAGCATTATATACGAGCATTGTATATGTGTCTGTCAATAAATCGATGTATTTAATAACCAATTAACCTTTAGTTTTATTTAATCCATCATTATCTTATACTTAGACATGCATTACGTTTTATCATTTACGTACTTTCGGTTTAATTAATTCGATTTTTTTATATGATCAACGCTTTATAACTTTTTATCTAAACAAGTTGCCGAAATAATTTTTTGCAGTCTTAATATATACATAATTGTCGACTAAAAAATATATAGGACAGATGTGGCCGCCGATGGGACAAGCGCCATACATTTTTGCCCATTGTCCTTTGGCTTCGTAACATTATCTGATTAATCGACATTTAGTGCCATTTTTTTGATATTTTGATACAACGCCAGTTGCTTCGAGTATTTGGTGGGAGACACATGGAATTTCTCTAGAATAAGGGCATAAAACAAAATAATTTATAGTAATTCGTAGAATGTTTTTTTTTTAATAAAGTTATATTATGCATTGTGACGGTATTGAAGAAATTTTGGCATCATACTTGTTGTTTTTGTTTACGTACTGAACGTGGTATTTGGAGTTGTGACGGTATCAAACTAAATAAGTAATAAAAACAAATTGCATATTTCATTATTAATTTATATTCAAATTAAAAGTTTGTATAATAAAGGAACTAAAACGAAATGTTGCTATTTTGTAACTAAAAATCATGTATTGGCGATGATTTTTTGCAGATTATGACATTTTTTGGGTTAGTTTTTTAATAACTTTTTTATATGTGCCATTAATTATCATATTAATTGCAATACATTATATTTAATGTGGCATTATTTTATTTGCAATGTGTCTCTAAATTAAATTAGTTGTTGTGACAGAAAACATTCAAGACTTTACAATATTGACTTACTTTTTTTGCAGTGTATAATCGACGTACTCTCTCGATTTTTAAAAACATGAAAATGAATATCACTTTTAAAGAAAATGAGATACCTGTAGTTGGTTGTTCCGTAATGCATGTGTCGATTCGAAACAATAAGAATTTAAACAAATCATCCATGGAAGAACATCATCTTGGGATCTTGGGAGAGGTCAAAAGGTTCTATGTACAGTTATTTAAATAACTGTACATAGAACCTTTTGACCTCTTTGATTTAAATCAACTCGAAATCCTGTTGTAGGCTTGGTCCAAGATCCAAGCTAACTCGGCACTATACCGAAAAAATTTCGAACATGAGCATATACGAGATCAGAATGGCTCTCAAACAACTACGAAACTGTAAGGCACCGGGAGATGACGGAATCACGGCAGAGCTCCTGAAAGCAGACAGCAAGCTGGTCTTAAAAGCTCTTCAGAAGCTCTTTAATTCCGTTATCCCCGGGTGGCAAAGTTCCAGAGTCGTGGATCAGGAGTATAGTGGTGCTGTTCTTCAAGAAGGGCGACA
This sequence comes from Lymantria dispar, assembly GCA_032191425.1. Taxonomy (NCBI): domain Eukaryota; kingdom Metazoa; phylum Arthropoda; class Insecta; order Lepidoptera; family Erebidae; genus Lymantria; species Lymantria dispar. The sequence goes on along the minus strand of CM063454.1, from coordinate 19,294,001 downwards.
AAGCTCTTCTAAAGAACTATAGACCCATCTCACTCTTGAGCCACGTCTACAAGTTGTTTTTGAGGGTCATTATCAATCGACTCACGTGCAAGCTCGGTGACTTCCAGCCGTTCGAACAAGCCGGCTTCGGAAAAGGCTGTAGCACCATAGAATATATCCTTACGCTTCGGCAGATTATCCAAAAGATCGAGGAGTATAATCAGCTTCTGTGTCTAGCGCTTCTGGACTTTGAGAAATCCTTTGATTCAATTGAACCTTGGGCGGTGCTGCAGTCCCTTCAGCGGTGCCAAATCGACCGTCGTTATTTTGAAGTGCTGTATAGCACCGCTCTCATCTAGGATAAGAGTATGAAACCGATCCAGTTGCAGAAAGGCGTGAGACAGGGAGATGTCATTTCTGCGGAACTTTTTATCACTGCACTGGAAGATGTCTTCAAGCTCTTAGACTGAACCGGGCTCGGCATTAACATCAACGGCGAATACATTACTCACCTTCGATTCGCAGACGATATCGTCACTATGACAGAATCCATGGAGGACCTAGGTCCCTCGGCACTATGCTCAATGATCTCAGCAGGGTATCCTAACTAGTGGGTTTACGAATGAACATGGACAAGACGAAAGTCATGTCAAATGCCCATGTCATTCCTATACCGGTCCTAGTTGACGATGCGATTTTTGAAGTTCTCGATCACTATGCTTACCTTGGACAAACAGTTATGTAGATCCAATTTCGAGAAAGAGATCAGATCAGGTGATGAATCCAACTCTATTGGGCAGCGTTCGGGAAACTTAAGAGGATATTATCGTCTAACATACCTCAGTGTCTGAAAACAGGTCTAAGACCAGTGTGTGTTACCAGTAATAACTTACGGTACGGAAACGTGAACCCTAACTAAATGTAGGCCTCATAACTTAGCTGAAAGTCGCTCAGCGTGCTATGCAGCGGCCTATGCTCGGGATTTTTCTGCGAAATCGAATACAAAATACGGACATCCCCAGAAGAACGAGTCTAGCCGACGTAGCACGAATAATTAGCACGCTGAAGTGGGAATGGGGAGGCCACATCGCTCGACGAACCGACAACCGCTGGGGAAGAAAGGTTCTCGAGCGACCACGTATCGGACGACGCAGTGTAGGACGTCGCCTCACTAGGTGGACCGACGACTTGGTGAAAGTTGCTGGCCGTCGTTAGATGCACGCGGCGTAGGACCGCACTCTGTGGTGTAACATGAGGCCTACGTCTAGCAGCGGACGGCGATAGGCTGAAATGATGATGATGGTGAAGGTTTATTTTTTGTAAAAATTGGTATTTAATTGTTTTAACGAGTGCCGGTATATTCTGTTATGGTAGTCTTTTTTAATATTTTGAGGTTAGTATGTTAAGTTATATTATATAAAAGATATAGTTTTTACTATATGTATTCTTTGTGATCTCGTTAACGTTGGAGAATGATATAATTTTAGTGAAACAAAACATAAAATGACCTCATATATTAAAACTAAGCTAGTTCTGTATTTCAGCTTTTTTAAAATAGAAATGCAACTATAAATGTAATCTTATCCAAAAAATAAAATACTAGAAGATATTGTTACATTTATAAATAAGCCGTTGTTTAAAAATTGTGGCGATGAAATATTTGTTTTATTAGGTATGGTGTCATTGTTCACGAAAAGATGGTGTAAAATTGAATGTCATATCTTTGTTTATACCTATGTCACAAACAATAAAACCTGAGCTTCTTTGACGTATTTCAAATGCATGTTGATTTTATGGCAGATTTTTTATTGTTTTTTATTAAAAGGGTTAAGTTGCCTACTAATAATAAAATTTCATTTCATTACTCATTTGTCTAACCAATTTTCAAAACATTATCATTAATAGAATAGAAGATATGAACAATTACTTTTTTGTTTTATTAAAACTGTTCTCCTGAAAAAAGTGTATTTTTGAGATATGTTTTTTTTTTTATTGCAAACGGTGGCAAACGAGCAAACAGTACACCTCGTGGTAAGTGTTGCTGCCGCTCATGGACCTTTACAGGGTCGCTGCCTACCGCGGAGAAAGTGAAGGGAGTGTGCATGCGTCCATTAAGGCTCGGTGATACCAAGGGCGCCACCAAAACCCTCCACACACAAACACCCTCAGAAAGTTGGGCTGCCGGCTCTCTCGCTCACCGAACGAAGCGCAGTAACAAATTGCTACTACTCAGATGTCGATTTTCTGCGAGAGTGTGGTACTACCCCGGACGGACCGGCCCGCGGCTGTAGACAGATAGGTAACTGTTCGACAGTGTGGTCCTACCACTCATTGTGGTCCTACCACTCTTTGTGGTCCTACCACTCTTGTGGTCCTGTCACTATATAATTAAAGCAGCGATATATATTTTTTATAAGAAAACGGTGTGCACTAAGGAAATTATTCTTCACAAATATATATACATTCAATATATATTAAATTTTATTTAAAAAATTAAAACAAAAATGATACCACGCTGAGTTCTTTACCGGATCTTGTCAGCTTGTGGCCGCGTTCCAATCCCGTGGTAGATTATTGAATTGTTTCAAACGACGTATAAATTTAATAATATGCAAGTGCCCTTAAGAGGCTTATGTAGAATAAATGATTTGGTTTGTGTGTTACCAGTGATGATTCAAGATATGTCAACTTAATTTAAAGAATGTGCCATGAAGTAGATTATTTAATTTTTTTCTATGGGAGACGATCTGAGATATCATAGATATATCCATAAATAGAGGTATATCCATAAATTGACGGGTTTAACCAACTTAGCACGAAGAATTAATACTGATATGATAGGCATCAGTCTGGCAAAGAGTGGCTGGTCGCCTAGGTCAAGAAATTGGTGACAGTGAGGGGTCCAATGGCGAAGGGAACTACGGAAGTTGCATGCGTCACAAAAGACAGCTCCATTTTGCATGTAGTGACGGAAAAGAAAGAAGAAAGGTTTTTGAGCAGTGACGTATCTGGACAGTTCAACGACCTGGTGGAAGCTGCTGGGCGTCGTTGAATTCAGGCGGTACAAGGCCGCACTTTGTGGCCAAATATGAGGGATGCCTACGTCAGGCAGCGGGCGATAATAGGCCGAATAATGATGGTGACGGAGTAAGAATACAATTCACCATCTCCTTTCTTGTCCGTGGGTGTCGTAAAAGGCGACTAACATCGATGTAAAAGAGGGAAATCGGAAATGAAACAAACCAAGATGGTATAGTAGGTCAATTTTCTTCTTAATGTGGAGGAGGCTAGCAGTGGGAGGTATATGAACTATGATGATGATGATGACTGAGTGCCGACCACATATCACACATAGAGTAGAACGATCCTACTAAACGCAAAGAAGACTTGAAGAAAGTTGCATGAAGCAGTTAGATGCGGCCGGCACAGGATACCGCATTGCGACTTTCGATAGCCCTACAATCAGCGGTACGAAAGTATCCATGGATAAGGTAAATGTGGTAAAACATTGCATTCTTATTTATTTACCGCAGTATCTTCTTGCCTTTGTATCAACCACTTAGGGTTAGCGTAATATCATCTCAGCTCGTTTACGTCCCACTGTTGAGCTCAATCCTTCTCCACAGTATGAGAAAAATTGACCAACTACACCACATAGTTCAGAAGGGTTGTGGTCCCTTCTTTTTTCGTACATATAATAAAAGTTTTGGTAATAGTTTCACGACTGGCAGCCTGTCTGACGTTAACCCTCCTTGGGAATGTAATTGTTGATCAGACATTAGATGGAGTTAGTTCAAGTTTATCTAAAGCTCATAGTCATCTTTTACGGTACTCATGAGAAATGTAAGAGTTGGTTAGTATTCGTAATCATATAGCATCAGGGTTCTACAAGTGTTTCTAAAGTTTTTCAATATAAAATGTGGGACAGTGAAGGGTTGACGATGTGACTCTTCAGATTGTGATACAGCGTGCGAATATAATTTTTTTACAATTCTGTATATTTAGAATTGGAGCTAGACCGCAGGTGAAGGTGAAGAACCGAAGGTGAAGAATCAGTGTTTGAATAATAATATCTTGTAGGTAATTGGATAGAACGTGGCTAGGGCCGCATGATATGCATAGATTGTGTAGTATTTAAGATATTACCTACCTACGGTAGGTAATAAGAGTCATGGGTTTGAATACTACTTTGTGCGATCCACTAATTGTTGTTCTGAGTCTGGATGTAACTAATGTGCATTAATTAAATGTTTGTCAAGTCCCCTGCAATACAGGGATTATTTTCTTAGCACAGGGTGCATTTTTAAAAAAAAATTTCGGATTTGTATTATTCATAGAAAATCCAAATGACTACTTGGCCTATTGCTCAATACGCATTAAATCTTATTGTTGTATTTATAATGGAAGACTGAAGTATTGACGGGAGGGCTTATTATCTCCTATTGGTTGGTTCGACTTCAATTCACTGAAAGATTGACATCACAGAAGCAAACATAATAAATTTCAACAACAATAAGCGTTGATTTATCAAAATTAAATCTCTTTGTCAAGAAGAATAATCAAATTTATCGCCCATTTGAATCTTCAATTTATTTCAGAGGGTTTGTTTGAGACTTTAAAATCATCTATTTACATTCTGCTGATAAAATTACTAAAATAAAATTACGTAATGCATTTTTGATGGAAGCTCAATAACTGTATAAAAAGACGGCCCTCGTTTACCTGCTCGGCTATCTAAAGACGTGTGCTTGCTACATCGTGAAAATACGGACAAATATAACTCGACATCCCCTCGTCTTGGGATAACGGGAACATTGTTTGTTCTTCGTATTTTTATAAAGCCCCGCAATAAAACGTTTGCATTTTACATTTTTGGGGGCCATAAATAAAAGTACTCAAGTAAAATTGCATTTTAAGCATTTCTAAAAGCGACCGTCACCTTTGGCTGGAATTATGTTGGGATGTGTATAGGGATGTTAAAATTTCAGAATAACGATGGGACGCGTATTGCGTATTGTAATATTGGAAATTTATTGCCTTCTATCGTAAAATACGACTATACTGCAGAATTCTAATAACTATGTTTTGTCGGTCCTAAATAAGTGTTTATGAAACATACAATAAATTAACGACATAAATTACTGTGGCCAATGTCCTGTGCCGCCTCCGGCTGTTGGTTGGGGTTCAAGTGAAATTAAATTACGAGTTGACAAAATGAGTTACGCCCTTTTCTGTAGATTAACAAACAAAAACTGATGGTATGAGGGTCAGGCCTGGCATTAATGTTGTTAGAAGCAAATGACTCTATTCTTTGCGGACGTGTCGCCTGCTGTTGTTCGCTTACAATGCTACAATTTAAGTTCGACATTGTTCTTGCTTATTCCGGTCTCGATTTAGTTATGAGCTTTTATCGTTGGCCATTTGAATTATGGAATAGTCCCGTATTAGATGCTTGCTTCACTGGATTTCATGCCTCACGACATTATCACAAATAAATTAATATTATTTTGAAATGAGGATTAGTTTAATGATAAATTGAATTTATTTGTTTATTGATCATTTTGACATAAATTAGAAAATATCTCTGAGTAAGAATATATTTCACCACATCCTTCCTTCTCTTGCATAAATGTTAATCTGCATATTAAGTTCTTTAATCGTACTTTATGATACCCACGGACAAGAGAGGGGGTGGCGAATTGTATTCTTACTCCGTCACCACACGGATAACGGAATTAGGGTAGTTTTAAATAATGGAAACCTAGATAGACATCTGTGTGATCAAAATATGGATACAACATTATCATTCAACTTTTCGCCGTCAACAAAAGGACGTAGGTTCCCATATGCTTCACCACAAAGTTTGGTCACCTGGTTGTGGGGTGTCGTATACTGCGTCGTTCGATACGTGGTTGCCATTCGAGAACCCCTTTTCTCTAGTGGTTCACCGAACGTTGTGGTCTAATCATTACCATTTCAGTGTGCTAATTCGTCGTGCTATGTCAGTTACACTCGTTCTTCCACAATTTGCCATGTAACAGATTCTATCCTACAGAGAAATCTCGAGCATAGCTCGCTTCATGTTCCGACTACGTTCTCTGCCACAAGTCGTCACTGGTGACACACTTTGCTCATAGACACTGAGGTGTGTTAGATAAGAAGATTGTTTCCTGAACCCTGCCTAGCTGATTATTCCTGGCCTGACCTCTTTTTCGAAATTGGTTATGTAAACACGATAATTCGATCGATAACTTCGAGAATTGTTTTAAAAACCAGAAGCGTTACTGGAATGTCACGGGCGTTTGACATGACTTTGGTTTTATTCATGTTCATTCGTATACCTACTAGTTGGGATGCCCTGCTGAAATCGTTATGCACGGTATTAAGGTCCTCAAAGGGTTCTACCATAATGAAAATATCGTCTGCAAATCGAAGGCGAGTAATGTATTCGCCGTTGACGTTGATGACAAGTCCGATCCAGTCCAAGAGTTGTAAGACATTTTCCAATGCAGTATTTCTGCGGTATGAATATGGATGGACGTAAGAAGTATCGGCAAGCCAAAAAGAGATAGATGGATTAAATGAGGATATGCGTATAAAAAGTGTGAGTGCAGATATGAAGGCTGATAGGAGGTTATGGAAGGTAAGTTGTGCCGACGCTACTTAGCGTGGGTTGAGGGCAGGTAAATTAAATGAGGAGTTTTTCTTGCAGTTATGTCCTATTTACACCCTGTAGTTACTTCTTACAATAATATTCACAGGATTTACTCCATGAACAGACAGAGGTAACAAAACTATTATGATAATCCTCATCATCATTATCATTATCACTGCTCATATACGGTCCACTGTCGGGCTCGAGGCTCCTCCATAGGAGGAAAATTGATTTTACTTGGTCAGACACTTGACACAGGATTTTATTTACAGTTTTCCTTCTCTTGCATAGATGTTGTATGCATATTACAATCTTTTAGTCGCCTTTTAATTACCCACACCCAAGAAAACAGGACAGTTTAAAAATTTTGTATTATTTAAAAAACAATATTATATTTCCGTGTGGTGACGGAGTAAAAGTACAATTCATCACTCTCTATCTTGCCCGTGGATGTCGTATAAGACGACTAAGGGATATAATATGCACATTATTGCACATAATATCTGTGCATGAGATGGAAAACTCGAAATGAAACCCTATACCAACATGTCTGACCAGCATGGTATAGTAGGTCAAATTCCTTCCCATTGTGGAGGAGGCCCGAGCCCAACAGTGGGACGTATGTGGGCTGCGATGATGATGATGAATATTATATTATATATACCCATGCCAATTGTGTTTTTCAATTGAATAACAATCTGATTTCGGCAATAATATGTTAAAGATATAATATAATTATATCATCATCATCATCATCATCTTGCTCTTATCCCAATTACTTGGGGTCGACGCAATATGTCATCTGTTTTGACATATTGCAAAAAGTTTCGGCAATGACTTTTATGACCGGCCGCCTGCCTGACGTCAACCCTCCTTGGGAATGTAATCGTTGATCCAAATGGTACCAGATGGAGTTGGTCCGGGTCAATCTAGGGCTCTTAGTCGTCTTTTACGACTTTTAATATAATTATATAATATATATATATATATATATATATATATATATATATATATATATATATATATATATATATATATATATATATATATATATATATACAGTGCAATCTTAATATTACGAACCTCAATTTAACGACTTCCTCGATTTAACAAAGTTTTTCTAATCCCCTTGAATTGTCCATAAGAGTCAGTGTAAATAATACCTTTACATTACAAATTTTTTTTACGAACATCCTCTTTATAACGAATTTTGAACTATCAAAAAAAAACTGTAAATACCTCTATATGACCCTTAGTCCCATAGTATGTGATTCAGTCGCGACAGGTTCCGACACGTTTTTTTCGTAAAACAATTGAAGTCGTTTGATGGGAAATAATGTAAATAGTGCTCATCACTATTGTTGAAGATTCTAGTTGCTGAATGCAAAAATGTTGAGGTGATCAAAACTATTTCTTGGCCTCTTTATAAAAAATTTTAGACCAACCTTACCTCAATATAACAAACCTCAGTTTAACGAATTTCTTGATATAACGAATATTTACGAGTTCCCGTCGGATTTGTTATATTAAGGTTGCACTGTATATGTATATACATACCTAGATATTAAAAAATATGATAATAGCTATGAGAAATACTTCTAATATTTATTAATATCTATATTATATTTCTATTCAAATTATAAATAAATACATAATGCATAGGCGAAAAATAAAGGATTAAGTTTAAAACATATTTTGCAGTAAGTGACCAAGTGACTATAGAAGGGGCAAAGCCCACAAATTTTCTACGGTTCCCGATCCAATTAATTTAAAAATAAAAAGCAGCATAACAAACGTAGGAAAGGGCTATATTGTTATGTAAATTTGTGCAAACTTGGTGGCCAGACGTGGGTATGACTAATTGTTAATTCGACTAATGCTCTTACGAGAGCGGGGCAGTAGCCCATCTCGTCAATGTAATAAGTTTAGTTTGACATCGCTACAAGTTCGTATTCCAATCTCTAAATGAATTGTGGTCGCTCTTGATCGCTGTTAGGGTTGACAACACTGTGTTAAATTTTCGAGGATGATTAGAATTTATAATGAATATCTCTTGGCTTATATTTCGGTTGACAAACAGTTTCATTGTTATTAAAATCTAGCAACCCGCCCTTGCTTCACTTCGGTTCCAGCTATTATAAATCTGCAGTATCTTCTAAGATATGGCCTCAGATTCAAGTCCCGGACCGAGTGAAATTTTATCTGGCAGGGGCACTGCCGAAATGAAAACCTATATCAACATGTATGACCTACTGGTCTATAGAATTGAATATAGAATTGACTTGGCAATCGCACTATGTTGAGTACAATTTAATATAATATGTATTACTTGTGAGGTACATTGAGTTTTTATGCGATTGCCAAGTCATTCTGTTTATTTAAGACATAAAAGATCTTTAATATTGATATAGTCACTATAAGAAGTTGTTAGGTTAGCTACGTATTTACGTAATAACTTAAGAACTGAATGAGTGAACCGACTTGGTATAACATGGATCTCACAACTTTTTATGGTAGAAGAACTCAGTTGCGAGTCTTGGCTTTTTTATACAAGTTTTGTTTTTGATGGTATAGGGTTTATCTGAGAGGAAACATACCCTAAGTTATTCCTTACATATAGCTGGTAATAAAATATTATCAAAATCGGTCCAGCGGTTTTGAAGATTACTCGGAACAAACAAACAGACCAAACACACAAAAAAAATTTAAACTGGACTTTAGGCATAGATATTGTGCTGTGTGAATTGCATGTTTAACACTTATTATTTTGACATTACAAATAGACACTTTAATTTTATTTATTTGTATCAATGTCATCATCATCATCATCGCAGCCCACGTACGTTTTACTGTTGGGTTCGGGCCCCCTCCACAATGGGAGGATATTTCACTTACCATGCTGGTTAGTCATGTTGGTATAGGGTTTCATTTCAAGTTTGTCTTGTCTTGCACAGCTGTTATGTGCATATTATCCCTTAGTCGTCTTTTACGACATCCACGAGCAAGATAGAAAATGGTGAATTGTATTCTTACTCCGTCATCACACGGAAATAATATTTAGTACTAGTATTGTATAGTTGTCTAAACTAAAAACGGCTTATTTTTAAATTAGATACTCAATAACATCATTGTCTTCATTCTGATTTTATCCCAAATACTTGAGGTCGACGCAATATGTGCTCCTCTTCCACCGTATATATTGTTATTAGCAATAGTTTTATGATCGGCCGCCGGGTTAACGTCAACCCTCCAAGAGAAGTAGTTGCTACAGGTTAATGTAAAGCTCTTAGTTGTCATTTACGACACTCACGAGCAATGTACTCGTACCTATGGGTTGGTAATATTCATAGCCACTACCGTTCAAAACAGCAAGATACTTAATAACTTTCTGTGTGGTGACGGAGTAAGAATACTATTCATCACCCCCGGTCTTGCCTGTGAATGTCGTAAAGACGGCTAAGGAATATGATATGGTCATAACTGTGCAGGAGAAGAAATCTCTAAATGAAACCCTTTTCCAACATGTTTGACCAGCACGGTATAGTGGGTCTATTTCTCTCTTAATGGAGAGAAGGTTTCAGGCCAGCAGTGGGACGAGCTGAGACGACTCAATAACATCAAGATGATTCCAACTTTATAGGTATTCTAGTGATTAATTTTGTCTAGAGTACGTACAGGTATAAATATGTTACTGATGATCGTGAGGTCTTCGTACAAGCTTTTGTTGGATTTCACCGTTAGCGAATTCCTAGAAGCGATATAGAGTCTGGGAAATACAAGAAATGTATCCGGTAGACCGCAACAAATCTCAAAGGTGCGAAATAACTTTGTCGATGTGTGTGTGTGTGTGTGCGCGTGTACGTTCGTTTACCACAACGTAAGAATGCATAAGAATAAATTGAATAACGTACTTCTTGTTATATAATATTTTATATAAATAGTTTATGTAGATATATATCCCAAATCCATTCATATTCTTAATCAAAATAATAATTAAAAAAAGAAATATCGGATTTATAATGGTATCATCATCATTATTCATCCTACTGCAAAGTGCGGTCCTGTGCAGCCTACTTCCAACGACGCCTAACCACTTTCATCAGTCGTCAGGCCGCCTAGTGGAGGGCGTCCTACACTGCGTAGTCCGATACATTTTCGCCACTCAAAAATCTTTTTCCCCAGCGATTGTCGATTCTTCGAGCGATGTCGCTAGCCCATTGCCACTTTCGTGTGTAGTAATTCTTCATGCTATGTCGATTACACATAAGTGTAGTAGTAGAAGGAGTGTAGTAGAAGAACGATCTTCTACGATATAATGGTAAGTTACTACAAAATTTGTCAGTAGTTAATTAATTTCTAATAGTGGAAACATAAACTAAGTAAATGAAAAGACATTTATCAAACAATGTTGCTTAATTCATAACCGAATCGTGAAACCGCTTAATATTAGGGCATGGAGCCATCCATCTTAAACATCCCTCTATTAATAATTTGCGTTCAGTTTTACGCTGTGCGTAATTATTTAATGGAGACGAATTCCGCAACGCACGCGCCGGCCGCACCGTGAAATGAAACGTTATATGCTTCAATGATGCTATTGAAGACAACTTTTTTACGAAGCACTGCTTTTCACCCACCCTATATTTAAAAGTTTATTTTTATATTTTTTGGGTCTAATTCCTTTTTGTGTTTGACTGTGATTAATTTTTGGGGCCTGTTTCGGATGTTTTAATTGAGCATGCTGTTGGTTTTAATTTTAATTTTTAATTTATTCAGGCATTCTAATTATTCCAAATATTTTTTAAGCTTAAACTTTACTACACGTTTCTTTACTTTCTAAACTTTACTACACTGTCGTATTTTTTTGCTTTTTTTTTGTAATAGTAATAGGTGTTTAGTATAAAGGGAGCTAGCAGTCATGACAAGATAAATATGGAAATAATGTTGTGTGTATAACCAACGGAATTACATGACGTATTTCGAATATCTATTTCTCTTGAGCTTTTAAATCTTAAATGGCTCTATAATTTGTAATTCATAGAAAATATTTATTTATATGGATTTGCACCATGTGATAGCTGACATAAATAGAGCTTATGGGAATGAATATGCATTGACAGTATCACATAAAATTTAGCTTTATATAACTTGAGCATAAAAAACTTCTTTAAGCGCGTTAAAAAGTATCCAGTGGAACATCAAGCTTTTCAAGTATCTATAAATAAAAATACGCAGGTGTAAATCTAAACAATAATGACATTATCTAGTGCTTAAAGAGGATCAAACGTTTTTTTAACAGCTCGCATAAGTCCCACTGTTAGTAAAGGGCCACTAGAATAGAAGGAAAAATTGCTTTCTATTTCAAAAGGTTAGACAGGCTATTATAACAATTTGTATTTCTAGTATTTCTTCTTTTGCAGAAACCTTATCAACTTAGGACTTTAGGACTAATCATGTTTTACGACAGCCACGAGGAAATAAGGGATGATGGGGAATAAGGAATAAGGGTCATTATCTGAATATAATTCCCACTTAGGCTTCTGCACAATGAGAAGGATATTGGCCTACTACACCACGCTGGTCAGATGTCTCTGAGCTTTATGTCGATTTTACATCTGTTGCATGGATGTTATCTGCATATTCCTTAGTCATTTTTAAGAAAGGGGTGATTGTTTTTTTGGCAGGCTATGGTGCGGCCGCATGTCTGTCCCATTCGGGTTGACGAGAGGGCGGTGCGCGTCCCCATAACCCGTCGTATTCTCTCCCCTCCGCCATTGGGCCGGCCACTGGTCCGAATCCCTGACGTGCGTGGCCGGCCCGGTGGGATAACCTTTCCTCTCCGACGTCCCCGGGGCAACGCCCTTACGCGGTCAGCCTCTCTATTCCCCGGTCCAATCACCCGCGGCCTCGACTAGGGCAGCATCAGGCGCAGATACTCGTGCCTGAGCTGCCCAAGTCGCCGGTGATCGTCGCCATAGAGGAGTTTCTCAAGACAGGGGTGATGAATTATATACTTACTCCGTCACCACACGAAGGAATAAAGGTGACACTATATTATTAGTTCGTAGTGCCATAGAAAGTTTTTCATACATTTTGACTTATACGTAAGTAGGTATACAGATTGCCTTTATTCGTTTCAAAAGTACTAATGCGTCTCAATTATTAAATTATATATTTATTTTACGTCTGGTTACGGAATAAGAATACAATGGGGAGCTGTGGGAGTCATACCTGGGTGCCACGTGTGGCATTAAAGTATTAACCCTCTTTTGTCATGGAATAATATTTATACAAATAATATAGTTTTAAGTATCTGATAAACACGATTTTATTGTACACTAGAAAAATATAAAATAAATTGACTTGTATCAGCTTCAATATGGTATTCGTTTTTTAACCTTTTTAACATAAATATAGGTACTTTTTTATTGTAGGCTATGATCTGGACATACCGCACCCAAACCATCCAGGGCAATGGATGGAAGGCGCGTAAACCCATAACCTATGGTGTTCCCTTCCCATCGCCATTGGGTCGACCACTGGCACCGATGTTATTGACGAGTTCCTGTATCCACCCCTAGGCGCCATAGTCATACCCTTGTTACTATGTCCAATCAATTGGACTTGTGAATACAAACCTTATAATTCCTAACCCCAAGTGCTATACAAGGAGCTATTGAAGAGTGTCTCTATCACATCCGAATGATAATAAAGTCTCGTCAATTAGCCCAAACTTAATATTTTTACTAGCAACCATTGAAGAGTTTCTCCGTGTGGGGACGAAGTAAGAATACAATTCACCGCCACAGAGAGAGCTGTTGCTCGTGGATGTCGTAAAAGATAACTAAGGAATATGATATGCAGATAACATTGATACAAGGGAAGGAATACTCGAAAAGAAACCCTATGCCAACATGTCTCCTAGTCGAGGCCGTGGGTGATCGAACCAGGGACTTTAGTCCATAACCCGCAGAGAGGCTGACAGCGCAGCGGGACCGGTCCCGGGACCGGGAGGTGAGGGTACTCGCACGGGTATTCCATCGGGCTGACCACTGAGGACAAGGAACTCTGCACTGGTGGTCGACCCAACGACGAAGGCGACGTGGGTACGGGTGGGTTATGGGCCTGCGCGCCGTCCTTTCGTCGCCCTGGGCGGAATGGACCGCGTGTGGGCTTACCATACCATAAAAAAAATACCAACATGTCTGATCAGCGAGGTATAATAGATGAAATTCCCTCTGATAGCGGAGGAGGCTCGAGCTCATCAGTGGGACGTATATGAGCTGTGATGATAATGATAATGAGCCTCGACTTAGTGTTTTTATAGTAACCACTGAAAAAATCCACTGCTCAACTTCTGGTTCTATCATCAGATTGTCATCACTATCTTGTTACTAATTCGAATCAAATGAGCCCAAACTCGAGAGACTCACTAGCGGCCTTTGGCGAGTTCCACTGTCTAGCCCTTGGTATATAGGTACGACTATTATAAGTAGTTTAAAATCGACTTAAAAGGTTACAATAGATCGTTAGTTAGAAGTGAAGCTTAATTGAAACTTGTAAAAATTATTGTGCTTAAATGATTCCTTTTCCGTATGGTGATGATGTAACAACACATTACTTTATTCTTGCCAGTGGGTGTCATAAAAGACGACTAAGGGATTATTATATCCAAATATCATCTATGCAAGAAATGGGAAACTTGAAATAAAATCCTATACCAACACGTTTAACCAGTGTGGCGTACTAGGTCAATTCCTCTCCTATTATAGAGGAAGTGCCAGCTCAGTTATGGGACGTATATCAACTGTGACGATGATGACGATGATGAAATGATTCAATCTAAAGATAAGCGGCATTACGGCTGTAGACAGCAAAAAGTGTTAACGAGTTTTCGTTTTATATACTTCCATCATTACTATAGATTAACCAAAAGTATATTTAAAATACTATTAATATTATTTTGAAAGGAAGTATATAGTAGTATATAGTATACCTTCCAAGTATGTCGTTATGTATAGAGGTGGATATTAAGACACTTTAAAAGTATATTCTTATTACAGAACAGGCAAATTAAGAGATCAGGTAAATCCCCGATTAAGTATTTTCTAAATTGTACTTAAGAACATTTCGAGGAGGCAAATACTTGAGCTACTCAATTTATTATCAGTTTCTTAAATACTGTTTGGCATGACGCTAAAGACTTGTAATTATGGAAATGTTATAAAAATATACGACAAAACCTTGAAAAACTGAAGGTCAAAACAATCACAGTCCCTTCATCAGCTATTCATTAATATCGGGGCAATTTCATAGTAAACACGTAGGTACATTAGCAATTCATATGAAACAACACATAACAATAGTAATCAAGCATTGGGTTATGAAAGAAAAATCATATTTCGTCAAGGCGGTGCCAAGCACAGATTTCGACGGCAATGTATCGTGAAATTAGTTTAGTGGCACTATATAATTACGCGCCCTTTTTATAGTCCCTTCATCGAGGGGCGAACCGGCCCCCGGCCTGTTATGACGAAAATGTCAACCCGGTATGCGGCTTGATGAATCGACACTATTTTAAACATTTTGTGTAGCCGTTATTCTGATAGCTCTATAATAACAAATAATAGTTTGACAATAGGTTCAGACAAAAATGAAACGCTAACCAAATGAAAGGTACATTTTATAGATTTATTATATAAAATCTTAACGCTACATTTTGAATTTTAACTTAACGTAGTAACATGTGAAATTTACAGAGCTATTACGATAATATAGATAATAGTAATTAGTTTATAATTATTGCGCAAGATCTTCCCAGGCTGAGGGAAATCCTTATTTTATTCACTAATTTATCTTAACTAAGTACAGATTCTTAACTAATAATAAACGACGAAGCTCAGATATTTAAATTAATTTATAAACTATTTCGATTTATGTATTTACATTATGATATGAAAGAAGTCTGAAAAATACTCTATATTTGCAAAATGAAAGCTTATGAAAGCACCTATGTGACTAAATTCCTGACTAATATAGCAGACATAGCGAAGGGCTCTTTCAATATTCATTACGTTTACTTTATCACTTTCTCATCAATAAGTACAATAAAATGCAATTTAGCTTTAATAACTAGTTAGATATTTTAATGAGCAATCGAATAAATGAATTAAGAACTATTTAAGGTAGTTATAGGAATAGGAGCATTCATACATATTATCGAGTCAAACATACATTTGAAAAGAAAATAGCAAATGAAAATTAATATAACCTTATTTTTTTATTATTTTATTAAACTTATAATTATAAATTAAATTTCGTTAACAAATACCTAATGGCTTAATAGAAAAACCTTTAGAAAAAATATTGTATGTGAAATACTCATATAATTTAGACACATTTTTACTCGATCACTGCAAATGTAAATATCATGTATAAGTTTTTCAATGATTATATGTACAAGCTCTTAGGTACGATTATATGATATGGGATCGATTAACTTGAATAGGTACTAGACGAATGATATTTAGGTTAAAATGATATTTGGATAAAACATGTGAGGGATATTTGTACAAAAATATCGTAAGTATATCTTAAAATTTAAATTTTCTATTAATAAATAAATAAGTTTTTATGTTAGATGGAAATATGTACTGGCATCAAACTGTTTCCATAATTTAATTCGATGTGTCGATTTATATTTTGTGTTATACGTTTATATACTATAAACAGATTATATATATTTTGGAATCTTCATATCCTTCAATATTGTTACATTATTGGGAATGCGATCCAGTTAATTTAGCTCCTTGTGTCAGCTTAATGTATTGGTTACTTAATATACCTAATTTCATGGTGAGATTCTGTCAGGTCATGTCAATATTATTCATCAATTTAATAAGTATTGATGAGTTATTATTAAATGCGACTAATTGAACATGTTTGAGGCTTTGAGCCCTCGGCTTTTTGTTGTAAATTAAACTCAGCATTGGTAATTTAGAGATTTATCATTGCGTTATCGATTCTTACTTTAATTTAATACAATTTTTGGCGTTATCATTATCAGTTTAATAAATGATTTTCATCTCGACCTTATAAATCATTCATGTGTGATAATAATAAATATACTATATATATTTGTTTTCTTTATTACTTTAGGATTAAAATCAATAAAAAGCTAAGATGGACTTAATATACTAAAGTACATAATAAGTTAATATCAATTTTTCCATTAAATAAATGAATTGAAGTTAATGAGTGAAAAAGAATAATGAGTGATAATTTAGTCTTAATAAGTCCGTCACCGTAAATACTTAAAAATATATTTTCTAACCGAGTTCTTATATATCACAGGCTTAAATTATACTCATTATCATTAGGGACGTGCATACTATACGTACACTTATAATAGATACAGTAGAACGAAATTAGGTAACTATTTACACAAATAGGGGAAAAATAATGAGGCGAACCCTCCCACAACCCTCGGAGATTTCAAATTACGACCGCGGTGTACACACGGCAATACGTATCTTTATATTCCAATCGTTAGTTTACTGCGATTAATGAGTGTTGATCTGATTGCTACTATACAATTAACAGATCAAGATTATTTATCCACTCACAACAAGTAAACATATATCTTTATATGAAGTCCATTGGCAAATAATAATATATTAAAAAATACTACTTACATTAAAGTAAAACCATCACTAATATAAATAAATCTAACAATTGTTCTATCACTTATCCGATGTATGAAGCGTACTTAATACCAATACTAAATATTTGCCATTCCATTTACCAACAAAGCAACGCACAACGCCCTCTATATCGTTTTTAAAATTTCAATAATAAAAGTGTTCATAAAAATTTTGAGTGTCCAATTATCACCTTCTCATGTTCCCACCGAGTTTGGAACGATGCGTTATTACTAAAAAAAAGTCTGTTGTCACTACACTTTCACTCTACCAAAACTAGAAGGTAGTCTCACATTCGATTGAATACAGTAGTTTTGAGACAGATACACATCTATGGAGTCTCTATTAGATCTGTAATGGAGCGGATGATATTGACGGAATTTCTCACGAGAATATATTGAAGTATTTCAGGCCGGCTGAGACGTAAGGTATTGGTATAGCCCCAGCATAATAATTAACAGATTGAAACATGAGATAGGCGATGTTCAGAAGCTATCACACTATTTCATTGGGATGTGTATTTTGATTTGAATCATTTTGTCTTGCGCATTGCTGTAATAAAGAAAAACCTAATTAATTTTATACGTTCTACATAGATTTCATTTGTCTGCATGTAAAATTCGTAAATTTAAATCTGTTACCTCTTGTTTTCGTTCCCACGTTTTCATAGCAGTTTTATATTTTTCGAATTCGTGACACCAATTTGAGTAAATTTTTTGGTATTCATTGCTTTTTTCTGGAGGAGAACATCTGCAAAAAACGAATTTTATGTTTATTTTAGAGCATGAATCCATTGCGTTATTTGAAATTTTACTGACAGCATTTGTATTAAGAAATCATATACATACCTATGAGTATCAACAGTAATATTGTAAGAACACAGTAAAGAACCTCCCAACCAACAATCGTATCTGCCAGCATCGGCTTCATTCACAGAAATTATCAGCAAGCCATGTTCTGAAGTCTCGATGTATTTCTCTGGTTTACTGTAAAAATAAAATGGTTATTGAAGCATTTTACACAGATCAAGATTGTTGTTACCTCCTTTATGATATTAAATACTAGCAACGCGCCCTCGCTTCGCTTCGGTTTCAGGCGCCATACCCGCTCGTTCCCGTAGGAACACCGGGATAAAATATAGCCTATGTTACTCCTTAATATTATAGCTTTCCAACGCTGAAAGAATTTTTGAAATCGGTTCGGTGGTTTAAGCGTGAAAGCGTAACAAACAAACAAATAAACAAACATCCTTACTTTCGCATCCATACTAATATTATAAATGCGAAAGTAAGGATGTTTGTTTGTTTGTTTGTAGCGCTTTCACGCTTAAACCACCGAACCGATTTCAAAAATTCTTTCACCAATGGAAAGCTATAATATCAGGGAGTAACATAGGCTATATTTTATCCCGGTATTCCCACAGCCGTGTGGTGACGGAGTAAGAATACAATTCACCACACCCTATCTTACCCGTGGGTGATCGTACGAGACGACTAAGGGAGATAAAACGCATATAACATCTATGCGAGAGAAGGCAAACTCGAAATAAAACCCTATACCAACACGTCTGACCAGCGTGGTATAGTAGGTCAATTACCCTTCTGTTATGGAGGAGGCCCAAGCCCAACAGTGGGACGTATATGAGCTGAAATGATGAATGATGATTCCCACAGGAACGGGAACTACGCGGGTTTAAGCGACTGAAACCGAAGCGAAGCGAGGGCGGGTTGCTAGTTTATAATATAAGGATATGACCTTTTGCAATACATATTTTAGGATTTTAATGAAACGTTTTACCGCAGGATTGGTTTTAATATTGCTAATGCATAAACTCGTTTAGCGATTAGATCGACGTACATATGTCTTAAACGATCAAAAAATGTCTGATTATTTTAAATCCTGCGTATTTACAATTAAAGAATTGCGGCGAAACTGTTACACATTTTTAATAAGTAATTAATTTCTGTACCAACATTATTAAAAATAAACCACAGATTTTTTAAAATAAGAATTGAATATAAATAATTAGAGTAATTTACTTTGTTATTATACTGCCTATGCACAAAGTATTACCTTGAATGATTGAATACGCGAATCAGTAAGTGTACAAATACTGAAGTTAATCCAATATTTTTTGTTAAATTTAAAATATATATCATCATCATCATCTTGCTCTTATCTCAATTACTTGGGGTCGACGCAATATGTCATCTGTTTTGACATATTGCAAAAAGTTTCGGCAATGACTTTTATGACCGACCGCCTGCCTGACGTCAACCCCCCTTGGGAATGTAATCGTTGACCCAAATGGTACCAGATGGAGTTGGTTCGGGTCAATCTAGGGCTCTTAGTCGTCTTTTACGACACCCACGAGCAAAGCAAGGGTTGGTAGTATTCGAAGCCGCTACCACACAGCACATTAAAATAGGTATATATAATTAAAATATATATAAGCAAAGAAAATTTCTAAGTAAAAACCCACGCTGTTGATTCAAAGTAAAAGAATAAGCAGCTCAGGATAGTATTTAGGTTTACCGTTTGAGCTTAATATTTATTTGGTATAAAGCAAAATAGCTACCCGCTGTTTTATGTACGATTTGATCTTATAAACTATGCAACAGATTTTAAAGGAATTATGCCTATATTTTAGATAATTTCTTTTAGATGATTTATAAATATAATAAATGCATATATAAATTTATAGAAAATATATGCTTTGTAAGAAACATACCATTTTGATTGCTATTGTTGTTAACACTTACACTAAACTTTATGTGATATGTTAAAATGTATTACGGTATTTTACATTATATAAAATTCTATATAGAAGTCAGCAATGGTTACTAATATTATTATGTACTTACTTATTATAGGTAAGCTACAGTAATCAATTTTATATTTATACTATTTTCCCACATAATATATGCGTGGCCTTTCAATATTTATCCTTATCCAATTAAAACATCTTTAGTTTAGATTTATAATAATAATAGTTAGCACGAACTTTGCTTTGCATAAAAAATTATTTTGATGAATATTTTAAAGAAGATATAAGAGATTACAAAGTATATAACAAAATAAGAGTCGCATCTCCCGACGTTCATGTAAATTATACTAATTTACAAGCTGCATATCAAACTAAATGATGATTGCATTTACAAACTTTAATTGTAACTTTCCAGTATAACTACATAAAAAACAAAATCGCTAGAATATAATAATATACTAATCTATTTTTTACTTTGATCCAAAACCTTTAGCGATCTTACTAACTCGAAGTGCAGCGTGGGAGGATCGCTAGTTTTATATTTATATGTGTTGTAAGTTTGAAAGCAAAGTACATATATAGCTCCACAACAATCAGCCGTTTTTATTTTAACAATTCAAAGCGTTATGCAAAAAATCTGATCATAGATACAATTGTGATTCAAAGTATTGCGGATATGCCGATCGCTATGATTTTCAACGCTTGGGCTTATCCTGAGAAACTCATTTTTGTCATCATTCACAATAGGATGCAAAATTTCTTTCCATTTTTAACTTTAAAAATCACTACTCTTGAAGAGTTGACATTACTCACGACATATTCTTTCACTCATATCAGCCTCGCTATAAGCATCTGAGAGCATTCGGTGAGCCTCAGCCGCAGGTTTTTTAATATTAAAATATTTCCCCCAAACTACAAGAGTTCGGTTCATAACTTGACATTTTTATAATGTAATCATAATGTTCACAAGATACTACAGAAGTCGTAAGTCGTCTATAATGTAAGTACTCGACGTTTACTTATAGCTAAAACTCTCTATATAAAAATGGTGAGGGCAAAGTTGTATCTCTAAAGCAAAGAGGTGAATTTCTATTACCAACTTACACTACATATAAAATTATTCGATCTTTCATGATTAATAGATAATTTCAATTAAGAAATATGTCAAACATTTATGTGATTAGTAATTATTTGATATATATAATTCTAATTATCTTGTGTAGTAATTTGACTTGTTAAAATTCGCTATGAAATGTGAATTAAAATGAATACACCGCTATGGAATTCAAATAAACAAGAGCTACTTTAGTATTTTTAATATTATAATTTGCTCGTTTTAATTAAATTATATTATGAAATAGAAACACGTCTATTTTACAATATTAATAATACATAATAATGACGTTAAGGTTTTTTAAACTATAACTAAAACTATCCAATCAATGAATGAATAGAACTTGGTAAAATGCAACGTTCGTTCCCCTTGCATTTTAATTGTAAAGCGGAAACGTGATAGCTAAAGATTTGGTAGCCCTTTAATTAATGTTGCTACATGCGTGTTCAGTACAACTGTTTTAAAAGCTATTTAAATTGTATTTATCTTCTAATTGAACCTTTGGGTAATAAAATTGTTCAAATGGCAAAAGTTTTTGAATTAGGTTTATATTTGAACATTTACATTAGTATAAAGTTCCGAGTCTATATAATTATTACGTCGTTTGTTAGTATCTATATCAATAAATTTAGTAAAAATATGCAGCTTAATGGTATAGAAAATTACACTCAATTTCAGCGAAATAAAAATTTAAACCCATGTTTCTAATATGTTTATCTGTTCTGTCATAACTCCTAAAATTTGGACTTTAATTTGTAGGCTGTCGCTGAGGCTTCTTTGTAGATTGCAGGTAGTAATCAGAGGTAGTAATCATTTATGTGACACTAAATTCAGGCGCTCTAAAGACTAAATAAAATCTTGATAGTGACGCTCAGGGCATAGCCGTGGTCATAGGTCTTTTTGTCTGAAAGGTTTTTTACACAACAACACATTTAATAGTAGGTATCTCAATACAAGAAAGTAGTAGTAAAAGACTGTTGATAGAATACGACACAGCCAGTGCCGGATTAAGGCAGCGCGAGGCCTGTAGCAAATTCTGTCGAGGCCCTTTGGTTTGCTTCAGGTTCTCAAGTTTAGGGTATTAAATAAAACAAAACTGTTAAGGCATGCAAGATATTTTACACTTCTATCTAAATTGATATTTTTTTAATTAGGTACAGTCAGACAGCCGTTGGAGCGCGAGGCCCCCCAATTCGCGGGGCCCGTAGCATTTGCTACCCTTGCTATATGGCCAATCCGGCACTGACCACAGCTATGCTCAGAAAGCGTGCAATATTTTTTGTTTTACACTTTCTATAGTGTGGTTTCTTCAGGTTATAGTTTTAAAACTTATTATTTATGAAATATGTTTGTTATATTATTGACTAATTTATATTAGTAAAAATATAATATAAAAATATTTCGACGTAACGCGTATATATATAAAGCTTATTAATTTTGGGATATACATATGTATATCTTTATCGAATTCAAAAATCAAATAGTAGTAATCTAAAGTAAAATAGAAGTTGCTCACTTGAATGTGATAGGATGACGTCCTTTCTCTCTGGAATAATGATACCATGTAACTGCTCTTGGCTGTAGTACTTCGGGCATCTTCACAAAGCTACCTAAATGTAGGCTTTGACCCCACGTCGCTGAGACACTTTTTCGAGCAATAGACGAGTCACAAATATCTGCAGTCTCATTAGCTACGTCTTGAATTAATCTGAATTAAAAATATTGAATTCGTGAGTTATTTTATTATTTAGTGGAAAACGTATCAATGTAGTGACTTGTTAAAAATATAATAACGTTAGTACTTATTATATATGACCAAAGATTATAAATAGACAATATCACAGATGAAGAAGGAAAATACGAAACAAAAATGCCCATTCTTAATAATCAGTATGATGCTATACCAAATTATGGAAGAGGCTCGTGTCCAAGAACGGAATGGTAATGAACTATAAAGAAAGGTATCGCTGCTGTTACTACTGCTGGATGTCTCTCTACATAGAGTAATATGATCGCCATATTTATCAAGAAGATTAGAAATCACAATTGATTATATGGTTTACTTAATTAAGCAAGTACTCATTTTCGCATCATTCCTTAGTCGACTTTTTCAACTTCCACGAGAAAGAGTAGGTGGCATTTCATTACAAATAAAATGACAGAAAAATATCTAATTTCTGTACATTTTATTACTAGCTAGCCTACGTCAGTGGATATCGTAAAAGACGAACAAGAGATATAATGAGCATATAATGTCTATACAATTGAAGGAAAACTCAAAATAAAACCCTATGCCAACACATCTGACCAGCGTGGTATAGTAGGCCAATTTCCTTCTCATAGTGAAATAGGCGCGAGCCAAACAGTAAGATATGTATGAATTGATAATCTGAAAATTTACGTTTATTTATTCCTTCAAAATAATCTTAATGCATTTTATCTTTAAAGATATCCTATGCGTTGTTAGTGACATTTTGGTAAGTTAAGATGAAGATGTTCATTTTTCTCCACTGCAATGGCAAACTATTAAATTTATCACATTTGGAACTAATACTAAATATACAAACCCAGGCATGTATTCTCTGCAAACTCCAGTATCTCTGTCCCAACCACAGTATGGATCGCGTGCGCATCTAACACATGCGTCGTACCTACGTGCACATAACGCAAGTCGTAGTTGTAAGACACGTCGATCAGAAGCTGCATAGAGGGAACCATGCATTCGTGATATCGCCATTGCCTAGACAAAATAAAAGACAAATAATAATATTTTTGAAGTTATGATATGATGCGAGTAAATTTTTCGATGTGCGCGCACACCGTCACAAATGTTAACTAGATAATGCATCATAATAAAATTATTAATGTATTAAATACATTTTTTTGTATTAATAATAATAGGATAAAATTTTTAGAAGGTTTTTTTAGAAAGATTTCTATCCTGTTACGCCATAGACGTATAATGCATGTGTACATAAGTTCACACACATTTTTTTTTTATTTTATTAGAAGTACTGGATACAATTTTTTGTTCGTTTTCTGCTTTCAGCCATAAACGGAGCTCTCTTTCTCTTGTTGAAAAATGGCGTTTGCTTGGAAGCAATTTTTACTGAGCTTAATTTAATCAGCGAGAAATTCGGCGGATTAATTCCTATATTATGATAATCTGGCTATGATCCTTTCATTGTAAAGTTCCATGGACAGCAATTGTCACTTACCACTAGGGTGGGTTATATTAAATTTTAGCTTAAACGGTTAGTCGAAAATTGAAAGTTATCAAATGAAATAAAAATTAATAAATAAATTAAACCTTGATTTTATGGAAGTATACCTACTTGAATCGGTTCTCCAGGTGTGACGTCAAAGATATCTAGAAGCGCCGATTGGCTATCACCATTGCGTGTCCATTGAACGATCTTGTGAATTTTTCCTTCATCTGCAATAAAAAAAATGCTTATTCATATGCATGCCGCTAAATTTGAAGTCGAGTTAGAATTTTGAGGCGAAGAAAAAGTGTAGGTATCATTCGGCCTTTATGCAAAAATTATTTCATGATATTTCTGCTTATCAATACGAAGAGAAACCGTGAAACTTGATAAAAATATTGTAAATATACTGTGCGCATCCATAATTCAAGTGATGATAGTCATTGGTCTGACTGCTTAGCGAAAGGAATCAATTGTTTCTCTGGTAGGAACCATTGTACTCGGCAAGATATCTAACAACTTTAAACGAGCGACTTTTGCATATTTTTATATATTCAGAATCTCGAAAATGGCGCCAATGATGTCCATGAAATTTAGTATACAAGAAGTTTTCGGAGCGATAAATCAATCTACCTAGCTTACTAGAAATAAAATGGCTCAGTTGAGAAATCGAGCGGTCTTAATGGAGACAGCCCCGGTTTGATCCTTGGCTGTATTTTTCAACTTTTTTTATTATTCCATAAATTAATTTCTTTATTTATCAAAAATAAAACATGCTAAGTTCATCCTGATATTAATTACAAAAGTTGCTTAAAACATTTCTTCCTTAATGGTTAGTCGGTTCATTATCTGATATGACTTGCTCCTGTTCATTTCATTAATAGTACCTATTTATGTATCAATAAACTATTGTCTTTTTCATGTTGCTGAAAGGGACTACAGCTAACAAACTATCTAATGTCATAAACGTATTTAAACTAGAGAAAACATAATAATTATGAAATAAGTTCTATAAAATAATAGTTTCAATCAAAATAATAGTTCATTGAATTTTATATGAACTAAATCACATTCAGAATATATTGTCTACAAATACCCTAACAGGGAGGCACACTAAACATTAACGGATCTTTAGCTACTCAGATAATTACCAGTATATACATAAGTGACACATATTAGAAATTCCAGAGCGTCATCGGGTTCCACTTCAATTACCAACATCTTAGGCATGTATTAATCGCTATTAATATTATAATTGAGTGCTAATTATTACTTAATGTGTATACGTAGAATTAATGGAGATACATTAAGTTTCATTTGCATTATTATATTAGTTTATTAACGTAAGAGAATTAAAATTATTGCGTAACAGACATCGAAAATTTGCTAAAAATTTCAACAGTAAAATCATGATTGGCTTTCATTGTCATCGAAGATAAGGACTCAATGCCGATATCAGCCGACCTTCTTTCTTGCCTGTGGGTGCCGTAAAAGATGACTAAGGGATTGTGATATGCAGATAACACCTATGCAACAAAAACAAAACTGGAAACAAAACCATATATCAAAACGTCTTATCAGCGTGTGATATAGTAGGTAAATTTTTGCTCTAATTGTGGCAAAGACATAACACGACCGACATAGTACGAAGAATTAGCACGCTGAAGTGGCAATGGGCATAATGAACCCACAACCGCTAGGGAAGAAAGATTTTCGAGTGGCGACCACGTATGGGACGACGCAGTGTAGGACGCTGGTTTCTGGGCGTCGTTGGATCCAGGCAGCGCAGGACAGCACTTGGTAGCGTAACTTGAGGGAGGCCTACGTCCTGCAGTGAACGGCGATAGCCTGAAATGATGATGATGTGGAAAAGACTCGAGCCCAGCCACAGTACATGAGCTGAGGCGACAATATATAAAAGATCGACTCCAAATAGTAGCATATATAAAATACAAAAAATCGATGTCACATACAATAAAAGTAATTCTAACAAATCCAATCACACGTATAATGCAGTCGGATTTATACTAAACGTATTTTCTGAAGGTCCAATAGAACAATCTTTGTAAATACAATGAACAAGCACAGTTGTCACGTGAACAAGTAGCCTGCGAAAGCATCGAAAGCATAAAAGCCTATTGTATATAAGGTCACAGTTTCCAGCTTCCTCACGCGACCGTATCAGGACCGAATTAATATGCGACCCACGAATCTTAATAGCTAATTGGATTACTGGCATATAGCGAAATTACCTAACTGGGTTACGAACAATACTATAGCTACGTGTCTCAGTTCAATGTGTCGCGTTGTAAGATGGAATGGGGTTCGTATTATTGTGTTCGTTAAGTTATAGCCGAGGCATAAATCAGTAATTATATTAGGGCCCTTGTCGCTAATGAATTGTAAAACATTGATTATAGTGAACGCTCGCGTGTTATGTGCCAACTTAATGCTTATTACCAAAATATAGTGAATTGGATTATATATTATACGGTGTATTATATACGACTTTACTGGTTCCAGAACATAAATTTATTTATCTTGTGAAATCCGCGGTTCTAACGAAAATGGATTAGTGGTGTTAGGAGTAGAAACTTTTACAATTGAAATTTTGAATGTTTTTAATCATTTGTCATCCTCATCATCGCAGCCCACATACGTCCCACTGTTGGGCTCGGGCTTCCTCCACAATGAGAAAGAATGTGACCTACTATAACATGCTAGTCAGACATGTTGGTACCTATAGGGTTTTATTTCATACATATTATATCCCATAGTCGTCTTTTACGACATCCACAGGCAAGATAGCGAGTGGTGAATTGTATTCTTACTCCGACACCACACGGACTACGGAATTTTAATCATTATTCCATATTTGTATTTATCATCATAGCTTGTATGCCTTTCAATTTTGGGCTGAAGCCTCCTCCAAAATAAGAGGATTTTGACTTACTATAACACATTACTCATACGGGATGTTATCGGATTTATTTCGAGTGTTCCTTTTCTTGCATGTATGTTATATGCATATTATATCTTTTTTATTTTTTGTGGGTGGGCTGCGGTCGGCCCGCCTCCGCACCACTCCGTCCGGGGCGACAGAGGGGCGGTAAGCACGCACACCCGCAATCCACCCGAACACCACGCCGCCTTCGTCGTTGGACCGACCACCGGAGCAGGGTTACTTTTCGTCGCTAGGGCGCTTGCGGAAGTCTACCGATTCCGCGCAGCGGCGCGCGCCAGTGGCTAACACCACGAGGGGAATGAGAAGGGCAAGAGAAACTGCCCAAAGGACAGTAATTCGGCGGTGGAGAGAGGAATTGGAGTCCCCCGTAACAGGGCGGGGGACTGTCGAGGCGATTGCGCCCCACATTCACCGCTGGATGAACCGAAGGCACGGCAACCTGACCTTCAGGATGACGCAGGTACTTACTGGACACGGGGTCTTCGGTAAGTACCTGCACAGAATTGGACGAGAAGAGGCCCTGGATGCCACGAGTGTGGCGCGCCAAATGATGATGCGCGCCACACACTGGCAGTATGTCCCGCCTGGGGGCCTCAGCGCCACGACCTGTCGGCGGTCATAGGAATGGACCTGTCGCTGTCGACCATCATCTCAGAGATGCTGGACAGCGACAGGTGCTGGACGTCGATGGCCTCTTTCTGCGAGGAGATCATCACAAGGAAGGAGGCCGCGGAGCGGGAACGCGAAGCACTTGCTTCCGCTGACTCGCTCCGCCGGCGGCGAGTAGGGAGGAGGAGGCGCCGATATGCGCATCTCCTCCCTCCGCTTTGATTGACGACAGGACGTGGCCAGACAGCCTTGCGTAGGGGTGTCGGGGATCGAATGTCATAAGACGACCTTTCCTGCACCCCGTAAAAGCGCGGAAGGGACCGCTGTGATTTTGGTGGGTATTCCGGAAGCATAGCCGGTGAGTCCGACACTCCCCCTCGTCTGACACCGGCGAGGGATAGTGCGTAAATTGCATTTCCACAGCGAAAAAAAAAAAAGGGTTACTTTTCGTCACTGGTCGGCCCGACGGAATACCCCCTACTTGGGGTACCCTCCCATCGACCGGCGTCCCCCCCCCCCCCCCCCGGGGAGGACGTCAGTCTTTCCTCACGCGGTCGGCCTCTCGGCGGGTGACGGACTAATCCCCGGTCACGTCACCCGCGGCCTCGGCTAGGGCGGCATGAGGCGCAGGTAGCTGCGCCTGCGCCGCCGCATTCGCCGGCGGCGGATCTCCTCATCGAGGCTGCGCTCCTCGCGCAGGCGATCCGCCGCCTTCGTCCACGAGATCACTGTCTCGCAGAAGGCTGCGACCGCGTCCCATTTCTCGACGCTGTCGACCATCGCCCTAGCGATGGCCGGCAGCGTCAGGTCGGCACCGATGATTGCGACGAGTTCACGGCGCTACGTGGCCCAAGTGGCGCAGGCCTCGAGCGTATGCTTCGCCGTGTCCTCGTCGCAATCGCAGTGGTGGCAGGACGGTGTACTCTCCCTCCTTAAGACCTTGTGCAGGTATTTGGCGAAGCTTCCGTGCCCCGTCAACATGCATATTATATCTTGTACTCGTTTTTTACGACATCCACAAGTTACAGATAAGGCGGTGAATTCTGAATCTGTCACCACACGGAAATAATTGTATTTATATCCTAAAAATATTATGCAGAATTTTATCATTATTATCATCATCATCATTCAACGTTTCACCGTACACTGCAGGACGTAGGCTTCTCAGAGATAGTCGCCACCCTTGGTCAGCGAGTTAAAGATAACAATGAAATATTTGCAAATAAAGAGCTACTGCACACTCCTGGACCCTTAGCCGATTTTCAAGATTGCCACAGGTAAGTAAGCGGTGATGGCAATTGCATTCTTATTCCGTCGCCACGCACGTGGTGTGCGTGTGTACGTGTATAATCGTCTGCGCGTATGTAGTATTTTAGATTCATTTTTCGATCGTTCGAAGTACCAACCCTATCCTATACGTTATTATTCTAAGATCCATATGTTGTAAAAGACTAAGGGGTGCAAGTGAGTATCATTACTGCATGGGAGAATATTCTGGAAATAAAACCCTAAAATCAATACCTATACTAAGAGGCCTTGATCTATCAAGGCCTCTTTTGTTATGGAGGAAGCTCGAGTTCAGTAATGATAAGTTTATGAGAGAAGAATGATTTTAAATAAAAACGACGCCCAGCAACTTTCACCAGGTCGTCGGTCCACCTAGTGGGGGGCGTCCTACACTGCGTCGTCCAATACGTGGTCGCCACTCGACAACCTTTCTTCCCCAGCGGTTGTCGGTTTGTCGAGCGATGTGGCCAGCCCATTGCCACTTCAGCGTGCTAATTCTTCGTGCTATGTCGGTTACACCTGTTCTTCTGCGGATTGCCGTATTTCGGATTCTATCTCGCAGAGAAATCCCGAGCATAGCCCGTTCCATAGCACGCTGAGCGACTTTGAGCCTTGTTATGAGGCCTACTTTCAGGTACCACGTTTCTGTGCCGTAAGTCATCACTGGTAACACACACTGGTCGTAGACCTGAGTTTTCAGACACTGAGGTATGTTGAACGAGAAGATCCTCTTAAGTTTCCCGAACTCTGGCCAACCGAGTTGAATTCGTCGGTTGATCTCATTCTCGAAATTGGATCTACCTAACTGGACTGTTTGTCCTAGGTAAACATAATTAATTTTTAAAGAATATTAAAATTGAATTAATTCCCATTTTTCGTCATTTATTTAACATCATTTCAGTTTATTAATTACATGAGTACTTATAAGTTTGCATGATTATAACTTTACATAATTACAATCTGGTCAATATTAAAAACTATAACAAATAATTAGAATCAGGCGGACGCCCGTGACCCTGAACGCTCTAAAGTGTTCAAAACGTCGGGCAATCAAAAATCAAATGCGATGAAATTCGTAAAATAGGTTTATTTGCAATATTCACATAAACAAATACATAAAATGGGAAAATGAATAAGTACATTTTAGAAAATCACGACCATTACTGTCGCTAACCCAAAATAACATGTTATAATTAGACCTCAATAGAATACGTGTTACTAACGTAGAATTTATATATAAAAATGCCAAATAAGGACTCATTTATGTAGAAAAAAGGAAAATTGAAAATTATGAATAACCCCTGACACGAATTAAAATAATAAAAAAGTATTACGTTCTCCTAAACGGGCATTATTAATTAATTGTTATTTACCGATTATACTGTTAAGCACGCGTGAAGCACTTAACGAGTACGCCATTACTTAATTTTGGAAAGGAGCTGATACTCTTACACTGCTAGATCGATACCGCAAGGAAATTGGCTTTCAAATTAAAAAAACCGCATTGAAATTGGTCTATCCGTTTGAAAGCTACGATGCCACAGACCTACACACACACCCAGACAGACAGACGTCAACGACAAACTTATAACACCCTTGTTTTTCTGTCGGGGGTTAAAAACAATATTTCGATAAATATTGTTTATTATTAAATTATCGAAATATTGACTGCAAATATATGAGAAAGACATGTGTACGTCAGAGTTGAGTAGAAAGAATTACGGTATTCTTAAAATCTATGGACTTTTAATATATTTACGTAGACAATTTACTAATGAATAAAAGACCTATTAGAGATCTTTATAGTTTATAGTCCCTTTCTCTTTCTCCAATTACTGAATAAAATTTAAGTCTGATTATGATGTCACATTTTTACGCATTCAATATTAGGTATATATACATATATGGGAATAATATTATTAAACCAATTTTAAAATATTTGCCTGTCTGTCTCATTATATCACGTCTTCCATCTAGGCTAATCTCTGAAACTGGAATGATTTGCACGGTACTTTCACTGCCGGATAGGTGATATTATAAATGGGTATCTTATAAAATGTATTAAATTGTAAACAATTTCTATGCAAATAGTATGGCATCATTCAATACAGTTCATCATTATTAAGCTTTTGACCTTTAATTTGTTCAAGGGTAATAAACAAAGAGGCATTAGTCCAAATAATACAATCTAATTAACCTATGACGTGAATTAAACGAAAATGCGCTAGTCGATAAATAAATACTAATCTCAAACGTATATTCATAGTGAGCGAAAACGTAGGAGAAACAGTTCTAGCTAATATTTGAAGTTAGTGGAAATTTTCCCATTGAATTAACGGGATTAGAGTAATAAGTAACACTGTGAGACTCAGGCTGACAGGCACATTGCTGTCGCAATGAGTGACGGGTACAACCACCGGTAATTATGTTCGCCGAATATCGTGTAAGGAACTCTGTAATTGGTTTGTGTAGCTCGCAATGAAGGACATCAATCAAGAAACATTTTGATTTGAATCTGTTCTGTTGTTATAGTGTGTAGGGAGAGGTAGTACTTAATAATAGCGAGCAGGAGAGGTAGAGCTTATGTACACAAAATATATTGTATTATTATTATTATTCTTATTTCCCTGAATGGTGAAGGATTAAAAATAAAACTTCTCATATCTTTTAATTTTATCCTGGGGTCAAAAATCAGACTAAGGGTAGTCTCGCATCAGTATTGCAACTCTGGCCATTCCGATATCAGGTCGATAGAGATAAGAGACTTTACAGAATCTCTTATAAAAGTCCCTTTAACTGCTAACCGATGTTCTAATAATGTTAACTATAGCTATAATGATTTTGTAATACATTTACGAAACTATGCCATCTTGGTTCGGTTAAACTCGCTCACGCCCGTAGGGCAGAAAGGACGGTGTGCAACACCATAATCTGCTCTATCCATTTCTCTGTCTACATTTGGACAATGTTTATTTGGAGGGGACGCATGATAAGGTAGTTTCCGTGAGAACTTGATAAATATTCAAAGCTTTCAATAAATATAGTTATGATTTTGTGTTTTATGAAAGAAATTCTTCCATT
The DNA here is from genome assembly GCA_032191425.1 of Lymantria dispar. Taxonomy (NCBI): domain Eukaryota; kingdom Metazoa; phylum Arthropoda; class Insecta; order Lepidoptera; family Erebidae; genus Lymantria; species Lymantria dispar. The sequence continues at coordinate 19,261,638 of CM063454.1, read as the reverse complement.
CGTCTATCAGCGTATATACATTCGTTTATGGAAACAGACCTCCTCAAAAGGAGATAGTGTTGTAGCCGCCATGCTTAGAAAAAGGGTTGGCAACCGCAGTTGATACTAACAAGTATCCCAATAAGTGCAGCTACCAATTGTCGCGGTGATTTCTCAGCCAGTTTTTATGACTTACGGGAAAGTATTATTATAATTTAAAGGGATCATTACACGGGCAAAAGTCCGCCAAATTTAATTAAGTTAGTAAGAAATTGCATATCAGTTTAAGTAAATACTGTAATTATAAGTCCCCATTTACAGACAGACATTTTAACTATATTTATTCTCATTATTATGAACAGTATAACGAAACTCATTTGCATAATTTACACAGATAATATTAATACCGCTGAAGTACCTTCATTTTGACGTACAAGTATGTTGATGCGATAATGGCTGTACATGAGAAAGCATTCACCAAACATGTCTGCAAGTAAATATGGGGGGGTAGTACATGGTACCTAACGCAAATCTGTTTACTCTGTTACATGTTTAAGCTTTACGACGTGACACTACCTTAGTAAAAGTGATAGAGGGTTTACGTTGATAATGTAAGTGGATTGAAGGCTTGTGATTTAAATTAAGAAAAAACACAGACTGCTTGTTTCATTCGTGTCAGTATGCAGTTATTGATTTTTAGGTTTCGGCTTTGCTGTATGCAATGACTCAATACATACATGAAATAGTTTATAATGGGGCTACGAAAAATATTTTTTTTTGTCTTTGTTTAAAAGACAACGCCCTGCACTAAGAAAAAAATCTTTGTGTTTGCGGGAGTCTTTACAAACATATAATTAATGGATTAAAATTATATACAGATTCAGAACAACAATTTGTGGATCGCACAAAGTATTGTACTGCGTGGGATTTGAACCGCGTCACTGACACTGCAGGTCGGTATCTTAACTACTACGCAGCAAGTGTGCAATCAATTCAACATCATCATCTAGACCCATATATATATACTAATGTTGGACTTGAACCTTCACCACATTGTGTATCCTTACTATAATATTACAAATGCGAAAGTAAGTTTGTTTGTTACACTTTCAAGCTCAAACCACCGAGCTGATTTCTAAAATTCTTTCACCGATGAAAAGTTTATCAGGGAGTAACACAGGCTGTATTAAAATATAGCCGGGGTAAATCCCGGTATTCCCACAGGAACGGTAACTATGCGTGTAGGGCAACTGAAACCGAAGCAAAGTGAGGGCAGATTGCAGGTTGAAATATGGTGTAGTAGACACCCGAGCACGGCAGTGTCTATCCCAACCCGATTGATTAGTGTGGTATAGAAACATATGTCTATTTCGCTCCTGTTGTGGAAGAGCTCAGCAGTGGGACTTATGTCTTGAGATGATGATGATGATACTGATTGGATGTATTTGTATAAGGTTTTATTTCAAGTTCTCCAGCAGTGATGTTATCTATTTCCATTCCTTAGCGGTTTTCATGATCACCTGTGAGAAAGGAAGAGGTGGTGAACATTGTATTCTATCCGTGTCTATGTGACTGAACTCTCTTAAACGGCTGGACCGATTTTTAAGATTTTTTTTGGTGTTCAAGTGAGTTCAAGAATGGTTTATTATTTTATATCAATGATTGGACCAGGTAGGTGGCGTTGAGATCGATTTCAAGACATTATATTTTATTTTAATATGTACAGAATGACACCCACGGCCTAAAGCAACCCTTTCCTCCCTCTCCCTCTTGCCCCTGGGTGTCGTAAAGATGACTAACGGATGTAATATGCAGATAACATCAATGTAAGAGAAGGAACACTCGAGCATGAGACCCGAGCCCAACAGTGGGACGTATATGGGTTAAGACGATGATGTGCAGAACAAGATCTGTTGAATCAGATAGTATTTAAATAAAAATAGATGACATTTGGTACTATAAACTTATATCGTAGAAGACTATACAATAAAATATAATAAACAGTTTGCGTTAGACGTCACTATTACTCAGTGTCATCTGATTGTACCCAATCTTATCTTCAAGATCACAGAAAGTGTCAACTACAGCCCGATCAGCGATCATCATTCTAATGTCATTGAGTACTAGTACATCATAATAACTGCAACGAGAACATGTTGTTTTTTTTAAGGGACTAATACCTCCACACATTCCCACCGTAAGTCTTGTAAGCCAGGATCCACAATGATGAATATACGGATACAAGACACCGAGGTTTGACCCTCAGGAAGTCCCATGAAACGTTTTTAATTGTCTTGGAACCTGCAACAAATTTAATTAGAAAAGAAAAACAGGAGGAGTTGGAAAGATTCTACATGTTGCTTACAGCATGAATCTACATCATAGAAGTGCAGTGTGCGCACCATAACCTACGGCACTCTTCATCACCGCCAACTGAACGGTCCACCTCTGATATTATTCAGCCTATTTTTTTTTTGTTGTGGGTGGGCTGCGGTCGGCGCGCCTCTGCACCACTCCGTCCGGGGCGACAGAGGGGCTTAAGCATGCAACTCCCACAACCCACCCGAAAACCACGTCGCCTTCGTCGTTGGGCCGACCACCGGAGCAGAGTTAACTTGTCGTCAGTGGTCGGCCCGACGGAATACCCCCTCTACCGACGGATACTACCTTACGTCAAAGGAGTCACTGACAAGATTGGCTACATCCTGAAACGCTCTTCCATTAAAACTTATTTTAAGCCACTGAAGAGGATTAGCCAATTCTTACCACCTGTCAAGTGCCAGATCCCTTTACAAGATGCAGGAGTATATAAACTTGACTGTGACTGTGGTCTCTCTTACATTGGACAAACAAAGAGATCCATAAGAACTCGGATCAAAGAACACATAGCCGATGTGAAGCACCGCCGGGACACTAGGTCTGCAGTCTGTGAACATTGCCAGGACCGCGCCCACCATAACATCAGGTTTGATAAACCACAAATCCTCGCAAAAGAACACCGATACCTGCCTAGAATGGTACGCGAGGCTATTGAGATTAAAAAACACAAAAATTTCAATAGAGAGGATGGCTGGGTGTTACCATCAAGCTGGGATCCTGTTATAAACATTATTAAAAACAAATCCAAAAAGACCACCACAAGACTGCAAGACACCGTGAGCTCATATTGTATAGATTTGACCCACAATAATAATAACTAAAGATAATTTTATAAATTAAAACTTTTTAGTAACATAAAGTAAGCCGTCTTCAAAATTAACTTTAATTTAGCATCATGTTACCTGAGTTTTCTTGCCGGATCTTTCTCAGTGTGACCGTGTTCCGATCCGGTGGTAGTATACTAGATTATTACTTAGTTTTTTAAATATAATTACTATTAATTTTAATGTTTAATTATTACTAACCATAAACAGTATAATTTTTTCATATAGAATCATTTTCTTCTTACACTGGCAATAAATTTTGTATCAAAATGTGGGTCAATATTTAATAACTAATTTCTGTATCGGGTAGATAATTATAAATTTTCTGCAGTAACAATAACTTGTTGGACGTGAGACATCTTAGTCCACCCGTGATCATGAACGCTGTAAAGTGTTCGAAACGTCGGGTAATCAAAAATCAAATACAAACGCGATAAAATCCGTAAAGTAGTATTATTCCTGATGTTTACGCGAGTATTACATATTATAAAGAAAACAATGTTTATGGATCGATCGCATTTGTATTTGATTTATGATTGCCCGACGTTTCTAATACTTTTCAGCGTGCATGGTTACAGGCAAACTAAGATGTCTCACGTCCAACAAGTCATCGTTATTACAGAAATTTATTTCTACTCGCTACAGAATTAGTTATTAAACTAGGAAGCAGCCAAGTACCCATAAAACTACTGGTGTGATCTAAATTTATTCAAAACAGTCCTTTGTAGATTGACCAAAAAAAAAAATGATGAAATAATCAAAAGATCGGAATGATAACATAATACTCGGGTGTCGTACTCGTTCATTATTAGATGATATTTAAAGCAAGATCAAATAAAATTATTCCCTAGCCGATGCGTAAAAGGTCTGTCTTATAGTAGGCGTAATTGACGTATAATATGCGTATATATGCGTACACGATCTCTAATCCAGTGTGGCGATCTATAAATAAATTTACTTCTAGTGATTAATTCCGATCACGGTCGGCCCGAGCAAAATAATTAAACAATCCCACATCGGACGTGGACGGACGGGTCTGCTCCCCAAAGACTACCCGAGCCTAAACAATAACGAATTTCATAAGGAAACATTCACGGAAAATCGTAAACAAGGAAATCTTGTCTGAAATGTCAAAAGAAAACTACTGAAGCGGTTTTAGTCACACGCTGCACGTATATGGATAAGGCAAATTATGTAGTTTATTATGGAAATATATATATTAAAAAAATAGAACACGCATTTTACATTTTATTTCTAATTTGTAATACCTGTTATTTTATTAGAAATCTTGTAAGCTAGAGTCGGTTAATTTATATATACGATTTTTATTAAAACTATATTTATTACAAATTTGAATGCTTGATTACTTCAATAAAAATAAAATAAAAAGGAAAAACAAGATTGCATTTTAGAATAGACAATGATGTCTATTTTGAAATGCAATCTTGCCATCTTGTTTTTCAATTTTTCAAAAATTCAATGCCACTTTGTATATGAATACTACATAACTAATAGTGAGAATGGCTTTTGCATATTGAGTTCTGAGAAAAATATAACAAATAACGTTTAAGACAGAAAACCCTTAAATAAAGCAGAAAAGTTTATTTTTGAAATGCTTTTTTTATGCTCAATTATGATTATAGGTATTTTATTAAATCAATTACCCGTTGTTACCTCTAAAACGTAAATAACTATTGAACATATCAACTGTTTAATTACTTTTACATACTTATCGTAACTGTCATCCACAAACCACAGATTGAAAAGAAAATAATCTCACAATTCAATAAAGATTTCGCTTCGACAGGCCTAAGTAAAACTTTTTTGTGGACCTTGAGCAATATAAGTTTTATTTCTCAAGTGGTATAAATTCTCAAACACAAAGTAGCTCTAACATCTTTATTGGTTTTCATAAAAAACGTCCACGTTTAACGTATAGATTTGCTGGTTAGAGATCGCCTCCCCTTCATCTTAATGTTTACACCGTGACGTTTTTCCCTACAGTATTTTGTATTCAAGCACCTGCAACTAAATTTACCGCATAATATTTCAGGGTGGCGGAGGTATCGTAAATTTCAATGAAGGTGTCACTTATTAATTCATTTTATAATTTTGTTTCAACGCCCTGTTCTAATTAAAATACATAAAATATTTTTTATATATTTTAAGATACGAATCTGTGCTTTAGTAGATTGCAAATATATTTTATTTGAGACAAGATATGTGGAGACTCAGAATAATTATTTGTAACTAATATTTGTCGATATGTATCTAATATTTTAATATTTATGTATAGATGTTTTGTATATGTCGCAGCGTCATTCTTAATACTTAAGAAACACTTGATTACGGAAACGAAAAGTGCTACACTTTGGTGGAGTCGATACAGCGATTGGCAATAATTTAGGACCACTTGACATGACCGTTTACATTTGGAATGTTATTATGAGAGTTTGTTTTAAGTGCGGTCCTTTGAATATTCAGATGGGAATGACACTTGAGGGCGATCGGTTGTAGTTGTTGCCATGTTGCATCGAAATCACCGTGTTTCCTTAACTTGTGGTTTATATTGGTGCCGACCTGACGCTGCCGGCCATCGCTAGGGCGATGGTCGACAGCGTCGGGAGCTGGGACGCGGTCGCAGCCTTCTGCGAGACAGTGATCTCGCAGAAGGAGGCGGCGGATCGTCTGCGCGTGGAACGCAGCCTCGATGAGGAGATCCGCCGCCGGCGACTGGGGCGGCGCAGGCGCAACTATCTGCGCCTCATGCCGCCCTAGCCGAGGCCGCGGGTGACGTGACCGGGGATTAGTCCGTCACCCGCCGAGAGGCCGACCGCGTGAGGAAAGACCGACGTCCTCCCCGAGGGGGGGACGTCGGTCGACGGGAGGGTACCCCGAGTAGGGGGTATTCCGTCGGGCCGACCACTGACGACAAGTAAACCTGCTCCGGTGGTCGGCCCAATGACGAAGGCGAGGTGGTTTTCGGGTGGGTTGCGGGAGTTGCGTGCTTAAGCCCCTCTGTCGCCCCGGACGGAGTGGTGCGGAGGCGCGCCGACCGCGACCCACCCAAAAAAAAAAAAAAAAAACTTGTGGTTTATACGCCGGCATCCGCGTAATTACTGGTTATAATAGAACACTGTTAACGCTAATTGTTGAATACAGTTTAAAAGCCATCCGAAGTATTATTTCGATTCCATCGCGTTGTCTAACCCATCCGATGGTGATGCAGTACACATCCCCTCGAAATATATATATATATATATATATATATATATATATATATATTGAAATATGAATATCAAACGTATCCAGCACGATGGTGGTAAGTCTTTTAAAATGAATTTCATAGACTGGTCAGATAAATTCAGCGATTGGCGGTAGGTACGAACGAATTCGGCAAGGACTTTTATCACGAATCGCAATATGTATTTTATAGGTGTCGTAAATCGAAAAACGTGGCTTTTAACGTTTGCCTACGAACATTCCGCTGACTTTTACGAGATTCATCCCACGAAATTTTTATAACTTGGAATGTTTCGACCTGATTTATTATTTGAACTGATATTAATAATTATTTTCTTACTAATCAAAGAGTATTTTTCGTATATAAAGTTTTAATATAACTCGTTGGAAAGTTGGTGCGTCGCTGTTGTTCCAAAACCTATCACAAGTTCGGACGATAAAATGTACTGAGCGTGAGATTTATGTTTTCATTTTCATGCTTCATAACGAAGCTATTGATCTCATGTAATAAATAAGGATCAAAACGTATTTCATGGAACTAATAGGCTATGAAATGAATAATATATGCTATAAAATGAATATATATAACTTTAGTTCCCTACGTCGTGATAGACTACGTGAGTAAGGAATGTGTGGCTACCACTTATTTGCCTGTGGGAGAAGGACAAACAACTTGAAGAAGCACTAGAGAATTCTTCATTAAAGTCTTAACTCATATAGGTATGTAAGTTACATTGTAGGCCTTGTGCCTAATATGAAAGAAATTGACCTGTATACCACGTTGGTTAGATGTGTTGATTTTATTACGAGTTTTCTTGTCGTTCATCGATGTTATCTGTATATTACGTCCCTTAGCCATTTTTCATGACACCCACGGGCGAGACTTAATTTTGATCGGAAATCCATCAGCTAGGCATGGCGATAAGGTATTATTTCTCTTCGTGTGAAGTTAATAGATTGTTTCTATTGATTTTTTGTATGTGTGCTATGATGTGTATAATTCAAGGTTTTTAAAACTTAAGGTTTGACAATATCTTTATGGATATTATGATTTCGAGATTCATATAAAATATAACAACAGATCACATGTGCGTTATTAGGTTGTATGTAATGTCTCCGAGATACAGGTTTGGTGCGGTCACCGATATTCTGACTTTTTGTCTGTTCTATATTGCGATGACAATAATCCTTACTAATATTATAAATGTCAAAGTAAATTTGTTTGTTTGTTACGCTTTCACGCTTAAACCACTGAACCGATTTAAAAAATTCTTTCACTAATGGAAAGTTATAATATCAGGGTGTAACATAGGCTACATTTTATCCCGGTATGCCCACGGGAACAGACACTACGCGGTTAAGGCGACTAAAACCAAAGCGAAGAGAGGGCGGGTTACTAGTTGATAAATAAAGTAAAACATTCATGTACAAATTAATCTCCACGCCCTTCATCTTAGATTCCCTTTTAGGTACATGGATTACCTCTATTATATTTGGTTTACGTAGTGAATGTGTTCTGGAGGTTGACGACTGATTCGCGGTTGTCAAATCCCTTTACCTACAGTTGAAAATGCCACGAGTCAAACAACTTATTCTCTTGTCAACAACCATGTTACATGAGAGAAAGACTCATGAAATCTTTATTGTAAACTTTATTGTAAATATACTTTATATTTAACATATTCAGAACACGTTCCAAAGGTGTATTTTCAAAGGCTTTTATGGTGGCCGGTGTTAGGGATGCAGCGACCACTCCCACCTTCCAAAACTTTTTCGTTCGCACACCTTTTGATATTCAATATACTGAGGGACTTAAGCAATCCTTTGATGAGATGTTTTATGCAAAAAACGTTGGGTAACGGTGCGGGGCGCGAATAACCGTTCAAAAGTGAACACATTAGTATTCTCAATCTCGTCCGGAACCGCAGCGTCCCTCCAGTTTGTGGGAATAAAAAATCAATGTTTATTCCCGTCGAACGCGATTCGAATGCTAATTATAGCTATAACTAATTGCTTTGTATTTGTGTGAAGGTGCTATGGTTTTTTAAATTGGTTCATGGTTGGAGATAAATTAGTAATCGATTTTGGTATATTTACGTTTCGGGTTCATTTTATTTCTTTTGGCTCCTATTCTAATTACGGAAGAATAATTGTGCCCAAGTCTAGGTACTGCAACTCTGCAGGCATTATTTTCAGGTAATATATAATATCTGAAGAAGATACAAGGAAGATTCAGTAGTATTTATAGGTTTCCTTCTTATGTGTCTTAATAATGAGTAAAAATTTCATTTAAAAAAGTGGAACGCTTCAAAATTGTGTATCTACTTTGAGCAGCTGAATATAGCCCATATTCATCCTCTTTATATATAGACTCAATTTTAGTACTCCATATAGGCATATACTAACGAAGTAAGTGAATGTGTAGTGTGCATTTTTAAAATTTTAATTGCTTTTCTCATATATCATTTATCAGCGGGTCGCGCGCGCGAGGAACGCAGCCTCGACGAAGCGACCCGCCGCCGGCGCGACTACCTGGGCCTCATGCTGCCCTAGCTGAGGCCGCGGGTGACGTGACCGGAGAATTAGTCCGTCACCCGCCGAGAGGCCGACCGCGTGAGGAAAGACCGACATCCTCCCCGAGAGGGGGACGTCGGTCGATGGCAGGGTACCCCACTAGGGGGTATTCCGTCGGGCCGACCACTGACGAAAAGTAACCCTGCTCCGGTGGTCGGTCCAACGACGAAGGCGACGTGGTGTTCGGGTGGATTGCGGGTGTGCGTGCTTACCGCCCCTCTGTCGCCCCGGACGGAGTGGTGCGAGGAGTGCGCCGACCGCGTCCCACGCCAAAAAAAAATATCATTTAACAGCGAAATGTTCTGTCCAAAGATTTGATGTCTTTTTTTTAACATTTGAAGCTTAATATCTATCTACCCCGTATGGTGATGGGTTAAGAATAGAATTTGCTTGCCTTACTCGTGGGTATCTTAAGAGACGCTTAAGGTATATAATATGCAGGTCAAATTGATGGAAGAAAAGAAAAATGTACATGAACCTTATGCCAACCCGTCTGATCCGCATGGTATTGATATGCAAACGCGTTTGGTCAGCGAAGTAGTTCAATTTCTCTCCTATTACGTAATATACGAGTATTTACATACATATTTTCACGATTTGAACTTGGACGTTACATTTAATAATTAATCATTAAACTGTTTATTTACAATATCTGGTTGACCGAACTTTACTCGGTATATTTTTTGTACGAACTTATTTAGATATATATTAATAAAAAATAATAATGATGAAATAATGAAAAAAAATATCAAAAATTACAAAAAGAGAATAATAGTAACACCGAGATTCGATCTCACGCTGTTTGAATGCGACTAGACAACTTCCCACTGAGCTCTTGATGGCGATGGCGAAATTTGAATTCGCATTATATTGACATTTTATTCACTAGCTGAAAACACCGACAAAACAACATTTTCTCTAAATAAAACTAGCTACATCGATTTTTTGGACCCGAAACCTCTAGTATGCGAAATTTCATGAAAATCGTTGGAGTCGTTTCCGAGATCGTTCGTTTAAAGATATAATTATTTTTGCTGATTACGCAATTGAAATAAAATTATTTTTACAGATTTCGTGTTATCTTTTGACCTTGAAAGTTGTTCAAAACGTCGTTGCGAAGTTAAAAATCAACTAAAGTGATAATATCCGTAAAAATAATTTTATTTCACTACACCTTGAATTCAGTACGAAAAGAATTTATCGTAAGTTCAGTATAAAATCAAAATTAAACCATAGCATGAGTTTCGAACAAAGCCACGAAGGCAAGGTGTTGGAAACTATAAATTACTTCGGAAATTCCGTTCCGGCGTATCGCACCGCAACTCTGCAATAAATATTGTTTCATTTTCGTCCTGTGGGCAATGTATGTCGATGAAGCACGGATCTATGCCACTTTGGGAATAGACTGTATCTAACACTCTGACACACTAACTCCGCATGGTTGTAGCCATAGCCGGAACTTCTACACGCAAACCTTCCTATCGCTATATCTTACCTGTACCTTAACATATCATTTTGCATGAACCGCATTTCATGTTTATGGCGAAACTTGGACATCATGCACTTAAGCAAATGGGTTTTCGATACTTATAAGAGCAATATACGCTCATAACGTAACATTTTATGCAAGGTAAGTTCTTTTATAAATTATTGCTAACATTATTTTGAATGGGCAAATATTGCTTTTACGATGTTTATTAGAAGAACTTCAATGAAAAAAGACCAAGTTACCTGCAAGATTAATAATCTAAAATTTCAGAAATCTCATTTTCATAGACTAAACTTGTTTATAATTGACTAGACTTGTTTATGTTTTTATCGGTAAATAATAACTAATGAATAATTCATTAAAAACCTTACGAAGGTTTATTATTATTTCATAAAATATATTAGAATCGTGAATATGGAGGCAAAAATCTCATTTTAGATTCATCATCATCATCGCAGACCACATGCGTTTCACTAGTGAGCTCGGGCTTCCTCTACAATGGGAGGGAGTTTGACCTACTTATACTATGCTGATCAGACATGTTGATGTAGGGTTTCATTTCGAGTGTTCCTTCTCTTGCACAGATGTTATGTGCATATTATATCCCTTAGTCGTCGTTTACGACATACACGGGCTAGATAGGAAGTGTTGAAATGTATTCTTACTCCGTCACCACACGGATAATTTTAGATTATCAGTGATTTTTAAGTCTACCCGGTATAATTATAATAGGTATAGGTATTACATAAAATATGTTCTATTAATATACAAACTAATATTATAAATGCGTAACTAGTTGTTTTAAAGACCGCATAAGTCAACACCTTGCACTAAGCAAATAATTCTTGTATAACGGAGAGGTTCACAAACATATATTTGACTGACACAAATTACACACAGACTTAGAAATTTGCGAATCGCATAAAGTATTATCCTGCATGGGAATCAAACTGTTGGCACTTAGGACTATAGATCGGCATCTTCACTACTACATGATTTATGCAGTAAAACTAATTTTTTGTTAAGTTTTCACGGTTAAACCACTAAGCCGATAATAAAAATCGCCAAATACCTGCACACGGTCGTTAAGAGGGTGGGTACACCGTTCTGCCGTCACTGCGATTGCGGCGAGGACACGGCGCAGCATACGCTCGAAGTTTGTGCTACTTGGGCAGAGCAGCGTCGTGAACTCGTCGCAATCATCGGTGCCGACTTGACGCTGCCGACCATTGCCAGGGCATTGCTCGACCGCATCAGGAATTGGGACGCGGTCGCAGCCTTCTGCGAGGCAGTAGTCTCGCGGAAAGAGGCGGCGGAGCGCGTACCCGAGAAACATCTCCTCGACGACGCGAACCGCCGCCGGCGACTGGGGCGGCGCAGGCGCGAATACCTGCGCCTGATGCTGCCCTAGCTGAGGCCGCGGGTAAATGAACCGGGGAGTTAGTCCATCACCCGCCGACCGTGTGAGGAAAGACCAACGTCCTCCCCGAGGAGGGGACGTCGGTCGAGGAGAGGGTACCTACTCCTCAAGGGATATTCCGTCGGACCGACCACTGACGACAAGTCACCCTGCTCCAGTGGTCGGTCCAAGGACAAGGGCGACGTGTCACGGGTGGGTTACGGGTGTGCGTGCTAACGCCCCAGACGGAGTGGTGCGAGGAGTGCGCCGACCGTAACCCACCCCCAAAAAAAAAGTTACAAATTAATAAATTGTCGTAATAAATATAATTTTCGTAATAATAATTACTGTAAATTTACCTAGTATTTAATAATTACTAACCATAAACAATCTATTTTTTTCATATAGATAGATATTTTCATATACATAGATAGATGCATATAGAATCATTTTCTTCTTGTACTGGCAATAGATTTGTATCAAAATGTGGGTCAAAATGTAATAAATAATTTCTGTAGCGGGTAGAAATAAATCTCTGTAATAACGATGACTTGTTGGACGTGAGAAATTTTAGTCCGCCCGTGACGATGAACGCTATAAATTGTTTGAAACGCCGGGCAATCAAAAATCAAATACAAACGCGATAAATACGTAAAATAGTTTTTTTTTTCATTGCAAACGGTGGCCAACGAGCAAACGGTACACCATGGTAAGTGTTGCTGCCACTCGTGGACCGGACCTTTACAAGGCCGCTGCCTACCACGAAGAAAGTGAAGGGAGTGGAATGCGTGCAATTAGGTTCGGTGATACTAAAGGCATCACCAAAACCCACCCTTTATTTACAATATATGATTCTCTCAGAAACATCAGAAATAATTATAGAAGGGACTTAAAAAAAAGTTAGATAGCACGAGTAAAATAAAAAAAAAGATATTCGATATGTCACAGGGCTATGAGTTTTCACTTTGAGCTTACATAATTGCGTCATCAAATTGCTATGATGTTCCAGTGACTCGGCAGTTAAGCCTTCTGTGAATTTTAAATCGTTTTTAATAGCTGCGTTTGACCATATGACGTCAAAGCCCAATTTTATTATGCAATTTGGTTCCTTTATTTTATATCAATCGATGTTCAGATTTTCATTTATGTTGTAATAATATTACCATGCTAGAAGTAAAGTTAGGAGTTTAGTCTTAATAGCAACCCTTTGAGTCTGATTAGACGGGTTACGTTGGAGTGTATAGAGTATGCATAAATACTTGTGTCTGGTGACGGAGTAAGAATACAAATCACTACCCCTTTTCTTCCCGTGGTGTCGTAAAATACGACTAAGGGATAAAATATGCACACAATATCATAAAAGCTACTTAATTATACCTAATACCGCTATAACCGCTAATTTGAAGAAAAAATCAGGGTATAGGCAATCGAGTAAATTTCTGAAGCAATTAAGTTAAGCTACAGAAATTAACTACAACTGTAGACTACTCAAACGGTAGTGCTTGCAAAGCAGGTTGTGGGATGCCGTGCTTTTGTTAATGTATGGATGACCGAGCTAAGTATTTTCAGACTATACTATGTCAGCCAAACACCAAATTTATTAAAAATAAGTCTATATTTATTGTTCACCTTTTTATTATTTCACTGTTTGAGGGTACCTACACAAAGATATAGTCTTCTTTTATATTTCAGAACAAACGCGTTGTAATTACGTTTCAAGTTGTTAACAGAGGCTGTATTCATGTGATACGTTAACATTAATATGTTCGTTTGTTTACAAAAGCACCCTTGATACTAAAGAGTCACGGCGTCGACGTCTAACTCGGTGAATTTAATTAACTTCGTTAACTTCTAAATACTCTTAACGTCTTTGATACCTCCATTCCCTTTCATTGACAAGAACGGTCTCAAAGTGTGTACAAGACAGTTACTGTCAAACTTTTATCAATGTCGGCGGGTGCTCAAAAGTTGTGTGGCAACAGTGATTTAGGCGTGATAAAACAAATGGAATGGTGCGAGACACGGGCCCCGCAATGCGGGAGCATCATACACTCGTTTCTCATTGTCGAATAACACCTTCAGCGAATATACAACTTTCCGCTATGCAGTTTAATGCATATTATAATGCGGCGAGCGCTCAAAATAGAGTAAGCGGTGGAACAATATCGCCACTGTAGACACCAGCGTACGATCTTACTCTTTATTGAAAAAGTAAACTGTCCTTTTTCCCGGGACGCTTCGGGGTCTTTGTGATGGAATTTTGTATAACTTATTTTGTGCTCCAGTGTAAATTACAGTGAACTGAGAGTACTACGAATTTTCAGACGCCTTTTTAAGCGATTGTGGTTTTAAATATATAATTATAGCCTGTTATGCACCTTAAATTGTAGTTTAGTTCAAGTTGTTATTATTCAAAGAGTATTATTATTAGTAGTATGAGCACCCTGAGCTAGTATTACAAAGTTACAATGTGTGGATAAAGTTGGACTAGGTAATTATTATGCAATGTAACTATATTATTATAAGGTGCATCAAAGGGAATGTTAAAACAATTTAATACTCTACACAATAGGATTTCAAGCGCCAATTTTAGCATAGCTTCTCCTTACGTAAAAGTTGTTCCGTAAACGAATCCCCCCTTCGTTAGATCTACGTGAGTTTAGGTCGGTAGGGCGTTTTATTCGGGCATGATTTGTGTAGAAAATTGGTGAAAATAGCAGCTACATAGGCGAAAATTACCACTTGGAACTATTGTTTAGGAAATAATGGTGGAACGAATTTATGTAACAGTAACAACAGCAATATAACGTTGACTATCTGTGATCTAAATTCATCTAGAAAGGGGTCTCAATACTCTAGAATTACGTGTGGTGATGGATTAAGAATACAATTCACCACTCCCTATCTTGCCTAGCGATGTCGTTAAAAGGCGACTAAGGGATGTAGTACGCATATAACATATATGCAAGAGAATGAAACCTCGAAACAAAACGTAGGGTTTTGTTTCGAGGTTTACCAACCTATCTGACTAGCATGATATAGTCGATCCTTCTGACATGTTATAGTATATCTGTAGACATGTTATAGTCGATCCGTTTTGGAGGAGGCTCGAGCCTAACAGGGGAACGTTAATGAGCCGAGATGATGATGATGATAATGATTCTAGAACGTAATATTTACTAAAAAATTCGGGTGATTGATAAATAAATAGAATGGTTTAAACACAAAATGCTTATTATAAATTTAAGAGTTTAACATTCTTCAAAATATAACATTCTTTTTGTCAGCTTCTGTATTTGTTTTACTGTTGGATACAAAACCTCCCATAAGATGACGGAAATTGACTACTATACTAAGCTGTCGAGATTATTTGATATCATCATCATCATCTCAGCCCACATAAGTGCCACTGTTCAGCTCGGGCCTCTTCCACAATGGAAGGCAAACTGATCTACTATATTGCGCTGGTCAGACGTGTTGGCATAGGGTTTAATGTCAAGTTTTCTTTTTCTTGCATAGATATAATCTGCGTATTATATCCCTTAGTCGTCTTTTATGACACCCGCAGTGAGAGGGGGGGCGGTGAACGGTATTCTTACTCCGTCACCATACGGAAAATGTGTGGTATAGGTTGTATGAAATACAGTTTTCCTTCTCTAGTAGTGATTTCATCTGCTTACGTCACTTCGACTACTCTTTTGACAGGGGTAGCATGGATCAGGATTCACATTCTATTCTTCGTTCACCACTGCACAGATTTATATATTTGTAGAAATTAAAATCATGCTTGTTTTCTTTTACAAAACTGTTATTTGTTTACTTTTACAAAAAAGCTATTATTACCTGTGTAATAAATAGGATCAATAGTAGACGACGGATTTACAAGCTTTAGCGCAAGCTTTTTAAGAGTCAATAAAATTGAAGTACCAAAAGCGCTTAAAACTGTAGAGTTCGCACGCCATTTTGCTAGAACAATAAAGGTATAATCGGTTTTTCATGTTTTTAACTTAATCCCCTATTTCATAGCTATACGCAGTGAAATAACAACAATAGTATTCAAATGAATACCGCATCTAATTGTCATAGAAAGGACAAATTATGAGCTCGGCTCAGTGCTACTTTCAATCTTGCGATTTTTAATTTCCCAGTGGGAAGGAATTTTTTAACTCATGAACTTTTATGACTTTTTATGTCCTTCCATAGCCCGGCAGTGGTTATTCAAAATATTACCTCGCGTTTCGGTATTCACTAATTGTTTCAAGTACCGTACGTGGTCTACTATTATGTATTTTTTTTACACTCATAAAACAGCCATTACCCTTTGTTAGCGAGAGTATGAAACATGACGTGTGTATAAGTGCATTCTCAGACAGGTGGCTTTTTCATGAATGAATTAATTTTGCTTATAGGTTGATAAAAACATTTTGTGACTGAAGTTCTTTAGTACTGCTACAGTAGTAATGAATTAGTCTGGACTTGCGAATTATAACTTGTTCAAATTGTCATTGTTTGCGTGTGGTGACAGAGTAAGAATACCATTTACCGCGCTCCCTTTCCTGCCCGTGGATGTCGTAAAAGACGACTAAGGGATATAATATGCATATAACATCTATGCAAGAGAAGGATAACTCAAAATAAAACCCTATACCAACACGTCTGACCCACATGGTATAGTAGGTTAATTTCCTTCCCATTGTGAAGAAAGCTTAAGCCCAACAGTGGGACGTATATTGACTGTGATGGTGATGATGATGATGAAAGTTACTAAATGAAGAAAGAATTTTTATCGTTATTCCTTTTTTTGTTAGTCCCTATGTGTTCGTACTATTTTTCACCATGGGCTTTCACCACATTAGAAGGAACGTGAACCTACATACCACATTAGATTTCCTTCTTTTGGAATGACAAAATTGCTTATGCTTCTAAATCGTTCTTTGGAACATAAGCAAGAAATTAGCGGTTCTTTCGTCGGCACAAGAAAAATATTTGTCATTTACAGATTCAGAATCATTATTTGAAAACAAATAATATTTTATTTATACCATTTGATTATTAGACGGACAGATTGGAGTTGCTGGAGCAGCGGAGAGACTTTAGGTCACTCTGTGTACTCTACCGACTCTTTCACGGGAGTGCTCCGAGGAACTATTTGACTTGGTACTACTGTCACCATTCTACCAACGTACCACTCGACATCGTAGCAGAGTTCATCCATTTCACCTGGAAACGTTATGGTCTTCAACTGTACGTTTCCAGCGATCATTTCTCCCACGTACGTGCAAGCTCTGGAATGAACTACCTGCTGCTGTGTTTCCCGAGCGCTATGATATGTCCTTCTTTAAACGAGGTTTAAGAAGAGTATTTCCTTCACGGTAGGCAACGGCCTGGCTGTGCCCCTGGTATTGCAAAGGTCCATGTGCGGCAGCATAACTTACCATCAGGTGTGCTGCTTGCTCGTTTGCCACCGTTGGCAATAAAAAAAAATTAGGTCCCCGGTTCTGTTGTTCACAAATTACTAAGCATTCTATACCGTAATCGAATTTAGAAATAAGAAAGACCTTTTACACCATACGTGACTTCTTACAATGCAGAGGTCAAACAGTATTTCTTTAACGTCTTATCGATTTTGACAAAATATCACATCTTCGTCTGAAGGGGGTAAGCAGAAACGTAAAAGCTTATTCTGAGCTTTTATTACCCTTCATCATATTGGAGTCGTCTTTCTAGCCTAACAAATATTGTTAGAACGACATTTTGCCACGGAGCGACTAATATTTGTGTTTTAAAATAAAACAGCTCACACATTGTAAGTACACATATTTATAAGATTTATTTTGTACTGGTATATTTGCGGGTTTCCTCACGATGTTTTCTTTAACATTAAAGCATATCATCATCTCAGCCTATATATGTCCCACTGTTGGGCTCAGGCCTCCTCCATAATAGAAGGGGAATTGATCTACTATTCCATGCTGGTCAGACGTGTTGGAATAGGGTTTTGTTTCAAGTTTGCCTTCTCTTATACAGATTTTATATTTTTATTACATCCCTTAATCGTCTTTTATGACATCCACAGGCAAGATAGGGAGTAGTGAATTGTATTCTTACTTCGTCACCACACGGCAAGATGATTAAAGCATATAGAATGTACAAATTAATAAACATATAACTTCAAAAAGATACTGGTACACGTAGGTACGTCATGAGGATCGTAGTCGACATCTTTGCCGGGCAGTATTTTAGCCTCCCACTCGACTGCAATGGAACTTTTAAACAGCACATCTTTTTTACTTTAACTGTACTACATATGCGTGTATGTAAGGACTTTTGATGTTTACATTGATAAATGTAAATATAAAATTGTTTTCATAAATTTAATCATATTTATGATTTATAATTTTTTGAAGATTTGAACACTTTTTAGCGTTCATCATCAGGATTGGAGGCAGACCGCCTCTAACCATAAAAGCTGACTTAACCAAATAGCTAATACCATAGTTTTAAACGTTATTTAATTGGACTTCGAAACATTACTGAAAATTGTTTGACGGCAAAATCAATAATGCCTGAAGCAGAATCGAACTTGAGTTCCGTGACCAATAGTTTTACATATTTAGATGGATGCTAAATTATGTGATTAAAAAGTTTGAAAGTAATTTCATAAAGTTTTTTTTTTTATAATAGTACGTAATAAATCTCTTTAAGATGAAGAATTAAATGTTCTGTTAAATGTCTGTCGGATACATAGTAAAGTGAATAGTCCAATACATTGCGTCATGTAGGCCGTGACACTCGAAGGTTGGTATTTAGACCATTACGATATCTATATAATGGTGGTATTTAATTACTTACTTGTGCCAGCGTAATACACTGTGTAATCGAGTGGATGTCCCATCATGTCAACCTTGATTCTGTCTACCACCAGTCTTGTAAAGAACAGGTCGCGTTTGTAGTATATTGGTTTTTCATTCTCGTGGGATACTGCGCTATCCATCAATGGATGAGATCTGTTGAATAAAAGATGATATAAATCTAGTGTTTTAATTAGGTTTCGTTTATTTTTAGCATACATTCATAAGCTTTCTGTGTGGTGACGAAATAAGAATACAATTGACCACTTCTCTTGCCCAGGGGTCTCATAAAGGAGAAATAAGATTTTTGATTTTTATACGAGTATTACACATTATAAATTAAACTATTTTTACGTATTTAATGTGATTGTATTTGATTTTTGATTGCCCGATGTTTCGGCACACTTTTCAGCGTTCACAGTCACGGACGGACTTAATATTTAACGTCCAACAAGTCATAGTTATTTCAGAGATTTATATTAGGTCCTTATATATGAAACTAGCAACCCGCCCTCGCTTCGCTTTGGTTTTAGTCGTTTTACCCACGTTGTTCCCGTTCCCGTGGGAATACCGGGATAAAATATAGCCTAGTTTACGCCCTGATATTATAGCTTTCCATTGGTGAAAGAATTTTTGAAATCAGTCCAGCCGTTTTGAAGATTACCCGGAACAAACAGACAGACAAAAAATTTTTGTGTGAGCATGAAAAAAGCCTATTATTTTGACATTACAAACAGACACTCCAATTTTATTTATTGGTATAGATTAGCGTTTTGTCGATTGACCACATTGATCTGAAATATCTCCTCTTTGGTTCCTCCCGTACAAAATGCCAATTTCATATGTAAGGACCTAATACTATTATCTATCTGCTGCAAGTTATTAAATGTTCACCCACATTTTGATATGATTATACTATAATAAAAAAAATTGAAACCCGTAAATATAGTTTTATTTATAACTAGCAACCCGCCCTCGCTTCGCTTCGGTTTCAGACGTCTTTCCTGCGTAGTGCCCGTTCCCGTGGGAATACCGGGATAAAATATAGCGTAGGTTACTCCCTGATATTATAGCTTTCCATGGGTGAAAGAATTTTTGAAATTGGTCCAGCTGTTTTGAAGATTACCCAGAACAAACAGACAGACAGACAGACAAAAAAAATAAAGTGTATTTTAGACATATGTATAGTGCAAATAACCGTGTGAGCATGAAAAAAGCCTAATTATTTTGACATTACAAACAGATACTCCAATTTTATTTATTGGTATAGAAGAAGACTAGGGAATATGATATACAGGAGGGGGATATAAGGAAAGCTTGAAATAAAACCCTATAACGACACGTCTGACCAGCGTGGTGTAGTATGTCCCTTGCCCTTTATTGTGGCGGAGGTGAAAGCGCAGTTGGGAATCGTATATGAACTGTGATGATAATGACCCATCAGCTTATATAGTATTAGACATAAACCTGAAGCATGGATAGTATCATAATTGTTACGCTCTGTAGGATAGGCGATCGCTGTTAGTGTTATAATCTCAAGAGTATACTACTGCCCTTGGCCGGATGATTCCTAAGTCAGTTTTTACGTCCGTTACATTCCGTTATTTCCATGAGAAAGTAAGGCACACACATTGTAACACATACCTAATATTAAATTTTATAAAGGCGGTATAAATTTTATTTTTATGTATTTATATTTTACTGTTAAATTTTATTTATATTTATTTTATTTTCATTGATTAATTTCTTAATGTATATCAAAAACTTTATTAGTTTACGGACCGTGTCATTAATTTAATTTTCTTATATATTATCCGTGTGGTGACGGAGTAAGAATATAATTCACCACCCCCTCTCTTACCCGTGGGTCTCTTAAAAGAAGACTAAGGGATATAATATGCATATAACATCTTTGCAAGTGAAGGAAAATTCTAAATAAAACCCTATACCAACCTGTCTGACGAGCATGGTATAGTAAGATCAATTTCCCTTCTATTGTGGAGGAGGCTTGAGCCCAACAGTGGGATGTATATGAGTTGAATGATGATATATTAGATCATAATACTGTATATCCCTTTCATGAATTAACTGGAAATACGTTTCTGTTAAAAAGAACTCACGCTCAATACGAAAATCTACTACTAATATCCATATTCATAAAGTGAAATACGCAAATGTATCTCATAAAAGAGAACTTGGTGGAGGATAACTGCGAATTATTATAAGCATACTGACAACAAAGAGGCCGTGGCAGATGCTCGACAATCGGAGCAACGATAATGTCATCGCTCAGTCCCACAAACGAGTCTTTACTTCGACGTTAACAATACAGGTACCATTAATTTAATTAAAATCTTCATTCTCGTTATGAATAAAAAAAATATTTTCAACAGACTGGTGAAGTGTTAAAATCTCAACGTTTCCACATGAGGATCATGGAAAAGCGGGAAAAAATTAATTGAACGCTCTCGGGGTGAGAGCGTCGGATAATTAACAGGACGTGTCGCAGATAAAAGTGCCTGTAGATTTCAATGAGCGTGGCATTCTGGAATCGCTAGAGACCTCGTCAGCGACAGGATTGTGTTTCGCGTTTTTAAGTGACGATTTTCTACTTTGATTACGTCCGGCGCTTATTAAAGTAACGACAGTCGTCGTTTTTGTTTTTTTTTGTGTGTCCGGGGTGAGATAGTTTTGAAAATAAATTAATTCAACGCTACGAGCAGGATTAATGAAAACTTTTCAGAATTTATTCCTCATTTTGATAGTTAATTAGTTGATTGCACATGTGTAATAGTGGTTTAGAAGTTTGCTATATTGAGTATCGCGGTTTAAATCCCAGTTATATACTGGGATTTAAACCAATATTTTGTGCGATTCCCAAATAATTGCTTTCGGTCTGGTTGTGATTTTATGTCTGCTAATATTATTTTCTGTTAGAATATCACAACAACAATACAAATTTTGAATGGAATGCGCAGGTGGCATTGTGGTTAAAATGATGAGAGATAGTATACAAAGTGTTAAGGGTTTGATTGCTTTGCGAGACAATACTTAGTGTGATCTACAAATTGGTGTTTTCTGGGTGTAATTTATATCCTTTAATTCCCCGCAATCCAAGGATTATTTCCTTAGTCTGTCTATAGTCGCTGTTGTCTCATGCTAAAAATAGTATCTATTTTTACAGTTAATAATAGTATATTTACAGTATTAAAACATTGAAGTAATCAGTTTTAATAAAGTCTATTTTCTTTTACATTTATTCTCGTTTTATTTTTTTTTAATTGACAATATTGACGGGAGACCTACTACGATCATCGAACTATATTATACTAAACAACATCGCGATAAAACCAGAAGTAATATAAGTAATATGAAAATACGATAATATCCATAAATATAGTTTTACAATCTGATTATATATGAAAGCATTCGCTTTGCTATACAAAAGAAATTACCATATATATTTATAGCTATTTTATTCACAAAACCATCATCATCATCATCATTTCAGCTCATATAGATCCCACTGTTGGATTCGAGCCTCCTCCACAATAAGAGGAAAATTGACCATACTACACCACGCCGGTCAGATGAGTTGGTATAGGGTTTTATTTAGAGTTTGCCGTCTTTTGCATAGCTGTTATGCGCGTATAATAATCATCCCTAATATAAAAATAATAATCCCTTAGTCATCTTTTACTACATCCACGGACAAGATAGGGAGTGGTGAATTGTATTGTTATTCCGTCACCACACGGAAAACCATAATTATATGAATAACACTAAGTTAATTAGTAGGATGTTATTCAAGTCATTCATCAATTGAAAGCTACATTATCAGCGAGTAGCTTAGGCAGTTTTTATCCCAGTCTTTCCTTTATAACGAAGACTACGCGGACCACAACTTGGGTTAAGTTATTTTTCACGCGGGCGAAATGCGGCCAGAAGCTTGTTATATTATAAAATTATGGTTTATATCTTAATTTAATTCTATTTAAATAAGATGAGTACTACTTGTTCGTAATTGAAACATATTTTAAAAGGATTAATTAAGGACAAAATAAGGTTTATAGAAATAAAAGTATGTACGTACCTAATAAAATTTAGAACAGTATCAGGCAAAGATGCTGTGTCATTTACACAGGTACCGGGTCTTGGTTCAGGAACTTTGCTCGTGATAACTGGCAGCCATGCAGAACTGGATGATGCTTGTTCTTTGAATTTGCCTTCAAAAGCCTTCTGGATATCACCGATGGTGAAAGTGCAAATAGCTGAGCCCATGAGGCCAGTAGAAGCTGTGGTAAATACGCCATAAAAACGACTGTCGTCGCCTGGTACTTTGTAGATGCTTTCTGTTGAAAAAAAAAAGTAACGAAATAAAAGTTTTTCCCAATTATGATTGATGGTTACTTCAATTTTCATTAATGCGTGTAAAAATAATATGATTAGCTAACGTTTCTGCCAGACAAGGTAATCTTAAAACAAGATTCAACGACGATCCATACGGCTTATGTAAATTACTAATTTTTATTTTGTCATAGCCTATAAAAGGTTTATTTAAACAAAATGGGTTGTATAGGAAAGGGGGCTATAATCATATCACTGCTTACCAATTTGGAGATTAAGGTGTTTAAGATATTAAACTTTATGTTTTTGTATTTTACTAAAATAACATATTATTATTAACACATCTTGCATTATTAGGATAAATACGAGTAAGGTATATGGATTTTGTTGCTGCTAAATTTTAGGCATGCGTATTAGAAATCAACAAAGAAGAAATAAACATTTGGAATGTATCTCATTTAGAAATCTGCCTATAACAGATATAGAACTTTTTCTATACAATTTATTTAAAAATATTTTGATGAATGATATTTCACATTTAGACGTGTCTTCACAGATGCATAATATTATCAAAAAGGCACAATAGAAATTAGAATTTGAATACGATTTTAGGTCTAGCAAGACGTTAAGATATTTTAAATGCATAAATTTATATTTATTTGATTGTCATAATTTAATTTGAAAGTTGATTGAATTTTTGAAATAAAGATTAGTTTTACAATTTTTATTCGTTTGATTTGGAACTTAGATGAGATCGCTTTTATGCGAGACGCTTCATTCATTTAAACTTTTATTAACGTCCTTTACATTTTTATTAAAGTAGTTACTTAGGTATAGAAATAGTGGAATAGATTATTGTTAATTATTTTCTATTTTCTCGTTGTTGGACCCGATCTTCATTGACAACGAAATGGAAATTATAATATTATACTAAATGAATTAAATGTTTACTATAAGCTAACTGTACCACGCAAGAATAAAACTCACGCACATTAATTATTTCATACAATATCCGCAAGAAAGGAACCTCTAATCTTATATCTTTAAACGAGCAATTCTTGTATATATATATATATATATTCAGGATCTCGGAAACGGCACCAACAATTTTGATGAAACTTGGTATATTAGAGGTTTCGAGGCCAAAAAATCGATCCAGCTAGGTTTTATTTATAGAAAATGTTGTTTTGTCAGTGTTTTTAGCAAAACAATAAAATTAAATTTTAAAAGAATATGAATTCAAATTTTGCCGTCAACGTCATGGTCATGAGTTACGATAGATCAGTTGGGAAGTAGTGCAGTTTCCTTTTAGTATTGTTTTAGCATTCAAACGGCGTCGGATCGATTCTCGGTGTTATTATTATTCTCTTTTTGTATTTTTTTATATTTTTTTCATTATTTAATGTTTATTTTTTATTAACATATATCTAAATAAATTCGACAAAAATACAACAAAAATATTCCGAGCGAAGCTCGGTCAACCAGATATTGATATCTTTAATTTTCAATTTACTAACAAATTATCTAAATAAATATTAATATATAATAATTTCATCATATTCAGCAATATGGATACGCTGTCATTCGCTGTAAATTCATAATTATCATAATTTATAATGATGAAATTTATGTATTTAAATACACACTTCCAATTTTTGAAGTTATATAATAGAAGGAATTTATAGAATTGAGAATACCTATACTAATTAGAGAAGATTTTTGACTCCTATGTCTCAAAGACTATATTAAAGACTCAGGCTCTTATTGTGAACTTATATAATTAATGATGAATTCAGTGAGTATTCTCGAAAATTCTAAAATCTGTTCTAACTTCGAATAGCTTGGCTTGGAATTTTTATCTATGATGACAAGTATAAGTAAATTTGCTATTGCTGCAGTACAAAATGAATATTTTGTTGAACTTAAAATGAAACTTGTTAATTTAAATAGGCGACTCAAATATAATAAATTAGGACAGAAGCTAAAAATATCAAGCCAAGTATTTTATTTTTCTATTAATATATTAAAATATATTTTAACTTTTGTCATAAATATTTATAAGTTATTACACAGGTGCCTGCAAAAGTAGTTTTCCAATCCAGAAATCAAAACCAAGCTCCTGCAATCGAATATCATAAACTTCCACATGAACATAAACGTCTCGACTAACAAAGAAGCATAATATGCAATCCAATATATATATAGAAACCGGACGCTATTCAGAAAAATCTTTTTACACAAATCCAGTTGCTTTAAACGATAAACAGACGCGAAATTCTAATTGCCTTCGAAAGGATATGTAAATAAAACACCTACAGCAAATACTAAACACTTGAGTGCCTATTACATTCTCATGTTAAATGCAGACGAGCTAGTGGGGCCGCGTTAAAAACGTTCCAAGGAACCCTAACCGTTGAATCTCGTCCCGTGAATATTATATGAACACACAGAAAGGACCATATACTAAATGCACAACAAAATCAACTCTCTTCCTCATGGATTCGTACCATGCACTTTTGAATTTAATTCTGTAAATGTTTACGGAACTAACAGTCAATATTTAACTGCTTCAAATGTTGTAAACGGTAACAGGACACAACAGTTTTTTTTAATAACTAGAGGAGATATAGAAGAAGAATAAATTACCTTTGTCAATTTAGTTTGCGAAATTTAGTTTATAATTTGATTAATTACTCGTTAATTAAGAGAAACATTAATATTGCTATTAACAATAAATTATTGCCCGTCCAAATCTTTTTAGCACACTTTTATTAGTTTCACCTTCTTTTTTTTGTAACCAACTCCTTTGAACTTGATTCAGTCCAGTTTAAACGGTCAGTTATCAAGGATTGATGACAATACAATAAATCGATAGCATAAACTCGTTATTTTGATCCCCAGAATCGTCATGATTAATAATTTTTTCGCAAATCCTTTACGTGAGAATGAGAGAGAAGGAAAACCTATTGTTTTGGACTTGTTTGCCGAACTAAAATGTGAAAAATAATTTTTAATAGAGGAATAAAATAATGAAAATATTAATATTGTTGCGAAAAAAAGGTGGAGGTGCTCAATAATTTAGTTTTTGAAAATATCTCATCGGTATTAATTTAAAAATGACGAATGTGACATAGACATTACAGAGCGTGTTTTATTGTTCTATATTTATTCTTCTTGAAAAGTTACTCCGGGGTGAATTTCTTTAATATTAGAGCCACTATTAAAAGCCATTATTCATATTTTAAGATATACCATGTACATAATTTCGATAATACAGTTGCACGGTCGAAGATTTGAACTCGAGACCTCTGCATGATCATCTATTGATCTCTTCACAAACCCAGTCAATGCGCATTATAATTTTTTATAATCGTTAAATTATTCGTTTCTATTTAGTTATTGGAATATGAAGTCAGCTTATATACAGTTAAACAGTTGAAAATATCAAAAATAATATCAAACTTACGTATTTCATTGAAGTAGAAAGGAAACTCTCCAGGTATACTGCAATTAAGCCTCGCTTTCAGGTAAGTAGCCCAATTCTGGCTTAAAATATTTTTGCCACCAGTATCTCTCTTGCACACTCTTGCTACTCTAGAATATACAGCTTTGCCACAGTTAATGTACTCCACAGCGGTCTCGCGGAAGAAGAAAAGAACGTAATCACCCACATCAAAGGAACCGACGAAGTTTGGTTCTGGAAAAAAGAAAGTTAGTTTAAATACTTTATTTAGTTACAGTCTTCAATACGCTAATATCCTAATTATTTTATTGACGAACAACGATGTACATAGTTTAGACCTTTTTCAGAATTACTATCTTATTTACTTCTTACTAATTCTATAAATCTGAGAGTTTGTGAAAATGTTTGGATGTTTGTTACTTAATCACGTTACGTACAACGTTAATGAAATTCGGTTAAAAATTGGCACGTAAATGGAATATTTCCTGGATTAACATATTATAATTATTAGTATTTCAACTCATATATGTCCTACTGCTGGGTTCGAGCCTCCTCTGAAATAGGAGGAAAATGTACCTACCTTACCACGCTAGTCAAATCAGTTTGTAAAGTTTTCCTTTATAGAAGGGCCAAATAATAAGTCATAGATCAGCTGAAATGATGATAATGATGAAAATAAATATGTATTAAATTATTATTACAAAGATATTGTAATCACTAGATGCATTACGCCAAAATGGGTTGAAATTGTCCTCGGCAATTAAGGTTGTTTTGTGGAAGTTTTAAATAAATAAATAATAAATTTATTAACATTTACGCGTTGAACGAATTTCGTATATCTGTCATATACAGTTATTATCATCATTAGCCTAATTGCTGGATATCGACGCTAAATGTACTCTTCAACCACCATATATATTATAAAAAAGTTTTGGTCATAGTTTCATGACCGGTCACTTATCTGACGTCAACTCTCCTAACGCTGTTAGTCGTCTTTTACGACACTCATGAATAACGTACGGGTTGGTAGTAATTGTATGCGCACAGCAAATTAGGTCACTATGTAGCAGTAAAATATATAAAAGTTATATTCATATATCACATTAATATTAAATAATAATAATATAACTCGTAACAATCATTTCATAAATAATAACTATAACTTGTCTATGAATGCTATTGTGGGCGAGCACTCTCACAATCACTGTCAATACTGTACTATGAAATTGCTGTTATTTCATATGATATGCAATGAATATTAGATGGAGCCGTGAGTGACAATTACGCCATGCGGAACATTCATTGCTGGCATTAATAAGTACTTATTTGTTGGTCTCATAATGAAAACGCCACGTGTCCTGGATTATATTCTACTGCAGTACGCCTTACTAGCAATATATCTATTCATTGTTGAATAATATCATGTACGCCATACGTCAGTACGACAGTTAATATAAGCTTGAGAATGAATTTAAACTTTAATAAGGTTTTAGAACTTTTAAAATAATTACAACTATAAATTCGGCTTTATACGTTTATTGCTTTTGTAGTTTGATATATGTGGCTTTGCTTTTTTCTATTATGTAAATTGTTATTATGCATTTTGTTAGATTTGTTTACACTTATATTCATTTGATCGATTTGAGGCGAAGCGTTAGGTTTTTCTAAAATTCATCTCAATAAATAGACTATGAAACAAGAGCAAGGATCACCATTATTAACACAAACTAACAAGCTTAACTTTATTAAATTGACATACGTTTTAAGACTTTTATTGCTCATAAGTTTTGTACTGAACGGGTGAATAAATTTCATTTGAATTAACCATACCTACAATTCTTATTAACTATACTAAACAACTCTATTCTTTGTCTTTTGTAATATTTTACTCTCACAAACATTAAGTCACCATAACACAAAGAAAACAAGATCATTTAACCTACAGAACAGAATGCTTAAAGGCTCAAATAATGCAATTTAAAGACTTGACTAAACCACGAATTAAACTTTTAATAACATTTTTAACAACACAAAAAAAAAATATCAGTGTATTAAACAGTAAACAATATGAATGTTAAAGAGGGTTGATTTCCCAAATGAAAATTAAACGAAAATAATTAACTGTTAGTGGCATTCGAAGCGTTAGTAATAAAGGGCCGAGTGTAGTGAACACGATGACATTAATGAAAATTAGGCAAATTTTGCCTAAATTTGTAAACGAGTCTAATTTCTATTTCACTGGTAGCAAATAAACGGCCAAAAAGGGTTAGTCCAATTGCTTAAATACGAATTTTATACTAAAATCAGAACGCTACAAAGGTAATCACATATATTTATAACATTTAATTTGTTAATTGTAGTTAAATAACCATTGCTTTGTTTTAATTAAAATATGTATACGTGAACATTTACTCAAGATAATTAGATGTACTTTAATATAGATATTTGACGATATTGCATTATAGAATATTAAGAAATTATGTGCTAATGAAGAGCTCATAAATTTATCTTTGAATTGTATGTCTAAACTCAGTATTTGATTTTTATATTGCCAGATATATTTTTAGTCCTCCTACAAAATTAAAAAAACATAGGAAACGTTATAACATGCACACTATACTATGAATCTTTTAATCTATACCAATAAATAAAATTGGAGTGTCTGTTTGTAATGTCAAAATAATAGGCTTTTTTCATGCTCACACGGTTATTTGCACGACACCTATGCCTAAAATAGCAATTAAAAAATTTTTGTCTGTCTGTCTGTCTGTTTGTTCCAGGTAATCTTCAAAACGGTTGGACCGATTTCAAAAATTCTTTCACCAATGGAAAGCTATAATATCAGGGCGTAAACTAGGCTATATTTTATCCCGGTATTCCCACGGGAACTACGTGGGTAAAACGTCTATAACCTATAACCGAAGCGAAGCGAGGGCGGATTGCTAGTTCTACATAATAGTGGAGGCTATTGCTGTCTTCTAGGGTCTTCAAACATTCAGTATTTACTCATGAAGATAAATAGTCGATGTTTATACCACTATTATAAAAATTATCATATACTCGTATTTATATTTATTAAATTATTTCATCGCATCATCGCAGCCCACATACGTCCCACTGTTGGGCTCGGGCCTCCTCTACAATGGGATACCATGCTGATCACACATGTTGGTATATTTTGAGTTTGTCTTCTCTTGCACAGATCTTATATCCTATAGTCGTCTTTTACGACATCCACGGGCAAGATAGGGAGTGGTGAATTGTATTCTTGCTCCGTCACCACACGGCAAATTAAATTATTTATTATATTACTATTATAACTAAATTTGAATAGGAAAATTTATCTGCTATACCTACAGAGACAAAACTTTATAAGTTATCAACGTTTTAAGTAACATCATCATTATCATCACCTTGCACCTTTTCCAATTACTTGGGGTCGGCTTAATATGTACTTTTCTTTCGCATTGCAAAAGTTACTCGTAATAGTTTTATGATCGGCCGCCTGCCTGACGACAACTCTTCTTGCAATGTAATTGATGACTAGACGCCATCATACGGAGCCGTCTCTAATCTATGTAAATTCTTAGTCATCTATTATGAGGGCGCGTCGACGCCCGCCGAGACGTCATTGCCCGTTGGGCAGTCCGGCTGGAGAGGCCTTGGTTCGGGGTGCGAACCGTGGAGGCCTTCCGGCCGGTGCTGATGCAGTGGTTGGAAAGGCGGCACGGGGTGCTCTCCTTCCGACTAGTGCAGGTGTTGACGGGGCACGGGAGCTTCGCCAAATACCTGCACAGGGTCGTAAGGAGGGAGAGTACACCGTCCTGCCACCACTGCGATTGCGACGAGGACACGGCGCGCCACACGCTCGAGGCCTGCGCGGCTTGGGCAGTGCAGCGCCGTGAACTCGTCGCAATCATCGGTGCCGACCTGACGCTGCCGGCCATCGCTAGGGCGATGGTCGACAGCGTCGGGAATTGGGACGCGGTCGCAGCCTTCTGCGAGACAGTGATCTCGCAGAAGGAGGCGGCGGATGGTCTGCGCGTGGAGCGCAGCCTCGATGAGGAGATCCGCCGCCGGCGACTGAGGCGGCGCAGGCGCAACTACCTGCGCCTCATGCCGCCCTAGCCGAGGCCGCGGGTGACGTGACCGGGGATTAGTCCGTCACCCGCCGAGAGGCCGACCGCGTGAGGAAAGACCGACGTCCTCCCCGAGGGGGGGACGTCGGTCGATGGGAGGGTACCCCGCGTAGGGGGTATTCCGTCGGGCCGACCACTGACGACAAGTAAACCTGCTCCGGTGGTCGGCCCAATGACGAAGGCGAGGTGGTTTTCGGGTGGGTTGCGGGAGTTGCGTGCTTAAGCCCCTCTGTCGCCCCGGACGGAGTGGTGCGGAGGCGCGCCGACCGCGACCCAGCCACAAAAACAAAAAATAAAGTTATCTATTATGAGCAATCAGCAGCAAGCAGTCGGTAGTGTTTTTAGCCGCTACCATACAGCACGTTTTAAATTAAATATTATGTGAAATTTGCAACTATTATATCGAATATAAATGACAACAGTCCATCCATATATTTGGATAACACAGCTAGCTCATTGTTTCAATAATTTGATAGCAAACAAGCGAATTTCTATGTAATACGTGTAAAGGTTGATAATACTAGTAGTAATATTGGTCAGGACAATTATTGGTTCGGTTTATTGAATTGCATAAATTATTGTTAAACAGCTATATGTGCTGTGTGGTAGCGGCTTCGAATACTACCAACCCTTGCTTTGCTCGTGGGTGTCGTAAAAGACGACTAAGAGCCCTAGATTGACCCGGACCAACTCCATCTGGTACCATTTGGGTCAATGATTAAATTCCCAAGGAGGGTTGACGTCAGGCAGGCGGCCGGTCATAAAAGTCATTGCCGAAATTTTTTGCAATATGTCAAAACAGATGACATATTGCGTGACCCCAAGTAATTGGGATAAGAGCAAGATGATGATGATTGTTAAACAGCTATATGAATATTAATGTATATCTATTAAATTTTTCGTGTGATGACGGAAAAATAATAAAATTCACCACACCTTTTATTGCTCGTAGGTGTCGTAAAAGACGACTAAGGGATTATATAGCATGCAACTTCTATAAAAGAGAGGTAATGCAATTAAGAAATGATAATGAATATTTAAAAATAATAATTTTTATAGTTATAATCTATAAATACAAGCCATTCAATAAAAATATTATATTGTAATATTGATGCAGATATATATGTTCGTCATAAAAATTAATGGGGTAAGAAAACACCATTCCCTCTCTTGCCTGTGGGTGTCGTAAAAGACGACTAAGGCATATAATATGCATATAATATCTGTGCAAGAGAAGGAAAACTCGAAACAAAACCCTATGCCAATACGTCTGACCAGCGTGGTATAGTAGGTAAATTGCCCTCCTTTCGTGGAGGAGGCTCGAGCCCAGTACTGAGACATATGTGAGCGGAGAGGATGATGATAAAGCATAAACATGATAATAGCTAATTTTACTTACTGTCTAGCCATTTCGAATCGTATTTCAGTGTCCTCTTGAAAGCAAACTCCCGACGTCCAGTCGTTAGATTATGAAGATCAGTTCTGAATATGACAGTATCAGCTTTAGTAAATTCCGCATTTGTACCAGAATACAACGCGGGCAAGCTACCAGGATTGCCTTTTTCTACCCAGAGCGCAGTGGAATTGTCTGCGGGATCATAAGGGCATTTCGCAACTCCCATACCGATTCCAGGCACGTATTCATGGCGAGGCAGGTGTGTAAGATTTGACTGTAACAATACAAAAATTGAATTAATTTGGTTACCTGCGTAAACAAAGTTAGTACAATGGTATTTATGATTATTATTAGAGTTCCTAACGGTACTGCTTCATAGCAGTATAATACATACTATAGTATGTTGCCTAAATAATATAAAAAGGTCTAATTAAAAGTATAAATATTTAATTGGCTCACATGAAAGGTATACCTAATTATGTTGACTGTAAAATTCAATCTGATTTGTGAAGTAGCGTACACTTATCTACAAAATTGTTTGTACATTAGGGTGTGCGTTTTGGTAAACACGTTAATTAAAGCTTTGAAGCGCCCCAACTTCTAAAACACTAATGCAGAGATATTAACGAGGGTAAATATAAAAAAAATCCAAAATATTACAATTTTAACGCATGTACGTTTCGATTTTATGCACCATTAATCATAAATATTTCTAAAAAACAGAATGTAACGAGTGAATTTATGCGTTTCGAAGTCAGCAGCAGCGCACTGGCCAGTCGTCCGCCCTAGGGGTTCCCATGCAACTCAACAACACATCTGCTATTAATATTTCCAAAAATTTATGTTTACTTCAAGCTGAACGCGATTTATTAACCAAAACTTATTATTTTGAAGGCGGTCGAATTTTTTTGCCGTAACGTCGGCGCACTCGGGAGAATTCCTCTATTAGTATAATGCGATGGGTGGCGGTACGGTTTTCGAAATTATCATAAAATTACTAAATGTAGCATAAACGTGGGGTGGGCAGCGG
Source organism: Lymantria dispar (assembly GCA_032191425.1). NCBI lineage: Eukaryota > Metazoa > Arthropoda > Insecta > Lepidoptera > Erebidae > Lymantria > Lymantria dispar. The sequence goes on along the minus strand of CM063454.1, from coordinate 19,228,525 downwards.
CGCCCGTCGTCGTGGATTGAGACTTTATGTAAATTTTAACGACGCTGCGACCATCGGGGCCACCTGTGACCCGCCCCTACCACGGCGTGGAACCCCGCGGGGCCTGGCTCCTGCGGCACCTGTCGAAAACCTATGTCGTTTTTATTTCAATAAGCTGAGGATTAAATTAGGCATGCGAAGATGTTACGGACCAACCACTTGGGGGTAAGATTTTCCTCATTTCATGTCGTATTTTAACCTTCATCGAATTATTGTGGAGTACTGTGACAGATTATTAATATAGATATGTTATACCTTAGTTATTTTAATAAAATTCAATTTTTAAGCGACTAAGGCGGCAATGTAATTTCAATAACTGTATTACTTACGCTACTAAATAAATAATGATACGTAGAACCCCTTCTCTTACCCATGGATGTCGTAAAAGACGACTAAGGGATTTAATATGCATATAAAATCTAGGCAAGTGAAGTAAAACTGGAAATAAAACCCTATACCTACCTGTCTGATCAGCATGGTATAGTAAGGTCAATTTCTCTCCTATTATGGAGGAGACTCGAGCCTAACGGTGGGACGTATATGAGCTGAAATGATACCTAGAATATGAAAGACTTAAGAATAAACAAATGTAATCTATACTATGTATATGTATAGGTTTCTTAATATATCAAAAACACTAGCAATCCGCCCTCGCTTCGCTTCGGTTATAGGTTATAGTCGTTTTACCCGCGTAGTTACCGTTCCCGTGGGAATACCGGGATAAAATATAGCCTAGTTTACGCCCTGATATTATAGCTTTCCATTGGTGAAAGAGTTTTTGAAATAGGTCCAGCCGTTTTGAAGATTACCCGGAACAAACAGACAGACAGACAAAAATTTTTTAATTGCTATTTTAGGCATAGGTGTCGTGCAAATAACCGTGTGAGCATGAAAAAAGCCTATTATTTTGCCATTACAAACAGAAACTCCAATTATATTTATTGGTATAGATATGACAGGAATTAAAAAAATTTTATGCGTATATTGCAAAATAAAATTAGTTAAAAAAAAAGTAATAAACTAAACTAAAAGTAATATACTAGCTATGCTGATACTGTACACATTTGAATTTTTGTTCGAAGAAAATCGTAAAGGAGTTAAACACATTGTCAATGTTACAACAAAGTGAAAAGCTCTTCGCAACATTATTTTCCTTTTCAACAATGAATCAGGTCCCTAAGTCCAGGATAAACAAGCAAATGGACCGGGCGGAAACGCCGCGGGCCTCCCTTCGACTGAATAAGAAAGTTTGTCTACGGACCCGCAAGGCCCCTCATTAGGCCTTAGCTTTTGTTTGCTTACCAAATTAGCATGTAGAAAGCATTCATTCAGCGAATGAAATGGTGACGCTTTAATGATGCGAATTGAAAGTTCGGTAAGACTGTCTTTGAATTTATTACATATTTATATTTTTTTTATTTTTTATTCATAACTAGCAACCCGCCCTCGCTTCGCTTCAGTTTTAGTCGTTTTACCCGCGTAGTTCCCGTTCCCGTAGGAATATCAGGATAAAATATAGCCTAGTTTACGCCCTGAAATTATAACTTTCCATTGGTGAAAGAATTTTTGAAATTGATCCAGCCGTTTTGAAGATTACCCGGAACAAACAGACAGACAGACAGATAGACAGACAGACAAAATTTTTTAATCTGTATTTTAGGCATAGGTGTCGTGCAAATAACCGTGTGAGCATGAAAAAAGCCTATTATTTTGACATTACAAACAGACACTCCAATTTTATTTATTGGTATAGATATAGTCTAATTGTATATGCAGTATTGTTTTTTAAAATACTGTATAATTTAAAACGTAAGTTGTTAAGTGTTAAGTTACGTGTTAAGTTCCTTAATATATGTTTTTCTGAGAGGCTATGGCATATCTGGATCCTGCTAAACTATCCTTGGCGACGGAAGTACTCCAGAATCTGCCGTAGCAACCCTCACTGTTAATTTAGTGGACTACCGGAAACGAGTAAGACTGAACTCTTGAGTGAATCCGAATGGACTTGACTTTGATAACTTATCCGGTATACAACTAGGCGATTGTACAATTTCAACTCTTTTAGGGATAACCACAACCACATTGACTTTAATAGCTTAACCGGCCGGTTAACCATTCTCGTCAATGTCCCAGCAACAAAGTGCCGGTTTATCTAAACAAATCTATCAAAATTTTCTCACAGACACGCTCCACGATTGTACCTCGTTTATATAAATAGGAAAATTCACCTACACTTACTAGACGTATAACCAAATTATTTAGTTTCGAGGTTTCCTTCTCTTCTTGTGATCTACAAATATCACTTCGCAATGTCATAAATTATCTTCGATAAATGAACTAGTGGTGGAATATTACCTGCTACGGTTAGGATACGTCTTACGCATTTATAACGATTTGTACGGAAAGGTTAATAGTCTAAGAACTCAATTCATATATTTAAAGGCATGGGTTTGACTGAAGACTATCTATTCTATGAGTCACCTTGGATTATTTTGGTACTGCGCGTAAATAGTGTCAATAAAACATATATTTATAAATTTCAGCTAAGCAAGGATAGTTGTTGTTTAAAAAACTCTCCATAATATACTTACTATCGATTGATTTCTTCGTAACGATAAATATTTATTATTTTTTCAAACCACAGGTTAAAAAAAACTACAATAGCAGACCTCTGGGCCAGTGGTACTAATGGTCAGCTCAATGGCGAATGATACGGTGGGTTATGGGGGCCGCCCACAAAAAAAAATGGCAACTCCAACAAATAAATTATTTTGTATTAGCTCAGCTCATTCACGAGCGTTGGTTTCTTACTACGTCTGCGTTAAATTTCAACTGCCTCCATAATGAAAGAGAAAATTGATCAAATATAGCCATACTGACCACAGCCATGAAGGCATTTCGTTCTATAAAGAAGACTATCTTTCTCTTGCAGGGAGTGTATGTATTCATCATTTCAGCTTATATTATATACGTCCCACTTCTGGGCTCGAACCTCCTCCTAGATAGGAGTGAACTTAACCTACTATACTTTATTTCTGTTGGGGTGTCGGGGATCGAGTGTCATCAGACGATCTCTCCGGCGCCCCGTAAAAGCGCGGAAGGGGCCGCTGTGGTTTTAGTGGGTATTCCGGTCACGCAGTGGCTGGTCACACACACTCTTCCGTCTGTCACCGGCGGGGGAGAGTGTGTAATGCATTTCCACAGCCTAAACAAAAAAAAAAGTTTTATTTCTAGTTTTCCTTTTTTTGCATAGCATTTAAATGCGTATCATACACCTTAGTCGTCCTTTACTACACCCACGGGCAAGAAAAGGGGTGGTGAATAGTATTCTTACTCCATCATCGCACGGAAATATATAATAATGTATATATCTGCAATATAGCAGAAAATATCTGCTTAAGTGTAAACTTTTAAAATGTAAGATTTGAACAACGACCATTTTCCGTATAATGAGCTACTTTTAGTAATTTTGTATTGTTAATACAACATTTTACACCACCAAAGTTTAAACATTATGTTCCGAAAACAGGGAACAGCCATTTAAAAGTTTACGATGTAACAAAGTAAAACACGGTATCTAGACAAGAGAATAGTTGGCACCTGCAGATACGCGGTTGCATGATATACGAGAATGGCTTCCCGATACATTGTGAATACGAACGTTAGCTCGTAATGTCCTATGGGAAACTTTCGAGACATTCACTGAGTTTGTAAAGGATATGTAATGTGTGAATATTTATTTAGGTAAGTGTTGTTTGCCATTTTTTCTAAAAACATTTACATGTACGAGGCCGATGTACCAGAGTATATATGTAAGTATATATATTGCACATTTTCTGAATGTTATTTTTATTTAATATTATCGACAGTAGATAAAGTGGACAAATTACCAAGGCGTGTTACAATGTTAGTTTTAAACTGATATTTTTTTTTTCATGAATGAAAATTAATTCAGATATTTTACTTATTGTTCGTCATTAAATGAGAAAATAATCTTAAAAATGGCATATCAAATATTTTTTATATATTTAGGTGTTATTTTTTTATTCATCCTATTTCGAGATAAAAGTCATCCGACTAATCCAAATCGGTTGGGCAGCGTTGAGAAACTTACAAGGATCTTCTCATGCAACATACCTCAGTGTGTTATCGTTGTTGCGATGTTGTTATAGGTGATGACTTGCGGAACGGAATTGTGGTCCCTAAATGTAGGCCTCATAACCAAGCTTAAAGTTGCTCAGCACTCAATGGAGCGGATTATGCTCGCAACTTCTCTGTGAAATAGATGCCGAAATACGGCAATTCATAGAAGAATGTGTGTACCAGACATAATACGAAGAATTATCAAGCTGAAGTGGCAATGGGCAGGCCACAACGCTCGACAAACCTACCACTGCTGGGGAAGAAAGGTTCTAGAGTGGCGATCAAGTATCGGACGACGCAGTGTAGGACGTTCTCGCACTAGATGGATCGACGACTTGGACTAAGTTTCTAGGTGTCATTGGATGCAGGCGGCATTGAACTGCATTTTGTGGTGAAACATGAGTGAGATCTACATCCAGTAGTGGACGATGATAGGCTGAATGATGATGATGATAATGATGACAGTATTAGTTGAGATATTCCATAACCACAAGAAACATCTTTCAAAATATATTTAAAAATACGCACAAAAGCGTCTATCTATCGTTTTATCAAAACTACTTCAATGAGGTGGTAATATAATTATTGCCAATAGTGCTATTCAGGATGATTACACCTGACACGTTGAGCGATACAGCTATAACATCTGATACTGGTTTAGTTGATTATCTAATTAAGGCTATCAAACACGCAGATCGACGTGTAGTATAGGAAACAATATTGTAAGTATGTATATAATATACAAAGGCCTCTACCTCTATAATTGACTTCGTTATTATTGTACATTTATAGGCAGAAAGCATTATATATGATTAAGAACTATTACTTTGGGGATTACTCGTACCTCTGAAAGTGTCTATAATTTCGTCTTTGATACGAAAGTCTCTATTCTCAGTATTTTACTGCGTCTAGTTTTAGAAGCATTATTGCTTTATATGAATATCGCAATCAACTTCTTAAGAGAATACGCCTGGTTGCCTTCATTAAAGACCTCTTATTTTTTTATTTTATTACATGAATTTCGTAATGTCAATATTGTTTAATTGGCCATTGATTTGTCAATTGGTGAATTATAGACGTAATTACAGTGGATTAAATAAAAATACCATATGGTGATGAAGTGAGAATATAATCCCATCTTGATCGAGGGTGCCGTAAAAGACCACTAAGGGATACAATATAAATATAACATCTGTACAAGAGACGGCAAACTCGAAATAAAACCTTATACCAACCTCTCTAACCAGCATGATATCACCATTATTATCATTTCAGCTCAAATACGTTCCATAGCTGGGCGCGAGCCTCCTCCACTACACACACAGACGTGTTGGCATAGCGTTTTATTTCGAATGATCCTTCTCTTCCATAGATGTTATATGTATATTTTATCCCTTAGTCGTATTATACGAGACGCACGGGGGAGAGAGAGGATAGCGAATAGTATTCTTACTCCGTCACCACACGGACCACCAGCATGATATGGTAAGGTCCATTTCTTTCCTCTTGTGGATGAGGCCCAAACCTAATACTAAATCTAAAAGGACGTACATGAGCACATCATCTGTCCCCGTCTGTTCCCGTGAGAATCGTAAAAATCGCCTAAGGGAGCACTAGGAAAATGAGCAGTAGCACTGTCATAGGAAACTGATAATACCAACAGGGGTCGCTAATCCACCTGCTAAGCACGGCAGTTAAGGATTATTTCCCTTCGGGACGATAGGCCGTTTGATAGGTTGATGGTGGCTACGACAGAATATAAAACAATGAAAAACTGAAAATAATAAAAATAAGACACCTGTAATTATATGAAGTCATAGAACTAATTTTTGTAAAGTTGAAATGCTCTGGGTTTTTTTTGGATGGGTTATGGTTTGGACGCGTGCTGTCCGTTCCGTCCGGGATGAGAAAAGGGTAACGTGCAGCCCGATAATCCATCGTGACGAGTGATGGACTATTCCGCGGTGCAGTCACCCGCGACCGCCACTAGGGCGGTATCAGGCGCAGGTATTTGCATCTGTACTACCTAAGTTGCCGGAGGCAGAACGTGTTACCGTAGAGGACTTCCTTCCATGCATGATCCACCGCCTCCTTCTGCGACGACGATCTCGCAGAAAGTTGCAACCGCGACCCAGTCCTCGACACTTTCGAGCTCGGGGTGATCGGCAGTTTCATTTCGGCATCAATAAGTTTACGGTGCTGCTCTGCACACGCGGCACACACCTTGAGGGTGTGCTGCCGTTTGTATTGCTCGCGTTCGCAGTGGTGGCAGGACGTTGAGCTCCTCACGACCTTGTGATGGTATTTGGCGAAGCAACCGCGCCCCGACTATACCTGTACCAGTCGGAAGCCCGTGCGCTGATCCAACCCCTCCATCAGCACTGGCCGGAAGACCTCAATGGTTCAAATGCTGTACCGAGGCCACTCTAGCTGAACTGCCCAGCGGACAAAGATGCCGCCGCAAACGCTAAAACTTGCCTTGGAAATGAAAAGAAAGCAGAGACCAGCTGTGTAGAAGATTACGAGGTTAAAGAAAGTCTAAATAGCGTGGATGAATTGTGTAAAATATAATATTGAAAAGTCGATCTCATTTAGTCAAGGAAACAAACCCATGATGCAAGACAGCATAGTGTAAAACCATAAAACGTATGCAAGTGCTAAACATGAGTTCGTCCAGGAATTTTAGGTCTGAGACAAAGTGTTAATAACTGCTTTGCGTAAGAGACTTTCAAAACTAGTTATAAAGTCTGAAACAGTAAACGGCAGCTAAAAGGTTACTCCCGTACGAAAATAACATTACATTTACACTGCCATCGTTTTTTCGGTGACAAAGAGAGGATACAAAAAAAAACAATAAAAGTGTAACCTCATGTGAAACTACAATAGCCTATTTTCAACAGCGATATTCAAGTAACTAAACTTACATTACTAAATTTATCTTTGTCAGTGAGTATATTGGGAAACGGTAACTTTCAAACGCACAAGGGATCTCTCGAGATTGTGAGGGTGGTAAAGTTTTGACAATGTGTCACTATCAGTTAATAACCTGTAGGGATGATCTGAATTTATAACGGCATATTGCTATCATACAGCAGCGTACAGCAGTTATACAAATATTAATTTAAATTTAAACTGACTTAAATCAAAATTGTGTGGAGTTATGCAATATATTTGTTTTAGTTTGTTATTACATATATATATATATATATATATATATATATAGTGTCGCGGTTTACAATAGATCTGTATATTATAACAGTTGATATAAATCTAACTACGGAAGCTTATACCAGACAATTTAGATAGAGTATTCTTCATAGGTCCTCTAATGGCCTCGGGCCTTCTCTACAATGGAAGGCAAAATAACCTACTATACCGCACTGGTCAGATATGATGGTATAGGGTTTTATGTCCACTTTTCCTTCTCTTGCATAGATATTATCTGCATCCTTTAGTCGTCCCTTACAACATCCACGGGTAAGCGAGGGGGTGGTGAACTATATTGTTACTCTGTCACCACACGGAAAAGCAATATAAGAAAAATACATGTGATATGATTAACCCTAAAATGTGTTCCGTGTGATAACAAAGAAAGATCAGAGCAACACTATGAATTCATTGCCATCATCGGTGCCGACCTAACGCTGCTGACCATCGCTAGGCCGATACTCCACTGGAACGCGGTCGCCACCTTCAGCGAGGCAGTCGTGCCACGCAGGAGGAGGCGGCGGATCATGCGCGGGCGGAACTCCTCTACGGTTCCGCCGACGGCGACTTGGGTGGCGTAGGTGTTAGTAATGCTATAAATAAAAGGCTAGCTAAGGCCACGGGTGACTGAACAGGGGAATAGTCCGTCACCTGCACGCTGCCCAGGTGAGGCGGTACCCCGATCCCGCTCTAAAAAGGGTGGGATATAATATGCAAATAATATATATGCAAGAGAAGACTTGAAATAAAATCCTATAAAAACCCGTCTGACGAGCATGGTATAGATTATTTTCACAGGATTGATAGCCCTAAGCGCTCACCAATGGTTCTGACAAAGTTGTCAAAGACATCCGTGACACTTAAAAGAAAAGAAGGGAGAAAAATGCCCTATTCATTACGCTCGGTAAATAGGTTGATGATCATAGTAGGTATTATGAGTTTCCAAAGGCAACGTTGCTGCCCCCTACTTGAGTGATTCCTTAGATTTTTTTTTTTTGTGTGTATAGCTGTTGGTCGCAGATGACCTTGACAGCTTAGCCCGGACTATGGGTGAGCGCTGATGGCTCTCAACCCGGTAAGAAAGTTAAGCGAACATCGTCCGAGGGCTCCCCCTGTGGGGAACGGACTTCGGCTCGGGGCGTCGCTGATTGCAAAGTGGGCGTGGCCACGTTTAGAATAATGATTTTTACGCGGCGTGGTTTTCGAATTCGATGGCGAGGCCGATAACGCGGAGTTTTATTTGTTATCGCTGCGCGAGCGGTGTCAGCCCTTTCTTGGGCGATCATAATGAGGTCATCTTCTTCATCAAGAAGATGACGGGGACGTTGGACCGCGGATATTTTTGAGGGGACGTAGTTTACCGCCCCAACCACTAGTGGATTGGCATTGATTGGTGAGTCATGGCAGAGTCAATGTAGCGCCGGGAGCAACGTTTCATGTACTGCCTGATGGTCGGCAGTTCGAGATCGATGTGTAAATCGACATTGCGAATGAACCACGGTACTCACGTAGCCCGTCGCATAAATCTATTTTATAGTGCTTGTAACCTGTGGATCCTGTGTAGCCTAACGTGCGCGAACACTACGCTAGCATAGGTCATGATCGGCCGTATGCAGGCGGTGTATAGTCGAACTTTATTTTTAAGTGATAATTTTGACTTTGCGTTTAATAGGCAGTGAAGGCGTCCCATCACGAAAGCTGCGCGCGCGCGGACTTCCTTCACGTGGGACAGGAAAGTGAGTCGGCTATCAAGGGTCACACCTAAGTACTTGGCCTCTCTGCTCCATGAGAAAGGTCGGCCGAAGAGAGTGAGAGGAGGGATACGGTCCGGAGAGCACAGACGGGCAGTTCGTTTAGTGAACATGACCGCTTGGCTCTTCTCGGGATTAATTTTTTATTCTCCATTTCCTATACCAATTGGCAAGGGCGGTAACCGCTTTTTGCAGTGTATTGACTACGGTTGTCGGGGACATACCTGCACAATAGAGTGCGGTATAATCAGCGTAAAGCGCTGTGTGTACACGTCTAAACTTGGGCATGTCGCTGGTATACAGCGTAAACAAAAATGGGGCGAGGACCGGGCCCTGTGGGACACCGGCCTAGAGAGGGTGTGAGGTCGACAACGTCCCTTCCACCCTGTAGCGAAAGCTGCGATGACTCAAAAAGTCATGTATTATTAAAATTAAATATTCGGGGATTTTTAATGAATATAACTTGTAAATTAAACCCTCATGCCAAACTTTATCGAAAGCTTTCGCTACGTCTAGAAATAGTACACCAGTGAATCGCCCCTTAATGAACTGACTACTGGTGTATTCGACAAGCCTTGCTGAACATAACTGTGTTTAGCGCGAAAACCAAATTGCGCGTCGGGCACGAGTTTGTTGGCCTCGGCATTTGATCGTAGCCTACTGAGTACTATTCGTTTGTATAATTTACCTAAACTTCTCAGTAGGCTGATAGGGCGATAACTAGTGGGTTCGGTACGTTTTTTGCCGGGTTTGTGGATTCCGATTACCACGGCCTCTTTCCACTGTGAAGGAAAGATGTTATATTTGAGGGCTGCATTAAATATACAACACAGTATTATAATTAAATGGGCTGGGAATAATTTGATTACTCTATTTGTAATACCGTCCGAACCCGGGGCTTTTCTAGCGTGGAGACCCCTAATAAGCGACACGACTTCGTCGGTGCCCACTGTTGGGATAGGAGTATTGTTGTCGTTATTTATATTCGATCGCGACAAAGTGGTACGACTTGCCACTTCCGAATTAATAGTGTTGTAGTGAGTCGCTTCTTGTTCGTATAATGAACTCGGCGTACACTGAAGCTCTAGGCTGGCTTCCAGGCATTCAGACTTTTCGTCATTCATGAATGTCGGCGGTTGATTTATTCTACTGAGGAGGCGGGGAGTGTGGACGCTACATCTTTTTTGAGTGAGCGGGAAAGCTGCCAGAAGGCTGTGTGGGATGGCTTCAGCTCTTCTAAAGTGGCGTCCCATTTGCTCTGTCTCATATTGCAAATTTCGGTTTTGACCTCCCTTTGGAGGGTCCGCAGGCGCTTGCGGTTCTCCTCCGTGGGATATCGGTCGTACGCGCGGGTTGCGGCGTTCTTTCTTCTCGGTAGGTCGCGTACGTCACTCGGCAGTTGCCATCTACGATCGCTCGTGTCCGGCACCCGCCGCAAGCAGTCTTCTATTACCGACTGCATGTGACCCGTGAGTAAATCGATCGATATATGTGATGCAGAAAATAGGAATAGCGACATCTATCTAATCAAGCCAAAATCTCATGGGTATTGTAAAAGACAACTATGGGAATATAAATGCAGGATAAGCGCTGAGGACTCTATTTTTTTTGTGTGTGTATAGCTTTTTTTTTGTGTGTGTATAGCTGTCGCAGATGACCTTAACAGCTTAGCCCGGACTATGGGTGAGCGCTGATGGCTCTCAACCCGGTAAGTGTGTATAGCTGAACTTCGTAAGGTTTAAAAATAAACCAAACCTGTAAACCACAAAGACACAAGTTGGCGCGTTCACTGCAAAGAAGGACCCGTTTGTCATGGCGCCTAAGTTCCAAGTAGTAACTCTTCAAATTACCGACAGTATTGGTACCCTCAGCGTCGAAATATCGAACAAAGTCCAATTTGGGAGTCATTTGGAGGACAAAGCCAAATTGGCAAGCAAAAAGTTGGGCGTCCTGAACAGAGCCAGGCGGTACTTCACACCGAGACAGCGCCTTGTACTATACAAAGCGCAAGTTCGTCCTCATGTGGAGTACTGCTGATATCTCTGGGCAGGCGCGCCTAAATATCAGCTAGACCCACTTGACTCCCTCCAAAGGCGTGCTGTTCGAATCGTCGGGGATCCCAATCTTACGGACAGATTGGAGTCACTGGAGCGGCGGAGAGACTTTGGGTCATTCTGTGTACTCTATCGGCTCTTTCATGGGGAGTGCTCTGAGGAACTGTTTGACTTGGTACCACTGTCACCGTTTTACCAACGTACCACTCGACACCGCAGCAGGGTTAATCCATTTCACCTGGAAACGATATAGTCTCCAACTTTACGTTTCCAGCGATTATTTCTCCCACGTACGTGCAGGCTCTGGAATGAACTACCTGCTGCTGTGTTTCCCGAGCGCTATGACATGTCCTTCTTTAAACGAGGTTTAAGAAGAGTATTTCCTTCACGGTAGGCAGCGGCCTAGCTATGCCCCTGGTATTGCAAAGGTCCATGTGCAGCAGTTTCACTTACCATCAAGTGCGCTGCTTGCTCGTTTGCCACCATCGGCAATAAAAAAAAAATACAGAAATAATATATGTGCGATGCAGAAAATAGGAATAGCGACATCTATCTAATCAAGCCAAAATCTCAGGCACAGATATAAAAAAATAGTTAAGCCTGTAAGGAAAATGAGACAAACTGAGACAAAACAACTATAAATTATTGCTTTGTTGGTCTTTGAGAAATGTTCAAATTTTCTATATACATAGATTTCGTTATATACATAGATTTAACAATAGGTAAATCTTAAAAGACTAAATATCTAAGCAATTAATACTGCGGATACAACTAGTATATATATATATATATATATATATATATATATATATATATATATATATATATATATATATATATATATATATATATAGTACCAATGAGCATAGAAATGGCATTTCGTAAGTTATATGTTGGAATATTACAGTTAGACATTGGAACCCAGACATTATTCTTACCTACTGAACATTTACCTGAAATAGATATAAGCCAGCCTGTCTAAAGTGAAAAGTTAGGCTCGGCTCGTGCAAGTATGAAAGAGTGGTTTTGTATTTAAATATTTAGGTAGGCGTCCATAGAGCATTACAGAAATAAACTAGTATACATATTTCAAAGGATTTAGAAAGCCGAAGCATGATAGTGATGTTGAAATGGGTTCACAGTTATAATATGAAAGCAACATAAAAAGAATAATGATTTCTAATGTCTACGCGAATGTTGCATTTATGAAATTTATATGAATTTTATAGAGTTTTTATTTGTGTTTTTATTTTCTTGATGTTTCGAAAATTTTTTAGCATTCATGGACGAAGAAGCTTCACGTCCAACAAGTCATTGGACATTTTTTTTCGACGGTATTATAAATATTTATTTTCTTGTGAACATTTTTAGAAGCTGGTCTATTAATCAGTGAAATATGAACGCCACACGCCGGATTCCAATCTACACCTATGAGAATATCATTCCAATCGTCCTGCCATTAGCACCAGCATGGACTATCGTAATACAGTCACATTGTCACTCGTATTTGTCGTGCTTGTAAAAACTATGCGCCATCTATCAAAAAATGTTTACACGTTCTACTCTAACACTCTTAACTTTTCAGTTAGAAATGTATTACATCATGACATTACCACATTATCTACATGATTGAAATTTAGTATTAAAATTAGCGACTTAGTATTAAAATTATTATAACGCGAGGCTGTTGCCTTCATTTTTACGCAGTTCCGCTGCGATTACGCGTAAATAATAAATCTCTAAGCAATCTTGTGTTTAGTTAGTTTGTTATTGACGTGAATTTGGTTACCAGGTCTAGATCCGGGTCTAGACCGCTGGCGGCTGTGTGGTTGTTGTTTTGCCCTGTGGGAGCTTAGGAATGCCTGCGGGTGGCTGTTTGTGCTCAACGGTTGGCGTTAATTGTGGCTTTTGTCGACAGTGTCGCGTTCGCGGGTACCGGCGGGCGGGCTACTTTGGTGGGCAGGGGGAGTATTTAGATGCCGGAGAGTCCGCACACCGTGGTAATGTTGAAAATGTCCTTTCCTTCTTTGGAGAGGTCCAGGACGACCGTCATAAGGTCGAACGGTTGGCGCGTGAGGCCACGGATCATCCGGTGCACCTCGATCACCGGAAGTCCTTGGGAGATTAGGTCGTCCTTGACCGTGTCTGTACCCAACTCGACGGGAACGTTGCGTATAACTACGCGTAGTTTACACTCCTTGGGTAGAGTGAAGGTATGGTAGGGGATTTTTTGGCTAAGAAGAATAGCCGTCATTTTACGGTAGTCGTCCGATGTGGACAATTGCACCCTCGGCTGTTGAACGGGCCGAGCGGTATTGAACTCGGTTGGTGTTACACCAAGCCGAGATGGGCATCCATTTCTCCTTGTTTCTAATGACAAGAGGAGGCGGGGTGGGAGGCTTGTATGCCTTAGCCGTGGCCTGCTGTTTAGCGGCCTGTGGCTTTGGGGACGAAGCGGGGGAGGTGACGGTGCTGGCGGTGGATGCGCACGCCTCGTCAAGTTTGGCGGCCTTATTAGGCTTTGAGCGGTTCTTACGTTCGCGTTTACGGGAACTGACCACCGTGTAATCGAAGTCCGGCGAGGTGGTTTCGGACTCCGAGCGGGAGGACGTCGACGCCGTGTCGGCGTCTTCGTCATCGGTAGCCTCCGTCTCCATGTCGCTAGAGGGGTTAACTTCCATGTCTGCAGGGGAGGCGGGGGCGGGGGATTCGGGCCCGACTACAGGCTCGGCAAGCGTGGTCGCGGGCAGTGGCGCATTTGTAACGGTCTCGGGGCGGTCGGAAATTAAGTTCCCTAGCCGCCTTTATAACACGGCGTAAATCTCCTCGTCGGCAAGGAGGAAGTCCCAGTTAGGGAGGGAGGTGCCTTCCATGATGGTCGGTCTAATTATTGTAGTTCGCGCAGAGATGAAGAATAATAGTGCCTAACTCCCCGGGGGGAAATCCCGGGGATGTGTAATATGTTCCCCCTCCCAACCGGATTAGGTCGGGAGCATGTGCTTAAAACTAGGTGAGCCCTAAGCTGTGAGTACCCTTCGCCAATCTTAATGTGCGAGAGGGGCCCGAGCTGCCCGGGTGGCGGGAAGGTATTCGGCCTGTGAGGGCCGGCACTCCCAAACTATACACCCAGGAATAGGAGAAGGAGGTGGAAGGGTGAGATAGGCGATAGTCGGGGTCAATTAGGGGATACCCCCAAGGCCGACTGATCCAACTCCGTCCGAAGGAGCGCCTCGCCCTGAAGGGGCTCGGCAGCGATTCGGGGCTTCGCCTCACCCGGCTTCGTTAACACCGTTAGGTTGCCGCCGGGGACCAAGAACTTTGGTTTTGCCCTGAAGGGGCCACTTGACTTTTTATCAAACTTGATAGAAACAGACACCACTACCTGACCTTGCTTTGAACGCAGGCAGTTAGTGGTAACTGTGAGTAATCCAATTAGCCTTGAAAAAGGCAGTTTGAGCTACCACTTCTTCGTCCATTATCAGCGACGGTTAGAAAGCGCGCGAAATCGTAAGTGAGGACGTCGCGGAACGGCACGCGCGCGCACCGTGAGACGGACAGGCGCGGAATGTGACATAACCCGTAAAATTAGCACGTTGAAATGTCAATGGGCAGGCCACATCGCTCGTCAAACCGTTGCAAAAGTGCTCGAGTACAGACCACGAATCGGACGATGCAGCGTATGACACCTACTAGATGAACTGAAAGTGGCATAGGACTATTTTGAGTGGGTTGATGGACAAAAAATGGAACAATGTGACATTTTTTGCAAGAATTTGTAATTTGTAAAATCTGATGTAATGGTGAATGCAGACCTGCTCACAGACTGCACACTTAGTGTGTCATAAGATATAGGCATGTTCATTGATTCTAGATCATTCGGACCTTTTTTTTTTGGTCCAATCTAAGAGAAATCATAGTTACAGTTCAGTTCACAAATTCTTGCATCCTGTACAGGGAGTTTTTGTACGGCACTTATTTTTCTTCTTCACTGGTTTACAATAATATTTTAGTGAAAGAAGTTTTGAGATATAGCCAACCTTATCAGTAATTCTTCACATAAAGTAGCACTGCAGAGGGAATGTCGACTGTAAGTGGTTTCATATTTTCTCTGCGGTGAGGGCAAGGAATCGCAGCTTCTTAGTACATCGTTATAAAGATGTACTAAGAAGATTATTTATCAACATATTTTACATCATATCATACGTATAAATTCATAGTATGTTTTGATCAAAAACTTCCCTGTACACAAGACGTACAGCATTAAACTAAAAGTTTCGTTAACAAAGAAGCAGACACCAATCGTAAACTGCTCGCAATATTACCCACTAATTCCAAACGAGATAGCTTTTGCACCTGTGCACTAGTTCTGTGAAATACGACTATGGGTTTTAGATCAATAAAAGCCATGTTCATTTTATGAGTGCGTCATACGGAGATGGGTAGTTTGTAGGAGTATAAGTTTTATTAAATACTCACTGATATTCGCCTACATTCGTATGCTACGGAATGAACAAATATATATCTTATTTTCACAAAAGTTTTATAAATTTAAAGTTTAGTAGAAGTATATTTTGCCCAAATATTAATATTATTAGTATCTATTTACGTTCCAAGGCTATCGGTGAAAAACTTTAGTTGAACAAATTTAAAATACAGCCTAAAGGAATTTCAAAAAAGTTCTAAGAATACAATACAATTTTCAGACTAAGTCAAATACAATACAATCAAATTTATTTTAGGTATTCTAATAAGTGGTCCTTAAAACTGTTAGTCCTAATTCAAATATTTTTATTGCGTTGCTTATGTGAGTATGAAAGATACGTTTAAAATATACCTATTGTTGCAATTATTAATGTCACGAGTTCTGATGTTTACGAGAGTATTGCATCCTTACTAATATTATAAATGCGATAGTAAGTTTGTTTGTTACGCTATAATGCTTAAACCACCGACGGATTTCAAAAATTCTTGCACCCATGGAAAGCTATAATATCAAGTGACATAGGCTATATTTTATCCCGGTATTCTCAAGGGAACGGGAACCACGCTAGTAAGACGACTGAAACCGAAGCGAAGCGAGGGCGGGTTGCTAGTCTATACCAATAAATAAAATTGGAGTGTCTGTTTGTAATGTCAAAATAATAGGCTTTTTTCATGCTCACACAGTTATTTGCACGACACCTATGCCTAAAATAGCAATTAAAAAATTTTTGTCTGTCTGTCTGTCTGTTTGTTCCGGGTAATCTTCAAAACGGCAGGACAGATTTCAAAAATTCTTTCACCAATGGAAAGCTATAATATCAGGGCGTAAACTAGGCTATATTTTATCCCGGTATTACCAGGGGAACGGGAACTACGCGGGTAAAACGACTATAACCTATAACCGAAGCGAAGCGAGAGCGGGTTGCTAGTTATCTATAAAGGTTTGCTAGTTATAAATAAAACTACTTTACGGATTTTATCGCGTTTTTATTTGATTTTTGATTGCCCGACTTATCGAACAATTTGCAGCATTCATGGCCACGGGCGGACTTAGTCCGTCCATAAAGTAGTTTTATTTACAATTTATTAATGACATCATTAATAGCATACTATATTTACAGATTTGTTTTATGTAGTGTGAAACCTTAGTTCCATAGTACCTAATGTACTAGTTGTTTCTCATTTGAAAAATACTCATGTAGTGATGGAGTAAGAATATAATTCAACATTCTTTCTCTTGCCCATGGGTGTCGTAAGAGACGACTATGGGATTAAAAATGCATATTAAACTTGAAATAAAACCCTAAATTAAACGTCTGACTAGAGTGGTATGGTAGGTTAATTTGATTCTTATTATGGAGGAATCTCGAGCCCCACAGTGTGACGTATATGAGCTAAAATGTTGATGATGATGGTGAATCCATAGCTACAATTTCTGCAGCGCTTGTTATATAATTTTTAACAAAAAACCCGCCTTCAAAACTACAGTACCGACAGTAAACTAATTAAAATTTTAAGAATTCCATCAATTTCTCAAGGATACCATCATCAGATCTTGACCTGATGACTATGGGACCACTTGGGAAGTATATCCTACCAAAAAAACAAAAGAATTTTGCAAATCAGTCCAGGCGGCTTTGAGTAATCGGTGAACATACATAAAAAAAAAATATTCCGCCGAATTGAGAACCTCCTCCTTTTTTTGAAGTTGGTTAAAACCTATATTATGACATATATTACATATATAAAAATATATTAAATAAATATATTTATATTACATATTTTGTAGTAAAAGCCCGTACTATCTTTGAAGGCAAAGCACGACACATTGTTGTCTGCCAAATATCACATGTGACAGGTTTAAAGTAAATTAAGGCAGCGTCGCAATAAACAAAGGCAGGATGTTAGTTACAACTTAACTTGTTTAACTTACTTGGAGGGTTGATAATATGATGAATTTACATTTTAAGTTAGGAAAAGATAGTAAATAGCAAATACGTAGTAGGTAAAATTATAATAATATAACATAATAGGTAAAATAAAAAATTTTGAATAACCTCCCAACACAAAACAAAATTAAAAAAAATAAGTATCACTTTCTCTTCAACAGGAATTATTAATTAACTGTCATTTAACGACTGTACTAGCCAGCTTCATGATACCATATTATTGCAATGTCACCGAAGTTAAGTAAGTAAACCAAATTTCAAACTAATCTAACGACAGGAAGTGGTTATAATTTAACTCGCAAGATTTGTCCCATACTAACATACTAACCTGTTAGTATGTTAGTATGGGGCAAGTTAAATAAAAGCTTTTAAAAAGGCTATATTTATCACCATATTTCCCAAAGAATCTGAATTGCGCGGGTGAAAGCAATATTACAATAATTGTGAAAGTTTGTGAAGATATTTGTAATTGAATACTAGTAATACTATTGACCAAATTTAGATGGAAATTGACACATCGATAGAATATTTTCTAGATTAATAAAATACGTTTTATCCTAGTTATATGTATATTCTCTTAGTATATTATATATATGTATATTATATTTCAACTTTGGGCGATTTTATTTTCAGAAGTGCCCAAACTGATTCATTCTAAATTCAAATGAAAAAAAAAACGCTCATTTTAGTTGCTTATAAAACTAAGTTAAACCCTGAGAACATAAGCGTTTAAAGTTAACAACTTTACAACTTATAGCATTTTAGAGCAACCTGTATTCGCGTAATGTATAAAGATGATGATGGCGTCAGTGTTAACTCGAATTTTGCATAGATTATAAAGCGATTTGCGCAAGTACACTCATTGAAAAGTATAACAAGAGTGGAATTTCCTTATTAATATTTAATGTTTACTGAATATGACCATTTTTGAGATTATAATGATATTTTATATATTTAAATGAATGTTCCGTGTGGAGACGGAGTAAGAATACAATTCACCACCCCCTCTCTTGCCCGTGGGTGTCGTAAAACACGACTAAGGGATTTAATATGCATACAATATCTATGCAAGAGAAGGAAAACTCGAAACAAAACCTTATGCCAACACGCCTGACCAGCGTGGTATAGTAGGTCAACTATCCGCCCATAGTGGAGGAGGCCCGAGCCCTACAGTGGGACGTAGAAGGGCTGAGATGATAATGATGAGATGATATTTAAATGAGCAATTCTTGTATAGTTATTTCGCGCATCTCCAAAATGTCTGTAATCATGTAATCATTTATAACAAATTTTGTATTAATATATATATATTATATATATATATATATATATATATATATATATATATATATATATATACAAAAAAAAATTCACGGCTAACTTCAGAAGTATTTTTTTGCATTTATGTATATTCGAATTTTAGCATAAATTTATTTTAGTAGACGATTCTTCATGTTACTTTTCATTGCCAAGAAGGATTGATGTCAGGCAGGCACAGTCACAAAACGAATGCCAGAACTTTTTAAATGTGTACGATGGAAGAAGAATACATATTGTGTTGACCCCATGTAATTGGGATGAGAGCAGGATAATAATAATAGTGATGATGATCACATATATGAATGAAATAATGATTTCTGATGTTTACGCGAGTATTACACATTTTAAATAAAACTACTTTACGGATTTTATCGCGTTTGTATTTGATTTTGGATTTCTCGACGTTTCGAACACTTTGTAGCGTTCATGGTCATGGGTGGACTAAGATGTCTCACGTCCAACAAGTCATCGTTATTACAGAAAAATTATAATTATCTAACCGATACAGAAAATTTGTTATTATATTTTTGTTTGCGGTGGGTTACGATCGGCGCACTCCTCGCACCACTCCGTCCGGAGCAACAGAGGGGCGTAAGCACGCACACCCGTAACGCACCCGCGACACGTCGCCTTCGTCGTTGGACTGACCACTGCAGCAGGGTGACTTGACGTCAGTGATCGGCCTGACGGAGTACCCCGAAGGAGTACCCTCTCCCTTCGACGTTCCCTACTGGGATACCGATCGTCGTCGCGAAGCTAACCTCTCCGCGGGTGCCCAGACTAAATCCTCGGTCCGGTTACTCGCAGCCTCTGCTAGGGCGGCATCAGACGCAGGTAGTTATTAAATATTGACCCACATTTAGATACAAATTTAGTGCCAGAGTAAGAAGAAAACGATTCTATATGAAAAATTATATTGTTTATCAGTAATTATTTATCATTAAAATTAATAATAATTATATTTCAAACCTAACATCTAGTATACTACCTCCGGATCGGAACACAGCCCCACTGAGAAAGATCCGGCAAGAAAACTCAGGGGATACGATACTAAATTAATATTAATTTTTAAGGCGGCTTACTTTATTTTATTGTTTTTGATTTATAAAATTATCTTTTACTATTATTATAGTTAAAGACAATTTTACTTATTATTATAGTTAAAATAATTTTACCCCACAATAATAATATTTAATAACTATCTTCATCTTACACACATCTTAGTCCGCCCGTGACCAGGAACGCTGCAAAGTATTCGAAATGTCAGCAAAACTAAAATAAAATACAAACGCGATAAAATTCGTAGTTTTATTTATAACTAGCTTTAGCCCGCAACTTCGTCCGCGTAGAAATCATATGTGGCAAAGGCGATCACAGATATCATGTCCACCGTGTTGCTCTAGATGATGAAGCTAGTGTAGAGAATCCTGGTTGCCCGCATCAGCCAGCACCTTAGTGAGGTTGTCTCGATCAAACCAATTCTTTCTGGCAGACGATCGCAGCTTTCTATGTCTGTGGCCCGTTGTCATCAAGGCGCTCACTGGTGGAGTGCTATTGGCGGTGTATTTAGATGTCGTCATCTCATTTCATAGTTTGCCAATCTTGTATACTAAGGAGGCGCTGTTATCAAGGGGCTTCTGTACCTAAGCGGCTGATTCCAGATTATTTGAAGCAGCACAGTGGTCTCTGTGTGAAGCGCGCAGAGGACATTGTGCTAACGCCTATGTTGTACTGCTCCCACCTGAGGTCGTACTTGTGGTTGATTGACGGTAAGGTACATTAGCAGAGACTGGACCCTCTCCGGGCTGGGCTTAATTTAAATAAGCGATACGTTTGGCTATACTACATACGATACCGATATCGAGGTGGTTATTTGATGAGTCACGCTGCTGCTTATATATACATAGCTCTATATAAAACGAATGAATTGCTATTTCATAGACCTCATAACTGTACACCCGTCGGCACAGCAATTACTGTTAATTCAATTCCACTCGGTCGAGGACCTGATAAAGTATTTGGACTTGGTACTCGACGGGTGATTTCTTTCTCAGGGTCATTATTATCAAATTACTCCCGGGCTCGTTGACGCGGTGTTACATGTTGATGGCTGTGCGCGAGATTGGTTCGATCAACGGGCCTATACGGTGCATCTGTGTGGGCAAGTTCTGACCACTTGTCTTATAACTTAGGGCTAAACGCAAATGCCGTACAATGTCGACCGAGGCAGCGTGCGCTTTGGCCGGAACTCTCCCGTTCAAATTAAATGTGGAAATACACGGAGACCTCCCATGATTGTGGTTTTAGCTACGATACAGCAGACACACTTTTAGATCTATGTGGTCTTAGCAGAGCAGCACCGTGAATTCATCGCAAGCATCACTGCCGACGCTGCTAACCATCACTTAGACTGTAATCGACAGGTCAGGAACTTATATAAGGCCGCCATCTTCTGCTTGGCAATTATTTCGCATAAGAACTAGGCAGAGCGAGTCAGGATGAAAAACTGCCAAGCTGACTCATTCCACTGCTATCGTGTTGGGTGAAGGGCCAGCCCGAGTACTTGTGCTTTGTTATCTTTACATGATAGAATCACACTCTCGACAGTAGTCCATCTATTGTCGCGGGCCGATCCGCCCAGAGGAAAAGAGCCGATAGCCAGACTTTCTGAGGATATTTGCATGCGGTGGGCTTTGGTGTTGCCTTTAGTATTACCAAACCTCATTGCACGCATTTACACTCCCTTCAGTTTCTTCACGCTATGCAGCGACCTGGCAAAGTCCATGAGCAGTATCATTTACCATTAGGTGTGCTGTTTACTCGTTTGCCAACAACAGCAATAAAAAAACTACCCTAGTCAAAGACACGCATGGCTGAACCGGGGATTAGTCCGCCACCCGTAGAGCGACTAATCGCGCGCGGTCGATACCACAACAACATAGTTTGCTGACTGGGGTCAAAAAAAGGGTGTTCGAGTGACCCTGCACAGCCTTCCTTTTCTATTCATTCTACAAACTATGAATTTCACGTTTCACCCTTCACTAAGGAACTTTACAAATATATAAGCGACGGACACAAATTACACCTAGTCTCAGAGCAACAATTTGTCTATCACACAAAAGATTATCCTGAGTTGGAATGGAACCTGTGACACTGGCCCGGTAAGTTGATATGCTATCAGTGCAGTAAATTAATCATTGACGTTGTATGAATTTATTACTTGTTTAGAGTGAAATTAGAGTGAAAAATATCAAAGCATAATTCATCCCCTATTTTACACACTTAGAAAAGAATATATTCTCTGATGGGGTTGATTTTCAGAATAATTTTCGTTTATAATGAGTCTTTGTAATCGATTTTCAATTAAGTAGGTTCTGTACTAAGCTGTATAACTATTTGAACGATCCCACGGGAACTCTTTTATTTTCCGGGATTAAAAGTATCCTAAATGTTGACCGGGGATGTAAGGTACCACCATCCCAAATTTCATTTAAATCGGTCGAATAACTTCGGAGATTAGCCCGTACAAACAGATAAACAAACAAACAGACAAACATACAGAGAAACAAAAAAATTTAAAACAATCTGGATGTGTTCTATTACACTTCTAATGTTCTTCTGACTCGGTTTTTAGCGATTTTTTTCAATGTACAGATTTTCAACCTCAACAAATTTATTGTATGTATAGATGAATGAAATAAGGCATTTTTTTTATGGAATTAATTTTTATAGATTTAAAGTATTAACTCTTTAACTTTTGTAATATATAATATGTTAAACCTGTAACTAATAACTTTTAAGTAATAACTAATAAGTTTGTAAAATTTGTAACATCCGCAAAAATATTTTTTTTCATCATCATCGTCATCATCACAGCCCATATATGTTTCACTGCTGAGCTTGGGCCTCATCCGCAATCGGAAGGAAATTGACCTACTATACCACGCTGGTCGGACGTATTGGTATAGGGTTTTGTTTCGAGTTTTCCTTCTCTTACATATATGTTATATGTATATTATATCCCTTAGTCGTCTTTTACAATACCTGTGGTAAGAAATGGGGTGGCGAATTGTATTCTTACTCCGTCACCACGTGGATTTTTTATTTCACTACAGTGCTATTTGGGTGATTATAGTATTTGTATCAACAATTACGGTTTTAATGCTAAAGCAGATAATTTAAATGTGAAAGTTATGTACTTGTCGAAATTATTTTCTCCACGCGGTTACGGTTTAAAAGCATAAAGCAATGTCAGCCCATCATCTCTTTAAACAAACGTAACTTCTTCTTCATCTTTTATACTTCTATTGCATTCAGGCCTCCTTCATAATGAACGAGACATTTACTAACTATACCACGCTGGTCAGACGGATTGATATTAGGTTTAATTTCAAGTTCCTACATTAGTGTTAACTGCCTTTCATTCCTTAGCCACCTTTTACGAAGTTCACAAGCCAGATGTGAAATGTGTTCTTAGTCTCTCACCACATGGAAATTATTAAAACATCGAAATATTGTTATTATTCTATAAAAAACGCTACTGTGGAGTTAAATACAATCTATACCTATAAATAAAATTGGAGTGTCTGTTTGTAATGTAAAACTAATAGCCTTTTTTCATGCTCACACGGTTATTTGCACGACACCTATAGCTAAAATACAGATTAAATATTTTTGTCTGTCTGTCTGTTTGTTTCGGGTAATCTTCAAAACGGCTGAACCGATTTCAAAAATTCTTTCACCAATGGAAAGCTATAATATCAGGCCGTAAACTTAACTATATTTTATCCCGGTATTCCCACGGGAATGGGAACTACGCGGGTAAAACAACTAAAACCGAAGCGAAGCGAGGGCAGGTTGCTAGTAAACAATAAATAAAGAATACAAATGATCTAATTGCGTGGAAAGAGACTCCAAAACTTTTTGGATCAACACAAAATCCATAAGATAACTTACACACAGGTGGACAAAAGTTGTAAAGGCCCATATGTAAGCTCCCACACTTTGTGTTTGTGTTAAAGTTTCTAGTACACGCCACTGGAAACTTGAAAACTTATCCTAAAATAAGTTTTCTTTGCCGTGTAGAAGTTGAAAAGTATTTACCTTACGGTTTAGCCTTACCTTACTGTTTTACATGTACCGATGTTACTCGAAATATTTTATTTTGTTGCGTATAATTTTATGTATTTGAAAAAAGTTATTACGTACCAACAGTCGCATGACCTTTATAGATAGGTTAATTATAATCT
The DNA here is from genome assembly GCA_032191425.1 of Lymantria dispar. Taxonomy (NCBI): domain Eukaryota; kingdom Metazoa; phylum Arthropoda; class Insecta; order Lepidoptera; family Erebidae; genus Lymantria; species Lymantria dispar. The sequence goes on along the minus strand of CM063454.1, from coordinate 19,204,331 downwards.
TATATCTTTAAACGAACAATTCTTGAATTCTTGTATGTATATACGGAAACAGCTCCAACGATTTTCATGAAGTTTAGCATACTAGAGGTTTCGGGGCCAAAGAATCAATCTTGCTAGTTTTTATTTATAGAAAATGTTGCTTTGGCGGTGTTTTTAGCTAAGCAATACAATTACATAAAATGTCAATAGAATAGGAATTTAAATTTAGCCGTCGCCGTTAAGAGTGACAATAGCTTAGTTGGGAAGTTGTCCAGTGGCATTCAAACAGCGTGAGATCGAATCTCGGTGCTATTAATATTCTGTTTTTTAGATATCATTTTATTATTTCATCATTTTTTTAATATATATATATATATATATATATATATATATATCTTTTTTTGGAGGGTATTAATATATATCTAAATATTTTCGTCAAAATTAACATTTACTTAAAAAAAAATTAAACCGAGCAAAGCTTGGTCAACCAGATATTAATATATAAATCACCGTGTGGTGACGGAGTAAGAATACAATTCATCACCCCCTTTCTAGCCCGTAGGTGTCGTAAAAGACGAATAAGGGATTAATATACATATAACATCTTCACAAGAGAAGAAAAACCTAAAAAGCCTCTACCAACACGTCTTACCAGCGTGGTAAAGTACGTTTCTCGACAGCTTGAGCTCTACAATGAGACGTATACTGTATAGCTGTGATGATGATGATGATATATGTTGAAAAATGATGAGCTCTCAATGCGTCTTTCTGGATCTTCTTCCTAATAATTGATAGATTATAGATGGATAAATTTAAGATATAAAGCAAAATTGATGATGTACAAATGCCCCGTAGAGTTTGTTCCTAATAAATGATTGTACTTGAGTTTGAGATTTAAGTCTTATTGTAGGTATTGTAATATTTGCTCTACCATATTTCATTTATTTTTTGGACTTTCTCCTTTTTATCTGTCTGTTAATTTGTTCGCGAATCGCTTAAAAACTTATTAGGCGAATATCTTGATATTTCCTATGTTAATAATTATAGTAAAATATAAGAAAAAAGAAGTCAAATTCCCGGCAAAGGTATACACAGGGCGTACACAGTCTAAAGTTGTATCTCTTAGAACGAAAATATTTTCTTCTGAGGGTTTTCCTTTTCGTTTTAGTGATTCTTGAGTAGATTTATCCTACATAAATAATAGGTTTTATTAGTGAGAATTTAGTTAAAATATAATAAGAATACGCAAATTAATAATTCAAAGCAACTCTGTAAGTAGGTATTCGTTATTTATGGCGTAGGCGTAGCTTAAATAATCGAATATTTGGATTTACTTTATCGAAGTTTATTATCATACTAGCAACCCGGCCTCGCTTCGCTTCGGTTTCAGTCGCTTTAACGGCGGCATAGTTCCCGTTCCTGTGGGAATACCGGGATAAAATATAGCTTATGCTACTCCCTGATATTATAGCTTTCCATTAGTGAAAGAATTTTTGAAATCGGTTCGGTGGTTTAAGCGTGAAAGCGTTACAAACAAACAAACAAACATCCTTACTTTCGCATTTATAATATTAGTATGGATATAAAATTCAAACTGGTTTGGCTGCTGTAATATAGATATATATAATACTAGTTGACCCAACAGACGTTGTTATGATCAAATAAAATAAAAGGAATTCTCCTTGTAATCGACAGCCGCGCCGCGCCACCTAACGAGTCCAATTGCGAATCTAAACTATTCTCGAATCCCCTTGAACGCACGCAAAAAATTTCATCAACATTGGTCCACCCGTTTAGGAGGAGTTCAGTGACATACACACGTACATAAGAAATATATATATATATATCTGGGGGCACGGCAGTGCCCCCGCCAAGTCGAGCAAAAAAAAAGTCGGGCAAAACGCGATACTGCCATAACATACTTTCCTCGAAGCCATTCAGGCCATTTTCGACCCCCTATAACTTCGTTGTTAATAAAGCTAGAAAGCTGAATTTTTAGTAACCTAGCAGGAATTGTATACACATTGTGTATTTCAAATTTCATTCAATTTGAACCAATAGTTTAAGAATTATAACTAGTCAAAATTTCGTAATTTTGTCACTCTTGACTGACTGACCGATCATCAATATTAAAGTGGCACTTCTAGCAGACATAGAAGCTTCAAATTTAGAATACAATTAGTGTTTAGTGTATAAATGAAGGAAAAATTATGAAACATTATAATTTTCATCCAGTTGCCGAGAAACACTAACTGTATAAATAATTTTGTAAACTTATATAAATATATAGGATTACAAAGTTACATTTGCAGTTAATGAAATGTAACTTTGTAAAAAATAAGAATACATTTGTCGCCATCATTGCTTCTCTATGGGAATCGTAACAACCGGCTAAAGACTACGCAGATGACGTAGTGGTTATAATACCAACGTACCGTGCTAATGTCGCAGGTTCTAATTCCATGCAAGACAACACCTTGTACGATCCACAAATTGTTGTTCTGAGTCTGAATGTAATTTGTGTCGGTGCTTTCCGTATGGTGACGAAGTAAGAATACAATTCACCACTCTCTATCTTGCCCGTGGATATCGTATAAGACGACTATGGGTTATAATATGCACATACCATCTGTGCAAGAGAAGGAAAACTCGAAATGAAACCCTTTATCAACATGTATGACCGGCATGGTATAGTGGGTTCGATTCCCTCCCATTCTGAAGAAGGCCCGAGCCCAATAATAGGACATCTGAGGGCTGCAATGATGATGCGATGTTGAATTATATATTTGTAAAGTCCCCCATAATATAAGGATTATTATTACCTTACTGCAAGGTGTTGGTCATTTAAAAAAAAAGATTCAACAGGAAGGAGAGTGGGCAGCAGCTCTCGCCGGGAAATGTATGATATCTCACTGCGAAACCAACTCGCCTACCAAACGTGGTGACTACGTCATTATTCCTCATAAGGCGAAGAAAAATGAGCTCTAATCATGGCAACTCTGTTACCCTTGAGCGTCGTTGGATGCAGGTGCCACAGTACCGCACTTTATGGTGAAGCATGAGGGGGGTCTATGTTCTACAGTGGACGGCGATAGGCTGAATGATGATTGGCATAATAGGTATAGACAGATACCTAGATATAATTATGTTCAAAGATAACTTGTAAAATGGTCAATCAACTTAATGAAAAAGCAAGTGTGGAATGTGTGGAGTGGTAGGACCACACTGTCGACAGTTCTCTGCCTACAGCCGCGGGGCGGTCCATCCGGGGTAGTACCACACTGAGCAGAAAGTCGACGTCTGAGTAGTAGCAATTTGTTACTGCGCTTCGTTCGGTGAGCGAGAGAGCCGGAAGCCCAACTTTCTGAGGGTGTTTGCGTGTGGAGGGTTTTGATGGTGCCTTTAGTATCACCGAGCCTCAATGCACGCATTCACACTCCCTTCACTTTCTTCGCGGTAGGCAACGGCCTTGTAAAGGTCCATGAGCGGCAGTAACACTTATCATCAGGTGTACTGTTTGCTCGTTTGCCACTGCTTGCAATAAAAAAAAAAAATAATACGTGTCTTATGAAATTGTACCAAAATCTCCCAAAGTATTAAGCAAACTAAATTGCCTCAAATTTATCTGAAAGAAAGAACGCCATCATTAGGCTCGGTTGGCATCAAAGCGGAGAGAAGACCAAAGGAGATGTGTTTCGAAAAACCAATCAAATTTCTTTATTTCCACATCTCTCCGCTTAGTTTAGGTAGAATTGACTCAAGCGGAAAGGAGAGATATCTCATTTTTCAGAGTGTGCTCTAAGAAAATCCTTTGTTGGTATTCAAGAAGTAAAAGGTACCGGAAAGGCAAATAAGTAGGTCTATCTACAAAAAGAAATGAGATACCATCAAAAACAAGACTTGTAAAAAGAAGCCAAGCCTCGCAACTGAGTTCTTCTACCATAAAAACTTATGAGATCCATGTTATTCCAAGTCGGTTAACTCATTGAATCCCTGCTTAAGGGACCTTTCTACTTAAGTTATTACGTAAATAGCTAACCTAACAACTTCTTATAGTGACTATATCAATATTAAAGATCTTTTATGTTTTAAATATATAGATTGACTTGGCAATCGCACTATGTTTAGTACAATTTAATATAATATGTATTACTTGTGAGTGTGTTTTCATGCGATAGAGATTATAATATTTCATATTGTCAAAATGATGTCATGTCAGCTAATATTCGTCCGACTATTGGATTTCAGCGTCCTCCACAATATGAGGGACCTTCCCATACCATGCTGCTTTGACAGGTTGGTATAAGGTTTTATTTCCGGTTTTCCTTCTCTTTCATAGATATTATATGCGTATTATCTCCCTTAGTCATCTTTTACGACATCCACGGGCAAGATAGCGAGTGGTCAATTGTATTCTTATTTAATCGCCACACAAAAAATATCAGTAATATTTATAAAATTAAAGTATTATATTTACCAACTGAACATACAACGAAAACGAATTTGTATCACTCAATTTTCAATACTATTTAAATTTTTTTTAGCCTATGCTGACGTAATGGTGCCATGTGGTGACGGATTAAGAAAATAATTCACCACTCCCTATCTTGCCTGTGGATGTCGTAAAAGACGACTAAGGGATATAATATGCATATAAGATCTGTGCAAGAGAAGGAAACCTCGAAATGAAACCCTATATCAACATGTCTGATCAGAACAGTATAGTAAGTTAAATTCCCTCCCATTGTGGAGGAGGCCCAAACCCAACAGTAGGACGTATGTGGGTTGCGATGATGATGATGACATTGATGATATTTCTTAATTTCAGTCATTAAATCGTCTAGTAAAGAGGCGAAAATAACAGGAAAATTGAGCTAGATGTGAATGAATAGGGAGCCGTTTTTAAGTTTATACAAGACATGAGAATTAAGTTAAAATATGAATATAATTCCTTGTAGTGATTGAATAATAATACAATTTTTATTCTATCGCAAAAGGTGACAATCGGATATGGTATACAGATAACATCGATGTAAGGTAAAGAAAAAACAGAAAACTCAACTGATCAGTATGGTGTAGTAGATCAATTTCTCTGCTGTTGTAAACGAGACTAAGGCCCAATAGCGGGGCGTGTATGGTTCAAAAAGTAGAAGACAATGATTATAAATAAATTTATTTAATAAAACTTTTACTGAAAAATCAAATGTTGTACAGGCCCATGTAGTTAACGTGGTATAATTCTTATATCTTTAAACGATATTAATTCAAATTTCGTTGTCAACGTCATGAGTTACGATAGCTCAGATGGGAAGTTGACAGGTTCTAATTTTAATTTTTTTGACATTCAAACAGCGTCGGTTCGAATCTCGGTATTATTATTATACTCTTTTTGTAATTTTTATATATTTTTCATTATTTATTTTTTATTAATATATATCTAAATAAATTCGATAAAAATATTCCGAGCGAAGCTCGGTCAACCAGATATTATGACTAATGGGATATGATAATGTATGTGTATTATATACATGTGTATATACAATGGGTATACAATGGGTTCTTTAGAAGTTTTAATAAGTACATACATGATTTCATTGTAAGATTTATATGCTTTTTATTCTTTTATAATGCCGAAAATTAAACAGATTAATTTACTATATAATTTACCGTTTCCTGTGTGGTGACGGAGTAAGAATACAAATCATCACTCCCTTGTCGTAAAAGATGCCTAAGGGATATAATACGCATTTAACATCTATGCAAGAGAAGGAAAACTCGAAATAATACCTTATACCAACCTGTCTGACCAGCATGGTATAGTGAGGTCCATTTCCCTCTTATGGTGGAGGAGGCACAAGCCCATCAGTTGGACGTAGGTATATGAGCTGAAATGTTGATGATGATGAATATGAATATTATGTAATAAATATATTTAATATTTATGATTACTAGAATATTTTGTACTTAAACAAAAATATGTTAGCTTTAAAAGAATTAAGCACTAATTACGAGGCGATAAATCTAAGAACAATAACTAAGAGAACGAATAGAACAAAGAATGAGACACAAAGACAATTTAACACGCCCGTTGGCAACACTCGAGCTAAAAGAACGAGTGTGATCAGACGAAAAAAAAAGTGTTGGTCGTTTGTTACCTGTTTCCCTACAATACAACCATTTGTTCGTTCAATAGCAGATTTAAAACAAATTGCATGACTCTTGTAAAAAATGCGATAAGCCTACATTATTGATTATATCCATTTAAAATGAAAACGTTAAATCTGTTTTTCATCACACTTACCAAATGAGCTGAAAAAATGTAATGATATAAACATAAAGCTTTTTATAACGAGTATTGGATAAGGATAAAATATTAAAAAGTAATTTGGGAATTCTCGTGAATTTTATGAAACAAGTTTTTAGGTGCCATTTTTTTTACATCCTTTGAATTGGGTAAACTTTTATTTACTTCTTACTTTTTTAGATCATTAATATAAGTAACTGTCCGGCTTGTCGTTTATTACAGTTTTATGTTTATTTAGCCGTTTAGCTTGGTTTTTTTCTTGAAGCACCTACGTGAAATTAATGCCAACATTTCATAGTTCACATTATGATTACTTTGGTGCATAATTAGGAGTTTAATGGTATGTTTTTTTTTTATTATTGCAAGCAGTGGCAAACGAGCAAACAGTACACCTGATGGTAAGTGTTGCTGCCGCTCATGGAACTTTACAAGGCTGCTGCCTATCGAAGAGAATGAAGGGAGTGTGAATGCTTGCATTGAGGCTCGGTGATACCAAAGGCACCACCAAAACCCTCCACACGCGAACACCCTCAGAAAGTTGGGCTTTCGGCTCTCTCGCTCACCGAACGAAGCGCAGTAACAAAATGCTACTACACAGACGTCGATCTTCTGCGAGAACGTGGTACCACCCCAGACGGACCGGCCCGCGGCTGTAGACAGATAACTGTCGACAGTGTAGTCCTACCACTACTGTTTCGTATCCATTATGGATTTTCTATTGGAGAAGAAAAACTCGTAACAAAACCCTATAACAACCTGTCTGACCAGCATAGTAAGATCAATTTCCCTCTTATTATGGAGGAGGCTCGAGCCCAGCAGTGAGACGTATTTAAGCCGAGATGATGATGATGAAGCCTTTATGTTAGTTTTAGCAAACCAGAAGACAAAAACATCTACGTAACGTTTTAAATTCTAGGTACGTAATAAAATATTTTCTTAACTAAGGCCGTTTCGTTAGATTCAATGGTGCTACAATTCAATCTCAATTTCTTTAATCTCAAATTTATGAGTGAAACATGAGGGCTCATAGTCAATAATTTCATACTTACGCCATTACACTAAACAATTAATTCTATATACATAATTGAACATACTAAAAGTTGAGTTAAAATATTTTTGTGTGATTGAAACATTCATTCAGGAGTGCCACATATTGGCACGAAACATAACAGTGAAATATTCATCAACTTTAACCACATGAAATAAAAAAAAAATATCAATAGCATTGTACAAACAAACAACCGCATCATTTGTTTCCAATACACATCCAGTCGGCTACAGCAATTTGTAACAGAATAGATATAAATCGGCGGTTGCAACAAATATGAATCGCTCGGTCGATTTCGTTCATGCGGAGACGCACACTGCAGTCACCCATATTCGCCCTATCAATCGTGTTTATGTGATTTCACTCAATTTTTGAAACTGACGCGCCCCTGAATAGGGAGAGGACACATTACTTATAATAGTAGTACAGATAACAAAAAAAAATACATATTGTTACTTTGTTATATTCACATTCATCATCTTATCATCATAACGGCTTATACCCTCACTGTTGTGCTTGAGTCTCTTCCATTATAGAAGGGGAATTGACCTACTATACCGCTCTAATTAGAGTATAGTTGGTATAAGGTTTTATTTAGTTTTCCTTCTCTTGCACAGATGTTATATGCATATCATATCCCCTGGTCGTATTTTACGAAACCCAGGGAAGGAGAGAGGGTGGGAAATTATATTTTTACTTCGTTACCACGCGGGAAATACCAGTAGTTATTATATGAAATATTTGTTTAAATATTTTTTCATGTAAAAATAAGTGTTAAGTGTGTCTAATGACGAAAGTATGCAGTCATAATTGACGATTCCCATGTTGGACAAAAATTTGCACAATCTAGAATATTTCTTCTAAATTTGGGTGTAATTTGTGTCCTTTAATTGCATCTTGTACAGTCCCTTAATATAAAGATTACTTCCTTAATGCGAATTAATGTCTATAAAAATACTGATTTTAAATTCCTAGGTACCTACACGCCTGGTTTCTTAGACGATTGGCAATAACAAGCTTGAAATTAGGTCTAGTTAATGGCAATAGGATCGCCCTCTACGTGGAACATGTGGTTACATTTTACCTGTTACCTTAGTTTATCTTTTATGTCTAAAAAACATGATATTATAAAATATAATACACACTTTTAGTGATGAAAATGGTAGAACATTTCGGGAAAACTTATGTTAACAGCTGCGATCGCCAACCTGACTGTCAAGCGTACCGATTATGGCTTTCCCCCCCTATCCAATAGCGGACTGTAAAGTTAACGGATTAATGAATAGATGAAAATATACAGCATTATTATATAATAATAGACGTAGTAGACATTGCTTAAGTTTATATTCATCTAGGGCTGATAAAAATTATCACTAATATTGTAAAGGCGAAAGCTTGTGACTTTTTCACGCTCTAATAACTGGACCAATTTTATTAAATTTGGCATGGACGTATTTAACTATTCCCTCGGGATAATAGTTCAACAGTTTTTTTTACTCAATCAAGTTTTACTCAATCCATAGAATGCATTTGGATAAAATTTCACTTTCAACAATTTACATTTTGCGCGAGAGAAGCCGAAGGCAGTAAACAATTTAGCATCAATTAAAAAGATTACTATTCAATTAAAAACGAAATAATAAATGCTAAAAATTAAGTCAACTGGGACGATTAACGAAATCAATTTCCTAAAGGAATTACTATTCAGTCATATTTAAATACGCAACTATCTCTGTTTTGACAGTGCTCTGTACAAAAGAGTACCCGAGTGCGGGATCAACTCGGATTCGTTGTCCCCTCCCTACATAAGTATGAATGATATATTTTCAATTTTTGGCTTCCTATTAGTGTAAATTTTCGACACGTGATTTATTTTAATGTTTGTACGTGGTACGGATACATTTCCTTTTGGGTTTGTGTAAGTAAAATTTTATAAATTTTGCTATAGTATAACAGATTGAATATTATAAGGCTTATATATAATTTTTTTGTAATATTATTTAGAAGATTAATAAGGCTCGCAATGTGTTTTTTTTTTTTGGCAAGCTATGGTGTGGACGCAGGCCGTCCGTTCCTTCCGGGGTGACGAAAGGGCAGCGTGCGACCTTAATAGCCGCAGTATTACCTCCCCGTCGCCATCAGGTAGACCACTGTATAGAATCCTTGACGTCCGTGTCCAACCCGGGCCGTGCGTACTCTAATGTAAAATTAACTAAATATAATGTCATTACAACTTTCTTAAATAAAGAAACTCTTAAATAAACTGTCGATGTGGTGACGGAGTAAGAATGCAATTTATCTTACCCGTGGGTGTCGTAAAAGACGACTGAGGGATATATTATGCATTCAACAACAATATAACAGAAGGAAAACTCGAAATAAAACCCTATACCAATCCGCCTGACCAACGGGTAGTAGCGGTTAATTTCCCTCCCATTTTGGAGGCAGCTCGAGCCCAGCAGTGGGACGTTTATGAGCTGTGATAATGATGATGACAATTAAATAAAGAAAATTTACATAAAAATGAAAATAGTGATGAAAAGTATTAAGTAAAATTGTAATATCTAATTATGATTACCAAAATATAATTTTTATTTCTTTGCTTTTTATATAAACTATTATTAAAAACGAGTTAGTTTAACGTTTTCAAAAATAAAGGGAAGGAAGGGAGAGGCAATATTGTTCCACGGTTAATCGATATACCGTATACCGTAAGAAAATAAAGAGTGTGGGATAGGATGGATATAAGTGGAATAGGATACAAAGAAATCGTCCCATTCCTGTGAAATGAGCTGTCTCTAAAATAAGATACTTTTAATTGTTCGCTTTTTCTGTCCTTATTTTATAAAACCGATCTTATTCCCTTTTTAAATAAGGTAAACTCCCATTTGAATCTCATTATAATTCCATTTTCACAATTTCGTATGCACCTATTAGGCCCTGAAACTGCTCAACTATGTCAGGACCGCGATAAAACGTGTGAAGGGTCAGAACGGCCGCCAATACATCATAAAATTATATGAAAGTCAAGAGCAGGGAAAGTGAGAGGTGAACAAGCCACACCGAGATTTATTACGGTCTGCTCTCGAAACCTATTGTTAAAACTTCAGATTTAAAAATATTTTTATGAAAATGCCCTAACTTATGGCATAGCAGTAATATTGTTTGTTTATGTTCAATGATGTGGTGATATAGTCAAACATCTGTCAACAAATGACGTCTTCAAAGTTCAGATAATATAAAACACGGAGTGTTTTATTTATGAAATTTTACTTCGAAAAAATTGTACTTTAAAATTTTAAATTTCATTGAAAAGCATCTCAAAGCATTCGGTTAGAAATTTCTAGGCGACGTACTGAAAATCTTCGTTCATGTAATGGTGTCATTTGAAGTCACTCCGCGTGAAATTTGTCGCGGTTCCTGCTTGAAGCGAGTGCGTTATGAAGTCGATGCATCTAGCTTCATGTAGAATAGAAACTTAATACCGTCTCGTTGAGTTTTCCAACAGTACCTATAAACTGACAAAATACAAATACCTAATGCACAGAGTACTGTTAGAAAAATATTTGTCTTTAATATAAGATAAAAGTTGCGACTAAAATTATTTTAATTTTTTGTTGCGGCAATACTAATATAATATGTACTTATATTAATGATTTTTAGCAAATAGTAGAAGACTAGAATACACTAACAGCCAAATAGCATGTCACTTGAGTTCTTTCTTAAGGTTTCTTTTGAAACTAAAATTCGAAAAAAGCGGTGTTTGTGTTGAAATCTATTATGAGACTTTATAAAAATTATTGTGAAATATACAGATCCTTTCCTGCAGTAAAGCCATGATATATCGGTCTAATTACCCACCTGACAGACGTCTCCCTTCTACAAGCAACGTAGTTGGTATAGATTTTTTGTTTAAAACTAGCAACGCACCCTCGCTTCGCTTCGGTTATAGGTTATAGTCGTTTTACCTGCGTAGGTACCGTTCCCGTGGGAATACCGAGATAAAATATAGCCTAGTTTACGCCCTGATATTATAGCTTTCCATTGGTGAAAGAATTTTTGAAATCGGTCTAGCCGTTTTGAAGATTACCCGGAACAAACAGACAGACAGACAGACCAAAATTTTTTAATTGCTATTTTAGGCATAGGTGTCGTGCAAATAACCGTATGAGCATGAAAAAAGCCTATTATTTTGACATTACAAACAGACACTCCAATTTTATTTATTGGTATAGACTAGCAACCCGCCCTCGCTTCGGTTTCAGTCGTCTTTCCTGCGTAGTTCCCGTTCTCGTGGGAATACCGGAATAAAATATAGCCTAGTTTACTCCCTGATATTATAGCTTTCCATTGGTGAAAGAATTTTTGATCTCGGTCCAGCCGTTTTGAAGATTACTCGGAACAAACAGACACAAAAAAATATTAAGTGTATTTTAGGCATATGTATAGTGCAAATAACCGTGTGAGCATGAAAAAAGTCCATTATTTTGACATTACAAACAGACACTCCAATTTTATTTATTGGTATAGATTTTCATGGTCCTACAGTAGTTTTAGCTACTTAAACTTTTCAGTCGTCTTTCACAACACCCGTGAGAAAGGAAGGTGAATTGAATTCTTACTATATACTTCACGAAAATTATTCGATACGATTAAGATAAAAATACTAAAATAATTGTATTTTCTACCAACATTATTCAATAATATAGTTGTTTATCTCAATGGTAATAAATTATAGACCTGTTGGAGATCTGTTGCGTCCTGGCTTCTGTCCAAGCCTAATGTTAGTATTACTTCGAGTGGGGTCTTTAGATACTCGTAATACAACACGTTTCGACGCCTGTACACTCCAAGTGTGCGCTGCGATATACATGTTAGAATTGTATTGGTAAATGCTAAGCATACTCTTGTTACGCGAATGTAGTATAAGCGTTTAGAGGTTTATTTAGATAAAAACAAGGCTCCGAGCCGGTTTAGCTTCTAAAGTATAGGAAATTGGTTGTATTTGGAATAGATTTATTCAAGTAAGGGCTTTTCTTTATATTACTATCCGTATATTTCATAAGTATATATGTGTATATTCTAATATATAAATACAACAAATTTATTTAATAGTTTTCCCGAGAAAAGGATGCCGTAGCATTTTTTTACCAATCCATCGTGATAATCCCTACACGGGACGTGGCCGCAAGGTCGACCGTTGGGATGCCAAAGTCGTATGCCCAAAAGGCGACCCTTTGGCACCCCAAAATAGACGAGGAAGTGGGCCGCTGCTGGTTTTTAGTAGGTATTCCGACGAGCCATCGTCGGCGAGTCCTACATACCCCCCTACGACGCATACGGGGGGGATGCATAAATGCATTTTCCGCAGCGTAAAAACAAAAAAAAAGGGTACTATCAAATTGACTTGACTGTGCAGATGCTATATTAATTAACATACTGGCCTAGAGTTACAGTGCCACTTATCGCAGGTTCGAATCTCACGCAGAACAATACTTTGGGTGATCCACAATTTTTTGTTGTGAGTATGGATGTAATTTGTGTTATTTATTGCTTGTTGGTAAAATCACCTAATAATATAATATAAAAAATCTAACATTGCTTGGGGGTAGACGAAAGCCAAATTTAGCATGTGGATAAGAGTTTGAGAAGAGAGTATGTTGAAGGAAGAAGGTGAATCCATTAAAATTGGAATACCGTTAAGCGGATGATGACCTTAATGGCGTAATAATAGGTTGGTATAGGTCCCGTGGAACCTCGCATAATTCGCCGTACGATCTCTCTCCGTCCTCTTTTCATTTCAGCTAATATGCTTGCCACCAATCGAGCCTGCTTCACAGTAAGAGGACAATTGACCTTCTCTACTACGCTGGTCATTAGGGTTGGTATATATCACTTGTGTGATAACGAGTTGATAACAATTCAGATTATGAGGGTTAAATAAAAATCAGTTAAGAGATCACTAAGAAGATAGACATCAAATTCTAGGAAACGTATAACACCACCAGCCAAGGGTGATGGTTAAAACATTATTCTTCCTTGGGATGTCTTCCATCCAGCTAGATAATAGATACAAAAGTGCACTTCCATAGACGGCTTGATGGCGGCATTATCAATGAGTTACCATCAGGCATCTTCACCTCGACTCATATACCTCTCACTGTTGGGCTCCAGTCTCTATATCTTATATCTTTAAACGAGCAATTCTTGTATATACATATATATTCAGGATCTCGGAAACGGCACCAACGATTTTGATGAAACTTGGCATACTAGAGGTTTCGAGGCCAAAAAATCGAACTAGCTAGGTTTTATTTATAGAAAATGTTGTTTTGTCAGTGTTTCTAGCAAAACAATATAATGACAATAAATATTAAAAGAATATGAATCCAAATTTTGCCGTCAACGTCATGAGTTACGATAGCACAGTTGGGAAGTAGTGCAGTTTCCTTTTAGTATTGTTTCGGCATTCAAACGGCGTCGGATCGAATCTCGGTGTTATTATTATTCTCTATTTGTATTTTTTTATATTTTTTTTCATTATTTAATGTTTATTTTTTATTAATATATATCTAAATAAATTCGACAAAAATACAACAAAAACATTCCGAGCGAAGCTTGGTCAACCAGATATTATATACATATATATGGTATAGTAAGGTTATTTACCTATAGGAGGATAAATAACCTTACTATACCACGTTGGTCAAATATGTTGGTGTAGGGTTTTGTATTGAGTTGCCCTTCTCTTGCGTGTTTAATCCCTTAGTCGTCTTTTACGACATCCACGGGTAGGATAGGGAGTGATGAATTGCATTCTAATTCCGTCACCATACGGATAATCAGGATTAGGCATAGTACCAAGAACTAAATCTATACTAATAAATAAAATTGGAGTGTCTGTTTGTAATGTCAAAATAATAGGCTTTTTTCATGCTCACACGGTTATTTGCACGACACCTATGCTTAAAATAGCAATTAAAAATTTTTTGTCTGTCTGTCTGTCTGTTTGTTCCGGGTAATCTTCAAAACGGCTGGACCGATTTCAAAAATTCTTTCACCAATGGAAAGCTATAATATCAGGGCGTAAATTAGGCTATATTTTATCCCGGTATTCCCACGGGAACGGGAACTACGCGGGTAAAACGACTATAACCTATAACCGAAGCGAAGCGAGGGCGGGTTGCTAGTTTATTATAAATATACAAAGCCGACATTTTAAATACAGACATTTTAAGTTCCGTGCATAAGCTCAATTAAGCTAATATTACATTCGAATAGGACGATGTAATATGAATTTACAAGAAATGTGAATGTTTTGTATTTTAATTAGAAATTATTTCGTTTGTTTGTATAATGACAAATGTACAATTGTACATATATACACATATTGTATATATTTTATTACTTAATATATGTTTGTATATTTTTAGACATTTATTTTCTATTTTAATTGTAATTCATTGAAATGAAGTAGAACATTTAGTTATTCATGTGGTGGCGAAGTAAGAATTCTACACCATTTGACCATAGGGGTGGTGAGAGACGTCTGATGGAATATAACTTAATTATCTCTTGTCCTTCTCTTGCACAGATACGGCTATAATATCTATGCAGGAGAAAGACAAGTAGAAGTAAAATTCTATACCAATAGGTTTGAACAGCGTGGTATAGTAGGTCAGTTTCTCTCCTACTAGAGAGTTCAGCTCATTTACAGCTTCGAGCTGTAAATTTACAGCTCTCCAGCTGTAAATGAGCTGAGATGACGATGAATAAATTAAGTAATCCTTTAGCTACATATGGATTGCATTATTATGCAATCCATATGTAGCTAAAGGATTACTTAAGAGGATTTGTACAATTTTATTAAAAAAAATGTTACTAATTTAAAATAGTATTATAATTATGTTAGTTTTATAAAACAGTATTTATACGTTACATTAAATGAAAATAATATTTAGATATTAAAAATAGTACTTACGTATAAAACCCAGTCTTTAGGGCTATGTGCGTTGGTGCCGCACACATAGAGCCGGGATCCATCACCCATTGGTTGAATCACGCGTATGTGGTTTCGACAATCAAAATGCTGAAACAAAGAAAATACCAGTTAACATTTCTTTACAAGTATTTGACTGACTATTCAGTTGTTGTACATATATATTTCTGTTGTTGTGATTAAACTAATTAAGGGTAAGACTCCTCGACATCGTGCTCACATAAAGCAGGTGGTGAAGATTTTAATTGTACATTTATTGCCATCCATCTAATAAACCAAATTAAATGAGACATTCTTTTTTTTTGGCTGGGCTATGGTAAGCGCACACGCGGTCTATTCCGTCCGGGGCGACGTAAGGACGGCGCTCGGGCCCATAACCCACCCGTACCCACGTCGCCTTCGTCGTTAGGCCGACCACCGGAGTAGGGTGACTTGTCGACAGTGGTCGGCCCGACGGAATACCCTTTCGGGTACCCTCACCTCTCGACGTCCCTGTCCCGGGACGTCGGTCGCCGTCGCGCGGTCAGCCTCTCTGCGGGTGACGGACTAAATTCCTCGGTCCGGTCACCCGCGGCCTCGGCTAGGGCGGCATCAGGCGCAGATACTCGCGTCTGCGCCGCCCGATCGCCGGCGGCGGAATGTGTCACCGAAGAGGGGTTCCTCTCGCACACGATCCGCCGCCTCCTTCCGTGAGATAATGGCCTCACAGAAGGCGGCGACCGCGTCCCAGTTCCTGACGCTGACGAGCATCTCCCTGGCGATGGTCGGCAGCGTCAGGTCGACACCGATGATCGCGACGAGTTCACGGCGCTCCCCGAGCGTGTGCTGCGCCATGTCCTCGTCGCAATCGCAGTGGTGGCAGGACGATGCGCTCTCCCTCCTGACAATCTTGTGCAGGTACTTAGGGAAGCAACCGTGCCCCGTCAGCTCCTGCACCAGTCGGAAGGAAAGCACCCCGTGCGTCCGTTCCAACCACTCCATCAGCATCGGCCGGAAGGCCTTGACGGTCCTGACGCCGTACCGAGGCCTCTCCAGCCGGACTGCCCAACGGGCAATGACGTCTCGGTGGGCGTCGACCCGCCAGGCGGTAATCTCTTGTAACGAGACCATGCCGCCGCGGGCGCGCGTCTCCGACACCCGCTGGTAAATTCTGGCGAGCATCTCCGCCTCCAGGTCCCACGGGGGAGTACCGGCCAGGAAGCACGTTGCCTCCGTCGCCACCGTGTGGTAACCACGTATGGCTCTAATCGCCATGATCTCAAACGGACGGTCAGGGATCCCGCCCACACCGGTGTGCCGTACAGGGCCATCGACCGGATAAATGAGACATGCTGGATTTCAATATAATATATAGGCCGAACTTTAAACCGAATGATAGTGTATTTTACTAAAAATACAGAAATGATTAGTCATCCTGGAGCCATGGATAGTTTGGGCGAGAATTGACCAGACTATGGTGCCTATTAACATAGGGAGGTTCACTCAAAATACACGCCGCACTTTGAGGTCTCACTCGGTAGGTTAACTTTCTGGGATACCTAACCCTATACATACTAGGACGCAGTTGCTCACGACCATGAATTTAACGACTGCTGGTGGGGATAGGAATTTTGAAATAGTATTTTATAATTAAGAATGAAATATTGGCAGCAATCTCATTATGTCACTTATTGAAATCAATTATCCATATAAAATGTAGTGCAACAAAAATACAATGCAACAGGCGCTGATTCAATGGACGACGCTTCAATACCTCGGGCAAAATTCATTGGAATAATAGTAATTTTGTAGTATGTGTACATATATATATGAGTGTACACAGGCTGTGATTATGCAAATTTGCCCCCGACATAAATATTAAACGGGACATTAATATTCAGAACGACAGAAATGCATTGCTCGCTTTACCAGTTAAAACACTGCTATATTGGTCCATTTCAGTTCATTACGCTTCATTAAAGATCCAATAAAAATGGGATAGTTTTGGTCACTGGTTTTGGAAAATTTAATATAAATAGTTATTATAGTTTGATGTAAACACCTTTTTTTCCCCAATCCAAATATTGAAAAATTATTACGACCCAGTGTTGCTTACTACTGCAGGATATTATTTGAGTATAAACTTTAAATTAATAAATTTAAAACGCAAATATAATAAAATAGGCAGAGTAGGTAGAAGCGTTTATTTAACATCAGATTGGTATGCGGTCTGTGGTCGATCATCAAACTTGAAAATGATTTTCTCTACGTGAAAACGACAGGACCACACCATAGCTCAATATGCAGTCAGTATTGCAATCAACCAATAAAGATAGTCAACTACTGAAAATATATTTTTAACGAATTCAGTGTTAAAGGATTATGTACATATTTTATAAGTATAGGTCAATTTGAAAATGCGTTATAATTTCTGCGATAACGTGCGCAAGTTCTTTGCAATGAAAAACAAAATTATTACTAATTAAAGCAAAGGATATAAACTAAAAACGATAAATTTATTCAACCGTGTTATTGCATATTTCGTGTAATGACGGAGTAAGAATTCAATTCACTCACCTCCCTTGCGCTTGGTTATTGTAAAAGACGACTAATGGATATCTTGTGCATACAACAACTATACAAGAGAAGAAAAACTTGTAATAAAATCCTATACCAACTCGTCTGACCCACATGGTCAATTTCCCTTCTAATGTGGAGGAAACTCGAGTCCAGTAGTAGGACGTAAATGAGCTCTGATGATGATGATGATTGGATACCTACGAGTCCAAGCTAATAGCAGCAATTTCTTTCGAGTTTACTTTTGCGTAGTTGCGATCAGCATATTATATTATGTATCTTTGTCTTAGTCGACTTTTACGACATCCACTGGCAAGATGGGTGGCTGGTGAGTGGCATATTACTCCGTTATCACACAGAAAAAATTTTAGACCTTTTAGTGAACCATTTTGTAGTATAACAGAACAGAAATTAACAACGCATATACAAATTAATTAAAAATTTTAAAATGACAATATTTGCCTCAAAAATTATTTTAATAAATTCAACTTTATTGTTATAAGAAACATGAGTATACTATTTTTTTAAAGTAATAAATTTTAAAAATATTTACTAACGAAAATGAGGTAAATACAATCATAATAAGTTTTCAAAATAATTCATTCCACCTTACGAATTATACCATACTGGTCAGTCAGATTGGTATAGTGTTTTATTTCAAGTTTGCGTTCTCTTGCATAAATGTTATATGCGTATTATATCCCTTAGTTGTCTTTTACGACATTCACGGGCAAGACAGGGAGTGGTGAATTGTATTCTTACCCCGTCAACACACGGAAAATAAATTTTCAATTCAATGGGAAATTCTCGAAATTCAAAGCATAAACATCATTATTTATTTTAAGCTCGTTGAAAGCCTGTCTATTTTCTTTTATTCTGTTATTTCTGTTGTAATAGCCACTTCAATATTTGATGTAATTTCACTGTGATGTTTCTTTTCGCCTATGTATGATCTTCTAAAAATATCGCCAGATAATAGACAGTCGCCGTATACTTTGTAATACATGCACAAAACAACGCTCCCTACCTTCTAGGGCTAAAATAATGCCTGCTCTTGAATCGTTTCCTTTATTTACAATGCAGCTGCTAAAGCCAAGAATAATGGTCTAATGCGAATAATCTTGGTAAATTAACTTCTAATGCGATGTGGTAAATCTAAGGAAAAATTGTTTTCTTTAATTATATACGTAAAAATCTATATTTTTTCAATAAATTAGTGTATACAATATTAATTTCTGAAGATGTTCCCTAATTACGCAGAAAGTCGGACCGGCCTTTGAAGGCAAGGAACTCGTCACCGGTGGTGGGCCCAGCGACGATGGCGATGGGATACGGGTGGGTCATGAGACTGCGCGCCACCTCTTTGTCGCCCCGGACGGAGCCGGGCGGCGGGTGCGTTGACCATGGTCCACCCCTCAAAAAAAAAATACACAGAAACGCCTTCAAGTAGATTTTAAGACCATTAACACATAGCTTGAATAACATAATTTTGGGTTCGATTTTTTGAGAAATATGTACTATCACTTAAAAGTTAAAGCTTGTTAACCAGAACATCTAAACCATATTAGTATATAATAATAATTGCAAAATTTAATTTTGCTTACTATTTAGCTACACATATTTAGTACTTTTGCACTAAATTTATCCAATTTAGACTTTCCTTTAAATATAGAGAGAGGTTCAATGGCCAAAATAAATAGCTAAAAAATTATAACTTCTAAATTATTGATACGTGTGTTGTATGTCCCAGAGAAAAGGCTAATATAAATGAGCCACTCTGTATTTGTTACATACAAATACAGAGTGGCCCATTTATTAATTGGCAAAGGTCTTATCCTTACTAATATTATAAATACGAAAGTATGTTTGTTTGCTACGCTTTCGTTCTTAAACCACCAAATCGATTTCAAAAATTCTTTCACCAATGAAAAGCTATAATATCAGGGAGTAACATATTTTATTATAGGCTATATTTTATCCCGGTATTCCCACGTGAACGGGCACTACGAGGGTAAGGCGACTGAAACCGAAGCGAAGCGATGGCGGGTTGCTAGTTCTTCAATAAAATTAAACAAAATACACCGTAAAAACACACCTACGACAATAAAATATTACACTTAAAAGTGGTAGGTAATGTTTAGACAAAATGCCAAAACTTTTTTCATCTAAAACTAAGCTTGAGCGATGCTTGATATTCTTCATACTTTCCTAATGTTAATGAAATTATTTGTTGAATATTGAAACTTACGAACATTTATTAGAATCTAATATTCAAAGTTTTTAATTAAATAAGTTTTAAACTTTTACGTACTATGATTTTCTTAAAATCTAATAAAATAATAGTTTTAGAACGGGCTCATTTATGTAAAGTTTTCTTTAGAATTTAGAAACGGGAAAAATTCTTATAAATATTTAGAAAACACAGAATTGCACACTTTCTTTCTTAAAGTCTTAATTTTTTAAGGATTAATTATTTATTATATTTATCAATTTAAAATATATAAAATTATTTATCAAAGAATTCACTAGCAATTTCTATATTGACCAAGAAGATATTTAATTATTCTACATCACGTATCAAATTCAGGATATAAAATCTTCTTGTCTCATTATAATCTACACAAATGGCGTAGTGGTTAAAAAACCTACCATGCCAGTGTCACGGGTTCGAATCCTACGCAGGACAATACTTTGTGAGTTCCACAAGTTGTTGTTGTGAGTCTGTATGTAATTTGTGTCCGTTAACTATGTTTGTAAAGCTCCTCGTAATAGAAGGATTATTTAATTAGTGCAAGGTGTTGTTTTAAAAAAAATATCAAAAATTATAATTTAAGTGAACAAGTTCTTATATACATATGTTTTGGAAACGAGTTCAAAGGTTGAAATCAAATTATATTTTAGATAGGATTTTGATTTCTAATTCTTTCTACATAGGTACGTGTATTTTCTAAAATAAAGTGAATTCACAAAAATATAATGATCTTTGAATGAGTTTATAACACTATTTCATAAATGTTTATAACATTTTTATTGTTACTTTTGCAACCGAAAAAGCACAATTTTATAAAAAGCCGAAAGAAGTTCTTGCATTCAAGAACTAACTACAGTATAAGGTCAACCCATAATTAATTCCACATCCATATTTATTATTAGAGCTACTCCTAAAGAGAGTCACGAATCGCAAGGCTGCTTATTAACCTTCATTTTTTTAAGATGTGTTTAAGCGGTGATGGCGGTGGCTTTTCTTTTTAATCCTCTAAGATTATTATCTCGAATCTAATTTTGGGGTGGACTTTGTGGTTCCACGAGTTTCGGCAGATCACAATATTTGTAATCGACTCTATTCTGCGCTTTGTAACCTAAAGGCATACATATTTTGGTTTAAGGTCTTTGTAGTATATTTTCATAATAGTCTAAATCGACTGCTTAATGTAATTTTGGCGATAAGAGCTTTTAAAATATGAGCTAATCTTTTACAATATTTCGTTAAGAATTGTTAGAAGTGAGTTTGATTAGGACGCTTTCTTTCAAACGATAAATGAACCTTTTAAAGTAACACGTAATTTTGAAAAGTCAGAGATGTACGTAACATGAGATACAGTCTCGAGACTTCCACTGTCTACTACTTTTCTAATCCTAAATATTATTAGGCTGTCACTGCCGTTTTTTTTTATTTGTATGCTTTTATTTATATTTATAGTCTATCACCATAACAATATTGCAACGTGACTAAACGACGTATTAAATACCATTTAACTCCAAATATGTGTTATGTTATGATATATTTTAACTAATATATTTTAAATCGAAGGACCTAAACAACAACAAACTCTAACTATATTACACGTAAAAGTTGCCTATTGTTTGGTTGAGCACAATTGATTAGAAACCATAATTATATTACTTGGTACATATATAACCAGAAGACGTAGTGAAACTCAATTTGGAATAGGTACGTGTAAGTAAGCAATTAACGAGGAGCTTTGTTTGTTAATAAAAAGTTTTGCCCAGCATTTCTTTAGTTCGGCCCAGCGAGGTAACTTTGCGAGAGATTGTTCTAAAGTAATTATCGGATTAATATACTCTGAACGTACAGCCGTCGTTCTGACGTGAACACAGAACCGTTTTGCACTCAGAAACAATCAAAATTAAGCAAGAGAACAATCAGGCTCACGTCTAAGTTTCTTTTAACGGCACTTAGCCGGGAACGTTCGCATAACTTCACTCGGAACTAATGCCTTCGATTGGACCATTTCGTTAATTATTCGCCACTTTGTAGGTAAGTAGATTTACGGCGAGCTTTCCACGCATTTTTCTTTCTAAAAAGATTTTATTCTTGTTTTTCTGTAACGGTTTTTATTAGGAATTTAAAGGCGCTGATTTGCATTACCAATACGGAACATTTTATTGTTTTTGCTACGATATTGCTAACAGAAGTTGTATAAGTACTTACAAATTAAAAGAAATTCATGCTAAGTGGGGATTTTGTGAACGCACGTAAGTCCATGGCATTGCTTACTTTTCTTTTTAGACTAAAGGTTTTTATTTTGTCAAGCCGTATTTCTTTTATAAAATGTTAGTGTAAATACTTATCTTATTAGGTACGCCATTTTAAAAATCATCATTCAGTCTTTCACTGTTCACTGCTGGATTTGGGCCTCCCTCATGTTTCACCATAAAGTATGGTCCTATGTCCCCTGCATCCAACAACGCCTAACAACTTTCACCAGCTCGTCAGCCCATCTCGTTGGGGCGCAATTCATCGCATGCTTTGACCGTTACACACATTCTTCTACGGATTGCCGTGTATCGGTTTCTATCTCACAGAGCAATTCTAGAAGTAGACCGCTCCATAGCACGCTGAGCGACTTTGAACTTAATTATGAGGTCTAAATTAAGGGACCACATGCCATAAGTCAACACTGGTAGCAAACACTTTGTTGTAGACCTGTGTTTTCAAACGCTGAGGTATGTTGAATTAGAAGATTCTCTTAAGTTTCCTAAACGCTGCCCAGCTGAGTTAGATTCGTCAGCTGTTCTCTTTCTCGAAATTAGATCAACCCAAGTTTCAGAGAATGACATGGGCATTTGACATGACTTTCGTCTTGTCAATGTTTATTTGAAAACCCACTCCTGCTGATATCGTTGAGCATTTTAAAAGTACTGTTGCCTAATGGATTGTTTTTTATAGTCGATGATAATTAATTGTTAATGGTTCATATGTGATGGCAGATAATTAATGCAAGCTGTCAACATCGCTCCCTTTACTATGGGTATCGTGAAACAAAAAGCGAAAGACGAATGAAGAAGAACGAGAAATTTTAAATAAAATTATTTAATAATATATGATTGATATATAGCCACGGAAAGACTGGTCTATTTTATCTGGAGTGGGCTGGACTGTCCGCTGCAAACTGCTTGAAACGCCGGGAAATCAGATATCAAACACAAACGCAATAAAATAAGTAAAATAGTATTATTTCAAATGTGTAATACTGTCATAAAAATCAGAAATTATTACAATTATTACATGGAAAACTGTGAATGAAACATTTTCCCAGAAGAACATATCAACATATTATACAAACCCTTACAACCAGCATGATACTGAAAGTCCTCATACTGTAAAAAAGCTTGTTGTCAAATAGATCATTGTATATCCACACGTGTAGATAGTTTGAAAAAGATATACAAAAAACCTTTTTCCAAATTTTACATTTTAAGGAAAATCTTTATTATTTTGCTTAAATTTAGTATTCATTGTGTAAAAATCTACGGTCGTCTGATTTATCTAAACCAGTGAATTTTCTTTAATAGCGTCACAAAGAGCTGTGAACGTAAACAACAAGAACAGCATCCTGCCAGTGGCCGCCAAAAGGAATTTGCCAACGGCGTTTTCCCAACCTTTTTCGTGTAACGACATCGTGTTTAGAGAAAAGGAAACTCGCCGACAGCGAAAAAGTTTGATTATAGCTTTCAGGAGTGGCCATTCCATCCGTGATAGAGGTGATAGTGCTACGGTTACTTTTTTATAGGTATTTTTGATGATAATAATACAAATTTATTGTCAAAAATTCATAGAATGATAGTGTAGTGGTCGTTTTTCAGAAGATTTTTAGAAGAGTGTGCTAGCTACTCTACCTGGTCCTTCTGCGAGGCAGTGATCTTGCAGAAGGAGGCGGCGGGTCGCGCACGCTAGGAGCTCAGCCTCGACGAAGCGACCCGCCACCGGCGATTGGGGCGGCGCAGGCGCGACTACCTGCGTGTCATGCCGCCCTAGCCGAGGCCGCGGTTGACATGACCGGGGAATTAGTCTGTCACCCGCCGAGAGGCCGACCGCGTGAGGAAAGACCGATGTCCTCCCCGAGGAGGGGACGTCGGTCGATGAGAGGGTACCCCAAATAGGGGGTATTCCGCCGACCACTGATGACAAGTAACCCTGCTCCGGTGGTCGGCCCAACGACGAAGGCGACGTGGTGTTCGGGTTGGTTGCGGGTGTGCGTGCTTACGTCCCTCTGTCGCCCCGGATGGAGTGGTGTGAGGAGCGCGGCCACCGCAGAACACCCCAAAAAAAAAGCTACTCTAGCTGGTAATTACTCGATCTAGTTTTAAGAAGCTTACGACAAAGTAAGGGTTTGTACAAAGTAAATAGATAACAAAACTGCTATAGAAGAAAACTCGAAATATAGCCCTATGATAATATGCCTGGGAAAAGTAGAGTGGTTAAACAACTTCCACCCTGATATAAAGGAGGCTTTGACTCAATGATAATATATATGAGCTGAAAAGGAAACTTGGTAATTTGCGTGTAGCAGCCTTCTGGATATACTGTAGCTATATATCATTCAAAGGCACAGAAAGGGTTTAGTACTTACTGGAAGATTTTATACATCTCGCGTGAGACGTCCCATTTCTAGTTGCGGGTTTTATTGCGCCATTATTAGATATAAACGCGTCTCAGCGAGTCAACAAAGAGTTATATATAAATAAAGTATGCCGTCGAGACGGCATGAAGTAACTTTTATGATGTAAACACGTAAACAATAAAATGCTGTGTAAAAAATCTGCATGGAATAATTTGACACGAAATTATTTTTATTTTTATGACAGATTTTATAATTTTAATCTCCAAAGTGATGGATATAAGTATCATTTTAGACTATTAATTCATTCTATTGTAGATTTAAGTCTTCTATTTGGTTTAAAAAAAATTATCTTCGTCATCATTACAGCTCATATACCTCTCTCACTACTGGGCTCGAGTCTCCTTTATTACAGGACGTAAATTGACCTACTATAACCACGCTGCTCGGAGATGTTGGCAAAGGGTTTTATTTGAGTTTTCCTTCTCTTGTGTAGATGTTATATTCATATTTAATCCTGTAGTAGTTATTTACGATACTCACAGACAAGAGAGGGAATGGTAAATTTGTTTTTTCACTCTGTCACCATACGGCAAAGGTATTATTGGGCAATAAGTTTTATAAACCACTCTTCCAACCTTCATGTTTGTTAGCGATTCTTTTATTGAAATCATGTAGAAAATACTCATAATGTTCATGGAATGTTTACGCTAATAAAACAATACGCAAAAAGACGTCGTAACAAATAAAACCATCCAAGTGCAATACCTCGTTTAGACAGGCTATTAACGAATTAGTTGTATGACGCACCGAGGCACTATAACGTTCCCCGATTGTTAAGGCTGACTCTAACCGCCGAGAAATAAAACAAATATTGCTTTTACATTGCGATTGTAAATCAAAATTAACGGCCTTAATATAGCGAAGCAAGGCATGGCTGTAAGCCCCCTGCTATGAAATATGCTCACCGCCCGTCGCTCACTGTTAAAAATGAGATTAACCCTTGATGAAAATAGTAGTAGTTCGGTGTAATTTTGCAGAAATGAAGAAGTTTTAATCTCTTTTGTGGGAATTTTATTGTGCTTAATTTTCTCACTAGTGTAATGGACTCACCTCTGATTTGCCTTTTGATACACATTGTGCCACGTTGCTTGGCTCCAAATTTATAGCATCTCTCTGAAAAAAAAATACAATTTTTAATTCACAATTTTACAACATTAAACTAAAGTACTGTGAAGAATTTTAACTATATTATCTTTTGTCTGTTTTCAGTATATATAAAAATAAAATAAAACTATTTTTGTGGTTAATGATAATAATAGGCTGCTATGTAAAAATATAAAGAAAGTATAGTAAGTAGTCTGTGTAACTGTTTAACAATCATTATTATCACAGCTCACAGATGTCCCATTGGTGGGCTGAAGCCTCTCAGTAGGAGGTAAATTGACCTATACCACACTGGTAAAATGGGTTGGTATTGAGTTTTGTTTAGATATTTTCTTGTCTTGCAAAGATTTCATATGCATACCTTAGTGGCAGTATCTGGGATGGGGATTAAATTTTTACTTTGTACACCACACGGAAAGTTGCCGACCATTATTTGTTGTGTGTATTTTTATTCGTACAAATAAACATGATATCATCATTAAAATAATAATTATTTATTTGTATTCTTTTGATTAACATATGCTTACCTAAGAATTAAGCATATTATTTTTCCTTTTTCTCCTGCGAAAATTGAAAAGGCGAATGAAGAACATAAGCATATCAAATCCAAACCTTTATTACGCACTTAGTGGGGCAATACATTAAGGTCTTTCCTGTTAAGGTGCATGCTCGAGTGAGTAATGTCTGTAGGAGAATAAAAAAACCAAAAAGACGTAAAAGTCTAGTTTCTACAACTAATATATTTCGGTATTATTATATTACTTACTTCGCAGTGCGACGCGCTGACATTGTTCATATTCAGCCGATATAACCGGTCCCTGCAAAGAAAGATTCATAAGAAAATATAAAAAAGAAATGTTATGAAACTGTTTTAACTTAGATTATTTGAGTAGAAAAGTTGCGTCAAATAGCCGCAGTCTAAAAGGGACATGTTACAAACTTGCGTAAAAGTTACCATAACGTTTATAGAGGAATCGTTTTATAGCCGAAAATGCGGCAATATTATTCGTCAAACGGAATTAGTTGCTTTCGTGACACACACGATTGACCTATATCACCTATTTTTATTGAATTACCGATATAAACCGATCCTCCTGACTTCACAGAATCTTTGTAATAGACATGGTATCTATAAAAATATGAAGCATCGGTGATCAAATACTATTTATTGGTTGTATGGTTAGCTGTATTGACAGCAAGGCAAAACTAAGAGTGACTTCATAAGAATAACTATTGAAGTTAAACTTCTTTTGACACGTTAGGGAATAATGACGAGAGATACCTACATCACTGGTGAGGTGTGTTTGGTCTTTTTTATGGCTGGGCTATGATAAGCGCACACGCGGTCTATTCCGTCCGGGGCGACGAAAGGACGGCGCGCGGGACCATAACCCACCCGAACCCACGTCACCTTCGTCATTTGGCCGACCACCAGTGCCGAGTTCCTTGTCGTCAGTGGTCGGCCCGACGGAATACCCTTTCGGGTACCCTCACCTCTCGACGTCCCTGTCCCGGGGCGTTGGTCGCCGTCGCGCGGTCAGCCTCTCTGCGGATGCCGGACTAAAGTCCCCAGTCCGGTCACCCGCGGCCTCAGCTAGGGAGATGTATTTGGTTTGACTTTATTTCAGTTTTCCTTCTCTTGCATAGACTACCATTTGTCGTCGTCATTTAGGCGTCTTTTACGACACCCAGGCAAAATATAGGGGTGGTGAATTGTAATGTTGCTAAGGTTGTGTGTGTGTTGGTGTTGTTTTACTTCGTCATCTTACGGCACTCTTTCTTTTATTGAAAAAGGTTTATTCTGAAAATGTTTAATTTAAATTTCGTAAAGATAGTTACGATACTGTTGTTTTTTTAATATTAAAAACTTTTATTACTTACATTGCGCCAACATAAAGAGCGTCTCGCTTGGAATCCATGAAGAATGTTCGGTAGTACAATGTACCACAGGTAAATTCGCGAACATGATCTGGAAAGAAGAAAAAAAATTTGTTAATAATCAGTGATTTTATGTGAATTAATCTACAATCTCTCTCCATGTGGTAAGAATACAATTCACCCCCTCTCTTGTTCGTGAGTGTCGTAAAAGGCGACAAAGGGATATAATATGCATATAACATCTATGCAAGAAAAGGAAAACTCGGAACAAAACGCTATGCCAACCCATCTGACTAGTGTGATATTGTAGATCAATTTTCCTTCCATAGAGGAGGAGGCCCAAGCCCAACACTAGGACGTATATGGGCTGAGTTAATGAATCTACAATTGGTTTCTAAATGTCATTCTCGTGGGAAAGAATATTTTGAATAGTGAACGTATACAGACTGATCGATGGGTGAACGGAATTTACATAATTTATTTAAATATAATAAAAAGTAAAGAAAAAATACTTTTGCATAATCTAACTAAAAAAGAGCAATGGAGGAAAAAAAGACGGATATAAAAAAGTCCTTAATCCAGGTAAGAATAATAGGATAAACTAAATTATTGCATTGTCATCAGTGCTTGATAAGTGTACAAGGTTTCAAATTAATCCAACGTTTAGAAGGGGGATAAAAATCACGTTAAAATATTTCATTACGGACAAACCAAATTAAAATAAACCTGTACATAAAAAATGTACCATTTTTAGGCTTTATTTGTTCACTTCAACATCAAAACAAGTATTTAAGAAAATCTTTTAAACCTATTTAAGAGCCATTTATTTTAAAGTTTACCAAAACAATGATTTTTGATGTTTATGAGAGTATTACACAAAATAAATAAATCTATTTTTAAGGATTTTATCGCGTCTTTATTTGTTTTATGATTGCCCGATGTTTCGAACACTTTATAGCGTACATGATCACGGGCGGACTAAGAAGTCTCACGTCCAATAAGTCATGGTTATTTTAGAAATTCATATCTTTTTTTTTTTTTTTTGTGGGTGGGTCGCGGTCGGCGCGCCTCCGCACCACTCCGTCCGGGGCGACAGAGGGGCTTAAGCACGCAACTCCCGCGACCCACCCGAAAACCACGTCGCCTTCGTCGTTGGGCCGACCACTGGAGCAGCGTTAACTTGTCGTCAGTGGTCGGCCCGACGGAATACCCCCTACGCGGGGTACCCTCCCATCGACCGACTTCCCCCCCTCGGGGAGGACGTCGGTCTTTCCTCACGCGGTCGGCCTCTCGGCGGGTGACGGACTAATCCCCGGTCACGTCACCCGCGGCCTCGGCTAGGGCGGCATGAGGCGCAGATAGTTGCGCCTGCGCCGCCCCAGTCGCCGGCGGCGGATCTCCTCATCGAGGCTGCGCTCCACGCGCAGACGATCCGCCGCCTCCTTCCGCGAGATCACTGTCTCGCAGAAGGCTGCGACCGCGTCCCAGTTCCCGACGCTGTCGACCATCGCCCTAGTGATGGCCGGCAGCATCAGGTCTGCACCGATGATTGCGACGAGTTCACGGCGCTGCACTGCCCAAGCCGCGCAGGCCTCGAGCGTGTGGCGCGCCGTGTCCTCGTCGCAATCGCAGTGGTGGCAGGACGGTGTACTCTCCCTCCTGACGACCTTGTGCAGGTATTTGGCGAAGCACCCATGCCCCGTCAAAACCTGCACCAGTCGGAAGGAGAGCACCCCGTGCCGCCTCTCCAACCACTGCATCAGCACCGGCCGGAAGGCCTCCACGGTTCGCACCCCAAACCGAGGCCTCTCCAGCCGGACTGCCCAACGGGCGATGACGTCTCGGCGGGCGTCAACGCGCCAGGCGGTGAGATCCCTTAACGAGACCACACCGCCCTCCGCTCGCACCCCCGTCACCCGCCGATATAGTCCGGCGAGCATCTCCGCCTCCAGGTCCCACGGGGGAGTCCCGGCCAATAGGCACGCTGCCTCCGTCGCCACCGTGCGGTATCCGCGGATGGCCCTGACCGCCGTGACCCTCTGTGGTCGCCACAGAAGGGCCCTAAGTCGGGCGGTCATGGACCCCGCCCACACCGGTGCGCCGTACAGGGCCATCGACCGGATGACCCCCGCGTACAGCCGTCGGCACGCAGCGCTCGGTCCGCCCACGTTCGGCATAAGCCACGATAGGGCGGACGCCGTGCCGACGAGCCGCGGAGCGAGCCTACGGAAATGCTCCCGGAACCACCATCGCCCGTCGAGCACCAGGCCCAAGTACCTCATATGGGCCCGTAGAAATTCATATCTGCCCGCTACAGAATTAGAAAAACTATATAGTATTTTATGGGAATCTGTTCGCAGATTAAAGAAAATATCTTCTATAATAGAAGAATCTTAATTGTAGTAAGTCTACCTACACATGATGGGCTAACAGGTGTTGAATATATATAGCATGATGGTATGTTTTGATAGCCCTGAATGTACTGTTTATTCAGATAGTAGATCACTGAGTGGGTTTTATATATGGACATTTAAATTTTAGATATTATCAAAGTATGAGGTACCTATGTAAAATTTTACCGCGCGATGGTGACCGACGGCCCAGGACGTCGAGAGGTGAGGTTACCCGAAAGGGTATTTCGTCAGGCCGACCACTGAGGACAAGTCACATCTACTCCGGTGGTCGGCCCAACAACGAGGTGACGTGATTACGGGTGGGTTATGGGCCCGCGCGCCGTCCTTTCATCGCCCCGGACGGACTGGACCGCGCGTGCGCTTACCATAGCCCACCCATAAAAAAAAAGCCTATGTAAAATTTTG
This sequence comes from Lymantria dispar, assembly GCA_032191425.1. Lineage (NCBI taxonomy): Eukaryota > Metazoa > Arthropoda > Insecta > Lepidoptera > Erebidae > Lymantria > Lymantria dispar. Next base: position 19,173,718 of record CM063454.1, on the reverse strand, counting down.
ACATGGTTGTTATGAGTAAGTGAAGTAAAGTTACTACAGCTTTCCGTGTGGTGACGATGTAAGAATGTAATTCACTACCCCCTAACTTGCCCATACATATATATATTCACGCTTTTTTCCCATAGAAGTAGGCAGATACCACTTTCATGCACTTGCTACGACACTCCACTTTCGCCTCCTTCAAATTCATTAATCTCCTCGTGCATGTTCTTCGGTTTACGGTACTTCTAACCTGGCCTTTTTTTAATTACGTCCCCGATTTGATCGTGGAACGTCTTCTTTGGTCTTCCGCTTCCAACACTTGCGTTCACATTTGTCCTATCTTACCTATGGATGTCGTAAAAGATGACTGAGAGATACAATAAGCATACGCAAGAGATGGAAAACTCAAAATGAATCTCTATACCAACACGTCTGACCAGCGCGGTATAGTAGGTTAATTTCACTCCAATAAGTGCACAATAGTAAAGTAAACTGAAGCCCAGCAGCGGAAAGTAAATGAGCTGTGGTGCTCTAAAGTACATAGTCGTTTTTGACAATACTTGTGAGAAATAGTAAGGTTAGTTAAGGGTTAGTATTCGTAGCACAACAATAATTTTTCTATATAAGCCCAAATACCTCAAAAACTAGGTTAGTATTGTACCACTTAAATCTAATTGCCATATACCATTAGGTGGAATGTTGTCAAGAACAAGATGTTATAGATAAAATACAATATTAAATATTTTATAGAACAAGAGTTTACTAATACTAAAACCATTTATTAAAATCTTTGAAGGCACGTTTATAATCTTGCGTGTTTTTAGTTTATTGCTTGAATAACATGCAGTCGATACACGTAGGATAAAAGTCACGCACTGAAAACCAATGTTTACTCCAACAACAGCGAACATCACTGAAATTACGACCGTACAAATTGAATGGGACGTGACTACGAAACTATTTATCGACAGCCTCATATAATGAAAGCGTCCCATTTCTGGATATGACACTCCTCAATCAGCAAAGCAGATACTAATTATTCCTGAACCTCTACACGCATGAGATTAAAAAATAGTGTATATATATTTACCACAGTTTCAGAGGGCACATATTTTCATCAGAGGGTTCTGGCCTTAGTGTATTGTTCCAAAAGCCATTACCATAATAGTGTTTTTTTTTTTTGGTTACGGTCGGCGCACTCCTCGCTCCACTCTGTCCGGAGCGACAGAGGGGCATAAACACGCACACCTGTAACCCACCCGTGACACGTCGCCTTCGTCGTTTGACTGACCACCAGAGCAGGGTGACTTGTCGTTGGTGGTCGGCCCGACGCAATACCCCCTGAGGAGTACCCTCTCCTCGACCGACGTCTCCCTTCGAGGAGGACGTCGGTCTTTCCTCGCACAGTCGTATCTCGGCGGGTGGCGCCGGACTAAATCCCCGGTCCGGTCACCCGTAGCCTCTGCTAGGGCGGCATCAGGCGCAGGTACTCGCACCTGCGCTGCCCCAGTCGTCGGCGGCGGAACGTGTCGCCGAATAGGAGCTCTACTCGCACACGATCCGCCGCCCCCTTCCATGATATTACAGCTTCACAGAAGGCGGCGACCGCGTCCCAGTTCCTGACGCTATCGAGCATCTCCCTGGTGATGGTCGGCAGCGTCAGGACGGCACCGATAATCACGACGAGTTCACGGCGCTCCCCCTCCCACGCAGCACACTCCTCGAGCGTGTGCTGCGCCGTGTCCTCGTCGCAACTGCTGTGGTGGTGAGTGGGAGGCCCGGCGGTACGGAGGCCACGGAACAAAAGGTCCTCCGTCTTTTCCAGGGCTACCCTCAACCCCAGCGCTTCGATTCGCTTGACAATCTCCTCGATAATACAAGAGCTTAACATGACATTTCCATATTCGCGCCGAAACTCATGTCAAAGAGAATACAAGTCACTGTGAAACGTAGGATAAAAAACGCATTTGATATGTAATAACAAAATGCAAATGACAGCTAAACGTAATTTTGTCTATAGTTAATTATGGTTGAAAACTTGATAATTATAATTTTTGCAGAAATCAGTAATTAGTGTTCTCTTTGAATCATCATTAACAATGCCGCGACCAAGACAATTGAATCTTTCCTGACAAAGCTGTAATGGTTCTTCCGTTAGAGTCTATATGTTCGGAAATTTAGAAAATATATTAACGAAAAAAATTATGGCGGTACGAAGTTCGCCGGGTCAGCTAGTATAATATATATAGTAAACAATGGTGGTCATGTAATACAATATTTATTGTTGTTCTAGACTGAGAAGTCTAGAACTAATAGCATCAAAAATTAGGTTAAAAATAATGTGTGTAATACTTTTTGATACTTTATTTCAAACATAAATTTTTACACGCGTTAACATAACAAAAGCCAAAAGATGGCGGAGTATATATAGAAGCCTCACGTTGTACCTTAAGAATTATGTATAAAATATGTTTGATTTATAGCGGTGCTATGAATTATTTATGTACTTAGTATTTTTAAAGGAGTATAGGATCGAAAAGAATAAGATTCTGTTAAAGTAAAATTTTTAATGTTAATTCCATATTTATTTTAATGTCAAAGGTACTTGGTAATTATTTATTTACTTCAAACTAAACAAAAATACTATTTGTATAACTGTAATAGTTACTTAGTTGCAAAAAAAATGGTTAAAAGTATATTAATTTTTAAAAGATACTATATTGATTGCTCCTCCTAAAGCTTACGTAGATGTAATGATACTGGTGGTAGTGGTGGGTGTGCAATAGATTTAATATTTATTAGCAAATTCCCGGTTTCACCCGCGTAGTACCCGTTCCCGTGGATGTATCAGCACAAAATATAAGTTGCCTCAGTTAGTCGTTATACAGACAAAATCATTCCAGCTCTTTTGAAGATTACCCGGAACAAACAGAGAAACAGGCAGAAGAAAATATTTAAATTAGTTTTTAGGCATGGGTTTCGTTTAAAATAACTGTGTGAGCACGAAAAAAAATGTATTATTTTGTCATCACAAACCAACATTTAAATTTTATTTATTTGTATAGATACATTATTGTACTGAGGCCATGAATCACAAAACACACACAGTTTTTAAGTGCAATAATTGCTCTAATGATGATGAATAATAGTCCTTCCGTGTATTGACGGCATAAGAAAACAATTCACTACCACCGCTCTCGCCCGTGAATGTGTAAAAAGATGCCTAATGTACAACCAAAAAAAAATGATATACAAATAACATTTAACCAAGAGAAGGTAAACTTGACATAAAACCCTATGTCAACAGGTCTAACCAGCGTGGTATAGTAGATCAATGTCCTTCCTACTATTCTCAGCCCACGTAAGTTGCACCGCTAAGCTATCAAAGTTCTGATATCTATACCAATAAATAAAATCGGAGTGTCTGTTTGTAATGTCAAAATAATAAGCTTTTTTCATGCTCACACGGTTATTTGCACGACACCTATGCCTAAAATAGCAATTAAAAATTTTTTGTCTGTCTGTCTGTTTGTTCCGGGTAATATTCAAAACGGCTGGACCGATTTCAAAAATTCTTTCACCAATGGAAAGCTATAATATTAGGGCGTAAACTAGGCTATATTTTATCCCGGTATTCCCACGGGAACGGGATTTACGCGGGTAAAACGACGATAACCTATAACCGAAGCGAAGCGAGGGCTTCACGTATTTATATATAGACTAGCAATCGCTAGTCTATATATAAATACGTGAAGCAAAAACTTTGTACCCCTTTTTACGAAAATTACGCGGATGTACAAGTATGAAATTTAGCACAGTTGATGTATATAATGAGGAGGAGTGCATAGAACTGAAATTTCATATAATAATGGATTAGAAATGCATTAAATTAATTAAAAACACACACTACAACGCATCGCTACATACATACACGCACGTTTGTGTGAGTGTGTTGCGTAGCAACGCTTATACACTTATGTTTACGGTGAAAATCTTTGGTCAAACTGAATGTCAAACAACCATAATTATGATGACAAACCATAATTATGATGACAGTGTCTAATAGAGATTTGTGCTTATATATTTGTTATTAGTGAAATACAGCTTGCTCAATTTACAATTATACATAAATAAAATTAAAAGAAAATTGTGTAGCAGAAAAATTTATTAAAATGAATTATGGCCGAATTTCGACCACACGGCGACCACTAGTTTTTTTAAATAAGTGTACAAGGCAAACTAGAGTTAAATCCTATACAACCCTATTGAAAAGCGACGTATGATATTTTTTTTCTAAATTTAATATAAGCTAAACACTTTACATACTTCATCATCTCAGCTCATACACGTCCCACTGTTGGGATCGGGCTTCCTCCACTATGGGAGGGAAATTGACTTATATACCGTGCCAGACGTGTTAGTATAGAGTTTTGTTTCGAGTTTCCCATCCCTTGCATAGATATTATATGCATATTATATCCCTTAGTCGTCTTTTACGACACCCATATGCAGGAAGTTCGGTGATTTGTATTCTTACTCCGTCATCATACGGAACATCCTTACTAATATCATAAATACGAAAGTAAGTTTGTTGGTTTGTTTGTTTGTTATGCTTTTACGTTTAAATCACCGAAGCGATTTAAAAAATTCTTTCACCGATGGAATGCTATAATATTAGGAAGTAACATAGGCTATATTTTAGCTCGGTATTCCCACTGGAACAGGAACTACGTGAGTGAGGTGATTGTAAACGAAGCGAGGGCGGGTTGCTAGTATTACGTAAAAATTCACATACTTAAACAGGAATCAATAGCACAATACATATACCTAAGAGAAGTCGTAAAGACTTGTTGTGTCTGTCAAATTTGAATAGGAATAGCGACATCGTAGATAGACAGGTATGAGAGAATTCAGTAATCACTATTGCTTGCAGACTAGATACCTCAGGGAAACCATATGGGGCCTGTTGTAACAGCAATTTGCATATTCTGGATCTTACTTTATATGTCTGGCTGAAATGTACTATTATTCATACCATTGTTAATACATAAGTGTTATGTATATAATAGCAAGTAAGATAATGGGTAATTACCGATATTGTTTAAAAGTTTGTATGATATGATTACTAAGAATAGTTTGTAAAGCAATAACTGGTTGATTAGATTATAAATAAAATTACTTTTGGATATTTTATCGCGTTTCTAATTGATTTTTTGTTGCCGGATATTTCGAATACTTTTCAGCACATAATATCGCACCAAGACAGTATCACTGCGTGAGAAGAACAGCCTGCACGAGAAGAAATAAAAACGTATGCTAATGCTAACTCGTTCGGCTAACGAGTTAGCCTTAGATAAATTCACCTCGCTTTGCCAATTGTATATAAATCATAAACTTAAGAAAAGAAAAATAAGCTGCGAAAAATATGAAATTCGAATAAAAATAGTACTCACAATTCGCGATAATTACGTAAATAATTTTAAAGACGTCCATTTGGGCATTAAATTTTAGCGCATTTTTCAGATATTATACAGTGTTGAGTATGTGGATAGTCATCTAATTCAACCCAGCTTTGTTATTGTTTATTCGTCGAACACGTAATATGTAGTAAATCCTCTACAACCCTAATAATCCCAACTTCACTACTATGAAAGATCCTGGGGAGATTTTACTATACCTAATCATTACATTTGACGGGCAACTTTGTGTTTCACGATGAACTGTTATTAGTATGAGACTGAAGGTTAATATATCCTTCTGATATCCCCTAATCACTTTTTATGACACCCACGGGAAATAAAGTGGTATTCCATTTCCAAGCGTGTCCAAATGATACTGTGGAAATATGTATCATATAGTTTTACAGCTTGCGCCAAAATTATGACTCAAACATGAACGAAATATTGTTGCAAAGATAATATATTTTACCCAGTCACCTGTATTCTTATGTATCTACACAAAACTATTATGAAAATTGAGAAAGAATAGTAATAAGACAAAAAAAAATTTAACATTCATAGAACACTATGAGTTTTAAAATTGTAATGGCGAATTTATAAATTTTAATTTAATATAATGACTGCACAGATGGTCGAATGGCCTAAATATATAAGGTTAGGTACGCACGCTGTCGTATTTTGGGCTATTAATATACAAAATATTTTGATTACAAGTATAAGGCCCTTTACTTTATGTGTATAAAATCTAGTGTAGTTTTTCTTCACAAATGATAATAACATCTTTTCTTTTTAATTAAAAAAATATATATATCTGTTAAACAGTTTTGAATCGTAGTGATTTCCATTGTTTACGTGTAACGATCCTAAGTTTATGATTATAATAAAGACATAATATCATTATACTCAACATTGGAAGGTAGAATATGATCCCGCACCAAGGATAGTAGAATTTGAATTTAGCATTACGTAAAATTATATAATGTTCAACTATAATTCATTACATTTTATTAAAATATTACTTATTTTAATTATTTCTTACTATAAAAATAGATAGAGTTTAGCAATTTAAAAAGATTACATGGATCTAATCATCGCAATCAAATAGAGTTACTTTCACATACCTATTAAGTATATAATTATTTTTTGGCTTCGATAATTTGAACTACAAATTTAACTGTAATTAGAATAACTAGTCGAGGTCGCAAGTAATAAGCGAAACTATAATTAGCTAGCTCGTCGTATCAAGATCTTGTGAGCTTAAACCAGCACGCGATGTGTATAAACAGTTACACGACAGCGTACATCTGATAGCAGAGCCTGTTTTTTTTTGTTTCAAGTAGATTAGATTTTCCTTTAATTAGAGAACTATTTAATAATACTATATAGTTATATATAATTTCGTTATATTTAAAGGTTATAGTGTTACTCATTAAGTATTGTAACCAGTCTACAACATAAATATTTTCATATCAGGCATAGAAATAATCTTTGTTTAATTCGAGTCAAGTTCATTATTTGTTTTATGATTATAAAAAGTGAGTATTTTATTTAAAATGTTTCAAAGACTCATTGAATATATTTATATCGACGTTATTTCGTTTAATTTACCTAAACTACAATCAGAAAGCGAAATTACGAACCAGTAGTTTAGCAATTCCATTTGTAGCTTTACGAAACTTTCACGATTTAAGGCTTCTGAAGTTAAATAGAGCGAACACGACTTCATCGTGGTAATTGTTTTATCGCATGAGTATGGCTACACTGGACAGGTACCTAAGGGGTATAGGGTACAGGGAAACCAGGGGGGAAACAACGTCCCTCACAGCTGGAAGAAAGTTATAATAAACCTGCGCACGTTTCAAAGATCCTATCACACAGTATTATTTTGGTCAAGGGTAGTTTGAGCAAACAACATGCTTTGTATTTTATGGATACTGTAATTTGTGAGGGAAAGTACCCCTGTTTTCATTGTATTTAGGTTACTGATATAGTTTAATGTCTTTTATGTAAAATCATGAACCGACTGGTAACTATTCGGGAACAATAGGGAGATAACGTTGCGAGTCTGACAATTGCGTGCTTATCAAAGAGTAAACAATGACATGCGAATGGTTTAGTTTGATAATTGCTATATAAAATCGAATATATTTTTCAATCAATCAGAACAATACATTGTAAATAAGTCATACATCAGTCGTATTAAATCGTGACAATACGTAATAGGGCCGACTTTGTACGGTAAGCAAAGCGTTCAACGTCGTTTCATTTGATGGATTACATAGCGATTACGGTCGACAGGAAATCCGCGTATTTTTCATTTGGCAATTGTTACGGTGGGACCAATATCAAAATATCGTTACACACGACACTGATTAGATTAACAGCACACAATTGCTTACATTGAAATATTGTGACCCATTAGCTTTTTGTAATGCCTATTATGTTTTCTTGTTTTATATTTAATATTTCTTTCAGAATCTTGCTACATGAATTAAATTAATTTGGAAAATATCGTGATTATGACTGCCTTTAACATTCATGAGTAATATCACAGCTGCCGCTGTACGGGCTACTGTTGGGCTTGTTCTACAATGCGAGGGAAATTGACCTACTATACCACGTTGGTCAGATGTGTTGCTATAGGGTTTCATTTCGAGTTTTCATAGATGTTATATGCATATTATATAGTTTTGCATAGACCTTTTATGCATACTATATCTATACTAATATTATAAAGAGGTAAAATTTGTAAGTTTGTATGTAACGAATAAACTCAAAAAGTACTGGACCGATTTTAAAAATTCTTTCACCATTGGAAAGCTATAATATCAGGGAGTAACATAGGCTATATTTTATCCCGGTATTCCCACGGGAACGGGAACTACGCGCGTAAGGCGACTGAATCCGAAGCGAAGCGAGGGCGGATTGCTAGTCCCTTAGATAGTTGATGAATTGTGTTCTTACTCAGTCACCACACAGAACGTAACATTAAATTTTAATGACTAATCCACTACATAAAATATCTGTAACTTTTTTCGGAAAATCGATATTTCTGAATAGTGATGGTTAAAGTGCAACCTTGTAAAAAGCTCCGCCTCAGGGGGCTGTTCGACGCGTGTTTAGCGTCCGGACGGTTCCCTGGGTGCTGGAAGGAGGGAAGGCTGGTGCTCCTGCCGAAGCCGGAATGGTCTCCGGAGTCGCCTTCGGCCTACAGGCCTATCGTGCTGCTCGATGATACGGGCAAGCTACTGGAGAGGGTGGTAGCTGCCCGCATCGAGCGGCACCTCGTCGGCACGGGGCCCGATCTGTCGGACGCCCAGTTTGGGTTTAGGAGGGATCGTTCGATGATCGCGGCTCTGTTGCGCCTGAGGGCCGTGGCGACTGAGGCCGTCACCGGCGGGGGAGTGCTGTTGGTGGTGTCCCTAGACATCGCCAACGCATTCAATAGTCTGCCATTCAGCTGCATCAGGGAGGCGCTCCGGTATCACGGGGTGCCAGTTTACCTGAGGCGGCTAGTGGCAGACTATTTGGAGGGGCACAGCGTCCTCTGCACCGATCGAGTAGGGGACGTTGTGCGAAAGCCTATGACGTGCGGTGTCCCACAGGGGTCGGTCCTCGGACCCACCCTATGGAACATCGGCGACGACTGGGCGTTGAGGGGGAGCTTCCCGCCCGGGCTGGGCGTGATTTGTTACGCCGACGACACGCTCGTCACAGCCCGCGGTGGGACGCTAGAAGAGGCGGTAAGCCTGGCGACCTCTGGTACCGAGGAGGTCATCAGGCGGATCGAGGCGCTGGGGTTGAGGGTCGCCCTGGAGAAGACGGAGGCCCTCTTGTTCCATGGGCGCAATATGAGCCCTCCCATCGGCGTTTCGATCACTGTCCACGTCTTTTGATCTTTTGATTGACATAAGCATCCGGGCCCATATGAGGTACTTGGGCCTGGTGCTCGACGGGCGATGGTGGTTCCGGGAGCATTTCCGCAGGCTCACTCCACGGCTCGTCGGTGCGGCGTCCGCCCTATCGTGGCTTATGCCGAACGTGGGCGGACCGAGCGCTGCGTGCCGACGGCTGTACGCGGAGGTCATCCGGTCGATGGCCCTGTACAGCACACCGGTGTGGGCGGGGTCCATGACCGTCCGAATTAGGGCCCTTCTGTGGCGACCACAGAGGGTCACGGCGTTCAGGGCCATCCGCGGATACCGCACGGTGGCGACGGAGGCAGAGTGCCTATTGGCCGGGACTCTCACGTGGGACCTGGAGGCGGAGATGCTCGCCGGACTATATCAGCGAGTGACGGGGGTGCGAGTGGGGGGCGGTGTGGTCTCGTTAAGGGATCTTACCGCCTGGCGCGTCGACGCCCGCCGAGACGTCATTGCCCGTTGGGCAGTCCGGCTGGAGAGGCCTCGGTTCGGGGTGCGAACCGTGGAGGCCTTCCGGCCGGTGCTGATGCAGTGGTTGGAAAGGCGGCACGGGGTGTTCTCCATCCGACTGGTGCGGGTTTTGACGGGGCACGGGTGCTTCGCCAAATACCTGCACAGGGTCGTTAGGAGGGAGTGTACACCGTCCTGCCACCACTGCGATTGCGACGAGGACACGGCGCGCCATACGCTCGAGGCCTGTGCGGCTTGGGCAGTGCAGCGCTGTGAACTCGTTGCAATCATCGGTACAGACCTGACCCTGCCGGCTATCGCTAGGGCGATGGTCGACAGCGTCGGGAATTGGGACGCGGTCGCAGCCTTCTGCGAGACAGTGATCTCGCGGAAGGAGGCGGCGGATCGCCTGCGCGAGGAGCGCAGCCTCAATGAGGAGATCCGCCGCCAGCGACTGGGGCGGCGTAGGCGCAACTACCTGCGCCTCATGCCGCCCTAGCCGAGGCCGCGGGTGACGTGACCGGGAATTAGTCCGTCACCCGCTGAGAGGCCGACCGCGTGAGGAAAGAGCGACGTCCTCCCCGAGGGGAGGGTACCCCAATAGGGGGTTTTCCGTCGGGCCGACCACTGATGTCAAGTAACCCTGCTCCGGTGGTCGGCCCAACGGCGAAGGCGACGTGGTTTTCGGGTGGGTTGCGGGAGTTGCGTGCTTAAGCCCCTCTGTCGCCCCGGACGGAGTGGTGCGGAGGCGCGCCGACCGCACCCCACGCACAAAAAAAAAAAAAAAAACCTTCTAAAAAGCTCAAAAATTCATGAATATTCCCTCATATAGAGCGTTATAATACATCATATTTTAATTAATTATTTAACAATTATTATTTAATTCTAATACTGGCTCAATTGATACATTATTTATTGTGTTCAAAATATTTCAGCAATCTCTGAATTGCGTTTGCTTGTTGTTTTATTGTTAGATCAACATTTTTCTGTCTAGAAAAACAATTTACTCATATTCATTTATTGACACTCATGAAAAAGATTCAAAGAGATTCAAGACATCAAATTGATATTCGACCTAACAATAGAAAAATTTAAACATCAGACGACAGTTAGTTCGTAAAAACTTTGCAATTGACAAATTACCATTTTTTTTTTTTTTTTTTTTTTTTTTTTTTTTTTGGGTGGGTCGCGGTCGGCGCGCCTCCGCACCACTCCGTCCGGGGCGACAGAGGGGCTTAAGCACGCAACTCCCGCAACCCACCCGAAAACCACCTCGCCTTCGTCATTGGGCCGACCACCGGAGCAGGTTTACTTGTCGTCAGTGGTCGGCCCGACGGAATACCCCCTACGCGGGGTACCCTCCCATCGACCGACGTCCCCCCCTCGGGGAGGACGTCGGTCTTTCCTCACGCGGTCGGCCTCTCGGCGGGTGACGGACTAATCCCCGGTCACGTCACCCGCGGCCTCGGCTAGGGCGGCATGAGGCGCAGATAGTTGCGCCTGCGCCGCCCCAGTCGCCGGCGGCGGATCTCCTCATCGAGGCTGCGCTCCACGCGCAGACGATCCGCCGCCTCCTTCTGCGAGATCACTGTCTCGCAGAAGGCTGCGACCGCGTCCCAGTTCCTGACGCTGTCGACCATAGCCCTAGCGATGGCCGGCAGCGTCAGGTCGGCACCGATGATTGCGACGAGTTCACGGCGCTGCACTGCCCAAGCCGCGCAGGCCTCGAGCGTGTGGCGCGCCGTGTCCTCGTCACAATCGCAGTGGTGGCAGGACGGTGTACTCTCCCTCCTTACGACCCTGTGCAGGTATTTGGCGAAGCTCCCGTGCCCCGTCAACACCTGCACTAGTCGGAAGGAGAGCACCCCGTGCCGCCTTTCCAACCACTGCATCAGCACCGGCCGGAAGGCCTCCACGGTTCGCACCCCGAACCGAGGCCTCTCCAGCCGGACTGCCCAACGGGCAATGACGTCTCGGCGGGCGTCGACGCGCCAGGCGGTGAGATCCCTTAACGAGATCACACCGCCCTCCCCGCGCACCCCCGACACCCGCCGATACAACTCGGCGAGCATTTCCGCCTCCAGGTCCCACGGGGGAGTCCCGGCCAATAGGCACGCTGCCTCCGTCGCCACCGTGCGGTATCCGCGGATGGCCCTAACCGCCATGACCCTCTGTGGTCGCCACAGAAGGGCCCTAAGTCGGACGGTCAAGGACCCCGCCCACACCGGTGCGCCGTACAGGGCCATCGACCGGATGACCCCCGTGTACAGCCGTCGGCACGTAGCGCTCGGTCCGCCCACGTTCGGCATTAGCCACGATAGGGCGGACGCCGCGCCGACGAGCCGCGGAGCGAGCCTGCGGAAATGCTCCCGGAACCACCATTGCCCGTCGAGCACCAGGCCCAAGTACCTCATATGGGCCCGGATGCTGATGTCAACCGATCGGACGGTGATCGAGACGCCGATGGGAGGGCTCATAAGGCGCATAAATATACAGCTGAAGCTAATAAAAGCCTATAAAAAATGAAATGCTTTCATCCGTTCACAGACATTCTTTCCGCACGAAGAGTGTGATTTAGGAAACAGAAATGGCGGCATTTATCGAGCTAACGACCAACTCTCAGCTTCAATATATTTAATAAAGAAATTTTTAATCATGTAATGATAATAAGACAAACTATCTAAATAATTTTAACGTCATGGTTCTCCTTAAATTTTCAAGTTTTAAATGAAATTTGACTGTTTAAAGTGAGTCAAAATCCAATTCCTATGAAGTCGGTAATATACAAAGAAATAAATATATATACACCAGAAACTAATAAAAGCCTATAAAAAAACGGGTTTCGTAGCTGAAAGTAAACTAAATACCATACCTACTGATATATTTATATTACTAAGTTAGAGAATTTTACATTAATTTATAAAACAAGTATATATGCATAAAAAAACATTAGATTACGACAGGAACTAATACGATAAAATTAAGGCATAAAGTATTAATAAAATATCGCGATTTTTTTCCAAAAAATTATGATTTTTATTCAATAAACATTTATTTTCATTAATATACATTATAAGTAACAATTTACTTTGAGTTCACTAGATGGCGTTGTACAAAATTTTAAATCGCACGATGGTTTCGTTACAAAAATGTAGGTATATGCATCCAAATATTTATTTAACATTTAATTAATAGGGGACCGCGAGGCGTGGCGTTAAACGCCACGCGACGATCACGGTCACCCTCGCCTATAGATGTTTCACATCAAAAAAATTTAAACCTCAGAGATTTCGTGGATACATTTCATAGATTTTTGGTTCAATTTATGGCCGTTATACGTCTGCTTGATAGTGTTGCCCAAAAAAGTCTTGGTCTTGCGAGAAAATCGAGACCGAGACCAAGACCGCTTAATTTTTGCAAGACCAAGACTGACCCTGCAAGACTTGAGCAAGACCAAGACTGAGCTTGCAAGAGTCTCGCGGTCTTGCATTTAATTCCAATCACCATGTCAGCTTATATACGGTTGACCTCGTGTCTTCTACATAATAGGAGGGCAATCGGCCGTGGCCGGAAGGGAATCGCCACGGTGATCGGCCGTGTTGTTACAGGGTTTTATGTCAAGCTTTCCTTCTCTTGCACCGATGTTATATATTATAGCCCTTTTTACATACTTACATATATCCTGTCTGTACATACCTACATAATGCGTAAAATTTAAGGCATAACTCTTAGACACACATTTTTATAATCACTATAACTTTTATGTTATATTGTTTTTGTGTAATATACATTCTAATTATGATCTATGACCGTTGAACTACAACATACACGAACAGTTGCCTCATAACCTGATACACCCTGTGTATATAACATATGTGCAAGAGAAGTGAAACTAGAAATAAAAGCCTATAACAACATGTCTGACCAGCGTGGTATAGTAGATCAATTTGCCTCTTACTGGAAGGAAGCTTAAGCCCAGCAGTTGCACTTTTATGAACTGTGACGATGACGACGAGTATCATAAATTTGATGACCCTCTTCATAGGTATTTTACCTATTAAAAACTATACTATTAAAAAATATACTATTATCTATACTACTACCTACTTATTATAAATCGGATGAAATTGTATATTTGAACGTGCTAAACTAAATAATAGAATTATATGGATACGTGAGTCAAGCAAGCGAAGCTGGTGGAACATCTAGTATTAAATATATCTAGAGGCAGGTAGGTAGAATTATAGGTATAAATATCGTGCCGAGGCCGCGGGTGACGTGACCGGGGATTAGTCCGTCACCCGCTGAGAGGCCGACCGCGTGAGGAAAGACCGACGTCCTCTCCAAGGGGGGGACGTCGGTCGATGGGAGGGTACCCCAATAGGGGGTATTCCGTCGGGCCGACCACTGACGACAAGTTAACGCTGCTCCAGTGGTCGGCCCAACGACGAAGGCGACGTGGTTTTTGGGTGGGTCGCGGGAGTTGCGTGCTTAAGCCCCTCTGTCGCCCCGGGCGGAGTGGTGCGGCGGCGCGCCGACCGTGACCCACCCACAACAAAAAAAAAAGTTATAAATATCGTCATTAACATATCCCTCTTTATTGCGCAACTATTAGGTATGGCAGATCTCTTGTAATGCAGTATGACTCTTTGTCCTTATAGGTGAATAGATGTATACGAGTAAATATGTCGAATAGAACATAGCTCTGTGAACGTGCCGAGATCTATAGTTTCAAAATAAAACAAGTACCTATTCTAATGAAATAAGTACTTATAAGTCGTAAATTTGTAAGTATGCATAGGTACCTGGGTAATACACAAAACGGGTTATAAAAATACACGAAATAAAAAGTCGTTGATTTTTTTTCAAATCAGTCTCATTTATTAGGTAATCTTACAAGTAATTGGAAATTAATTAAAAACCAGATCGTTATTCATATTTCAGCAAGTTATTTAACTTTATTTTTTTTTACGTCCACAGAAAAGACCCCTTTCCACAGAAGAGAGGTTAATCACTCTGATATTGACAATTTCTTGTCATTTAAACTCGTAATAATTAACAAAAGATATCCAGCCAATTATAGGTACTTTGGAAAATACAAACAAAAAAATCTTACTTTTTCTTTGACAATATTAGTAATACAGTCTTTTTTGAAGGGGTGCAAATATTGAAATTATAGCAAATGTTTTAATTATTTTTCATTTTAGCCTCTTATTTTTATCAATAAAACGTCAAACTAATAAAAAATTAACTTAAAAATACGCTTTCAAAAAATGTTTTCGTCACTATCATCACTTTCAAAGAACGAAGGTCGTACTTTAGGTTTTTTAGGTAGTGTAACAGAGTCATCGGAATAGTTATTCTCACAGAGAATTCTCTTTCGCGGAGTACATGGTTGACTAGTCACATTACCTAAAAGTTCTGGAGAAGGTATTAACAACAATGGTGAAGGAGTTCTTAGCCCAGTGGTAGTTGATACAGATGCCGTTCTATGAGAAGATGGTGAATTAGTCATAGAAATACTTGACGAAGGCCTTGAAGAACCTACTGATGAATCTTCTACAGGATCTGAGACACATTCAATATGAATTTGTCCTATTTCAAAATGAGGACAACGAACATGAGTGGCGCATGAAATACAGCTTAATGTCCTGGCGTGAAGTGAATTAGGTTCAGTAGTGTTCCATACAACTTGGTGGATTTGGAAGGTACCTTTAAACGGACGATATTTACTTGCATCCGCTATTCTCTGTATTTCAGGAACATGGATATCATCAACAGGAACAATTTCGATACTTTTACAATTGTTCTTCAAAAAACTGACAAAACTGTCAATATTTGAGATATCTCTTCCATGGGCAACAATATTGTCACACGTCCGTTTTACGCAGCCACCAACACCACTAGGTGCCCCTTTACCGTAACCAGCTTCATTAAAATGCCACACGATTCTCTCTGCATTGGAGATTTTACTCACATAATTTACAATTAAATGAAACATAGTCTTGTTCCGATATTGCGTTGTAGGCCCATCGCTTAGAATATGTAATTCCTTCAAATGTGGCGAGATAATTTTAATTTTTTCAATTACAGGTGTCAGATGTGCGCAAATAAGAATGGGATCGTGTCTCAAACTTTCAGAAACCGAACAGAAAGATGTAGATTTTACTACATTTTGTGGCGGTTCGAAATTAGCAGAATAGTAGACTCACGTGTGTAATGAAAGTTGCGATTTCGATCCTCCAAAATGGGCTGATTGAATTTCAGATCCGTACTTACAAGAATAGTTTTCTGAGAAGTCTATATGTAGTAGCCCCTCAGATGGCGACAGACTTTGTTTTATGAATTTAATAGCGTTATACTGATTATGTGTGTTATTATGTGATGTTAGCAAGATGCTGCATGCATATAGGTAGGTTTTTATTTAAAATATTAACAAGCGATTGATGCGATGTCTTTACGCTTTCCTTCATAGTTTTCTTGCAAATCTTCTCATTGCCTTTAATTATTACAGTAAAACTCTTAGTTACCCATCTTTGGTAAATTATTGTATTGTTGCCATTTAACAAACTGTACTTTGGAACTCTCTCAAAACATTGTGAGCATTTTCGTTCCAAGCAGGGTACACTAGAAGAATTATTACAGCAAAGAGATTTTGCGAGATCGGTGGCAGAATAATGATTTAATATATTAGTTTGGTGTAAGGCTCGAACAATATAATCATTATTCGTATGAATGGAACACTGGCAAGTATTCCTTGACGCAGCTTTAGGGAATATTACCCAGAATGGACGATGTCGGCGGAATGTTTCGTATGAGACATTCAAACCAGTCGTATTATTAAATTTTTTATGAAGGTTTAGAAGCGTATCATTTAAAAGACGTATTTGCTTTTTGACTTTTTTGCGCGTGATCGTTTCCTTTTTACCAGCTGTTAGTCTACTATTTTCGTCATTGATTAAAAATTCATGTATCCTTTTTCTTAAGCCAATATTTATGATAATCTCCTGTCCTCTAGTTTTTTTAAATCTTATTATTCGCATCCTATATTTAGAGAGCTGCCGTTCTAAAATATTTAATTTTTCTATTAAAAACTGATGTTGAGCCTTCAATATTTGGCGATTTCGTAATCTTATTGCTTTACCCACCTCTACATGTGATTTTAATGAGCGAGAAGAACTGGGAGAAGAAAGCGGTGTATTCACGCGTACTATTTCTTCTGTTCGTTTTCTTAGTCGATCTCTTTCACGTTTTAACTTGGCTTTTTCACGCCACATTTTTCGCATTTGTCGCTGCTATCTGGGTGTAAAATCTTTAATTGTCTTCAATAACCCATTTTGTTTCTTTAGATGATGTCTTTCGCGGTCTTTTCTACGTCTTTTTTCTATGGCTGTAGCATCTAATTTAGCTCTAGCTCTTCGCATGCTAATTTTTTTCTGTTCACGACGACGTATTTTCTTCTCTTCGTCAGTTAATTGGGTTCTAGACCGACTTGATCGAGGCATTGTACCTGAAACAAACCCTACCATGCTAAGCACCCCACATTTGGCAAAAAATAATTCAAGCTTCTTTTTCGGGTGACGATACCAACAATGCAGTATTTAAATCATGCTATCACAGCCTGCCCGTTTGTTTAACCAACATTGTAGCTTTGTTACCATGTAAAACCGTTAAAATTTTCTATTTTGTGGGCATATATCTTTTCTGTGGACATTTATTTTCACAAGAAAGAGGTCCACAGAAGAGCTATTTCAAACTAAAGTCAAAGCGGCCATTTTGTTTTTAAGCTTAGAAACACATCAACAGAAATTTTGAAAATAATCCTCATAAGGCATATCGGCGGAATATTTACTAAAATATTAAACAATAGCTTACCAAATTACAACCCAAGCAGGAAAGACGCACTGAGCTTTGACAAAAACACTTAATTTTATTTTAAAACTTCGTAAATTAGAAAATGGCACGTAGCTGTACTGACAAGGACTCTGAAAAATGACGACTATTCAGTGTTGTCAATTTAAATAATATTCGATACATATAACAGCATGTTTATTGAAAATAAAAAAATATATTTTGTGCAATTATTAACAACTATCAATTAAAAATAATATTCAATATATACCACGTAAATGCGACAATAATGTTTTGATAAATACGTAACAAAATAATAAACTACATGTATCCAAACACTCGTACCCCGAATCTTAACAGTCCACATGACGAGACTTTTGAAACATTTTGATTTTTTTTTAAATAAAGAAATATAATTTCATGGTTTGAAATATTATGACTAAATAGAAAAGTAACTATAATTTAACTAAAAAATAAAAATCTTCAGTTACTGTCGCAAATTTTTATGTTATTTTATCCGAACACCCATATGTGTATGACCCACCTAAGTTAGTGCGCGGGTAGGTCACTCTTTATCTGAACCATCTGCAATGACGTAAGAGCGACGTGCGACCTCTAGAACTCAATTTATTTTGCGCCCATTATTAATTGAGTGATCCACCGACATTGATATACATATATTTAAAAGATGGCGTTCTATATCCTAAAAACTATTCTTTAAGTTAAAATTCTTCCGTGTATTTTAAATTACATATATGTATAATATATGTATTGAAAAAAAAAAGAAATAGATGATTATGATAAATAACCATTTTTAGCTATCATAACTCGTTTTTAACCGACTTTTAAAAAATAAGGAGGTTCTCAATTCAAATACTTGTATTTTTTTTTATGTTATTTCGTGCATAACTCCGTCGCCTTTTTATGGGTGGACTATGGTAAGCGTACACGCGGTCCACTCCATCCGGGGCGACGAAAGGACGGCGCGCGGGCCCATAACCCACCCGTACCCACGTCGCCTCGTTATTGGTCCGACCACCGGAGCAAGGTGACTTGTCGTCAGTGGTCAAATAACTCCGTCGCTTGCCAATCAAATTTAAAAAAATCTTTTTTTGTTGGAAAGGGAGAATGTTAAATGACATAAAATTTATTGTATCAACTGCCCTGTGTGGTGACGTCTTAAGAAAACAGGGTCGAAATTCCTTCCTTTGTCATAGGAGTAGTAACTGTGTCTAATGTAATACCAGAGGAATAGGAGAGTAATTTTCCCCAGTGGTAAGGGTTATATTCAATAGTGGACTATAGATATTTGATTAATTTAATTGGATTTTTCATTGCTATGATAAATGACTGTTAGGTTATTCCAACTGCAAGACTTGCAAGACTTTGCGAGACTCTTGTTGCAATACCAAGACTAAGACCCAGACTCGAGTGTGCAATACCAAGACCAAGACGAG
The DNA here is from genome assembly GCA_032191425.1 of Lymantria dispar. Taxonomy (NCBI): domain Eukaryota; kingdom Metazoa; phylum Arthropoda; class Insecta; order Lepidoptera; family Erebidae; genus Lymantria; species Lymantria dispar. The sequence goes on along the minus strand of CM063454.1, from coordinate 19,154,596 downwards.
ACCAGGTGTGCTGTTGCAAGACCAAGACCAAGACTGGTCCAAGTCTCGTCTTGGTCTTGCATTTGGGCAACACTACTTCTTGAGAACAATATGCGTCGACAGTCGTCTGCCTACAGCTGCGGGCCAGTCCATCCGGAGTAGTACTACACTCTCGTAGATAATCGACGTCGGAGTAGTAGCAATTTGGTATAGCACTTCGATCGGCGAGCGAGAGTGCTGGCAGTCCAACTTTCTGAGGATGCTTGCGTGTAGTGGATTTTGGTGATGCCTTTAGCATCACCGAACGTCATTGCACGCACGCATTACACTCCCTTCACTTTTTCACGGTATGCTGCGGCCTAGCAAAGGCCCATGAGTAGTAGTATCACTTACCATCAGGTGTGCTTTTATTCTCGTTTGCCACCAACTTCAACAAAAAAAGTCAATATACCTCTTACTACTAGATTCAAGCATCCTCCACATTGGGAGGGAAAATGAGTATTACACATTTGAAATGAAAGCATTTTTAGGGATTTCATCGCATTTGTCGAACGACCTCCTATGACCATAAACGCTTGAAAGTGTTCGAAAGGTCGAGAAATCAAAAATAAAATACAAACTCAATAAAATCAGTAAAAATAATTTTATTTCAAATATAAATTATATACACATTTAAATAATTCCCTACAAAATAACTCTACAGACAATAATGCCGCTTTTGGCTGCTTGTTAGCTTTATTCACTTGATTAACGAATAACATACCGGCACGCGAGAGAGCACATCTTCAAAATCTTTTGCTACGAAACTTTTTTTAAAATTTGCTAGTCCCATAACAGAAAAGCTTTGGAAGAAGAAAAGGATTGTTTTCTGAAAAGATAAAAATATCGTAAAATAGATGAACTATAGTGGTGAGAACTTCTATAATATAACAAGCTTTAAGTACCTAAAATATTTTTATTATATAGATTTTTCTAATACATATAATAAAATTAGGGATAAGAACTAAGAATGAAAGAAAAATTTCGTCATTATAATCCTTTTACCTTCCATCGTAGACACGAAAATGCTCTCCCGATGGTGCGGATTAATTCCGAATGCACCTCAAATCGTAAAACGAGACGAGTCGTAAAGAAACGAGTCGCCCCTCGAACCAATGCACAAGAATCAGGGAAAAATAGTTGATTTCTTATTGGCTTCTACCCAGACTCAGATTGAAATTTCGCCATAAAGACATTGGTACACGGTTGGCTAGATTAAAGAGGGAAACTAATAAAGAAAACTTTTGCGACACCGTATTTTTAACAAACGCCAATAACTTCTTAACCTTTATTAGGTTCCGTTGGTAATTCGGCAAATACTTTTTGGTATTATTAGAGTATTTTTCAGAACCACTTTAAAGTGTTTTTATCTTTTCATATAGGTATAAATCTGTAAAATAAGGTTGGTTTTATGTAATATCTATCCAAATACTATCTTTAAATGATTATTTCTTGTGTATATTTTTATATACATATTTCTTGTGTAGGTGTGTAGGTATGTCATTGATTTCCGCCTAAACGGCTGGACGGATATTGATAATTTTTTTTGTGTGTGTTCAAGGGGATTCGAGAATGGTTTAGATACACAATTGGACCCGGTAGATGGCGCTGCTATCGATTTCAAGGAGTATTTCATTTATTTGAACAGAACAACGTCTGTTTGGTCGGCTAGTATTATTATATATTTGGAGTTTCGGAAAAGGTCCTAACGATTTCTATTAAATATTGTAAGCACTTTCTGCTTACAATATTTAAAAGAAATCGTTGGGACATCAATAGCTATCATTTATATAATACATATTACGTTTTGTCAGGGTTTTTGGGCAATGAAGAAAATATAGTTAGAATATGAATGTAAATTTGGCTATTGTGGTCAAGAATGAAAATAGCTTAATTGAGAAATGGAGCAATCCCAGACTCCAGACAGCCTCACTTCACTACATTTTTTCATTAATTTGCCAAGATTTAATAATTTTTCATTTTTTTTATATTTATAAAAGTATCGAGTTTATAACCTCACTAAATCGATAGGGTTTAACGTTATTATATTTCATACATCATCATCACAGCTCATATACGTCCCACTATTGCGCTCGATTCACCTCCATATATTTGGGGAAATTGACCTACTATACCACGCTGGTCAAGCGGGTTGGTATAGGGTTTTATTTCGAGTTTTTCTTCTCTTACATTGTTTTTAAATGCACAAAATATCCTTTAGTTGCCTTTTACGACACCATGGGCAAAAGAGGGGGTGGTGAATTGTATTCTTACTCCGTCACCACACAGAATATTTCACTAGTATGTAGTTTGTATCTAAGTAGGTATACTCCAAAATTGTGTTTTCCAAGTACATTCCTTTCGGCAATACATTCCTTTCCATCCCTTTAATTTCAAAATATATTTTCAAAATAACATAAATTACATAAAAAAAAAATATAACCAAGGTCGGTTATTCCGATATTCTACTTTTACATTAAAAGGGAAACTCATAAATGCATATTATAAGATGAATATAGTCGCTAGGTCTTCATACAAATTTCTGAGGGGTCTTGTTCTACTCTTGTTTATTACTGTAGAATCTAATTTAAAAGTTACAGACGACTAAACAAAACTATATCAAGAATTTTACAAAAAAATAGGGAAGCGCCTAGAGATTATAGATATCCATAGACTAAACCCACAATTTTTTTTTTAGGGTGGGTTGCGGTCGGCGCACTCCTGGCACCACTCCGTTCGGCGCACTCCTGGCACCACTCCGTTCGGGACGACAGAGGGGCGTAAGCACGCACCTCCCCCCTCGGGGAGGACGTCGGTCTTTCCTTACGCGGTCAGCCTCTCGGCAGGTGAAGGACTAATTCCACGGTCACGTCACCCGCGGCCTCGGCTAGGGCAGACTAGACCCACCTTAAAGTACATTGCAATGTTTGCAATATATTGCCTTTTGTATACATAAAGAAGATAGCTTTTAAAACGTGATAAAAATGAATTCGTAGTCAAAAGCGGTAAAAATTATGAAATACGGCGACGCGACAACATATAGGATAAAAGAAGTAACATCACAGACGAGATAATAAAGACAAAACAGGGCAATAAATTTGTACTGAAAATACGTGAGCACGTATAACACCGCGAATAGGAAACAACGTACTAATGTGTATGTCATTTACATAAATTATCACACAGTGAAACTGGGTGGATAATGCCACAAACATCTTCAATAGACGCTTATTTACGCAACACCTGATCACCTTGGGATTAATTTAATTAATTATTGAAAGTACTTAAGTTTTTTTTTTCAACCTATATTGGGCATAAGACTAGCTTCGTCTTCCTCGTCTCATGAACATTCCACTGCTGGGCTCGAGTCTCGTTCTCAATGGGAGGCAAATTGACCTGCTATACCATGCTGGTCAGACATGTTGGTATAGGGTGTTTCGAGTTTTCCTTCTCTTGCTTAAATGTTATATGCATATAGTAGTCCCCTTAGTCGTCTTTTACTATAGCCACGGCCAAGATAGGGAGTGGTGAATTGTATTCTTACTGCGTTACCACACGGAGACTAGATTCACAATCTGAGAAAATCGATTACTACACCTCAGAGGTGTAGACATATTATTTTATGTGAAGGTCTCTTTCTCTTACATTGATGAATTTTATTTACATTTCTTGCGATATTTGCAAAAAAGGATCTATAAATTGTGTATGTACAAAGATTTAAAGCATTTCCAATACTTATAAATTTATTCTCAAATTTTATATAATTACATTTAAAGAATTTACTAAACATAGATGATAAAGTACAAAACGTTTTTCCAGTGTGACATGAGAAAAGTGTCTCGAGTTTCGCTAGCGAGACAGTAAATTTCACCACCGCACTGTAGGTACATAATTTCACACACGCCTCGACTCATCGTTCGGCGAAATATTAAGGTGTATAAAATTTTATTACTAACATTACCCCCTTACCCTGTTCTCTCTAAAAACATTTTGTGTGTCGCGTTCCCCTCGGTCGCGAGTAAGCCCTACGCGACGCAGCTTTCGCCTTTGCCTTATTTCCCTCTAATGTCACGTTTGTGTCTTAATAACGAATGGTATTATGTTACGAACATTCACATTGTTTGATTTTCAATCTCTTGAGATTGCAGATTTCCTTTGCTTCACTAATGGTTCGTGCCAGAGAGATTGAATATTTGAAACACTATAGCGGAAGCTTGAATTTTATTGCGTAGGTATTATTGGAAGTTCTTCTAAATTATTTTGTTCGTGAAAAGTCGAATGGATATACATTTCAATAGTATGCACGCTGAAGTAAAAAAATTTTATTGCATTATGCATTCAAATGAGATGTTTATTTTCATTGCACTCAATGGAAGCGGGAGTTTAAACAAATTGAGTTAAAATTGTTCGCATTGCAAGAGCTATTCTATTATTTTTTATTGTTATAGCTTCACCTTTTTTAAGAATAAACGAAAGCGTAACATAACTACGTTATTATTTTGAAGGAATATACTAACTAAAAATATAAGGTCTTACAACAATTTCCTTTCATATAAGCATGTAATATGATTGTAAGAGTAGGTAACTCCAAACACAACACCATACTAATCCATCTGACGAGTGTGGAATAATAGACCATTTTCCTTTTGCTTGTGTAAAGGCCCGTTCCCAATTGTAAGATATATGACGAATTTACATTATTTATTAATTTAAATATTTAATGAAGTTAATCTCAAGGAGCGATCACGATTAATTGCGTATATGTTTGAAATAAAAGGCGAGGTTGAGACACCTTATGAGATCACGATGATAGATAATTATCATCGTCCGGTGACGATTCTCAGTGTAATACACGTCCCACTGCTGGGCTATAGGAGGGCGATTGACCTACTGTTCCACACTAATCAGGGTTTTACTTTGAGTTTACGTTCTCTTGTACAGATTAACATCTGTTTTACATCTCATATGCCTTAGTTGACTTTTACTACACCCACAGGCAAGATAAGGATTGGTGAATTGTATTCTTACTGCGTTACCACACGAGAAAACCTTTGTATAATGTATTTCGTGGAGAATATTGCCCAACAATGGGACGCAAAAAAACTGAGGCACGATAGGTGGTATGAAAATGATTGAATTCATTATGAAAAATTGATAGCAAGTCTTAATAGAATCGGTAGCAATTACCCAGTAATCGTTAGAAATCCTTTCGAGAAACACGCATCGTCCTTATTTTATATTGGCAGTAGGTACGTCGATATCACGCCATTTATTGATATCACCGGTGTACTGGATGGATGCTCCGATATTGCTACCTGTTTGTCATACCTCCACAATATTGAGTATCACCACAGCTTTGTTTGGCATATATTTTCTTATTGCTCCTTCCGTAAGAATTCATTGGGAAGCATTCGGATATATCTATTGAGTTTATTGTCGTTTGAACAAAAGCGAGTTCTTTACCAATATGTCATTTTGAATTGGGTTGTTTTTGTACATCGTTAATTTTTGTAAGTGGTTTCATGAAGTAGGAAGATATAAAATTTGTAAACCTTTTACAGCAAAACGGTTTGGGAACTCCTTTCCTTGGCAATATTTTATTTATTATTAAAGTTGTTTGCTTGTAATTTGTTAGGTACTCGTTTTATATACAGAGAAAATGTTTTCTAAGAAATCGGCGCCGTCGAAAAATAATTTACATAAAATCTTAAGCAAACGCAGGGAATTGGGTAAACTTCAATCATAGAATCCTGTCGCCTTCATCGTTAACCAGCCCTATTTTAGGAACAGCTTCTAAGTGAAAAACCCGATTTCGGTAAATAAGAAAATAATCACTAAATTACATGAAAATTTGAACATCTACATCGTTTATTGAAACATCATTAGGTTTGATTTTGATTTTTTCAGTAATCATACCTTCAAAAACAGTTGTGTCTAAATTACAGATTATTTCGCTGAATACTAAATAGTTAAATAGAAAATAAATATTTTATTGTTAGCTGATATTATGTATAAAGGTTTCAGGTAAACCTTTGCCACCTTTTCTTCGCACAAGATAAGTAGTTCTAAGAAATATTCGGGACCATCCACCGCGTGGAATCCTATTGCAATTTATGCTCATTGAACTGGAAAAAATATATGGGGAGTCTAAGGTTGGCGTCGATTCTTTTATTGCCATACGAAATCAATAAGAAGCGTGACGCAGCAACTGTTTCGTAAAACGTTATAAAATAAAACTCATAAAATTAAACCAACGATTGGCTCTTAAGATTAGTAGTGAGATCTTAGCTTATATAATTCCTATTATCGGATATCAGCTTTTTCCACAGAGAGAACAAAACTTACAACAGCGCGCTGATCAGACAAATTAACTCTGTTGTGGGACATCAGCATCTTCCACGCGGAGAAGAAAATACTCTTACAATATTACACTGGCTAGACGGATGAACAAACGGTTTTCTTTGCTTCTGCAGTAATATTATGCATCTGCATCTGTTGGTAGTTCACCATCATTATCATTTGGGCTCAAGCCTCTCCACGATAGGAGAAAAATTAATCATACTATACCATGCTGGTCAGACAGATTGGTATAGGATTTTATTTCGAGTTTTCTTCCTCTTGCATAGTTTTTATATGCGTATGATATCCCTTAGTCGTCTTTTACGACATCCACGGGCAAAATAGGGAGTGGTGAATTTTATTCTTATTCCGTCACCACACGGTTAGTAGTTACGATCACCCATTGGAAACAAAGAGGTGACAACGTATGGTATTTTACCTCCAAACATGTTAATAAATGCGATAACATAACAAGAACAGATGTTCTACTAGAGCTTAATTTAAGCACATTATGATAGTACTAATTAAAATACATTGAAATGCACTAAAATAAATTGCAAATTTCTCTAGGGAGTCGAGGCTAACATTTCTACATAGACCGAATTAAAATTGAAATTTATGCAGTTATGCCAGACTTTAATTTGATTGAAGCTAAGCTTTTTCACGCAATGAAAACCCATAAATACAACTAGGAGAGTTGAATTTGTGCTTTTGATCCCACGTTCATAATCTTTGATACAATTTTGTATCTACATTCAATTGGCAACGAGTGACACGTAGGGGAATTAATTTTGTAAAGAGCCCTGCTCGAGTGTGAAGAAATGGCGCATGCATTATTTCTGACTCACTTGTTTCTTACACACACCTGATAAATTTCACAAATATGTATACGTGTAAAGGGTGCCAATAAATACAATTTCATCATTTCAGCTCATGTACGTCTCACTGTTGGGCTCGAGCCTACTCCATAATAGAAGGGAAATTGACCTTATTATACCATGCTAGTCAGACAGATTAGTAAAGGGTTTTATTTCAAGTTAGTCTTATTTTGCGTATTTTTTTTTTTTTTTTTTTTGGGTGGGCTATGGTAAGCGCACGCGCGGTCCTGTCCGTCCGGGACGATGAAAGGACGGCGCGGCCCCATAACCCACCCGTACCCACGTCACCTCGTTGTTTGTTGGGCCGACCACCGGAGCAGATGTGTCTTGTCATCAGTGGTCGGCCCGACGGAATACCCTTTCGGGTAACCTCACGTCTCGACGTACTGGGACGTCGGTCGCCATCGCGCGGTCAGCCTCTCTGCGGGTGACGGACAATTCCCCGGTCCGATCGCCCGCGGCCTCGGCTAGGGCGGCATTAGGCGCAGATACTCGCGCCTGCGCCGCCCGAGTCGCCGGCGGCGGAACGTGTCGCCGAATAGGAGCTCTACTCGCACACGATCCGCCGCCTCCTTCCGTGAGATTACGGCCTCACAGAAAGCGGCGACCGCGTCCCAGTTCCTAACGCTGTCGAGCATCTCCCTGGCGATGGTCGGCAGCGCCAGGTCGGCACCGATAATCGCGACGAGTTCACGGCGCTCCCCCTCCCACGCAGCACACTCCTCGAGCGTGTGCTGCGCCGTGTCCTCGTCGCAACTGCAGTGGTGGCAGGACGGTGTGCTCTCCCTCCTGACAATCTTGTGCAGGTACTTCCCAAAACACCCGTGCCCCGTCAGCACCTGCACGCGTATTATATCCCTTAGTCGTCTTTTACGATATCCACGGGCAAGATGAATTGTATCCTTACTCCGTCACCATACGGACAATATGTAGTTTATCTCTGATATAAACTACAAAATTTATAAGGTTTTTTTTTGGGGTGGGCTCCGGTCGGTGCGCTCCTCGCACCACTCCGTCCGGGGCGATAGAGGGGCGTAAGCACGCAACACCCGCAACCCACCCGAAAACCACGTCGCCTTCGTCGTTGGGCCGACCACCGGAGCAGGGTTAGGTGGTCGGCCCGACGGAATACCCCCTACTTGGGGTACCCTCCCATCGACCGACGTCCCCTCCTCGGGGAGGACGTCAGAAATTATAAGGTTAAGTACAAGATGTGGTCATAAGACGATATGCAACTGTATTTTAATATTTTTTAAATTGAAAACGTTGACAGAGGTACAATTTACACATCATCATCAACATCATCTCAGCCCATACACGTCCCACTGTTGGACTTGTTTTTCTTCGACTATGGGAGGGAAATTAACCTACTATACCACGGTGGTCAGACGTGTTGATTTAAGGTCTTGCTTCAAGTTTTCTTTCTCTTGAATAGATATTATATTCCTTAGTCGCCTTTTACGACACCCATAAGCAAAAGAGGGGCTGTGAATTGTATTCTCACTTCGACATCACACGGTACATTTAATGTAAATTACTCAGTACTCTTTTAAAATTTTTACTATCAAACGCACAATTAAAATATCTATCACGAAAGTGCACCACTAGAAAAGTAAAAGAGCAATGGTTATCTCTTTTACAATTCGAAATATACTAAAATGTTTTATGGGTAGTTAAAACAGATAAGATAGCATACAGAATAGCAATTTGGTTTCAATGTTAAATGAAGACAAACTTAGTTCTTACCAAATCTACCATAATACGAATTTCATTGGAGTTTGTGTTTATAGTAATTGAAGTAGTAAATATAAACTTTTATATTTATAATATAAACTTTGTAACTATAGACAGTAATACAATTATACAAGAAAAAAAAAGTGAGCCGTCGCTCAGGACGCCTGACAGATGTGAAACATCGAAACTAATTTGTACGAGTAGAGACACGGTATCGAATATAAAGTATCGATACTGAGCTCATGAATAGTATCGAAAGATAAGTAACATACTGTTTAAAGTATCGAGTACTTTTATTTACTTTATCTTTAGGTATCGAGTACTTTTCTTTTGATACCGATACATTTGGATTTCGATATTTTAGTCAATAAGTACTTTTTGGTAGGTGTCGTATCGAATAAATTATCCATTTTAAAATTGACTTTACGACTCATATTTATGGTAACGTCATTTAGTACAAACGAAATGAACCTTCTAAAACGTAGCTTGAAATAATTTGCGATTTATAAACCAGAAATAGCGACATCTATCGAGCAAACGACCAACTCTAAGCTACAATATATTTTATAAAGAACTCTCTAATCCTGTAATGATAATAAGACAAGCTGTTTAAAGTGAGTCAAAATCCAATTCTTAAGGAGTTGGTGACATACAAACAAATAAATATACAGCTGAAACTAATAAAAGCCTATAAAAAATGAAATGCTTTCATCCGTTCACAGACATTCTTTCCGCACGAAGAGTGTGATTTAGGAAACAGAAATGGCGGCATTTATCGAGCTAACGACCAACTCTCAGCTTCAATATCTTTAATAAAGAAATTTTTAATCCTGTAATGATAATAAGACAAGCTATCTAAATAATTTTAACGTCATGGTCCTCCTTAAATTTTCAACTTTGAAATGAAATTTGACTGTTTAAAGTGAGTCAAAATCCAATTCCTATGAAGTCGGTAATATACAAAGAAATAAATATATATACATCTGAAACTAATAAAAGCCTATAAAAAACGGGTTTCGTAGCTGAAAGTAAACTAAATACCATACCTACTGGTAGGTATATTTATATTACTAAGTTAGAGAATTTTACATTAATTTATAAAACAAGTATATATGCATAAAAGAACATTAGATTACGACAGGAACTAATACGATAAAACTAAGGCATAAAGTATTAATAAAATATCGCGATTTTTTTCCAAAAAATGATGATTTTTATTCAATAAACATTTATTTTCGTTAACATACATTATAAGTAACAATTTACTTTGAGTTCACTAGATGGCGTTGTACAAAATTTTAAATCGCACTATGGTTTCATTACAAAATGTAGGTATATGCATCCAAATATTTATTTAATATTTAATTAATAGGGGACCGCGAGGCGTGGCGTTAAACGCCACGCGACGATCACGGTCACCCTCGCCTATAGATGTTTCACATCAAAATAATCCACCAAGATGTCATCCATACTAATATTATAAAGAGGAAATTTTTGTTTGTTTGTATTGAATAGGCTCCGAAACTACTGGTTCGATAATGATTTCTGATGTTTACACGAGCACACTACACATTGTAAATAAAACTACTTTTACGGATTATATCCGAATGTTGCAGTGTTCGAAACGTCGTCGGGCAATCATAAATCAAATACAAACGCGATATAATCCGTAAAAGTAGTATTACTGGATCGATTTCAAAAATTCTTTCACCAATGGAAAGTTATAATATCAGGGAGTAATATAGGCTATATTTTATTCCGGTATTCCCACGGGAACGGGCACTATGCGGGTAAGACGACTGAAACCGAAGCGAAGCGAGGGCAGGCTGCTAGTCTTTAATAAATTTATTTTATTTTTATTTGTTCAAATAAAACACTTAAGTATATTTATTCCGTTAACATTATGTCAAAGAAAAGATGGAAGCTGCTTGATATGAGTTGCATGTATGTATATGTTAGACATAAGGTGCCATTTAAAATCTCATGAAGTTTTCTTTAAAAAAATGTCAGTAACAGCAAGGAGTCAATAATATCATTATCATCATCACAATACATATAGGTTCCCACTAAATGTAGACCTAAATGGAGACCTCATATGTAAATGTAGACCTCATAACCAAGCTCACAGTTGCTCAGCGTGCTATGGAGCGGGCTATGCTCAGGATTTCTCTGCGTGATAGAATCCGAAATACGTAAATCCGCAGAAGAACCGACAACCGCTGGGGAAGAAAGGTTCTCGAGTGGCGACCACGTATAGGATGACGCAGTGTAGGATGCTCCACTAGGTGAACCGACGACCTTGCGAAAGTTGCTGGAAGTTATTGGATGCAAGCGGCACAAGACCGCAGTCTGTGGCGTAACATGAGAAAGGCCTACGTTTAGCAGTTGACGTCGATAGGCTGAAATGATGATGATGATACTTAATATTTAGTCTAAAATAATGACATGTGAGAATGCTTATAATACCTAACAATACCGTGATGAAATAAAAAAAGGATATAATTCGTAAACTTTCGATGCTAGATCATAAACCATTTTTTCGTGATATTGGTCTATTAATCCATAAACCTAGGGCGATGTAACTGTATCACCGTTTTATTCCTTTTTATTTAAAAGTGTTCTTTATAAATTATGGATATACTTTCACCATTACAAAAGCGAACGTTTATAAGGTATGCATATATGTCTACCTGTGTCACGGTAAAGCCGTACAGTAATAGAGTAACTTTCCTAGGATGAAATTTTATCGAAATCCGTGTAACGGATTAAGTGTCAATGAGTAAAAAATAAAATGTAACTATTATCACAAGGAAACTTATTATTGAGATAATAAGTATCATATGTGTTATTCGGCCAGTCAGCTACCTCCATGGCCAATTTTAGTCCTCGTCGCAATCATCGGTGCCGACCTGACGCTGCCGACTATCGCCAGGGCGATGGTTGGCAGCTTCAGGAACTGGGACGCGGTCGCAACCTTCTGCGAGGCAGTAGTCTCGCGGAAGGAGGCGGCGGATCGCCTGCGCCTCGATGAGGCGATCCGCCGCCGGCGACTGGGGCAGCGTAAAGCGAATAAAACCCTGTATCAACAAGTCTGTTCAGCGTGGTATAGTGGATCAATTTCCCTCGTATTATGGAGGAGGATTTCACGGGGAGTTTTGCGAGGAACCGTTTGACTTGGTACCATTTATTCTACCAATGTACTACTTGACAGGGTTCGAGCAAGGTTCATCCATTTCACCTGGAAACGTCATGGTCTTCAACTGTACGTTTCCAGCGATCGTTTCTCCCACGTACAAGCACCACGTGCAAGCTCTGGAATGAACTACTTGCTGCTGTGTTTCCCGAGCGCTATGACATACCCTTCTTTAAACGAGGTTTAAGAAGAGTATTTTCTTCACGTTAGACAACGGCCTGGCTGTGCCTCTGATATTGCAAAAGTCCATGTGCGGCAGTATCACTTACCATCAGGTTTGCTGCTTGCTCGTTTGTCACCGTTGGCAATATAAGAAAAGGAGGCTCGAGCCCAGCAGTGGGACGTATGTCAGCTGTGATGATGATAATAATGAATTATAACTAGGTAATAATAATTTTTATTTTATACAAATAACATTTAAGTATGAATATTCTAATTAAACATTTGTGTCTCTGTAGTATTGAAACTGAATATATAGCGAGACGTTGAAGACTGATAAACCAAATTAATATTATAAAGGTAGGATTTATGATAACATAAATAAAGATATAAAAGTAGAGATCACGTTAAATAATTAGTCCAGATGATCTTTTACTGGCGAATCGTAGGACTTTGGATCTATTTTATATAAACCTTTAAGTAAGCAATTTGAAGTTAATAAATAATATAAATTTGAAAATTAATTAATAATCTTGAAGGCATTGTACTAGAGGTAATTAAAATAGTGAATTTTCTCAATAAATCAAGTAAGAATGTTTGATTATTTTGATAATGTCTCAGAATCTCATCTGTGAATAAGTAATACCTATCCTTTACTGTTATAACATTTAAAGAAAATAAATACTAATGCAATTAGTACGTAATTCCAAGTCCAACTTATCATCTACGTCTGTGATAAGCACGTGTGAATTATGCTATTTAAATAGAAAATATAAATGCAAGAGACTATCGCACTTTTGCGTTCAGGACCACGGGAGGACTAAGGTGTCTCACGTCTAACAAGTCATCGTTATTACCCACCGAGATTTACATACGCAACAGAATATGTTAATTAAGTTTGGAAAATTAAAAATCAAATACAAACGAGATAAAATCCGTAAAGATAGTTTTATTAATCATTTTAATATTCGCGTAAACGTCAGAAATCATAATGCAATAGACGGTATTTTCATACAGAATAACTAAAATATACATGAATATACGTTTAAGTAGCAGCTCCATTCTAGCCGTCTGTCTTGGGAGTAATTCTTCTTTGAAGATACCCCAAAGAGCGAATACACCAACATAGGTATAATGCATCCCAACCGAAACAAGTAATAAAGTGCAAGGCTCTCAGTGTAGCATGCTATAAATTTATATGCGGCCTCTAATAACCCGGGTGTTGGTTTTCATAAGCTACTGTAAAATAAACGTAGGTAAGTTTGAACTTAATATTAATCCAGCATTCTCATAACTGGTTCATATGTTGCTTTATGCGGTAAAGTATATAAGTTAACATATATTTATGATAAAAGTAAACATATATTTATTAAATATACTAGATTTAATATTGTTGGTTGTTATATTTTATGGTGGCTACTTTTTTGGTCTAGTGCCATAAATATGTGACTGCCTATCGAAAGATGTATAGAACTCAGAAGAGTTTGAATCCGTAGCTATCACAGAAATTTGATTGATTATTTTTTTATATTTATTTCGCAGCAAAGTTTCAATAGAAAAGTAATTCCAAGCTGTTCTTGAATTGGAATTCTCATAAATATTCGATCCACAACTTATGGTTTAGTATGTAACTAAATATACTATTTAATAATAATATAGGTTAGGAAGCAATTCGAATAGAATAATATTAGTTTAAATAATCGGTGTGTTGACGGGTTGACAATATACATTATATTTACCCCTTTCCGACTACTATGTAAAACAGTAGTTATAAAAACTACAGCGCAGCAGCAATTATTTGGGTAATCAAAAATACCAAATGAATTTATTTATTTATTTTAAAACTTTTGCACAAACAAAGGTATACGGCGGACTTAATGCCTTAGGCATTCTCCACCAGTCGACCGAGGGTGGAGCAGAAATAATTCAAGGCAGGTGCATTACAGATAGTTGAAGATAAGAATTTATATATAATTACCAAATGATACAAATATAAAAATATGAATACATATATACTATATAAATACATATATACATAAGTATACATACATACATGAAAATGGATGTGAGACGTCACAGATAAGTTGACTCCGCCAGAAAATCTGAGTAAAGTCGTTTAACTTTAGCCTTGAAAATGTCTCGACTAGCAGCCATTCTAATATCTACAGGTAATGCATTCCACAGAAGAATAGCCTGGATATCAAAGGAGGAATGCACCAGACTAGAAGAGTGAGAGGGACAGTGAAGAAGAAGATTTTTTGAGGAACGAAGAGTACGGTTATGAGTGGTGAAAAGAAATTGAAACTTTAGTTTTAAATAGGAAGGGGCATTAGGAGAGTTAAGAAGTGAATAGAGTAAAGAAAGAGTTCGCAAGCTCCGTCTTTGTCTAATTGGTAACCAATTGAGACGAGAGCGAAATGTGGTTATATGATCGTATTTGCGAAGGTTAAAAACGAATCGAATGCAATTGTTGAGAAGTCGGTCCAGCTTATTGAGCAGATCTGTATTCAGGTCGAGGTAGCACACATCAGCATAATCGATGATAGGAAGGACTAAGGTTTGAACCAGCGATGTTTTGGTTGTGACTGGGAGAAAATTTTTCAAACGGTATAGAGAACGGAATGTTCCTGTAACCTTCTTAGATACGTTAGTGACCTGCGATTGCCACTCCATCGTCGAGTCTAGAAAAAGGCCGAGATTTTTTACTTGGTTACTATAAGGTATCACGCTTCCATTATAGATAATTGCTGGTAAATTATATGTGTCGATTCTGCTGATGATGCGGGACTGCCGATAATAATACATTGGCACTTATCTACATTTACTGACAAGCCAAACCTCGCAGCCCTTGAATTCACTTGCCAAACGTATAATTATAGCATTTAGTGCAATTCCCGGGGAAGCCTAAGTCCAACACTGGACTTTATGAGTTCACTCCACAATGGGTTCATGAATGAATAGAAAAGGTAACAAAGTAATAAGAATCATAAAATGAGATTTAGTTTTGATATAAATATTTTATAAAATAATTTCTTGTACATAATTTATAAATATACGAATTCTCTTTCGAATATACAGCGGTGAGGCGCTTTGACGGAAACAAAAGTGTGTTCACGTAAACACCCTATATTGCCAATATCCAAGAAATTTCGCCAATACTACAGAGAGTCACTAGCGTTATTAGCTAGGGGTTCCTTAGTTCTACGACTCCCTCGCTATCACTCACCTATCCGTATCAGTGGCCGGGGGGGAGCATCTCCACACGACTAATCACAGAGGATGTGGCATAGACGCGCTATGCATATTTATTATTGCTTCCGACGAATTCTCGCTATTTCTTTCGATACGAGCTACGCGTGGGTGTTTTTCATTTGCTCCAGTTATTTATTTAGCGAGGGCTTCAGGTATACGTAAGGGCTTAATGTTTGATGAGCTCAGATTCGGCCTCCTTAATTTCTATACGCATCTCGTCCCAATCCGAGTTTGAGCACGTCCTGCGGTTATTTGTTTTCCACAGATAAGTGAATTAAATTCGATTCAATTATTCGATATAATGAATCGGTTATGAGGCTGAACGCGCCTAATCCTGATATTTGGAAATAATCGTCGTATTAGTAAAACGTGTTCGCAATAGGAATGTTCTTATAGTAAATTATGTAACAGAATTTAGCAAATTTACAAGATTGTCAGAGAATATGAACGATATTACGACCGCAACAAACAATTAAGTGTGCAGTGTACTAAGGCTTATAAAACGTAGTTATATGTTTCTAAGCTTCCACTACTAATTAAAACTTTACGTGAAAAAGAAAATCCAATAAAATATAATCAGCTTTAGTTAGTGTTTATATGTGATATGAATAAAATTAAGTTATGCTCATAGTTTGACTTATAGTTTATTGAATTACAAATCTGTATGATACAAACGATATCATAACTAAACCTCAGTTTAAGAAAGTTTTCAATGATAAGAGATTTTCGACTGTAAATGTCAATATCAAGATATTTATATTTTTGGAACAATTTATATCGTATCCTTACATACTTCGACGTACAGTATCATTAAAAAGTTGCATAAATTCTTTCTTTGCGCCTCTTATACACGTAAAGTATAAACATAAATACATCCATCAATTAGAGCTTTCGCGTTTGTATTACTATAGTATTAATACCAGTAGTGTTGTGGGTGAATTTCCAATCTAATAGGCAGAAAACCATTGTTCCTCGCATCGATTGCCAAGTGACCTAAGCTCTAAAGAACAAAGATATTCTGGGGTCAGACTGAGCCTCACCCGCATTAACACCCATCTCGTACGTTTGACAGATGATACCCGAGCAAGCAAGACGCTGGGTCACTAAAGCTAAATACACACGGTACCAGTATTCAAATTCAAATCCAAAGAGGTCGCATCTTATAATTTACCCGGTTCTAGATTACATATTTGAGATACCTAAAACCTTTTTTGATCCATTGGTAAGCCCATCAAAGTCCCTCATGAGGTATGGCGGTTCTCAGTTCATTCGCTGGTCATTAAATGCAGATGAAATTCTGGATTTGACTCTTCGTTTGATAAGTACCAGACACACTATACAGGATTCATATCCGAGAAGCTCGCTGGCCATTTCATCCCTATAATCTTCACTTCGTTAAGGCATGCTCGAGTAAATGCAAGAGCCATTATCGATAAACAATACAAATGGCCATACCCATGACCAACCATATTTTCTTCTAAAATATTTGTTCTATAATGACCTATACTCAGGCTCCTTCGATCGATTCTCACTAAATCCGTACGAATTATCAAACATATCCCTCTCCATACTGGACCTCATTATGTATCCCCCACCCTACGATAGACACCATAGTTTAGAAATTGGTTTGATTATACCTCTCCTCTACGTCTGTATATCCTTTGTCTTTCATCGACTTCATTTAAAAGAATTTTGCTTTCATCACTGCACAAAACTTTTTCCATTGGTTAGCGTTCCTTTGGTTACTTGATGATCCTGGGCGAAAGTTAACCTATTTCTGTGATGTACCTCAAATTTTGAAGTTTTGGTGGGCAAAAATGATCTTTAAGAAGTTTCTCGAAGTCTTATTCGTACTGTACCGTCACTTATTGCGTCACTTCAAATTTCCTCAAGCTAATTTTAGCTTGGATTGCCGTTGCACGAGAATTTCTGTGGACTATGAACAAAACAGTCATCTTTGCTCATAGTACACCGTCTTCTACTTATTCTTCTTTCAAAAGAATTTGTCTCCATATACTGTTAAATTTAGGAAAAATGTTTGCAACACTGTTTAAAAATTTGCAAAGGATATGGCAAATAGTTCAAATTTAAAACGTTACCAAATTTTACAAACATTCAAATTATAATTATGAAATAACTTGAGAGGAAATCTTATTCAATATGGCGCAACTTTAAGCAAAACAGGCAACAACATAATAAATACTAATATTCAACTATTGTATATGTGTTATAAAACTTATTGTGTTATACCTAAATTAAAGAAAAGCTAGTATTAGGATAAGAAAAAGATTATAAAGATACTTGCAGTCTATTTCTATATTTCGTTAATTTTATCGGTGTCTATACCAAGCGATAATTAACAATGTGCTCGTCGTGTCTTTCAACCTGTAACTTTTACGTAGCAGTATTTTGGTATCACCTAAGGCATATAATATATAATATTATATAAAAATATTTAATATATATAAATTTAGCTCTTTAATTCTTAACGAATGCAAATATTTGAACTGTTATTCTCGATTCGATGATCCACTGACGACAAGTTAACGCTGCTCCAGTGGTCGACCCAACGACGAAGGCGACGTGGTTTTCGGGTGGGTCGCGGGAGTTGCGTACTTAAGCCCCTCTGTCGCCCCGGACGGAGTGGTGCGGAGGCGCGCCGACCGCGGCCCACCCACAAAAAAAAAAAAAAAAAGGATTCATTTTCATAAAATTATTTTACCCAACAAGACGCCAATTGAACGCGATTCATTCGCGCAGATTGTAGACTTTAATTTAATTTTTGTTTTCTAAAGAATTTAGTAAGCGTGTAACCATCGCCAGCTTCATTCGTTGCAAACTACATAAACACAAGTTTATTACTGTCTGTCTGCCTTTACTTTTGACTGGGAGGGCGGTTCAGCAAATTGACTAAAGTGCGGTCCCGTGTTGAAGTAATAAACGTCTTTTATTATGCAGCATTTACAACGCACTGGCGACATATCATAATTGAATATGAATGTTTCGCATATTTTTTAATAAAGTTACGCTCTGTAATATTTTAAATTGTTTATACACCACTATAGGAACGTTAAAATCTGCATTATCATCATTTCAGCTCATACACTTGCCTCTGTTCGCTCGAGCTTCCTCCATGATAGAAGGGAAATTGACCCTAATATACCACGCTGGTCAGACGTGTTTGTATAGGGTTTCATTTCAAGATTTCCCTCTCTTGCATAGATGTTATATGCATATTTCTAATCCCTTAGTCATCTTTAATGACACCCACGGGTAAAAAAGGGGGTGGTGAATTGTATTCTTACTCCGTCACCACACGGAAAAGTAAGAAAGAGATTGCATATGATGGTAATATGAGTAAATAGAATTCGCCACACTCCGTTTATGGGTGTTGTAAAATACGACTAAGAGATATAATATGCATATAACTTTAATACAGTAGAAGGAAAACTCGAAGTACAATCATCTATCAACCTCTTTGACCAGCGCCATGCTACACCATTATAGTAGGTTAACTTACCTCCTATTATGGAGGAGACTCCAGACCATCCGTTTGTCCCTAAGCAATGACAATAAAAATTAATTAATATTCTCGACTGGTGTTATATATAATAGTAGTTGACCCAATAGATGTTGTTCTGTTCAAATAGAATAAACGGAATTCTTATTATATTCCTCAGCAGTAATAGGGACTGACCGACTACAGCGCCATCTGCCGAACTAATTTGAATCTAAATTATCCAGGCCCCCACTTGAAAACGTTTACAAAAATTCATTCAAATCCATCCAGCCGTTTAGTTGCAGTAAGGATAAACAACCTAAATACCTAGTCGTTAAGTTTTCTTAAATTCTCGGATTTTCTGCGCGACTTTCTTATTTTTTTCCGTAAAAGCCTTTTTAAAAGTATAAGAAAAATTAAAAAGAAAGATGGACGAAATCGGTTAAGTCGTTCCCAAGTTATGTTATTGTCCTGCCCGAACAGCGACAACTACCGGGTCCAATTGTGAATCTAAAGCATCCTCGAATGCCCTTGAACACACACAAAAATTTCATCAACATCGGTCCAGCCGTATAGGAGTTCAGTGACATACGCACGTACTCTAGAAATTTATATACTATATGTATATAAATTTCTTAAGTCTCTAAAGACTAGCTGACCCAACAGACGTTGTTCTGTTCAAATCTGTAAAAATATATTAAAATTCTCCTTGAAATTGATCGCAGCGCCGTTTACCGGTTCCAATTATTGATCTAAACCGAATAGTTTGGATGTTCCGAATGACTATTCCGATGAATATGAGAATTCATATCCAGTTTATATAGAAACGCCACTATGTCAGTCCGCATCCAGAATAAGAGTACGAAACCGATCCAGTTGCAGAGAAGTGTGAGACAGGGAGACGTCATCTCTCCAAAACTGTTCACCACTGCGCTGGAAGATGTCTTCAAGCTCTTAGACTGGACCGGACTCGGCATCAACATCAACGGCGAATACATCACTCACCTTCGATTCGCTGACGACATCGTAGTCATGGCAGAATCCATGGAGGCACTATTCTCAATGACCTCAGCAGGGTATCTCAACTAGTGGGTCTACAAATGAACATGGACAAGACAAAAGTAATGTCTAATGCCCATGTCATTCCTGTACCGGTCCTAGTTGGGAATGCGATTCTCGAAGTTGTGGATGATTATGTTTACCTAGGACAAGCAGTCCAGGTAGGTAGATCCAATTTCGAGAAAGAGGTCAGCCGACGAATCCAACTCGGCTGGGCAGCGTTTGGGAAACTTAAGAGGATCTTCTCGTCCAATATTCCGCAGTGTCTGAAAACAAAGGTTTATAACCAGTGTGTGTTACCAGCGATGACTTACGGCACTGAAACGTGGTCTCTAAATGTCGGCCTCATAAAAAAGCTCAAAGTCGCTCAGCGTGCTATGGAGAGGGCTATGCTCGGTATTTCTCTACGTGATAAAATCCGGAACACGGAAATCCGTAGAAGAACGGGTGTAACCGACATAGTCCGCAGAATTAGCACGTTGAAATGGCAATGGGCAGGCCACATCGCTCGTCGAACCGACAACCGTTGGGGAAGAAAGGTTCTTGAGTGGCGACCACGAATCTGACGGCGCAGCGTAGGACGACCTCCCACTAGGTGGACTGACGACATTCTCAAAGTCGCAGGGAACCGTTGGATGCAAGTGGCGCAGGACCGTTCCGAGTGGCATTCTTGTGGGGAGGCCTATGTCCAGCAATGGACGTCCGTAGGCTGATGGATGGATGGATGGAACTATAAAAATATATCTTCTTCTACCTCTTCCACATTTGGGGGGATTTATCCATTATCATCATCATCATCATCTCAAATCTTATATAGCCCAGCTGGGCTTGAGCTTCCTCCAAAATAGGAAATTGACCTACTATCCCTAAATTGACCACCAGGTCAGACGGGTTTGTATAGCGGTTGCTATTATCTACTATTGCAACGTTATTAAAAAGAGTTGGGACAGAGTTTGACGTTTCCCTTCTTTTGGATGTATGTTATCATAATATCCCTTTTTTTTTTTTTTTTTTTGTGGGTGGGCCGCGGTCGGCGCGCCTCCGCACCACTCCGTCTGGGGCGACAGAGGCGCTTAAGCACGCAACTCCCGCGACCCACCCGAAAAGGCGCACCACGTCGCCTTCGTCGTTGGGCCGACCACTGGAGCAGCGTTAACTTGTCGTCAGTGGTCGGCCCGACGGAATACCCCTAATTGGGGTACCCTCCCATATCATAATATCCCTTAATAGTCTTTTACGAAAAAAGGTGTGTGGTGAATTAAATAATTCTTACCATACATATATCGTCTCAGCCCATGTACGTCCCATTGTTGGGCTCAAGCCTCCTCCACCATGGGATGGAAATTGACCTACGATACCATGCTGGACAGACGTGTAGGGATATAGGACTATAGGTCCTATAGGACTTTGTTTCGACATTTCCTTCTCTTGCATACATATTATTTGCATATTATATCCCTTAATCGTCTTTTACGACATCCACGGGCAAGAGAGGGGGTGGTGAATTGTATTCTTACTCCGTCCCCACACGGATACTATACATAAATGGTATACTATAAATATTATAAACTATTACTTTGACTTGAGTAAATATAAAAGATTTATTGACGTGGAGTGCATACGACAGGATGCATAATTTAATTACTCCCTCACACCCTTGATTAAAATTTTGCAATAACGCATTAGCGCAGTAAGACGCCAAAGGGCGAAGGAAATTAAACGGTCCATATTCATTTCGTTACGGCAGTACCATGATTAAAATCTTGCAATTAATTAGGAAAAGTTTTGTGTTCGTATAGGGGATTCTTAAGACATTAATCGCAGCTTCGACCAACAGTGCGAGAAAAACAGCGATAACGATGTGTTAGGCGAAATCTCAAGTTCTTTGCTAAGATTTAATTAATAATGTGCTTAGATTACTTATACTTATTATTATATTTTATTTGAAGACCTTGCACTAAGAAAATAATTATTGTATTGCGTGGGACTTTATAAACATATAATTAATGGACAAATTACATCGACACTCAGAACAACAATTTGTGGATCGCATGTGTTGTTTTGCGTGAGATTCAAACTCGCGACGCTGGCACGGTAGGTCGGTATCTTAACCATTATGCCATCAGTGCATCATATATTACATCTTCAAAAATGTTTTGACTTAAGTAGAGGCCTACATTTAAATAAATGAGTCATTCATACATGTCATACACGTCGCACTGTTATATAATACGCCGCCACGTGTTAGTTTAGGGTTTTATTTCGAGTTTTCCTTCTTTTACATATATGCTATATACATATTTAATCCCTTAGTCAACTTTTACGACACCCACAGGTATGATAGGGGGTAGTGAACTAGATTATTACTGCGTCACCACACGGATAATTATACATTAAGATATTAAAAACGTTTCGCTTTTTTTTTAAGTTATAGAACATTATTCTAAAAAATAAAAAGGGATATTATGATAACATACATCTAAAAGAAGGGAAACGTTAAACTCTATCCGAACTCTTTTTAATAACGTTGGAATAGTAGTAGTAGATTATAGAAATCGCTATACAAACCTGTCTGACCTGAATGAAATTTCATAGTGCCGAAATCGTCTCCTTATAATTATTGAAACACCTCGTTAATGTACACAAATATATGTATACATACCATAACTGTAGTTAAAAATAACTAAAAATAACATTACAATATCAAACCAATTTCACTTACAATATGTTAAAGGAAATCAATATTGACAATAACTTTATATGGCCCAATATTCATCCTTACCCTTATCAAGGCGTGAAAGGAATCATGCAATATTTATTTGTTTGGGAAGTTGTTACGGATATAGGGTAAACATGTAACAGACGTTAATCAGGAATAAGTGTTCGTCGATACGATGACGTTAACGATACACACGTAAACAAAGCTAAGATAACATTCGACCGTCAGACATTAGATGCACTACCGTTTCACGGGAATGGTCTAATAAAACATTCAAAGGCCAAAACGGAGAAAACACAAAATCAGATTGTCTCAAAATCACACGAATGACAGGGTAACGCGGCGGGCTCACATTTATAATTCAAACAGTTCCCGGGAATCGCGAGCGGGAGACACTGTAATACTTTCTCTCTATACTGTATTACCGTATACCAATCTATTCTTGTTGAATCGAAACTGCCTATTGTTTAGGTCTGAGGTTGAGAGTATATACGATGTTGTGAATAAAATAGGGGGATTTCAATCTTTACTTCTACGTTCTTGTCTTTCAAATGTCTTTACACCTTTAATGTTTGGAAGTTGTGAGAATATATGAGACAAATATAGTATGTAATAATATATTTATATCTAGCGACCCCATCCCGTTTATCTTCGTTTATGTTAGATTAGCTTTTGTCTGCGACTTCGTCTGCGTGGTCGGCCCTGTTAAACATGATTTTGTTTATTTGTGATGTAGGAGGAAAAATATAAAATCTAAATGCAACCCCATCTTATTTCTTAAGGGGGGGAATAATATTTGTGGAGCTGATTATCTCAATATTACTTTTCAGGACATTTCTAAGTAACGAAATAAAGACACTGTCTACAACGTATTTAGATCAATTTTCAATAAGAAATCAAGTAAAAATAAAACCGCAAAATGCAATCTCCTATGTTAGATGGAAAAAATCAACAAATGCAGGATCACGTGTTTTTTTTTACTGAACAGTGCTTGTGTTTAATTCGAAGACAATTGATTAAGTTTTTGTTTCCCACATAAACTTTGACAATATATTACACTTTCTTGGAGTACAATTTTGTAAAATCCCTTCTTGGCGTGTCTTTACACCATAATGAAAAACTACAATAAAAAATTTATGAGTTTATTTTCAGTAGTTGCACCTCAGCCTTAATGTATATAGCTATACAGATTTCTAGTGGATGGAACTTATAGGTCTTTAATTTTTGAAATTATAAAGGAACATAACATGTTTTCGCTCAAAAGAATATGTTTTTTTTTATATCTATGGATAAATTTAAGAAATAAACCCGTTTATAAATGTTTTGTTCTATAAAGAAAAGCCGAATAAAGACCAGTCGTTGTATTTGGGTTTTAATTCGAATTTTCTTTGTCTTTCAGTGATCATGTCTATTTAGAACTGTTAATCGTCTCTAACGATACTCATGGGAAAAACAGAAAAATATTAGTGTCACGTTACATTATTACTTATTGACCTCATGAAAGTCATATTTGTTTATTTTATAAATGTGTAAGATATAACAGTTAATATATAACAGTTTAAAAATACATCTAAATACGTACCAATATATCTATACGAGTTGAAGGTCTTGTGAATTTAATATATATACCATTATATACTAATTATGTACTTTTGTGCTAATTATATAAAATCAAACTAGTTTTATAAATGTGAAAGTTTCAGATATTTGGTAGTTTGTTACGTATTTACGCAAAAACCGTTGAACAGGTGAAGATTAAAATTGATATACCTATATAGATTATTTATGGGTTAACCCATAGGATACTTATCATCCCGCTAATAAGATCCATTAGAATGATAATTCAAGTTTAGTTTTTATACTCAAGCAAACTTAATTCGTATGGATTTTCGTATGGTGATGTAATAAGAAAACAATCATCACTCTCTTCATCATCATCTTGCCTTTGGATGACGTAAAATATAACCTTTATGTAAGGGGAGGAAAACTCTAAATGAAATCCTATTCCAACCTGGCTGATCAGCATGGTATGGTAAGCTCAATTTCATCCTATTGTGGTAGAGGCTCGAGTCCAGCAGTGGGACGTACATGAACTAAGATGATGAGATGAAAGCATAATTCATTAAATGGATTTGGATAAGATTTTATCTTGGAAAAGCTGCTATTAACGCTGCCAAAGCCGTAGATAGAAGCTAGTTAGTATGTTTATATTATGCAAATGGTGTCTTAATATCAGTTATTAAAGTTAGCATTTTCGGGTGGGGATGGTGTTTTATTTTTAAATACCAATTTCACAAAATTAAAAAGAATATGGTAAATTAAATGTAAGCTCCGGTAAATTGTAATTTATTTTTAAAATACCGTGTTCTGGTTTAATAATCAGATTAACACAAATTTACATTTTACGTTGAAAAATTTTAATTTTAAGTTAGAATACTTCAGAGCCTTGAGTAATCTATTTTCATATTCCGAATGGCATTCATAATTTAAATCTATTTCAAACCCATAATATAGATTTTTTTTCGTATAGATACATTTTTCGGTATGGTAACAGAGTACGGATATAATTCACCACCCCGTTTCTTGTCTTCGGGTGCCGTAAAAGAAGATTAAGGGATTATGCCATCTATTCAAGACGAGAGAAAAATCGAAATAAACGCTATATCAACACAATTGACCAGCGCGATATAGTAGGTCAATCAATTTCCTTCTCATGTGGAGGATGCTCAAGCCCAACAGTGGGACGTATATGAGCTATAATGATGATGATAAGGATGGTGAGTATATTAGGTATTTTTAAGCTATATTTAAACCTAGCTGACCCGACAGACATTGCTCTGTTCAAATAAAATAAAAGGAATTCTCCTTGATAAATAAGAAATCTATACCAATAAATAAAATTGGAGTGTCTGTTTGTAATGTCAAAATAATAGGCTTTTTTCATGCTCACACGGTTATTTGCACGACACCTATGCCTAAAATAGCAAATAAAAAATTTTTGTCTGTCTGTGTCTGTCTGTTTGTTCCGGGTAATCTTCAAAACGGCTGGACCGATTTCAAAAATTCTTTCACCAATGGAAAGCTATAATATCAGGGCATAAACTAGGCTATAATTTATCCAGATATTCCCACGGGAACGGGAACTACGCGAGTAAAACCACTATAACCTATAACCGAAGCGAAGCGAGGGCGGGTTGCTAGTATATATATAAAGATGAAGACAAAATTTTAAAGGATTTACAAGAGGTTCCTAAATATTTTTCGGAAATAATATAGAGTTAGACAGTTAAACAGTCCTTAGAAAACAGGTATTAAATTATTTTATTGCTTTATTCAGATAGTAAAACATCTACTACTCTCACATTTAAATAGAACTAATATTTTTCTAGACTTCTAAGATTCTGTTCAGTTGGCTCGCTCAACAGTCATAGATTTTGGCACGGAGCTTAATAAAAGTATAGCCAAAATAAAATAATTTTGAATAAAAACAAAAAAATCTATCTGCCAAATACATTCATGATATTGATACGATATTGATATTGGAGAATCATGATCATCATCATCTTAGCTCATATACCTTTTACTGGTGGCCACGCGTCTCTTCTAAATAGGAGGGCAATTGTCCTATTATACCACGCTAGTTAGATGGGTTAGCATAGGTATTTTTTTTCCGAGACGTCATTGCCCGTTGGGCAGTCCGGCTGGAGAGCCCTCGGTTCGGGGTGCAGATCGTGGAGGCCTTCTGGCCGGTGCTGATGCAGTGGTTGAAACGGTGGCACGGGGTGCTCTCCTTCCGACTGGTGCGGGTGTTAACGGGGCATGGATGTTTCGCCAAATACCTGCACAAGGTCGTTAGGAGGGAGAGTACACCGTCCTGCCACCACTGTGATTGCGACGAAGACACGGACACGCAATCATCGGTGCCGACCTGAGGCTGCCGACTATCGCCAGGGCGATGCTCGACAGTGTCAGGAACTGGGATGCGGTCGCAGCCTTCTGCGAGGCAGTAGTCTCGCGGAAGGAGGCGACGGATCGTTTGCGCAAGGAGCGTAGCCTCGATGAGACGATCCGCCGCCAGCGACTGAGGCGGCGTAGGCGCGAATACCTGCGCCTCATGCCGCCCTAGCCGAGGCCGCGGGTGACGTGACCGGGAAATCAGTCTGTCACCCGTTGAGAGGCCAACCGCGTGAAGAAAGACCGACGTCCTCACCGAGGGGGGCGGGACGTTGGTCGGAGGGTACCCCCCTCCCATCAACCGAAATAGGGGGTATTCCGTCGGGCCGACCACTGACAAGTCACCCTGCTCCGGTAGTCAGCCCAACGACGAAGGCAACGTGCATCGCGGGTGGATTGCGGGTGTGCGTGCTTACGTCCCTCTGTCGCCCCGGACGGAGTGGTGACTCAAAAAAAAAAGGGTATTTTTTTGTTATAAACGGTGGCAAACGAGCAAGCAGTAGGTACATCTGATGTTAAGCGATGCTGCCGTTCATGGACCTTTGCTAGGATGCTGCCTACCGTGAAGAAAGCAAAGGGAGTGTGAATGCGTGCAATGAGATACGGTGCAACTAAATGCATCACCAAAATACATCACACGTAAACATCCTCATAATGTTAGGCTTCCGGCTCTCTCGCTCACCGAACGAAGCGCAGTAACAAATTGCTACTACTCAGACGTTGATTTTCTGCGAGAGTGTGGTACTACTCCGAGCGGACCGGCCCGCGACTGTAGACAGACAACTGTCAACAGTGTGGTCCTACCACTAATATTATTATTACGGTATTTTCGAGATTGTCCTCTCTTACCTACATATCTATACTAATATTATAAAGAGGTAAAATTTGTAAGTTTGTATGCAGGGGGTAATCTCTGGAACTCATAATCTAATTCTAATTTTATTTTAACTGGCAGAAAGCTACATTATTCCTGAGTGCTATAGGCTATAAATTGTTTCTATAACATGTATATTAACCGAGCTATCACAACTTTTGTCTGGCAAGTCGGAAAAAAATACCTCGTAAAACAGAATTATTTGCGTGCGCTGCCTAAACAGTTGCTTAAAATTAAAAAGAATGTATGGCTACCTGGTTCATCTTAATTATTTCTACAAAAAAGTCAGCGATACCATATCTCTATCTTTTATATTTTATCTTTTATACTTCTATTATTGCATTAAAAAATTTTTTTTTCGGCATTGTTACGTTTGGTTGATTATTTGAGCAACAAAATATTAATTCTTATGACAATAAATTATTTCAGTATCACAGGAACATCATACAGATAAGATTTGCCATTTACAGTATATCAATTGGTCATACAGTTTCGGAGATAATATAAAATTACTAAAACGCAAAATGACCCTAGCATAACTTTCATTGTGCAGACGTTTTACCTATTTGCCCATAGATGGCGTTCTGCAATGACGTCATTTTTCTGAATCGCGGTGTTAAGACTTTCCGTGGATTGATGACCCTCTCGAATTATTATGCCCACGTTGTCGTTAGTTGGAGTTCTAAAAATTACATGTCAGTTGGTTATCTATACTAATATTATAAAGAGGTAAAATTTGTAAGTTTGTATGCAGGGGGTAATCTCTGGAACTCATAATCTAATTCTAATTTTATTTTAACTGGCAGAAAGCTACATTATTCCTGAGTGCTATAGGCTATAAATTGTTTCTATAACATGTATATTAACCGAGCTATCACAACTTTTGTCTGGCAAGTCGGAAAAAAATACCTCGTAAAACAGAATTATTTGCGTGCGCTGCCTAAACAGTTGCTTAAAATTAAAAAGAATGTATGGCTACCTGGTTCATCTTAATTATTTCTACAAAAAAGTCAGCGATACCATATCTCTATCTTTTATATTTTATCTTTTATACTTCTATTATTGCATTAAAAAATTTTTTTTTCGGCATTGTTACGTTTGGTTGATTATTTGAGCAACAAAATATTAATTCTTATGACAATAAATTATTTCAGTATCACAGGAACATCATACAGATAAGATTTGCCATTTACAGTATATCAATTGGTCATACAGTTTCGGAGATAATATAAAATTACTAAAACGCAAAATGACCCTAGCATAACTTTCATTGTGCAGACGTTTTACCTATTTGCCCATAGATGGCGTTCTGCAATGACGTCATTTTTCTGAATCGCGGTGTTAAGACTTTCCGTGGATTGATGACCCTCTCGAATTATTATGCCCACGTTGTCGTTAGTTGGAGTTCTAAAAATTACATGTCAGTTGGTTATTGGTTTCGGTTGTTTCGTTCGCATGGTTGTTGTTGTTGATAGATACCTCATAATCGAAAATATCGTAATCTATACTAATATTATAAAGAGGTAAAATTTGTAAGTTTGTATGTAACGAATAAACTCAAAAAGTACTGGACCGATTTTAAAAATTCTTTCACCGTTGGAAAGCTATAATATCAGGGAGTAACATAGGCTATATTTTATCCCGGTATTCCCACGGGAACGGGAACTACGCGCGTAAGGCGACTGAATCCGAAGCGAAGCGAGGGCGGATTGCTAGTATCTTATACTAGCAACCTGCCCTCGCTTCGCTTCGGTTTCAGTCGCCTTACCGCCTAACTCCCTGATATTAGCTTTCCATTGGTGAAAGAATTTTTGAAATCGATTCAGTGGTTTAGGCATGAAAGCGTAACAAACAAACAAACTTACTTTGGCATATATAATATTAGTAAGGATGTGAATAAACCTATATAAGTAGGGATTTTCAATATCTTCTCCTGTTGCACTTTAGTCGTCTTTTAAGACACCCACAGGCAAGCTGATGATTAATATTTTTACTCCCACAGGAAATACAAATATATACACAGTAATACTTTAACTCAAAGTCTATTTATGTAGCATGCCTACATATACACCTATTTGTATATAACTATATATCATCAGATTGTCACGGAAGTAGTTGTACAGTACCTACAAATTACTGTTGTCTTGCATTGTGATTGGTATTAGAGTACTACGGTATAATTTGCGTAATTACCAGCAAGAATAGATTGAAGACAGCATTAGCGTGCTACGTTCAAAGCTTAGTGAATTTGTGAATATATTCTATTGTCATGTCTGCTTTTTAAATACTAATCCAAAAGGCATAAATTATTAGTAAGATTTTATTTACATCGTCCTAGGTCATCTGGTCAACAATTACATTGACGTCAGGCAGTCGGCTGGTCATAAAACTTCTGCCAATAAATTTTGCAATATGCAGTTCGAAAGATGAGTACATTGAGTATTTAGAATCAAGTTATTAGGATAAGAGCAGAATGATAATGATGTTTCAAAAATCATCTACAACTGAAACTGTCCTGTATTTCAGTGTTCATTTCGTTTACGCAGGTGTAGATTGTAGAATAAACTACTTGTTGCGGTGTTTTACGAGTGCTAGGACATGTTCTTCCTCAAATCATTGGCTGTACCGCTGGTATAGCTGAGCTCCATGAGTGACAGTTGCCACCTACCATCACTTGAGCTGCTGGTTGATTGGCTAATAAAACCTAACAGAATAATGATTTTCCTGATGAAATATTATCATCATCATAAGTCCACATAAGTTCCACTGTTGAGCTCCGCTTTCTTCCACAATGAGAGCGAAATTGACCATTTCTCTTGCATATATACATAATTTATCTTAATGGTCTTTAACGTCACCAACGGACAAGACAAGGATGGTGAATTGTATTCTTATTCCGTCACCACACAAAGGAATATAGCAAACATGAAATATAGCAATGAGATACTTTATGCCAAAGAAAACTAATAACTAGGTTAGGAGATATAGTGATAATGTCAGCTTATATAATGCTATATCATCGCAGCCAACATTCGTCCCACTATTCGGCTGCTCCACAATGGGAGGGAATTTGAACTACTACATATAAAACAAATGTTTTGCAATTTTGCTAATAATTATTAAATTAAACTGCCACACCGCACAGAAAGTCTCAAAATTGGTGTCCCGTTCACACTCGAGTAATTATAGACGCTAAAGTTTCACTTTAAAATGACGGCTTAAATTGGTTCACCATCGTGACCACAAGCCAAACGAAAAGTCCTCAATGCATTCAACTTTGAAAGTGAAAATTCAAAAGTTTTAAGTTTGAATTACCAGCATGAGATTAGAATTAAGAATTAATCTTAAGTCTATTAAGTTAATTAAAGATATATTTAATATAGTTATCTTGGCGACCTAAATAATAACAAAAATCATGTATTTATAAGTGCTTGGCATTGAAAGATAAGGATTAATGTTAATCAATAAGTATTCTACACATTAAACAAAAATAATTTTTGTCCTTTTTCCCAACGTTCAATTACAAGAGACAAAGCACAAACCTTCAGAAAAGACACAGATATCAACCCTAGAATAATACGCAATATTATTGAATATTAAGAAATATTGCTATTTCAATAGAGAAGATGGTTGCGTATATATGCCGTCAAGATGGCACCCTAATATAAATTTAATTATAAAAATAAGATTAAGCAGACACCACAAGACTGCAACATACTGAGTACTTATTGTATACTTAATCAGACTTCCGTGTGGTGAGGGAGTAAGAATATAATTCACCACCCCCACTGTTACCCGTGGGTATCGTAAAAGACGACTAAGGGACATATTACGCATATAACATGTAGGCAAGAGAAGGAGAACTCGAAACAAAACCCTATACCAACCTGTCTGACCAGTATGGTATAGTAAGGTCAGTTTCCCTCCTATTATGCAGGAGGCTTGAGCCCAGCAGTGGGACGTATTTGAGCCGAGATGATGAATCAGACGTGGGTCTGGTACGTGGATTTTCATTTTAAGTATTAATCATTATCATCATAAGACCATAGAAATCCCACTGTTAGGCTGAGGCTTTCTTCCGACCATTGACGACAAGTAACCCTGCTCCAGTTGGTCGGTCCAACGACGAAGGCGACGTGGTGTTCGGGTGGGTTGCGGGTGTGCGTGCTTACGCCCCTCTTTCGCCCCAGACTGAGTGGTGCGAGGAGTGCGCCGACCGCAACCCACCCAAAAAAAAAAATTAAAGGCTGAGGCTCACTCCGCCATGAGAGGGAAATTGAACGATTATATAGCTTTGGTATTGGCATAAGGTTTCATGTCAAGTTTTTCTTCTCTCTCATAAATATTGTGAGCATTTCATATCCCTTTGTTATCTTTTACGACATCCATGGGCAAGAAATAATTGCGGTGAATTGTGGAGGAGGCCCGAGCCCAAAAGTTGGACTTATGTGGGCTGAGATGATGATGATGGTGTAAAGCTTTAAGTCGTCTTTTACGAGACCCAGGAGTACTGTAAGGGTTAGTAATATTCGTAGCCGCTGCCACACAATAGACTATTGAATCATGTTATTTATCGTGGTATATTAATCAGAAATACCAACAAATTTTAATATTTATCATATTAAATTATAAAATAATACGGTCAAACCCAATATGGTCATATTTGCCAATATAAATGCAACAAATTTCTAATAGAGGGTTAAATTACGGTGTGCCAAAATCGAAATTGTAGAGTTAACAGCATTTCCCATGAGCCATTGACATTTATCGACGCAGAACGGTCGAGGATAAAACAATAAAGAATGGTTAACTGCGTTTTAATGTGAACAAGAACACGGGTGGACAATGGCCGCCGATTGGGGCTCGACCAGTGGTCACTGCAAAATCGTCGCATTGAGCTTATTAGGGTTGTGAGATGTGCGGTATCGATATCGATATTTAATATCTGGTCTGCATAATTCTTTTATCTATAATACCTACAACAGAAAATTAATACAACATTTCAGATAACATTACTTTCAATAAAGTTATTTTTCAAATGATTACAAAATAAAATCTGTTAAGCGTATAGATAATGCTTGATTGAGATTTATGTTTTTTTTTTAATATTAAACAAATATGTGCACATATTTTATCGATAAAAATAAAAAAGTGAACTCTCTACACTAGTTTGGTGTAGGTAAGTAATAAACGTACCCGCATAAACCTTTGAATTGCTGACCACGGCATCGAACCTATGCGCCCTTTGTCTGTGTCCGGCCGCAAATTGTTTAAGAAATAAAATAAAATCTAATTTACCGCCTTGTTACGTTTATAGGAACCGTTTTACGAGTACCGCTGACTAAAGTGTATTGTTTATTTTCAATACTTTTTGAGTTTTTATTTGTTTCCCCCTAATACGATTAAGGATATAAAGTCGGGACCAATAAAACTTATCCGTTTATTTTTGTAAACTAATTTTATTATTACGTATATTAGAGGAAAGTATATATAATATGGAATAGTATCCTTAAAATGGAATACCACCATTTCTCGGAAAGAAATACTCCTAGTTGCTAAAAACAGAGATCTTTTACTTCTTTCCATCATTATACTCGCATACAGGTCTCGACATATCACTCGGGCGACGCTTGTAGCCGCGGTGAGAGTGTTTTGTTTTGGCATTGTGAGAAAAGTTTTTAAGATACGTAAAAACTATCAGTATTTCTTAATACGTAGTTGGTAATAATATTTTATTTTTATGATTTTACATTGTTCTCAAGTTTGTTTGATTGTTTTAGAGGATTTTTTTTGTCTCATTGTGTTTAGTTTAAAAACTGATAGTTCGTTTTGATTAGTATGAAATTTCCGAATATGGACAGTCCATGGGGTCCAAAAATGGACTATTCCATATTTGAATACTAAAATATTCTGCATATAAAATCAACTCATTAACAGTAATAGAAAGAAGAATGAAAAGAGAATAAGTTATCAAAGTCAAAAAATAAGAAACAATGAAAAAATGCTGAAGAAAAACAGCAAAAAGAGAAAACTACGTCTAATAATAGATTCAGATGATGAAGAAGAAATACAGTTTGACACAGACAGTGAGCTTGAAGCCCTCATAGAACAGGACGCTCCTGACTCAGAAGATGCAGAGTGTTATGTTCTGTAACAGCCTGTTTTCTCAAGATCCTCGAGGAGAGACATGGATCAAATGTCTCATGTGCCTGTGCGGGCTCTAGGCCCACAATCATTGCGCAGGTGTAGAGTTCGATACCTGGATATGTGATTTCTGCTACTAAGTTACTTACTTGAGTAACTTTTTAAAATTGACCAAATTTACTATTAATATCTCATAACCGTAAAGGTTTATTGTTTATAGTTTTATAGTAGTCCATATTTGGGCACCCATTCCATAATTGGGTACCTTTATGTTGATTTTGTTTTTGTGAAAATTTTATATTTTAAATTAGTATATGTAAAACAAGACTGTCAATAATTTATGCGCAACTGTATGACTGATAAAAGTTATATAAAAAAAAAATTGATTTACAATATCTCTTTTTTCTATAACACAAAAACAAAACGGTATTCCATATTTGGTTACTTTCCCACTAGTAAAATTTTCCACTTCATAACAAAGCTACTAACTACCCTTACTATTGCAATTATAGTGAATAGAGTTGGAATAAACTACACTATTACATAGTCATAATATTTTTACTCGCGTTCGGGAAACTTAAGAGGATCTTCTCGACCAAACATACCTCAGTGTCTGAAAACACAGGTCAACGACCAGTGTGTGTTACCAGTGATGACTTAAGGCACGGAAACGTGGTCCCTAAATGTAGGCCTCATAACAAGGCTCAAAGTCGCTCAGCATGCTATGGAGCGGGCTATGCTTGAGATTTCTCTGCGAGATAGAATCCGGAATACGGAAATCCGCAGAAGAACGGGTGTAACCGACATAGCACAAAGAATTAGCACGCTGAAGTGGCAATGGGCAGGCCACAACGTTCGACGAACTGACGACTGCTGGGTTCTCGAGTGGCAACCACGTATCGGACGACGCAGTGTAGGAGTAAGTTGCTGGGCGTCTTTGGATGCAGGCGACACAGGACCGCCCTTTGTGGCGTAACATGAGAGGGGTCTACGTCCTGCAGTGGACGGCGATAGGCTGAAATGATGATGATGAAATATTTATACTCCGTTTCTATGCAATGGCAATTTTAGATATTATGTTATACATGTATTATTGCTTATGGTAGTTGCTCCTGCTATAGCCGTTGAACATGGGTTTCCCAAGTTTGTTAATGCCATAATCTCTATCCTTAGTAGGCGGAATGGTGATCATTATTGGTGTTACAAATTTTCCAGAGAAGAGTCTGTCCATATCCCAGGTGCTAACTCATCCGATCTCTGCGTCTTGAATGGAAACGTTAGGGGTGGTGATACGAGTATAATACTCGTAACTCGTCATCTAAGGGGAATCTATTCAAAAATATCTTACTAAGAAATTTATGATCTTTATGTAAACTTCGGTGTGGAAGACGTCGTGAGGTTTAATGGAAACTATATCTAACAAGTTGATACATTTGTATGGAGCGTAGTTATAGTAGTTCAGACGCGTAGACAAGGTATACTTGTATATTATAATTTTTAAATGTATCTTTGAAATATGACTACAGTAAGTTAAATAATTATGCCAGGAATATATTATAGTTTCTAAATATACCTGGAGATCTACTGTGTAAAAATAACTGCGGAGCCGGGCGGCTAAGCGATGGAATGAGGTTTGACGGCACATTGTAGATGAGGCGGGGCGAGGCCGTGTGCGCCATGTTATAATTTTCCATTCGTGTATAAATTTCAATAAAGCCTATGCTTTCATATCTTAATCATCTCAATAGTAGGCCCCTTAATCTACTTTACTATGCTAATCAGTTTTCCATGTGGTGACCCTCTCACTTATCCGCGCGTACGACTAAGGGATATGTTACGCAAATAACAACAATCTATACAATAAAAAAAACTGGAAACAAAACCAACCTCTCTGACCAGCATGGTCTTAGGTCTAGTACTACTGACAGGCGACCCGCCTTGGCCGCTTGTGGCTGAGGCGTTGGCGGAAGTTTACCGGCTCCATGCCACAGTGCGGGCTAATGGCGAGCAAATCTCTGCAAGCAGACTGGGCAGAGCACAAGAAGTGACCCGGAGAGAGGATATCCGGTAGTGGAGGGAAGACCTGGAGTCCCCCGTAGCAGGGCGTGGGACTGTGCCCAGCAGTAGGACGTATATGAGCCGAAATGATGAAAATGATGATGGCAATCAGACGGGTTGAATCAGACGGCATTATGTACATTATAATCTCATCATTGTACATTATATTAGTTGTCTTTTGCGACATCTATGTGTAAGATGGGTTACTAATTGTTCAAAATTCTTTCTCTATCACTACACAAAAATATTACCTATCCCAGGAAATATTAGGTCATAAATTATAGTTAATATATACTATATGCAGAAATAAACCTAATGCAAAAAGGCGTTCCTTGAAAATATATGAATAGCGAAGCCGCCCCTTATCTCGAAATAAAATAAGCAAGACATATATGGACAAGCCGAACACTACACAAAACTTATATCTCTTATTTATGTTCATTGCATTCGCACCACTCCGATGGACAATGGAAATTGTGAACATATTTGCAGATAATAAAGTTACCGTGACTGGAGGGAGTCATATTGCGCTCATACAAACAGAAAAATGTCCCCGGGCAAGCTGCAAAATGTCCCAAAAATACATTAGTTGCATTAGAAACATCATTAAGGGTCGAACAGACCGATAACAATTAGGGTGGATTTCGAATCTTAAGGGGAATTAAGAACCCATAGCAGTTAGCACTGCTTTGAAAGATACATTTTGTTGTAGTAGAACGAATTGGTTTTTAAGGTGTTTTTGAAATCTCGACTTTGTTATATTGCTCTAATAAATACATTTTAAGTAGGCACTAAGGGCGGATATGTTATGTAAAAGTACAGGTAAGAAACAACTTGATTTTCTTTCTCAAAATTATTCATAACTAAATTATAAATGGCGTAGCACAGATGATCATGAGTATGTCGGTGACGCAAACCCATAAGATCTTCCCCTATCAAAAAGTGTCCAACGAGGTTAAAAAAGTTTTCAATCCAAAAATACGACTCATTGTAAAATATATAAGAGATTTTTTTGAGTCTAAGTGTATTTGATTCCCGCGATTAATTTTTTAATGGAATAAAATGCCTTTTGTTCCAAAAAATAAACCTGGCATGTTAATCTACAATTTAAAAAGGAAGGTAAAAACAAGACAAATCATAATTATGATAAAAGGTAGAATTCATCTATACTAAAGTGAAATACATAAAAGATATAAAAAAACGAGACAACTACGATGGTAAGATGTAAAGGAGGCGTCGAAAATTCTTCTAACCGCGACGCTGACTTTTACAATATGCATAACTTGTTGAGAGAGTAATCAAAAGACGATATAAAATGAAGAGGAAGACACGGTGAAAGGCTAAAAATGTAAACCCTCTCTTAGATTTTCTTGAGGCGAGAACGACGACCCCTCTGGCGAAACTTGCTGTAAGATGGGAAAAATTACTCAGCATGAGAAAACTTTTTTCGATTTGAATTATGATTCCTTATTTTATGCTCCGCCCTTATAAAGTTTGTTTTACATCGGCAACCTATACCAACAAAATAAGTAGAGACAAGTTGTAATGGTATGCGACAAATATTTATACGTAAGCCTAATGAAGTTTATTTATGAACGAGTTCTATTACTTTTAATAATGATTATAACTAAGTTCATGTGTCTGTTAGTGATCATTTGAGAGCAATGTAGTGGATTTTAGATGCCTAATTCATTAGTTTTAACGTTTTACTATATTTTTTTTTAAATACAACAACCTGCTCTAAGGAAATAATTCTTGTATTACTTTGTCCGTTAATGTTTGTATCTTTACAAACATATAACTAACGGATACAAATTACATCTAGACTCCGAACAACAATTTCTGGATCGCACAAAGTGTTGTGTGTGTTCTGCATGAGATTGGGAACCCCCGACACTGTCATGGTAGGTCATCAACTTGCTCTTATCCCAATTACTTGGGGTCGACGCAATATGTCATCTGTTTTGACATATTGCAAAAAGTTTCGGCAATGACTTTTATGACTGGCCGCCTGCCTGACGTCAACCCTCCTTGGGAATGTAATCGTTGACTTTGGGTCCCAGATGGAGTTGGTCGGGGTCAATCTAGGGCTCTTAGTCGTCTTTTACGACACCCACGAGCAAAGTAAGGGTTGATAGTATTCGAAGCCGCTACCACACAGCATGTAGTAGGTCGGTATCTTAATCACTATTTTATACACTGTCATCTGTACGGTCTATCTTCGTATATATAAATTTCTAGCAAATCTTATATGACACTCAATGATGGCTATAAAACTTTTTCGTAGCAAGTAAAATTAATGTTTTACGCTTTTTAAAGGAGAATTAGTCTGCCTTAACTTTAGACCGTATTTTATATTCTTCTCTGGTAGGGCTGCCTGCTTAAGCCCCAATCATCTAAAAGTACACGAAGAAAAGGAAGGAGGTATATATTGTATCCATAGTTGGCTCCTACTTGCACAACTACTTTTTTTAACCGACTTCAAAAATAAAGGAGGATTTCGACTTTAGGTTTTTTAATGTATTTATGTTACGCTATCATACCCCTAATTATGAATAGATTATAATGTCTTTTTAGTTAATTTTTTTTTGTTTAGTAGATCATTATTTAGAAGTGGTCTTATAAAAATATGATAAAGATCCGACCGTTTTTGAGTTAATCTTAATAATTTTTATTGTTTTGAAGCTGGTTTTTTTTTTTGTTAAAATTTTGTGTTATTAATATTGTAATGTTTTTGTATATCACGGCAGATAGCAAACAATTAATGAGCAAACGATTATGTCGAGTGAAGGATCACTAAGAGAATGAGAAGCACCATTGTCCTAGGAAAATTATAACCAACTAGTTGCGATCCTCAAATCACCTTACCAAGCGTGACGATTGTTGTATTATCTCCTACTTAGAAAAGAAGCCTATATTTATTAATAAACGTCCATGGACGAGTAGATGGTTGGATGTAATGCTGAAATATTTTTTCTGCGTGTATACATGTAATATAAACCATAAATTTCAGTGAGATAATCCGTTACTTAGCCTACAGCGGCAGCTGCTCAAGTAATTGTCAAATATTAAATATACTAGCTGACCCAGCGAACTTCGTACCGCCATAATCTTTTTCATAAATACATTTTCTCAATTTCCGAATATATAGTCTCTAATGGAAGAATCATTACGGCTTTGTCAGGAAAGACTTGATAGTCCTTATCGCGGCATTGTTAATGATGATTCAAAGAGAATCCAAATTACTGATTATTGATTTTTAACAAAATAATAATTATCAAATTTTCAACCATACTTAAATATAGCCAAATTACATTTAGCTGTCATTTGCATTTTGTTATTACATATCAAATGCGTTTTTGTTATCCTACGTTTCATAGTGACTTGTGTTCTCTTTGACATGAGTTTCGGCGCGAATATGGAAATGTCATGTTAAGTTCCTATATTATATTCATTTTTTTAGTGTTTTATAGTGTTATATTCAATCATTTTGCTGATATTTCATGTAATATAATACAGTTAAGGTACTGAAGTGTGGTGAATGTGATATAAGAGTGGTTTACGTGTATTTTCATATCCTACCGAGATTCCCAGAGAAATCATTTAATTAGGTTTTCAGCGCCTAATTAATGGTAATGACTTTACTTACTGACGGACATGAATATAAATAAGCTATTCTATATAAAGAAATGTTAAATAATATGAAGAAAATTGTATCAGACTTGTATGGGCTTATCCCTTTGCCTGTCCGAATGGACAAACAGAAACAAAAAAAACTATTTGACCTTTTATGTCACGTGACTCGGGAACGCGATCGAACGGGATAAAAAATAGCTCATTGCCATTAAGAAGAAGAACGGGATAAAAAGTATCCTATGTCCGTTTGCTGATTCTAAGCTACCTCCTCACCAATTTTCAGCCAAATCTGAACAGCCGTTCCTGAGTTATAAATAGTGTAACTAACACGACTTTCTTTTATATATATATATATATATATATATAGACGTATGTAATTATTTCATCACATATTAAAAAAATATTTAGATTCAATAAAATTTTAAAATAGCTATTAATAAATATACAGTATATTCAAAGATAGTCGAACAACAATTTCGTTAGAATGAAACTTAACTCGGAGAGTCACTAGGGGATTATTACTTTGAAAGAGGCTTTGACTTTCAACTTTCTAAAGAGTTTGTTGGAATAAGTTTTCTGTATTACCCAGGGTAATATAATTTGTCAGATGTTGAGGCGACTCGAGAAGTTCTTGTTTTGTTGATGAAAGAGATAATAATAAATATTATTATCAAATTACATGTAATTGTAATCATAAAAGTGATAAAGGCATTGGTTTTGATCACTTCTGATGATTCCTTAAAACATGCTTTTAATTTGTCTCATTAACTTTCTTTAAAGAAGATTTTCTAACAGAGATAAATAAAAGAAGAAACTCCATCTACTAACAATATTCATTCATAATTTAAAAGAATATATGTGCTTTTGAGTTTGCATAAGTATTATTATAATGCTAGGCGGGGCCGTAGGCGCGAGTTCACAGTCTCTCTGAGAAAATATGTAAACTTTTAAATTGTATTTGCATTTCATACAAGCTGGAAAATATTGGTTCCGTGCTCGTAGACTACTACAAAGACTCATGGTGAATCCTTAGGGGATAGGCCGTGAGGTTTCATATGTCTATTAACTGCGGATATCTGCATCTTACATGCAAATAAAAAATGTAGATACAAAATAGTTTTGAATACTTTAAATATTGTATTCCGTGTGGTGATGGAGTAAGAATACAATTCACCACCCAATTCATTACCATTTACCTTCCTTCCCCCGTCTTAACCGTGGGTGTCGTAAAATACTATTAAAGCATAAAATATACAAATAGCAGCTATACAAAGAGAAAGAAAACTTCAAATAAAACCTTATGCTCTCATTTCTGATCAGCGTGGTGTAAGTCACGTTACCTCTCATTTGGAGTGGGCTCGAGCCTAGCAATGAGACATGTATGAGGTGATATGATGATGATAATGATATTTTTTTTTAATTCATGACTAATTTATAGAATGTACTGTTTTTAAGCTTATGGTCTATGATTAAAATCGGTGTCATGTATAAATTATTCTAAAATTTACAATTTTTAGGATACCTAATTTATAATACATATTTTTCTAATAATATTTTGACATCAAATTATACAAAAAAACAAAAACTCCATTAATTCTATTTTTTCTACTAAAATACAAGTTACCGACTATTTTTTATCTTCATTCGAAGTAATATCAATAAAGTTTAATTAAATGTTATTAATTATTAATGTTATCTATGAATTGTCATTTATTGCAATTCAAAGTTTGGATATTTATTACAATCAATGTTTGCAATTGTCATTGTTTTAATAATGCCGCTATTCGTTTGTATAGCGTATAGTTTTTTTCTGCTCCGTACGACTTAGCGGATTTGGCAGTTTAGGAGTGTGTCTAAATGTTGTTTCTTTCGGTTTTGATGGGTCGAATGCAAGTATATCAAATATTAATAAAATGCCCTAACTTTTTTAAATACACACGTTAGTACTTAATGTTTTCAATAAAAATGTAACGAAATATACCTAATAGTGCCACAACATTTTTGTGGGTCAAATCTTAAAAAGGTTACACTGTACAGCATATACCTGCTGGATGCAAAAAAGGTATGATAGTAATATAATCAATTGGGCAAACAATTCAGGAGTATTAACGAATGAAAGCATTCTTCTACACGAGATATTTTAAATTACCGTTAGTGGAATATTTAATGAAACTAAACAACTAATATTTCCAACGTTAGCATTGATGAATTCAAACAATGTTCAAATTTAAATAATCGAACGTTTCTGACTCCTAGTCGATATAAACAAACTTTGTTTACAAATTTTCCAACAAATCCTTGCGGACAAATTTCCCATCTTTTGAACAAAGATAAATTCTCAACGTTACCGGGCTTTTATTTAATATTAATTGTTGAGAAATTACCTGAGGGTCCGAGGCCGAATTTTGACCTTTCGTTTTGCCCTTTTGCTGACCATAAACGTCGAGGAACAATAAACGACTAAGGAGTGACCCTACCGAGTACCCTTAGTAAGTTCTTAGCCCCGGTCACCCTCGGTGTCCACGACCACCCCTGTCAAAGGCCAGGCTGCAGCCCCTAGGGAAATTATTGTCAGGATTTAAAGGGCATTGCTTACGTAAAAGTACAAAAAAACAGTGTACTTATAATCGAAATTTTAGCTTTAATAACGTTTATCTAGTATCAGTCACGTGACCTAACAATATTACATCGACGTTTTATTGACAGCTCTATTAGGGAGTATAATTAAGTCGAATTAAAATAGATTTACATTTTACCATTATATAATTATGGTATTAAAAGTTTTGATGTGAAGAGAAATATAATGAGAAATTTAAAATTACGAGAATATGGATAAGAAAAATTAAAAGTGAGTGCTAAAATTTTAATGTTTCAATGCATATGGATTTACTCAATCTATTTTTCTTTTACATGGAGTAAAGGAAAACGTATATAAATAGTGATTTCGATGTTTACGCGAGTATTACACATTGTAAATGCATTTGATTGTCCAACGTTTCGAACATATTTCTTTTTATATATTGCGTCCCACTACTGGACTTGAGCCTCGAGGGAAATTGACCTACTATACCATACTGGTCAGATGTGTTGGTATAGGGCTTTGTTACCAGTTTTCCTTCTTTGGTTTTCAATATTGAAACGTGAATATGCTGGTCAATAGAAGTGATTAACTATGCACAAAAAAACCTCGCTTCTTCACCATTGGGATATGTATATCATAACGATTATTATATTTTTAATGTATGCTTAAACAAAAAATTCATTAGCTTAAAGCAATACACGATTATCAATAATTTTAACATTCTAACGTTAAAATTTTGTTTTAATAACAAAAAACTTTGGTATAAATCTTCGTTCCAATATTATTTACACGAACAGGATAAATTCGTCAATCAGGATCAAAGAGACGCCCTTGCATACACATTGAACTTCAAAGTCCGCTTCGACGGCTCCCCGACCTAAAGTTTTCCTAAATCATTGTCAGTTCCAATAAAATAAGCAAAATTAAATAAACAACCCCCGGCGAGATAAAAGGTCTAGACGATGACTTAGACCGCACTTTTGATGGTCTCGTATTTTTTAAAGTTAGGGGAAAGTTGACACTTGGACGAATTTAACCTACCATTGTATTAATTATTCAGGGCGGCGCTTTCGTGTTTTAAGGTGCGCTTGCAACGAGGGTAAGGTAATTTGTTTTTAGAAAAAAAAGTATACAGAAAAGAATTTTAGGGAGGTTGCACTGAACCTCGGCGCTGCAACAATAGTCGGAGCGGGCGAAAGTTTAATAAAATTGTTTTGGAATGCAGCGCGAAACGAGATAAGTTCCGTCTTGCAGATATACTATCGATTGTATAGAGTTTATAAACCTAATTTATTATACCTTAAAACAATAACAAAGTTAAATATTAATTTCATAGTATTGATATTAGAAAAGTTAACAAGCTTTATTTATTGTGGACTAAATATCTAGTTTAAGTTATTAACTGAACTGAACTCATAATATTGCATAAAAATGCAATTTAAAAGCTTTGACATGTCTAGAGGATATTAAAATGAAGTTTACTTTTTTTTTCGTAGCGAATATAAAACATCAAACATAATTAAGCGTACAACTGTGACTGCACGGCTTGGTGTGTACATAAAAGAATATTCATACACTGAAGTCATTTGTAGATAGATGGGGGAGGCTTACGTCCCGTCCGGAATACTTTAACTTTTCAATTGTAACTTTTGATGGGTTTTCGAATGTAATAATAATCGCTGTATCGCCACGATGGGGCGCGCGAATCAACTAACGGTACATACAAAAGAATGGCAATTTTTATACGGAAAATTGAGTCATATCTTGGGGTATTATTTAAATATGTCTTTTTTATTGTACTTTTATATAGGCTTTATTTTTAATATAATAAATTCACCACAATATGTAAATATACTTTTTGTATTAAAAAGTTCCATTCCGTGGGGAAAGTTGGTTTAAAACCATTCAGGTAATATGAAAATAGTTGGAATTCATTTCATCATTCACCCTTTCACTGTCCACTGCTAGATGGCCTTCTTCATAGAATGCTACATGGAGTCCAGTAGAATAGAAG
This sequence comes from Lymantria dispar, assembly GCA_032191425.1. Lineage (NCBI taxonomy): Eukaryota > Metazoa > Arthropoda > Insecta > Lepidoptera > Erebidae > Lymantria > Lymantria dispar. Next base: position 19,110,485 of record CM063454.1, on the reverse strand, counting down.
TGGAATCCCATAATCGCCACGCTTGATAAGCGGGTTGATAATTGCAGAAGGATATACGTTTACGTGAACCCTCAGGGTTTTTTTTACATCTTTAAGAAAAGTTCAATTTTGCCAAGATATTTTTTGTTTCTGGGTACGATGTGGTTGAAATTCTAAAATGAACACTCTTTTTTCTAAAAATACAACATCCTACTCTAAAATAATTTCTAAAATACAAAAACTTTAAATAAACTTATTATTCTAAACATCAGATAACAAAATCTGATCATTTACGTTATTTAATCATAAAAAAACTAATGTACATATATTAGTAGCATCGAATAACTAACCATTCGAAAGTATTGAATACTAAAATAGATCATAAATAACGAGTCCTATTCAATTTTACAATTTACTGAATACAATAGATAATATTTCAGATTCCATTAATTCAAGTGAAGACATTATCGTAATATTTAATATTTATATATACATTTCACGGTTGATAAAACTCATGAATCAAGAGTCCATATGTGAAAGCAAAAAAGTGGCGCATTAAAAAAAATCCACTGCTCGACTCCAAGACGCGAAGTTGAATTTCCTGCCCGATATGAATCTTCCCTACTCGCTTTAAGGTGATGTATTTTCCTATTTTTACCCTACTCTGATAGGTTATGTCTCACGTAACGAAAAAGTATGAGTCCGGTGGGTAGAGAACAGAATGCGATGCTAAATAAATCAAATAAATACGTTGAATATCGTATTCTGTTTGGTATTGTTATTAACATCGCCATAAACTAAGTCATTTCAATTAATGAAAGCTATTAATTCTTAAGATATATATTACGTAGGAAAACTTACAATATCTATTAGACAAAGGGTTTATTAACCTCCTTGCTTTTCTTTATCTGTCTATAGCTCCAAGCGTTGCCTATCATCCACATTTGTCTGAATATATCAATCCCTATCCACAGTGCAATTTATATTCCAATGTGCCAGATAATTAGAGGTAACTTATACCAGAATCTTGTATGCCACTAACTATGGCTATTTTCAATAAAGAGCTATGTGATTAAGTATGCATCCATGTAGCGAGGAGCATATGGTGTCACTTCTTCCTTTCCAGTAGAGACAAGAGAAATAAATAGTCAACATCGCCCCGGGAGAAAGAAAACTACAAATATGATATATTTCCGATCAATCTAACCAGCATGGTCAATTTCACCCCCATTACAAAAGAGACTTAACGCAGTGGTGAGAACAAGTGGCATTAGCGCAGATTAATGATAATTTATTGAGCAAAGTTATGACAAAAATGATGAAAATAAAGTTCTTGGCAAAAAAAGGCATTTCAAAGATTAAATGTAAAGTGGGTCAGAACAATAATAAACAAGAACAGTTATTGCCTAATGGGCTAATATATCATAATTAAAAGTACCTTGGTATTTACTAATAAACATAACCCCTCAAATATTTTAAAATTATATTTAAGTTAGCTACTTTAAAAACTTTAAAAAACTACATGCTTAGCTCCTTGCATTTATTTTGTACTATATATATCTTACTTCAATTATAGCTTACTAAAAATATCGCTTCAATTTTAATAGCATAGCATCCATTTGTGAAAAAGCATCCGATAAGCTCGTTTCTTCGGGACGTCTCCCGTCTATTTCATGGGGACCCTCAGTTAAATTGATTTTCAATTTGTTTGAAATGTGGTCCGCGGTGCACTGGGCAATAAGGAGGTGAAATAGCGTAAAATTATTTTACTGAAGTTAACCTTGATGAGATTTCAACTGAATTAGCGGATTGTATATCAAAAGTAATATAGTTTTAAATTCGTTTATTTTGTTGTAGTAATGATTTATCTGTTTTCGGGCCTCTACGTATATTCATAAGATACAATGAAACTTACCATTCGCAAGGAGGGTTGACGTCAGGCAGTCGGGCAATCATAAAACTTGCAATATGTATGATGGAAAAGGAATACGCATTGTATCGACCTAGTGCTTGCGAAAAGAGCAGAGGGATGATAATGACGATGATAATGAAACTTACCCTAAATATTTCAATAATATAAGCTTATTGGTAATAGTTAAAATGATTGACTGCACAGGTGTTCATTCATGTCGCACATCTTGGGTTCAATCCCCATGCAGTACAATTCTTTGGACGATCTAGAAATAACTGTTCTGAATAACTGCGCAATTTGTGTCCGTTGTGTATATGCAAAACAAGGATTAATTCGTTAATGAGGTGCGTTGTTTAAAAGAATAGAATCATATAGCTTAATAATCAATAAAACGGAGACGAGATATAATATAAATTTCAGACGTGGTGAAGGAGGATCCCACACAATATGGGATTTAAAAAGAATACGAAGAAGCAAGTAATAATTTTGCAATAGAGTATACATATTTCATTTATAGAATACTAACCACTATCAGTCACGTGGTAAATTTACAGCATAATATTGTCAGGTAAAACTACAACAATTGAACCCCGTAATTCTAAATTAAAGAACCCTATTTTCAGTAACATAACATTTAACATAATGTTCAGATGAACGAAATATAATACCAGTAATTAGCAACTTCATTAAATTATCAAAGACATTGAAGCACTATATATTAATCTCAACAAAATCTTCTAGACACAATCATAAATTTCCATTAACTTCTTGTGATGTTACTTTCATTTTATTGTCAAGTGATAGGGATTAATTCGTCTGACTTATAACTGCAATACATCTACTGTCTTTTGGCGACAGGGGAGTATAAAATAAAGCTTTCTTGAGATTATATTAATACGTAGAAGGGACCCTTCGAAATGATCTGGGTTTTGGATTGTAAGCCGTCTAAGTGACGCACCCATTCGCATATCCATAATTGTAATTTGAAACTTTCGGGCAAGTAAATAATATATTATTTATTACCATGTAACATTTTAATATAGTACATGAATTATTCGTAAATAAGAATTACTTATCTAGATGTTATGCTATAAAAAACACGTTCTATTTATTTTTTGACAATATTAAAGCAATTTTTCTTTGGTGTGGCCCAACTTCTAGTCTAACCGCGCCGTAGATATTGACTGCACCCTGCCTAGCCGTTCAGGATGAGAACAGAATCGCAAATAGCATCATATTCGCCGCTACGCTGCTTCTCGCTCTGCACTGATTGTGATTTCAACTTTAGTGGTCGTATGAAATCCAATGAAAGTCTTCCTTCTTACGTAAATAATACTTTTAATACTAATTCTTCAATGTTGACACTTCTTAAGTATTGTAAGAAATATACTTATGCTTCTTTAATTATTGAAATATCACTAAAATAGCCTGCTGAAGAATGTTTATTAAACATTCTAAACAAATTCGTAAATCTCAAAACAGATTTTCTGCAAAAGCACATGGCGCATAATGACTTATTGCAGAAACTTCCTATGCGAATATAAAATTATACAGATAGTACGTACAAAGTAGATACTATCTAGATATACCTATAAAGTTTATTGCCAAAATATTTACAATGGTAACTCGAAGTTTTTTATAACTTAAGAATAACTATGACTTTACCTTTTACGTTAGCAAGACTATAAAAAGACTAACATTAAATTCTCTTGAAGAATGGGATTAGATATTCTTGAAACTTTATAATTAAACTAAAAAAGATATAAAAAAGAATATAATGCCATCTGTAGTCCACACATCAAAGCGGCGTTTAAGATAACAATAAAATCTGTCCCTTTATTTACAGACAATACAACGACAGGTACCATGAATAGCATGAGAAAGTGTACGCCCCTTAGGTGCCCAAGTTACTCTGATTAATTTCAAATGATATTTGATACATTCATCTGACAATGATACGGGGCCTCCCCCAACAAATGAGCAGATTTTCATGTCTTAAGATAGAGGGAGTTATGATTAAACGGCTTCTATAATCAACTATTTTAGATTGTAATATATACCTGTGTATTATATACCAAAAAAAAAACAAAAGTCAAACGGGATGATTCCAAATTACTTGCTATTTTTGTATGTTTGATTTAACTTATTTTTGAAAATTAAAGCAATAATTAAATGAAAATTTTTAAATTTAATAATAACAAGGTAATTTAATGGTCAAGTTTATCAAAAGCTAAAATCATATATTGCAGATTAATTTGTTACGGCAAAATTCAAATAAAATTATTCTACTCAGTATTCATTAGACGCATTCAAAGATTTTACAAAATTTAGTTTTACTGTTATTATTCAATTTAAAAGTGGTTGCACTAAAGTAGGTTTCATTGTTCCCAATGCGGATAAGTCTCTTGGTTTCTCGTAATTTAGCATTTTAGTTGAAAAGCGAACTTGTCTCCTCGCCATCTTTTGTCATTTCACCGAAACATCTTTATAAATATGTAGTATAAACCTAAATTGAGAAGTTTACCTACCTAGTCTAGTATTTACGTACCAGTAATTTTTATTTGGCTTTACTCAACCATTCGGAAACACTTCTAATTAAGTTTTGCGTTTTCAAATTTGGTTTTGTTGAGAATAATTACGTTTGTAATATTGTAAATAAAACTACTTTTATGGATTATATCGCGTTTGTATTTGATTTATGATTGCCCGACGTTTCGAACACTTTGCAGCATTCATGGTCACGGGCGGACTAAGGTGTCTCACGTCCAACAAGTAATCGTTATTACAGACATTTATAATTATCTACCCGACTATAAATGTCTGTAATAACGATTACTTGTTGGACGTGAGCCACCTTAGTCCGCCCGTGACCATGAATGCTGCAAAGTGTTCGAAACGTCGGGCAATCATAAATCAAATACAAACGCGATATAATCCATAAAAGTAGTTTTATTTACAATGTGTAGTGCTCGCGTAAACATCAGATATCATTTTGTAATATTCTTTATTTTTTTATTGCTTTTATTAGCAAACGAGCAAACAGCACACCTGATAGTAAGTAATACTATCGTTCATGGACCTTAGCCGCTGTCTACCGTGTAGAAAGTAAAAGGAGTGTGCATCGTGCCATGATTTACCGTGATACTAAAGGCATCACCAAAACGCATCACACGCAATCATCCTCAAAAAGCTGGTCTGGCTCTCTCGCTCACCGAACGATGTGCAGTAGCAAATTGCTACTACACAGACGTCGATTTTCTGTGAGTATGGTAATACTTCAGACGGACTGGCCTGCGGCTGTAGACTGATGATTGTCAACAGTGTATTAAATTGTATTCATCATTATAATTAAAAAATAATGTATTGGATAACTCAAAGTATGCATTAGTTGTCTTTATGATTATCCTTCTCTACATGGCTGTTTTTTATCTGTATTAGAGGCAAAGATAATGGAATATTCTTTATAGTGTGAAAACCTGATGCACATATTCTAATTACTTGGGGTGACGCATTGTGTACATATTGTTTTTGGCAATAGTTTTACGATCGGTCGCCTGCCTTACCTCAAACCTTCTTGAGAATTTTATTGTTGATTTGATGGCATTAGATAGAGTTGTGCCTGGTCTATATAAAGCTCTTAGTCATCCACAGGTAATGTACGAGTAAGGATTGATAGTATTCGAAGCTACCACCATACATCTAATCGTAAATATATTCATAAATATGTTAGGTAACCAATTATTCGTGGGCGACGTGACCGGGGATTAGTCCGTCACCTGCCGAGAGGCCGACCGCGTGAGGAAAGACCGACGTCCTCCCCGATGAGGGGACGTCGATCGATGGGAGGATACCCCAATAGGGGGTATTCCGTCGGGCCGACCACTGATGTCAAGTAACCCTGCTCCGGTGGTCGGCCCAACGACGAAGGCGACGTGGTTTTCGTGTGGGTTGCGGGAGTTGCGTGCTTAAGCCCCTCTGTCGACGCGGACGGAGTGGTGCGGCGGCGTGCCGACCGCAGCCAACCCACAAAAAAAAAAAAAGGTAACCCTTTATTAAAATTTCTTACAAAAAAATATTGTAGCTGTAATATCTTTACACGTATTTAAGCTCATCATTTGGAGCATTATGTAAATTGTATCTTATCAAGTTCCATCAAAAAGTAAACGTATCATCGCCGTAATATCTTATTCCTTAAAGCACCGTGTAGTCATGGTGACTTTTGTAATGACTATAGGAAGAAGCATCATCTAAAGGCGTCATTATGACGCCTCGCGTATATTACATCATTATTCGCGTAACACGCACTCGTTCACAACTCCGACAATCTGAGATGTTGCTAATGGAAAGAACACGGGAGTTTTGATAAATTCGCGCTCGTTTTTCCCCTCGCATCAAGAGTTTAAGAAGCTTGAATCCCGGTGTCGTGTATGATGGTACGTGAAACAGGATTCAGTGGAAATGAGCCATTCTGATAAGGATGCTTTATAGCTGACGTTTACATTATTTTAGTTAAAATATTAAAAGTTGAAGATTATATATGTATATAACTATAAATTTTTTCCACAACAAAAACTTCGTACAGGATATGAAATGAATAAAGAATTTGCCTAAGAAATTGATTTTTACATATACCTAATACATACCATTTATCTAAACGTATTTTTTTATCTATATTGTCACTATAAAGCTGAATTACTGCAATGAAGCTTTGTTTCTGTATTTATAGTTTTTGAGGCGCTAATTTCAAGACGTATACATTAAAAATCTTTACTATTAGCATATTTATCAAATATAACAACGAGACACCGCAAATCATTTCATCATATTATCTATATATTAAAAATTTCTTAGTAAACATTGTTGCCACAACAACCGTCGTCGTTCATATTAAAATTGTTATTGTAGTAAGTTCATATAAACTGTAATAGTAATATTTTATAGCAATTCATTATCATCATTATCAACACCCTGCTCTTATGCCAATTACTCGGGATCGATTCCATGTGTATTTTTTTTCATAGTAGGCATATGGCAAAAGTTATAATTATCGATAGTTTTATAACCGGCTGCCTGCCTAACATCAACTCTTGGAAATGTAATTGTTAACCAGATGGCGTCGGATGCATCTAGTTTTGATCTATGTGAAGCTACGCAAAGCTGAGTCATCTTTTCCGACACCCACAATCAACAATATGTACAACATTCATCATCATCATCTTCGCCCATATACGTCCCACTGCTGGGCTCAGGCCCTCTTTACTGTGAGAGGGAAATTGACTTATCATACGCTAGGCAGACGTGTTGGTATAGGGTTTTCTTTTGAGTTTTCTTTCTCTTGCATAGATATTATATGCATATTATCTCCCTTAGTCGTCTTTTACACCACACGAAATAATGTACAACAATGTATACCGTTATTATTTTTAAAAGCCGCAATCATTGAAAATTAAGATTTACTTGCTCAAAATAATAATAAATATGTAAGCTAGCGACGCTGTGGATACAGCTAATATCTAATAGAAAAAGAATCAAACGGCAGTACAGTTGTGTTTACCTTGCGGCTATAGGATGCACGCTTACTACAACATTTGGTCTCCCTATGTATTCCTTAGGGCATTTCACTCACAGCCCCATTCATTAAACTCAATAGTTATTACAGCCATTTTTCAACTCGTTATTTACTTTATCGGAGCTGATACCATGATATTTGCTGCAAGAACTTTCAACTTAAAGGAAGATATTAGGGCTATAAGGATTTTCATGGGCTTAGGAGAAAATTGAAAATAGACTTTTAAAGTAAGCGCGCCGTACGGTTAAGGACCTGTTTTTAGATGTTAGCTTTTTGATAACGTGTATTATCGAGATTATCAAAGTAATTTAAAGTTATTTTCCTTCAAACTAATCTCATGGAAACTTGAAATTGTATTTTAAGTTGCTAAATTATGTAGGTTATTTTTCAGTCGTATGCTTTATAAAAACATTATAAATAAGATTTTAAGTATAATATTACAGTAAGATATAAGTAACATAAATAGCCTGTGAGAAAAAGCGGAAAAGGTGCCCAATGAGCTTTATGAAGACTTTTATTATATTTTAATTAGAAGAAGGCATTTTTCTTTCAAGTAAATATTTACAAATAAAAGTCATTTTGGGTATAAAGATATTCTTTATATATATTTCTACTTAAGCTTTAATAAGTCGGAATGAGCAATGTTTTTCTGGTTTATATTTTAGAACAGCTAACATGTTCAATGTTACATAATAAATAAGAAGAAATATAGTTCGGTCCGTAACTATGAACGCTAAAAAGTGTTCGAAACGTCGGGCAACCAAAAATAAGAAAGAGCGTGCGTACAAAATACGCATGTCAGAAGTGAAACTTCAATGGTGCCACGTGTTTTTTTGTCAATATAAATAAAAAGATAAAAAAATAAAAATGATAAAAGATATTGGACGCTACTCGTTGCTAACGCTCGCGCTATCCGAGCGTGCGTTCGAGTGCCACGCATTCATTCTCGCTCTGTCTCTTTCTCTTCCCGTAGCGTTAAAAGTTTAACGCAACCTTGTTGGAAGTCACGCTAGAAGTTTCACTTAAAAAAAAAAAAAATTAAATACAAACGCGATAAATTACATCAAATAGTTTTATTTACAATGTGGTAATACTCGCGTAAACATGAGAGATCATTATAGATGGCAAATACTATTTAAAACATATTCTTTTATTCACAGTATGGGGACGGGTTAATAATAAATTATCTTACTAGCAATCAAGACCGGCTTAAGGCTGCTCGGGAGAATGTATCCTCGCTTTATTTTAAAGGACAGTTGGTAAGACCACATATCGCCTGATTGGTCTGGGGCGACGGAAGAGATAGTGTACAAGCATGCCCTACACGCACCTCTCTTACGCCGTGTAGTGTAGGAGGGCCATCGGTCCTCAGTGGCACTAATTCTTCCCTAAGCTGGTTTTTTTACTATCAGCCTTTTTCTGGGCAACTTGCTGTCAAGTTTATGGATTATGATATTGTCCCGTCCCGTCCCGTCTATTATAGAAACCTATATCCAACAGTGGACTCCATAAGTCGATGGAGAAATAGATGGATTAACTTTTATTAAACAATTTTATATTACATGTAATTAAAGCATATGTTTTGGAAGTCATAGTTAATACTTGTTGTTATATATATAACTTTCCTTGTTTCGAGATAATATGTTCGAGATAGTACTTATGTGCAAAAAGAAGGACGATAGTGAATTCTATTAAGAATGCAGGCGTCACAATGTACAGTAAGTAACTATGGAATAAATAAATACCCATACAAACTTTCACAATTTTATAGTACTAGTTTTAATATGGTATTAATAACAAATATCAAATACATATGTCTTCAAATACATCAAATCCATTATGTGTATGTTTTGCATCCGGGCTCATATGAAGTACTTGGGCCTGGTGCTCGATGGGCAATGGTGGTTCCGGGAGCATTTCCGCAGGCTCGCTCCGCGGCTCGTCGGCGCGGCGTCCGCCCTATCGTGGCTTATGCCGAACGTGGGCGGACCGAGCGCTACGTGCCGACGGCTGTACACGGGGGTCATCCGGTCGATGGCCCTGTACGGCGCACCGGTGTGGGCGGGGTCCTTGACCGTCCGACTTAGGGCCCTTCTGTGGCAACCACAGAGGGTCATGGCGGTCAGGGTAAACCGCGGATACCGCACGGTGGCGACGGAGGCAGCGTGCCTATTGGCCGGGACTCCCCCGTGGGACCTGGAGGCGGAGATGCTCGCCGGATTGTATCAGCGGGTGACGGGGGTGCGAGCGGAGGGCGGTGAGATCTCGTTAAGGGAGCTCACCACCTGGCGCGTCGACGCCCGCCGAGACGTCATTGCCCGCTGGGCAGTCCGGCTGGAGAGGCCTCGGTTCGGGGTGCGAACCGTGGAGGCCTTCCGGCCGGTGCTGATGCAGTGGTTGGAAAGGCGGCACGGAATGCTCTCCTTCCGACTAGTGCAGGTGTTGACGGGGCATGGGAGCTTCGCCAAATACCTGCACAGGGTCGTAAGGAGGGAGAGTACACCGTCCTGCCACCACTGCGATTGCGACGAGGACACGGTGCGCCACACGCTCGAGGCCTGCGCGGCTTGGGCAGTGCAGTGCCGTGAACTCGTCGCAATCATCGGTGCCGACCTGACGCTGCCGGCCATCGCTAGGGCGATGGTCGACAGCGTCGGGAATTGGGACGCGGTCGCAGCCTTCTGCGAGTGATCTCGTAGAAGGAGGCGGCGGATTGTTTGCGCGTGAAGCGCAGCCTCGATGAGGAGATCCGCCGCCGGCGACTGGGGCGGCGTAGGCGCAACTATCTGCGCCTCATGCCGCCCTAGCCGAGGCCGCGGGTGACGTGACCGGGGATTAGTCCGTCACCCGCCGAGAGGCCGACCGCGTGAGGAAAGACCGACGTCCTCCCCGAGGGGGGGACGTCGGTCGATGGGAGGGTACCCCACGTAGGGGGTATTCCGTCGGGCCGACCACTGACGACAAGTAAACCTGCTCCGGTGGTCGGCCCAATGACGAAGGCGAGGTGGTTTTCGGGTGGGTTGCGGAAGTTGCGTGCTTAAGCCCCTCTGTCGCCCCGAACGGAGTGGTGCGGAGGCGCGCCGACCGCAGCCCACCCACAAAAAAAAAAAAAAACAAAAAAAAAAAAAAATGTGTATGTTTTAAATAAATGTGCAATCAAAATATTTCACAACAAAACCGAACATTAAAAACAAATCATTTTATATAAATCTAAAATAACATTAATATGTAAATGTAGATTGCAAAATTGTTTTCGATTGTCCAAAAATTTCTTTCAAAGTTCAGAATTCTGTGCACATTAATTATCCTTAAAAGCTTCCCCGACTTAACTTTGACGGTGACTACACTTTGTCAAACATCAATTTACTTTTTGACAATGATCAACGATGAAATGGACGATCACACAAAATTTGTTCCAACCGTCAGCATTTTAGATGAAAATATATCAATCAATACTTAATAAGAAAAGTTTGTGGCAAATAATTTCACTTGTTTGAATGCCTCGCGTCAGTCAACAGTGGAAGTAATCACAATGATTATAGCAATCTTCGAGTTCCGTGCACGTTTCAATGAAATTGCAGTAACAACTAATAATGCATGTGTTCGTGACATAATATACAGGTAAACTAGAAGGAAAACGAATGTGTCTAGACATGGAAACATCAATAAGTAACTATTACGGGGTAGCAGCGCCTTATTAAGCCACCCTAGGGCAATATGCTAGGGCAAACTTTTACAAAAGACCATTTATAATGGCATTCGCGGTCACGTCGGATTAGATTAGTAAATATTTGATTGGGTCTATAATAGAGTGGCTACTGAATGATTGACAGCAAGCGTCCCATGAGAACTTATTCTATGATAAAATCAAGATTAAATTAATTTAGAACAAATGTTAATACTTTGATAAGTTCAGTACAATTCACTGATATTCAAGCAAGTCAAACCCTTTGGTATGCCATAATTTTATTTTATACCTATTTTTTTATTGCAAGCTTGCGTGAGCTATAGCTAACGGTCTATGGCCAATAAAAATCAATACAACACCTAGCTTTTGTTACTAAGGTTATTGTAACAATGCTGTTATTCCATGATATTGTATGTAGTTAAAGTCATTAAGATTAAAATTACTAAAAGTATTATTTTTGTTCTTAATAGTTGTACGTGTTCTAAATAATATTTAATTTGCCAGACACATAAATTTTACATTATTGTTAGAATTAACATTTACGAGTAAACCTAGGTTTTATTTTTATTGCTGTTGGTGTTAAATGAGCAAACAGCACACCTGATGGTAAGTGACACCGCGACTCATGAACCTTTGCTAGTCCACTGCCAGAAAGTTGAGCTTGCGGCTCTCTCGCTCATCGAACAAAATGTAGTAACAAATTGCTACTATTCAGCCGTCCATTTTCAACGAGAATATGGTATTATCCCGGACGGACAAGAAAGCGGCTGTACACAGAAGACTATCGACAGTATGCTCCTACCATTATAAAGTAATCAAAATATAGAATATTACAATTAATTACTTGAAACTTTCATAGTAATTATCTACCTTGATGGTCTAACCGATTTTGGTAAACGTTTTTATACGCCACTGAAACTTATAGCCCAAAGTTCTATCATTAAAAGTATAAGAACACATAATGATATTTGTATACCTATTTTTTTTTCTAAATTGTTTGTAACATAAGTTCATTAAACGCTATGAAATATTTCTGGTATATATTTTAATAAGGGAATACGACCTACGCATTAATAAACAAGACTCTAACGTCATAACAAAATTTATGTTTAAATATAATGTTAATAATGTTACCTTGCCTTGTCTTTTGAAAATCATAAAATGCAGTCTTACCTGTAAAAAAAAAAATATAATCATTAAATATTATTATCTATTTTTAGACGATTACAATTAGACATCTATCATTATTAATATTATAATGCTCATTATTTTCAAAAGCATTATGATTGAATTTCAAATAGATCATTATTATAAGCCAATTAATTAATTTTCAGAAAATCAAGAACAAATTTTATAATAGGATTTATTAATAAACATATTTTCTACCAAGGAGAGCTCAGAATTTGGTAATGAAGACGAGCCGAAAAGCCTCACAGATTAAAATTTACGAGATATGTAAATAAAGTATGGTGTGTTGAAAAAGTGTTCTAACGCAATTTGGGTTAATTGAATTTTTGATCGTTAAATTCAATGTGAAACACACCTCTCGCTTAATTACCGGCGAGGGTTTGTTAATTTATAACGTCCGACAGACTTAGCGTACTCAAGTCCACGGAGCAGGATAACATCGAAACTCCCTTAAGATTAATTTGCCAAGTAGGTACTCGTGAACTTTAACTCGTTTGCCTCTGACCGAATTCCCCGGCGGCCCTTGAGAGTTCTCTGTTAAATTTAATGAAATAAATTTGTGGAATCAGCAATAGGAAGTTGTGCCGGAGCTCAGGTCGAACGGACAATCGTGGGGATAGTTGCGGCTACTACCGGACGCCTGTGTCAGTCCCTTCGCCGTTATATTTAATTATTATCGACCCCAAACTCTAAACTACTGTAGAGTAAGAACTGAAATAGCACTAACAAAACCATAAAAGCCAAAATTTTGTTCAACTGAATTTCATTCTCTTAGCAAAATTTTGTATTTAGTAATAATTGTTGAAATGTGAGTATTCAAAGAATGGACGCCATTTTGAGACAGGCAGCTTTAGAAGCCGTATGTGAAACTTTTGGTTGCGTATTTTGGGGGTGAAAGAAGCCATATTGGATTCAAACAGCAAAGTAAGTATGTGCTTACATACTGAGAATTAACACATATCAATGGTATCATGTATTAGGAGTGGCTTTGGATAAAGTAAATAAGTTACGTCATTTTAGAATTAAGATTAAATAGTTAATTATATTAAGTCCCTTAATAATGATAATTATCATAGCATTTATTACGTCCAACTAAATTGGATTTCATCTCTAACTAAAATAAGTAAAATATCATTTTTTTATAGGCCGAATGCCATATGGCCTTAATAACTTAACCAAATAAGGATAGAGCTATATAAAACTTTATCCAGGTGGTAGGTGGTACGTATTAATATTAGGAATAAAACCTGCAATCAATAAATTAAAATACGTAACATACAGAGACGAATTTTGCCTACGGTCAAGAACACGTATTGTTAGAAAGACATTGACATGCAGTTTATACAATATTTTCATTTCAACAAATACTTCATTTAAATATTTGTGTGTCTATCTGGGCCTGAGTTAGTCTTTTTCTAAGCTATCATAGTTTCTTTCTAAAAATTAAGTCCTTAAATATCATAGAGAAAGGATTGTTGGTAAATGTTTTGATCGTTGTTTGTAATATGTATCTGAACTAAATAATGACAAATAATCTTACTTATCCCCGAATAACAACGGGTTAGAAATACAATGTGTCACTACCCACTAGTGAGAGATATCAATATTGGCTAAGGGATTACCAGGATAATGTGGAGCAAAATTCTTCTGGGGTAAACTGTAATACTAATTGCTATCAGCAACAACTATATTATATAATATTTCGAATGGCATTACACTGGAACTATTAATAAGCATGTTGTAAGATGTAATTTTATTTAAAATAAATTAGAAAAATAAATAAAAAATAAACAATCCCGCTGAGTTTCTTGCCGGATCTTCTCAGTGCGGTCGCGTTCCGATCCGGCGGTAATTATAACTTAGAAACTTAAGAAAAATGTAAAAAAAAGTGACAATATGTAAGTGCCCCCGCGGGGCTTATACATAATAAATGATTTGAATTTGAATCGTCAACTCATCTGCCATGCATGGTAATTATGGCATTATTTACTTTGAATAGACGTATGAGATGATAATTATGATATTTAGACAACATCATCATCATCTTAGCTCCACTGTTGAGCCTAGGCCTCTTCCATAATGAGAGGAAATTGACCTATTATACTGCGCAAATCAGACGTGTTATTATAGGGTTTAATATGTAGTTTTCCTACTCTAGCATTGACGTTATCTGCATATAATATCCCTTAGTCGTCTTTTACGAGATCCACGAGTAAGAGAAGGAGTTGTTAATTTTATTCTTACTCGCACACCTAAAAACTGTCTAATAGTGGACGATAATAGGCTGCTGGGTGGATGGATAAATGTTATCTTTTATAATTTATATGCAGTATTACTATAGAAAAACATTAATGGAATAGAATAAGCTGACATTATAGACATACACATCTGACGATAGAAGTATTTTTTTTATACTTAAGGCTCCACAAGTGACATGTTGGTCTAAGTATAGAACTTCCATGGCGAGTGTCATGGATTCGATTCATATGCAGCCCTCTGTGCACTCCACAGAAGGTTATTCTGGGGGAGCCTAGATATAATTTGTGTACGTTATTAGTATAATTGCATGTCCACGCTACAAATTGATACCTATTCCCTAGCTCTGTGTGAGAAATTCCGAAATACGTAATAGACTTATAATGAATAAAATTATACTTATAATTAAGTATGTATTGTCACTTCGGATCTCTAAGGTTATTCTCTAAGGTTTGTGTGACCTAATAATTGAAATAAAACTATTTGTACGATTTTGATTGCCTTTATATGATCTTTAATTTTTCTATGTTTCGAACACTTTTCAGCGTTCATGTTTAAGGGACGACAATCCTCCCAATAGTTTTATTTTAAATGTATTGTATTGTTTATTTTAAAAGGGACACTTACCTAAACATCAAACAGCTTATAATTTGATGCTCCCTCATAGTAAATAAACTTAATTCATGATAAACTTTATTGTTACTTTACGATAATCTATATTATAATCTGTCTAAGTATCTACTGAAAAGCTTTAACTGCGCAAACTATTAACAAATCTAGTTTCAGGAACTGCTAACAAATCTAACTTCAAGAGCTAATAAATCTTATTTCAAGAATTGTTCAAGTCACCACAATAAATTTTACTTCAAGAAATTTTATAATCATCACGCTATTATCATTAAGGCATGAATTAGAGAACGTAAATATCAAAAAACATCCCAAAATCAAATAACGCGGAGACGAGAATTGCGACAAGCTGACCAATGAGAAAATTAACTAGAGAACATATTTACTTTCGACTTAATTAATTTTATTTATTCCAAAAAATAAAATATCTTACGTCAATATAAAAACTAAACGTTCGAGGGAAGCGGGAAGCAATTTCTTCGGTGCTAGCATCTCATTAAGTCGTCAGTGGGCAAGTATGCCAGCGCAATGACTTACATCTTAAGTGTCAATCCGGGAAGCGTTTTGTCGAGTGTTGCCGCCGTAGTAAGAGGGAAATTAAAAATTGAAAAACTCGACCGCCATGATGGCAGTGGCGTTAATGGCTGTACATAATAAATAAAGCGGGCCGCTCGTAGGCTTATGTGTGAGTCGAGTGGAGGGTGTGGCCGGGGCCCGCGAATGGGCTCTCCGTGCGACATCTGAGACGACCGGGCCTTTTGGAGTATGGATCACTCGCCTCGACCTGTTTCATATTGCTTTGGCCGCTGCCTAAGAGCTGCTTCACTTTGATTTAAGAGTAAAAGCCGGTTTGACACTATGAACCCATAAACTTGGGTGCACATTAAAAAAGGTTCTGGGTCACTTCAAATAATTAAATATGAATAAAATGCTAATATGATCCCGTTTTAATAATCCCCATTTGACAGCCACAAAGCACAACACAGTAGCACCTATCTTGGCAAGTAGGACAAGTAGAGTATATTTTTTTATTTAATTTATCTTGTTTTGTGGGAAGCCTCTCATCATAAAAGGTCAGATTATATTTTACTCGTTATCAACAATGAGTAAGAAATGATCGGAGTTCTACGATGAATTTTTATGTCTGCCAAAATGACTTAATAACCCTTTTTGCGCAGCCATCTTGAATTCCTCGTTTTGCACGTCAGAATGACGTCTGACAGGCCGCCATTTTGAAAAAAACTTGAGTGCGGCTTCCTTCCGCATCGGTGGGTCGTCATGAGAACTATCGTAGCGGCGACACCCCTTTCGTTTTACATACATCGAATTCATTGTTTTAGTACATACGGTAAAGTTTTGTTTGACGTGGCGAAGCTAAATCCAGCCAAGAGTCGACCGTCTGGAAGTCGAGAATAAACTAACACGTAAAAGCTTTGAAGTCGTATTTCCACATAAAATTTGTTACTACATATATTTTAGGTATCTATCTTCTTTTCCAAAGTGTACATTTAAATATTCAAAAACTATATTTAGCTATCCCTATAGATTTATTTATTTAGTTTATTTTGTATAGCTAAAAGCATTAGCAAAATGATTTTCAGAATATCAAACGACCTCTTGTTTCCTTCTTCTTAGTAGATATAACATATGCGTCCTAGTAGCTATAAGCTTTTTACTATTCTTACGATAGGAAGAGAGGAATAAGACATAGGCTATTGAAATTTGAATAAAGATATTTGATAAGTTATCAAGTTCATCTATTCGTAATTACATAATTTTTTAAGTCACTTTGTTGTCTTTTAAGACGCTACGGTAAACGAATAAGTAACTCCTTATACTTTTAACCCATCCACTCGTTCATCATCTCGTTTTAAATAGGAAATATTAATGTAGCATGATAACCAAATTTATTTTATATTAGATTTCAAGTTCTAAAATTCATCAACTTCATAAATTAAAACTTTTTCTGGGAGGTATTGCATCTCACAAAACCCCCTTGTATAATATTAAGTGAACTGCGAAGTTTTTCAATTGAAACGCGCGAATGAACGTGACAAGACATAATTTACGCAAGTATGTATTTTTGTGTTGTGTAACAAGCCGACGCAAGCGGTGTTGAGAGAGCCGTCATCGCTTCCACTTAGTAGTTACTCCCTCGCCCCCTCAACCCTTATGTTTTAATTGTAGCCTCTGAGAGGTGGGAGGATCTAAGCTCTCAACTCTTTTATGCCTCAAGCACTGCGATGTGTTTCATTTTACATAGTCTTGTTGTTAGAGAATGGCAGCCATGTTAGAATTGGTAGTTAAGTATATTAAGCATATTACTAGGTAAATAAATTCTTAGGTATATTCCGTACATTGTAGTACATTAAGATAAACGTAAATAGTAATTTATATCATTATTATAAAGCGTAATGGGTGTATTTGATATATGAACGCGCTAATTTTAAAACCTATTTAAGTACCTACTCTACTTGCAGTCCAAACAACTTATTATGTAAGATAGCGTGTTTATTGAGAGAGAGAGAGAGAGAGAGATTATCTTTATATATAAATTTCTTGTGTACGTGTGATGTTACTGAACTCCTCCTAAACGGCTAAAACCAATGTTGATGAAATTTCTTGTGTGTATTCAAGGGGGATTCGAGAATGGTTTAGATTCACAATTGGACCCGGTAGGTGGCGTTGCTTTTATTTTATTTGAACAGAATAACGTCTGTTGGGTTGCTAGTAGAATATAATACATAATGCTGACATAAACAACAACCCAACAGTATCTATAAATATTAGTATCTACCTACATATGATAAAAATTCGTAAGAATATACCAGAGTCATAGTAAAGATTCTGTTTAATCAACGTTATCATAATAACTGCTGAGATAACAAATATAATTATTGACGTATTGTGGATGTTATTAATCTTTATATTATTATGAATGCCATTGGGTAGCGGAATTGTTCGAAATAAATAAAATAAAAAGATGAAATGGGTACGGCATCCAAACAAATAACGCTGTTGACACGGCTTGTAATATTTTACATGTAAAAGTTAATGTGCAAAATAAAATCGACAATGTGAGATATCTTTATAAATATTGCACTATTAATTTATTTTAAATGTTCAAGGTAACTATAGCTAAATCGTTTGAGTTGCTTTTGTTTATTTGTTAATTATTATCCGTCAGCAATCCCAGACATCATTTAATAAATTGATTATTTAAAGATATTCTATGGTAATACTGGTGGAACTTAAAGCACGCCCTTTTCATATTAACTGCACATTGATATACTCTAAAAATATGTTGATGATTTAAAAATATAATGTGTCATCACTCTGTACTAAGGTAGTAAAGTCAGGATCACCAGGGAATTGAGCAGATATTTTATACAAAAAGGGCCTGGCTCAGGAGGCCTGGCAGATGTGAAACAGCGAAATTATTTTGTACAAGTAGGTATATATGCATAACAGAACAGATTATGACAAGAAATAGTATTTTAGTATTGAAATTATCGTGAGACTGACCTATATTATAATATCTAAAACGGCAAAAACACTCACGTGCTGAGATCGATTACGTCGACCCGTGTTTTGAGCATGTCCGATGCTCATCATCAGAGCGAGTGCGCAGCGGCGTCTGCGAGGCCCCGGCGTGCACTGATAAGCAATAGTATGTTTTTTTTTTTAGGGGTGGGTTGCGGTCAGCGCGCTACTCGCACCACTCCGTCCGGGGCGACAGAGGGGCGTAAGCACGCACACCCGCAACCCACCCACGATGCACGTCGCCTTCGTCGTTGGGCCGACTATCGGAGCAGGGTTAACTTGTCATCAGTGGTCGGCCCGACGGAATACCCCCTATTTGGGGTACCCTCCCATCGACCGACGTCCCCCCTTCGGGGTCTTTCCTCACACGGTCAGCCTCTCGGCGGGTGACGGACTAATCCCCGGTCACGTTACCCGCAGCCTCGGCTAGGGCGGCATGAGGCGCAAATACTCGCGCCTACGCCGCCCCAGTCGATCGGATCGCCTCATTGAGGCTGCGATCCTCGCGCAGGCGATCCGCCGCCTCCTTCTGCGAGATCACTGTCTCGCAGAAGGCTGCGACCCCGTCCCAATTCCTGACGCCGCCGACCATCGCCCTGGCGATAGTCGGCAGCGTCAGGTCGGCACCGATGATTACGACGAGTTCACGGCGCTGCTCTGCCCAAGCGGCGCAGGCTTCGAGCGTATGCTGCGCCGTGTCCTCGTCGCAATCGCAATGGTGGCAGGACGGTGTACTCTCCCTCCTAACGACCTTGTGCAGGTACTTGGCGAAGCACTCATGCCCCCGTCAATACCTGCACTAGTCGGAAGGAGAGCACCCCGTGCCGTCTTTCCAACCACTGCATCAGCACCGAGCATTTCCGCCTCCAGGTCCCACGGGGGAGTCCCGGCCAACACGCACACTGCCTCCGTTGCCAAAGAAATAATATGGTATAAAGTATTTATAAAATACTACGATTTTTTCCAGAAAATGGTTTCGTTACACAAATGTACATATCGAAGCGTGCCGTTAACGCCACGCCAAGGATCAGGTTCACCCACGCCTATAAATGTTTCACATCAAAAACATCATGCATATTTAATGCATATAGATACATGATGTCCATCCACTCGATCACAATTTAGCATAGGCAACCAAGGGCGCAATAATACCAAGCTCTCCACGCTTGGCTATCAGGTAGTTACAAGTCTTAAGAAAATACTACTGCCATTACTTCTTATGACTCTATAGCTAATTTGTAAGACTTCTACAGAATGATAAGTGATAATAAAATACTGTATTGGAAATCCAATATTACAAGTGTTATTAAATTAGTAGCTTCATATCTAATCCTGTTGGATTGTAAGTCTATGTGACAACATATTGTATTGTAAACCCGTTATTACACGGTTATTAGTAGTTTAATTTATAATAGTAATAATCCAGTTGGATTATGAGATAAGAATAGATAGTACGCATTAATATACACAACATACGACAGGTTATGGGGCTCCACACTGATCTACTACTAGTCTACTTGCCGATATATGTTGCCATCAAATTAGAGTTTGTCAATATAAGATGATAAAGAATCTTTGAGCAAAATGATTTCAGATGTTTACACAAGTACCATACATCGTTACTAATATTATAAATGCGAAAGTGAGTTTGTTTGTTTGTTACGCTTTCACGCTTAAACCACTGAACCGATTTCAAAATTATTTCACCAATGGAAAGCTATAATATCGGGGAGTAACATAGGCTATATTTATCCCGGTACGGTGTATCCAAGGGAACGGGAACCACGCGGGTAAGACGACTGAAACCAAAGCAAAGGGCGGGTTGCTAGTTATAAATAAAACTATTTTGACGGTTTTATCGCATATGTATTGAACACTGTAAAGTGTTCGAAACGTCAAGCATTCAAAAATTAAATAAAAATGTGATAAAATCCTTAAAAATAGTTTTAGTAATTGATGCATTCAAAAAGTAGAAAGTAGGTACATGAGTTATGGAGTTTTACGAAAATCTTTAGTGGTTTGTACATTTGGCGTAGTAGTTTAAATAGCGACCTTCAAAGTCGAATATCATGCCTTCGATTTCCACGCAACACAGTCCATTGTGCTAGCCGAGCGAGGTGTTATTTGTATCGGTTAATTGTTTCTAAAAGCCCTCCCTAACAACATAAGGCTTTCTTTCTTAATGTGAGCTGAACTATTTAAAAAAAATAGTCATACAAGGTAAATTAATTATTTCATTGTCTTTAAAATCTGGATGTAAGTTTTGTAGCCTCCTTATAGAGGCGCATGTGGTAGCCATATACGATGTAAGGTTTGAATCTAGGAAATATTTCTCGTTATTTGTTACCAAAAATTTATCAAAAGCGTGCATGAAATCTATAACTATACCTGATGGGCGTTAATAGGTTCTTCAATGACGTGGGAGTAAAGTTGGATTTGCCTGTGACGTGACGGTGTGAGAATACATTGTGTAGTAACTCCTACATTTATATTATTTATACATAGAGAATACATTACTTCCCACAGGATTCGTATAAAAACTGGCTATGAGGGCACCAGTAAAGGGAAAGCAGCGTTACCCTGGGTAATACCAAATATAAGCGCTGACGCAGTTATTAAGCGTAGTGATTATGGCTTATAGCATCATCCTTCTTTTGTGGTTTTTATAGCCAACAAAAGGTGTCGATGGTTTGATGGAAAATTTTATCTATCTATCCATCCATTATTCAAACGACACTCACTGTTCAAATGGTCATGCCAGTTAGAAGTTCTATTTGGCCTGTAGTATATTAAGGTAATATTATATTATTGATAATACTACTACTTCTTAACCCTTTTCAGTGTGTTTTGCGTTTTTCAAGTATCATTCTTGAGTCAAAGTGGCATACTAATATAATAGAAGCAATGGTTTCTTTGATTGGCACAATCATGCGGTCTGCCTTGCTCAATTAGCGGCAGACATCAGAGAAATGACTACTAGATAACTTTCTCGAAATAGGTCAGATTGACTTGACAAATTAATCTAACTTTTCTTGTCCCTTTTACACCAATGAAACCCAAAGTAGCTAATCAAAGGCCAAGGATTATACAAACAAAGTAAGAAGTTTCCTTGGCGCAATCACGTCGGCACCCTCAATCCAATACTGTTTGCTTGGACCTCTTTTAGAGAAAACATCGTTTGTCAATACACAAAGTAAACGGTTGCACAAAACAACAGAATTCCACGATGTTTGCAGTTTGTTTGAGCAAATTCTTCAGTTACTTTGTCACCTACATTTTGTGTAACTTCTTGGTACATATGTTCTATTAAAATATTGTTATCTTTTAACGACGATATAAACAGTTTGACTTAAGATTACATCCTAATTTTGGGATATAATCTTGAGTTAAAAGTTTTAGCTGTTTAGCTTCTTCGGACGTGCTTACTTCTATGGTAGGTAGCAATCATAAAATTCAATATCTGGATGACTAAACTTAGCATCTTTTTTTTCGTAAATTACGTTCTTTTTTTTATATATATAGATATTTAAGGATAGATACGGCATTTCGGTGTACACATTACATACTGATGGAATATTGTTATTTTTTTATATCCTATCGATATAATAACATATGAACTGATTAATTAATTGAAAAATAGATGAAAGAATTATAAATAATTAATTTTAAAAAATATGAAACTTAATAAAGGGAAAAATAATAAAATAGCAAATATCATAGAACGAATCGAGTCTGTATGGATTGAGCAACTGCTATTTGCATAGATTTCAAAAAAACATTTATGCGTAAATAAAAGCGAACACAGATCAATATATATCTCGATGTTGGTAACAACTACAAACAAAAAAGAAAGGTCTAGCGACCGCTGCACCCACAGAACTTTTAGTTCAAAAGTTAACTCTCCATACCATAAATAAACCTTCGGTTTTGCAGGGATCTACCACCAATGGCAAATTTCGACACCGTAGTGGAGAACTGTAAAGTCGCATAAATTACAGTTGCCGACGTTTCCAAAGAGAAAAACAACGGGCAAGTAGCACTTAGTAGCTTAACTGATGGTCGAACTGTGATGACAGTTGCTATAGGGAATTTGGACGTGAACAATTTAGTGTAAATCAAATTATCCGATAGAGACCAGACCTTTAAAGTATTGCAGATGCATTAAACGCTTACCTTTTTTCTTAATATATATCTTACTGTGCAAAAGTCACTCTAGAATGAAGAAAATTGTGCTATATTGGCCAGAGGAGTTGTTACGGGGTTTTGTTTTAAGTTTTTTTTCCTTGCAAAAGTATTCTCTGTTTACGTTTCCTAGATCTTATTGTCATAATAATACTGCAAGCATTAACAGAAATTTGAAATAATACAAGACAAAAATAAATTCAATTCATTTTGATACATTAAATTAATATTAACTACTACAATATTGAGTTTTGTATATTATATTATCACCGGATCTAAAGATATTTGTGAATTTTCAATTCAATCGGCCTTCAGTAAATGGATTAAATTTAATGTGCAAGCTTTAATTCACAGAAATATAGATAGCCTGGATAGGTGATACTAAATAAATATTTATAATGATACATATCTCTTCGGCAGCCCAAGACATAAGACTCTTGAATGTAAGTTCTCTAGTCATAATCTGCGATCGAGCAAAATTGTTATTAAAAATTTAGTTGTCGGCAAAATAGCGAACTGTGTTGAGCCTCTCTGTAATCAGTTTAAATTTTATTGTCTATTTTTTTTCTCAACTCTCATCTTTGTTATATTTCAACTTTATTCTCCATAATCAATTCAATTTTATTAATTGAAATTATAATTCTAAAACGTCCAATAGCGACACCGTTAATAGTTATATCCCAATATTTTCCTCCTGCGATATTGTGAAAATTGCTACACATGTTTTAAAATATTCCGCACATAGCCTTTCCTCGTGATCTAAGACGACGTCGTCCATAGTTACAGCGCTGTAGCGTCGTATATCTCGCTCGGGCAGTTCGTTTGCTTCACGCTTCATACCCGCAAATAAATCAGCACCCCTTACGCGCAACACCGGCACAGGGTAGAGAAAATTGCCAGACTTTACCAACGAGTAAAGTTTTGTTCAAGTACGGACTAAGAATTCGATGAAAATTTTTGAAATTTATTGAATTTTGTCAATAATTAAATTATTTGAATGTTTTCATAGTTTTAACTTATTAGCGAAGCAACATCAATGATATCATGGTCAAACCCCGAAGATCGATGTTTATATTCTAATCAATTCTATTTAATACTAGCAACCCGCCCTCGCTTCGCTTCGGTTTCTGTCGTCTTATTCCCGTAGTTCCCGTTCCCGTGAGAATACCGGGATAAAATATAGCTTAGTTAACTCCCTGATATTATAGCTTTCCATTGGTGAAAGAATTCTTTAAATAGGTCCAGCCGTTATGAAGATTACCCGGAACAAACAGACAGACAAAAAAAATAAAAAGGGATTTTTAGGCATATGTATAGTCCAAACAACCCTGTGAGCATGAAAAAGGTCTATTATTATGACATTACAAACAGACACTCCAATTTTATTTATTGGTATAGATTAATAACAAATACTCTCATAGGCTCTAATTTTATTTATAAAATTAGCAACCCGCCCTCGCTTCGCTTCGGTTTTAGTCGTTTTACCCGCGTAGTTCCTGTTCCCGTGGGAATACTGGGATAAAATATAGCCTAGCTTACGCCTTGATATTATAGCTTTCAATTGGTGAAAGAATTTTTGAAATCGGTCCAGCCGTTTTGAAGATTACCCGGAACAAACAGACAGACAGACAAAATTATTTTAATCTGTATTTTAGGCATAGGTGTCGTGCAAATAACCGTGTGAGCATGAAAAAAGCCTATTATTTTGACATTACAAACAGACACTCCAATTTTATTTATTG
The DNA here is from genome assembly GCA_032191425.1 of Lymantria dispar. Taxonomy (NCBI): domain Eukaryota; kingdom Metazoa; phylum Arthropoda; class Insecta; order Lepidoptera; family Erebidae; genus Lymantria; species Lymantria dispar. Next base: position 19,085,799 of record CM063454.1, on the reverse strand, counting down.
GTATAGATTATGAATTATTAAATTAACGTTTTCGTTTATGTTTGTAACATTTGTGTTAGTACTTTTCTGAGTGGCGATGGAGTAAGTAGGTAGACAATTCACCACCCTCTTTCTTGTCTGTGGGTGTTGTAAAATAGCACTAAAGGATATACACGTAACACATTAGAATATAGTGCAAGAGTAGAAGAGCAGGTAATATCTATACAATAGAAGGAAAACTCTAAATAAAACCCTATACCAAAACGCTTGAACGGCATGGTATAAGAGATCGACGTCGACTTTTCCCCATTTTAGAGAAAGCTCGAGCCCAGCAATGAGAAGTATTTAGCTAAATGATAATAATTATGTTAATAACCAAACGTATCTTCTGGACTAGATTAGAAATATATTGAATAAAATCATTTTTAACAGCAATGATTGAATAAGTTTCTAAAACTATTATGAATAAGGCTATTATTGGGCAAGCTGTTTCCATAATGATTAAATTTACCAACGCTAACCAGACGGATATACATAAGATTCCGTTTCAATTTTCGTCTTCATTGAAAACCCTCTTTCCCTTTATTACTCTGAGATTATATCAGAACAAGAACGTAATAACATTCAAAAGTAATAGATAATATAATTCCTTCCATATGGTGACGGAGTAAGAATACAATTTACCACTCCCTGTCTTGCCCGTGCCTTCATCATCATCATTTCAGCCTATTGCCGTCCACTGCTGGACGTAGGCCTCCCTCATGTTACGGCACAATGTGAGGTCCTGTGCCGCCTGCATCCAACAACGCCCAACTTTCAATAGGTCGTCGGTCCATCTAGTGGGTAGGCGTTAGGGATGGCGATCTGAGATCGATTAATCGGAGAATCGATTTTTCAGGCCCAAAAGATTGATTTTTAAATCGATATGTTGTACTGAATCGATTCAGTGAATCGATCTTTCTCCCTCGAAAATCGTCATTCGATTTTTTTTCTGTTCATTCGATACTAAGATAAGATATGAGACACTTTCAGATGTCCTATAAAAAAAACCTCATCACAATCCTACTAGGAGAAAGGTACCCCATACTTTAACAGCGATTCTTCGATACTAGTGTTCCGTTTTCAATCGATTCATATTTATATTATTGTAAGACATTACTCTCTCCAGATTACCTAAAAATAAAAAAAAGGTCATCACAATCCCGCCAGAAAAAATACTTCGTATAGAATTGGAAGAAAACTCAAAAAAAGATCGATAGATCGATTAATCGGGGATCGATCCTTCAGACCTCGATTTTATTGTGAATCGATTCTTTGGACGACGATTCAAATCGATTCAAGAATCGATCTTTTTCAGAAAGATCGCCCATCCCTAGTAGGCGTCCTATACTGCGTCGTCCGATACGTAGTCGCCACTCGAGAACCTTTCTTTCCCAGCGGTTGTCGGTTCGTCGAACGATGTGGCTTGCCCCTTGCCACTTCAACGTGCTAATTCTTCGTGCTATGTCGGTTACACAGGTTCTTCTGCGGATTTCCGTATTTCGGATTCTGTCTCGCAGAAAAATCCCGAGCATAGCCCGCTCCATAGCACGCTGAGCGACTTTGAGCCTTGTTATGACGCCTACATTTAGGGACCACGTTTCCGTGCCGTAAGCCATCACTGATAACACACACTGGTCGGGCCCGTGTCTTAAAAAGCATTAAATAAGCATATGACATCTATGCAGAGAAATAAAATTTGAAATGAAACCCTATACCAACACGTCTGACCAGCGTATTATAGTTGATAAATTTCCCTCCTATTATGGAGGAGGCTCAAGCCCAGCAGTGGGATGTGTATGAGCTGAAATGATGATGATAATGATGAGATTATATGTAAAATTCTAAAATTTTGTTTATTTGCATATAATAAGGACCTCGTAAACCTCAGTACAGACATCGAGTCCTTAACTTGGTTCACACACACCATTCGGTCACAGCACGCTACTCAGCAAGTTTCTTTGTTGCTTAACTATTGTTTGGAGTTAAACTTGTTCCTCCGGATACCGAATGGCCAGAGCTGAGTCTGTGAGAAATTGTTTTGTGTGAGTTTCGAAAACGAAAACATTTTACCAGTAGCTTAAGCAAATTGTTTAAACAGAGGACCAGTTGTGAAGCAAGTTGCGATACCACCATATTTTAGTAAATGAGAATTTAATTACTCCTTAGATATTTTTGAATAGTTTCGTAGATAATGCATTTTCGAAATATAGTTTTTTAGCAAGCGATAAATTACATATATGTACATATATTCTTTTCGTTAATCAGCCTAACGATGTTCACTGTTGGACATAGCCCTTTTCGAATAAGAGAAATAATGGTATATCCACCACACTTGGCGACGTTGGCGATTACATATGGTCTTACAAGTTGCCCAGAAGAATGCTGTTATCCGTTGGCTTGGTAAGTAAGACTCGGCAAAATCGGCATACCCAATTTTCATACTTATATGAAAAAAAAGGAACAATATGAGTTACTATTCCTCACTTTCATTATAAACTAAACTTGTCATTACATAGGTAGATAAAGTATTGAGCATTACATTCAAGACCTCGTAAACAAAGTATGATATCTATATCTATACCAATAAATAAAATTGGAGTGTCTGTTTGTAATGTCAAAAGAATAGGCTTTTTTCATGCTCACACGGTTATTTGCACGACACCTATGCCTAAAATACAGATTAAAAATTTTTTGTCTATCTGTCTGTCTGTTTGTTCCGGGGAATCTTCAAAACGGCTGGACCGATTTCAAAAATTCTTTCACCAATGGAAAGCTATAATATCAGGGCGTAAACTAGGCTATATTTTATCCCGGTATTCCCACGGGAACGGGAACTACGCGGGTAAAACGACTATAACCTATAACCGATGCGAAGCGAGGACGAGTTGCTAGTGAATAAATAATTTTGGCTTTGATTTAATAGATTTAAAAATATGAAGTTAATTTAACTCCATAAACTATATTAGTTGATATCAATTGTCTTAGATTAAAAGTAATATCTGGTTGACCGAGCTTCGCTCGGAATATTTTTGTCGAATTTATTTAGATATATATTAATAAAAAATAAATAATGAAAATTATATAAAAAATTACAAAAAGAAAATAATAATAACACCGAGATTCGAACCGACGCTGTTTGAATGCCACATAACCCAAAATTAAAACCAGCCGTCTCCTCAACTGAGCTATCGTAACTCATGACGTTGATAACGAAATTTGAATTCATATTCTTTTAAAATTTAATGTCATTATATTGTTTTACTAAAAACACGGAGAAGCAACATTTTCTATAAATAAAACCTAGCTAGATCGATTTTTTGGACCCGAAACCTCTAATATGCCAAGTTTCAACAAAATCGTTGGAGCCGTTTCCGAGATCCTGAATATATATATATAGGTATATATATATAATATCTGGTTGACCGAGCTTCGCTCGGAATATTTTTGTCGAATTTATTTAGATACTAGCTTTTGCCCGCGGCTTCGCCCGCGTACAAGTTGGCTTGCATATTTCTTTTTATTGTGTTGATGGAGTAAGAATACAATTCACCACTCCCTATCTTGCCCGTGGATGTCGTATAAGACGACTATAGGATATATGCACATAGCATCTATGCAAGAGAAGGAAAACTCGAAAAATGAAACCCTATACCAACATATCTGACCAGCATGGTATAGTAAGTCAAATTCCCTCCCATTATGGAGGAGGCCCGAGCCCAAGAGTGGGAAGTATGTGGGCTGCGATGGTGATGATGATGATATTTCTTAATTTAAGAAATACTCTATCTATGTGTTAATTTTCATCCAAATCTAGTCAACAGTTTATGCGTGATTAACAAACATCCAAATATCTAGTAACAAACGTCCAAATATCTTCACAAATTTTTATATTTTAATATTACTTCCACCCTTGTAGTTCAAATTCAGGTGGAAAGACGATGATAAATATGGCCATTCTTAGTCACTGATAATACATTATCCATGATAGATTTCCATTGGTGAAGAAAAAAAATTAAACTAATCAAATCCCATACAAATATCCGAGATAAAACTTGCCTACCTATGTTACTCGCTGATAACGTAGCTTCCTTTTGATGAAAGAATTTTAAAAATTGGTCAACATCCACCGGTTTCACTCGCAGAGTTCTCGTTCCCGGGTAAACACCAGGATAAAACTAGCCTTTATTTGTTATTCACTGATAATGTAGATTTTCATTCGTAAATTAATTTTTATATCCATTAAATGCCCGCGATTTCACCGGCATTGTGCTCGGGCACGTAGGAATATCGGGATAAAAAAAATACCCTAAATATGTTCATCATCATTTCATTATCATTTCGGCTCATATACGTCCCAATGCTGGGCTCGAGCCTCCTCCATGGTAGGAGGGAAATTAACCTTACTATACCATGCTGGTCAGACAGGTTGGTATAGGGTTTTGTTTCGAGTTTTCCATCTCTTGCATAGATGTTATATGCGTAATATATCCCTGAGTCGTCTTTTACGACACCTACGGGTAAGAGAAGGGGTGGTGAATTGTATTCTTACTCCGTCACTACACGGAATAAAACCTAAATATGTTACTCGCTTAAAAATAGCTTTCCATTAGAGAAATAATTTTAAAATCGACTAAATTCTCACAATTGCTCCAGCCACATCGGGATAAAATATAGCCTGGGATAAAATATAGCCTAAGTTATTCCTTACGTAAGGCTTGGTAGACCTGGTAGTAAAGTATTATCAGTATCGGTCCAGCCGTTTTGAAGATTACCCGTAACGAATAGACAGACAAAAAAAATTGAGCCGTTTTTAGGGTTTCGTACCCAAAGCGTAAAACCGGGACCCTATTACTAAAACTTCGCTGTCTGTCCGTCCGTCTGTCTGTCACCAAGCAGTATCTCAAGGACCGCGATAACTAGACAGTTGAATTTTTTACAAATTAAGCATTTCTGTTGCCGCTATAACAATTAATATTAAAAACAAAATAAAATTAACATTTAAGGGGCTCCTATACAACAAACGCAATTTTCCCCCCCTTTTTATATATGGTGCGGAACCCTTCGTGTGCGACCCTAACTCGCACTTGGCCGGTTTTTTAGACATAGGTATCGTGTAAATAATTGTGTGAGCATAAATAAAACCTATTATTTATGTATTTATGTATAAAACCTATTATTATGACATCAAATAGACGCTTCAAATTTGTTTATTTTTAGAGATAGAAAATTGGATTAATATCTTGATTTTAACTTACTGTCTGGTAGCGGCTAGAAATATTATAATACTTTCATTGTTTGTGGGTGTCACAAAATACTACTAAGGCAAAGAGTTACATTGACCTGGACCAATTGGTGATGCCATCTAGCCAGCAATGTCGTCTGGCAGGCAGCTGGTCATAAAATGTTGCTAGAAGAACCTTTGCAATATATGTACGATGTCAGAGGTCCGCCTACATATTGCGTCGATCGAAAGTAATCTTAATAAGCGAGCATTAAGAAAAAATAATGGGGTAACCCAAGAAAGCCGATCGTATACTAAAATGATCGTTCCTAGGCTCAGTGATATCGGTTATACGCTTTTCACCTCCTCAGAGGTAAAATTGCAAAAACTCTTTTTTAGTGAGCACTTTCCCCAAGAAAGACAACTTTGTACAAAATTTCACGTTTCTAGTAGGGATATGACTTGGAGGGAAATTAATCGATTTTTTAAATAATCGATTTTTTGTTCTTCAAAATAAATCGATTATAAAATAATCAATTAATTAATAATAAATAATCGATTATAAAATAATCGATTTTTCTCCCAACAGGATTATGGTGACTATTTTTTTTAGGAAATGTGAGCTTTATTTTCTAATATAGTATGAAATACTGCACGCAGTATTGTGAGGACCATTTTTTAAGAAATCTGGCTGTGAAATAATCGATTAATTTTATTATAAAAATAATCGATTTTCTATTATTTGGATAATCGATTGTAAAAATCGATTATCACAAAAAAAAAAGATTAATAATCGATTATTATAAAAATTGATTATTTTTTCACATTCCTAGTTTCTATTCTAGGTCTAATGATTTCGGATATACATTTTTCACCCCCTTAGAGATTGAATTTCAAAAACTAATTTCTTAGATCTCATTTACAACAAAAGAAAAAGAATCGTACAATACACAGAAATACATAGTTTCACATTCCTAGCTCCAATAGTTTCGGCTATACGCTTTTCACCCTCTTAAGGGAGTGATTTTCCAAAAATCCTTTGCTAGATAGAGAGCTCGTGTACCCCAAGAAATACAACGGTGTAAAAAAAATTACGTTTCTAGGCCCAGTGGTTTCGGCTGTAAGCTTTTTGTCTTTAAGAGGTTGAATTTCATCCCCATATAAATGAATTTCCAAAACGCTACAATGAATATTTATTTATATATTATCAAGTGCCTTAACACAAAGATTCATGGTTCTATCATCGAAAATGACGAATTTGCACACTAAATGTCATCTCCTATTTCAACCCCTTAGAACCATTTTTACGCGATTTCTTTGCTAGAGCTCGTGTACCCCAAGAAATACTACGGTGTAAAAAAAAATACGTTTCTAGGCCCAGTGGTTTCGGCTTTATGTTTCTTTTGTCTTTTAGGGATTGAATATCATCCCCATATAAATGAAATTTCCAAAACGCTAGAATAAATATTTATTTATATATTATCAAGTGCCTTAATACAAAGATTAATGGTTCTGTCATCGAAAATGACGAATTTGCATACTAAATGTCATCCCCTATTTCAACCCCTTAGACCCATTTTTTCGCGATTTCTTTGCTAGAGCTCGTGTACCCTAAGAAATACTACGGTGTAAAAAAAGTATTACGTTTCTAGGCCCAGTGGTTTCGGCTTTATGCTTTTTTGTCTTTTAGGGGTTGAATTTCATATCCATATAAATGAAATTTCCAAAACGCTAGAACAAATATTTTTATATATATTATCAAGTGCCTTAATACAAAGATTCATGATTCTATCATGGAAAATTACGGATTTCCATACAAAATGTCATCCCCTATTTCAACCGTTTATACCCATTTTTTCGCGTTAAAAAGTAGCCTATGTCCTTTCTCAAGCTTAGTCCATCTCTGTACCAAATTTCATCAAAATCGGATCAGTGGTTTAGACGTGAAAGCGTAACAGACAGACAGACAGAGTTACTTTCGCATTTATAATATTAGTAAGAATATATTAAAAAAAAAATAATGAAAATTATATAAAAAACTACAAAAAGAGAATAATAATAACACCGAGATTCGAATCGACGCTGTTTAAATGTCACATAATCCAAAATTAAAACCGCCCGCCTCCCAACCTGAGCTATCGGAACTCATGACGTTGCCAACGAAATTTGAATTCATATTCTTTTAAAATTTAATGTCATTGTTTGTTTTGCTAAAAACATGGACAAAACAACATTTTCTATAAATAAAACCTACCTAGATCGATTTTTTGGACCCGAAACCTCTAGTATGCCAAGTTTCAACAAAATCGTTGGAGCCGTTTCCGAGATCCTGAATATATATATGTATATACAAGAATTGCTCGTTTAAAGATATAAGATATATACAAGAATTGCTCGTTTGCTCGTTTAAAGATATAAGATATGTCTGACTGTTAGGCTCGAGCCTCCTTCACAGTACAAGAGAATTTGACCTTACACCTCGTTGGTCAGACAGGTTGTTATAGTTTTATTATATAGGTTTTATTTAGAGTCTTCCTTCTTAAGAATATACATTAACGACATTACTATCGTTAGTTATTTTCCTCATTTTTGTTTTATCCTTGTATATTTCATAATCATCTCGGCTCATATAAGTCCCAATGCTGGGCTCGACCCTTCTCAACAATAGAAGAGACGATTGACGAGATTGGGTTTCATTTTGAGTGTTCCTTCTCTTGCAAAGATGTTGAACTTGCATATTTTAAAACCCATGTGAAAGAATCAATAATTATAACTATAGATATTATCATCATCATCACATCCCATACACGTCCCACTGTTGTGCTGGAGCCTCCTTCACAATAGGGAAGGAAATTGTTATTACTAGGTATACCATTCTGGTCAGACATGTTGGTATAGGGTTTTGTTGCGAGTTTCCCTTCTCTTGTAGAGATGTGTTATGCCTATTATATCCCTTAATCGTCTTTTACGACATCCACAGGCAAGATAAGGAATGGTGATTTGTATTCTTACTCCGTCACCACACAGAAAATATAATTATATGGCAACAAAATTTACAATACAACACCGGGATTATGTACAATTAAAAGTTTGGTTTCCTAATAACGCCCATATATCACAACAGATTCCCTTGAACATCTGAGTCCCGTACTGCGGAGTAATGCAAATAGATTCTGGATACTTAGATACGTATCGTAAATTATATGTTCGCAACAATGTAAGCCGTGTGATGTATTAATTAAACATAATAGTTTTGGGCATGCATTTAAATGTGTACAGGGAAATTTAATTTAATGTTTAATCTATACTTATTTATGATTAATAATAATATACATAAGACATTGCATCGATTTGGCATTGTTTTTTAACAGGTTATTATGACTGTAGTAAACTCTAGTCATAATGAACCTAAGTTATTTAAGTTGGACTAATAATCCAACATTAGGCTGCTAGCTTTGAAGGCTCAAGACATCACAATGCTTTAATTTTTTTTCTCTCATGTAATCCTTTATAATTTTGAGCAAACAAAAGCATAATTACAATATGCATTTTTTATTGCAAACGGTGGCAACGAGCAAACAGTACACCTGATGGTAAGTATTGCTGCCACTTATGGACCTTTGTAAGGCCGCTGGCTACCGCGAAGAAAGCGAATGAAGTGTGGAAGCATACAATGAGGTGGATGGAATTCACCACACGCAAACACCCTCAGAATGTTGGGCTTCCGGCCCTTTCGCTCACCGAACGAAGCTCAGGAACAAATGACTACTACTCAGACGTCGATTTTCTTCGAAAGTATGGTACTACCCCGGACGGACCGGCCCGCAGCTATAGACAGATAACGGTCAACTATTTGCTTCCACCACTACCAAAGTACATATACATAGATTTTAATAGTTGTGATCGACAGACTTTGATTTTCAATACTAATTCAGTATACAACTCTATTTTTTATACTAAGTACATAATAAAACAATAATTGTTGCCAAATTTTCTGTTACCATTCTGCTAACAAGTTACTCCCGATTTTAGGAGGGAAAGCTTTAGAGTCAACTCGAACGGGCTTCGCATAAAAATGTTTTGTTTGTCCTAATTGCTTAAAGTGGCTGCTTAGTGAGTACTTTCTGCCAAGTCATTGTTTTCGATGCGATATTACGAATATTTTCGGCTGCCACCCTTTAGGAATTCGTGACTTTGCAAATGGTAGTAGCAACTAACTGGATAAAATATTCAGTATTATTCGTTCAGGTATGTTTGATACTGACACTATACGATAAATATCTACAGACCGAGTTAACGTTTAAAAATGTTTTTTTCCACCTTCTGCTTTATTCTACGAGCTATAGTTCAACCACATAGTGCCCATTCACGGTGACAGAAGGATTTTGGGTGCTGTCTCATAAGCCACCGTGCTTTCTCTTTCTGCTTTTTCAGAGGAGAAGAGAATAACCGTCACCATAAACTAAACTTCAATTTATCGCAGTCTATTTGCGGATTAGCATTATTATATTAACGAGCTGCAGAATTATAAGGATTTATTCAATTACCTCTATGACACTATTCGTAGGTAGAAATTATGCCAAATTAATAACAACCTCTTATCCTACTTTCAAGAAATAAAAAGGGGCCTAGATAAGTGCTAATAAATTAAATTTTGTTGGATAGTAGAAATAATTAGAAAATTTCGTGGGTTGCGTTGTGTCGTATTATGAAACAGCGTGGGAATTGCGTGGAAAGCCATGATACTTATAGCATTCTTGATAAATTTGGTGACATGGCTTATCATTTGAACTTGACTTTAGCCGTAGGTTCACCCACAGCCAAAGTCTTCTGCTAAATACAAATGCAGATTCATATGTGTGAGATCTTCTAATACTGACTTATGGGATGGAGCAAGTATTGTTTCAATTACTAATGCATTGAAATCACTGCTAAGGTAGAAAGATAAGTGATTCTGATGTGTACTATCTTTAAATCTTAAGTTTTCAACGAATACATATTACATTTTTTTATACTTTCTCATCACCTGGCGGCATTTGGGCATTATAAATATCATGAGCTTTTCTATTTCATAGGTACTAGTAAGTATTAATAAATACAAAGGAAATTGACCTTTTATATCACGCTGGGTTAGTATTAGTATTTCAGAGTCCTTCTCTTGCATAGATTTTATCTGTATATCATATCCCTTTGTCGTGTTGATGGACGATGGTGAATTGTATTCTTATTCCATCATTACGCTACAAGTCACAATCTTAAAATACACATTTAATTTTTTTTTATTACCAACGGTGGCAAACGAGCAGGCAGCACACCTGATGGTAAGTGATACCGCACATGGACCTTTGCAATACCAGGGGCACAGCCAGGCCGTTGCCCACCGTGAAGGAAATACTCTTCTGAAACCTCGTTTAAAGAAAGACGTGTCATAGCGCTCGGGAAACACAGCAGCAGGTAGTTCATTCCAGAACTTGCACGTACGTGGGAGAAATGATCGCTGGAAACGTACAGTTGAAGACCAGGTGAAATGGATGAACCCTGCTACGATGTCGAGTGGTACGTTGGTAGAATGGTGACGGTGGTACCAAGTCAAACAGTTCCTTGGAGCACTCCCCGTGAAAGAGTCGGTAATATCTCACTCGCTCACATTATCTCATATACGTTCCACTGTTAGACTCGAGCCTCCTCTACAATAGGAGATAAATTAAGCTACTATACCACATTGGTAATACATAGGTATTGCTCTGGAGATTTATTTTAAGTTTTTCTTCTCTTACATAGATCATCATCATAATCTTGCTCTTATCCCAATTACTTGGGGTCGACGCAATATGTCATCTGTTTTGATATATTGCAAAAAGTTTCGGCAATGACTTTTATGACCGGCCGCCTGCCTGACGTCAACCCTCCTTGGGAATGTAATCGTTGACCCAAATGGTACCAGATGAAGTTGGTCCGGGTCAATCTAGGGCTCTTAGTCATCTCTTCTCTTACATAGATATTATATACATATTTAATCCCTTAGTCGTCTTTTACACATGTAGGAGAGGGGGAAGTGAATTGTATTCATACTCTGAAAATTATTTGCTACCTATTACCTATATCTTACATTGTTAATCATGCTACTTTTTTTTACGTTTTAATCGCGATTTTAATTGAAAATCAAACGTTTATTGTAATAAAATCGCAAGGTACGTTTTATATTTCTTACAATAAACGAAATTTTATAGTCCAAAGCTGATCTGTAAGGCGTATTAAAGAAACAATCACTCAAACAGACTGTTCATATTGAATATTAATCGCCATTTTCACGACGAATTGAAATAACTTGAAAAGCGAATCTAAAGGCCGCGACCGGAGGAAATAAATTTGTAATGCAAAGTTAGAAATTTCATTTCTATGTTACCGATAAGTAAACGGTTCTAACGTTGAGCTATGCACAAAGGTAAGGCATAAGTTTAGCATTTTACCTTTCAATTGCTTGCTACAAAGAAGCCGAGAATTTGGCTAAAAATAATACAGTACTGCTCGAACGATTAAATGTTGAGCCAATAAGGCCTAGGTAGTCCGCAATTTATTAGCCTTGCAAATTTGAAGGCGCCTTTCCCCCTCTAAGAAATATAGCTGTGGTAAGGTTGCTACAACCTTCCCGCGCCCGCTACCAACCAGTATTACACCCCTATTTTAGCTCTAATTAAAAAGCCATCAAAGAGTTTTCAGTCATTAATCATGAAACTGTTAACAGTGAATGCCGACTTCCCTCCAAAGTCCGAGACGAGGAAAAATAAGGATTAGGATATTAACAGAACGTCTAAAATATTCAGGGTTAGTGAAGTGGTAAGCCGCTTCGAAAAAATACAAATCTGAGATACAGATTTTGCAGGTTTAAGGCGAATGAATCTTAAGTTGTTAAAAGCGGATTGTGAACCCTTTTTTGGTATTAGAGCAAAATGCCAAAGATATTTTTAAGCTTGGTAATTGACTGTAGCGGTTATATTCTACCTTCTTTTAAGTGGTTTAGATGGATAAATTATAATTATGATTAAATATTTGAATCGAGAAGTTGTTTGTAAAAGTAGATTAAAAGGATCAGTTAAAATGAAGATATTTTTTATATTCATAAATTCGCAATAAGTCAGGAGTAATTTAGTGAAGTGCTCCAGTAAGTACCTACCAACAACCAACGCTTTTTAAATGCATTACAAGGCATAAATGAGTCTTAATTACTTTTTTATAAGAAGCTTGGAGTTATCATAGTATACATTACTTATCATAGCGATATTTTATTCAGTAAAATTATTTACAAGCCTATAAATATTATAATTACACAAGAGGATGGATGGAAGAGATTTAAATGTACAATGTTATAATAATAATTACAAGTCACTACTTACCATTCGTGTGGTAATGGAGTAAGAACGCAAGTCATCAGTTAGTCGAGTCGTCTCTTACGACTCTCATGAGTAAAATATGAGATTTTACTCATCAGTATCGTAAGAGATGACTAAGGGGTTATTGCAGATAACATCTGTGCAAGAGAAGAAACACTCAAAAATGTAAATTCTCGTAAATGAGCTGTGATGATGATGATGATGATAATAATACAATCATCATCATCATCATTTCAACCTATCGCCGTCCACTGCTAGACGTAGGCCTCCCTTATGTTACGCCACAAAGTGCGGTCCTGTGCCGCGTGCATACAACGACGCCCAGCAACTTTCACCAGGTCGTCGGTCCACCTGGTGGGGGGCGTCTTACACTGCGTCTTGCGATAAGTGGTCGCCACTCGAGAACTTTTCTTCCCCAGCGGTTATTGATTCGTCGAGCGATGTGGCCTGCCACTTCAGCGTGCTAATTCTTCGTGCTATATCGGTTACACCCGTTCTTCTGCGGATTGTTGAATAATACAATATCCAAATAAAATTTTTTTATGAACGCTATGAATGCTGAAAACTATTCGAAACGTTCAAAAAATAAAAAAGTAAATACGAACGCGATAAAATCCTTAAAACAAGTTTTATATTCAACTTACGTAGTTAAACATTAAACGTAATATCTATACGTAATTATTATTTCCCCAATGATAATTTTTGCTTTTGTGAAACATATACGGTATTTTGAAGATTAAGAAAGAATTTTTGAAATCGGTCCAGCCGTTTTGAAGATTACCCGGAACAAACAGACCAGACAAAAAAAATATAAAGTGATTTTTAGGCATGTGTGCATTTGCACTATGCAAATAACAGTGTGAGCATGAAAAAGGCCTATTATTTTGACATTACAAACAGACACTTCAATTTTATTTATTGGTGTAGATTCTTATCTATGCGTTTCGAGGAATGTGCTTAAAACTGTGATTTAATATTTAAATCTTCTCCCTATCTTTGAATAGCAGCAACAACAGCCTCACAATCACGATACTTCGAAATCTCATTGTTCAAATTAAACACGAATTTATAAACAAAAAATATATTTTTACACTATCGCAACTAATCTCTCGATAATTACGAATTACGCATTTTTTGTAAAATAGTTTTAATAAATAAATTCATAATACAATCACAACAGTTAAACTATAAATTTAATAATAAGATCAAAACTCATGGCAGTTTAGTCTCTCAAGTGCCTGATTTGGTTGAAGTTCTCTCAATGCAAGCGTTCGACGGCTGAAGTGCAGTGCATCACGTTAATTCGGCGGCAGAGCTAACTGTGGTGACACGCGATTATCTAAACAATCAGACGTCGGCAGCACGTTGATTTGCACCACTGATGAACCGCTCTGTTTATACAACAACGACTATATTTTGATCTCTAGGGAGAGAAAAGCTTTGGTTTCAAGAACATAAAGTAATCGTCTAACTCTGTATTACTAATAGGTAAATATAAGTACCTACATATTTTCGTTTTCTCTAACTTTTCAGAAAATTATATTTTCAAGTGATAGCAGAAATTCTTAAAAATATAAATGTGCAAGGCTTACAGACGGCAATAGGATAGTTACTTATTACATACTTAAAAAGTACCTCTGTAAGTGGATGAAAGTGTTCCTTTATTATTTTTACTAGCAACCCGCCCTCGCTTCACTTCGGTTATAGGTTATAGTCGTTTTACCCGCGTAGTTCCCGTTCCCGTGGGAATACCGGGATAAAATATAGCCTAGTTTACGCCCTTATATTATAGCTTTCCAATGGTGAAATAATTTTTGAAATTGGTCTAGCCGTTTTGAAGATTACCCGGAACAAACAGACAGACAGACAAAAAATTTTTAATTGCTATTTTAGGCATAGGTGTCGTGCAAAATAACCGTGTGGGCATGTAAAAAGCATATTATTTTGACATTACAAACAGACACTCCAATTTTATTTATTGGTATAGAAGATAATAACTTTGTATTGTTGTTAGTTTTTACGGGTTGTCAAAACACGATTTACATATGAATTTGAGTATGTTAACGTCGTAGAATGATAGACGCTGTAATTTGAGACTTCAAATTGATCGAGTTGAAAGGTTTTCAATTAGCCAATCCGCTGAAACAGGTGTCCGACTACTGTGTGTACGGGATGTTCAGGACAACAAGTATGTACTAGAACATCACGCCAATACGAGTACATAGACCGATTCGAGAGTCCTTCAATGCCTACTCGATAAATGATTCCGAATCACGGATTCTATTGATATCGATTATTGCCCACAAACCGCAAAACAATGACCGTTTTATGATTTCAGGCACTGTAATGTGTTGGATAGATAGTCTAAATTTGAATATAATTTCTTAATTTAAGACTAAATTGATTTAGAATAAACTTTGCGTTTATCAATACGAATTTGTATGAAAATTACGATAGTACAAGCAGCTCTCTGGAATTACAGTGACTTAAAATCGCCTAAAAGTGTCCAAATAATTGACTAAAGTTTATAATCGGATGCATTCTTTACGACAATTTTAATTACTGATAAATTATCATCATCATTATCATCTCAGCTCATATATAACCCACTGCTGGGCTTGAGCCTCCTTCCTATTGGAAGGCAAATTGATCCACTATATCACGCTGATCAGATGAATTGGTATAGTATTTTATTTCGAGCTTGCCTTCTCTTGCAGATGTTATATACACATTATATCACTTAATCGTCTTTTACGACACCCATGGGCAAGGCAGGAGGTGGTGAATTGTATTCTTATTCCGTCACCATACGGAAAATATATGTATAAGTAAAATTTTATTGAATGCAATATATTGATATGATTTTAATACAGTCACTATTCTGCTCATGGTTCCGCAATGGTATGGTATGATTAGTTCATACGATGATGATGACGATATGTTTAATCAGCTCTTCAGACATTCATTTCCATCGTTCTTCTACGTTTTGAGGATTCTATTGACATTTATATACATTCAATTCCCTCCCCTACTTTAGAATTGAAGGAAGTTTGGCAGTCCTCAAAGCCTTTCCAAATAAACATGTTAAATAAATGAGATTTAAGACGGACAGAATGGACCGCGTGTGCGCTTACCATAGCCCGCCGATAAAAAAATATACCAAAACACATTTGACTAGCATGATATATTAAGTCAATTTCCCTCCTATTGGGGAGGAGGATCGAGCACAGTAGCAGTAAGTGTTACCACGACCACAGCCGCATATACGAGGCTAATTCGCGTCCCTCTCGTTATGAAGGACGTTTACGTCCAGCACTAAAACGTAAGTGAAAAGAACATAATATTAAGTACTATGCAAAAATAATAAGACAAATTCTATCAAATATTACAATGTAACTAGATAGCACTTACGTGATACGAGTATTATACATTAAACTAATTGTAGAGCTCAAGGGCAAACAAGGATAGTCGCTTAAATATCGAAAACGATTACATATACAAGGATAGATAACAACACGCAGGGCCTACCATTACATGTTCTTGGGTGAGGTTTAACTTTAATGGAGTGGAGCGTGTCCCCGAAGAATATTTAAGTTATTAATAAAGCAAGGGTTACCAAAAATTGTAATACATTTGTTCATCTGATTCGTAAAAACTGTTCCAAACAATTAACACTATTGATCAGCATATATGCATATTATTTAGGTAGTATTTATATTGGAAATAAAACTACGAGCGTCTGCCCCTGACCACGAACGGTGTAAAGCGTTCGAAACGTCGGGCAATTAAAAATCAAATAGAAACGTGATAAAATTCGTAAAGTAGTTTTACTTACAATGGTTTATGTAAATATACACATACGATGCAAGTCGCTAGTTCTTTGCTTGAACATTGCTTAATACCCTACCGAGTGTCTAGAGTATACAGTTTACTTGTTATCATAATGATACAAAAGTTAAAAATGATTTTAGATTTGGTTATTTGGACTCTTTTGTTGTCGATTTCAATGTGGCTTGAGTTAGAAGTGGTTTATGGTAACTAAAGTATGAGAATTTCTTAATATATCTAAGTATATTATAGCTTTTTTCTTAAAGGCTAAATCAGATAAATGCATACATTTGTCTAATATTAGCATTGCTATAGATATTATCTAACATTACACTACAACACAGTGTAGCTTTTTAGTTTCTTCGAGTATAAATGATCATAGCACCAAAGTAAATTTGACTTTAAAAAGAAAGATGCGCTTTTTGGGGTCGAAATTGAGACCTCAACACGTTAATTTTTACTTTTTCCAAAGAACTATGATAAAATATACTCTTACCATAAAAAATAAGATATTTTATTTGTTAGAATCTGGAACATTTGTAATAAGCCTCCAATAAAATTATTTACTAGCCAGCTGGCGGAAAAAATCGTTTCCCAGTAATATCTCCACCATAAAAACTATATACAAAGCTACAATAGCAATCTAATAGTTTATGGCTACAATGGCGTGATCTCGAGCCAATTTGCTTTAGTTTGGGGGAACAATAGTAAAAAATAACAATAAACTAATACAATTTGGGAGTCACATGACCTTTGGGGTGGCTCTAACTTAATATAATGCGGGATATTCTGATCAGCGATAAAGAATTATATAGATGAATGCAATTAAGGTAAAAGTTTTATAATCGAATTTGATTTATTGTAAATATGAGCTCTATCATTTTTATTGAAAATTTAAGAGAGCCAAGGATCTATTTGATAAATGGGCAATATAGCTTAATAGTCGCAGTATAGAAAATATAACATAAATTTCAAACCAGAAGTTAAAATTACCGTCTTAATTCAAATTGATGTATAAGCAATAATCAATACTGAATATAATTAAACTTGGCGTGTTTTTAACTCCCGACGAAAAAGAGGGGTGTCATAAGTTTGACGTCGATGTCTGTCTGTCTCTGTGTGTGTCTGTCTGTCGACATCGTAGCATCCAAACGGATGGACCGATTTCGATGCGATTTTCTTCATTTGAAAGCAAGTTTCCTGGCGGTGGTTCTTAGCTATGTTTGGTTAATATCGGTCCAGTAGTGTAAGAGTATCACAGCTCAAAAATGATGTAATAGCGTATGATTTTTCGATTAAGTGCTTTACGCGTGCCAGTATAATCGTTAAATGACAATTAATTGATAATTCCTGTTGAAAAGCGCAATACTTTTTTATTATTTTAGTTTGTTTCGGGGGTTATACAAAATTTTAAAATTTACTGATTATTTATTATAGTCTGTGAGGTAGGTACAAATTTACTTATTTTGATTTTGCCTGTCTGGTTAGAATTTGAACATTTTTTCAGAACAACAATATTTTTACTACTACTATAGATATTTTTAGCATACTAAACAATAATCCTGGCATACGCATATAATAGGTTGACCAATAACGGCAATAAAATAGAATACACGTCTAAATAAAACAATATAGGTACCGAATATATAGGTAATAACAATATTCTCTTGATTGGATTTTGACCACAGGGAACAGATGGTATCTTAGGCCAACTATACGATAGGCCGTTGGGCCGACCACTGACGACAAGTTAATTCTGCTCCGGTGGTCGGCCCAACGACAAAGGCGACGTGGTTTTCGGGTGGGTTGCGGGAGTTGCGTGCTTAAGCCCCTCTGTCGCCCCGGACGGAGTGGTGCGGAGGCGCGCCGACCGCAGCCCACCCACAAAAAAAAAAACTATACGATATTCTGGTGCAAATTGTGAACAAATGTGGCTGCTCTCTTTATTTCCGCAATTTGAAGGAGCATAAATCCATACTAATATTATAAATGCGAAAGTAAGGATGTTTGTTTGTTTCTTTGTTTGTTTGTTTGTAACGCTTTCACGCTTAAACCACCGAACCGATTTATAAAATTCTTTCACCAATGCAAAGCTATAATATCAGGGAGTAACATAGGCTATATTTTATCCCGGTATTCCCACAGGAACTGGAACAACGCCGCGGGTAAAGCGACTGAAACCGAAGCGAAGCGAGGGCGGGTTGCTAGTAGGTAATGAATAAATATATACATACAAATATTCGAAAATTTTTGAGTGACTTTAATTTCAGTGTAGATCACAGAGGAGCTCCACCTCGAAGTTTACAAATCGGTGATTATTATAAATTTTTATAGTATTGGTTACATTCATAATATCGCCTATATTTTTTAAAAGCTTAAAAAAAAAAACTAGGCGGGTAAGACGACTGAAATTGAAGTGGAGCGAGGGCGAGTTGCTAGGTAGGTAGGTAGTCTATACCAATTAATAAAATTGGAGTGTCTGTTTGTAATGTCAAAATAATAGGCTTTTTTCATGCTCACACGGATATTTGCACGACACCTATGCCTAAAATACAGATAAAAAAAATGTGTCTGTCTGTCTGTCTGTTTGTGCCGGGTAATCTTTAAAACGGCTGGACCGATTTCAAAAATTCTTTCACCAATGGAAAGCTATAATATCAGGGAGTAACCTAGGCTATATTTTATCCCGGTATTCCCACGGGTACGGGAACTACGCGGGTAAAATGACTAAAACCGAAGCGAAGCAAGGGCGGGTTGCTAGTACATAAATAATTTGAGAATAACCACATTCCATCTCAGTTCGTATACGTTCTACTACTGGGCTCGAGCCTCTTGCATTATGCAAAAGACCATCAAGGAAAAAATTTGTCTACTCTACCTCGCTGATCACACGAACTGGCCTATTGTTTCGACATTTCCTTCTCTTAGATGTTATATGCATATCATATCCCTTAATCACTGTTTACGACAGCCACAGGCAAGATTGGGGGCAGTGAATTATATTTTTACTTTGTCACCACTCGGAGAAAATTATAACTTAATAAAAAATCTAATATCTATACCAATAAATAAAATTGGAGTATCTGTTTGTAATGTCAAAATAATAGGCCTTTTTCATGCTCACATGGTTATTTGCACTATACATATGCCTAAAAATCATTTTATATTTTTTTGTCTGTCTGTCTGTTTGTTCTGGGTAATCTTCAAAACGGCTGGACCGATTTCAAAAATTATTTCACCAATGGAAAGCTAGGCTATATTTTATCCCGATATTCCCACGGGATCTACGGGGATAAGGCGACAGAAACCGAAACGAAGCGAAGGCGGGTTGATAATATTATCATATAATTAGTAAGCTTTTAGTGATAAGTACCCGACGAAGCTATTTCTTGTTATTTACCGTTCGGACAAAGCAAACGTTTGCTATTTGCGCAATCGACAATCATAGTAATGGATATTTGCTGCATTTAATTCTACCTAGAAGTGATTGAGTATCAGTTTTCTATGCCACGTACTGCAACTATAACTAATGGATATATTCTAAAATTTAAATAGAAGAGTAAACATGCTTCATATACTCGTAAGTCTATAGGATAAGCTCAGACAGACGATTGTGATTATGATGATTATTTGAATTTGAGTGTCTTCTTATAGTAATGGGTTAATAATTATAATTTTTAACAAAAAACAAACCGACTTCAAACAGTAAACTAAAAATGTTAAAATTGCCTATAAAATTTTAAAAAATTCACCAATTTCTTAAAGATACCCTCATTAGATCCTGACCTGATAACTATGGGACCACGTGGGAAGTATACCCTATTAAACAAAAAAAGAATTACGCAAATCGGTCCAGGCGTCTTTGAGTAATCGGTGAACATACAAAAAAAAAAGAATCCGACGAATTGAGAACCTCCTCCTTTTTTTGAACTCTGTTAAGAATAGTATAATATATCACAATCCCCTTGGTATCTCATGGGAGTCCTAGATACTGACTGAGTGATCCTCCGGAGAATGGCCATGAGCAAATATAAGCTTCCTTATAGTGACGGAGTAAGAAATTCACCATATGTTTTATAATCTGATAGTGGTAAGAAAGACTACATTGTTGGGGAAGAAAGGTTCTTGAGTGGCGACCACGAATCGGACGGCGCAGCGTAGGACGACCCCCCACTAGGGGGACTGACGACATTCTCAAAGTCGCAGGGAACCGTTGGATGCAGGTGACGCAGGATCGTGCCGAGTGGCATTCTCGTGGGGAGGCCTATGTCCAGCAGTGGACGTCTGTAGGCTGATGAATGGATGGAGGACTACATTGATGACAGTTGTCTGTCTACAGCCGCGATCTGTCCAGGATAGTACCACACTCTCGCAGAAAATTGACGTCCAAGTATTAGCAATTAATTATTGCGCTTCATACGGTGAGCGAGAGGCGGCAGCCCAACTTTCTGAGGGTGTTTGCGTGTCGTGGGTTTTAGTGATGCCTTTAGTATCACCGAACCTCATTGCGCTCATTCACACTCCCTGCACTTTCTTCGCGGTAGGCAGCGGGATAACTGTGCCCCTGGAAATGTCCATGAGCAGCAGCAACACTTACCATCAGGTGCACTGTTAACTCGTTTGTCACCATTGCAATAAAAAAAACCATCCCTTTCTTGCTCATGGGTATCGTAAAAGACGACTAAAGGATAATAAAAAACATGTAACATCTATGCAAGAGAATGCAAACTCGAAATATAATCCTATAACAACTCGTCTGACTAGCGTGGTTATTGTAGGTGAATTGGCCTCCTGCTTTGGATGAGGGTAGAGCCCAACAGTGGGCAATATATGAGCTGTGATTATGATAATGAAAGTAAGCAAATTATAATAACAACTACAATTACTATGCCTGCCGCACAGATTCGCCATTTATAGCGTTAGTTTCTTTAGTTTTTCGATGCGGGGGCTTATCTGCAACATTAGACTTTGAAATACTGATAGATGAGTGAAATTGGAGTGAAGAGTTTTTGTAATCTGTAAGTTTTTGACAATGCAAGAATACAATGAGATGACTTCTCTTTTTTCGATAACGGGTAATGTAATAGATACCCAAAAGACGAAATGAAAAGTGCTGACAAATGACTATTGAATGTATAATCGTAATTTCCTTCCCAAAGTGGAAGACAATGAAGCTAAACATATTTTCCAAGTCTATAGGTATTTTATGTAGCCATAGAGGACAGGAATAAATTTTGCTCCAACTCCGCGGGAGTTTATTTTTTCAGTATTGTTATATTACCAAAAGTTTAATTTATTATGTTCCTTTTAGTCATTATATTTCTCTATGCTTAATATAAAAAATTAGACATTATGTTATAGTAAACAAAAATATTTTTAACTTTGTAAACCTTTGGGTTGGTTAAATTCAAGTAAAATTCATAATAGCTAGTGAATTAATCTTTACTTAAAATAAATATGGAGGGCTTTTAACGTTGATAAAAAGTTGGGCTTTCCAAACCCAAACAAAGAAATATATAGAGTAGCTATTAGTAGAGTAGCGATTAGAAACCAATCATGTTATATTTAAAAGGCTAAGTAATTAAATATTGTTCAAAGCCACAAAGTAGTTAATTATTTAAAATTATTAGTAAAATACTGGCTTTGTCCAGGAGATATTTTAAATATATATATATTATATTTTATATATATGATATTTTATATATATATATATATATATATATATATATATATATATATATATATATTCCGTGTGGTGACGGAGTAAGAATACAATTCACCACCCCCTATCTTACCCGTGGGTGATCGTACGAGACGACTAAGGGAGATTAAACGCATATAACATCTATGCGAGAGAAGGCAAACTCGAAATAAAACCCTATACCAACACGTCTGACCAGCGTGGTATAGTAGGAGGAGGCCCGAGCCCAACAGTGGGACGTATATGGGCTGAAATGATGATATATATATATATATATATATATAACTGTTCAAGATATATAAATCTCAATAGAACAATCTGATGAGTAATAAATAATTTCTTGCTTAAGTGGTGAATTATATTATTACTCCGTCACTAGATGGAGATTTAGATGGGGCAAAATAACCATTAGCCTTTGTACATCCCAAGGTATTATTAAATATTGTAATTAATATCATTACCACACACTGTCAGCTAATTGTCTAAGATAAATCCTTAATTTAATTATAAAGTACAATATCTGTACATAAGGTACATTTGTTTACGATTGCACGAATCATATTTAAGCAAACATCGCGATTGAATCGAGCCCTCAAGCTACACCTGATAAAGGCACTTGATAATTAATTTTATAACAAACCCCAAACTTAGTTTACAAGATTGAACGGCTGTTGTTCTTGACGCGATTTGTTTTCAAAAATAACTCTTGCCCTTTTAAATTACTTTAGTATTCTGCTACATAATAATTTTAGACGGCAAAAACAATACATTAAGAACTCCGTTAATTTCAGATAGGATGTTCAAAACGATCTTAAAAGCACTTGAACACACACACACAATATAAGAATTTCTATTAAAGGACAGCCATAAAATATACAAAATTATTAAAATTGTCAATCAATCAATTATTATTTATGACTAACATTAACTATTCACTAACTTTAATTAAGATTAATGGAATAATTTTTCGCCGAGGCCATGGGATAGAATAAAACTGTCTCTATCCCTTACTTGACGGCAGGTCGTAAAAATTTGTGGTAAAATCGGCTAAGGTTGAGAGACAGAGCGGGCAGCAGCTCTCTCTTGGGAAATGTAAAATCTAAGACCTCAATACGATCGCTAAGCCACATGCCTAGCGTGGCAATTACAGCAATATACTCTCATCTGTTCTCATAGTCTACGTCAAGCAGAAGACGACAAAAGGCTGAATTATGAGTTAATTTTTAAGTTACAAAAGGCCAATTATACACAAATGGGTATATTTTTTGTCAGTGAGTCATAGACAAAAAAATATAGAAGTATATAAAAATTTACTCGAGCGATATTACAAAAATAATTTCGTAGGTCATTCATCAATTAAGAATATGTTTGTAATAGATTAGATCTGTTCAAGAAGGGTCAGAGAAAGAATTACACTTTCTGAACGGACTTGATCATAATGCGTAATGAAAAGAATAACACTAAGCTTTTGCTAACAACAAATACAATAATACAATTAATGAACTCATCATTATCCTGCCTTGATTACTTGGGGTCGACTCAATATATACCCATTTTTATAGTAAATATTGCAAAAGTTATAGGCTATAGTTTTATGAACGGCCACCTGCCTGACGCCAACCCTCTTTGATAATGTTGACCAGATGGAATTAAATGCAGTTAGTCCAAGTCTATGTAATGCTTTGTCTTATTTTACTACGACCACGAGCAACATGTGGGTAAGTAGTATTTGCCGTCATCACACAGCAAAAAAAATAACGAGCTTATTCTTCGAGAATATGAGACATATTAATATCAATATAAGAAGTAATGATGCAATCGTAAATACCAAAATTGTTAATCGTTAACTTGCCTTTTACAATGTCATTAGGGAAATTGGCGTCGTTCGTTTATAAAGGCCCTCTTTAACTGCTTTGATATCGGCGAATTTAAATCGGTAATCCTGAGGTTTGTTTTATGGCAACGATATCTGATGATTTCAATCGATGATCGTAAACGAACGGTTAATGCACTACGATGAATGTTTTATTCAGAAATGAAATTAAACTTCATAGACGTATGTACTAAGGATTCTCATTCATTTCATAGTTTTATTTTTGCTGTAGAGTTGGTAATTAATACACATTGATCGATACTTATATTTTGATTGGAAACTTTTAACACAGGTAATTTTCATTTCAATTTTAGTAGCTTCAATATCAAATATTAAATATATACTTATAATTGAAAAAGTAATTGAATCCCGTGCTTGGGTATGCTTCAAAAGATTGATTGCCTATGCACAGCGTTTTCACTTAAAAATGAAAATACATGTTTTGATCATAATTATAACATGTTTTTAAAATCATATTACTTAAGTGCTCAAATTGCGGAATGATCTAAGTACGTACCGTGCTGAGTGTAACGGGTTCGATCCCCACGCAGGAGTATTCTTTATGCGATCCACTAATGACTGTTCAGAAACTAAGAGTGCTTTACGTTCGTTTAAAAATACATTTATGAAATCGTTGGATACATCAATTAATTCCTAAGTACAGGTTGTTATCTTTTTTTAAATAAAATTAAAATATAAGCTTCTCCGTGTGGTGACGGTGTAAGAATACAATTCATCATGTTCTTTCTTGGCCCGTGGGTGTCGTAAAAGACGATTAAGGGATATAATATGCATATAATACCTATGCAAGAAATGGGACTCTAAATAAACCCTGAACCCTATACCGAGCCCTCAGACCCGCGTGGTATAATAGTTCAATTTCCCTCCCATTGTGAAGAAGGCACGAACCCAACAGTGGGACATACATTATGATGATAATGATGATAAGCTACCAAAAGTGTAATTTTTAAGTATGTCTAATTTCAAATTACCGCTTATAAAATATAAATTTTATTACATTATCTTATTATGTCTTTAAACGAGCAATTCTTGTATATATATTCAGGACCTCGGAAGCGGCTCCAACGATTTTGATGAAATTTGGCATACTAGAGGTTTCGGGTCCAAAAAATCGATCTAGCTAGGTTTTATTTATAGAAAATGTTTTGTCGATGTTTTTAGCTAAGCAATCAATACAATGAATGACATAGAATGTTATTGACATTCTCTGAATAGGAATTCGAATTTCGTCGTCGTTGTCAAGAGTGATAATAGCTCAGTTGGGAAGTTGTCCAGTTTTCTTTTTGTTTTGTTTTGGCATTCAAACAGCGTGGGATCAAATTTCGGTGTTATTATTATTCTCTTTTTCTAATTTTTGATATTTTTTCATTATTTATTTTTTATTAATATATATCTAAATAAATTCGACAAAAATACAAGAAAAATATACCGAGCGAAGCTCGGTCAATCAGATATTCTAAATAATCTCGGTACATCGTAGGTATTACCTTTCGTAGTAGATATAAATAGAAGTATAGATTCCAAATTCTATATAGATTATCAGTTGAACTCTTTTTAAATAGAATTCTCAGACTAAGTAATAAATACTACGATGGAACTACAGATTCAATTTTTTTTTGTCAATATAACTATAACTCTATTCATGTGCACTGAAGAAATTTTCTTGATAGTCCACAAAAAGCGTTTTGATTTATACCATTCAACGGGTATATTTTGATTGAAAGTGTCAATAGAGGGCGAAAAAATCGCAGGTATAAAGTTACGGATAAAACAAACTACCAAAATGCGCAATACTTAAGTGTGAACAGAAAACGAACAAGATTTCACATATCGAATTACCTTTGTCGAAAGCGAATTGCAGTCAAATAAAAGAAGGCTCGATAAAAGAGAGGGCGACTCTTTGTGTTTATTGTTTAAAGCATCCAAACAGATACTATTTACTTAAGACTTAAGAAAATATAAAAACATAGGGCAACCATTCATTTTCCGTAATTTGATAAGAGAAACAATTATATGCAAGATTTTTAAATATATTTCAATAATAATATAGTCATCACGAACCACTTCCGCTGTTGGTACTAGATGAGTGAGGATATAAATACTTATAATGTTGGAACTGAATATAGGTAGGTATGTGGGTCATCGTGGGTCGTCTTCACCAATAGAAAGCTACATTATCAACATGTAACATAAGCTATATTCATTCTTGTATTTCCATCAAAACAGCAATGTTACGGGCGCAACAGATTTTAAAAATATTTCACTTATAGAAAGCTACATTATCAGCGATTAAAACAAGCTACATTATAATCCCGTATACCCATGGCAGTGAGAACGACGCGGGTGAAACTGCAAAAAGTTTCTAGTTAGCCATATAGAGTAAAATACAGCATTTGCAACATTTGGCAGGTAGGTTATCATTCGCAGTGAATGTTATCAATTGCCCAACCCAAGGTCTTCAATTTACTTTGTGATAGTGAAATAATTCTGAACAAAATTTACATTCATATTTACATACATACTATTTGTAATAGTAGAACTAAAATAAAGTGTAAAATTAGGTTACAGTTATAAATGATAAATTTGAATCATTAACGGTTCTGAATCTTAGAATATAAATGTGTTAAAGTAACAAATGGAATATAATTTATAGGCATCAAAAACAAACAACAGGCCTCTAGCATTATAGCTGAAACCAAAGCTTAATTAAGACTAGGCACCTTTGCAGAGAAACTAATTAAACTTATTCCATTATTCCTGCAAACGAAATTTTAAGAGAACGTCCGGGGACAATCTGCTGCAAGAAAGATTTATTATTATTGCGTTAAAACGTTTTGTCACGATTGTTTCCATTACTTGTTCATTGTTCTAAATTAATCGACTATATTATTTTAATTATTAATATTAATTGATTAAGTGAATAGTTGCAACTTTGGATAATAGAAAATAATGTGTTGCAATTAAATAATCTGTAATTTCTGAACTTACTGTAGGTAAAGCAGATTCGCATGTCGTTTAGATGATTAATATTTTATACACAAGATAAAACTAATTTTACTGTCGATGGAGACCATGAATGCTGAAAACCGTGTCGAGAATGTATAAAATAAAAATAAACGAATGCAAATCTAAAACAATATCTAAATATAAATGAATAATATTATATAAATATAATTCTATAAAATAGTTCTGCTTCACGTATATTTAATAGTTAAATTAGTTTTATATCTTAAAAATCTTATTTTTTAGTCAGTCTAACGTCTTTACTCCAGAAAATGTAAAATATGAGAAAGATTTGAATTATAATTGAACGATATTATAGCTAGTGAAAAACTATTTTTTTATGTTTTATAACTAACTTCTTTTTAGTAAAGTATCATACTATTTTCTGTCAAACTTCGAGCCTGAGATATCAAGATACACAGTCTTATATTTGTGCCAACATACGTGGTGTGTGAATTTTATTAATTACGAGTAAATTGATTTCTTATACACATTATTTTTTTACTTGTGTTTTATAGTTGTTGATAGATAGCAGTTGTAATGAGTTTCATCCTGAAGCAAAAAGTTTAAACATAACCATACATGATAATAGAAATACATCCATGTGGTGACGAAGTGAGTAATACAGTTCAGCACTCCCCTCTCTTACCCGTGGGTGTCGTTAAAGATGACTAAAAGATATGATATACATATAACGATATATATATATATATACATATATATATATACATATATATATACATATATATATATATACATACATACATATAACATTTATGCGAGAGAAGGAAACTTCGACAAACCTATTCGACATACATAGATAGAAATTTATAGCCCTCTTTTTTGGGATGGGGACAGAGCGACGGAGAGGCGGCGCGCGGCCCCATGACTCATCTGTGGCACATCGTCTTCGTCGTTGAGCTGACCACCAGTGCAGAGTTCCTTGTCTTCAGTGGTCAGCCCGACGGAATACCCCGGTCGCGGGGAACCCCTCCTCTTACGACGTCCCCCCTCGGGGACGTCAGTCACCATCGCGCGGTCGGCCTCTCGGCGGATGACGTACTAAATCCCCGGTCCAGTCACACGCAGAAATATTTGACCCTAGGCCAACATGTCTAACTAGAGCGGTATAGTAGGTCAATTTCCCTTCCATTTTGGAGGAGGCGCGAGCTCAACAGTGGGACTTATATGAGCAAAGATGGTGTTATAAATAATTATTTATGGTATTTTGTATGTCTTTCTCTAGTACATATAATGCATCAA
The DNA here is from genome assembly GCA_032191425.1 of Lymantria dispar. NCBI lineage: Eukaryota > Metazoa > Arthropoda > Insecta > Lepidoptera > Erebidae > Lymantria > Lymantria dispar. The sequence continues at coordinate 19,057,477 of CM063454.1, read as the reverse complement.
ATTTTCAATTACCTATATCATGCAGAGATGTCACCCTATTTACTACTTAACTAAAATCGACATCAGTCTAAAATTAAGACTCAAACTTTAAAAAAGTAATTAGTATGAAACAATGCGCCAAAATGAGATAAAATCTCAGCTTCCAACGAGCAGCAGAACAAGCGTCGTAACTCGCTCGAGATGCTATTTCCAAAAGTATTGATGACCCGAACACAAAGGGGCGGTGCAAAGATTAAGTAAGTAACTTGCGAGGCTTCAATGTGCGGCCATTCGCCACACAAAGGCTGAAATTTTCCAGCCGTGAAGAATTTTGATGCTTTTCGGCAACAATAGCGCGCAGCAAACGCCAGCGGTGAGTTTCTGATGAGTGTTTTACGACTGGAATTTGTGGATTCTGTTCTCGTTACCACAATTGTTTTAAAGTGAACAAAGCCACTGTAATACCGTTAATGTGGTCTGACTCAAGGTCCCAACGGCAAACGAGATAAAGTAATAAATTAAATTAAATTTAGATTCCACTGTACTTTGAAAAGTTTTGAGTATATGATTTTGTGACTGTATTACAGAGAGCTTATTTAAAGAAATATGGATTCAAGTACAGTGAGGTTAGTGATTATCAATTTAATAATGGAATAAGAATAGAAGGATCACCACATTTTCCTTCCTTTTGACTATTGTAAAAGTAGATAATGGGATATCCTACCAATATTTATAATGCGAAAGTTTGTATGTGAGGATGTTTATTGTCCTTTCACGCAAAAATTCCTCAATGGAATTTGATGAAATTTCACAATAATACAGCTTACATATGCGAGCTGAACAATGCAGGTAAAACCGTAGGGTGCTGCTAGTTATGTGCATAATTTCATTGTCAGAGTACGAAATCTTAAAATACAACTCTATAATAACCCGTTTGGGTGTTAAGGGTGATAAGAAGATTGGGTGAGGAGGAGAATAAGTTATGGTGGGCATACTGCCCTTCCATTACACCATTGAAACAGATCAGATAAAATATATCCACACCATAGCCTCATCAATATCATCATTACAGCTCATGCACATACCACTATTGGACTCGAGCTTCCTCCACAATAGAAGGGCAACCGACCTTACTATACCATACTGGTCGGACGGGTTGGTATAGCGTTTCGAGGTTTCCTTCTCTTGTATAGATGCTATATCCATATTATATCCCTTAATCGTCTCTTACGACACCCACGGGTAAGAGAGGGGGGTGGTTAATTATATTTTTACTCCGTCACCACACGGAATAATAACTGTGTAATAATAGGCTACCGCATTAAAAAGGGAAATATAAAAATATTGTAAAAAATTCCTTTATCTGTGTAAATCTATGCAGACTTAATTAAAGTGCGAGACAGTGATCTCGCAGAAGGAGGCGGCGGATCGCCTGCGCGAGGAGCGCAGCCTCGATGAGGAGATCCGCCGCCAGTGAATGGGGCAGCGCAGGCGCAACTACCTGCGCCTCATGCCGCCCTAGCCGAGGCCGCAGGTGACGTGAGCGGGGATTAGTCCGTCACCCGCCGAGAGGCCGACCGCGCGAGGAAAGACCGACGTCCTCCCCGAGGGGGGGACGTCGGTCGATGGGAGGGTACCCCAATTAGGGAGTATTCCGTCGGGCTGACCACTGACGACAAGTTAACTCTGCTCCGGTGGTCGGCCCAATGAAGAAGGCGACGTGGTTTTCGGGTGGGTTGCGGGAGTTGCGTGCTTAAGCCCCTCTATCGCCCCGGACGGAGTGGTGCGGAGGCGCGCCGACCGCAGCCCACCCACAAAAAAAAAAAAGACTTAATTAAAGTGCCAGCCATATGCTATCTCTTGTATGTGCTAGCTCTTCTCACTTGTCCGTGCTGGTATAATAGGTCAACTTCCATCTCAAAATGGAGGAGGCCCGAACCAAACAGTGGAACCTATGTGCGCTGAGATGATAATGACGATATGCTTGTAATGCCCTTGATTAAAAACAACAAAATAGTTATATTATTTAAGCTGTACTGTTTGTCCCTTATTCGGCTTCTAAACTGAAATTTCACACGGTCTCAGATGTTCAAAGTACATAGTGGTAACGTTAATTTCAACCAAGCGCGCTAGTTTTGTTTACTGATTATTGAACGCAATAATATTAGTTCAAAGGCTTAGTAGATAGCTATTCTTACACTATTTTCCCCAGAAAAAAGGGCAATTTTTTTTATGGAGTAAGTCTATTATGTACCTATCAGGTTCTTACCAGATATTGGGTCTTCGGTAAGTACTTGCACAGAATTGGAAGAGAGAAGAAGAACTCGAGATGAAATCTTATATTATGCTATCTGACCAGGCCAGTCACCCGGACCGGGGAGTTAGTCCGTCACCCGCCGAGAGGCCGACCGCACGACGGCGACCCACGTCTCCTAGATCCCCCTCATCCTCCCGTCGGTCGAGGAGAGGGTACTCCTCAGAAAGTATTCCGTCGAAACGACCACTGACGACAATACATCCTGCACCGATGGTCGGCCCAACAACGAAGGCGAGCCCGGGCGGCGGATGCGCCAACCGTAGCCCACCCCAAAACAAAATGTTATGATATCTAATCAGCAAAATATATTTTTTTAATTGTTCTCCTTTCATGGAAGGCGCTAACATCTTACAGTAGGTACCATACATATATTTACTGTAACTAAGAAAAGTCAAATATGTACATTCCACTGCTGGGTTTGAGCCTCTTCTATAAGGGGATAATAAACCTAATATATCACGTTGGTCAGACGGGTTGGTATGATATTTCATTTTGAGTTTTTCTTCTCTTACACAAATGTTATCATCTTCATTTCGGCTCATATACGTTCCACTGCTGGGCTCGAACCTCCTCCATAATAGGAGAGAAATTGATCTTACTATACCATGCTGATCAGACAGTTTGTTATACGGTTTTGTTTGGAGTTTTCCATTTCTTGCATAGATGTCATATGCGTAACATATCCCTTAGTCGTTTTTTACGATACTTAAGGGCAATGGTAATATGAAAAATAGACTGCGTGTGTTCGATAAAATCAACAAAGTATGCATCAGTAAAAAAGACCTTGTTTAATGAAATAATTAAATGTTTCTTGGAAACAGTGACCGAATATTTTATATGTAAATGTGTATAATTAAAATAATTTAATCAATTAGTGAGCTACAATAGCTTAAATAATAATATTATTGTGACAGTTATCGATAAATTTCTCCCCGAGGCATGATGCAGTTATTGTACAGCGGAACATTCCTCGGTACTAATTAAATGCGTGTTTATATTTAAATATAATGATAATTATTATACCTACTCTATAATTTATTACAATGTGTGGTGCAATGCTTCAGTTAATAACATAACATCACAGCTTATACACGTTTTACTGCTGGGCGAGCCCTCCTCCACAATGTGAGGGCAATAGACCTATACCTACTACGCCGGTCAAACGAATTGGTATGGGTTTTTATTTCGAGGTTTATTCTCTTACATAGATATTATCTGCATATAATAATCTGTTAGTCTTCTGTCTATCCTCCTATCCTTTCGCTTATTAGCCAATTTTGTTCCATGTCTCCCGCTTTGCATAGGAGGGAAGCGGAATTTTCAAACTCCTATTTATTTTTCTAAATAAATTTGTTGCTCGAGACTAAAGTGTTTCCTAGGTCTTTTCAAACCTCAGTTTCTACGGAGATCATTGTGGATTTTGGCTTTCAGAAGTTATAGTAGTGGGCAAGAGTGGTGGGATAAGTTCCAAAAAAAAGGTTATACTCTATTTCATGAGGCATATGTTATATAATTTCTTTCTATACCTATCCTTCTTATAAAGTTCTGCCAATAGGCGAGCATTGTATACACATTGTGTATTTAAAATTTTATTAAATTTGAACTAATAGTTTAAGAATTATAACTAGTCGAAATTTCGTAATTTTGTCACTCATTGACTGACTGACCGATCATCAATATTAAAGAGGCACTTCTAGCAGACATAGAAGCTTCAAATTTAAAATACAATTAGCTTTTAGTGTATAAATGAAGGAAAAATTATGAAACATTGTAATTTTCATCCGGTTTGCGAGATAAACTAACTGCATAAATAATTTTGTAAACCCATATAAATATATAGGATTACAAAGTTACATTTGCAGTTAACGAAATGTAACTTTGTAAAAAATAAGAATACATTTGTCGCCATCATTGCTTCCCTATGGGAATCGTAAAAATCGGCTAAAGACTGCGCAGATCGCGTAGTGGTTAAGATACCAACGTACCGTGCCAGTGTCGCGGGTTCAAATCCCATGCAAGACAACACCTTGTACGATCCACAAATTGTTGTTCCGAGTCTCAATGTAATTTGTGTCGGTTAATTATATGTTCTTTCCGTGTGGTGACGAAGTAAGAATACAATTCACCACTCTCTATCTTACCCGTGAATATGGGACGACCATATAAGACGAATATGGGATATAATATGCACATACCATCTGTGCAAGAGAAGGAAAACTCGAAATGAAACCCTATATCAACATGTCTGACCAGCATGGTATAGTGGGTCAAATTCCCTCCCATTGTGGAGGAGGCCCGAGCCCAACAAAGGAACGTATGAGGGCTGCGATGATGATGCGGTGATGAATTATATGTTTGTAAAGTCCCCCACAATATAAGGATTATCATTCCCAGTGCAAGGCGTTGTCATTTAAAAAAAAAAGATTCAACAGGAGAGTGGGCAGCAGCTCTTGCCGGGGAAATGTATGATATCTCACTGCGAAAGCAACCCGCCTACCAAACGTGGCGTTTACGTCATGATTCCTCATATAGCGAAGAAGAATGAGCCCTAGTTATGGCAACCCTTGAGCGACGTTGGATGCAAGTGCCACAGTACCGCACTTTATGGTGAAGCATGAGTGGGGTCTATGTTGTCTGCAGTGGACGGCGATAGGCTGAATGATGATTGGCATAATAGATGTAGACAGATACCTAGATATAATTATGTTTAAAAATAACTTGTAAAATGGTCAATCAGCGGAATGAAACAGCAAGAGTGGAACATGTCTTATGAAATTGTACCAAAATCTCCCAAAGTATTAAGCAAACTAAATTGCCTGAAATTTACCTGAAAGAAAGAACGCCATCATTAGGCTCGATTACCATCAAAGCGGAGAGGAGACTAGAGGAGATGTGTTTCAAAAAACCTATCAAATTTCTTTATTTCCACATCTCTCCGCTTAGTTTATGTAGAAATGACTCAAGCGAAAAGGAGAGATGTCTCATTTTTCAGAGGGTGGGCTCTAAGAAAATCCGTTGTTGGTATTCAAGAAGTAGAAGGTACCAGAAAGGCAAATAAGTAGTTCTATCTACAAAAAGAAATGAGATACCATCAAAAACAAAACTTGTAAAAATCTTTAATATTGATTTAGTCACTATAAGAAGTTGTTAGGTTAGCTATTTAGGTAATAACTTAAGAAGAAAGGTCCCTTAAGCAGGGACTGAATGAGTTAACCGACTTGGTATAACATGGATTTCACACCTTTTTATGGTAGAAGAACTCAGTTGCGAGGCTTGGTTTTTTTTACAAGTTTTGTTTTTGATGGTATAATACTTTTTCTTGACAGGCTATGGTATAGCTATACTCGGCTCAAACCCTTGAAGGCGACGGAAGTACAACGTAGGACTTCATAACCTACGGTGTACTTTTTCCAGCTATTTATTAAATAATCCGCACCGATTCCTTGATCACTGTTCATATAAATATATGTGAAATATGACATACTTGAATATATATTTCTTCTTTGTAAATACCATGACTCTATAAAAGCCAAACATTTCCATTATTTTCTCCAATATTCTCGGACAATGCACGCATTATTTTCATATGAGGTTGCAACGTTATCATAGTAGTTTCATCGACGTAATGTATCCAAAAATGGCCCCATTTATAAAATGTGACATACGTATTAAGCATATAAATAACTTCATTATACATTACTAAATTTGAAAAGTTAAACATGTTTGTATTATATCGTACATATTATTTTTTAATATTTCTCATTTTATGTCAAATGCCTTGCATTAATTTTAGTTGAATGTTAAAATTAATTAACTAACAAGAAATTATTTTTATCAATTGTTATCTATTTACTAATCTAATAATTCTGAATAAAAAAAACTCGACTTCAAGCGTTTCCTCATGGATGCCTTTGTCAGAACTGGACCAAATTGAAATGGAAAAATCACACGGAAGCTTTCAAACAAAAAAGAATCATCAAAATCAGTTCACCCAGTCGAAAGTTCTGAGGTAACAAACATAAAAAAATATAGTCGAATTGAGAACTGCCACTATTTTCTAAGCCGGTTAAAAAGACATTTAACATGATAATAATCATTGTGATTATAAACACACGCCACAACTCAATAAGTTCCACCGCTGGGCTTGATCCTTTACCATATGAGGAGGGTAATTAACCTACGATATATATGTACATCACACCGATCGAACGGATTGGTCTAGGGTTTTATGTCAGTGGTTCCACAAAATTCGGTTTTAGTTCTATATATTGGATTCTGTGTGGTGACGGAGTAAGAATACAATTCACCACTCCCTATCTTGCCGTGGATGTGGTAAAAGACGACTATGGGATATAATAAGCATATAACATCTATGCAAGAGAAGGAAAACTTAAAGCAAAACCCTTTTCCAACACGTCTGACCAGCGTGGAATAGTAAATCAATTCCCCTCCCACCATGGAGGAAGCCTGCGCCCAAAAAATGACTGAAGTGTTTCTATATAGAATTATACACGGACTCGTGGACACGTTACTGTCACGAACTACAAAAAAGACGATAACATCTTTTGTTCTCAAACTGTCACCATACGCAGAAACATACTAAAGTATTCAGTGCTTAATAAATAGTTTTCAAGGATGACCGAGTATGAATACAATTCACCACATCAGCCTTTATATTCTTAAATATGCTGAAAAATATGACTAAGAGAGATAAGAGACATGTCTGATCAACATGATATAGTAGGTCAATTACCCTTCTATTAAGAATGAGGCTTGAACCCAGATCGATCAAACTCTTTCTGAAATTAATTAATGATTTAGAAAAAACAAAGACTTCACACCTTCTAAAACTATATATGGAGTTTCAGTCCTGCAAGTAAGATTGAATCTACTACGACTGTATGACACTACGAGCCCTCTTTTCAAAACACGTCATTTTAACGAGTAAATAAATGGGTAGTAAAAACCCGCTTTGTCTGAAGCAGGCGTATGTTTTATAGTGTTTGTTCACCTTTTGACAATGTTAAACTAGCATTTCTAATTAGTGTACAAAAACAAACTATGAAACAAACCATGTGTACAGGACAGTAGTACGCACGCGTACCAACGCTTCACTTCTAACTGGTATGACCTTAGTTAAAAATATTAACGATAAACATTAAAAAGGGATATAATGTTTTAGTTATAATATCCATAAGTTGGTACCTATATCACATAATTAAGATTTAAAAAAAATACTATCTAAAACTAGATTTTTATGTCTAGTTTTAGATTAGATTTCTTTCTAGAACCTAATTCTGGCATTTACTAAAAAAACGTCTTTATGTTTATATAAATTAATTATTATATAAAGGTGATTCTTGAATTGAATAAAATAAAAATATTTTTATATTTATTTAAAGATGTTTTTAATGAATTAAATGCACTCTCGTTTACTATGTCGCCATCTCCGCTCATACACGTCCCACTGCTGGGCTCAAGCCTCCTTCTTAACAGGAGATAAATTAACCTACTATATCATGCTGATCAGATATGTCAGTATAGGGTTTTATTTCGAGTTTTCCTTCTCTTACATCATCATCTTGCTCTTATCCCAATTACTTGGGGTCGACGCAATATGTCATCTGTTTTGACATATTGCAAAAAGTTTCGGCAATGACTTTTATGACCGGCCGCCTGCCTGACGTCAACCCTCCTTGGGAATGTAATCGTTGACCCAAATGGTACCAGATGGAGTTGGTCCGGGTCAATCTAGGGCTCTTAGTCGTCTTTTACGACACCCACGAGCAAAGCAAGGGTTGGTAGTATTCGAAGCCGCTACCACACAGCATTTTTCCTTCTCTTACGCAAATGCTATATCCCTTAATCGTCCTTTACGACATCCACGGACAAAATAGGGGGTGGTGAATTGTATTCTTACTCCATCACCCCACGGACCGATAGTACCTACTGTATTCAATTATCTTTTAGTAACTTATGTTTTTGAAACTTAATGCATAGGTACACTTTAAGCAATATGCTGGTACATTTGGGAATTCTATAACCTGGGTGAATAAATGAATTAACCCGTGGGGTATTTATAATAGGTTAATTAGCCTTCTATGGCGGAGGAGGCTCGAGCCCAGTATTGGGCCGTATATGAACCGAAATGAATGGTATTGGTCTCCTCTACAAGGTACTCTTTTGGAGTAGACCAATACTATTCGGTTGTTTGATGCGTTGCGGAACCCCATTTGCTCTTTATTACCCAGTATAGCCAGTTATGACATCATCACAAGAAAAACAAAACAGTTGTCAGATTACCAATACTTGACAAAAACATACGTGTCTAAAATAATACATAGATACAGTAATATAAGTCACACAAGCAACAAAACATCCTTCAACATAAATTAGATTTGTATAGGAATCGTATACCCGGCACCAACAACGTAAGATAAAATGTTCCAATCTATTCGAAATACCTGAACGTTTGATTCCAAAAAGCGGTTTGACGAAGGTAAGCTTCCTTAGAGGGTCCTCAACCCTTTTGTCTCGTGAGAATACAATGGACCATTGCAATGGTTTGAAGATGCGACATGGGACACCCCTCATGACTACGTGACTAAATTTTAAGCAAAATGTTTTGTAGAAGGTATGTAATATGTACCAATAAGTGTTGTCATGTCGTATGTTGTTTCGTGTCGCATGTCAGATACCTTTGTGTAAAAAGACATTGAGGAAGATCTTATAATTGCAAGAAGAAAAACGTATAGGAGCATAACAGCTCTAACAGTATTACTAAAAGTATTCTTTTACAATTTTAATTTTTAGGTTCAAAGATATTGTCTATTAGTAAGTAAAATTCCATATCTTTTTGTCATTGGCGTTTACTACAGCGATAGCTGTAATGGAACTAATAGAACACGAGTGAGGTAAAAGTAACAAATACATGTGCCTCTTATTTTTAAATAATTAACAGTAAATCGAATGGTACAAACTCGCACTTGTGCGTTTCGAAGCTATACATTTCATTAACTATATAAATATAGCGTTAATAGAATTTGCAAAGTTATTTCTATTTAAAAAAAAATGTTGCTTAAAAACAACACATTTTGTTGTAATGACAACACGTATGTATATAGTCTAGCCAAGATCATTATTTTTTTATACGAGGAAACCATTTTTCTGTGGATCGCTCCATGTTGCGGTGAACGAAAGGATTATGACAGATGTTTCGAATGCATATTATTCGCATCGAAAACATTAAGTCAATTTATTCATAATTGCATAAATAAATTGATAAACATCTCTAATGAAATAAGTCATGACAAAAATATGCAGAACTGAAAGGCGTAAGTTTCGAACGAGCGGTCAGTGAGTCAGGGTTCATCCAAGTTTCGTCTAGGCCGGACGTAGCGCGACGGGCTACGTCCTTCACTTATTGTGTGATCCTTTTTTTACGTTTTTTGCTTTTGCCCGCTTGAGTGCGCTCTTTCTTTCAACTTGGCTTGTTTACTTTTTTTGTTTGTTCACCACTAGCATAGACATTTGCCTCTCAGACTCATCCAGCTTACTTTTAGATTGTTTTGAATGTTCATGGCCACTTAAATTTTAATAGCACTCGCTATTTTTTTAATACAATCGCATTTTTAATACTTACATCTCGCATACTTTAATAAAGTTGTTTTTATACTTTAACTAAGTAATTGCTATTAATTAATATACAAGTTATACATATTTTGTCATAAATATAGAGTAAGAAAAGCAATTGTGTCTTGAAAATTGACTAAACAACGTAAGTAAATAACATTACTGGAAGAAGAAAAGTAACAAAGCTTAGGTCATAATAAATCCCTGGTACAGGGATTTATTATTATTTATTTACCAGCCAGTATAGATTTACCAGCCAGTCGAACTAGTATCATATTCATCAATTGCCCTTTTATTAATTCAAGTTGTCAAATGTAATGCCTACTAAATAGCAAAGGAATACATTGTCACTTGAAATATTCGAGACTCATGAGTACAGAGCAAACCTATAAGCCAAGTGAAAACAAAATGTAATTTTTGTAATAATTTCTGAGGTTTACGGAAGTATTGCACATTATAAATAAAACTACTTTTATGGATTTTACTAAGTCATCGTTATTACAGTTATCCTGTAAGAACGATGACTTCTTACACGTGAGACGACTTAGTCCGCCCGGGACCATGAACGCTGAAAACTGTTCGAACGTCGGGCAATCAAAAATCAATTTCAAACGCAATATAATCTGTAAAAATTGTTTTATTTATAAAATATTATTTCTGTGGTTTCAAAAACACTAAATTATTTTGTATATATGGTTTCATATGTAAATATTATGAGTACACCATTTTAATTTAACGAAAGAATCTTAATAATATAATCACGAGATGACATTTAAATTTCATGGTGTGTCGTCCTAATATATTGTAAGTAAGTTATTGGCTAAATGAACTCATCTCAATAATCAAATTGCTCAGTCTGAAAACATGTGATTAAAAGAACATGTAAAAGAGAAAACTTATTTTCATAATGATTTCTGATGTTTACGCGAGTATTATACATTTTAAATAAAACTACTTTACGGATTTTATCGCGTTTGTATTTGTGTGGGTAGATAATTATAAATTTTCTGCAGTAACGATGACTTGTTGGACGTGAGACATCTTAGTCCACCCGTGACCATGAACGCTGTAAAGTGTTCGAAACGTCGGGTAATCAAAAATCAAATACAAACGCGATAAAATCCGTAAAGTAGTTTTATTTAAAATATTATTTTCATAAGTTCTAGTGTGCATAGTGGTTGCGTGTAGCAATTCTTTTCACGATTGACACGACGGCGACGTAGTGAGTGAACAGCTTTATCAATATAATATGGGTTTCGATGATTTTTACGAAACATTTGTAAAAGTCTTTAGAATACATTGTTTTAGAAAGTTTATGTGTTTTAATTAAATGTCCCACTGACCTACAAAAGACTAAAAATCGATAAAATATAAAATTGCTTTCGTGGTAATATTTTTGTATACTAGTAACTTTACGCACACATTAACACGACGTATCAGTGATAAATATACCGCTATTATACTACTTGTCTACAAAATTGATAAAGGCTCAATGGGTTTCTCGTGATAGAGAAATAAATGAAATTTATACCCTAAATGGGACTTTTATAAAGAGTTTAATCAACACAGAAAATGTACCGATTTGGCTGAAAATTGGTGGGCAGGTAGCTTAGATCCAGGAAACAGACATAGGATACTTTTTATCCTGTTGTATCCCATTCCCGTGTGACGTAACATCAAACGTCAAAGGGAATACAAGTCCCTATGAATCGTGGTATAACAAAAACATATTTGACATGGAATAACAAAACGCAAGTGACAGCTATAGACAGACTATATTTTCGGAAATTTAGAAAATATATTCACGAAAAAAAAATTATGCCGGTACCAAGTTCGCCGGGTCAGCTAGTAGTTTATAAATAAGTAAATTATCTCTTTCTATATGTTATATAATAATAAGTAAATTCTAGGATGCTAGTAAAAAACAGTTTAACAATCTGGTTAAATTGAGTCTTTCATTGGATACTAATTACACAACTCAGCTAGTGTTGCCCAAATGCAAGACCAAGACGAGAATTGGACCAGTCTTGGTCTTGGTCTTGCAACAGCACACCTGGTCTCGTCTTGGTCTTGGTATTGCACACTCGAGTCTTGGTCTTGGTATTGCAGCAAGAGTCTCGCAAAGTCTTGCAAGTCTTGCATTTGGAATAACGTAACAGTCATTTATCATGGCAATGAAAAATCCAACTAAATCAATCATCCTATCCTATCTATCCATCTGCTAGCCTATAGTCCACTATTGAATATAACCCTTACCACTGGGGAAAATTACTCTCCTATTCCCCTGGTGTTACATTAGACAGAGTTACTACTCCTATGACAAAGGAAGGAATTTCGACCCTGTTTTCTTAAGACGTCACAACACGGGGCAGTTAATACAATAAAATTTCTGTCATTTAACATTCCCCCTTTCCAACAAAAAAGATTTTTCTATTTGATTGGCAAGCGACATAGTTATTTGACCACTGACGACAAGTCACCCTGCTCTGATGGTCGGCCCAACAACGAGGCGACGTGGGTACGGGTGGGTTATGGGCCCGCGCGCCGTCCTTTCATCGCCCCGGACGGAATGGACCGCGCGTGTGCTTACCATAGCCCACCCATAAAAAAAAATGGCTTCCTAACAGCATTGCCTCGGTCCGATTTGATACGACATCCACGGGTAAGAGAGTGGCGAATTGTATTCGTACTCTGTCCCTACATGGACATTTATGTAGATTAATTGTAGGCATATTTCTATGTCCAACAGTGAACGTCGTTGGGCTAATGAAGAAACGGATATATAAATACATATGTATAATGGGCAAGAGCACTCTCGTGATTACGGTATTTTTGTCCTTAAGCCTTTCCGAAGAGTAATTCTGAAAAGCCAACACCAACATTGGGAGTCGATTGGCCAATAGATGGATATCTCAAGACTGATTTTACTTGCCATGTAGTGACGGAGCAAGAATATAATTCATCACCCCCTATTTTACCCGCGAGTGTGAACCCACGACTAAGGGCTATAATATATAACATCGGTGCAAGAGAAGGAAAACTTGACATGAAACCCTGTAACAACACGGCTGATCACCGTGGCGATTCCGCTCCGGCCACGGCCGATTTCCCTCCTATTATGTAGAAGACACGAGCTCCACCGTATATAAGCTGAAATGGTAGATTTGAATTAAATGCAAGACCGCGAGACATGCAGGCTCAGTCTTGGTCTTGCTCAAGTCTTGCAGGGCCAGTCTTGGTCTTGGTCTTGCAAAAATTAAGCGGTTTTGGTCTTGGTCTTGGTCTCGGTCTCGCATTTCTCGCAAGACCAAGACCAAGACCGCAAGACCTAGACTTTTTTGGGCAACACTAAACTCAGCAAAGATGTTACACTGGTGTGGTTAAATATAATATTACAATACATAATTATATTAGATACATGCATAAGGGATGTAGAAATGACGCTGTGGTGGCGCTACTAATACTACAATCTATATCACTTGTTCAAGGAAAACTCAAAATGGAACCCCATACCAAGCCGTCTAACCAGCGTGGTATAGCAGGTCAATATCTCGGCCATTATGGAGGTAAAAGCTACGTCAACCCGGGACAATTCTATTTATTGTATGGTCAAAAATTACATTCGAAGATGGATTGACGTCAGGCAGCCGGCGCCAATCGTAAAACTAATGACAAAATTATCTATTTACGATGAAAGAAGTGGACATATTGTGTCGACCTCGAGTAATTAGGATAAGAGCGATGATATACATATATAGAATACTAGCAACCTGCCTTCGCTTCGGTTCTAGTCACTTTACCCGCGTAGTTCCCGTTCCCGTGGGAATACCGGGATAAAATATAGCCTATGTTACTCCCTGATATTATAGCTTTTTATTGGTGAAAGAATTTTTGAAATCGGTTCGGTGATTTAAGCGTAACAAACAAACAAACTTACTTTCGCATTTATAATATTAGTAAGGATTATACCTGATCATTAATATCATCATCACAGCTCACACACGTCTCACTGCTGGGCTTGAGCTTCCTCTAGAACGGGAGGAAAATTGACTTACTAAACCACGCTGGTCAGACGGGTTTGATAAGGTTTTATTTCGAGTTTCCTTCTCTTGCATACTCGTAGATGTCATCATCTGCAATAATGCCTTAGTCGTCTTTTATCGCGCGCAAGAAAGAGGGTGGTGAATTGTGTTCTTACACGTCACCGCAAAGCATAATACCTTACGTAGTAGTTAGTGTTTCGTGTGGTGACGGAATAAGCATACAATCCACCACTCACTATCTTTTTTTTTGTTATTGCCAACGGTGGCAAACGAGCAAGCAGCACACCTGATGGTAAGTGACGCTGCCGCACATGGACCTTTGCAATACCAGGGGCAGAGCCAGGTCGTTGCCTACCGTGAAGGAAATTCTCTTCTTAAACCTCGTTTAAAGAAGGACATGTCATAGCGCTCGGTAAACACAGCAGCAGGTAGTTCATTCCAGAACTTGCACGTACGTGGGAGAAATGATCGCTGGAAACGTACAGTTGAAGATCATACGTTTCCAGGTGAAATGGATGAACCCTGCTACGATGTCGAGTGGTACGTTGGTAGAATGGTGACGGTGGTACCAAGTCGAACAGTTCCTCGGAGCACTCCCCGTGAAAGAATCGGTAGAGTACACAGAGTGACCCAAAGTCTCTCCGCTGCTCTAGCGACTCCAAGCTATCCGTAAAACAGACACAATATGTCCACTTCTTTCTTTTATTTTTTTAATGCTAATGGTGGCAAACGAGCAAGTAGATGATCGATCATGTTCGTAGATGTCTTAAAAAACGACTGAGGGATATAATATACATATAACATCTATGCAAGAGAAGAAAACCGCGAAAAGAAACCCTATAGGTACCAACCTGTCTGATAAGCATGGTATAGTGAAACACTTTTACTCTTATTGTGGAGGAGGCTCGAGCCCAGCACGTAAATGAGCAGAGATTAGATGAGTGATTGTATTATTAGCATAATCGTATATATAATTTTCTAGCGTACGTGTGTATGTCACTGAACTCCTCCTAAACGGCTGGATCGATATTGACGAAATTTTTTGTATGCTTTCAAAGGGATTCGAGGATGGTTTACATTCACAATTGGACCTGGTAGGTGGCGCTGTTCGGGCTGTACAATAATATAACTTCAGAACGACTTTACCGATTTCGTCCATCTTTTTTTTAAGTTCGTGTGTTTGTAATTGAACTTGATGAGTTTTTGTGGCCATTCCGATGGATATGAATTCTCATATCCTTCGGTTTAGCTATTCGGTACATCCAAACAATTCGATTTAGATTAATATATGGAACCGTTAGGTGGCGCTGCGATCGATTTCAAGAAGAATTCAATTATTTATTTTTTTAGAGATTTGAACAGAACAACGTTTGTTGGGTCAGCTAGTTAATTATAAACTTTAATTTTGATTATTGGTTTAAACGAAGTTAATAGTATATATGTATATGAACAATCGCCCTTACGATATATATACATATAAATTTCTAGCGTACGTGTGTATGTCACTGAACTCCTCCTAAACGGCTGGACCGATGTTGACAAATTTTTTTGTGTGTGTTCAAGGTGATTCGACGATGGTTTAGATTTATAATTGGACCCGGTAGGTAGCGCTGTTCGGGCAGGACAATAACATAACTTGAGAACGACTTTACCGATTTCGTCCATCTTTTTTTTAAGTTTTCTAATATTATAAGAAAGGCTTAAAGATTTGAACAGAACAACGTTTGTTGGGTCAGCTAGTTAATTATAAACTTTAATTTTGATTATTGGTTTAAACGAAATTAATAGTATATATGTATATGAACGATCGCCCTTACGAATCACTTATTTGAATGTGTAGTTATGATAGTAAATGTACCTCTTTGAATGTAATTTCATAGCCGTTGTCTTTAATGTGAGATATGTGAATAGACCTTTAAAATGTAATAAAAATACCAATAACGTTACAAATACTTACTAATCTAATACCGAAATTAAGTTCAATATTTGCTATTTACTAAAACCACTTACGCAAATCATTTGACTGTGTATTTATTTGCAAATTTAGAAACCCCTAATGGAAAACGTTTGCTGAACTTAGGGGCGTTCGCTTCGGCTCAAACGTCATCAAAAGTGTCAATCACGGATGTTTTCAAATAGCAAAACCGATTATCGGGCGTATTAAGTCGTTTATTGTTATCGACAGACGCCGTCCCGTCCAACAGACCGTGAAGCAGATTAGGGACATCATAATATGCCCATATTTTAGGCGTCAGCTGCATGCCTCACATGTATACACGTATAGCTTCCATTTTGGCAGAATTCTTATTAAATTTTGAGATGAAATTTTATTGTAATCATATAAAGATATTTTAAATGAGTGACAGCCCTGAAAATGACAGCATTTTATTTATACGAACTAAAAAGTCATTGCGATTTTTTGTGGAGATCTAGGGTATATTATCTAGCAGTACTAGTGAATCGGCGAAACTAACTTTACAAATATAATAAAATTTTATTTGAAATTTTAACATTTTCAGTATTTTGACATTTTTAATTTTGTAATATCTATACTTTTTCCGCGTGGTGACGGAGTAAGAGTTCTATTCATCACCCCCTACCTTACCCGAAGGTGGCGTACAAAACCGCTGAGAGATATAACAAGCATACAATTTCTATGCAGGAGAAGGAAAACTCGATATAAAATCCTAAACCAACCCATCTCACCAGCGTACAGTAGATCATTTCCTTCCTATTATGGAGGTGGCTCGTGCCCAACAGTAAGACATATTATATAAGTTAAGAAAATAGTACATGGTTGATATAGGAGATAAAAACATATTATTTCAAATTTCTCTAGGGTTTTTAAAGTAATACAATTCTCTTATTATAATATTTTGATATATGTGTCTCCTATTATTTAGCATACCAACAAACAATGACAATCGGATTTTAGCAGCAGTCGGGGTTTGGACATCTAAAAATGTCCTAAAAATTCACTAGCTTATAAGGTACTCCTCCAGCCTCGAGTAATAATTGGGATATAACTTATATTCTTAACATTAGACTATTTTACATACTTTTAAGACAAATATATAATCATTTAAGTATTTCATTCAAGCGTAACTACAGATTCACCACATAGTGTTATAAATACGAAAGTTTCATAATATAAAAAGGAATTTAAAATTGATGACAGAATAAAGTATTTAGGGTAAAGAAGCTATAATTATGTTATCACCTAATGCGAGTGATTTATTTGTATTAGTGGAATCTATATATAAATACGTGAAGCAAAAACTTTGTACCCCTTTTTACGAAAATTACGTGGTTGGATAAGTATGAAATTTGGCACAGTTGAAGTATATAATGAGGAGAAGTGCATAAAACTGAAATTTCATATTATAATGGATTAGAAATACATTAAATTCATTAAAAAAGGCATTACGCACACTACAACGCAATCGCTATACACACACACACACACACGTTCGTGTGAGTGTGTTGCGTAGCAACGCTTATAGACTTTTGTTTACGCTTAAAATCTCTGGTCGAACTGAATGTCAATCATAATTATGATGACAATGTCTACTAAAGATTTGTGCTTGTATATTAGTTATTAGTGAAATACAGCTTGCTCAATTTACAATTATACCTACATAAATAAAATTAAAGAAAATTGTGTAGCAGAAAAATTTATTAAAATGAATTATGGCCGAATTTCGACCACACACCGACCACTAGTAAAAATAAATTTACAACCTTCCTTAATTATTTCCAGTAGATATCGTAATAGATAGAAGGAAAATCTATACCAATAAATAAATTTGGATTTGGACCAATAAATAAAATTGGAGTGTCTATTTGTAATGTCAAAATAATAGGCTATTTTCATGCTCACACGGTTATTTGCACGACACCTATGCCTAAAATAGCAATTAAAAAATTTTTGTCTGTCTGTCTGTCTGTTTGTTCCGGTAATCTTCAAAACGGCTAGACCGATTTCAAAAATTCTTTCACCAATGGAAAGCTATAATACCAGGGCGTAAACTAGGCTATATTTTATCCCGGTATTCCCGCGGGAACGGGAACTACGCGGGTAAAATGACCATAACCTATAACCGAAGCGAAGCGAGGGCGGGTTGCTAGTTTGAAATAAAATCCTGTATAAAACTCGCCTCACCAACGTGGTATAGTAAGAATCCATTTCCTTGAAGAATGTTCTGAACAAATAGAATGTCGCCGAAAGATATTTAAAAATTAGCTTATCAATTAAAATCGTCGCATGACGAAAACTATTGTCTTCGTTACGTAAAGTTAATACATACAAACTACAGAAACACAATTCTTAGAACAATTTCAACCAAACACAGTGTAACTACAATAATTATAATAAAACGGTCATAATTAATAGCGTGCTCCTAATTACAAGGGTCGGGAACCTTCGAACGCCTAACGCGAATAAAGGGATGAATAAGTTTGTGATCATTCTTTGGAATGTTCGTGCACCCAGCCTGTCATTAGTGGTACTGGGAACCACGTTTTAGGAAAATATTCTAAACATAATACATAAACAACATTATTTAACGTTCCATAGAAGAGTCACGTTTCACTAAGCACTTTTTGAACGAATAAATTTTTAAATTTTACATATCCATTTCAGTTTTATTGAAATGTTTGTTTGTTGATTTTATTTTTCGAATAATAATTACAGTATAAACCTTTAACATTCGTATTATGCCACTATTTACATATTGATACAGATAAAATAAAATTTAACCAGCTCTTGATGCGTTGTAATTTTTTTAAATATTTACTGTTGCTAAAAGTATAAGGTAATTTTAATATTTGTTATTGAATGATTGTATATTTAACTTTCTTTGTAATGGCGGATAATATTATAATTTCGATTTTGGACATATAGTTTGGTGATCACAGTTAGTTTTAGTATTTATCATCTCAATTGAAACTTTTCAGCCAACACCATAAAGGGAGGAAACAATTAGCTTTAATTTTCATTAACCACGAAATATAGAATTCACCAACATAATCCTGTTAAGATAAGGATCTTAATTAAGTACTTATTCTACAGGTTTCTGTTTGGCGTTATAAATATGCGCAATCTTCCTTTCTTCTCTAGGTATATCACCTACGCTATAAAAAAACTGAACAGTTTTCTATTGATTGTAAATATGGCTACACCGTTACAATACAATTAATGCCATTCAAAATACTGTAAAATAATTCTAACCTAAACGTTACGTTACTGCGTAAATATCTTCTAAGTTCAAATAGTTACGTTGACCGTAAAGTGTATTTCATTAAGTCCAGTTAGGGTTAATGATGCAAGTTTGGAATTGACGAAATTAGAGAACTGTTTCAACTAATAATATTTAATGAAAGTGATAAATTTAATAATATTGCGGATTAGAATGATTATATTACTGTTAATGCTAATCATCATCTCAGACTATTTATGTCCCACTGTTGGGTTTAGGCCTTCTCCATAATTGGAGGGTTATTAACCTACTATTCTACGCTAGTCAGACGTGTTGGAATAGGATTTTGTTTTGAGTTTTCCTTTTCTTGGCTTCTAATGCTAATAAATACACTAGTAATTTGACTGTTTCACTATTTGCTATTATGTTGAAAATGCAATTAATAATATTTTACAGCTATTGGAACTATAAATGTACTTTTTGAATTACGCATCTTTGAAATATTACTATGTCAACCCATACAATATTCCACTACCGGGCTCAAGCTTCCTCCACAATAGATCGCTGGTCTGACTGGTTGGTACCTATAGGACTTTATTACGAACTTTCCTTCGCTTGCATAAATGTTTTATGCATTCACGCGCAATTTTATGATTGCATTTTTACTTCGGCACCAACTGAAATATTGCGAAATATAGTAGAATTAAATCTGCTCGATAGAGTCTACGATACAGATTCCTGCAATAAAATAGGAGTCTAAAATGGCTTAGACAGCACGGCTAACAAAAAACATTTAAAAATAAAATGGATGTATTTAAAGTTCTTGGACAGTTAATTGATGGTTAGTATATATATTCACCAATTTTAGTTGAATATATTACAGTAATAATTTATAGAGCAGCTTCAAGATATTCATATTCTTATACATTCCATAAAGATACAATCTGTCTTTACCACAAACGTATCCAATAACTAGTTACTAATATGCTTACTGTGGAGTAAGCCTTTTTTATTACTTATAGACTATAGTCGTAACAAATTTATGTAAAAGACTTTTATATCTATATATGTGTAGTGTTTGTCGTTAAAAACGAGTAAGGGATAAATATGCATATAACATCTATGCAACAGAAAAACTCAAATAATCAATGATTTAAACGTATATAATTAATTAATAAATGTGTGTTTATAACTTTAATGCTTCATAGAATAGTCAGCCGTCAACCCGTGCGAATCCGAAATCTTCAGGCCATACCGAATTGGCATCCCGTCGGATTATGAGAGGGAGGAAATAGAAACTGCATCTACGCTTGCTCCTGCATTGTGTACTATAATATGTAGTTATGTGCGGTTATAATTATTTATCTTCACCATCATCATTATTACAGTTTCTATACATCCCACCACTGGGATCGAGTCTTCGCCATAATGGTAGGGGAATTGACCTACTATACCACGCTAATCAGATGAGTTGGTATAGGATTTTATTTCGTCGTCTTTTAGGACAGCCCCGGGTAAGATGGGGCGTAATGAATTGTATACTTACTACGTCACCATACGGAATAATGGTATAAATAAGGTTTTCAAATTATTTTTATTTTATTTTAGTTCTATTTGATATTGAAAACCAAAGCTACTCTTGTCAAAGATTTATAGGTTTTATTATACACGCTAGATTCACGATGAAAATATTAGCTACAACTGTATTAAAATTTTCACTCTCGCCGTCAACGAGAGGGCAATGAAACAAAAGACTTTTGTCACACTCACTCCCATTATGTTCACATATATTTCTATCTCGTTTTGCGTCATGTACCCTTGAAAGCGTCTCTATATTGGATGTGTTAGTGATAGGAGAACTTATCATACGTATGTGCGAGTAAAGTTGGAGTATCTTGTATCATGAATAACCAGTGAATCATCATTATACAATGGTATATTCTTAGTGATACATAAGTATCGACTATATTTTAAGCATAACCTAATTTTATGTTGAATCATTGGTTTATTCCATTTCTTTTTAATATGTAGATCTTAATTTAATACTCTTTTTTTATGGTTATGTTCTCAATAGGGTTGCCAATCATACTTTATAATAAAGTATCCTACCTTATTTTTGGTAACTATACTTTATATTTTTACATACCAATAAAATATGTGAAAATACTTTATTTTTCAACCTTTACTGTAATGCGTAGAACAAAATACTCGGTATGGGTACTTAACTATTTAACGGTACACACAAAGTGTAAAGTAAAAACGGATGATGGAAACGATTTTTAAACACTAAACGAAACTTTAAATGTCAGATGTGGTGTGAATCAGACTTTAAGGGTGCTAAAATCACAAAAAAATACGTTTTAAGGCAATAAAAACATAAAATTAGAAAAACACTTTTTTCTTTCAAATACTTTATTTTGTCATATAAAAACCATTTTATTCGTTTTTTTTTTGGCAAAAAAGTTGGCAACCCTAGTTCTCAGTTGGACAGATTTTTTATAATTTATTATTCTGGCTATTGGTTAATCTATTTCAATAGCAACCTTTTTTAATTGAATTAGTTATACCTAATGTTGGTCTTGTAATTAACAAGTCAAGATCTGATTTATTAAGGGATGTTACCAAAGGATATTCTAAAATTTTTAAGCATGTATTGTTGTTAAATTGATTTAGAATTGTTTTAGATTGAATATAACAATCATCACTTTACGCTGTTGACAATGAACGAAGACAATATCTCATCCTATCCATTAGTTGTTAGAAGATATTTCTATAATATGTGCATAAAAACTTCTTGAAATTATTCTTGAATTAACCTTAATTCAAGAATATTGTTATATTGTCGTCCACCTGGACATGTGAGACAATATCCATTTCTCATAATGATGCTAATGAACAAGCACTGGGTGACGAAAAAGACTCCCTATGGTCAGAAAAGCTTGTTACAAACCTATTCGTAAAAAGATAATTACATATTTATTTACAACTCGAAAAAATTTAGTCAAAATAATATATCAAAATATTCTATCATCTAAATTAATAAAATTACTTTTAAACGACTTACCTCGTCTGTGTCTCATGTGATATTTGTTCTTAGGTACAGGCCCAGAGCAACACGGTTGTTCAAAATAAAAATTATATGAATTGTCCACTTCTGCTGTTTGTTGTACTGTCTGTGAATGTACGCAACCGATGAGCAGTAAAACTGACCATCTAACAACCACTGCCAAAACACTCATAGTCCGACTATTTAATTCGTACATTGTTCTAAACAACGACACTATATTTAAAAAGTCAAAAAAGTCTAGTTTTTAACTCGATGACATATCCACTCTGTAAAAAAAGAATTCATTTGAATTTCTGTCCTCCTACAAACTTTGCATCAACCAACTTTTAATTTATTCTGTCTCTTGATTAAAATATTAAGCGTAAAACGCGTTCAGGTATTACTCATATATTAAAATTATACAAGACATATAAATTGTTATGTAAGGTCGGACCTAACTTTAAATGAGACTCCATTTAGGCTAACCTAAACGGAGTCTCATTTAGACTAAATTTAGGCCTAGCTAGGCAAACGATGCGACGGCTATCGTTAAACTAGTAAAATAAACATTAAAACTATTTTAAGAACAATGTATTGGATAGCTGAAAGTATTTATTTATCATTTTTATGGTTTTCCTTTTATACATGGCTGTTTTATATTTGTATTAGAGGCAAAAATAATGGCTTATTCCTTATATCGGGGATATCTGATTCATCATCATCATCCTCCAGCTCTTATCTTAATTCATCATTTCGGCTTACATACGTCCGACTGTTAGGCTCAAGCCTCTTCCATAATAGGAGGGAAATTGACATTATTATACCAAACTGGTCAGACAGGTTGGTAAAGGGTTTTGTTTCGAGTTTGCCATCTCTTGCATAGTTCATTAGTCATAATTTACGAAACACACGGGTATAAAAGGGGGTGGTGAATTGTATTATTACTCGTCACCACACGTAACAATTAATTACTTGATGTCAATGCAATATATACTCTGTTTCTATTGTACATATTGAAAAGGGTTAGCAATAGTTTTATGACTGCTCCCTACCTGACGTCAACTACCTTGAAATCTGTTAACCAGACGGCATCAGATAGAGTTAGCCTAGGTCTTTGTAAAACTCTTAGTCTTCTACGACATCCACAGGTAAGAGAGGGGGTAGTGATTATATACTCCGTCACCACACCCTAAGCTCAGAAGAAGAGAAAGACGAAGAGTAACTATTCTGCCAAGTACCTATGTTTCGTTCCTAATTTTAAATATAATGACAAACGTGTTTGGTTATTTTAAAAGTGATCGATATCAGTATGAATTGATTTTACTAATGAATAGGTACATTAGCCTTGTTAAATTTACGGCTCCTTAAATGTATATATGCCTTTTAAATAAAACGATTGCATGAATTTTATCGCGTATGTATGTGATTTTTGATTGCCCGACGTTTCGAACACTTTGCAGCATTCATGGTCACGGGTGGACTAAGATCTCTCACGTCTAACAAGGCATTGTTACTACAGACATTTCTCTGTCTGTAAAAATGTAATACAAAACAAAAATCAAATACAAACGCTATAAAATCCGTAAAGTAGTTGAAAATGTGTAATCATTATGTACATATATATGCCTATAGCAGCGTGCTGTTGTTAGTAATTTCCCTCCAATTGATGAGGAGGCTCTACCCTAGCAGTGGGACGTATATGATTTGATGATGATGATGTGGTCATATATGCCTAATTATATGCCATTATAAGCACGAGTTTCTTCCATAGGAGGCATGGAAACCTTGAAGTAGGATTCTATTTCAATTTCTCCTTCTCTTGTATTATCATTTTAATTCTTTTGTAGTAGAAATAATATTATTAATAGTCACAGGGAGGATAATAAAATTATTTGTCATAAAATAACCTAATGTGTTATTTTATTACATGTTAAAGCCAATAGACTAGTATAAAGCCGCAAATTAATAAAACAACATAATATTGGGAAGCTAATTTAATTTATTTTAGAATTACATTACTTCCCTACATAGCATCCGACTTTCTATCTTCGAGATCTTAGGTTCGAAATTTTGACCTATACCTACCTTAAACTAATCAAGTTATAAGTTATGTTGCCTGTATTAAATCATCTGTTAATTATTACCATCTTTTAAGTTGACAAAAAAAAACATAGAGAGAAAATGTTAACGTCATTTTTAAGAAAAATAAAAGTTCATAGAATATCGCCAAGTTTATGCTTCGAAGAGCATATATTATGAACATAGAACATTAAATATATTAATTAGTATAATAACTTGATATATCTGGATTTATCCGCAGAATATCGTTATCCTTTTGGGTTGTAGGGGTCAAACAGCAGTTACTCTGTGAAAAATAATATTCTATCTAATTTGGTTAGACTGAGACCCGACCCAATATATTATGATTAGGGTAAGAGGCTAAAAGAGGTATATTTTCCCTTTTCAATTACTAATTACACACAATTTTATATTTATATTTTTTTATTGTTGGCCAACTAGCAAACAGCACACTTGATTGTAAGTGATACTACCGCACGTGGACCGTGGACCTTTCCTAAACTGCTACCTACCGTGAAGAAAGTGAAAGGAATATAAATACTTGCAATGATGGTTGATAATACCAAAGGCATCATCAAAATTCACCACAAACAAACACTCTTAAAACAAATTGTTACTACTTAGTGGTCGATTTTCTACAAGAGTGTGTTACTACCCTGGACGGACCGACCCGCGGCTGTAGAGAGAAGAAAGTCGCCACTGTGGTCCTACCACTTCTATATATACGAACCCCTAACTTGCTTGTTGTATGGTGGTGGCTACAAATATTACCTATCCTTATATTGCTTGTAGATGTCGTAAAAGATTACTAAGAGCATTACATCGACTTGGGTCAACTACCATCTGATTCAAAGTGACCAACAATTACATTCACAAGAAGGATTGACGTTAAGCAGGCAACGAATCATAGAACTATTAGCCATACTTCTAGAACATGGATTATTTATTTATTCATGTTGCCGAAACCATTGTGAATTAACAATTAACGCCATCAAATTGGTTGCTGAGATATCAATGGTAAAAGACAAAATGATTCTGTTTCATTAAAAGTTCAATATTTCAGCGATAAATGAAGATATTGAGATCCAAAAAAATAAGAAATAAATAAGAATATTTTAGTGAATTTATCGAAATAAAATTGTCAAAACCGTGGACCAGAAAAAAGCGATAAGAAATAACTTCTTTCTTTCACTGTATTCTTCAAAATGGAGCTATACACTACATTACATACATTACATTATGAAATCTGACTAGAAACTTCAAGCTTTAAATTGCTTTTTTTCAGTCTGATACGATCATTTGTGACCATTTAAAGAACTACTTAATTTTCCTTTTCCAATAGTATAGACTTGTACTGAAAAACGAATTTTTAAAAGTTAATGCTGTAGCTATATAACTTAAAGCTCAGTAATAGTTACATGATCTTATATTTCAATCTTTGACCTTTCACAGTGAGAGAAATTAAGTATATAACTAGCCCAAACTAAATTTTAATAATCCTTAAAATAATTTTTTGTTTTTTTTTCATGCCCATGGACTTCATCATTTCAGCTCTTGTCAGTCCACTGCTGGGCTCAAGCCTACTCCGTAATAGGTATGTACTTGACCTACTATATCACACAGGAGTGGACTTGACCTAATATATCACGCACATTATATCCCTTAATCACCGATAACTAACACCTACCTACTAACAACTACAGGCAAAATATGGGGTAGTGAATTGTATTTTTACTCCGTGACTACACGAAAACTGTCTCAACAGCAGCCTTAGAAATACTAAATAATGGCTAGAAATTACATCCAGGTTTTACATTGTAGTCACTTGTAAATGGTACTAACATTTTCCTACTTGGTAATCGAAACCGAATATGTCCGAATATGTAATATAATGGCCATGAGGACACTACTTAGAAAAATAGACTATCTTTAATTTAATAAATATAATAATCGCGTAAACATCAAATAATATTATAACACAAATTTGGTTACAAATATCACCCGGCCATTGTGACCCTAATAAAAATATAATGAAAAAGATAATGTAAAATTATTATAGGGAATAAAATATAAAAACATGGCGGAGGCCTATTTGACATTAATAATGACAATTTTGTTTGTTACATTAAAAAGTAGCATGTTGTGGGGTAGCTTAATGGTAGCAAAGGCTATTACAGGAACCGATGGCATTAAGCACACCTCGTGTAATGGAAACCGCATGGAGATATGCAACAGGGCTATATCAACTACCCTTTATTGCGAGTTCGTAGCCAAATAGCAAATATTGTTTGTTTTATATATTTTTAAATTGCTGTACACTAGGCGTAGATTCGGTGAAATTAATTCCTTTTATTACTAAAATGGGCTCATTTCTTCATATTTTAATGGATTTTGTTATGTAGATTATTTTGTTTTATCTGTAGACGCAATGCAATTTCAAGTATGAATCCTCCTAAAATTGCAGTTCTGATAGAAATATAAACTTTTTTTTTGTGTGGATTACGGTCGGCGCTCTCCTCGCACCACTCCGGGTGCGAGGAGAGAGCATGATGATGTCCGGGGCGACAGAGGGGCGGTAGCACGCACACTCGTAACCCACCCGCGACACGTCGCCTTTGTCATTGGGCCAACCACCGGAGCAGGGTGACTTGACGTCAGTGGTCGGCCCGACGGAACACCACCTTGAGGAGCACTCTCCCATCAACCGACATCTCCCCCTCGGGGAGGACGTCGGTCTTTCCTCACGCGGTCAGCCTCTCGGCGGATGATGGACTAATTCCCCGGTCCAGTCACCCGCAGCCTCGGCTAGGGATAGAAATATAATCTAACAAAATCTTATTGATAAAGTTGTGGTTAAATATCAAAATCACGGCCCTGTGTTTTTAGTTATTTTTGTAGCAGTTTTCAGTAATATTTTATGAAATTCATGCCACTTCACACACAAGGAAGGAATTGACATAATTGTTAAGCTTGGCAGTCGGTTTGGCGATCACAATTGATATTATAAGCTTTTCAGAAGACTGCTGCCGATTTGTCTAGTGATTTCTTCAGTCCAGTTTTACGACTAGCCTAGTAATTGAACTACTTCAAAGTGGAACATGGGAACATTGTGTTCTTAATCGTCACTATACGGAAAAGTAACTTAAAGTGATTTCATCATCATCATCTCAGCTCATATACGTGTCACTGTTGGGCCCGGGCCGCCTCCACTATGGAAGGGAAATTGATTTAATATATCAAGAAAAGAAAGAAAATATTTCGTACCACGTAGGCAAAATTGCCAGAGGTCGTTTCAAAAGCTGGCAAGTGGTAGTACGATAGATTATGAGGCTCCATGCTACCTTGTGGTCACCCTGAACACCTAAGTAATCATGAGAAAAACGTAGAATTTTATCGCAGTTTTCTTATACAATATCTTTTTCTGCAGTAAATCGTAGACGATTTAAAACTTTTCATCCGACCCAATGTTTCAATCCGAAACCTCGTTATTATAAACCAGTGTTATTTTTTAACTTAAAACCTCAAATTCTCATCTGTACCAATAAATAAAATTGGAGTGTCTGTTTGTAATGTCAAAATAATAGGCTTTTTTCATGCTCACACGGTTATTTGCACGACACCTATGCCTAAAATAGTAATTAAAAAATTTTTGTCAGTCTGTCTGTTTGTTCCGGGTAATCTTTAAAACGGCTGGACCGATTTCAAAAATTCTTTCGCCGATGGAAAGCTATAATATCAGGGCGTAAACTAGGCTATATTTTATCTCGGTATTCCCACGGGAACGGGAACTACGCGGGTAAAACGACTATAACCTATAACCGAAGCGAAGCGAGGGCGGGTTGCTAGTATTTAAATAATGATAGAAAATTGAAATCCAAGACTGCTTTTATTCAACAAAATTTAATGAAAATTTAGTTTCAAAACAGCAACCCGTTATATTTTAAACTAATCCATTACTCTATTATCAGAAATGATCCCTTATCGCTACAGTTACCCTTGGAGATGATTATCCCGACCAACCACTGAATAAGTAAATAAATGTCTTCTACTAAATTTAACTCCAATCTTTCTCGCCGACCGTCATGTGACCGATATCTTTCGCTGAATGCGGTCAGAGATGCCTCGTTGAAAGAGTCCGCAGATGAATTAAATAGATAGGACCTTCAAAAAAGGGGCTATGAAAAGGATAGAGGCGTGCCCTGTAAGTTGGGTTTATGTTATACGTGAAAGTTCAACGTTCATTATAACCGAATAGTTTATTATTAAAATACATTTTAACTGTACTCGCGACTGATAAACTTATATTTTATTATTGGCATTGACGCTGCCGGCTATCGCTAGGGCGATGGTCGACAGCGTCGGGAATTGGGACGCGGTCGCAGCCTTCTGCGAGACAGTGATCTCGCGGAAGGAGGCGGCGGATCGCCTGCGTGAGGAGCGCAGCCTCGATGAGGAGATCCGCCGCCGGCGACTGGGGCGGCGCAGGCGCAACTATCTGCGCCTCATGCCGCCTTAGCCGAGGCCGCGGGTGACGTGACCGGGGATTAGTCCGTCACCCGCCGAGAGGCCGACCGCGTGAGGAAAGACCGACGTCCTACCCGAGAGGGGGACGTCGGTCGATGGGAGGGTGCCCCAATAGGGGGTATTCCGTCGGGCCGACCACTGACGACAAGTTAACGCTGCTCCAGTGGTCGGCCCAACGACGAAGGCGACGTGGTTTTCGGGTGGGTCGCGGGAGTTGCGTGCTTAAGCCCCTCTGTCGCCCCGGACGGAGTGGTGCGGAGGCGCGCCGACCGCGGCCCACCCACAAAAAAAAAAAAAAAAATTATTATTGGCAATCGTATACATACCTACTATACTCGTATTTATTCATCCTAGTTTTATTTTGTAAATTGATCTGATGATTTTATTGTAGTTTCTTATAGCTAGATAGATTTA
This sequence comes from Lymantria dispar, assembly GCA_032191425.1. NCBI lineage: Eukaryota > Metazoa > Arthropoda > Insecta > Lepidoptera > Erebidae > Lymantria > Lymantria dispar. The sequence goes on along the minus strand of CM063454.1, from coordinate 19,028,245 downwards.
TAATTCTTTAAATTTATACAAACTAGTGGTCACAGAGTGGTCGAAATTCGGCGATAATTCATTTAAATTAAACTTTCTGCTACACAATGGTCATTTAATTATATTTATGTACTAGCAACCCGCCCTCGCTTCGCTTCGGTTTTAGTCGTTTTACCCGCGTAGATCCCGTTCCCGTGGGAATATCGGGATAAAATATAGCCTAGTTTACGAACTTGATATGCTTTCTATTGGTGAAAGAATTTTTGAAATCGGTCCAGCAGTTTTGTAGATTACCCGGAAGAAACAGACAGATAAAAATTTTTAATCTGTATTTTAGGCATAGGTGTCGTGCAAATAACCGTGTGAGCATGAAAAAAGTCTATTATTTTGACATTACAAACAGACACGCCAATTTTATTTATTGGTATAGATTATTGTATATTGACATATTTGTCCATCTACATGATTTCCTTAAAAAGGGATACAAAGTTTTTGCTTCACGTATTAATACAACAATATTTATAAAACATAATATTCAAGTTTTGTAATAGCGATATAGAGTTGTAACCATACAGAATCTATTCATTTTCGTTCTAAGATTAACCTAAAACCTAAAATTACTAGGTTATTATGAAACTTGATTGTTCTTACATTCAACATTACTATTCCCACGAAGAACTTTTTTGTGCCACCAAATATTTTGTCGGCTAATAAGAACCCATTACCATAAATTCCAAGAAAAATAGCGATTAGTTGCGCTCTGTGATTATGAATTTCACCTTTTTTTGTACCCATATTCATATTAAAATCAGTCCCTTTGTTGCCAAATTTATATAACTATCACATACTGTACTCATGTATTTTCTATTTGAATGGTTTTTAGGGGTAGTAAGACATAACTGTAGGGCATAAGCAGAAACTAGTGTAAGAGTTGGAACACTGAAAACAAAATCTTAAATAAATACTTGTCAATGTATTCCATATTATGTGTACGAAGTTACTAATGGCTTTAAATTCTCATAACATTATATATCTTCATTCGGATGGTGTCAAATATATGAGTGAGGGTATTCTGAAATTTTATTTGGAATGATTAATGATATCGTTGGTACTTATCACATCTCTACGGGTTAAACGCCTAAGCGATTCTCATTCTATTGACAGTAGATCCTTTGGAGTAAATATTTCAAATCTCCCCTATTTTTAAATAACATTTAAAGGGTATCAACGTTGAAACTTCGATCTTATTGTGATTCTATCTACTGGGATCGGGATCTGTTTTAAGAGTATTCAGAATGATAAATGAGTTTTAAAAAAATTTAATGGCGATAAATTTTTTATTGCAATTGGTGGCAAAGAGGTAAACATACCTGATAGTAAGTGATACTGCCGCTCGTGGACCTTTGCTAGGTCGCTGCCAAAAGTGAAGAAAGTGAAGGGACACTCCCTTGCGAGGGAATGCATGCAATGATGGTCAGCGATGCTAAAGGCATTACCAAAACCCATCATACGCAAACACCCTCAAAAAGTTGGGCTTCTGACTCTCTCGCTCACCGAACGAAGTGCAGCAACAAATTGCTATTACTCAGACGTCGATTTTCTGCGAGATATGGTACTATCCTGAAGGACCGGTCCGCGGCTATAGACAGACGACTGCCGACATTGTGCTCCTACCTCATTATGTCGATATATAATAGCAACTAGCAACCCGCCCTCGCTTCGCTTCAGTTTCAGTCACTTAAACCCGCGTAGTTCCTGTTCCCGTGGGAATACCGGGATAAAATGTAGCCTATGTTACTCCCTGATATTATAGCTTTCCATTGGTGAAAGAATTTTTGAAATCGGTTCGGTGGTTTAAGCGTAAAAGCGTTACAAACAAACAAACAAACATCCTTACTTTCGCATTTATAATATTAGTATGGATAATATTTTTTATAATTACTTTTGTAGATGGCAATTTTAGATATTATAGATAACACTGAATTTCGAAGAATGAAATTTAAAATATCAAGTTTAATTTCGAAATAAGAGTAATAAAATTTGTAATGCCTTACGATCTTAACTAGCATTTCTCCAGAGATAAGATTTAAATATAAATATTTAAGTTAACGATTCAGTCGTGCGTTTAGAAGTTTACAAAAAATGTGCTTCTATCATAATCTGTAGCCCCTTGCCTATCGGAACCGGTTCTATAATGATGTCTTCATTAGTAGTTGATTCATACTACTTCACAGATAAATTTGTCGGATTTTTTGCTTGTAAATTATTACCGTTCTTAATAAGCATCCTGTTCTTTTTTTGTTTAATATGCTTCTATTCGTGCATTCTTCAGTCTAGCAATAGAAATTATAAGACATAGGCCTCCCGCAATAATACTTCCTTACTAATATTATAAATGCGGAAGTAAGTTTGTTTGTTACGCTCTCACGAAAGCACCGAACCGATTTCAAAAATTCTTTCACCAATGGAAAGCTATAATATCAGAGAGTAACATAGGCTACATTTTATCCCGGTATTCCCACGGGAACGGGAACTGCGCGGGTAAGGCAACTGAAACCGAAGCAAAGTGAGGGCGGGTTGCTAGTTCTATATAAAAATTTAAAACTTTATATAATATATTGGTTATTTTGGCGGGTATTGGTAATTAATTCATATTATTCATCATGTCAGCTCATATAAATCCCACTGTTGGGCTCGAGCCTCCTCCACAATAGGAGGGAAATTGACCTTACTATACCATGCTGATCAGACATGTTGGTATAGGGTTTCATTTCGAGTTTTCCTTCTCTTGCATAGATTTTATATGCTTACTATATCCCTCAGTCGTCCTTTACGGCATCTACGAGCAAGATAGGGAGTGATAAATTGTATTCTTACTCCATCATCACACAGTCATCCAATTATTTTAAATTCAGTAGGTATACGAATCCGTAATCTTATTTTTCTTCTTAGTCTTTTCTGTTATCAAAATTTTAATCAAAATAAAATTACATTTGGTTGAGCAATATTTGAAATTATCTAGGATATTAAAAATTAAATGGGTCATTTTAATGTTAGGGTTCATTAAGCGGATTTTAATCTCCTTTAATATCTGTCAATCTCGTTTCGTGGTACAATTACACCGTTACTGGCCATTGCACGACAACGTCTGCTCATTATGAGCGAAGAATGTTAAGAAATTTCATCCGACAACCCATTGAGGCAGCCCTCCCAATTGTGTTGAGGTGTTCCAATTGAATGCTGGATAGGTGGAATGGGGTACGATTATAATGAAATTTCGCCTCAATAAAGACCAGTGAGCCCCGAAACACAATACTTGATGTTTCCTCTTCAACCCGTATCCATGTCACGTCATTAAACCCAGTAAAAATATCTCCTGACACATCTTAGTTAAGTAAATTAACATTTGCTCGCATTACAATTAAAATGGTGTTATGGTTTTATTGACATTTCTAATTCTTTTTATGTTAATAGTTAAAGAATTTCTTTTTTGTATTGTAACGTTTACATAGCAAGAAATTGTTTAAGAATTATTCGTAATTTAGCGTCTTGACGATACTATCTATTTTGTATTTTAACAGTATGTACATCTATATGCATCATGCTATTAAATAGCAACATTATATAGTTTATATGCTGTTCAAAAACATATAATTTAATATAACGATAAAACTGTTGAAGGAATAAAAACTAGTGATCAACACAATATGGACTATCTAAACCTGACTAGCTATAAGTAAATATTACGGAGGGAAAGAGAGCTTGAAAATGTCGTGTGGCGCTCTTAAATTATATTGAATATTTTAGTGTTTTATAATGTTATATTTAGTGATTGCGTTAGCATTATATTAATTAGATATAGAAAAAGTGTTCAAGTATAGATAATATTATATAAAAGTGCCTTAACAATGTTTTCATCTTCTGTGAAAATTCCGAGACGAGATCTTTATATATATATATATATATATATATATATTCAGGATCTCGGAAACGGCTCCAACGATTTTGATGAAACTTGGCATACTAGAGGTTTCGGGTCCAAAAAATCGATCTAGCTAGGTTTTATTTATAGAAAATGTTGTTTTGTCGGTGTTTTTAGCAAAACAATACAATGACATTAAATTTTAAAAGAATATGAATTCAAATTTCGTTGTCAACGTCATGAGTTACGATAGCTCAGTTGGGAAGTTGTCCAGTTCTCTTTTTGTTTTGGCATTCAAATAGCGTCGGATCGAATCTCGGTATTATTATCATTCTCTTTTTGTAATTTTTTATATTTTTTTCCTTATTTAATTTTTATTTTGTATTAATATATATCTAAATAAATTTGACAAAAATACAACAAAAATATTCCGAGCGGAGCTCGGTCAACCAGATATTACTAATAATTACCAATACTAAAAGGAAGATGAAATGCCTTCTATATTTGAATCTAAATGTATCATCATCTTAGCTCATATTAGTTCCACTGTTAGGCTCAGGGTTCCTTCAAATAGAACAGTGCGGTATAGTAGGCCGCTATACCGCACTGGTCGGACGTGTTGGTATAGGGTTTAATGGCGAGTTTTCCTTCTCTTGTATATTATGTGCATATTATAGCCATCTTCTTTTACGACACCCGCGGGTAAGAAAGGGGATGGTGAACTGTATTCTTATATTATACTAACTATAATTTACACATATTTCGGTTTGAATATTGAGTTAGTTTGTAATATGAAATCGGTATTCAATAAAATATAACAATGTTATGTATATGTAGAACTTCGCTTATATTAATAATAGAAATTACGCTATAATTCAAATACAGAAACAAAATATAATCACTGTTCGGCTGGGCTCGAGTCTCCGCCACAATGGGAGCGAAATTGACCTTACAATACCATGCTAGTCAAACAGGTTGGTATAGGGTTTTATTTAAATTTTTCCTTCTCTTGCGTAGGTTATATGCATATTATATCCATTAGTCGTCTTTTACTATATCCACGAGCAAGATAAGGAGTGGTAAATTGTATTCTTATTCCGTCACCACATAAAATGTACTTAACTTATCTATTTTAGTTCTAATACTTGCATACAAACATTTATATATGCACATATTAGGATTCACACATATTAGAAATTGATAAAATCTGTCAATTTTTCGTATATTATGGAAGAGGCTAGAGCCCAGCAATGAGACATGTATGAGCGATTATTACATTATCTGAAAAGCAGCTTTGTTTACGTGAAATGTATACCTACATGTCAGTGTTGTGACGAAATAGAATACTGTTCACCACCCCCGTCTCTTACCCGTGGATGCCGCAAAAGACGAATGAGCGATATAATATGCATATAACATCTATGCAAGAGGAGGAAAACTCCAAACAAAACCCTATGCCAGCACGTTTGACCAGCGTGGTATAGTAGGTCAATTTCCCCTCCATGATGAAGGAGACCCGAGCCCAACAGTGGGACGCATGTGAGCTGTGATGATACTTACATGTCTTTCTCCGTAAGCAGTTTTTCGTGGAATTAAATACTCTATACAGGGATTCATTTAATTGAATAATATCTTCATTTTCAGTTCCACTTAAATCAAGCACATTCGCATTTATAATATTAGATAGATTAAAAAAGTATAACTAATTATTTTTTTATTAAGTTGCACATTCATTAATTACTAATTATGTGGTTAGTAATCCACAAATTTGCTGGCCAAAGGAGATACGAAGCGGATCCAGAAGTACGCTTTGAATTATTAATGCAATACTGTAACAGGAAATTGTAAGCTCCTTACGAAGGACACTGAATAAATATCGATGAACCCGATAGTATGGATTTAAACACAATTAATACATACAGTGAATGGTAAAATTTCGTTAATGTTAAAAATATATCCAGCTCTATTTTTATTATATTTGTTATTTAAACAAACAATAATCTTGTAATTGCAGTAATTTTGGGATAGATTTAATATTTATATTATCATTCTGCTCTTATCCTAATTGATTCAATATCATTTCATTTCAGCTCATATGTGTCCCTCTGTTGGGTTCGAGCCTCCTTCACAATAGGAAGGAAATTGACTTTAGTGTACCATGCGGGTCAGACAGATTGTCACAGGGTTTAGTTCCAGTTTTCCTTCTGTTATTTGTATTATATCCCTTAGTCGTTTCTTACGACATCCGACGGCAAGATAAGGTACTCCCTATTGTACTCTTGTATTCTTCCGAATTGTATTCTTACTCCGTCACTACATCGGCCGTTTTCGCGACACAATTTTTCTTCCATCGTAAATAGTGCAAAGTTTTAACAGTAGTTTTTTGACTGGTCGCCTGTCTTACTGTCCGCCTTGGGAATGTAATTGTATTAAATAAAACCACTTTACGGATTTTATTGCCTTTGTATTTGATTTTTGATTGCCCGACGTTTCGAACACTTTGCAGCGTTCATGGTCACGAGCGACTTTTATTTAAAATGTGTAATACTCGCGGAAACATTAGGAATCATTAATGTAATTGTTTTGGAAACGTTATCAGATGGAGTTGGTCCATATCGATGTAAACCTCTTAATCCTCCCTCATGAGACTTAAGAGCAATATTAGAGTTATTAGTATTAATAGCCGCCATCATATAGCATTAATATCTGTATTAGACACGATGAAGATGTGCAAAAAATAATAGACATGTAGTAATTCCAATTAAAACGAGCTATAATATGAAAATTAGATATGTGAACTCAGCAGATGTATTAAAGTGGTACAGTACTTCTATTGTTTGATGAAGAACTAAGAGTGTATTTGTGGTCTAGATGCCACAATACAAATAAATGAAATTAAAGTGTCTTTCTGTATCTTGATCATCATCATCTTAACTCATATACGTCCTACTGCTTGGATTGTGCCTTCTCGACAAGAGGGCAATTAATCTACTAAATCACGCTGATCAGACGGGTTGGTATAGGGTTTAATTTCGAGTTTTCTTCTTACTTTTTCAGTCTTTTCTTCCATAGATTTTGTATGCATATTATAATCCATTAATCGTCTTTTACGACACCCACGGGCAAGAAAGGTGGTAGAAATTGTATTTTTACTCCGTCATTTTATGGAAAGTTTGTAATATCAAAATTATACCTTATATAAATAAGGTCACATGCTTAAACGGTTCTTGACACGATAACTATGCCTCAAAACCAGTTTAAATATTTTTATCAGTCTGTATATTTGTTCCGGTAAATCTGCCAAATGACTAGATCGATTTTAATATATTTTACTATCAGTTAGCTGATGGTGTAAGAAGTAACTTATGCTATTTGCCTCTTGGAAATAAATTTTGGCCCAGTTCGGGAACCCGTAGCCTCAAAGAAATTCTCAAACAAATAGAAAGCTATATTATGGGCGAATAATATAGGCTTTATTATAATATTCTCACGGGGACGGATACTACGCGGGTGATACCCCGAAAATTTACTAGTATTAAATAATTGTCCCATGGCAAAATTGAAACTAGGAAAAAATATAGTGTTCAACGTTTAATTATATTTATAAAGAAGAAAACGCAGAAATCCACATTTCGTTTAAAGAATTGGAACACTGCATTACAAATTTTCTGTGAGGTAACGGAGTAAGAATACAATTCACCACTTTCTATCTTGTCCATGGATGTCGTAAAAGACGATTAACACGTTCCCTGCGCCATCATTTTCAAAGAACTTTCTGCTGGTGCTGGTGCTTTGGAGACGTAAAAGATCTCGTAACTAACCTACCCTTTCGTGCGTTTGAGACCTAATCAGTCTCTTAAAAATACGCTTTTGAAAATAATTTATATACTTCTGTGAAAATAATTATACTATTGTGCTTTAGGGACCTAATCCATCTCTAATTGTTTTTTTTTTTTATGTCCATGAATTCACCTTTACGTAGGAAGCAAATATGTAAATTTGTCTCACTCATACTTTAAGTACTTTACACGTTAGCGCCTGCCGCAAGGAGTGAAAAAACACGATTATAGTCAACGCACAATACAAAAGTCCTGCAAGAGATCTGATAGATCTCGTAACGCAACGAACGTGTTAAGGGATATAATAGGCATATAACATCTATGCAAGAGGAGGAAAACTCGAAACAAAACACTATACCAATCTGACTGACCAGTATGGTATAGTAAAGCCAATTTCCCTCCTATCGGGAGGCTCGAGTCCACCAATGGGACGCATATGAGCTCAAATAATACTTAGAAATTTAATTTTGTCTTATTTTCTTTGTGATATATTATGAAGTAAAAATAGTTGTCGAAATTCTTTGGATAGCAAATTATTTCTATGTATTTCTTAATACACGAATTCGTGAAATTGAGCATTAATTTATTCAATTAACCGAAATGGATTACTGAGATGAGATTATGATAGGGCCAACACGATAAGTTATTAATACGGTTCGGTTACATAAACCTCAATTCTAATTAGTTTCTGTTCTACAAAATCAATTAAATGGTACTAACTGAGCGATCGGATCAGACCGCAACCTCAAGAAATGCTTGAATCAAAGGGATGGACAAACATATAATTATATCAGCTTGTACGAGCGCAAATTAATATTAAATTCCTCTATACGTCTATAAAGTCAAACTTTACTAGCGGTAAGTGTTGACGTAATATCTTAGAGATAGAGTATATTTATATAGTAATAGAGAAATAATAATCATGGATATATGCCAATCGTATGCGATGATGCGGAGTCCATTACTTATTCACTAAAACGTAGAACATATTAACTATAAATTATTCAAAAAAATCTTAAATCCAGAATCTAATAATTAATCTTTCTTCCTTACTACTTTTATTTCCAAGTAAGTAGGGTTTGCAACATATTACTACCTTCCATGGACTCATGTCAGTTTCATAAGCATATATCATTGATCTTTTCTGGGTTTCCCTCGATTCTTCTCCATACAGAACTTAGTAATATATAGAGCATACGGAACTATGTATTTCATTAATTTATCGATACCTTTTATACAAATTTGTATTTATTTCTTAAAAGCATATCTATAAAGCGTGTATAAATGTCAATAGTTTCAATAAATGCTACGTTCGTCCACCAGTCAATAACTTCAGTATATTCTTGTCACGTACGAAATACACGTAAACGTCTGCTTCCCATCTTATTGATACAAATAGAGATATCAATTGTTTAGGACAAGGAGAAACAACAACGTGGCAATGATAGTATTTCTTCTGACGGGATATGAGGGGCCTTTATAGCTACTTTGATATCTGCGGGGTAAACTTTAGTGTGTTATGGAATGAGATTTTTACGGACTTAGGACCGTCGTAATGCTATTGACCTTTTTGATGGTATCGAGCCCGGTTCTGAACCGTATTTAAGAGCCGATTAAAATAGGCTAGGCTAAGACAATCATAGTTAAGTTGGTGTTTACCGTCCCTTGATTCTTATCTGCTTCGTGCATTATATTCATATACATATTATTATTTGTATAACACGCATTTTTTACTTTATTTAACCTTTCAAGATATTTAAATAAATAAATGAGTGCTGTTAAACTGTACACATATTTGAAGTGTTCATTATGAACATTTTAAAAGTTTATGCTATTTAAATTTCTATCAATTAACAGTGAGTTTATTTTCTGTCTGAAAATATAATGTTAAATCTCATTTAAATATTGTTTTCTTGTTTCCTCAAAAACAATACATATCTTTTAATGTGGGCTTTTAATAAAAATGATTATTTTCCTTTTATACCACCAGTTTTTTATTCCAATAGGTATGTTGATATAACTGCTTATTTGCCGTAAATATCTGAAGATATTATAGATGCTTGAAATAACTGCTCTTTTAGTGCATTACAGATTTAGATTGAACTATATATTTATATTTCTAATGATCGTAGGATGACTTTTCAAATATATTTTACAGAGTACTCGAAGCCAAAAAGAGGATTATGATTTCGACTGGTAAGTTTCTGCCCAATTTATTTTGAAAATAATAATACTTCGTTCTTTATTGTGTAAATACAGAATAAAATTTTCAAACTTCCTCCTCCATCACGGTGGTAGGGAAGTTACTAAACTCTGGTCAAAAATTTTGACATAGTATTTTATGTCGAGTTTTGCCATATAGGTAATAATAATAATAAATAAATTAGGTTTTCAGATTCAGTTCAGGGTCAGGTTCATTAGCAGTTATAAACAACTTATAATTTCAGCGTCGTCATAGTGTTGCCAATATTTCCAATATTTTTTTCAGTTTTTAAGGTCTATTTATTTCTCTTATTTGATATTCAATTATACGATATTCGGTGGATGCATAATGGTATTTTATTTTTAGACCACCATCAAATTCGCATCGTTTTTAATATTCTAAAACTTTTCTTTTACTAAGGAGTTTGCAATAACATCACACATTTTGAAACGTAAAATTTGATTGTGTGTTGTGATCAAGATATATACATATGGTAACTGAGCTCGTTTTGCAAAGGAATATAGTTTATGACAAAAATCTATCTACTTCACTGTAGCTATGTCCGTGGTTTCGCTTGCTTTAATGTAAGTTTTATCAACATTTTATTTTATCCCATGGATGCAACACTTTTCCTGAATAAAAAGTATAGTTTTCTGTATCCTCGACAACATATACAAGATCATAGATTGATTACTTAAAGCGTGGAAGCATATCAAAGCACAAATTTACATTTATAACCTCAGAATTGAAGTTAGTGTAACCTTAGTTATTAACAAAGTAGTCATTTATATCTTTACAGCTTAAGTAGGTAGGCACATAAAACTAACATTTTGGGTAAGTAAAAGAGTACCTACTGACAATGATTTGTAAACTGGAGTCTTACCAACCGCCGTTTGCTGTGTATTTGTGTAGTCAGTTGTAAGCTATTTATGTCTTTAGGTTATTCAACTCTGCAGACGATACCAATTTGGTGATATGATTACACAATATTTTAAAATGAAATTTACGATTTAGTTCTATTTAATAGTTTTCACAGCTTACGTTGTTTCCTACTTCGTTACAAACTTGATGATAGAATCAATGTAAAGCTAATGTAAAGATATCATTTTTGTTATTTATTGGTGAGATTAATTGAATGCCCGATAAATTATTTGCTTATTACAATTAAAAAAATCTTTCGTAATCAATATAAAAATACTTAACCATCAGTAGGTATCAACCAATATAAATGATAGATCTACCTATTTCTCTTTTTCTCTTACAATTTAATCATGGAATACATTTTATATACACGTAATAAAGTTAGATAAAATAGACCTCAACGTTAATTTTTTTTGTGACACACGTTTTATGAGTAATACCTGATTATATACCTAAAATGGATATCAACGTAATCATAATGATTTTGTGTTTATTGTAACTATTTATTTTGATGAGAAGAGAGACAATAAATCAAAGTTGTTTAGTTGATGCACAATAGCCTGAATACAAGAATACGACGACCAACCTCCTCCGTAGTCCGTTGAACCAAACACGTTGTAGTTTCACAGAAAAAAAATAAACAACACACAATATGTGACGATAGCAAAATCACTTTACTCATCAGCAAACTGTTTATCGTTACAAATTAAAATACAATTTCAAAACTTTTAGTTTAATTATTTTAAAAAACAAGTTTTAGTATTCGTAGCTTCACGAAGAAGTTGGACATTAACGTTCCACGAACGTGCATCTGGCGTGCCGGCCGGCGCAGAACTAGCTCGTTGGTCTCATTCTGAACAAAACTTTTAAGTCATGGAGACGGCAAAGCTATGTCGCGCCTCTACAACTCACTCACACAAGTAAGCCCGACACCCTATGCACAAACACGAAAGCGAGCTTCCAAGTTCACTAAATAAACGAACACCAACACAAACGTGCACCAACACCGTCTACCCCCTGTCCATGAGACGTCTGAATGAGATACGTATATCAACAATGAATTTGAGCGCGTGAGAGTAAGTGAGAGGTCGACACCGCAACAGATGTATATCATTTTACGCAGGTAAGTATTGAAAATGTTGGTGTGTATGAATGAGATAGAGTACAAATTTAGCTTAGGCAAAGCCGGTTGTGCGAGAATGGGACAGGAACTGTTCAAGTTACCCACTGTACATTCCTTCCTGATACCGGCGCGCCGTCGTACCTTTCGATCGTTCAAGTGGCAGATGAAGCTTTTAGGGTTGTCACCTGATTGTTATGCGAAGAGAAAGAATGAGTAGGTTAATTATATTTTGTTAAACATTTGACATGATAAAGTAGTTATGGTTATAAATAATTTGATAAACTTCTTTAAAATTAAAATATGTGGTTAATTTTAGTTTCTTTTATTTCCACAACTAAATCTAAAGTTTATAGATAATACATATTTATAATATGTAGGTTGTAAATCGGGTAAATTAAAACTTTCAAAAAGAATCATTTAAAATTCTTTTTCAATGTCGATAGAGTTAGTTAGAGTTTAAGAGACTTGAGTTATAAATATCTCTTTCTTCTACAATTTATCGCCGCGATGTTATTAATTCAATAAAATACTTTAAACGAAAAATCCACTACATTTTCTTATAAAAAATATTAAATTAGGCGCACCAGTTGGCGACAGTTATGTTAACGGTAACGACATATTCAAATATATATATTACTAGATGACCCGACAGACGTTGTCATGTCTTAACTATGAATATTGAATCCGAATTGAATTAAGAAAATGTTTATTATTCTAATTCCTATATAACAACATACTTATTTTTTTTTTTCCTTATGCGTATGAAACCAATGAATGTAATGGCTCTGACGGCGGTACCAATGGCGTCAATTGCGCTCGCGCAAGACAATCCAGGACCTTAATTTTTAAACTTAAATGCCTTGCAATATTGGCATACAAAGTTCATTGACCCAATACTTACAACTTAAGTTTGTACGTCTAATTGCTGGCATTCTCAAAAACGAAAATTCATCTGTAAATTAAAGAAAACTATTGTATTCTTCTTAATAACTAAATATATCACTTGTTATATTAGTAACATGTATCTTAATTACCAAAACTCCATATTAAATTGACTTTTTATATTAGGCGTGATGGCTCTGAACTTACCTACCTACCCTGATGTGCACTAAGAAATTCAGTTTTCTTACATCATTTCTGTAAGAAATAATGAATTAATTGTTTTACATTATTAATAAAATAACTCCAACCGAAGCATCTGTTTTAAACAATTTTCAGTTTTTTTACATCCTCTTTGACGATATTTCACGCACGCGTTCTGTCAATTCTATGTTAAACGTCATAAGGTTACATTAAAAAAGTTTATATTGTCCAAAGCGGTTAGATTAGAAATAATTTTATATGATGGTTAAGTATTCTTAAATTTTCTAATTTTCTGGGCAATTTTCTTATTTTTCTTTCATAAGAACCTTCTCCTGACAATAACAAATAAAACAAAAAAAGAATTAATGAAATTGGTCCAGCCGTTCACGCGTGATGGCATGACCAAGGAAAACAGGGATTCATTTTTATATATATATAGATAGAAGATAGATAGATAGATAGATGGTGACAGTTGAGCTTATTTTGAAAAATAGTTTAAAATAACTTGAAATAAATTTAATTTTAAGTTTCATTCGTGTTTATTTTATTTTCGGTTTAAGAAATTAGTTTTGTTGGTAAAGTTAGCACGTCAAGTGCTTAATAAATAAAAGATAATTTAAACTAATTACACCTAAACCGTGGTGCACCTTTTCGTGTGGTGACGGAGAAAGAATACAATTCACAACTCCACTACTCACCATCTTGCGTGTTGATGTCGTAAAAGACGACTTAGGGATATAAGTAATATGCATAGGGCATCTTGAATATATAGTGGTATAATAGATCAATATCCCTTCTATAATGGAGGAGACTTGAGCTCAGGAGTGGGACGTATATGAGCTCAAATGAACGATGAAACACCTAAACCTTCCAAACCCGTAGGTTTCGTAAAAGAAGATTAAGGTATGTATAATGCATATCTTATATCTTTAAACGAGCAATTCTTATATATATTCAGGATCTCGGAAACGGCTCCAACGATTTTGTTAAAACTTGGCATACTAGAGGTTTCGGGTCCAAAAATCGATCTAGCTAGGTTTTATTCATAGAAATGTTGTTTTGTCCGTGTTTTTAGCAAAACAAACAATGACATTAAATTTTAAAAGAATATGAATTCAAAATTCGTTGTCAACGTCATGAGTTACGATAGCTCAGATGGGAAGTTGACAAGTTCTAATTTTGATTTTATTGACATTCAAACAGCGTCGGTTCGAATCTTGGTGTTATTATTATTCTCTTTTTGTAATTTTTATATATTTTTCATTATTTATTTTTTATTAAGTAATATATATCTAAATAAATTCGAAAAAAATATTCTGAGCGAAGCTCGGTCAACCAGATATTTACAGCTATATAAGAGAAGGAAAACTGAATATGGAATCTTATACCAAGTCGTCTGATCAGCGTGGTGTAATAAGTCCATTTTTCTTCGATTTAGCAGGAGCCTCAATGATGCTGATGATGTCTAAACCATGCATATGATGATAAACAGAAAAGATTTTCACTCAAAATGACAAAAGAAATATAGTTACGTAATACAGTGCTATGTATAAATTTGGACGTTTTAAATATTAAGGTGTGCATGTAGCATCCTTACGTCAAGATGTCACAAAGTAGCAGGTAGTGTAGTCGGGTAGCGTGTGTTGCAAAATTTTTGAAATGTTTTTTGCATACAACTCCCTCGGCTACTTTTTGTACATTTCATAAATAAGACATCTGCTTTAACGAAATAATACAAAATAATTTTATAAGCAATGACCTTTTTACACAATTTCTATTCTAAATCAAAATCTTCCTTAATAATAGGTACCTATTACGTTCGTTATTTACCATTTATTAACTGTTCACAAATAATATTGTAATTACTTTTATTTTTCTATTAAGTCTTTCTTATGAATGTACAATTATTAAAAATTAATTCAATATTTTTATTTAATTATGTTCGTTTAAGGTCATATAAAATGATTTATTGTTGGCTTTGTTTCAATTTATTGTGGAATTTTTATAAATTATTAACTGTTGTCACGGCTCCACACGCGCTTACTTGCCCATTAGTCACAGCGTAGTTATTTCCACTTTAATATTATTTTATATTTTGCCGAATTGGTTACCCTTACATTATTTATGGTCTAGAACTTATAACTTAACTTAAGACCTTTCAATAATCTAATATTCGTCCCTATAGATTTCAATACTTATTAATCGAAACACACACGAAACAGGCGCATTCCAATTAGTATTATAAATGCGAATGTGAGTTTGTCTGTTACGCTGACACGTCTTAACTAGGTAATAAATCGATGTTGAAAATTCTTTCACCATTGAAATTCTACATTATCAGCGAGTAACAAAGACAATATTTATACTCTTATTCCAACGAGAGCTGGAACAATGCGAGTATAAGGAATATGGTAATTAGAAATAAAATCTAATACGCATATACCATCTATGCAAAAGAAGGAAAACTCGAAACAAAACCCTATATCAACCTATCCTGTCTAACCAGCATGGTATCATCATCTCAGCCCATATACGTCCCACTGTTGGGCTCGGGCCTCCTCCATAATGGAAGGGTAATTGACCTACTATACCATGCTGGTCAGACGTGTTGGTATAGGGTTTTATTTCGAGTTTTCCTTCTCTCGCATAGATGTTATATGCGTTTAAATCCCTTAGTCGTCTCGTACGATCACCCACGGGTAAGATAGGGGGTGGTGAATTGTATTCTTACTCCGTCACCACACGGATAACCAGCAGGGTAGGTAAGGTCAATTTCCCTCCTATTGCGGAGGAGGCTCGAGCCCAACAGTGGGACATATATGAGTCAAAATGAATGAATGAACAAAATGAAATGTTTCACATCCGACTGCTCTTCAAATTTCTCATGTGATTTTTTTCTCGTATGTATAGTAAAAGACACGAAGAAAATGATATGACTTCGGTTAAATAGAAATTTCAAATACTATAAAAACAATTTAGCTGGTATAATATAACAGTTAGCAACCTATTGATTTTCATATTATTTTCATATTATGAAAATCAAATGGTAGATAAATATATCAGTAAGAAAAGTAGCAGAATATAAGAAGTTATACTTTTATATCAGATGATTAATTTTTTCAAGTCAACGATAGTAATGTCTACAACTACAATAAAAACATCGCTCAAAGTTCATTTTGTTACATTTCTAGATCAGTTTTTTTTACATTGTCGGTATTATATTTCCAAAAAAAGAGGGCCCACACGGGTATCAGAGAGCGTCAAGCGAAACACTTCTGCGAAACCGGAGCCTCTTTGGAGGCCTGACAGTAACAAACCACGACAACGTATCAAAACATACAATTCTTTCCCATGTAGCTAACACACAAATTAGTGTAGTATTATGTTCACGCTCTTTATTTTTATACCTTTGTCAATCTTCACATGAAATGACAGCATAATGGATTCTTTGGGTATAGTCTTTCCAGACTACGGTAAATGAATAAAATTTTGAATTTCTTTTGCGTTTCGTTACCACATAATCCTAAATAAAATCGACGTTGCGATGGTTTATAAAGAAAAAAATAACACATGAAATATGACGTGTTTTTGACAGTTTGACATGGGTACCGTTCGCAGTATACTTCATTAGCTTTGAAAATCTCAATACCAAATGCTATGAACCAGCACTTAAGTGAATTGTCATCGGTAATGTTCCATTTGCATTCGTATTTGGAGTGGCACAGGACCGTTCTGAGTGGCAATCTCGTGGGGAGGCCTATGTCCAATAGTGGTCGCCTACAAGCTAAGGCATGGATGGATGGAATGTTCTGTTTTGATATTAAAAAAGATCCTTGTTCATCATCATCATCTCAACGCATGTATGTCCCACTGGACTCGAGTCTCCTGCGTACTAAAAGGGCAATAGGCATGATGACTAATTTTGAAAAACTGTTTTATAATATTCTTAAATAACTACTATTATCAAACAATATATTATTTTTGCAATAAGTACGGTTTCTTTGGAAATAAATGCTATTTTAATTAAATGCATATAAATTAGCGCCAAAACGGTGCCTAGTGTCATGGCGTCTGCTTGTGACGTCACGTTTATTCACTTGAGTTGTAGCGATGGGTAGTAGCGGGTTTTTTGGTTAACGAAACGAAACTATCTATCGAATGTCAATAGCGGTTTTTGAAACACTCTATTTCAGTAGCGAGAATAGCGGGTTGTGTTTTACTAGTTAACTAAAGTATCACCATGTAGTGTATGTTAGACGCGTACCTACACACGCACACCACTATACAATAGAGTTGCCTTGCGTACGCCGTGACCTTGTACACTACGAAACGGTTTGGCGTAGGCTCCATTTGGCTCCAATTTAAATGCTTCATTTTTGTGTGCGGAGTTACCTTCTGTTAGTTATTATTCTAAGATATTCATACTATATTTATATACTATATTATAATACATATACAAGAGAAGGATATCTCGTAACAAAACCTTATGCCACCACATCTGACCAGCGTGGTATGTTGGGTCAATTTCCTTCTCATAGTGGAGGAAGCCCGAGTCCAACAGTGGGACATGTATGGGCTGAAATGGTGATATATACACCTTATTTTAATTTTCAAGCTATCAAATTTAATATTATACGCAAAAGTAAGTGACGCCACTTTTTTTTTGTGGGACTTAGTCGTTTTTGTTTTTTTTTTTTTTTTTTTTTTTTTATTGCAAACGGTGGCAAACGAGCAAACAGTACACCTGATTGTAAGTGTTGCTGACGCTCATGAACCTTTACAAGGCCGCTGCCTACCGCGAAGAGAGTGAAGGGAGTGTGAATGCGTGTATTGAGGCTCGGTGATACCAAGGGCACCACCAAAACCCTCCCCACGCAAACACCCTCAGAAAGTTGGGCTTCCGGCTCTCTCGCTCACCGAACGAAGCGCAGTAACAAATCGCTACTACTCAGACGTCGATTTTCTGCGAGAGTGTGGTACTGCCCTGGACGGACCGGCCCGCGGCTGTAGACAGATAACTGTCGACAGTGTGGTCCTACCACTCCAAACTCCCCGTTAACCGCAGGTGGCTATGACAGCTTTATCCGGACTGCTGGGTGAGCGCTGAAGACTCTCAACCCAAGACGTGTCTATAATTCACCATGTTGATAAACACATGTATTAGGACTAGTTCAAGGCCACATAATTAGGCATCTACCTGCAACTCACGTTTAAGTATCTAATGACAAATAACACAAATAATCTTACAAAAAAATGTATCTTATTTCAAATATATTAAGGGCGAAAATCAAAGGTCAAACGCAGCTTTGCCGTGTGTGTGTATAAAAGAGACAAAATGATGATTGATGAAAGAAACGGTGTTCGAACCATTTCGCGATCGCGATAGCTATTAGCTAAATAGCTACAGAGTTGTTGTTATTGTTAGCTGAAGCTAGCTACAATAGCGAGTAGCGACAGTTAGCTGCCGGCAGCGATCGAGTATTAGCGAACGTTCATTTTTGTGTGATTCACTTTCGTGAAACGTGATTGAGTTAATAGCTGTTAGCGGGTTTTTGCAGTACGATGAAACTAGCTAACCGCTATTGTACCGATAGATAGTTTCAATAACCATCTAAGTTGCGCAACGACCACTTCTATTGAGTTGTAAACGTAAGGAAGTTAAAGTAAAAAATCTGATATATTTTATTTAGAGATGAATTCGAAAGTCTATAAGTGGTGTGCGGTTCCTCAATGTGTTAATACATCAATAAAAACCCATAACAAACTGTTTGTTTATGTGCCACACAATAAAACAATAAGATATAAGTGGCTTTATTTTGCACGGTGGGATCCAAAAGCCATAAATTTAAATAAATATGTAAATATGTAAAAATAAATAGGAGACTATTTCTTTCTGTGAAGATCATTTTGACGTAAGTACGGTGTGTGACTTTATTTAACTGCAGTTTAATACCAAGTTTACAAAAGCATTATTTAAATAACATAACCTCTAACATCTCAAGCGGTATTATTTTTAAATAGATTTTAAATTATTGGTGTTAGAAGATTAATAATCAATATTTTACTTACATCGTAGTTTTAACATTTCTAAATTCTGCTGAACAGAAGTCTTTGTTTGATGCTAGGTAATCTCCAGCATTAACAAATCAACTCTAGGCAAATTACAGCTGTTTGCCTTGGTGAATCCTTCTTCCATGACTTACATTTTTAGTAAGAACACAAAAGTAAGCAAGAGATCGATAAAAATCACGAAATACTTTTTAAATGCAAGTTAAAACAATTAATAAGTGTAACGATCGTAGAATTTCGTACATAATTTGCGATGATAATGACAGGTGTACATAGGAGTGACGTAACTCAATTTGATTGGTGTTTAGCTCAGCATGGCGGACTTGTGTATTTTGTAGTTTTGTTTTATTAAATAAATTAATAATCTCATCTTATAAAAGAAAATAAATATTTATTTCAGTGTTACAGTAGATAAACACATTATTTTAGTGATTTTTGGTTACTGTCATCATGCCTATTAACTTATTAGATACACTACGCTGGTCAGACGTGTTGCTGTAGGGTTTTATTTTGAATTATACTTCTCTTGCAGTGATCTTTTCAGTTTGAGCCTATTAGCCGTCTTTTTCAATCACCGATGGGGAGGGTGATGACCACAGTATTCTTACACCGTCACCACACGGATGAGTCATGTTAACCAAATGATAATTTATTATTTCAGATTATGACAGATTAATTATAAACATAGGTAAATGGGGTAACAGAGTAAGAATAATTCACAATCATCTGTCTCTCGCCCGTGGGGGCCATAAATTAAGTCTAAGGGATGTGCTATATCGATAATATCTATGAAGAAGAAGAAAAAAATCACATGAAAACTTATGCTAACACTTCTGACCAGCGCGGTATAGTACACTTCAACTGTGGGTTGAAATGATGATGATGATGGATTATAAAAAAATTGCAATATTTTATTACAATTTTTTTTACAAAAACAAGAAAAAATATATCTATCATTAACTATTTAATGAAAATTGTCTCAATATTTAAATTAAAAATTTTAGAGAGAATAAAACAATATAAAACGTCTGATGGTGGCCGACACAAGATTGCGGCAATGCCAGATCTGGAGCCACTGCTACTCAAGTTTCTAAAGATCGCATCAAAATAAGCTAATGGGTTGGCATCTTCTTGAATGGTGTGATGTTGTTTCCGCAACAACAATCTCCTAATAAGAAACTTCTACTTAATTGCTATATTTTAATTCTGTTTTCTCGGAACCTAACATTTTTCTCATTCAGCACTTCTATACCTATTTCATATTGTTTCTATGCTCTTTACTTGTAATATTTAAACTCTTGTACAAGTACCTGCCTAATAACAATTGTATATATTTGTATTCATTTCCATTGATGACTAGTGAGGTAGTTTTGATAGCACAGTAATGCATTATACGATTTGTTAACTTATAACAATCTGCTGCTGTAAGGTACTTAAAAGAAAAAAACACCTTTGTTTTTTTTTTCGCTTCACAATAATAACATCAACAACATCAACTTCTTATTATGGCTTCAGCGGCGTAGGGTTGCCACAAATTTGCCAATGTCAAGTAACATTGAGGGAAAAATGAGAGACACAAGTTGATCGGTATAAGAAGATGATCGGTATTTATAATAAAGTATTATATTAAATGTATTGGCTCTGTTTCTATTTCTAAAAGCTGTAATTGATCATGGGTTTGAGATTACAATCTAATATTGTTGATTTTTATAAATTTTGATAAGGTTTTATGAAAAGGAGAGAAAATTAGAAATAGTAAGAGACGTGAGTTAGTAGGGCGGGGAATAGTAGGAGGAAGACAATCATAAAGGGAAAAACGCAATTTAGGACAAGAAAAGAGAATATGATCTATGGAACCTTCGTCAAGACCACATTCACATAAGGAATGGTCTCTTATTTTAATTTTATTTAAAAAGACAGGAGAGCAACAGTGACCCAACCGCATGCGGCAAATTGAAGAGGAGATACTTTTTTCGATATTTTTGAATTTGCAAAACCATGGTTTTGGAGGAATATCCGGTTGAAGATGGCCGTAAAACTTTCCTTTAACTTTTTTAGAAACCTGCCAGAGAGAGTTTCATGAACTACGTAAATGCAAAAAACTATAATTGTTAAGATCCTGAGCATACACTACATAATTATCGTCATTGCCAAATATAACCGCTTGTTTCGCCCATGAGTCGGCTATTTCATTGCCGAGAATACCACAGTGTCCAGGAATCCAAGCCAAAACTACATCCAATCCCTGCTTATTACATTCGAAAAGGGATTCTTTAATTTGAAGACATAAAGGAAAAGGAGATTTTGGTTTAAAAGGATTTGATTGAATTGACTGCAAACAGCTTTTTGAGTCAGAAAAAATAATGGATTTCTTTATTTTATGAGATATAATATATTTCAAAGCTTCTAAGATAGCTGTGGCTTCACCCGTAAAAACAGAGGATATAAAGGGACATTTAAAACAAAGAGAGATTGAAAACTTAGGAATCCAGACAGCGGCTCCCACATCAACATTGTCTGATTTTGAAGCATCCGTAAAAATCTCAAGATGATCCGGCCAGTACTCTTGAACATTATCTCTGAATGTTTCTTGAGCATCTGGAGAATTTTATCTATCCCAAAATCTAAGATGATGTGTGGTTTGTAAATCAGAGATTCATATTTAGTCAAAAAGACAGGATAAACAGGAAATCTGGCAATGTTAGAAAAAAATTCAAGACTTCTATTGAAACTACGAACCAGGCAAGGTTTATCTTCTTCTGAATTTTGAGCATTGGTTGAAATAATAGAGTGTAACTTTTTTACTGCATCGATCAAAGGAAGGTTTGAGAATTGAGTAGCCTTATAAAAGAATTTATCTGAGAGTAGTTGTCTACGAAGATGAAGTGGGGGTTCACAACACTCCACCTGCATGGCATTTATCGGAGATAATTTCATTGCTCCCAGAATAATACGGAGACATTTTGACTGAATTTTTTCTAGTTTATTTAAAGCCAATTTATTGCCTGGGTCAAGAAGAAATGTGCCATAATCTAAATGGGGACGAACTATCGCATTGTAAAAAATTTTTTGCGAAAATGGATGTGATCCCCACCACACCCCAGCAAGGGCACGCAGAATATTAACATTATGCTCACATTTTGAACTAACATAATTAAAGTGTCGAACACCTGTTAGTCTAGAATCCAACCACATACCTAAAAATTTAAAAATGTGGAACGCTTCACGATTTTGCGTGTCATGCTTGCGCAGGGGCCATGCTAATCTTCTCTGTATCGTTCCAATTTTAGTATATGTACTGCCGAAGCAAGTACCAATAATAACCAATGTCATTATTTACGCGGCGTTTGACAGATAACATAAGACTAACGTCAAAAGTGACACGAAGCGTTGCGTTCCGAATACTCAGATGCTAACATCGTTTCCTTCTGTTTTTGCATTGCTCATAATTATGTTTTTTTTTTCTATTTATGTATTATTCAAAATTGTTTCTTTTTTTTTGTATTGTTCAAAATTGTTTCTTTTTTATTATTCTAAATTGTTTACTTTTTTTTGATGTGTCTGTCTGGCTGGTGGGTGGTGCAGTAATGATAACTGCATCTTTACATACAATAGTTAAGTATGTAATTAGAATTAACATTTTTATCATACTAATATAATAATATCTATTTTCATACATATAATTATAATATTTATTTATTTTATTTTAGTTTTAGCTATAGTTAGCTATTTATAAATTTATGGTGTTACCTGATAATGATTATTCGTTTCACTCTGCTAATAATTCTTCTATTTCATCCTTTGATGATAGCTTTTGCTCCGCCACTGAGGGCCTTGGTGATACTGTCCGCCAATTGTTTAATAGTCCGGCTAATAACTTATTAAATGTATGTCACTTAAATGCTCAAAGCATTCCAAGCCATCACGGTGACCTGTTCGATGCCTTTAATGGTGCTAATGTACACGCTATCTTAATTTCAGAGAGTTGGCTCAAGCCGCACTTAGCTTCTACCCTGTATCCTCTTCCTGGCTTTGTCTTGATCCGGAACGACCGAGTTGACCGTAGTGGAGGTGGCGTAGCCATCTATCTTCGTAGTGATCTGTCATATAAAATCATAGCCTCCTCACCAACACATTATTC
This sequence comes from Lymantria dispar, assembly GCA_032191425.1. Taxonomy (NCBI): domain Eukaryota; kingdom Metazoa; phylum Arthropoda; class Insecta; order Lepidoptera; family Erebidae; genus Lymantria; species Lymantria dispar. The sequence goes on along the minus strand of CM063454.1, from coordinate 19,004,965 downwards.
TGCCTCTATTGAATTTCTTTTCCTCGAGGTCTGGATTCAAGGAGCCAAAGTGGTCGTCGGAGTAGTTTACTGTCCCCCTACAATTGACTATTTCACTGATTTGGAATCGGTTTTAGGATCTTTGGGGCCTGACTATGCACATCACATCATAATGGGTGATTTCAACACCGACCTATTATCCTCTTGTTCCTCCCGTGCCAGTAAATTCCTACACATTGTTCAAGCCACTAGTCTTCATGTGTTGCCTCTTCAAGCCACTCACCACAACCTGCACGGAGACGACACGTGGCTTGATATAATGCTCACATCCTCTCCCAACCAAGTCTCTTCCCATGGCCAATATCCTGCTCCTGGTATCTCCCATCATGATCTTATTTTTCTCTCCTACATCCTTAAGCCTCCCAAACCTAAAGTTAAGGTTTTGCGTCTGCGCTGTTTTGCGGGCATAAAAGTTGATAAACTGCGTGCAGAGGCCTCGGCAATTGACTGGCAACCCCTACTGGACGCTGACACGGTAGATGAGAAAGTTGGGATTTTTAATTTCCTTATTACCAAGCTCTATGATACTCACGCTCCAATAAAAAACGTCAAGCTGAAGCATCTGCCTGTGCCCTGGATGTCCGATGAGATACGAACGGCAATGAGACGTCGTGATGCAGCTTTTCGCAAATTCAAGAAGCTACGCAGCGACTCTAATTGGGGTCTTTTCAAGACCGCTAGGAATCGGTGTAACCAGATGATACGCAACGCTAAACGCCGACACATCTCAAACACTATTTCCTCTTCCTCTGCTCCCGAAGTCTGGAAATTCTTTGGCACTCTTGGTTTAGGTAAGCAGAAAACAATAGAACTACCTAACACTGTTTCACTAGGTGATCTTAATAAATTCTTCGCGAGTTCCACCACTTTAGATAACATCACTAAGTGCCAAACAGTGAACTTTATCTCCAGATTACCACCTCACAACTTTGGTTCCTTTTCTTTTTCTCCTGTAGCATCCGATGAGATTCGAAAGATACTCCTCTCTATCAAATCTAAGGCAGTGGGTTGTGACGCAATCTGTCGTCGTATGATCATGACCATTCTTGACCAACTGTTGTTTCCTATCTCTCACATCCTTAACTTCTCTCTTCGTTCTGGAACATTTCCTACGCTATGGCGTAAGGCGTATGTCCTACCCTTACCCAAAATCTCTAGTCCTTCTCTTCTTAAGCACTATCGTCCGATATCTATCCTACCTTTCCTATCCAAAGTGCTCGAGGCTTGTGCCCAGAAACAGTTATCACATTTTGTTCATGCTAACGATATTTTAAGTCCACTGCAGTCTGGTTTCAGGCCTGGGCACAGCACAGTCTCAGCACTCCTTAAAATGACTGGCGACGTGAGAGCTGCCGTGGAGGATACTAGGATCACTGTGCTGGTCCTGGTAGACTTCTCTAACGCCTTTAACGCCGTCAGTCACGATATTCTGCTATCTATCCTGTCCCACTTTAGGATCTCGGCGGATGCTTTGTAATGGTTTTCATCTTATCTTCAGGGTCGTCAGCAGTGCATCCGCATCGATGGTACTTTGTCCGATTGGTGCGATTTGACCTCTGGCGTCCCTCAAGGCGGTATACTTTCTCCTCTTCTTTTCTCTATCTTTATTAATCTTATAACCCCTGAACTTCAGTGTGCATATGATTTGTATGCCGATGACCTACAACTGTACTCTCATGCCAGGTTAGACGACGTGCAGTCAGCTATCACGAGTATCAACTCTGATCTATTAGCCATAAGCGCCTGGGCTGCAAGATTTGGTTTGGCAGTCAATGCAGAAAAGTGTCAATGTATTGTACTCGGCAGTCCGCGGATAATCAGCAAACTTGATCCCCATGATTTGCCATCCATTGTCTATAACGGAACAGTGATCCCCTATAGTCAACACGTAAAGAATCTCGGCCTATTCCTAGACTCGACGATGGAGTGGCAAACGCAGATCACTACCATATCGAATAAAGTAACAGGAACGCTTCGCTCGCTATATCGCTTAAAAAACTTTCTTCCTGTGAAGACCAAGACAGCGCTGGTTCAAACCTTAATCCTTCCTATCATCGATTATGCTGATGTGTGCTACCTCGACCTGAATGCAGATCTGCTCAATAAACTGGACCGACTTCTCAACAATTGCATTCGATTCGTTTTTAACCTGCGTAAATTCGACCACGTATCCACATTTCGATCTCGGCTTAATTGGCTACCGATAAGGCAAAGACGAAGCTTGCGAACTCTTTCTTTACTGTATTCTATTTTAAACTCTCCTAATGCTCCTCCCTACTTAAAACTTCACTTTCAACTTCTTTGCACTACTCACGACCGTAATCTCCGTTCCTCCAAAAATCTTCTTCACTGTCCTTCTCACTCCTCCAGTCTGGTACATTCTTCCTTTTATATCCAGGCCATTCTTCTTTGGAATGCGCTACCATTAGAGATCAAAATGGCCCCTAGTCGTGATAGTTTTAAGGCTATGGTCAAACGCCTATACCTAGGCCTTCTGACGGAATGAACTCGTCATTGAGGAATCACCTCTGCTGTTTATAAAATTTATATGTATGTATATGTGTATGTATGTGTGTATGTATGTGTGTATGTATGTATTTATGTATGTATATATGTATGTGTGTATATATATATATAAATGTATTGTTTGCTTGTATTAGATATAAGATTATTTAGATTTGCCACATTTATATAACCAAATTTCAGTAATTATTGCTCACATTGCATTGCACCTGCCTAATTTATTTCTGCTCCACCCTAGGTCGACTGGCAGAAAATGCCTAAGGCATTAAGTCCGCCTTGTACCTTTTTTTTTTGTGTGCAAAAGTTTTAAATAAAAAAAAAATTGTTTTGACATAGGGCGTCATGGAAATGGACTAAAGAAAGCTCCATAATCGCGAAATGATGTCATCGTATTGTAGCATCGTAGGATCAAGTGAGCCGCTATTATTTATTTCTTCGAAGGAGCTTCATAATAGCGTGCCACGGCTTTGCTGTCAGCGATACAATAAGCAGCTGTTCTCGGCTTATTTTGTACGAGCCGCAGGGTAAGACGTACAGATGACGTAGTTACCTGATTTTTAAACCTGAATAAAGAAATATTACGACAATATGATATCATCTTCTAACTTGTAGTCTATTGTACTTGCCTTTTGTGCTAGCCAATATTGCGCTCCAGAAATAAGTTCTATGATATAGCATTGAAAAATAGACCTTTATTGCTTATATTAAACATACAATGCCACAATCGCCTTGCTTGGTAGATAAGTTGGCGATTGCAATTGGTATTTTAATTTTCTTCTGGGAGTATCATACCTAGTATCCTGGCGATCTTTAAAACAGTTCTCCCATGCAACACCAAGAGATGATGCTTTATAATAATTTTAAGAAATTTCCACTTAGAAATCCTATCCTCTGCTGGGCTGCTTGGAAGAAAATGTCACATAATATTTTTACGCCATTATCGCATGAGAATTCTAAGGATTACCCTTTTTGTGGGTATGCTGGAACATAATCCACCATATCTCCCCTTTCCGTCTATTAAGTGAACCGCCATCGCGCCAATAACTTGACTTCTATGGTCGCCCGGTGGGTATCGTTTCAGATAACCCACATCTCCCCAACGTGTCGGTGCTGGAATACCGTTACCGCAATAGCTGAATTCATTGCGAGTGTGGAATGATCAATGTTTCAACACCCGCGAAATCGCTTAGGTAGGTATCAGATGCATGCATTGGACTGAGTCCGTGTCGGGCCAATTCATCATGGATACTGCCCTCTATAACTTGCACCACCAGTTTCTTCTATAAGATAACTATTATACATTTGTAGAAAAAACGACACTATACTATACTTTTATTGTAACGCATTATCTACTTAACATTTGTGACGGTGTGCGCGCGCATAGTAAAAAATGTTGACTGGCTAACTTCAGGGTGTCGGTTTTTCGTGATAGTATGCACGCGCATCGCAAAAACTTACTCTCGTCATTTTTCTAGTGCGTCAAAAGAAGTATAACTTCAAAAATGTAAAGAAGCGTTATAACGAATTGAATGGAGTACAGCGACAAATGAACTCGCTTTTTCAAAGTTGTAATTTGAAATAGTAAGCCTTTATCGACCTTAAAAAAAGTGTATAAAAATTCATCATCGTCATCTCAGCCCATATATGTCACACTGCTGGGCTCGGGCTGTTTCCACTATGGGAGGGAAATTTACCTACTATAACCACTGTGGTCAGAGGTGTTGGTATAGGGTTTCGTTTCGAGCTTTCACTCTCTTGAATAGATGTTGTATCAAATCAAATCATTTATTCTGCATAGGCCCCTTAAGGGCACTTACATATTGTCAAATTACACGTTTGAATACAATACAACAATCTACCACCGGATCGGAACGCGGCCACAAACTGAGAAGATCCGGCAAGAAACTCAGCGGACAGTCATTTTTTTTTCTTAATCCTTTAAATATACATAATATTATGCTTCGTACAACATATATGGTATTAGCTCCAGTGTGATGTCATTCGAAATTGTATATATGTATAAATTTTCAAGATTTAGTACAAGACAAAAAAAAAAAAATAAAGCATAAAGAAAGGAAGAAAATATGGCTGGACCAGATCCCACAAGCAGCACCCGATCACGAGTTAACTACTAGAGCAGCCATCACTCTCCTCAACCAAATTAAGGGAGCGACCCGCCCCACATAGCTACCGCAAGCAGAACCTTATTCAGTGAGCATGACCAAACCATAAATAAAAATACAAAACGAACTACAACTACTACTATACCTACTATAAAAAAACTACTACTATAAAATAAACTATGAACTATAGCAGGTATGCAAAAGAAATCAAAAGAGAGAGAGAGAGTATACATTTTGTATCCCTTACTCGTCTTTTACAACACCCACGGATAAGAGAGGGGGTGGTGAACTGCATTCTTACTCCATCACCAGACGGATAGTAACGTTTAAAAATTAACATTACTTAAATTTGAATGCTATTCAGTCCACATGTCTATGCATTTTAGGCACTATCCACAAATTGCAACCGACGCTAACCGAGGCCACGAATAGCGTAGCGATGCGCATCCAGAATATAATAGCAGCAATAACAGAAGTGAGTCCATTCGTTCCTAACCATTGATTTGGATTGCATGTTAGTCCGACAAAAAATAAATTCTATTGTGCAACATCCGCAAAGTTCTGACCAGTCGCTCTCACTTGAAAATGCATGTGGTTCACCATTGCGAGCCCGAAGGTATTATGGCCGTGCGACAGGTGAATACTAAGTGATGTTTCATTGTTCTTTGTACAAGCAATTATCAACTTTATGCTAAGGTCTATTCGTGCCATTTGGTTATTATATTTATTGCGTATATCTAAACTATCTTAACTTCGAAGCAACTGAAATTGATTTTATTGAAACTATTCTTAGATGACTAGGTATTATTAATTTTAATCAACCTATCAATTTTAATACATTGTAATTGGCTGCATGATGAGATCTGCTTTCAAATAAAGTATACTCTTTTTCGAAATAAGAACTATTTTAGATATGATGAATTCTGAATAACTACACAAAATGAATGATCGCTGTTGCAGCTGTCAAATGATAGATCTATTACGAACGCCATCTATTGAAAGTAATGTGAAGTAACAATTCCTATAAATGATATCATGTTTTAGTTCTTACTTTTTTTAGTATATCTGAACCATTCCTATCTTAAGACAAAAGAGAATATTCAAATCGAAGAGATCAATTAAGAATAATTGCACAAATGACAAAAAACGTATGCGCTAAAGTTCTTTTTTTATTACATGACCAATATTAGTGTCAGCTCTATCTAGATGACAGAGGCGAGAGCTAGCACACCATACATATATACAGGGTGTATCAGGTTATGGGGCAACTGGTCAAAAGGGAGCTAGGCAATGGTGGTAGAAGCCCATGAAAAAAATTTGAACGAAAAACATCGATTCGTTAAGGAATTAGAGACATGTAAAGTTTTCAATTTTGTCATCGCTTTTTCGTGTAAATCTGATTGAAATGTATAAAGTCAATGATACTTAATACGCAACATATTCATACTTTGTTAAATGGTCATTAGAAATTGAATAAATCAATGATTACATTCACATAAACAAAACAAACTTCGCTTTAAAACAGCTGATCGGCCTTGGACCGTTGACCGCTCGTCCCTCGTAGGTACAAACCTACACTATAGTGTTTGCCAAATAGCATGGCAAAAGAGGTGATTTGGTGACCTTCACCACGATATCATCAAATCCAAGTAATTTATCGCTAATTCTATCGCTTTCCATACAAACCGTCTTATCGTTGTAATATCGTGGTGAAGGTGTATAGACTGTACAGAGGTTACAAACATTTGTCTGCGTGTAATTTGTTTAGAATTTTAATTAAGAAATTATTAAACACCTACACGTGCAATAATAAAGCATACGTACACGTTACCTACCTTACCACTGCCCTAGCATGAAACTGATAGCTAACCTATCTTAAGGCTAACTTTTTGTTAAATACGTAAGGTGAGGTAAAATAATATACTAAAATAATTTATTTATGACTTTACAAAAATCTATAGTTCTGGACTGTCACTTCCACTACTGTTACTATCACTGCTGTCTGATACATGAATTATGAATGCATCAATCTTTCGGTATGTACTGTCATCGAGGCCCATCATTTTTTTTTTCAATATCTTTTACGTGCTCCACACGGAATGTCAAACAAAATGGCGACTGGGCCACACGACGCCACTGATCTCGTACACCTGACGCTAAAATCAGTTAAGAAAAGATTTTATGTTTGATATACATAACCTAAAATCTTTCATCTACTTGTGCGATCCTTTAGGTTTATTACATCTAACGGTAAAATGAGTTGAAAGAAATGTATCATAACTTAAAACTTGGCATTTTTTGGGCGTTACATAACTCTTCGAAGCTAATTACGTATTTAATTATAGGATCTATATTATATTGAATTTATATAAATATTCTCGGTACTTTAATTTTAATGTTACTTAAAAACTTTTGGTATTCAGATATTTGAAAGTAATTTGGCATTGTTATCAATGATATTATTTATAAAATAATGAAATGTCACCAGTTACAGGTTAATCTGGTATTTTAAAACAATGAAATACATGATTATAGGATATTAAAAACATATATTTTCTATGGTAATTTTACTAGATTTCGTAAAATTTTGGGTTGTGCTGTTTGTAATGTTGCTTCCTGGTAGGCATCTACCAAGAGAATTTTGCGATACAGCTTTTCGATAGATTTGTATGGTAAGCGATAGATTTTTTTGCATTTTAAGATATCGTGGTGAAGGTAGGTGAAGGTCGTCTTTTGCCACGTTATCTGGCACTGAGTATATCATTGAAACGTTGGCACAATTCTAGGTATTATGAATGAATTTATACTGTCGAAGCTTTACGTGCCTACATGTATTCTGTTTGTACATGCCTACATAATACGTAACATTTAAGGCATAGACTCTTAGACACATTTTTTTGAAATTACTATAACTTTTATGTTATATTGTTTTTTGTGTAATGTACATTCTAATTACGATCTATGACCGTTAAACTACAACATACTCGAACAGTTGCTCCATAACCTGATACACCCTGTATATAAAAGAATAAAACTATAAAAAATATATTAAACTTTTCCAAAGATATAATTAAGACCAGTGCTATTCTTAAACAAAAAATGGCTATAATAGTGACAATGAAATATGTTCATTAAAATACTGTTTCCATAATCTCTATACGCAAGTAATTAATACATTAAAATACACTAGAAGGATTTTAACTGAATTTTACGATCAAACAACTGCTAACACAGCTATTCTTATCGAGGACTAACAGAGCAGAAATAGAAAATAAAATATTTTTATTTGTGTCTTTGTATATATAAATCTTTTGTTTGTAATCGTGTGTTTGTAATTGAACTCCTTCTAAACGGCTGGACCGTTTTGATGACTTTTTATTGTGGCCGTGCCGATGGGTATGAGAATGGTTTAGATGAATGATTAGAACCGGTAGGTGGCGCTGTAATCAATTTCAAGGAGAATTCTTTGACTATTTTTTAGATTGAACAGAACGACGTCTGTTGGGTTAGATAGTTAATTTATAAGAAATTAATAGAATATCCATTTGAACCAGTGAATAAAATAGTTTCACTATCCAATTCTGACGCCTTTCGTAGTTAAAGAATATGTATGTATGGTATAGTATGTTGGGACAATAAAGTTTACTTTAGATAACAATTTGCCTAAATCATTGGTATTGTAGAAGTACATGAGCACTAGTTATTACGATTTGAGTCTTCTACCAGAAGCAATAAAAATAAATTTGACCTCATTTGTCAGATGAAATTTCAACAATATTAAGTAAAAGTATTTACTTTTAAGTTTTGAATTTATAATTATATTTATAATAAACTAACAACTCGCCCTCGCTTCGCTTCGGTTCCAATCGCCTAACCCACGTAGTTCCCGTTCCCGTAGGAATACTGGAATAAAATATAGCCTATGTTATTTCCTGATATTATAGCTTTCCATTGGTGAAAGAATTTTAGAAATCGGGCATAAGTTAGTGCTTATGTAGACAGCTACCTGATAGGGAGTACCCTGATATTATATAGCTTTCCATTGGTGAAAGAATTTTTGAAATCGATTCGATGGTTTAAGCGTGAAAGCGTAACAAACAAACAAACTTACTTTCGCATTTATAATATTAGTAAGGATAAATAGAATATATTTTTTGAACAACTCAAGAGTGTAGGTTGGCAATTCAGTTGTGTTTCGTACTTAATAAATGTCTGGATGGGGAAGCGAGATTGACCTGACGGTAACTTGACGCGTGTCTGACGGCCCGCCGTTTATTGGTTAAAAATGCCGTAGTTGTTCCTCCCATTGTTCTTCTTTATCAAATTATAAAAGACACAGATGAGATTACCTATGATTGATTAAGAAGTATTATTTGAAATGCATTATACTATCTATAAAAGATTTTTTAGCAAAGATGTCTTTATATTTAATTATACTTATATTTAATACTAGCTTACCCGGCGAACTTCGTACCGTTATAATTATTTTCTTAAATATATTTTCTAAATTGCCGAAAATATAGTCTCTGGAAGAACCATTATAGCTTTGTCCGAAAAGATTCGATCGTCTTGATCGCGGCATTGTTAATGATGATTCAAAGAGAATACAAAATACTATAGTCCATAAAATATAGGATGATCTCTGTGACAGTTGTCCCTAGTGCTGTGACGCTTACGATAAAATCCGTAGTTTTTTATCGATAGAACTCTTTATTTTTATAATTGTGATTTTCTATTATAATTCATATATAATCAATAAACATTTTTTTGAATTTATTTCAAACAAAAACTGTTTTTTGATTGTTTATTTTTTCAAAAGGAGTACAATCAAGGTCTAGGTCACTATTGTCGTCATCACTGGAGCGTTACTGCTAGAACATTTATCAATTTTTGCCAAATACGGACAGTCGTTAGATCAATCAATCAATTACGACTGTTTTATAAATAAATATATGTATCTAGTTTATTATCTATTTATAAATAAATATACACAATAATGCATACATAATATTATCATCTACTCTGAGACGAAAAATTGTTTTTTAATGTTTAATTAATTAATTTTATGTATTTTATAATGTAAATGTCTGTTTTAATTGTAAAAAAATATGCTCAAAGTTTTTTATATAGGTACTGTATTGGGTTTATTTTTTTTATGAATAATTGAATAAAGATCGGTTATCGATTTAAGTATATCGACTGTCCCATCTCTTTATTATTTTCAATTCAGTATGATCTTGTACGTGTGTAAGCGTCTTTTATGTATAAAAAGTTTACTTGATATTTCAGTACTTACGAGGTACATTTTAGGCATGAATATTAATATTTTTATATGTATAATTTTTTGCAATTCAGTTGCAATAAAACTGGCACGAAAAGAATGAAAATATATTTGAAACAAAATCAAATCGTAAACATGTCGCTCGTTCAAACTTACTTCGTTGGTTTCGTTGACATCTGTCACAGAGATCAAGCTATATTTTATGAACTATAATTATTGATTTCTTACATAATTATAATTCTCAAATTTTCAACCATACTTAACTGTAGACAAAATTACGTTTAGCTTCATTTGCGTTTTTTGTTATACTACGTTTCTTTGACATTTTATCGATCGGGAAACGGGAACGCTATCGAACGGGATAAAAAGTATTCTATGTCCAAACAAAAATACAACATTGAATTTATTTAGATATATATTAATAAAAAATAAAAATTAAATAATGAAAAAAATAGCAAAAATTACAAAAAGAGAATAATAATAACATCGAGATTCGATTCCACGCTGTTTGAATGCCAAAATAAACCAAAAAAACTAGACAACTTCCCGACTGAGCTATCGCCACTCTTGACGTTGACGGCGAAATTTGAATTCATATTCTATTGACATTTTATGTCATTGTATTGATTAGCTAAAAACACCGATAAAACAACATTTTCTATAAATAAAACATAGCTAGATCGATTTTTTGGCCCCGGAACCGCTAGTATGCCAAATTTCACCAAAATCGTTGGAGCCGTTTCCGAGATCCTGAATATATATACAAGAATTGCTCCTTTAAAGATATAAGATTATTCATTTTATGAATAAATCTCACCATTGGGCTTAAGAATCCACCATAATAGGATTTAAATTTACCTACTGTAACAAGCTGGTCAGACGGTTTGATATAGATTTTAGGATAGGTTTTAATACAGAGTTTTCGTTGTCTTGCACTAATGTTATATGCATAAGTCTTGGGCCTTTTTTACGACACACACGCGCAAGATATTCTTACTCCGTTACCATACGGAAAATGTTTCCTCTATATGGTCACCTTATATTATTTCGTGGCATTAAAGATCATTAATACGACTCATACGCGTCCCTATATCAACATGTCTGGCTAGCATGGTATTGGTATAGTAGGTCAATTGCCCTCCTACAATGTATAGTATTTACTGTGCGTACAATGTTTATTATTTACACACCGTCGCAAATGTCAGCTTAGATAATGCGTTATAGTAAAACGTTTTTTCCGTGTGGTGACGGAGCAAGAATACAGCCACCATTTCTTATCTTGCTCGTGGACGTGAAAAGATGTCTTAGATCCCTTAGATAATATGCACATAACATCTGTGCAAGAGAAGGAAAACTCGATATGAAATACTATATCAACATATCTGCCCAGCATGGTATAGTAGATGAAATACCCTCCCATTGTGGAGGAGGTCCGAGCCCAACAGTGGGACGTATGTGGGCTGCGATGATGAAGATGAATTTATATGATCCGAGATAACGATAGAAGAAATATACAGTGACTGTACAAAACTCGAGTTAACATGTTAATGAAGAATCAATCAGGTGTAACATGGAATCGAATAAAGTCCGTTGCTAAGGGTAATCAATCAGGCGTCAGTGTTATTGTTGTGATTTGTTGCGGCAGCGGGTCCGGTCCAATCGGCCGGCCCTCCGATGCCCATTAGTTTGATTAGCTCGTCCGTCCCACGCACGCTGATTGCGCGAACGTTTGGCTTTGATTGATTCCTTGAAATGGTACCGTTTCTAGACGACGTTTTATTGACAATATACATGTCTTGATAAAGAACACAAGGTAGATATATGTCTATATTATTTCTAAATAGTTATTTTTTTTAAATTATACTTCTTTTGGTGGGTTAGGCCTACTTTGGCCTTTACTTAGGCCTTTACTCTCATCATTTAGACCTAACCCACTTAGGCCAAAATGATGAGAGTAAATTTTTACGATGCGCACGCACACCGTCGCGAATGTCAACTAGATAATGCGTGATAGTAAAACTTTTAATGTAGTCAAAATATTATTAGTAAGAGATCAGCCGACGAATCCAACTCGATTGGGCAGCGTTCGGGAAACTTAAGAGGATCTTCTCATCCAACATACCTCAGTGTCTGAAATCACAGGTCTACGACCAGTGAGTGTTACCAGTGATGACTTACGGCACGGAAACGTGGTCCCTAAATGTAGGCCTCATAACAAGACTCAAAGTCGCTCAGCGTGCTATTGAGCGGACTATACTCGGGATTTTCTGCGAGATAGAAGGCGAAATACGAAAATCCCCCAAAGAACGGGTGTAACCGACGTAGCACGAAGAATTAGCACGCTGCTGTGGCAATGGGTAGACCACATTGCTCGACGAACCGATAAATGCTAGGGAAGAAAGGTTTTGGAGTGGCGACCACGTGTTGGACGACGCAATGTAGGACGCCCCCCACTAGGTGGACCGATGACCTGGAGAAAGTTGCTGGGCGTCGTTGGATGCTGGCGGCACTTTGTGGCGTAAAATGCCCTCGGGCCTACGTCCAGCAGTGGACGATGATAGGTTGAAATGATGATGATATTTGTCACTTTTTCTATAAGCGTAGGATAACGCAAAGGGAACAATTTTTAGAAATCAAAAAATATTTGTTACCTCAATGGAGTATAACTTCTTATGTGCGTACATACAACTAAGTAACTAAGTACACACATATTTTCTATTACAACCCACAATAATGCATAAATTTTAAGACTGGATAGGCGAACTTGAAAAAAACTTAATCCTATAATGACGATAAATAAATAAATGTTTTAAAATTAATGTTTTTATTCCAAAAATCAGTTCATTATTTCACATCTACCAACATATAGAAATATATTTTAATTGTAGCGTATAAAAAATAGCGTATAAAATTTTAGGAGTGGTAGGACCACACTGTCGACAGTTATCTGTCTACAGCCGCGGGCCGGTCCGTCCGGGGCAGTACCATGCTCTCGCAGAAAATCGACGTCTGAGTAGTAGCAATTTGTTACTGCGCTTCGTTCGGTGAGCGAGAGAGCCGGCAGCCCAACTTTCTGAGGGTGATTGCGTGTGGAGGGTTTTGGTGGTGCCCTTGATATCACCGAGCCTCAATGCACGCATTCACACTCCCTTCGCTTTCTTCGCGGTAGGCAACGGCCTTGTAAAGGTCCATGAGCGGCAGCAACACTTATCATCAGGTGTACTGTTTGCTCGTTTGCCACAGCTTGCAATAAAAAAATAAAATAAAAAAAAAATAAAATGCTTTTGGTGCTTCTGTATTACAATTAATAAATACTATAATAAAGGTGCAAATTATATAGAATGTTCCTATATTGTTGTTTTGTCCTGCTCCTATGTATCCCGAGCGCTATGACATGTCTTTCTTTAAACAAGCTTTAAGAAGAGCATCTTTATCACGGTAGGAAACGGCCTAGTTGGGGCAATGATATTGTAAAAGTCCATGTGCGGTAGTATCTCTTACCACCAGGTATCCTGCTTGTTCGTGTGCCATCATCGCCACTAAAAAATATATAAGGTTTTGTAGTCTTACGTTAATCTCCGTTATAGCTCATCACAGGAATATTAATTTAATAATAATTGCGAGGTCAAATAATAAATGTTTGAGCTATTTTTTAATAGATACTATGTCCATGATTAATATTTAAATATGTAGTCAGAAATTATAAAGCTGTTGGACTTAGGAGAGTACCAATTTCATAAATACCAACTGTGGTATAATCTACATCTACACTAATATTATAAAGAGGAAAAATTTGTATTTGTGTATGTATGTAATGAATAAACTCGAAAACTATTGTGCCGATTTCAAAAAATTTTCACCATTGGAAAAATACATTATCCCTGAGTAATATATATTTTATCTCGGTATTCCCACGAGAACGGGAACTACGCAGGTAAGGCGACCTGAAGCGAAGCGAGGGCGGGTCGCTAGTATACAATAGTGACGAGAAGTACATACTTATAGAATAAGTATATTTATTTCTCATAAATCACATATTTATTTGCGAATATTTGTACTCAAGTTAGTTTATATTAATTATTTATTAAATTCGATGACTCAAATATATTGATACAAGAAAATAACAAAAGAATGAAGACTTGAAGGTAAAAGAGTGAAAGATATATTTTATTATCGAGTTTAATACTGGGTACTGTTCGTTGTGTTATATTTGTCCGTTTATTGTATGTTTATAAAGTTTCTTGAGAGGCAAGGATTTCTGTCTTTAAAAAAAAAGCATAATACAGCCGAGTAGCCGACAGAAGTTCTTAGTTGGATATTCAAATTACTTGTACGGTCTTGAAATTTGTAAATTAATTTTATAATTAATTAATTTTGACATCTAACGGTTGACATAGCTACAGATATAGTGTTAGTGTTAACACCGCACGTTATCGACATGACCAGATTTAGTCCGGCACCCGCTGAGAGGGTAGCCTCACGACGGCGATCGGCGTCCTGGTAGGGGACCTCGACGGGAGAGAGTACTCCCTCGGGGTATTCCGTCGGGTTGACCACTAAAGTCAAGGCATTCTGCACCGGTGATCGGCCCAACGACGAAGGCGGCTGCCTTTCGTGTGTGTGTCTGTCGCCCCGGACGGAGCCGGGCGGGTGAATTATTTTAAACTTTTAGAAGCCTAGAGGTTTAAAATAATAAATACACAATTAATTCCTTGAGAGGATTTATTCCTTAGATTATACTAGTATCTAAAAAAATTGATCATCACATTTTCAAGCCTTTTACTTATTTTAATATATTATAAGGAATAATAGACATAAACAGTTTACTACGTATAAAATGTAATGCTAGTAATGGTTGAGTGAAACGAAACACGTAGGGGTAGTAAGAAAGGATTGAGAAAAACGAATGAATAAACGTAGTAAAGTCTAGTGTCGCAACGAATTGTAAGCCGGCAACTATTTGTTGTTACTTCTTTATATGGCAACTGTTCTTATATATTAATATTTTATAACTATAATCATTGTAAATGAAACTCTTTTAATGGATTCATTGACGTATCTATAAGAAGATATTGTACGAGATCAAAAATTATTGTAAATTTATTATTAAAGATCAAAACTATTTCAGATAAAAGTTGTAATATAAATTAGCTCAGAGTTTTAGCGCGGTACGCAAATCATTATTATAAGCTTAAAAAGAGATGACTCTTGTGGAGCTTGGAATAAATTTTCAATACAGTTCAGTAATTGAATGTCAAATAAAAGCTTATTGTGTCAAAAGTTAGTTCAATAACTCTAAAGAATTTAACTAATAATTATATTATTTTGTAGTATTAGGTATATTGCAATCTTTTTGTGTTAAAAAATTTCATAAGTTAAGATGAAAATTAAATGAAGTTAGAGCAGTCGTTAATAGAATATAATAAATAAAATTGAAGCATCATTACCATTGTAATTATGCTCCGGTGTTCTTACTCTCAAAATACTTTTTACTTGTTTCACATAATACGTTTTCTTTCCGTATGGTGACAGAGTAAGAATATCGTTCATGATACCCTTACCTGTAGATAAAAGATGAGTAAGGGATAAAATATGCTAATAACATCTATGCAAGAGAAGGAAACCTTGTAATAAAATTATATAAAAAAAATCAACTCAAAAGTGTGGTGCAATAGATAGGTCAATTTTAATTCCCGTTGTGGAGGAAGCTGGAACTCAGCATTAGAATGTATCAGAGCTGGGATGAACATAATAGGCAATTGTAATAAGTAATTATGAATTGAATCTTAAAGATGTATTCGGAATATTTGAAAAAGTATTCAATATTGTAACCATTCAACAAATAGTGTGTAGTCTGTAGAGTTTTATATAAGACTACGTTCGAATGACGATGTCATGTCTATTTGCGTTAAAGGGAGGCTTTTTTTTACCTACGCTTAGAATGAAAACAAGACGTCGAGGTTCGCGTAAATTTTTAAGTAGCCTGAAAAATATACAGTTTTGTATTTCTTTTTGTCTTCACCATACCGTACTAAAAGTAATTTCATTGGAATGTATTCTAGTTTATTATATAAACAATAAACAAATTTATCTTAATAAATTATGTAACATCTTAAAAAACAACGTTTTGATAGTAAACGATGTACATTTTTATTATTTTCTAGTTTTGTCTATGGTATAATTTAATAAATAACTTTATTGCTATAATGCTTAAAAATCTTGTAACTTATTATTATTTCATCATAATTTCAGCTCATATACGTCCCACTGCTGGGCTCGAGCCTCCTAAACAAGAGGAGTATAATATAGGCAACTATTTTACAGATTTTATCGCGTTTGTATTTGATTGCTCGACGATTCGAACATTTTACAGCGTTCATGGTCACGGGCGTGTAATAGGTACTCGCGTAAACATCAGAAATCAACAATATGATAGTCAAATGGGTTGGTTTAGGATTTCATTTCGAGTTTGCCTTTTCTTGCATAGAGTTATACACATAACTAGCAACCCGCCCTCGCTTCGCTTCGGTTTCAATTGCTTTACCCGCGTACTTTCCGTTCCCGTAGGAATACCGGGATAAAATATAGCCTATGTTACTCCCTGATATGATAGCTTTCCATTGGTGAAAGAATTGTTGAAATCGATCCAGTAGTTTCGGAGCCTATTCAATACAAACAAACAAACAAATCTTTCCTCTTTATAATATTAGTATAGACTAGCAACCCGCCCTCACTTCGCTTCGGTTTTAGTCGTTTTACCCGCGTAGTTCCCGTTCCCGTGGGAATACCGGGATAAAATATAGCCTAGTTTACGCCCTGATATTATAGCTTTCCATTGGTGAAAGAATTTTTGAAATCGGTCCAGCCGTTTTGAAGATTACCCGGAACAAACAGACAGACAGACAGACAAAAATATTTTAATCTGTATTTTAGGCATAGGCGTCGTGAAAATAACCTTGTGAGCATGAAAAAAGCCTATTATTTTGATATTACAAACAGACACTTCAATAATGATATCTGATGTTTACGCGAGCACTACACATTGTAAATAAAACTACTTTTACGGATTATATCGCGTTTGTATTTGATTTATGATTGCCCGACGTTTCGAACACTTTGCAGCATTCATGGTCACGGGCGGACTAAGGTGTCTCACGTCCAACAAGTAATCGTTATTACAGACATTTTTTTAAATTACAGACACTTCAATTTTATATATTGGTATACATATAATATGCCTTAGTTGTCTTTATGATAGCCACGCTCAGGACAAGGGTGGTGATTAGTTTACTTACTCGGTCACTACACGGCAATCTTGTAATATTTTCAATATATATCAATATACAGCCTATGTCAGTGATCATATAAAAAGTAATATCTAGACCAGGGATCGCCAAATGGCGGACCGCGGTCCGCATCCGGACCGCCGACCCATTTAGTGCGGACTGAAAGAATAATACAGCAACTGCAGAGCACGTAATTTAACACTACAGAGTACGTAATTTAATAAAATTGTATCCCCGCATTATCTTCGTTGACGTCGTCAATTCAAATATGTCGAAATAAGAAAATATATTTGTTAACTAAAAATAACATTTGTTTTTTTTTCTATTATAATCATGTACCTACGGCTCGTGATGGTTATTTCATTTCTTAAAACGGACCCCAAGCAAAATTACTTGACGAACCCTGATCTAGACGCCCATCGCTTACACGCTGTAGCGGGTCAAGCCAAGTTCAAGCAAAGAAAATTGTCCAGCCACATTACAAGTATGTGTATGTTTATAAAAACTTCGTACCATTTTTAATCCCTTTATAAGTCAAAAACTATTCAACATAAATCCATCAAATTTGGGACATATATTGAGACTCATTAGACCATAATTTTTCGTGTGGTGATGGAGTAAGAACGCAATCACCCTCTCTCTTGCCCGTGGGTGTCGTAAAAGACGACTTAGGGATACAATATGCATATAATATCTATGCAAGACAAGGAAAGTTCGAAACAAAACCCTACAGCAAGACGTCTGTCCAGCGTAGTATTCAATCAGCGGTCAATTTCCCTCTCATTGTGAAGGCCTGAGCCCAACAGTCGGACGTATATGGGCTGAAATGATGATGATGAAGACCACTAGTCAAGTCAAATATTGAGGTTAAATACATTTTAAGTCACTAGTTTTATGTAAGTAATTTGAATATAAAAAGTCATATTTATAAACTAGCCACCCGCCCTCACTTTGCTTCGGTTTTAGTTGTCTTACCCGTGTAGTCCTTGTTCCCGTGGGAATATCGGGATAACATATAGCCTTATTTACTCCTTACATAGACAGCTAACTGGTACTAAAATATTATCAAAATCGGTCCAACCATTTTGAAGATTACCCAAAACAAACAGACAGACAGACACAGAGAAAAAAATTTAAACTGGTTTTTAGGCATAAATGTCACGCAAATAGCCGTGTGAGCATGAAAATAGCTGAGTATTTTGACATTAAAAACAGACACTACAATATTATTTATTTGTTTAGATAAAAGTATTTTGAATTTAGCTCCCATTTTTGCACTTATTGTTTTTGGTGGTATATCATTTGCACTATATTCTACCCCATACGACAGCAATATAGCTTAACCAAAAATGTTTAATTCTAATGTGGCATTAAACAAGTATAATGTGTTGTATAGAAATGTTATCAAAATTAATTAGCAAAATTAAATTTACAATATTTTGAAATAGAAAAATAAACAACACTTCAATTTACTTTTTGTCAAAGAACTTGGGTGCTAAATTAGTTCTCGTTCAAAGTTATACGTGATCGGATTGTATAATTACATTTTTCCTTTGCGACGGTAGGTTGCGGTTGAGATGCGTATCGTATCGATTGAGAGAATTTTGCTAAATCGAACCGGGGTCACAACTCACGAAGTGGACCATCAAACTGCAGGAAAAAGGACAAAACAAAATGTATAAAGGAAATTGCTTCCACAAATCCACTCGTATCTTGAACAATAAACGTGGAACGGACCGCCTACCCTAATAGCAATGAAATCACGAAACCAAAACTGAGTCCCATCTCGGATACAGTTCGATCTGCAACTTAAGAATTTTATAGACATCCCCTCAATTGTTCCAAATAGCCTTCATTGATAGGGTTGCATTTTTATTTAAGAACATGTTGATCGTACACATTATTTGCGTGACTAATTCTAAACACATAAATAAACATATAATAACATTATAACAATATTTATGAATAAATTCATATTTGAAATTATCCCTGTTTAGAAATTATATTATGGGTATGTATATTATTTTTGTCGATCTATGGTCATCATACACGTCATTCATGCCGACTCTAGGTCCACCACTAGCCTCTAGGTTCCGATAACTGCTGGTAAAGTCCAGTGAGCATCATTGCCTCCAGGTTCCACGAGAGAGTCGCAGCCAACAAGCAGCTGCCTCCGTCGCCGCCGTGCAGTAACTGCTTATAATCCTGACCACCGTGACCTGTGTACGCCCTCAAACAGATAGTTAGGGACCCCTGCCTACACCGGTGTGCCGTACGAGGCCATCGACCGGACCACTCCCGTGTACAGCCGTTGACTCGTAGCGCTGGGTTCGCCCACATTCAGCATGAGCCAAGAAAGGGCGAACGCCGCACCAACAAACCGCGAAACAAGTCGAGAGAAATACTCTTGGAACCACCAATGCCCGTCGAGCACCAGGCTGTATTTCATATGAAATAAGTCCTTCGTTTCGGAGTTAACTCAGCGCCGCGCGATAAGGGCGACCCCAGAGGTTCGCCCCCAGAGGTTCGCCCCCACACGCTCAAGCCTGTTCAGTATCTTTTAGTGACTGACGCCCTTGGCGTCTGTCAGCAAGAGTAGGACTTTCGCGATTACCAGATTACCTCCATTTTATAAATTAATACACGAAGCGTGAATAAAAACGAAAACAAAGAAAGAAATTTTAGTATTAGACTGGATTTCATTTAACTCAACTGTTATTGAGATCTCGATTTAAAAAGCCACTTAGAGTAAGAAGCGAAGAACAAATCTAGTTCGCAACGCTTGGTTGCTAGCAACTGCGTATTTTATCACATTTTATAAGCTTGTTGTGTAGTGTAATAGACTGCTATTTATATCATTTGCAGGCAAAAGTAATAAAGTTTTGTATATTATGTAACAACGCACTTTTATATGTAAATTTTTTTTATTGGAGTATACAATTTTGACTCAGTTGATACTTATTTATGTAGTACCACTAAAAAAACCAAAGGAATAAATACATAAATTCATGTCTGTTTTTATATTTTACACTATTTTTTTTTTGGGGGTGTGTTACGGTCGGGGCACTCCTCGCACCACTCCGTCCGGGGCGACAGAGGGGCGTAAGCACGCACACCCGTAACCCACCCGCGACACGTCGCCTTCGTCGTTGGACCAATCACCGGAGCAGGGTGACTTGATGTCAGTGGTCGGCCCGACGGAGTACCCCGCGGGAGTACCCTCTCCCTCCGACGTCCCCTACAGGGACGCCGATCGCCGTCGCGAGGCTAACCTCTCGGTCCCCGGACTAAATACCCGGTCCGGTCACCCGCAGTCTCTGCTAGGGCGACATCAGGCGCAATATGTTACACTGTGATGAAATTTTTGTATATATAATTCTTCTGTACGTGTCACTGATGTAACTTTGTGTATATATTTTAATGGATGCATAGATGATTTGACAATTCTATTGGACCCGATAAGTGACGTTAATGTTGATATATAATCAAATTTGATTTGCTGTACAATTCAAAACATTACAAAATATTATATTTAATATACCTTTAGTATCACCGAACCTCATTGTTCATTATTCATTCACACTCCCTTCATTTTCTTCATGGTAGGCAGCGGCCCTGCAAAGGTCCATGAGCAGCAGCAACACTTACCATCAGGTGTACTGTTTACGCGTTTGCCATCATACCACCACCCCTTGACATACATGGCCGGCCTTGCGCATTAGACTTTCGGGTATCGTCTCCTTCGACGGCACTGCCTTGTTGCCAAGTGAGCGCTCTCACCTCGTCGGTTTTTCTGTGGGTGGCGGACTAATCCCCGATCCGTCTACTCGTACTCTCGGCTAGGGCGGCATCAGGCGCATGTAGTTGCGCCTGCGTCCCTCAACTAGTATCCAAACTTGAGATATCATTTAATTTTATTTTTGTCACCACCAACATAGTAACATAGCATATATGCTTACTGAGTGCTCCGTCCGTGGTGCGAACCTTAGAACAATGAGATAGTAACAAAGAAATGTTTTAGAATGACGAAAATTCTGAGATAATATAATAATATTAAATTAATTGACATATATTATTAATATGCATTATCCTTTAGGCTTGCCACGTAGCATTCATTAGAATTTTTCATCCATCTATATTTCCACTGTTAAACATAGGCCATCCTTCAAGAATACCACTCAGAAAGTTCCTGTACCATCTGTAAACATCATTCGCCTACGACTTTTCGTCAGTGCGTTCTAACGCACTGATAAAAAGTCTACGAGTCTACTCAAGTCACTGAGTCTACTCAAAGAGTTAATTTAGGTGTGTGTGTGCATGCATGCGCTGGTGTATGTGTGAACTATTATACTTTGCTAAAGGAAAACACTATATGTTCCAGTAGTAGTAAAATTGAATAAAAGTAATATAATATTAAGGAAAATTGCCTGTCAGACACACTATACTTAGGTCAAAGGATAAGAAAGTTTGCTTTCAAATTAAAAAGAATAAAATGTTCATGTTTCACTCTTAATTAATTTCTAGATTCTGTGAATATTAAATCTTTAGTGAGTGCACTTAGTCAATATTGTTGTATCAAAGATAAAAATGAGTAAAAAATACTAGTTTTTATTATTATTTGTTTGTTTTTTTTGTTTAAATAAATTAAAGATAGTAAAATATCTGATTGTGTCCGTTTTTATGGCTTATTTCTAAAAGATTTATCTGCAGAATAAAAACATAAAACAGAATGTTTATGTTTAATAAGTATTAATTATTCATCATCATCATTCAGCCTATTGCCGTTCACTGCTACACACAGCCCTTCGCTGTCGTGCCGCCTGCATCTAACGACGCTCTTATGCCGCCTGCATCCAACGACGTCCAGCAACCTTCCACAGATCAGTCATCCACCTAGTACGTCCTACACTGCGTCGTGCGATACGGGGTCGTCCCTTGAGAACCTTTTTCCCCAGCGGTTGTCGGTTCGTCGAGTAATGTGGCCCGCCCATTACCACTTCAACATGCTAATTCTTCGTGCTATGTTCGTTACACACGCTCTACAGATTACCGTATTTCGGATTCTATCTCACAGCGAAAGCCCGAGCATAACCCGCTCCATATCACGCAGAGTGACGTTGAGCTTGCTTATGTGACCCACATTTAAGGACCACGTTTTCGTGCCGTAAGTCACTGGTAACACACACTGATTGTAGATCTGTTTTTAAACACTGAGTTATATTGGATGAGAAGTTTCCCGAACGCTGCCAATCCAGTTGGATTCGTCAGCTGACCTATTTTTCCAAGGCAAACATAGTGATCAAAAACTTCGGGAATCGCATTGCCAACTAGGATCGGTGCAGGAATGACATTGGCATATGACCTGACTTGCGTCTTGTCCTTGTTTATTAGGTTTATTAATAACTAAATTAGTTGGGATACCCTTTTTTTTGGGTGGGTTATGGTCAGCGCACATGTCGTCCATTCCGTTCAGGACGATGAAAGGACCCCATAACCCACCGTAATTCCTCTCCTTCGCTATTGGGCCGACCACCGGTACCGAGTTCCTTGTAGTCCGCAGCCAGCCCGGCGGGAATAAACAATGCATATTTAGTTTTCTTTTTTATAATATATAATCAATAATCTATGTTGATTAAATGATTACAACAGTACAGGCTACGAATATTATCAACCCTTACATTGCTCCTAAATGACGTAAAAGACGACTTGGAATTTTACATATACCTTTTTTTATGGGTGGGTTATGGTAAGCGCACGCGCGGTCCAGTTCGTCTGGGGCGATGAAAGGACGGCGCGCGGGCCCATAACCCACCCGTACCCACGTCACCTCGTTGTTGGGCCGATCACCGGAGCAGATGTGACTTGTCGTCAGTGGTCGGTCCGACGGAATACCCTTTCGGGTAACCTCACCTCTCGACGTCCTGGGACGTCGGTTGCCGTCGCGCGGTCAGCCAAGAATTTTACATATACCTGGGCTAACTTACTCTGCTTGTATACTAGCCGTAACATATGTTAACAACTAGATTCGGTAAATTTGATTTTAAAATGTTGCATTATCTTTAAAAGTTCTTACAATATACCTAATAAATTTAAACTCTCTATTCTATTGAAGCCTTGTGCATTTGAACGTAACAGAATACAAATTTCAGTAAAGTTTAATGGTACGTACCCATTCGATAATCTAAGTTGCCTTTCTATTCAAAGGAAACTTAGTTACCACTTCACCAAATAGTTGCTTTTAGTAAACGTTAGATGTCTACGAATAAGTTCGGAATTACCCATGACGGAAATGCTCATAGTCATAGGTATATTTTACATTGTCAAATGAAAATTGGAATGTTTTATATTTAGTTATAGAAAAGTGATATTTGATACTCAACAAAGTAAGATTTAATTATAACACGCTTTTATTAGCTTCATTCGTATGTTAATACTAGCAACCCGCCCTCGCTTCGCTTCGGTTATAGGTTATAGTCGTTTTACCCGTGTAGTTCCCGTTCCCGTGGGAATACCGGGATAAAATATAGCCTATTTTACGCCCTGATATTATAGCTTTCCATTGGTGAAAGAATTTTTGAAATCGGTCCAGCCGTTTTGGAGATTACCCGGAACAAACATACAGACAGGCAGACAGACAGACAGACAGACAGACAGACAAAAATTTTTTAATTGCTATTTTAGGCATAGGTGTCGTGCAAATAATCGTGTGAGCATGAAAAAAGTCTATTATTTTGACATTACAAACAGACACTCCAATTATATTTATTGGTATAGATGGGCTATGTAACGTAAACTTTGAATGATTTTGATCCAAAAACGTGGGATTGACTCGAAATTGAGCATACTTCTCGAGGATCGATAATAATTTAATATTTTAAACACGTTATCTTTACCAGGATTTTCAGGACCGGCGATTTCTCAGACTTTTATTTTTAGTTTAGTTTTCTATAAAAGCGTACTTTTTTAATTTAAATTATACTGCTGTTCGTATATGTTGTATGGTAGCGACTAGGAATTGTGTCGAGTTTTCCTTTTCTTATTTATAACATCTAGGTATTGCTATTTGCGTATCATGTCTCTTAGTCGTCGTTTACGACACCCACGGCCAAGATAGGGAATGATAAATCGTATTCTTCCTTTGTCACCACACGGAAAAGTAAAAGCATATTAGTATCAAATAAATAGTCTTGTTTTAAAGAAACCGCTCTGAAATTAACCAGATATACCATAACCATCGACTCATCCATTTTTTTTTATTGGTGGGCCATGGTAAGCGCACACGCGGTCCATTCCATCCGGGGCGACGAAAGGACGGCGCGCGGGCTCATAACCCACCCGTACCCACGTCGTACTCGTCGTTGGGCCGACCACTAGAGCAGGGTGACTTGTCATCAGTGGTCGGCCCGATGGAATACCCCTTTGGGTACCCTCACCTCTCAACGTCCCTGTCTCGGGACGTCGACGGGACGCATCTATAGCATATACTCTGAATGCAAGCTTGTAAATAGTAAAAACAAGTAGATCATCATCGCCTCAGCTCATATATGTATCACTGTTGGGCTCGATAATAGAAGGGAGATTGACCTATTTCACCACTCTGGTTTGACGTCAGGGTTGGTATACGATTTTATTTCGAATTTTCTTTCACTTTCATAGATGTTGTCTGCATATGTTATCCCTTAGTAGTCTTCTACGACAACCATGAGCCAGATAGAGAGTGAATTATATTCTTATTCCGTCACCAAACGGAAAAAAGAAATAAATATATTGAAGAAATATTATATTTTTGAATTTAATAAAAATGGCATTGCTACTGACAGAAGTAAACACTCAAAACTAAGAAGTGTAATAAAAATGTTGTTTTAAGGCTCTATAAATGTAAATTTTCATAATTATTAAACTAAATAACTACATAATAATTTAGTATTTACATTAATCAGAATTACTAAAGAATTACGTTTTGTTATCGTGCCTTATAATTATTTATAACAATTCTATCGTATAGTCTAGAAACCAGCCACAAATCAAATTAAAAGGAATTATTAACAAGATTAAGTGGGCTTAGTTCCACAACTTTGAGGTCGTGATGAAATAATGGCTCTAATATATTTCTTAATGCTATTTAATGGGAACTAAGTGTATTGCTGTTAACCAGGCACAGTTTGAAACTACGATATTGACGCTGATAATTACCCATCAAAATCCTAAAAAAATATGGAAATCTAAAGAAAACCTCAAAAACAATTTATTGTTTTTTACCGACCCAAAATTTGAATCAGGATCTCACAATTGCAGTTTCGTAGATCGTATATTAATATAGACCAATGAGGCAACCAATAATTTGAAACAGATTAATTGATATACATAATAACATTGATATTTATCAATTCAATGACATCGAATGCACAAATTTTGGGCGGAAGATGACATGTTCTATATTATCATCATATTGGTGACCTTGGAGTTATTGCCCAAATAAAAATCTCTTAATCATTTCATCGATTTATTTTCTAATATTTAACCTCTGCAATGCATCACGCAATCCGGATAATTTTTCACAGTGGCTTTGACGTTTTCTTACTACCGTGTTAAAATAGACTTCTAGTTGTTCAATCATGTTTTTATTTTTTTAATCATATACCTACATGTACGTTTGGGAAACTTAAGAGGATCTTCTCGTCCAATATTCCGCAGTGTCTGAAAACGAAGGTTTATAACCAGTGTGTGTTACCAGCGATGACTTACGGCACTAAAACGTGGTCTCTAAATGTCGGCCTCATAAAAAAGCTCAAAGTCGGTCAGCGTGCTATGGAGAGGGCTATGCTCGGTATTTCTCTACGTGATAAAATCCGGAAGACGGAAATCCGTAGAAGAACGGGTGTAACCGACATAGCTCGCAGAATTAGCACGTTGAAATGGCAATGGGCAGGCCACATCGCTCGTCGAATCGACAACCGTTGGGGAAGAAAGGTTCTTTAGTGGCGACCACGAATCGGACGGCGCAGCGTAGGATGACCCCCCACTAGGTGGACTGACGACATTCTCAAAGTCGCAGGGAACCGTTGGATGCAAGTGGCGCAGGACCGGTTCGAGTGGCATTCCAGAAGTGGACGTCTGTAGGCTGATGGATGGATGGATACGTTACGTGTTCGAAACGTCTGACAATCAAAAATTCATTTATTCACATTAAACAGAGCAAAATAGACTATAAGTACATTAATATATATATTGCTCATTCCGTTTAGCCGTTGTATGGCATGTGAAACATAGATTACAGTATATTAGTTTATTAATTAGTAGATACATTATAGAAAAAAAATAATTAAATCAAATTCAGCATGATATACATTTCTCATTAAAAATTCATTGATGGAATAATACGCTTTATTTATTAGGAATTTTTTGAGAATTATCTTAAAGTTACTGATATTTTGGCCTTTCATTTGTTTCGGCAGTTTGTTATATATGAGCGTAACCACACCATAAAATCAAATACCAATGTGATAAAATCCGTAAAGTAGTTTTATTTATCACACGTTTTAAGTTTTCACTTCTGTCGGCAGTCTTCAAGACTGCTTTGTTTTTATTATCTTGTTACGCCGATTAACTAAAAGTTTTTACGTGCGTACAGAAGTACACAGACACTTTTTTATTGTATCCACGAATATTGACGTATCAATATTTAGCCTTTAGCTAGAATTGAAAACTTAATAATCAAACACAAGACATTAAAATGAGCTTTTGAGTTGGAACTGACTGAAACTGAAATTATTATTCTGTCGCAAATTATAATTAATTTGAGAAGTGAGAAATGATATCCTAAAACAAAAAGCTGACAGTGGTTTTGTTGGACGGGCAAAGTGTCAAAGTTAAATTGAATATTACAGAGAGTGATCTCAGGCAGACAAAGTTTCGTTGGGTCGTGCTGAGTAGTTAATCCAATGCCACAATTCACTTCAAGTTATTCTGGAACAATTGGCTGTTACCTACACTGCTTACTCGTTATTGATTAAATATTCAGAATCTAATTATTATATTGTCTCCTAACATGTTAAGTTAACGCCTCGACATCAAAATTATGTAGGTACCTGCTCGTATATTAGGTGATAATAGTGAATCTTTATCCCTTCTCAATAATTTAAAGATTAAATGTATACATTTTTCATTTGGAGAAACTGAATTGTGTTGTAATTTTTCTTACGACTTTTATAGTTAAATAATGTAAATGCAAGTAAATTATTGTAAAGGGATGTCAGTAAGTCACAGTGGTATAGGTTTCAATTCATACATAGTTATGTGTTACTATAATTATCTTTAGGCCAATATGTCAAAATACTGTGTTTTCTTTCAGTATCTACCTTATCTAATCTTATTTCATTATTGTAACTAATTAGTTGAATAATTGATAAATAAGTACGGATCACGGACGGATATGAGTGACGGAGTAAGAATTCAATACTCCACGGACAGGACATATTTTGCCGACCTCACTTAGCATGGGATGAGGGCAGACGAATGACGAAAATATCTATTAAACAACGCAAATCAATTATCGCTATCGTCGGCCAATTTGTGTAAGCTTTATAAAAGTTGAATAAGACGTGGTATCATAGATTAAATAATCGTCGGTTGATTCCGGAGGCAGGCCACGTCCAATTAGGGTCGCGGTCCCTCGAGACATGGGATCATATCGTGAGAGCTCGCCTATACAGCTATATCTATGTAAGTGGTATATGTTCTAGTAAGTTTTTATGTTAGATTTTTAATGTTAGAAATGATAAAAATAATATTTTATATTACACTTGAATTATGTATATTATATTTGCGTATTTATTATACAATTTTATTAGATGCCCGGCTCCAAACGGTCGGAATATGAAAAGGGGGATAAAGTTTTCTTGTTGTGATAAACCAAAGATGAGAAATATTCTATGTCTATTAAACGTTTATTTTTACATAATATCAAGTAATAACGCCGATTACTTTTTTAAAACTAGTTTTAATAGGTTCGCAGATAAGCATAAATATACAAAGATATATATCATCAAAGATATTCATCTACAGATTATTTGTATTAAAATTTTAATTAATACCATCTATCCATCTATACCAATAAATAAAATTTGAGTGTCTGTTTGTAATGTCAAAATAATAGGCTATTTTCATGCTCGCACGGTTATTTGCACGACACCTATGCCTAAAATAGCAATTAAAAATTTTTCTTCTGTCTGTCTGTTTGTTCCGGGTAATCTTCAAAACGGCTGGACCGATTTCAAAAATTCTCTCACTCATGGAAAGCTATAATATCAGGGCGTAAATTAGGCTATATTTTATTCCGGTATTCCCACGGGAATGGGAACTACGCGGGTAAAACGACTATAACCTATAACCGAAGCGAAGCGAGGGCGGGTTGCTAGTTTGAAATAAAAATAGATAATGCCCACCGTATCTAATTTCTGTAATTTATGAAAACTCCATTTATGAAACCACTTTTTTAAAGCCTTAAAAATAAAATATTTCTGTGAATTTACAAAGATTGCCAAGAGCGTATAAATTTTCCACAAATTATGAATCATAGAAATGTATCCATTTAGTTTTTAAGTCTACAATATTTCGAAGGTCAATAACAATCGTTATTAGGCGGTGAAAGGTGACGCAATAGCGCGCCACGAAAAATATGTTGATAAACTGCTATTTTTAATGATTTGTTACGTTCATAGTACTAGCTCACCCGGTCAATTTCATTTGCGTTACATAAGAGAAAGAGAGCGTATCGTAGGTTCACACCCGGCACATGTAACGGAAGCTCTAAAAAGGAATTAAATTGCCCCATCATAATCATGTCGGCTCATATACGTCCCACTGCTGAGCTCGAGCCTTCCACAATAGGAGGGAAATTAACCTACTGTGCCACACTGGTCAGAGGTGTTGGAGTAGGGTTTTATATTGCATAGATATTATATGCATATCTCTTAGTCATCTTTTAGGATACCTACGAGAGAGGGTGGTAAATTGTATTCTTACTCTATAACCACACGGACAATAGTTTTAATTAAACAATGATTATAATTAACAATAATTTTCTCTATTTCTTACGAAATATTCTAAATCCATTGTAAAAAAATCTCGAATATTGTAATGAAAAATATTAAAGCTTTAGCAGCAGCTATTTAAAAATATTTACTATTGCAGTGTTTACCATAGCAATGTTTAAAATATTAATGGTTAGCATGGCAACGCTTACAATGACAAAAGACTGCCAGCAAGCAAAAACTTGGCAGCAAGTTAATAACCAAAATATTTTGCATAGGATTTTCTTTTTCTTTTTTTTTAATCCCTTGTAAGTACGCGTCTAAATTCCGGAAATTCTTATTTCTATTCCAATGGAAAATTTGATGTAAATCGGACCTACAGTTTTGGCGAAAACGGCGCGATAAAATTCATTAGAATTATTAAGGTATTTTTTTCTTCTTCAAACCTGTTATAAAAAGAGCTTAAACCCATTATTTTTGATTGTAAGTTGTTTTGGTATTAAATAATAAATTACACACAATAAACACGTAGATAGTGTAGTGGTCTAAGGAGCAACTTACCATGCGGAGTGCCACGAGTGAGATCCCTACGCAAACTAGTTCTTTGTGCAAATCCGTGAACTATTGTTACGAGTCGGGATGCTATTAACATCTTTATAAATTTACAATTAGAGCTTAATGCATAATATTGTCTGCTCCAAAAAGGGTGTCGTTTATTTAAAGATGACATACAAAATAAGGCAAAAAATATCTTTCATAATGTATATTTTCTAAGATTAGGTTAAATTTGAGACATCACAAGCTATCACAGAAAGAGAAGCGTCACGATTTTATTCTTGCACGAACTAATGAATACATAAACACAAGTATTTCTACCGAGAACGCCTTTGTTGACTTTTCAAGAGACTTTACCATAAATAGGGTAACGTATTTTGAACGTAAAACTAAGTAACGCGGGTTCCAAGTCTAACCAAATTCGAAGTGACAGGATTACTAGAACATTTTCGAACGATGTGAAGTAAAAAGCTTTGGCGTCTTTTCTTCTGTCATGTGTCTACTTGTTAATACAAACTCTAAATTCGTATTGGTTTTGAATTTCTTTGTTCAAATAGATCACATTTATTTACTGTTTGTATTTTGATTGGCCTTCGTTTCGTGACGTATTATTCTTATGTTGTATTCGTTTTATCCTTTGAGTGTCTCCTTCTGTAACGATTAGGGACATTTAGATACTTAAAGTGACTTTATGTTGGCACGTGTATAGTTTGTAGTTTTTTATGACTAAGAATGCAATTCACCACCCTATTTTACCCGTGGATGTCGTAAAAAACGACGAAGGGATATATTATGCATATAATAAATATGCAAGCGTAGGAAAACTCGAAACAAAACCCTATAGCAACTAGCCTGGCTATCCATTGCGGAAGGGATCGAGTATATGAGCAGTGATAATGACGACAATGATGTGTGTAGTTTGAAAAGATGTAATATTTATTTATTAATTAATTTGTAATAAAACAAACTTCAATAAAAATTATAACAGACTTATGTGTACTAATAGAAAATACTTTGAGCATAAAAACTTATGGGGTTCAAATAAAAAAAAAAATAAAAAAAAAACTTATGTTACACAGAAATATGTACAAGAACTTAAAACTTGTAAATTAGCGTTCAGTTATGACGAACATGAAGACCCCTCCTTCTAAGATCATAACTGACAGAGGGTGGTCTAAATTGTCTACAATTCTAAAGGTAAATATTCCCATACATACAAAAATAACATTTAAAATCATTTAAAAATCAAAACATTCCAGTGCCTCTCTGGTTATGAAACTCATTACAAGGCGCCAAATAAGAAGTCGTAAAGTAACCTTCCTTCAACAGCTTTACCGCTATGCCAAATAATATTTTGTCTCCTCACCTAGGGTCGTTTACATGGGGCACTCGGGTCTCACAGCAAACACAAGCCGAATTTAATCTCTGCGCTTCTTTATCTCCGATCCAATGAGAAGAAAACTTTATTTTCTTCGTAAACAAGCGTAATCGGCTCCTTTTTCCACACAGGCGGGTACGTTACGAATAATATTGGACGGTCAGGTGTGCTGTGTAGAATACGTTAAGAGATGAGAGTAGTCCCTTGTGGCCCTCTGAGGGTAAACCACAAATCGAATAAATCGCATAATGTGGATAGAGAATGCTATTGATTTACGTGATCGTAAACAAAATGCACCCCTATTACTGCGGTTAGTTTTGCAGAGAGTACAGTTTTAATGTAAACAAGATTCAGTAACGCTAATTGGTCTGTATTTTGTACTGATGATCATGAACTTCGCTAACCAACCTATTTTTATTGTTTATTTATAATTAAAGTCTTTTATTTGTTGTGTAAATTAATAATTTTAGATTTAAGAAATGTTTTTGGTCTTCTTCGCAGACTTTATCACTATTGAGCCTGAGCCTCCTCAATAAATGAAAGAGATTTTCTTTCAAATAAATATATCTATCTTTTTTTAAATTTTAATATGTTTGTAAACACCGTTTTGTTAGCATAATTTCATGTTATTCTGAGTATATTTATTTTACAAAGCCCTTGAGATCATACCTAATCTACATCAAGTTTAATTTTCTAATTTAATGTAAAAATAAACCGCTGTAGATCACGCTAAGAAAAAATTACTAAGACTACTTATTAAAACTAAGAGAAAATTAATTATCGTGTAGGTAGATCGTATATACATGTAAATAGACATATATATATATATATGTATATATATATACATATATATATATATACATACATATATATATATATATATACATATATATATTTTTACATCTACCTATAGGAATGTCCTTGACTCCAGATTTTATAATACTCAAGAACATCTGTCTCGTTAGTACAACGCAATAGCCTTGTGAATGAAAACTATTGCTTGGGTTTTCTGTAGCTTTACTCAATTTTCGAAAATTTATATAATTATACAAACTGAAGGTTTATACTAGACAATGTGGTCACGGACACGCGGCAAGAAGTAACCATTTTCTTATCAATTTAATGTCGCCTGTCGGTAGAATAGGGATAGTAACCTATTTTTAATCTGTTACACAACTATAACCAGATTAATGAATAAATAAGATTTTCATTAAAAATAAAACTATTTTTCCTGATTTTATTGCGTTTGTATTTCACCAATTACTCGGCGGACTAGTAGGACAGTCCGTCTGTGAACATGAACGTTGAAAAGTTTTTCAAACGTCAGGCAATCAAACATCAAATACATACGCGATAAAATCCGTAAAAATAGGTTTATTTATAACTAGCAACCCGCCCTCGTTTCACTTCGGTTTCAGTTGCCTTACCCACGAAGTGCCCGTTCCCGTGGGAATAACAGGATAAAATATAACCTATGTTACTCAGGGTGAATATAGTTTTCCAATGGTGAAAGAATTTTTGAAATCGGCACAGTAGTTTTTGAGTTCATTCATTACAAACATACATACACACAAAGATAAAAAAAAATCCCCTTTATAATATTAGTTTAGATATGTAATACTCGCAAAAGATCTGTTTTCATTATGGTTTTCATTTGAAATCATTTACAAATATATTATAAAATTAATCACCTTCATCATGTAATATTGGGGGTATTCCGTCGGGCCGACCACTGATGTCAAGTAACCCTGCTCCGCTGGTCGGCCCAACGACGAAGGCGACGTGCATCGTGGGTGGGTTGCGGGAGTTGCGTGCTTACACCCCTCTGTCTCCTTGGACGGAGTGGTGCGAGGAGCGCGCCGACCGCAACCCACCCCCCCAAAAAAAAAAAATCGTGTAATATTAAATTTATCAAAATCTGTTTCTCGCTCTCGTTTATAAAGCAAATAATTCGAGGCACATACTAATGGTCTCAGATTTATAAAGACAATGAAAAAAAACAACACAAAGTTATAGACGAAAATTAAATCTTTTAAGAAGTATCACGTTAGCAATGCCTTCTTGAAAAAAAAAATAAGACGCTCAACGTTCATAATAATAGTATTATATCCTATTTCATGAATACGAGAATACAAAAAACAAATTTATCCAAAGTACATTTCATAAGTCTTCACTAACAACGTGATAATATTACAAGACTCGGGGAAAATATCGAATATCAGGAATCGCATGTTATATTACGTTATTAGATCTTTAGTTCTGTTACCTATTAATTTTAACTCCTTCAATTGTTACTATAAATATTGATATATTCATTTCGTATCTATAAAAGGCTTCTTATGTTTTATTATTGCAGATATTTTTTTTTTCTTTGTTACGATATGCTCGCTTGAATTTTGAAGTGATAACTTATTATGGGAGGGTAAACCGTTTCGTTACGTAACGCGTTACGGCGCCAGTCTGTCTCACTTCCCTTTCTCTCACGTACATACACAAAATTCTAATGTACATATTCAAGAATTTTAACTATATATAATAAAATATATTTTATAATTAATAAAGATTTTATTAGTAAAGAACCTTCCCTAATATTATCATATTAATACATAAAATTTAGGTAATAACTTAAGCTTTTCTCATGTTAAACAATTTCAATATTGAATAGATCAACTTAGATTAGTTTAAGTTGTTACTTCTGTCGGATGTCCCGAGACGCACAAGTTTTTTTTATTTATATACATTATTAATATTTATTATCTCATGTCTATTCAATACAAAAATAAGTAAGGTATTGATTTTATCCTTTTATCCATCCATCAGCCTATTGACGTCTAGAGCTCTTCTAGATAAGCTAACATACGAAGGGTGGATTTAGTGTTATAACTTTCTTAAGAGATCTATTGCTTATTGTAAGTCTGAAATAATTCCAAATAGATGATGATATTCAGTCCATATTTACAGATTACTTTTAAAGTTAAGGGTGTTTCACTAAAGTATTTAAAATAATAATTTACTAATTTTTAAACGAAATTCGGATAAAAATACTAATATTAATTAAGTAAAGAAATATTTATTGTAGTATTAAATATAATATTATAAAGAGGTAAAATTTGTAAGTTTGTATGTAACGAATAAACTCAAAAAGTACTGGACCGATTTTAAAAATTCTTTCACCATTGGAAAGCTATAATATCAGGGAGTAACATAGGCTATATTTTATCCCGGTATTCCCACGGGAACGGGAACTACGCGCGTAAGGCGACTGAATCCGAAGCGAAGCGAGGGCGGATTGCTAGTGTCAAAATAATAGGCTTTTTTCATGCTCACGCGGTTATTTGCACGACACCTATGCCTAAAATACAGAATAAAAAATTTTTGTCTGTCTGTTTGTTCCGGTAGAATTTTTGAAATCGGTCCAGCCGTTTTGAAGATTACCCGGAACAAACAGAGAGACAGACAAAAAAAATATAAAGTGATTTTTAGGCATAGGTAGCGTCCAAATAACCGTGTGAGCATGAAAAAAGCCTATTATTTTGACATTACAAACGGACACTCCAATTTTATTTATTGGTATAGATAAAGAAGATCTAAGAAGACCTATACACATTTTGTTAAATTAAAAATTAATAGACAGAAAATAACAGACT
This sequence comes from Lymantria dispar, assembly GCA_032191425.1. Lineage (NCBI taxonomy): Eukaryota > Metazoa > Arthropoda > Insecta > Lepidoptera > Erebidae > Lymantria > Lymantria dispar. Next base: position 18,970,101 of record CM063454.1, on the reverse strand, counting down.
AATTTTCACAACCAAGGTTAATTAATGAAACCGTTTCCTTTGGAGGCAGCGCACCCACCGTCCGGTTCCGCTTGGGGCGACAGAGGGGCGGCGCGCGACCCCATAACCCACCGTAGCTCGTGGCTTTGACCTTAGACCAACCACCGGTACTGAGTTCCTTGTCCTCCATGGTCGGCCCAACGGCATATCCTGTGGTGTACCCTCTCTTCTCGACGTCGCGCTGTCACCTTCTCTGCGGGTGACAGACTAATCCCCGGTCCGGTCATCCGCGGCCCCAACTAGGGCGGCATCAGGCACAGGAGTCTATGGTCTGGACACGCCCCTTTCGACCCGACCGGAAGGCCGACGTGAGGCCATATCCTTCTCATCGCCTTGGATCTCACCTTGGATTTGTGATCAGTACCCATTCTTTGACTTTGGTGCCTAATTAATGTAGCCTTCAGTGAAATGTTTTTAATAAGTATTGAAAAACGGGTCATCATCATCATCTTGCTCTTATCCCAATTACTTGGGGTCGACGCAATATGTCATCTGTTTTGACATATTGCTAAAAGTTTCGGCAATGACTTTTATGACCGGCCGCCTGCCTGACGTCAACCCTCCTTGGGAATGTAATCGTTGACCCAAATGGTACCAGATGGAGTTGGTCCGGGTCAATCTAGGGTTTTTAGTCGTCTTTTACGACACCCACGAGCAAAGCAAGGGTTGGTAGTATTCGAAGCCGCTACCACACAGCTATTGAAAAACGGGTCAAAATATTTTTTTTATCTTCGAAACCCGCAGCTAGGTCTAAGCTAGCTAGGTCTAATTTCGTCTTAATTATAATAAGTCACATAAGTTTAAGTAATTTTAATCAATAATATAAACCTAACAATAATATTAAACATATGTGAGCTAATATTTTCAAAGTAAATAGATTTATTAATGTACCCACATAAGTTTAAAAAGTAACACGATAACGTTAATGTGACAATTTTGATGAAACATGTCAATTTGTAAGTTATCTACGAATATTCGGCACGTTGTTACTTGTTACAAAGTGTATTGTCCCCAAAAAACCAAATATGCACATATGATGACCAAAAAGCTTTTATTAGAACACGTTAGTTTCTAAGCTGATGTTCAAAGATTAATTCACGTTATGCTAATATTGTAGCTCTTATAATACAATAAAAAACCACAACAAAACGCCCTCTGAAACAAAAAAAAAGACAAAATCACTAAGAGACTAAACAAGTAATCATAGTTGTTTTTAAACTATCGTGGAGATATTCGCGACATTATGTGTAACGAAATTTATAACAAGAATATTATGGAATTTTGTAATCGTTAACTATCGGATATCCCGAATGATATAATATATCCGAAACTATAATCGAAGCCGATATAAGTTTTGAACAATTTCTGATAGGAGCGGTGGCCGTACAATACAAGTTTAGAGGTTTACAAGTTAGGTTTTCTATCAACCACCCGACCTGCCAGCCTAAACATAACCCTCTCTAACGGGGAATAATACAATAATCACCACACTTAACCTGTTACAGTAGCCTAAAAAATCCAACATCTGTAAACCAAAATTATCCGAAATTGTCGGATAATCGAAAAAAATGAATTCCGTAACCGATATAATGTTATTCTATTATCGGTATCCAGATCAGAAACCTCAAATGTACAACACTAATGTATATTATGTATTTTATTATTTAAAAGTATTTCTTAAGAAATATAGTTATGTAAGTAATATGTGGTATGAATCTCATTTATAAGAAATATAGGCCGCGGGTGACGCGACGCGATTGGTCCGTCACCCGCCGAGAGGCCGACCGGATGAGAAAAGGACGACGTCCTCCCCGAGGGGAGGGACGTCGGTCGATGGGCGAGTATCCCTCAAGGGGGTATTCCGTCGGGCCGACCACTGACGTCAAGTCACCCTGCTCCGGTGGTCGGCCCAACGACGAAGCCGACGTGTCATGGGTGGGTTACGGGTGTGCGTGCTTACGGGTGTGTTTACTTACCCTCTGTCGCCCCGGACGGAGTGGTGCGTCGAATAAAACAAAAAAAAAATCATAAGAAATATATAACACCTTTCAATGTAGTGTCGGAGTAAGAATACAATTCAACACCCCCTCTCTTACCCGTGGGTGTCGTAAAATCCGACTAAGGGTTTATAACATACAGATGATATTAATACAACAGATGGGAAGCACAGAATGAAACCCTATACCAATACGTCTAACCAGCGCGGTATAGTAAATCAAATTTCTTCCAACAATAGAGGTGGCCCAATTCCAGGTGGAAGTCAATTGTTTATACGGACGGACGGATTGTGTATTAACGCCAATATTACCACCCCTTTCTTAACCTGCGGGTACAATGCAATTTATGAACTGGGTCATTGACCTATAGCACAGCAACAAACCTTATACCATAGACATTGTAAAGTCAAATGATCCAAGTTACTAATTGAAACCTAAACATTAAAATAGAGTGTTTTACCATAAAAGACTTCATTTCCACTTACCATCAGATTAGTATACACATTTTATAAGAAAAAAATTATATATATATATATATATATGTCCGTTTATGTTAAGTTTTAACATATACTGTGGCGGCAGTCAGCAGGCGGCAGCCAGCGACCTGTCCGAAGGCTATATCGTTATATAACTTTATATTTAATGCGATGCATATGAGTACGTGTGCTATGCGAACAAACATTGCCCTGTTTTCTTACTATTTATATTTTAAACTAGTTTCTGCTTCCTTCACATATAATAAGCAACATACCCAAGAAGAAATTTTATACAAATTCATTCAACGGCTTATGCTTAATTGAGATAAAAAAAAATAATAAGTTACGTCCATGCCAAATTTTATCGAAATTGGTTCAGCCATTAAGCGTGAAAAGATAACATGGATATACGCACATCTATACCAATAAATAAAATTGGAGTGTCTGTTTGTAATGTCAAAATAATAGGCTTTTTTCATGCTCACACGGTTATTTGCACGACACCTATGCCTAAAATAGCAATTAAAAAATTTTTGTCTGTCTGTTTGTTCCGGGTAATCTTCAAAACGGCTGGACCTATTTCAAAAATTTTTTCACCAATGGAAAGCTATAATATCAGGGCGTAAACTAGGCTATATTTTATTCCGGTATTCCCACGGGAACGGAAACTACGCGGGTAAAACGACTATAACCTATAACCGAAGCGAAGCGAGGGCGGGTTGCTAGTATTAAATAAGTGCAAAACAGACGTAGGCACTGGCAGAAAACTAATCTCAAATGTTTTTCTTTTAAATACTGCCCTAAGAAAATAATTCTTGTGTGGCGGGGCACTTTACAAAGATAATTAATGGACACAAATTACATCCAGGCCCAGAGCAACAACTTATGGATCGCATAGTGTTATCCTGTGTGAGATTAGAACCCACGACACTGGCACGGTATTTCATAACCTTAACCATTACGACGTATAACCATATGTGCTATTAAGGAAAATTAACGAGCGCGTTCTTAGGTATAATCTATAAAGGCTTATTATATAAATACTATACATTAAAATAAATAATAGTTCAAAGAAACTAAAAAAATACACTTTTAAAGAAAATCCAACTAAGAAATAGAAAATAAATTTTAAAAAATTTGAATTAAGAATAGTGTAGATATATAAGAAAAAATATTTTCATTGTAAAAAAAGCGTGTGGTGCATGTTGTCAATAGTTATAGGTAAATATTTTATTGACAGATATGAGTAGAAGGATTATCATTTTGATAATATCTTAAAAAGCACCCCACGCTTTTTTTATAATAAAAGATATTTTTTTTTATATACACTATTCTTAATTCAAATTTTTAAAAATTATTTTCTATTTTTTAGTTGGATTTTCTTTAAAAGCGTATTTTTTTGTTTTTTTTTGTATTATTATTTATTTTTCATTTTTTAGTTGAATTTTCGCTAATGTGCTGTGTGGTAGCGGCTTCGAATACTACCAACCCTTGCTTTGCTCGTGGGTATCGTAAAAGACGACTAAGAGCCCTAGATTGACCCGGATCAACTCCATCTGGTACCATTTGGGTCAACAATTACATTCCCAAGGAGGGTTGACGTCAGGCAGGCGGGCGGTCATAAAAGTCATTGCCGAAACTTTTTGCAATATGTCAAAACAGATGACATATTGCGTCGACTCCAAGTAATTGGGATAAGAGCAAGATGATGATGATGATGAGTTGAATTTTCGCTAATCCTGATTATCCTAGTAAGGATAACGGGTCAAACTGTTTAAAATATTGAATTGTCATCGGTCCTTAATAAGTACTCCAAATTTCGAGTTAATCCGACGTTTTGAAGGGGGTCATAATCATGTTCAAAGATTCCGTTAAACACTAACATACTAACATACATACGTCTGAAGCTAATAAAAAAGCATATTTATATCATCATTACATTTAAAATAAGAATAAATTGACAGAAGTAAAAAAGTAACGAGATATTTACTTCTCGATTTTTTTCGAGCTTGATTGAATATCGATATTGAAACGTTCTATATGGCAAGTTATTTCAATACGAGTTGTATGTGATCCCGTTTGAAGCATTTTATTGAATATAAGAAACGTATTTGGGGTTGAAATGAGATCCTTTGCGTATTGTTTTAGACCCTCTTTATCTAACTGCTTTGGAGATTGACAGTTATTTTGTATCTCTTTGAAGACTAAATCTGCTCTACATATATGTACACCCATATACGTTCTCAAATGTTGGAAGCAAACTTAATAAATCTTTATTACTTCAAATTACATAAATGTCACCGTTATTTAACATTATCTATTGTCCTTCTGTCATTGCCTTCATTTGACCTACATTAGACGTACTGAAAATACGTATTATTTCTAATCTCACTAATTAACTTGTGTTGACGTCTTTGCGTTCACAACAAATAAGGCAGGCTATTTAGTTGTTATTGTGCGACAGACAATAATACAAAGTTGTGTAAAAGACGTTAATCATCCCAGCCAGCTACCCCAGGGAGCTTTTCGCACAGATTTCGTCCTTCATTTCCTTGGGAACATTTACTCTTTCCGACTGCTCAGTAAGTCTTACGTTATCAGACTATGATGTTTCTGCCAGAAATGATAAAACGTTTCTCGTCTAAGTATATTAAGTGGAAAAATAAATTGTTTTTTTTTTTCGGATTTTAATTTAGAGAACGAATTGTAGCTTTTATCTTTACGCTCGTTTTCTTTTAAGGGTTGAGTGAAGTTTTATGTTCATTATTTATTTAATTAGTAGAATAAGTATAATAAAATTGAATGCACCCCTAATTTTTTTTAATGATAGATGATATAGCTCATTACTCCGGTCACTAAACTGCTGCTAAAATGCTGACAAGGTGCACAATGATATAATATAAAGAAGAATGTAATTAATGATTTTGAGAGTTTGAAATTAAAGGTACCAATACACTTTTCTGATTTCATAGGTAAGTCTTTTACTGTAAAGGCTACAACGTTGTGGAATGCGTTACCAGTAGCAATCAGAAAAGCCCCGACTTTAACTACATTTAAAAAACAGTTGACAGATCACTATTTACCGCTATAATATTTTTAGTTCTTAAAGCGTACGAGTTCCTGTAATATATGTGTAAGTATGTATATGTGTATGTAAGTATATTTATATGTATGTGTATGTGTATGTATGTATATGTTTATGAATGAGTATGTGTGTATATTTATTTATATGAAAATATATACTTAAGACATAAATACAATTATCTGCTATTTACTAATTTATATTGTTTTATTTTTACAGTATTAGAGTTACAGATATTAACACATAATATTTATTAGTTACATAGTCATAATGTTATTTAGAATTGATTTTCAGTACCACCAGCAACAAATTACCTACCATCTCCCTTCTCTGTTATATTATCCATCCTAAGGATGCCTGGAAGAGATCGCTTATAGCGATAAGGCCGCCCTTTGTACATTCTAGGTTATAATTATTATTTAAGCTTTCTTGTAATATGGTGTACAAATAAAGTATTATCTAATCTAATCTAAATGATATTGTTCATAATTAAATCTAAATTAAAATCGGTTCAATCGGTGGCCTCTGAGGGTAATTTATTATTTTCTTCAGTAATAATTGAATCGAACTTAAAATCGGTTATATTGGTATGATCTAAAGGCAATTTCAAATCATATAGAAATGTGTATGTACAGTTTTTGTAAAGTTATTTATTAGATAATGCTACGAGTTTAAATATATTAATACCCCTATTTAGATGCACATCGTATATTTAGATTTTATCCATCTGTAATAATTATTTCTATCTTTACGTACTATACTGATTCCGTAGGTCAATGATGATGAAACGTCATGAAATGTACATGTGACTTTTGCTTGCCACTTTGAGCCTAAGACGTGAATTAATCGCCTGAGAAGTAGCATACTTCTCTATCTTGGGCATTCGATCGCTTGGTAGGATGACATTCACGTCATTTTGATGCTCAGACCAAGGAAGCCCTCCGGTGAATGTAGTTAAGTAGCTTTACGGAGTTTTCCCCTTATAATCGGTATTATTAACGGTTTATGATTGTTTCGAAAATTATATGCAATAGCAAGGAGGAAACCAACTTGAATACGATGATTACAGCAGAACCCAGTGCAGTACGGGTAGGAGTGTGGCTTTACTTGAGTAGTACCGTGAACTTGATTTAATTCGCGAGCGATGGTGGGCAGCATTAGGAACTGGAGCGGGAACACTGCATTTTGTAAGGCTGTGATTTCGCAGTCGTTTAAGGTCAAATATCCTTGACCTAGTCGCCATAGCTCAGTTCGTGGTAGGCAGAATCGACTATAATTTATCTAATTTATTTTATATATAACATAAATATATCAATTATTTGACATTTTGATACGCGAATATCTAAAGATTTGCTACAATTATATTACCTTGTTATTTTTTATTAGAAAGACCATGCACGTATTGACCATGAAGATAAATTATTGCGTCGCGAGGGACCAAGAAGCATACGGAAAACCCAGATAACATCTAGATTGAACAATCGCTTGTGGATCGCACGAGAAACCGTGCTGTATGGATCGAACCTGCGACATACGGTGAGGAAATAACTACCTAAACCACTACGCCATCTGTGCAGTCTACGCATTATAAATTGTAAAGATTTTCAGTACGTTTACGTTATTAATTACCTACTGCAGTTAGATTCATGTTTCTGTTAGCAATCGGGCTTGCAGTGTCGCTTCATTTATTTTGATGTCACAAATCGACCCCAATGAACAAGGACCCTCGGTAAACAAAAACAGAGTGTTTCTAAACAAAAAGTTTTTGTTTTTCGAAGGGAAAAGTTATTATATCTATATTACTTATGTTATTAACTCCATCTATATAAAGGTTTTTTTTTGTAAAATATTGAAATAATTGATGCCTACACGAATATTGATTAATAAAATATACAACTCAGCTCATATAAGACCCACTGTAGGGCTTGTGTCTCCTTTACAATAGAAGGGCAATTGATCTACTAACGTGGGTGACTTTCCCATATGTATCTTAGAAATTATTTAAGAGTTATATTCCTTAATTATAATATTATTCCCTTATTATACTCGAAAAACCTTTGTACATACTCAACTGGCTACTGTGGTGGTACTCCAAAGAATGTCCGAGCCCAACAGTGGGACGGATATGGACTATTAAAAAAAGATATAATTAAATTGATATTTATACGTATCGTTTGTAAGAAGGTGCATAAAATACTCCTTTTCTAAACAAACGATCGATAACGATTGAAAACTTCTGAACTTCTTACTGCAGTGATACTGTGTTTTACCAAAATGACATGATATGGCATTGACTGAACAAAATGATAGATCTTTGCACAATATCAATCCGAGTAGGTATTTTTTTTAAGATTTTTAGATAGAAAACCTCTTCGACTCGCGTTTTACATGTTACGGTGACGACTAGGATCTATTACGAGACAGATTTTGCACTAAATATTATTAGCTTCCGATTTAATGCATTAAAGATAATCTACCTACTATATTACTATATATCACCCTGATAAGTCGAATTGTCGTAGTTTTAGAATCTTTCTGTTCTTACCTTCTTTCTTATCTTGACTTATTACGATTACGTATTTTCTCTCATAACATTATAAGAAAATAATAATGGTAGTATCTACAATTAATTTAATTTAATGCAAATAAAATATGAAAACGAAGCATGAAATTTCTCTTAACAGTACAAATGTAATTAAACTTAAACGTTAAAAGCGCTGTAGTAAAAGTTAAGTAAAAGCCCGCAGAATCTTTGTTAGATTTACGTTTTATGATTTACAAAAGAAAGGGGCCAGGGATAATTTATTAATGCTAAGTAATGATAAAATTAACGTTATCAAGACTTTCTATTGAGGCTATTGTAGAAAATTATAAAGTACAATTAGCCTTCGTTGACTAATTTATTCCATTGGCCTACAACTTACTTTTAATTAAACAATTACTTTATTATGTCGATACTTATTTTGCTATCTATTTTGTGGTTGATTTACTTATCGACATTTTAATATAAATTTGTTCGTTCTGCGTTTAGATAATTATTTTTTCCTAAGTAATGTCACCTCACTTTTCACAACCATAATTTCTGTTGGCGAAGTTTGAATTTTAAAAAGCCCTGAAAAACACTTGACGGCACCCGTTACAACAGATAAATGGAAGGACTTCGAAAGATTCTTTTTCCCTCAAAAATAATGAGTTATGGAGAAAAAATTCAGTCAGTAAAGAATGTACAGTATTAGAGAAATAACGAAACTATTTTATGCAAATTTTAAGATTGATAACATCAGTAAGAATGGACAAAAAGTTCTGGAGTTGGTATAAGGTACCTATAGTTCACTTCTCCAAACCTGTTTTTCAAATTATTTATGAAGACGATATTTTTTTTATTTATAAACACCACCACATTTACCCAAAGAATTTTTGTTGCCACGTAAAAAATAATACACCTAGAACAATTAATTAATAATTCCTAATCATTCCAAATAGATTCTTATTGTTAAGGAATACCTGAGCCAATATACGAAAATTAGTTATATAAGCAGAACACTTAAACGAATGTTTTATTCTCATTTATTATATATACAATAACCTTATTCTATTAAAGATTTTTACTCTGTGGTGACGAAGTAAAACTAGAATTCACTAATTCCTGGCGTGCCCGTCAATGTCATGAATATGACTAAGGGTTGTAATATGCATATAACATTTATGCAACATCAAGAAAAGTCTAAATAAAACCCTATACCAATACAGATGTACCGGTCAGATGACCGGCGCGATATAGTAAGTTAATGCCTCTCGTATAAAAGAGACTCAAGCCCTGCAATGGGTGATACGTATATAAACGGAGGTGATAAGATAATGTTTAGACTTTCGTTTTTTCCCGCCTTTTTAGTATAAAATAAGACTTGTAGAATATTTTAATCTTATACTCGTATCAGAAAGGGTCATCGCCGCTACAAATGCTACACACTCTTTGGACTCTTAATTTAAGATCTTCAAGATACACTTTATTCTTTAAAATTATACTGTTCTACTAAATATTTATGTCAAACATGTTTCGCATAGTTTAAAATGTGTCTACTTTTATATTCATTTAAAACAGAAAAACTAATTGGTAAGATTAGCATTCCACCCGCTTATACATTTCTTTTTTTTTGTTTTAATTTCATTTAAATTTTATAATAAGCAAAATTATTTGAAACAATTTGAATGTATTGCTTATAAATTTAAGATTTACATAGAAATAACCTAATCCTATTATAGGTATAGTATATAATTTAGAGACTTATTATAACTTGTAACAAAAAATAAGTCATACATAAAATTTACCAACGCCAACTTATTTCGACGTCGGTTATACAACTTATAAATTGCGTAAATTGGTGTACTATATTTAGTACGAGTCTAGGCCATTTATCGCCGACATGTTACCATCTATACTTTTAATTGGCAGTAGTAGAGAGAGCTACGGCTGCAGGCAACATACATACATGTTGATGTGTGGGACAAGTTCATACGGGACGATATATCAGAATGAAGCATGTTGCTTTGTTCTGTGCAAAGATTTAAATCATGAATCATATGGGTCTTTGTCAATATTAAGAGCCTAATTTATCTAAATAAATCCATTGTTTTAATTCTAATTTGTTAATATTACATTAAATTTCATCATCATTTTCATCATTTCAGCACACATACGTCCCACTGTTGGGCCTGAGCCTCCTCCCTATTAGGAGGAAAATCGACCTACTATACCATGCTGGTCAGACGTGTTGATATAGAGTTCATTTCGAGTTTTCCTTCTCTTGCATTGATGTTTTATGCATATCATATCTCTTTGGCATCTTTTACGGGCGAGATAGGGAATGGTGAATTGTATTCTCACTGCTTGTCGTAATAGTAGGTAAAATCGATAGATGATCTAGGGAGTCCTTTAGAGATACGGGTATAAAATTGACGACGCTGCTGAAATCGCAGAACATGTATGTTTCACATTTGAAATACACGTACATATTTCTTCTTGATCCTTCTTAATAAATCGTGAAATATGAAGAATGAAATATGAAATATGAAAGTGATGAGACAGTTTATGACATTGAATTCAACTCTCTTAACGATATTTTTTTTTCGTGCAGTTATATGGTGAAGTTGAGTTCAACCGCCAACCGAAGTTATTTATTAAGAAGTTCATATCATTATATGTGCATCTAAAAATAGTAAGATCACGGTTAAAACTAGGAGGTGGTGGCAATAGAATAAAATATTTTACGACTTATTCTCATACCCATCAAATATCCAAAAAAATAATAATAATTAAAATCCGTCGAGGAATTTGGGAGGATTTCGACCACAAACACCGTGACACAAGATTTATATATACAAGGCTATGTAATATAATAATAGGTTTCATTTAATTTTAAGTTTATTTTCCTTTTTTTTTGTGTAATTAAAAATATTTTTTTAATTCTCTTCATTTATATTCAATCAAAGCTATTCAAATCAACCTTAGACAAATCATACCATATTGTTTAAATTGTAATGAAGTGCATTATGCACACACATATAAATATTTGCCATTGCCATTTTGTACGAATATAAAACATACACTGACATCTCTTTAAGAAAATCAATAAAGAATTTTATGTGTTTAACTTTTTTTCTTTCGAGGCAGAATTGCTGCGGTAATTAGTTGAAACATTGCAAAAAGAATGCGTCTTTGTATTTTATATGCCGACTGCGAGCTCTTAATTGTACTTTAGTTTCGTGACTTGCTTGTTGAGTTGTTTATAGGTCGGTCTTATTATTTACTTGATTACTTCTAGTACTACATTCACATTCAAAAATTGCGTTCTATATAACTTTACAAATTTTTCTTACTCAAACGACTTTATCGCATGCAAGGGTAAGTATACTTTTTTATTGAGATAATCCTAATTTGGGGTAGAAATCTGTCATTTACAAACACTGAATAATGAACTGCCTCGTCGGAGTTTTTTCATTATTACCATGATTTACTCTCAGCGAAAACCCAACAAGGAACAATTCCGAATCCATTCAATTATTTAAACTTTTAATTAATATTAATAGGAGCTCTTACTTTGAAAAGAAATAATACTGAAGGCAATGATAAAAACTCCTTAGAAAGCCGCGTTACCCACAGCTGCCGACTGTGAATTAATGCGAAAACAATAAAGCGTCGCGGGCACTGTCCCAAAAATAGACAGCGAAGAGCTACGAATAAAAATTAATTCCAAATGGTTATTAGTGCCAGTGAACAAAAGTAGATTGGATGTTGTCCTAGTGTGGGTGAGCCACTCCGTAATAAACGTCACGACAAGAGAGATAGGAAATTAAACAAAACTAAAGAGAAGTCGTGCCAACATCTAGGGGAGAGCCTATAGGGGAGATCACGAGTCTCTCTTAAAAAACTAAATAAAAGCGGTAACGGTGTTCGTTTTTCGGAACATTTAGTGAGCAACAGATTAGTACTATAATTGTTATATATATATATATATATATACGAGTATATACATAAATGTCTACTGTAGTCTTATCATAAAATAAATTCTTTTAACATTTTTTCTATAGAACGACTTAAGCTATATTCAAAAGTTAATAAGTAAAAATACAGATTTCGATATTACTACGAAACAATTTGTGTATTAGTTTAGCGATGGGATTGGAAATGCTAGTTCCAAGGTACTCGTCGAGTAAAACATCTAAAAGAAAAAAAAATGCAACCGTATATGCAAGTAGCTGATTTAATAGACGTTGTTTTAATAAAAAAAAACTATAGAATGCTTTGAAATCATTAGCAGCGCCACCAACCGGGTCCTAAAACATTGTTTTAGTGGTTAGATCCATCTTCACCTTTCTAATAAATCCGGTTTGAGGCGTCTCGGTTGAATGGTTTCAAAGTTTAGACATAGAAAGATTTTAGAGTTTTATATACATACATATATAGATGCAATTATATGTTATATATGCACATACCTTTAGGCAAGGGCTCTATCACAACTTTAACACTGTGAACAGCTCCTAATCCAGCAAAGATCCACAGCAAAGCCATAGGGCTTCGTGCCACACGCATCAGCTTGTCCATTTTGATTTAGTTCAGTCTATGTGTTCCATCGTTGATATAATCTGTAAACAAAAGACAGGTTTTAAAGATAAAGCTTTATAAAAGATCACAAAATGATTTATTAATAATAGCTTGCAAAATATTGTCATCATTATAATTCAAACATATCTCAATTCTAGGCTCGAGCCTCCTCCACATTGGAGGGCATTTGACCTACTGCTAATATTACGCTGTCTGACAGGTTGATAAAGGGTTTTATTTGGAGTTCTTTTTTCTTCTAAAGTAATATTATCTATGAATATTGTTTCTCCAAAAATCTTTCTTCGTTTTTTATAAATTAAGTAAAATTCTAGTCCACGCTAATATTATCGCATTAAAAGCGATAGATATCACCCACATTTCAATGTTATATTGATATGCAATCCAACTCTCAAATCCAATCCTTCAACTTTTGGAGTGAGTTCATCTAATATCTGACGCCTTTGCATTTATGAATAATAACTGAAGAAAGTTAAACTCACAAATCCTGCTCCATCTGAATATTGTACGATTTTAAAGATAACGCGACCAAGGAAAGAGGATTCTCTTTTTTTGTATAAAAAATGTCACGGTGTTTATTCTACAACGGCAAAGTTTGTAAGGTGGATTAAAATTGTTATGAACCTAGATGGAGTTTCATATCTTTTGGGATTTATTACAGAATTTTAGATTAACTTACTTTGTGTTTTGCTAACTGTATCAATATTAGGAAAGGTACAAATCGCAGGACGAAACGGTATTGTACTTTTATACTCAGTTTATCCTCTTGTGGTTTTATATTGGTATGTATAATGTTATCTACGCTGTCTTTTATTTTATATGGATACAGTAATTTAAAAGTTTATTTAGTGTTGTTTAGTAGATATCTGTCATTATTTCATTATCATTTCAGCTCATATATATATATATCCTACTAGTGGGCTCAAGCCTCCTTCACTGTGGGAGGGAAATTGGCCTACTACGCAACGCTGGTTAGACGTGTTGGTATAGATTTTTGTTGCGAGTTTTCCTTCTCTTGCAGATGTTATCTGCATATTAAATGCCTTGGTCATCTTTTACGATACCCACGAGCAAGAGAGGGCGTGATGAATTGTATTCTTACTCCGTCACCAGTACAATATTTTCAAGAAGTGAGCAGAGACAGTATACACGATTTTTATTTGCCCGTAATGAGTTTGGTGCTTAGATTTTAAACTTCTACAAAACATAAACTGACTTTTTTATTTTCGACATTCTATACTAATACAGTAGAACCTCGATAAGTTAAAGACCAAGGGAAACGTTAAATTATTGAAGTTATCGAGGTTTTTACTTACTGAGGGTTTAAGTTAAAGAGTTTTTATAGGTTTATATTTTTACTTACAGAGGTTCGTTTATAGGCTTTATTTAGTATGCACTTATAGAGATAGACGAGCTAGGTTAAATGTAAATGAAATGTTAATATGTATATATAATTATATACATACGTACTTTATTTTACATTTAAAGATACATTTATTCAGGTATTCTACATAAAAAAGTCGGTATTTCTTTTATTTCAAACTGTTCGCACTTTTTACATCAATTTTATTTTAAATTTTTAATAAAGGGGAGACAATATGGAACAAATTTGAACGAGGGCCAAAAGCTATCAATACATAAAAATAAATTGCTGTACTTAGATCTTAGTGTATTGTTTACATGAGAAGTCATTTCGTAAACATGTGTAAGCAATAACAATGGTTTACAGGTAACATTTTTGTTTGCACACTCATTTAAAATAATTTATTGATAGATTTTTGAAGTTACAGAGGTCGTCATCATTACAACTTTGAGTTACTGAGGTATGAAGCCCAAATTATTTGTTTAAGTTATAGTGGGTTCGTATTTTAAGTAAAAGAGGTTTTGGACTCTGAGGGGAAGGGAACACAACACTTTATGAAGTTATAGAGGTTTTTAAGTTGTCGAGGTTTAAGTTATCAAGGTTCTGCTGTATATAAATCCTTGTGTCATGAGAGACTACAAATATACAATTAACATACCCAAGTTATTTGAAGATTCAAAACACGCATTTGTGGGTGGCATAATAACTGTCTTGCGTGAAGATCAAATTCATGATACTCGTCATGGAAGGTCGCTACTTAGACCAGCTATGTTCAGCATTAGGCTTGCTATAGAACATTTAATAAACTTTAAAAAAATTGAGAAAACCTGTTAGAAGTCCCAACAACATTTTTTACCCGACTACGGAGGGTTATGATTTTGACAGGCTATGTTTATCTGTTCCCTCATAGCTCATCAACTTCTTATTAGACCTGGACAAATGAGGTATCATTAGAAACCGTCGCTAGTATCGTATCGTCTGCTAGTTATAGGCAATATGGTGTGTCACTGGATCTAATATGGTGCCCTCTAGAGGTCTTAAAGTACTTGTGTCAAGAAATAAATTTGAGATAAATATGTCGTGTTTCGTATCATTGAAAATGAAGTTGATTGTACATTTCAAAAATATATATATTCATAGCATTTCCTGGTGATTTTATCCGTATTTATCTAATAACTCGTTTTTGTTGTAGTTGCGTTTTAGTTTTTTCTTTTCTCTTGTTCACACTAAGATTATATGTTCGTGGCACCAGGCAAATGAGTCAGTTTTGTTATATGAATAATAAATAATCAACTGTTAATTTATCCTTCAGACTTTTAAAGGTCACTATAGAAAATAAGCCTCCCTAAGTGGGAAAGATATTGTAATCACAGTTTGGATAGCAGTTTGTTTGCTAAGTTACCTAGAAGACATTACCTATAGACTTTTAGAAATTATTCAGGAAAGTAAAAAACCCCATATCAAATTATTGTTATGTGAGCGTCGTTACAGTAGATTAATTGTCGTTTTATTATGAAACAAACCCATGCCCAGTATTGTGGAGTATATTGAAAGGAAACGACTAGCGAGTATCTCCACCTCCAAGTTCCACGGCGGAGCTTAGGCCGACAGGCACGCTGCCTCGTTCGCCATCGTGTGGTATCCGGGCTATCCCTGATCACCATAACTCCCTTGTCCTATGAAGGCCCTAAGTAAGACCGTCTAGGACTCCGACCACACGAGTGCGTCATACCGGGCTGTGGACCGAACCACCCCCGCATACAGCCAGTGCTATATGCTGACGTACATACGCTGAGTCCACCCAAATTCATCATGTGACGGAACGCCGGACGCTGCGCCTACAAGCCACGGAGCTAGTTGTTGAAAATTCTCCTGGAATCACCATTGCTTATTAAGCACCAGACCCAGATATATCATCGCAGCCGCAGCTAATGGAGATCGAATTGATGATGATTGAAGGCCCAACAGGGCGTTGCGGGCCCATAGAATAACAGGGTCTTGTTATAGTGCCACCTTATGGTCGGTTATCTGTTTAGTAATTTATTTCTTACTTATGAACACCCCAAAATAGTGTTTAATTATTTAAATGTATATTTCTGAACATATTTTCCTTTAAACATGAAAGGTAATACAACTTTAGACATCGCAAAATGTAATTTAAGCCTCCCATAGCATAATATAGTTTTCACTGACGCCAAATTAAGTGTAGTCGTTATTCATTCGTATGGTAAAGGTGCGAGCCTTTGCTATAGAAAGTGACTTTCTAATTACTGCAGTAGGCGTGTTCTTCTGGTCGTCACCTGATTGAGGCATCAAAGATTCCTCTGCTAGTTTGTGATTACATGGCCATACCGTAAATATTTTATAGGGCGATGGATTAATCATTTCAGCACTCCATCAAGTGGAATTTCAAAAAGATTGGTGTCGAGTCTGTGATTAAAATTATTTCAAACTAGCTGCCTCCTTTAAATTCATATCATCGTCGTGCATTAAAAAAGTGGATAACATTTTCTTGCACCACTATGCTCTATATCTCTCCTTATGAATGAATACTATTTGTCAATATTAAATCTCAGTTAAGCTTAGAAAAAATGAGACACATTTACTAAAGATATTAAAATTGTTGAAGTGATTTCGGCTATCAGCGCGAATCAATATCTTAAACGAGATTTTTATGCACAAAGATGAACTGTAATGGACATCCTAACTAATGTTATAACTGCGGATGTAAGTTTGTTTTTTTATGCTTACACGCATAAACTACTAGCTCCATTTTAGGAATTCTTTCATCAAAGAAAAACTACATTATCAGTGACTAATATAGGACATATTTTATTCCCGTAATCCCACAGAAACGGAAACTATGCCAGTGAATCCTCGGAAATTTTCAAGGATTATTATAAATTATTTTACACAAAAAAAAAGAAGTAAAAAGTTCTTTGCTTTTTCCAGCACTTCACTGTCGTGCTTTATTTTGGGGCTGTTTCATGGTCTGCATACAGCTCGTCCGTTCCGTCCGGGGTAATGAAGGACGGCATGTGACCCGATAACCTATCCTATACCCATCCATCCCATCGCTATCGGGCCGATCACTGGTACCAATTCCGACGGATTTGCGTTGCCAGCCCGTGGGCTACCCTTCGGGTATCTGAAAGCCGACAACAATTAATATCGTCACCTTTTTCATTAGGAGAGAGAATTTAATATGACATACAATGTCTTGTAGATGAGTTAGTATAGAGCTGTATTTCGAGCTCTTCCTTTTTACTAATATGAATGCTAATTTTTAATCCTTAATTATCTCTTACATGAGAAAGGCGCGAAGGAAGGAGCAGTTATGCATAGAATACTTTAGTCTTTACCACACGGATAGAGAAACGAATGAAAACTAATGATAATAAACATTTAAAATAAAACGAAAAAGGGTATGAGATAAAAGATTAAATATTAATAGCAACTCGTTTTAGCTTGAACGTTCGCCTTAGGTAAACTGTACCGGAGTTTCGTCGTTCATAGCACCTTGTCCTCTTTAAATCCTATATAATAATGAGACAAGCTCCGCTCCCTTTGAGGAAATTTTTAATGAAACACCCTAGAAAAGTTGTAAAAGCTCGTCTATCTTTTAAAAAGTAATTGAGCCTGAAAGAGAGCGGCTTTTCAAATGATTTGCGGGTTTTGTTTTACAATCATTGTGAAAAGTTAGTAACTTTAAACATTAATTTCGTAATCAGAACACAAATATTTTGAAGAGGGCAAAATGTTAAACTGTTTTATTTCGAGATATAAACCCTTACATTGAAGTTTTATTATTCGTATTAGAAATCTTCAAGGCATTAATTTATTGAAACTGTCTTGAATTTATATATTGTAGATGAAGATATGTATTAATATAACAATTTTATAATTTGCTTCTTGTTTTTTTAGGTTTCCGTACCCAAAGGGTAAAAATGGGACTCTATTACTAAGGCTTCGCTGTCTGTCCGTCCGTCTGTTATCAGGCTGTATCACAAGAACTGCGATAGCTAGACAGTTGAAACTTTCACAATTTTTTCTTTATATATTTTTGTCGCCGCTATAACAAGAAATACTAAAAACAAAATAAAACAAATATTTAAGGTAACAACACTCACGATTTTTCATAGATAATTGTACGGAATCCTTCGTGTGCGACTCCGACTAGCACTTAGCCGATTTTTTTACATTTTATTTTCCTCTTTCTTCTTTTCCTTGGCCCCTTAGACTTTACATTTTGCATTTATGTCAAGTCTTCTTATCCTTGTCATAATATTATCGGCTTAGATTCCCTATAACCCCCGTGGGTAAGAAAGGATTTCCATATTTAATTCGTGTTCCATCACTACTTCGGTATATTTTATTATGTACATACTAGTGATGTAACGAATGTTAGAATTGGGTTATTCGCGAATGCGAATGCGAGTGCGAATATTCATCTTCAATATTCGCGAATGGGAATGCGCATGTTGGCTTTCAAATAAAGCGCGTGCTATATAAATATCATACGGGTTTGACATTTCGTATCAGCCATTTTTAAGCCAAATATAGCCTAGGTTAACTGTTACAGATTGAATGAATGAAACTCGTCACGTTCATTCGAACACACTCGTTGTAATTTGAGATTCATCATCATTATCTCAGCCCATATACGTCCCACTGTTGGGCTCGGGCCTTCTCCACTATGGGAGGGAAATTGATCTACTACCAGGCTGGTCAGACGTGTTGGCATAGGATTTTTTGTTTCGAGTTTTCCTTCTCTTGCATAGATGTTGTAGGCATACAATAATACCTTAGTCATCTCTTACGACACCCACAAGTAAGAGAGGGGGTGGTGAATTGTATTCTTACTTCGTCACCACACGAAAAGAAAGAAATAATGATAACAGAAATTTGAGATTAGTTTATTATTATTGTATTTTTCAAATTTAAAAACATGAGTAAAAGACATGTTACTGAAGTGTGGACTTTATTTCACAATTTGTGACGCTGATTGTTAAATGCATGGTATGTCATTAAGTTTAATAATTACTAAACAAGGACATTGTAATTTTTTCATATATTATCATTTTCTTTTTGTACTGGCAATTAATTTGTATAAAAATGTGGGTCAATAACTAATTCTCTAGCGGGTAGATATAAATGTCTGTAATAACCATGACTTGTTGGGCGCCAGACATCTTAGTTCGCCATGAACCCTGCAAAATGTTCGAAACATTGGGCAATCTAAAATCAAATACAAACGTAATAATTAGTTTTATTTACAATATGTAATACTGGCGGAAACAACAGAAATAATGTTTTTTTAAATTATGTTTTTCATTTTTTGTGATTTAGTTTATATTTTAACTTGCCATCCCCCGCCCGCTTGGCTGGGTTGAAATTGTAATTTATTTAAATAAAAATTATGACAAATAAATAACCTCCATTATTATAAATAGTTCTTGACAGTTATATATTCACCAAATGTCGAATTAATAAATAAACATGACCTATAGAATTAAAACTATCCAATAGAATGAATTCAGTTACAATAGAAAAACATTATTTCTAATACAAAAAGTAAATATAGATTTCGGGTAAGTATTTATCAACCATATCATATACTAAATCTTTCTCCGAAAGATGCTGCATCTTATGGTATAAATATTATTGGTATCGTTTTAGTGATTTTCGCAGTATAACCAAACAAAAAAATAGGCGCCCCATTTATTAGTATATATTAGACTAAGAAGAATAAGAGAGACAGTATTTTTAATTTAGTTGCCGACCTGAGTGTTAAATAATAATTTTTTATTCAAATATTATAAGTAAATAAAAATAATAAATATTATCAGTTATAAATATTACCATTCCATTTCATAATTACATATAAATCCTTTTAATTTGTCAAATACATTCGCCAAACATTCGCATCGTTCCTTGCTAATGCGAATGCGATTGCCAATGTCAAAAACATGCGAATATTTGCGAACGCGAATGCGAACATTCGTTACATCACTAGTATATAAAGTAGGAATTTTATTTTTTGAGATAAACAAATAATAAACACCTTGACAGCAATGAAAATTACATGAAAAAATTGGCTAATTGCGAGTCGGAGTCGCTCTCGAAGGGTTCCGTACCATTGTCTATATAATGGGCAAAAAAGGTGTTTTTTGTATGGGAGCCCCCCTTAAAAATGTATTTTATTTTGTTTTAAGTATTTGTTGTTACAGCGGCAACAGAAATACATAATTTGTAAAAATTTCAAATGTCTAGCTATCGCGGTTCTTGAGACACAGCCTGGTGACAGACAAACGGATGGACAGACAGCGAAGTCTTAGTTATAGGGTTCCGTTTTTACCCTTTGGGTTCGGCACCATAAAAATGATACCTATGCATCCTTAAAACGTGTAAATAATCTAATAGCTTTATAAAAATATCGTTATACTACCATACCTACATATATTTAAGCGAAAACAGCTCAAAGTTCATTATTTTCTCAACAAATATTGTATATAAAAAATAAATATTCAAGGAATAAAGTTCCACTTGGTATTAACAAAATTAGCCAGACATTATTTGCGAGGGAGTAAAAAAGTAATTATGCCCTTGGTAAGTCATTAACAATAGAACGCTAGTTGCGCCCCGAGTGTGTCGAATTATTACTGTGCACTCAACACAGTTTTCATATAATTTATTTTTAAAACCTATGTATATACACTGATTAAAATTTTAATGTTGTAAAAAGACGACATCGAAAGAGGGCTTATTTGATCAGTATATTTGCATGTTAATTGAATCCCTCATAACTTCTAAAATATTTATTATTTTTTGAAAAATACAGTATCATTACTAACGTTTCCATCATCCGCGGTAATAGGCTTTGGAGTATTTAGTGTGACGTCCTACTAGATACTAGTAATATGGTGTCCTCTAGATGTTATAAAGTCATGCACTGAAAACGATATCAAATGAGAGATCTGTTAAATATTTCAAACATCTATGTATGTAATAAGCCTATGTAATAAGTATTGTTGGTTGAATTGCTTGCATTTGCTGAATAATTATATACAAACCACACTATTAGGTTTCATATAATCTCTTATTACTTACATGAAAATAAAACTTCAACATTATTCTAATAAAAAATAAGTTCAATAATTAAATCCATCTACTCAGTAATCGGAGTCTAGAGTTTATAAAATAGGTAAATATACAAAGCGACGTTCAGAAGCACAACTATGATTACGATCTCTATGCTTTTTTATCCGAAATATTTTTTACAAAATCATGCATTTACAAAGTTTTAATATAAGAAAAATAGCACTAAGCGACCATTAGAACACAGTAGCCTTAGACATGGCCTGCCCCGGTAATAAAAACTTGTTGCTGGGATGTCGAAGGGGATGACTGAAAGGGTAATCCGCCGAGCTGACCACAGATGTTACAGAATCGGTATCAGTGGTCGACCCAATGGTGAAGCAAAATGGGGAGGGAATACGATAGGCTACGGGGTCGCAAGGAGGTGAGAAACGGAGAGCACACCGTCCTGCTACCACTGCAATTGCGACGAGGAACGGCGCAGCACACGCTCGAGGGGTGTGCTGCGTGGGCAGAGCAGCGCCGTGAACTCGTTGCAATCATCGGTGCCGACCTAACGCTGCCGGCCATCGCCAGGGAGATGCTCGGCAGTGTTAGGAACTGGGACGCGGTCGCTGTCTTCTGTGAGGCTGTCATCTTACGAAAGAAGGCGGCTGATCGTGCGCGAAAGGAACTCCTCTTCGGTGACACGTTCCGCCGCCGGTGACTCGAGTGGCGTAGGCGTGAGTACCTGCGCCTGATGCCGGCCTAGCCGAGGCCACGGGTGACCAGACCGGGACTTTAGTTTTGGCAACCGACGTCACGACGACGAGAGGTGAGGGTACCCGAAAAGGTATTCCGTTGGGCCGACCACTGAGGACAAGGAACTCGGCACTGGTGGTCAGTCCAACGACGAAGGTGACGTGGGTACGGGTGGGTTATGGGCTCGCGAGCCGTCCTTTCAATACCATAAATACAATTAACCACCCCCTTCTTGACCGTAGATGTCGTTAAGGTTCATTTCCGTACATCGCGCGGCCAATGCGATAATAGTCAATGTATGAAAATGCATGGCGCTGTTTCTGTCGTTGGCCGCGCGCGACTGTCGTGTACTTTGGTAACGGCGCCATATATTTTCATACATTGACTATTGTCGCATCGGCCGCGCACTGCCAATCGCTAACTATTGTCGCGTGCAGCCGCGATCGGCCGCGATGCACGTAAATGAACCTTAAAAGACGACCAAGGGATTACATCATGTAGGAAACATCTATGTAAGACAAGAAAGACTTGAAATAAACTCCTATGCCAACCTGTCTGACGAGCGTAGTAAAGTAGAAAAAATTCCCTCCCATTGTGGAGGAGTCTCGAGCCCAGCACGCACGTTCGTGGGACGTATGTTTATTGGGTACAATGATCATGATGATAAATAGGATTAGTATATTTATATTAAGATATATGATACATTGGGATATGGGTTAACTGGTTAACAATACAGTGAGTCCAACTGGCTTATTCCAATATATCGCAAGTTGATAACCATTATGCATACTTATTTACTAGTTAGCTAAAGCAAAATCAAAACACAAAGCTTGTGTAGTTTACTATTTAAGTCTACATTCCTGCTGACTATTACGTAAGATACCCCCTATATTTTCTTTTGGCTGGATAGGTATAATCAATTATATCTTCTGTACACCGTATGAAGATGAGTTATGAATACATTGTGTTACTTACTAACTTATTATCCCATGGAAGTCCTAAAAACTGATTGAGGGATCACCAGGAGAATGGAAAGCAGCACTTTTCTGGAAAGATTATAATACCAACTGCCAAGTTTAGTGTCAACTACCTTGCTAAATATGGTGATTGGAGCGTTTTGTTAAATTAGAGAGTTTTATAATGGACGTCGATAGGCCTATGGATGAATAGATTTTTTATAAGTAAACGTCTGTTATCGACCTTTCTAAAAACGTAAATTTATTCATAACGATGCTAGAGATATTTCAGATACATATTTTAGTAGCAATTTGTTACTTTTGTTGATACACATAAAATTATACGCAGGTAAGATTCCAATTCTAACTTCAACAATACGGACAATAATTCAAAATCATTAGTGTTATGATTTACCATTAAACACAAGGACGACAGTTTCCTTTGTCAAATTATTAACGCCATAAAATTAAAGCTTAACGATAACCAACAATGCCTTATTCTTGGCAAATAATCGAACGAAGGCTTACAAGGAGATAGTCTGTACAAGACAAAAGAATATTTTCTAGCCTATTATCAAAATTATAGACGGTCCGTAGTAAGGAAGACAATACTGGCTTCTCGCCGTCTTATTTTAATTGCTACGTCCCAAGAGCTGTATTGCGTTTTATGATCGGGATTAGACCTGCTACACGCTGTTATTGTTTTAATCTCTTATAAATTTCTTCTTTGAAATAGGATTTTATTAATTAAGTCGACTATTAAACATACTGCGTCTAACTTAATAGTCCGTAAGTGCATCTACAAAGGTTGTTAGGGGTAAGCCATGCGGGATATTGCACGTGGCGGCGACACAACTCTTTGTTCAAAGAAATCTAGTGGGTTTGACACGTCGGCTACAAAGTAGTTATTTCTGCAGGCACCCATACACCCGTATAAGTATGTTGAAAATAACATTGAAATTACTGGGCTGGCATTTTAGATTTAAATAATTAAAATATCTAAGATATATAAAATACTAGTAGTTATAATCTTATATCTTTAAACGAGCAATTCTTGTATATATATATATATATATATACAAGAATTGCTCGTTATATATATATCGTATATATATATATATATATATATATATATATATTATATATATTATATATATATATATATTAGCTGACCCAACAGACGTTGTTCTGTTCAAATAAGCGTCACCTACTGGGTCCATTTGTGAATCTAAACCATTCTCGAATCCCCTTTAACACGCATATAATATTTTATCAACATCGGTCTTGCCGTTTAGGAGGAGTTCAGTGACATACACACGTACACAAGAAATTTATATCTATATAATGATATACTCGTACTAAAGGTTTCGGGGCCGATTTTAGTTAATCAATACAATGACATAAAATGTCAATAGAATAGGAATTTAAATTTAGCCGTCGCCGTCAAGAGTGACAATAGCTCATTTGGGAAGTCCAGTCCCATTCAAACAGCGTGAGATCGAATCTGGGTCTTATTAATATTCTGTTTTTTTAATTTTAGATGTTTTCCATTATTTCATAATTCTTAGTTTTTTATTATTATACAATCTAAATATGTTCGTTAAAAATACCATTTACTTACAAAAAAGAAACTATGGTCAACCAAATATTATCATACGTTATCCTATACGTCTAGTTTTTTTTTATTACATTAAGTCAAGGTGCCAATAATATTAAGTTCAAGTATCTTCCTTAAATATGTAATACTTATTTTTTATTAAATTCTGTTGCTGGGTAAAGACCTCGTTTTTTACGTTATATTTGGCGGTTTAACGTTGTCTCTGTCTATTTATTGTCTGTAAAAGTAATTATGTCGTCTATACAGTGACTGCTTGACTTTTCTAAGTTACGAATTTTATTTTTGGCATTTAGTAAGCGAGCCTTTTAGCCCTTCTATATATAATTTTCCTGTACGTGTGTTTGTCACCTAACTCTTCCTAGATGATTAGACGGATTTGTATGAAATTATGAGTGTATAGCCCTTATATAGTTTGAAAACACAATTGGGCCTGATAGGCGGCCGTAATGTCAGTATGTTTCCATATTTCATTTAGTATACAATCGATAACATTATGTAATTTTATTTACGTTTTGAGTGGTATTTTTAATTGCTGGAAAGGATAAAAAATTATAATTTACATATTCACAAACAATTTACAATTTCTGCGCAATAAATAGCAAACAGTGAGATACAAAAATATTTTGACTCAACCGTAAATACGTTAAAAGTAATTATTTGATCGCAAAATTTATATTGGATAGTTTGTATTTCTATAGGACGAAGCAGTGTAGGACCTTTCTCCACTAGGTGGACCGATGAACTGGTGAAAGTTGCTTTTTATTTTTGGCGTGGGTTGCGGTCGGCGCATTCCTCGTACCCCTCCGTCCGGGGCGACAGAGGGGCGTAAGCACGAACACCCGCAACCCACCCGAACACTATTTCGTCGTTGGACCGACCATCGGAGCAGGGTTACTTGTCATCAGTGGTCGGCCCGACTGGTAAAAGTTGCTGGGCGTCATTCGATGCAGGCGGCACTGGACCGCACTCTGTGGCTTAACATGAGGATGGCTTACGTCCATCAGTGGACGGCTATGGCCTGAAATGATGATGATGATGATTATGAAAATTTATATTCAGCGTTGCCATTCTGGATAATACATAGCTTGGCGGGTACGCTGGTATAGTACGCTAACAGCTTAGATTAGCTATTATAAAAAGTTGTTATGATTCGTTTATACATTTTGACGTGATGTCGTATATCTTTAAAAAGGAAATTCTTGTATATTTTTATATTATGAGAATCTCGGTAATGGCATTTTCCATGAAATGTAGTATGCGGAAGGTTTTAGGGTTTCTATAACAAATATCATATTATCAGTGTTTTCAGCCAATCAAAAAGTATAATTAGAATACGAAAGCTTGACCACTATCATGATGAATAGAAAAAGCTCAGAAAAACGAGTAATCAAATCCAGACGGCCCGGAATTGATCTTTGATTTGCCCTGTTACATTTTTTTTTCTTCCGTGTGGTGACGGAGTAGGAATACAATTCACTACCCCCTCTCTTGCCCGTCGATGTCGTAAAGGGCGACTAAGAGATATCTTGTGCATATAACAACTATGCAAGTAACGGAAAACTCGAAATAAATCTTATACTAACCCGCCTGAGCAGCGTGTTATAATGGGTTAATTTCCATCCCAATATGATGAAGGCTCGAGCCCAGTAGTGGGATGTATATAAAATATGATGATTATGATGATGATTTTTTAATATCTAAATATACTAGTGGTCGCTGAGTGGTCAAAATTCGGTCATAATTCATTTAAATTAATCTTTCACTTACACAATTTTTTTAAAATTTTATTTATGTATAATTGTATATTGAGCAAGCTGTATTTCACTAGTAGCTAAAGTATAAGTACAAATGTCTATTAGGGATTGTTATATAATTATGGTTGTTTGACATTCAGTTCGACCAGAGATTTTAACTGTAAACGAAAGTGTAAAAAGGGATAGAAAGTTTTTGCTTCACGTATCTACCAATAAATAAAATTGGAGTGTCTGTTTGTAATGTCAAAATAATAGGCTTTTTTCATGCTCGCACGGTTATTTGCACGACACCTATGCCTAAAATAGCAATTAAAAAATTTTTGTCTGTCTGTCTGTCTGTTTGTTCCGGGTAATCTTCAAAACGGCTGGACCGATTTCAAAAATTCTTTCACCAATGGAAAGTTATAATATCAGGACGTAAACTAGGCTATATTTTATCTCGGTATTCCCACGGAGACGGGAACTACACGGGTAAAACGACTATAACCTATAACCTATATCCGAAGCGAAGCGAGGGCGGATTGCTAGTTAATATATAAATTAAAAAAAAACGCAATTTACTACTAAAAAATCTAGCTAAGTTCGGTCATACAGATATTGATAATAAATATACCAAAAGCAAAATATCTTTTTGGCTGATTTTTGCCTATTTATTAATTCTAGCTTTTAGCAATACATAGATAATTTAGATAGGTATTCATTTTAACCGTGCATACTTTCATGTGGTGACGGAGTAAGAATATAATTCACCATCGCCACTGAGAGCGTGCGCATGAGTGTCGTAAAAGATACGATTAAGGATTTCGTTAAATATGCTTATAATATCTATGCAAGAGAAGGACAATTCGAAGTAAAGCCCTATAGCAACACGTCTGACTACCGTGGTATAGACAATTTGATTCCAACTATGGAGGAGAGTCGAGGCCAGCAGGGAAATATATGACATGCGAAGTGTGATTAAAAGGATTTCCATGCAATAAGAAAAATTATTAAAAAAAAGTATGATTGCAGAATTCCAAAAAAATATATACAAGTGAAGTATATACAAGTTAAATACAAGAAATATATACAAGTTATTAGTGGTAGAATCACACTGTTGACAGTTGTCTGTCTACAGTCGCGGGCCGGTCCATCCGGGGTAGTACCACACTCTCGCAGAACATCGATGTCTGAGTAATAGCAATTTGTTACTGCGCTTCGTTTGGTGAGCGAGAGAGTCGGTAGCTCAACTTTTTGAGGGTGTTTGCGTGTAGTGGGTTTTAGTGATGCCTTTTGTTTCATCGAAACTCATTACGCGTATTCACACTCCCTTCACTCTCTTCGCAGTAGGCAGCAGCCTAGCCAAGGTCCATGAGTGGCAGAAACACCACCAGGTGTACTGTTTGCTCGTTTGCCACCATTTAAAAAAAAAAGTTAAATATAAGCTTTTGAAAAATAGAAGCATTTTCAATCTCAAAAACTTATTTAATCATCTATATCAATAAATAAAATTGGAGTGTCTGTTTGTAATGTCAAAATAATAGGCTTTTCATGCTCACACGGTTATTTGCACTATACATATGCCTAAAATACACTTTATATTTTTTTTGTCTGTCTGTCTGTTTGTTCCGGGTATTCTTCAAAATGGCTGGACCGATTTCAAAAATTCTTTCACCAATGGAAAGCTATAATATCAGGGAGTAAACTAGGTTATATTTTATCCCGGTATTCCCACGGGAACGGGAACTACGCAGGAAAGACTGAAACCAAAGCGAAGTGAGGGCGGGTTGCTTGTAATTTATAAGCACAAACATCCAAGCTATTAAAATATACATTTAGAACATTTGATAGACTAAATAGTAAATAAAGTTAGAAAACAATTTGTAACAGTTTATTGCTTACGTTTCTATAAAACATATTTCTCTTCAACAACATATTTTTGCCATCCATAAATCGATACCACATAGGAAAAGCTGATTAACGAATAAACGGATTAATATGAAATATTGGCGAAAGGCAACGTAAGTGAGAGGAAATATTGGCTGTTAGCTTCCTTTGGGGAAATCCGAATAAATTTAATGTTGTGGTTATGCAACAATGAAGAATTATTGTATTAACAAACTATAATAAACCAAGTTCTTTGTTTGATAATATTGTTATTGATTTTTACGGGGACTTTATTGTATATTAATATACTTTTTTTATATTAACATACATACTTATATGTCCGTGTGGTGACAGAATAAGAATACAATTTCCTATCTTGGCCGTGGATGTCGTAAAAGACGACTAAGGGGCACAATAAGCATATAATATCTATGCGAGATAAAGAAAACTTGAAACAAAACCCTATACCAACATTACTGGCCAGCATAGTATAGTAAGGTCAATTACCCTCCTATTGTGGAGGACGTTCAAACCCAGCAGTGGGACGTATATGAGCCAAGATGATACTTCATCATCATCATCGCAGCCCACATACGTCCCACTGTTGGGCTCGGGCCTCCTCCACAATGGAAGGGACTTTAACCTATTATACCGTGCTGGTAAGACATAGGGTTTTATTTCGAGTTTTCCTTCTCTTGCATAGATTTTATGTGCATATTATATCCCTTAGTCGTCTTTTACGACATCCACGGGCAAGATAGGGAGTGGTGAATTGTATTCTTAATCCGTCACCACACGGAAGGATGATACTTATTTAATAAAATTGACAATAATATCTACCTTTAACTAGCAATCTACCATAGGGTATTCACGTTCACCGATCAAATTGATTTGGAAAAATTAGGTTTATAACTGACTAATAAAATTACGTAATGTTTTTAGTTACTTTACGAGCCGAGCGCCGTCGGCTTTTTTTTTAAGTCCTGAGTCTTAGTCTGTAGTCAGTTTTTTTTTGGGGTTAGCTACGGTCAGCGCACCCGCCGCCCGGCTTCGTCCGGGGCGACAGAGGGGCGGCGCGCGACCCCGTAACCCACCCGTGGCACATCGCCTTCGTCGGTGGGTCGACCACTGGTGCAGGCTGACTTGTTGTCAATGGTTGGCGCGACGGAATACCCCTGAGGAGTACCCTCGCCTCGACCGACGTCCCCCCCTCGGGGACGTCTGTCTTCGTCACACGGTCGGCCTCTCGGCGGGTGACGGACAAAATCGCCGGTCCCGCGCCCTCGGCTAGGGCGGTATCAGGCGCAGGAAATCGCGCCTGCGCCGCCCCAGTTGCCAGTGGTGGTTCGTGTCGTCGTCGTGGAGGCGTTCGTCCCGCGCGCGCACCGCCGCCTCCTTCCGCGGTGTTAGTATATTAGTTTTGTTACGTTTAAATTAACAGATTGCAATAATAATTACTACAAATTTTAATATTGAATAATTACTAATCATAAACAATATACTTTTTTTATATACAATCATTTTCTTCTTGTACTGGCAATAAATTTGTACCAAAAATGTGGGTCAGAAAATAATAACTAATTTTCTGTAGCGGGTAGATAATTATAAAAAACTCTAATAACGTTGACTTGTTTAGACATCACACATCTTAGTCCGCCCGTGAATGCTGTAAAGTATTCGAAACATCGGGCAATCAAATACAAACGCGATAAAATCCGTAAAAGTAGTTTTATTTACAGTAAAAAAGTATAGTTATACGCGATCTATTTCAAGATGATCTACATAATTTATGGATTTATAACGGCTCTAAGACCGCTACGTTATTTTTGCATATGATTTTGCGACTTCCTAAAACACCCTAATTTTCCCTATGAGGATCGTAAAACGAAAAAGGATTATTTTGAGGAAGCGTTTGACTGAAAATAACTTGAATTAATCATGGTATCATTATTTGAGTGTTCTCGTATTTTCTTGCTGCATTTGTACTGTAGCCTTTAGCAGTCCCTCTGATGAGCTCGGGTTTCCTACACTATAAAAGGGAGTTTGACCTACTATACCACGCTGGCCTGAGGTGTTAGCATAGGGTTTTATTTCAATTGTCCCTTCTCTTGCATTGCTATTATCTGCATATTTTTTTTTATTTGTTTATTGTTTATACAAAATAAAAATACACAAATTTAGTTAATATTAGCAACTAAAAGCCACTAAGGTTTAAACCCGTGCTATAAGTCTACTTACAAACATGTTTGTGTGGTAATCAAGGAGAGTATTTATAGGTACCTACACATATTTGGAATAATGTGTTATACACACTTAATTTTTTTTACATATTCTTGAAACATAATTTACACATTCTTTAAAAATAAATTACTTTTTAAAAAATATTGTTGTAGTTATACTTTAATATTTTGACGTGTTACACTATTATATAAATTTGGGGGTAGTTCGTTTATAAGTCGTGGTACAATATAAGCGGCCGTGCGCTCACCATATATATTATCGCGGGTGACGTGACCGGGGATTAATCCGTCATCCGCCGAGAGGCCGACCGCGTGAGGAAAGACCGACGTCCTCCCCGAGGGGGGGGACGTCGGTCGACGGGAGGGTACCCCGCGTAGGGGGTATTCCGTCGGGCCGACCACTGACGACAAGAAAACCTGCTCCGGTGGTCGGCCCAATGACGAAGGCGAGGTGGTTTTCGGGTGGGTTGCGGGAGTTGCGTGCTTAAGCCCCTCTGTCGCCCCGGACGGAGTGGTGCGGAGGCGCGCAGACCGCGACACACCCAAAAAAAAAAAAAAAAAAACCATATATATTATTTGCGCGCTGTGTACGAAGTCTATTGGATAGGCCAGAAGAAACTTGTTGCTGTTTGAAGAAACACACGAACATTCGCACGGACCGCAAGACGTTCGCATTCGCTCCGGTGTTGCGCTGACTTGCGTTGGCGTATTCACCGGGGGCTTGTCACAAGAGGCCAGAGGACTGTTAAGCAGCTACGAGCCTTCGGATTCATCGGTAACGCCGAGCACTGACACCTGCAGCGGACAATCAACGGTCCGCCAGTCGCGGTTCGTCGACCCGGCGGACGTAATCATCCGTGTGAGGCGGACTACGGCGCGGAGGGCGCCGTCTACCTCTTCTACGGCATCCGAGCAGCCGCCGCCCAACCGCCCAAGAAGAAGAAGAAGCTCAGAAGAAGAAGAGAACACCCGCGCGAAGCGTTGTGCTATAGGAGGCTCCATACCTCCTACAACACCAACTACATACGCCGAGGTCGTCGCGACCGCGAAAGCCGCTTCGCCTGCCGCCACCTATGTTGCTGCCGCAGCCGCCGCGCCCCGTGCCGCCGCCGCCGCGCCCCGAGCCACCGCCGACGTGCCCCGTGCGAGTACTACCACTACTGCGCGCGCACCTGAAAGCGTCGGCGCCGAACAGACAGTCCCCCGGGTGAGTCCGCCACCTATAATAACAAAGAAAGTTAGATATCCTCCCCTAGTAGTGGAAAATTGCCCAAATTGGGGTTATCATCTAGGGGAAATTAAAAAGCGGCTAGGGAGGACCGTCTATGCTCGTCCATATGGGAAAGGAATTCGATTTTCACCCCAGGACGAAAATGAATACAGAATAGTACAACGATATCTAACTGATATAGAATCAAGGGAAAATATAAGTTGGTTTGCCTATTCCCTCCCGGAAGAACGCAACCTTAAATTAGCTATAAGAGGCCTCCCTTACGACGTCGTCCCGGGGGACGTTGAGGAGGAGCTCCGCAACCTCGGCCATATCCCAGAATACGTTAGGCCTATAAGAGCCCGTGGGGAAAGACCGGGATGCATATTATTCGCTGCCGTTAAAAGGCAAAAAGATACCATACCCGGCATATATAATATCACGGACATGTTAAACATCCCCGGTATAAAGATCGCACCTTAGCGTGTGTACGGTGTGGGGGTGAACATGCGGCCCGGGAATGTTCCCGGCCAATTGAGGAACCTGCCACCTGTGCAAACTGTGGCGGGGAGCACCCCGCTAATCATATAAATTGCCCTATCTTTATCAAAGAAGCCAAAGTACGAAGGGCAGGGACTGTAGCCATATCCCGGGAACGCCGCCAAAAGCCGGCCCCGGCACCGGAAACAGTTCACCCCCATCCCATCGACGAGACATCCACTGGGGTGACGTTGATGGCTGAGGCCAACTTATCTACCGAACGTGGAGCTCCCCTCAAACAGAGGCGGAAGAAAAAGAGGGGAAAAAATTCATCTGTCCCTCCATCAGAGGACGAATCTATAGGCAGGCCTAAGAAGGGTAGCGCTTCCTTTTCCAGTGCACTAGCCACTCGCACAATACCAACCGCTAAGCGTAAAGCTCGCCCACCTGCACCCCCTCCGAAGGAGGACACGGACACGGAAGGGAAACCCCAGAAGAAGGGCAAGGGGAAAGTGAGGATTTCCCAATCACAAACCCGCCTTTCATCGGCCACATCCCGAGGGGTAAGCGCCCTCGAAACTATGATTGACACACTTCAGACTATCAAAGTCGCATTAGAGGACGAACAGGTGAGCGAGCACTTCATGGAAGTCTTACTCACAAACATGCAGCGAATAATAAATCTTCACCTTCGCGGCTAACAATATAAAAATTGTGCACTGGAATGCCCGTGGCCTTAGAAGTAAGGTCACGCTCTTCCGCCTCTTGCTGCAGGAACAGGACATTGACGTGGCGCTTATAAGCGAGACGCACCTGGGACCTGCAGATAAAATAAAATTCCCGGGTTATCTCGTTTATAGGAGGGACGAGATTTCCGAGCAAGCAGGTAGATACCGAGGCCTGGCAGTACTCTTCAAAAGGCGAGTCGTACACCAGCCTATAACATCACCACCACTCAAATCACTATATGTGCTAGGAATTGAGCTTCTCTTAGGGGGAAATGCACTGCAATTATACGTAGCTTACAAACCCCCTGATCCGCACTATCTCGCAGCAAATGAGGTCGCCCAACTACTAGACGTTCCGCAACAAGTCATTATAGCAGGCGACCTCAATTCCAAACACCAAGCTTGGAACTCTGTCAAGCACAATACATCTGGTGTACGACTCCACCAACTAGCAGATGCCCGGGGGTATACAGTATTGGGCCCTGAAGTCCCTACACATTACCCGGACATAGATGCTTATACCCCTGATGTGTTGGACATCCTAGTCCATAACGACATAAGCTGCCAGGTCACGCAAGAAGTACTAGACTACCACCTTATGTCTGATCACCAGCCCGTGCTAGTCTTAGTACACGAGAAACCCACTACAATCTCCCCTCCAGCGCCACGTCACATACAGGACTGGACTTTATTCAAGGAAGCACTGGAGACCACCTCAGTGACTCGGCCGATCAACTCCGCGGCCGATGTCAATATTCTGGCCAATGAGCTAAATACTAGCATCATAGAAGCCCTAAACATTTCCAAATTGCCTACAACCCATAGGAAAAGACGCCCTCCATTGCCTTACCGCATAAGAGAGCTTATTCTTAAGAAAAGGAGGCTACGTAAGGAATGACAATCAACGAGATGCCCACAACTAAAGATGATGCTCAACCGGCTCGCGGAGAGAGTGAAAGTCGAGTTACTCGATCACGCCACCGAGAGCTGGGAAAACCACATCTTAAACGCCGAAGCGGATTGGTCATCTCTGCACACCCTGTGCCGCAAGCGCAAAGGCACCCCAGCTCCGGTGCGACCGCTGCTCCACGGCGACGGGACCCCGCGGTATAGAGCGGCAGACCGAGCTGAGATATTTGCCGAACATCTTGAGGAGCTGTTCAGGCCTAATCCAACTTTGGACACTCCCGCAAATGTTGCCGCAGTAGACCTGGAAATAAGGGAAATGACAAATACCTTGTCCGGGCCGCTAGCCCCAGAGGAGGACCCAATTATTATTTCTCCCACTATGGTCCGCAGCGTTATCAAATCCCTGAAGCCAAGAAAGGCCCCGGGCGCAGACGGAATAACAAACACTGCTCTGAGGCAGTTACCACATAAAACCATTGCAGGAATAACGCGCCTCTTTAATGGCATCCTGCGCACCGGGGAATTTCCCTCAGTATGGAAAGAGGGCAGAATCATAATGCTGCCCAAGCCAGGAAAGAATATCTTGAAGCCGGGGAGCTACCGGCCCATCACCCTGTTGTCTACTATTTCGAAAACCTTCGAAAAGATATTACTGCGGCATCTAATACCCCACATTACACCCAGGCCGGAACAGTTCGGATTTAGGCCTGAACACAGCACGACGCTCCAACTGTCGAGGGTACTGCACCGGATTACGGCTGCCTGTAATAAGCGCGAAAAAGCCGTTGCAGTATTCCTCGACATGGAAAAGGCCTCCGATAGGGTCTGGCATGAAGGTCTGCTGCTTAAGCTGTCAAGAACATCGACACCCCGTCACATCGTGAGGGTGGTCTCCTCCTTCCTCCACGGACGGACTTTTCGAGTGGTGGTGGCAGGGGCACTATCCTCCCCCCGACCTATCACCGCAGGCGTTCCCCAGGGCAGCTGTCTCTCTCCAGCCCTTTACGCCCACTTCACTGATGATATCCCCACTATCCCCGAGGCAGAAATCGCACTCTATGTAGACGATGTAGCCTACATAGCAACCAGTCTAAATGTCAAGCATGCGACTACTAAAATGCAGAAAGTCCTAGACCTACTTCCACCATGCCTAAATAAATGGCGGTTATCAGTGAATGTGGGCAAAACCCAAGCTATTGTCCTGGGGAGTTACAATTACAAGGTACGCCCACCACCACTCATACTCCAAGGACAGCCCCTCCCTTGGATGACGCACGCTAAGTACCTAGGGGTCACTATAGATAGGCTACTAAGTATGAGACACCACGTTAAGGCGACGACTGGGAAGGCTAAAGTGATTAGAGCCCTCCTCAGGCCTGTATTCTCCTCTCACTTACCCATCCGCACCAAACTTAACATATATAAGTTATATGTTAGGTCCATTTTAACATACGCAGCTCCCGCGTGGTACGGCCTGACCAAATCCACAAATAGGAAGCGCCTCCAAGCGCAACAATCCCTGGCCTTACGAGCCATAACCTCAGCGCCCCGATATGTGAATAACCACACTCTTTCCAGAGACCTCCGGATCGAAGACCTGTCCGTGTTCATACAGAACCTAGCCGTCAGCATGTTTACTCGTGCTGACGCTTCACGATGGACTCACATACGTGGGATAGCCCCACATCACGCAAGACCTCCAGACCTCTACCCGAGGGACAGACCGTACCCGCGGGATATTGCAGGAAAAATGACTCCTGC
Source organism: Lymantria dispar (assembly GCA_032191425.1). NCBI lineage: Eukaryota > Metazoa > Arthropoda > Insecta > Lepidoptera > Erebidae > Lymantria > Lymantria dispar. The sequence goes on along the minus strand of CM063454.1, from coordinate 18,934,663 downwards.
GATCACCGAGTCAGCATCGTGATCCCTTTCCTCTGGCCTCGGCCAGAGTCACCACTAACCCACCCCATCCTGACTCCTCTCTCTCCACGCCCCGTTTTTTCAACGGGGCCCCCGGGAGGACTCACAATCCTCTCGAGTACAACCCGGTAATACCCCCTCGTCAGGGTCCGCTGCGCCCAGGGCATTCGCGCGTATTCTGGTGAAATACGCGCGATATGCTTGGGAGGCACCGGGCTCGGCGATGGAGTATAATAAATTAAAAATCAAGCATCCCAACTCATAACTACTTCACATCACATGAAGAAACCAAACAGCCCGGTCCTCCACGCGAGCAGTCCCTCGGATGTCGCTGGTCGCCTTAAGCTGGACCTCCCCCGGGGCAACCGGGGGTCTCATCCGGCTGAGGCAGACCGCCAACCGAGGGTGAAGAGCGGAGAGGACCCGGCCGAATTATCACCCGAAGACGCGGCACTCTCTAGCGCCGAAGATGATGTCACGGTCAGAAGGCGAATGCTTTGAAACCGTTTCTCCCGCCCTAGCCAGGGTGGAGAGTATAGTCGAGTACGAAGTCTATTCTTAGAAATGGCCCTTGCTCAATACGATTTCTTAGAGATTCATTAAAAAAATTCTTTCAGTAGTACAAAATTAATGTGTGAATGTACGGGTAAAACTTTACAATATTCAAATAGGTCGTTATCGTTGTTTTGAAATTGTTTTTTTAATTTTAGGCGACACTTTTAATATTTTAGTTTGTAGTTTGAAAATCTCATCGAGATATGATTTATAAGTCATATATATTATTTATAAGTCATATATGTTACATCACTTAGTCGTTTTTTACGACACCCACGAACAAGAGAGGGGGTAATGAATTGCATTCTTACTCTGTCACCACGTGCAAATTATTCAAAAAGTATGTTAAAATAAAAATCGTAAAAAGTTGTGTTATATAAACTTAAGTTATAAAATGAGGTTATAACAAAATGCATTCAAGCTTTCAGCAAAGGGAACAAACTTTTGCGAAGTTCCTGGCATCGTCAAGTTTCATCTTTGGCACAACGCATCCAACATTGCTATTTTATAGGAACCCCGAAGCTACTATTCTAGCTGATAACAGCACGCCAGTCACAAGAGGAACCAGTCTGATAAAATGCCGGAAATACATAAAAGACTGCAGCGAGACGGCACGTCTAATATTTCTGCATTTTAATTTACTTCGGTCGTCCAGCCGTTCAATAGTGTTTTGTTTATCATTTTTCAATTTAAGTATTCATTTAAAAATTGAACTAAACACCTTAACAGAATTCTCAAAGGATTCATGGCGATATAAAAAGATATTAATTAAGTGACTAACATACCACACAGACCTGAACTCATATGCTGGGAATTGAGCCTCCTCTATAATAGGAAGATAATTGATCTATTACACTACGCTGGTCAAACAGGTTAGTACAGTTTTTAAATAAAACTACTTTACGGATTTTATCGCGTTTGTATTTGATTTTTGATTGCCCGACGTTTCGAATATTTTGCAGCGTTCATGTGATCATGAACGCTGCAAAGTAATAACTATTTTCTGTATCGGGTAGATAATTATAAATTTTCTGCAATAACGATGACTTATTGGACGTGAGACATCTTAGTCCGCCCGTGACCATGAATGCTGCGAAGTGTTCGAAACGTCGGGCAATCAAAAATCAAATACAAACGCGATAAAATCCGTAAAGTAGTTTTATTTAAAATGTGTAATACTCGCGTAAACATCAGAAATCATTAGGTTAGTATACGGTTTTACTTCGATTTTTCTTTCTATCAGTAAGACGACATCCACTGGTAATATAGGGAGTGGTAAGTTGTATTCTTACTCCGTCACCACACGGAAAACCTCCCTCTCCTCTATAATAGGAGGGTAATTGATCGACTATACCACGTTGGTCAAACAGGTTGCTATAGGGTTTTATTTGGAGTGTTTGTACTCTTGATTTCATATACATCCTTAGTCGTCTTTTACGACACCTACGGACAAGAGAGGGGGTGGGGAACTGTATTCTTATTCCGTCACTACACGGTAAACGTGAATAACAAATACTTTTAATTATTAACGATAATATAAAATATCTGGTTGATTGAGCTTTGCTCGGTACATTTTTGTTGTACGTTTGCTGAACTTATTTAGATATATATTAATAAAAAATAAAAATAAAATAATGAAAAAAAAATATCAAAAATTACAAAAAGAGTGTAATAATAACACCGAGATTCGATCCCACGCTGTTTGAATGCCAAAACAAAGCAAAAAGAAAACTGTACAATTTCCCAACTGAGCTATTGTAACTCTTAACGTTGACGGTGAAATTTGAATTCATATTCTTTTAAAATTTAATGTCATTGTATTGTTTTTGTATTGTTTTGCTAAAAACACCGACAAAACAACATTTTCTATAAATAAATCCTAGCTAGATCGATTTTTTGGCCCCGAAATCTATAGTACGCCAAATTCATTAAAATTGTTGGTGCCGTTGCCGAGACCCTGAATATACATATATAGGGTGTGACGTAATGAGTGGATAATCCTTTACCAGCGTGTAGGGGACCTCATGACAGTTCAAATAAATACAAATTGTATTTAGTAAAAGTATCATATTTTTCGAGTTATTGGCCATTTTAATTTATTTGGAAAATTGACACCCTCGGTCACATTTTCTTATGTCATTGTCACAAATCATAAAATATTTCCAGTTTATTTTTTGCATATTACTCATGGATACACGTGCTATCAAAGGTAATTTACAATTTTTGTGACGTAGGTGTTGTTTACCGTAGAAAAAAAAAACTATTTTTTTTTTTCATTTTATTTTTTTCTTCTACAATTTTGAACTCTTGTGATCTAAATGAAATGTACTGGGACGTGAGTGACAAGTTGATAAATAATTAGTCCATCTTATTAAAATTCTAAAATAGTATAACACACTGATACACTGTGATTACTTTTAAAGAATTATTATTTAAGTTGTCATAACGACCTACTTGATTCAGAACCCATGATACTCAAAACAATGAATAATTCTTAGAATCTACATGGTACCGTAACTACAGGTACCTGGGCTGGCGTCTCAGTGCCATTTTTTATCTCTTTCTGGAAATCGTCGTTAGTCTATCCCTTTCTTCCACAGTACAAACAAAAGAGATATCCATCTGGGTTAGCTTATCATATTTTATACCTGCTTTGTGAATTGCTCGTTTTTCTCTGAGTAACGCCAGTCTGTCATCATACTACATCTGTGCAACAACATTTTTACTACTTTCGGCTAGTTATTTGCGATTTTGTGCTTTAACTCTGGACTTGAATTTGCTTAGTGATTTGGACTTGCTTACCTGGTGATACAAACAAAAGTTGACTGTGATTTTGGACTTGATTTTGCTTAGTAAAAAATAAAAAAATAATAGTTTTTATTTTCTACGGTAAACAACACCTACGTCACAAAAATTGTAAATTACCTTTGATAGCACGTGTATCCATGAGTAATATGCAAAAAATAAACTGGAAATATTTTAAGATTTGTGACAATGACATAAGAAAATGTGACCGAGGGTGTCAATTTTCCAAAAAAATTAAAATGGCCAATAACTCGAAAAATATGATACTTTTACTAAATACAATTTGTATTTATTTGAACTGTCATGAGGTCCCCTACACGCTGATAAAGGATTATCCACTCATTACGCCACATCCTGTATATATATATATATATATATATATATATATATATATATAGAAGAATTGGTCGTGGTACATATATGACATGAAGCTGATGATTAAGTATTCCATAAACTTGATTTTACCTAATATATCACGCTAGTCAGACGGGTTGGTAACGTTTTTAACGACACCCACGGGCGAGATTGACGGTGAATCGTACTTTTACTCCGTCAGCAGACGGATCATCGCTATCAATTAATAAAATAATAGTTACACAGTACATTCACGTATTAACATAATATTATCATAAAATTTCAACTATTTTAAGAATAAAAAATATTTATTGAAAAAAAATACCGACTTCAATGTAAATATTTTTTAGACTGGTTGATTGTTGAATTTTTTTTTGAAATCGGCCAATTCGGTCATAATTCATATTTATGATCCTTTGGAAGCAAGGTAATGAGAAAATTATGTATTGCGAATCTTATGTATTGCGAATTTTATCTTACATCTTTAAACGAGCAATTCTTGTATATATTTATATATTCAGGATCTCGGAAACAGCTGCAGCGATTTTGATGAAATTTGGCATACTAGAGGTTTCGGGGCCAAAAAATCGATCTAGCTAGGTTTTATTTATAGAAAATGTTGTTTTGTCGTTGTTTTTAGCAAATCAATACAATGACCTTAAATTTTAAAATAATAAAACTTCAAAATAGTTCATTTGGGCAGTTGTCCAGTTTTTTTTGTTTTGTTTTAACATTCAAACAGCGTGGGATCGAATCTCGGTGTTATTATTATTATTCTCTTTTTGTAATTTTTGTTATTTTGTCATTATTTAATCATTTTATTTTTAATAATATTTATATCTAAATAAGTTCGGCAAAAATACAAAAAAAAGATATGAAAATAAGAATTATTGTTGGCAAATTTATTATTACATCCTATCTATAATGGATATATACTAACTTAAAAAAATGTATTAGTATATTCAATTAAAACAATTTATGTTCGTAGAATCATAAAATTATAAAACAATAGCGAAAAATATGCAAAGTTATCATCGGGGAGTAAAAAGATATAGATATATATTTGTATGTACATATTTGGCTATGCGGTGAAAATAAGCAGCGAATTTTCACACCCTCGCTTTTAATGGTCGGGTTAGCAATACTGGTAGCAAAAAAAAAAACTATATTAAAGCCTCAAAACAACAACTATAATTTTACAAATCATTAGCTTCAATTTATATTGCATTGCATTAAATATATATTAAAATGGCTGCCCTAACAGACGTCGTGCTGATCAAATCTAAAAAAATAGTAAAAATATTTTTCTTGAAATCCATCCTAGCGCCACCTACCGGTTCCAATTGTGAATCTAAACCATTCTCGAATCCCCTTGCACTCACACAAAATTTTCATCAACATCGGCCCAACCGTTTAGGAGAAATTCAGTGACATATACACGTACACAAGAAATTTATATATGAAGATATCTATAACATTTGACATATTATAAATAATTTACAATACAATACAAATTTTTAATTTATCATAACTTACTCCGAGGAGAATACAACACGGGGAGTGTGTTGACGGAGTAGGAATACAATTTACCACCCCCTTTCTTGCCCTTGGGTATTGTAAAAGATGATTAAGGGATGTGATAACGATGATAACTTAGTAAAGTTATTTAAAAGATTAATCATTTATTATAAGAAACAAACTACATGATATATTTGTTGGTCATTTATGTAAATTATAATCACATAGATTTAAAATATTTGCTAACCGTACGTTCTAATTTCGCGAGCCACCTCCTCTGATACGGCACCTCTCTACAATCCACAAAGTAGCGAAAGTGGCGCAAAGTGCTCACTGCGCCGCACAGACAATCCGACCCACCCATTGTTGTCTTTGATATGACTGCTGAAAACCTCATATGCACTGTATACTCATATAAGCCTATGCTTCACGACTAATAAAGTATCAGACTAAACCAACTTATAGACATCAAATAAAGTATCTTTATAAATATCTTAAAAATTGAAAAAAAATCCTAATTCTCAATGGTCTAAAATCACTCGATATTAAACGACAAAAACGCCGGGACATTTTCATTTCATCACGTCGTTCATATTAACTTAGAGAGCTACCTAAATATGCACGCAATTTTCATCCATTCCATTCCTAATGACTTTCACTGACACGGCGAAAAACCCCTCATTTTACACTTTGACGCGTTCACTTACGCCTAGTCCTGTCGCGATGACATTTTCCAATGGAAGCCTAAATAAAACGAAAAACAAAAAAGTCATTTTTGCACTTTTAAATAAAGTCTATATTCAAATGGAGAATAATGTCGAGCAGGGTGACTTTTGTCTATTCTGGGTCTTCAAGGATAAAGTATAATTTCTATCGGAAATACAAAAGCTCAAGTAAACGTAGCTGGCGTCTATATTGAACCTTGCATAGTTTATGTTAGAACTTAAAATACTATGGCGCTGGTTAATCGTTGTGGTTGTTGTATTTTGCTGGTTTTTGCTGTCGTATCGTTTTGTCTATCGGTAATATGAGACACGGTTCGCACCTCTGAACAACAGAGCCTTACTTTTTTCACACTTTAAGAAAATAGGTAAATATAGCGATACAACCGCCAATGTATGCTACTCTCAGTGTTAAGTTTCATACTATTTGTGTTACGTTACTCTGAACGTATAAGTTTTTTTATTAATTTAACCGAATATTAAAGTTGCAGGCTTGTTTAAAAGTCGTTTGAGTTTAGACGTTACACCTACTCGTAAAATATTTTGAAAGTTTCTCTAGCACTTTATGAAGGGGAGAACTTCAATTGCCCAACATATTTCTATAAAATAATAATGAAGCTAGTCAGGAATACCTGACGCTGACCAATATGCCACATGCCACCGCTGCGTGCCTCGCATTCTCTCACCGAGTATGAAATATTATGAAGTTGGTCAGACTGTCGGTTTATATGATCAACTAGTGTATTATGAGAAATTTCTAGAACTACCATTGTGCTATTATCTCGGATATTTTAAGCGTTACCAATTTAATATTATTTTTAAGAACGTTCGTCTTTACTTGTGGTGACGGAGTAAGTATATACTACTTGCCGATGATATAGCTTTCATATGGTCAAATAATTTTTAAAATCGTAACAACCACATTTATATACGTTCCAAAGCTGCTAAATAAATTAGCTAAAACTAATTTACCACGCTGGTCAGAGCGCTTGATATAGGGCTTTATTTTGAGGTTTCCCTATTAAATCGCCGTTTTTCACGACACTCACGGGCAAGACGGGGGTGATATATAGTAGGCTATATTTTATCGATGTATATCCACGAGAACGGCAACTACACGGTCAAAATCGCGGGGATTTGCTAGTCTATATAAATAAATGAAATTGAAGTGACTGTTTCTAATGTCAAAATATTGGGCTTATTTCATGCTGACACTGTTATTTGTACGATACTTATGCCTAAAAACCGGTTTACAAAAAAGAGCGCTGTCGCTCCAGACGCCTGGCAGATGTGAAACATCGAAATTATTTTGTACAAGAATACACGCATAAATCCGCAAAAGAACGGGTGTAACCGACATAGCACGAAAAGTTAGCACGCTGAAGTGGCAATGGGCAGGCCACATAGCTCGAAGAACCGACAACCACTGGGGAAGAAAGGTTCTCGAGTGGCGACCACGTATCGGACGACGCAGTGTAGGACGCCCCCCCCTAGGTGGACCGACGACCTGGTGAAAGTTGCTGGGCGTCGTTGTCTGCAGGCGGCACAGGACCGCATTTTGTGGTGTAACATGACGGAGGTCTACGTCCAGCAGTGGATGGCGATAGGCTGAAATGATGATACATGCATAAAAGAACAGATTACGACAGGAACTAATATGGCATAAAGTATTAAGCGGCGAGAGAAGCGCACAGGCGCTTGCGTACAACATCGTGTTGCTCCGTATCGCTCACACACTACTACGTATGAACATATATGTTATTGTAGCGTGGCGTTAACGCCACGCTACAACAACATATCGCTTATGCAAACGTAATCATTGATTTATTCAATTTCTAATGAACATTTAACAAAGTACGGATATGTTGCAGATTAAGTATCATTGACTTTAGACATTTCAATCAGATTTACAAGGAAAAGCGATGACAAAATTAAAAATTTTACATGTCTGTAATTCATTAACGAATTGATATTTTTATTTCAAAGTTTTTTCATGGATTCCTCCCACAATTTCCTAACTTCCGTTTTCATCAGTTGCCCCATAACCTTACACATCCTGTATATAGATAAAAAATAACAAAACAAAATAGCCCCCATTATACTATATATAATCTATAGCAATTAGTTAAATTTTGAAAGTAACTTATATAATATTAAACGTACTAAATAGATTATTTCAATAAATTTTCTTATTACTATACATAATATAGCAATGGCTTCTATGGCGTAGGCCTTCCATAACCTTTTGCCATGCTTCTCTTTCAAGCACTTTGTGCATGCAATTTCTGCTACATTTATGCATAAAAATATCTCTTCATCTCCTTTTTCCACATACATGGTAACTATATATTAAATAACATCTTCCATAAATCAGACATAACTAAACATATCTAACTAATTTTGAATCTTCACGAGGTTAATTTTAAATTATCATATGGTTTGATAGACTCAATCCAACCCCAATTTACAGCAAGGGTTAAGGGTGGGACGGTAAAAGCAGCATCGCTCGGGGTGATGCCTGTCATATGGGAGACATTCTGTCCCCTTACCCGGGTTCACTCTGTTGTATAACATGCTTTCACACTTTTGGGCATCCAAAACGACACGGAAAAAAGATGGCCCGTGTGAAAACTTTATAAATTCAACAAATTTTTATTATACTGGGAAAAGATTCTCTTTGTCTGGTCATTGTTTCGTAACTAAACTGATGCATTTTTATTTGTTTAATATTTTGTTAGTATTTAGAGTATTCTGATTTGAATTTTTGAAAGAGATTATTATCTTTATTTTGTTTTTAGTTATTAACGTCTTTTGGGTCTTCTTTCTTTAAGGAAATACCTAGCACTAAGTTAGTGATATATTAAACTCGTTAAACTTTCCGTGTGGTGACGGATTAAGAATACAAATCACCACTCCCTATCTTGCCCGTGGATATCGTAAATGACGACTAAGGGATATGTCGGCGTTGCGCCAGGAATTTGGACGATGATAGTAAAATACTGAGTATGTAATCACTGTATTTATTAGGAGTTCTTGCCGGAGAAGTGAGTGAAGTAAAACTGTCCTCTATTCTAATCTTACAATGTTTTTATAACCTCCGCTTTACAATGAAACGGTCTAGTCTTAGTAACTACAATTACTTTTTATAACAAACCAATAAAACAATATTGTTAACTATCTGAATATAGCTAAATAATAATGATAAATATTCTAATGCATTTAACATAATTCCAAATATTCAATTTTACACAATTTACATTAATGCAATTAAAGGAAATATTGTTCTCATATATTGTTCAACAGACGGCGCTCTAACTAGAAATAAATTACAATCTTTATTGTGTAAAAACAACTATATATGGTTACAAACAATTACATTAATTCTAATAGATTTTAATTTGATCAATTATATAAATATTTAAACAATTAAATCAAAGATTTCTGGAAATACATTCAAAAAGTGTCTTAAATGGCATGGTAAATAGCAGTGTTGTTACTACAAATAATTATTTAAATATTAGTTGCAAATATTTCAAACATGTTTATAACTATAATTGATAACACATACATCAACAATTTACAAATATTGCCGATAGAGGGCGGTATGCGCCCATACGGCCATACTGACTCCAGCGCGTCCCTTGCGCTGTTAAGGCGTCACCCACCAAGGGATCTAGCCAACCACAAGGCATCACCACCACGGGATCTAGCCAACCATAAGGCATCGCCCATCCTGGGATCTAGCCAACCATAAGGCATCACCACCACGGGATCTAGCCAACCATAAGGCATCACCCATACGGGATCTAGCCAACCATAAGGCATCACCCATCCTGGGATCTAGCCAACCATAAGGCATCACCCATCCTGGGATCTAGCCAACCATAAGGCATCACCACCACGGGATCTAGCCAACCATAAGGCATCACCCATACGGGATCTAGCCAACCATAAGGCATCACCACCACGGGATCTAGCCAACCATAAGGCATCACCCATCCTGGGATCTAGCCAACAAGACCAGGTTTAAGGATACGCATGGTGGCCAGCCAGCGCTTTAGGAAGGATGGTTTGGATAGGAAAAATAAAAAGCATTTGTTTCAAAATTAATATTCACCCGCCCATACGGCATTGCTGTGATCAAAAAAAAATCAGTCTTTGCAACAGGCGCTGGTCATAAAAGTCATGGCTAGCGATACTTACATCACATCCGGAGATAATTATGCTTCAACATGTATCGGTCATTAAGCAATACCTCCTAAAGTGCCATGAGACCCTCGAAGAGAGTGCGTCGATCGTGACGATGCACGAGAACAAAATTGCCAAAAATACATTTATTTTGGCTCTATCTTTGTCAAATCAATTAACTCGGCAAAGACCGCTCGTCCATCCTCATCGTACAGACGTTAAATCTTTTGTTCGTTCGTCGTAATTTACCTGCAAAATCTTAATAAGCGGCGGTCAATATTTTGCCAAACAATACTCTCAGTAATATTGCAGTTTATAGCCAACTGGAAATCGCAAATAGCACTGTGGCATGGTTTATCAAGCTCAAGTACAGACATTAATATCTTTGATAATTTTCACAACTAGTCCCACTTAACCATTTGCTCTACTAGTTCCCTTAGCCACAAGGTATATTCCATACCGTATTTATTCATTATTATAAGAAGAGACGAGTTCCAAATACAGTTACAACTTCACAAAAGACCTCATAGCCGATTGTGACGTCTTTAGTGTAAACTACTATAAAGACATTGCGTATTCTGGCTGATGACGTCCGCCATGAATGTAGCCTGTAATGTCAGCGAACACAGTATGAAAATTATATTGCAATTTTATAGATTGGAAGTAGATTGTTTTACGCCCGATTTCGGCTTCACGAATGTTAGCTAACACAATTCTTCACAAATTTTCGAACATATTCGGGGTACCAATATTGTTCGCCGATTTTAGCCAGTACCTTTTCGCAACAAAAGTTGTGGTAGTCTCGCAATAGTCCTTATATTGCGGTGGAGGTAATAAACACAATGGAAACAAATTAGATCCAAATTCAGAACAAAAATTTATGGATCGCAGAGTTGTCCTGCGCGGGATTCGAACCCGCGACACTGGCACGATATCTTAACCACTACGTAATCTGTGCAGTGCAGTGTGATCGTAACACGAGTTTCTAACGGTAATTACGTGAAACGATACTATTTGAACATTATGGCTCAGCAGCAATATCTTGTTAAATGACATAAAGTATAGACTACTGTCAGAGTCAATCTCCTTTATTGAAGGATCACTCTTCTGCCCTACATGAAGCCAAGTATGGTCAAGAGTGGATGAATTTACGACGAGATAAACAATTACTTCGTTTTAGAGCATATGGTTTACTTAACACAGATTAAGACTATAATCTGTATTAACCAAGCAGTCACCCTTTCGATATTCTACTTTAAACTAAAATTTTAAAGAAATGCTACCAGTTATGCACTCCTGGAGTGTGCTCTTTCTGCCTTGCCTTGAAACCTTAAGTGAATTTCAGTTACAACATAATCAGTTACCACTTTAAATAATTGACCACCTAAATGACGAAAATGCTTAATAGCTTCAAACGAAGTCTAGCGTCTTCAGCTCACGAGCGGTATTTATTTCAACGCACACGGTTCGCATACTGAACTACACGGGGACTTTTGAACATTTAGTGATATTTAAAGTGAAGGCAGCTTATCTCATTTTCATAGCGTTATAGAGGTGATAATCTATAGCGTCTGCGTTGAACTATTTAATCAGCCTTTTAGTTTTATTGTTAACGCACTGGTCTTTATTTGCGATACACAGTTGCAGAGTAGGAAACTAGATTTAAAGCTTGAGAACATCATGTAACTTAAAACAATATTGAGTCGTTTAGATTGAAGTTGAAATCAAAGTTATAGATAGCATGGAGGGTTCATTTATCAGCAGTTACAGTTTTCTATATTATACCCTCTTTAAGACTTACGGTAATACCAAACAGCACTAATAATGTCATAACCAATTCTACCTCGACACGTCATGGAAACTAACTTTGGTTGTAATACAAGTAACATCAACGATCTGGCGTTTGGTCGGAATCGAACCAGTAAACTTATTTCTGATCAGAGAACAATCAACACCAGTATGGAATAAGCTATTCAAAACTTTACCTTGTGATAATGCGATCTCTAGAAGTAAAAATAGTCCGATTGTTAGTTAACCATAAATTTTATCGATTTGCTTATGGAAATAATTATTTTCACTATGGTATTTTCTATAACAAAAACGGTATTATAAACTTCGTCGTATTAAAGGGGTTATGAAAGTTATAAATCGAGAACTCTGCAAGCGTGATAAGTAGACGCTTCTATTTGCATCACAAAAAAGGTCCTAGGTTATTACAGTTAACACAATTACTAGACAGTGTAAGCGACGCGAATTATTCAAAATAAGAACTATTTAATAATTGTAAATATGTAGTAGGCATTCTATTGTTGCTATGCAAGTGCGCGCGGGGTAACTGGTGCGCGGGGTAATTGGTCGCGCAGGGAGAGGTTCTCGCGCGCTGCCGCGCTCACGTCACCTGGACTTGAGCGCCTTTTACGTCACGAAAGGTGCCAAATACGGGCCTTATAATTTTTAAATGTCCCGTGCTGTTTACTATTATTATTAGTCAATATCTATACCAATAAATAAAAATGGAGTGTCTGTAATGTCAAAATGGCTTTTTTCACGCTCACGCGGTCACCTGCACGACACCTATGCCCAAAATACAGATTAACTAGGCTATATTTTATTTCGGTATTCCCACGAGAACGGGAACTACGCGAGTAAAACTACTAAAACAGAGCCGAAGCTAGGGTGGGTTGCTAGTTATTCAACACATCAGTACTTGTTGGCGTCAATAGTCATTACATAACTCTTCACCGCCTGCACGCCGGTGAAACCCCCGGCGTCGTCTCCAGACAGTTACAATTACTGTTAGACGGTAGTTTTCGCTAACGAAAAGTTAACAAAACAAACACGAGCCTAGACAAAATCTAGGAGTGTTTCGCAATAGCTCAGATCTTATTAATTCAAGATAAATACCTGTTATTACGGCGTCGATCACCTCAGAGTCCGTAGCCTCACGTCTCAAACGTTTGAGCAGAGCCTGGCCCGTTGTAGCGTAGTCTGCGTAACTGTCAGCTTGTTCAGAGATGCAGCTGCGCCACCTCTGGACGTAGCCAGCATACCGGAACTCCTTGCCGAAGGTTGTAACGATGTCATCTTCCACTTGTTGCCATGTAATTGATTGAAGCGCCCATGTGTCTGCCATACCGTTGAGTTCAAGAATAGCTTCCATTCTTGCTTCTTGCGGCTTATATGTTGAAAGCCATGATCGTCTCGTTAACATTTGCCCACCAGTCCCCGATGTCGATGATTATCGATGCGATCTCTCGTCGGGGTTGAACGGCGGTAGATAAAAATTTTGGTGCCGCCGTTACATTGTAGCCCCCGTAGAAAATGCGGCTCTCGCAGCTGTTGTTGCAGCAGTATTTTGTAATCGAGGTCAGGAGATCCATCATTTGCTCCATAGTGAAGGTCATCCGTAGATCTTGAAGAGTTTTGGGGGCTGTGATCCCACCGCTGCTGTCGGCGTTGCGCCAGGAATTTGGACGATGATAGTAAAATACTGAGTATGTAATCACTGTATTTATTAGGAGTTCTTGCCGGAGAAGTGAGTGAAGTAAAACTGTCCTCTATTCTAATCTTACAATGTTTTTATAACCTCCGCTTTACAATGAAACGGTCTAGTCTTAGTAACTACAATTACTTTTTATAACAAACCAATAAAACAATATTGTTAACTATCTGAATATAGCTAAATAATAATGATAAATATTCTAATGCATTTAACATAATTCCAAATAGTCAATTTTACACAATTTACATTAATGCAATTAAAGGAAATATTGTTCTCATATATTGTTCAACAGACGGCGCTCTAACTAGAAATAAATTACAATCTTTATTGTGTAAAAACAACTATATATGGTTACAAACAATTACATTAATTCTAATAGATTTTAATTTGATCAATTATATAAATATTTAAACAATTAAATCAAAGATTTCTGGAAATACATTCAAAAAGTGTCTTAAATATCATAGCATGGTAAATAGCAGTGTTGTTACTACAAATAATTATTTAAATATTAGTTGCAAATATTTCAAACATGTTTATAACTATAATTGATAACACATACATCAACAATTTACAAATATTGCCGATAGAGGGCGGTATGCGCCCATAGATATAATACGCATATAACATCTATGCAAGAGATGGTAAACTCGAAATAAAGCCCTATGCCAACCTGTCTGACGAGCACGGTATAGTAAGGTCAATTTCCCTCAAGGAGGAGGCTAGAGCCCAACAGTGGGACGTATACGAGCTGAAATGATGATATTAAACTCGTAGTCATCACACTTCAATGGTATTACTCCTAAAGTATTTAATTAGCGATCGGTATTGATTAAGTATGTTTTGGTTTCTAAGGTCAAAGATTTCTTACGATTTATTGGTGAACAGTTTTAGTAAAAGTATACTGATATTAATTGAGAGAAAATGACGTATGTCAATCTCTTAATTTTAGTGAAACATGATTTCTTTTTAACATTCCAGACTAAGTTTAATATAACCTCATACTAATGCAGATAAGAAGGAAGGATTGGAAGGCTTTGTTATAATTTTTTTAGGGTTAATTACATTAGAGTCATTATTTAGTTATCTCATAATATTATTTCAATGGCATAGTAGGTTTACAATTATTATTAAAAATTATTAAATAAATAATTACTATATACTTATGTATAAGTGCAGTTACAGATGAACTTAGTATGAACATTTTTAACATTACTATATACATAAAACCTTAGATACTGATGTGAACAAATGTAAAAGATATATTTTTGTGATTCAACAAACTGAAATAATAGTATGTATGTAATCTAAGCTACATAAATAAAAGAAAACCAGACATTATTGCCTTTAGAAATAAGAAGAAATATTCTACGTCTATGTAAAATTGTATGGTTGATGGGAGCGAAATATTTTTTGTTACGCTCTTGAGAAATCAGACAAGATATACCGCCATGTGCACAAACTGTGAAATAAGCTTTTTATTTAACAAAATATATTTTCACATTGCATTGTTGAGATTATTATTTATTACATTATATTTCGGCTACAGCTTGATTCAATCAACTACTAGTTATTTTCAAATAATTTCTCAATATTCTCTTTCATTTTTTCGCAGTTATTTATATGAGCAATAGGAAAAGGGTATGAGAATTTTGAATGCGTTAGAATTGTGGCTCTAAAGTATTTGCACAAGATTTGTCTATTAGGCAGGATTAAACGACTAAGGTAAAGACCGATGGCGGTTCTGTCTTTTCATTCACTCAGCTTCAAGATCAGTACGGCTCTAAAATTAAAGAAAGGAAGAGCTGGGTGGAATTACCACAGAACACCCGAGAATCGTGGCAAGCCGTTATATAAGTCCTAAAGGAGCTGCTTAATTTCGTCATTCTTGGGGGCGTCAATTTTAGGGTTAATTTTTGCAACTAATAGAACTAGTAGAATGTTGTAGAAATTATACAACAGATTGGTTTCGTCAATATTTATATATACGAGTAGATTCTCTTTTCGCGAGCTTACTGGAATAATTAGCCACGGTACTACAGTCCTCTAGGCGACTGCCGGCGAATGTATTCAGAATTAATGTTGAAGTAATGTCTGATCCAGTCTACGAGCTTGAAGGCCGACGTCTTCTTTATAATATAGTAGTGACCAGTTTCGTAGAGATCACATGGATATCAATCGAGTTAAGTAGACCTCTTCGTATCAACTTCTAGTCTCCTTGCCTTGCCTAATACCATTTGCTCGATATTACATGAGCACCATTATGCTACATAAAAATTATCTGTGTTCTTTTTATCACTTACTAAGTGACACGGACGTTCTTAAAGATGGAATAAAAGAAGTGTATACATATATTTTTTCTGTTCAACTGTGGATGTCAATATAGAATCGATGCTAAACGTAGACTATAGATGATCTTTACGCCGTTGGATAATCTAAGTGTGATAAAGTAACACTCAACATAACCGAATATTTCCTTTTATTTTAAATTTAATAAAAAATATAAATAAATCGACTCAGTTTTGTTATTTGCTAATTTTACATTATTAAGAATAATGGTTAAATTAATACGTAAGTTATTTAGACTAATTATATTGTGTGTTTGTATGTATTTGATTAGGTTGGTTGGTGTACAGATCTAGTTTATGTACAGATTATTTTCTCCAACACATATGCATCGCACCATTCGGCACGGGGTTTTCCAACGATGAGAGAAAAAATCGATGTTGGTCAAGCAGACTGATATGAGGAATAGGAACTGAACAGTAACAAAAAACAATAACAATTAACATTCATTCATCTCAGCCTATATATATGTCCCTCTGTTGGGTTCAGGCCTAATGGGAGGGGACTTGACCTACTATTTCACGCTGGTCAGATGAGTTGGAACAGGGTCTTGTTTCGAGTTTTCCTTGTCTTGCACAGACGTTGTATGCTTATTGTATCCCTTAGTCGTCTTTTATGACACCCACGAACAAGATAGGGAGTGGTAAATTGTATTCTTACTCCGTCACTACACGAAAAATTAATGTTACTGTTTAATAACAACTGACCAAAAAAAATATATATTTTTTTATATGAATATGGCAATAAATTTGCATCAAAATGTGGGTAAAAATTTAATAACTAATTATGTAGCGGGTAGATATAGATATCTGTAATAACGATGAATTATTGGGCGTGAGACATTTTAGTCGGCTCGTGACCATGAACGCTAAAAACTATTGGAAACGTCGGTCAGTCAATAATCAAATACAATCCCGATAAAAGCCATAAAAATAGTTTTATTTATAACAAAAAATAGTTTGGGGTTATCTCTAATATTTTTATTTCTTATTAAATTTAACTTTGAATTCATTTCTGAGGTGTTTTATCAGAATAAAACAATTTCATAAAATTTTTATCACTGTTCCAACAACCCAGACTGAGGTACAGCTACAACAATCACGAAAGTGATACCCCTAACAGAATAATGCAGTTCAAAACAACAACGAAATTGAATAGGTCCGAGAATTCAAGTAATTCCATTAATCATCTTTGAAATTCAATACATTGACACGTTACCATGTGCTCGGAGAATGGGGTGGGCCGTTATCGGCATGCCATGAATTTTATGTTACAGTTTGTATAGACAGACATGGGAGGCAGAATAGTTGGAATATCACTTAGATATTCGAATATGCAGATGGGAAATCGGCATGCCATCGCTGCATCTATCTATCGACTATTGTATACTCAGTTTGTTAGCATTCCAAATACGTTGTTTATTTATTATGGTGCATGAATTATACTTAATCAATATAGAATATAAAACGTTAGAAATTAAATGACTATGATAGCCAGTCACACCCATGGATCCTTGAAGCAAATTTCAATTATAAATATACTCAAGAAGGTAGATAATAATAATAATGACGGGAATCTCGTGAAGGCTGAAAAAGATAAACAAATAAAATATCAGGACTTAGCTTACGAGATTGCCGACATGTGGGATGTGGACTCGGCAATCGTTGTACCGATAGTAATTTCGACCAATGGGTTAATAGCTAAGAGCCTCGATCAACACCCAAAGAGGCTCGCGTTTTAGGTAGTTGGATTGCGGGCCTGATGCAGAAGGCGGCGTTACTGGACACGGCTCGCATTGTGAGAAAGTTCCTCTCTTTGTAGCCCTAACCACCAGCGGCTTGGTCCTTGTATTCGCTGCCGGTGGGTCAATACGCTTTTGATATTTTTAATTTTTTTATTTTTTTTATATCATATTTAAAAGTGTATCAGGTAGTTTTTAAGTTAAATAAATGACATAATAATAATAATAAAAATAATTTTCATTTATTTAAGTAACAAGGACTCATTTTGTTAGTAATACTTAATCTACGGTTGTTAGTAAACATATTAAATATTCGAAAAATCAATTATAATTACAAAAACAATATGCGAATACATTAAAATAAAATAAATTAAAATAAAACAAAACAATATCTGCTAATATAACTCACTGTTACCTCACTCCATGAGAGATGGCATAGCAGTGATTTACAATATGCAGTCCAGCCGACTTGCAACCATGGCCAGGATGCTGTTTGAGCTCGCCCGCACACTACGCATTAAAGATGCGCACCTTTTGCGCATTGTGGTGTAAAAGCAATCTAAACGAGCTTCAGCGAACATCCCCGAAGCGCTGCAGAAGCGGGGCAGCCCTAATAACACCCTGAACGCGTTGTTATATTGGATACGGAGAGCACTGTAAGATTTATGAGTATATCTAGCCCACAGGCTGCAAGTGTAGAATGATGTACAATAGGCTCTAAACAGGGTAATTCTCACCTGTGTTGTATATCGTGCAAACCTGCGAGCTTTCATGTTCACCCTC
Organism: Lymantria dispar; assembly: GCA_032191425.1. Classification (NCBI taxonomy): domain Eukaryota; kingdom Metazoa; phylum Arthropoda; class Insecta; order Lepidoptera; family Erebidae; genus Lymantria; species Lymantria dispar. The sequence goes on along the minus strand of CM063454.1, from coordinate 18,916,131 downwards.
ACTGACAGCGCCCTCCGCTACCTTTCCAGATCATCGTTGTCCTTCAGATCAGGAGTCAATATATGCACCAAATACTTAAATTTATAAACTCTTTTCAGGTGTTCACCTTTATACATTGAGGCATACATTGAGGACTTTTAACCCCGGCCTCAAAAATCATAAGCTCACTCTTGTTCGTGTTGTATATTAACTCATGTTAATGTATGTAAATTCTTATAATTGTCTTAGTAAACGAATTACAGTCGTGAAATCTTCAAATGATTAAAAATATCAAAACTGTTGTAGTTTTGATATTTTTAATAAAATATGCCACCCCGTATATGCATCATAGGCAAATATAAAAAAATAACTAATGATTCTCTCATGCAAACAAATATTTGGTGAAAATAATTTAATAAGTTATATTTATTAAATAATTTTCCTCTAAAACAATACGTATTCAGTGATGAAATAAAAATCATAGCACATTTCTTATATTAGGGAAAGCAATATTTTAAGGGATGCAAGAAAAGAAATCTAATATAATAATATGCAGTTCAAAGGAAATACTGAGGAGGAATAGTAATACTTTCGAGTACTTTATGGATTTAAGCGTCACATTTTTAAGGCGACAAAACGTGACCGGCATCTTGGAAAGGACATTGTTCGGTTTCAACCACTAGACCAGAGAGTCTTATAAGGTTTTTTTGCTTCTATATAAAAATGAATTCTCTTTTTTCAGTTACTGCTACGTAATAAATTCAAAGTGGAGAGCTAATAAAAGAAGATAACAATGAATAAAACCTTCCGTTTGTTGATTAAGTGACTTGGTAGCTGTAAAGGGCTTTTTGTGAATCTGTAAAGAGTTACCCCTACGCTTAGATTCCTTGTGATTTTTATACAAAAGAAATATCGTTTCCTTTGTAACATTATTTAAAAAGTATATAAATAAGATTTAGAAAAGACTTACAAACCATCTATACCAATAAATAAAATTGGAGTGTCTGTTTGTAATGTCAAAATAATAGGCTTTTTTCATGCTCACACGATTATTTGCACGACACCTATGCCTAAAATACAGATTAAAAAAAATTTGTTTGTCTGTCTGTCTGTCTGTCTGTTTGTTCCGGGTAATCTTCAAAACGGACCGGCTGGACCGATTTCAAAAATTCTTTCAACAATGGAAAGCTATAATATCAGGGCGTAAACTAGGCTAGGCTATTTTATCCCGGTATTCCCACGGGAACGGCAACTACGCGGGTATAACTACTAAAACCGAAGCGAAGTGAGGGCGGGTTGCTAGATATAAATATAAATGATTTAAATTTTCAAATATTAATATATAAAAAAAACTTTCCGCGTGGTGACGGAGTAAGAATACAATTCACCACTCCCTATCTTGCCCGTGGATGTCGTAAAAGACGACTAAGGGATATAATATGCACATAAGATCTGTGCAAGAGAAGGAAAACTCGAAATGAAACCCTATACCAACATGTCTGACCAGCATGGTATAGTAGGTCAAAATCCCTCCCATTGTGGAGGCCCGAGCTCAACAGTGGGACGCATGTGGGCTGCGATGATGATGATGAATATATAAACTAAGTACGTAAATTATTACTCAGATGATGTTAAAAGTTTCCTTGTTTTTAAGGTAAGGTTTTTTTTAACTAATTGCACCAAATTGCTAAATGAAAAATAAAATGTTTCTTTAAGGTTATTATTACGTATTAATTGTATATTTACTAATCTAATGTTTCAGTACTTTTCAGCATTCGTGATCACAGGATGATTAAGGTATTTCAGTTCTAACAAGTCATCGTTATTACAGAAATTCTTCATCTACCCTACAGAATCAGTTATTCATTTTAATCCTCATTTCGCCGACCCCGGAGAATAAAATAATAACTGCCATCATCTTAGTGCTCATATTATGTCATTTTTGGGATCTGTGGTTAGTAATACAATTATGGAGTTTTTTTCGTACATTTTACACAGTTATTTCAAGAAGTTATAAAATGTTACATTATTATTTAAAGATTTCAAAGAGGCCTTAAATTATAAGAATAGTGTTAATATAATATTATCACAGTCACAGAATTATGTTGCACTGGGAAACCTAATTCAAAGTTCTTAACAGAAAAGAGTTACACAACACGAGAATAAGATATACCATCTTTATATATATAAATCCTCTGTTAGTGTGTTTGTAATTGAACTCCTTCTAAACGGCTGGTCCGGTTTTGATTTTTTTGTGGCTATTCCGATGGATATGAGAATGGTTTAGGTTAGTTAGGTGGCGCTGTGATCGATTTCAAGGAGAATTCCTTTTATTATTTTTTAAGATTTGAACAGAACAACGTCTGTTCGGTCGGTTAGTCTTAATGTATTATATATCCACATTACATGCACCCTAAAACCTGTAAATAAAATTATAAGTAAAAAATGCAATATTTGATTCTGGTCAGTGTGTACGGAAAATAGAAATGAGATCATAGAATATAGACGTAGATTGATGTTTTCTTTTTTTTTTATTTATACGAGTATCTCTAGTTTAATGTTACGCGTGTTTCATTAAAATATGTATTTCGAATGTACAAAAATGACTTTTTTCATAGTAATCACCAGTCTTATTTAAGGAGCAATCGACAAAAACGTTTATGTAATTATCAGTTTTTTCTCCTGGAACAACGATTTAATGATAATCATAATACAATCATATTATAAGTAAAATTTTTAAATAAAAATCCTGTCAATGTTGAAATGAGTTGAAAGTTCAAGTCTTAAATTTTCTTTATAAATAAATAATGGTATAATTGCCTCGAATATTACGCAAGATATACCTAATAATAAGAAAAAAAGATTTGAAACGCTGAGACTTTTAAAATTATGGTATAAATATTATAGGACAAATATAACTTAAAAATCTATAGTTATCGCCTACTTTCAAGTAAAAACAATAATTAAAATAACTTTAAAATATTAGGTACTTTATAACAATTTTAAAGTTACTTTTAATGTTAAATTGAAATATAATTCTGTGTTCTTAGGTTTTTTTTCTAACGGATGTGACCGACATAGCACGAAGAATTAGCACGCTGAAGTGGCAATGGATAGGCCACATTGCTCGAGGAACCGACAACCGCTGGGGAATAAAGGTACTCGAGTGGCGACCACGTATTAGACGACGCAGTGTAGGACGCCCACCCATTAGGTGGACCGACGACCTGGTGAAAGTTGCTGGGCGTTGTTGGATGCAGGCGGCACAGGACCGCACTTGTGATGTAACATGAGGAAGGCCTACGTCCAGCAGTGGACGTCGTTAGGCTGTAATGATGATGAATGATGATAGTTTTCTTTAATTTTATGTTAAACACTATTTATGTATTTGATCCAGTTGTCATAACAAAAATATTTTTATTTTACTACGATTGAGTTTTGGGCCACATTTTACTATCGTTTATTTAATGTGCATTTTCGTATATTACCTCACCATGGACGTAAAAGCACTCATACTTAAGTGTAACCATTTACTAGTAAATCTGTCAAAAAGGTACTGTAACTGAGTGGTCAGCGTATGTAATGAAAGATTGATTTTATGATTGTCATGCCTTGCAGAGCGTAACAATTCTGTAAGCTACTTACCACAAAAATAAATGTGGTGTAAAATTTTTCTTACTACTACCTAGTAATGCTATTATGGTTATGGAGTGCTGAATCTGGATACGGATATTAGAATAACATTATATCGGTTTGCGTGAAATTACATATTTGGCATTATCCAACATTTTTGCATAGTTTCAGTTACGGATGTTGAATTTTTAGACAATTATAATAAGTAAATGCTCATTGACGTGATTATAGTATTATGTCTCTTTGAAGAGGCTAACATTTGCTGTCAGGCTGTCAGTTTGACTGTTCTATAGAAAACCTGTTGTTACGAGTCTCAAACAGGCACTGACTCTATACGAAACTTCTATATCGGTTTCGGAACATTTTTGTTTGGTTGGGCTATGGTCTGTCCATTTCATCCCGGGCGATGAAACTACGGCGCGTGGCCCCATAACCCACCGTAATCCTATTCCTTCGCCATTGAGCCGACCACCGGTACCGAGTTCCTTATCGTCCGTGGCTAACCCGGCGGGATACCCTTCAGGTTTCCCCCCTCCCTCTATAGCAACCCTAAAATATTGAAAGTCATATTAATAACTAGCAACCCGCCCTCGCTTCGCTTCGGTTTTAGTCGTTTTACCCGCGTAGTTCCCGTTCCCGTGGGAATACCGGCATAAAATATAGCCTAGTTTACTGTAATATAGCCCTGGTATTATAGCTTTCCATTGCTGAAAGAATTTTTGAAATCGGTCCAGCCGTTTTGAAGATTAACCGGAACAAACAGACAGACAAAAATTTTTTAATCGCTATTTTGGGCATAGGTGTCGTGCAAATAAGCGTGTGAGCATGAAAAAAGCCTATTATTTTGACATTACAAACAGACACTCCAATTTTATTTATTGGTATAGATGAGCAAGATATTTTATATCCATAATGGATACGGACATGGATGGACACAGTACCTAATACGGCTTTTATCCATGTGGATTTATGATTTTTTTTTATTGCTAACGGTGGCAAACGAGCAAGCAGCACAACTGAAGGTAAGTGATACTGCCGCACATGGATCTTTGCAATACCAGGGGCACAGCCAGGTCGTTACCTACCGTGAAGACCACACCCTTCTTAACCCCCGTTTAAAGAAGAACATATCATAGCGCTCCGGAAACACAGCATGATGTTTACGCGAGTATTACATATTGTAAATAAAACTACTTTATGGATTTTATCACCTTTTCATTGGATTTTTTGTTTTTGTTTATATCATTATATAAAATAAATTATAAATGAAGAGTAAATTTCCTTTAATTGAAAATACCTATTACATTTTCTCTCATTCTTTTAACTTATTATTTTACTTCATCCAAACCAAATATCTATCATAATTATAGAATAGAAGTCTTCTTATAAATATGTATGTATATATAATTTGATAGTAACAAAGGTTTTATTTTAATAATCGTTCTCCTGAAATAGATCAAGAGTGGTATTTAAAACGGAATAGGTTCTCCCCGTTACAGCGTACTGTTGATCCGTATGCAATAGCCAACTAATCTTTATTTGATTTCAATTAACGATCTCTATACCCCTTCTTTACATTGTCAATACAGACTTTCAACAAAGTATATCGAAAGCTAATACAAAGGTACGAAATGATAATTAAATTAACATTTTCTCAAGGTGTTAGGAAATTCATCATGTCACTTTTATGTATCTATCTATCTATCTTTTACTCCATGTAATAGATTTTAAACACATTTACGTTATAGTTGAGTTAATATTTCTAAAATTATATTTTTATTTAAATAAAGTAGCAATATTTTATACTATCAATATTACACTATCTACATCTCATCATCATCGCAGCCCACATACGTCCCACTGTTGGGCTCAGGCCTCCTCAACAATGGAAGGGAATTTGACCTACAATACCATGCTGGTCAGACATGTTGGTATAGGGTTTCATTTCGAGCTTTCCTTCTCTTGCACAGATCTTATGTGCATATTATATCCCATAGTCGTTTTTTACGATATCCACAGGCAAGACAGCACAGTGGTACAACAGAGTGGCGAACTGCATTCCCACTCCGTCACCACACGGAAAATTTAATACCTAATTAAATATAGTTTAAAATTACTTTACTTCTTAACATTTGTACTAAATTATTGGTAAATTTTCTCCGTGTGGTGACGGAGCAAGAACACAATTCGCCACTATCAACATCTACTTTAAAAAGATAGAAAATACGTCTTAAATCTTTTGGGACGTTCTAATATTAAAATTTTGAAGAAAAGGAAGATTGGAAATGGCTAGAATGTTTTTCACACACTCAGCGCCTCTTAAGAATGTTAAATAAATAAATTCAAGAACTTATGATTCCGATGAGCAAATTTAATTACTTTCTTTTTTGTTTTTTTTTTTGTTATCTTTTAGACGTGTAACTTCTCTTTTAATTATTTCCACACTTTTACACCGTACCAAATCTATTTGATGCCGTCTAGTCAACAATACGAGTATATTCCCAATGAGGTCAGGCTTTTTTTTTTGCGGTCGCGCGGTCGGTCATAAAAATGTCAATGACTTTTGCAATATTTGCAATGCAAGTGAACTAAATATCACCCCGATCCGAAGAAGTAGGATAAGAGCAAGATGGTGATTTTGAATTTTACGTATCATCGTAACTAATTCATGTATTGAACAGGAAAATATTGCAACTTAGTTTACCGTACTGAGAAGAGCACATTTATATGTCGTTTGACATTAAAAATTTACTACGCCAAACAAGATATTGAAAATTATTTCTTTCTAATTTAGCACAAGCACATAATTAAATAGTTACTTCATACTCCATAATTACATTTCATTAAACGTAAACTTTTTTTTTTTTTTTTTTCTTTATTTAAGGAGCTTTAGTCCTCATGGACTACGCCGCTCCATTAGACCAACACATAACAAAATAAATCAGTATAAACTAAAGCACAGCACAATATACAGACTAACGACGTTGTATGCCTTTATCCACTATTTTGTACAGATTAATAGCAGATTCACTGAGAGGATAAGCTAAAATTACATTACAACCTCCAAGTTGCCTCAACTCCCCAGCAACAGATGTGTTTTCCTGCCTTATATCCTCGTTACGGACACACTCAATCATCACATGTAGCGCGTCTTCTAAAATACCACACTCAGAACATAGAGGGGATGGCACTTTCTTCATCATGTAAGCGAATTTATTAAGAGGTATGTGACCGGAACGGAGTCTAAAGGCTGTAATAAGTGTCTTTCTATTCAGTTTGCATCCGTCAAACCACATAGTTCTCCAAGGTTCACTTTGCAAAACGTAAACTTAGAGCATTATCATAATTTCAGCTCATATACTTCCCATTGCTGGGCTCGAGCCTCCTCCACTGATGTTACATTTTGCTATCTTAAAAACATTGTTTTCTGCAGATTACTTGAATGTAATGAGTGACATTAAGGATTTTTTTTTTTATTGCAAACGGTGGCAAACGAGCAGACAGTACACCTGATGGTAAGTGTTGCTGCCGCTCATAGACCTTTACAAGGCTGCTGCCTACCGCGAAGAAAGTGAAGGGAGTATGAATGCGTGCATTGAGGCTCGGTGATACCAAAACCCTCCACACGCAAACACCCTCAGAAAGTTGGGCTTCCGGCTCTCTCGCTCACCGAACGAAGCGCAGTAAGAAATTGCTACTACTCAGACGTCGATTTCCTGCGAGAGCGTGTTACTAACCCGGACGGACCGGCCCGCGGCTGTAGACAGATAACTGTCGACAGTGTGGTCCTACCACTCCACAATAACTGTCGACAGTGTGGTCCTACCACTCCACAATTTATATCATTTACGATTACCCACATAAGGTAAGCTGTTTTCTTTCATGTGTACTGTTAGTTGATGTCCCTGAAATTATATTTAAGCTATGGTCATCAGTTAATAAAGCCAGGCATATGTTAATGTGCAACTATATGCGTAGGCATATACTCTATTTACTCACTCTAGCAATCCAAGGGGATAATAATTCGACAGAATCAGAGAGAGAACAGGTGCATAACCGATTGCTTAACGCGCCCTACGGAGCACAGTTACCAAGTGGTAATCTTTGCAATTAATAAAATTGAACTGTCTGTTTCTAATATCAAAACGATACTTTTTAGCAAACGTGTATCAAAATATCTAAGATATTTATAATGAAAACTTAAAAACTTTTGTCTGTGATCAAATATTCTTTCGAACAATTTTAACCATTTTGATATGAGTTTCATTGCTAAATAGCTGATATTATAAGGAGTAACTAAATCTTACAAACATAATCTTAAGTTATTCTTACGTTTTATCGTGAAAATTTTAGTGTGTAATATGATAGTGTGCTAATAGAATAGAAAGAAAATGATACATGCCTTAAATGTGCTTCAAACTTTAGACTGGAAATTGAATCTGTTAGATCCATAATCGCAGTCTTACGATTAGGATGACATTATTTAATAACTATTATCTAATATGTAGGATTGTAGGTATGTAATAATATTTTATCAGTAATTTTTTTAAAGATTTCTGATATTTACGTCAGTATTGCCCATTGTAAATTAAACTATTTTACGGATTTTATCGCGTTTGTATTTGACTTATAATTGCCCGTCGTTTTGAACACTTTTCAGCGTTCATGGTCACGGGCAAACTCCATGGTCCGCAGAAATTTTTAATTAGGCAAATAAAAAAACAGCTACAGTAGAATAAAATAATTGAAATATAATGTGATATGAAAATTACCAAAACACAATAAGAATAAGATGTGTCTCCTATGCGGCATCCCAAAGTAGGTACAGGATATGTAAACATAAATTTCAATGCTTCGTTACGAACTGGGTAATAAACATAGCGTAGACTTAATTGAGATAAAGTAAACAAAGTCTCGGAACAGATTTCGGAGTTGCAACAATTTATTTAAACTTCAATTTATAAACGAAACGTTTTATTTCACTAAGCACTTTTCGATATATGTATATATAAATGATTATAACTACTTGAAGTAAGGGGAATTATGATTTTATATTTTCGAAACCCTGGGTTATGTTTTTAAAAAAACAACGGCACCACAATTACCCAAAGAGCGCATAATTCTATATTACTATATATTCAGAATCTCGGAAACGGCTCCAACGATTTCCGTGAAATTTAGACTATCTAAGTGTTTTCGGAGGCGATTCGTTTCGGTTTCCTTTATAGAAAATATCATTTTGTCCATATTTGTGAATAGTGAAAAAAATATAATTAGAATGTGAAAGTAAATTTGGAACGGCCAACAAAAGTCGATTTTAATTTAAATATAAATATCGTCTTAAATATTGAAAGCGGATTATGTTACAACTACCATCATGTGGGACCAGGATTGTAGAAAACACAAAAACATATTTTTTATGTTACAATTCTCTAGGTATCAGTTATGATAATTATAAATGTCAGTTTCGCGCGAGTGGTCACAGCGGACGCGCGTGTCTCACCCCGTTCGATCCGCTATCGCGTTATTTACGTGACGAGTGATTACCCACATATTATTGCGGTATAGAAATATAAATAGGGTATCTCCTGGTAACAGGAGGCCCTCAATTAATAATGTACCACACCTTAACGTCTCATAATCCCCAAGTGTCACAACCATTGAAAATGTCTCAACCAGCACCCAACGCTTCAAGTTATGCCAATGTTACTTCGTCTACATATTTCCCCAAGAAAGATCAAGCCATCATACTGGATTCTATTGACGGAATAACACTCAGGGAGTACCTTGTTTCTCTATCATCTATAACACCAGCAGCATCTATTCGATTCATTTCTCGAATATCGAACGCACGAATATGTATTTATATGGACTCAAAAAAAACAGCAGACAACTTGATTGAAGATAAAAAAACTATAACTATAAAAAACAATGTTCTAGAAATTAAACCACTAATAACAAGAAATAAAAGAATTGTATTATCAAATGTCTGCCCTGTCATACCAAATTACATTATAGAACAAAAATTTGAAGAATTAAATATAAAAATAATGTCTCCAATGACATTTATGAAAATAGGAGTCATAGATCCTGCTTTTTCACACATATTAAGTTTTCGAAGACAGCTATATATTAGCCCGGAAGATAACTTACGTCTACCAGAATCATTCCAAATAACATTTGAAGGTACAAACTACTGGATCTATACCTCCACAGATGCACTCAAATGTTTTACTTGCAATACGTTAGGTCATCTAGCAAAAAATTGCCCTCAAAATAATATTGAAAATCAAGAATACCCTCAACAAATAGATATGCAAACAAGTAAAGAAATAAATGAAATATTTGATAGAAATGACGACTTAAACGTCAGTAACACCATATTAAATTCACACGAATTTTCAAGACCAACACAGACAAACATAAAAGGAATAAAACGAACTCATTCGCCCACTACCACAGAATCGTCAAACTTAGAAATTAATAAACAGCATTTACAAGAAGAAGACTCTGATAAAGTGGAGTTTGAAACTGATGACACGGGCAGCATTATTTCACTGGAAGAAGAAATAAATTCAAAAACAAAGAAAAAATTAAAGAAGATCGATCCTAGAACTGAAGAAGAAATATGGAAAAATATTCAAGAAGATATTGTAGAATTAAATAATGATAATGTATTCCCTATTAACTTAGACCAATTTATTAGTTTATTAGATAACTCACGAGGAAAACAAAATATAAAAGAATTAGTATACTCATATACACACAATATTAAAGATCTAATTAAAATGTGTAACAAATTACATTGCAAAATGAATAAAAGTTTGAAAAATAGATGCTCACGTTTATCCAGAAAATTACATGAAATGATAGTCCCTGATCCAAATTGTAACAGAGAAACATAAGTATACATACATATAATCAGTTTCATATAAACATATACATAATTGTAGTACAAATTATATTCAATCACTGTAATACATATATATTTACATTTTTTTTTTTATACCACTTACATTTTATTTTTCATTATTAATTAATATTGTAATTATATTATTGTTAGTATGGATATATTGCAATGGAATGTGAATGGTTACTACAAAAGATTAGAAAATATCAAATTATTAATAAGTCGTATATGTCCAACTTGCATTTGTTTACAGGAAACGAATTTCACTTCTAACAATTGCGCTTCTATAGTATATGCGCTTCTATAGGCTACGAACATTTCTTTAAAAATCGATCACAGAGTATTAGGGCTAGTGGAGGAGTGGCAACTTTTATTAAATCAAGTACAATTCCGGAGGAGATTACGTTAAACACCAATTTAGAAGTAGTAGCAATAAAGATTAAATTTCCGTTAGCCATTACAATATGCAACATTTATCTACCAAATAGTAATCCTCTCAACAAACATGATTTTAATGACCTCATTAATCAGCTTCCAACTCCCTTTATTATCTTAGGCGATTTTAATAGTCATCACTTTTATTGGGGCTCAAATAAATGCGATACCAGAGGCAAAACCATAGTAGAATGGCTCGACGAACATGACAGTGTTATTTTACTAAATAATGGACAACCTACTCATTTTGATAGCAACACTGGTCGCACAAGTAATATAGACCTAACTTTAGCTTCACAAAATATAAGATCATATTTTGAATGGAATGCTTTAGATGAACTATATGACAGTGACCACTTCCCAATATCAATTAGATCTCAATTTACTAATAATAATTCATCGAACAACATTAGGTTACCAAAGAAATGGAAATTCGACACAGCAAATTGGGATATGTTCGTTGAAGAAGTGGAATTAAATGTTAATGAACTAACGCCCATTAGTAATATCTCTAATTATGATATCAACGATATTGTCGATAAATTTACAGAGACCATTCTTAAAGCAGCTGAAAAGGCAATACCTAAAACATCGGGAAAATTTAGAAAATATATCTTACCGTGGTGGAATAATGACTGTAGAAAAGCGATTAAAGAAGCAAAAAAGGCTTTAAAACTTTTTAAGCGTTATGCTAGAAATGACCCTAACTCGATATATAAAATTGAATATAAGAAGAAAAGAGCGTTTTACAGAAGACTTATCAAAGAAAATAGAAAGAAATATTGGGAGAATTGGGTATCATCTATTAGTTATAAAACACCAGTTAGTGATATGTGGAAAAAAAATACAAAAACTAAACCATTGCAAGTCTAGATTTAACAATATTGTACTCGAAAAACTTGACAGAACATATACATCTAATCCTGAAGAAATCTCAAATATATTAGCCGATACTTTTGCATCTAACTCTAGCTCAGATAACTACGATAACCATTTTAAAGAATATAAAAATAGTCAAGAGAATATAACTAATTTTGATATATTCGACAATTGCAATCAAATTAATAACGAAATAACAATGCATGAATTACTATTAGTACTTTCTCAAATTAATAACTCTAGTCCAGGACCAGACAATATACCTAACATTATAATTAAATACTTGCCCCCTAATGTGCTTGAGTATTTACTCCAAATATACAATTATATTTTCAAAAAACAGGTATTTCCAAACAGTTGGAAAGAAGCCCTAGTTGTACCGATTTTAAAACCAGGAAAAATTTCAAATTTACCAACTAGCTATAGACCAATATCACTAACATGTAATTTATGTAAAATAGTTGAAAAAATAATAAGTAAAAGGATCAGGTGGTATGCAGAAACTAATAATTATCTATCACCATTCCAATACGGATTCCGCCAATTTCGATCAACATTAGACCATTTAATGAATATTGAAAGCGAAGTACTTGACAGTTTTGCTAACAATAATTTCATTGTAATTGTAGCATTAGACATAGAAAAAGCTTATGAAATGGTTTGGCAGCACAGAGTTTTAAAATTACTACAAAATATTAATATTAAAGGAAATACTCTCGCATTTATTAAAAAATTTTTATCCCACAGAAAAATAAGGGTTAGAGTTAATGACACACTATCAAAAGCTACTCCTATTGAGAATGGCCTACCTCAAGGATCAGTACTTAGTGTAATTCTATTTTTAATAGTTATAAACGACGTTTTTGCATATATTGAAAAACCAATGAAAGGGTTTCTGTTTGCCGATGATCTAACTATTATTTGTAGTGGTAGAACTTTAAAACCGACATTAAAACTAATTCAAAATACGCTATTTAGTCTTCAAGAATGGTCTAATAAAACTGGGTTTAAGTTTTCAAAAACTAAAACAGAATTCATGACTTTATCCAATAAAAAAAATAAAAATAAAAACATTAAATTAACATTAAATGGTCATAATATAAAAGAGGTAAATAATTTAAAAATTTTGGGACTAGTATTTGATAAGAAAATGTCTTGGCATTCACATATAAATAATCTAAAATCTGAGTGCTACAAAAGGTTAAATATAATAAAAATTTTGTCATCAACAACATGGGGGGCTGATAGAAGATGTCTGATGAACACATATCGTGCTCTTATAAGACAAAAAATAGATTATGGCTCTGTAATTTATGATTCAGCCAAGCAACGTACTCTTCATGCATTAGAAAGTATACAAAATACAGCTCTTCGTCTTAGTATAGGTGCGTTCAAAACAAGCCCAATCAAAAGTATCTTAGCTGAAGCTAATGAAATGCCCCTGGAATTTAGGAGAAAAGAGCTTGTTATTACATATGCTTTAAATATTTTATCTCAACCTGTAAATCCCACTTACTACAATTATACTAAAACAACAGCGGTAGACACAGAATATGAATTTCAACCTAATTTATCCCAACCATTACGAATCAGAGCAAAAACATATCTAAAGGAACTAAATACTAAAATACCAGAAATGTTCCCAAAGAAACTACTCTCCTCTGGCCCTTGGGAAGTTCCTAACTTACCTATAAATCTTGAGATAGCTAAAAATCTAAAAGCTGATACTCCCTCATACATTTATAAAAACCTCTTCAATGAGATAAATAGTAGATACCCCGATTGTAAGACCTTATATACGGATGGCTCAGTCGTAAATGGTAAATCAGGATGTGCAATAGTGTCTAGTAATATTTGTTATCGTTATAGGCTAGGAGATTTCAACACCATCTTCAGTTGTGAAGCAATAGCTATTCTTAAAACACTAGAATTAATACACAATGAAACACATATCAATAATTACATAATATATTCAGATTCCAAATCATGCTTAACAGCTCTGCAAAATAAAAACAGTAAAAATACTCTTATTATAGAAATCAAACAAAAAATTATAAATCTCATTAATAATGGCTACAAATTTGAAATCATATGGATCCCTAGCCATCAGGGTATTAAAGGCAATGAAAAAGCAGATAGAGAAGCAAAACAAGCAGTAAAGGAAAATGAAAATTACAATTACTTTAAATCAACCCCATGTGAGTTACAAAAATACTTTAAATCTAAGATTAAAACCTATTGGGATTCTCATTGGAAGTTGGGAAATACAACAACCTTATTTAATATTAGAAAATCCATTTTTGACGAATCTCCTACGTCTTTCGACTGTAGAAAAGATGCAGTTACTATCACCAGGCTTCGCATTGGACACACAAATATGACACACATCCATCTTATTACTAAAAATGATCATAATAAATGCAAATGTGGACTAAAAATGACTGTAAACCATTTATTAGTTGAATGTTCAATTTTTGATGAAGAAAAAAGGTTATGTAAAGTACCTAATAATCTTAAGGAATGTTTGAATAAGAACGGGTATGTTCAAACCTTAATGTTTTTGAAAAAGATTAATGTTTATAAATTAGTTTAATTACCTCTGTTTATGTAATATACCTATTGTGGTCGTTAATGACCTTAGATGTTAAAAAGCGACCTAAAATAAATAAATAAAAAAAAAAAAAAAAAAAAATTATAAATGTCAAATTTAAAGATTTTATGAGAATTTACTTGATTACTAATGCACTGAAATAAATATTAAAACGATGAATTTATTTTGGTTTTTTTTTATAAAACTCGTACAAAAATTGTATTTATTGCCATAATACCTCTTTTTCTCTTTTTAAAACACCGTTTGCAGTGTTCCCATTTAGACCTAAAATGACTAATCTACCCTCAAAGCCCATTTTGGAGCGTGCTATATAAAACTATGCACGCAAGAAATAGGCCTTACTTGGATCGATGCTGGTCATTATCAGTAATTGGTCTAGGGACTATTAAACAGCAAATTATGAAACTTATAGCTCTATGATTTATACATATTGAGCTCATTAAATCGGTGTCAATGGTCACGGGCGGACCATGAACGCTGTAAAGTGTTCGAAACGTCGGGCAATCAAAAATCAAATAAAAACACGTTAAAATCCGTAAAATAGTTTTATTTACAATGTATTATTCTCGCGTAAACAATTTCTAAAATGAAGGCTTTTTTTTTGTGGGTGGGCTGCGGTCGGCGCGCCTCCGCACCACTCCGTCCGGGGCGACAGAGGGGCTTAAGCACGCAACTCCCGCAACCCACCCGAAAACCACGTTGCCTTCGTCGTTGGGCCGACCACCGGAGCAGGGTTACTTGACATCAGTGGTCGGTCCGACGGAATACCACCTATTGGGGTACCCTCCCATCGACCGACGTCCCCCCCTCGGGGAGGGCGTCGGTCTTTCCTCACACGGTCGGCCTCTCGGCGGGTGACGGACTAATCCCCGGTCACGTCACCCGCGGCCTCGGCTAGGGCGGCATGAGGCGCAGATAGTTGCGCCTGCGCCGCCCCAGTCGCCGGCGGCGGATCTCCTCATCTAGGCTGCGCTCCTCACGCAGGTGATCCGCCGCCTCCTTCCGCGAGATCACTGTCTCGCAGAAGGCTGCGACCGCGTCCCAATTCCCGACGCTGTCGACCATCGCCCTAGCGATGGCCGGCAGCGTCAGGTCGGCACCGATGATTGCGACGAGTTCACGGCGCTGCACTGCCCAAGCCGCGCAGGCCTCGAGCGTATGGCGCGCCGTGTCCTCGTCACAATCGCAGTGGTGGCAGGACGGTGTACTCTCCCTCCTAACGACCTTGTGCAGGTATTTGGCGAAGCACCCATGCCCCGTCAAAACCTGCACCAGTCGGAAGGAGAGCACCCCGTGCCGCCTCTCTAACCACTACACCAGCACCGGCCGGAAGGCCTCCACGGTTCGCAACCCAGACCGAGGCCTCTCCAGCCGGACTGCCCAACGGGCAATGTCGTCTCGGCGGGCGTCGACGCGCCAGGTAGTGAGCTCCCTTAACGAGATCACACCGCCCTCCGCTCGCACCCCCGTTACCCGCCGATACAATCCGGCGAGCATTTCCGCCTCCAGGTCCCACGGGGGAGTCCCGGCCAATAGGCACGCTACCTCCGTCGCCACCGTGCGGTATCCGCGTATGGCCCTGATCGCCGTGACCCTCTGTGGTCGCCACAAGAGGGCCCTCAGACGGACGGTCAGGGACCCCGCCCACACCGGTGCGCCGTACAGAGCCATCGACCGGATGAACCCCGCGTACAGCCGTCGGCAAAATGAAGGCTTATTTATTTTTAAAAGACTTTAATTTAATCACGCATTTATTGTTAATAAAGACTGGTCACAGTATTAAAGCACAATTCTATACTCACATAAACTGCATTGCTATTTACCATGGTTTAACTAAGTTACAAGATGTTTATAAACTCGCCTTCACTCACTAGGGACTATACTACCGCCACTAATTAACTTTGTTTGGGTTATATAATCAATCACAGTTATGATCAGTATTAATGCTTATCACAAGTAATTTTCCACTTTATAATACATGAATTTTCAGGATGAAAGGAAATGGATTTGTATAGATTGTATCAACAGACTTTGAAACGACATTTAATTTTCAAGTAGCACATTCAGTCCCTCCATTCCATTTTACTACATTTTAAGTACTCATAAAGTCTAACAAGATTCCCAAAAGAATATGTTTCGTTCTTCTGTACAAAATTGTTTAAGTTTTGCTCTGATATCGGAGGAAGAATTTGTAAGTTATGAATTTAATATTACAATAATACAAAATACATAAATATATTGTAGATAAAGCTAAAGTTTTATTAAATACATAAGATAATAAAACTAAATAAGATACAACACAAATAGTACTGCGCCTCTAGTGTCTCTCTGTTCGCGAGTCGAGTACCTTTTTTTCTTCCTTGAACCACCATCCTTATCACAGTTTATCATGGAACGTATGTTCCACTTTTGGGCTCGAGCCTCCTCCACAATGGGAGAGAAGTTAACCTACTAAACAGCGATGGTTAGACGTATATGTTATATGCATACGTACATATATATTATATTCATATTATATCCCTTAGTCGTCTTTTACGATACCTACGGACAAGAAAGGAGGTGGTGAATTGTATTCTTACTCCGTCACCACACGTCCTTAAATAGCAGAAATATTTTATTTATTTTATTACCTATTTTAGCGTCAATATTGATCGCTTTTAACTCGCTATATAGGTAATTTTATTTATTTTTGTTTTATTTTTAAAAGACAACACCAAACACTAATGAAACAATCCTTGTAGTGCCTGCAGTTCCCTGGAACTTTACAAACATATAATTAATGGACACAAATTACATCCAAACCCAAAACATCAATTTTTGGGTGGCGCAAAGTGTTGTCCTACATGGGATTCGAACCCAGTATGTAATCGTAATGCTATGTAGTAGCACGAACGACACGGCTACGAATACTACAAAACGTTACATTACTCGCGGGTGTTGTAAAAAATATCTAAGAGCTTCAACTCCATCTGATACTGTTTTGTCAACAGTTATATGTCCAAAGAGGACTAAAATCAGGTAGGTGGCCGGACATAAAACTTGTTACTAACTTTTGCTATATGTCCAATGGAAGGAGACATACTGACACTCCGACATACTGCATTAACCATATTTAATCTGTTTTATAAGTATAATAACGAGCAATTATATAAAATTACATTCCAGAATGGACAGCTATAATTGCATACACGCAATCATTGCACAGTAAACTATTTCAGCTCATTAGCTGATATCGTTTCGTGAATCGGACTTCCAAACCGACTATTACAAGTTTTCTTATTAGAACTTCTCCTATTACCACTCACCTAAAAGTAGAAAAGTTTTCCGTGTGGTGACGGAGTGAGAATATATTTTACCACCCTTTTTTTGTCTGAGGGTGTCGTAAATGACGACTAATGGATCTAATATGCAGCTAACATTTATGTATAAGAATAGCTCGACATAAAATCCTATAAAATCACATCTGATAAGCGTAGTATAGTAGGTTAAATTTCCTACTTCTAGTAAAGGAAACACGAGCTTAGAGCATATTATGATCTATGATGATGAAAAGTTGAAAATCTTAATAATAAAAATTAAAAAAAACACATGTTGCATAAAGAAATGTATTAACTTATAGGTTCAATTATAATTAAGTGATGGCGATTCTTTTATGAATTAAAATAATAAAAAACTAAATTTCTGTAATGCTAAGATCATTTAATATAATGTAATATATTTTTTGTCTATGCAAGAGAAGGAAAACTCGTAATAAAATCCTATACTAACCCGTCTGATCAGCGTGGTATAGTAGGTCAATGTCCCTGCTATTACGGAGAAGGCTCGAGCCCACCAGTGGGACGTATAGGAGCTGAGATGATGATGATGATGATGAAGTTTTTACAAGCGCATTATCCACTTTAATAAATATATTATATCTATGTTATTTTGTCTATTACCTCCATTATGATTATTCATAATATACCCATGAAATGGTACTATAACTGAATTTCAAACACTTTTATGAATGAAAGATGTATAAATTTCAAATCTCTTAATAATAAAAAGTTAAGTAAAACTCTCTTTAAAATGTAGATAGTCATTTATGCATTTTGTTTTAACGATCAGTAAAAATTTGTGATCCATGTAATAGAACAGAGGCGCCGAAATAATCGACTCTATTAATGGAAAATGTGTTTATATTTGTGAGTCATAAATTAAAATTGAATTCTTCCACGTAAAGGTTAGACATTTAATTAAACTAGTGGTTGCCGAGTGGTCGAAATTCGGCCATAATCCATTTAAATTAATTATTCTGCTAAACAATTTTTTTAATTTTATTTACGTATAATTGTATATTGAGCAAGCTGTATTTCACAGATAAATAAATATATAAGTAGGGGAAGTACGTCCAAAATGACACAGTGTTTTTTTAATAATCAATAACTTTTTTATTATTCGTATTAGGAACATAATTTTTTTATAAAACTTTGCTTATATTAATTGGTTACCCATACTTTAAAGGATTTGTCACAAAAATCAACACTTACAAAAATATTTAGTCTTAAATGGAGATAAAGAAAAATCCGTTTTGTCCATACCGTATGGACAAAACGACACAAACCGTATGGACTAAATGACATACACAGCCATCAACATGAATACAATAGTAAATAACAAAAATTAATTGCACAATTCGCAAACAAATATTTTGGTACGCTTTGGCAAATCAGCACAGGCCGCGTGAACCCAACGACTGCACTTCATGCACCTCAACCACCCCTCACCAGGCTTTGAACGTGAGTAAAGATCGTTGCAGTATATACAGGCACAATCGTCTTCTTCGACTTCTTGATCAAGACCATCTTCATCTGAGTCTTCATTAACATAAAGAGATTTAGTAATTGCCTGGATTCTTTTACGAGTTGGTTTTTTAGCTTCAGTCTCAGCTCGTTTGAGTTTTAATTCTACCATATTTGGTGATGATGTCAAAAGGAATATTGTAGTTCGTTTCTTTGGCTTTCGTTTACCCTGACCACTTACAAATTTACCTCTGGGAACTGGAGAAATGACATTAACTGGAACTGTTAAAGGACTTGTCATAGGAAAGGAACTTGTAGATGGTTGGGAAATGTCTGAGTGGCCAGTCAATATGTTAGGAATATCATTAGTGACTACTATTGCGACTGAAGAATCCGATGGTTTAGATGGATTAGAAGAACTAGTGGACGGCTCTAATGAAGGTTCAGGGGCCTCATTCTGTATCTGTCATAATCTCACCAGCCTCCAGGTCAATTGGCAACGTTGGAAGAAGGTCATCATCCTGGATTTGGTCTGGATTATCAGCTGTGGAAGCCATTGGTATATTTGTTATTTCAGCTGGTTCAAAAAAGTGATCTGGAAATATGTCCGGATTAACTGGCCACAGACCAGTGCTTTTGAAACCATTGCATGCATTTTGAACTGAAGCAGTTTTTCCATAAGCTTGATTAAACAAATATCCGATCTGAAAAGCTGTCACCACTCTTCCTGGATGGTTTCTAAGCCAGACAGAAATTTGTTGGTTAAAATATGTCTTCAGAGGTCCATAAAAGCATACGTCGAGAGGCTGCATACGATGGGTGCAGTGAGGAGGAAGACAAACAATTTCGATTCCATTTTCCTTCGCAAAGTTCAAAGCTTCGAATGACTTATGGCTGGCATGGCCATCGACAATAAGCAGGACTTTATCATCATGACTATCTTTTACAAAGCTTTGAAAATGATGGAGCCACTTCACGAATATTTCAGTAGACCTCCATCCGGTTGAGTTACTCCTACGGTGCCAGTTGGTGCTTCATCCACGAGCTCGTTTTTCATATTCTTCCTAGGTAAAATCATGAAAG
Source organism: Lymantria dispar (assembly GCA_032191425.1). Lineage (NCBI taxonomy): Eukaryota > Metazoa > Arthropoda > Insecta > Lepidoptera > Erebidae > Lymantria > Lymantria dispar. The sequence continues at coordinate 18,895,820 of CM063454.1, read as the reverse complement.
GAGGTACGTACGACCCAGCTGCGTTCATGCAGCACACGACTGTCACATTGGATCCTCGCTCTGCACTCGTAATGGCACCTACTTGCTTCCTGCCAGTGGTAGCCAAGATTTTTTGAGGTCTTTGGACAGTAGATAACCCTGATTCATCCACATTGTGGATCCGGTTTGCGTTGAATTTGTATTTGTCTATGTATTCTTGATAATTATCAAACAAATTTTTTACCTGGGGTCTATTGAAAGCTTGGGCTCTGGCTGCAGAAGTAGGCTCAAGTTTACGTAAAGATATGTCTTTATGGCGCCTTAAAAATCCATCTAGCCACTCCTGGCCAACTTTGCCCTTTTCTTTATTAAAACTGTGTGCAAAGCCATTCTTTTCAGCCAATTCGAAAGCGAGTTCTTGGACCATTGTCCGCTTTAATCCAAACATGCGAGTTTCAAGTAGCTTGATATGCTCAACCAATTGTCTCTCGATTTGAAGAGAAAATGTTACCTGAAATCGGCCCAAAACTTTTGCTGCTGGTGGAATTCTTTTATTTTGTTTCAAAGCATGACGCCTTAGTGTAGCTTGTGGTACTTTGAAGGTCTTAGAAGCCAGAAGCCAACCCATTTTTTTCTCCTGTACAGCTTCAATAGTTTTTTGCATCGCTTGCGGACTCCATGATTGCCGATTACTTGTCCTCTTATAATTCCGTGGCATATTGCAATCCTGTGAATTAAAAGATATTTATATGTTTACTATTCACCATCTCTACGGACAAAACGACACACTATGTTGTTTTGTCCGTATTGGTTGTATGTCATTTTGTACATAACCTCAAAAAAATAACGATCCGAAAAATAATCTTATTGCAGCGACAATAATGTTGTATAATCTACACGATCACCTTAAGCACAAGATGCTTGAATATAAAAAACTATTACACAGTAAAATAACAAAAGAAAACTTACCGAAAAACAAAAAACTGACGACCACTAATAAACTTTTCTCCAAGCGCAAAACACAAATGTCAACATGGCGTCCGTTACGTATTTTAAATGACTCTGAGAAATCCAATGGTATATTTCCGGTGGGGGCGCTTCCTAATTGTCTTATTTTTGACTGTCTAAACCGCGCTAATTTTTAAATATCGCCAATGTGTCGTTTTGTCCATATGTGTCATTTTGGACGTACTTCCCCTACAAATGTCTATTTGACATTGTCATCATAATTATGATTGTTTGACATTTAGTTCAACCAGAGATTTTAACCGTAAACAAAAGTATATTAGCGTTGGTGTGTGTAGCGATTGCATGGTAGTGTGCGTAATGCCTTTTTTAATGAATTTAATGTATTTTTAATTCATTATTACATGAAAATGACTTCAGTTTTATGCACTTCTCCCCATTATATACTTCAACTGTGCCAAATTTTATACTTGTCCATCCACGTAATATTCGTAAAAAGAGGTACAAAGTTTTTGCTTTACGTATTAATATATAGATTCAAATAATAATAATTAACCATTAATCTTCTGTGTGGTAATACAACTCACCATCCGTTCTCTTGCCTGTGGGTATGTACAAGACGCGGAAGGAATATAATGTCCACGTAATATCTATGCAAGAGAAGTAAATCTTAAAGAAAACCCTATGGCAATACGTCTGACAAGCGTGGTATAGTAAATCAATTTCCATCCAATAAAGGAGGAGGTCCGAGCCCAAGCTATGGCAGGTATATGGCCTGAGATAATGATAACTGAGATAATGAGAGCTGTTTTGTTTAGCGTAAATAAGAAATACATGTATACATATGTATCTATTATGTAAATCTACATACATAACAAAGCCTCTAGGATAAATCCTTTGAAATGCTTTGATTCTAGAAAAAAATCCTTAAATTTCTTGAAATGACAAAGTGTTGTTTGTCGTCAAACAAAAAGCCTTATTCACATGTTACTTTTATTTGTCTTTTCAACAAGAACTCAAGAGAAACTTAAAAGTAGCATCCGTTGTGATAAAAACACTTTTACACGTATTTTCTTACAGGCATTCCTTACGTCGAACAATAAAACTAGGTCAGCTAACGTAGCAAAGCGTCTTTGTCAAGGTTTCGGCGGGGAAAGTTGTCAGGTAAATAATTCACAGCGAATTATTTAATTTTAAGGAGAGTTTATTTAATCTATATCACATTTTTAAAAAATAAATATTTATATATCACGTTATTTATTAAATGTTGGTTTTATTTATAAAACCTGAATAATATTTAGAGCAATCATCAAATTTTTGCCATATGTTGATATAAAAATATGTTACCATTATTTTTTTTTTACACGGCCATTATAGGAGATAATTATGAAATTTAATCAATTACCATCACTCTTGTAGAAAGAAAACTCGAGATAAAATTATACTTCAAGTGTTTGGTTGCGTGTTAGATTAAATTCTGTTCGAGTCTGGAATACCCGGCAATAAAGACTTTAAGGCTAAAGAAAACTTATATCTTGATGATGGTATTGATAATTTTTATCTTCTTGAATATATTTAAGAAAATTCTTTCTTATGTGAAAATCTAATTATTTTATTAAAAGCACTTTTTTTTTGTAATCTCGTGCCTATATCTTCAAAAAAGTGTAACACACCAACATTCTTGTCATATAATTTTGTCTCTTTTTTAGAAGGTGTGTTTTTGTTTATTGGACATACTAGAGGGCTTATTGTTGAGAGTTTGTTGTTGTGTTTGTAGATAAACTCAATAATACAATCACTGATCATAAGAGACTAGCTAAGGGCGAGTCGGCGTCGCGCACGTAAGGTTTCGTACCATTATTTTAAAAAATCACGTTTGTTGCATGGGAGCCCCTCTTAAATATTTATTTTAATTTTAGTATTTGTTTGTAAATAAAACTACTTTTATGGATTATATCGCGTTTGTATTTGATTTATGATTGCCCGACGTTTCGAACACTTAGCAGCATTCATGGTCACGGGCGGACTAAGGTGTCTCACGTCCAACAAGTAATCGTTATTACAGACATTTAATAAAATAAATAAAATGTCTTTAATAACGATTACTAAAATAGACATTTAATAAAATAAATAAAATGTGCTGTGTGGTAGCGGCTTCGAATACTACCAACCCTTGCTTTGCTCGTGGGTGTCGTAAACGACGACTAAGAGCCCTAGATTGACCCGGACCAACTCCATCTGGTACCATTTGGGTCAACGATTACATTCCTAAGGAGGGTTGACGTCAGGCAGGCGGCCGGTCATAAAAGTCATTGCCGAAACTTTTTACAATATGTCAAAACAGATGATATATTGCGTCGACCCCAAGTAATTGGGATAAGAGCAAGATGATGATGATGAAAATAAATAAAATAAAATGGCGGCGGTCTCCTCATCGAGGCTGCGCTCCTGGCGCAAACGATCCGCCGCCTCCTTCTGCGAGATCACTGTCTCGCAGAAGGCTGCGACCGCGTCCCAATTCCCGACGCTGTCGACCATCGCCCTAGCGATGGCCGGCAGCGTCAGGCCGGCAGCGTCAGGTCGGCACCGATGATTGCGACGAGTTCACGGCGCTGCGTGGCCCAAGCGGCGCAGGCCTCGAGCGTATGCTGTGCCGTGTCCTCGTCGCAATCGCAGTGGTGGCAGGACGGTGTACTCTCCCTCCTTACGACCTTGTGCAGGTATTTGGCGAAGCTTCCATGCCCCGTCAACACCTGCACTAGTCGGAAGGAGAGCACCCCGTGCCGCCTTTCCAACCACTGCATCAGCACCGGCCGGAAGGCCCCCACGATTCGCAACCCGAACCGAGGCCACTCCAGCCGGACTGCCCAACGGGCAATGACGTCTCGGCGGGCGTCGACGCGCCAGGTGGTCAGCTCCCTTAAGGAAACAACACCGCCCTCCCCGCGCACCCCCCACACCCGCCGATACAACTCGGCGAGCATTTCCGCCTCCAGGTCCCACGGGGGTTGATTAATCTGGTAAGCATTTCATGAAAGAGCTTTACAAAAACCTAAGTTATACTATAAGCTTGTCAACTTAAAACACGCTCACTGATTTTACCTTTGAAAACGAAACTAATCCAATTAAGATAACTAATAGATAAGAATCAAATTCGCAATACAGATAACAATAATCTACGTAGTATACATCCACATGTATCTACATATATCGTTAAAATAGGGAGGGCAGGGTTCGCCGAACATATTAAATCGTTAAGTGTTTTGATAAACACAGACAAGGGTGGTTTAGTGATGATGCGATTTGCAGTTGGAAATTTACTAAATCATCCTCGTTGGGGAAGTATGCAACAATTTGAATTGTGAGCAGCGTGTACAAAATGAATGGATTTGAATTAAACTTTCATTTACATCTCGATTTAAACAAATTCTTCGAAAACGTCTTGCTTGAGAAGGATTTAATATATGCACTGCTGTCAATCCATCCATGAGCCTACAACTAATATTTGACGTCCACAACTAAGCAAAATCCTCCTCAAGAAACGGACATAATGGCATAATTGCTAAGCTTTGAGGTTGGCGGTGGCATTTGGTGTTACAAGTTTCCCAAGAGACCGCTCCTACCGCTTCCTTGGCGTTCTCTAAGCCGATCCTTACGATTGCTATCCAAAAATCCCTGACACAATGCGTTTTATATACATATATTAAAATAATAAATATTAAAATATATTTTAAGGTTTTTAACATTTATTCTAAAGTGAAAGCAACAATTAACACAAAACAGAGGTGCAATATTTGCACTTTTGCAATATTTATTTGTGATTAAAAAATAAAAAAACATAATTACAACTCTTATTAGGCGGGTTAGCGATTATAGTTTACGTTATAAGTTTATTAAAAGAATATATTGCTGTGCTTCGTTCGGTCAGCGAGAGAGCCGGCAGCCCGACTTTCTGAGATGTTTGCGTGTGGTGGATTTCGGTGATTCCCTTAGTATCATCGATCCTCATTGCACGCATTAAAATCGCTTTACTTCCTTCACGATTGACAGTGGCCTAACAAAGGTCCATAAGCGACAGCATCATATACCATTAGGAGTACTGTTCACTCATTTGCAATAAAAAAAAAATCCATTTAAATTTTATCAAAATTGGGGTGATTATCACAAACAATAGCCATTCCAAATATATTAGCCTGCCAACAGAGAAAAACCACTTCACACCTCTTTACTTAAAAAAAGATATCAGATAGATCAACAAAAAATATTCAATCGTAATATTCATGAATACTCGATTGTATTCATGATTTGAATGCAAATTCTAGGTATCTCATTTAAACAGAAAATTATATTAAAGTTGTTCCGTAAACAACGACGGACGCTACTTTATTTATCACACAGCTCATATATGTCCCACTGCTGGGCTCGATCCTTCTCCGCAATGGGAGGAGAATTAACATACTATATTAAAGTGGTCAGATGCATTGGCATATTGAGTTTTCAGCCTGTTGTGTAGATGTTATTTGCATATTGTAATCCTTTAGTCGTCTTTTATGACACGCACAGGTAAGACCACCCCCATGGTGGTGAATTGTATTCTTACTCCGTCACCACACAGAAATAACTAAATATATGTACATGTTTTTATTATGAGTATATCCTTCCTTTATACTAATAATAATTATAGGTAACATATTTATTTTTGCATATGGCACTTGCACATAAGTAACAGAGGTCGTTATACGAGTATACCAAGTATGATGATGCCAATTTTCATGCAGTACAATTCTCTGTGTGATCCGTAAATAATTTACAGGGTATAAATTGAGTCTGTTATTTGTACGGTAATAAGGTTCTCCGTAATATAAGAATTTTGAAAATGTAGAAGCTATTTAATAGTACACAAATCGTGAAATAAATATATTCATAATAGAGACTAGAGACGGGGTAGAATAGCCTCAAATGTATGGCTTCGCTGCTAAATTAGCTATCAGGATGGCGTCGACAAAGAGTTGAAAGCTTATCTAGTGGATTTAGATGAACTGGAACCCTTGGCGACTATACAAAATAATAGCCGGCTCGATAGCGTCATTGTTTGAGCATGAAATTAAAATTGAACGGGGTTCACACGTGCGCACAGTTGAGATAAGGGGTTGTATCCAACGTGCAATCGATTCGCGACTACCAATGTTTGCCTGCACGTTGATTTACTTAAGGGGTTTGCTCTTTTCTATATTTGATCTCTAACAACTACTCTTCAAATTTTATTCACTATATTTTGTAGGGTTCTTATTTACTTTGTTAGGATTTACTATTGAGTATACAGTTAGGTTTTAAGTTTATGTTCTCCATCTCCATGGACTGTGTATTAAGTAAATTATTGACTGAAATATGCCAATTTCGGTGTATGTAATAACTTGTTATTGGATATGTGAATTTGTGTTTCTTAAAGCTTATTATAGGAAACTATTTTATAGTGGTATACGTGAATATCAACCAAAGTGGGATGTGTTTCAGCTGGGAGGCCTCCATGCAATTTGAAGGCCAAGTGTCGTCGTCGAATTATTTCGAGTTTTCGGTGAAGCAAGCAACGATAGCCACATATCGCCTGGGGAATTGGCTGCTTGGAGAGGCAATACGCATCAATACGCATCTTTTGTTTGGCAACATGGCTGGAAAAGAGTTAGATTTATATCCGAATCATGGAAGCCCTTAAGCCAACGTAGAAATGAAATATAATTTTTATTATGGTTCAGATCTTGTTGCGGTCTGTTTCCTTCCGCAAGTATCTATACAGGCGTGTGAGGAGGACATCAATTTTATGCTATTGCCACTGTAGTTACAGCGAGAAGAAAGTATTTTAACGAGGACTGGGTGTCCTGATTGTCTATGTGGTGACGGAATAAGAATACAAGTCACCACTCCCTATGTAGCCTATGGATGCCGTAAAAGACGACATAATACGCATATAACACCTATGCAAGAGATGGTACAAACAAAACCTGTCTGACCAGCATGGCATAGAAAAGACAATTTCCCTTACATCTCTTAGTCGTTTTTAGGATTCCGTACCCAAAGGGTAAAAACGGGACCCTATTACTTAGACTTCGCTGTCCGTCCGTCCATCCGTCCGTCTATCACCAGCCTGTATCTCAAGAACGGTGATAGCTAGACAGTTGAAATTTTCACAGATGGTGTATTTCTATTGCTGTTATAACAAAAAATACTAAAATAAAATAAATATTTAAGGGGGGCTCCCATACAACAAACTTGATTTTTAATAGATAATAGTACGGAACCCATCGTGCGCGGCTCCGACTTGCACCTAGCCGGTTTTATTTATGTCACCGCAAAGAAAACTATAATAGATATTATAATGTCAATAAATGTTCTATCAATCTGGTCAAATCTAATAGAATCATAAACAGATGAATATAATCCCTAGCCCCTAAGTGCACCGCATGCACATATCAAATCAATTTACAAAGCAGGTCTGGTCTATATTATCTGAATATAACGTGGGTATCCAAAATTAGATCTATTAGATATTTGCCCGTCTAGCTAAACGCGTCATTATATACGCATATATTTGATTATTTACCTATTAACGTGGTGGGTTGTAGTATCAATGCAATTTAATTTATCGATACACAGCATTGTGTTTTGCTGGGGCGCTTCAATAACCAATGCGTTATTGCTGAGTTTCTACTCTGAGTTCTGACTGACTATGTGTGTGATGTGAAGCACCGCCGGGACACTAGGTCTGCAGTCTGTGAACATAGTCAGGACCGCGCCCACCATAACATCAGGTTTGATAAACCACAAATCCTCGCAAAAGAACACCGACACCTACCTAGAATGGTACGCGAGGCTATTGAGATTAAAAAAACACAAAAATTTCAATAGAGAGGATGGCTGGGGGTTACCATCAAGCTGGGATCCTGTTATAAACATTATTAAAAACAAATTCAAAAAGACCACCACAAGACTGCAAGACACCATGAGCTCATATTGTATAGATTTTTTTTTTCTATTTTATTAATTAGGAGTTTTGTCGGTAACCGACCATGCCACTCCCATATTAAAATTATCTTATTATGCTAACTTAACCTAAAATATTTAAATAAATACCCATGAGGATCCTGGCTTCATCTGATGCAGGTGAAGCCAGAATGCTATTACACTGACCCACATTCATCTCAATATTGCTGTCATGTAAAAAACTATTGTTACGTAGGGCATCGCCCCGGGCACATTCCATCAACAGATGTTGTGCGTCTTCAACTGAGTTACAATACTCACAATCTGGTGAATCCACCTTGCCCATTAGGTATTTAAACACATTAGACGGAATGCGACCAGAGCGGACCCTCATCATGGCAACTAACTGCTTTCTGTTCATGGGTATCTTTTCAAACCATGGGTGACGAGGAGGCTCACACACTATTGTTCTGTACCATATTCCCTTAAATCGTGATCGTTCATCGAAATATTCTCGCCATAGCTGTTGACATTTAATTTTGACTTGGCCCAACAATTCACTGTGTATCGGGAGATGATGACACAAAATCCCATCAGTTATCGCTTCTTTTGCCATTCGATCAACCTCCTCGTTCCCCATAATACCGATATGCGAAGGAATCCACTGCAGCACTACTGTTTTATTTTGCTTTGTGAGATTGCGAATGGAATTCAAAATGCTATAGGCTACAGAGTATTCTCGAAAAGTCGAGGTTATCTTAGCCAGATGTAAAAGCGCACTTTTTGAATCAGTCAGTATAACGAATCTGTTACTGTCTATGAAACTAATGTAAGCTAAAGATTCCAATATCGCTATAAGCTCACAATGCATTATTGACATATTTTCTTGGAGCTTAAATTTTGCATTCAATCCTGTTTGTGGATCAACAAATGCTGCACCAGAGCCCCCCACACCTATAGACGCGTCCGTGAACAGCTTATAGTGTAATGGGTATTGTTTGTGTAGATAATCATTACAAATGGTCCTTAAATTTAGTACATTAGCATATCTTTTAGGAAAAAGTGAATTATCTATTTCCGTAACAATAAATTTAGCTAAGTTAAATCTTGTTATCCAGGTATCCAATAAATAAATATGTATATTGCTAGATGATTGCATTGATAGATCCTTTAACATTTTATTTACTAATATTAATTTTGGGATTTTCTTTCTACGCCAATAGGGATCATCTATAACCGAATTAAGTTCTAATATACACTTCATATTGGTATCGTTTTCGAGAGATTTTGATTTAAGCCAAAATTTCGACGCTAAATAGGTTCTACGTATATACAACGGTGGTAAACACAACTCACTTTCCATGACATGGATAGGAGTGCTTTTGATGAAGCCTCCAATTATACGCATTGCTTGGTTTTGGACCCTAACAACTTTGTCTAAGTGACAATTGGCACTGGTATCATAGAGGAAGCTACAATAATCTAGCCTGCTGCGTATCAAAGCTATGTAGAGTTGTCTAAGGTGTTTTGGGTGAATACCCCATGCTGTTCCGGCCAATACTTTAAAAAGATTTAAGAATTTTAACGCCTTATTGCAAGTGAAATCAATGTGCTTTCTCCATCTCAGACCCAAGTCTAACCACATACCAAGATATTTCACTTCATACACCTCTTCTACACTGTCACAATTTATCTTTAATTTAATATTATTTTTTGACTTACCCCTTCTAAACATTATTGACTTAGATTTCTGGTGTGAAATGTTAAGTCCTAGCTCACTCACCAAAGCATTAAAGGTATCTAAAGCGTTTTGAACGCGCAAAGTTGTTTCTAAGATATCATTTCCGGTGTGATAAATAACAAAATCATCTGCATATTGCGATATAAATACCTGATTGATGGTGTGACATATCTTGATTGTAGCGACGTTAATTAATAATGGAGATAAAGGGTCTCCTTGAGCTATACCAGCACCTGTTGTCCTACTTAATATTTCACTATCACTTAAACGTATTGTTAAGGTTCTTCTGTGTAAATATTGCCATAGATAACTGCACAAGGCTGAACCCGCCCCAAGCTCGTCAAGTATTTTAATGAGGACTGTGGGATTAACATTATTATAAGCACTCTCGATGTCTATAAAGCAAGCTATGGTTGGTAATCCTTTAGTAAGACCTGTCTGGATACGAGAAACTAATCTAGTCAGGTTGTCCAAACACGAGCGTGATCGTCTGAATCCAATCATTTCTTTAGAAAAACAGTCATTTTTTTCTAGAAACCAATCTAGTCTACGGTTGAGAATCATATGGAAGACTTTACAAGGACAGGGCAGTAAAGCAATAGGCCTTATACCAGATAACGTATTACCACCACTACTTGGTTTCGGTATAGGAACTATATTAACTTTCGTCCATTGCTTGGGGACAAAGCTCGAGACCAAAAATCTGTTATATAAAGTTACAAGGTATACTTTGGCTGCATCGGGTAGATTATTTAACATCGAATACGAAATACCATCCGCCCCGGGGGCAGTATCTGAACATTTTATACAATTATTTAGTTCATATACTGAAATCGGTGCGCAAAGATTTTCGTTCATAGAAGCGAACTGAGGTTTATCTGGACTAACAAAGTCAGGTGTAAGACTATATAGAAGTGATTCTAATTTAGTACGATCTGCTTGCGTTCTAGCGACTTTGTAGCCCTTAATCCATTTCATGCGTAGCCACATTTCTGTTGTCGATGTAACGTTACTAATATTCTCGCATAGGTTTTGCCATGCTTTGGCTTTTGCGCGACGAATGTCTCGTTGTGTTTCTGCCACCCTTTGTTGTAATATTTGTAAGTTACTTGGAGTTGGATTCCTTCGAAATTGCGCTAGAGCTTTTCGACGCAGAGCAACAGATTTGGAAAGTTTTGGAGACCAATAAGATTTAGGTTTAAAACAATCATCTCTGAGGGGGTTTTCGTAAATTTTAGTTGTTGGTATAAAAGCATCAGCTGATTTATTCATTAGGTCAGTAAGGTGATCATAAGCAATCTGATTATTATGTGGTATTATGTAGTTGCATAGATCTGTCTCTATCTTATTTCGATATTGAGGCCAAGCCGCCATTTTGTAGATTCGCCGTATTCGGAAACTTCGTGAGGTTGCAATATCGATCTTCAACTTGAGTACCAAGTGATCACTACCAAGATTTTCGTTCAACACATGCCACGTGAAATTAAGTGCTATATCTGCAGATGCTAAAGAGAGAACAGGGGATGTTTTCTGTATCACTCCACTTACGAGCTTAATTCGTGTGTGGCTGCCATCATTTAATATAACGAAGTTACTATCAGACACCGAGTCCAAAATTTTAGTGCCTCTCTGATTTATGAATGTTGACCAGTTGAGATGGTGCCCATTGAAGTCACCAGCAATCAGAGTTTTCTGATTTACATGTGAAAATAATGCATCCCAATCTCTTTCAGTTATGGTAGCCGTTTATGAGCAATATATAGAAATAACGTTTTGTAGGTGGTCGCAATTCTGAATTAGGATGTGAACTATTTCCAGGCTAGCCCTGATTAAATTGATTTCGCACTGTTGCGCCTTAATTGACCAGTGGATCAATATGGCTGCTCCACCCCATCCGTCATCTCGATCACATCTAAAGGTATTATAGCCGTTAAGGTGAAAGGAGCTCTCCGGGTCTAGCCAAGTTTCGCTGACTATGACAATGTGTATCTTTTCCTGATATAATAAAGCCTCAAAAACGGCAGTCTTTGGCCTTAAGCTATTCGCGTTCCACTGTATTATATTCACTGTATTGAAATTTGTTATGTAATGATCTTGTTGTGTGTGTGTGTTATCCATAGTTATTTAAGAAATCTAAGGAAGACCACTCACTAAAGTGCTGCATAACCATTCTAAAAATCTCTTTAACTATAATATGTATGCTGCCTGTAATCTTTTCTTCCCATGACATATTTTTCTCAAGTATAGCATTCTTCAGCTTCTTTAATACAATTTGCCACCATGTTTTGTTTTCGTTCTGTTTTCCTTCCTGGTTCTCATTTTCTGTCTCTCTCAATTCACTAATTTCGTCATCCATTCGTTTTGGGTGTTTTTCCGCATCTTCATATGTTCTACTGGCTGCTACTGCTTTATATTTTTTTTTGCCAACAACTTGTGCATAGGTAGCTGCAGCAGTATTTGATGTGCGTATATTACCAGTAGTTATGGTATTCGTTAAATCTAAGTTATTGGTGTCGGTGGGACTTACGGCTGCCGTGGGGAATAACTGCTCAGATGTAGGAGGCTGAGACGGTTGTGGTGAAACAATCAAAGGGTTTGTCATGTACATCATAAGAGCTCGTTTATATGAGTAGTTATGGTCAGCCATCAGTTCTCGAATTTTTTTCTCTTTTTTAAATATAAGGCAAAGCTTCGCCAAGGCCATGTGATCACCTCCACAATTATTACATGTAAAATGTGTAGTCTCACAATTAGGATGGTCATCACCACATTTTGGGCATACATTTTTTACAGAGGTACACCATCTGTTTGTGTGCCCATAACGCCAGCATCGAGAACACTGTGTTACCGGGTGGATGTATGGGCTAACTTCAGTTTTCACGTCGAATATGTGCAAATATTTGGGTAACACTGAACCTTTAAAGCAGACACGAACTGATTCACTTTGATCCCATCGACCGTCTAAGCTATTTCTGCGTTTTAATCGTTTTACTCCCATAATCATGGTCTCACACCCCAGTCCTTCCAATATTTCTTCTTCATCTAACTCTAAATCAATCCCCTTGATCACACCATAAGATTGACTCATATCAAATGACCTTTGGCACTTAAATCCGTTCTCATTAAATATTTTGCAATTCAAAAAATTTTCCGCGCTTTCGTCCTTGCTAAATTGAATTATTACTTTAAATGCATTAATGTATTTCACCCGAGTAACATCACGAATGTCTGCCTCTTTAAGACTTTTAGCGAGCATAAATTGTTTCGGTATTTTTTCCGAGCATATTAGACACATTTCAACGTGTTCTTCTGATATTCTTGTTGACTCGTCAATATCTACCGAACGAGCAAACTTCTTTCCTTTTCTACCAACGACGGTCCATATCTCTTCATTATCCAAGTGTCGATTTCTTTTTGACGGCCTTCCTTGTTTATCCATAATATTTTCGCAATCCATACTTTTATCCTTTTCCATCTCAATATTTTGTTCACCTGTCTCTTCCAACTCAAATATACTTTCACTGCTCCCTAACATCTCACTTTCTTGATGAATCGAATCTCGATTATTCATAATTCCAAAGATAATATAATAGGTGCATCATAACAATGCGCTTCAATATACGTGGAGTGCGGTCGAACCGGTTATATGCAGTAGCGATCGACTCGCTGCGTAAATACTTGCAAAATCAAACTATTTAGCGCGCGCGTCCGCTCACTGCGTGCGCCTACACGGGACTGTTGTATAGATTTGACCCACAATAATAATAACTAAAGATAATTTTATAAATTAAAACCTTTTAGTAACAAAGTAAGCCGCCTTCAAAATTAACTTTAATTTAGCATCATGTTACCTGAGTTTTCTTGCCGGATCTTTCTCAGTGTAACCATGTTCCGATCCGGTGGTAGTATACTAGATTATTAGTTAGTTTTTAAATATAATTACTATTAATTTTAATGTTTTAATTATTACTAACCATAAACAATATAATTTTTTCATATAGAATCATTTTCTTCTTACACTGGCAATAAATTTTGTATCAAAATGTGGGTCAATATTTAATAATTAATTTCTGTATCGGGTAGATAATTATAAATTTTCTGCAGTAACGATGACTTGTTGGACGTGAGACATCTTAGTCCACCCGTGATCATGAACGCTGTAAAGTGTTCGAAACGTCGGGTAATCAAAAATCAAATACAAACGCGATAAAATCCGTAAAGTAGTTTTATTTAAAATGTATAATACTCGCGTAAACATCAGAAATCATCAGTATGGTTAAGTTAATTTCCCTCATATTGCAGAGGAGGTTCGAGCCTAGCAGTGGGATATTTACTAGCTTTTTTTTTTATTGCCAACGGTGGTAAACAAGCAAGCAGCACACCTGATGGTAAGTGATGCTGCCGCACATGGGCCTTTACAATACCAGGGGCACAGCCAGGGCGTTGCCTACCGTGAAGGAAATACTCTTCTTAAACCTCGTTTAAAGAAGGACATGTCATAGTGCTCGGGCAACACAGCAGCAGGTAGTTCATTCCAGAGCTTGCACGTACGTGGGCGAAATGATTGCTGGAAACGTACAGTTGAAGACCATAAAGTTTCCAGGTGAAATGGATGAACCCAGCTCAGAAGATGCGATAAAGATGAATATTATTTGACCACGGCTTCAAGGTGGGTCCGTTTTGGTGAAATCAGAATTTGTTCGATGATACCACAGAGCTATTTTACATTTTCTATTTGTCAGCAGACCGTTATGCCTATAAAATTTTGTCATATTAATATGCTGAGATTTTACGATGATCGGCCAACGTGAATTGTATTTTTACTTCATCACCACACGAAATAAATCAATTGAAGACATTAAAGATACTTCAATTACCCCACTACATTACTTGCATTTAAGTAGTAAATAATTTCGCTCCGTTTAAGCTTAACCGTTAAACGGGAGTGTTCAGCTCTACTTGGTGTTACTAATCTCATTAGTGAGTGTAGACACAGATGCTCCTGTGTAATCCGGTTGCTGCGAGCTAGGATTTGCATAAACAGTTCATGATTTGTGTTCGGTTTCACCCCTTTTACTTTTTTCTTTAGTACACTTTAAATTTAAATTAACAACTTTATTACAAAAAACTTTGGGTTTATTTTGCGCTAAATTAAGTTTTTAGTACGAGAATATTGAAAATAATTAAATGCCGCCAAGAAAAAAACGACGTGAAAATGATCTTAATTTCGCGAACTTTTATTATTTACTATTATTTACTTTGTGTGGTAACGGATTAAGAATACAATTTATCACCCCTTATATTGCCCGTGGATGTCGTAAAAGATGACTAAGGGATATAATACGCATAAAATAATTTTGCAAGAGAAGGAAAAATTTAAATACAACCCTATATCAACATATCTGACCAGCATGGTATAGTAGGTCAACTTCCCTCCTATTTGGGAGGAGGCTTGAGCAGCCATTGGGATGTTTATGAGCTGAGACGACGACGATTTATACTTCTTAATCATTATTATGTGATGGTGGAGTAAGAATATCATTTAGGGTGCCTATGGGTGTCGTAAAAGGCCAAGGGCTATAATACATCTATAAAATTGATGCAAGCGAAGAATAATCTATACCAATAAATAAAATTGAAGTGTCTGTTTGTAATGTCAAAATAATAGACCTTTTTCATGCTCACACGATTATTTGCACTATATATATATGCTTAAAAATCATTTTATAATTTTTTATCTGTCTGTCTGTCTGTTTGTTCCGGATAATCTTTAAAACGGCTGGACCGATTAAAACATTTTTTCACCAATGGCAAGCTATAATATCAGGGAGTAAATCAGGCTATATTTTATCCCGGTTTCACACGGGACTGGGAACCACGCGGGTAAGTCCATTGAAAACGAAGCGAAGCGAGGGCGGATTGCTAGTTTAAAATAAAATACTATAATACAATTACCTATTGAGTGTGACACTGAATTAAGTCACGTCTTTACAGCTCTGCTTACTTTCACGAGAAAAAGATATGAGACCATTGAATTCACCAATTAAATTAGGGTCGGTCTTTATTTCCTAAATATTCAATTTACAAATAAAACTATTTTTACGGATTTTGTAGCGTTTTTGTTTGATTGTCCGACGTGTGGAACACTTCACAGGTAACAGAACGAACCATGAACGCTGTAAAAAACCGTAAATATAGTTTCATTTATAATGTGTAATACAAACAAACATCGGAAATCATTATAAATATTCAAAATAATCTAAATAGCATATCATTTATTGATAAAATAGGAAAAAAAAATAGTAATCACACAACTACACTCTAAATAGAGTTTTATATTTAGTACTTTTATCGATTACATACATATAATACTTTCAGTATCAGTGATCGACGATCAGAGATTTTGTGAGGGTATTAACACTATATAATACGTTTTAGTGACTAGGTGAGTTCAATCACATTCAGTGTGAGCTTTTGCTAGATTACTTACTGTTCCATTTATTAATAGTATAAGTATAAAACGCAATAAACTTGCCTAAATCACGATACAATGAATACTTAAAAAATCATCCATCTGTAAATTGGTATATATAGCGCGCTGTAAAATAAATTTGAAAGAAGATGGATAAAATGAAGAAATTATGCCTGCCTAATATTCGCGGTAGTAATTGACTTTTATGTTATTTTCGTCACTTCATGCATCAGAAATTTATTGTTGCACATAAGGCTGCCCAAGGAACGAGTAATACCATAATTGCCATACTTTGATAGGATTGCGATGAACTAAGAGAGTGCTTTTGGAAAATTCACAACGTTAACTATGGTTTTAGTGATTCCTCGACAATTTATAAGTTAAGTATCGGTCGCATATCTATTTATTTCACCATCGATACATAAACCATCAGATCTCTTTTTAATGACCGTAAAATATTAGGTCATTGGCAAGTAAGTAAGGTAAATAAGGTTGCTGCTAAAGCTAAAAATCACCAAAATACGTTAATATAAAAAAAAATGTAATGACTGAAGATTCCCGCTAGCTCTATTTCGCGTGTCATCAAACTAGACCTGAAGGTTGGTGATCATCGTTGCTATATAGGGCATACGCTAAATCAATAACTACAGCTAAAGAGCGGCTCAATCAAAATTATTGATGTGCAGATATGCGAGTGAAAAGCACAGAAATACCTTTTTTACTGGTGAAAAAAAAATTCACAATTGAAAAACACTGTAACAAGGAAAATTACAAACTGTATACTCAAAGAAGTTTACGAAGTGCAATGTAGACATCATTCTGCCTCAGGCATGGTTTGGCAGGGTGTATTAACAAGAAGCAATAAGATTTTTTTATGAAAAGGAAGTGAATAGGTAAAGTATATTAAGTCTTAGACCATGTTATGAAACCTCTTAGCAATAGGCTTAATAAAAATGTACTTTGGGCTTTTCAGCAACACTCTTCACTTTATCACAAGGCACAAACTGCTCAAAAGTGACATAAAGTAAACGTTTCGAACTTCATAAGAGCTGAGAATTGGCCCTCATCTAGCCCAAATATGAACCTCGTGGACTACACGTCATGGTATATTAGAAGATATGGCCTGTTCTAAGCGACATACTAAGATAGAGTTGCTTAAGGAATCTCTAGAACAAGTAGTGACCAAATCTAATTGGATCTAAATGGAAACAGTGCGTAAATCCATAGATTCTTAGCTGGATAGATTAAAAATCTGCATTTAAGCCAAAGTTAGTCAAAATAAATGCATATAAGTTTTATTAAAGTTACAATCCATACTAATATTATAAATGCGAAAGTAAGGATGTTTGTTTGTTTGTTTGTAACGCTTTTACGCTTAAACCACGGAACCGATTTCAAAAATTCTTTCACCAATGGAAAGCTATAACATCAGGGAGTAACATAGGCTATATTTAATCCCGGTTTCCCACAGGAACGGGAACTACGCGGGTTTAAGCGACTGGAACTGAAGCGAAGCGAGGGCGGGTTGCTAGTACTTCATAAAAATATATATATGTATATTTACCACCATAGTTCTGGCTATAATTTTTGTTAATAGAACATATCCGTGTAATGAACTATGAACCCTACTATTAAATAAAAAAAACATATCTCAAAAGTATGCCTGCTGTATCTTAGCTGGAAAAACAATTGTGGGAGGGCTCCGTGTCACATTTAAGTCCCAGGGGAGGGTTCCGGCCAAAGCGCACGCTGCCTCGGTCGACATGGTACGGTATCTGCGTGTAGCCCTAAGCACCATGACTTTCTTCGAATGCCAGAAAAAAGTTCTAAGATAAATGGTCAGAGCTAACCCACACACGTGCACCGTACAGGGCCATTGATCGAACCAGTCTAGCGTATAGCCGTCAACATGTTACACCGCGTCAACGAGCTGGGGAGTAATTTGATAAAAATACTCCTGAATGCATTTTGGGTTAATTCGGTTCCACTGATCGAGGACCAGATAAAATACTTGGGCTTAATATTCTAAGCGCAAATATTTTGACCTAATCATCACATGCAAAAAATAAATCTTTATCCAGCTTATATGCGTCCCACTACTGGGCTCGAGCCCCAAGACCGCAATGGGAGGAAAACTGTCTTATTATACCACTCTGCTCAGACGGGTTGATTTATATCAAAAGTAAATTCGACAAAAGCCTTATGGCTTTTTTCGAATTTACTTTCTTTTTCTCTTGCAAATACGTTATGTACAATATTCCTGTAATCATCTTTTACGATATCCATGGACAAGAAAGGATAGTGGATTGTAATTCTTACTCAGTCTGCACTGCTGCTACACTGAAAAATTTTAGAAATATCCAAATTCAATACAAATTTTCTTAACTTCAAATCTAAATACTTCTACTACGTAATCCACATAATTTTTGATATCACAGTATATATGAACTGCAATAATAAGTAAAGTCAGACAGTATTATAGCAGTAGGTATGGATGCACAATCATTATTCACACGCTATTTAGTAGTTAACGCGAACGCACGCTGTTTTATCAATGCGACATTTATATTGTGTTAATCGTGTTTGGATATTGAACCCCATGATATGGGTAGGGGGATAGTGTTGTCAACGTAGCAATACCCATTTATTTGGGTAAGAATAGAAAACAATGGCAGTTTAATGTGGAAATTATTTTATTGAGCTTTAGTTTTTTACAGTGTTGGTTTTAATTATTAAATACATTTTTGTTAATTTGGGGTATTTATTTAGATTTTTATGCCTTGTTAATTTTTGGTTCAATGCTAGTTGAACAGTAAGAATAATAAGTCAGTATAGTCTGTAAAACTGATGGAAAACGCGATAAAGCATCTTCGTGAAGGCAGGCAGGGAATGCGACTAATAATTTAGTTGTCAAATGTATCAGCCACACTAGTTAAGTTGATATAGCGATTGGAACGGGACTCATGCCCAATGGCAATGTTTTGTGTTAGTATTATTTTGAAATATGGATTAATTTTATATTCGTTTATATATTTACGAATTATAATATATTTTTCGTGTAGTGACGGAGAAAGAATATAATTCACCACTTCTTATCTTGCCCGTGGATGTCGTAAAAGCCGATTAAGGAATATAATATGCACATAACATCTGTGCAAGAGAAAGAAAACTTGAAATTAAACCCTATACCAACATGTTTGAGCAGCATGGTATTGTGGATCAGATTCCCTCCCATTGTGAAGGGGGCTCGAGGCCAACAGTGGGACGTATATGAGTTAAAATGATGATGTTATAATAAGAAAAGTGTAAGACCTATTAAAAGTAAAAAATACGTATAATAATTATTTTTCCTTATCAAAATGGCGATTAAAGTCGGAATATGAAATGCGATGTATCCAGGATTTATAATAATTAAATAATGTTAAATATTTTTTTTTGTGGAATTTCTCTCTATATATGGCAACATCAATATCAACGAAACTATTACCTACCTATAGATGAATCGTGTGGATGGCGTGGCGTTGATAGTTGGTGTCGCAATAATTTACGGGTTATTTTTATTACTTTGGGGTAAAGAACGTTCTGATTCATATATTATTGAAAGTCATTAGTTTTTGTTTATGGTCGAGTCAATTGTGAATTTAAAAATGGAAAATGTGATTATTTCTCACTTTTTCGGTGAGGTATTAAAATTAAACTCGAGTTTAATTTGACTCATACATACTATAGTCGATACATACTGAAATGCATAACTTTCATCCATCACGGGAAGTATCATATCATGCAGAATCTATCAAAAGCATTTGAGACTTCAAGGGAAACTATAAGTTATTTTTACAGACATTAAATTTACTAATAATAATATTTTTTTTATTGCAAACGGTGGCAAACGAGCAAACAGTACACCTGATGGTAAGTGTTGCTGCCGCTCATGGACCTTTACAAGGCCGCTGCCTACCGCGAAGAAAGTGAAGGGAGTGTGAATGCGTGCATTGAGGCTCGGTGATACCAAGGGCACCACCAAAACCCTCCACACGCAAACACCCTCAGAAAGTTGGGCTTCCGGATCTCTCGCTCACCGAACGAAGCGCAGTAACAAATCGCTACTACTCAGACGTCGATTTACAATAATACTAAAATTTTTCAATAGTATTTAAAATTATCTGTGTGGTGACGGAGAACGAATACAGTTCACCACCTATCTTACCCGTGGATATCGTAAAAGACTACTAAGAGGGATTATATGCATGTAAAATCTGGGCAAGAGAAGTAAATCTCGAAATATAACCCTCTGACCAAATACGTCAATTATCTTCCTGTTCTGGAGCAGGCTCGAGCTCAGCACTGGGGTATATAATGTGCTGAGATAAAGATGTAGATGACTTAATAACCGTCTACAAGAATTAAATAAAACCCTAAAAACATAAGACTGATAAAAACTCATCCTTACTAATATTATCAATGCGAAAGTATGTTTGTTTGTTACGCTTTCACGCTTAAGCCACTGGACCGATTTCAAAAATTCTTTCACCAATGGTAAGTTATAATATCAGGGAGTAATATAAGCTATATTTTATCCTGGTATTCCCACGAGAACGGGAACTACGCGGGTAAGGCGATTGAAACTGAAGTGAAGCGAGAGCGGGTTGCTAGTTAATTATAAATTACTGTAATATATATATATATATATAAATACGTCAAACAAAAACTTTGTACCTCTTTTTACGAAAATTACGTGGATGGACAAGTATGAAATTTGGCACAGTTGAAGTATATAATGAGGAGAAGTGCAGAAAACTGAAATTTTATATAATAATGGACTAGAAATGCATTAAATTTATTAAAAAAGGCATTACGCACACTACAACGCAATCGCTACACACACACACACACACACGTCTGTGTGAGTGTGTTGCGTAGCAACGCTTATAGACTTTTTTTTATGGTTAAAATCTCTGCTCGAACTGAATGTCAAGCAATCATAATTATGATGACAGTGTCAAATAGACATTTGTACTTATATATTTATTTATCAGTGAGATACAGCTTGCTCAATATACAATTATACGTAAATAAAATTAAAAAAAATTGCGTAGCAGAATAATTAATTTAAATGGATTATGGCCGAATTTCGACCACTCGGCGACCACTAGTTTAATAAAATGTCTAACCTTTACATGGAAGAATTCAATTTTAATTTACGACTCACAAATATAAACACATTTTCCATTAATAGAGTCGATTATCTATCGATTATCTACTAAAGATTTGTGCTTATATATTAGTTATTAGTGAAATACAGCTTGCTCAAATTACAATTATACATAAATAAAATTAAAGAAAATTGTGGAGCAGACAAATTAATTAAAATGAATTATGGCCGAATTTCGACCACACGCCGACCACTATACTACCGGCACGCTATGATGGCCGTTTTGAAGTTTGTCTACTCATGAAGTTTCGTATTTATAGTAATTACATTTGAAGGAGCAAATTGCTGTTCTTTATTGTCAATAGTGACGTGCAGTTAGTCATAAAATTTATTGAATCATTATTTTAGGACACAAAATTTATTTATTAGGTACATTGATTTCTAAACTAGATATATTAGGGTTCCGCGAACATTTATTTTTTATTTTTATAAGATTATAATTATTGGTGTACTTATTTACCACATGACTCGGCATTTGTTTTTCGAAATTCAAAATTTAAAAAAATAAAATTTAATACAATCGTCACATTGGATCGCTGGCCACACAACTACTACCTCCAGCAAACATAATAATATTTTAGAAAACAAACTTATAATTAATGTCGATGATGATAACACGACGACGACAGTGAAAATAGCAGTGTGGATGAATCTGATTAAATATCGCCTTTTGTGGCACCTTTTTTGATCTCTTTTTGCGTTAATTTGTTTCTTGTGTGTATATAATTTTATATACATACTTATGTATATTCATTTTCAATCCAATATTCAGATCGTTCAATTATATTAGGTAAGCATTTATATTTTTGTTTTATTAAACCTTTTTAATCAGTTCAATTACTACTTGCAATAAAAACTTGATTTCATTACCTATATTTTTTTCGAGAATAAATCGACATTTCACATCACTATTGTAATATGTCAAAACGGCCATCATAACGTGCCGCAACTATAGTTATAATAAATACATAAGAATAATAAATATGTAGAATTTATAGTAATGAATGTTTCCGTGTGGTGACGGAGTAAGAATACAATTCACCACTCCCACTCTTACCCATGGATGTTGTAAAAGACGACTAGGGAATATAATACGCATATAACATCTATGCAAGAGAAGGAAACCTCAAAACATAACCCTATGCCAACACGTCTGACTAGCGTGGTATAGTCCCTAGCCGAGGCCGCGGGTGACTGGATCGGGGAATTAGTCCGTCCGTCCGGAGGCCGACCGCGCGAGGAAAGACCGGCGTCCTCCCCGAAGGGAGGACGTCGGTCGATGGGAGGGTACACCTCAGAGGGTATTCCGTCGGGCCGACCATTGACGACAAGTAACCCTGCACCGGTGGCCGGTCCAACGACGATGGCGACGTGGTGTTCGGATGGGTTGCGACCTGCAACCTGACCAGCAAGGTGTAGTTTCCCCCCTATTATGGAGGTGGCTCAAGCCCAGCAGTGGGACGTATTTGAGCCGACATGATGATGATAGTAATGAAACTACAATCTACGTTAGTTATATGACATATCCATCAAAATATATGTTTTCTTTTGCCTGCAACTATTGTTTACCACTAAAGAAAGACACATAAATTAAGAGGTTTTCGTCGCATAACTCCACTAATTCTAGATAACTTTAAGTACACACAAAATGAGCAGCCTAGCCATATTTAATCGTTATCAAGCAAACGGCCAGACCTAGTATTCATCGCGCAATGATTTACACACAGCTTATCCCAGTTCAGTAACTCACTTATGAAATGTAAGCGCGAGAAATGAGCTCAGTACGCTTTAAACTTAACGTTTAATACCTGATTAATCTATTTGTGATCTAGCGGATGTTTATTAAAATTTAGTAATTTATAATGTTATTAGTTAATATGCGATTGCTAAGGGGTTGATAAGGGGTTTTCCGTGTGGTGACGGAGTAAGGGTACAATTGGCCATAGGCGAGAGAGCGGATGTCGTAAAAGATGATTAATGGATATAATATGCATATAATATCTATGCTAGAGAAGGAAAACTCGAAACAAACCCCTATACCAACACGTCTGACTAGCGTGGTATAGTCCCTAGCCGAGGCCGCGGGTGACCGGATCGGGGAATTAGTCTGTCACCCGCCGAGAGGCCGACCGCGCGAAGAAAGACCGACGTCCTCCCCGAGGGGGGGACGTTGGTCGATGGGAGGGTACTCCTCAGGGGGTATTCCGTCGGGCCGACCACTGACGGCAAGTAACCCTGCTCCGGTGGTCGGTCCAACGACGAAGGCGACGTGGTGTTCGGGTGGGTTGCGGGTGTGCGTGCTTACGCCCCTCTGTCGCTCCGGACGGAGTGGTGCGAGAAGAGCGCAAACCGCAACCCACCCCCCAACAAAAAAATATGTGGTATAGTAGGTCAATTTCTGTCCTACAGTGAAGGAGGCCCGAACCCAACAGTGGGACATGTATGGGCTGGAGGAACCATAAGGTCATAGTTTTGATTTTTAAGTTGGCATAAGCCAACTCTTGAATTTTGATTTTGAGAATTTTGTGACAGTAAACACAGGTGATCTGAGTACTCAAGTAATAATACTTGTGTACCCAGTTCACTTGTATTTACTGTCACAAAATTCTCAGAAGCACCATGGAATCTAAAATGATAACTGCTTAGCTATAACGTAATTAATATATCTCGGCATATTCCAAATCGATAATAAAAGCATATGATACTATAAATTATTGTCATCATCATCATTTCAGCTCATATACGTCCCATTGTTGGACTCGAGCCTCCTCCACAATAGGAGTAAAATTTACTAATTATATCACGCTAGACGTGTATAGTGTTTTATTTTAAGTTTTTCTTCCTCTCTCGCTCGTTCGTTTTACTCGACGCCTACGACACCCACAGGTAAGAGAGGGGGGTGGTGAGATGTATTTTTACTCCGACACCACACGGAAAAATACTATAAATAAAGCACAATAATTTCAGTCCTATTTTACTATAAAATAACCTCGAGATTAAGAAAGGACAATAATTTCTTAATGATTACCATTTGTCTTCATCGTGGTCAAATAAAAAACAAATATGATTCGTATTATAATCTTACAACAAAAATTTATCATTCTACATAGTTCCTCTATCTAGAGGAACTATGTAGAATGATAAATTTTTGTACTAATGTCTAGAGTTTAATTTTATTTTATCGTAATTGTAGGTAATTACGATAAAATAAAATTAATAAATATCTGTCAAATAATTACAAAGACTTTAATAGTATAATTGTTTCGCTATCATAAACATTCCGTGACATCAGTGCGGTGATCTCTCGACTTCTACCCCTTTCGAAAACCGTCGCTCGGCTACACCGCAGCATTATCTTTGATAACTCAACTGTCAAAATTAAATCTACATACAACGCAAAGCTACGAATGTGCACCGAACCATGCGAATACGAAATGATTTTGCGCATAGGATTTGTTTTATTTTCAGAGACAGGAGTGCGCTCAGCCGCAGCGTCGATAATGGAACCTACCCATTGTTGGTGGTCTGAAAAGCGCCAACTGCCGTATGGACATCAAGCGATTAGAGCTCTTATAGTTTTTATGAAAATATGTGAAAGTTTTAATAAAATACAAAAATTCAGCCGCGATACTCGATTTGTAATCATACAAATACAATTCAATAATTAACGGTTTATAGAGAAATGCCCTTAAATTAATTCATCTCATCTCGGCTCATATAATTCCCACTACTTGGCTCAAACTTCCTCCATAACAGGAAGCAAATTGACCTACTATACCACGCTGGTCAGACGTGCTGGTATGGATAGACAATCGATAGACAGTCGAGTTTTTCTTCTCTTACATAGATGTTATATACATATTATATCCCTTAATCGTCTTTTCTGTCTTTACAAATAAAGCTATAATAGTTATATTACTAGAATGTTAATCAATACGCCAAATCTAATAGTATCATATACAAATCAATATAATCCCTAACTGCATCAATTTATAAAGCAGGCATAAGCCTGCATTAACATCCCTAGCTGAGGCCGCGGGTGACGTGACCGGGGATTAGTCCGTCACCCGCCGAGAGGCCGTCCGCGTGAGGAAAGACCAACGTCCTCCCCGAGGGGGAGACGTCGGTCGATGGGAGGGTACCCCGGGTAGGGGGTATTCCGTAGGGCCGACCACTGATGACAAGTAACCCTGCTCCAGTGGTCGGCCCAACGACGAAGGCGACGTGGTGTTCGGGTGTTGCGTGCTTAAGCCCCTCTGTCGCCCCGGACGGAGTGGTGCGGAGGCGCGCCGACCGCAGCCCACCCCCAAAAAAAAAAGACTGCATTAACCTGAATATAACGTATGTATCCAAAATTAGAATTATTAGAGATTTCATGTTATTCGCATATTACATCACTTAGTCGTCTCTCGAGACAATCACTGGCAAGAAATGGATGGGTTAACTGCATTCTTACTCCATCACCAGTCGAAATACTTTACTAAATGTTCAAATAAAGTGAGAATTCATCAGAATTTGTTCATTATAAATAATAATAATAATAACCTCTGTAAATAATTCTATAAATAATAACAATAATAATAATAATAATAACCTCTGGGCCAGTCGTTATCTCACCATGAGACTAACGCAAACCCCGGAGGAACATTATATGGCTCTCAAGTTCTTTTGATATAAAAGAAAAAATGAATCACAAGATGTATAGGAAAGCCAATAAACCGCAGGGCAGCTTGTGGCGTGCTGAATGTGAGTGGCGACACTGCGGTCCTGAGTGCTCCAGAGAGTCGGCCAGGGCCTCGTATCCAGCTCGCCTTTATTGGCTGGCTGGAGTGGAAACCGAAGAGTGCCCGCAGGATTCTCAACTCTGGCTTGCCTTAAACGGCTGATCAGAGAGGGGTCGCCAGAGCTATATGCTCGGGGGTGGAAGTGTCATTTTCAAGGGCATAACTACGGGGAAACCACTGCGATGGTGAAACCGGTGCCGCACCGCTCGACACCCCAAGCCACTTGCACCAATGTTGCCCTCCTGTTGCCCGTATGGCCTGTGTGCCTGTGGCGACCGTTTGGGGGGGCCCATTCAGTGAGTTGGCGAGTCACCGTCTGCCAAAGTTCAAGACGATAAAGGTATTGAAGGCAGACGACAGTTTTTCAATCAATAGTTTTTAGTTTAGCCAGTCCATCAAACCTCCAGCCCCATAAACAGTTATTAGATACCATCATCACACAATAGTTTTACACCTACCGTTGGCAGTCCACGTGTGTTATGTGCAGACGTGGAGTGTCATCGGTAGATGTCCCATCCCATTTTTACATTAAATTTCTCCAAAGGCCTCTGCGTGTTGGATCCATATCCCCGTGTAAGCCTTTCAAAGGACCGGGTATCTTCCCTTGGAAGATATCCGTGAATCAGGGAGATACATAATAATAATAAAATTTATTGACACTTGCGATTACAATCTTATGAATAAAAATTATAAAATTACTTAACATCTATGTAACATTAGTCTTATCTACTAACAACCATGCTAGGCCAAAGGCCTGTGTTATGGCTGTCAGTGCTCCACGTGTTTTAAATATTCAAATTTTGTTTTATGCATAAATATTGTCGCTGGAAAAGTTAGTATATTTAGCGTACCTACGCATTTTGATGTTACTCCTTACAATTCTTATGAGTTAAAATTAAATAAAGGATCATGCATGGTGTGTAAGGAAAGGTAATGGCAAATAAAGGAAATGCCATCTAACCAGGCTGATAATAAATCCTAGCAAGAGAAGGGAAACTGAAAATGAAAGCTTGTCTAGCTTTATAAATCAAATACAAACGCAATAAAATCCGTAAAGTAGTTTTATTTATAATTTGTAATATTCGCGTAACCATCAGAAATCATTAAAAAAGCTTTATGTCCACCATTTATCAAATTACTTGTAGACTAATTGCTCGCGTATTATTGAGGCTGGCACCCAAGACCGGTATTTAAATGCTTATAGTTGAAGTGTTGGTAAGTGTCATTACAGTGTTATTTAAGGTAATGAATCAACAAACATATAACTATAGATCAAAAATAGTCATAAACCGTTATTACGGCCACTTGTATTACGAAAAATAATTATACTGTGGCAAATCCGCAAATCCACTTCTGAACTGAGACTGCGTTAATCAAACGGTTCACTCACCCTCACTGATGCATCGGACGGTAACTATGCAAAAAGCGTCATTCTGCACCCGGTAGCATTGATTCCGATTATATATCCGCAGACAGGGTCATTATCATTATCGTACCGCGGTATCCATTAATCACGTTGGTATTCCTGACTGTGGTTCATCACCCCCTCTTCCCCCATCATTCCCCTTGCCCCAAGTACCTGGACGCACTCGTGCATTCACCCTTCTCTTATCAGTTTTGATGTAGCGACGACAGGACAGGACTCAAGATGTAATTGGAAGGAGAAAATTGTTGAGAGATTATTAACTGATAAAAAACACTATGTTAATAATATAGTAAATATGTTAATGCATTGTCCTAAATTAATAAGATGTTAATAATTAGTAAAAATTGAAACGCGAACGCATCATAGTATATACCGTAAGTATGAATGCTCAAGTAGGTACATAGCACAGCCTTAACCTTACCCATGTGTAAATCTTATTCTCCACTTTAAGAATTTCTATGAGGAACTTCAAGATGATTTAAATGAACTTCATAATTATTTAAGCCTCAATTGACTTTATTTAATGTTATAACACGCATTGTTGCACTTTTATTCCTTTATAAATATAATTAATAAAAACCCAAGTTAGCAAGCAAATATATATTTAAAGTTATTTGTTTGAACAGCTCTTCACGTACAAGTAAATACTCTCTTGACTATTAAAGGACATTAAAGTTATGTAAATTAATGGTGTCAAATATACTGTACATATCTGTATGTATCCGTCATATTCTTATAAAATAAAATATAATACATTTCACTGTTAGACACTCAGACAAGAAGAAGGAATACGGTGGGCTATGGGGCCGTGCTCCGCCCTTACTTCACTCCAGTTGGACGGACGGCGTGCACTGACCATAGCCCACCCAAAAAAGAAACATGAATACCCTCAAACATGAAGCAAGGCAAGCTGCCCAGATATATTAATCATACGATGTCTGATTCTATGCAAGAGAAGGAAAACTCGAAATAAAACCGTATACGAACCTGTCTGATCAGCATGGTGTAGTAGTGTAGTAATTTCCCGCCTATTATGCAGGAAATGATGAATTGTACAAAAGAGAATCCTATATCACTATGCTTCTTATAAGTTAAGTAAGTTTATTGTTATAATAATTTACACAAAAGTGGATTTTGTTACATTAAAATTCTATTAAAGTGGATTTCCGTGTCGTGACGGAGTAAGAATATAATTCACCACTCCCTATCTTGCCTGTGGATGTCGTAAAAGAAGACTAAGGAATATAATATGCACATAACATCTGTGCAAGAGATGGAGAACTCGAAATGAAACCCTATAGCAACATGTCTAACCAGCATGGCATAGTAGGTCAAATATCCTCCCGTTGTGGAGGAGGCCCGAGGTCAACAATGGAACGTATGTGGACTGCGATCATAATGATGATGAAAATGGATTGTTAATTTAATATGTCCTTGGGTGTTCATAAATTATGGAAATTTAAACGTCCTAAGCATCTAAATTGGTCCCTGCATTATGTATATTTGCTATCTGTCTATTCCACTAATGCGTAGTAACAGAGCATTGATATTCTGCATACAATCCCGTTCATTCGATTCGCGATGAGCCCAGTTATTAAATCAGTTGGATAAACAGACACCTGTGTTGCTAGATGAATTTGCATAACACACATGCATACATCACTGTAATTTCCATAATTACAATGGCACATTGAAAACGTATTCGTGATTTGTCACAAAAATGCATCAACAATGATTAATGTCGACGTATAATGACTGGTATTTTCATATTCTTCCATTTGCCTATTAATTTTCTGATGTACGGACATGTAGGGTGGAACTGGCAATTACTTAACGACTATAATTTGTAGTATTATAAATTCCGTTTACTGCACTTGCTTTGCCAATTCTTAGAAAGGGAATTGAAAATGTGCTGTGAAGTTTTACGTTTAAAGAATTTTCGTCTTTATGAAGTTCTCGGGTAATATTATACCTAAATCAATATTAGAAAATTAGATTATTACAGAAATTAGATTATTCGCCGTAGTGCCTTGATCACAACTAACGAGTACAGTGGTGAGTCAGTCAGCCAGCTCTCGGCCGAGAGAGTCGCCGAACCGAGTGGGTGGTCACACGTATTTATTAAAGTGGCGAGTCAGTTCAGTTTTGATCACGCTTAAAAGTAAAGGGCGTCTGCAATGTCGATCGCAAAAAAAAGGAATTTAAACGAGTTTTCAACCGGCTGTTACCAGAGATTATTAAAGAATTGTGGGATTTATTAGAAGAAGAAAACCAAAGAATTCGGAAATTTTATTGTTGTTTCCAAGTTCCATTTGTTAGCGGACATTATAATTATTAAATTATTCTAATTAATTTAATTAGATTAGGATAATTTGAAAACAAAAACAACACTGCTTGGTGACGAACGAATGAGTGGCGAGTGGCCGAGTGACAAGCGAGTGCGTGTTCATTCCTGTCGAGCGGGATATCGAGTCGCTGCGGGCGCAGAAGAATGAAGCGGGGAGGTGGGTACTCGGCCTAGTAAACAGATTGGGATTCTAGTGACTCTCTCACCTCTCTGCTCGACCTAGCACTCGGCCGAGTACTCGTTAAAGTGTTTATACCAACCGAGCGCTCGGCCGAGGGCACTGTCTCGACACTGTACTCGTTAGGTGTGATCAAGGCATAAGAATTTGCCATGGCATCCTATCTGTGAAGAGCTATTTTAATAAGCATATTTTTTGGTGAAAAAATCGATATGATTTTTTGGTCCCGAAACCTCTAGTATGCCAAATTTCATCAAAATCGTTGGAGCCGTTTCCGAGATCCTTAATATAAATATATATATATATATATATATACAAGAATTGCTCGTTTAAAGATATAAGATATACCTTTTAATTTTTATATATTTTTATATTATATTTATTAATGTAGTTAGTAAATTCCGTAGGTGACGAGTAAAATAAGAGCAAAATTTAGACGAAGATTCAGAAAATTTCTTAACGAAAGTTAAAAAGCTAAATCTGTTATTTTGCTATATGTTATAAAATTGCCCTAGCTTAATTTGTTAAAAAATTATTTATGAAATATAATATTTTGAAATTAATAGCACTATTTCAAAGGATTTATAGAATATATTAACATTGGCATCAATTAATAGTTTTATATTAATGAGTTTTAATAATGATAACTTAATCCAATACCATCGAAACTAATCGTCAAAGACAATCTCTGGAGGGCCTACAATAATATGCCCGTATATTAAGCTCTTAATAGCTAGTGACAACGTAACTGAGTCTGATATGAACAATCTGATATAACCGTTGCATTATAGTACTACATCTATACGTTTGTTTATTATTACTAAACGTATAATTTGTATAAGAGGCGTAATAGACAACCAGTATTTTATTTTTAGGGTTCTGTATCCAAAGGGTAAAAACGGGACACTATTACTAAAACTTCGCTGTCTGTCCGTCTTTCTAACTGTCACCAGGCTGTATCTCAAGAACTGCGATAACTAGACAAGTGATTTTTTTACAAATAATGTCTATAGCCGCTATAACAACAAATACTAAAAATAAAATAAAATGAATATTAAAGGTGGGCTCCCATACAACAAACGCGAATTTTATGGCATATTTTGTTCGATATCGATAATGGCAACAAGTAGGCACATGAAATATTCACAAAATAAACAAACAAACAAACAAACAAACAAATTTACTTTCGCATTTATAATATTAGTAAAGATATTGCCACTGATATATTGCTTTCAATTGGTTTCAATACCCTGTGAAAATCGCTATACTATTGAGATGTTTTTTTTTTGCAGAGCGACGCCTAATAGAAGATTTATCTGTACTTGACAACAAAGTTTTCTAAAAACTTGAAAACGAAATAATATACATCATCAACATCATTATGTTCATATGCGTCCCATTATTGAGCTTGGACTGCCTCCACTTTGGGAGGAAATTTGATCTATTACACCACCGTTCCTAAAGTCTAAAGGGTTTTGTTTCGAATTTTCCTTCTCTTGCATAGATGTTATATGCAAATTATATCCTCTAGTCATCTTTTACAATACCCACGGGTATATTATATTATAATCATAACTTATAATCGTGTATCTAACGCAGTGAAAGGTATTTTAATATATATATATATATATATATATATATATATATATATATATATATAGATATAGAATGATATAGATAAAACTGACAAAATATGAGCACGTTTAAGAACTTATATTATAAAAACACTATTCCTAAAGTCTTCTACAAATATACATAAAAGGGTTAACTAAAATCACAACTTCACCAGGTTATTCAATACAACTCTTAAAATAATTTTAGTTATGAACTAGCCCCTCGGGAGTCTCCAAACCTCCATTTAATTATGACCTTTGCTAAATGTGTCTGGCTAAAATAATAACACTAAATTGAAATTCTAACTACTGTTTTCAACTAATTATTTATTTGTTATTGTATATATGTGCTTACGTGTGAAGAATGCAATATTTTATCAAGTTATACTATTAATTGCGAGTCGGTGCTGGGGCGTCGATTCGGGATTGTACCCGAAACCGAGCGCACGTATCATCGATGACAAGGATCGGTACCCGTGGCCTGCCCTAGTGAAAGAGTTTTTAGTTATTACCTGCCTGTGCAGGTAAACCTATAAACTGCTGTCAGTTTATAGGTTTGCACGCCGTCCCTTCTCTCGCCTCAAATGAATCGGACTGCGACACAATCTGCTTGATTGTGCCGCAGCAAAAAGGGGTCACCCGCAAAAGAGGAAGCAGTAATCTCCTGGGTAACATATATCACTGGGATCAACTTTCTGCCTACCAAGGACTGCAATTATAACATTAAGTCTTGCATGTAGGTTTTTATCCAACAACGGATAACGAAGGGCTGATGAATGATGATAGGAACGAACGCCGAAGCATGTCTACTATAGACAGAATATTTTTGACTCAGGCCACGGATGTCAAGGAATCGGTACCAGTGATTAATGCAATGGCAAAGAGAAGGGAACATAGTGGGTTATGGAGCCGCGCACCGTCCTTTTGTTGCCCCGGATGGAATGGGCGGGGAGTGTGCAGATCATAGCCTGACATAAAAAGGGTAACTTAGAGACCGCGAGTATCCACGAGCACACTCCAAATAACCTAGATTATAGTGGTTCTATTTTACATTTTGTTCAATTCATAGCCGGCATATGTCATATGTCCACAGCGTCGGGAATTGGGACGCGGTCGCAGCCTTCTGCGACACAGTGATCTCGCGGAAGGAGGCGGCGGATCGCCTGCGTGAGGAGCGCAGCCTCGATGAGGAGATCCGCCGCCGGCGACTGGGGCGGCGCAGGCGCAACTATCTGCGCCTCATGCCGCCCTAGCCGAGGCCGCGGGTGACGTGACCAGGGATTAGTCCGTCACCCGCCGAGAGGCCGACCGCGTGAGGAAAGACTGACGTCCTCCCCGAGGGGGGGACGTCGGTCGATGGGAGGGTACCCCAATAGGGGGTATTCCGTCGGGCCGACCACTGACGACAAGTTAACGCTGCTCCAGTGGTCGGCCCAACGACAAAGGCGACGTGGTTTTTGGGTGGGTCGCGGGAGTTGCGTGCTTAAGCCCCTCTGTCGCCCCGGACGGAGTGGTGCGGAGGCGCGCCGACCGCGGCCCACCCACAAAAAAAAAAAAAAAAAGGTATATTATAAATATGCACATAACATCTGTGTAAGAGAAGGAAAACTCGAAATAAAACACTATATCAATATATATATATGATCAGCATGGTGTAGTAGATCAAACTTCCTCCCATTGTGGAGGAGGCCCGAGGCCAACGATGGGGTGGATGTGGGCTGCGATGATGATGATAATGATGAATGCCTGTTTCTGTTTTAATATTTCTAGCTCTTTTATAGGCGCTAGAATTATTTCAACTAATCTTTCATTGATATACGACATTGCGTGTACTATATATCTCATATCTTTAAACGACCAATTCTTGTATATACATATATATTCAGGATCTCGGAAACGGCACCAACGATTTTGATGAAACTTGGCATACTAGAGGTTTCGATGTCAAAAAATCGATCTAGCTAGGTTTTATTTATAGAAAATGTTGTTTTGTCAGTGTTTTAGCAAAACAATATAATGATATTAAATTTTAAAAGAATATGAATTCAAATTTTGCCGTCAACGTCATGAGTTACGATAGCTCAGTTGGGAAGTAGTGCAGTTTCCTTTTAGTATTGTTTTGGCATTCAAACGGCATCGGATCGAATCTCGGTGTTATTATTATTCTCTTTTTGATTTTTTTCATATTTGTTTTTATTATTTAATTTTACTTTTTATTAATATATATCTAAATAAATTAGACAAAAATACAACAAAAATATTCCGAGCGAAGCTCGGTCAACCACATATTACTATATATATGTACTACAATGCGTGACAATTTATATCATGCATATATCATTATGATTTCGAAGAAATTGAACCAAATGGGAAATCAAATATGTAATTTCCTTCATTCGTTATCAAACAAAGGCATTGTGCTTTATTTGTCTATACATTAAAGTCGTAATTATTGTTTATTCAATCGCTATAGATATAGTCCCAATAGGAAGGTAGATGATAAAAATCATTCATTGGGGTGTATTATGACGATCGGTATTCACTTGCAGAGGGGAATCGATACTGGCATGAATATTTAAATACATTTTGTGCTGGCCATACTTTTGTCGTGTCGGCCTATCGGCTAATTGAAATAGTTTCGTATATCATCTACCCTTGGATTTCGAACGAAACATTTTTAGAATACGTCTAATGTAACCACGAATAGGGTTATAAGATATTAAATTCTTTCCAATGTATAGATACTATGGGGTTAATTATTTAGAGTTGAAGAGAATAATTTACATCAGTTCATTCTATGATGTCATTAGCGTAATTATTTCTAATATTTACGAGAGTATTCATCATGTTTGTATTTATTTTATTACTTGCAACTTTCACCAGGATGTCGGTCCACCTAGTCCGAACCACAATTTACACCTTCAAATTTACTACATATATAAATTGAAGGTATCATAGTTTTCAAATAATGAAGGAAATGGTATTTATACCAATTGTTGTCCTTAATCGATACTTATAACTTAAATAACCATTAGCAACTATGGTTCTCATTTGCTGAGAAGCATTCATACATTTCATCATCATCATCATCGCAGCCCACACACGTCCCACTGTTGGTCTCGGGCCTCCTCCACAATAGGAGGGATTTTGACCTACCATACCATGCAGGTCAGACATATTGATATAGGGTTTCATCTCGAGTTTTCCTTCTCTTGCATAGATTTTATGTACATTTTTAGCCCTTAGTCGTCTTTTACGACGTCCACGGGCAAGATAGGGAGTGGTGAATTGCATTCTTACTCCGACACCACACGGTAAATCATACATTTAGAATACTTTTTTGAGCCAGCTATGGTCTGAACACAGCGTGTCCCTACCATTGGGGGTGACGAAAGGG
This sequence comes from Lymantria dispar, assembly GCA_032191425.1. Classification (NCBI taxonomy): domain Eukaryota; kingdom Metazoa; phylum Arthropoda; class Insecta; order Lepidoptera; family Erebidae; genus Lymantria; species Lymantria dispar. The sequence continues at coordinate 18,860,727 of CM063454.1, read as the reverse complement.
TGACGTATGGCTCCATAACCCACCGCATTTCCTCCTCTTCGTCAATGGGCCAATCACCGGGCCACTGGCATCGAGTCCTTGACGTCCATGGTCAGTCCGAAGCGCAATTAAAATACTTAAGGAAATACAAATTTACAAAGCACTGTGAAAAAATAACAATATTTGGTCCAGTTTTCATTTGTGTTCATAAAACAGCTATGAATATTTTCACAATAAAATTTACGGTCCCACTATACAAATAAATACCAACCAATATGTTCGTATATTATATTATCTCGAAATCTGCACCTGTCAGCTGATATTTTGGCCTACATTTAAAAAAATAATATTCCTTTTATATTTTCAATGTTCCCAAACAAAAGAAGAATATCGAGTCGTTTACGCATGCAGTAGTAAATTACGCAACAATTCAAATGGAAAATGAAATGCCTGCTTCCGAACCATTAAGCGATTTGAATTTAACACTCGTCCCTTCATTTTCGTATTACCACAGAAATTGCGTGATTTGCTCGCAAGCCCTTAGAAGTTGTATAATTATTAATATTAAAGCGATACAATTCTTGTTTTTACAATTACTAAGTGAATCTTAATTTTAATTATCAAAGGAGATGTATTCTAGTTTAAACCCTTACGTCGTGTTAATTATTGTTAAAGCTTCAAAAGATATATGTTATGTTTCTGTATAATATTAAACTAGAGTCTAACAAAAAAGCGTTCCCTGAAGTTCTAATGCAAAAGTAATTAGGAACTGGTATAGAGGTGTAGGTAACCAAGAATAAAATACAATTGTGATAAAATCCATATTTCTTGTGGTGTAGGAGTGAAAATTCAAGTCACCACTCCCTTCCTGCTCGTGGGTATCGTAAAAGGCGACTATGGGATATCTTGTTCATATAAGAACTATGCATGAGAAGGGAAACTCGAAATAAAACCCTATGCTAATCTGTCTGCCGTCAGGCCGACCACTGACGACAAGTCACATCTGCTCCGGTGGTCGGCCCAACAACGAGGTGACGTGATTACGGGTGGGTTATGGGCCCGCGCGCCGTCCTTTCATCGCCCCGGACGGGTTGGACCGCGTGCGCTTACCATAGCCCACCCATCAAAAAAAAAAAAAAAAATTGATTGATGATGATTGTGGTTTCCGTTTAGTGACTGAATAAAAATACAATTCACCAGCCCCTTTCTTACACTTGGCTATTGTAAAAGACGACCATGGACTACAATATGCAAATAACACCTATGCAAGAGAAGGCATACTCAAAATGAAACCGTATACCTATACCAACACGTCTTTTTTTTTTTACTTTTTTTAGGGGGTGTGCTATGGTCAGTGCACCCGCCGCCCAACTCAGTCCTGGGCGATGGATGGAGAGGCGCCGCGCGGCCCCATGACCCACCCGTGGCACCTACCGTGGTGCAGAGTAACTTGTCTTCAGTGGAAGGCCCGACGGAATGCCTCGGTCGCGAGGTATACCCTCCCTCGACGTTCCCCGTCGGGGACGTTAGTCGCCGTCGCGCGGTCAGCCTCTCTGCGGGTGAAGGACTAAATCTCCGGACCAGTCACCCGCGACCTCAACTAGGGCGGCATTAGGCGCAGATACTCGCGCCTGCGCCGCCCGAGTCGCCGGTGGCGGATTGCGTCATCGTGGAAGCACCCGCTCGCGCTCCGCCACCTCCTTCCGCGAGACTACTGCCTCGCAGAAGGCGGCATACCAACACGTCTAACCACCGTGGTTATATCTACCCAATAGGTCAATTTCCATTCTATTGTGGAGAAGGCTCGAGCGCAGTAGTGAGACGTATACGAGCTGGGATGATACACCTGAATTTGCTTATTTATCTCAAATACATTCTTTTCTTAAAAAAATGTATAATTGGTCATGAGCTGACTCCATAATATGCAATTTAATACGTTGTTTAAAGGGAAAAGTCACATATTTCATTTGATTAGTAAATGTAAAAAAAAATAAATAAAAACAAATTACTAAAGAACTTATCAAAACTTATTGGAAAAAATCTTGCAAAACCATACGCGTTAAAGAGAAATGAAATCATTCGACGTGGAATAAATCAACAAAGAACAAATTAAATACGTATGTGAAGGAAAATAACCGTGAGCCAATCCAATACTTTTTATCGGAACTTCTTGAACCAAAAAAAGAAGAAAATGAAACGATATAATGTGCGGAACTGTTCCCGCTTGAACACGCTCAACGCAGATGTTATATTTCACTCTTTTGATTTTGTTTTCACAAATTGCCAAGAGTTCAATTTTTATTCAATTACTAAGTTCTCCTACTTAAGAAAATTTTAAATCATATCTTCGTTTCCATAGGTCTGAGATTGTGATTTTACTGAAATTGTTATTTTGTTTTAGAGTAAGTTTAATTACCCTATCAATGTTAATTGAAGTTGAAACGTACAAAAGCAACAGATATATCTTTGCAAAGTTTTAGTTATCTTGGAAAAACGAAGTTAAAATTTGAAAATCTACAGAATAATATAAATTAAACAATCTATCACTGATTTATTTTACTGTAGGAATACAGGGGCACACAAAGTAACCACTTTTGATCATTATTTATATTTATAATAGTCTTTTTTTAATAAATATAAATTACTAAATGTTATTAACCAACTTACTTATAATTTTATATGCATTAATTTAATATCAACCCGATTAATCGGCGGCAGGATAAATTTCCCTCATTTTCTGCAAAAATCTAGTGCTCTAAAAGGTGTAGTTGTAAGGAACAAGTTCTAAAAAATAGATAACTCGAATATCGAATGATTTGCCATAAATAATTTAAATCTGTGAGTATGTAAACCATAGCTGTAAAAAGGTATAAATTGCAAGAATTTATTGGAGTCCCAATGGAGCTAGGCAAATTAGTATTCTCCCAGACTAGAAGGGGTGGCGTGTCGAGATCAAGTTGCGTTTTTTAATCAAACACATCGCAATCCGTCAATGGGACGCGCCACTGACTAAAACAAAACAATAAATTAAGGCAGGAAACGGGAGGCGAACGTTCGCCGTTCGTATTGAAAGATTTACTTCCTCTGTTTAATTGCAATAACGGCTAGGCACGTTGGTATCGTATTTTTCTTTTTACACTCTGCCTCTTATTGCCTTTGGGCCGTTAAATAAATTTATGACATCCGACAAAGTTCAGCCCACCTCGATAGCTTCGCCGGGCTGAAATTAGGTGAAAATGTGAAACAGAAATAAAAAGCTTGGACTCAGGTGCGTTGTTCATTGTAGTGGGATTAGCTCTTGACTTGCGGTTAAATGACTCGGCCACTCATAAAAGTTTCTTAACGCATATAGTTTGTACTACCTTCCTGTTGGCTAAAATTTACCTCTCTAAAAGTTACCGCCGTTAGTTTTGCTTCCCATTCTGTGAGCCTATCTGCTTTGGGAATTTATTAATGCGAGTTCACAGTACCGGACACTCAACTTTGTTATTTACGCATAAGTATGCACTCGCAACTTTACAACATTAATATAGGTACTGGAAAATTTACATGAAATCCGAAAATTCAATTACATCCTATTATAATGAACAAAAGTAAATTTCGGAAACTCACATTAGCGCCCGGCTCCTTTAAAACCTCCGATGTAATCTGAAACAAGGAACAAACACGCCTAAATAACAATAACATTGTAATAAAAACTTTATGCACGCAACCGAAATTGTGGAAAATTGACCAAATTATTATTTACGGTTGGAAATTAAAACAAGGCATTATAGAAGATTACTTTTCCCCCTCTTTAGAACAAGTCGCGTTTGTATTGAACGAACGTGACTAACGTGTTGTCTGTCTATATTTTGAACCCACAATTACGGATACTTCTTTGTTTCCTTTATGTGTTTGACTATAGTCCTTATCACTACCATATTGGGTTCATATTCAGCGAATATTTCTTTATTATACAGATTTATTATATTCATTAAGTATTTCAAATTTGTACCACACAACCGCAATCTGTAACCGGAGATTTACGTAAAACTCGAAGTTGTTCCAATTTAGGTAGACATCATTATTTTCACTAGGCGACTGCGTTCTCTTCAAAGAACCACATCAAAAGATACTAAACATTAATTTTCAACCTATCACTACGTATGTTTGTATTGCGGTCGCCGTTTAAAACATTTACTGTAAAATTCGTTCTGAGCTAACGTTATCGAATACATTTCCATAGACGTAGTTGTATGACATAAAATGTAACCTTTATTGCTAGTTTTTTGAAGTGAAAACTTTTTAGGCATACGCACACTGCACTTTATTTTATAGGTATTGAGTGGGACTTTGCCATCATGCTCGGCTATGTAACATTCTCGCTCGTTAACTAAGGGTGTATTTTTAGAACTAACGATCAGTTAGAGCTAAATTTTCTAGAGTGTATAAATTATCATCATTCCTCATCTTCATTTCAGATCATATACGTCCCACTGTTGGGCTCAAGCCTCCTCCACAATAGGAGGGAAATTGTCCTTATTATAGCATGCTAGTCAGAGAAGTTAGTACAGGCTTTTATTTGTTTCGAGTTTTCCTTCCCTTGCACAGATATTATATGCATATTATATCCCTTAGTAGTCTTTTATGTCGTAAAAGACTACTAAGAGATATAAGACGTAGCGATGCTCCGGCACTCCTGTCTTGTTGCCGGGGCGTCGAATGGGAGAATGCCGGAAACGGTAATCCGCCGGGCCGGCCACGGAATTCAAGTAATTGGTATCAGTTAGGGCTAGGGCTAGGGTTACTGGTATCTCGGTGTTGCGGGATCCCGCGCAAATTTCCAATCCCGGAAGCCCAACTTTCTGAGGGTGTTTGCGTGTGGAGGGTTTTGATGGTGCCTTTAGTATCACCGAGCCTCAATGCACGCATTCACACTCCCTTCACTTTCTTCGCGGTAGGCAGCGGCCTGTAAAGGTCCATGAGCGGCAGCAACACTTATCATCAGGTGTACTGTTTGCTCGTTTGCCACTGCTTGTAATAAAAAAAAATAAAAAATCCCGCATAATGCGGAATAACGGGCGCGGGATCCGCAGGATTTGCGGGATTGAAAAAAAGCGTGCATGCAAGCTCAAACTTAATAAACTCTCAAACTCAAACAGGTACTGTTTGAATTTGAGAGTTTATTATAAATATATAATATCCTACATAAATTTGCAGTAAATGTGGTTGATTTTTTAATTTTCTTTGAGTATTTTTGAAGAAGATTTGTTTTGATTTGTTTTTTATTCAGCATTTGTTACTGTTTTTTATGAAGAAAAACGGTGTAATTTGATTGATCTCATACTAGTAGTAATACTTAAATAAATATGAAGTTAGTTGATAATTCGTAGGGTTTTTGTGATATGTAAACGGAGTAATTTCATTGATCTCATATTAATATCTAGTAAAATTTTAATAAATGTGTAGTTAGTTGATTAATTCATTCATTTTTGATACAAATAAACGGTGCAATTTGATTGATCTCATATTAATAGTAATATGTACGTAAATAAATGTGGAGTTGATTAATTCATTGTTTTATTTGCTTTATATAAATGTGGATATTTTCAATATGCGGGATCCCGCAAATACCGAGATCCCGCGGGGTTGAAAATTCGTAATCCCGCAAATTCCGGGATTGAATTCAGACTGCGGGATTGGAAGCCCTAGTATCAGTGGTCGGCCCAATAGCGCTGGGGAAGGAATACGGTAGGTTATGGGGTCACACGCTGCTCATCCTTCGCCCCAGGCGGATTGACCGGGGTGTGCCCCCGAGGTGTGCGTGTTAATCAAATTATTTGAGATTGGCATCCTATTTCCTATCTTATTTTGTTCATCTAGGTAATTCTTTATGATCGACAATCTTCAGACTCGAGCGTTATATAAAAATTAATTAATTAGTCTACTAACAGACCCGGCCATGCGTTGCTATGGCTAATGTTTTTATTATATTACATTTTATTAAACTATTTAAGTGGAACAGTAGGAGAACATTCGTCATGGAGGTTGTCATATTTTTTTACAAATGGCATCTATGTAAAAAAGCAAGTTAAAATCGTATATGACACGTTTGTAGGTTTGACATAGCAGCGCCATCTATTAATTAATTACTCAATCCAGTCAACAGATATCGCCATCTGTTAAAATCGTTTGGAGTTAACAGATAATTGTAAATGTCAAATAATAGGTATACATAGGTAATACAAATAATTTGCAATAAAATAATATTGCGACTATAAATTAAGATGTAAGGTATCCTATCTTTCAAGTTGGATCAAACTGCACACGGTGTGCAAATTTGATTAAAATCGGTTAAGTAGTTTAGGAGTCCATCGCGGACAAACAACGTGATACGTAATTTATATATATTAAGATTTGAAATAATTATGATCGACTGTATGTGTAAACTATAAACATCTGTTAATTTGTTAATAGTATGGCGATTTAAAATAAAACAATTTTTGCAGAATTTATAGCGTTTGTATTTGATTTTTGATTTCCCTATATTCCGAATACTTTTTAGCGTTCATGGTAAAAATTGTTTTATCTATAATGTGTAATTCTCGCGTAAACATTAGATATTAGTATGATGATTTTTATAGTACGATTTGATAGTTATAAGACAAAGTGACTGTTAAAACTTTTCTGAAGCGTTACCTGTTCTTGTGTAATTGCCACCTTTGCTCGTCAACGTTCCATCCAACAACAACATTTATTTCGATTACCAATATTGAGGATTAGATTTTATCTCAGATTATTTTAGGGTACTGACTTCCCATATAATAAAAGTATTTGATAGCCAGGATCGAAGGCTTAATGTCATCATCATCATCATCTCAGCCCACATACGTCCCACTGTTGGGCTCGGGCCTCCTCCACAATGGAAGGGTAATTGACCTACTATTATACCACGCTGGTCAGACGTGTTGGTATAGGGTTTTATTTCGAGTTTTCCTTCTCTCGCATAGATGTTATATGCGTTTTATATCCCTTAGTCGTCTCGTACGATTACCCACGGGTAAGATAGGGGGTGGTGAATTGTATTCTTACTCCGTCACCACACGGAGAGGCTTTTAGGCTTAATGTACTTGAGTTATAATTTTCATAAAACATGGACAACATTTTGTAACATGCGGGCTGCTTACATAATTAAACATGCTTGACGTGTGAGATTTATCTTAATAATTTCCTTCAAATCAAATGTTAAAGCGTATTTTATTATTGGTTGATAATGCAGATGTTAGATTGATGACGAGTCAAAACTTATCGCGTGAGGATCATATCTGAAACCTACGTAATTTTTTATCTGTAATCAATAAAATATCGCTGTTATATTATAAAATTATAATAAATTTCCATGTAGTGACGGAGTAAGAATACAATTCACCAACCCCCCTCTTTTACCCGTGGGTATCTTTTGAGATAAGTAAGGGATATGATACGCAGATAAAGCTACGCAAGAGAAGGAAAACTCGACATAAAACCCTATACTAACACGTCTGACCAGCGTGATATAATAGTTCAGCTTCACTCGCATAGTGGTGGAAAAGTCAGTCAAAGCCCAGTTTATATGAGCTGAGACGATGATTATAAAATCTTAAATATCTAATTCGATTTCCTTCAAAAGATATTTCTTATTTTAAACATAAAGGAAAATTCTACATCAAACATTTTCTATACAACAATTTCTCTTTAAAAAATATTTCTTTAATTATTTATCGTCATCATTATCATCATCCTTTTCCTATCTCAATCACTTGAGATCGACGTAATATGTAGATGCTCTTCTTTTACTGTAAATATTGCAAAAAGTTTTGGCTATAGTTTTATAAACAACCGCTTGCTTGCGGTCAACTCTCCTTGGCAATGTAAGTGTGGCCAGTCAGTATCGGATAGAGTTCAGGAGAGATTTGCGCGTTCACTGCAAAGAAGGACCCGTTTGTCATGGCACCACAGTTCCAAGGAGTAACTCTCCCAATTTTTGAGAGTATTGGGATTCTCGGCGTCAAAATATCGAGCAATGTCCAGTTTGGGAGTCATTTGGAGGACAAAGCCAAATTGGCAAGCAAAAAGTTGGGTGTCCTGAACAGAGCCAGGCGGTACTTCACACCGAGACAGCGTCTTGTGCTATACAAAGCACAAGCTCGTCCTCATGTGGAGTACTGTTAACATCTCTGGGCAGGTGCGCCCAAATATCAGCTAGACCCACTTGACTCCCTGTAAAGACGGGCTGTTCGAATCGTCGGGGATCCCAATCTTACGGACAGATTGGAGTCACTGGAGTAGCGGAGAGACTTTGGGTCACTCTGTGTACTCTACCGACTCTTTCACGGGGAGTGCTCCGAGGAACTGTTTGACTTGGTACCACCGTCACCATTCTACCAACGTACCACTCGAAATCGTAGCAGGGTTCATCCATTTCACCTGGAAACGTTATGGTCTTCAACTGTACGTTTCCAGCGATCATTTCTCCCACGTACGTGCAAGCTCTGAAATGAACTACCTGCTGCTGTGTTTCCCGAGCGCTATGACATGTCCTTCTTTAAACGAGGTTTAAGAAGAGTATTTCCTTCACGGTAGGCAGCGGCCTAGCTGTGCCCCTAGTATTGCAAAGGTCCATGTGCCAGTTTCACTTACCATCAGGTGTGCTGCTTGCTCGTTTGCCACCGTTGGCAATAAAAAAAAAAAATTCGGATAGAGTTCAGAGTCGGAGAGAGAACAGGTCGATTTAAAGTTCTTATTCCTGTTTTACGACATCCACGAGCAATAAAAAGGTTGGTAATATTCGTAGCCGCTTCTGCACAACGAATAAAATTAATGATATCTAATGTTTTCATGAGTATTAAACATTGTAAATAAAACTATTTTACCGCCCATGATCATGAACGCTATAAAGTGTTTGAAACGCTAAGCAATCAAAAATCAAATACAAAGGCGTAAAATTTGTAATATAGTTTTATTTACAAATAATAAAATTAATTTATTATATTGAAAATGTGCCTCTACAAAAATTCTAACGCAGCCCAACCGTCACTCGTTAAATGCTATATTCAAAATTACCTAATTCATCGTGAGTAAAAGGGTTCAAAATTAACATTTTGCTGTGGAATTTTATTTCTGTGTAGCAACTTTCCACCTGTGAGTGCGGACGACGGAAGTTTTGCTAATGTTGGAATAATGTCGACGGAGGTTAGCGGGCAGGTCGTCCCTTGCAACTGGTAATGGTACGGCAAAGTTTTTATTTATATTGTATTGTGGGTTTATAGGGTATTAAGAGGAGTAGTGGCAGGTTTATATAAGTTTCCCTGAGGTGTCATTAGCTTTAGAATAATATCATGCTTTGATTTCTCCTGCGTTACATAAATTATTTGAGTATATAGATACATAATTAAATTCATTATAAATAAGGTATGATAGATTTATCATCATCATCATCGCAGCCCACATACGTCCCACTGTTGGGCTCGGACCTCTTCCACTATGGGAGGGAATTTGACCTACTATACCATGCTGGTCAGACATGTTGGTATAGGGTTTCATTTCGAGTTTGCCCTCTCTTACACAGATGTTATGTGCATATATCCCATAGTCGTCTTTTACGACATCTATGGGCAAGATAGGGAGTGGTGAATTGTATTCTTACTCCGTCACCACACAGAAAATTATATATTATGATAGATTATAACTCTTATTATTTTTGTTCAAAATATACGTAATTTATAGTAAATTGAACGATTTTTTAATAAATATTCGCGATTATTAAAATCTTGCGTGTGTTGTCGGATTAAGAATACAATATACCTAACTTGCCCATAGGTATCACAAAAAACAACTAAAGGATATGATATGACTATAACAGCTGTGCTCTTGCACGGCAAACTTGAAGGAAAATTCAAAATAAAACTCGTCGGACTTATTGACTATTGTGCAGGCGAATGTATTTAAGTTGTGATTATGATATCTATTAAAATATTTTTGGTTAATAATTTTAATAAAATATTTGTTATAATATACAAAACGTATATTCGACATTGCCGGCTTTTGAATAAGTTCAGCAGCAATGAGATTTTCAACCGAAAGTAATACCAAATTTGAGTGACATAAATAGATTACATACGTTTCTCGCAATATATAAGAAAATAAAACCGATTCATCGCTTTGTTATGTGATTTCACAAACTGGTAATATCTGTAAAGAGATGTGACGGTATACGAGAGAATAAGAAGAATCGTGAACACTCGTTAACTGAGTTGTCCCATGTCGCCGTCGTGTCGTGGACGTGGCCAAACAAAATGTAATTTTGCCCCGAGGCATCCTCTTACGTGACCCGGGAAAGATATAACGCTTTTATTAAATTATTTTAGCTTTTATAAGTAACTGTTACGGACATTTCTGAAAAAATAACGACTGCAAAGGCTAAAGAGATTATGCCAACGCCTAACAATTTACCTAATGCTCCCAACACACCTGTGCGGTCCGAGATTTTAAAAGCACTTTACGTTGAGTTCACAGTGTACATTAATATGTTTAAGGGAACGTTGGACCCTTAATGAAGATAATTCAGGGTAATATCGCTTTCACGTACTCTTATATGTTGATAACCATGTTTTTGAACGTTTTATGGCCGTAGGTTAGAGATTTATTTAGAACATATTAGCAGTTATAATGTTGATATATAACCAATTAAATAATAATTATTAGGTACCTAGTAATATATTTTCCGTGTGGTGACGGAGTAAGAATACAATTCACCACTCTCTATCTTGCCCGTGGATGTCGTAAAAGACGACTATGGGATATATTATGCACATAGCATCTATGCAGGAAAAGGAAAACTCGAAATGAACCGTCTGAGCAGCTTGATATAGTAGGTCAAATTCCCTCGGACGTATGTGGGCTGCGATGATGATGATGAAGTATTATATAAGATATCTGCCGTATGGTGATAGATTAATAATACATCTTACCAGCCCATATCTTGCCCGTGAATATCATAAAAGGCGATTAAGGGATATATTTTTCATGTAACACCGATGCAAAAGGAAAACTTAAAATAATTCAGACTCATTTTAGTATTGAATTTACCTGAACAATATAATACATACTTCAAAATTATTTATAACAAATAATGAGTACATGTTACTGAATAGATTTTTCAAGAGAAAAGGACCAGTTTAATTTGAAATAAACTCATTTGCAAAAAAAACGGGCACCTAAGCAATGAACCATTTCAAATGTTAATATTTCTTTGTTTGATAATTATAGGTAGTTTTATCCACACAATTTGCTAAATTAATAAGAAAATAATCGTTTTCATCAGTATTTCATAAAATTTAGATACAATTTATGGGAAATAATGCCAAACCTCGCTAGTAGTGTATATTCGCTAGTAGTGCATATGCTCATGAAGTAAAAATAAAAAAGTTTTTTTGTTTGTTTTTCTTTAATAAAGTAAAAGCAGATAAATGTTTAGTATCGAGTGTGACCCCCTCTAGCTAAAATCACAGCTTGAATTCGTCTGGGCATGCTAGCGAGTATATCCCGGATACTTGCTTGCGGAATACGTTCCCACTCCGCAGTAATCACATTCTTCAGCTCTCTGATGGTCTGCGGAGCCGGGTGTACTGATCTCACACGCCGTTTCAGAACGTCCCAGACATGCTCTATGGGATTGAGGTCGGGACTTCGAGCTGGCCAATCCAAACGACGAATGCCGACCTCTTGCACATACGCATTAACATCGCGGGATCGGTGGGCGCGAGCATTGTCGTCCATAAAAATCGAGTCTTCACCTAGAGCGGCCAATGCGGGTTGTGCATGAAAAATTAGAACTTCCGTTATGTATCGATGCCCAGTCAGTGAGCCGTTTTCAATGAAGACTAACTCTGTACGATCCATTGAATTTATTCCTGCCCAAAACATAACAGAGCCCCCACCATAAGGTGTGATTTCTTCGAAACATGCCTCTGCAAAGCGTTCTCCTTGTCTTCTTAGCACTCGCCGACGTCGATCTTCACCGAACAGAGATATCCTGGCTTCATCAGAGAACAAAACCCTATTCCAATCGTCTTGAGTCCATGATTCACAATTTCTAGCGAACCTAAGCCTGTGAACTCTGTGCTCACGGAGTAATTTGGGGCCGCGGGCCGGGCGGTGACTGCGTATATTGGCAGCGAGAAGCCTCCTCCTGACCGTCCATAGACTAATATGCACATTTCTTACTTCTTGGAGGTTGTTCTTAAGATCCACATACGAAGATTTGCGATTTCTCAATGCGCGACTCACAAGAAAACGATCATCCCGTGGTTGGGTACATGGTTTTCTTCCAGAACCAGGCCTTCTCTCGACGGAACCAGTCTCCTGATATCGCTGCCAGGTCCTTTGGACTGTCGAGCGACTAACATTTAGCCTCCTAGCCACGAAACATTGGCTGCAACCCTCTTCAAGCAGCGCGATAGTTTTGGTAGCTTTTACCACTTTATCTACCATTTTTGATACAGCCAAACAGCATTAAATAAAGCTTTGACAGTCAAGGATATGAAATTAATCGATAAAAATTGAATAAAAGTTATGAAAGTCGATGTTAACTTCTGGAACTTCGCGCCAAAAATGTAGGATAAAAAGGGGTTTTCTGTAAAAATGAACATCAAATGAAAAATTGAATTTAGAACGTACTTTTTTAAATACCACAGCATTTTTAAAACCGGCCAGTAACGTGTACAAACGATTGAAACCTTTTTGGTATTGTATCTTTTTAAATATGAATGAAAATCAAAACCGCCCGTTTTTTTTGCAAATGAGTTTATATTTGACTAGCAACGCGCCCTCGTTTCGCTTCGGTTTCAGTTGCCTTACCTGCGTAGTTCCCGTTCCCGTGGGAATACCGGGATAAAATATAGCCTATGTTACTTCCTGATATTATAGCTTTCCATTGGTGAAAGTATTTTTGAAATCGGTCCAGTAGTTTCGGAGCTAATTCGTTACAAACATACATACAAATCTTTCTTCTTTATAATATTACTAGCAACCCACCCTTGCTTCGCTTCGGTTTCAGTCGTCTTACCCGCATAGTTCCTGTTCCCGTGTGAACGCCGGGATACAACATAACCTATGTTACTTCCTGATATTGTGGCTTTCCATTGGTGAAAGAATTTTTGAAATCCTTTTGGTGGTTTAAGCGTGAAAGCGTAACAAACAAACAAACATACAAACAAACAAACTTTCGCATTTATAATATTAGTAAGGATTAGTATATTAGTATTAGTATAGATATAGATAGATGATGATGATGATGAAATTCTCACTATGCTGGAAATTCAAAACCAATACAAAACAGGTGTAATGTATTATACTCTATATAAGTACCCGCACAGACTTAGAGAAAACACATGAAAGTCTTATCAAACATCCGACGTTATGAAATAAATGTCCGATTTTATTTATGTGCGGAAGAGGGCGCGATGCGAGATTGTGAATTCGATGTGACACCCCCAACATAACAGATATTCGCATAAAACTGTTCTAAATTATTATTTAACTACGAATTGTTTTATACCCGTTGAGTTCAACATGTTTATTTTTATTCAATTAAATGACTTTTTCTCTACGTGGTGACGAAGTAAAAATACAATTTATCTTACACTTGTGTCGCAAAAGACGACTAAGCGTATGATATGCAGATAACATATATGCAAGAGAAGGAAAACTCGAAATAAAAGCTAATACAACGTGGTATATTAAGCCGATTTCCCTCAAATAGTGGCGGAACTCGAATCCAGTGGGACGTATACGATCTGAGATGATAAGGATGAGATGATAAATGACTTGCATGACGTTGTTCCTCAACTCTTAAAATGTTTTTATAGGATTCGGAATTATAGACACAAAAATATGTAGTGTATAAAGATAATACACTAAGATATCAGTACTTTAAGCCTTTGATTATTTTTATCAACATTTCAACTCATATGCGCTCCATTACTGGGCTTGACATTCCTCCATTGTAAAAGAAAAAATGATTTATTATACCACTCTGGTTAGAGGTAATGATATAAGGTTCGATTTCATGTTTTTCTTTTCTCTAATGATGTTATATGCATGCGTCTTTTAGTCATCTTTTAGGATCACTTATGGGTAAGAAATGGAGTGGTGAATGTATTCTTACTTCGTCACCACACAGAAAATATATTTACGTTAGAATTTAAGGTTATATGTATTAATAAAAATAATTTTTGTATTATAAAAATACCCAAAAGAAATATTCGGAATAGTAGTAACAATTGTCAAGATACGCTGACAAAAGTGAAATATTTTAGTTATCATAAACTAATACAAATAAGAACTATGGTTATAGTTATTTTAATCTAGAAAATATTCACCTAAAATGTCTATAATCATTTCTATTTTCGTCTGATTCTTGAAACATTAGTCGTATTACAATAATTAAAAACCTTTACGACTATAAACTTATCAATCACGAATCTTTAATAAACAAAACTATTTTAAACTAAATTAATGACTTTAGTAACGCTTAATTTATAATAATGCCTTACATTTTAATTGCAAATACCACAAAGCTATCACGAAACTAGTACCTAAATTCAAACATATTTATGAACTAAGAATCTAAATTCTAGAAATAATAAAGAATTAAATACCTTTATTTCTTATTTTACGATTCTGTTCTAGAGTTTTCTAAGCTTATAAAGATCTAGATAACTTAGCACGTTAAAATAGAACTTCACTAAAGTGTTTTCTATTGTAATTTATCCCTGAAACGTGTTCATAATTACTTGTATACAAAACATTTGCTTCATTTCTATTTAATATTAGATTTAGCTGTATTCGCTGCTTTGCCTGCGTTGATGACTCCGATATTTTTTGTCTGCTAAACTCAGACCTTCGCCAAAATAAGAGGGCAATTGACCTACTATATCACACTGATCAGACGTGTTGATATAGGTAGTATTTTATTTCGAGTTATTCTTTCTTTTGCATATATGTAATAGGCATGTTATAGACTTTAGTTGTCTATTGCGATACCCACAGGCAAAATAAAGGGTGGTAAATTATATTATTACTCCATCATAGTCTACATAAATCCCACTGTTGGGCTTGGGCCTCCTCCGCAATGAGAGTGGAATTGAACTACGTTTTTTTTGGGGGGTGGTCTACGGTCGGCGCACCCGCCGCCCGGCTCCGTCCGGGGCGATAGGGGTGCGGCGTGCGGCCTCGTAATCCATCCTATGGCACGTCACCTTCGTCATTAGGCTGACCACCGGTGCAGAGTTCCTTGACTTCAGTGGTCGACCCAGGAATTGAACTACTATACCAGGCTGCTCAGACAAGTTGGTATAGGATTTAATGTTGAGTTTTCCTTCTCTTGCATTGACGTTATCTGCATATTATAATTCCTTAGTTTACGGCACCAACCGGCAAGAGAGGGGGTGGTAAATTGTATTCTCATTCCGTTACCACACGGAAATAATGATCATCATCATCATCATTTCAGCCTATCGTCGTCCACTGCTTGACGTAGGTCTCTCTCATGTTACGCCACAAAGTGCGGTCCTGTGCTGCCTGTATCCAACGACGCCCAGCAACTTTCACCAGGTCGTCGATCCATCTGGTTGCAATCTGTTTATCCGCGCTATGGCGATCCGGTGGTCCACCAAGGAAGTTTCGCCTTGCGGCTATTTGTTCTGTTTAATAGTTTTATTGTATTACACTAGTCTTGCCCAAAAAAGTCTTGGTCTTGCGGCCTTGGTCTTGGTCTTGCGAGAAATGCGAGACCGAGACCAAGACCAAGACTGCTTAATTTTTGCAAGACCAAGACTGAGCTTGCAAGAGTCTCGCGGTCTTGCATTTAATTCAAATCACCATTCCAGCTTATATACGGTGGAGCTTGTGTCTTCTACATAATAGGAGGAAAATCGGCCGTGGCCGGAGGGGAATCGCCACGGTGATCGGCCGTGTTGTGCCAGGGTTTCATGTCAAGTTTTCCTTCTCTTGCACCGATGTTATATATTATAACCCTTAGTCGTGGGTTCGCACTCGTGGGTAAAATAATGGGATGATGAATTGTATTCTTACTCCGTCACTACACGGCAAGTCAAATCAGTCTTCAGATATCCATCTATTGGCCAATCGATTCCCAATGTTGGTGTTGGCTTTTCAGAATTACTCTTCGGAAAGGCCTAAGGACAAAAATACCGTAATCACGAGAGTGCTCTTGCCCATTATACATATTTATATATCCGTTTATTCATTAGCCCAACGACGTTTACTGTTGGACATAGAAATATGCCTACAATTAATCTACATAAATGTCCATATAGGGACAGAGTACGAATACAATTCACCACTCTCTTACCCGTGGATGTCGTACCAAATCAGACCGAGGCAATGGTGTTAGGAAGCCATTATTTTTTTTTATGGGTATATTATAGGACTATGGTAAGCACACGCGCGGTCCATTCCGTCCAGGGCGATGAAAGGACGGCACGCGGGCCCATAACCCACCCGTACCCAGGTCGCCACGTCGTTGGGCCGACTACCAGAGTAGGGTAACTTCTCGTCAGTGGTCAAATAACTCCGTCGCTTGCCAATCAAATTGAAAAATCTTTATTGTTGGAAAGGGGGAATGCTAAATGACATAAAATTTTGGATATTATAAATGGTGATATTGTTTTTAATGCCAGGGGGCATTATGGGTATTTAAACGAAATAATAGTATTATCTGGATAGGTAAGTCAAGCAAGCGAAGCTGTTGGAACAGCTAGTATTAAATACATCGTCATAAACACATTCCTTTTTATAGCGTTTATAGCGCAACTATTAGGTATAGCGGATATTGTTATTGTTAACTTGAAGGGAATATAAACATTCCCATTTATAATAAAAAATATTTAAAATGACAAAATTTATTGTATCAAATGCCCCGTGTGGTGACGTCTGAAGAAAACAGGGCCGAAATTCCTTCCTTTGTCATAGGAGTAGTAACTCTATCTAATATAACACCGGGGGAATAGGAGAGTAATTTTTCCCAGTGGTAAGGGTTATGTTCAATAGTGGACTATAGGCTAGCAGATGGATAGATAGGATAGGATGATATTTGATTAATTTTTCCTTGCCATAATAAATGACTGTTACGTTATTCCAACTGCAAGACTTGCAAGACTTTGCGAGACAGTTGCTGCAATACCAAGACCAAGACCAAGACTCGAGTGTGCAATACCAAGACCAAGACGAGACCAGGTGTGCTGTTGCAAGACCAAGACCAAGACCAAGACTGGTCCTAGTCTCGTCTTGGTCTTGCATTTGGGCAACACTATATTACACCTGAACACGAATTATTTTCTTTAGTGATTTGCCTTAATAAGTTGACGGTCACTAACCTGTGGTTGAACCCCTTACAATTCTGTGCCAACAATTGCGTACGAGTTCAAAGACTCATTTTCTCACCTTGTACGATACTGGTGATATAAGGGGCAGTGACATTGCTGACCGTACTCGGTATATTTTTTTGGTAAACTGTATTTTTTTTTTGAAGATATACGAGTATACCTATTTAGAAAATAGTTTGTATTAAAAAAATAAGTATATTTTTATACCGACAAATAAACTTAAAAAAAAAGATAACTAAGGATCAAACCGTACAAAAAAAAATCACCAAAATGATGTTGTTAATAAACTTAATAGTCTGTGAAGGGAAGGGTTAAGAATACAAGTGTGTTCTCACCCTTTATTTTCTTACAGGAGTCATAAAATGCGTTGAGAGACCCAAGGAGAAGGCATAACAGCACTCTCTATGAAAAATATAACACCAATTGCGATTGCCAATACACTTGGCCCGCGTGGTGATTGTAATATTTTATTCCCTTTGGCTTTCCATATGCCGTATATTCAATCTTGGACATTGATGGGATAGAAACCTAACATGTATCATCTTCATCCTCTGCCTCTTATCCGATTGACTTCATCATCGCAGCCCACATACGTCTCACTACTGGGCTCGGGCCTCCTCCACAATGAGAAGAAATTTGAACTACTAAAACATGCTGGTCAGACATATTGGTATAGGGTTTCATTTTGAATTTGCCTTCTCTCGCACAGATCTTATGTGTATATTATATCCCTTAGTCGTCTTTTACGACATACATGGGCAAGATAGGGAGTGGTGAATTGTATTGTTACTTCGTCAGCACATGGATAACTCAATCCGACTCACTTGGGTTTGACGTAATATGCTGTCCTTGGGACTTTAGTTATTGGCCAGAGGACATCATATGAAGTTGGCTGAAGTCGATATAAAGCTCTTTGTCTTTTACGACCCCCACGAGAAATGTAAGGATTGGTAATATTCGTAACCATCACCACATAATACCTAATATTTATCATCATCATCATAGCTCATATACATCCCACTATTAGACCCAAGCTTCCTCCATATTGACAGAGAAGTTAACCTACTATAACACGCTGATCGGGCGGGTTGGTATAGGGTTTAATTTCAAGTTTTCGTTCTCTTGCATTGTTGTTATATACACAAGGTATCCCTTAGTCGGCTTTTACGACACCCACGGGTAAGAGAGGGGGCTAATATGTATCATCATCATCATTTCAGCTCATATACGTCCCACTACTGGGCCCGAGCCACCTCCAAAATTGGAGGGAAATTGACTTTACTATACCATGCTGGTCAGACAGGTTGGTACAGGGTTTTATTTCGAGTTTTCCTTCTCTTGCATAGATGTTATATGCGTATTATATCCCTTTGTCGTTTCTTACGAATCCACAGGCAAGATAGCGAGTGGTGAATTGTATTCTTACTCCGTCACCACACGGACAATAATATGTAATATCTGGTTGACCGAGCTTCGCTCGGTATATTTTTGTTGAATTTATTTAGATATATAAGATAATAAAAAATAAAAATTCAATAATGAAAAAAATATCAACAATTACAAAAAGAAAATAATAATAACACCGAGATTCGATCCGACGCTGTTTGAATGCCAAAACAATACAAAAAGACGACTGAACAACTTTCCAACTGAGCTATCGTAACTCATGACGTTGACAACGAAATTTGAATTCATATTCTTTTAAAATTTTGTCATTGTATTGTTTTACTAAAAACAGCGACAAAACAACATTTTCTATAAATAAAACCTAGCTAGATCAATTTTTTGGACCCGAAACCTCTAGTATGTCAAGTTTCATCAAAATCGTTGGAGCCGTTTCCGAGATCCTGAATATATATATATATGCCTGACATTATTTCTGCTCCACCTTAGGTCGACTGGGAGAGAATGCCTATGGCATTAAGTCTGCCTTGTGCGTTTGTTTATGCAAAAATTATAAATAAATATATACAAGAATTGCTCGTTTAAAGATATAAGATATAATGATCTAATTTACAGTATTTTAACAAGGGAATTGAATTATTTTACAGCCTTATTACTGCTTAAAATAATTAAATCAAAGTAATATAGTATATTATATTTGAAATCGTAATGCAATTTAAATATACCTCTACATTTTTTTGTCGTTGTATGGAATCATTGGTACGGATTAACTAAGAATTAATTAAACTCGTTCCTTTTAATCTGTGACGTAATTTTCATCAATGCAATTTGCCAACAAGCCCGTCCAAAAATGATTCTCTTAAACGACTGTGTCTTGGACCGTAGCTCTTCCCTAGCTCGCTTCTACAATCAGAGCTTATGCATAAATTTGAATTTTCAATTAAGGATACTTTGAAGCAAAATTTTATTAGACATAAAGTGAAACCTTTGCTCTCTTAAGACGAAATACATATTCTGGAACAATACTTCCATGGAGAACCTCATCAAATAATGATGCCCTTATTTTTGAAGTTGTAATTTTATAACACTTTATTATAGTGTTTAAAAGTATATCCAGTAGTTTCTCAACCATCAAAAACAGCACATGTACTTCTTAATGAGAGTTTGTTGAAATTTCAGTTCTTAAGCTTTGTTATTAAAATCTGATGTATGTATTGTTAAGTGGCACGCGTTTGTCTTCTTAAATATTGATATAACAAAGGATTACAGTTGCTATAGACATAATTAGTATTTTATTTTTAATTATTTAATTAAATTTTATTTTGTAACTGTCATTTAATTATTAAATTTAAAATTGTGACTGTTTAAGATTAAATTATACACTATCCTTTTTTTGGCACATGTCTTGCGTGAGCTGATTATAAGTCGCAAGTATATAATGTAAAATACGAAGAGACAGAGGCTTGAAATAATTTTTAAATTTCGCCGTCATAAATCAACATTTACTTTAAAATTTGAGACAGTAAGATTTATATTAATCGCAAAGAATAAGAATCTTTTTAAACAACAATTTAAAAATACCTGTTTTACATCTCCATGGAATTCTTTGTGCAATTTAGGACTGCACCCCAAAACGTCTGAAGGGCGTCCACGAGATATCTTAAATGAGTTTCGTTATCTTCAGCAAAAGAAAATGGGATTAATAGTTAACAGAGAACCCCGAGGCGCTAAGCATTCACTTGAACGTTAATAGTAAGTACACGTATACATTTGCTTAGATATCCTCACATTTCTTTGTATAAGGTTTCTCAAAGAAAATTACTAAGAGCTGTACTGTAATTACTAAAACAATTTGGATTTTATATTACAACTATATCTTATAAAGGAGTAGTAGTATTTTTTATCAAAGGATTTTAGTAAAATACGTCTCTCAAAAATATATTTAAAAAAGAGTCGTTCATTGCAGTTTCAAAGCCGTTAACGAGGACGTAGCATTTCATCTACAACAACGGGGATATCGAATTCAATATTCATGACTCCGGGCGGTCAACTATGGTGTTCGAAAATTTTAAGCATTTATTGAGAACATTGAGGCTTTATACAAAAGGACCTAAGTCTATAAAACGGCCATAAAGGGTCCGGGACAAAGAATGCAAAGTGAGCTTCGCCGTAAACTGAACTAACCTCTCGACGGTGTCCTTTACGATAGATTTATATTCATGACACTATCTCGAGCGCGTAAAATTTCAGGCAATGGCGATCCAGAAGCAGGCATATGTAATTTTGTTTGAATAAGTAAAGAGGGGCAAGACACTAAGGACAAAGGCTATTTGATCTTTCTTGTGTCCGTTGCAGTACGAATAAATAGAATCGCCCGCGGTCTGGTTTATGCGATATTTCATAAATGGATTTAGAAGGATAGCGTGTTATGGGATTATTGATTCCCCCGAGACATCGTATACTGTCTGAAGTATGTTGGTACATTATCTCATCGGTCTCACGAGATAACGTAATATATCGTATATCCGGAGAAGTTTCCTGCCATGGGCATATTTTACTGAACCAGTTTTATAAACGTCCTCTTTATAGATTATAGGTACACAATATATTTATATTATATAATAATATATAATAATATTGGTTAGGTATTATAGAATCAGGTGATGTGAATGTCGTGTAAAAAAGCTTATGATTAGCATTATAATTTTTAGTAAAATGAGTAGATACGTAGTTTTAAGAAAATATTATTTCAGCTCATATACATCCTGCCGCTAGGCTCGAGTCTCCTCCACAATAAGATGGTAATTGCTCTATTATACTACACTGCTCAGATGAATTGGTATAGGGTTTTAAGCTTTTCTTTCTTTAGCATTTTTTTTAATTTATATCTCGTAATAGTATTTTACAATGCCCATGAGCTAGAAAGGGAGTGGTGAATTGTATTCTTACCATCCCGTCACCATATAGAAAAAATAATTATGAAAATGTAAATTAATTAAATAATTGTTTGCTTGTATTGTAATGTAAATTAATCAAATAATTGACGATGAGTATTACAAATTAAATATTATTAAACATCTATCTTCATGATATTATTAAGGCATACATCTAACCAACTATCAGGTTATAGAGGTCCATTGTTGGACTTAGCCTCCAAAAGTTAGTACCATAACAGCCATGTTTGGCAGAGGATAGGTCATGTTATAAGTTTCATAAAAAAGTGCTGGTGCCTATTTCTCCCATTTCTTATGATTCTTTAGCCAGTTTTTACGACTTCCAAGATAAAGTTTCTCACTTTATTCGGAACATTCTTTTCTTAAACGATCATTCATCACCATTATTCTCAGTTCATACATGTATCAATATTGGGCTCGAGCCTCTGCCATATTATAAGGGAAGGAAGTAGGTGTAGAGTTTTATTTACAGTCATTCTTCTCTTCCATAGACGTTTTCTGCATTAGTTGACTTTTACGTCAACCACATACAAGAAACGGGGTGGGGAACTGTATTATTTCTTCTTTTCCACACGAAACCACCATTAAATGGGTTTATTTTTATTTATTTATTGACTTATTATTTATTTGTGTGGTGCCGGATTAATAGTACAATTCACCATCCCTCATTCTAGCCATGGATGTTATGAAATACGACTGAGGAAAACAATATCTATGCAAAAATTTATCTATCTGACTAGTGTGGTGTATGAAGTGAGCCAATTTCCCTCCTATTGTTGAGTAGGCTTGGGTCCAACAGTAGCGTATGAGTTAAAATGATGTTGATAAACAAATTATATCGTTACATTATAATAATACATTTAGAAAATAAATAATGTATTGAATTGCATATTTATTCTACGCTACTTGAATAATTTAAACTCAGGATAATTCCAAAAAGTATTTTAGTTTATTTTTACGATTTGTTAACGGTTGAAGCTTTATTATAGCGACCGTATTCGATTTTACCTAAACCAACAGGCAGTTAATCATTCAACGTCAACGGCTACATAACGTTTTATTGCTCAGACGTCTGTGAAAAGGAAGAACAATGCAATGTCGTAAACGTAGAAACTGGATTTAATTCGGACAGTGTTTTCATAAATATTTATATGCCTGTACCGGCTGAAAATATGTTTAAAAAGCTACAATAGCTACCCGCTTCGGGCGACGCGTGACAGCTACTCTGAAACGTACAGAGCTGTGGAAATAAAAAAATATATATACGTACACATACGAAGCACTTAAAATAAAACCTTACAACGAACTGTAAGTAGCGGTTTATCTTGATGTAATATTTTTCCATTTCTTGCTTCAGCTTTGTACTCACAGGCAGATATATTTTGAGAGTGTTTACTTTCATCTCGTGGATTATTTTGACGTTATTCATGGATTTGTTGACTACAGAAAAGAGCTCTATTAGTACGATAAAAGGAAACATAAAACCGAGATATCGCAGCTATTTGTCAATTTAAGTCTTAGCTTTTTATTACAGAAGAAAATATTGAAGGATAATAACAGTAAAGCGAGCCATAAAACGGATTTAATTAAAGATGCAACGCTAATCTCTATTCGCATCGGGAACGGTTCAGGAGACGGAAAATTTTATGGCGACAAAAAATGTTAATTCATGTCGTAGATAATAAAATTTTACTGTTGATGGAGGAACGACGATAAAATTAGATACTTAAAATAAATATACGGCTCTAATACATATTTGAATAGTCTATTAGCGGCTTTCTTTAGATTTTAATGAGAAAAGTCTGTATAAAAAGTCATAAAAAGAGCTAAAGAAAGAGTTTCCCTGTAATCTGAAAAGGTATGAGCTTATGAATTTATTTTGTGGTTAAGATATATAGCTTTAATAAAATTTTCATTAAAATTAGCGTCTAAATAGTATAATTTAATGTAGCAACATTATTAACAGTTATTTAACATTATCTTTATATTCGTAAATACAATATGGAATTTTACTATCCACAATAACAACGAAATTGAGAACTGACCACAATTTACACGGTGCAAATGAAAATCTTTACCAAATTGGTCAACCATTAATTTGATAACTATATTTAGATTGAAATGAAAATTGTCTAAATACTAAATTCAATAATTATCATATACATAGGTGATTCAATTAAACATATAAGAAATAAAATTCGCTGTTAATATGAATGGTAGAAATAGAACAAATTGTTACACAGAAAATACGTCGGGTATTTTAGAATCAAATTAGTCCTGTAATGACACTAGTTTCAAAATAATGATCATCATCTCAGCTCATATACGTCCTACTGTTAGGTTCAAGCCTCCTCCGTAATAGGAAGGAAATTAACTAACTATACCACGCTGGTCAGATCATATCAACCCGTGATATAGGGTTTCTATTTCAGTTTTTTCTTCTCTTGCATAGATGTTTTACGCACATTTATTCCCTCAGCCGTTTTTTACGACATCTACGGGCAAGATGAGCGGTGTTGAACTGTATTCTTACTCCGTCACCACACGGAAAAAAGAAAGAATTTCAAAATATTACTAGTAATATTACTACTAAATAATTTTACTAATAAAATAATATTACTAATAAATTTAGTGGCGTGATTCTATATAACTTTTAACAAGAAAATACGGTGACAAACTGTATTCTTACTCCATCATCATAGGGCCATTTATATATATATATATAGTATATATATATACTTGCTAGTATATATATATACTAGCAACCCGCCCTCGCTTCGCTTCGGTTTCAGTCGCTTAAACCCGCGTAGTTCCCGTTCCTGTGGGAATACGGGGATAAAATATAGCCTATGTTACTCCCTGATATTATAGCTTTCCAATGGTGAAAGAATTTTTGAAATCGGTTCGGTGGTTTGAGCGTGAAAGCGTTACAAACAAACAAACAAACACCCTTACTTTCGCATTTATAATATTAGTATGGATATATATATATAATGGTTTACCATAAAACCATAGAGGAGTGCAGAATTTAAACTCAATTGTTGGTCTAAATTTAATTTTATTTCACCATAGAGCGAAAGGTAATGGAAAACTATTTATATCATTCCTAAACTAATACAAATTTCAAGTAGGTGGACGGTCTATTCTAATATATTTCGTTTTATTTTCACTCGAGTCTAGAGAAAAAACTAACGCTACACCGACCTCACTTATAAATTTATCGTATTATTAACGTGTTATCTTCAATAGTGGTGGAAGCTCAAGACAACCAGTGGGACGTATATGGGTTGAGATGATGATGATGATGAAATTATTTTTTTATAATTATGGGGCACGCGAGTACCAAATCGAAATATTTATTATACGATCACTATAAATGTTAATAAGTAATTGACAGTTAAAAATTTACAAAAAAGTTCTCGGATTGTTGAGGATGATAGTTGAAAGTGTCGTATTGTGGCACTGAAGATGAGGGGCTTTAGTTCTCTGTGCAGTTTGGGGCACCATGGAAGCGATTATTCCACATCTCCCCCGTTGAATACCTATAAGCAGACAACCTCACTTTATTCCGATTTCGTAGGTGTTCACCAGAGGTAAGTGGTTTGGTAGATCACTGCACAAGATTTCTAGGCGAGAAGGATGTATGATAAAAAAGACACTCTAGAATAATTCTCTAACTAGGGGCTACAAAGGCATACATATAATCGGAAGAAACCTGTCGCTACCAGCTGTAGCTGATAAAATACTCAGCGGCGCGGCGATGAGTGATAGCTAGCGATGGCCGATTAGTATAAAGCTGAGATGTCACAAAAAGGGGCAGTGGAGCTCGGGCATCCTCCACTATGGAAGTGAAACAGATCGCTGGTCAGACGGGTTGTCATAGGGTTTTGTTTTGAGTTTTCCTTTTCTCGCATAGATGTATGGATATCGTATCACATAGCCGTCTTTTACGACACCCATGGGCACGAGCGGGGGTGGTGAATTGTACTCGTCACCATAGGGATAGAAAAATAATATTTTATTATTTTGTTACTAAGTAATATAAACAGTGTACTTTTAAGGATAAAATATTTTAATTAGTTCTGAGTTTGGATGTTATTTATGTTGTTTTATGTGTTTTGTCGTAGTATGTTTTTAAATTGCATTGCATTTATTCATTAGTGTTGGATTTAAAAAATTTAAAAAAAAATCGTATTTTTGATTTTATTTAAATTTATATATTAGCTAAAAAGCCACATTTTAAGTTTGTATTTCCACACGGCAAATTAAAAGGCTTGTGGTAAATAGACAACTGCAAGGTCTAACCTTGCAGTTTTTCATGTGGTAACAGAGTAAGAAAACAATTCATCACTCCTTATTTTGCCAGTGGGTTTTGTAAAAGATAATTAATGGATTAAAGTATGCAGACAGATGTTGTATAAAAAAACCTTAACAGTTTGACATTGACCTGGGCCAATTCCATCTAATATCGTCTCGACAATAAATACATGCCTAAGAGAGTCAGTACTACAGAACAGTAATTTCATAGATTACGTACTTACAGGTAGTGTGCGATAGAGAAAACGCTTTACGAAGCCGATGTTAACCAATTGCCTCTTTCCAAAGATCGACGAGCAATATTTATTGCTGGGTATTTTATTTTTGGCAAAATAGCCATCATCATTTCAGCTCACTGCTGGGCTCGAGCATCCTGTAAAACAGGAGGGAATTGACCTTACTATACCATGCTGGTCAGAGAGGTTGGTACGGATCGAATTTTCCTTTTTTTGCATAGATATTATATACGTATTATATCCCTTAGTTGTTTTTTCCGACATCCACGGGTAAGATAGGGAGTGGCAAATTGTATTCTTACTCCGTCACCACACGAAAAAAAATAGCCATAGTACGTTCATAATATTTAATTGAATAAGCATCTTTTGTATAATATTATGAAAGTAATGCATATTCATTATCAGATTTTGTTCACTACTCCGTGTGTGTAAATGTTGGAACTCATAATTAGAGTAAAAGCGTAACACATCCACTGGTGGGACACGATCTCAAAGCACACAATAGGAAATGTACTTAACGCGCGGTAGTGCCTAGTATCATCATTACTTTGAGCCTTCACATAGAACAGTAACAAAATGGAGTCGCCAAATTAACAAAAAATTTTACAATTAAGTATTCTTGTTTGCAGAGCATTTAAAAAGAGATAAGTAACAGGAAGTCAGAACAAGAAGTGGCAAACTAAATGTTAGTAATTTTCTTCAAGTATCGTTTTTATTGCCTTAATTTTTTTTAAGACTAAGTTCGAAAAAAGTTGCCGCGCATATATTAGAGATATTAATTATTGCAATAATAAATATTTTACGCACACCACATTTCTTAATTACTTTCCAAAGTCAACACAACAAGGCTAAAATTCGCAATATCAATATCGTCTCTATGCATCGAGGGTAGCGCCCTCGGCAAGATAAAGTACATTTAGATAAATGGAAGAGAGGCAACCTTCAGCCAGGGTGGGCACTTCGGCTAAACGACAGTCTTAATTTTCCCAAAGTAATAATTAAGAGTGAAGGCTCTGTGCCCCAACAAAGTTGTGCCGAGAAAACTGACGCTAAATTTTTAAACAAGCCTAAGTACAAAGTCCGATACCTCTAAAGTTAATTATATTAATAAATAAAATGTTAAAGCTGGTGAAAGGCGTAGTTTTAGAGTTCCATGTTCTGCTGTTCCTACTTTGGTTTATTAAATCTTAATGCAATTCGCTTGCAGATTCCGATAATCAAATTAAATCTTGTTGTCATCCAGCTAATATTATAAATAATTGATGCATTTGTTTTTATGTTTCTTATTTAGTCAATATTCGTGTGGTGATGGAGTAAGAATACAATTCACCACCCCATATCTTGCTCGTGGATGTCGTAAGAGACGACTAAGGGATATAATCTATATATAACATCTGTGCAAGAGAAGGAAAATTCGAAATGAAACCCTATACCAACATGTCTTTTTTTGGGGTGGGTTACGGTCTGCGCACTCCTCGCACCATTCTGTCCGGGGCGACAGAGTGACGTAAGCACGCACACCCGTAACCCACCCGTGACACGTCGCCTTCGTCGTTGGACCGACCACCAGACCAGGGTGACTTGACGTCAGTGGTCATACCAACATGTCTGACCAGCACGGTATAGTAAGTCAAATTCCCTCCCATTGTAAAAGAGGCCCGAGCCCAACAGTGGGACGTATGTGGGCTGCGATGATGATGATGATTTACTCAAAATAGCTAAAGTTTAAGTGAATATTGTCATAACTTAACATATATTAAATGTGTAATACTGTTTATGTATCACTTTAATCGCGGCAATACTTTATAGTCTTAAATAGTTAAATTAAATTACTATTAATTTAATCTGAATATAGAATATGATAGAGAATTATTTTAATTTGAACAACATTAATAATTGAATCTTAATTTGTATATTGTATACCATCAAAAACAGGACTTGTAAAAAGAAGCCAAGCCTCGCAACTGAGTTATTCTACCATAAAAACTTGTGAGATCCATGTTATTCCAAGTCGATTAACTCATTGAATCCCTGTTTAAGGGACCTTCCTACTTAAGTTATTACGTAAATAGCTAACCTAACAACGTCTTATAATGACTATATCAATATTAAAGATCTTTTATGTTGTAAATAAATAGAATGACTTTTAATGTTTCATTTTTTAATGTTTCATTTATACACCAAATACTAATTGTATTCTAAATTTGAAGCTTCTGTGTCTGCTAGAAGTGCCACTTTAATATTGATGATCGGTCAGTCAGTCAGTGAGTGACAAAATTACGAAATTTTGACTAGTTATAATTCTTAAACTATTAGTTCAAATTGAATGGAATTTGAAACACATAATGTGTATACAGTGCCTGATAGGTTACTAAAAATTCAGCTTTCTAGCTTTATTAACAATGAAGTTATAGGGCGTCGAAAATGGCCTGAATGGCTTCGAGAAAAGTATGTTACGGCAGTATTGCGTTTTGCCCGACTTTTTTTGTTGCTCGACTTGGCGGGGGCACTGCCGTGCCCCCAGATTTTCAAAACGTGCTGTATTTTCTAATTAAACTTTATAATATATAGACGATTTGCATTATAGATATTAACACAATCTGTATGAAAATTATATACAAATATTTATATATTTGTATCAAGGTCAAATAATTTATAATTAAAAGTTTAAAGTCTATTTATTACATAGAGTAAAACATTTTAATACACTTTATTATTAAAGTATATTGTATTTATCAAACTATTTAATTCTAAATTGTTGTTGTTTGAAATTGTTAAATGAATTCAATTCTAAAATGAATTGAATTCACTTCATAATTTAATAATAAAAGGCAAATAAATTTGCTCACAAAAACATATTGTTAAGAATAGATATTTATTGACTCGCATTCAATTAATAATTTTTCACAAGTGAAAAACGCGAAAGCAAAAAAAAAGATTACACAAAATTAAAAAAAAAAATTAATTTTAAATACAAATAAAAAATCTTATAGATTAATAAAAGTGACTCTTTATATTATTTAATGAAACAAGCGGTATCGTTGAATAAATCTTTAAAAATATATTGATTAGTTCGGCTTACTGTAACAACTAGAAAAAGAACTGTCATCGTTGTGTGTCAAATTCCCCAATTTTTATATTTCATTCTTCTTTTCATACCATATATGTACATTTAATGAGCATTAGCCTCCTCCACTTGTTCATATTGGGATTAAAAAACAAAGTCATATAATATTACTTTTTAGAATTTTGAAATGATCATATTTAAAAATAGTTTAGACCTTAATCATGCTACTTATAATATTTAACTTCATAAAAGTGGAGAGTTAAGGGTGTAGATTGTTGGCCTGAGTTCTCGATTTCGAGCGACCGCAGCGCCAAAGTTTAATGTAACATCCGACGGGGCGGATGAATGACCTAGAGAGCGCGATTTTCAAAATGTTTTGCAACAAACGTTCCACGTTGAGAAATTGTTATTGAACTTGAATATTTACAGCATAACAATAACGTTGAATTTTTGGAAACTAGCTGTTGATTCTTTTTAATAGATTAATAAGAGTAGTTGAGACACAATTTTTATGTTTTTCTATCATTACATTACATAGTATAAAACAAAGTCGCTATCCGCCGTCTGTCTGTCCCTATGTATGCTTAGATCTTTAAAACTACGCAACGGATTTTGATGGAGTTTTTTTTAATAAATAGAATGATTCTTAAGGAAGGTTTATATGTATAATACATGCATAATATAGTAGAGAAACGCTGATTAATTTAGAGGTTTCTAATGTGATGTCGTAAATAAGCACGTTTTTGCGCTTATATTGCAAACGTTGGCTGAACCCTACGAGATAGACCAAAATAATGTACTACAGTATTATCCATCTTAAAAAGTTCAACAAAAAAGTCCACGATGGCATATGTCTATCTCTTAGGGATAACCCACCATAACCATTTTTTATCCTCTACTAAAAAATGATTATTTACTAAGTGATTTTATACAATACAGCATTAATCCTTATCCAATTAAGTACCTTAAATAAATTGTGCATTTATTATAGATCAATATGCTTTTTATAGTATGTAATGTGAAGTGAATATTGCCGAAGATAGCGAAGATAGCGAGGGCGGGTTACTAGTTTATAATATAATATACAATCAAGAGTAGGTCCGGACTGACATTTTTGTATTCTACTTACCTAAAATTCCAACTATTTATTTATTTGTAATTTCACTACCAAAATTTATTCTAATTCGTAAAATATTCATTCAATAAAATAATTGCAAATTCAGTAGGAAGTGTGTTTATCTCTACGCAAGGAAATGTGCCTATTGCGTAAACTCAAATACTTACTTTTTGTTTACGATCACCTCGTCGATATCTAAAAAAAAATCCTAGGGTTTTAAAAAAAATGTCAATAAATGAAATACAAGTATAAAAATGATTTATTTACTACACAATAACAAATATGAGTCGCCATTACTCGCTATCCTAAAAGCGTGCTAGGGTTGTACAAAAATTAGTAAATAATTCATTTATTTACTAATTTTAACAGAAGTTTGTAAATTATTAATATACTAATTAAAAGTATGTAATTAAACAATAACGAAATATGAGTTCAAAATTCTAATGGTTTTTCATTCGATTACGGATCAAGTTCTGATTTCTGCTAATTTGATGATAAAATCAATGGCTATCACAAAACCTATCAGAATGAAAACGTTACCAGCTGCCCGATTCACGTAAGTAATAAAAACCGTAGCGCAGTGACGTCACTTCGTTTTGTGCAAATTTAGCCCTTTTAACCGACTTAAAAAAAGGAGAATTCTCAATTCGCTGTATTTTTGAACCAATTTTTATGATTCTTTACACCAGGTAACTCAGAAATTGTATAGTAATTGAGCTATTGGAAGATTTATGACAATCCAAGACTAGATAAGTAAGTGCGTTTAAAACAGAAAACCAAAAGGCGATTTCTAAATTCCTAAGTTAAAACGACTTTTGGACTGGCGTGTTTACGTGAATCGACTGGCTGGGTAGTTAAGTTACCTGTATCTTTCAAAATCATTAGGCGTTCTTCTCTTTCATAACATGTAAAGCTCTTTCTTTCCTCTCTTTCATAGCCTCTATGATACTGGGCGCGTCACGAATGGGCATGCTTCGTGACTGCCGAGGATCAACTAATTCTGGAAGTAGGCAATCGTAATAAAATCTAACTAATTTCATCTCCATTTTCTCCTCCCAAAATATGTCGTCCTTTTCTATAATATAAACTTTCATAGGTACAGTAGCACCAAACCAGATGCCAAGCATGCAAACGTTTCTTTTAGTAATATGTACCTGTCCCTGAATTTGGAAATACCAGTTATGATTTTTATTTATGACATAACCCTTGGAAGCCTTGTCCTTAACCCAAAAGGTATGTTTGGCCATTGCTTCATCAAGAGTCATGCCAGCTAAAGAATGTGGGCACTTAATTTCAATTAAACCGTTTGCATAAATGCCATCTGGTGTAGTACCAAGAAATTCATATTGATCGTCGACGAACAAACCGCAACCTTGTATACTAATATTCTCTTGAATTTCTAACTGTTTAATTGCGGTTTCTTCGTTTTCGATACCGTACCGTACAGCAGGCAAACTGGAGATATTACTACCATAAACGATTTTACGAACAAGAACAGCACAACTTGTGCTCTCTCGTTTTTTACAAACTTCCCCGAACGATGATGAGGTTAGTAATTTTCTCCTTGTACTCATCCACTCAGAACTACTTCTTTGCAAATGGGTCGACCTTTCAAGCTCCTCTCTTTCAGCACAAGACAACTTTAAATCGGCTAAAAAAGATGACTTGGCTTTCTCATATAATTCTGGACTCAGATCAGGTTTTTCGCAGTTTGGTCCATAGTGAGCGTCTTTCGATATAGCGTTGTGGCTCTTTTTCAATCTTAATTTAGGTTTAGCAATTAAACGGATTCTACGATTACAATTTTCCACTTTCGCGATCAAAGGATTAGGACTAGATTTAAATATTACTTCATGAGTTTTACTATGAATCGATCCTGTATTAAAAGACACAACAGCAGCTGCGCATCGGCCCGCATAAGAACCACGGGAAGAATAATTTACACGCTTACCCCCTACTAATTTGGCAATCACTGCGTTAAAACTTTCAACTATATTACTTGTACAATTATGAATTAAACTTCTAGAATGATATGACAGTCTTTTACTTAAAATGTGTACCGCGTCCATTAATCCGCATCCAATAATTGCTGGAAGCAACCCAACAGGTTCTATTCGACGAGTATCAGGTCTACAGAAATACTCTTTGCAATATTGGTGATTACCAAATACGTGTTGTGGACCATTTAGGATATCTTCACTAAGATTTTTTATTTTTTCTTCGAGTGACTGATTTTGATCGCCCCAATATTTAATAGCGCATTTTACACCCGTTCTTAAACGCAAATACCTTTCTTTTAGGAATTTCCGCAATTCGCAAGGATACTTAGTGTCTTTCGACAGTTTCTCCAAGCTATTGCAGTAGTTTCGTAAAAGATGATTTTTGCATTCAATTTTCTCTACTGTTAAATTACCGTACGGTCGCGAATCTAATATTTTTTTATAAGTACTGGAATCGCCGTCTGCTACAAATTTATTATAAATTACACCGTGATCAACAATGGAACGTTTAAACCCCTCAACTATTATGGTCGATTCCATACCGGTAGATGATCCCGAATAATTCTTGAAACAACGGTGTTCCGAGGGCTGACTGTCGTTCTTTGCGGCTCGTGCACAAACTACGCAGTATTTATTTTTAACTCCAAAAAACAATACTTTATTAGTTTTAATGCCAATTATCGCAGCTGCGCCGGACAAGGCGGAAAAATTCTTATCATAAGATCTCTT
The DNA here is from genome assembly GCA_032191425.1 of Lymantria dispar. Lineage (NCBI taxonomy): Eukaryota > Metazoa > Arthropoda > Insecta > Lepidoptera > Erebidae > Lymantria > Lymantria dispar. The sequence goes on along the minus strand of CM063454.1, from coordinate 18,827,495 downwards.
GCTCCAACAACCGTCAACAGCAACAGATATTAATGGTGTACCATTTTTATCAACACTACCTATAGACACTGCGTACTCCGCTTCTTCCTTGACAGCTTCTGCCATGGAATGTGCTGCTGTCTTTTCCCACCAATCGCATGCTGCTGTCTTTTCCCACCAATCGCAAACCGTATTATTAATTTCATTGTATAATGAAGGTGACATGATTGGTAGGGCTACTGCGGCAGTTAATGTTTTTAACTGATAGTAGCTCCCACCAGATGATATGATACCAGATACAATTTGATGATTCACTTCCATTCTATCTTCTTTCTTTTCAATCAAACACACAGTAAATTTCATACTACACATACTACATTTCATGATGAGTTTTGAGTCCAGACCAACTTTTACTTCACCTATTATACTGAGGTAACTTAACTTACAATCCATTGGACCGTGGTCCCCTATGGCCTGAAGAGCTTTAAAAAAAAAAGAAACGTCTACAACTCTACGCCCAACTTCCATTTCATCCACCTTTCCCTCTTGGTCGTTTTCAATAACTAGTTCCTGTAAAGAAAGATAATGGCTTGATTTTTTTTATAAAAAATAATTAAAAATTTAAAAAAATGCAAAAGAATTTAATACAATATTAGGTTCCTGATGAATAGAAATTATAATTTCTTTACGCATTAGGTATTGTTTTTTTATGACGTCACCTATTTGAACGTAAATTTTCTTTTGAGAAAGTAATTGAGAAGTATTTCGGTACTAAGGTGTTTGTCTCTCGATGAAAATAATAAATATTGCAAGAAAAAATCTATAGGTAGGTATTGAGATTTTGTCTTCGCCCATCACTAACTAAGTAGTTTGTTTATTTATGTAACAAGTCTACAAGAATTACGTATAACAACTTACCTCTATACAGCGCGTAGCATTGTTGCTCAGTCTCGGCCCCAAGGTTTTCTTTATTTTCAATACTGGAAATATTATTCATCAATATTATCCACTTTTTATTTATTTTGTACAACCCTAAGCCAGACGCTAGGCGCCTCGCGTCTGTTTGGCGGTATAGGTATGTCGACCAAGTTGCGCTGTCGCCTACCTACTTTCACATTTTGATATTTAGACAATACTAGCCGACCCGGCGAACTCCGTATCGCCTTTTTTTTTTTAAAAATCCTATTATTTTGATATTACATACAGATACTTCAATTTTATTTATCAGTATAGATATAGATAATACAAACCAATATTTACATGTTATTGTAGGTATATGTCTGAATCGGGCGATCTAAATCATATGACATATTGTATTAGCTTTGTAATGTACCCTGTTCAAATGCGATAATAAATAAGTAGGGAGGAACTTACATTTTATTCCGAGATCTTTTGGCTTTCATATTTTTATAATGCGTACAAAACTTTCTTTTCCCTGGCATGACACTCAAATTCAATCAGTCCTGCGAAAAAAATAGCCTATGTTACTCAGTGATAATGTAGCTTTCGAATGATAAAAGAATTATTAAAATCGGTCCAGTACTTTTTGAGTTTATTCGTTACATACAAAAATCCAAATCTTTCCTCTTTATAATACCTATTAGTGTAGATATTATATTTTTTACGATTTATATCTAGTTCCATCATGGTTTTCTTTCAGACATTCATTATATCGATACTTTCTAATAACTGAAAATAAATTAATTATAAAAATGTTATACTTACAATTTTTTACAAAAAACACAAATTCACAATACGTAATTCTGCTGTCTGCAGCCGACAAGCGTGGTGTCGCGTTCACTTACAGAAAGGAACTGCCGCTTTTGACCACCGAGATTGCACGAATGAAACGAACGTTTTACCCATACATTTTTGTATGAAAAATTTACCTTAAAATATATCTAGATTTTAGGGCTTTAAAAGAGGAAGTCTTTGTTTGTAAAGGTATAAAAAGAAGTATACAGCTATACTTATTGGTTTCTTCAGTGTTCAAAAAGTGTTTCTTTTTATCAATTTGTGTTGATTTATGGGGTTAAATCTGAAAAATACGAAGTCATGTTTTTGCATTTTTACTCAATTTTGTGCGTTTGTTGACGTTTATTATATAACAACTATTAGGTTTAAGAGTTTAATATAAGCATGAACATACTTATTGGTCTTTGATTGTAATATATACAAATTATCATTGATATCAATCATATGTAAATAGGTTAAATATGAAAAATCGTAACACTCTTTTCGGTGATTTTCACGATCTACACCCTTAAAGAGAAGCTAAGGGTCATCTTATATCTCATGAAACAAATTGGGCGTTAGACCCTCGAAACTTAGTTACTAATTCATTGTGTGAATAAAACATTTGCAAAACAACTGTTTTCCAATATTTCAGTCTATAAACCACCCATCGCAAGTTAGGCTACCATTAGTTATTTATAAGCTTAGCTTTAGCAACTGTAGTCTATTTTTAAAATACAACTAGACTGATGATCAAATAGTATTTTAATTTTAAATTAAATAAAGTGTAACTGTAAAATTATAAATAAAAAAAATATAAATAAAAACTGTGTAAAATTATACATTTTCTACAATAACGATGACTTGTTGGACGTGAGACATCTTAGTCCGCCCGTGACCATTAACGCTGTAAAGTGTTCGAAACGTCGGGCAATCAAAAATCAAATATAAACGCGATAAAATCCGTAGTTTCATTTAAAATGTGTAATACTCGCGTAAACATCAGATATCATTAAAAAAAGTGTGTTTGATATTTTTTCTTCTCTACATACCTCTCATTGTTGGTCACCGATCTCTTCCTGATGCAAGAAATTAGATGAATATAGAAAAAATATTATTAGAAAATGAAGGTAAATTTAGGCATTGCCATTGAGAATAAAAATACACATACACACATATACTATACACTGTTTTGTGTGATATTTGTGTGCTTTGATTGTTTCATTACATTTGTTTTTAAGAAGTTTTTAATAGGGCCATTCTTAAAAAGAATCCTTAATAACGCTTCCTGCATTTTATTGATCTTCACGTTGGGCTAAAAAGTCATGGATGTGAGACAACTACATGCAGCTGAGATGTGAATGAATATTGAAATGGATGTGCGGCGTGGTGAAAATAGATAAAGAACGAAATAAGAGGAAAAAATTTAAAGAAAGAAAGGAAAGATTGAAAGATCCGCCCGTGACGGAGAAGTTGAGGAGTGAATTACTAATGATTGTTCCATAAAGAATATGGTAAGAATATGGTAAGAATATTTCTAAAGAAAATATAGATGGAATGTAAAACATAATGGACAAACAGAGAATGATCTGAAAGATGGCGTCTAAGGCTAAGAACTCACGGAGCGATTTTGTACCGTGCCCGCTGCAGTAGTGGAATAGCGGTTTTTTTTCTAAACTCACGAGACCGGTTATTTACGCGGTTACGCAGCCGTCGCAGTTTAGATTATCGCCCGCATAGGCGGGCGAGGATCATAAGGCAGGCGGTTGTAAGACGAACACACACCAGAAATGAGCTGTTGCATTATACTTAGTTCACAGAAGAATTAAAAAAAGAAAACCCAAAAGGTTCTGGGTGCATCCGTTTATTGAGGATAGAGATCGTTTTGGATTATTTGTTACTCTTACTAGCCAGCATCGCAGAGCGCGCGGGCGCAACCCGCCGAGGCTGAGGATGACCGCGGCCCGCGCGATTCTGCTAGTTGCCCGCCGGTGCGGCGGGAGCCGCAAACAACCGTACACACCGCAGGCGTAAAACGCGTCGTGAGATTTGCTTTTATTTTTTACATAAATATCAGCATTCTACAGAAGCTGAGGGCCCACAACTGCGGCGGACGCGGGTGAAAATAGCTCCGTGAGATCTTAGCCTAAAATAGCGCTGTATAGAAGGTCGGGACAAATTGCACATATAGATTTATACATTTATTGCATTTATAGATCAGAAGAGACATTTTAGGGATGATATGAAACAAACAATTATCTCCATGTAAGAATGATACATATATACCACGTAAAGAAAGCCGAATGAAAATAAAAGTTAATTTATCATTTTACAAAATGTACATTGAAGATTGAAAGATGCTAAAGGTAGATACCATGAGATGAACTTAACCTTATTTAAGAAAGTTGGATGAATTACTTTTGATGAGCCTAACTATTATTAAGTTGGGAGGAACGCCTCCACGACGACGCGGTCCACCGCCGGCGACTCGGGCGGCGCAGGCTCGAATACCTACGCCTGATGCCGACCTTTTTTTTTTTGAGACTAATCCCACCACACATTCCCACCACTGTAACTCCTGTAAGCCAGGATCCACAATGGTCTACGTATAAGACACTGAGGTTTGACCCTCAGGAAGTCCCGGGAATCGCTTTTAATTGTTTTGGGACCCGCAACAAATTTAATTAGAAAAGAAAACAGGAGGAGTTGGAAAGATTCCACTTCCCTCCTATGCAAAGCGGGAGACATGAAGCAAAGTGATGCCGCCCTAGCTGAGGCCGCAGATTACTGGACCGGGGATTTAGTCCGTCACCCATAGAGATACCGACCACTGGAACTTTGCACCGGTGGTCGGCCCAACGACGAAGACGACGTGCCATGGGTGGGTCATGGGGCCATGCACCGCCCCTGCGTCGCCCCAGAAGGGCCGAGGGGTGGGTGTTCTGACCATGGCCTACTCCCTAAAAATAAAAAGGCTTTTACAGACCGAAAATAACTCAATCAGAGGTTACTGATAATAGGACTGAAACATTTATAAAGGATCCTCCAACAGGCGCTTATCCCGACTAGACATAATTTAAAAATGAAAAGTAATGTAACTAGATACCGGCATGTTCGCAAAAAAAAAAAAACAGGAATACAAATGATATATTTTTAAATAAAATAACAAATTGTTCAAACTCTGCTTAAACATATATATATTTACTACAGAAAGAATTGTTGAGTCCGTGTTTGATATAAAAAAAAGGTTTGGGTATTTTTTTGTTATTCCCTCGTCATTCAATACAAATTTCGTTCTTATTTAAATAGAAGGTGTGACCTTTACCTTTCAGGGTTAACAAATAAGCCAAAATCAAATCTTATTACTTATACTGAAATGATTTACACAAATACTTCGAATTTTTTTTTTTACAAACCTTACACACACCACTGTAACAGTGACCGAGGTACTTTTACTTGATTTATTAATAAATTGATAGATTATTATCGCAATAATGCCGATGATCCAATCCAAATGATAATTTCACAGCTATATTTACAACGTATAAAGTATATTAAAATAAAATTACCAAACGAATAAAATAATCAGGCTATTCAATGTGAATAGGTTTAATCAGGCGTTGGATGTGACCAAATGAACCGTGGTTTGTACTACGTTTATTAAATAAGTTTGCTTTGAACCTATCCAAATGAATAATTACTGTTCATATTGTACTTTATTTAACGCCAACTCTATGTGAAAATATATGAGCTATTTTATATGAAACTATACGCTTATTAATTTATTTATGATTTATTAATGAATTCTGATGTTTACGCGAATATTATTATAATATTCTAAATTAAACAATTTTTACGGATTTTATCGCGTTTGTCATGAATTCTGTAAACTTTTCGAAACGCCGGGCAATCAAAAATCAAATACAAACGTGATAAATCCCTAGAAATAATTTTCATTTCATTTCATTTTCATGTTAATTTATTATTATATTATGTTTTTTGTATCAACAATAAAAGTAAAACTGGTTGAATCTATCTAATTAAATCTAGCGTTTAATGATTTTTTTTTTGCTTTCCATAAATTTTTATTGAAATATCTTATTACACTATATACATATACATACATTATATCCTTGCATTCTTTTTTTAAGACTATGGATTTGGTTACTTTTGTAGAAGTTCAATCCCTTTATTATAAAAATATCATAGACAGAGTAGAAGCTATTCCTACCCTCCAACTTTCGATTTGGATTTTTTTTTATTGGAAAAGTAATGCGAAAAACGTATTTAGATATGAACTAATATAATGTCATTTTGAGGTCTTTTTTCAAAGTCATGTTTTAAGCTCGTACATGTTTTCTAGTGACTTTCTTGGCGCAGACTAAATAAACTGAGTCACTAACTAATATTCTTACTGTATGTTAAATTATTGTGGAATAATTTTAGATATCATGAAGATTTTAACAATAAAATGTTTTTTTTTGGGGCCGGGTTAAGTTCGGCGCTCTCCTCGCCCAGCTCCGTCCGCGGCGACCGAGGGCCGTAAGCACACACACCCGTAACCCACCCATATAGCACGTTACCTTCGTCGTTGGGCCGACCACCGGTGCAGAGTTGACTTCAGTGGCCGACCATCGACGTCCCTACTGGAACGCCATCGCGAGGCTAGCCTCTGATGGATGCCGGACTAAATCCCCGGTCCAGACACCCGCAGCCTCTGCTAAATAAAAATGTACTAGCATTACAAGTCAACAACAATAGCGTCTTTATATTTTTCTATTATTTATAACTTATTTTGTAATGTCGTCTTGTAGTTTTAAGGGGTCACTATTCATTTACTCATTCTTCAGTCTATCAATGTCCATTGTTTGACACGGGCCTTCCCAAGAGAGTAGTATTAGGACATTACCTAATCGCCAAACTTGGTAGGCGGCCTCACAAATATTATTATAAGTGTCACACGAGAGTACGCTGCGCATTTTACTGGTGATCTGTTAGCCGGTTTTTACGATATATACGGGTAAGGGATGCAGACGGTATTAGTATACTAACATTTAATACCAGCAGCGTAATTAGGTATCTTGAAATCTTAGAAGATGGCTTACAAAATATCTTGTAAAATCGTTTTTTTTTTTTAATAAAGCTATCATTGGTTTTATCGCGTTTGTATTTGATTATTGATTTCTTAACGTTTGATTTTATTGAACTGTCCTACCGAGACTATAAAATTTTGAGAGTTTTCGAAAAGTCGGGCAATCAAAATCAAATAAATAAGCGATAAATCCGTAAAAAATATTTTATTAAAAATTTTTCATGGTCGCGTAAACATTAGAAATTATCTGTCAGCGTTTACCAAAAGATCGCCCTACAATTACAAAATTTCACCTAAATCATTACAGGTGTATCAAAATATACATCTAAACAAGAATTGCTCAAATAAAGAACACGTAAGCGAAATAATGTATGATCAACTAAATCACTCTCTCTCTCTCTAAAGTCGGTCCCTCATATCTGAGGATCGTGGTTAGCATCGGAGTTACATCTGGAGCGGATGATCTGCCTCCACCGGTCTCGATCCAGCGCGTCTCTCACGACCGCATAGAATTTGGAGGATGATGAGTTTTTCACTTGATCAGTCCATCTAGTTGGTGAACGACCACGCGATCTCTTGCCTTCGGTGTTCCCAACGACAATCAGCGTTTCCAGACTCTCATCGCCTCTGCGCGCTGTGTGTCCGAAATAGAAAAGTATGCGTTGTTGGCATATTGTCGACAAACGGGTTTTTATTCTGAGCTGACTCAAGATAGATACATTGGTGCGTTTTTCGATCCAAGGTATTCGGAGTAATCGCCTCCAGCACCACATCTCGAATGCATCAATCCTTTGTCGTTCTCGGGCTAAGATTGTCCACGTTTCTACGCTATAGAGGATAATAGGGAATACCAGAGCTCGGATCAATCGCATCTTGGTTATAATACCTATTCCTCTCTTCCTCCAAATGACGCTCAAACGGGTCATAGCATCTTTAGCCATTCCGATCCGTCTTTTTATCTCGGGGGCACAGCTGTCATCGTTGCAGATTTGGGAGCCAAGGTAAATGTAGTGGTCGACCACGTTAATGCCCGGAATGTTGAAGGTGACATTTGCCAGTGTCCCGGCACGATCCACTATCATCACCCTAGTCTTTGCTCTGTTCACTACGATACCAATTTTGCCACTTTCAATTTCGAATCTTCGGAATAGCCCCTTCATATCTTCCATGCATGTTGCCAGGAGAACGGTATCGTCGGCATATCGAAGATTTGATAATCTCTTTCCACCTCTTCTCTTTCCATCTCTTTTTCTATGGTTTTTCGCATTATATACTCTCCATATATGTTGAAAAGTGTAGGGGACAATAAGCACGCTTGTCTTACACCTTTTTTCGTCTGGAACATATTGGAGCATTCTGTACCTATCCGAACTAAATCACTAATACATTTGAAAAGCATTTAAGATCGTAGAGGCTTTTTCTAAAGAGATAACATCTAATAATGCCATTTTAGTAAGGCGTAGCTTTTTATTATTATTTCATGAACATGATCTAAATAATGACTTAAAAGAAATAATAGTATAAATTATTCTAATAGAATAAATTACTCTTCACTTTTCTTAATCTCAATTTCAGTGCTTTTATCAAATTAAGGTGCGCACGTGCCGACGCTCTCACTAAAAATATCAACACATTTCTATATTTTATGAATAGCTGAACCCCAAAAATCCTTTCTACTTGATTAAATAATATGAGTCTTTGATCCAAAAAATGAATCTTTCCAAATCACGATACTGAATTCAACGGAGCGAACCAACTCAAATAGCTATTGCGTGTATCGAAGGACTTCCAATAAGGGACGCCAATGCTATCAAATACGATACGAGTATATTAATCTGCTACTAATGTGGTGTTCCTTGCCCTCTGGCAGCATACAACCGAACTAAACTCCGTTATATTGATGATGTTACTTTGTCTACGTCGGCTAGCCATTCTGTCTGTGTAACTTTAACGTGTTGTTGCGAATGGATGTGACCTTTTCAAATGGTTAGGGCTTCCCTCGTTTAATTCTACGGAAATTCGAATGTAATTTGGGGGTGGGGGGGTAATTCACAGTATAATTTGTAGGCAGTCTAGTTAGTTTTAGATTGGGTTTAATTTGAATGAATTCTAACTTAACTGGTATTTTCTATTTAGCAATGAAACTAAAACAGACTGTTTTATAACAATCATATTCGTTGAGCACCACAAGGGACTGGGCAATTAGAGGTGCAGCATATTACAGAATATTTAAATCTGTTGTTAATAAGATTTTATTTTAGAAATTCGAGAAAATAGACCTGTTGTGAGATAGTGAGCCTATTGTACAGCATTCAAAAGTTATAAATATATCAAAATTTAGGTAGTTTTCTCTCTAAATTACTCTTGAGGTTATATGTAAGAAAATAAAAAGTAATTATTTTTAATTATTGCGAAACTCGTGGACTTATATAACCAATCCATTGGCTACATAGACACATAATAGTATATTTAACATTATTTTATCCCATGTGGTGACGTAGTAAGGATACAATTCTCCACCCTTCCTCATAACTAAATTTAACTAAATTTATTTATTTATTTAAGACAACACCCTGCGCTAAGGAAATAATCCTTGTATTGCGGGGGACTTTACAAACATATAATTAACGGACACAAATTACATCCAGACTCAGAACAACAATTTGTGGATCGCACAAAGTGTGGTCCCGCGTGGGATTCGAACCCCCGACACTGGCGCTCTAGGTCGCTATCTTAACCACTACGCCATCTGTGCAGTTCATAGGTGTTGTAAAGGACGATTAATAGATTTAAATATACAACGTGACTGCAATGATGTAAAGGATGACTTTAAATAATACATGCTGTCAACCCGCATGATCAACGTCGTACATTCGAGCAATTTCTCATTATAGAAGAGAACCAAGCTTTTTTTTTTTTGGGTGTGGGCTGCGGTCAGCGCGCTTCCGCACCACTCCGTCCGGGGCGATAGAGGGGCTTAAGCACGCAAAACCCGCAACCCACCCGAACACCACGTCGCCTTCGTCGTTGGGCCGACCACTGGAGCAGGGTTACTTGTCATCAGTGGTCGGCCCGACGGAATACCCCCCACCTGGGGTACCCTCCCATCGACCGACGTCCCCCCCTCAAAAAAATCGATCTAGCTAGGTTTTATTTATAGAAAATGTTGTTTTGTCGGTGTTTTTAGCAAAACAATAAGATGTCATTAAATTTTAAAAGAATATGAATTCAAATTTCGTTGTCAACGTCTCATGAGTTACGATAGCTCAGTTTGTTCAGTTCTCTTTTTGTTTTGTTTTGACATTCAAACAGCGTGGGATCGAATCTCGGTGTTATTATTATTCTCTTTTTGTAATTTTTTTCAGTATTTTTTTATTAATTTATATTTAAATAAGTTCGACAACAATACAACAAAAATATACCGAGCAAAGCTTGGTCAACCAGATATTACAATCGGAATAAGATTTATAACATAATCAACCCATATCACAAGGATGCTATTTCAAATATTTTAACGGCAAATGCCGATCGCTCCTGTTGACAAAACACTCCAAAACAATTAATTGGAATATATTCGAAATTCAAATTTTGTATTAAAATTACTACTAGGTAGCTACTATACTAATAGAACCCTGGAGCCTATTAATGAGATGCATGTGTGCGTGACTGATTCGTCTAGGGTAGTTTGAGAACTGCACATTTTAACACCAACTAAATAACTTTATTGTTGCATTTTGGACTTTAAGCTTATGTATCCTAAAGTCCTATATAGAATATTAAAGAAGTTTTTTCTAATGTCCTGCCTGGGTTCTAATATGCAGAATGCCACGTGCGTCATGCTTGCCAGGACATAATATTGTTGTTGTTGTGGAAAAAAAAAACATCCGTATTAACAAGTCTAAATTTGGGAACTGACAATTTATTTGTGTATGGGTTGCAATTTACTTATAGTGTTGCATTATTAATTTTGGGTTATATATGTTTGGGCAAAAATTCATTTCACAGGCAATTAATAAAATAATCATTACTTATTCATTGATTCCTCTAAAGATTACCTATCAAAATACAATAATATAAAAAAATGTTTATTAAGTATAAAACAGCCTTGATTTTTTTATATTGCACGATTACCATAGTGGTTTCAGTAACAATCTTTCGATTCCCACGTCAGACAATACTTTGTGCCATTCACAAATTATTTTTGTAGGACTAGTATTGATATTTTAGGTATATACTTATATGTCTATATATAAAATAAAAGCAATTCTCTTTGAAATTGACAGCAGCGCCACCTACCGGGTCCAGTTGTGAATCTAAACCATTCTCGAATCCCCTTGAACACACAACAAAAATTCTTCAACATCGGTCAGGCCGTTTAGGAGGAGTTCAGTGACATACACGTACAAAAGAAATATCTAGAAATTTCTTGTGTACGTGTATATGTCACTGAACTCCTCCTAAACGAACGGACCGCTGTTGACGAAATTTTTTGGGTGTGTTCAAGGGGATTCGAGAATGGTTTAGATTCACAATTAGACGCCGTAGGTGGCGCTTGATTTGTACAGAACAACGTCTGTTGGGTCAGCTAGGTTACTTATAAACTAGCAAGATTTCCATAGATAGTTCCCCTGGCTGTGGGAATCATCATCATCATTATTATCACAGCTCATTTTTATCTCATTGGTGATCTCGAACCTCCTCCACAATGGATTTTTTTTTTTTTTTTTTTTTTTTTTTTTTTGTGTGACTTAGTTGTTAGCCTCAGATGGCTGTGACAACTTTACCCGGACTGGTGGGTGAGCGCTGAGGGCTCTCAACCCGCACCACAATGGAAGGGAAATTGTCCTATTATACTGCACTAGTCAGAAGTGTTGGTATAGAGTTTTATTTCGAGTTCCCCTTCTCTTGGACAGATATTATCTGCATATTATAATCCTCCTCGGGCTTCCTTCACAATATAAAGGATATTGACATACTTTACCACACTGTTAAATGGGTTGGTATAGGGTTTTATTTCGAGTTTTCCTTTTCTTAGATTGATGTTATATGCATATTATATCCCTTAGTCGTCTTTTACGATACCCACGGACAACATAGGGGGTGGTAAATTGTATTCTTATTCCGTCACTAGACAGCAAGAAAAAAAAACATCGAGTATTATTTATTCGTAATAGAAATTTAAATTTAGAATTTAACAAGATTTAATAGTTTAACAAGATTTCATAGCTATTTCAGTACACTGATGCAATTAAAGTTGAACAGCAAACTAATAAAATTAATTTATACTCTAAATTTAATTTGAGTTATAAAGCAAAATAATAATATTCAATAGACAGTAAGAAAATAAATAAAATTAACTTAATACATTTATTTAATCAGAGATGACCATAAGTACGCATTTAAACGGATAAATAAAACTTCTATACACACTGAATCCGTTTTAATTGTTCCACCTCACATAGTTTAACCCCAAAGCGGCATACGCTTTCATAATGTTACCGAAAGCTTTTTTATTTGAATGCAAAGTCGTAGATAATGATGTCGACAACTAGAGAAGCTACAGTTTCATTAAGTTTTCGAGTCCACAAACGTATTAAATCTGTTGCTAGCTTGGTGCGAAGGGTGCATAAGATCACTTTATATGTTAGTGAGAGGGATAAAGGATATCATAGATTGACCCCCCGCACTTGATCTTATTTATCAAACATGGAAGTTATTAAAGCAACCAACATGTTTGTGTCAATATAGCTTCAAAATATAAAAAATGATAGTCAAATTTTGAAATTTTCATTAAATCTATTGCTTAAACTAGTATGATATGCAAAATAAAATAATTTGTACGAATTTTATAGTATTGTATTTTATTTTTGCTTTGCCGACGTTTTGAATGTTTTAAGCGTTTCACCATCATCATCATCATCATCTCAGCCCCTATATGTCCCACTGCTGGGCTTGGGCCTCCTCCATAATGGAAGGGTAATTGACCTACTATACCACGCTGGTCAGACGTGTTGGTATAGGGTTTTATTTCGAGTTTTCCTTCTCTCGCATAGATGTTATATGCGTTTTATATCCCTTAGTCGTCTCGTACGATCACCCACGGGTAAGATAGGGGGTGGTGAATTGTATTCTTACTCCGTCACCACACGGAAAGCGTTTATAATAGCGTTTAAGCGTTTATAATCTTTATAAATTTTAATTTTTATTCTTTATAGTATAATTTAAATTTAATGTTGATAAATATTATATAATTATAATACGAAATGCTCCTTTTCCTTTTAAAGGACGGTTATTGTTAATGTAAACTATCCTATTGATAGAATTATCATCATCATTTCAGCTCATATATCTACATCCGACTGTTGGGCTCGTGCCACCACACAATTCGAGGACAAATAACTTACTATATCATGTTGATGAGACATTTTGTTACAGGGTCTTATATCGAGCTTTCCTTCTCTATCTAGAATCATATTAATGTACAATTGTATATTTGTATGTACGTGGATACCATTCTCACAATGCACATGATGATAAATTTACAAAAATATACAACAATCCAATGTATGACCATTAGCTTTAGATGTCCCATAAACTATTGAACGCAAGTGATTTGCACGCATAAATACATACATATTTCCGAAAAGTAGTTATTAGAAATAAGTTTAAACCTCAAACTTAGTGTTAAAGTCGATACCTCAGTATTGGTTGTGTGATGGCTGCGAATAATACCTACCAATGCGAATACTACCTAGGCCAACTCTATCTCATGACGTATAATCAACAATAACATCCCCAAGGAGAGTTGAGGTCAGGCAGGTCATAACATTATTGCCCAAACTTTTGTAATTCGTACGATAGAAGACAAATACATATTGTTTAGACTAAGTAATTGGGATAAAAGTAAAATAATGATAATGACCTCAGTAATGATTGTAAATGGTCTACTAAACTATGAATGCTGCATTATATTACATTTAAAAGGGGCAATTACTAAGTAGCTGTTGATTTAATAGCCCAAAGTTTACTCAAACAATTTATTATCAAATATATCTTAAAAGAATATTTGCACACATGCTATAATTACATTACGAGCTAGTATAGTTCGTGTAAATATTATTGTACAATGTAGGACGAACTGCGCCTCTGTCGGCTCAATAACACCCAGCGTCCAACAGATTGGCGTTCTATTCATATGTAGATTGCAACAAAAAATCCAATAAACAAGACAGAGTACTCACATCTCCCCTACCATCATTATTGAAAAGAATGTTAACAGTGCACCCGGTTTATCCCCAGCTCGTTTTACCAAAAGAGTTAAACTAACGAATGGTCGCCCTACACTAGCATGAGTGACTCTCGTTACGCTTGACACTTCAATTCGGATTAAATTCAGTTACGAATTTAAATTGGCGATAGTATTTGCGTCAATAAGTAGCTTTTTGCAGTGTAACTCAAATTCAACTCAAATGCTGAGAAGTATTAGCTAATACTGTGTTGAAAATAAAAATAATCTTGCTACTGATTTATGATTTAAAATATTTTATAATAATTAGAATACAGAAATTATTCTACTTATTATCTTTCGCGATAAATGGTAAATTAATTTTATTAATAAATGATTGCATTAATAAAATATACTACATTTTAAATTCTGTACATTAAAAATAGTTTTTTTGTACATTAATCATTATAATCATCTCGGTTTTTATATGTCTCATTCCTGGGCTAGAGATTTCTCCATAGGAGGGATATTGAACTACCCTACCATGCTGGTCAAACGGGTTAGTATATGGTTCTATTTTAAGTAAGTATTAATTATTAAGTTTATTAAGTATTTCTTCTCCTGCATTGACGTTATATGCATATATGTCCCTTAGTGGTGAATTGTATTCTTATTCCGTCACCACAAGGTATTAATATTCGGGGAGTTAGCCCATCACCCGTCAAGAGGCCGACTGCGTGAGGAAAGATCGACGTCCTCCCGACATACTTATATATAAAGCTGAAGAGTTTGTTAGTTTGAACGCGCTAATCTCAGGATCTACTGGGCCGATTTGAAAAATTATTTCTGTGTTAGATAGCCCATTACCGAGGAAGGGTATAGGTTATATATCATCACGCTAGGACCAACAGGAGGGTTTCTTTTCCTTTTGAGAGCTTTGGCTGCGTAAACGGCTAAATTAAAGTAGAGTAGTAGTAAAGTACTAGTAGTAGTAGTAGTAGTAGCTAACTTAGAGTACTGATAAGTAACCTATAATTTTATAATATTTTTTCTATTCGATTGATTATTCGTAAACTGATTTTAATACGCCTGTCTAAGGAAGACAAAGCCGTCGTGTGATGGTATTTCAAGTATTCACATATTAGCCAATGCTCGTCTAGCATTTTTCCACTTCCATGCCGCTTAGCACGACTTCACAGAGATGGATTCATATTGCCGCAGCGGATGCGTTTGTTTTGTTCAAATTTATTTTATCAAGTAAACGTTGGCATTCCGCTCAGTGAGCTGGACCTAATATGCAGTAATGCGGGCAAAGTACTGCACCCTTAACTGTTACCTCTATAAAGTATTTGATACCGACTAATGAGTGAAGTTATTCGCTTAATTATTTTTGTACAAATTTAAATTGTTTATTAACGATACGTTGAACAAAATGTTTGGTTTTAGCAAGGTATTTAGGAGTGCGAGGCCGGGGCACCTCCACGTGGTGCACCCTGGAAACGTCCATTTGGACGGCCAAGATTCCGGCAGGGGTCTCCGCGTGCCGACTCTCAAGGCAGAGCGCACGGCGGATTTGACCCGGGGCCAATGGGGCGGATGTGTCTCATGGCACTCCGTCGCCAGGGACGGTTGCGTCACGGCCCCGGGGCGTGACGGGTCGGTCGCTCGCGAGCGGCCAGACCCGGAAGGCCCAAACCGTAATCCTGAGTAGGAGGGTCAGGACCGGGGGTCTTCGGACCGCGGGGAAGAAAACCCCTATAAAAAATTACCCCAAATCTTAAGTTTGGCCACTCGGCGAGGAGATGTATGGCTGGTGGGTTAAGAAGCGCGCGCGAAAAAAAAAAGCGTCCAGCCGCTAGAGTGGTAGTCAAGGCAAGACTTAAAAATGATCCAAATATGGCAGGAGTGAAAACGTGCGTAAGTACTCCAGAGGATCCCGGCCACGCCGGGGAGTCCCTCACTGTGCCGGTTTCTGAGCGCGAGACGCGCACAGTCACCAGCACAGTCAGTCTCCATACGTATGGGAGGGAGACATCGACTGCTCTATTCGCCGAGAGCCCGGCGCAACAACTCGAGGCTCAACTTGGGGAAGGAGAAAAAAAAAAGGAGGAAGAGGAGGAAGCTGCTGGCCGAAACGACGCACTCGTTGAGGGTGCGCGCCAGGAAGGATGCAGCGGAGAAGGAGGCGGCGCGGCAGGCGCAAATATCTGCCACCGCGGCCGCAAGCGACGAGGGCGGTGCGACTGCAGCCACCGCAGAGCCGTTGCAGGAAGGGGACGCCTGTTCTGCCAGGTCGTCCGATAATGTAGAGAGCGACGAGGGCGCATCAGGCGCAGGGCCGTCGCGGGACGAGGGCGGCGGGGTCGCAGGACCGTCCAATGGAGGGAGCGACAGCGCTAGCATAGTGCTGTCGAGCGACGAGGGCAGCACTGCCACAGAGCCATTGCAGGAGAAGGGAGGCGGTGCTTCAGATCCGTCGGAGGAGACCGACACGGGATCGGCAATGTCGGCGGACGAGGGTGGCAGGGCCACAGAGCCGTCCTGTGAGGAGGGGCCGAAAACTGGACAAGGAGTCGGCAAATTCTGGGCGTCGGGGATGAGGGTGGAGGTGTCGTCTTCGTCGTCCGGAAGCGATAGGGAGCTAGGAGGTAGGGGGGCTGCTGAGGAGTCCAAGCTGCGTTCTGCGGCGAAGACTCTGACGGCGGCCCTAAACGTTAGGAAGAGGGAGGAGGCCCGCCCCCCACCGAGGGATAGGAAGCGCCCCCTGCAAAGAGAAGGCAGCTCCGCGTCCGACTCGGAGGGGAGCGATCCCATCAGGCCTCCCCCTAAGGTGCCGACCGCGTGCCGGGGGCGCAGGGGTCGGGGAGGTGCAGTGGCGGCGAGACCGGCGACGCCGGGTCCGGCCGACCAGGAAGGCGGGGTGGCGGCCCTTCAGGCCGCAAACGCCCGCCTCAGCAAGGAGGTTTCCAGCTTGCGGGAACGCAACCGCAAGCTGAAGACGGAGTTGGAGGCGGTGCGGAGGTAGAACCGCGGGTTGGCCAAAGACATGGCTGACCTGCGGTCTCAATTCGAGCGCCTGGTGCCGGCTGCGCTGCCGGCGCCGGGCCCGCCCGCCGAAACGGGCTGCGTCGGTAAAGGTGGGCCCGTCGTCTGCGCCCGTGGCGCTGGCTGCGCCCGTTGCGGCCGCAGCGTCGGCTGCGCCCGTCGCGGCTTCTCCGCTGCCTCCCCTCGTCGTGATCCCTCCGCCGGCTCGTGGCCGCGGGAGACCTCGGAAGGGGGAGGAGCCGCCGCCCGACGAGGTGCACGGCGTGTCGGAGTCGGCGATACGCGTCATCCTAGCCCGAGTAGGGGTAATGATGGATGCGCATATCGAGGCCGTAGCGGCCAGGCTCCCGCCTGAGCCGCCCCTCCGACCGCCACTCGCCGCGGACAAGGCGAGGCGGCTGCAAGTCAGCTCCCACCCCGCTGCCCTGTCAGGGTGGCCGCGTGGTGAGCTACGCTGCGGCCGCGGCGGGACCCAAGGGGGCCAAGAAGGCCGGCAAGGTGCCGGCTCCCGCCAAGGCTGGGCCGCAGCCGGCGCTAGCGATTGCGCCGCAGGCGCCGGCCGGCAAACCCGCGACTGCGCCTGCTGCGCTCAGCGCTGCTGCCAGGCTCGAACAGGGCTGGCAGGTGGCTGAGCGTAGCAGGAAGGCACGCGGCCAAAAGCGGAGAGCAGCGGCCAAGAGTGCCGCTGTGGCCGCCGCTCCCCAGGCAGGAGCCGGCTGAAAGGGGAAAAGGTCGCGTAGGGGCCTCAAGTCGCCGAAGACGGCTGCGGTGGTAATCACCGTACTGCCTGAGGCGGCTGAGAGGGGCCTGAACTATGAGGCCGTCCTAAGACGCGCCCGGCGGGAGCTGGACGTCTCCGACATCGGGGGCGTCGAGGCGAGGACCCGCAAGGCCCGGACAGGGGCTCGAATACTCGAGTTCCCTGGGGCCGAGGGCGCGAAGACGGCTGATAGTTTGGCCACGATGCTGAGGGGGCTGCTCGGGCCGGAGGATGGAGTCCGAATCGCCAGGCCCGTCAAGTGCGCAGATATGCGCCTCACGGGTCTGGACGACTCCGTGGCGGTGGAGGACATCCGGGAGGCCATTATGGCGCGTACCGGGTGTGCCTCGGACACCGTCCGGATTGGCACCATCCGCCCTGGTCCGGGCGGCGTCGGTGCTGTCTGGGTGCAGTGCCCAGTGGAGTCGGTCAAGCAATTGGCCGACTCAGGCAGGCTCCTCGTGGGCTGGAGTTCGGCGCGGGTAACCGTGCTGGAGCCCCGGCCTGCGAGGTGTTATAAATGCTTGGTGGTCGGGCATAACCGACCGACATGCAGGAACAGCTTTGACTGCAGCGGGCTATGTTTCCGTTGTGGTCAGGCTGGACACCAGGCGGCATCGTGCTCTGCGGTGCCCCACTGCCCCGCGTGTGCGGCGGGCAATAGGCCTGCCAAACACCGCATGGGCTCTGGGGACTGCAGACCTCCGGCATCGGCCCCAAAGGGGCGGGGCGGCCCATCGACCGGGCCAGCCCCCGCTCCAAGCGCGGCCCGATCGCCCGTTAGCGCGGAGGAGGTGACGATGGATACGGACCGTTAATGGACCCCGTATCCATTTGTCTCCTCCAGACCGGTGGAGTAGTTGAGATTGCTCAACTACTCCACCGGTGCGCAGGAAGTGTTCCTGCAAGCCATGGCGGAGTGGTTGATAGGAGTAGCCGTAGCCGCGGAGCCGTACGTGGTGCCCGACCGGACTAACTGGTTGGGTAGCGCCGATGGCACCGAGGCAATCGTTGCCTCCACGTCGTGGCCTTCGTCGTCTGTGACCCTTAGGAATAGGGGCGTCAAATACATCGCGGCGGACTGGGGGGAGATTACGCTCTTCGGAGTTTATCTCTCCCCTAACTGGAGTGTGACCGATTTCGAGGCCTCCCTCACCATCATGGAGGCCTCGTTACGGCGACTGGCATCGCGCCAGGTCTTCGTCCTGGGGGACTTTAACGCCAAGTCCGTGGCGTGGGGGTCCCCTAGGACGGATGACCGAGGACGGGCGATCGAGGAGTGGGCGGCGGCACTGGGCCTCTGTTTGTTGAACAGGGGCTTGGTGCATACGTGCGTGCGACAACGGGGCGGGTCGATAGTGGACCTTTCGTTCGCTAGCCCCGGAGTCGCCGCACGCGTGGGGAGCTGGCGCGTCGTGGAGGAGGTCGAGACCTTGTCGGACCACCGGTATATCCGGATGGAGGTCTCCCTGGCAATCCCGACGCCCAGCAGGGGTCACGGGGCGGATAGGCGTCCTGCGTTCCCGCGATGGGCTGTGGGTCGCTTAGACCGGGACCAGCTGGCGGAGACAGCCATCGTACACTCGTGGCTGTCCTCTGCCCACCAGTCGGACGGGGTGGACGCCGAGGCTGGCCGCATCCGCAGTGCGTTGACGCAGATCTGCGATGCGGCCATGCCCCGGGTACGGCGTCTGCTTCCGAGGAGGGGGGTCCACTGGTGGTCCCGGGAGCTGGCGGATCTCCGGGCCGCATGTATTCGCGCCCGGAGGGCCTACACCCGCAGCCGGCGGCGCCATCGCGACGCGGAGCGGGAGGCCGTGCTTTACGAGGGCTACCGCAATGCGCGGTCGGCCTTCAGGCTGGCCGTCCGCTCCGCCAAGGACGTCAGTTGGCAGGAGATGCTGGACGGTCACGACCGTGACCCCTGGGGACGCCCCTATCGCGCGGTGCTGAATAGGCTACGCGCGCGGGGCCCTCCCCTCACCGAGACTCTCCAGCCCGGCCTTCTCACCCGGGTCATCGAGGACCTGTTCCCACGGCGTGCGGAACACACGCCCCCGGTCATGGCTCCGTCAGACACTGACCGGGAGGCCGACGACGACAGTGTTCCGCCCATCACGGAACCCGAGATGGGGGTGGCGGTGACGCGCATGCGCGCAAAGTCTACTGCCCCCGGGCCCGACGGTGTTCCTAACCGTGTGCTGGCCCTGGTCCTCGAACACCTGGGACCCAACCTCAGGGGGCTGTTCGACGCGTGTTTAGCGTCCGGACGGTTCCCTGGGTGCTGGAAGGAGGGAAGGCTGGTGCTCCTGCCGAAACCGGGACGGTCTCCAGAGTCGCCTTCGGCCTACAGGCCTATCGTGCTGCTCGATGACACGGGCAAGCTACTGGAGAGGGTGGTAGCTGCCCGCATCGAGCGGCACCTCGTCGGCACGGGGCCCGATCTGTCAGACACCCAGTTTGGGTTTAGGAGGGGTCGTTCGACGATCGCGGCTCTGTTGCGCCTAAGGGCCGTGGCGACTGAGGCCGTCACTGGCGGGGGAGTGCCGTTGGTGGTGTCCCTAGACATCGCCAACGCATTCAATAGTCTGCCATTCAGCTGCATCAGGGAGGTGCTCCGGTATCACGGGGTGCCAGTTTACCTGAGGCGGCTAGTGGCAGACTACTTGGAGGGGCGCAGCGTCCTCTGCACCGACCGAGCAGGGGATGTTGTGCGAACGCCCATGACGTGCGGTGTCCCACAGGGGTCGGTCCTCGGACCCACCCTGTGGAACATCAGCTACGACTGGGCGTTGAGGGGGAGCCTCCCGCCCGGGCTGGGCGTGATTTGTTACGCCCACGACACGCTCGTCACAGCCCGCGGTGGGACGCTAGAAGAGGCGGTCAGCCTGGCGACCTCTGGTACCAAGGAGGTTGTCAGGCGGATTGAGGCGCTGGGGTTGAGGGTCGCCCTGGACAAGACGGAGGCCCTCTTGTTCCATGGGCGCCATATGAGCCCTCCCATCGACGTCTCGATCACCGTCCACTCGGTCGACATCAGCATCCGGGCCCGTATGAGGTACTTGGGCCTTGGTGCTCGACGGGCGATGGTGGTTCCGGGAGCATTTCCGCAGGCTCGCTCCACGGCTCGTCGGCGCGGCGTCCGCCCTATCGTGGCTTATGCCGAACGTGGGCGGACCGAGCGTTTCGTGCCGACGGCTGTACGCGGGGGTCATTCGGTCGATGGCCCTATACGGCGCACCGGTGTGGGCAGGGTCCATGACCGTCCGACTTAGGGCCTTTCTGTGGCGACCACAGAGGGTCATGGCGGTCAGGGCCATCCGCGGATACCGCACGGTGGCGACGGAGGCAGCGTGCCTATTGGCCGGGACTCCCCCGTGGGACCTGGAGGCGGAGATGCTCGCCGGACTATATCGGCGGATGACGGGGATGCGAGCGGAGGGCGGTGTGGTCTCGTTAAGGGATCTCACCGCCTGGCGCGTCGACGCCCGCCGAGACGTCATTGCCTGTTGGGCAGTCCGGCTGGAGAGGCCTCGGTTCGGGGTGCGAACCATGGAGGCCTTCCGGCCGGTGCTGATGCAGTGGTTGGAAAGGTGGCACGAAGTGCTCTCCTTCCGACTGGTGCAGATTTGACGGGGCATGGGTGCTTCGCCAAATACCTGCACAAGGTCGTTAGGAGGGAGAGTACACCGTCCTGCCACCACTGCGATTGCGACGAGCACACGGCGCGCCATACGCTCGAGGCCTGCGGGGCTTGGGCAGTGCAGCGTTGTGAACTCGTCGCAATCATCGGTACGGACCTGACGCTGCCGGCTATCGCTAGGGCGATGGTCAACAGCGTCGGGAATTGGGACGCGGTCGCAGCCTTCTGCGAGACAGTGATCTCGCGGAAGGAGGCGGCGGATCGCCTGCGCGAGGAGCGCAGCCTCGATGAGGAGACCCGCCGCCGGCGACTGAGGCGGCGTAGGCGCAACTATCTGCGCCTCATGCCGCCCTAACCGAGGCCGCGGGTGACGTGACCGGGGATTAGTCCGTCACCCACCGAGAGGCCGACCGCGTGAGGAAAGACCGACGTCCTCCCCGAGGGGGGGACGTCAGTCGATGGGAGGGTACCCCAATTAGGGGTATTCCGTCGGGCCGACTACTGACGACAAGTTAACGCTGCTCCAGTGGTCGGCCCAACGACGAAGGCGACGTGGTTTTTGGGTGGGTCGCGGGAGTTGCGTGCTTAAGCCCCTCTGTCGCCCCGGACGGAGTGGTGCGGAGGCGCGCCGACCGCGACCCACCCACAAAAAAAAAATCAAGGTATTTATAAGTGTACTTAAAAACTCGCCTTGAATTGTACTATAATTTTAATACAATGTAAACTAAAAAGTGACTGTTAATTAAATGCTGAAAAAAATATATAAATATTGGCATATATAAAAAAATTGAATTTTATATACTGACGGTTTATTTCAATTTTATAAATTGATTGTAATAATTTATTTAAAATATCTTAAATAAAAGAAAACCTTTGTTTTTTATCATCTTAATTTACCAAGCCAGTTTAATTAAATAAAAAAAATATACCTATATTAAAATTCTAATCCCAACTAAGCAACCCCTGTGGTTACTATACAATATACATATGTATTATATATACATAGATATGCTACACGTTCTACACAGAGACGGAGTTCATAATACATTTAGATGTTTATTCCGTATAAAATAAAGTAACATTGATATGTAGATTAAAAATATGATTTTCTCATTATTTCATGCTATCGATCGACCTTTTAATTTCTCAAACGCTATACAAAACTTCTACAATAGTCTTCAAGTACAATATTAATAGGTATTGAAACTTATTTAAAAACTACTTTAAATCATTGTAAATAAAACTACTTTACGGATACGACGATAAAATTAGTAAGGTAGTTTTATTTACAATAATACTCGCATAAACATGAGAAATCATTACATCAATTAATAGAAATTAGTAATAAATTATTTATTATTTACAATAATTCATTAAATAACTCTTGAAACAAAACTTAAGAATACAATAATCATTTGCAAAAAAATAACATCTCACTGTCCTCCTTCATTTATAGGTATGTCATTTTATTCTTTCGAATCCTACATAAGGAAAAAAATATTCATAAAATGAAACAGCAATAATAACTAAGTACATCACAAATTGCATAATCACGTATCGCGTATCATTTTACTGTTCGACGATGAGTTCAATGTGATTAATCGTGTTTTCATTAGCGACGCATCCAAAATGACATAGTTATGAATCACCTGTTCAATCAACTCGGTTTCAATAACAATTTTTCATTCTCGACACACTAATTAAGTGCTTTTCATAAATATTCGGGCAAAATCATTTGCAAAAACAAGCGAGTGTGAACTTTGTTCGCCGATGAACAAGTTTGAAATTCTTCTTTGCAAAGTTTGTAATGGTAAACTTGAAAGCGACATCCTTAGTAACAAGTGTAAAATATTTTCCCCAATCGTAGTACCTGGCGCCCCCTAGGGATATTTCAAGGGTGAATAAGCTCGCATAATGGCAAAGGGTACAATATTTTAAATTTCAATCGCTGCGAGCGGTCCAGTGACTCCCCGGGCGGCGTAGAACAAAGATTTCACCCGGTGACTTTTGCTAAGTGTTATAATAACTTATTATATTGGAAAATGATTTGAAATACTCTGCCATAATGGATTTTTCTTTTATTCAAAATATAATTTAGCCTGTAAGTTAGCATATAAATTAGCAGATTAAGAGAAAACGTTCATAAAACATATTTCAAAATCAAATAAAATAATTTAAGAAATATTTATACTAGGTGAACTGACGATATCTTGAAAGTTAAAGGGAACCATTAGATGCAAGTGTCACAGGACCGTTCGTGGGGATGCCTATGTCCAATAGTGGGCGTCTAAAAGTTGATAGATGGATGAATGGATTATTATTTGAGCAATTAATTTATCCCTATATCAACCTGTCTGACTGGTATGCCTATACCAAGCTGGTTATATATTCTATATAATCAGATTCCCTTCCATTGTGGGGGAGGCTTCAGCTCAGTGGTGGGACGTATATGAGCTGTAATGAAGCGATTATTAAAACCTGTTTTGTAATTGTAATTTTATGTACCCTAATTTCTACTCGCACATTTTGGTATTGTTTTTGTAATTCATCTACTTCATCTTCATCTATATATACTAAATATTGATATTACATATTAACATTAATTTCTTTTCTTTTACCAAGTGTATTCAATGTGTAAATAAAATTTCATACGTACAAGAGAAAACATTATTATTATTATTTAATTAAAAAATATGTAAAGTTTTCCTCGCGTTGTCACCATTAAACTTAACCTCTTCTAAATTAATGTAGAGATGAGTTATCAAAATAGTGAAAATAGTTATAATTTGAGATTCAAAATAAAGAATATAAAAATTATCGAAATAATAAGATAAACCTTCAACTATTACAACATATATTCTAACAATAATAATACTGCCTCCTATGTACATTGCCTACTAAAGACAATTTGAGCCTATTAAATATGTTTTTATATTAATATCTTTTATATAAGTATCTAATATTTTTATTTTAACTCTTCAGTACTTTTATTTCTTAATATTTAAATTATTGTACTTAATCATAAATTGGCATAAAAACATATTCTTTTTCTGTTGATAAATATAACTCTTTTACGAATTTTATCGCGTTTTTATTTGATTTTTGATTGCCCGATGTTTCGAATACTTTACAGCAGGTCACGGGCGGATTAAGATATCCCAAAGATCAAATACAAACGCGATAACATCCGTAAAACAGTTTTATTTACAATGTATCACACACTCGCGTAAAAATCAGAAATCAAAATATTTTTTTTTTTGTTTATTTTAAAAAGTTAATTTAATTTGAATTTATATTGTCGCGCAAATAATAATAAATACCGAATAAAAACCATCATCATCTCACCTCATTTACATCCCAATATTGAGCTCGGGCCTGCTTCACTAATGGTTTAATGTCAAGCTTTACTTCTCTTGCAATGATGTTATCTGCTCAATATATCCCTTAATCATCTTTTACGACACCCAGAGATAAGAGACGGGGTAGTAAATGTTATTCTTGCTCTGTCACCATATGCTACATAAAAACCATATTGCAGATATACTCGGCGCTAATAACATCATCATCATCATTTCAGCTCATATGCGTCCAGAGGCACGAGCCTCTTCCACATTAGGAGGGAAATTGACCTTAGTAAACCATGCTGCTGGTCGGACAGGTTGGTATAGGGTTTTGTTTCAAGTTTTCCTTCTCTGGTATAGATGTTACATGGCTATTATATCCCTGAGTCGTCTTTTACGACATCCACGGGTAAGATAGGGAATGGTGAATCGTATTCTTACTCTGTCACCACACGGCAAACAATTACCTATTTAAATCTTGTAAGCGTTCTTACAAGTACCTACACCTCATTTCTTTAGCCTTCAATGGCATCCAAACAAAACAGCAAATACTTCTCTTCCCTAATACACCGTAGCTCCAAATCGTCTGTAAAAGGTAACTAATAAATATTAACAGCGACAAACGGGGAGCAATCCATCCGTGTTTCGCTCTCATTTCACAAGTCTCCCTATTTCGTTTTTTCATCGAGATTAATTTTCTGAATCGTTATCAGCGCCTTACGATTGCTGACGAATTTGTTCCACTAGAGTTCACCTTTTCACTGAAATTGCAAATTTTATGCGGCCCACAGATAAAGTACCTACCTATAATCATTATAATAACTCATAAATTTGATTGAAATTCGGTCACATTTCGAGCGCCGCTTATCGCAATGTTGCAGTCGACTTGAAAAATACTTCGCCCCTAAATTCGTGATTTGAAAGACGTCTAGTCAACGTTTCCGATCGATTTACGTTTAGTGCGACAATGAACGTATTTAATATCCGTATTAGCATAACAAATTTTTCAAGTGCGATGTTTGCCAGATTTATAAAATTGAAAATATTTAGATAAAATCCTCTTAGCCGAATAGCTATCAATCATATTGAGATCGGCATTATAGCTTCAACAGCTCTGGTAAAATATAAATTTTCTACATAACAACTGGCATCTGACCTCTTAACTATGTAGTGGCTTTTATGAATACTACCAAGCTTGACACTGCTCGCGAGTGCCATAAAAGACGACTTATATTGACCTTGGCCAACTCCATCTGTTGCTGTCTGTTCAATTACATTTCTGAGGAAGGTTGACGTGAGGTAGGCAGTCGATTTGCAATATATACAAAAGGAGATTGTGTCGACTCCAAGTCATTACGATACGAGCAAGATGATGATGATAATGATGAAACATCTGACTTCTGTAACATAAAGTATGTACGATTTTATGAGATTAATAATTTTGGTCCTACCTTCTTTCCAGCTGGGAGAGAAGGCTTTAGGTTTTCTTTGAGGCACGGATGTTATACAATTAAGAGACCTTTTCTTGTGAGACTCATAGATATGTGGGTTTTATCACGACGTTTTCCTTAACCATTTAAGCATACTTAACAAATTATTGTGCAATACATATATATATCCGAATACTTGTATGCTTGTATATATATGACGTGGTAGAGATGGAAACCTAGATCTTTATGTAACCCTCCATTGGTCACCCACTCGCATATCGCCGCCACATTAAAAGCAACTAAATAAAATATCAATCAATGAATACTTCAGGTATTGTAAAATTTAATGTAATTATATAAAAAATAATTTAGATATTGTTCCTTATTATGTTTAATAATACTTATTGATTAAACAGCAGTCATTGTATACGAGTGACTAATATTTCTACACCTGTTTTCTACACCATATATGAGAAGCACAATTTATTAACAACTATATGTGCCATATTCTAAGAAATAGATATTATTATTCATATTATATAACACTATTGTTACAACTTTATCAGTATGTCCTGTAAACGAAGACTAGATGTTAAGTTGACTCCAAATCATTGCGACAAGAGCAGTGGACTTACTCTTGAAATCAATTCTAATTTCGAATCCGATTAAATTCGAATCTCACCAAACTTATATTTGATACTCTTGAACAAAATCGAGAATGAATTCTTCGCGTTTGCCGTTGTTATTTTCACCAAATGTGCTGTATTTTCTTACTTTAAATTTAAACGTTATCGAACTCGATCACCACAAAGACGGTTTCTTGAAATTAGGCAACATTAACGATTTTAAACTACGTCAAAATCATGCCGGGAGTAGCAAGTATTTGACTTAATCCATGAGAGTTGAATTCATTTAGTTTAAAAAAATTCCACCGATTTCAATCATGCGCTAGTGTCACTTTCAAGAGTACCAAATTTGCTCAAATTCGAGCTGCGATTGGATTTAGGATTAAAATCGAGATTCAAGAGTAGGCACACTGGTCTTGTCCTAATCATTACACAGATGATATAGTGGTTAAGATAGAAAGGGTTCGAATTTCATGCCAGACAATACTTTGTGCGATACATATATTGTTGTTCTGAGTCTGGATGTAATTTGTGTTCGTTAACTATAAGTTCTCCATGTGGTGACGAAGTAGGAATACAATTCACCACTATCTTGCCTGTGGATGTCGTATAAGATGACTAAGGGATATAATAAATCATATAACATCTATACAAGAGAAAGAAAACTCGAAAAAAACCCTATCAATTGCCATCCTATTATGAAGGGGCTTGAGCCCAACAGTGGGATGCATATAAGTTAAAATGACAATGATGAATTATAAGTTTGTAAAATTCCCCGCAATACAAAATTTCTTTGTTGCAGGGCGTTGTCTTTAAATAAAAAAGAAAAAAGTATGATTGTAATATTATTTTAACGAAATATTTTTCATGAAATTTTAGTATGCGCATACGACAACCCGTGCTACCGAAGCCCTCTTTTAAGACTCCCTTGAGAATAAATGGTGAGAGGTCTGTCCGAGTCGAGACTATTCGTGGTAGGTACTAATTAAAACTGATACAATAACGTCCAAGCATTATGCATTTGTTGTGATAAAATTATAAAGACAATATAGTCTCTAAAGGGTTCCTGCTAACGTAGAGGCAATTAACATTTTCATGCACTCTATCAGATAAAGTTTGTTAGTTTAAGGTGAAGAGAAAATCTTTGAATACGGCAAAATTTGGATTTTATTATTTTTATTCAGTGGCCTAAGCTATATTATCCTTGTAGTGACGGAGTAAGAATGCAATTCTCCGCTCAGACCCGTGGATGTCGTAAAAGACAACTAACGGATATAATACGCGGATTTTACCTAGTGGTAGGACCATACTGTTGACAGTTGTCTGTCTACAGTCGCGGGCTGGTCCGTGCGGTGTAGTACCACGCTCTCGCAGAAAATCGACGTCTGAGTAGTAGCAATTTGTTACTGCGCTTCGTTCGGTGAGCAAGAGAGCAGGAAGCCCAACTTTCTGAGGGTGTTTGCGTGTGGAGGCTTATGGTAGTGCCTTTGGTATCACCGAGCCTCAATGCTCGCTCTCTTCCCCTCACACTCCCTTCACTTTCTTCGCGGTAGGCAGCGGCCTTATAAAGGTCCATGAACGGCAGCAACACTTACCATCACGTGTACTGTTTGCTCGTTTGCCAGAGCTTGCAAAAAAAATATAACATCTATGCAAGTGAAATAAAGCAGAAAAGAGAAGAACATGTGTCATCCCTTCCTTTCATTCCGTTACAAAATTTGGTTCTATCAATCAAAATATATAATCTTCAAATCTTTAAGCAAATGTTTGAA
Source organism: Lymantria dispar (assembly GCA_032191425.1). NCBI lineage: Eukaryota > Metazoa > Arthropoda > Insecta > Lepidoptera > Erebidae > Lymantria > Lymantria dispar. The sequence goes on along the minus strand of CM063454.1, from coordinate 18,798,848 downwards.
GATTATATATTTTTATAATATGATACTACTATATAGGGATCTCCCATTCAGGGCTAGTTACAAATAATTGAATAGTAATTTATACTCCTCCTTTAGCGTGTTGACTGAGTAAGAGTACTTCACCATCCCTATTGTACGTTCGGGGCTCGTAAAATGCATCTAAGGGATGTAATATAAATATAACATATATATGCAAGAGGAGGAAGAAAACCTTATACAAAATTACCAACCTCTTCTGATCAGCATGGGATAGTAGATAAATTTTCATCCTCTTCTACAGGAAATTCGAGCCCAGCAGTGGCACGTATATAAAATTACCAGCCTATGATAGAGGAATATTCAATATTGCTAAAGTTCACAAATACTCGGCGCTTTAGCGATCAATCTTAATTAGTTTTGTGATATTATCAAGTCTTTTCAATATAAAATTAAGAAAATTGCTTTATTGTCACTTAAATTTTCACTTAATCAATTTATAGCTCCTATTACTCTTGCGGACATCTTAAGTGAGAGTGGAAGGGTGAGTGACAACCCTTAGGTTCAAAGGGCGATAATAATATATCTAATGCACTGATTCTCTCTTCGTAACAACTTCTATCATATAATGATTTTCATTTCAAAAAGGGTTGAAAATAAATTAAGAAATACTCTGCCTTGTACTGCAGTAAAATTTATCTAATTTAAGAATGTATTGTGATGATGGAGTAAAAATACAATTCACCACTCCCTATCTTACACATGGATGTCGTAAAAGACGACTAAGGGATATAATACGCATATAACATCTATGCAATTGAAGAAAAACTCGACATAAAACCCTATACCAACCTGTCTGACCATCATGGTAAGGTCAATTGTCCTCCTATTGTGGAAGAGGCTCGAGCCCAGAAGTGGGACGTATATAAGCCGAGATGAGATGATGAAATAATTTAACAAGATTTCATAGCTGTTCAGTCATCAGTAGACTGATGCAATTAAAGTTGAACAGCAAACTAATAAAACTAATTTATACTCTAAATTTAATTTGAGTTATAATGCAAATTAATTATATTCACTAGGCAGTGAGAAAATAAATAAAATTAACTTAATAGATTTATTTAATAACTGGTAACCCCAAATGCGTATTTTAACGGATAAATAAAACACGGCGCAGCATACGCTCGAGGTTTGTACCGCCTGGGCAGAGCAGCGTCGTGAACTTGTCGCAATCATCGGTGCGAAACTGGGACGCGGTCGCAGACTTCTGCGAGGCAGTAGTATCGCGGAAGGAGCCGGCGGGACGCGCGCGTGAGGAACGCAGCCTCGACGAAGCGACCCACCGCCAGCGACTGGGGCGGCGCAGGCGCGTCTACCTGCGCCTAATGCCGCCCTAGCCAAGGCCGTGGGTGACGTGACCGGGGAATTAGTCCGTCACCCGCCGAGAGGTCGACCGCGTGAGGAAAGACCGACGGAAAGAAAAAAGGGATATAATACCTACCGCTTTCCTCACGCGAAAAGAAAAAGGGGATATAATAAGCAAATAACATCTATGAAAGAGAAGAAAACTCGATATAAACCCCTGTAACAACCTGTCTGACCAGCATGGTATAGGTCAATTTCTCTTCTATTGTGGAGAAGGCTCGAGCCCAACAGCATATGAGCTGAAATGATGATGGTGATGATGAAGAATGTATTGATTGTTTTTAGTACCCTAGCTTTCTCGAATGATAAGTTTACAACGGCATATGCATACGTTTGTATTGTCTGCGGTAGATTCCCAAGACAATAACCTGCAGGTCGAGCCAACAATGTTAAGAAACTGGTTCCTGTGATCCACTCAATTAGCAGTGAGGGGTAATATAATAGATTCTGGAGCCTACGCGCCATCATCATATCACTGATATCACTGTACTCACCTGGGCTGGACCAAGACCGGGCGGGTAGTGGTCACATATATCTTGTCAAAATAAAAGGGTATATAATGATTTCTGATGTTTACGTGTGTATTACACATCTATATATATTAAAGAAAGTCGTGTTAGTTACACTATTTATAACTCAAGAACGGCTGTACGGATTTGGCTGAAAATTGGTGGGGAGGTAGCTTAGAACCAGGAGACGGACATAGGATACTTTTTATCCCTTTCGATCGTGTTCCCGTGTGACGTAACATAAAACGTAAAAGAGAATACAAGTCAAGTATGAAACGTGGTATAACAAAAACGCATTTGATATGTAATAATAAAACGCAAATGACAGCTAAACGTAAATTTGTCTATGATTAATTATGATTGAAAATTTGATAATTATAATTTTGTCAGAAATCAATAATCAGTAATTTGTATTCTATTTGAATCATCATTAACAATGCCGCGACCAAGACGATTCAATCTTTCCTGATGAAGTCGTAGTAGTTCTTCCCATAGAGAATATATTTTCGGAAACGAAGAAAATATATTTATGATAAATATTATGGCGGTGCTAAGTTCGCCGGGTCAGCTTGTTGTAAATAAAACTACTTACGAATTTTATCGCGTTTGTATTAAATTTATGATTGCCCGACGTTTCAAATACTTTACAGTGTTCATGGTTATGGGCGGTCTAAGATGTCATCTCAAATACAAATGCGATAAAATCCGTAAGGGTACAGTTTGTAGACATTCAGGATGTTGAGTCTGGGTGTTCATGTGTTTATTTCTCGAGGCGACTCGACCCAGACTAATTAAATACATCGTCCTGTCGTCATTAAATATATACCGCTATAAGGAGGACCCGTGAGAGTCCATCCACTGTAGAAGACTACCGCATGAATGTAACTTCCAGGAGTTCTCTATGCTTCTATCGGGTTGTAGATTTTTAAATACATAACTCGCTGAGCCTGTCGAGACCCATGGCGTCGCACAGGGCAGCATCGAGGCAGCACGACGAGCTGAGGCGAGTCATACTGCTCTGCTATTGTCGCCAATAACTAGACGAGTTGTGATTAGAACATAGCCTGTCACAAATGAAAGTGAAGACGTCCTATTGATAACTTACGAACAATTTAAAAAAAAGCAAATATGCATAATTATGCAAATATGTATATGCGTATGAGTATTTATCGTTTACTAGTGGTCGCCAAGTAGTCGAAATTCGGCCGTAATTCATTTAAATTAATTTTTCTGCTACCCAATTTTCTTTTAATTTGATTTATGTATAATTGTATATTGAGCAAGCTGTATTTCACTAATAACTAATATATTAGTATAAATGTCTATTAGACACTGTCACCATAATTATGATTATTTGACATTCAGTTTGACCAGAGATTTTAACCGTAACAAAAGTACACTTTTGTTTATGGTTAAAATCTCTCAATCGCTACACACGCACACACGCTGCTATATAAGCGCGCGCGCGCACACGCGTGTGTGTTCCATCCGACGTCCTCGTCACGTCCTCGACGAAGAGGACGACAATATCACACTCGCTCAACAAAGAGCCTACACGGCCCGCGAGGCCTTAACAAATAAATATCCACGGTTCCGCCCTCGCCGTCGAGGTGCGAAACCGCGCCGCGCAAAAGTCACTACTAAAAACGTGGGCACGCCCACTTTGCCTCCAGCGACGCCCCAAGCCGAGGTCCGTTCCCCACAGGGGGAGCCCTTGGGTGATGTCGCTTAGCATACTTTTCTCCGGGTTGAGAGCCCTCAGCGCTCACCCATAGTCCGCGTCAAGCTGTCAAGGCCATCTGCGGGCAACAGCTGTACACACACAAAAAAAAAAAAAACGCGTGTGTGTGTGTGTGTGTGTAGCGTGCATGGTAGTGCGCGTAATGCCTTTTTTAATGAATTTAATGTATTTCTAATCCATTATTATATGACATTTCAGTTTTATGCACTTCTCCTCATTATATACTCCAACTGTGCCAAATTTCGTACTTGTCCATCTGCGTAATTTTCGTAAAAAGGGACACAAAGTTTTTGCTTCACGTATAGATTAAACGATTAAGTACAAAGATCGGGATCGAGTAAGAATACAAAATACACTTATTTTACCGCAGGTATCATTTACAATCTGACTGTACAAATGAGGTAGTGGTTTGTGTATTAACCTCTCGCGCCAAGTGTGGCAGGTTTGACCCCCACGCAGAACAAGTGTTTGAGAAATGGATAAATGACTTTTCTTAATCAGGGTATTTTATTGTTTGTTATGTATATATATGTAAAGTTTACCATGATAGAAGAATTTATTTCTTCTATAGGATGTCTTCTAAACCGTTCTCGAATCCCCTTACACACCTACAAAAAAAATCATCAACATCGGTCCAGCCGTTTAGGAGGAGTTTAGTGACATACACACTTGCACAAGAAATATATATAATACAAAGATGAGACTTTCTTGACAGCATAGTGTAGAAAGTTAATTTTTCTTTGAGTCTCAAGGAGAATCGCCAATAATGATAAATACATGGGCTTGTAGGCTATAAATTTAGCCAACAAAATTAAGAAAGATACAGCAATTACATCTATATATCATATAGTTAAATCAGAAGTAATGCATGCTGCAGAAACCCACATCAACCAACAATTCAGTCAATATAATATTTGCATGCATATACATTTTGATAGAAGTCTCATACAGTCAAAATGAGAAGCCGATTAAAAATTCACCCTCCATAATATACTTTGCCAACAGCTTTGATAATTAGGCGGCTTTAACCGCTTTGGCATATTAAATATTACGTATATTTACGCACTTATTATCATATAGTCGTAATATCGTTGAATAAAAATAAACATCGTGGATTTATTAGTCTAATAGGTCTAAATAGTATGCTAATGACAGTATTTGAACATCATAGTATGTGTCAGATATTGACAAAATTATTTCCAAATCCTATATCTTTAAACGAGCAATTCTTATATATATATATATATATATATATATATATATATATATATATATATATATATATATATATATATATATATATATATATATATATATATATGTATATCTCGGAAACGGCACCAACGATTTTGATGAAACTTGGCATACTAGAGGTTTCGAGGCCAAAAATCGATCTAGCTAGGTTTTATTTATAGATAATGCTGTTTTGTCGGTGTTTTAGCAAAACTATATAATGACATTAAATTTTAAAAGAATATGAATTCAAATTTGGCCGTCAACGTCATGAGTTACGATAGCTCAGTTGGGAAGTTGTCTAATTTTCTTTTAGTTTTATTTTGGCATTCAAACAGCGTCGGATCGAATCTCGGTGTTATTATTGTTATCTTTTTGGAATTTTTAATATTTTTTTCATTATTTAATGTTTATTTTTTATAAATATATATGTAAATAAATTCGACAAAAATACACAAAAATATTCCGAGCGATGCTCGGTCAACCAGATATTATATTAATATACGTATGGTGACGAAGTAAGAATACAATTTACCACTCCCTATCTTACCCATGGATGTCGTAAAAGACGACTAAGTGATATAATACGCATATAACATCTATGCAAATGAAGGTAATTCGACCAACCCGTCTGACCAGCATCATCATCGCAGCCCACATACGTCCCACTGTTGGGCTCGGGCCTCCTCCACAATAGGAAGGAATTTCACCTACTATACCATGCTGGTCAGACATGTTGGTATAGGGTTTCATTTCGAGTTGACCAGCATAGGTCAATTTCCCTCCTATTGTGGAGGTGCCTTGAGCCTAATAGTGGGACGTACATCAGCTGAAATGATGATGATGATATAAGTAGATTATCTATGCAATCGTAATGGTACGCAAATTCAAAGTAAACCTTATAAATAATATAGATAATAACATGTATTATTGCGAAATAGAATATTTAAAATACAATATAGATATAGTTATCGCCATTCTAAAATAACATTATTTATAGCTCAAGCTTAGGACTATAAACAGAAACTTCGCTCCTCTAAAATATAAACAAAATAAATCGCATTTAACGAAACAAAGCATTCGTGATTCACCCTGGAAGATCTCGTTAAAGTCTTAATGAATCTATTGAGGGCTCGACAAGCGAGCCGGACGAAAGAAAAGAGGGGGGTTTCAGGCTAAAGTTGCGCTAATAATTTGTGTTAGAGTCGGCACAAGTCTCCGGTGTTGCAACACTCGCTACGCTGTCTGTCGACTATCCTCCTGAATCAGTGAGCCGACAAGCCTAATACCATTTGCTTTCGCTTTAACTTTTACATAGACACCGTTAATTTTATGCAATGATTTTGTTGTTACTTATAATTTAGGAACAAAGACTTAAGAAATTATAAATAATAGACTCAAATTTAATAACATAAGAACAAGAAGCTATAACTTTAGGTATAAATCATCATCATTATCATCACAGCTTATATACGTCTCAAAGCTGGGCATGAGGGTCCTCCAGAATGGAAGGGAAATTGACCTACTGTATCACGCTGGTCAGACGTGTTGGTACAGGGTTTTATATGTATTGTAATCTTACTCTCTTAACATACGGAAGGAATATTTTAATATGAAATAATTATTTTTTGTATGTAAGTTATCTTGAGTAGTTCTTTATATTATCTTAAAGATTGATATACACAGTGTCAGTAACAGGCGTTTGTGCTAGCGCCGAAAACTGACTCACACTGTTTATATACAATCAGTAGTAGTGAAACCTTCTTCACGGTATTGTAGTCAGCTACTGGCTTGGCCGTTTTGACAAGGTGGTGATTGGATTGACTTCACAATATTGAAGCCTTAATATCTTAATATGGGAGCCAGCACTGACGTAGCATCGCTGTACAATCTTTGAATTAATTTACACTATGTCTGTATCGGGTAAGCACTGGCTGGTTTCAAATTTGGAGTCAGTTACTGACCCAGACTTTGCATTCATGTTTTAATTCTTTTTTTACGATAGTTTTTCATAATTATATGTATTAATATTCAAAAATATTTAATATTTCCCTATTTTTACGAATTTCATGGCGTTTGTATTTGAGTTTTGATTGCCCGACGTCTCAAATACTTCTCAGCGTTTGTGGTGACGGGAAGACTAAAGTGTCTCTCATTCAACAAGTTATTTTTAAATTTCAATTTAAGTTCAAATAATTTACTTGAATATCCAAAAACAAGTTTTCATTTCTGTCAGCGGTCCTCTTAACTGCTTTGTTTTCTTCTTATAAGATATAATACTCGTGCAAACAATAGAAATTTATTAATACTATATCGATGTAAACTGTTATTAGTAAACTTAGTAGCATAAATAAATAAATAATTATGCTAGTAGCCAATAAGTTCAATAACGATAGTTTATAATGTTTAATTTGAAAGACAGCTGCCAAGGTTTTACTGCTGTATACTAGACTTATCATTACGTATTTAAGCAAGGAAAATAATTTTGTAAGCTAAACGTTATCCCAATTAAGAAATTTTTGTTTTTATAATCATCTCAATTACAAAAGTATAATTTTCTTTGTATAATTATGAATGACGGTGAAAGAATTCTTTAATTATAAAGACATTACCATATTTTAATTTAGACGAAATAGCAGAGCCACCTAAAATGTTAGTCAGAATTACGTCGGAACTAAAAGTTCATCGTATATTTCATTAGGAACTACAATATTTTCTTATGAACACTCCGCGGTATAATCTTATTAGAACGCGAATTATATTTAGGTTGAGAGCGAGCGGTGTCGCACGGTGTCGGTGCCTCAGAGTAAACTAATTGCATTTAGAACGATAGAGCTCTCAGAGACGAAGCAAGCGATGTTAATGGACGGTATTAATTAATACAGGCGTCTCGTCAAATTTCAACTTAGAGGAGTATCTATTCTGTTAGATTTAAATTAATGGTACAATAAAAAAAATTTGATAGATTTAAAATTCTATATGAAGACTAGCTGACCTAACAAATGTTGTGCTGTTCAAATCTAAAAAAATAGTAAAATGGATTCTCCTTGAAATTGATCACAGTGCCACCTACCAATACCACTTATTAATCTAAACTATTCACATATCCATCGGTATAGCCACAATATAAAGCCTCAAAATTGGCCCAGCCGTTTAGAAGGAGTTTCATTACAAAAACGCGAACAGAAGATTTATATATATAAAGATTAAAAACACATCTCGTCAAAGTCCAGCTTCATGAATTTCTCTCTTCTCCGTTATATATAAGTTAAAATTACAAACCACTGACAAAGTCCTACAAATACTTAAATTATAAAATACCAAAAAAAACGTCTTGTTAAATTACAGCCCAGCGTAGTTTTATTCGTTTGATTCAAATTAATAGTAGAACAATTAGATATTATTTCACGCCTTTATTTCTGGAGGAATAAGCAGAACCGTACCATATGTATCATCATCATCATTTCAGCTCATATACGTCCCACTGTTGGGCTCAAGCTTCCTCCATAATAGGAGGGAAATTAACACTACTAAACCATGCTGGTCAGACAGGTTGGTATAGGGTTTTACCACGTATGTACCTATTTTTTGATAAATATTTTGAGTATAGTATTAACGTCAATTAACCTAAACTCGACATAGGCTTCCAGAACGGCAACGCGAGGTAAGAGTACAGAACGGTGAAAGATTTAATGGTAAAAACCACAAAATGTTAATGAATTAAGAAATAAATTCACTAACTATAAAAATAAAAACCCAAAATCACTCAAACCTGGATTTAGAGACAATAACACCTTGATTAAAAATTGTTGTATACAGATAGATTATTTTAATTCTTGAATAATCAAAATTTATTCTAAATTCTTCCATGTAGTGACAGAGTAAGAATACAAGTCACCACTCCTTTTCGTACCCGTAGATGTCGTAAAAGACGACTAAGGGATATTGATATGCATATAACGTTTATTTAAGAGAAGGAAAACTCGAAATAGAACTCTGTACAACCTCGTCTGACCAGCGTGGTATATGTAGGTCAAAATCTCTGCTTTTTTTTTATTGCCAACGGTGGCAAACGAGCAGGCAGAACACCTGATGGTGATTCTGCTGCACATGGACCTTTGCAATACCAGGGGCACAGCCAGGCCGTTGCCTACCGTGAAGAAAATACTCTTCTTAAACCTCGTTTGAAGAAGGACATGTTATAGCGCTCGGCAAACACAGCAGCAGGTAGTTCATTCCAGAGCTATTACAGAGGAGACCCGAGTCCACCAGTGGGGGGGCGTATATGAGCCGAAATGATGATGATAATTCTAAATTATTTTTAATTCCTTAATATACTTTCACTGTTGTAACGGGATAGTAATACAATTCTCTACGGAAAGACTGAAAGAGCCTTTCTTGTGAGTGATCGTAAAATATGATTTAGGGGACGTAAGCAGCTAACAAAACAGGGAAGAAAATCTCGAACTAAACTGCTATAATAACTCCTTTGACCAAGAGTGTAGTCAATTTTCCTTCTATTATCGAGAAGTCTCGAAGCCCAAACGAGGCATATACAGTGGAACCCGTTTAATACGATCACGTTCATTACGATTTCCCGCATAATACGCCATTTTGCGTCAGTCCCAGCAACTTGAAACATGTTTTCATACATTTCTTAACGCTTAATACGATCGTCATCCCATTTGATACGCCAGAACGTACCACTCAAATACACATTACCCCTTGCGGCAGCGGCCAGCGACTGACGAAATGACGACTGTCGAGCGACCCTAAGTGATAATGACCAAGAAGAAGATGAGTCAACTCCGATTTTGCCACACGCCCAGGCATTATCTGCAGTTAATGATTTAAGACGCTATGTAACTTCTTTGAATCAAAGCAAAGACGCACTGCGAAAATTAAATTACGTTGAAAATCTGGTAATTGCTAATGCCTCAAAATCTTTTTGTCAAACTAAAATAAGTGATTATTTTAAGTAACGTAATAATAATAAACAATTTTTTTTTTATATTTTTAAATATTTTTATTTTTTAATATTTAAAAATGTATCTAGTAGTAAGTATATTAAATAAAGAAAATAAATAACATTTTATTTAAGTAATTTTTAAATGTTAAATTCAATACGTAGGTTTTAATTATATACACTAATTTTGATAATTTATAATTAAATGAAATACAACATACGTAGGTATTCAAAATAATAATAGAATATAATAAATAATAATGGCACAATTTTTCCCTTGATAAATACGCTTTCCCGCCTAAGACGCGTTTTTTTCGGGTCCCTGCGAAATCGTCTTAAACGGGTTTTACTGTATATGGAATGAGATGAAGAAGAAGAAGAAAAAAATAGTACGTATAAGTAAATAAAGTGATAAAAGTGCGCATACATGCACATACATTTTAATGTACGTAAATAAAACTTGAGAACGCATAAAAGTCTATAAAATATCTTTAACGATAATCACACAATTGAAACAGACATTTTAACTTACATTGATCATAAGTAGGGAATAAAGATAAAGTGACAATATAGCGACAATTGAATATTGTTATAACTGTAGCAGATGGTCCATAAAAGTCGAAACGCTCAAAGTTAGCAGATAGAAGTGAGACAACAATTGTGTTCGCACCATCTAAGCACCGTTTAAATAAAAGAAATGACATTCCACTTGGCAAAGCCAACAGCTGACGTCGTCACAAAATGGTGCTACTTTGATAATTGTTCCCTGTAATTATTTCAAATACTTTAATACCATGTTCGCTGCCAACTTTCACCAAATTATAGCGTAGAAATTTTGTTTTTAGTTTTACTTAACAATTATTTCTTGATGCCTATGTGTATATTTAGATGAATAAATGATTATAGTAATTATATGGTTATGTACGTAGTGCTTGTACTTATTTTAGACTCATTAGCCTCATTACGCGAGCGCTTTATCGCCATCCCTTACACATCTATCCATCCATCCATCCATCACAGCTTATATACGTCACACTGTTAGGCTCGAGCCTCCTCCACAATAGGAGAGAAATTGACCTACTATACCACGCTGTTCATACGCATTGGTAGAGGGTTTTATTTCGAGTTTTCCTTCTCTCGCATAGATGTCGTCTTTTACTACACCCATGAGCAAGAGAAGGGGTGACCAATTGTATTCTTACTCCATCACCACACGGAGATCCACTTCGTAAATATGCTTAGTGCACATCCACTTAGTAAGTGTATTACATAAACAATAGTTCATCATAGATCATTTCATCATTATCATCAGGGCATATATGCTGAGTCCGAGCTTCCTTCAGAACAGAAGGGAAATTGAGCTATCATTCCACGTTGGTAACGTGTAAAGTAAACCTTATAAGACACCCATCCTAGTTCTTATAAGGTTTGCTTTAAGTTTTTCTACTCTTTCAACAGATTTTATCTGCATATTAAAACTCTTAATCGTCTTTTACGACACCCGCGGGCAAGATAGGAGTTGATGAATTGTACTCTTATTCCAGCAGCAAACGGACGAGTTATTGTGTAGTTTAATGAAATTGTGAACTAAAAAGATATCACCATAAATAACTTTTAATTTCACATTTTTAAAGAAAATTAATATAAATTAATCATCTTCCCATATATCTGACCAGCGTGGTGTAGTAATCAAGGTCAATCTCCTTTCCACTGTGGAGAAGGCCCAAGCCCATCAATGGAACTTATATGGGCTGAGATGGTAATGAATTAACAACTTTACGGAGACGCAGTTCTCCCTTCGCTTACACTTAGAATTCATCATGATTGAGATAGTATAAAAAATATTATTTTATTTATCAGATAATGTACGTAATTTTTATACTGTTTTATTATTAATGGTCCACATAAGTTATAAAGGGAGACCTCTAAATCTTGACTTAACAGGGGATCACACGGTTATTTACTGAGAAATTTATAAAAGAGTAAAAGGATGGCTTTGCATCAAAGAAAGACTCGAGAGGATTCTGCACTTAGTGAAAATATTTGAATCCGTTCATCGTGAAAGTTTCACCGAGGGCTTAAGTTCAATCGGTGCACCTGAAGAACCGTAGAGTAAGAGTTCTCCAATGGAATGATTGATAATTTAGCGGTTGAATAATGCGTTTATTTAAATAATTTTTACGTATGTCTCAATCGACATTAGAGTTATTACTGAAGAAGATAATTAACACGTTCTTAAAGTATAAGTGCTCACTAAGTGAATAAAGATAAAACCGGTACGTGTAAAGGCTTTAATGAGTGAGACACAATTCCGCCGTGCGTGATTTATGTGGAATTTTCATTAGATATAATACATTTATGAAGAATATGTGTCGTTGCTTATTAAATATTTATTTAATAGACAAGATAGTCTTTATTTGAACAAGTACAGCGTCTTGTATTATACAAAGCACAAGTTTGTCCTCATGTGGAGTACTGCTCACACCTTTGGGCAGGCGCGCCCAAATATCAGCTAGACCCACTTGACTCCTTGCAAAGGCGTGCTATTTTAATCGCCGGGGATCCCAATCTTACGGACATATTGGAATCACTGGAGCGGCGGAGAGACTTTGAATCACTCTGTGTACTATACCGGCTCTTTCATGGGGAACTCTGCGGAAGCTCTGTCCGTCCGTCACCGTTTTACCAACTTACCACTCGGCACTGCAGCAGGATTCATCCATTTCATCTGGAAACGTTATCGTCTTCAACTGTACGTTTCCAGCGATCGTTTCTCCCACGTCCGTGCAGGCTCTGAAATACCTGCTGTTGTGTTTCCCGAGGGCTATGATATTTCCTTCTTTAAACGAGGTTTAAGAAGAGCATTATTTTCATGGTAGGCAACAGCCTAGCTGTGCCCCTGGTATTGCAAAGGTCCATGTGCGGCAGTATCATTTACCATCAGGTGCGCTGCTTGCTCGTTTGCCACCATCACCAATAAAAAAAAAGTATAAAAACAATGTCTTAAAAGATCATTTGATAATGATCTCAGATGTTTACGCGAGTATTACACATTTTAATTAAAACTACTTTACGGATTTTATCGCGTTTGTATTTGATTGTCCGACGTTTAGCATTATGTCACCTGAGTTTTTTTGCCAGATCTTTCTTAGTGTGGCCGTGTTCCCGTCCGGTGGTTGTATACTAGATTGTTAGTTTTTTAAATATAATTACTATTAATTTTAATGTTAAATAATTACTAACCATAAACAATTTAATTTTTTCATATAGAATCATTTTCTTCTTACACTAGCAATAAATTTGTATTAAAATGTGGGTCAATAGTTAATAACTATTTTATGTATCGGGTAATTATAAATTTTCTGCAATAACGATGACTTGTTGGACGTGAGACATCTTAGTCCGCCCGTGACTATGAATGCTGCAAAGTGTTCGAAACATCTGGCAATCAAAAATCAAATACAAACGCGATAAAATCCGTAAAGCAGTTTTATTTAAAAAGATCATTTGATTATCATCATCATCTGCACTCAGGTATATCACTGATAGACTTCTCCACAAAAAGAAAAAATTTGGCCAGTTATATCACTCTAGTTAGACGGCGTAGTTGTCTGCCTGATTAGCGTGGTATAGTAGCTTAATTTCCCTTCCGTTATGGAGGAGATTAAAGCCCATCAATGGAACGTGTATGAGCTGTGATGATTACGTCATAAATTGAAAAAACAAATACCCGTGAAGAAGAATCATAATAAATAGTAAATAATAATTAATATCCCTTGTACATGCACTAATGGACGGAAGTCCTTGAGCAATTCAAAACAAAAGTAGAAGTAATGTTTAGTGAAAAATATTTCTGAGTTCCTCTGCGAAGTTATTTAACTATAGTTAAACTAGAGCCCTCAATGCCTCTTAACGTGCTTTTGCAGCTCTTTGCTTAAAACTACGAAAAATATTTCAAAATAAAAACATTGGCGCCACTCTCCGGAGAGCTTGCCTGCTTAAACAAGTTTCATAGACTTTTCATGGAGTTATTTTTCCATCTCACGACTTTCGCCACTGTTTTATGTTTATTACTTTATCTTCTACTATTAACAGATGTAGTCCGCAGCAATATTTTGTTAGTAAGATTTTGAGGTGTTTTTATAACAATTTTTTTAACTCCAAATACAAAACGATTTCGAACAAATTACGATCCAAAACTTATGGAACTTTAATATGTTCATTTATAAATACAGATAAAACTAATAAATATTCAACAAAAATATGAACAGCTTTCAAAACTAATTTTTATTTAAACAATTTTGACCTTTTAATTTAAGTATTTTTTAGAAGAAAATATTGAAGATTCGATCATAAAGTATCAACTTAAACAATCTGTATTAATATAATAAACTTGAAGAGTTGTTTGAATGACCTAATCTCAAGAACTAGAAGATATTCAAAAAAACTATACGCATTTAGTCTGTTTATCGAAAAAGGAAGAAGAAGAAATGCTATAAAAATACTCTTGAAATATATAAGAGTCAAGTTGTGACCATAAATTTTGAAATACACGCAAAAAGCAATTACATTGATACATATTGCTACAGAAATATTGTTGGCATAACAATTATCATTCATCTTTACTAATATTATAAATGAGAAAGTAAGTTTGTTTGTTATGCTTTCACGCTTAAACCATCGACCCGATTTCAATAATTCATTCAGCATCAGAAAGCTATGATGTCAAGGAGTAAAATGTGCTATATTTTATCCCGGTATTCCCACAGGAATAGGAACTAGGCGGGTAAGGCGACTGAAACCGAAGTGAAGTGAGGGCGGGTTGCTAGTAAGCTATAAATTATCGTTGATTTTTAATATTAAGTGAGGGTATTTTAAATTCAATTTCATGACTTCTTATGTCGTCTAGTAGGACGCTTTTATTTAATATGACGTGAAATAACTTTATAACCAACACTAATACTGACACATCATTTGTAAAAATATGCTCAATAATATAGAAATTATAAAGGAAAAGATGAAGATGCAATTCATATAACGGTTAGAATCATAACCTGCCTTCGTATTTCGATAAAGTATTATATATTTTTGAAGATGTTATAGTAGAAAATTATAAATAAGGAAAACGGTAGTTTTAAACTCTTTGAAACGGAGTGACAGTTATTATATGTTGCCCGACACTAACTTTATCAACTCACGAAGCCAAGAAGTATTCCTGTGTTTTGATATAAATGGTAAGATAATAAATTCTGACTTATACTTCTTTTAGAGATAATAAATGCCTTTCGCAATGTATTTTTAAATTTGTGTAAAGTCGTTATAACTTAGTTTTGATTGAGTCTTTATAATAAATTTATTTCCAGTTACTAATTCCCTTCTATTTGGAATAAAATAGTTAGTTTAAAAGATACTTTGAAGATTTGAATATTAGGTACATATTTTTAACTGTTGAGTTTTTATCCATTCGGTTAGTCTTCGATGTTCGTTGTTAGAAAATTGTTTGCAAATGGAAATAATCCCATTATTAGTGTATACCAATTTCCTTTCCACCGTGAAGGAGGCCCGAGCCCAACAGTGAGACTTATTTGGCCTGAGATGATGATGAATACATGAACGAATGTACTATATTTGACACTCTAGGCAAAAAAGAAAACAAAATAAAACGCTATGCCAACCAGTCCATACAACGTATAATACATAGTAGAGTTATCATCATCATCGCAACCCACATGTGTCCCACTATTGGTCTCGTGCCTCCTCCACAATTGGAGGGAATTTGATCTACTATACCATGCTGGTCAAACATGTTGGCATAGAGTTTCATTTCGAGTTTTTCTTCTCTTTCATAGAAGTTATATGCTTATCCCACAGTCGTCTTTTACGACATCCACGGGTAAAATAGTGGCGAATTGTATTCTTACTCCGTCACCACACAGAAAAAAAACGAAACGATCACGCAAAAATCATCATCATCTCAGTTCCACTTTAAGGCTCGAGCCTCCTCCGCAATTTTAGGGGAATTGACCTACTATACTACATTGGTCAGACGGGTTGGTATAAGGTTTTATTTCGAGTTTTACTTCTCTGGCATAGATGTTACCTGCATATTATATACCTTAGTCATGTTTTACGACATCTACTGGCAAGATTGGGAGGGGTGAATTGTATTCTTATTGCGTCATCACACGGAGAAGAATAATAATCGCAAAAGAATATTGCTATACAATCTCCTAGTGAACGGGCTACTGATTTTTACGATTCTTTCGAAGCAATTGGATATTATAGTGATTGATTGTATTATTGACCTATTATGAATAAATTAGTATAGATACTAAGAATCGTTATGGATATTGAAAAATGTGTGTAATATAAAGAATTTATATTATTTTCAATTGTCAAGCTGCTGAAAACAAGTATTCTCTACAACTCGAGTTTACTCAATTTATTATCTGTCTGGTGACGGAGTAAGAATACAATTCACCACTCCCTATCTTGCCCGTGGATGTTGTAAAAGACGATTAAGGGATATAATATGCACATAACATCTGTGCAAGATAAGGAAAACTCGAAATGTAATCCTATACCAACATGTCTGATCAGCATGGTATAAGTAGATCAAATTTCCTTCAATTGTGGAGGAGGCCCGAGCCCAACAGTAGGACGAATGTAGGCTGCGATGATGATGGTGACTCTACTATCATCAGATGATGAATACATGAACGAATGTACTATATTCTATGTTCTTATAATCGTGTATTATAACTCAAGTATTTGAGTTTAAAACTATTCAGTATGTAAACAGAACTAAAGAATAGAATAGAAATAAAACTTCCCATACATAAGCGAAGAAACGAAGCGTCCTTTTTAAAAGCCAATAACAATATGAGTTTAACAAACTGCAACATAAGGGTAGTTTAAATCGATAAAGCCTTTTCCGCACCATCGATTCGCACGTACGAGCAGAGTCCCGCGCGAAAGGCTTGAACCCCCGTAGCTTTCCTTTGTGTCTTAATAACTGGTACGGTCACAAAAGCTTCTCAAAAGGAATGGATAGAAAATTTGTATAAACTATACAAAGTAATTACTGTTTAGACTTAACAAAGATTTTAATATTTTATGTTTGAAATTTTTTTAGAAATTTATTCGTTCAAAAGTAGTAACCAGAGGGTGTAACGTAAAACTTTTATTCTATATATCTTTTATGGTATATAAAATACCAATAATATTAAGCTAAGGAATTTCTTTCATTGAACGCGCTTATCTTAGGTACTGCTGTTTCGAATTATTATTTTATTTTTTTGGATAGCCCATTTATAGACAAAGGCGCTACGCTTTTTTTTTTTTTTTTTTTGTGTGGGCTGCGGTCGGCGCGCCTACGCACCACTCCGTCCGGGGCGACAGAGGGGCTCAAGCCCGCAACTCCCGCAACCCACCCGAACACCACGTCGCCCTCGTCGCTGGGCCGACCACTGGAGCAGGGTTACTTGTCATCAGTGGTCAGCCCGACGAAATACCCTCTACCCGGGGTACCCTCCCATCGACCGACGTCCCCCCCTCGGGGAGGACGTCGGTCTTTCCTCACGCGGTCGGCCTCTCGGCGGGTGACGGACTAATCCCCGGTCACGTCACCCGCGGCCTCGGCTAGGGCGGCATTGCACGCAGGTACTCCCGCCTGCGCCGCCCCAGTCGCCGACGGCGGGTCGCATCATCGAGGCTGTGCTCCTCGCGCTCGCGACCCGCCGCCTCCTTCTGCGAGATAACTGCCTCGCAGAAGGCTGCGACCGCGTCCCAATTCCTGATGCTGCCGAGCATCTCCCTAGCGATGGTCGGCAGCGTCAGGTCTGCACCGATGATTGCGACGAGTTCACGACGCGGCTCTGCCCAAGCGGCACAGACCTCGAGCGTGTGCTGCGCCGTGTCCTCGTCGCAATCGCAGTGGTGGCAGGACGGAGTTCTCTCCCTCCTAGCGACCCTGTACAGGTACTTGCCGAAGCATCCATGCCCCGTCAAGACCTGCACGAGTCGGAAGGAGAGCACCCCGTGCCGCCTTTCTAACCACTGCATCAGCACCGGCCGGAAGGCCTCCACGGTTCAAACACCGTATCGAGGCCTCTCCAGCCGGTCTGCCCAACGGGCGATGACGTCCCGGCGGGCGTCGACGCGCCAGGCGGTGAGCTCCTTCAAGGAAACAACACCACCCCCCCCGCGCACCCCCGACACCCGCCGATACAAGTCGGCGAGCATTTCCGCCTCCAGGTCCCACGGGGGAGTCCCGGCCAATAGGCACGCCGCCTCCGTCGCCACCGTGCGGTACCCGCGGATGATCCTGACCGCCATGACCTTCTGTGGACGCCACAGAAGGGCCCTAAGTCGGGCGGTCATGGATCCCGCCCACACCGGTGCGCCGTACAGGGCCATCGACCGGATGACCCCCGCGTACAGCTGTCGACATGCCGCGCTCGGTCCGCCCACATTCGGCATCAGCCATTGTAGGGCGGACGCCACGCCGACGAGCCGCGGGACGAGCCTGCGGAAATGCTCCCGAAACCACCATCGCCCGTCGAGTACCAGGCCCAAGTACTTCATATGGGCCTGGATGCTGATCCCAACCGAATTGACGGTGATCGAGACGCCGATGGGAGGGTCCATACGGGGCCCATGGAACAAGAGGGCCTCCGTCTTGTCCAGGGCCACCCTCAACCCCAGCGCCTCGATCCGCCTGACGACCTCTTCGGTGCCTGAGGTCGCCAGGCTTACCGCCTCTTGTAGCGTCCCACCGCGGGCTGTGACGAGCGTGTCGTCGGCGTAACAAATCACGCCCAGCCCGGGTGGGAGGCTCCCCCGCAACGCCCAGTCGTAGCCGATGTTCCACAGGGTGGGTCCGAGGACCGACCCCTGTGGAACACCGCACGTCATGGGCGTTCGCACAACGTCCCCTACTCGGTTGGCGTAGAGGACGCTGCGCTCCTCTAAATAGTCTGCCACCAGCCGCCTCAGGTAAGCTGGCACTCCGTGGTAACGGAGCGCCTCCCTGACGCAGCTGAATGGCAGACTATTGAATGCGTTGGCGATGTCTAGGGACACCACCAACAGCACTCCCCCGCCGGTGACGGCCTCAGTCGCCACGGCCCTCAGGCGCAACAGGGCCTCGATCGTCGAACGACCTCTCCTAAACCCAAACTGGGCGTCCGACAGATCGGGCCCCGTGCCGACAAGGTGCCGCTCGATGCGGGCAGCTACTATCCTCTCCAGTAGCTTGCCCATATCATCGAGCAGCACGATAGGCCTGTAGGCCGATGGCGACTCCGGAGGCCGTCCCGGCTTCGGCAGGAGAACCAGCCTCCCCTCCTTCCAGCACCCAGGGAACCGCCCGGACGCTAAACACGCGTCGAACAGCCCCCTGAGGCGGGGACCCAGATGGTCGAGGACCAGGGCCAACACACGGTTTGGAATACCGTCGGGCCCGGGGGCGGTAGATTTACCGCGCATGCGCGCCACCGACGCCCTCATCTCCGGTTCCGTGATGAGCGGAACACTGCCACCATCGCCCTCCCGGTCATTGTCTGGCGGCGCCATGACCGGGGGCGTGTGTTCCGCCCGTCGTGGGAACAGGTCCTCGACGACCCGGGTAAGGAGGCTGGGTTGGAGAGTCTCGGTGAGGGGCGGGCCCCGTGCGCGGAGCTTACTCAGCGCCGCACCATAGGGGCGACCCCAGGGGTCACGGTCGAGACTCTCCAGCATCTCCCGCCGACTGGCGTCCTTGGCGGAACGGACGGCCAGCCTGAAGGCCGACCGCGCATTGCGGTAGCCCTCGTAAAGCTGGCCCTCCAGTTCCGCGCTGCGATTGCGCCGCCGGCTGCGGGTGTAGGCCCTCCGGGCGCGAATACACGCGGCCCGGAGATCTGCCAGCTCCCGGGACCACCAGTGGACAGCCCTCCTCGGGGGCAGACGCCGTACCCGGGGCATGGCCGCATCGCAGATCTGCGTCAACGCACTGCGGATGCGGCCAGCCTCGGCGTCCACCCCGTCCAACTGGTTGGCAGAGGACAGCCACGAATGAACGATGGCTGCCTCCGCCAGCAGATCCCGGTCTAGGCGACCCACAGCCCATCGCGGGAACGCAGGACGCCCTACCACCCCCCTGTGACCCCTGCCGGGCGCCGGGATTGTCAGGGAGACCTCCATCCGGATATACCGGTGGTCCGACAAGGTCTCAACCTCCTCCTCGACGCACCAGCTCCCCACGCGTGCAGCGACCTCAGGGCTAGCGAACGAAAGGTCCACTATCGACCTGCCCTGAGGTCGCACGCACGTATGCACCGAGCCTCTGTTCAGCAAACAGAGGCCCAGAGCCGCCGCCCAATCCTCGACCGCCCGTCCTCGGTCGTCCGTACGGGAGGACCCCCACGCCACGGACTTGGCGTTGAAGTCCCCCAATACGATCACCTGGCGCGGTGCCAATCGCCGTAACGAGGCTCCCAAGATGGTAAGGGAGACCCCGAAATCAGCCGCTCTCCAGGCAGGGGAGAGATATACTCCGAGGAGCGTAATCTCTCCCCAGTCCGCCGCGACGTATCCGACGCCCCTGTCCCTAAGGATCAGAGGCGACGAAGGCCACGACGTGGAAGCGATGATTGCCACGGTACCGTCGGTGCTGCCCAGCCAATTTGGCCGGTCGGGCACCGCGTACGGCTCCGCGGCTACGGCTACTCCTATCAACCACTCCGCCATGGCTTGCAGGAAAACGTCCTGCGCACCGGCGGAGTGATTGAGATTGGCTTGGAGGAGACGGATGGATACGGGGTCCATTAACGGTCCGTATCCATCGTCACCTCCTCCGCGCTAACGGGCGATCGGGTCGCGCTCGGAGCGGGGGTTGGCCCGGTCGATAGGCCGCCCCGCCCCTTTGGGGCCGATGCCGGGGGTCTGCAGTCCCCAGAGCCCATGCGATGTTTGGCAGGCCTATTGCCTGCCGCACACGCGGGGCAGTGGGGCACCGCAGAGCACGATGCCGCCTGGTGTCCGGTCAGACCGCAACGGAAACATAGCCCGCTGCAGTCAAAGCAGTTTTTGCATGTCGGTCGGGTATGCCCGACCGCCATGCATTTATAACACCTCGCGGGCCGGGGCTCTAGCACGGTTACCCGCGCCGAGCTCCAGCCTACGAGGAGTCTGCCTGAGTCGGCCAATTGCTTGACCGACTCCACCGGACACTGCACCCAGGCAGCACCGACGCCGCCTGGACCAGGGCGGATGGCCAAATCCGGACGGTGTCCGAGGCACATCCGGTACGCGCCATAATGGCCTCTCGGACGTCCTCCACCGTCACGGAATCGTCCAAGCCCGTCAGGCGCATCTCTGCGCACTTGACAGGCCTGGCGATTCGGACACCATCCACTGGCCCGAACAGCCCCCGCAGCTTCGAAGCCACACTATCGGCCGTCTTCGCGCCCTCGGCCCCAGGGAACTCGAGAATTCGAGCCCCTGTCCGGGCCTTGCGGGTCCTAGCCTCGACGCCTCCGATGTCGGAGACGTCCAGCTCCCGCCGGGCGCGTTTTAGGACGGCCTCATAGTTGAGGCCCCTCTCAGCCGCCTCAGGCAGCACGGTGATGACCACCGCGGCCGTCTTCGGCGACTTGAGGCCCCTGCGCGACCTTTTCCCCTTTCTGCCGACTCCCGCCTGGGGAGCGGCGGCCACGGCGGCACCCTTGGCCGCCGCTCTCCGCTTCTGGCCGCGTGCCTTCCTGCTCCGCTCAGCCACCTGCCAGCCCTGTTCGAGCCTGGCAGCAGCGCTGAGCGCAGCAGGAGCGGTCGCGGGTGCGTTGGCCGGCGCCTGCGGTGCAGCCGCTGGCGCCGGCCGCGGCCCGGCCTTGGCGGGAGCCGGCACCTTGCCGGCCTTCTTGGCCCCCTTGGGCCCAGCGGCGGCCGCAGCGTAGCTCACCACGCGGCCACCCTGACAGGGCAGCGGGGTGGGAGCCAACGCTTGCGGCCGCCTCGCTCTATCCGTGGCGAGCGGTGGCCGGAGGGGTGGCTCGGGCGGAAGGCGATCCACCAAGGCCTTGATGCGCGCATCCAGCATAAGCTCAAGCTTAGCAAAGATGACGCGCATCGACCCCTCCGGCACGCCGTGCACCACGGGCAGCGGCTCTGCCTCCTTTCGGGGCCCGCCGCGCTTCTTGGCGGCGCCAACGGCCGGCGCGGTGGGCGCAACCGGCGCGGCAGGCACCACAGGCGCAGGCGGCGCCACGGGCGCAGTCGACGGGCCCGCCCTCTCTGGCGCAGCCCGTTTCGGCGGCGAGGCCGGCGTCGGCGGTGCGGCTGGCACTAAGAGTGCGACTTGAGACCGCAGGTCAGCCACGTCTTTGGCCAACCCGCGGTTCTCCTTCCGCACCGCCGACAGCTCCGACTCGAGCTTCCGGTTGCGCTCCCGCAGGCCGGAAACCTCCTTACTGAGGCGGGCATTCGCGGCCTGCAGGGCCGCAACCTCCCCGCTCTGGCAGGCCGGACCTGGGGTCCCCGGCCTCGCCGCCACCGCCGATCTCCTACCCCTGCGCCCACGGCGCATGGTCGAGACCTTGGGAGGAGGCACGACGAAACTCCCCTCCGAGTCGGAGCTTGAGCCACCACCCTTTTGCAGGGGGCGCTTCCGGACGCTCGGGGGGAGGGCCTCCTCCCTCTCCTTCACAATTGGGGCTGCCGTTAGAGCCTCCTCGGCAGCCCCCCTACCCGTCTCCTTCTCCTTCCTACCTCCTAACTCCTTCTCCTTCCTCTGGGATGACGGCCTACCTATACCCTCCTCAATTGACGGCCTGCCTTCCCTACTCCTACCACCTTTGGACGGACCCGCGCATCCACCGCCCTTGTCCCTCCTCTGGACGACCTGCAGCTGATGGCTGATGTTTTCGTCGGCGGACGGCTCTGTGGTATTGCCGCCCTCGTCCGCCGACATCTCAGAGACAGACGGCCCTGCGGCACTGCCGCCCTCGTCTGTCGACAGCGCGTACGCCACATCGCTCCCGGAGCTGTCCGATAGCCCCGTCGAGCAGCTTCTCCGGCGCATAGCTTTCGGCGGCCCTGCAGCACCACCGCCCTCGTCCTGCGACGGCTCTGCGGCGGTGCCGCCCTCGTCGCTCGACAGCCCCGTCGAGCTGTCGCTTCCTCCGCGCCTTTTTGGGGACGGCTCTGCGGCTTTCCCGCCCTCGTCCCGCGACGGTCCTGCGGCTGATCCGCCCTCGTCGCTCTCCTCTCCGCCTGACAGCCGGGCAGTACCGGCGTCCACTTTCTGCGACGGCTCTGCGGTGGCTGCGGTCACACCGCCCTCGTCGCTCGCGGCCACGGCGGCAGCTAGTTGCGCCTGCCGCGCCGCCTCCTTTTTTGCTGCCTCCTTTCGCGCACGCACCCTATTGGAGTGTACGGTGGTGGCGATCAGCTTCCTCCTCTTCCTCTTCTTCCTCGTCTTTGGAGCCTCCGGATGTTTTGCCAGGCTCTCGGCAACTACAGCAGCGATTGTCTCCCTCCCATACGATCGGAGACTGACCGTGCCGGTGTTTGTGCGCATCTCGCGCTCAGACACCGGCACAGTGAGGGATTCCCCGGCGTGGCCGGGACCCTCTGGAGTAGCTACGCTCGTTTTAATCTCTGCCATTTTTGGAACATTTTTAAGTCTTGCCTTGACTACCACTCTAACGGCTGGACGCTTGCGCGCTTTTTAACCCACCAACCATTCATCCCCTCGCCGAGTGGCCAAACTTAGGATTAGGGGTAATTTTTTATAGGGGTTTTCTTCCCCACGGTCCGAAGACCCCCGGCCCTGAGCTTCAGCCGCAGTCACACTCAGGGTTACGGTTTGGGCCTTCCGGGTCTGGCCGCTCGCGAGCGACCGACCCGTCACGCCCCCGGGCCGTGACGCCACCGTCTCTGGCGACGGAGTGCCATGAGGCACATCCGCCCCATTGGCCCCGGGTCAGATCCGCCGCGCGCTCTGCCATCAGAGCCGCACGCGGAGACCCCCTCCTGCCGGAATCTTGGCCGTCCAAATGGACGCGTGACGTCCAAATGGACGTTTCCAGGGAGCACCACGTGGAGGTGCTCCGGCCCCGCCCCCCCGCTACGCTACGACCAATAGGAGTGGACGTTAAAGAAAAATGCTTAAAAACTAAGAAAATGTATTTCTTTTGAGAGCTTACGTTGTATGTGCTACGTGGTACAGATACCTTTAGTTCACTCTCTCTCTCTCTCTTTCTTCGTGCAAACCACATAGGGCGATTGCACGAAGTTTCGTGAATTACCTATTAAATAATAAAATCATTATATCCAATATTTATCCATTAGTTTATCGACAGCCACTATTGAAACTAAGCCTTCTGCAAGAGAAATAATGCCATCATGTAGGTACACTCTTGACAGACAGCTTTGATATCATCGTTTGCTTTTTAAATTTCACAGGTAGTGATTCTGCCTATTGTATTGCCGATCTCTTAACAGGTTTGTATGTCACCCATAGGAGAATAAGGGAAATTAAACCGTTATATTCTTAATTAATTACCACAAAATCCAATAAATTTGTAGATAAATCGTTTATATCTATATAGAATAATATAGCTATCTCGAAACATGCACCTACCTTTTTTCATCTCTGCAGCACCTATGGTTGACTGGTAGAGAATGCCTTTGGCATTAAGTCCGTCGCTGTACTTGTTGCATGAAGATTAATCTATACCAATAAATAAAATTGGAGTGTCTGTTTGTAATGTCAAAATAATAGGCTTTTTTCATGCTCACACGGTTATTTGCACGACACCTATGCCTAAAATAGCAATTAAAAAATTTTTGTCTGTCTGTCTGTTTGTTCCGGGTAATCTTCAAAACGGCTGGACCGATTTCAAAAATTTTTCACCAATGGGAAGCTATAATATCAGGGCGTAAACTAGGCTATATTTTATCCCGGTATTCCCACGGGAACGGGAACTACGCGGGTAAAACGACTATAACCTATAACCGAAGCGAAGTGAGGACGGGTTGCTAGTAAATAAATAATTTCTGCCCATATACGTCGCACTGTTGGGTTTAAACTTGAACTATGAAGGAGTGATAGGAGAGCAATTGATCTGCGGCCAGACGCGTTGCAATAGGGTTTTATTTCAAGTTTTACTTCTCTTGCAAACGACATAAATATTGCTAGCATCTATGTTATATGTATATCATATCCCTTTTTTTTTTGGGATGGGCTACGGACAGCGCACCCGCCGCCATGCTTCGTCCAGGGCGACAGAGGGGCAGCGCGCGGCTCCATAACCCACCCATGTAACACGTCGCTTTCGTCGTTGAGCCAACCACCGGTGCGGAGTTTCTTGACTTCAGTGGTTGGCCCGACGGAATACCTCGAAGGAGTAGTACCCTCTCCTGTCGACGTTCCCTTCCTGGGATGCCGATCGCCGTCGCGAGGTTAACCTCTCCGCGGGTGCCGGACTAAATCCCTGGTCCGGTCACCCGCATATCATATCCCTTAGTGTGTTTTTTTATGAAAATAGAATAGGGAGTGTTAAATTGCATTCTTACTTCAGCATCACATTTAATATACAAGCATTTGACAACTGATAAGAAAAATTACAAAAATCTTATTAGAATAAATCAAAAATCGCAATTGTAAAAAACAATATAAAAGACTTAGATTATTGTACAACTTCATTGTTTAGCGTGATTCTTAGTTAGATTTTCTAAGCTTTTTACATAAACTCAATAATAGTCCACCTAAAGTGCAAATATACCAATTAGACATCGTAATTATAACAGCGTAACCTTATAAATACAAAGTGACGTAAAAATAATTACAGCCTCCGTCCACCATTAATTAATTTGTTTGTATCTACAATCTAATCTGAAATAGATTACTTAATTATTATTATATTAATTACAAGACGTGTCCATATTATTGATTTTTATGAATAGGCCGTATTTTTTTTTAATAGTATTATCTATTTACGTACGATCTGTAATATTCAAGCAATTAAATAAGCCAAATAGGAATTGGTCTTGCTCCTACTCATTAAAAGTTCTAGGGTGAGCACCATATTAAAAAAATCACGCCATAAGATTTTTTTCTATGAGTATCACATTAATTGTAAAGGTTAATTATTTATTATAGTAACATTAAAAATATCTCTCTGCAACTACTGTCCACATATTAATAGTTCATAAGATAAAGACAATGGACCAATAAACGGATAGAGAGCGAAAGTTTAAAAATTGTATGCCAATGCTTAAAAATTTCATACCTAAATGGTGCTACCCTTTAGGTATGAAAATTCAAGCTGAGTCAGATTTTATTGTTTAAAATTAGTGAACGTAAAAGATTCACATGAAATTCTTCACCTAAGACCCTGCTGATAGAAAAAAGCCTAAAGTTTGCCTTTCAGTAAACCAAAATAAGTATCCTTATGATATCTTTAATGGACATAACTCGCCAATTGAATTATAAACGTGTTTTAATCTCGGGTTAATTCCCTCAAACTGTGCCATCGAGCTGCTACTGAAACCAAGAAATCGGTCCCGGTGGCCCTCTCTATTGGCAGTTAGCGGTCTCACCGCCTTTTTGTTGCCCCAGATGATTTGGACAGGGTGTATTTAACGCACAGCCTGTGAAAAAATAAGTTTCAACCTATTATTTCTTCATTTACTTCGTTCATGCATTTTTATGTTCTTTGAATTTGGCAATTTAATTATTTGAATTACTCAGGCATATAATTAAAAGTTAGAAGACTATACTTAAATTTTTTGCTTAAGAATTGAAATATGGTATTCTAAAAAGGATATCTAGCAAGTTAGCGATATACCTTAGATTTACGTAACCTAATTTACATTTTATGAAAAGTTATGCTAATATAGACTGGGATGGGATACCGTTGTAGTAAAGTAATTAATATTATTAATAAAAAGACCAAGGATTAGATGAAAACGGAACCTTATTCAATTTTTTATATTCTAATGCAGAATATTATTTTATTATTATAAGATAACGCGGCGAAGTCTTCCATAATTTAATACAAAATTTGAATGCTAACACTTTTTATCTTATCAGACAATATACCTGTCATTGTGGAGGAAACTTAAAAGCAGAATGAGAATAATATTTTATCAAAAAAAATATTGGTTTTTAAATAATTGATTTTAGCAGTAAATTTATTAAACAATAAATAAAAAAGAAATAAAATCTTAATTGAATATTCTATTATCATTATAATATCTTTAGTAAATATAAAAAATATACAATTAACAAATTATATTTTTATATCCAATTGTAAATATCACTTACCCGAAAGACTATATAATACTTTAATCACAATCTTAGCTAAAGTGATATATTAAAAAGAAAAAACTATCTTTTCTCACGCATTTAATTCAACGCAAAGTTTCCCTACTTTCTTATATGTTAATACAGCTCCATAAAGTTTAAATATTCTGTCCCGCGCGAGCAAAATACGTATAAAGTGCCAGTATATAAGACGCGGAATAACTGTTATTAGACAAAAGCTTTTTTACGAGAAGTAAATGTTATGGAAAATACTGTATGATAAAAAAATACTTGAACGAAACTGACGAAGAGTTTATTATTTATCGTAAAGCAACAATATAGTCTTGTTCATATGATACTTTCAATAACATTTTTTCTTGACATTACATTATTATGTTGTTTTTTAAACTTTTAAATTTGTTATCGCTAAATTGATACAGTGACACTAAATGCAACTATATTACCTATGATACGAAAATTTTCAATCAGGCTACCAATTTGAACTACTACTGGACTTAGGTAGACAAAATATAAAAAAACAACAAGGTTATAATAATAAAAAAATTAAAAGAAAAAAAAGTCTTCAAAACAATGTAGTCCAGATAACCAAATGCGCATTATTAAGGACAAGTTGTCCTTAATAAAAAATTAAAAGAAAAAAAAGTCTTCAAAACAATGTAGTCCAGATAACCAAATGCGCATTATTAAGGACAAGTTGTCCTTAATAACGACTTGTCAGATCTTCATCAAATTTATATGGGTACTACTTATGAAGTATGATTTATCAATTAAAAAAAAACTATCAAAATATATTCGTAATTGGCGAAATGTATACAAAAATACTATAATGTAATACAAACAAAAAAAAAATATACTGTCGAAATGAGACTCCTTTTTTGAAGTCGCTTAAATACCATAAATACTACGTTAGGGTTGGCGATTGCCGTCTGTATTATAAGTTTTCGAGAAGATTGCTGTTGCTATAACCGATATTTATAACTTACACGAGAAGGTAAAGAGTGAAGAAACATATTCTTATAACGTATGTGAAAGATTGACTTGAAGAAAACATAATTTATCCGTATGGTGACGGAGTAAGAATACAATTTACCACGCCCTATATTGCCCACGGACGTCGTAAAAGACGACTAAGGGATTAAATATGTATATAACATCGATGCAGGAGAAGAAAAACTCGAAACAAAAGCCTATACCAACACGTCTGACCAGCTTGGTACAGTAGTTCAATTTCTCTCTTAGGAGGCCCCAGCCCAACAGTGGAACGTATATGAGCTGAAATTATTATGATGATGATGAAACATAATAAGAGAAAATAGGAAACGAGTAAAAATTATTTAAGAAGAATATTGAGGCGTAAGTTCTAGAGGTACTCATGACAATAGTAAGATGAGGTGTTTCAGTTTTAAGAACTAAATCTGGGCATTAAAATACAAGGGTGTCAAAAAGTTTTGTACTTTTAACCCTCTACAATTTAATATTACATGCGTGGGGAAAAGCCCTTCAAAACTACCCTCCTTCATTTAGTCTACGAATTTAATACAATTATAAATGCTTCATAAATACAAAGTTTGTCCTTACCATATGAACAAAACAAGAGTTGTTGCTGTTATTAAGAAATAAAACTGTTAAATATATTTGTGAAATCGTAAATTTATCAATATTGAAATCACTATAATT
This sequence comes from Lymantria dispar, assembly GCA_032191425.1. Taxonomy (NCBI): domain Eukaryota; kingdom Metazoa; phylum Arthropoda; class Insecta; order Lepidoptera; family Erebidae; genus Lymantria; species Lymantria dispar. Next base: position 18,770,010 of record CM063454.1, on the reverse strand, counting down.
TTTATTATATTATTTTGAGTACTATTTTAGTACATGTTGAACACACACTAATATAATTGAAATAAATATATCCTTAACAAAGAAATGATGGCCTAAGATCCATAAAAGTATACATCCATATATCAGCCCGTAGTCGTCCACTATTGAACTTATGCCTCGCGAATCTTTCTTCCCCAACGGTAATCGGTTCGACGAGCGATGCGGTCTACCAATTACTATTTCAACGTGCTAATTCTGCGGGATGTGTCGGATACATCGGTTCTTCTATGGATATCCGTATTCCAGATTCTATCTCGCAGAAAAATCGTGAGCATAGCACGCTGAGTGACGTTGAGCCTTTTTTAAGAGGAGGACATTTAGATACCACTTTTCAGTACTGTATGTCATTGCATATAGTTAAATTGAGAGCATCCTACATTTGAAATTGATAAAAAATAAGAAAAAGACTTGACAATATAGAAAACCCTGAAAGATATAAGAGACAATTCACAAAACAATTCTCTGCTTATAACATTAGTAGGTGTAATACAAGCAAGCAATTATTCCCATACGTACGTACATTCGAAATAGCTAAGTCGTCCACCGCAGTCGTAAAAGCTATGTGAACTCATAAGTTGAACTGCATTAATTATAACCCCCTAACCACAATCTGGAACACAGTTGTTACAGTCTACAGCAGTTCAATAATTAGTTTTAATCGTTTTAATTACATACCTGCGGTAATTATTACTTCATTTGACATCTGAAACAAATTATTACTTGAGTTAGACATGACGTAGATAATTCAGAATACAAAAGGGTTATTGAGTTATTATCAATTAATTATTCAAACTTAAAAGTTGATTAACCCTGATACACTGATTACATAAGTGTTTTATACACGTATTTTGTTCGATAAACATAATTAATTAAAAACTTGTTCAAACGAATTTATTTGAACATAGTTACTATATTTTTCCTATGAGGTATACATCATAGTAAGAGAAAGAAAATTAGAATTAAAAGGCTATATCAAACCGTTATACCAGTATGGTAAAGTAGATCAATTTTCTTTCCATTCTGGAGCAAACTCGCGCCTAATGAGATGCGCGCTGAGAAGACAAGTCGATACAGTTTTCCTTCCTTAGATAGATCTAATGCTCAGAAATGCCATGCTTGCAGTAAATGGAACAAGTGTCTCAAAATATTTAAGTAGAATTTGGCTACAACCAATAGAAAACAAACTCGCTTAGTAGTTCGAGTATTCAGTACAGTTTCCAATAGATCAACGTGTGGATTAAAATCCCTTTATTTTCATCTACTGGATTAACAAGCTAAAAAACAGGTCCAGCAATATGTTAAATTGATGAGTGAATATAAGAAAAGAAAGTAATATTTTCTATTACAAACTGCAATTTAATATAAATACCTGAATACTAAATAATTAAAAATCAAAGAACGAATTAAAATAGTTAACTCAAAATATAATGAACCAAATCATTCAGTGAAATGTGAATAAAAGTCATCACAGATATTTAGTTCTTATATAGCCTGGTTGGACTAATCATTTAGTCTCATAGCGTTAACACATACACTGTAAGGAAAACTCAATAATTTTGCTTGGCCTGTTAAACGAACTCGAAACGTCGCAGTTAGTCATCATATATATTAGAAATAGTACATCATCATTAGCACGAAAGTTTACTGAAACACTACATAGTATATGTAGATAATATAATTAAACATTCATTTAATGGTTAAATTCGTTCATCATCATCATCATCTTGCTCTTATCCCAATTACTTGGGGTCGACGCAATATGTCATATTGCAAAAAGTTTTGGCAATTACTTTTATGACCGACCGCCTGCCTGACGGCAACCATCCTTGGGAATGTAATCGTTGACCCAAATGGTACCAGATGGAGTTAGTCCAGGTCAATCTAGGGCTCTTAGTCGTCTTTTACGACACCCACGAGCAATTAACACTAGTGGGTTCGAGCTACTAATTATTCCAGATGAGAAAAATTAGCCTACGAAAACGCTCTAGTCAGACTTGATAAGGTTTTATTTCGAGATATCCTCCTCGTTACAGTAAAACATATTATTATTTTACTACACAGATGGGATAGCGGTTAAGATATCGACCTACTATGTCAGTGTCTTGGGTTCTATTCTCGCGTAGGACAATACTCTGTGCCATCCGTAAATTACTGTTCCGAGTCTGGGTGTAATTTATGTCCGTTAAATTATACACATGTAGTTCCACGCAAGATAAGGATTATTTCCTTAGTGCAGATATTGTCTTTAGTGGATGAGTCAAAGATGACAAGGATCTGTACCGGTGGCCCACCATTATGCCGAAAGAAAGGTAAGTGCACAAAAGGTTATCAGGTTCCACGCCACCTCTTTCGCCGCCCCTTCCATCGCCTCAGATAGATTGCATGGGGGTGTGTCTGCATTATTACCTGACTCCAAAATAACACAAAAAAGTTGATACCTTAAAAAACTTACAACAAACAACACTGGCATTTGCACTACTTATAATTCACCACACACTCAGGTAAGCTATTTGATAAATGGTTATACAAATAGCATGTCAAACATAACCATTTTCATGTCAGATGACTATCAGAAAATTGTTTACTTTATTGAGAAAGAGTCGCCGCTGGCGTCCTCGGTCGGGACTGCAATAAAATACAACGCAAACAATTCAAGTGCTACCCATAGTCACAATCAATTGAAAAGTAATCCGATACCTGACATTCAATTTGTGAAGTGATATTCAATGCAAGGATAAGTAACAGCAATTTGCATTTCAATCGTATTTATGAATGATGATAAAATTGCTTTTATTTTTAATTTTAATTAATATTTAATTGGCTTTTATTTTTATTGAAAATATAATAATTTATTGCGTTTGTAGCCGTGCTCGCATTTCCATTTTCCTATATTTTAATTTTTCATCTCCCACCTTGTCGTGCAATTTCCAATTAATAAAGAAATGTATCCAAGTTCTACGTAACATAATGGAATTTTTTTAATGCCGATATTGGCAAATGAGTAAGTAGCAGAACTAATGATAAGTAATATTGCCACACATGGACCTATATAATATCAGGGGCACAGCTAGGCCGTTGCCGACTGTGATCAAAATACTCTTTATCAACCTCGTTGTAATTATTGTATATCATCATAGAAATTATTATTCGTGAGATCAGCATTTTATTATATATTTTTACAAACTGGCGTGATGGTATTTCGGTATGAATGAAGTAAGTTCAAGAGCAGACTTAACAGTTTTTTATGCGTCTCAAACTAAAAAAAGCAAGTTAAACACAATCAATGTTAGTGTACACCTACTCTGGATATAGGTTTGATATAATTAAAAAACTCAGATTGGGATTCGAGACCATAATAATCTTCTATATTCTTAAGAGCATTTTTACCAGTAGAATTTTATCGAAATAGGAAGTTATATAAAAAACCACCCGCCCTCGCTTCGCTTCGGTTTCAGTCGTCTTTCCTGCGTAGTTCCCGTTCCCGTGGGAATACCGGGATAAAAATAGCCTAGTTTACTCCGGTCCAGCCGTTTTGAAGATTACCCGGAACTAACAGACAGACAGACAAAAAAAATATAAAGTGTATTTTAGGCATATGTATAGTGCAAATAACCCCGTGAGCATGAAGAAGCCCATTATTTTGACATTAGAAACAGACACTCCAATTTTATTTATTGTTATAGATTGGTTTAGATGATGCGAACTGTATTTTATTTAGCTTATTATAAAACGTGTTAGTAGTAGTAATAGCACACTGTTGACAGTTGTCAGTCGCGGGCCGATCTATCTGGGGTCGTACCACAATCTCGCGGCAAATCGACGTCCGAGTAGTAGCAATTTGTTACTGCGCTTCGTTCGGTGAGCGAGAGAGCCGGAAGCCCAACTTTCTGAGGGTGTTTGCATGTGATGGGTTTTAGTGGTAATGCCTTTACTATCATTGAACGTCATTGTACGCAACGCATTCACACACCCTTCACTTTCTTCGCGGTAGGCAGCGGCCTAGTAAAGGTCCATGAGCAGTAGCAACACTTACCATCCGATGTACTGTTTAATCATTTGCCACCGTCTGCAATGAAAAATAAAAGCGCTTTCATAAATATAATAACGCGTAAACACGATAACACAGTGGTAATTTTTAAAAGCTTATCATTATTTGCATAACATTAACACAAAATAACCGTTAAACAAAAACAATTCTACCAAATATTAATACAGCTTTAAATCATATGCTAGTGAGTGTTCCTGCAATTAATTGCGAAATAACGTTATCGGTGAATTGCTACATTATACCGTGAAATGTTTGTAAACATGTTACTCATAAATAACGGACACTAAGCTGATTACCATAAAACCGAGTCGACATTCACAGAATTACCCTAAAATCTGTTAACAAATGGCAGCTTTACATAATTGAATAAGTGGAATGCAAACTCAGGCATATGCAGAATAAAGACACCGAACCATTCCCTTTTTAAATTAATTTTAAATTCTCAATAGGAATAACCAAGCCTGGAAACGTATCCGACTAATGGTAATAGAAGTGCTCTCTAAAAGTCATTATCAAAAAAAAAACGTTGCAATGTGTGTGTATGAGCGGGCAATACTTGACTGGATAATGGTTTAGCCAGACTTTAACAGATTAGATATATATGTATTTTTTTTTCTATTTGATCAACAAACAACGACAAAGTATAATTGGATTTGTTCAATTAGTGTTTGTCAAACTGTGAGCGACGGATGTTGAATTGTTTGCAGAATCCCAAAATGGACGTAAACAAATGATTTGAATGATCAATGCAAATACAATTTCTATTTGATAAGAAAATTACTTAGATTTAATTGTTGATGGTCGTGAAGCATGGCAATTTATCCTTTCTCGATTCAATATAATTATTATTTAGAGTATTGCTCTTTTTAATTGAATTTTCAAAAAATATAGATGTATTTTTTTTATATGAAACTAGCTGACCCAACAGACGTTGTTCTGTTTAAATAAAATAAGAGAAGACATTCACCTTGAAATCGACAGCAGCGCCACTTATCGGGTCCAATTGTGAATCTAAACCATTCTCAAATCCTCTTGAACACATATAAAAAATGTCATCAACATCAGTCCAGCCGTTTAGGAGGAGTTCAGTGACATATACACGTACACAAGAAATATATAAAGATTAATCAATTTGATATTTAGTTTTTAAATATTTTTATACACTACAAGAATAAATACATTTTAAATAAATCTATACCATCTATACCAATAAATAAAATTGGAGTGTCTGTTTGTAATGTCAAAATAATAGGCTTTTTTCATGCTCACACGGTTATTTGCACGACACCTACGCCTAAAATAGCAATTAAAATTTTTTTGTCTGTCTGTCTGTCTATCTGTCTGTTTGTTCCGGGTAATCTTCAAAACGGCTGAACCGATTTCAAAAATTCTTTCACCAATGGAAAGCTATAATATCAGGGCGTAAACTAGGCTACATTTTATCCCGATATTCCCACGGGAACGGGAACTACGCGGGTAAAACGACTATAACCTATAACCGAAGCGAAGCGAGGGCGGGTTGCTAGTACACAATATATATATACAAATTATTTGCCATCCATTTTCTAATATAGAGTTGATATATTTTATATTCATTTCGTCTACGTATTACTGAGTAATATCTATTATTAAGTTTTCCCTATTAATAATGGAATTAATTTTAATTTACACTTAGGTTCACACCACAACCACCATGTTCCACAGAAGACAATTAGTGCAATCCACAATTGATAATACCCTAACATAATTATTAATAATAAGTAAATATTAATCGAAATGATAAAAACAATAATTTATAAACACAAAGCTAGGTTTATATCTTCATGCAAGGTATAACAAGCGTAGCCGTAGCTAAATAAACCTACGAATTCATCCCTTTCAAAGCATTTAGGACTACGGTGCTACGTGTAGCTACGACGTAGCTCTACTAGGTGGATTGCGGTGCGTTCTGTTCCGTTTGCGTTCTCGTCCGTTCGGGACGCCGCAATTAGATCCCTCCCATTGTTTCTCCAAGCACTTTCTGTTAGCAATTGCAGTTTCAATTCGAAGGCGGCATGCTGTGGCATTCCCTTTGGCTTTGACTGAGCTCTGCTTACATCTTTGTAATAATAATAGAAATTGAATCTTAATTCTTGTGAAATTCTTCTATGCGAATGGAATAAATACTATTAATGTTAATGTCCTTTTAGGACGAGATCTATTACTTACAAATTTATTATAACATTATTTTTTGAGAATATAAACTCATTTGCAAAAAAAACGGGCGGTTTTGATTTTCATTCATATTTAAAAAGATACAATACCAAAAAGGTTTCAATCGTTTGTACACGTTACTGGCCGGTTTTAAAAATGCTGTGGTATTTAAAAAAGTACGTTCTAAATTCAATTTTTCATTTGATGTTCATTTTTACAGAAAATCCCTTTTTATCCTACATTTTTGGCGCGAAGTTCCAGAAGTTAACATCGACTTTCATAACTTTTATTCAATTTTTATCGATTAATTTCATATCCTTGACTGTCAAAGCTTTATTTAATGCTGTTTGGCTGTATCAAAAATGGTAGATAAAGTGGTAAAAGCTACCAAAATTATCGCGCTGCTTGAAGAGGGTTGCAGCCAATGTTTCGTGGCTAGGAGGCTAAATGTTAGTCGCTCGACAGTCCAAAGGACCTGGCAGCGATATCAGGAGACTGGTTCCGTCGAGAGAAGGCCTGGTTCTGGAAGAAAACCATGTACCCAACCACGGGATGATCGTTTTCTTGTGAGTCGCGCATTGAGAAATCGCAAATCTTCGTATGTGGATCTTAAGAACAACCTCCAAGAAGTAAGAAATGTGCATATTAGTCTATGGACGGTCAGGTGGAGGCTTCTCGCTGCCAATATACGCAGTCACCGCCCGGCCCGCGGCCCCAAATTACTCCGTGAGCACAGAGTTCACAGGCTTAGGTTCGCTAGAAATTGTGAATCATGGACTCAAGACGATTGGAATAGGGTTTTGTTCTCTGATGAAGCCAGGATATCTCTGTTCGGTGAAGATCGACGTCGGCGAGTGCTAAGAAGACAAGGAGAACGCTTTGCAGAGGCATGTTTCGGAGAAATCACACCTTATGGTGGGGGCTCTGTTATGTTTTGGGCAGGAATAAATTCAATGGATCGTACAGAGTTAGTCTTCATTGAAAACGGCTCACTGACTGGGCATCGATACATAACGGAAGTTCTAATTTCTCATGCACAACCCGCATTGGCCGCTCTAGGTGAAGACTCGATTTTTATGGACGACAATGCTCGCGCCCACCGATCCCGCGATGTTAATGCGTATGTGCAAGAGGTCGGCTTTCGTCGTTTGGATTGGCCAGCTCGAAGTCCCGACCTCAATCCCATAGAGCATGTCTGGGACGTTCTGAAACGGCGTGTGAGATCAGTACACCCGGCTCCGCAGACCATCAGAGAGCTGAAGAATGTGATTACTGCGGAGTGGGAACGTATTCCGCAAGCAAGTATCCGGGATATACTCGCTAGCATGCCCAGACGAATTCAAGCTGTGATTTTAGCTAGAGGGGGTCACACTCGATACTAAACATTTATCTGCTTTTACTTTATTAAAGAAAAACAAACAAAAAAACTTTTTTATTTTTACTTCATGAGCATATGCACTACTAGCGAATATACACTACTAGCGAGGTTTAGCATTATTTCCCATAAATTGTATCTAAATTTTATGAAATACTGATGAAAACGATTATTTTCTTATTAATTTAGCAAATTGTGTGGATAAAACTACCTATAATTATCAAACAAAGAAATATTAACATTTGAAATGGTTCATTGCTTAGGTGCCCGTTTTTTTTGCAAATGAGTGTATGTATTGTCCCTATTATTTTTACATACTTGAAAAGTTTGCTTAATAATCTTAGGCACTGCTCGATTTAAATATATTTGTATTTTCTATAGAAGGTAGTGCCACACAACTAGTAAGTCTTAGTGAAATTAGTGATTAGTAGTGCAGTGAGTGCTATCTTTTTTTTGTTTTTTTTTTATTGCCAACGGTGGCAAACGAGCAAGCAGCACACCTGATGGTAAGTGATACTGCCGCACATGGACCTTTGCAATACCAGGGACACAGCCAGAAGAATACAAGAACAAAGTGTTTTCTATTATTACTAGAGACTATAAGAAAAGTGCCAATGGACACATTCTTACTCTGTAAATCGTAACAAATTAAGTTAGATTTAAATTATTTATTAGCCTCATGGCTAGATTGTAATTATTATGAGAAAAAAGAAATGGTATATAATATCTATTGATTTAAAATATTATTTATACACTTCTAACGTTTTTAGCTTAGTAGGTAGAAATCTAATACCTACATAATTACCTAAATAAAACTGCCCAATACTCATTTCGGGCCACGGGCCGAATAAATTAGTTTTCAGGCTTTGTTCAATGTAATTTTACAACGATAGTAAAACTTGTAAAATAAGTAAATCTCACCCGCTGAGTAGACGGGTAAATATGGCCTTTCTTTTTACTTTTCTTTCTCTTGCAATGATATCTTCTATGGGCTATGGTAAGCGCACGCGCGGTCCTGTCCGTCCGGGGCGATGAAAGGACGGCGCGCGGACCCATAACCCACCCGTACCCACGTCACCTCGTTGTTGGGCCTACCACCGGAGCAGATGTGACTTGTCATCAGTGGTCGGCCCGACGGTATACCCTTTCGGGTAACCTCACCTCTCGACGTACTGGGACGTCGGTCGCCGTCGCGCGGGGCAATGATATCTTCTGCATGTGTTCTTTAGTAGTATCATACGATTGCCTTAAACGGTAATAAGACATTCTTACTTAGTCATTCATCATCATCATCTCTACCCACAAGTGCCACTATTGGGCTCGAGACTCCTACACAATGGAAGGGAAATTGACCTATTATACCAAGCGGGTCAGATGTTTGATGATTTTATTTCCAGTTTTTCTTCTTTTACTTAGTCATTACACGGTGAATAATACCTATCGGCTTTAATATAATTTAATTTAATAGCAAAAGTTAGCAAAAACGCTATAATTCTGTGCATGTGAATAAGCCAAAACTATTATATATTTGGGATATTTACGTATTCTACATGCGGTAACCGTTCACCGCCCTCGTTACAAACTCATTTCACTAAAGTTGTGCGGATGCGTCATGCACAATCATATTTACATAAAAGCAACGCTCGGACCGACGGAAAATATAAATAATGAAATTTAAGAGCGACGGCGATGTCCCGTTTTTAATATTTTCCAATGCAAATTAGGATAGACAATATAGACATGTTGCGATTTGCTAATTGGAAATTACTGTTTTATAATATTATAAATGGTTGGCTTTTTAGTTCTATTAAATAGGACAAATTCATAAAGTTTTTAGATATTTTTCTTCTACATTTTTCGTCCGTGTAATAATAATATATTTCTATTTTTTATTAAGATAACGTCCTATGCTAATATAAATCAGCAATATCTGGTTGACCGAGCTTCGCTCGTAATATTTTTATCGAATTTACTTAGATATATATTAATGAAAAATTAAAAATAAATAATGAAAAATATATAAAAAATTACAAAAAGAGAATAATAATAACACCGAGATTCGGACCGACGTTGTTTGAATATCAACAAAATCAAAATTAGAACCTGTCAACTTCACATCTGAGCTATCGTAACTCATGACGTTGATAACGAAATTTTAATTCATATTGTTTTAAAATTTAATGTCATTGTTTGTTTTGCTAAAAACACGGACAAAACAACATTTCCTATAAATAAAACCTAGCTAGATCGATTTTTTGGACCCGAAACCTCTAGTATGCCAAGTTTCAACAAAATCGTTGGAGCCGTTTCCGAGATCCTGAATATATATATATATATATACAAGAATTGCTCGTTTAAAGATATAAGATAAGATATCGCTGATACATTACGCATATTTTATTAGCTTATAGACATTTTCACTTAAACAAATCAATTATTCTGGTAGAGAATTTAACGTAAGACGTTCGGTACTAGTAAGGTGTAATTATTGCTCAGAGCATTAGCTATTTTTGCCACTAAATTTAAGACAATTCTCTTATGTAAGTGTAATAATATAGACATTTTAAGACGCCGCAATATTCTAATTAGATTATATTTTATATTAAACTACCTCCTGCTAGGAACTATGCATATGTATATTCAATTTGTAAATATTTTTTTAAAGAAAAGACACACCACACTTCCACTCCACTACATCACAACTCAACGACCGATATAGGTCCCACAGCTGGGCTCCGTAATAGAAGTTTAATTGACCTATTAAACCAGGACGCTCAAATAAGTTGGTATAGGGTTTTATTTCGAGTTCTCCTTCTCTTGCACACATCTTATATACATATTGTATTACTTAGTTGCCTTTACGACACCTACAGGTAAGACAGCGGGTAGGGAATTGTATTCTTACTCCGTTAATAACGAGATCAATTACCACATATACCATAGTCTGTTTGATGACAGAGTAAGAATTCACCACCACCTTTCGCATGCATGTCGCAAAAGACGACTAAGAGATATAATATGTGAATAGCTATTAAATCACTGCAAAGAAGTTAAATTCGAACTAAAACCCTATATCAACCCGTCTGGCCAGCGTGGTATAGTAATGTTAATTACTATTGTGGAGGGGGACCGAGATCAGCAGCAGGATGAAAATGAGCAATGATGATGAATACCCAAAGCATTAAAGCTACTTTAATAAAAATACTTTAAGTTAAACCTATAGGATTAATTCATCCATCTGCGTAAGACGTCCACCATTGTCCTCTCCATAGAGGTCGAAAAATACTATAATCGTCAAAAAGGGTTACTATATCGAGTTCTCCAACTATTACTTTTGCAATTATCTTTGAAATATTTAGTAATTTTCTTTTTTTTGTTTTTTTACAGTGCCGATAAAGGTGTATTTAAGGGACTGTTTGTTGTATTTTTCCATTTATATAATGTTATTATATTAATACAACTCGGCAAGAAAAACAATGATACTTTTTTGAACGTATATATAATCATCATCGTCATCATTTCAGCTCATATACGTCCCACTGTTAAGCCTCTTCCATTATAGAAGGGAAATTGACCTACTATATAACGCTAGTTAAACGTGTTTTAAGGTTTAATTTAGAATTTTTCTTCTTTTTCAAAGATATATACAGTGAAACTTAGTAAAGTGGGACCTGGATAAGTGAGAAACCTCTATAACTGGAACTCATACTGAGGTCCCAACACTTTGGCACTAAATTACCCCTGTTAGTGGGACGAGGTAAACCTCTATATCTGTGATTCGTTCTTTCGATTTATCATCATAGTTACGTCTATAACTGAGACAGCGAGTGAATTTTATATGCATAAACCTCTGTTACTGAGATAACATCGTTTTGTATGTTTACTTATTCATATTCTACCCACAAATTTTGCACTTAACTTCGTAAGTAATTTTGAGCCTCAATATAATGTTACATAACATGTTATTTTATTTAATGATCGCACCTCTAACTGACATAACCTGTATTCTGACCTCTATTAATGGAATCCTCTGTAAATGAGACAGATATTTATTTATACCCTTTTTTTTTTTTTTTTTGTGGGTGGGTCGCGGTCGGCGCGCCTCCGCACCACTCCGTCCGGGGCGACAGAGGGGCTTAAGCACGCAACTCCCGCGACCCACCCAAAAACCACGTCGCCTTCGTCGTTGGGCCGACCACTGGAGCAGCGTTAACTTGTCGTCAGTGGTCGGCCCGACGGAATACCCCCTATTGGGGTACCCTCCCATCGACCGACGTCCCCCCTCGGGTAGGACGTCGGTCTTTCCTCACGCGGTCGGCCTCTCGGCGGGTGACGGACTAATCCCCGGTCACGTCACCCGCGGCCTCGGCTAGGGCGGCATGAGGCGATATTTATTTATACCTGGATATTTGTTTTATTTTTTTATTTATTTAATTACCAAACAAAACACATAAAAGAATTTGAATATAGTGTCACTTAAACCTCTTGGATTTGTATGTGACACTTTACAATCCATTCCCGGTAACAAATATGATACATATTACATATAATACATATATGCACACGCACACATACCTATATACACATAAATGTATACACATGCATACATGCCACATATTCTTCTACATTATACAACCATGAGTATTTGGGTAAGAAAAAGAAAGTCATAATTAAAAACTAAGCAATACACATCAAGTATCTTCCCCACTATAAGGTCGATAAGAAATGTTCTTTTAAAACATATCTAACATTGTTTATAGTAATCTTATTGCGAACGGAGGTAGGTAAAAAATTTATCAATCTTGGTATTAGGTATGCACTCGTCCGTTCGCCGTAATAATTACTGGCTGTAGGTAACTAACATCTGTTGTGTATGTGTATGTGTATCATGATTTAATTTTTGTTGTACTTGGATATTAAAAAATTGCTCTTTTAAGAGGCTATACTTGACTTTTTTATGTACTGATAGTATTTTGCAAAATTTTAAAAGTATATTGCCGTCTGAGCTTTTAGATCGGACTCTGTATGGAACTATTATGTTTAATAACCTGCGTTGGATTTTATAAATTTTATCTAAGTATGTTTTAAATGTGCGTCCGTAACTCGACAATCCATATGATACGATCGACTCAAAGAGCGCGTTATACAACAGTAATTTTGTTGAAAAGGAAATACGGTTTTTTATTATATAAAATTTAGCCAATATCGCCTGTAATTTGTCACAAATTTGATCAATATGGGGACCCCCAGTTGATTTTTTCATCTATGTGTAATCCTAAATATGTGTGGGTTGCAACTTGGTCTATCGTTGGGCATTTGGATTCACAGACAGTCGAAATATTGTGAAGACAGGTGTGCGTATGGGCTACTATTATAGGTTCATAGTCACACTTCAGATAGGGTGATTTGATGTGTAGTAGTTTGAGACACTGGGTAAGTGGAATACCTCTATAATTGAAATAACATTACAGGTCCCTTGACGTCTCACTTAACCAGGTTTCATTGTATAAAGGTATAAGAATATATAGTCATTTAAACCTCTTATACAACACCCACAGGCAAGAGTGGGAATGGTTATTTGTATTCTTACTTCGTCACCACACAGAAAACGTGTATATAACTGCCATCATATATGTAAAAAAAATAAAGACAAATACTTTTTTACCTGTAATAAATACTGTCTGAATAAATTCCGTAACATAAGTACAAAAAAAACACAATAATAGCGATAATTATACTTAATCAAACGATGAAGTAATTGCAAACATTGAATTGCAAATGTAGGGGAATAAAACGATGGTTGTCATTTACAGTAGTTTCAAAACTTGCATGTAATTGGTTAATTCTACTGCCGCTATAACAAAGTTCGCTGTAGTATCAACAACTAGCACAATATTTATAGGCAAAGAGCTAGAAATTAGAAATAGTAAAAGTTACTTTTTCTTCATCAAGCCAATTGTTTTATTTTATTTTCTTCACATTGTAACAATTATTTTACTTCTTTGTCTGTGAATTTTTCATTGTTTTTCATCATTTCCCATTGGACTGCACAGATAGCGTAATGGTTAATATACTATCTTACTGCTCCAGAGTCATGGGTTCGATTCCAACACAAGACAATATTGTTGCAATCCACAAATTATGGAGTTTGAGTGTAATTTATGTTTGTTATTTATATTTTTGTAAACTAATACAAGCATTATGTCTTAGTAATTCAGGCAGGATTTTTATATTATACTACTCCTGTTTACAATTCTTCATGGTTGTTTTGTGAATATAATATGTTTAAATAATTAACAATAACGAAATATAAAACAAAATGTTTATATTTTCAAAAATATATATACATTATATACAAGCTTACTGTGTGGTGAAGTAGTAAGAATAGAACTCGATACCGACCCTCCCTTACCCGTGGGTGTCGTAAAAGACGACTAAGGGATATAAATACGTATGTGATATCAATGCAAGAGAAGAAAATCTCGAAACATAATCTTATACCAATATATCTGACCAGCGAGGTATAGTAGGTCAATTTCCATCCTATAGTGGAGGAGGCCCGAGCCCAATAGTAGGACGTATATAAGCCTGAATGATGAATGATGATGGCAAATATTAGTGATTTAGGCTGTTTTTTTTTACTTACACTACGCCTGTTTACAATTCTTCATGTTTGTTTCGTGAAATAATATGTTTATATGTATACAAAAATAGATGTAAATAATTAGCAAGTATGTAAATGATATAATACACATAAAGATGTATGTACTTGCATTTTTTTTGTACATAGCAGTGAATAAATCAAGTTGCCCATCCAATACAAAGTTCTCGCGAAATAATTTTATTGTTTAATGCGCAGAACCGACATTCTTAAAAACCAAACATTAATAAATAAGCTTAATAACAAACTGTAAATAAGCCAAAATTTTAATTGGCGCCTAAGTATTTCAAGGTTTCGCCGTTTTGTGTAAGGAATTCAATTTATCCGTAGAATTTCTAAAGTAAAATAATAAACGGCTTCAATATTAAACCGATCTGATTGCGTACGAAACAAAACTTTTAATCCTTGAACTCTTTTTAGTACTAGGAACCATAACCCTAAGTTTATAGTTACATTATATTTCTCCTTAAAATATCTAGTTTCTTGTAATAGGAGTTACATTTTAGTATAAAGCGCTTGGTTCCTTGCGGCTTGGAATTTACCACCAGCAGTCTATTTTATATTAAAGCTATCTATTTATTTAAAGGGTGTAGTTACAATAAGGCTAATATATATCAGGCAAACAGGGACATGAATAAAAGATGATTCAGTTCATTTAGTTTATCTATTATATGAAAAATTTACAAGGTAATAAATAGAAAAATAATAAATAGAAAAATAATAAAGGTAATAAATAGGGGGGCGCGGCCGGAGCAGGGGGGCGCGGCCGGAGCACCTCCTCGTGGTGCTCCCTGGAAACGTCCATTTGGACGTCACGCATCCATTTGGACGGCCAAGATTCCGGCAGGTGGGGGTCTCCGCGTGCGGCTCTGGTGGCAGAGCGCACGGCGGATCTGACCCGGGGCCAATGGGGCGGATGTGCCTCATGGCACTCCGTCGCCAGGGACGGTTGCGTCACGGCCCGGGGGCGTGACGGGTCGGTCGCTCGCGAGCGGCCAGACCCGGAAGGCCCAAACCGTAATCCTGAGTAAGGGGGTCAGGACCGGGGGTCTTCGGACCGCGGGGAAGAAAACCCCTATAAAAAATTACTCCTAATCCTAAGTTTGGCCACTCGGCGAGGGGATGAATGGTTGGTGGGTTAAAAAGCGCGCGAGCGTCCAGCCGTTAGAGTGGTAGTCAAGGCAAGACTTAAAAATGTCCAACAAGATGGCAGAGGTCAAGTGCGGCGTAACTACTCCAGAGGGTCCTGGCCACGCCGGGAAATCCCTCACTGTACCGGTGTCTGAACGCGGGATGCGCACAAACACCGGCACGGTCAGTCTCCAGTCGTATCCAGTCTCCGTCGCGGCCTCAGCGCTTCCTCCCCGCGTCGTGGTCCCTCCGCCGGCTTGTGGCCGCGGGAGACCGCGGAAGGGGAAAGAGCCGCCGCCCGACGAGGTGCACGGCGTGTCGGAGTCGGCGGTACGCGTCATCCTAGCCCGAGTAGGGGTGATGATGGATGCGCGTATCGCCGCCGTAGCGGCCAGGCTCCCACCTGAGCCGCCCTCCGACCGCCGCTCGCCGCGGACAAGGCGAGGCGGCCGCAAGCGTCAGCTCCCACCCCGCTGCCCTGTCAGGGTGGCCGCGTGGTGAGCTACGCTGCGGCCGCGGCTGGGCCCAAGGGGGCCAAGAAGGCCGGCAAGGTGCCGGCTCCCGCCAAGGCAGGGCCGCAGCCGACGCCAGCGGCTGCTGCGCTCAACGCTGCTGCCAGGCTCAAACAGGGCTGGCAGGTGGCTGAGCGAAGCAGGAAAGCACGCGGCCAGAAGCGGAGAGCGGCGGCCAAGAGTGCCGCCGTGGCCGCCTCTCCCCAGGCGGGAGCCGGCAGAAAGGGGAAAACGTCGCGCAGGTGCCTCAAGTCGCCGAAAACGGCCGCGGTGGTCATCACCGTGCTGCCTGAGGCGGCTGAGAGGGGCCTCAACTATGAGGCCGTCCTAAAACGCGCCCGGCGGGAGCTGGACGTCTCCGACATCGGAGGCGTCGAGGCCAGGACCCGCAAGGCCCGGACAGGGGCTCGAATTCTTGAGTTCCCTGGGGCCGAGGGCGCGAAGACGGCCGATAGTGTGGCTTCGAAGCTGCGGGGGCTGTTCAGGCCACAGGATGGCGTCCGAATCGCCAGGCCTGTCAAGTGCGCAGAGATGCGCCTGACGGGCTTGGACGATACCGTGACGGTGGAGGACGGTCCGGGAGGCCATTATGGCGCGTATCGGATGTGCCTCGGACACCGTCCGGATTGGCACCATCCGCCCTGGTCCGGGCGGCGTCGGTGCTGCCTGGGTGCAGTGTCCGGTGGAGTCGGTCAAGCAATTGGCCGACTCAGGCAGGCTCCTCGTGGGCTGGAGCTCGGCGCGGGTAACCGTGCTAGAGCCCCGGCCCGCGAGGTGTTATAAATGCATGGTGGTCGGGCATACCCGACCGACATGCAAAAACTGCTTTGACTGCAGCGGGCTATGTTTCCGTTGCGGTCAGACCGGACACCAGGCGGCATCGTGCTCTGCGGTGCCCCACTGCCCCGCGTGTGCGGCAGGCAATAGGCCTGCCAAGCATCGCATGGGCTCTGGGGACTGCAGACCCCCGACTTCGGCCCCAAAGGGGTGGGGCGGCCCATCGACCGGGCCAGTCTCCGCTCCGAGCGCGGCCCGATCGCCCGTCAGCACGGAGGAGGTGACGATGGATACGGACCATTAATGGACCCCGTATCCATTCGTCTCCTCCAGGCCAACCTCAACCACACCGCCGGTGCGCAGGACGTGTTCCTGCAAGCCATGGCGGAGTGGTTGATAGGAGTAGCCGTAGCCGCGGAGCCGTACGTGGTGCCTGACCGGCCTAACTGGTTGGGTAGCACCGATGGCACCGTGGCAATCGTCGCCTCCACGTCGTGGCCTTCGTCGTCTCTGACCCTTAGGGACAGGGGCGTCGGATAGGTCGCGGCGGACTGGGGGGAGATTACGCTCTTCGGAGTATATCTCTCCCCTAACTGGAGTGTGACCGATTTCAAGGCCTCCCTCACCATCATGGAGGCCTCTTTACGGCGAATGGCATCGCGCCAGGTCTTTGTCTTGGGGGACTTCAACGCCAAGTCCGTGACGTGGGGGTCCCCCCGGACGAACGACCGAGGACGGGCGATCGAGGAGTGGGCGGCGGCACTGGGCCTCTGTTTGCTGAACAGGGGCTCGGTGCATACGTGCGTGCGACAACGGGGCGGGTCGATAGTGGACCTTTCGTTCGCTAGCCCCGAGGTCGCCGCACGCGTGGGGAGCTGGCGCGTCGTGGAGGAGGTGGAGACCTTGTCGGACCACCGGTATATACCGGTATATAGGAGGGCGGTCCACTGGTGGTCCCGGGAGCTGGCGGATCTCCGGGCCGCGTGTATTCGCGCCTGTAGCGGGAGGCCTTGCTGTACGAGGGCTACCGCAATGCGCGGTCGGCCTTCAGGCTGGCCGTCCGCTCCGCCAAGAACGTCAGTCGGCAGGAGATGCTGGACGGTCTCGACCGTGACCCCTGGGGACGCCCCTATCGCGCGGTGCTGAATAAGCTCCGCGCGCGGGGCCCTCCCCTCACCGAGACTCTCCAGCCCAGCCTTCTCACCCGGGTCGTCGAGGACCTATTCCCACGGCGGGCGGAACACACGCCCCCGGTCATGGCTCCGCCAGACACTAACCGGGAGGCCGACGACGACAGTGTTCCGCCCATCACGGAACCCGAGATGGGAGTGGCGGTGGCTTGCTTGTGCGCAAAGTCCACTGGGTGCTGGAAGGAGGGAAGGCTGGTGCCCTTGCCGAAGCCGGGACGGCCTCCGGGGTCGCCTTCGGCCTACAGGCCTATCGTGCTGCTCGATGACACGGGCAAGCTACTGGAGAGGGTGGTAGCTGCCTGCATCGAGCGGCACCTCGTCGGCACGGGGCCCGATCTGTCGGACGCCCAGTTTAGGTTTAGGAGGGGTCGTTCGACGGTCGCGGCTCTGTTGCGCCTGAGGGCCGTGGCGACTGAGGCCGTCACCGGTGGGGGAGTGCTGTTGGCGGTGTCCCTTGACATCGCCAACGCATTCAATAGTCTGCCATTCAGCTGCATCAAGGAGGCGCTCCGGTATCACGGAGTGCCAGCTTACCTGAGGCGGCTAGTGGCAGACTATTTGGAGGGGCGCAGCGTCCTCTGTACCAACCGAGCAGGGGACGTTGTGCGAACGCCCATGTCGTGCGGTGTCCCACAGGGGTGCTTCGCCAAATACCTGTACACGGTCGCTAGGAGGAAGAGTACACCGTCCTGCCACCACTGCGATTGCGACGAGGACACGGCGCAGCATACGCTCGAGGTTTGTACCGCCTGGGCAGAGCAGCGTCATGAACTCGTCGCAATCATCGGTGCCGACCTGACGCTGCCGGCCATCGCTAGGGCGATGGTCGACAGTGTCGGGAATTGGGACGCGGTCACAGCCTTCTGCGAGACAGTGATCTCGCAGAAGGAGGCGGCGGATCGTCTGCGCGAGGAGCGCAGCCTCGATGAGGAGATCCGCCGCCGGCGAATGGGGCGGCGCAGGCGCACCTACCTGCGCCTCATGCCGCCCTAGCCGAGGCCGCGGGTGACGTGACCGGGGATTAGTCCGTCACTCGCCGAGAGGCCCACCGCGTGAGGAAAGACCGACATTCTCCCCGAGGGGGGGGGGGGGGACGTCGGTCGATGGGAGGGTACCCCAAGTAGGGGGTATTCCGTCGGGCTGACCACTGATGTCAAGTAACCCTGCTCCGGTGGTCGGCCCAACGACGAAGACGACGTGCATCGTGGGTGGGTTGCGGGAGTTGCGGATGCACGGAGTGGTGCGGAGACGCGAACAAAAAAAAAAAAAAAAGGTAATAAATAAATAAATTACACAAATATTTACAAATAAGTCAGTTTTAACAGTAAGAATATTTTTATATTGCCGTGTGGTGACGGTGTAAGAATACAATTCACCACTCCCTATCTTGCCGGTGGTTAAACGCGACTAAGGGATATAATAAGCATATAACATTTATGCAAGAGTAGGAAAACCTTAGATAAAAACCCTATACTAACATATCTGACCAGCATGGTATAGTAGGTCAATTTCTTTCCTATTGGGTAGGCAGCCCGAGCCCAGCAGCAGGACGTTTATAAGCAGAAAACAATATATGATTTTTTTATAAAACAACACCTTGCATTTGGAAATAATCTTTCGATGCAAATTAAACTCAGACTCAAATCAACAATTTGTATATTTCAAAAACTAACGTCCTGCGTGGAATCGACCCGACGACACTGGCATGATAGGTCTTTATCTTATACACTGCGCGATCAATGCAGTCGCTTCAGTTTGTCATTTATTAAATGCTTTTATTTAACTTACCCTTTTTATTATGTTAGTATGGGACAAATCTTGCGAGTTAAATTAGAACCACTTCCTGTTGTTAGATTAGATTGAAATTTGGTTTACTTACGTAACTTCGGTGACAATGCAATAATATGATACCATGAAGCTGGTCTCAAGATGGTGTCGGAAGGTGGCCATAGGAACTCCCAAACTAAACGAGATAAAACCGTGGAGTTTGGATTCGTTTGAATAGTCTTGACAAGCACTCTTGTACTACATGACAACTAGGGTCTTAAGATAGGGTCGGAAGGTCGTTATAGAAACTCCTAAACTAAATTTTCTTCGTTTTTGAGCATTTAAATAAAAGCTTGTTTTTCAAAATATTTTAAATTAATATTTTATGATTAGCTATTTCTTATTTTTTATAACAATAATTTCTTAGGCAAATTAACAAATAGCTCACCATATTAACAATAACCGTAATTATGTACATAAAAATGACGCTCTGGAGACTAAAAATAATGACCATTTAATAAAAAAATTGTTAACGATGGTTTCGTGTTCACGGAAAATACATTAAAAACTAATTGATATTAATCACCAAGGTAGCATTTTTAGTAAGTAAACATTATTAGGTTTAACAACTGTTACTGTCATAACCCTGAAAAATAATGATTAGTTTAACCTTAACCAACATTAAAAACAAAAGGACGGTCACAAAGGTCAACCGCTAGTTGATCCGTCAAACCAACCGGGCGAAATTACATATGATAGGCTATTTGTAAAAGGGCTAAAGAATAATGCATTATTAATTATTTTTAGTAGCGTCTTCAGTTATACACTGAAATCTATACAAATAAATAAAATTACAAACAGATACTTTTATCTGTTTGTAATGTCAAAATAATACGTTTTTTTTTCTTGCTCACACAGTTATATTTACACTATACTATACCTATGCCTAAAAATCAGTTTAATTTTTTTTATCTGTTTGTCCGTCTGTTTCTTCCGGGTAATTTTCAAAACGGCTGAATTGAATAATATTTTACTTAATGATTTCTGATCTTTTAGGCGAGTATTGCACATTTTAAATAAAACTACTTTACGGATTTTATCGCGTTTGTATTTGATTTTTAATTGCCCAACGTTTCGAACACTTTGCAGCATTCGTGGTCGCGGGCGGACTGGCGGAGTGTTCGAAAGTGTCTGTGTGGTGACGGAGTAAGAATACAATTCATCACTCCCTATCTTGCCCGTGGATGTCGTAAGAGACGACTTTAGGATATAATATGCACATGGCATTTGTGCAAGAGAAGGAAAACTCGAAATGAAACCCTATACCAACATCCAACATGTCTGACTAGCAAGGTATAGTAGGTCAAATTCCCTCCCATAGTGGAGGAGGCCCGAGCCCAACAGTTGGACGTATGTGGGCTGCGATGATGAGCTGATTATTTTACTTACTATACTTACTGATATACTTTATCCCAGTATTCTCACAGCAACTTGCTAGTATGTAAATAAGTAAAAGCTATATAACACAATATTTATTAGCAGATATACGAAAATTTGTAATTTCTTGTTTGTATTCGAACAATTTGACGATTTTCACGAAACAATTCATAGTTTATTAATATTTAACAACCTAGAGCTAAACATGTTCAACAATAACAGCGAACAATCTAAAAACTTTTTAATATGTCAAAAAAACCATATTAATTTTCCTGAAAATTCAAAGTCTATTTTATACAGCTTCACAAAGTATTACATTATTGAAATTTCCCTTGAATTATTAACGAGAACAAAATACATGTAATAAAGTTAAATAGTGTAAAGACAATTTAAAAGTTAAAAACAGTAATATATATTAAGAAAAATAGAATAGAGACAATGAATTTAGTGTATTATGTGCTGCAGCCGTGCCAGTCAATCGTTTTATAAAAAACTTAATGTTTTTTTTTTCATTACTGCTGGTAGAAAACGAGCAAACAAAACACCTGATGGTAAGTGATACCGCCGCTTATAAACCTTTGCTAGGCTACTGTCTACCTTGAAGAAAGTGAATAGAGTGTGAATCGATGCAATGAGGTTCGGTAAAGCTAAAGGCATCACCAAAACCCACTACACTCTCAGAAAATTAGGCTGCCGGATCTCTAACTTACCGAACGAAGTGCAGTAACAAGCTGCTACCACTCACACGTCGAATTTCTGCCACCACATAACAGGTAAAGTAATAATTATAAAATTGTAATAATTGCCTGAATTAATGACACGTAAAACACGATTGCCGTGTAGTGAGGTGCAATTCCCCATCCCCTATCTTCTCTGTGAGTGTTGGTTACTAAGGGACGCAATATGCATGTAATATTTATGTAAGAGATGACAAACTCGAAGTAAAACCTTTTTCTAACACAATTGACCAGCGTGATATAGAAGGACATTTTCCCTTCTATCGTGAAGGAAGCTTGAGTCCAATAATCGACGCATAGCAGCTGAGATAATGATAATGAATCCATGAATATAAAACAGAATCTTTTTCTACTTACGTTTTATGTATTCAATTATTGGATGCAAGATTTCTTCGCAATGTAAGTGAAATTATCCTATTATACTGTACTATCTATTTGTAAGTAGAAAAATATGTGAATAATTGGTTTTATTTCTTATAATGATATTACCTCCATCCCATAGTTGTTTCTTACTATCACGTATAAGGTTAAAATTTCATATATTATATTCTCATCTTGTCACCATTAAACAACATGAACTATGAAATACCTATTGTAAAAAAGTAAAAGACTTGATTTTTTAGGCATGAAAATCATAAATGTAATATTTCGTATCCAATAAACCTGTAATGACGCAGTAAGAATATAATTCAGCACTCCCTATCCTGCTCGTGGATGTCATAAAAGACGACTAAAGAATTAGACTAAAGAATATTAAATACTAGCAACCTGCCCTCGCTTCGCTTCGGTTTCACTCGCCTTACCCGCGTAGTTCCCGTTCCCGTGGGAATACCGGGATAAAATATAGCCTATGTGTCCCTGATATTATAGCTTTCCAATGGTGAAAGAATTTTTGAAATCGTTTCAGTGGTTTAAGCGTGAAAGCGTAACAAACAAACATCCTTACTTTCGCATTTATAATATTAGTAGTATTATTAAAAACTAGCAACCCGCCTTCGCTTCGCTTCGATTTCAGTCGTCTTACTCGCATAATTCCCGTTCCCGTGGGAATACCGGGATAAAATATATTCTATGTTACTCCCTGATATTATAGCTTTCCATTGGTGAAAGAATTTTTGAAATCGGTTCAGTGGTTTAAGCGCGAAAGCGTAACAAATAAACAAACTTACTTTCGCATTTATAATATTAGTAAGGATAAATGTGCATAAAACATATATGCAAGATAAAGAAAACTCGAAATAAAACTTTATAACAACAGTAGGTCAATTTCCCTCCTATTTTGGAGGAGGTTCAAGCCCAACCGTGGGACGTATATGGAGCTGTGATGATGATGATGATGAAATTTTCTTGCTTTCACACTGCTCTGTGTTGTGAGCAGCTATTTACACTTATCAACATTTTATTTAGTTGTAAAATATAGTATATACCATCAAAAACAAGACTTGTAAAAAAAGCCAAGCCTCGCAATTGAATTCATCTACCATAAAAATTTGTGAGATCCATGTTATACCAAGTCGGTTAACTCATTCAGTCTCCTCAGCACCTTTCTTCTTAAGTTATTACGTAAATAGCTAACCTAACAACTTCTTATAGTGACTATATCAATATTAAAGATCTTTTATGTTTTAAATAAACAGAATGACTTGGCAATCACATGAAACACACCTCACAAGTAATACATATTATATTAAATTGTACTAAACATAATGCGATTGCCAAGTCAATTTATTTATTTAAAACATAAAAGATTTTTAATATTGATATAGTCACTATAAGAAGTTGTTAGGTTAGCTATTTACGTAATAACTTAAGAAGAAAGGTGCCTTAAGCAGGGACTGAATGAGTTAACCGACTTGGTATAACATAGATCTCACAATTTTTTATGGTAGAAGAATTCAATTGCGAGGCTTGGCTTTTTTTACAAGTCTTGTTTTTGATGGTATCTCATTTCTTTTTGTAGATAGACCTACTTATTTGTCTTTTCTGTACTTTCTACTTCTTGAATACCAACAAAGGATTTTCTTAGAGCACACTCTCTAAAAAATGAGACAGCTCTCCTTTCCGCTTGAGTCAATTCTATCTAAACTAAGCGGAGAGATGTGGAAATAAAGAAATTTGATTGGTTTTTCGAAACACATCTCCTCTAGTCTCCTCTCCGCTTTGATGGCAATCGAGCCTAATTATGGCATTCTTTCTTTCAGATAAATTTGAGGCTATTTAGTTTGCTTAATACTTTGGGAGATTTTGGTATAATTTCATAAGACCCGTCCCACTGTTGCTTTTTCATTAACTTGGTTGACCATTTTACAAGTTATCTTTGAACATAATTATATCTAGGTATCTGTCTACACATATTATGCCAATTATCATTCAGCCTGTCGCCATCTACTGTGGAACATAAACCCCCCCTCATGCTTCACCATAAAGTGCGGTACTGTGGCACCTGCATTCAAGGACGCTAAAGGGTTGCCATGACAAGAGCTCATTTTTCTTCGCCTTATGAGGAATAATGACGTAGTCGCCACGTATGGTAGGCGGGCTGGTTTCGCAGTGAGATATCATACATTTCCCCGGCAAGAGCTGTTGCCCACTCTTCTTCCTGTTGAATCTTTTTTTTTTAAATGACAACGCCTTGCACTAAGGGAATAATAATCCTTATATTGTGGGGGACTTTACAGACATATAATTTAACATCGCATCATCATCGCAACCCTCATATGTCCCACTGTTGGGCTCGGGCCTCCTCCACAATGGGAGGAAATTTAACCCACTATACCATGTTGGTCAGACATGTTGATATAGGGTTTAATTTCGAGTTTGCCTTCTCTTGCACAGATGGTATGTGCATATTATATCCCATAGTCGTCTTATACGATATCCACGGGCAAGATGAGAGTGGTGAATTGCGGAAAGAACATATAGTTAACCGACACAAATTACATTCAGACTCAGAACAACAATTTGTGGATCGTACAAGGTGTTGTTTTGCATGGGATTCGAACCCGCGACACTAGCACGGTACGTTGGTGTTTTAACCACTACGTCATCTGCGCAGTCTTTAGCCGGTTGTTACGATTCCCATAGAGAAGCAATGATGACGACAAATGTATTCTTATTTTTTACAAAGTTGCATTTCATTAACTGCAAATGTAACTTTGCAATCCTATATATTTATATGAGTTTACAAAATTATTTATGCAGTTATTTTATCTCGGAAACTGGATGATAATTATAATGTTTCATAATTTTTCCTTCATTTATACACTAAACACTAATTGTATTCTAAATTGGAAGCTTATATGTCGGCTAGAAGCGCCACTTTAATATTGATGATCGGTCAGTCAGTCAGTGAGTGACAAAATTACGAAATTTTGACTAGTTATAATTCTTAAACTATTGGTTCAAATTGAATAAAATTTGAAATACACAATGTGTATACAATGCCTGCTGGGTTTATAAAAATTCAGGCTTCTAGTTTTATTAACAACAAAGTTATAGGCGGTCGAAAATGGCCTGAATGGCTTCGGGTAAAGTATGTTACGGCAGTTTTGCGTTTTGCCCGTCTTTTTTTTTGCTCGACTTGGCGGGGGCACTGCCGTGCCCCCAGATTTTAAGCAAAGACGTAAATCTTTCTAATCTCTCTGGACTTCTTGTATCGGTCACCTTTTATTTGCTGAAGGCCATAGTTAAACCACCTTTTCAATGCTCTTCTATTGTCACTTTATTAAGCAATATTTTCACAAAGCGTGTTCGTATTACCCGTTATCGACAGTATAATTTTCATAAAAACGACCATATCTACCTTGTTAGTTATTAATTTTTATAATTGTTACGCTAAGGGAAGTTATAATAACGTACTCAGCGGTATTTTTCTGATTATTATCGCACACTGAAGTACGCCATGGCTATATACTTGATGAAAACTCCTGGAAATAGTTATTTTAAATACAATGTAATACTGAAACGAAAACATCGAGCGTATAATCAAGCTGTTTTGATAACAAAGTTGCCTTTGTTTATACATGTAGTTTTATAGTATTTGGTATTGCTCGTAATTTGCAGCTTTAAAACTGAAGCTATGTAATCTATGAGCTAAAGGAAGGATATCGAAACGGTTTACATTTTACTGCATGAAACTTGAGTTATAAAGTAAATATATTTGATAGCTGCTTTTATATTGCAAGTATATCATAAATATCGCAAATTTGAACGCTTATTAGTGTGGAAAAATAACTTTATTATAAATAGGTAGTTAAATTTTTTAAATATATCTCAACTAATTCGAATGAAATTTGCGAGAATGTTGGGTGTAATTGTATGTTAATTTTTTTTTTCAGTATATAAATAAATCCTCTTTTGGAAAGAATAATAATTTTGAATAAAATTAATAAAATGCGACTTCATTTTGTTCTTTAGAAGACGTCTTTCAGTCCCTTCGATTACTTAAATATACATATTATATACGAGTTAATAAATATATTTGCTACCTTTTGCAGGTAGCAAATTTATTTATTAACTTTTCTAGAGTAAATGCGAAAATAAGAAAATTCTCTTATATATTTGGTCGTCATTTAATGTTGCCTTTTACTAAACTCAACGTGTTGAATATTAAACAAGAATTTGTGGCTATTAGCGATATACTATTGGCGATTACGAGATTTCGCAAGATATTATAGTAATTAAATGCACTCTTAAATAGGTAATCTTTATCTTGTAAGAATGAGAATGCGATATATAAAACTAGAACTGCCTTTCCTCTGGGTGACGTTAGAACCAACTAAGACATAAGCGATAAGGCATAGTTAAAAAAAGAAATAGATCTGTTTATCTAACATGTTATAGTCCAACATTTTTCCATTACGAAGAAAGCCCACGCCGAATATGTTATACGTTAATTGGCGTGAAGACTCTTCCCCTAATGGACAGATAAGGTTATACTAGACTTACAAATATATAGTCAAATGAAAATAATAAATAAAAGGATGGTAGCATATTGTATTTTTGGTTCGTCACCACACTAAATTGCTTTCATGAACCGAACCTATGTATCATTTCAGATTCTTAAGATTGAGAAATTTAGCTTGTTGGCCGTGAATAACGAAACGGTTTAATAGATTTGCGAAACTATACTTATTCTCTCTAAATAGGTCGTATTACTGGACTTCGCAAATAATCACAGTAGACCATTTGTTCTCGCTCGCCAGACAGTTGGCACCTTCCAACTTCTAATCTTAAGCTTGGAGAGGCTGTACCTTGCCCGTACCGTGCGAAGCGATAAAAAGACGGGAGACCACATCACTTGCTACATAACCTTCCCATCGATTTCAGGTGTCCCGCCTTTTGAAAAACTGCTTATCCCTTAATGCGTGGTAATAGAACACACAGCACTGGTACGGCAGGTCGGTTTCCTAACCACTACACCATCTGTGAGATAAATTATAGTTCGCATTGCACCATATAATTGCTTACTTAGTCATTACTCGAAAGAAATTCTATATGCTTATCGTCGAGTAATTATGCAATACTGGGATGAACGAGTTTAGTAAATTTATCAAAAAAGAAAGATACGCAATATTTCTTTTTTTTGATAAATTTATAGAAATCTATATTTTTAGAATTTATGTTTAAATAGTTTTCTTTTTTCTTACAAAAGCAAATAGAAAAAGGGAACCAAGGATTCAACAAGAGCTATCTGGATTAGGAGATTTCTCGATTTCCCAACTGAGCTATTTCTATTCTCGATGTAGTAGTAAAATTTTGTTACCGTATTAGCAAATGAATATAAAATTCTTAGTATTAACTTTAGACAATAATTGCAACTGCTCATATTAATAACATGTGTAGCAAATTAAATAGTTTTGTATATGCTCTAAAACGGCTACGACAAATAGTTAATGAAGAAGCTGCTCTTAGTGCATATCATGCCTACGTAGATTCAGTATTAAGGTATGGTATTATTCTATGGAACAATTCTACACACATAGCAAGGGCCTTCATAGTTCAAAAAAAAATGTTTGAGAGCAACAAGTGGATTATCTCCTTTAAATAGTTGTAAACCGATCTTTAACCTTCGTATACTCGCGCGTCAAAACGTTACATATATACTCGCGCACAGTGCCTCAGACCGAAAGTTGAACTTGTCTGTATATTTGTACTTTTATGATTATTAAGTAACATTATTTTTCCCCCTAAGAAGAGGTTATAATTAAATAAAAAAACTAAAAGAAATGTTATCACTTTAACTTTATTTGGTAGAAATAGTCTTTTAAATCAACTTCTTAAAAATAACAAAATTTTTAGTACTCTCAGTTAAACATCATAATGAAATTTTTTTTATTGTGTTAACTCCAAAAATAATATGCAAAATAATTAAAAGAGTAACAAAACTAATAAAATAGTATAAAATAGTATCAAAATACATTATTCCCTAATGGTAATTTTAAAATCAAAATTAACACAAGTTACATTTCGACGAGATCCACCTATTACGCTACAAAGCCGCTTGACTAGCGCCTGAGACCTGGTATCGACTTATAAGTCCCTTCATGTTGTTGTTCTATATAAACTTTTGACATATACATCATTTTAGCATCGTCTCACTGTCACCGCTATTTTCATAATTTGGAATGGAATATTCACCCATCTAATAGCACTCTTATTCTACTTCGTTCATTGTGGTGACAAAAATGTCTGAAAATAATTGAAAATGGTCTAAATTAATGTTAAACATTATATTGAATAGATATTATATACCACTAAAATTAATTAATGTATTTAATTCAATAATATTCTAAAATAAGAAAAAATCTGACTTACCTACCTAAAATGGTGACACGTATACTCGCGTCGGTCTCACGGACCGAAACCTGTAAAAAAAGTGCCACTTCTATACGTCACCAGCGCTTGTGCCGCATTAAACAATGACGAAAAACAAATGAAGAAGCTACTGAAAACCATAAAGTCGCAGTGTTGATATTTTTTTAGAAAATAACGATTTAATAGTTTGTCGGTGTGAGAAACCAACGTGCGAGTATACGAAGGTTAAGAAACATAAGGTTTTAACGTTGACATCTATATACATAATAGAAATCGATATGTTTGTTAAAAATCAATAGCATTTTTTTTTCTAAAGCTGGTGAAGGAAGTAGATTTCTGAGAAGAGATCCTACCGAGTCCAGGTATGAACTATGCAAAAGCACCCTTCAGTCAAGAAATAGTTATCATATGTCAAATTTATAATCATATTCCACAATTTATTAGGGCAATACTGACAAATAAATTTAAATTCAAACTCAAGACTTGGCTTATTGAAAATTGCTTCTATACAGTAAATTATTTTCTGATGCATAAAACTTAAGTTAAGCATAAACCTTTATTATATTTTGTCCGGACCGAGCGCTCCGTGTCGATGGCTGTACGCGGGGGTCATCCGGCGACGGAGGCAGCGTGCCTATTGGCCGAGACTACCCCGTGGGATCTGGAGGCGGAAATGCTCGCCGATTTGTATCAGCGGGTGTCGGGGGTGCGAGCAGCTCGGCGGGTGACGGATTAATTCCCCGGTCACGTCACCCGCGGCCTCGGCTAAGGCGGCATGACGCAAATAGTGAGGGCGGTGTGGTCTCTTTGAGGGAGCTCACCGCCTGGCGCGTCGACGCCCGCCGAGACGTCATTGCCCGTTGGGCAGTCCGGCTGGAGAGGCCTCGGTTCGGGGTGCGGACTGTGGAGGCCTTCCGGCCGATGCTGATGTAGTGGTTAAAACGGCGGCACGGGGTGCTCCCCTTCCGATTGGTGCAGGTTTTGACGGGGCATGGATGCTTCGCCAAATACCTGTACACGGTCGCTAGGAGGAAGAATACACCGTCCTGTCACCACTGCGATTGCGACGAGGACACGGCGCAGCATACGGTCGAGGTTTGTACCGCCTGGGCAGAGCAGCGTCGTGAACCCGTCGCAATTATCGGTGCCGACCTGACACTGCCGACCATCGCCAGGGCGATGCTCGACAGCGTCAGGAACTGGGACGCGGTCGCAGCCTTCTGCGAGGCAGTAGTCTCGCGGAAGGAGGCGGCGGGGTGCGTGCGCGAGGATAGTCTCCTCAACGACGCGAGCCGCCGCCAGCGACTGGGGCGGCGTACGCGTAACTGGGCCGGTAAGAGTTAGTCTGTCACCCGCCGAGAGGCTGACCGCGTGAGGAAAGTCCGACGTCCTCCCCAAGGGTGGGGACGTGGGTTGATGGGAGGGTACTCCTCAGGGGGTATTCCGTCGGGCCGACCACTGACGACAAGTCACCCTGCTCCGGTGGTTGGTCCAACGACGAAGGCGACGTGCTTACGTGTCCTTTGTCGCCCCGGACGGAGTGGTGCGAGGAGTGCGCCGACAGCAACCCAAAAAAAATAAAGTACTAACACATCTGACCAATTCGGTATAGTGAGTCAATTTCCCTCCTATTATGGAGAAGGCTCTAACCCAACAGTGGGACGTATATGAGCTGAGATGTTGATGATATAGAAATATATAATAATTCCTCATTTAAAAAGATCGTTTATAACCGTGATTGCAAAAATCCAATTAAGAATATACCTATTAGGTAATTACCGGGAATTGTGGCACTGACCACAATCTATTTGTTTCCGAAAGGTTATTGAAAATGGCCGACGAAGTACACCTAATGAACGCTATGTAAATCAATACGTACTACTTTCATAAAAATATGTGTTATGCTACAATATTGCGTACTTATGTATAGCTAAATAAACCCTAAAGGTCCAAGGGAGTCATTAGATACAGGTAGCTCAAGACCGCAATATATCGTATTCTCTGGGGTGAGCCCTTGGTCCAACAATAAATAGCGAAAGTCTGATAAATTGTATGGCTGACAGAGTTATTTTAAAAATTATATATTTCAGATCCTGAATAAGGAAACTATAACTATGGATTATTTACCGACCACTGATGACAAGTAACCCTGCTCCGGTGGTCGGCCCAACGACGAAGGCGACGTGCATCGTGGGTGGGTTGCGGGTGTGCGTGCTTACGCCCCTCTGTCGCCGCAGACGGAGTGGTGCGAGGAGCGCGCTGACCGCAACCCACCCCCAAAAAAAAAACTATAGATTATTTAACCATTGTTAGAGTGACAGCTATTCATTTTGATAAAAAATATTGTATACAAAATTTTAATTTATCTCACTCTATTCTCAACATACCTACAATGTTAGAAAGTAATTCAATTACGAAAACAAAAGCCATTACCAAAGCGTTCTTATCCAAGGCCATCTCTACGAGATAACTATTGGATGAACGAAGTAGAAAAAAAAGAAATAATTTTATTCACAATAATAAATATTAAAATATCACAACGTATTTTAAATACATAACTATTTCGTAGTATTAGACTCTGTGAGTATAAGTATTCCAGACACATTTGTTTCTTTATTATTTTCAAAGTTAGAAACGCAAAGGCTAACTTTTTTTTGTGTAAAGCGCCATCTATGCTAAAATAGGTAATACTATTTCCGAGTGGCGCACTCTTTACATAATGCTCCCTCTTTACCTAGCGCCATCTAACAAAACATCGATGAACTACTAAACAACAGATCTGAAATACGTATAGATGGCTCTTTTTAAGAAAGAGAACAATATTTTCGCTATGTTATTGATTGTCCTTTGATGCTTGTTTCTGAATTTAATACAGATGATGATAAGAGTAAAAGCTTATTTCTTAATGGAATTGGCGGCATTACGGCGAATGTGACCGACCGCCTTCATTGTAGTAGGTATATTGTATTGTTTGGCGGGATTGTAATGTTAATATATTAGTAACTATATAAATATATTTAGTATCTTATTTATTATACTACACTTTTATATGCCAAGCAAAGAAATCATGAAATTTATACCTAATCAACATCATATATAGGAAAATAGACCGTCTCGTAACAAACGTTAGAAAACTTAAATAGTAAACTAGGTTTGTAGATTAGAATCTATATACCTACTATCATTAAATGTAGGCAAGTACAGAGCAATGTTTGTATTCGTGTGGGTGTACCATCTATGCTACTGAAGTCGAAGAATAGGTTTCGGTAGCCTAGTACATAGGCGTAGAGCAGTAATACGGCAAATTGTGGAACCCAAACTACATTGCCGTCACCCTGGATGGCGTAGACAGGCTGTGATCAAACTACAGCCTGTCGATAGAATTTAAGGTCTTTTCATTTCATAAGTAAGGATTGCTAATCAATATTAATTTTAAGATAGGATTGATAATTATTTCGCGCTACTCATTTTCTTAGACTATAATGATTGTAAGCATGTTATAATGATATAGCTGTAGAAAAAGTTAAATATAGAAGATATATTTTTAACTAGTACCTACATGGGTGATCGAATTTAAAATAGAATAAAAACAAATGCTTTTTAATATCATTAAGATTTCAAACACAACAATATGTGATTTTATTTTATTAGACATAGGTACGTTTTTAACCGACTTCAAAAAAGGAGGAGGTTCTCAATTCGTCTGTATGTATAATATTTTTTATTATGTATGTTCACCGATATTTCTGTCAATTATAGACGGATTTAATTTTTTTCTTTTATTAGATAGAGTTCACTTCTGAGGTGGTCCCATCTTCACCAGGTCAGGATCTGATCATGGGATCCAGGAGAAATCGAGGGCAACCACAGAAAATTGTTTGCTCGCATGGTGTTGTTGTTACGTAATAATCATGTCTTACTCAGGTATATGCTTCAGGGTGTCAATATCAGATGCTGCTGTGCTGATGATCAAGTTACAGAACTCCTTAACGGTTAGAAGTTAGGAGACAGTACTGCAATTGGTCGATGGAAACTATTTAGTAGTATGTAGGGCTAACATGTTGCTTGTGAGGTATGCTTGAATCAACATCTGATGCTGCTGTGCTGATGGTGAAGCTACAGAACTCTTGAAAGGTTAGGAGTTAGGGGATAGTACTGCAATTGGTCGATGGAAACTAGGTAGTAGTATGTAGGGCTAAAGTGATACTTCAAAAAAGGAGGAGGTTTCTCAATTCGACCGTATATATGCTTTTGTTATGTTTGTTCGCTAACTTCATTCGGAGAACTTCGTCGTTTATGAACCGATTTTGATGATTCTTTTTTTGTTAAAAAGAAGATATTTCAAAGTTGGTTCCATGATAAGGAAATCAGAGTTTGATGATGGCAGACCAGAGAAATTAAGGGGAACTTTCAAACATCGTAGGGGCGACTAGTGCGTTTGTAAGTTTTTTCATTAAGTATTTTATTAAAGCAATAAATTTAATAAAGACCTGGAGTAGATCTGATGATGGATCCGAGAGACAGTCCAGGAAACTCCTCAACGATTCACAGCAGCTACCTTATGCTTGAGCTTGATTAATCTGTATTGACAAGAACTTTACATCTAGATGGGTTGGGACTGTCATTAGGGGTCTAATGATGAAGACGAAGACAGTTTAGGGAACTTCTCAACGGTTTAAAGTGGCTACCTTGTGCTTGGACTTAATTCATTTATATTAATGCGAACTTTGCACCCATATGGATTATAATGAAGGTTTGCATTAGAACTGATGATGGAGACCATAGACAGTTGGGAGAATGCCTCAACGATTTACAGCATTGAATGAATCAAACTGAACCTGAGAACACGAGTTTCTTCGGTTTCATTTGATAATCCCTCAGGAATCAAAGAAAAGCGATGGTCACGATCTTCTTCACTATCGTTAGTTAATCTATTTGATATATAAGCTCTCATAGCCGACAATCTATTTTTGCGCTTCAGAATGAAACACCAGCAACAACTTTACTACAATATAAATTATGTACTAAGTAAACACAATATTATTAAAAATATCAAAGCAGCTGTAAAACCAAAACAGTATTACAAAAATATATGAATCGGTATAACCTAGTAGTAGTAGCATTTACTTGGCACCGACTTCATAATTATAAAATAATTATTATTATTCAATCCTATTTAACTAAATGCGAAATAAATTTATTTTTGCTTTTTAGTTTACTGTTTGAAGTCGGTTTATATTTTGTTAAAAATTATTTTATGACATAAAGATATTTTGTGTTCAGGTACAAGGCAGGTGAACATTTTTTATGAAATACTTAATATGCCTGCAGCTCCACTCGCATAAATCTAGATTTGTTAATATATACATATATATATATATATATATTTCATTTATTTTGGCACATACAGTCATACAAGAGAAATATTACATATTAAAAAATTTAAGTAATAGACAATGAGTGCCTAGTACCTAGTTGTTAAAATTACTTAATTACTTAATAGATTCTATTGGACAAACAAGGCCATTGTGACCATAAAAACAGCAATAGGTATAAATATTAACGTAAGACACGAAAAATTTTATCGTTACTATTATACAAAACTTTTCAGAAATTATTTTTTTAAATGTATACATTGAGTTTGAAGATAAATCTATATCAGAAAATTTTGTATTATAGTTATTTAGGCAACGTGAGTAAAAATTGTTAAAACCATAATTTTTATGAGGAAGCAGAGGTGCAAAAACACTAAAAGAACGTGGGGGGCGTGCGCGTATTCTGAATTTATTGTTAGTGTTAAAGTTTTTTTTTTTTTATTGCAAACGGTGGCAAACGAGCAAACAGTACACCTGATGGTAAGTGTTGCTGCCGCTCATGGACCTTTACAAGGCCGTTGCCTACCGCGAAGAAAGCGAAGGGAGTGTGAATGCGAGCATTGAGGCTCGGTGATACCAAGGGCACCACCAAAACCTTCCACACGCAATCACCCTCAGAAAGTTGGGCTTCCGGCTCTCTCGCTCACCGAACGAAGCGCAGTAACAAATTGCTACTACTCAGACGTCGATTTTCTGCCAGAGCATGGTACTGCCCCAGACGGACCGGCCCGCGGCTGTATACAGATAACTGTCGACAGTGTGGTCCTACCACTCCTATGTTAATCTTAGAAACGATTAAATCAGAATCAATAAGGTTATTTAAAATTTTGTAGGGAAAAATAAGATCAAATTGTATGCGGCGATTACTAAGAGATATAAGTCTATGATGAAGAAGGGAATCTTCATATGTTTCTAGTGTTACATTTTCGCGGTAATTTAGAATTTTTATAAACCTTTTCTGGACCTACTCTAATCTGTTACTCAATATGTTCTTTATAAAACTTATATGTTCCTTTCTCGGGGACACTACTTATTTTAAAAATAAAAATATACTTTTATTGATCCGATCGCTACTAAACTTACACAGCATTGCTCTACTCTCTAATAAAATTCTTTAAAATTTCATTAAATTTGTTACCACCGATTTTGAGTACATAAGAACACATACACATTTTTATTGTTTTAGGTTAGGTGTTTCCACTTGCAGCCTGGTCCAACCTGTTATATTATCATCACAGCTCATATACGTCCCACTACTCCACAACGAGAGAAAAATTGATCTACTACACGGTATAGGGTTTTATTTCAAGATTTCCTTTTCTTGCATAGATATTGTATGCATTTTATATCTCTTAGTCGTTCTTTACGACATCCACGGACAGGATAGGCAGTGGAGACTTGTATGATTACTCCGTCACCAACCAGAGAACCTGTGATATAGATAAGTAGATTCCGAGTCCTGTGAATTATCCTAAAATTTATTTATTAGCAAAGCGTATAGTAGTCTAATTAATAATAAATAATTAATAATTTAGAATCTAAGGTAAATTTAAAACACAATTTATTGTTTTCTTCTACTGTAAAAGTGTATATTTATAAATATGAATTTTTATATTATAATAGTCAAATTATTTATACCAAGCAAATAATTTATGATCTATTTAATCTATATATTATTATATTTACCTTGACTGGTTTCAATATGGTGACAAAATTAGTGCAATTATGTCGAATAGTTTTTGAGTTACAAAGGGATCAAAAGTGGCTCGAAATGGTGGGTGTAAATAAATATCGACGCGTTTTTTACTTGAACTTGGCTTAATATACAACTGCGTGTCTAGATTTAGCTCTAAAATATATATAACTAGCAACCCGCTCTCGCTTCGCTTCGGTTTCAGTCGTTTTACCCGCGTAGTTCCAGTTCCCGTGGGAATACCGGGATAAAATATAGCCTATGTAGTAACATAATATGTATCCTATGTAGTAACAGCTATAATATCAGGGAGTACCCTGATATTATAGCTTTCCATTAGTGAAAGAATTTTTGAAATCGGTTCAGTGATTTAAGCTTGAAAGTGTAACAAACAAATAAACAAACAAACAAACTTTCTTTCGCATTTATAATATTAGTAAGGATTAATATAATTCCTTACGGAGTCATAGATACTGGTTACGAGATCAGTAAGAGAATAGTCAGTACTAATCTTCTAGGCTGTCTGTGTGGTGATGGAGTATGAAAACTATACACCCCTCTTTTGCTTGTGGGTGTCGTAAAAGACGACGATACAATATGCATATAACATATATGCAAGAGAAAGTAAACTCGAAATTAAACCCTACACCAACCTGTCTGACCAGCATGGTATAGTAAGGTCAATTTCCATCTTATTGTGGAGGAGAACAGTGGGACGTATATAAGTTGAAATGATGATGATGGCCTTAAATCTTAAAAAAAAAAAACTACAGTATGTGAAAAGTGTATCCCACAGAAGTATATTGAACAAGTCCGTAACAGATAATTATTTGCAAGAAACGAGACAGACTTATTATAGCTGGGCAAAACGGGACGATCAATCGAACGTACGTCGGGTTGCGTTAGGTAAAGAAGATAGTATTGTCAATTAGTACATGAACGATCGAATTTAGAAACGATAAACGCGACGCGCTTTTTATTTTAACGTGGATTAACACGCTATCGCGTATTAAATTTAATATATTTATTTTCGGAGTCATAGAAACTGATCAAGAGATCAGTAGAAGAATAACCGGTTATAATCATCTAGGTAGCTTATAACATCAACTGCGATTGATTAAATAAAGTCGAGAGTTCAAACTAGGACAAAGTTACGTCAGTGTATTAAGTAGATACACAAAAGACAATAGCGTCACCAAGAATACAAACAAACACGCTATTACTTAACAGCAAGCGACACAATAAGATGACCCAGTTTGCCAAGAAGAACGGATATACACAAACATTTGCAATTTTTTGTCGTGGGGTTTTCAGGCACTTGCGAGAACTTACAGATTTATATCTGCATACATAATATTGCACGTGCTTTGCCGTATAGTCACGGACTTATAAAATAAGATGAAAATAAAATAGCACTCTACGTGTTTATTATTCTCGAAGTTAATGATCTTGGCTATTTGATAAACCAAATTTTGATAGTATATCATTTCTCGATGCAATTGCATTCCCAAGAGGGGTTGGCGTAAGGGGAGATTTATAATACTAGTAAGGATATCGGGGTACTGACTAAATCATATTTGAAAATACTAATTTCTCATATAGAATGTTACATTTCTTCATAACATCCAGGTTTTATAATATATGCTCGTGAAAGCGAACTTCCTTGCGGTGATGCTTAGCTATGTTTGATAAAAATAAATCAAGAAGTTTAAAGAATATCAGCTCTTTTCAAAAATGATGTAAAACTTTTCGACATAAAATGAAATTATCTAGGAGTGTTTATTTACCCTGGTAACGAGGGCGCTTACTTTTTACTAATTTTCGATCGTGTCGGGAATTATTTAAAATTTATAAGTTTGCTTATTCGACATTAAGATGTAAATTTACATAATAATAATTATCTATATATGAACCACTATCAATTCCATTAATAATCATATAGCGAATACTTAAATTATTTTTCTCTTATAACTATTCTGCAGAGGTTTTACACCATAGAAAATATTTAGTTGCAATATAATTTTATTAATTTAGCACACCTTATCTCGTACCTAAGCATATATAAAACATCGCAATGGATGATTAAGAGAACATATCTTTAAACTATAACAATGCTCGTTTTCCCTAACGAAACTAAAAAGAGCCATGATCGAAATGTCTTCAAAATCCCCGCCCGTCAATATATCTACCATCGTACATATATACACTACAATACGTTGTATAGTGAAGTAATGACATGGGAAGCAGCTTTCATACCAGGGATATATCTCGTCAACTATGTTAATGATGACATGCAGGTTTATTTACTAGTAACATATTATGCTTATAACATATTATCTATACCAATAAATAAAATTGGAGTGTCTGTTTGTAATGTCAAAATAATAGGCTTTTTTCATGCTCACACGGTTATTTGCACGACACCTATGCCTAAAATAGCAATTAAAAAATTTTTGTCTGTCTGTCTGTTTGTTCCAGGTAATCTTCAAAACGGCTGTACCGATTTCAAAAATTCTTTCACCAATGGAAAGCTATAATATCGGGGCGTAAACTAGACTATATTTTATCCCGGTATTCTCACGGGAACGGGAACTACGCGAGTAAAACGACTATAACCTATAACCGAAGCGAAGCGAGGGCGGGTTGCTAGTGCTTATATATAAATACATATGATTTGTAATAAAATATCCGCCTTTTGAGTAATATAGTGGTTCAGCAACGTTGTTCCGTGCCATTTGATTTAAGATATTGTTTTGTGTTATCAAAAAGTTAATCTTCTTCAACTCAGACCATACAAGTCCCACTGGCGGGTCTCCTCCATAATAGAAAGGAAATAGAAAAGGAAAGAGATGGTCAGATGTGTTGGTATAGGGTCTTTTGTAGTTTTCCTTCTCTTGCATAGGTGTTATACGCATATTATATCTCTTAGTTTTCTTTTACAACATCCATGGGCAAGAGACGTAGTGGTTAATTGTAGACACGTACCACTCGACACCGCAGCAGGGTTCATCCATTTCACCTGGAAACGATATGGTCTTCATCTGTACATTTCCAGCGATCATTTCTCCCACGTAGGTACAGGCTCTGAAATGAACTACCTGCTGCTGTGTTTACTGAGCGCTATGACATGTCCTTCTTTAAACGAGGTTTAAGAACAGCATTTACTTCAAGGT
This sequence comes from Lymantria dispar, assembly GCA_032191425.1. NCBI lineage: Eukaryota > Metazoa > Arthropoda > Insecta > Lepidoptera > Erebidae > Lymantria > Lymantria dispar. The sequence goes on along the minus strand of CM063454.1, from coordinate 18,731,086 downwards.
AGGCCGTTGCCTACCTGTACCCCTGGTATTGCAAAGGTCCATGTGCATGCATGGCAGTATCACTTACCATCAGGTGAGCTGCCTACTCGTTTGCCACCATCGACAATAAAAAAAAAAGAAAAAGACAGGTATTCTTACTTCATCACCAATTCACCACACGAAAAAATATATGTGTGTATGTCTTTCTTATCCATGGCTGTTTTAGGAGATGATTAGGGAATTATAATGCACATCTATATATAAATACGTGAATCAAAAACTTTGTACCCCTTTTTACGAAAATTACGTGGATGGACAAGTATGAAATTTGGCACAGTTGAATTATATAATGAGGAGAAGTGCATAAAACTGAAATTTCATATAATAATGAATTAGAAATACATTAAATTCATTAAAAAAGGCATTACGCACATTACAACGCAATCGCTACACACACATGCACACAAGCGTGCGCTTAAATAGACTTTTGTTACAAGCATAAAATTAATCATGTCACTAAATTATGCATACATACACATGCATAAGTATTTATTACCCAAAACCTTAAGGACTACAAGAGCATTATTACTTTCCAAAAGGAAAAAAAAACAAAAATGTACCACATACATAATAGATTTTAATTTTGTATTCTGTAACGTATAATGTAGATTGCGTAGGTTACAAAGACTTTTCTTTTGGTACTTTCAGATTACTATTTTATTAGAAAGCGGTATTTGCTACTTATTACCCCGAAATATTTGACTTTTATACATTTTCTGTTAATTCTCCTTTATCTTTATGTATTCAAACAAAACAATCATAAAAATAGATAAGTTGTAAAGTGCTCGCGAATTAGTTTATAATCTTGTTATATATTTACAGCTATAAAGCTGCCTACCATTTTAAAGAGAAAAAGTAGGCAAATGACAGCAAAGAATGACCCGTTTATCATGGCGCCTCCATCCCAAGGATTAGCTCTCCAAAATGCTGACAATATTGAGATCCTTAACCTTGGAATACCAAGCAAAGTCAGGTTTGGCAAGTAGCAAACTAGGTGTCCTGATTAGAGCCAGGCGGTCCTTCACACATTCATACAAGACAGCGTTTTGTGCTATACAAAGTACATGTTCGTCCTCATGTGGAGTACTGCTCACATCTCTAGGTAGGCTTACTACCTGCAAAGACGTGTCGTTTGAATCGTCAGTGATCCGGTTCTCACTATCAGATTAGAGTCGTTGAAGTGACGTGCTGGAGAGACTTTTGACCACTCTGTGCATTCTCTCTCTTTCATGGAAGGACCTCTGAAGAACTGTCTGACTTGGTACCACCATCATCGTTTTACTAACATCCCACTTGATACCGTAGCAGTGTTCCTTCATTTCGCCTTAAAACATTATAGTTTTTAACTGGACATTTCCAGCGATCTCTTCCACGTACGTGCAGGATCTGCAATTTTGTTAAATAAATTTTTCGTTACCAAAAATATTCTCATATTATTATAAAAAATATAGTCTATGTTACACGCTCCTTTGGAACCCGAGACTGATAAAACACGACGTTGTATCATTTAACAATAGTATCTCCGAACTTAGATCTTCATACACAATTTCATCCTTACAAGAAAACGTTTCACTTTTAATACAAAGAAGCAAACTTTGACCCGGTTTAGCAAACTCATCAAATATTTATAGTTGAATGTATAAAAATACGGTCAAGGGTATAACTATTTGCTAGGTTAAACTAGTTTGCGTCTGTAAACCGCTGGTTATGGAATTATGAAAAAGATACCGACCATAGTCTCGTAAGTTTTATGTAACTTAGTTTTAAAAACACAAAGATTTTCCCCGTCAACTTATCATTTATTTATAAGAGTATTACATACTGCTGTAAGTGCTGTATGGGAGTGGCTATAAATACTACTAATTCCTATATTGCTCGTGGATATCATAAAAGAAGATTAAGAACTTTATATTGAATTGAACCAAACTCCGTTTGATGACACCTGGTCAACAATTACATTCCTAAGGTGGTTGACATCAGACACGTGGCCGATTATAAAACTATTGCCAATACCTTTTGCAATATGTACTATCGTACAGCAATAACGCTAAAATACCAATATGTACTCCTCTTCCATCAAAGAGGAGTACACATTACGTTGACCCCAACTACTTAATTGGGATAAGAGTAGGAAGATTATGATGATTAGAGTGTTATGCATTCTATCTCAAATTTTAGGTAAAATCTAATATTTTATGATAGAACAGTAAGGTGAAGGTCATGTGAACCCACACACGGCATCATTGTCCTGCAAGTTTTCTTTGCATTCACTATTTTAACGTACAATCTCCCGGGTGTTCATACGGTAGATTTTCATTCGTGTAAAAACTAATCGCCGCAGTCTTACACAGTTGTATAAAAAGGTATGAACGCCGTGCCGTATGAACGAGACAGAGATATATATACTATGCGCCACTGCAAGCCGAATAAGTTAAAGTTCATTCGATTTGCTTGACAAGTCCGTTGAGTATTCGTTGCAACGCATAAGCAGTGTACGATTTTTTGCAGTATAAACGACATGTGAATGCTTCTATGTACAATGCATGTGCCACTATTCATTCGTTAAGACGTATACTGCAAATAAACGTGCAGGACAATGTCGTGTGAATGTGAACCCAACTTGATGTTTTCATTGCGCACAATATATTTCATAGTTACTTATAACTATTCTCTTTATTTGATCCACGACTCTTTCCCAAATTAAAATTTGTGTCTAAGAATGAAACTTGTGGCATATATGATTATAAAAATAATATTGAGACACAATGCCTAGCAGTTTCATATGGTATCGCGCCACTCATGGCCACTATCTATACCAATAAATAAAATTGGAGTGTCTGTTTTTAATGTCAAAATAATAGGCTTTTTTCATGCTCACACGGTTATTTGCACGATACCTATGCCTAAAATAGCAATTAAAAAATTTTTGTCTGTCTGTCTGTCTGTCTGTTTGTTCCGGGTAATCTTCAAAACGGCTGGACCGATTTCAAAAATTCTTTCACCAATGGAAAGCTATAACATCAGGGCGTAAAGTAGGCTATATTTTATCCCGTTATTCCCACGGGAACGGGAACTACGTGGGTAAAACGACTATAACCTATAACCGAAGCGAAGCGAGGGCGGATTGCTAGTAATTACTATAGTAGCTGTTGTGCAAGCTTCATAGTAAACACATACACTGTAATGTAAGTTCTTTCGATATTTTAATCTTAATATATAGATTTCTTGTGTATGTGTGTATGTCATTGAACTCCTCCTAAACGGCTGCACCGATGTTGATGACATTTTTTGTGCATGTTCGTTCACAATTGGACCCGGTAGTTTGCGCTTATTTGAACAGAACAATGTCTTTTAGGGTCAGCTAGTATAGTAGTAAATATTGGACTTGTCATTTTTTTTCTACTGCACTGGTACGGTTAATTATGGACATAAACACTAAACACTTTTATTTTTTATGTGACCAAATGATAAGGCGATTTGTTTGTGGGTAATAACTAAAATGGAAACTTAAATTGTTCAGGTGCATTTGTATCGTACCAATGGGTTTTTGATCAAAATAAATCCAACAATCCATACTAATATTATAAATGCGAAAGTAAGTTTGTTACGTTTTCACACTTAAACCACAGAACCGATTGCAGAAATTCTTTCACCAATGGAAAGTTATACTATCAGGTAATAACATAGGCCATATTTTATCGGCAACTAGGTGCGTGGGTAAGGCGACTGAAACCAAAGCGAAGCGAGGGCGGGTTTCTAGTAATTGACAAAGTGCAATAAAAATTGTAAAAAAGAGTTTTATATTTATCATATTACATTATTTTAAGATTATTTGTTTGATGTGAGAAATGGAGAGTAGCAAATTTTAATAAATTCTCATCATACATTTTTTCGTGTAGTAACGGAATAAGAACACATTTTAACACCCACTATCTTGCCTAAGGCCTATAAAATGCATATAAATATTTACGCAAGAGAAGAAATTGAAAATAAACAAACTGGTCAATAGAAAATTTATTGATATACAAAAACCGAACTAGGTCATACGTATTTCACGCAGTGCTACTCCTAACTAATGTGTGGCCGTTCTTAATCCTGGTCTATTACGGGACAGGTGAGCCTAATTTATCTTCGTTAGAAACATACGAGAGTGTACTACACCTTATAGGTAAGGATTAAGAGATTCGTCGCACTTAAGATAAAGATCTTGGAAATTACCTTTTCATTGCTACCGATTTTCTATCCTGTCAGTTTTTATTTTGTTTCATAAAGTTATTTTTATATTGTATACTAGCGATCTGCCGGTCGGTTTGCACCGCATTTTAAACATTTAATATCTCCTAAGATATTTCCATATGCGACTATAGTCCATGAGGCGGATTTGATGCTCGACCCGGGCAATTTTTGGGTTTATTTGAGAGCGCAAATAGCCTAAGTTACCCCTTATATAGAGCTATCTGGTAGTAATATATAATCATTATCGGGACCATCGTTTTAAAAATTATCCACTAACATTTTTTTAACTGGTATTTAGGCATTTGTATCGTGTCAATAACCGCGTGAGCATAAAAAATGTACTATTTTGACATTATACACACGGTAATTTTATTTATTTGTATAGATGAATGCCCTATAGTATATGTAGATTTAATAAAATGTACTTGTTACATTGAATAATGTATTTTTATAAGTATTATATATTGTGCTAGTAATCGATTGACGGTGAAGATAAGGGGTGGTAAATTGTGTAGTAAAAGACGACTAAAGGATATAACTATGCATATAACAAATATACATGAGATGGAAAATTCGATATTAAACTAACTTATACCAACATGTGTTCATTTCACATGGTTTCATTTCAAGTTTTCCTTCTCTTACACAGATGTTATGTGCATATTATATTCCTTTAGTATTCTTTCACGACATCCACAGACAGGATAGGGAGTGGTGAATTGTATGCTTCCACTGTCGCCATACGGCAAAAATATTAATGCAAAATTATCTAAAGAGAAAAGTTCACTAAATACGACCCTAACATTTCACAATTTAATCTCGGTTAAAACCAAAATGACAAGCTTTAAACAGATTTATTAAGCTATCGGAAACAAGGCTCCAATGTCAATGCAATGACGTGTCGCAGGTCGTATCCCGTTCGGCAACTGATGTCATAATTCACGTCCATGTCCAACCGCGTCGGGCTCTCAACATGAAATATGGCCTCCTACACGTATTTACAAATGACAATGCAAATTTTGCAATATAATCAAGTATTACTAGCATGGTCACTAACCCTACCTTTCTTTAGTATAGGATCCCGCTATAAAACGACCTTCACCGAGATGTTTATTTGATGAAACTTATTTTTATTTAATTTAATATGTCAATAAATATATTGCATATGGGTTGCCTAACAAATTTTAGTCCAGAGTATGATTAATTAATAATTTAAAAAAAAAATGTTTTTTTGAACATTGCACCGGTTTGATTATTAGACAAATTCTATACCAATCGAAAGTATGAAGCCCATAGAATATGCAAACGTTAGATTGCCTATTCTTTTCTGGTCACAACTCTCGCGTAGCCAAGTATAAACAGATAAATCGATACTAGCATTTTGCACCGGTCTGATCGACGTTTGCATATTCTATGGGCTTCATAATTTCGATTGGTATATAATTTGTCTAATAATCAAACCGTGCACCTGTTTCGTGCAAAGAAAAAAAAATTATTAATAATCATCATCTCAGCCCATATACGTCCCATTGTTGGGCTCGGGCCTCCTCCATATTAGAAAGGTAATTGACCTACTATACCACGCTGTTCAGACGTGTTGGTATAGGGTTTTATTTCGAGTTTTCCTTCTCTCGCATAGATGTTATATGCATTTTATATCCCTTAGTCGTCTCGTACGATCACCCACGGGTAAGATAGGGGGTGAATTGTAATCTTACTTCGTCACCATACGGAAAATTAATAATACTCTGGACTAAAATTTGTAAGGCAACCCATATGCAATATATTTATTGACATATTAAATTAAATAAAAAATAAGTTTCATCAAATAAACATCTCGGTGAAGGTCGTTGTATAGCGGGATCTTAGACCATTTGTAAGCATCAGCATAGGTTACTTCAAAAGCAATAAAATTGGAAGGGTAATCATACGCCAACCCGTCTCACTATTGTATTCTTCTAAAAGGCTAGAAACAAGATCTGGAAGACAGGTTGGTAAGGTACAGTTTTATTTCGAGTTTTCCTTCTCTTGTATAGATGTTATCTGCATATTATATCCCTTAGTCGCTTTTTATGACACCCATAAGCAAGAAAGGGGTTGGTAATTTGTATTCTTGCTCCATCAACATACGACAATAATTTATTGTTATTATTTAAATGATAATATTATTTAATTTTACTCCATCAACATAGAATAGAAGTAGATACTAGCCATTCAAAAAATACTTGCAATTGTTTACCAACTAAGGAATAAGACCTCTAATTCAGATATTTGGGGAAACAAATAACAAATACCGTGGGCTCGAGTGTCCTTTAACTATATAAATATTTGGTCGGCCCAATGACGAAGGCGAGGTGGTTTTCGGGTGGGTTGCGGGAGTTGCGTGCTTAAGCCCCTCTGTCGCCCCGGACGGAGTGGTGCGGAGGCGCGCCGACCGCGACCCACCCAAAAAAAAAAAAAAAAAAAAGCTATATAAATATTGTATTTATATTTTTTTTGGCGGTGGATTACGGTCGGTGCACTCCTCGTACCACTCCGTCCGGGATGACAGAGGGGCGTAAGCACGCACACCCGTAACCCACCCGTGACACGTCGCCTTTGTCGTTGGGACGACCACCGGAGCAGGGTGACTTGACGTCAGTGGTCGGCCCGAGTATTTATATAATTAAAGGACACTCGAGCCCAACAGTGGAACGTGTATGGAAACAAAATATGAAGAAAGAGGACAAATATACTCAAATTACCAAGTTCCTTTAGTAGTTTTTGTCCAGCATTCACCAAAATTGTATTAGACGCTTTTTATACGTACATAAGGCAATGCGAAATGGAAGAAAAGTTTCGCGTTCGAACTCATTGCATATAAAGTGTGTATGAACAAACATTCTATGGCTCTTTCACGAAAATATGCCTGTTAAGGGTTCTCAAGATATGGAAATATACGCATTGAATACGTATAGCCTTAAACAATACAATTTTGTATTTTCCGTGTAATGTAATTTCCAGTTGATTTCTTAATATTTCAAAAATAAAAGATGTTTACTTTAGAAAGGAAATACATATTTAGTACTTTTGCACATATAATATTCGCCTATGTGCAAAAGGTAAATTATCGATAGAGATATTACACCATCATCATTATCATTCAGGCTATCGCCGTCTACTGTTGGACGTAACCTTTCCTAATGCATCGTTACAATGTGCTATTCGCAACTAATAACGTCCACCAATTCACACTTTTTTTTTTGGTGCCCTATGGTCAGCGCACCGGTGTTCAGCTCCATCCGGGGCGATGAAAGGCGCGCAGCCCCATAGCCCATCGTAGCTCCTCTTCTTCGCCGTTGGGCCGACCACAGGTGCCGAGTTCCTTGCCCTCCGTGGCCAGGTACCTCTCTCTCCTTTCGACGTCCAGGATGTCAACCTTTGTCGCGCAGTTAGTCTCTGCAGATTGGCTACCATCAGACGTAGGTACTCGCGCCTGCGCTGCTCGAGTCGCAGGTGGCGGATCGTGTCCTCGCGGAGGCGTTCCTCCCGCGCACGAACCACCGCCTCTTTCCGCGAGATAATTGCCTCGCAGAAGGCGGCGACCACGTCCTAGTTCCTGCCGCTGCTGTGCATCTCCCTAGCGATGGCCGGCAGCATCAGATAGCAATTTACACCTGTCGGTCCATTTGGCGAGTAGCTACCTACACTGTGTCGCCAGATAACCCAGAAATTCTAACAGATTTCGGATCGTCTAGCTGTGTCTCCTGTCTGTAGTCACTTCCGCATGTTAGTTATTTGTACTATATCGGATACACATGATTGGACAAAAGCCGCGCTACGAGATGGGAATCGATACCATAATAATCACGCTTGGCGTGCGGGTAGGCGATGACAGCTGGCGACATATCTGGTATAGAGTGCACTTCATCATTGTCATCATTCAGCCTTTCGTCCACTGCTGGACGAAGGCCTCTCCCAAAGTTGGTTACAAAATGAGATCTTATGCCGCCTGCATCCAGCACCAAACGTCTTTCACCTGGTTTTCGGTCCACCTGGTAAAGGGCCGTCCTATATAGTAATTATCTGATTTTTTATAATGCTCATTTGTTCTGGTGTTCAATTAATCAGTTTTTACGATTGCCAACGAAAAGAAACAATTACAAAGTAGTCCAAAGAACACATATTTAAGGATCATCTTGCATATATCCATCTATCTATGTATATGTGTCTGTGTGTCATCAATCACACCCTTCATTCATCAGAATTCGCTGTGCCAGTACATTAGCTCCTTAATTAAGGCCTGAACATCTGGCGCGGTGGCCGCATCATACGTTTCAATTAATTCTTGTCACCAAACAAATTCAGTTGATTACTATTAATTGTATTAATCAAAAGTTATTTTGATAAATTGTTTTTGTATGATATTTAAATTATTGGTAAACAATAAAAATTTGTATTCAGTAACTGGGTCAGCGATACATCACAGCGATTCAATTATGTTAAATTAATTTGGTCCGCGGCTGCGCTCTGGTGGCACTAAAGGGTAATTTTATTTGAAAATCACGTGAAGTAGCCACGAATCTGAATAATTAATTATATTTGCGTCATATAAAATGCTTATGAATACTAACAAAGATATAAAGGCAAAAATATTACTTGGATAAGATTACGTTCCAGATTTAGACTTTAAAATTAAGCTAAATAAGTATTATTTTTGAGTTTTGTCAGTCAATTCCTTACTATATATTACTAGCAAATTTTGGTGGTTTCATCCACGTAGATTGCGTTAAGATTATGTGATAGTCTATTTTATATGCTGTGAAAGTAGCTTTCCACTGGTGAAAGAATTTTTAAAATCGGTAATCTAAACTGCATTACCGCGTGAATGTGTAACAAATAAACTTACATTCACATTTACAATATTAGTTAGGATTATAAATATGAATAAGAGTTTCTTTATTGCTTACATTTTCACGCTACAACACTTAATTGATCATTACGAAATTTTGCAGACACGATTTATAACTTTAACTCAGAATATAAATACTATCCTTGAGGGATTTAAAATTTCTTTTAAACGGTCGTCCGCCATAACAGCTGACTGATACCAATGAATTTCAAGATGAATAAATAGTAATATGAAGAAGAGAAAAAGTAAAACGAATTTTTATTTTGAGTGATAATTAAAAAAAACCGGCTATGAGCGAGTCGAAGTCGCGCACGAAGGGTTCCGTACCATTATCTATAATATCGAGTAAAAATAGGCAGCAAATGGCGTGTTTTTGTATGGAAGTCCCCCTTAAATATTTATTTTATTTTAATTTCATTATTTATTGTTAAAATAAAAATACAACTAATACTCAGTTGTGAATATTTCAAGTGTCTACCGATAATGGCTCGAGGAAAAAAGGGCAAAAATCGCAATTTTTGTACGGGAGCCCCCTTTAAATATTTGTTTTATTTTGTTTTTAGTATATGACGTTATAGCGGCAGCAGATATACATAATTTTTAAAAAATTCAACCGCCCAGCTATAGCGGTTCTTGAGATAAAGCCTGGTGACTGACAGACGGATGGACAGTCAGCGAAGTCTTAGTAATAGAGTCCCGTTTTTACCCTTTGAGTACGGAACCCTAAAAATCAATACATATGAAGTAAAAAATGATCGACTCCATTGATAATGAATCAATTCGCTTTACTATAATAATGAATATTAAGCCTTAATTTTTTTTTTGCGAGTCTCACTGTTAGTCAAGATTCTTCTGCACAATGAAAGGAACTTTTTCTATTAACGAGATATAGAACAAATGCCTCACAAAAAGTAAAAAGGACTGTTTATTTCGCGAACTATGATCTGATCTCACTCAATCTGATCAAAAGAGGTAAGATTTGTATGCAGCTTTACGAGAGTACCATGCGAACACCTTGTCATCCAACCAGTAGTATTTTAAATTGTTCACGTGAATAATATCCGTCTAGTAACGTAGTAAGAATACAATTCCTTTTATTGTCCGTGGGTATCGTAAAAGACAACCAAGAGATATAATCTTTCTTACTAATATTATAAATGCGAAAGTAAGTTTGTTTGTTTATTTACGGGAACTACGCGGGTAAAGCGACTGAAACCGAAGCGAAGCGAGGACCCGTCCTCGCTTCGCTTCGGTTTCAGTTGCTAGTAATATTATAAATGTGAAAGTATGTTTGTTTGTCTTTTTATTTGTTTGTTTGTTATGCTTTCACGTTTAAACCACTGAACCGATTTCAAAAATTCTTACACCAATGGAAAGCTATAATATTAGAGAGTAACATAGGCTCTATTTTATCCTGGTATTCCCACGGGAACGGCAACTACGGGGGTAAGACGACTGAAACCGTAGCAAAGCGAGGGCGGGGGGTTAGAATGCATATAACATTCGTACAACATACGTACATAACACATCAGATGGAAACTCGAAATAAAACCAAAGAGTTGTATTATATACCAATAAGTATGCCTAAGTATAGTAGGTCAATTTCCCTCCTATTGTAGAGTAAACTTGAGCCCAGCGTGGGACGTATATAAGAAGTGATGATGATGATGATATAAAAAAAAGGGAATCAGTCAGAATTTAAATCGTCCCCCTATTAGATAGTTTAAGCAGCTTACACCATTTGTAAAAACAAACCCAATGAATTATGCAACTTACTTGCCCCCTATAAAAAATATACTAAAACTCCCGGGCGTCAAATGCCGATAGGAGTTGAACAGGCAGGACGGCCACCCTCTAGTCAGTATAAGCCACTAATCGGCTTGTCAGCCGCAGGTCGCGGACATTGACTTTTAAATCACGTACTAGCAATCTGCATACTACGACGTTTTCAGAGGGACATAAAATATTTTTTTTATGTCTAACACCATCAGAAAAGCTAAATGTATATTTTACTATGTTAACATACCTATGTAATAAAATTTTATAAATTTCAGGTTTAATACAATATCATGTATAAGATATTAAATAAACTGCACAGATGGCGTAGTGGTTAAGATAGCGACCTGCAGCGCCAGTGTCGGGGGTTCGAATCCCACGCGGGACAACACTTTGTGTGATCCACAAATTGTTGTTCTGAGTCTGGATGTAATTTGTGTCCGTTAATTATATGTTTGTAAAGTCCCCCGCAATACAAGGATTATTTCCTTAGTGCAGGGTGTTGTCTTAAATAAATAAAAAATAATAAATAAAATAATAAATCTTAAGCAATACTCTTCTGTATATGAAGTCTTCATGCAATTTCACTAAAAACTATATTAATATAGTCCGTATTGATTCATTCGCTTTCTTTAAAAAATATCTAAATCACTTTTTACCCCTTAATTTTTAACTCAGCAGTGCTTATAATACTGCTGCACTATGCACGTTGTGTTTTCATAGAGTAGGATAAAACTAAACCTAACTATTAATAAATATAACTTTTTTTGTGGGTTGTCATCCAGTTTTGTGGACCATAACAAAAACATTTTTCGTACGGTAACGGATTAAAAATACAATTCACCACCCCTTTTCTTTATCGGGCCGACCACCGAAGTCAAGGAACTCTGCACTGGTGGTCGGCTCAACGACGAAGGCGAAGTGCTATATGGGTGGGTTACGGGTGTACGTGCTTACGCCTCTCTGTCGCCCCGGGCGGAGTGGAGCGAGGAGTGCGCCGAATTTAACCCACCCCAAAAAAAAGAACAACCCCTTTTCTTGACCGTGGGTGTCGTAAAACACGACTAAGGGATTGTAATATGCATATAACATTTATACAAGAGAAGAAAAACTCGAAATAAAAACCTCTACCAATTCATTTGATCAGCAGCGTATAGTAGGCTAATTTCTTACCCGATGTGGAGAGGAGGCTCGAGCCCAGCATGTATATAAGCTGTGATGGTCATGATAACGACGAACAAACAAAAACAACTATTAATAATAATTACCATCAATATATCGAAGTTTACTGATAAATATAACCCTCACTAGGGGGATAGTGCAAAAGTAGACAAGCTTGGAAGGCGGATTATGTGTAGGCAGTTCGGGTTATAAATTTTACAGTAATCTGTTCATCATCATCATAGCTCATATAGCCCCACTTTTGGGCTCGAGCCTCCTCCACAATGGAAGGGAAATTGACATATAATACCAAGGTGGTCAGACGGGCTGGTATAGGGTTTTATTTCGAGTTTTTCTTCTCTTGCATAGATGTTATATGCATATTGTATCCCTTAGTTGTTTTTAACGACACCCACGGGCAAGAAAGGGGGTGGTGAATTGTATTTTTACTTCGTCACCACACGGAGGACGGACGAGGAGTCTGCTCATTCAATTAATAATTCCTCAGCCAGTTTTTACGATTACAATGTAAGGGATATATATATATCAAAAATGTATATAGTACCTATATATAATAAAGTGATATTAAGTGAGATATCAGAGTGACAGAAGCTCGTTTATCGTAGTTTGCTTAATCAGTAAGCTCATTATGTATGATTAACCTATATTCATAGCTGAATGCAACATTATCTCGGAAAATGAATATTAACTTCGTCTCTCAGTTTGAACTAAGTGTTATAAAGAGTAAGCATAGCGTTCTCTTGTTATATATGACATTCTAACGTCGAAAGGAGGGTAATTATCGCAACATATCCACACGATATTAAAGCCTACGTAAATTTGACATGACTTAAAATTAATCTCGAGACGTGATGCCAAGCCGAATACATGACGGCTCGCGCTTCGCTAAATTTAATAAAGACGTAACACTGAAGCCTAGTCGTGAAAAGATTGATGTATCAAAAAATTATTACACAAGCAGGCATTATAAAATGCTAATTCTTCAATAAAATTAAAACTTTCATATAATAAAACCTCTTCAGGAATAAAGATAATATCAGAAGAGAGAACTGATAAAGGACGATTTTTTTTTGGGGCTGGGTTACGGTCGGCGCGCTACTTGCTCAACTCCATCCGGGGCGACAGAGAGGTTTAAGCACGCACACCCGTAACCCACCCGTGACATGTCGCCTTCGTCGTTGGACTGACCACCGGAGCTGGGTGACTTGTCGTCAGTGGTCGACCCGACGGAATACCCCTTGAGGAGAGCCCGCCCCTCGGGGAGGACGTCGGCCTTTCCTCAGTCGGTCGGCATCTCGGCGGGTGATGGACTAACTCCCAGGTCCAGGCACCCGCGGCCTCGGCTAGGGCGGCATCAGGCGCAGATAATCGCGCCTGCACCGCCCCAGTCGCCGGCGGCGGTTCGGATCGTCGAGGCTCCTCGGACGCTCCTCGCGCACGCACTCCGCCACCTCCTTCCGCGAGACTGCTGCCTCGCAGAAGGCTGCAACCGCGTCCCAGAGTGATAAAGGAATCATACCATACCTTCGAGACTTGCAAATAATTTCTACTTGGCGTAGATTCGAAGACATATAGGAGTACGTATCGTAGACAACTCTTGTTCTCGCAAAGTTGAAAAAAACTGTAACATATCCTCCCTTTTATAATTATATGTGTATTATTATTTCATAATAATATAAAGTGATTGATGAATTTTAAAATGTTTTCCAGTAAAGGTTACTGATATTTAAGCGTATTTACTGATGTTTGTTGGAAATAAAACAATTTTTTTCGATTTTATTTCGTTTATATTTAATGTTTAATTATCCGATATTTACGCCAACGTCCGAAAATTAAAAATTTTCAAATATTTCCCTATAATAAAAAAGGTTCTATTCTATTCTCAATACAATAGTCTTAACAATACACCCTGTCTAACGCCTGCATCACCCGAGTCGCCGGCGACGAAATATATGTGCGTAGAGGAATTCCTCCCACGCACGATTCGCCGCCTCCTACCGCGAGACGACTGCCTCGCAGAAGGTGGCGATCGTGTCCCAGTGCCTGACGATGTCGAATATCGTCCTAGCGATGGTCAGACAGGTTGCTATAGAGTTTTATCCCAGTTTTCCTCCTCTTCCACTGCAATTACATACGCCTAGTTGTCTTCTACTAGACTCACGAACAAATAATGGGGTGGTGAACTATATTCTTCAGTCACCACACAGAATAATAAACTAGATTATATAACTAAAAGACATAATAACAATAATTTCATAAATGTTTATATATCGAATATTTAACATAATATCCCTCTATTCTGTCCTATAGGCATATAGCCTATCGACGTGTAGGAAATAGGTTTCCGCAAATGTGGATAATAAAATAACAGCCGCGATTGGCAGGCAGATTAGCAATCACGATATAAAAATAGCTGTCCCAAGAGAGAGGTTCTGCTCATTTGCCCGGTAGGTAATTTCTTGATTTTTAATACTTACACGAGCAAGTAATAGGCGGGCTTATGCTTATAATATTATATAGTTATGATGTTGTAATTACACGCTTTTATTTCTTTAATATTTTCCCGATAACCTGGATCTATACGAGTAAATGCGGTGTTTATATTAACAATAAACACAATTGATATAAAATTCGAGATATTCGAACATTGAAAAATTGCGATACAAATAAAAATAAGTGTGAATTACAATGTACATTTTGCTGATTTTAATTTTTTCGCAATGGAATCTGCTGAAACCATTTAGTGTAAATAAGCTTCGTAATTAACTTATAATATGTTATTTTGTAATAAATTAAACACACAAATGAAGAAAACCAACAGAGCGTAATCTGAAATGCCTATATCAAGTAACAGAAAATGTATTTGACATACCTCTCGCATTTAAATTAATACATTCATTTACAGGTAAGCAAAACTATTTTAGATACAATCTGCCCGTAATTTACTTGCAAGCTAGTTATTTATCACTGTCGAGTGTACCCTTTTCACTAGTAAACAGTGGTAGTTAGAACTTTATTTTGAAATAAACACCTTGTGCGTTGTTATTTTCGTCAGTAACGCGACTGATTTACAACAACCTTTACTTCAGAGTGACGTTGACAAATGACGTCACATAACGTCATAGTGTGTATTGCGTCACTTGGCTGCATTTGTGACGTCACTGCGTATCTTACTGGCTTGTTTATAGCTGGGCCCGTATGTTTTGAATTATAGTATGTTTGTCTCACCCGTGACATCGGGGAAAATAAATTTATGAGAAGAATGTGGAGAGCGGAATATTTTATATGTTTGAGTAGCGGCTTTTGGTGATAAGAGTTTTTAGGATGATTTAGCTTCGCCCGTGACATTACGTTATATACTTTTCGCACCCTGGCACATGACATGTTATCCGATAACATAGAACGTTGGGCTACAATATAAAAGTACATTTTAGAATTTACATTTTAGTATATTTATGAATAAAAGGTAATCTTTTAAATAAAACTACTTTACGGATTTTATCGCGTTTGTATTTGATTTTTGATTGCCCGACGTTTCGAACACTTTGCAGCGTTCATGGTCACGGGCGGACTAAGATGTCCAGTCCATCTGTCATCGTTATTACAGATTTTTTTATTATTATATATCCGATACAGAAAAGTAATATACTAACCATAAACAATATAATTTTTTCATAGAACCATTTTCTTTCTTACAGTGGCAACAAATTTCTATCAAAATGTGGGTCAATATTTAATAACTAATTTTCTGTATCGAGTAGACAATTATAGAAATTTTCTGTAATAACGATGACCTGTTGGATGTGAGACATCACAGTCCGCCCGTGACCATGAACGCTGCAAAGTGTTTGAAACGTCGGGCATAAACATCAGAAATCATTAGGTAATCTTTTATAGCTTCGCCATTATCAGCTGATCCAAAAAAACTAAGTAACCTAACTACAAAAGAATTTATCATTCTATCCCAGTAAATTATATACGAGTAAAACTAGGAAATAGTTAAGCATTTTTCTAATTCTCTATGAATAAGAAGCCTAATTTACTACAGTTTTCGAAAATATACTTCGATATTGCTAGAGATTGATTATAAGTAAAAATATACAAAATATATTTTTACTAATAAACTACTACTAATAAAGTAATTTTGAAAGAACTATGGCTTTTAGGGGTTTTTAACTCGGTTACTAGGTCTTACCTTCGTTTTTTACATTTAATATCATCATCATCATCACCATTTCAGCCTACAGCCGTCCACTGCTGGACGTAGGCCTCCCTCATGTTGCGCCACAATGTGCGGTCCTGTGCCGCCTGCATCCAACAACGCCCAGCAACTTTCACTAGGTCATCGGTCCACCTAGTGGGGGGGCGTCCTACATTGCGTCGTCCGATACGTGGTCGCCACTCGAGAACCTTTCTTCCCCAGCGGTTGTCGGTTCGTCGAGCGATGTGGCCTGCCCATTGCCACTTCAGCGTGCTAATTCTTCGTGCTATGTCGGTTACTCCCGTTCTTCTGCGGATTTCCGTATTCCGGATTCTATCTCGCAGAGAAATCCCGAGCATAGCCCGCTCCATAGCACGCTGAGCGACTTTGAGCCTTGATATAAGGCCTACATTTAGGGACCACGTTTCCGTGCCGTAAGTCATCACTGGTAACACACACTGGTCGTAGACCTATGTTTTCAGACACTGAGGTATGTTGGACGAGAAGATCCTCTTAAGTTTCCCGAACGCTGCCCAACCGAGTTGGATTCGTCGGCTGATCTCTTTCTCGAAATTGGATCTACCTAACTGGACTGTTTGTCCGAGGTAAACATAGTGATCGACAACTTCTAGAATCGCATTGCCAACTAGGACCGGTACAGGAATGACATGGGCATTTGACATGACTTTCGTCTTGTCCATGTTCATTCGTAAACCCACTAGTTGGGATACCCTGCTGAGATCATTGAGCATTGTGCCAAGGTCCTCCATGGATTCTGCCATAACGACTATATCGTCCGCAAATCGAAGGTGAGTGATGTATTCGCCGTTAATGTTGATGCCGAGTCTAGTCCAGTCTAAAAGCTAGAAGACATCTTCCAGTGCACATTTAATATGCTAAACATTTTTAATAAGCTATGTGGTAGCGGCTACGAATAAAACCAACCCTTAGATTGCTAATGGGTGTTGTACAAGATTTTATTTCGTATATGCCTTCTCTTAGATAGATTTCGTATGGATATTATAATCCCTTACTCATCTTTTGCTACACCCACGGGCATGAAAAGGGGTGGTAAATTGTATACTTACTCCGTCACATAGCTATTTTGAAAACCATATCTAAACTAATCCCAGTAGACGCTTTCAAATTATATTAATTTACGAAATAGTAAATTGTTTACCATGATATCAATTTATTGTTCCATTTTACTGAGATAAGGTGCCCAGAGACTTAGCAAAGTTGTATGCACTTTCGGTATCGCTACCGGGTTGAGACCCCTCAGCGCTCACCCATAGTCCGGGCTAAGCTGTAAAATCCATCTGCAGTTAACAACTATACATACACACAAAAACAAAAAAAAAGCTTTCGGTACCATACTAGCAACCCGCTGTCACTTCGCTTCGGTTTCAGTCGCCTTACCCGCTTAGTTCCCGTTGCCGTGGGAATACCAGGATAAAATATAGCCTATGTTACTCCCTGATACTATAGCTTGCCATTGGTGAGAGTTCTTGAAACCGGTTCGGTGATTTAAGCGTGAAAGTGTAACAAACAAACAAACTTATTTTCGCATTTATAATATTAGTAAGGATATAATTTTTCATATACTCTTATAGGGTAGCATGGCTTATTTTTTTTTTTCATGATGACATGTCCTGATCACATCGCTTAACTCGCCTTCGTGAAGATGAATGTAAGTTCGGTGGCCATATGGGTTTTGGGAGCCGTGACCCTGATCTATCCCCGATACAATTCGAATAGTTACTTGGCGGGCACCTTCATGGTAGTTCTTATTGTAGATTGGGTTCTGTGGATCTGTGCACTGATGGAAAAATATCTCTACTACTTGTAAAAGTCGTAGCTTTTTTTTTGGGGGTGGGTTGCGGTCGACGCGCTCCTCGCACCACTCCGTCCGGAGCGACAGAGGGGCGTAAGCGCGCACACCCGCAACCCACCCAAGATGCACGTCGCCTTCGTCGTTGGGCCGACTAGTAAATGTCGTAGGTAAAGTTTTATAATCGACTATCATATTTTTAATGATTTGTTTATAACAACGGTAACAGTTTGATCTTGTAAGAGATTACATATCGTCTCAGCTCATACATGTCCCATTGCTGAGCTCAAGCCCCCTCCCAAACAGGAGGGAAATTGACCTACTATACCATGCTGGTCAGACATGTTACTAAAGGGTTTAATTTAAGTTTTCTTTCTCTTGCACAGGTCTTATATGCATATTACATCCCTTAGTCATCTTTTACGTCATCCACGGGCAAGATAAGGAGTCGTTTATCATCATCATCATTTCGGCTCATATCATCATCATACGTTCCACTGCTGGGCTCGAGCCTCCTCGATAATAGAAGAAAAATTGACCTTACTATACCATGCCAGTCGGTTTTATTTCAAGTTTTCGTTCTCTTACACAGATCTTATATGCATCTATATGATCTTACATCCCTTAAGCGTCTTTTACGTCATCCACGGGCAAGATAGGGAGTGGTGAATTGTATTCTTACTCCGTCACCTCACGGAAAAGATTACTTCTAATAAAATAAATATATTTTCCAAATAAAATTTTAAAAAAAGCAGAAAAATAGCCGCGTTAATGATTTTCTTAATCTCAACGCGTGTAATTACAATCCTTTATTCGTCGAGTTATGATATTACTGTGACGTCTTATTAATATCGCATCTTGAGCGTCGTCTGTACGTTATTAATGATGGCCTTAATTATGCTTCTAAGACAAGACTTCTCATTACACGCCAGGAATACGATTCTGAATACGTGTTTAAACATGATTTATCATCATTAAAACTTCGACGTGTTAATGAAACTTGATGAGTTACAGGCGACTATGCGTTCTGGTTTTGTTAACTTTGTGCGATTTATATAATTGCAATTAAATTTTATACAAATGTCTCTATGAAATTATATATTTAGATAAATGTGTACATAAATGTGTAAGGCAAAAAAAAAATATTTAAGCTGAGAAATGTCGAACTATACCAACTATAAAATAAATATAATTCATTTTATGTGGGTCAATATTTAATAATACTAAAAGTAAAATATCTCTGTAATACCACTGACTTACTGGACGTCGAATTTTTAATCTCCTCCTGTCGCAATGAATGCTGAATAGTATTTAAACGTCAAGTTAAAACACGCGATGAAATCTGTGAACATAATTTTATTTCATATATTTTTTTTTTTGTGGGTGCGCTGCGGTCGGCGCGCCTCCGCACCACTCCGTCTGGGGTGACAGAGGGGCTTAAGCACGCAACTCCCGCAACCCACCCGAAAACCATCTCGCCTTCGTCATTGGGCCGACCACCGGAGCAGATTTACTTGTCGTCAGTGGTCGGCCCGACGGAATACCCCCTACGCGGGGTACCCTCCCATCGACCGACGTCCCCCCCTCGGGGAGGACGTCGGTCTTTCCTCACGCGGTCGGCCTCTCGGCGGGTGACGGACTAATCCCCGGTCACGTCACCCGCGGCCTCGGCTAGGGCGGCATGAGGCGCAGATAGTTGCGCCTGCGCTGCCCCAGTCGCCGGCGGCGGATCTCCTCATCGAGGCTGCGCTCCTCACGCAGGCGATCCGCCGCCTCCTTCCGCGAGATCACTGTCTCGCAGAAGGCTGCGACCGCGTCCCAATTCCCGACGCTTTCGACCATCGCCCTAGCGATGGCCGGCAGCGTCAGGTCGGCACCGATGATTGCGACGAATTCACGGCGCTGCACTGCCCAAGCCGCGCAGGCCTCGAGCGTGTGGCGCGCCGTGTCCTCGTCGCAATCGCAGTGGTGGCAGGACGGTGTACTCTCCCTCCTTACGACCCTGTGCAGGTATTTGGCGAAGCTCCCGTGCCTCGTCAACACCTGCACTAGTCGGAAGGAGAGCACCCCGTGCCGCCTTTCCAACCACTGCATCAGCACCGGCCGGAAGGCCTCCACGGTTCGCACCCCGAACCGAGGCCTCTCCAGCCGGACTGCCCAACGGGCAATGACGTCTCGGCGGGCGTCGACTCGCCAGGCGGTGAGCTCCCTTAACGAGATCTCACCGCCCCCCGCTCGCACCCCCGTCACCCGCCAATACAATCCGGCGAGCATCTCCGCCTCTAGGTCCCACGGGGGAGTCCCGGCCAATAGGCACGCTGCCTCCGTCGCCACCGTGCGGTATCCGCGGATGGCCCTGACCGCCATGACCCTCTGTGGTTGCCACAGAAGGGCCCTAAGTCGGAATTTTATTTCATATATGGGTATGTATACACCTAAAAATCAGATTCGCGTTACTAAAAATTTTAACAATATTCAATAAATAGGCACCATGTTATGACAAACTTTTAACAAGGTTCATTACATCGGCAATTAACTATTCACGATCTATCTTCTAACGTAAAAGTAGTATGTTATATACCTAAATACAGGAAAAGAAGTGATGATGACGTATTTATTTCGTCACCATAGGGATTTCGTAAATGATATAGATAAAAATTAATTAGTCTCCCGTTACTACACCACGATAAATGGGTGTTTTGTTTCGAGAAATCCTTCTCCTCTTGAGCATACAAAATATATTGTACTTATATTCTTACTCCGTCCCCGCACGGAATAATATAAAATATACAACATTTTCATTATTTTGTAAAATATTCATTCTCGCGTCATTCCTCATAGGCATGCGAATGCTATTATTGATATGTTTGTCAAATAGGATTGCAAATCGCAGTTAAACTCGATGCAAAATTGTATAGATCACTGTCGACCATTCTCATAACACTGCCTTAGTTATATTTATCGCACAAGAAAGTAAATGGTGGCGACACATTGAACTCTCAACTCATCGCTACAAGGGAAATAGATAAAAACATAGTATCGATTTATTATTTATAGACACTGCCAAAATTTATGACCATTTTCATAAATTCTAATACAATATAATGATTAGAATAAAGATGAAATATATATGCCTATAACCATAAATTTAGTATCAAGTTATTTACATTGTCAGAACTTATAAGTGGAAATAACTCAGCAGAAATATTTTGTGAAGTATCCTACAGCGAATTAAATTATAACATGATTAATGAAACTTGCGGCCTTGGTAACAGCATATTAGTAATCTACAAGGTCATCAAGGTGGGGGTGAAATAATGTGCTTTAATATTAAAAAGTGTGGATGGAATTAAAGATGTTCAAAGACTGATGCGCATAGCTAAAATTAACTATTATTGACTTTTACATAAACTACTGGAAAAAATTAAGGGATCAAAAAAAATTCTAAATTTTTGGGCAATTTTCAACAGGCCGTAACTTCGAGAGCAATGGTCGTACAGGAAATTAAAAAAAAAGCAAATTGTAGCTCCAAGTGTCTAGGTTTTGGATTAGAACTTTAAAATTTTGTAACCGCCGCGGTTTTTGAGTAATCGTAGAAAAACCAGCAACGAAAAAGAATTACAAATTTTTTTTATTTTTTTTTAGTCTACGGGCGTAGAAAAAAATTTCCAACTTAACCACTATATCTATCAGATAACTTGTTTCTTCAGCTTGAATTTGTTTTTTTTTAAAGTTCGATTCAATCATTTCTCGCTGAGATATCGAACTTTGAATGGAAAAGGATCTTAATGTCTTTAACCATCAATATCTCAGCAACCAATCATCGCACAGAAAGTTAAAGGTGGGTTTTAAGAACTTGAATGAATTTTCTTTAACGACTAGCTATTGCTTTTCCGAAAAAATATTTTTTTCTTTTTGTCACATAAATTTGAAAATGCAACAAAAAAGGGCTTCTGGTGATTTTTTGGAAATTCAAGTGCTAGATCGAAAATATTGAGGAAACCATTAATGTTAAGTGTGCCTTTTACAGTTCAATATGTCCACAAAAACCCTATAAAAACCAAATTATTCCAGCTAGCCGCTTTTTTGTTTCACTCGATCGAATTTTTAAAAAAATTAAAGGATCACGTTTTTGCTCTGAAAAGCTCATAAATTTTAAAAATGAAAATAAATTGTTTTTCGAAATTTTTCCACATTTTTGCTCCAGGTGGCTCGCAGCCTCAAACACCGCCTGCACTAACATGGCTGAACGATTGAGAGCCGTTATTGAAAACAGGGGTGGTTAAACTTGTATTAAATTAACAAAAATCCTCAGAGAATTTTTTTGTGTGTGACTTAGTTGTTAGCCTCAGATGGCTGTGACAACTTTACCCGGACTGGTGGGTGAGCGCTGAGGGCTCTCAACCCGCTTAAAGTTAAGCGACCCATCCCGAGGGCACCCCCTGTGGGGTACGGACCTCGGCTCGGGCGGTCGCTGGCAAAGTGGGCACTCCCACATTTATGATTTTAACGCGACACGTCTTCCTTCCCCGTCGGCGGGGGCGGTAACGTGGATATTTACTACTATTTGTCAAGGCCGCGCGGGCTGTGTATGCCTCAGTCTGGGCGAGCGTTATAGTGTCGTCGGGTTCGTTGAGTATTAGTCGCGGTTGTTTAATCGCGGACATTTTAGAGGGGATGTAAGAAGCCGCCCTTACCACTAATGGGTTCGGGTGTGTCGCGGCAGAGTCGAAGTAGCGGCGGGAGCACTGTTTCATGAATTGCCTGATGGTCGGCAAGCCAAGATCTATGTGAAGATCCACATTGCGCATGTACCACGGTGCTCCCGTCGCTCGGCGCATGAACCTATTCTGTAATGCCTGTAGCTGATGTAGCCTGCGTGGCTTCACTTGTGTAAACACTACACTTGCATACGTCATGATAGGACCTATACAAGCGGTGTATAATCTAACTTTATTACGGAGAGATAGCTTAGACTTTGCGTGTACTAAGCTGTGTAACCATCCTAGCACTAGGGCTGCGCGCGCGCGGACTCGCCCTATGTGAGGACCGAAGGTCAGTCGTCTGTCCAAGGTCACACCCAGATATTTGACCTCCCTTGTCCAGGGGATGGGTTGGTCGAACATCTTTATCTGTGGATATTCAGCCATTGGGTAGCGGCGATCTATCCCCTTATGAAATATGATCGCCTGGCTTTTGGTGGGGTTTATACCGATTCTCCATTTCCTAGTCCATTTGGCTAGGGCGGTAGCCGCAGTTTGGAGTACGGTTGTCACTGTTGAGGGAGATTGACCTGCATAGAAGATGGCAGTGTCGTCAGCGAATAATGCTGTTTGTATTCTACTATGTTGGGGTATGTCGCTGGTGAACAGCGAGAAGAGAATTGGAGAGAGCACCGATCCCTGGGGGACGCCGGCTTCTAGTTTGTGCGGTGCTGATAAAGTACCTTCCACTCTGTAGCGAAAGCTACGCTCGAGTAGGAAGTCTCTAACTATCATAACTAAATAGTGGGGGATTTTGAGCTTTATTAACTTGAAAATAAGGCCGTTATGCCAGACTTTGTCAAACGCTTTTTCTACATCAAATAGAAGCATACCCGTATATAAACCGCGTTGCAGTTTATAACTTGTATACTCGACTATTCGATGTACTTGCTGAACGCAAGAGTGTTGCGTGCGAAAGCCGAACTGAATCGGCGGGATGAGGTTGTTTTCCTCAGCGTACTTTCTTAGCCTACTAAGTAGTACGCGCTCATATATTTTACCTAAACTGTTAAGTAAACTAATCGGGCGATATGATGACGGTTCGGTACGTCGCTTGCCGGGTTTAGGTATACCTATTACCACGGCTTTTTTCCATTGTTTAGGAAATATGTAATTGACTAATGCGGAGTTAATAATTGCTGTTAGTATTAATAATAGTGAATGAGGGAAGAGTTTAATAACTCTATTAGAAATACCGTCCGAACCGGGGGATTTCCTAGGGTGGAGACCTCTAACGATCGACTGAAACTCCTCCACTGTCGCTGTTGGTATAGGCTCTTGTGGCTCAGCGTCTGCGGTACGCGTACGCGATGTACATCGTTCCACTTCGCTGTTAACGGTGTCGGTGTGTCGCGCGTCTGTGTGTTGTGTACTCGACGTACATTGCTGCTCAAGGTCGGCCGCCAGACATTCAGACTTTTCATCGTCATCGAACGCCGGCGGTTGATTGGGGCGGTTTAAGGGTGGCATGGTGGACACCGTATCCTTTTTGAAAGAACGGGCAAGCCGCCAGTAAGCCTGGTGCGAAGGCTCCAGTTCGCTTAAGGTGGCGTCCCATTCGTTTTGTCTAAACTCATTTATAGCCGTTTTAACCGCCCTCTGCAGTGACCGCATATGATAGCGGTTATCTTCGCAGGGGAAGCGGTCGTAGGCTCTTATGGCTGCGTTCTTACGCCTCAGTAGGTCGCGGACGTCAGCGGGTAAGCACCTTCTACGATTGCTCGTGTCGGGTACTCTCCGTGAACAATCGTTAACTAACGATTGTACGTGACCGGTGAGGGCGTCGATCGCAGATTCGATGTCCTCTTTGTTATTTAATGTATTACATACACTGTCAAGATGAGCCGACGAGGAGGGAGACTGGAGTTTAGCCTTCAGTCGCTCCCAGTCTGTGCACACTTTCTCAGTGGGGGGGGGGTGAGGCCTGAGGGGCCGTATCGGGGGGCGAAGTCAATGACCACCGGGCGGTGATCCGAGTTAAGCTCGTGTATTACCTCTATTAGACATAAACGGAGGTTTATGTTCTTTAATAGGGCTATATCTAATACGTCGGGCCTGTGCTCGACTGTGTGAGGGAAGTGAGTCGGCTCCATTGGGGCTATGATGTCGAACCCGAGCCGATCTGCGTAAGTCTCGAGGGCCAGTCCCCTGCGGTTGTTGGTGTGGCTATTCCACGACTTACTTTTGGCGTTTAAATCGCCTACGATAATGACGGCGTCGCCGAGTTTTAAGAGGGCTTGGAGATCACTCTCAAGCAACTCTTTTGGTGTGTCCCCATTAGGAGGGGAAAGGTATACTGATGCTATGATCAGTGGCTGGTGACCGGTGAGGGCCAGCCGACAGACCGAGGCTTCAATGTACGTCATGGCGGGGGGATCTAGGGGTATGCAGTGCAGTGACCTTTTGTAATATATGAGAGTCCCACCTAGGGGAGAACCGACCCTATCGTTGCGCACTAAATTGTAGTTTGCAATTTTAGGGTCTCTTGAGTAGGGTTTAAGAAAAGTCTCTTGGACTAGTAAAAGGTCAAGCTGCTGGTCTTGTAGAAATGTACCTATTTCGTCTCTCTGGCGAGCGAGACCGTTCGCGTTGAAAAACCCTACGCGGCGTGATCTTGTTTTGACTCTGCCTGGTGTGTACGTATCCATACTTAGGCTCTGAAGGAACTGAGGCTCTCTAGAACGGGTGAGAACCTCATGGCGACGTTAAGTAGTGCGAGGCTATTGCCTTCATTTTTCCGCAGTTCCGCTGCGATTACGCGTATTTCTGCAATATTTATTATTGACGCGAATCTGGCCACTAGGTCTAGATCCGGGTCTAGACCGCTAGCGGCTGGCGCGTGTGTGTTAATAGGTTTGCCTTGAGGAGGCTTAGGGAGGCCCACGGGTGGCTGTTTTTGCCCAACGGTTGGCGGTTTATAATTATTATTATTAGCGGCCTTTGCCGACGGTGTCGCGTTCGCGGGTGCCGGCGGGGTGGCTAATTTGGTGGGCAGGGGGGGGGGGGTATTCCGCCCTGCTTTGGGAATTAACCCACGGGTTGCGTGTGGGTTTAGGTGCCGGAAGGTACCTTTGTGGTGGGGGTGGTGGTGGCCTCCTCATAACCGGCCGTGGTGCGCGTGGGCAGCCACGGTAGTTTGCGGGGTGTCCCACTTGCCCGCATAGTACACACGATGGTGGTGTGGTACTTTTTGTGGGGTCGTTGGCTTTAGACCTAGCGCAGTCCGCCGTAGCGTGGTCCTCCAGGCACTTTACGCACCTGGGCCGCGCGTGGCAGTTGCGCGCTGAGTGGCCATATAGCTGGCACCGGTGGCATTGCGATAGCATGCCATTCCGGCGCGGGGGTTCTACCACGATGCCGGAGAGGCCGCACACCGTGGTGATGTTGAAAATGTCCTTGCCCTTCTGAGAGAGGTCAAGGACGACCATTATAAGGTCGAACGGTTGTCTTGTGTGTCCGCGGATCATCCGGTGCACCTCGATCACCGGTAGTCCTTGTTGAGATAGGTCCTCCTTGACCAGGTCGGTACCTAACTCGACCGGAACGTTGCGTATAACTACGCGAAGTTTTCGTTCCTCGGGGAGGGTGAAGGTGTGGTACGGGATGTTCTGGCTACGTAACATAGCCGTAAGTTTGCGGTGGTCGTCCGATGTGGACAACTGCACCTTTATACCTTCGGCCGTTGAACGGGCCGTACGGTATAGTACTCGGTTGGTGTTACACCAAGCCGAGACGGGCATCCACTTCTCCTTGTTTCTAATGACAAGGGGAGGCGGGGTGGGGGGTTTGTAAACCTTAGCCGGGGGCTGCTGTACAGCGGCCTGTGGCTTTGGTGTCGGGGTGGGGGGGGGTGACGTCATTGGCGGCAGAGGTGCTCGCCTCGTCAAGTTTGGCGGCCTTTCGCGCCTTTTTCTGGTTCTTACGCCCCCTTTTACGGGAGCTGACCACTGTGTAGTCGGAGTCCGCCGAGGTGGACTCGGACTCGGAACCGGCGGACGACGACGCCGTATCGGCGTTCTCATCGTCGGTCGCTTCTTCAGTTTCCATTTTGATGGACGGGGTTTGTTCCTCTTCCGGGGAGGCGGGGGAGTCAGAATGCACCGGCCCGGATACGGGCTCGGTGTTCGCGATCGCGGGGCGGTCGGGAATCATATTCCCGAACCGTTTTTTCAACAGGGTGTAAATTTCCTCGTCGGCGAGGAGCATGTCGAAATTAATGGCTGGACGAGCCATGGTGGGAGGTTTATTCCTGCGCGTTAAAAAATATTTGCCTACTCCCCAGGGGGAAAACCCGGGGATGTGTATTTGTGTTCCCTCCCAACCGGGTTAGGTCAGGAGGATGTACTTAGAAAACTAGGTGTGCCCTAAGCTGTGATTAACCCTTCGCCGATCTTATTGTGCGAGAGGGGCCCTAGCTGCCCGAGTGGCGGAGAGGTATTCGGCCTGTGAGGGCCGGCACTCCCAAGCTACGCACTCAGGAATAGGAGAAGGAGGTGGAAGGGTGGGAGAGGTGATAGTCGGGCTAGACTAGGGGTCACCCCCAAGGCCTACACACACACACCCACACATACACACACAGACACACACGCGCGCGCGCGCGCGCGCTTCACATGAGCGTAAATCCGACCGCGCAACCTCCACGTGGTACGCTTTGGATAACGCTAATGGCGGCGGTAAATATTTTCCTAAACTTTTCAAGAGAAATATTCGTTTTTTTTTATTGTTTTTGTTGTAAATCTAAGCACTTTCTGGACCAAAAATGTGGAAAACGCTCGGCAAACAATTTTTTTCTCATTTTTAAAAATTATGAGCTTTGTAAATAAAACTACTTTTACGGATTATATCGCGTTTGTATTTGATTTATGATTGCCCGACGTTTCGAACACTTTGCAGCATTCATGGTCACGGGTCATGGTCATAAATGTCTGTAATAACGATTACTTGTTGGACGTGAGACAAGGTGTCTCACGTCCAACGTCACGCAGTCCGCCCGTGACCATGAATGCTGCAAAGTGTTCGAAACGTCGGGCAATCATAAATCAAATACAAACGCGATATAATCCGTAAAATTAGTTTTATTTACAATGTGTAGTGCTCGCGTAAATATCAATTATGAGCTTTTCAGAGCAAAAAACGTGATCCTTTAATTTTTTCATAAATTCGATCGAGTGAAACAAAAAAACGGCTAGCTGGATTAATTTGGTTTTTTGTAGGATTTTTGTGGCCATATTGAACTATAAAAGGCACACTTAACGTTAGTGGTTTCCTTGGAGCGCCTCAGTACCATTGTTTTTCAACGTTTTATCGCTGTCTTACAAATGTTCGGACTCCACGGTTTGCCGTCTGTAGCTTCTTCGGTGTTTGTGTTGGCGTCTCGGCGTCAGCATAGGCATCGGAGCGGTTGCTGACGCGCGACCAGCATCCATCGCAGTCGCACGGGTACTGACCCAACTGCTTTCTCGCTATGCGTCCCCGGAGGGGCTACCCCATGCGGGGTATTCGCCGCACCAAGGAGCCGTCAGCCGCCGGTCCATCATCGAGCGCCACGGGGGTGCGCCACCAGGCATCCCTACGTTCGCCCACGCCGCCGCAACCTACACCGCCGCAGCCGCAGCGCGTGCAAACGCGCGCGCCGCGCAAATCGCCGCCATCCGCGGGTGTGAGCATGGGTGATCCCACCCTGCTGCCCCCCACGCCAGCCGCCTTTACCTCCCCGCCGCCATATGAGGAGGGCAGTCGCCGGTTCTCGCTGGTGTGCTCGTCGTCGACTCGTTCGATGACGATTTACCGCAGCCGCGAGAACATCGCAGCAGCCGCCACACCCACTACCAGCCCGCAGCAGCCGACGTCGCGTGAGTCGTCGTATTACGACCGCAGCGACGACTCCGATTCGTCTGACGCTTCAATGTCGGACGACTCGCAGGAGGACCCTTCTCCCCAAAGGGGGAAAAAGAAGACGCCACCACTTCCGATGACGCCTGTCACCCCGGCGCCCGACCCCCTTGCGGGTGTTAGACGCCGGCGCAGCCCTGAAGACGTCGACGGCCCGGCGAAGCGCGTATGCGCTGCCGGGCCCGCTTCGCCGCCTACGCACTTGCGGTGTGAGAACCCGCAGGGCGCTTCTGTGCCTGTGAAGGCCTCCACCCCGCCTGCAGCCGCATCTATGGTGCCTTTTAGCGGCCAATCGCCGCGGCTAAGGCCGCGATAGCCAACGCCGATGCCTGCGCCGCGATCATACGCGAGCGCGGTCGCCGAGCACGCACCGAACATCACTTCCGACGTGCCCATGCCGTCTACCAGCGCCCAGAGAGACGCCGTGCAGCCCCCAACTTCATCATCGAAGCCCAAATATCCCCCCATAGTGGTTGAGGTCCTACCAAACTGGATCCACCACTTGGCGGTGATCAAGCAGCAGCTCGGGCGAACAGCGAATGCTCGCCCATTAGGCAAGGGTATTCGTTTTACGCCCGGTGACGATGAAGAGTACCGTTTGCTGCAACGGTATTTCAGCATACTGGAGCAGACGGAGAAGGTCCCATGGTACTTTTACATGATGCCGGAACAACAAGACTTCAAAATCGCCATCAGGGGTCTTCCCAGTGACTCCCCTCCTGAGCTGATCGCCCAAGAACTGGCATCACTAGGCTTCGTAGTGACCTATGTTCGTCCCATACGTACCAGGGGTGGTCGCCCTGGCTGCATCCACCATGCTATGTTACAGCGCAACCCGAACAACGATGATGTCTACAAAGTGACGGAGCTGCTAGGCCTCACTGGTGTAGTGGTGCAGGGCTGGCGCGGCAAAGGGCACCCTGCCCAATGTCACCGCTGCCAGCACTTCCGTCACAGCAGCCATAACTGCCATCGCCCGCTAGCCTGCGTGCGATGTGGCGGTCCGCATCCCGCTAGAGAGTGCAGCTGCCCCCGCGAGACACCAGCTACGTGCGTCAACTGCGGGGGGCCACATCCCGCCAACTATTCCGGTTGCCCCGTCTTACGACGAGAGGCTCGGAATCGTCAGGCGGGCACAGAAGCCCTCTCAACGCAACGTAGGCGCCCGCAAGCGCCTGAGCAGCCCAGCATGGCCGCCGACCCGCAGGTGACTAGCCTGATGGCGCCGGCGAACCCCGCCCCGCAGCAACCGAAAATCAAAAAGAAGAAAAACAAAAAGAAAAAGAAAGCCGCCAGCGTCGCGACGCCCATAGTGAACGTCGCGACGCCCATAGCTGCCGTCGCGACGCCCGTAGCGCCGGCCGCGACGATAGCGGAGCCGCTCACACAGCCGCTTCCAGAGCGCCCTCTGCCGCCAACAGCAAGTTACGAGATCCATACACCAATATCAACTGTGATGTTGGTGTATGGCTCGTCCTGACCGCCCCTACGGTGTGAAGATCGTTCACCATCCCCCCAAACACCATCGTTTATTAAAAAACACCCCAACGACACGGTATTCTTCAATACCGGCGATAGCCACTACGGTCAGAGGGAATCATCCCTGAAACCGTTTCTCCCATCCCATATGGGGTGGAGAGCATAGTCGATGTGGTTTCCTCAATATTTTCGATCTAGCGCTTGATTTGCCAAAAAACCACCAAAAGCCCTTTTTTGTTGCATTTTCAAATTCATGTGACAAAAAGAAAAATATTTTTTTTCGTAAAAACAATGGCTAGTCTTTAAGGAAAATTTATTCAAATTCTCGAAACCCACCTTTAACTTTCTGTGCGATCATTGGTTGCTGAGATATTGATGGTTAAAGATAATAAGATCCTTTTCCATCCAAAGTTCGATATCTCAGCGAGAAATGATTGTATCAAACTTTTTAAAAAAGCAAATTCAAGCTGAATAAACAAGTTATCTGATAGATATAGTAATTAAGTTGGAAAAGTTTTTTCTACACCCGTAGACCAAAAAAAAAAACTAAAAAACTTATGATTTTTTTTTGTTGCTGGTTTTTCTACGATTACTCAAAAACCGCTGCGGTTACAAAATTTTAAAATTCTAATCCAAAAACTAGACTTGGAGCTACAATTTACTTTTTTTTATTTTCTGTACAATCGTTTCTCTCGAAGTTACGGCCTGTTGAAAATTGCCCAAAAATTTGGATTTTTTTTTGATACTTTAATTTTTGCCAGTAGTTTAAAAAACATAAAATGTATAGTAACCTTCATGATCATTTCAGCTCATTTACGTCCTATTGTTGGTCTCGAGCCTCCTCTAAAATGAGAGGAAAATCGACCTATTATACCACGCTGGTCTGGCATGTTGATAAAGGGTTGAATTTCAAGTTTTCTATTTCTTGCATAGATAGTAGGTATATGTATACCACATCCTTAAATCGTTTTTTAGTACACCCACAGGCATGACACTGGGTGGAGAATTATATTCTCACTCCATCACCCCACGGAAGATGGTGACTTTGTAATGATTCAATTATTAAGTGGCATAAACTATATTCGAATCATGATAAGTAATGATTATAAAAATTCTGATTCTAGACGCACGACCGGATGTAAGAAATGTTTACCAAAAAAAGCAAAAGCTCGGATATCTTTCAAAGTAAAACCATACATGCATATTCAGGCAATTTCATTGAAATTGGTTGGGAGATTTTTGAGAACAAGGTAAACGAAGATCGTGGCACGTGTTTTTCATATATTGCTAGCAAAATCCCGCAGATCGTGTACTTACTGCTCTCGGGTATTGACTTACTCGAGCTCTAAAATGGATCATACATATCGTCTTCTTCTCATCTCATATTTATCTCATTAATGGGCATCAACCTCCTATCTAGTGGGAATCCCGTCAAAACTCCACTGGAATATTAATTAGTATAAGATTTTATTTATTCGTATAAATCATCGTCTATTGGTCTCCTTACCGACATTTGATACCAAATACGAGACTTGAAGCGTAAGGTTGCTCTAAATGATTAAGTTATAACTCTCAAATTATTTTATTCAAACAGTTAAACGTAATTCTGTATCATTATAAGTATACCATTGTATATACCATATATTGTCATCATTCTGTGACCGTCCTCAATCTCCGCTAAGTGTGGTTGGCACAATATGATTTTACCTTCCACAGACTCCTATCTATCATCTCATTCAGACCATCCATCTCCTATTCTTCTCTATTACTGGTGTCACTTTCAAACTTCCCCCAATATCCTTATTTCTTATATTATTTACCTCAACTTCACATATCCATCTTAGTATAATTTTTTTTAAAGACAATATCGTGCACTATGGAAATAATCTTCGTACTGCGGGAGACTTTACAAATGTAATTAACGGCCACAAAATGCATTCAGACTAAAAAAGAGAACTTGTGGACTATACAAAATATCATCTTGATGCTACTGACACTGTTCGTCTTAACAATTACGCTGTATGAGTATTCTTACTTTATCACTGTATGCAAAGGACACATGTAATATACACATGTCAAGTATTAATTTATTTAGTAAGAGAAGTCTAAGACAACAACATCACTAAAAGAAGAAAAACTCAAAATGCAGGCCAACACGCTAACAAAACGGGTTAGAATACTAACCCGTTTTATTAGCGTGGATGTTTAATAGAATTATATACCACCAAATGTAGAATAGACTATGTTCCACAGTAAGGATGTTTATGAACTAAAGAAAAAGAAGTAAAATATTGTAGGAAAACATCAGTAATCTTTAACGTTATTACCGCATAAAATATGAGAAATTACGTATCATCAAGACTAATACCGATAAGCGATGAAACTATTATTCACTTGGAGGGAACTATAATGGATATGCATTTATTTCATCCCTTCATATTTTAATCCCTTAGGATCAAGACGGAGCGTCAAGCTATACTTACTACATCTTGTTTCTTAAGCCAAAGAAAAGTTAGGGCTTCTGCATAATCACACTCGTAAATGTGAAAGTTGTTACGGATTTGAGTTAAATTTTGATAGAAATTACTTATAAGTTGGATTAATAAATAGGCTATGTTGTATCTTAGAAAATATGTGATGCAAGTTTTTAATAAAAAAACCTTACTAATAAATGCGAAACTAAGTTTGTTTTTTTTGTTAGGCTATCACGCTTAAACCACCGAAGCGATTTCAAAAATTCTTTCACCAATGGAAAGTTATAATGTCAGGGAGTAATATAGACTATGTTTTATCCTGATACTCCCACGGGAACAGGAACTACACGGGTAAGGCGACTGAAACCGAAGCGAAGCGAGTGCGGGTTGCTAGTACTAAATAATGTAAGAAATAAAATAAAAAAGCTTTTTTTTCTACCACAATTTTTCAACACTTACAAACTAACATATACCTCATCATCATCATCAGCATCATCTCAGCCTATTTATGTCCCACTGTTGAGTTCGGACCTCCTCCGTTATGGGAGGGAAATACTACTACACCACGCTGGTTAGACGTGTTGGTGTAGGGTTTCGTTTCGAGTTTTCCATCTCCTGCATTGATGTTATATGCAAATTTATATCCCTTAGTCGTGTTTTACGACACTTACGGACAAGAGAGGGGGTGGTGAATTGTATTCTTACCCCGTCACCATATACATAATATAATTTTTATTCTTATCTGCAGCGGTCGCCTCTATGGCGTAGGCTTCCCATAAATCCCTCCACTCTCTATCGTACTCTTCTCATCACTAGGTTACAAATACTAGGTAATAAAAAAACATAACGTTATCGTATGAAATTTAGTCTGTTGTGCCAATTAACCACGAAAATTGGTTAAAACATCGGCGAAAGTGAAAATACAAACGCAATAAAAATAAAACGCGTAAAATCCGTAAAAATTATTTCATAATATTCGCGTAAATATGAAATTTAATAATATATTCCATTTTATATTTCAACATTTAATAACGCCATTAACTTTTATTGTTTTTTATTTAAAACTAGCAACCGGCCCTCGCTTCGCTTCGGTTATAGGTTATAGTCGTTTTACCCGCGTAGTTCCCGTTCCCGTGGGAATACCGAGATAAAATATAGCCTAGTTTACGCCCTGATATTATGGCTTTCCATTGGTGAAAGAATTTTTGAAATCGGTCCAGCCGTTTTGAAGATTACCCGGAACAAACAGACAGACAGACAAAAATTTTTTAATTGCTATTTTAGGCATAGGTGTCGTGCAAATAACCGTGTGAGCATGAAAAAAGCCTATTATTTTGACATTACAAACAGACACTCCAATTTTATTTATTGGTATAGATATCAAAATACAACAAACTAGAAAAACTGTCACTGATGAAACAAAATTAAATAATTTTAAAGATTATTAAGCTTATGTGAATATTTCTTTATTGTGATAGCACCCTTAGTTCCCTTTATAAAACCTCCTTTCAAGGCACAGCCACTCACACCTTGTACATAACATGTTTGTTTATACGTTTCACACGTAAAGCGCGACGTGTCGGGCATGAGTACTGTTCGCGCTTTCAAGTACTAAAGCATCGCTTTTTACTACGTTTCGATGTTTGGCGTCGCATACGAATGAAAATAATACATTCAACATACGGTCATGTTTATTTAATTATTATAATTTCACACCTTTAACCCGGATGAGGTAAACAGGGGCTCAAACACATATTTGAAATAAACCCAAATTTTGGAACGGAGGATTTGTTTACGAGCCTCCATTCATATCACACATCATCATCATAGGACATATATATCCCACTGTTGGGTAGGGCCTCCTCCATTATGTGAGAGAACATGACTTACGACACCGCGCTGGTCAAACGTGTTAGCATAGGGTTTCATTTCGAGTTTTTCTTCTCTTACACTTATGGTTTTAACACATTTTCGAAACCTACAGGCAAGAGAGCGGTGGGTGAAATGTATTCTTACTCCGTCACCACACTGAGGGTATTCTTACTCTATCACCACACGGAAACTACACATCAGCCAATCAATATCCATTGTTAAACTCAGTTGTTTGATGCTATAATCGCTTTGCTTGGTAGCTGGGTTGAAGATCGCATTTAGTGTGATAAGTTTACAAGAAGAAAACTGCTACACGTTCTCTTCAGTTACTCTTCAGACAGTTTTTATGACTTCCACAGAACAATAAGGATAAATAAAAAATAATAAATTATACAATATATCACCAGTTTTGTAGTCTTAAACCATCACTGAGGCAAACCTATCACGCACTTATAATTGAAAAGTTCCATTCCTACAGATGATGATACAATGCAGGAATCTGAATTTGCTACAGAAAATTACCCTTAAAGTATACCGAAATTAGAAGAAATCTGGTGAAAACACAAAGATATATTTTTTCTTAACCAGCTTTTCAACTGAGCGTCATAATTGCAGCAGCGCAATTACGCCATTGAATCAATGCGGTTTTTATACATTGTCTCATAATCATCATCATCATCATTTCAGCTCATATACGTCGCACTATTGGACTCGAGCCTACTATACCTCGCTGGTCAGACTTGTTGTTATAGGGTTTTATTTAGAGGTTTCCTTCTCTTGCATAAATGTTATATGCCTACTTAATAACAGACAGATAGACAAAACATTAGACCATCGATTACTCTTTTGGATGAATCGTAAAAAAATACAAAAAAAAAATATTATCCTGTTATTTGTTAGAAGAGCGCCCTTATTATGAACTAGCAGGTAGATGGCGCCAGTCTAACTAGAGGTAGATGGCGCCAGTCGCTGCATAAACATTAGCTCCGTGATTTTTAAATCGTTTAAAATATTTAGTGTTCACAATAACTCCTATAATTACATATATTTGTTGCTCTAAATGTATTCATCACCCACCATTATTCGAGGAACTCAATACGGTGTGAATAAATATATATGTGCTAAATCAGTTACAACAACAAAAAGTGTTTTCTTAATCAATAATAAACTAAAACTATACACAATACCATTATAAACCTTAATTAAAATCATAATAACCAATAAACAGTGCCAAACTTTTAAAATAGAATTAGTACAACAATTTTGTTGGACAAAGTGAGTTCGTTAATTTTATTTGAACATGTAACAATAATATCAACAAATGAAGTCATTCGCATATTTTCTAAACAATTAGCTACTGAAGATAAATTTCAACGAAGTTGACAAGCGCTATATGGTGTAGCGGTAGGACGTAGGATTGCTAATCGAAGTGGTGGACGATCGAAACTCTGCAATTGAAATGACTTTTGTTATTCTTATTGTCCTTCTAAATTTTAAAAGTATATTTTTTTGATATTTTTCTTATTTTTCCTCGAATTATTAAAGTTGTTCTAGAAGAAAAATGAATTTTTTGGAAAACATAACTTTTCGACGTACACGCACTAATTCGGACACTATGATAAATAATAGTGACATAACAACCAATTATACTTTTAACGATTCAGCCACTAGTGTACCTGACTTGTCAGATGATGAGGATAATGAATTGCGAAAGTTGCAAGAACAGGTTACAAAATTAACACTTGAACTTCAAGGTGCCCATTCGGAAATTGATACGTTGACATTAGAAAACAATAAACTTAAATTATTAAACGAAAATCTGATTAAGAAGAATAAATTATATAAAAAGGTAACCATTAGCCCAGGTAAGGGCAAGTCTACCAGCACCAAAAAGAAGTTTAATAAAAATCAAATATGTAATAAAGAAACTCAAACAAAGCCACCCAATATTCAAGAGAATCTAAGTGTAAATCCTAACAATCAATTAGACGCTAATAGTTTACATCAAAACCACAGCAAAAGATGCAATATATGTATTGTGAGTACAGATAATAAAAATAACATTCTAAATATTGCTGAAACGGCCCTTAATAGAACCAAACTTTGTCATTACATAACACCTCACGGGAATACACGTTTGTTGTTAAAAGGTATACAAGAGAAACTATGTAACTTTACTCTAAATGACTATTGCATAATTCTATTAGGCGAAGAAGATTTTAAATCGTCAAATAACTATTTTAACACCATAATACATATTAGAAAAGTATTACAAGAAATAAAACATACTAACTTATTCGTATGCACACCGACATATGTTCGTAAGTACTATAAAAACCTATATAATTCGAGAGTAGAAACATTTAATAATTTACTTTATCTTGATATTTTAACTCATGAATACGCATACCTTTTGGAT
Source organism: Lymantria dispar (assembly GCA_032191425.1). NCBI lineage: Eukaryota > Metazoa > Arthropoda > Insecta > Lepidoptera > Erebidae > Lymantria > Lymantria dispar. The sequence continues at coordinate 18,694,031 of CM063454.1, read as the reverse complement.
AGTAATAGAAATCTAAGTTACGAATACCCACTATACAACAAATGGACTGGCGCAATAAATAATGCAGGTCTACGAATAATTTTTAATAACATAGTTAAATTAATAAGTGATATTCAATATAATAATGACATGACAAGTTTAATTTCGGCAAACAATGATTGTAATATAGCGAAAACGAACTGCGACGATCTTTTTCGTCACTAAACATATTTATGTACTGCATCAAAACATAGCGGGTTTATTAAATAAAGTTAATGCGCTAACAGTTTGCTTAAATGAACTTTCTAATAAAAGAATACAGGTGGACTTAATAGGCATCACTGAACATTTTATGATGGAAGGCTATGAAAAACAATTAAATATACCGAACTATTCTATAGCCGCCCATTACAGTCGTCAGAATGCTAAGAGAGGTGGATCATGTATCCTTATAAAAAATGGACACGAATGGAAAGAGTTAACAAGTATTTCAAAAGTGTCAACAGTGTCAACATTTGAATGCTGTGCCGTCGAGCTGACTAAATTTAATATTGCTTTTGTGTGTGTATATAGGGTACCAAATACATCCAACCTTATTGCCTTCTTCCATAAACTTGAAATGGTACTAAATGTATTAGTGACTAAGCGCTATAATAATATTATTATAGCTGGCGATTTTAATATAGACAGGCTAATAAGAAATTATCCGTCTTTGGAGTTTGAATGCCTTCTACTAAATTTCAATTTAAAACTCGCGATAAATAAACCAACTAGAATAATGAGCCAAAGTTGTATCGATAATTTTGCACATGATTATATTAAAAATTGTAAAGTAGACATATTGGAATTTGCCCTCTCTAACCATACAGCACAGTTACTAAAATGCCCAGTAAATAAAGTATGTACTATTGATAAATATTATACAGTTAGACGTAATTATAACAAGGAAAACGTATCTAAGTTTAAACAGTGTATCGGCAAACTCTCCTTCTCTGAAATATATGAAACAGATGACCCTAATATGGCTTATGAGAAATTTATTGAAACATTTCTGCTATTCTATAACCTATCTTTCCCTAAAGTTAAGAATACGGTAAAAATAATTATAAAGCCTAAGTGGGTATCAAAAGGTATTAGAGCCTGTAGTAAGAAAAAAAGAGAACTTCTGTGGATATATAGGTTAAAGCCAAATAACTTGAATAAAACTCGTCTTAAAAACTACTCAAAATTATTCAAAAAAATAATGATTTTGACACAGCGCTCAAAATAATTTCAGAGTAAAGACATCACGTGATAAATGTAAGACTGCCTGGCAAATAATAAATCATGCAAGATTTAATGCCCCTAAAAACTATATATTACGAATCAAAACTAATAATACTACTATTACGGACCCAAATCAAATTGCTAATGAATTTAATAGTTATTTTATAAATAAAATACAGCCAATAGCACATTCTGGTAAAAAACCTACATTATATATTTTGAATAAGAAAAACTCAATGTTCATGGCTCCCTCTACACCAGAACAGATATTTACAATCATTATGGCTCTAAAGAATACAAATAGTGTCAGCTATGATGACATATCCACAAAAATGCTTAAAGCTGTTGCACATGAAGTTTGCCATCACTTGTGTTATATAATTAATATATCAATTATTTCGGATACATTTCCTGACGCATTAAAAATAGCTATTGTTAAGCCTATTTTCAAAAGAGAGAAAGAGATGATGGAATATTATAGACCAATCTCACTTATTCCTGTTATATCTAAAGTGTTTGAAAAATTTATACACAATGAATTAAATAATTATATAACAAAAAATAGTATATTATGTCACGAACAAAAAGGATTTCGTGAACATAGAACCATAAATATGGCCATTTATGATTTTGTCTACACGATATTAACAAAAGTGGATAAAGGGACGCCCGTTTGTGCCATCTTTTGTGACATGACACAAGCATTTGACTACGTAAAACATGACATTCTAATTAATAAACTTGATGCTTATGGTATAAGGGGTAATGTATTAAACTTAATGAGATCGTATCTGGAAAATATGATACAAAAGACAACAATCACTAGGATTAATATAACTACAAAAACGGAAGAGATACATTTGTCAAACGAATGTCCTGTACAGTTTGGCGTACCCCAAGGTAGTGTATTGGGCCCTCTTTTGTTTATTTTGTATATCAACAATCTGCCAAAGTCAACTAAATATCCTATGACGCTATTCGCGGACGATAGTACTGTGACTGTTTCAAATGATAATAATGACCTAATTCAATACAAATTTGACATTTACAACTGTATAAAATCAATAATACAATGGTTAGATAGTAATAATTTAAAGAATAATTTTAAATAATAATTTAAAGAATAATCCTAATATATTTCCTCGCATACAAAACATGGTTACGCGTAATAGACGCGATATTACCAGAGTCTGTGTACACCCAGCTAGAACTGCACTCATGCAAAAAAGTATTGTTTGTATGGCTCCAAATATATTCAATAAATTTCCTAAACTTTGGAGGGAGCTGAGCGGCAAGGCATTCAAACGTCTCGTAATACAATTTTTAGTACATAAAATATATTATAATGTTGCTGAATTTCTAGCCGAAAAAGACTGGACTGGACCGAATTAAATTGACTACTATAATAAAACTAATGGACATATTTGTAAAATTTAAATAAGTATGATTTGACAATTTTCTATTTTCTAATATGACATTTGTAAATTAATTACTCATTTGACATGTAACATTAATATTCTTGACTTTGACATTTATATTATTTTATTATTATTATTATTTTCTTATTTAATTAGGAAATAGTAATTTATTTAGACTGATTTATTTAGTGTTCTACTTGTATTAAAGCCATTGATGGTATAATTAATGTAGATAATAATTAATACCGAAATGAAATATTTGTACGCCGATACAAACGGCCAAACATGAATGGACTCTCTACTAATTCTATCTTGCATGCTTTGTTGTATGTATACACGTGTTTTAACAAATAAAATTTTATTATTATTATTATATTATTATAGCAACCTTATTTTTCTTCCTTTTTTTTAGGGATGGGCCATGGTCAGAGCACTTGCCACCCAGCTCCGTCCGGGTCGACAGAGGGGCGGCGCGCGGCCCCATGACCCACCCGTGACACGTAGCCTTCGTCGTTGAGCCGACCACCGGTGAAGGGTAACTTGTTTTCAGTAGTCGGCCCGACGGAATACCTCGGTCTCGCGGTACCCTCTCCTCTCGACGTTCCCCCTCGGGGACGTCGGTCGACGTCGCGCGGTCAACTTCTCTTCGGGTGACGGACTAAATCCCCGGTCCAGTCACCCGCGGCCTCGGCTAGGGCGGTATTAGGCGCAGATACTCGCACCTTCGCCGCCTGAGTCGCCGGCGGCGGATTGAGTCGTCATGGAGGCGTTCCTCCCGCGCGCACTCCACCGCCTCCTTCCGCGAGACGACTGCCTCGCAGAAGGCGGCGACCGCGTCCCAGTTCCTGATGCTGCTGAGCAGCTCCCTAGCTATGGTCGGCTTACCCGTACTGAGGCATAGAAGTAATATTATAAATAAAAAGAATAAAATGTAAAGCCTGTAAATCTGATATTTATTAACAGTTGCTCCAATAAAGCGGTGGGTGAAAGGCAACAAAAAAAAGCAATGCAACGCTTTCAACAGAATATTAAAAGGTGAATATTAAGTGAAGCGACCGGAAAATTCAATGCTATGAACAGCACACCACACAAGCGGTAGCGATTTTACACGTGGAGTGGAGATAACATTTTCAGGTAAAATTCCACTTCTATATTTTCAAAGAATTCGATAACACAGTTACACTGTGCTACATTTTTGATTAATTGAATAGCTTTGTCGTTAGTGCCGAGATTTTATATTGGAGAATTGAATGGAACTATTATTTTGTATCGAATCAAATTTTATAATTGACAACATGAAGTTCAAAACTATATAGATGGAATCGTTTAAAATTGCGTTTAATTGGTCTTTGTGATATTTCTCTGTAATATTATCTGCAACGAGGTCTTTTCGACGACTTTGCTCGCTTTCATAGTCGAATGATGCTATATTATCTTTTCATACTTTATTTTTATTTCGTACTTTATATAAATTGTCTGCCCAAATGTAACCGAGCCTTAGGTAATAATTTTCATTACTTGCCCCTGACCGACCTCCTAAAGGGTGGTCCGCTGGGTCGGCAACGAATGTCAAAAAATCAGTACCAGTGGTTGGCCCTTGCGCCTGATGCTGCCCTAGTCGGGACACGTGACTGGACTGGGAAGTAATCTGTCATCCACAGAGAGGCAGACCGCGTGAGGACAACGCCCGGATGTTGAGGAGGATGAGTAACCAAAAGGATATACCACCGCTGGCCACCGACGTCAAGGATTGGTGCCGTAGTGGTTGGCCCAATGATGACTGAGAAGGAATACAGCGCGTTATGGGGTCGCGCGCCATCCTTTCGTCACCCCGAACGGGACCTTAAAATATTATAATATATAATTTTGGAATAAATTGATATTTTTCTAACGACAAACTGATAATATTAAATGTACTGAAGATTTCGGACAAATCATTTTTCTAATGTACAAATAATTATATAATCTAACTAGCCACCCACCCTCGCTTCGCTTCGGTTATAGGTTATAGTCGTTTTACCCGCGTAGTTCCCGTTCCCGTGGGAATACCGGGATAAAATATAGCCTAGTTTACGCCCTGATATTATAGCTTTCCATTGGTGAAAGAATTTTTGAAATCGGTCCAGCCGTTTTGAAGATTACCCGGAACAAACAGACAGACAGACAAAAATTTTTTAATTGCTATTTTAGGCATAGGTGTCGTGTAAATAACCGTGTGAGCATGAAAAAAGCCTATTATTTTGACATTACAAACAGGCACTCCAATTTTATTTATTGGTATAGATAACTTATATTAATTACTTTATAATTTATATTTATATCCTATATTATATTTAAATAAACCATTGTCACCAAAACATTTCTAGTTGTTACACTGACTCGTGTAACATGACCACGCTAGGTTATATAAGCGAACTGTAGTGGGCCGTTGGGTCGGCGGGTTGAGAGCCCTCAGCGCTGACCCACCAGTCCGGGTAAAGTTGTCACAGCCATCTGAGGCTAACAACTAAGTCACACAAAAAAAAAAAAAAAAAGAGGCCATTGGGTCAGTTTTACACGGGCCACGGAGCGGATTAGTAGCAATAGAGCTAAGTATTCTTTGTACTATTTATAATACTTGTCATAAATCAAGTTATATTAAACGATTATTGTACCATGATGTATTTGTTATAATCGATCTTAAAACTCATTTGCTTCTTAAAAATAGTTAGCATTACTTGATGATCAGAATAATTGTTTGACATTGTGAATAGTATAATACGAGTATTATACTGTAATCATATCAATTTAGACAAGGATCGATAATTACTGAAATAAAAAAAAATAATAGTAGGATGAAACCCGTTGAAAAAGGAAGAAAATGTGACAACAATGAAAGGAAAAATAATTTACGGCCGATCTGAGGTTGAAAAGTCGATGGGAGTGAGTTTTTAAGGGTATAAAACGGTTTATCTAGATTTCCGGCAAAACTACAAGTTCTATGGAAAAAAATTAAATGACAAAGTTGTGGTAGGACCACACTGTCGACAGTTATCTGTCTACAGCTGCGGGCCGGTCCGTCCGGGGTAGTACCACGCTTTCGCAGAAAATCGACGTCTGAGTAGTAGCGATTTGTTACTGCGCTTCGTTTGGTGAGCGAGAGAGCCGGAAGCCCAACTTTCTGAGGGTGTTTGCGTGTGGAGGGTTTTGGTGGTGCCATTGGTATCACCGAGCCTCAATGCACGAATTCACACTCCCTTCACTTTCTTCGCGGTAGGCAACGGCCTTGTAAAGGTCCATGAGCGGCAGCAACACTTACCATGAGGTGTACTGTTTGCTCGTTTGCCACCGTTTGCAATAAAAAATAAAAAAATAAAAAAAGGTAATAAAGAGATCTAAAACTTCTGTATTCACATGTTTTTCACATAACCTCAAAGTTTGAGTGAAAAATTCAAATAACGAAGCTTTCCGTATTTTTTTTTTAAAGAAAAAATTTTTTTACGAAATTTGGTGAAAACTTACCTTTTTGTTTTTCATTTTGTTTTTTTTTTATTGCCGATGGTGGCAAACGAGCAGGTAGCACACCTGATGGTAAGTAATACTGCCGCACATGGACTTTTGCAATATCAGGGGCACAGCCAGGCCGTTACCTACCGTGAAGTAAATACTCTTCTTAAACTTCGTTTAAAAAAGGACATATCATAGCGCTCCGGAAACACAGCAGCAGGTAGATCATTCCAGAGCCTGCACGTATGTGGGAGAAATGATCGCTGCAGACGTACAGTTGAAGACTATAACGTTTCCAGGTGAAATGGATGAATCTTGCTGCGGTACCGAGTGGTACGTAGGTAAATGGTGACGGTTGTACTAAGTCAAACAGTTCCCCAGAGCACTCCTCATGAAAGAGCCGATAGAGTACACAGAGTGACCCAAAGTCTCTCCGCCGCGCCAGTGACTCCAATCTGTCCGTAAGATTAGGATCCCCGACAACTCTAATAACACATCGCAAACACACTGTAATTTTTATGATTGAAAATATTTATTTTTCACCTTATTTTGACTTAATATTGAAAAAGCACCCCAATTTTAAATCGAAAATTATCTCTCGTCAAAATATCAGCTTTTTTAAAAAAGTCGATGGGTTTTTTGGTTGAAATCTTTTCTTTCTGATGATGTAAAAAAAACATACGTTACTATGGTAAATGTTATTTGAAAATGTAATGCAAATGGTGACCCCTTAATCATTTCTTTGCAACTTTTATGGTAAAATAAAGGATGCGGACACATTGTATTCTTCACCCGTCCCCATATAGGAGACATGACACACAAGATTTTTGATGGTCACAATCTCACCTTAACGCGATAAAAAATAGGCAAAATTTTGCTGTCGCATGGCGGTATTGAGATAATTGCTTAAACAAGCTCTTACACAAGGTTGGATATTTCTAAATAATGAGTAGTCTTCTTAAACCGCACTTGATAGGAACGAGCTGTTTGCTTTTCACCAACCACAGTTTCAGACTTATTATTCATATGTATGTATGTATATATGTATGTATCCATGTGGTGACGGAGTAAGAATACAATTTATCACTCCCTATCTTGCCCGTGGATGTCGTAAAAGACGACTAAGGGATATAATAAGCATATAACAAATGTTCAAGAGAAGGCAAACTCTAAACAAGACCCTATTCCAGCATGTCTGACCAGCGTGGAATAGTAGGTCAATTCCTCTTCCATTATAGAGGAGGCCTGAGTCCAACAGTAGGAGATATATAGGCTACGATGATGATGATAATAATAGTATATACCCATGTGTACTTGCCGTGTGGTGACGGAGTAAGAATACAATTCACCACTCCTTATCTTGTCTGTGGGTATCTTAAAGACGATTTAGAGATGTGATATGCATATAACATCTACGCAAGAGAGGAAACGCTCGAAATAAAACCATATATCAAGCCATTTGACCACTATTTGTATCGCCAGCCATTGGTATAGAAGGTCAATTTCCCTCCTAGTGTGAAGAAGGCTCGAACACATCTGTGGTACTACTAGCTGAGGTAATAAAGTTGACAATATATTTTAAGGTATTTCATTAAATTCCTTATTCTTTTATATTCTAAATAACATTATTTACATTAAAACCATGGTAGCTTTAATAAATTGCATGCTACAAATACCAAGTTGGAAAACATTCACGATTCGCGAATGATTAAGAATTCACGAGTTGTCAGGTAAACTGAAAACCCGGTAAATTCTTCAGTGAAAGGCATTCCTAATTCAGCAAAGGATATAAAAATTCGCTCGTAATCCATATCTACCTATATAACCGACTTGTGGCATCCCTACTCACCCTTACACGCCCAAGCGTACTTTGAACCACTAATTACTACGTACCATGGCTCGTTCCGCATTTTTCATACAGATCACGGACCTACTCAACTCAACGATATCGATTGGGAACTTCTACCGTGAATTGTTCGAGCTTCTGTCTAAGAATTGGCGGAATGCAGTCGTGGGAATGCTCTTTTGTTGTTTGCCACTGAAGATTTTTCAGTTTCCAACATCGATTACATGACTATGATGTTTTTTCTGAGTCATAGTTGTCTCGATATATGATTCTATGCATTTTTTTTACAATAACTGTAAATAAATAACATTTGTTAATACGATCTTTAGCGCGTAGATGTTTTAAATTATATTATTATAATTTTTATTCGCATCTTTTTCAGTTTTACCAAATTCTAAAAACTTGCAAAATTATGAAATACTTTATTTTACATCTTTATAATTTTTATAGCCCTACTTTCCAAAATGGCGAAACATTATATAGACTTTTATCCCCTTTTATATCATCTTAGGGATTGCTACTCTTCTAAACTGTTATACATGGAAAAACTTATCATTTCCCCGCTGTTATTCCAATTACTTTGGGTCAACTCAATACGTCCTACCTTTTTCATAGTACATAATTATTGTAAAAGTTTTGGCAACATCGTCAATCAGGCAATCGCTCATAAGTTTTATATCCGGCCACCTAACTGACGTTAAAATTCTTGCGCTTGTAATTTTTGACCAGATCTAGGTCTTATGTAAAGCTCTTAGTTTTCTTTTACAACACCCACGAGCAAGGTAAAAGTTGGTATTATTCATAACCCCTACCACAAAGTAGATCACGAAAAACCCAAATGCAAAAATAACAATTCATGGCTCTAGTTCTAGTACTTTAGGTTTGGTAGGAACGCAATTCCGTTGAATACCACCTATTTGAATACCATCTCTAAGTGTTAAAGAATTACTCAATTTTATGTACTTTTTACGACATACTAGGTCATCTTAACCACTTTCTTTCTTGACCTGCTTTGATAAAAACCGAGATCGCAATTTCTTTGTAAGCAGCGTTATACGCCTTGAAGAATAAAAACGAGCATTATAAAAACTCGGCACGGAAACGTGGTCCCTAATTGTAGGCTCAAAGTCGCTCAGCGTGCTATGGAGCGAGCTATGTTCGGGATTTCTCTGCGTATAGAATTCGGCATACGGAAATCCGCAGAAGAACGGGTGTAACCGACATAGCACGAAGAGTTAGCACGCTGAATTCGCAATGGGCAGGCCACATCGCTCGACGAATCGACAACCGCTGGGGAAGAAAGATTCTCGAGTGGCGACCACATATCGGATGACGCAGTGTAGGACGCCCCCCACTAGGTGGACCGACGACCTGGTGAAAGTTGCTGGGCGTCGTTGGATGCAGGCGGCAAAGGATCGCACTTCGTAGCGTAACATGAGGGAGGCCTACGTCTAGCAGTGGACGGCGATAGGCTGAAATGGTGATGATGATGACGATTATAAAAACTACTTTCAAAACTATAATTACAATAATAGCGACCTGAAAACTGATAAAATATTGTTAACTTCAACATGTTCTAAAGCTAACAGCTTTCATATCAATATTCAAGTTCAATGGATTGATGAAAGTAAAAGGATGGAAAATTGCTTAGGTGATCCCTGCACCCTAAACTTTTTCCCCTTTATGATTCCCGTGGGAACAAAAGGGGTTCTGTAAAAACGTTTAAAATTATAGTCTAGTTAAGGCTGCTCTGTGGTGACGGAGTAAGAATACGATTCACCAACTCCTCTCTTGCCCGTGGGTATCGTTTTGGACTATTAAGGGATAATATGCTTATAATATCGATCCAAGAAAAGTGAAACCCTACGCCAATATGTCTGACCAGCATGGTATATTTGGTCAAATTTATTCTCACTATGGGGGAGGCTCGAGCTCAACAATGGGACGTATATAGCCCGAGATGCTGATGATGTTAGGATGAAAGTTAATATAATAAAATAAAATATCAGGTTGACCGAGCTTCGCTCGGAGTATTTTTGTAGCATTTATTTAGATATATATTAATAAAAAATAAAAAAATAAATAATGAAAATTATATAAAAAATTAGAAAAAGAGAATAATAATAACACCGAGATTCGATCCGACGCCGTTTGTCGCCGATGTCAAAAATAAAACGAAACCTGACTACTTCGCCACTGAGCTATCGTAACTCATGACATTGATGGCAAAATTTGAATTAATATTCTTTTAAAATTTAATGTCATTATATTGTCTGCCAAAAACACTGACAAAACAACATTTTATATACATAAAACCTAGCTAGATCGATTTTTTGGGCCCGAATCCTCTAGTATGCCAAGTTTCAACAAAATCGTTGGAGCCGTTTCCAAGATCCTGAAAATATATATAGTTACAAGAATTGCTCGTTTAAAGATATAAGATTAAGAAAAGTGTTTGTATACTTTTCTTATTTTGTAAGTAGACTTAATAAAGTGCCATTTATGATTTACTAGCTTTTGCCCGCGACTTCGTCCACGTAGAAGTCATATGTGGCAAGGACAATCACAGATAACTGTGTAGTGTATTCAAGGTTCTACAGGCCCAACGTGTTGCTCTTGATGGCAAGTTAGTGTAGAGATCTTGATTTCTCGCATCAGCCAGCACCTTAGCGAGGTTGTCTCGATCAGACCAACTTTTTCTGGCAGACGACCACAACCTTTCTATGCTTGTGGCCCGTCGTCAGTAAGGCGCTCACTGGCGGAGAGATGCTGTAGGTGGTGTATTTAGATGTCGTCAAGTTATTTAACAGTTTGCCAATCTGGTATATCAGGCAGGCGCTGTTATCAAGGGGTGCTTCTGTACTTAAGCGGCTCACTGTAGGTTATTTGAAGTGGCGCAGTGGCCGCTGCGTGAAGTACGCAGAGGACTTTGTGCTAACGCCTATTTTGTTCTGCTCCCAGCTGAGGGAGTTCGTGGGGATGAATGTATTTTAGCTGGTATATTAGCTGAGACTTCTTTTTTTAATGGGTGGGCTATGGTAAGCGCACACGCGATCCATTCCGTCTGGGGCGACAAAAGGACGGTGCGCGGGCCCATAGTCCACCCGTATCCACGTCACCTTCGTCGTTGGGCCGACCAACGGAGCAGGGTGACTTGTCGTCAATGGTTGCACGGACGGAATACCCTTTCGCGTACCCTCACCTCTCGACGTTCCTGTCCCGGGACGTCGGTCGCCGTCGCGCGGTCAGCCTTTCTGCGGAAGCCGGACTAAAGTCTCCAGTCCAGTCACCCACGGCCTCGGCTAGGGCGGCATCAGGCGCAGGTACTCACGCCTGCGCCACCCGAGTTGCCGGCGACAGAACGTGTCACCGAAGAGGAGCTCCTCTCGCGCACGATTCGCCGTCTTCTTCCGTGAGATGACGGCCTCACAGAAGGCGGCGACCGCGTCCCAGTTCCTGACGCTGTCGAGCATCTCCCTGGCGATGATCAACAGCGTCAGGTATATTAGCTGAGACTGGACTTACTTCAGTTCGGGCTTAATTTAAATAAGAGTTACATTTGGCCATACTTGGTATCGAGGTGGTGATTCAATGAGTCACGCTGCCGCTTAGAGTAGGTCTAGATAAAACGAATGATTTGTTGTTTCATAGACCTTGTAACTATATACCCGTCGGCACAGCAATCACTGTTAATTCGGTTCCACTCGATCGAGGACCAGATAAGATATTTGGGCTTAGTACTCGACGGGCGATAGTGCTTTCAGGAGCATTTTTATCAAATTACTCCCCGGCTCGTTGACGCGGTGTTATATGTTGACGGCTGTACGGGAGACTGTTTCGATCAATGGCCCTGTACGGTGCACTTATGAGGGTAAACTCTGACCACTTGTCTTGGAACTTTTTTCTGGCATTCGCAGAAAGCCATGGTGATTAGGGCTACATGCAAATACTGTACCGTGTCGACCAAGGCAGCGTGCGCTTTGGCCGGTACCCTCCCGTGAGACTTAAATGTGGAAATACACGGAGCCCTCCCACAATTGTGGTCCCAGCTGAGATACAGCAGGCATACTTTTGACATATGTTTTTTTTTATTTAATAGTTGTAGGACCATACTGTTGACAGTTGTCTGTGTACAGCCGCGGGTGGATCCGTCCCGGGTATTACCACACTCTCGCAAAAAATCTACATCCGAGTAGTAGCAATTTGTTACTGTGCTTCGTTCGGTGTGTGTGAAAACCGGCAGCCCAACTTTTTGAGGGTGTTTGCGTTTGTTGGATTTTAGTGATGTCTTTAGTATCACCGAAATTTTTATTGCAGGCATTCACACTCCCTTAACTTTCTTCACGGTAGGCAGCGGCCTAGCAAAGGTCCATGAGCGGCAGCAACACTTACCATCAGGTCTACTGTTAGCTGGTTAGCCACCATTTGCAATGAAAAAAAAAGATCGGTATGGCCGGGGTAGAGCAGCGACGTGAATTTATCGCAAGCGTCACTACCAAAGCTGCCGACCATCACTTAGACCATAGTCGATAGATCAAGAACTGTCCTATGAGATGACCCTTTTCTGCTTGGCAGTTATCTCGCGTAAGAACTCGGCAGAGCGAGTCAGAAAGAAAAACTTCCAAGCTGAGTCGTTCCACTGCTATGCTGTGCGTTTCACTGCTGTCGTTCCACTGCTGTGTCGGGTGGTGTTTAGCCCGCTTTACTATCTTTACGTGATAGAATCACACTCTCGACAGTAGTTCATCTAAAATCGCGGGTGTTCGCATGTGGTGGGTTTTGGTGATACCTTTAGTATTAACAAACCTCATTGCACTTCCTTCACTTTCTTCACGGTAGGCAGCGACCTGGCAAAAGTTCATGAGCAGTATCACTTACCATTAGGTGTGCTGCTTGCTCGTATGCCAACAATGACCGCGTGCGGGTGATACCACGACAACATAATTTTCATTCTGGGGTCAAAAAAGGGTGTTCGAGTGACCCTGCACAGCCTTCCTTTGTAGGGTTCCGTACCAAAAGGATAAAAATGGGACCTTAGGTAATAAAAATAAAATGAATATTTAACGGGGGCTCTCGTACAAAAACGCCATATTTTGCCTTATTTTGCTCGATATCAGTAAATGGTAACAGGTGAAGGTTAAAATTTAACATTTTTATGTACCTACTGTTGTTTACCTAGTCAATGGTAGGGAACCCTTCGTGCGCGAGTCCGATTCACACTTGGGACGATTTTTATTAGTTATTCTACAAACTATGAATTTCGCGTTACACCCTCCACTGAGAAACCTCACAAACATATAAGTGACAGACACAAATTAGACTCAGTACCCTAACTTAGTCTACCCAGCAATAATTTGTCGAGCACACAAAAAATTGTCCCGCATTGGAGTAGAACCCGCAAGACTGGCATGGTAAGTTGTTATAACCACTATGCTATCAGTGCAGTTAATTAATCATTGAGGTGGTATGAATTTTTTACTTGTGTATTAGAGTGATAAATATCAAAGCATAATTCATCCCCTACATTACACCCTTAAAAAAGGATATATCCTCTGCGTGGTGGATTTTCAGAATAAATTTCGTTTATAATGAATATTTTTATATCGATTAAGTAGGTTGTGTACTAAGCTGTATAAGTTACTACATTTTTTTTACCTATCCCACGGGAACTCTTTAATTTGCCGGGATTAAAAATATCCTAAATGTTGACCGGGGATGTAAGGTACCACCATGCAAAATTTCATTTAAATCGGTCCAATAACTTCGGAGATTAGCCCCTACAAACAGATAAACAGACAAACAGACAGAGAAACAAAAAAATTAAAAACAATCTGGATGTGTTCTATTTCATTTCCCCTGACTCGGTTTTGAGCGTTTTTTTTTAATGTACAGAATTTCGACCTCTACAGTTTTATTATATGTATAGATCATAAAGCTAGCAACCCGCCTCTCGCTTTGGTTCGGTTTCACTCGTCTTACCCGAGTATTGCCCGTTCTCGAGGGCATACTGGAATAAAATATAGCCTACTAGCAACCCGCCCTCGTTTCGCTTCGGTTTCAGTCGCCTTACCCGAGTATTTCCGTTCCCGTGGGAATTCTGGGATAAAATATAGCCTATGTTACTCCCTGATATTATAGCTTTCCATTGGTGAAAGAATTTTTGAAATTGGTTCGGTGGTTTAAGCGTGAAAGCGTAACAAACAAACAAACTTACTTTCATCATCATTCATCATCATTTCAGCCTATCGCCGTCCACTGCTGGACGTAGGCCTCCCTCATGTTACGCCACAAAGTGCGGTCCTGTGCCGCCTGCATCGAACGACGCCCAGCAACCTTCACTAGGTCGTGGCTCCACCTAATGGGGGGCGTCCTACACTACGTCGTCCGATACGTAGTCGTCACTCGAGAACCTTTCTTCCTCAGCGGTTGTCGGTTCGTCGAGTGATGTGGCCTACCCATTGCCACTTCAGCGTGCTAATTCTACGTGCTATGTCGGTTACACCCATTCTTCTGCGGATTTCCGTATTTCGGATTCTATCTCGCAGAGAAATCCCGAGCATAGTCCGTTCCATAGCACGCTGAGCGACTTTGAGCCTTGTTATGAGGTCTATATTTAGGGACCACGTTTCTGTGCCGTAAGTCATCACTGGTAACACACACTGGTCGTAGACCTGCGTTTTCAGACACTGAGGTATGTTGGACGAAAAGAGTCTCTTAAGTTTCCCGAACGCTGCCCAACCGAGTTGGACTCGTCGGCTGATCTCTTTCTCGAAATCGGATTTATCTAACTGGACTGTTTGTCCTAGGTAAGCATAAAGATCGACAATTTCGAGAATCGCATTGCCACTGCTTACTTTCGCATTTATAATATTAGTAAGGATGTTACTCCCTGATATTATAGCTTTCCATTAGTGAAAGAATTTTTGGTGTTTAAGCGTGAAAGCATAACAAATTAACAAACAATAATTTCGCATTTATATGATTAGTAAGGATGTACAATACACGCCATTAATATATTAATAATGTCATTTGTATGCATAGTGTATTACACCTAACGGAAATGGATGGATACATATCGCAATCTTACTTGATCATTATACAATTAATTAAGACTTTATACATTTTCTAAATTTGCTTTGATTAAATTCGTTATTTGCCATTTATATACAGAGTTTCATAGAAAAAAAAAAAAATACTCCTTTAGACCTTTACATATAAAATGCCAATTTATTTAAATATGCCAATTTAGCGACTACAAAGCTGAACCTTGTTAGAACCGCTCAGAAAATTGGAGTTCTCTTAATGGTACGGTCTTCTAAATACAGTCAATAAAGTCAAAAACATATTGTTGCATTAAAGGATTGGAAAGGAGGATTGGTTTATTTTTCATTCTCAAAGCCTATGCAATATAAACTGACTTTTACTATTGTATTTTATTATATAGAATTGTTCAAATAATTGATGATAATTTTTAAAATATTTCCTAATACCTATATACCTAATTCGTTTGCTACTTGCCAACTTAACTTGTAATGTGTCAAATGATTGCCAGAGAAGGAAAATCCGAAAGCAAGTCATTACGTCTAATGAGGATAAAATGTACAAATATAAAATATTTACTATCACCTCTTCCTCATCTCAGTTCATATAAATCCCACTGTTGACCTCGGCGCTCCGTAACAATGGAAGGCAAATAGACCTACTATACCGCGCTGATCAAAAGTGTTGCAGCATAGGGTATTATGTCGAGTTTTCCTTCTTTTGCGTAGATATTAACTGCGTATCATATCCCTTAGTCGTCTTTTACGACATCCACGGGCAAGATGTGAATTGTATGCGTACTCCGTCACCGCACAGATATTATTAATTAATTTAAAGATATAAAAAACTCTCAATCACTAATTTTACTTTAATTGCAATGACAGAATTCACTAGCTTCTTGGTTCAGTAGCATAAGTTTGACATTATGAACATGGGACAGAATCTTGTGTTGCAAAAACAGTTTTTTCTACAGATCTCGTTGATTCTTGAGAGTTTTCTCACATATCAGCAATACTTATCATTATCCTGCTCTTATTCCAATTATTTGGGGTCAACACAATATGTACCTATCCTTTCATCATATTTATTTCAAAAAGTTTTGTCAATAATATTACAACGTTAAACCTCCTATGGGAATGTAATTGTTGACCAGACGGCATCAAATGAAGTCGGGCCAGAGCAATATAAAGCTCTTAGTCATCTTTTACGACATCCACAAGCAATATAAGGATAAGTAGTATTCATAACCGCTACCATGTAGCGATTATCTCTTTGCTGAGCAGTAATACGCACAAAAAATAGTAATTATATCTTTAACGTATTTTTTATTGAATGAACATACAAGTAAATAAACATTAATTACAAACTCGCGAGCTTAAATAGTTGTGTACACGACCGAGGCGTGAAACAAACAGTAAATCAGTGTCGCACTTCAGTCATATTTGAAAATAGCTAGTTCAGCCGTTGTAAGCCCACGTTCAGTCGTCTGGCCCCTATTTCACGCGTGCCTCGTTGTTTTCTTTTTTGCACTTCAACTACTCGGGTGCGTATCAACGGCGTGGAGTGTCGGCGGGTGTAAATTGAAACACTTGCAAATTTACCCCATACATTATTCATACCCCAAACACCCTCAGAGTGAGTTTGACAGTTAGAGTTGACGTAAAGTTTACAAAACTGAACGCGAAATGAACCAATATTGTATGACGGTTTATGTTACCTTGAAAATTGGAGCAGGAAACTCGCAACGGATATTAAATTTAGGGTGTATTTCAATAGAGTCTATTGTTCAATAAATACGATGGCTCAAGTAATTGTCTCTGGCTTCGCGACGCAAATCACTCTCCATTTTAGTTGTGTCGTAGCACATGAGTAAAATGGGTCAACTATTATACGTCTAACAAATGGTTACCCGCCTTAAGTCGGGCTGTGCAATAAGGAGTTGGTTCAGAAGCCCGCAACCTGCATTATTTTAACCCTAATAAATTTGCCAAGTCAAAAGGGCATTATAAGACAAATGAGTTTGAAGACATACTGTATACAGTACACATACTCCAAGCATAATAGTTTACTAGAACATAAATATATAGCTTGATACTTTTTATTTTACAGCTACGTGGCTACACTTTAATTCATAAAATTACGCTATGAATAAATTCAGTCATAATAACAAAATGTCTATTTCGATCATGTTTGCTTCTTTTATGAGGTTTTATTGTTACCACAAAAGCCTTAGTGTAGCGTATTGTGACTAAGAGAAAATGTCGCTTTATTTTCTATGGCTGCATGAAGCATCAATTTTCACATAATATACAAATACTTTGTATTTGAAATTTTTTTTAATACGTTACTAAGATATGTAATTTTATTGGTAGGTAGCTAAGATGTAAATATAAATAGCCATATCGTGTAAAAAATCATCTTCATATATAATTTTATTCGCTAAACAAATTCGTTGCAGAATCGACTAGAATACCTTGTAAGTAATCGGTTTTGTTATACGTAATTTTTGATATAAATATATGTTAATTGATACTTGCTTCAATCACCTCTTACTTTTCGTAGCTATCCTAAGAGATGATTTACGGAAATATTCAATTTTAATTTATCGCTTTTTTAATTTCAATTTACAGCTTTGCGCCTTCTATTACGGTGGAGGCTCAAGATAATGAATTTGCAGCTTATCTATTATAGAGCCAAATCTACACATAGAAAGTTTAATTATTCTTTGTAATGATTGAAAATGTCCACTCAAATACAATATTCGGTTTATTTAGAAACCAAAACAGGTTGCTAACGCAGCTTACACAGCAATAATCCGTTACTACGGCTTAGTGGTGAAGAGCGCGCGATTGTATGTCTCTGCAGCCTAGTTGCCATGATTGGATTCGGTCCTACGGTCGAATAAGTCGTAATCAAATAAACTGGTTACAAATATTCTCATTTTAATCTTATAGAATGATTATATCATATACTATGTATTACAACACATATACACCTATGCATATATGCTGCACATGGACCTTTGCAATACCAGGGGCACAGCCAGGCCGCTGCCTACCGTGAAGGAAATACTCTTCTTAAACCTCGTTTAAAGAAGAACATGTCATAGCGCTCGGGAAACACAGCAGCAGGTGGTTCATTCCAGAGCTTGCACGTACGTGGGAGAAATGACCGCTGGAAACGTACAGTTGACGACCATAACGTTTCCAGGTGAAATGGATGAACCCTGCTACGATGTCGAGTGGTACATTGGTAGAATGGTGACGGTGGTACGAAGTCAAACAGTTCATCGGAGCACTCCCCGTAAAAGAGTCGGTAGAGTACACAGAGTGACCCAAAGTCTCTCCGCTGCTCCAACTGCTCCAGCATATATAGAACAATCTTTGTATAAGTAATATGTAATAAGACGTAATAATTGAATAAGTTGGTTTGGTTTGAACATAAACCGAATATTGTGTTTGAGTGGACGTTCCGTGTGGTGACCGAGTAAGAATACCTAATATTCGCCACCCCCTATCTTGCCCGTGGATGTCATCAAAGACGACTAAGGGATATAATATGCATATAACATCTATGAAAGAGCAGGAGAACTCGAAATAGAACCCTATAACAACTTGTCTGACTAGTATGGTATAATAAGGTTAATTTCCCTCATATTGTGGAAGACTAGTATGTCATCGTAGTATGAAGACTTGTCTGACTAGTATGGTATAATAAGGTTAATTTCCCTCATATTGTGGAAGAGGCTCGAGCCCAACAATGGGATGTATATGAGATCAAATGATGAATTGAATAAGAGAACATATTGTGTTCTTATATTTTTTCTATTTTACATATTCCTAATAAAAAACTAAGGAAAATATATGTAATATCGATTTCAAATCTGACCAGCTTACCTACTATTATACCACGCCGGCCAAAGTGTAGACTATAGTTCTACTGGATTCATGTTCATGAAGAGGAAAATGTTGTAGACGCTACTAATACGATTTGAAAATTATCTCTTTATCATAAATAGGCAGAGCAGTTCCATAGTATAATAATATTTTCATTTATCTACAAACTACAATAAACCAATTCTTCTTTTTTACAATTATTTTTTATATACTAAGAAACCCCCACACTAAGAAACACATTCTTGAGTCGCAGAGAACTTCACAAATAAACAATTAATGGACACAAATTACATTCAGGCTTAGAAAAGCATTTTTGAATCAGGCAAAGATTTGTCCGATATTGAAGTCGAATAAAAAAATCCCGCTAAGGTCACAGTTTTGCTTCACCTTTCATCCAGATAAAAGTCTTTACGATATAAAAATTGCTTTTAATTGTGGGTCTAGTATAAGACACGAGTAAAACCATGGGTATTTAAGTCGCTAAAATTATATTTGAGGATAATAGCCAACATTTTCAGAGAATTAGGTATGTAAAATTTAAATTACATTTCCCCAGCGCGCCCACAAATGTTATACACATAAAAGTCATCATTTTCACGCTAATTACACAATACATTTCTGTAAATAAACATAAATGTGAAAACATAATTTACGGCTACAAATAAAAAAAATATTCGACCTCAAAACCTATACAAGGGTAATGTTAATTTACAAAACACATTTTCCTTGGAGAGTTTAACGTAATTTCTTTCTCACCAAGGCGTTTCCTGAAATAAATTACAAGTGTAAAATTCACAACAACAAAAGCGTAACAACAAAAGGCTCGCGGCTCGTAACATCCGGACGACCCTTCCAAACTTAGCAGCCTGATTACGGATATCCGAGGAAAAAAAATAAAGGGAGAAATAATACACAACCACGTAAAAATTCAAAGTGTTTTCATACAAGCCACTCTGCTGTTATTAATGTCAAAAGCAAACGATATCGTTCTAATTTATTAAAAATATCTATGGTATTCTATTCTCTATCGTAATTTTCTGTGCAATATTTACGTGTTAATAGCACATTAATGTGAAAATCCACATAGTCGAATAAATCTGGATCAGGTTTATAATGTTTTACGTATAAATGGAAGCGCGGGTCTTTGTGAGACTTGAGCTGCTTTTCGCATGATAACGGAGTCGGACTAGGAGCTGGTGGCGGAGCAGTAAATCGTGATGTGGATCGCGGAGGAATAAATGGACCTCTACCCGCTTTGGCTGGTGGCTTTATTCGCCGCCATAAAAATGGTTCTTCATGTATTTCGCCGTGATGAGTCGCCTTATGCCTGTAATTCTCTTTTTTCGGTAGCGTAATAGTAAGCTCATACATTTCAGGCAACGATAAGTACCAATAATCGGCCCCGTCCCCTATTATTGGAAATAACCTCTTATTCGAGAATCCCGGTCGGTGTTTTCTTATGAACTCATCATATTTCCGCTTCAATCTCTTCATATATTCGGTATAGCGTATCGACCTTAAGAGTTTTTCGAATTCTGATAACTCTGTTGTAGTTGTATCAGAATAAACACCAGTACAAACATAGGTTCTAAGTAAATGGTGCAATTTGAAGACTACAAAAGCTAACCACTGTCTAGATTCTTCTTCTAAAATTCTAAGATCATCTGCTCTACTTCGAATACCAAATTCTAATGCTTCAGCGGCTCTTCGTTCCCCACGTTCTTTAACGGTGTATAACCATCGTCGATATGTTCTATAGCAGAATTTGGTTTTTCTTGAATAATGACCACGCCAGAGAGACTGAGAAAACAGCAAATAAAAAATTAACAAAATATTTTCATAGCCTCACTTTTCTATGCCTAAATAAATTGAACAAATTTTCATGTAATTTATTTTAATTTAAAAATCTCTGCTTCATATGTAGAGTTTGTTGTCCAATCATACATTACTAATCAAGACAAACCTAATATGCTAAATATTTACTCTTCGAATAAGACTAAAATTACAAGGCGTCACCACCTACTTATTTACCCTTTTTTTGTAGGTCTGCACACACACCCCTCCCAATCTGTCCGGGACGACGGATGAGCGCTGTGCGACACCATAACCTATCATATTCCCTCCCCTTCACCATTGGGTCGACCACGGGAACTGATTGACCGAGTGGCCGGCCTAGCGGGATACCTTTTCGGGTACCGTACCCTTTGACGCCCCGGCAACATTGCAGTGTTGCCCGCCAGGGCGTCAACCTCACGCGGTCGGCATCTGTGCGGGTGGCGGACTAATCCCCGGTCCATCCACTCGACCTACTTATTTAGCCTTGAGTACGGAGTGGTTTGTGTGGTGACGGAGAAAGATTACAATTCACCGCTCCCGTGAATGTCGTAAAAGAC
Organism: Lymantria dispar; assembly: GCA_032191425.1. NCBI lineage: Eukaryota > Metazoa > Arthropoda > Insecta > Lepidoptera > Erebidae > Lymantria > Lymantria dispar. The sequence goes on along the minus strand of CM063454.1, from coordinate 18,672,706 downwards.
GTCTAAGGGATATGCAAATAACATCTAAGCAAGAGAGGAATAACTCGAAATCAAACCCTATTCCAACACATTTGACCAGAGTGGTATAGTAGCTGGGGTGTCGAGGATAAAATGTTATCAGACAATCTCTCCGGCACCTCGTAAAAGCGCGGAAGGGGCCGCTGTGGTTTTAGTGGGTATTTCGGTCACTTTTGTGGCCGGCAAGTCCCACACACACTGCCCCGCCTGTAACCGGCGAGGAATAGTGCGTAAATGCATTTCCACAGCGAGCGTGAATTAAAAAAAAGCGTGGTATAGTAGATTAATTTCCTTTCTATTGTGGAGGAAATTCGAGCTCAGCAGTATGACGTATATGAGCCGAGAGGTTGCGATGAATGTACTATTACTGCTAGCGATTGCTGTATTATACTTGAGTTTTAAATTATGTTTCAATAGTTTCGATAAAACGGGTATAATATTCAGTTACAAAATGTGACCTAATCATTTATAACATGTGCATATAAATATCTTCCATAATGGTGTTGGAGTAAGAATACAGTTTAGCATCTTGTTTCTTCCCCCGAAGTGTCGAAAAAACGGTTACGGAATAAAATATTCAGATAATATCTATGCAAAAGAATGAGGACTTGAAATAAAACCCTGTACCGACTCACTCGCCTGACCAGCGTGATAATATCGATCAATGTCTCTCATATTATGGAGAAGACTCGAGTTCAGCAGTGGGATGTATATGAGCTTAGATGAATAGACCTTTATTTGCAGTAATTACAGCGAGAATGAAGTATGTACTTATAGCGAAGAAGAAGTATAATATTTGGTCAACCCTTTCTTTTTCTCGAGGGTGATCAAAAATTACGTAGTGACTTTAAGTAACTAACTTATGCTGGACTGAAAGAATCACCAAAACCTTATTCAGCTTCCATTTGAATCTACTTTTTCTCTTATAGCAATAACAAAAATACATATTTTGAGAAACTTTTAACTATGTATCCTATGAGACCATTAATAAAATACGCGATACGCAACACAGTGACAGACAGTTGTACAAACAAATCTCCATTCGTCTAGAGAAAGCAATGGCTTATATAGAATCCGCTAAGTCATACTTAGAACGGATCTCGTTCGTTTATTGGTGACTTAGCTGTACAAATTTTGAAAATAAATCCTTACCTGCACTATAGTAGCCGCACGAGCATAATATTTAGCGTGCTTATTCCGAACAGCTATTCTTAAAGCTTTCCTATAAGCTTTCATAGCTATAAATCTTCTAAACGCACACTGTATTATCCTAGCATTATGTGATAGCCATGCCACATGTTTCCTGATCAGGTAGCCGCGAGTAATGCGTATCAGAAGCATTGCAGCCAGATATCTTTCATGGCGACAGTCCTCCGCCTCATCAACTTTTTGTTGCAATGCTGTGTAGAAATCATCTTTAGATGGTAATAGATCATGTACAGTAAACATAGACGTTTGCACTTATTTATCGTCGACGTTTCGTGTTTATTTTTTTAAAGTTTCATTTATAATAAATCTATTATTATAATAATTATCCACAAGAATGTTATAAGATATTAACTGTCAATATAAATTTTTCGAAGTTGTATCATTCAATATGACCAGTTACTTAATTTTATAAATTCTACACTCTTAAAATATTATTTTTAAGTTAACCTTTTTATGTTATATAATTTTAATTATATTCACATTATGTAAAGAAATGTCACGTTAGGATATTGTCAGATAGATCAGGGCCTTGGAACTATGAGTGGCCTATTATACTATTCTATAGATGCTCAATTATCCACCTACCGGCGTTTACGAGGTTATTGCCAAACAATTTATTATTTATATTATTTACAATTATTTTTTTCATATATATTTTTATACTTATATTTTTATTTTCATCGTCTTAGCGCATATAAGTCCTGCTGCTGGGCCTCCTCCACAATAGGAGAGAAATTGACCTATTACACCACGCTGATCAGACAGGATGGTATAGGGTTTTATTTCGAGTGTCTTTTCTCTTACATAGATTTTTATGTGCAGATATAGGTAATTGATCCGTGTGGCAACGAAGTGAGAATATAATTCACTACCCCTTATCACGGGTGTCACGAAAGACGACTACGGGATTACTATGAGCAGATTACATCTATGCAAGAGAAGGTAAACTCGAACCAAAACCCTGTACCAATGCGCCTGACTAGCGTGGTAGAGTAGGTCAATTTCCCTCCAATTGTGGAGGAGGCTTGAACCTACCAGTGAGACGTACATGAGCTGCGATTAATAATGATAAATGCGACTAAGGCTAATACTCGCTTAGTCGTATTCATTACGATACCCACGGGTAAAATAGAGTGTGGTGAATTGTATTCTTACTAGGAATGCAAGCGATGGTATCGAAACCAAGAACATCGATGTATCGATACATCGATGTTTCAGAACAAACATTTTGTGCCTTGGCTCAAAAAACATCGCCCTGAAAACATCGATGTATCGAAACTTCGATGTTTTTTATTATCCTTTTTTTTAGCTAAAATTCTAAGAGTAATAAGTTATAATCAATTTCATACAAACATGTTTTTTACATAAAGTAACAACATTTCCTTTTTTTTTTGCTTATTTAGAAACAGAGTACCTTAACTGTTCCGCAGCCTCTGCTAAAAGTAACATGTATTTTAAATCATGCAGGTAAAACATCAATGTCAAAACATCGTATAAAATAACATCGATACATTGATATTTTACAATAGTGAACATTAATGTCAAGCATCCATGTTTTTTATTGAAACATCGATGTATCGTGTGCATCCCTAATTCTTACTCCGTCACCACGCGGAACCTTTTTATTATTGATGAACATTATTTATTAGAAGTGAAACTATAGAATATAGCGTCTAAAATAACGCTATATTGTTATCATGGACTAAGTGCGTGCCTAATAAAGTCATTTATATAGGTTGTATAGTGTATATCACTAACTGTATAATATTTTACATTTGTCAATCTATTATACTTATCTATAATACTTATCTTACTCGTAGTTGCACTGATATGATTTATATGTGGTATTTTTTTTTTTGGAGTGGGTTGCGGTCGGCGCGGTCCTCGCACCACTCCGTCTGGGGCTACAGAGGGACGTAAGCACGCACACCCGCAACCCACCCGCGATGCACGTCGCCTTCGTCGTTGGGCCGACCACCGGAGCAGGGTGACTTGACGTCAGTAGTCGGCCCGACGGAATACCCCCTATTTGGGGTACCCTCCCATCGACCGACGTCCCCCCCTCGGGGAGGACGTCGGTCTTTCCTCACGCGGTCGGCCTCTCGGCGAGTGACGGATTAATTCCTCGGTCACGTCACCCACGGCCTCGGCTTGGGCGGCATGATTTATATGTGGTATGACCAAACTGTCGATAGTCCTCTGTCTATAGCTGCGGGTCGGTCTGTCTGGAGTAGTACCACATTCTCGCTTGTATTGTATCTTCATTTGGTGAGTGAGAAAGCGAAAAGCTCAAAATCTGAGGGTGTTTGCGTGTTGTGGGTTTTGGTGATGCCTTTAGTGTCACCGAAATTTATTGCACATATTTGCACTCCGTTTACTTTAGTCACATTAGGCAGCGGCCTAGCAAAGGTCTATGAGCGGTAGTAACAGTTACCGTGAGGTCACCAACAGAAATAAAAAAAAAACTTGATAAATCCTAATTAGTGTACTTATATAATCAAAATTATACTTTTGATACCCTTCAAGCTACAGCAATAAGTTGAGATATTTTCTTTATTTAAGCTCTTAAATGAGGTGGGGTGTCTCGGTTGCCCATTTCGTTACGATCCTCCCGAGCAACGATACGAGTTGTTTCGAGAGTACTCGCGTTCCCCTTCGGCCTTCCCGCTCAGGTAACCTCGTGTGAGTCGGCGTGAGACATCATGAATAATTCAACAATCAAATTGGCAAGGTGTGTACGTCTGTTTATTTATTTTCACCCAAAATTTAGTGGTAATTTTCGCACCTATGTGTGTGCACAGAGTTAAGTTTCTTGCCGAAATCTAAATTAATATAGTCAACGTGATTATATTACGTATTCATAACATAATAATTTGTGTTATTTACTTTTAATCATGATATTTATATTAGCATAATCCATTTTTCAGACTGAGGTCAATTGACGTCCATTGTTGGACATAGGCCTCTCAAACAAGGGCTTTATTCAATAACCTCCACGCATTGATATAGATTCGCGATCGCAGTTGGTGTTGTGAATTATTCAGGAGAGTACGTTATCTATGTACTACATATGTTGTCTATGGTCATGGCGATCCCTCAACCGGTTTTTACGACACTTAAAAAAGTAAGAAGTGGTGACACAGTATCAATCATTGCATGAGGATTTTCTCATTTCACTTATTCAAATACATAGTAATTGCGTCTTTCGAGACTTTTATTTTCGTGATTTAATTAATTAAATAAGGAATTTTAGTTAATAGATTCTAATTAGTTAAAAATAATTTGTCTTTTTATGAAGGAACCACGTATATCAATAACATATAGTGCTTATTCTCATTAATATTATAAATTTAAATATGAATTTTTCTATTTTTTATGTTTAAACCATTAAACCGATTTAAAAAATTCTTTCACCAATAGAAAGCTACATTATCAGCAAGTAATATATGTCCCATAATACTCACGGGAACGAGAACTACGCGGGTGAAACCGCAGCAATTCACTAGTAAGTTATATAAAGTAGCTATTAATGTAGCCATATAAATATATGAACTGCTGATTCATTGGTAGAAATTTTATGCTTACTATTTATAATTCCTTGAAGGACAAAACAGAATAGGTTTCATTTTATATTTGCCAAAATTTGGACTCGGGGAAACTCACGCTCAATAGAAGTATAATTATATCACTGTATTAAAGAGGTAGTTTGCCCAATATTTCTATGAATCTACCGCATACAAATCTCATAAACAGCAGTACCAGTAATTCGCTCAAGATTATAGGCCATCAACAACAACAACAACAAAAAAACTTAATCAATAAACAGTTTTGTTGTTTTTAAGTTATTAAAGTCTATTTTATAATCCAGACCCCAAGGGAGAGGGGCGGACTTTAATAATTAACAATATACCCGCTGTGAGGCTTCTCGACCGAGAAAATAATGACGACGGTGAATTTTTAAACATTTTAACATTTAGCGGGCGATAGCAATCAAAGAGGTCAAGTTACATGAAAAATTCACTGTTGTTTTAAATAGTCATAATAAATTTTGGCTGCTGTTCTCTAAGCTTAAATACAGGGCAAATTACAATAGTATTATTGATTTTATAAATTAAATAAAGATAAGGTGCTGTTTTTTTGAAGTGAAAACCTTTATTAATAGATTTGAATGGACGTTAAATTCATGTAGGTAAGTCGTTATCACAAACTAAGTAGTACTATAGACGGTCATCTCTAGTACAAGCTTTTAAATGTGTGAATTTGAACATGACAGCTAATAAATGACAGCTAATACATGTTTATAGATATACATATATATGTGTGTGTGGTAGCGGCTTCGAATACTACCAACCCTTGCTTTGCTCGTGGGTGTCGTAAAAGACGACTAAGAGCCCTAGATTGACCCGGACCAACTCCATCTGGTACCATTTGGGTCAACGATTACATTCCCAAGGAGGGTTGACGTCAGGCAGGCGGCCGGTCATAAAAGTCATTGCCGAAACTTTTTGCAATATGTCAAAACAGATGACATATTGCGTCGACCCCAAGTAATTGGGATAAGAGCAAGATGATGATGATGTGTGCGTGTGTGTGTATATATATATATATATATATATATATATATATATATATATATATATATATATATATATATATATGCGTATATTTATACGTATACTATTATATATATCTAACATATCTTCCATTTCTTGCGTTCGTTCAGAATAAATAAAATAATTCATACGTTTCTACATTCATTTATTCAATATATAATAATAAGTATTAACACATACGAAATATTTATCACATTTTACAGCATATCACAGTATATTTAGTTCAGACACTTTATTTCGTCTTTATCTCGTTTATTAGTATTTTTCGGTATATAACACTTAAAACACATTTTACCGTAAATTAGGATCCAATTATATTAAGGCAAACGTTCTGTCTGTTCTAATAACATACTTTTACAAAATAACATTAAAAAAATGAAGATTTCATTGTTTTAATATCGCTATTTGTATTTTGTATATAATAGTAATGATGTTGCTGTGATTCATTATCGATACATCGAAATATCGATGTATCGATATCCAACGATATATCCCTGAGGGGGGAACGTCGGTCGATGGGAGGGTACCCCAATAGGGGGTATTCCGTCGGGCCGACCACTGATGTCAAGTAACCCTGCTCCGGTGGTCGGCCCAACGACGAAGGCGACGTGGTTTTCGGGTGGGTTGCGGGAGTTGCGTGCTTAAGCCCCTCTGTTGCCCCGGTCGGAGTGGTGCGGAGGCGCGCCGACCGCAGCCCACCCACAAAAAAAAAAAAAAAAAAGAAGTGAATTTATTTCAGAAAGTCCTACACCTGGATAAGTCACATAAAATACATATAGTGAACCGTATTCTCAGTCTAACCGTATTACTATAAATAATTATCGATAGATACTATGCCACCAGTTTTATAAAATGTTATATTATTTAATAGATTCTGTTTTATTTTTCTCGCATTAATAATATTTTTTGGATGTTTCGATAGTTGGATATTGAAAAAAGATATCGAGTCGATATTAATTTTTAATATTTTTTTATTTGTTCTCGTAGATTATTTCATCTGCAAAAACAATGTAAACTTAATCTGCTAAACTTTATTTACAATATATGATGATTTTTCACTTTTCCTAGTTTATTGATATTATAAGGTACTTATTATCTTACTTCTATTAAGCTATTTACCAAAACTAGATGTAATTTTGTATAGATATATGTTATAGTTCGACGCTCCTAGGTTTGACAAGTTAATCCTCAAGTTTGATTAAAAATTATAGTTAAAGCCCAAATGAAAAACTTATTTCATCTTTTGACTAAACAATTTTCGTCAAACCTAGTCGAAACTCAATATCATGAGATTTGATCAAGCAAACTTTAATGAGGTGTTAGAATGTCTTAGTTTGCTAGATTAGATATAATGAAATGTCATTTCTCTTTTAATTTTCGTCATTTACTGTAATGTTAAAAGCTGAGATACACATTTATTTCAGGATTTATCCGAAGGCTTAGGCTTAATTACTAAGAATTATAACCTATTTTTATACATTTTATTTACAAATTCAAATTTCTTTTTCTGGTTCGTGGGTGTCACAAAAGACGAATAAGAGAAATAATACGCAGATGACATTGATGGAAGAGGAGAAAAACTTGACATGAAATTCTATACCAAAACATCAGACTAACGTAGTACAGTAGATAAATTTCTCTCCTATTGTGGAAGAGGCCTGAGCCCAACAGTAAAACTTATGCGGGTTGTGATGATGATGGTAAATTGCATAAATTATTTCTAATTTTTTTATGTCACATAGCTCTTAGCCACAAATAGCTTGTACGGCATTGCCTCGACTACGGTTGAGTGATGATGATGATGCAACCATCTCAACCATTTTTGAGATGGTCTCATCATCATCACTCAACGTCCTACCATTGGGCTCCGGCCTCCTCCATAATGGGAGGACCTACTGTATAAATAATGTTCAGCTGGACAGACATGTCGGTAAAGGGTTTCATTTCAAGTTTTTTTTCCCTTGCATAGATCTTATGTACAATTGTACATATTATATCCCTTAGTCGTCTTTTACGACATCCACAGGCAAAGTAGGGAATGGTGAATTGTATTCTTACTCCGTCACCACACGAAAATGATGGTCTACATTTTTTAATATAAAGCTCATAAATGTAAATATCGATATTTTATCGATGTACGTACTGCGATTACGATATATTTGAAAATATCGATATATTGAAAAACATATTGTACGAAATTTTGACAGTCCTAATATATAAAGACGAGGGGAAAGTACAGAGGTGAGGAGGGATGGAAAACAATTTATACCTCAAGTAATATATCGCACCTGACCATAGATTAAAAACGAGTTTCTTACGGTAGAAAAGAAATGTATGGTGATTCCTGGCCGTGATCGTTATCGATATGGTCACAGGACGGGTTAACGCTAATACTATATCTGTAGCTATGTCAATGTCATTATATACATGCTGACAGTTGTCAAAACCAGATATATGTAAAAAGTTGTTATTTACGAATTTATAAAGAAAAAAGATCGAACAACCACTTCAATATCAACTATGTGTTCAAAGTTCAAAACTAACAAATATGTGTTCATAGTTTTAAGTTTTCACTTCTGTCGCCAGTCCTCATGACTGCTTTGACTTATTTTTTTTATGTATTCTTAATTTGATTGCGGGCCGTGGTGCCACCGCATCCAGCCCGATCTTCTAACTTAACATAAATTTAAAACAATGCAGTCAATATTTATGGATCTAAATTTTGTTAAGAACCTAGTTTTACTAACATCGATAACTTGCTTGTCACTAAGTATAGACACGACATACAACGTACCTAATAAGTATCGATCGCGTAGATAGTAAAATGTAATAGTGGGTAGCTTATAACTTTTAGCGAAGTAAAGGAATAAGTTCCGATGGCCCCCTTAATTAGCGTAGAGGATCATTACAGCAGATTAAGAAGCCTGATTGGTTTGGGCAGGATACGGCCAAAAGACCGTCAAAAAAGTTAGTTACTATTCATTTGTCCAATAACTAACCAATTAGATAAAAATAGTAGAGTGTAGTAAATTGTAGAGTGGTAGGACCACACTGTCGACAGTTATCTGTCTACAGCCGCGGGCCGGTCCGTCCGGGGCAGTAGGTACCACACTCTCGCAGAAAATCGACGTCTGAGTAGTAGCGATTTGTTACTGCGCTTCGTTCGGTGAGCGAGAGAGCCGGAAGCCCCACTTTCTGAGGGTGTTTGCGTGTGGAGGGTTTTGGTGGTGCCCTTGGTATCACCGAGCCTCAATGCACGCATTCACACTCCCTTCACTTTCTTCGCGATAGGCAACGGCCTTGTAAAGGTCCATGAGCGGCAGCGACACTTACCGTCAGGTGTACTGTTTGCTCGTTTGCCACCGTTTGTAATAAAAAAAAAAATTGGGACTGGGGTAAACAAATATCAATATATTAACTTGCAACGAAAAAATTAAGAGCGTCCATTTTTCCACTGAAACAGACCGGCACTGTTTGGTTCAGTTCAGAACCAATGGGATACTTAGATAGGATACTAGGCAGATATTGAACAGCCGATGAAACCTGGATCAAACAAATAGATGATGTCAAGCAATTCTCAGATCATCATTGTTTGCATCCGGGCCCATATAAGGTATTTGGGTCTGGTGCTCGACGGGCATTGGTGGTTCCGGGAGCATTTCAGCAGCGTCGCTCCATGGCTCGTCGGTGCGGCGTCTGCTCTATCGTAGCTTATGCCGAACGTGGGCGGACCGAGCGCTACGTGTCGACGGCTGACGCGGGGGTCATCCGGTCGATGGCCCTGTACGGCGCACCGGTGTGGTCGGGGTACCTTCCGTCCGACCGAAGGCTTTTCTGTGGCGACCACAGAGGGCCATGGCGTTCAGGGCCATACGCGGATACCGCACGGTAGCGACGGAGGCAGCGTGCCTGCTGGCCGGAATTCTCCCGTGGGACCTGGAGGCAAAAATGCTCGCCGGTTTGTATCGGCGGGTGTCGGGGGTGCGAGCGGAGGGCAGTGTGGTGTCTCTGAGGGAGCTCACCGCCTGGCGTGTCGACGCCCGCCGAGACGTCATTGCCCGTTGGGCAGTCCAGCTGAAGTGGCCTCGGTTCGGGATGCGGATCGTGGAGGCCTTCCGGCCGGTGCTGATGCAGTGGTTAAAACGGCGCCACGGGGTGCTCTCCTTCTGACTGATGCAGGTGTTAACGGGGCATGGATGTTTCGTCAAATACCTGCAGAAGGTCGTTAGGAGGGAGAGTACACTGTCCTGCCACCACTGCGATTGCGACGAGGACACGGCGCAGCATACGCTCGAGGCCGCTTGAGCAAAGCAGCGTCGTGAACTCGTCGCAATCATCGGTGCCGACCTGACGCTGCCGACCATCACCAGGACAATGCTCGACAGCGTCAGGAACTGGGACGTGGTCGCAGCCTTCTGCGAGGCAGTAGTCTCGCGGAAAGAGGCGGCGGATCACTTGCGCAAGGAGCGCAACCTCGATGAAGCGATCCGCCGCCGGCGACTGGGGCGGCGTAGGCGCGAATACCTGCGCCTCATGCCGCCCTAGCCGAGGCCGCGGGTGACGTGACCGGAGAATTAGTCCGTCACCCGCTGAGAGGCCAACCGCGTGAGGAAAGACCGACGTCCTCCCCGAGGGGGGGGGGACGTCGGTCGATGGGAGGGGTATTACGTCAGGCCGACCACTGATGTCAAGTCACCCTGCTCCGGTGGTCGGCCCAACCACGAAGGCGACGTGCATCGTGGGTGGGTTGCGGGTGTGCGTGCTTACGCCCCTCTGTCGCCAGGGACGGAGTGGTGCGAGGAGTGCGCCAACCACAGTTCACCCCAAAAAAAAAAAATGGAGCAGATTGGGCCGACCACTGAAGACAAGGAACTCTGCGCCGGTGGTTGGCCCATTGACAAAGGCGACTTGCTATCGGGTTGGTTACGTGGCCGCGCGCCGCTCCTTTGTGGCCCCGGATGGAGTCGGGCGGCGGTTGCGCTGATCGTAAGCCAATCCAAAAAAAAAGGAGGAGATTGAAAACTCGAAATAAAATCCTAATAAAACCCGTTTGATCAGCGTGATATAGTAGATCAATACCGCTTCTATTGTGAAGGAGGTTCAAGCACAACAGTATCAGTACATCACAGTATGTCCGTATTTGAGCTAAGATGTTTTAATTGTATTCGAACTTCGTCACTACATGAAAAATTACAGAAATATACCACTATATTAAACAAGTTTTAGTTATTTTACCCTGAACAAACAAAGGGACAATTCATCAATGTATCATATAGCTATTAAAATACTATTAGCGACACGCTTACCTTTTTTTATAGCCTGTAATAACTAGCTATATAAGAGTGACATTAAAAACAAATTAAATTGATTGCTTAGCCTGGAACTATCAATATCACTGATCGATTACCAATATTATATTTGAAGCCTGATATTTATCAAACAGTATTTTCACCACCCACTCGCTTGACCGTGGGTGTCGTAAACGACGACAAAAGGATATAATATGCAAATTATATCTATGCAAGAAAAGAAATACTCGAAATAAAACTGTATGCTAACCTGTTTGGCACGTGGCATAATAATCTTATTGTGGGGAAGGCTCGAGTCTAGCAGTGGGAGGTAGGTACATAAGCTAAAAATTGATGTTGATGGAAAGGGATATAACTTCAATGACGTTCTCGGTGTAGAATTTCAGATACCTCTCTCCAATTATATTATTCCATAATTATATTCCAATATTCCATTATGATGGTCCCTCTAGACTTTCCATTGCTTCATCACAACCTCATCGCTGGTTCTACTTAACCTAAAAAGTTCATAATTGGGTTTTTGAAAAAGATTTTTTTTTATGTATTTTAAAACTTTATTATTAATGCAAAAACTTAAAAAAATAATCAAATAATTATAAACAATTAAAAATTGATGAAATTTAAATAAAAATCATGTGACTATAAACGCGTCATGATTAGTCACCATAGTTTTGGCGTCATAATTTTATAGCTATTCAATAACAGTACAGCGTTTACGGCTATTAGGTACACGTGACTAGACAATGATATTAAAAATTTATTGCTAAAAAACGAGTTGATAGTTGGTGCCGATTAGCTATGTGTGATAAAGGATTTATTAAGACAAAGACTGATAATATTCCTGATGATGATATATTTATGATAATCAATTTATTTATTCTTTGTCAGGAGTTGTTTTTGTAATATTAGTACATAATGGTACAAAACAAAAACGATAACTTTTCAAGTTCGACATTTTTAATATAAATTTGAATATTTAACAGTGACAATAAAATTAAATAAATCAAAACTCTGTATTTATTATATCTCTATCAACTGCAATGAGTGAAAACTAACATTATAACGTCACACACGCTCGAGTTTGTTCGGGAGCTGTCGGCGTGTCTTCGGTACTGGATTCAAAAAAAATTTTTCGTTTTGAAATAACTTTGGAATTATTGCGAAAAAAAATAGTTTTGCTATAAAACTTATATATGATCTTTCCATTAATCACAAAAAAAAAATCAAAAATCCAATTATGTAACGTTTAAAAACTTGTGGTTTTTAAATTTTTAATTAATGACTCCATAAGTGAAAATCCATAAACAAAATTTTGTTTTGGTTTTATAAATAACTAGCTGACCCAAAATACGTTGTTCTGTTCAAATCTAAAAAATAGTAAAAGGAATTCTCATTGAAATCGATTGCAGCGCCACCTACTGGTTCCAATTATTAATCTAAACCATTCTCATATACATCGATATAGCCACAAAAATCATCAAAATTGATCCATCTATTTAAAAAGAGTTCAGTTATAAACACGAACAGAAGATTTATATACGAGTACATAAAGATTATGATAAATTTGTAGATTCAATTCATAATTAGCTAAAAACCGAATTTTTCGTCATAATCTTAAGATATTTTCGAGTCGTTATGAGCTATTCATCATATATTTCAGAAGCCGATTTGGTAAAATATTTGGAACACGTACTGGCACTAATTTCATGCATTGAACGTCTGGTACGCACGCAATACATTCAAGATTTTGCCAAATGAATGTACGAAAATGATTTTGAAAAAACATAAAACCGAGTCATAAAAATCACGCGTTTGGGTGATAAAATGTATTCATACGAGTACAAATGCATTAACACGTTGTAAATTTATAAAGTGTCAAATATAAGAACGCTAACAACCCGCCCTCGCTTTGCTTTAGTTTCAGTCGCCCTACCCGCGTAGTTCCCGTGGGAATACCGTGATAAAATATAACCTATATTACTCAGGATACTGTAACATTCTAATGGCGAAAGCATTACCTAAATCCGTTCAATATTTTTTGAGTTCATTCGTAACAAAAATACAATGTTTCCCTTATAGTATTAGTGTAGATAACAACCCTTAGAGGGTAAAAATTAAAAAATGTTGCAACACATGTTTTTTAATTTTTTTTACTGAGTATTTGTTTACAATTTAATGAAAATCGATGAAGATTTTTCTCTCGTTATACAAACTTTGCTACTGCGGAGCTTACTCAGCGCCGCACGATAGGGACGACCCCAGGGGTCACGCTCGAGACTGTCCAGCATCTCCGGTAGAGTGACGTTCTTGGCGTGACAGACGGCCAGCCTGAAGGTAGGCCGCGCACTGCGGTAGCCCTCATATAGCAGCCTCCCGCTCCTAGCTTTATATTAACCTGTAGCAATTCCATCTAATGCCGTCTGATTAACAATTACTTTTCCAAGGAGGGTTGACGTTAGTTAGGCAGCTGGTCATAAAACTATTGCCAAAAACATTTCCAAGATGTACGAGGGAAGTGGAATACATATCGCATCGACCTCAATTAATTGGGAAATGATTAATTGGGCGATGATAATGGTGTTATCTATAAAATAAGTCTAAATTAACTCGAACCGGTCTTTTCTTGAGTATACCTTTCCTAAGTGTGGAGTACGGAGTAAGAATACACCTTATACCAACATGTCTGACCAGCATGGTATAGTAGGTCAAATTTCCTCCCATTGTGGAGGAGGTCCGAGCCCAATAGTGGGACTTATGTGGGCTGCGATGACGAATAACGTAAAGTTGATGAATAACATTGAGTTTGCTGAATTCTAGGACAATAAATTTGTTAGAAGTATAATAATTACATTATTGATAATAATATACGTTCTTAATTGTGTAAATTAATTGTAGATTAACGCTTGCATGTACGCTAATGTTAATATATTGTATAGGATGTACAATAAATATTATATACCATTTCAAATATACAAATGCAGTAAAAAATTACTTAAATGAGGCATGAAATACGGTATAAAAAATTTGTTTGTGTGGTTTTACGAAACTACGGTAAAAGTGAAGCTTTTTTCGCATTACAAAAAAAATAGCAACATTTACATTAAACACTGATAAAAACAAACAAATAGCGTGGAACCCTGGCACAAATGAGTAATAGTCTATACACTACACGGTCAGCTGATGCGAACCCTGCTTTATTGGCTTCGGCTGCTCTGTCGAGCGCCTTTCACTTTAATCCTAGTATTCCTAGTCCGCGGTCGATAGTCACGCGACATGCAATAGATGGACGAAAAAGTTTGAGACGATGTAATAACAGTTTCACTTTAAAATTATTATAGCAATTTAGGAGAGGCTTTTATTTTATTATCTAAAGTATTTTATTTCTAAAGTATTCTTAGTATTACTGCGCAGACATCCATCATCATCATCATGTTAGCTCATGTAAATAACTACCCACTACTACTTCTACTTGGAATCCAACCTCCTTCGTAATGCGAGTGAAATTGACCTACAATACCGCACCGATCAGAAAACACGGCATAAAGTTTTATGTCGAATTTTAACTCTCTTGTATAGATGTTATCTGCATATCGTAGTCAACTTTTACGATACCCACGGGCAAGAGAGACGTTCCCTGTGGTGACGGATTAAGAATACAATTCACCACTTCCTATCTTACCCGTGGATGTCGTAAAAGACGACTAAGTGATATAATATGCACATAACATCTGTGCAAGAGAAGGAAAACTTGAAATAAAACCCTATACCAACATGTCTGACCAGCATTATATAGTAGGTCAAATTCCCTCCCATAGTGGGACGTAGCCATATGTAGGCTGCGATGATGATGATGATGACAGGCAATAGAGAGAGGTGATGAATTTTATTCTTACTCCATCACCACACGGATGAGAATAATATATTTACTGATTAAAAGTAGGTCAATATAAACAGTGCAAGGAGGTTCGGTGATACTAAAGGCATTACCATCATCCACCACACACAAACACCTTCAGAAAGTTGGGCTTCTGGGTCTCTCGCTCAACGAATAAAATGTAGTAATAACGTGCTACTCAAGAGGTCAATTTCCTGCGAGAGTGTAGTACCCTAGACCGACGTCCTCTCCGAGGGGGGACCTCGGTCGATGAGAGGGTATCCCAAGTAGGGGGGAATCCGTCGGGCCGACCACTGATGACAAGTAACCCTGCTCCGGTGGTCGGCCCAACGACGAAGGAGACGTGGTGTTCGGGTGGGTGGCGGGTGTGCGTGCTTACACCCCTCTGTCGCCCTGGACGGAGTGGTGCGAGGAGCGCAACGACCCCAACCCACCCCCAAAAAAAAAAAAGAATGTAGTACCCTTAGCCGAGGCCGGAATTAGTCCGTCACCCGCCGAGAAGCCGACCGCGTGAGGAAAGATCGACGTCCTCCCCGAGCGGGGGACATCGGTCGATGAGAAGGTACCCCAAGTAGGGGGTATTCCGTCGGGCCGACCACTGATGACAAGTAACCCTGCTCCGGTGGTCGGCCCAACGACGAAGGCGACGTGGTGTTCGGGTGGGTTGCGGGTGTGCGTGCTTACGCCCCTCTGTCGCCTCGGATGGAGTGGTGCGAGGAGTGCGCCGACCGCAGACCACCCCAAAAAAAAAAATAGAGTGTAGTACCCCGAATGATCCAGCGGCTGCGGACAGTCGTTAGCGTGATTCTATCACTAATAGTACCAGATGTATTTCATAGTAAAATATACAAAATACAAGGCATGCAATGTATCATAAATAGAACACGTACACAAATTACACAAACTAACGCCAAGCAGTTTAGCTAATTACACTTCTACTCTAGAAATCTGCAATGCAGTACGTAAAGTAATTTTCAGTTATATCCTTAAGACAATGCGAGCGAAGTAAGTCCGAATAGGAAGCAAGAAGTATTAACGTTAAACATACGTGATCGTATTAAGCTATGCACACATTGTCTTGTACTAGAAAATGAAACAGTGTATTTTAACATTCAATGAATCTCATGGCTTCATAGGAATTTTAAGAAAAGCTCGAAGATACCATTAAAAATTATTATTTTTATAAAAGTATATACAATAGTATCGATATAGATGTTTGCTGTGTGATGGCGGAGTGAAAATACAATTCACTACCCCTGAACAGCAGTGAATGTAGATAGGCTGAAACGATGATGACGATGATGATGTCTTTATCTTCCTTTCCGTGTAGTGATAGAATAAAAATACAATTCACCACACCTATTTTGCCTGTGGGTTGGTTGGGTGGGACAGACGACTAAGGGGTTATATATGCATGCAACACTATGTAAGACATCTATGTAAGAGAAGGACAATTCGAAACAAGACCCTGTACCAACTAATCTGACCAGCGTGGTATTATTATACCAATTAATAAATTGCCCAATATTATATCTATTAATCTTAATATTATACCAATTAATCAAATAATTATTATACCAATTAATCAATTAATTATTACACCAATTAATCAATTAATCTTAATATTATACCAATTAATCAATTAATTATTATACAAAATTAAACAATTAATCTTAATGTTATACCAATTAATCAATTAAATATTATACCTATTAATCAATTAATTATTATACCATATAATTAATTTCTCTCACATTGTGGAGAAGGCACGAACCCAGCTGTAGGATGTACATACACGAGCGGTTATGATCTCTTTGTCTTACAATTATTATTAACTGCTTAAATTTTTTACTCGTCTCATACAACATCTATGAGAAAGTGAATTGTGGGGATACTTTATTGTGTAATTTCAAATTACCCTATTTTACCTGTGAATAACTCTGTTATAACTTTATAATATAACTAGCTGACACAAAAGACGTTGTTCTGTTCAAATAAAGCGCCACCTATCGAGTCTAATTGTGAATCTAAACCCCTCTCAAATCACCTTGAACATATACAAAAAATATGTCAACATCGGTCCAGCCGTTTAGGAGGAGTTTAGTCACATACACACGGACAGCGGAATATATCTATATAAACATATACAAAGGTATATACAAGTATTACGTTGTTTTTAAAGTATAAGAATAATAAATCTGAATGTTTTCTTAGTATAAGTCGTATTGTAAAAACGATGAGGGTTGAATAGCGACCTTCAACATTCTTCCAGCTCTTTTGACTGGGTCACCCCTGAACTTTGCGAACGTAAGCCATATTGTACAATGTCTTCATGAAAAAAGACTTAGAACTTCCCCTTCGCAAACTTAATATACGTTCTTGATATTGTCTTTTTTATTTTATGGTTTATAAAATGCGTATAGTTATTGCTATATTTTATAGTATTCGTTCAAGTTGAACTTGTTCACTTTGCCGTGTGGTAGGAATAAAATTCATCAAAGCTAAATTCCCGCGGGTGTCGTAAAAGACGACTAAGGGATTAAATATGCATATAACATCTTTGCAAGAGAAAGAAAACTCAAAACAAAACCCTATAACAACACGTCTAACCAGCGTGGTATAGTAGATCAATTTCATTCCTGTTGTGGGGAGGCTCGAGCCCAACAGTGGGACGTACATGAGCTGCAATGAAAATATTGAAACTTGTTCACAGAAACAACGTAATTATCTACTCGAATAAAATGAAAAATATCAGGTTGACCGAGCTTCGCTCGAAGTATTTTTGTAGCATTTATTCAGACATATATTAATAAAAAATAAAAAAATAAATAATGAAAATTATATAAAAAATTACAAAAAGAGAATAATAACAACACCGAGATTCGATCCGACGCCGTTTGTCACCGATGTCAAAAATAAAATAAAACCTGACTACTTCGCCACTGAGCTATCGTAACTCATGACATTGACGGCAAAATTTGGATTCAT
Source organism: Lymantria dispar (assembly GCA_032191425.1). Lineage (NCBI taxonomy): Eukaryota > Metazoa > Arthropoda > Insecta > Lepidoptera > Erebidae > Lymantria > Lymantria dispar. The sequence goes on along the minus strand of CM063454.1, from coordinate 18,654,674 downwards.
ATTCTTTTAAAATTTAATGTCATTATATTGTCTGCCAAAAACACTGATAAAACAACATTTTCTATACATAAAACCTAGCTAGATCGATTTTTTGGGCCCGAATCCTCTAGTATGCCAAGTTTCAACAAAATCGTTGGAGCCGTTTCCGAGATCCTGAATATATATATACAAGAATTGCTCGTTTAAAGATATAAGATTTATTATTTGTATGAAGTTAACGGACCTACTTAACATGTGCTTATTTCATTAACTTCTAAATAACTTTCAAAGGCGATGGAAACTTTTTGGTTGTTATGCATATAAATTTACGCAAAGCAATTGCTAAGTCAATTTCAGACTAATAGAGTTAGACTCTATTCTCTCACTAATAGGTTATTTGATTGATTTGTACAATAAATTATTATTACTGCACGGTGGCTAGCCAATTTGCATCTATTAGAAAGCTAAAAATGTGAATTTTAATGTAGTTTGTTCTATACAAGTAAATAGAATTGAAGTATCTGATTGTAATGTCAAAATAATAGATCCTTATACGGGTATAGGCATTATAACTGTGCATAATAACTAGTTTAAATAAGTATGTTTTATGTTTGGCTGTTTACCTGTCTGTCTATCCAGGCTAATTTTAAAAAACTGGTATTGTTAATATTTTACTACCAGATAGCTGTTTATATGAGGAATAACGAGCTATCTTTTTAATCCGATTTTTGGAATTCAAGCCGATCGGATTAGCACATTCAAATGGACAAACAGCCTCTTCATCATCATATGAATATAGATAATAAATGTGAATATGCAGGGTGTATCAGGTTATGGGGCAACTGATCAAACGGGAACTAGACAATGGTGGTAGGAACCCATTAAACAATATTGAAATAAAAATATCGATTCGATAATGAATTAGTAGCATGTAAAGTTTTCAATTTTGTCATCGCTTTTTCATATAAATCTGATTGAAATGTATAAAGTGAGTGATACTTAATCTGCAACATATTCGTACTTTGTTAAATGTTCATTAGAAATTGTATAAATCAATGATTACGTTCACATAAGCAAGACAAACTTCGCTTTAAATCAGCTGATTGGCCGATGACCATTGGCGAGTCGCCTTTGTACCTACGAGTACGTTACCATTGAAGCGTTCACGCAAATCATACGTATTTATACTGTCGAAGCTTTACATGTCTACATGTCATGTCTGTACAGTGTACATGCCATAATACGTAACATTTAAGGCATAGACTCTTAGATACGCATTTTTGTAATCACTATAACTTTTATGTTAAATTGTTTTTTGTGTAATATATATTCTAATTAGGATCTATGACCGTTGCATTGCAACATACTCGAACAGTTGCCCCATAACCTGATACAACCTGTATAATTGAATTTATTAAAAATTTCTTGGATGTTCCTCATTTTCATTTATACAGAGTGATATAATAAACCGTATGTTGGATATTGAATTGAATTTGCCAACAAGGACGATTTATGAGGTGCCGCTCGTAGCCAAACAATATGCAAAAGCATAAAAATGCTATAATTTTATATGCAACAGATATGAAACTGACTTTATGATCACTTTCATATTACTTCGGATATCTAAAATGAATAAGTGTATTAGTGAGATTATAAAAGAAAATATTATTAATATTAAAATATTAAGCTCCAGCTTCCTTAGTAATGAGAAGTAAATTGACTTACTCCATATATATTATTATAAGTGTTCCTTCCGTTGATTATTCTAGAATATTACATCCCATTCTTCACAGTCCAAGCTTATGCAATAGATGCTATTGCTATAATTGAGCACTAAATAAGAGCAATAAATCCTTACCGAAACGAACCGATTTCAAAAATTCTTTCAGCAATGGAAAGCAATAATATCAGGGAGTAACATCCATACTTAATATTATAAATGCGAAAGTAAGGATGTTTGTTTGTTTGTTTGTAACGCTTTCACGCTTAAACCACCGAACCGATTTCAAAAATTCTTTCACCAATGGAAAGCTATAATATCAGGGAGTAAAATAGGCTATATTTTATTCCGGTATACCCACAGGAACGGGAACTACGCCGCGGGTAAAGCGACTGAAACTGAAGCGAAGCGAAGGCGGGTTGCTAGTAGGCTATATTTAAGGCGACTGAAACCGAAGCGAAGCAAGGGCAGGTTGTTAGTAAATAAATAAAATTTTAACAACACTTTTTGTTTCATTGCCTGGATAAAGATTCGTGCATTTGACCTTACCACCAGTAACATACTTTTACCATGCGTGCTAATGAGGCAATACTTACCATTAGGCTGAAAGTGATTAAATTATTTACTGCTCCCAGTAAATTAATAAATAAATTAAAAGTCATCTCGGCTTATATACTTCCCACTGTAAATGTACATACTTCCCATTTGTAAATGTACTTTTAACTTTTATTGTAAAGTGTAGCGTTTTGCCTAACGAAATTTTGTATTTTCATCGTTTATAACATATTGTGGTGTTGGTCATGCTCACAGAAGGATCTACTTGCGGTAGCTGCGTGAAGCGGGTCTCTCCCTTCCCTCCATAGTGGTTGAGGGGAGTGATGGCTGCTCTAGTAGTTAACTCGTGATCGGGTGCCGCTTGTGGGATCTGGTCCAGCCATAATCGTTTGAATTATATTAAGTGTCTTGCGGTTCGAAGGGCATCACACTGGAGCTAGTTCTTACAAAACATGTACACAATTATATATCTAGTAAGAAGAAAAAAAAGAAATTAAAAATAATAGACAAGCCCGCTGAGTTTCTTGCCGGATCTTCTCAGTAGCGGTCGCGTTCCGATCCGGTGGTAGTATATTTTTTTTTTGGAAATTGTAAACCTGACAATATGTAAGTGCCCTCTCGGGGTTTATGTATAATAAATAATTTGAATTTGAACTGCTAGTCTCAAGCCTCCTCCACAATGGGAGGCAAATTGACCTTATTATACCATACTGGTCAGACAGATTGGTATACGGTCTAAAGTTTTCCTTCTCTTACACGGATGTTATATGCGTATTCTTACCCTTAGTCGGCTTTTACGGCATCCACGAGTAAGATAGGGAATGATGAATTGATTCTTATATCGTCACTGCACGGACTAAATAAATATATAAAGAAAACTATAAGGCAAGAATAATAATGCTATTCTAAGGTAATGTAATTATAAAGGCCCTTTTTCCATAATATAAATCCAAATTTGGAAAGTTTTACAGGTGATAATAAAATTCCATAGCCTTGGAAAGTTGACACCGCTCTGCTTCGAACTCTCGACATCATAACTAGGTTAGAGAAAAATGAAAACTTTCGCAATATGGTCTTGGACAAAGTTGGCTATGCACGAGAGTTGAGTAATAACAGCTCCAAGATAATATATTTGGAAATTTGCTAGTGAAACTACATGAACGCTACACCTTGCTACAATGTTAAGCTGAAGTAAGATTTCAGGTATTACGTAGGTCATAAATTAAATATGAATATTTTGGTCAACTTTGAAATTGAACTTAGAATTTATGTTACTATATACTGGACGGTATTGTAGATAAGTATTTTATGAGTTAGAGATTGAGGCTCACCAAAACTGATGTTATAAAGTCGAACTAGATGTGAACTTAATAATAAGACAAGCACCACTTTACGTAGATACGATTTTAAAAACTAGCTGGTATTACAACTGATAAAAGTTTTAACCCGGCTGTTTTCTGTGTGGTGACGGAGTAAGAACACAATTCACCACTCCCTATCTTGCCCGTGGATGTCGTAAAAGATGACTAAAGGATATAATATGCATATAACATCTGTGCAAGAGAAGGAAAACTCGAAATAAAACCCTATACCAACATGTCTGACCACCATGGTATAGTGGGGCAATTTCCCTCCTATTGGGAAGGAGGCTCAAGCCCAGCAGTGGGACGTTTATGAGCTGAGATGTGGGGCTGGCTTGAATTTTACGACTGGTGGTACTTTACCATAGTTTAGTCTAATTAACAAACCACTTATTTTACCATAGTTTAGTCTCATTAACAAACCACTTACATTACCATAGTTTAGTCTAATTAACAAACTTTTGAACCAGACTTCATGGCTACGAAACCCACTCTCTATTGTTATCAATTATCAATAAAATATTCTAACTCCCACAAGTTACACCTAACTTGCTTCTGTTGTAGCCATTAGGGTATCATTAGATTACTAAGGTGTGAACTAAATTATAAAACTACCACTATACGAAAATGCTTGTCAACTTTCTTTTTACACTGCACAAGACACGAAAAGCCGAGTGGTTAGTATCTCATCGTGACGCATGTCATCCCATCAGATTACGGGAACATAGACAATTTTAAATTCATCTCTTTCTACGCACATATATCCTCCTATTGTAAAGGAGGTTTGAACCCAATAGTCGGGACATATATGAGCCAATATGATTATAAAAATTGTCTTTACTAAATACATAAATATTAGAAACAGGCATATAATTCACCACAGCCTCTCTTACCCGTGGGTATCGTAAAAGTCGTATAAGACAATTGAGGGATTATAATATGCATATTATATCTATGCAAAAGAAAGAAAACTTGAAATAAAACCCTGTACCATCTTTTTCGACCAGCATGGTATAGTAGATCAATTTGTCCTATTTTGGAGGAGGCCCGAGCCAAACAGTGGGACGTATATAAGTTGAGATGATAATGATGATGAGGAGGAGCAGGATAATTAATTTTTGTAACTAGGTATATAAAATTAAAATATAACTACTCAATGATTGATGACATTTACGCGAGTATTACACGTTGTAAAGAAAACTATTTTACGTATTTTATTGCGATTATATTTAATTTTTGATTACCCGATGTTTCGAATACTTTATACGTTCCTAATCACAGGTGGACAGAGATTTTAATCAAAAATGTCTCTATAATAACAATGACTAAATGTGATTTTTTAAAACAACTCAAGCCAACATTTAATCGGATAGCAGAGCTTTTGTCCTTAGAGTATGGTGTGACGATCCGACAGTCACGCACATTCAGACTAATACAATTTAACTTGAGGAAATGAACCAGCGGAAACTCTAACACTAACGTTGAATTTACTACCAAAGTTTGTCTTAGTATCTATTTCATGTGTTCATTCCACAAGTATAAGTAAGACTGACTGTTACAGCGTTTCGAAGCATGGACTAGTGGAATATGTTATTAGATTCTGTCTCTAAGAAATTCTAACTGAAATAGATAACAATATGTTATCGGATTACTCTAAGAAATATGTGTGTATTATATATACATTACCAGATAAAGTCTTAAACCCCACCACACATGCCCACCCTCACATTGGCCGTCACGTGCGAGTGGCAGTATTTAAAACCTATGGCGCATTACCAAATTGCGCATTTGCTCTCACGTGTCGACGCAGGCACGTACATGAGCGTGTACGCCATAGGTTTTAAATACTACCACTGGCACACGGCTCGTGGCCAATGCGAGTGTGGGCATGTGCGGCGGGTGCCTCAGCTTCTCCGCCATAGGAGGGCAATTGACTTACCACATTGGTCAGATATTATTGTATAGGGTTTTATTTTCAGTTTTCCTTATCTTGCATAAGGGTTACTTATATGCATATTATATCTCTTAGTCATCTTGTATGACGTCCACGTGCAAGAACCACACGGAAAATATGTAAATTAGACATACAAAACTTCATTGAAATATATGAATGTAACTCATCAGTTCCATCCTCACGACCGCTGTGTACCAACACAGCTTTCAAAATGGTGCAAATTCAACCGCAAGGTGATGTCTTTATCGGCTGCTAGTTTATCTTGCACAAGGTAATAAAGTAGTATAAATAATACCGTAAAAAGGGCAACTATTAAACATATTCTATCAATGATAATTGACTGCGAAGATAGTGTGGTAGTCTCAATGGTGATCTGCGAAGAGTCTTATGAATTAAGTTCTCAAACAGGATGTTTCTTTGTGCAACAAATAATTGTTTTAAGTCAGTATATAATTTGAGCTCATCATCATTTCAGCTCATAAATATCTACTAAACTATGATGGTCAGACGTGTTGGTATAAGGTTTAATTTCAAGTCCTTCTCTTGCATAGATGTTATATGCGTATTTAACCCTTTAATCATCTTTTGCGATACGCATGGGCAAGAGAGGAGGTGAATTTTATTCTTAGGTCGTCACCACACGTAAAGAAAATATGTCCACATTTGTTGGATATTTTAAATGATTCTCATTATAGAAAAGATTTGATTATAATATAAAGCGCAGATAAACCTTAAAAATAGTGATAAAATATAACTAGACTACAACTACAAACACAATATAATTCAACCATATTATAAATACGTCTGTATGTGAGATGCCCAAACACAGGCTAAGAACCGTAAACAAATAAAATCAGTGCAAATAAAGAAAGCTCCATACTAGATGGAATTGCGACTAATATCAGCATAAAACTAAGTAGTAAGAAATCCTCAGAACACCGTAGCTGAAATTGTAATTCAGAAAATATTTTATTATCAATTGTATAGTCAGTACTACCTAAATCGAATGTTAGCCGATTCTCAATAGAGAATTTTAATTTATTGCACACAACACGACTAGCGATTCGCACGTTTCCCAATAAACGAAAAGCTTATTTCACTCACGCCTGACTTTGAAGCATCCTCCAATTGGAAACTGAAAAATATTTCTAATATTTTCCCATTGAAGAATTTTCGTTTCTATTCAAAAGTATGTGAAGCGCACCAGTGCTGCCGTAGCAACCAAAGGAAATGAAATTTATTTAACGTACTACCTTAGCGGGTATTATTATCATTTTATAATTTATGTAATATAATTTAACAATGGAAATCAATATCAAATTTATTTGTATGATGTGTTATGTGCCTATGTAAAGTTGCTGCAATATTTTTGTATTCGGCCGGAAATCGAATACGTACGGAGGCGTATTAGGAAATTGAATTTTTGTTTATACACGTTCATGGACGATGTGTTTGATATCGTTTTGGCGAATTCATACCACCAATGGCGTTATACCGCCAATCTGAAAAGAAAACACTCCTCATTGGCTTAAAAGTTGAATAACTTTGGTCAGAGAACTGTTTTCTTATTTCAATAATTATCTGATTGCTGGGCTGGCCACCCAGGTCAAGGTATCAGTACAATGATTCAGTTTAATGGTGGTGGGATGGGAATACGGTAGGTTATGGTGCGAGCGCTACCCTTTAAACGCTTCGGAGGAATTGGGCAGGGCATATCCAAATTATAGCCTGCTATAAAAAGGCGTAAGAGTTATGACAAAATAACCATAGTAACTGCTTTTAAACAATATCATAGACTTGTTTGTCGTATACGTGATTGTGATGTTATAATCGTACCCTTATATCGTTACGTGATTTTTCATTATGAGGAACAAATTTCTTTCTATTTACCAAATACAATGTGCTTAGTAGTGCTAAGTGCTTATTATTGATATTTTTTTGGCTTACACCCGATCCCAAAAATTAAATTTGTAACATAAACATAGATAATTAAGATACATACGCCATTTGACCAATGAGATATTTGAATAAGTTTTTTTTTCTTCCTTTGACTAAACACATAAAAATTAAATCAAAAGTATATAGCATTCAATATCAATAGTATTTGACATTATCGAAAAGAGTTGTAATGTTCCTCTAGGTAAGAACCACATGAATAGCTTGGCTTCTTGATGCAAATTTAATGAGGGAGGTAAGAGAAGTTCTTTTAAAACGACTGACCATTACCGTGAGACAAGGGGCGAGACTGAATACACTGTCCGTCGGAACGCTTTTCACGGCTTCTCAAAACAATATTCGTAACATTAAAAAGAAACAAAATTTTACTTTTAAAGGTATTGCGTTTAGTTATTAAATGTTAAGCTTAGACATATATTATATGTGTTTATTAGATACTACATCTAGAGTTGTAATTTAGGAGACATTGCAATTCTATTATTGATCTCATATATATAAAAGAAAGTCGTGTTAGTTACACTATTTATAAATTTCATTTAATTTTAAATTTCATTTCATTTATTATCATAAAAACATTAGATGGATATTTATATTTATTTATTTTATATTTATATTTATAACTCAAGAACAGCTGTACCGATTTGGTGGAAAATTGGTGTGGAAGTAGCTTAGAACCAGGAAACGGACATAGGATTACTTTTTATCCCGTTTTTTTTTAAAATGGTGTTTACAAGATTTCGCCAATAACTCTTTTATCCCGTTCGATCGCGTTCCCGTGTGACGTGACATAAAATGTCAAAGAGAATACAAGTCACTATAAAACGTAGTATAAAAAAACGCATTTGATATGTAATAACAAAACGCAAATGACAGCTAAACGTAATTTTGTCTATAGTTAAGTATGGTTGAAAATTTGATAATTATAATTTTGTCAGAAATCATAATGAGTAATTTGTATTCTCCTTGAATCGTCATTAACAGTGCTGCGATCAAGATGACCGAATCCTTCCCAACAAAGCTGTAATGGTTTTTCCATTAGAGACTATATTTTCGGAAATTTAGAAAATATATTTACGAAAAAAATTATGGCGGTACGAAGTTCGCCGGGTCAGCTAGTTAAAAATATTTCCAGTGCGGTGATACCAGCTTCACTATAATATGATGACGGTCTGTGAAAATGCCCGCTGTGAATTAATTTAAAGATACAATGACTCACATCTTTCTTTGCCCGTGTGGGTTATAAGTATCGGCCACGCCAGAAAAAAATCCACACCATCCACAATCACCAGAAACAAAACTGTATTCAACAGTGCACGTAAAAAGCTTAATGAAAGTCATGACACAACCATCAATCCACCAGAAATAATTATCATATATTATGCAGATAATATCGGTGCAAGAGTAGGAAAACTTTGCATAAAACGTTATGCCAACACGGGTGATGAATTGTATTCTCTATGTACATTCGCTCAAACATGTGTAAGATTACATATTTAAGATCAAATTGCTACTACTTACGCGTCGATTTTCTTCGTCAGTGTGATACTACTCCAGGCGCCCCGGCCCGCAGCTGTAGATAGACGACTATCGCTAGTATTATCCTAACACATATGATATTATGTCCTACTACTACCTGTGGTATTAACTAAGTAATTTAGATGTCACTGTTTTCCGTTGAATGCCACTTAACAGCTAAACTTTCACTGATGTTAAGTATTATTAGAAGTTCTTAAATATTATCTAATATCTAGATGTCCTTGGTGTAAACCGCCATAATCACTGCAATAAGGGTAAAATTAAAGATTTAAATGTAACAGATTTCAATTTAGTGCGTAAATCAAAGAGCATTGCGCAGCATTCAAACTTGGGTATTTAAGGCATTTGGACCGACCCTAACAAGGTGCTTAACTATTCACAGAAGAATGTTGAAGTCCTTTCAGACTTTAACTTGTTCGTTAAAACACGCAAACGTTCCTTTAGCAACGTGCAAGTATAAAATGAGAGCTATTTTATGCGATCAAAAGCGTCGTCCCACTAATAAGGTTGTTACTAAACACTCTTAGTAATAAAATAAGACCATTAATTGGCACGGAAGAAAATTGCAATTGTTAATGAAATGAAAAGGAGGTAAAACAAAAAAGAAACTATAATTTCTTAGTCCTTCCTCTATAGTAAAAGTTAAAAAAAATACTTTCTTTGTTGTTTTTAGTACTACGTAGCTCGTACTCCATAGTAAGAATTAAGAAAATTCAATTTCTTGTTTTGTTTTTTCCTTTTTCTTTTCATATAAGTCCCTCTGTTGGAATGATACTTTCTCGAAAATAGAGAGGAATTGAAGTACTATTCGATGCTGAACATAAAGTATTATTTTAATACTTCCATCTCCTATAGTGATGATATTTATATAAACCAAAAGGAAGGGTTGCTGACAGTAATTTTGATTTTTATTACACCATAAATATGCTATTAATAATATAAAAGTTTACAGTGTAAATCTATTAAGTTTTTTTTTTTATTGCCAACGGTGGCAAACGAGCAAGCAGCACACCTGATGGTAAGTGAAACTGCTGCACATGGACCTTTGCAATACCAGGGGCACAGCCAGGCCGCTGCCTACCGTGAAGGAAATACTCTTCTTAAACCTCGTTTAAAGAAGGACATGTCATAGCGCTCGGGAAACACAGCAGCAGGTAGTTCATTCCAGAGCTTGCACGTACGTGGGAGAAATGATCGCTGGAATCGTACAGTTGAAGACCATTACGTTTCCAGGTGAAATGGATGAACCCTGCTACGACTTCGAGTGGTGCGTTGGTAGAATGGTGACGGTGGTACCAAGTCAAACAGTTCCTCGGAGCACCCCCCCGTGAAAGAGTCTGTAGAGTACACAGAGTGACCCAAAGTCTCTCCGCTGTTCCAGCGACTCCAATCTGTCCGTAAGATTGGGATCCCGACGATTCGAACAGCCCGTCTTTGCAGGGAATCAAGTGGGTCTAGCTGATATTTGGGCGCACCTGCCCAGAGATGTGAGCAGTACTCCACATGAGGACGAACTTGTGCTTTGTATAGCACAAGACGCTGTCTCGGTGTGAAGTACCGCCTGGCTCTGTTCAGGATGCCCAACTTTTTGCTTGGCAATTTGGCTTTGTCCTCCAAATGACTCCCAAACTGGACTTTGCTCGATATTTTGACACCGAGAATTCCAATACTCTCAGAAATTGGGAGAGTTACTCCTTGGAACTGTGGCGCCATGACAAACGGGTCCTTCTTTGCAGTGAACGCGCAAACTTGTGTCTTTGTGGGGTTGAACTGGACTGGGTTCCGTTCACCCCATTCCAAGGCCCGCCCCAGAGAGCGCTCGACTTCAGACACAAGTTGAACCCTTCTTTCCTGAGTACTCCGAGGGATATTCCGTTGCTCAGTATACCGCTCATCACCCGTACTGTCATCCGCATAGCAACGCATACTCTCGATAGAGAGCATGTCATTGATATGCAGGATAAACAACGTCGGGGAGAGCACCAAGCCTTGTGGTACACCAGCATTAATGGTCATGGTATCGGAGCAGGAGCCATCTACGACGACTTTTATACTCCAACCATCCAAAAAGCTGGCTATCCAATTACAGAGTCCCTCGGGGATTCCGTATGATGGTAGCTTCGATAGAAGTGCCCTGTGCCAGACCCAGTGCAAGTGTTGCAACAAAAAAAAATTGGGTGTTCCAAATACCGCTCTCGCTTGCCGAGTATCGTATACTCGTATACTCATTTATATCCCCACGTAGGCGAATTCTTTGTGCGATTTATAAATAGTTATTCTACATCTAGGTGTGTATTTTCCTAAATTTTATGTTGGTAAAGTCCTCCGAGACAAGAATATGTCCCTTAGTGCAGTGTTGCCTTAATATGTTTAAAAAAATGTACGGGTAGCACTAATATTTATAAACATTTTTATTACATAATGCCTAAAACATAAAATTTTAATGAAAGTAATAAAGTATTATGTTTTTCTTTATTTATTTGTACTTCATCATATTTAAAACAAAAACCATCGTTGTATTATTCATCATCATCATTTCAGCTCATATACGTACCACTGTTGGCCTCGAGCCTCTTCCACAATAGGAGGAAAATTGATCTTACTATAACATGCTGGCCAGACAGGTTGGTATAAGGCTTTATGTCGAGTTTTCCTTCTCTTGCACAAATGTTATATGCATAATATATCCCTTAGTTGTCTTTTACGACATCCACGGGCAAGATAGGGAGTGGTGAATTGTATTCTTATTCCGTCACCACACAGAAGAAACAGATAATTATGATGTATTATTAATTCAATGTCTATGTGTGCTGTGATGATGATGATGATTAATTCATTTAAATAGTTTTTTCATTTGCAAACATTTAAAAAATACATTTTTAAAGTTATGAAAAATCATACGTATCTCTTTCTTTAAAAGAGCACTTTTAAAACTACGATATCTTCTTTTAGATTAAGTTTTTAATAACAAACATATTCAGACAGAATTCACCGTGAGCATATCTACTGTTAGTTTTTTTTATTATGCATATTCATAACCCGGATGGAAAGCTATACAAAGTTTGTCTTGCATTAACGTTAGAAGACGTTAGTCTTAGTATCTTTAACTTACGCAACCTAGCAAATTATTCTAAGGCTCTGCCAACAAAATATATTCTTCACTTAAATTCTTTTTTCGTAGCACTGCTGTTGAAAATGTTTGGGTATTTGTTTATGATCATAGGCAGATAATAAAATTGCATTAATGATATTTACATATTTGAAATAAAATTACTTTCAATGTTTGTTTACTGGATGTAATTTGTGTCCGTTAATTATATGTGTATGTATTTCTCGCGGAAACGCAATGAGTTTCAAAAATTAAAAAAACTGTACGAATGGCGGCGATGTGGTTCGCGACACGTCACGTCTCGTTTCCGTCGGGGGCGAAAAGTGGCCCACAGAGAACCGCTCTGCTACGCTGGATATGTCAAAGATCGTAGCAGGTGGAGGGCAGTGGACTCTGCCTACCCCTATGGGAAAAAGGCGTGATAAATAAAAAAAAAAAAAAAAAAAAAATTCAATGTTTTAATCGAGTTGTATAGTTGTATTTGTTGTAGTTTTATTTCCAAATTGCCTTACCTTCATTCGTTATATGTCATAACTGTGCCTATTAATAACAGCACTATTAAGAAATTAGTAATATCAGTATATATGAATTTATTCCATTAACCCACTGTGGTCTTAGCTGATACAGAGTTTTAACTTTTCTATTTAAAATGTATCGTCATCATCATCATCATCGCAGCGAACATACGTCCCACTGTTGGGTTCGGGCCTCTTCCACAATGGGAGGGAATTTGACCTAGTATGCCATACTGGTCCAGCAGGTCAGACATGTTGGTACGGGGTTTCATTTCAAGCTTTCCTTCTCTTGCACAGATATTATGTGCATATTATGTCCTATAGTCGTCTTTTACGACATCCACGGGAAAGATAGGGAGTGGTGAATTGTATTCTTACTCCGTCACCACACGGAAATTAATCTAATACAAACAAAATTAAAATATTTTTTTGGGTTATATTTCTAATTAATGTATAATATTTTGATGTAGCAACTCGTTTACAGTATATAAAAATTATTTGAGCGCAAATCCACATATCAACCTGTCTAAAGATGTTTTATTTGTGGTAAGTAAACAAGAAAACTATATATCGGTGTACATTGAGATATCATGTGACGTTCTTATGGCACTTTCAATATTTTAGTGGGGTTATATTCACTAAACATTTTATGTAATATAATACAGAGAAAGTGGTAAAGTATGGTGAATATAATTTAAGAATGCGCTACGTGTGTTTTTATATTCTATCAATATTCCCGTAGAAACCTTCAATTAATTTGCTGACGGACAACGACTTTAAATGAAGTGATCGCATGATAAATAAAGTTTTGATATAAAAGAGTTTTTACCGTTCCATAAAAATCCCAAAAAGATAAAACAATATGTTTGTCTTTACCACGTGAAGAAAAAGTAAGCAGTAGCAGAAGTGAAGGGTAGAGTGACATATTGTATTCTTCATCCATTAGGTACCACACCGGGATGGTTTTATAAATACACTAGCTTCTACCCGCAGCTTCACATGCGTAAAAAGCAACTTTCTCAACATGAAATTTTATTAAAATCCAAAACTTCGTTCAACAGTTCGTTAAAAAATATCACCATACGTTTTATGTAAATAATTTAACTGTAGTTTATTTATAAATTAGACACAATTGAATGAATGTTAATATTTAGCGGTGTGTGATCTATACCAATAAATAAAATTGGAGTGTCTGTTTGTAATGTCAAAATAATAGGCTTTTTTCATGCTCACACGGTTATTTGTACTATACATATGCCTAAAAATCACTTTATATTTTTTTTGTCTATCTATCTGTTTGTTCCGGGTAATCTTCAAAATGGCTGGATTAATTTCAAAAATTCTTTCACCAATGGAAAGCTATAATATCAGGGCGTAAACTAGGCTATATTTTATCCCAGTATTCCCACGGGAACGGGAACTACGCGGGTAAAACGACTAAAACCGAAGCGAAGCGAAGGCGGGTTGCTAGTAGCATATATTATCCTTGTGGTGACGGATTAAGAATACAATTCACCACTCCTTATCTTACCCGTGGTTGTCGTAAAAGACGACTAAAGGATATAATATGTTATATATAATCTATGCAAGCGAAGAAAATCTTAAAATAAAACCAAATACCAACACGTCCGACAAGTGTAGTATAGTAGGTAAATTTCCCGCTCATAATGGAGGAGACTCAAGCCCAACAGTGGGATGTGTATGGGCTGAGATGATGACGATAATGATGTTAGTAATTAATACTATGAAGATTTATAAAGTCAAATTATTCATTACTGGAAACGAAACACAGTATAAAATTACAAATAAAAAGTTAGAGGTGTCTGTTCTTCACGTTTTCGCTCTTGTTTCGTGTATCTACTTATATATGTATATCCATTGTGTCCTGCCTACACGGCTATACGCTTCCAGACGAAGCCTTGCTATAAAACAACAGGAGCGAATTCTCTTTTAATTACGAGACGGACGTTCCATAGCGTGATGTTTAGACTCTCTCGACAACCATTCGGCCCGAAATGACAATCAATTATGAATTTTATTATTCATTAATTAAAGTCCTATTTAGAAAACGTTTGCTGAACAACATTTTCAACCAAACATTTATGATTTTATTCTTTCACTGTCCCCTTTTAAGTAAACGTGAATTCTTGTGTAAAATAGCTAAATTTAAATATTACTTACTACCTTATTTTTATAAGCATTCGACTCTTGACTAAAATCTTGTTGTATTACCTGCAACAAAGTACAATTTCGGTTAACGTCTAGTATCATTATATTGTATATCTTAGTCGTATTATATGACACTCTCGGAAAAAAAAGGGTGAGTAAAAGATATTGTTACTCATCTACAAAGAAAATATAATACCTACCTTTACCTGTGTACATGTAAAACTATGGATCATCATCATCATCATAGCTCATATACGTC
The DNA here is from genome assembly GCA_032191425.1 of Lymantria dispar. Classification (NCBI taxonomy): domain Eukaryota; kingdom Metazoa; phylum Arthropoda; class Insecta; order Lepidoptera; family Erebidae; genus Lymantria; species Lymantria dispar. The sequence goes on along the minus strand of CM063454.1, from coordinate 18,639,561 downwards.
CCACTATTGGGCTCGAGCCTCCTCCACAATAGGAGGGAAATCGACTTTACTGTACCATGTTGGTCAGGGCAAGAGTAGTGAATAGTATTCTTATTCCGTCACCACGCGGATAGAATCAGTTACTTATAAATGTTTACAGTAGTAAATAAATGTACTAATTTATGGTGGAAACTTTTAATTTTAAAACACCAAAAACGTCAAAAATATCAAAAGTATCGGTTTTGAGGAGGTTTCGGGACCAAAAATCGATTTAGCTAGGTTTTATTTATAGTATTTTATGTATAGAAAATGTTGTTTTGTCGGTGTTTTTAGCTAATCAATACAATGACATAAATCTTATATCCTTAAGCGAGCAATTCTTGTATATATATATATTTTCAGGATCTCAGAAAAGGCTCCAACGATTTTGATGAAATTTGGCATACTAGAGGTTTCGGGGCCAAAAATCGATTTAGCTAGGTTTTATTTAGGTTTTTTTTTTTGGAACTAATCCCACCACACATTTCCACCATTGTAACTCCTGTAAGCCAGGATCCACAATGGTCTCCATAAATGACACCGAGGTTTGACCCTCAGGCAGTCCCGGGATATGATTTTAAATTGTCTTGGGACCCGCAACAAATTTAATTAGAAAAGATTAAAGAGGAGGAGTTGGAAAGAGAGATTCCACTTCCCTCCTAGGCAAAGCGGGAGACAGGAAAACAAAATGACTAGTCAGCCAATAAGTAAAAAGGTGTACAGCTACGATAGCGCAGCAGTACGGCACCACGGATACGGAAGAGCTTAACGGGGCCTATATGTGAGCGTTAAGATTGATTGCTACAGTAGGTATGGCAGAAACGCATGAACGCACGGAAATTTTCTCGAGTTGCTACAAGGTCCGTATAGCATACTACCCCACAGGTGACTTGCAAACTGTTTAACATAAGGTTACGCTCGTTTCGCCAGAGATCGCACTCCCAGAGAATGTGATGTGCTGATTGTTCATACTCGTGGTCAGATGTGGAACATTGACATAATGGTGATGGTACGAGTTTAAAAGAAAATAATTCACTTTTAAAGTTGCCATGGCCAGTTAAAAATTGGGCCACGAAGCGGTTTATTTAGGTATAGAAAATTTTGTTTGTCGGTGTTTTTAGCTAATCAATACAATAACATAAAATGTCAATAGAATATGGATTCGAATTTCGCCGTCGCCGTCAAGAGTGACAATAGCTCAATTGAAAAATTGTCCAGTCGCATTCAAACAGCGTGAATTGAATCGGTGTTATTATTATTCTCTTTTTGTAATTCTTGATTTTTTTTCATTATATCATCATTTTTATTTTTTATTAATATACATCTAAATAAGTTCGTCAAAAATACAGTTAATGAAAAAGAAAATATCAACCAGATATTAAGACAATAATACACGTACGCACATATATTGGGTGTAAATCATCGTCATCTCAGATAATATGCATTCTACTACTGGGCTCGAACCTATTCCACAATAGCAGAGTAACTCACCACGCTGGTGAGATGGATTAGAATATGAATTAATATCAAGTTTTCCTTCTCTTGCACAGATATTATACGCATAACATATTCCTTAATCATCTTAAGACACCTACGATTAAAATAGAAAATTCTAAAATATACTACGCCCTGAGTGCATGGAAAATAGGGGAAAATACACATATGGGTTTCTTTCACTATCTTAGGATACGACAAAAATCTATCGTTGCACGACAGAATTTTATTACAGCTTCCTTTTTTATACTAAAATAGGAAGGTGATAGAAATTCCAAAAAGTTTTATAATAAACATTTATGACTAAATATAGTGAACTTCATCTAAACGTTCTAGTATAGCATATTGAAATTCTGGGAAACTACAAGACACCGATAGAGTTTGAAGCGTACACAAATTTAATTACCGGTGTACTAGGATGACAAGCGGAGCATTAATAGTTTCATTTGCAGTTTCCACCAGATATTAGGAGATTATAGTAACTATTACGAACTAGGTTAGCACGGTCACTAAATATAAAGGCAGTAGAGATACTACCAACGTACAAGAGTTTTAGTAGGACAGTTAAGAGCACCTCACCACCCATTGATACAATTGGTGGACAAAAATTGACTGAGAGAGTAAATTTTTTCACTGATTGTATCAGTACTGCTGCACAGATATCATCGCTGCCTTCTGCTATTATGAATCTGTTACCTATTTTAATTCAGCCTGAGCGGTTCCGTAAATATACCCATATATCATTAGCTTAAAAACGCTTTTAATATAATAATATTACATTTGCTTGAAAAAGCTTATAAATACATATAGTAATACTAGCTGACCCAACAGACGTTGTTCTGTTCAAATGAAGCGCCACCTACCGGGTCCAATTGTGAATCTAAATCATTCTCGAATCTCCTTGAGCACACAAAAATTACTTACTCAATCCAGTCAACAGATATCGCCACCTGTTAAAATCGTTTGGAGTTAATAGATAATTGTGAATGTCAAATAATAGACAAATAATTTGCAATAAACTAATATTGCGACTATAAATGAAGATGTAAGCTATCCTATCTTTCAAGTTGGATCAAACTGCACACGGTGTGCAAATTTGATTAAAATCGGTTACTTAGTTTAGGAGTCCATCGCGGACAAACAACGTGACACGTAATTTATATATATTAAATTTATATTTAAAAACTTATGAATATTAAAAGCTAGTGATTTAAATAAAGTGCATTTAAATACATTGAGCAAACATACATTTTATATTACAAGGTTGATTCGGAATCATCTCATCTCAGGCCACCTAGTGCCTCGAACCTCCTACACAATTGGAGAGAAATTGACTTACCTTCTGACGGCGCTGGTCAGACGTATTGGCATAGAATTTTACGCCGAGTTTTAACTCTCTTGCTATTACTACTACTATCGGCATATCATATCCCTTAGAAATCTTTGCGGCAACCATGGGCAAAAGACAGGGTGGTGAATTAGAGTCTTACTTTGTCAACTATTTATGAAGTTATAATGAAAATAATGTAATTCGTTTGATTTAACATGACGCGCCCCTTGGATTCATTGTAGGGATATCAAAGCTAGGATTGTATGCGGTCCCCTCCATTGCCCCGGATGGAACGGGCGGGACTTCACCATACCATAACCTATCCGCAGAAAAAGTAGTCCTCATTTGCACCATCAATTTATCTTGACAGAATTCCTCGAACTTTTATGTGTCGCAAATTCCACAGAATATACGTCTCCTCACAGGAATTTGATTCAGGATGATCATATGCCATCTGGATTCAACAGTTTCTTGCTTTCCTGCGACGTTTACGATGTGTTATGGCGTTATCCTATACTAAGGAAGGATAATCGGCAGGCTCCAATCTAATTACCCGAGGCTCGGCTAAAAATTCTTGATTCACCCCACCGAAGCTACTAGGAAGATAGGTCTTTAAGAAAACTAACAATGTAGTATGCTAAATTAACCACATTAAATATGGGACCAATATTTCGGGATAAGATATATACATAATAACACATCCAATATTTTTAATGTTACATTTCATGCAGGGGACGTTGTGCGAACGCCCATGTCGTGCGGTGTCCCACAGGGGTCGGTCCTCGGACCCTCCCTGTGGAACATCGGCTACGACTGGGCGTTGCGGGGGAGCCTCCCGCCCGGGCTGGGCGTGATTTGTTACGCCGACGACACGCTCGTCACAGCCCGCGGTGGGACGCTAGAAGAGGCGGTAAGCCTGGCGACCTATGGCACCGAAGAGGTCGTCAGGCGGATCGAGGCGCTGGGGTTGAGGGTCGCCCTGGACAAGACGGAGGCCCTCTTGTTCCATGGGCGCCTTATGAGCCCTCCCATCGGCGTCTCGATCACCGTCCGATCGGTTGACATCAGCATCCGGGCCCATATGAGGTACTTGGGCCTGGTGCTCGACGGGCAATGGTGGTTCCGGGAGCATTTCCGCAGGCTCGCTCCGCGGCTCGTCGGCGCGGCGTCCGCCCTATCGTGGCTAATGCCGAACGTGGGCGGACCGAGCGCTACGTGCCGACGGCTGTACACGGGGGTCATCCGGTCGATGGCCCTGTACGGCGCACCGGTGTGGGCGGGGTCCTTGACCGTCCGACTTAGGGCCCTTCTGTGGCGACCACAGAGGGTCATGGCGGTCAGGGCCATCCGCGGATACCGCACGGTGGCGACGGAGTCAGCGTGCCTATTGGCCGGGACTCCCCCGTGGGACCTGGAGGCGGAAATGCTCGCCGAGTTGTATCGGCGGGTGTCGGGGGTGCGCGGGGAGGGCGGTGTGATCTCGTTAAGGGATCTCACCGCCTGGCGCGTCGACGCCCGCCGAGACGTCATTGCCCGTTGGGCAGTCCGGCTGGAGAGGCCTCGGTTCGGGGTGCGAACCGTGGAGGCCTTCCGGCCGGTGCTGATGCAGTGGTTGGAAAGGCGGCACGGGGTGCTCTCCTTCCGACTAGTGCAGGTGTTGACGGGGCACGGGAGCTTCGCCAAATACCTGCACAGGGTCGTAAGGAGGGAGAGTACACCGTCCTGCCACCACTGCGATTGTGACGAGGACACGGCGCGCCACACGCTCGAGGCCTGCGCGGCTTGGGCAGTGCAGCGCCGTGAACTCGTCGCAATCATCGGTGCCGACCTGACGCTGCCGGCCATCGCTAGGGCTATGGTCGACAGCGTCAGGAACTGGGACGCGGTCGCAGCCTTCTGCGAGACAGTGATCTCGCAGAAGGAGGCGGCGGATCGTCTGCGCGTGGAGCGCAGCCTCGATGAGGAGATCCGCCGCCGGCGACTGGGGCGGCGCAGGCGCAACTATCTGCGCCTCATGCCGCCCTAGCCGAGGCCGCGGGTGACGTGACCGGGGATTAGTCCGTCACCCGCCGAGAGGCCGACCGCGTGAGGAAAGACCGACGTCCTCCCCGAGGGGGGGACGTCGGTCGATGGGAGGGTACCCCGCGTAGGGGGTATTCCGTCGGGCCGACCACTGACGACAAGTAAACCTGCTCCGGTGGTCGGCCCAATGACGAAGGCGAGGTGGTTTTCGGGTGGGTTGCGGGAGTTGCGTGCTTAAGCCCCTCTGTCGCCCCGGACGGAGTGGTGCGGAGGCGCGCCAACCGCGACCCACCCAAAAAAAAAAAAAAAAAAAATGTTACATTTCATCATTCATCATTTCAGCTTATATACGTCCCACTGTTGGGCACGAGCCTCCTCCACAATAGGAGGGAAATTGACCTTCCTATACCATGTTGGTCAAACAGGTCGGTATAGGGTTTCATTTCGAGGTTCCCTTCTCTTGCATAGATGTTTTACGCATATAATATGCCTTAGTCGTCTTTTACGACATCCACAGGCAAGATAGAGAGTGGTGAATTGTATTCTTATCCTGTCATCACACGGAAATGTTACATTAATTTTATATAAAAACTTAAAAGTGTTTAGCAACAGAGTACACAAATCCCGAACATTAACACCGCAGCGACCTCATTCCTGTCCGGGATGAATTTAATTATTTTCGGGTGAGTCCTTAACTCGATCTAAGTGTTCCGTGGGCTATGTAACCACAGACAACCACTTGGGAGAATTACGATAACTATAGTACGTACTAGGAATGACCAAAGTTAGACAGATGGTCCCTGTATTATTATTGAATTAAGTGTGGCTGGAATGAGAATGACAAATGTGGGTTTATATTGTTAACTATTTAAGCGATTAAATTCCCATTTGTGTTTAGAACTATGCTCATTGTTGGGTCACTATTATCCCATAAATGCTCAATTAATAGGTTTTAAATATAGTCAAGAAATATTCTAAGATACATTAATAGAATGATTTTAATCATTTATCCATCATCCTATACACGTGTACTGTATGACATCGTTATAATTCTCAAGTAATCGACGCGTTTGACTGGCGGGTTGGCAATCGCAACTGATGTACAACATCAGTTAGCTAGTTTTATAAGTCCCAAGGCGTTAAGGCGTGAACATAAATTCATATCAAGCACATTGTATTCTTTACCCATAATTACACGAGACAAACGTAGTGATAATATTGTTATATTGTTTGTAAAATATGGATGTGATAATCTTAGCTTATTAACATTTTTAAATGCCATGATCAGACTACCTAATTTTATCAAACTAACGTGACAAAATTAATTATTAAAGTAAAACATACAAGAATATAAACAATAGCTATTTCGAAATCTCATACTAATTGCTTTTGACTTATTTCTAAAAGATGTGATTACAAGTCCTGCATGTAGTAATTATTTCGCTAGTGCTTATAAAAAGCATATCATCCAATTGCCGTTTTGCTATTCAATGATTGTTGGGCTGGACGTAGGCCTTCCTCATATTTCGCCATAAATCGCGAAGTGCGGTCCTGTGCCATCTGCATTCAATGATGGCCAGTAACTTTCAGGTGGTCGGAGGTTTCATACACTGCATCGTTTCTTTCGCAGCGATTGTCAGTTCCACGAGCAATGTGACATGCATCCTTCAACGTGCAGATTCTCCGTGCTATGTCGATTACACCTGTTCTTCTACGGGTTTTTGTATTTCGGATTCTATTTTACAGAGAAACTTCAAGCATACCCATTTCCATAGTACTCTGATCAATTTTAAGCTTGGTTATGAGGCCTACATTTAGGGACAACATTTCTATGCTCTAAGTTATGACTCATAACAGAGACTGGTCGTAGATCTGTGTTTTCAGACACTGAAATAGGTTAGATGATGCAAGATGCTCTTAAGCTTCCCAAATGCTCCCCAACCGAATTGGATTCGTCGGCTGACCTCTTCCTCGAAATTGAATTTACCCAACTGGACTGTTTGTCCAAGGTAAATATAATGATACGTAAACTTCGAGAATCGCATTGCCACTTAGGACCGGTACTGCAATGTGGTGGACATTAGACATGACCATCGTCTTGTCCCTGTTCATTCGTAAACCCACTAGTTTAACCCATAACTCACTACTCTGTTGAGATAGTTGAGCATAGTGGCAAAGGTGTCTATGGATTCTACCATATCGACAGTAAGAATCAAGGTAAGTAATGTTTTCGCCGTTGAAGCTGACGCCTAGGTCAGTCCATTGCAAGAGCTTGAAAACATCGTTTAATGAAATGGTTAACAGTTTCGGAGGGACGACGTTTCCCTGTCTCACAATTTTCTTCAAATGGATTGATTTCTTTCTTTTATCCCGTTGTGACGTCTCTGTACAAACACTTTAGCATATGATAGTCGATTTAGCACCGCTGAAAGGACTGCACCCAAGTTTCGACCGAATCAACATTCAAAAATCAAATTTCTCATAGTCCACAAACGCTATGTACAGAGGCTGATTGTATTCCTCGATTTTCTGCATAATCTGCCGAAGTGTGAGGATTGAGTCTATGGTACTACAGCCTTTTTAACAGTCGGCTTGTTCAGGCAGCATGAAGTCATCAAGCTTGCACGTGAGTCGTTTTGTAATAACCCGAACACAGCTTATAGTCATAGTTTTATACTGGGCGATACTCGGCAGCATTAGAAACTCGGAGGTGGTCGCAGCCTTCCGCAAAGCAGTAGTCGCGCGGAAAGAGGCGGCAGAGCGCGCGCAGGCGGAACACCTCTTCGACCACGCGAATCGCCGGCGGCGACTGAGACGGCGCAGGCGAGATTATCTGCGCCTGATGCCACCCTAGCCGAAGCCGCGAGTGACTGGACTGAGGAGTTAGTCCGTCACCCGCCGAGAGGATAACGCGCGACGACGACTGACGTTCCCAGCGGTGAAACATCGGTCGAGGAGAAGGTACTTCTCAAGGGGTATCCCGTCGGGCCGACCACTGATGACAAGTCACTCTGCACCGGTGATCGGCCCAATGACGAAGGCGACGTATCGCGGGTGGTGCGCTGACCGTAGCCCACCTCTAAAAAAAATATACTTAATTATTTTATACCACTAAAACCTTGCTAACTTGGTAGGTGACGGTATTCTATTTTTATTCTTTTTTAAATTTATGTCAAACAGCATCCCGTTTTCCGCATTTCCTTGTGGTGACAGAATAAAAATACAGTTCACCATCCCATTTCTTAACCGTGGGCGTCATAAAAGTCGACTAAGAGTTAATAATATACAGCTAACATTTATACAAAAAAAGGAAAACTTGAAATAAAAGCCAGTCGTCTGATCAGCTTGGTATTTCCCTTCCATTGTGGAGGATACTCAACCCTAGTTGTGAGACATTATGATAGAACAGTGTCTGTAGGGTGAACTAGTGCGAAATAAACAAAATGTAACTAACAATTTAAAATAATGGATATAAAACAATACATAGTTTAAAAGGATATAAACTACCCTTTGATCTATTCATGAATAATAAGTGAAATCATTGATAAAGCAGCTATAGATGAAAGGGATACCATGGTTATAATTAATAATTAGTTTCTAAGACAAATACTCGGTTGGTGGGACATTTAAAACAGCCATGCTTCGATTAGTCCATTCTATTACAATGTTATTTGTAAGGGGCACAATCTACGTAATTATACTGAGAAGGGAAGCATATACACATGATTGAGAAATTCCTGAATATATCCAATTAACAATCACGCAGTTTGTGAAGTTATTTTTGGCCTCATACCTGTTCAATATCGCTTTTCGTATATTAACTGCGTGTTAAATGTGATGTTAATTGAATAAAATACATTAAAAAATTTTAGTACTGAAAATAGTCAAGAACAAAGTCATGCATTTAGATCAGGAGTTCCCAACCTTTTTTTTGGTCAGGGACCACTTTTGTATTATTCTTGTTAGCAGGGACTACTATGTAAGTATAATAAAAATAAACTGTAGTAAGCAAACTGAAACTTTAATTAAAAACTCAATAGGAAATTACATAAAAAGAAATAATAATATTCTTAAGATAAACTTTCCGTGTGGTGACGGAGTAAGAATACAATTCACCACTCCCTATCTTGCCCGTGGATGTCGTAAGAGACGATTAAGGGATATACTATGCACATAACATCTGTGCAGGAGAAGGAAAACTCGAAACAAAACCCTATACTAACATGTCTGACCAGCATGGTATAGTAGGTCAAATTCCCTCCGATTATGGTGGAGGCCCGAGCCCAACAGTGGGACGTATGTGGGCTGCGATGATGATGATGAAACTTATTTTGTATTAATGTGATTTTTGAGCTTATATCTTACCACCCGCGCTCTTCTCACTGCACGGCGACCAACGGCTTACCGCCGCTAAATACACCGCCGCTTCTTTATATACAAATTTCTTGTGTATATATAAATTTCTGTATATAAGCTTCTTAAGTGACATCATCATCATCATCTTGCTCTTATCCCAATTACTTGGGGTCGACGCAATATGTCATCTGTTTTGACATATTGCAAAAAGTTTCGGCAATGACTTTTATGACCGGCCGCCTGCCTGACGTCAACCCTCCTTGGGAATGTAATCGTTGACCCAAATGGTACCAGATAGAATTGGTCCGGGTCAATCTAGGGCTCTTAGTCGTCTTTTACGACACCCACGAGCAAAGCAAGGGTTGGTAGTATTCGAATCCGCTACCACACAGCACGTTGGTAGCAAGTTTCTTCAGTGACATACTCCTCCTAAACGGCTGGCTGGATGTTGATGAAATTTTTTGTGTGTATTCAAGGGGTTTCGAGAATGGTTTAGATTCACAATTGGACCCGATAGGTGGCGTTATTTTATTTGAACAGAACAACGTCTGTTGGGTCGGCTAGTATCTTTATATATAAATTTCTTGTGTACGTGTGTATGTCACTGAACTCCTCCTAAACGGCTGAACCAATGTTGATGAAATTTTTTGTGAGTGTTCAAGGGGATTCGAGAATGGTTTAGATTCTCAATTGGACCCAGTAGGTGGCGCAACAGAACAACGTCTGTTGGGTCAGCAGTATTTTTATAATTATTGCATGAAATAATTAAATTAAAATGAAACTCATATTTTCTATTTAAAAATAATTAACATATTTTTCTTCGACCTAGTAACTCATCGCTAAAATAAAATTACACGTTAGTCATGCATTCATTTCAGCTCATATACGTCCCTCCTAGTATTGACTTGCTATACCACTCTGGGTAGACGTGTTTCTATAGGGGTTTATTTCGAGTTTGCCTGCTTTGAAAATAAATGTTATATGCATATTATAAACTCTTAGTCTTTTACGACACCCAGAATTCAAAAGGTGAATTGCGTTCTTACTCCGTCACTACACGGAAAGTAAACTTACTCTGTTACCACACGAAAAAAGATCAAATACAGAATATATGCATAGGATTTTAAATATGTGATTATTTCTTATAGTACTAATGCACAAATAGCATAGTGGTTGAACTGTCAACAACTCTTATCGACCGTTGGATTCAATTTTCATGCAAGAGGGCGTTCTTTTAATGACTTTTCCTAGTCTGAGTTTACTTTGTGTTTGGTGACTGTATATTTTTATTACTAAGAATTCTTTAATTTGCATAAGGGCGTCGAAAAGAATCAGCAGGTGATCTTATCGATGAAACATGGAATATTATCTCTACAATAAAATACGAGCAGATATTTAAAACTACAATTTTGGTTGCTTGGTTTCTTTAAATACAATTTATATGTCATTTCTCAAAGTCAAAATATGTATTTTTCTTTCATAATAAGAAAGTGGGTGGTGAATTGTATTCAGTCACAACCCGGCAATTACAATTTATTTCTTATAAAAAATTTAATATAAATTTACTGTTCAATTTGATCTGGATACAATTTTTATAGATCCAGTTCATCTAAATGAAAGGTAAATGGAAACCAGTGTTCTATTAGCTATGCTCCGTCGTTTGTTATATCTTTAAACGAGCAAATCTTGTATATTTCAGGATCTCGGAAACGGCTTGAACGATTTCCACGAAATTTAGCATACTAGCGGTTTCTGGGTCAAAAAATCGATCGAGTTTGGTTTTATTTATAGAAAATGTCATCTTTCAGTGTTTTTAGCTAATCAATAAAATGTAATTAGAATAAGAATGCAAATTTAGCCGGCACCGTCAAGAGTGACAATAGCTTAGTTGTGAAATTGTTGAGTCGCATTCAAACAGCCTGAGATCGGATCTCAGTGTTATTACTATTCTGTTTTTTTAGTTTTTTAAAATTGATATTTTTTCATTATTTCATCATTTTTATTTTTTATTAATTATATATCTAAATGTTTTCGTCAAAAATACAATTTACAATAAAAAAACATACCGAGCAAAGCTCGGTCAACCTGATATTGTGATATGTAACTTATGTGGTCTGAAAAAGAAATAAGAAGAAGAAGACATCAAAGTATTATCTAAAATGGTTAATTTAAAACAAAATACTAGAAATACATGCTACTTCACGAAATGCGTATCTGATTTTGAATAACATCAGTGCCCAAGTTTCCTGCAACACTGCATCCGAATGGTCGAACGATGCCCTGGAGCAGCCGATCTCGTTTTAGATAGCTCCATCAATCTTCTGCAACAGTGTATCGATGTCCTATTTTAAAAATGAAACGCGAACGAGTTTTGTTAAACCTTTATCGTTTGTGGAAAATGCTTCCCTATCGCCTTCAGCTCGAGGATAGTTGAATGCTTGCAATTCGATTCATAGGTATAAAAAGATGCCATTCAAACGATTCAATCACTTTTACAAAAAAATACCCAACTGTAACATTCAATTGAAAAGTAGATTGGTTCATTTTTTACTCTAATAGTTTTCAGCTTGAAACTATTTTGCTCGATGCCATGTTTATTTATACGGCCTAATCTAGATTCATTTTATTCAACTATCGACATGAAATCTCGTTATGAAGAGCAATTTGCCTTTGTTTGAAAAAAGTTTGTTCTAGTATCGACCAATTCCATTAGCCGTTGTTGTGAAAGTTTATCAAGCTTTACATTTTGAATTGTTTCTTATTTGTCTGGGGAGTTTTAAAAGCCTTTGAGTAAATAAATATAAAAGGACAGTTTGAAAACGTTTCTAATAACGAATAACTCAATCTGGTCGTGCGAGCTACTCCAAGGCACTCAATCAAGCGGATTGAACTGTACGGTTAGAAGGAAATACGTTGTACTTGTAACGAATGTATTGTACTCTTAGTGCTAAAATAAAAAGAACACGAGTTTATTTATACTACAGCATACAGCATGAAATACTCGGATGAATGGGCATTGCGGTTTTAATAGTATCAGTTTTATATTTGTTAAAGTTCCCCCTAGCATAACATTTTTATAATGAAAGTAATATAGATAATGTATAATAGCTTTGATGAATTGCTTCCACCAATAATAATTAACCTTTTTCTCTGATATCTGTTATTTTTTAAAATAATTATGAATATTAACAGAACTCATGATTGAATATGATGTTAGTTTTAAATTTAATCTTGTGGTTAGTCCAAAAATATAAATCTGTTCGAGATATAATCGCATGAATTATATTTGTGAATTATGTTACTTATGCGATATGCAAGGGCATCAATGAAGTTGATACTTTCTAGACATATTGTTCATAATTTTATATAACAAATGTTATAGTAATAAAATATATATAAAAGTAATAAATAAGCTCGCTGAGTTTCTTACCCAATCTTCTTAGTAGCGGTCGTGGTTTGATTTTGTAATAGTTCATTGAAATAATTTAAATCAGTGATGTTAAAATTGACCATATTTACCTACATACCATAGGCCTGCCTTTATGGTGTTAATACGTGATAAATAATTTGAATTTACGTTCAGCAGGCTGGTCATAAAACCATCTATCTATACCAATAAATAAAATTGGAGTGTCTGTTTGTAATGTCAAAATAATAGGCTTTTTTCATGCTCACACGGTTATTTGCACGACACCTATGCCTAAAATAGCAATTAAAAAATTTTTATCTGTCTATCTGTCTGTCTGTCTGTCTGTCTGTCTGTTTGTTCCGGGTAATCTTCAAAACGGTTGGACCGATTTCAAAAATTCTTTCACCAATGGAAAGCTATAATATCAGGGCGTAAACTAGGCTATATTTTATCCCGGTATTCCCACGGGAACGGGAACTACGCGGGTAAAACGACTATAACCTATAACCGAAGCGAAGCGAGGGCGGATTGCTAGTTGTCAATAAAGTTTGCAATATGCACAATGGAAAAAGAATCGTCGACCAAAAGTAAGTGGGATAAGAGCAGGAAGATGATAATGAAAATGGCAATGGTAAAGATTCAGATATCTAAAAATGTATTACTATTCATTTCACAAGAGAATACTAGTATTCATTATTTAATTTAACTATTTTAGTACGATAATGATATGACGTAGTTTGTACATACAAATTGTTCACATGAGTAAACGATTTTAATCCGATTATCTGGCTGCACGCGGCTGCTATCCAATCAAGCTTTTTATTAACCTCCATTATTATTTATTGCCGTATACTATATGAATATACGGCCATAATTAAGTATATATATCAGAAAATCAGTGCTTCATAAGTGATGGATTTACCCCTTTTTTTCATGCCATGGAAAATGCATTTATTTATTCCCTGTGCATGTTTAGCAGGGAGTATATAGGACTCGCCGACATAGGATGGCGCGGCGGAATGCATTTTGGGTTCCCAAAGGGTAGTTTTGGGCCTGCAATTTTGTCATCCCGACGGTCCACCTAACCGACACGCCCCGTGTAGATGTTCATCACGATAAAGGGTGCAGGCGGGCGTAGTCTCTGCGCCGTCTCCTTAATAGACGTCTAAGAATTTGATTGGCGTAGACGCTGGCTTCTAGTGCTCATTCTGCGGCTTCCTTTTGCTAGTGCACGGCTTTGCAAAAGGAAGCGGTCGTCGCCGAACATTTTTATAATTACGGCCAACAGTGACAAGTCTCTCCCACACTCATGATGGACACAAATACTTGCATTTCTTTATACATTTCTTTTTTATTGACAATTAGAAAAACACCCCACTCTAGTAATAATATTTAAAAAAATATGTAATATCTAGTATGTAAAATGGGCTACAGAGATATGGTGTAACTAATCAAGTGTTGATCAGGATAGAAATGCAACTAACTCAGAATGTAGCTGGCATTAAAAGTAATCGGTTACGCGGCCTAATGATGACAAACCACCGCAGTGTTATTGGTCAAATAGTAGAAATTCTTGAAAGACTGAAATTTTGATATGAAATTTATATGTGCTTTTTTATGTATGTACATTTCAAACGTGCTAATCGCTTCACTTTGTCAAAAGCACGTCAGTTGCATTTATAACTAGTTCACATCGCGATCAGATAACCGCATTAGCATCTAGCAACGTGTCACAAACAACGTACGTACGATAGATTGCTCTGATGTTTGTGATGTCATTATCTAGTACTACCGCAATACAGAATTAGAAACATTTTGATTGCAAGAAAAGTGTTACGTTCAGAATTTTGAATATTACACCAATATTTTCATGTAATTTTGTTAAAACAAACAGCAAGATTAAATACTTGCTCTTTGTTTTTGCTTATTACACTTTTATTGAGGTTAAACAATATATAAATGATATATAAACGATTCTCCGTGTTGTCTAAATGGAGACGGAGTAAGTATATAATTCAACTATCCTCTCTCTTCCTAAAGGACGACTAAGGGATTATGATATGCAGATAACTGCTATGCAAGAGAAGGAAAACTCCACTTATAACTCTGTGACTCTTACCAGCATGGTGTTATAGATCAATTTGGCTCTCATTGTGGAAAGGGCAATTGATGTATTACACAAGAGGCTTGAGTATATTAGAAATTTTGTGGGAAAAATTACCTAATATTTTTCATAGATCAATGTACCTACATCACTTGTTTTTATGTTTCTGTTTAAGTTCTACCATTATAAATTCGACTACGCCTATCTATCTAATCGATCGCGCTACGCAGTTCCACGTACTTTCTGTTGACTTTTAGTGGGTGCTCGTCATCTATTTAGCACATCATTATTTCGTACCAATTCGGACTAACGTCACTTGTACAGAATGACGGCTACGTACATTAATCAATTCAATGACATTGATTCTATTCAACTTGTCAGACATACTTTTCAAAAACTTTATTTTAAATGTTTTAATTAGTATTATCGTCATCTTAACTCATAAAGAGCCCACTGCTGGGCTCGTGCACCTTCACAATTGAAATGAAATTGACCTACTGTGACATGCTGGTTAGATGGGCTGATGTAGCTTTATATTTCAAGTTTACCTTGTCTTACACGTATATTATAAGCATATTATATCCCTTAGTGGTCTTTTACGATACCCATAGGCAAATTAGGGATGTTGAAAAATAAATCGTCTAACATATTTGTTTTTATTGCGGATGGTATCAAACAAGCAAGTAGCACTGCTGATGGTAAGTGATAATGTCGCACATAAACCCTTGCAATACCAGAGGTGCAGCTAGGCCGTTGCCTACCGTGAAGAAAATACTCTTTTTAAACCTTAGTTAAAGAAGGACATGACATAAATAGTTATAATAAATGATGTTAACATTAAGAACGTAGTGCATTGATTTATCCTGGGTATCTAATTTAATAACTTTGCAATCCAAGGACAACGCTATCGGTTCCTAGTATGCACAACCGTATTTATTAACAATATTTTCGGTTTACAATGTGATAAAGTTGATCAAAAAAGAGATAAATAATTATTTGAAGAATAGTATTTTAGTACGAATAGAAGAATAGTATATTAGAAATTAATAATTCTGGAGCCAGGAACTAAGGAGTCAATCGTAATTATTAATTAAAAGTTGTAAGTATTGCATACGAGTAAGAATACAATTCACAACCCTATTTCTTCTCGGGTATCAGAAACGATGACTATGTATCTATGCAAAAGAAGGAAAACTTGAAATAGAACTCTGTATTAACCCGTCTGATCAGCACGAACAAGACCCTCAATTTCCCTTCCCATTTTGGAGGAAGCTCGGGTCTAGCCGTGGGACGTATATAAGCGGAGATGTGGAATTATGTAATCAAAAAATCATTTAAAAAATCTTCGTAGTACAAAATCTGTAATCTGCTCCATCCATCACTCTATTGACACCCGCTGTTTTACCTGGCCATAATCGCCACGCTTGTCAGACGGGGTGGCGACAACAGTTGGTGCTATAAGTTTTTCAGGATAGTGCTGCTCTAATAGCGAGGGAATACAATGGGTTATGGGGCCTCACGCCGCTCAATTGTCGCCTCGGACAGATTTGGCGGCATGTATCCAGATCATAGCAACTACCAAAATAAAAAAAGGATAGTGCTGCTGTATTGCTAGTGCTGATACAACAATCGATTTTGATGATTGCCTTGATAATTGATAATATATTCTTAATTCGTCACCACAATTATTTTTTTTATTCTCTTCTCATTTAATTAAGATGAATGTGAATAAAAGCGGTAAATCGTTAAAACAAATCAGCGTAACGTATATGAAAAAAAAAATTGTTTTCTATTGTACCATATCCAGACAATACGATACGAAACTAAACGAATAGCTTTCAACAAATCAATGGAACTGTACTGTATTTGTTGGAAATGGATTAACGAGTATGGTGTGAGGCAAATTAAACATGTGTCGATCGTTTGAATCTACCAAGGTTCATTACTGTTGATGAACCAAAATATACATGTAAATCAAAATCTACTCAAAATAACTCGCAAAATCTCCTATACAAGATTAATTAATATACTAGTATAGAATTATGATTTATGATTATTACAATAAGAAATAAAACAATTTTAATTTCATTTTTACTTTGTTGACATTTAGAGCTACGACACATGACACATGGTCACGGGAGGCAGTTTTCCTCCCGTCTTTGTCATCCAAAAGAAGACTGAAAACTGATAATATTGCGATAAAACTACTAAAAATAATTTTATTTTACTCTATATAGAATCTCATTTCTTAATGGTCAATAATACATTTTTTTTTTAAATATGTCTATTATTGACTTTTAACACTTTATAAAATCTTTTTATGAAATTTAAATCTGCATCGAAAATCATCGGTCCCAATGTTAATCCCTGAGAACAAATCTTGCTGAAACATCACTGCATAAATCACAGACCAATTAGTTCTATCTATACCAATAAATAAAATTGGAGTGTCTGTTTGTAATGTCAAAATAATAGGCTTTTTTCATGCTCACACGGTTATTTGCACGACACCTATGCCTAAAATAGCAATTAAAAATTTTTGTCTGTCTGTCTGTTTGTTCCGGGTAATCTTCAAAACAGTTGGACTGATTTCAAAAATTCTTTCACCAATGGAAAGCTATAATATCAGGGCGTAAACTAGGCTATATTTTATCCCGGTATTCCCACGGGAACGGGAACTACGCGGGTAAAACGACTATAACCTATAACCGAAGCGAAGCGAGGGCGGATTGCTAGTAGTTAAATAAATTAATATACCGCATCTTCTATACCAATAAATAAAATTGGAGTGTCTGTTTGCAATGTCAAAATAATAGGCTTTTTTCATGCTCACACGGTTATTTGCACGACACCTATGCCTAAAATAGCAATTAAAAAATTTTTGTCTGTCTGTCTGTTTATTCGGTGTAATCTTCAAAACGGCTGGACCGATTTCAAAAATTCTTTCACCAATGGAAGGCTATAATATCAGGGCATAAACTAGGCTATATTTTATCCCGGTATTCCCACGGGAACGGGAACTACGCGGGTAAAACGACTATAACCTATAACCGAAGCGAAGCGAGGGCGGGTTGCTAGTGTGTAATATAAAAGAACTAGTTAAAGAACTACTACAAAATAAAGTCTGCCGAATTTTTATTATAATGATTACTAATATTTATGCGACAATCACATGTTTGAACTAAAAGTACTTCTCAGCATTCATAGTCACTAGAAGAGTGTCCTCCCATTATCGTGAACGCTGAAAAGTTTTCGAAATGTCCGGTAGTGTAAAATCAAATGTACATACAATAAAATCGGTAAAAACAATTTTATTCCCAATATTTCTTAGTTTTTTAATACTTTTGATGGTAAGCAGGAAACAGCACACCTGATTGTAAGTGATACTACCGTTTATTGATCTCTGCTAAACCACTGTTTACCGAGAAGAAAGTAAAAGGAGTTTGAATGGCATCACCAAAACACACCACACACAACTACCCTCAGAAAATTGGACTTCAGACGTCGATTTTCTGCCAACGTGTGGTAGTACCGCAGACAGATCAGCCCGCGACTGCAGACAGACGAATAATATAGACGTGTAACACAACGCAGTCTAATTAGTATGTTTGTAAAGTAGATTTATAATGATTACATATCATTATGATGCATTTCGTATGATTTTTGAAATGCAGGACGTAATTTCACCGAGACTATATAATAATATGAAGGAAACATATGTATCTTATTTCTCGTTGTTGTTCAAGAGTTACTACTACGTTACGATGCAAAGACGACAAGATCCTCTTTGGTTTCCCAAACGCTACCCAGCCAAGTTAAATTCGTCGTCTAACCTCATTCTCGAAATTGGCGCTACTTAACTTTACTGTTGGGCCTAGGTATACACATAGTGATTGATAAACTTTGTAAAACGCCTTCCATACTAAGACCAGTACGTATTATAATATAAGCATTAGACTCATATCCATAAGTGCAATAACTCTGCCCAGGTCATTAAGTATAGTGTCAAGGTCCCTCGCGGATTCTGCCATGATCAGCGACTAATCTATACTTATACTTACTTGTCCCGACTGACTGATTCATCATCGCATAGCCTAAATCCTAATGCTATTTATTTATTTTTTTTACAATTGACGCTTTGGTTTTATAGGCACTCACTCAGAAAGTATATCTGGCAATATCACCCGTAAGAGTGTAAAATAGGGGTAGCAGGTTTGTATAAAACTCCTTAAAGCTAGATTTGTGTAATTTATTTTTTGAAATGAAACTTCTTTAGAATCGTTGTGATTTCAAACTCGATGAAACGAAAAAGTGAGTCCATAGAGACCAAACACGTAATTGTATAGGATTCAGCCGGCGAGAGATTGAGATAAAGGATGAAGGATAAAAGAGTTTCATTCCTGATATGCGTACACTGTACACACACTCTTTTTTTTTTATTAATTAAGTAAGGTGTTGTCAGCATTTTTGGAAAATCAATCCTCGAATGGAGAACTTGCCGTGTGGGTAAGAATATAGTTCACCACTCTCTATCTTACCCATGGGTGTCGTAATAAATTATTGAAAATGTAACTAACTGAACTGACTAAAATATAAATAAGATCTATACATGTGATGGCATATACACAATATCATAATAGTTCAATATGGCCGTCACCGCCGTTCCAGTATGGTGGCTCCATTTTGCTACAGTTAAATGTAACACGTTTTTATTTTGATAATAGTCCATTTTTTACTTTTTTAAGTCCACACTATCTACCTAATAGCGTTATCAACATTCAAACAACAAGCTATTTTAATATACATGCGAATGAAGCGGCCGAAAACTGCTAATAATAACACGAAAGGACAATACGACGTAAAAAGCAATACTTCGTTTCAAATGTAGTTTACAAAAGCAACTAACTTTATTCCGAAGATACTAATTAAGATAAATTTCGATAAGTCCAAACTCTTACTTTATCAGCTTAAATTCTTAAACCAAGTCCATGTAGTCCTATCATTTATCATTAAAGTTAATTACGTTGAACGGCTCAGTCCATTCAACTAATTAGTCTCCTCCAAAAAAATAGTGGATAATTGCGAAGAGTGATTGCCAGGATTTTCTTATTCGGAAGGACACCCACTGATAAATTACTACCTTTGCTACTCGGCCCAGTTTTCTTTATTCTTCTTCAAACTACATAATAGCAATTCGTTCTAAAGAATATAATGTTATTCATTGTGACCATATATATTATTCCAGATTATTCTAAATTCCATGATTAAAAGAATATTTATATGTATTTTATGACTTAGTTTTAATGCAATAATAAAGTGTATTAAATTGTAATTTAATTTTATGAGCAAATAAAACATGATCGATATTCTAATTTGTTGTACTAACAATATTCATGTAAAAAACGAGTAATGGTTTTCACAGAAATCATAATAAATGTATAGGCAATAATGTTCTAAATATCAACTTGGTAAAAGATAAAGTTTTATACCATCAAAAACAAAACTTGTAAAAAAAAGCCAAGCCGCGCAACTGAGTTCTTCTACCATAAAAAGTTGTGAGATCCATATTATACCAAGTCGGTTAACTCATTCAATCCCTGCTTAAGGGACCTTTCTTCTTAAGTTATTACGTAAATAGCTAACCTAACAACTTCTTTAAGTGACTATATCAATATTAAAGATCTTTTATATCTTAAATAAACAGAATGACTTGGCAATCGCATGAAAACACAATGTACCTCACAAGTAATACATATTATATTAAATTGTACTAAACATAGTACGATTGCCAAGTCAATCTATTTATTTAGTCAACAAAAATGCTCTCGGAACCACCAATGCCGTCGAGCACCAGGCCCAAATATTTCATATGGGCATGGATGCTGATAGTAACCGAATTGACGATGATCGATGCGCCGATGGAAGGACTGATACGGAGCCCATGGAACAATAGGACTTCCATCTTGTCCAGGGCTACCCTCCTCCCCTTTATTCGCCTGACAATCTCCTCGATGCCGAGAGTTGTCAGGCATGCCGCCTGCTATAGCACCCCGGGCTGTGAGGGTAGGGTATCGTCGGCGTAGCAAATTACGTCCAGTCCGAGTGGGAGCCACCTTCTCAACACCCAGTCGTAACCAATGTTCCACAGGGTGGGCCCCAGAACTGACCTCTGTGAGACACCGCACATCATGGGCGTTCCTATTCGGTTAGTGTAAAGGACTCTGCGCCCCTCCAAGTAGTCTGCCACCAACCGCCTCAGGTATACGGGCACCCCATGATACCGGAACGTCTCCCTGATGCAGTTGAATGGCAGACTGTTGATTGTGTTAGCGATGTTTAGGGACACCGCCAACAGTACCCATCCGCCGGCGACTGCTGCCGCGACCATGGTCTTCAGGCGCAGCAAGGCTACGATCGTCGAACACCTCACCCTGAACCCAAATTGGGCGTTTGACAGATCGGGGCCAACCTCTCTAAGGTGCCGCCCGATGCGGGCAGCCAGGTTTCTCTCCAGCAGTTTACCCGCATCGTCCACCAGCACAATGAGTCCGTAGGCCGCGGCCGAGTTTAGAGAGCGTCCCAGCTTCGTCAGGTGCACCAGCCTCCCCTCCTTCCAATATCCAGGGAACTGCCCGGACGCTAAACAAACGTAAATGGCTATGAATATAAAATTTCAAACAATCACCCATAAAATTTCCTGAATTTCTTTTTATATTAGTTGGCCAGATGTTCCTCATCTTAGTGTACCTTACAAAATATACATTTTTCCTAGAACTGATGATAATATATGCCAGTTATTATAAAAAAAAAACATAAATCAATTATTAATCGTAGATTACTACTCAGCAAATACAATAATATATTGTGGACATTTCACGATTTAATGCACACATAATTCTATATATATAATGTTATCAATAATAACTGGGGGCACTTGAGTCGGACGATAAGTAAACACAATCTGTTTAGATTCCAAACAATCTAATTATTCAATTGTTTAGGTAGGTAACGTATACGTTCTATATTATTCATTTTGTAATCCATTCTGTCTCTCTATGTGGTGACAGAATATAATTCACCAATACCTTTCTTGCCTATAGATGTCGTAAGAATTAACACAGTATGCAGATGACATATTTTTAATGAAACCTTTAATGCTTTTAAATCTAAACTTTAAAAAGTAGCAGCATAACTTATACTTATATGTATTTTGTTTTCTATTGTTCAGTTTTATATAATACTAAAATTAACTCATCATCTCGGTTCATACGTCCCACTATGGGGCTCGAGCCTCCTCCACAATGGGAGGAAGATTGACCTTACTGTATTGTGACAGCATTTTATAAGCTATTGCATAGCTTTTATCGCGGGCTGCGCGGCGACCGAATCAAGAAATTCCGTAACGAAAATAAAATCTCACACCCCTGTACTAAGTAACTCGGGCCATGTAGCTCGGGACGAGCGACATGATAGGCGGGTGGCGGCGGCTCGACCGAGCGTACGCAGTCGTCGACATTCTGCGTTCGTCCGTCTCGGTGCGCACACGTGCCACCGATTTGCGTAGCTTACGTCAAAAAGTATTTTCGGGCGTTCTAACGGTCCCAACGATCTTCAGCGGCGACAGTAGTAATCCAAACCGCCTTTATTGTTATACATATAGTACATTTGTTTTCTTATCGGTCACCACGCTCAACAAGTGTAACTTGAATTAATATCAAAGAAAAAAAAATACTGCATAAATTAAAAATAAATAAATAATTATAATTGCATAATTTGATAAAAATGCTATGCAATAGCTTTACCGCGGCAGTCCCCGAGTGCCACACTTTTTTTTTCTGTTTGTTTGTATATGTTTAGCTGTTAGCCGCAGATGGCTTTCACACTTTTGCCCGGACTATGGGTGAGCGCTGATAGCTCTCAACCCCGTAATTGTAACAGCGTTATTAATTCATTACCTTATAAATTAGCTCGTAATACTGTTTATTTCTTTGAACACAAATAAATAATTAAAAATAAATATATTCAAACGAAGGGAAACTCGAAATAAAACTTTATACTAAGCCGTCTAACCAGCGTATTAGAGTTGATCAAGTTCCCTCTCATTAATACATTTGTTATAAAACAATTTTTACAGCAGTTGCGTCCAGCAGTTGATGCAGAAAGGCTGAATGGTGATGATGAATGATTGTGAATAGTAATGATTATGTTAAGTATTTCATCTTTCCGTATGGTGACGGAGAAAGAATTCAATTCACCACGCCCTCTCTTGCCAGTGGGTGGTGTAAAAAATGACTAAGGGATTAAATGTGCATATACCATCTATCCAAGAAAAGGAAAACTCGAAACAAAACCCTATACCAAAATATCTGTCCAGCAAGATATAGTAGATCCATTGCTCGAACTCGAACCTCCTCCAGAACAGTGGGACAAATATAAGCTGAAATGATGAAGTATTCCATCATCATGCTTGCACTGCTAAACAAATAAGGCATGAGTATTCTACCTAAAATAAATATGTATAAACGTTCTAGAATTTGCGTTCTCTCAAGAATGCAATATTTTTTATGAAACCTAGGATACCAGCTTGACCTCTTTTTTTTTTTTTTTTTTTTTTTTGTGTGTATTTAGCTGTTGGTCGCAGATGACCTTGACAGCTTAACGCGGGCAATGGGCGAGCGGAAGGCTCTCAACCCGAGCTTGACCTCGTAATAGCATATTCATAGTACTGGAACATGGAGAAAATTTAAGATATCTTTAAAACCCTACTTCAAACATTTCATTGTTCGACTATATAAATGACGCGCCCTTTATATACGTCAACATAATATGACACTATCTTCAGTAATCTCTTCAAGAAAATTACTGCGCACATGAATTAAATGACTTTCTCCTAGGCAGCTACTTATCTTACACTCACTTTCCTTAAGACACCAATCCCTGGCGATAGAGTGAAATGAAAATGAATGATAGTCGTGAGTATTTTTTCATGTCGGTTTGAGCATACACCATTACTTCTGTTTTTAGTGCTGAACCCTCATTTATTATGTAAGTTGGTTGGCGAAGTTTTGTACGCAAAATAAATATGTAGATAATAATAATCTTACTTTGATGCAATTTGAAATTACTACCTTTTTTACTTAGTGGCGTATACAATATTTCGTAATGAATACACTCAAAAACTGCTGTGTCGATTTCAAAAATTCTTTCACCATTGAAAAGCTACATTCACCCTGAGTAACATAGGCTATATTTTATTTCGTTATTCCCACCGGAAAGGGAACTACACGGATAAGGCGACTGAAACCGAAGCGAAGCGAGGGCGGGCTGCTAGTAATATATGATGTTCGAATTTTTGCTTATGTTGGTCAATAACTGTCTTTTAAACATTTTTTTTTTATTGACATACCATCGAATATATTTTTTTAAAGTTTTCACTTTAGGTGGGTTGTGCAATTCATTTTGTGGGTATTGAATGAGACCGATCGGCTGTATAACGCACATTTGAGTACAATCGGCTCTCGATAGAATATTTTACAGTACCTACGATACAAATGGCGATCAGTTAGAGTAAAATTTTTTAAAGTAATTTATTCATATATAAATACATTTGTAAATATTATTTCATATTTATATACATTATTATATATATTATGCTGTGTGGTAGCGGCTTCGAATACTACCAACCCTTGCTTTGCTCGTGGGTGTCGTAAAAGACGACTAAGAGCCCTAGATTGACCCGGACCAACTCCATCTGGTACCATTTGGGTCAACGATTACATTCCCAAGGAGGGTTGACGTCAGGCGGGCGACCGGTCATAAAAGTCATTGCCGAAACTTTTTGCAATATGTCAAAACAGATGACATATTGCGTCGACCCCAAGTAATTGGGAAAAGAGCAAGATGATGATGATTTATATACATTATATTGTAAATATTATTTTTTTCTGAATATAGAACAGAAAAGTTTTATTTCGTATTATTAACCTCGACTTAATCATACTTTCATTTAAGTCGTGTGTACTTAAGCACATATCAATTTTGGTATCTTTTTTTTTATTGAAATGTCCTAGCGAATCAGCCAACTATTCATATTTCATTCTATACTTTACTTTAATTTTATATACATACATGCTATTAAAATGTAACATTAATCATATATCTTCTCATCAAATATTGTCAATGTAAAAATGGCCCCATTTGTTAACACGACTTAACTACTCCGTAGGTATTGTCATTAATATAGAAATGCATTTCATCCAGGAAAAAGCATTATTCTCTAAGGATATAAAGACTGATAATCACATAAAATTACATTTACGGGAATGAATCTAGT
This sequence comes from Lymantria dispar, assembly GCA_032191425.1. Classification (NCBI taxonomy): domain Eukaryota; kingdom Metazoa; phylum Arthropoda; class Insecta; order Lepidoptera; family Erebidae; genus Lymantria; species Lymantria dispar. The sequence goes on along the minus strand of CM063454.1, from coordinate 18,614,495 downwards.
AAAATATTTAAAAAAAAGTAAATTTGAATTATGGTTTGTCTACACTTTAAATACGCTAGTAAAATGTGCGACGTTTTGCTATTTTTATATAATATTCTAAAGTAAACTAGGAATGAATTAGAATGTTTTAATGTAATATCATATTAATATTCAGCAGATCAAATAATATGATATGAATATAGAATCGCTGCACTTTTTTATTATACTTTAAGCACTTTTAGTTATAGCTTATTAGCTACTTTTAAAATGCCGAAGTATTAGATGATATATTATTATTTCAGCTTAGAAATGTGTCACTCTTGGGCTCGAGCCTCCTCCGCAATAGAAAAGAAATGATCTACTTTACTACTCTGGTCAGACGTGTTAACATAGGGATACATTTCTAGTTTGCCTCATCTTGCATAGATGTCATGTGCATATTTAATCCCTTAATCGTCTTTAACGAAACTGGAGGACAAGAGAGGAAGGTGGTGAACTTTATTCTTATTCCGCCACCACACATATATATCAAAAGCATTTTTTTGACTTATTCTAAGTTTATACATTATCTTCATACTATTTGACCTCCTAAGATATCAGCAATGCCATGACTTTTCTCGATTCCGCTTAATTGGATTGATGGAACGATTCCCGCAAATCTGTCAGCCAAAGATAATGAAAGCGTTAGCAGAACTTTTATCAAATTCAGCAAATATTTATCACAAAAGGAAGTCCAACAACGATTTCGTTATGGTAAATTTACAACCATAAAGAAATAACACAAATAAAGTTAGTTAAAACAAGAAACTTCTCTTAATTAAGAATGGACTTTAAGATTATTACATTACACACGTTTGAATAAATATAATGTCATATTGTTTTGTGAAATAACACGGTGGGAAATCATAATTCTGTGTTGCGAATCATATGAAGCTGTTAAGATAAGCCGTGTGGGTAAATAAGCTCATAGTTACTTACCGTATCTTGACTGTGATTGGATGAAATTAGAGGATCGTAAACATACGTGATCTAGAGCGTTGTTTGCGCACCCTCTCTCTTGAATAGACCGGCTTGTGGAGCCCTTTCAGTAGTTGATGAAACACAAACTGTGTCACTAGGCACTGCCAAAATTCCAAATAGTGTTTGTACTTCCAAAGGAACTATCTATATGTGATGCTTCAAATGTTCGAGTGAATTTCCATCTAGATGATTTTGTACATGGATTGATGAAAATTGAGTTGAGTTAAACTGAAAATAAATGTATTTTGAGTTTATCTTGTATATAAATTTCTAGCGTACGTGTGTATGTCACTGAACTCCTCCTAAACGGCTGGACCGATGTTGACGGAATTTTTTTTGTGTGTTCAAGGGGATTTGAGGATGGTTTAGATTCACAATTAGACGCGCTAGGTGGCGCTGTTCGGGCAGAACAATAACATAACTTGAGAACGACTTCACCGATTTAGTTCTGTCTTTCTTTTTAATTGTTCTTATACTTTGAAAAAAGGCTATTACGGAAAAAAAGATTTTAGAATAGATGCGCAGATTAGAAAAATGTGCAGGAAATCAGAAAATTTAAGAAAACGACTAGGTTATTTATCTAGACTGTAACTAAACGGCTGGATTTGTATGAATTTTTGTGAATGCATTCAAGTGGGGGCCTGGATGATTTAGATTCACAAATCAGCCCGGCAGATGGCGCTGCAGTCGATCAGTCCCTGATACTGCTGTCGATTTCAAGGAGATTTCCTTTTATTTTATTTGAACAGAACAACGTCTGTTGGGTCAGCTAGTATTGTTTATGATTTAAATAAAATACTAATAATATATCATCATTATCGTCTCGGGTTACACAGTCCCACTATTAGACTAGTATTGTATTTCATAGTTACCTATATGCATGTTATATCCCTTAGTCGTGTTTTACAACATCCACGGGCGAGATAGAAAGTAGACCCTAGCCAAAGCCCCATGTGACTGGACCGCAATACAGTCCATCACCTGCAGAGAGACTGACCGTGTGGAGCGGACGAATGAAATGGTATTCCACCGGGCTGGCAATGAGCGTCAAGAAACTCGCCACTAATGGTCGTCTCAATAGCGAAGGGAAGGTGATAGAGTGGGTTATGGAGCTGCGCGCCGCCCTTTCGTCAGACGTCACCCCGGACGAAATGGGCGGCATGCATTCAGTCAGTCACAGTCCACCCAGAAAAACAAAGTAGAGAGTAGTGAATTGTATATAAAATAAATGGAAGAAATATAACACACACATTGCATTTTTAATTCTATGAACTTATTGTAGTACATGTGAACCTATTGTTGTCTAGTGTCTACCAAACTTAAATACATCGTGCTATCAATATTTTTCTGACACGGGTTGAGAGCCCTCAGCGCTCACCCACCAGTCCGGATAAAGTTGTCACAGCCATCTGAGGCTAAAAACTAAGTCACACACAAAAAAAAATCTGACAGTGAAATCAATGACAATTTATATTTGTCGTTATTTTTTTTTAATTGTGATGGATACTTTAACATTATCCTCACGTTATTCGTGGATGTCATAAAATCTTTGACCTGGATTATCTCCATCTTCAGTCGTCTAGCCAATAATTACATTCCCAAGAAGGGTTGACGTCAAACAGGCGGTGATAAAATTAATACCAAAACTTTTGCAATATGTGCAACGGAAGGATAGTACATATTGCATGGAGCCTAAGTAATCGGAATAAAAGCAGGGTGGCAATGATGTTGAATCTTATAAGCATTAAATACCTACTACATGGTAAGATCACACTGCTGGGCTGCCCGGGGTAGAACCCACTACATTCTCGGAAAGTAAGGAAAGAAATTGTCGTCTGAATAGTAACAATTTCTTACTACACTTCGTTTGGTGAGCGAGAGAGCCGGAAAATGAACTTTCAGAAGGTGTTTGCGGGTGGTGGGTTTTGATAATGCCTTTAGTATCAGAAAGCTTCTTTGCATACATTCACACTCCCTTCACTTTCTTCATAGTAGACTTTTGCTGCCTAGCAAAGGTCCATGAGCGGCAGTATCGCTTACGATCAGTGTGCCTAGTGTGGAAATCAATTCTAATTTCAAATCCAATTCAATGCCAATCTCACCAAACTTATATTTGGTACTCTTGAACAAAATCGAGAATGAATTCTTCGCGTTTACCGTTGTTATTTTCACCAAATGTGTCGTATTTTCTTAATTTAAATTAATAATGTTATTGAACTCGATCACTACAAAGACGTTTTCTTGAAATTGTGCAACATTAACGATTTTAAACTATGTCAAAATCACGTCGGGAGTAGCAAATGTTTGACGATCGACGAGAGTCGAATTCATTCAGTTCAAAAATATTCCACCGAATTTGATTCCAATCGTGCGCTAGTGTCGCTTTCAAGAGTACCAAATATGCTCAAATTCAAGCTGCGATTGGATTTAGGATTGGAATAGAGATTCAAGAGTAGGCACGCAGGTGTGCTTTATAAGTTTATACTCGATTGCCACCTTTAAAAGCCGCATTAAAAGAAGTGTATAAATAATTTTTTTTATTTACCTACAATGTTAATATATGTTTCTTTCTAATATGTTTCTGTGTCACTATTCATCTTAATCATTATTTTTCTCTTATCCTAATTTCTTGTGGTAGAGGCAATACGTATTCCTCTTTTACATCTTGTTTCTGTATCACTATTACTTAAGTAGAAAGCAAAATATATGGAGTTAAATACGAAATCACAGCACAATCTTTCACGTGTTTGCAGACGTGGTGGTTATCTGAACATTGCGGCATTTCATTCATCACAATTCACCTCTCTAGCAAGGAAACTAGGTAATGTTGGGGCACTTCCGTGGCGCATGATTTGCATAATAACCGAACTAAGTGTAGCATAACTTGCATTAGATAGAATTTGAACCATAAATTTTATGAAATAAGGTCTATTTTAAATAAACCATCCTAAGCAAATCTTTGTACGGCCGATCAATTCTCACACACAGATTCAAAGACATTTGAACACATTAGGAGAATGCTAATAGAGAGAATTTTCAAATCACAAGATTGCGTTATATTTTGTTGATATGCATTTAAAGTATTTTATTTAATATCTGAAGTAAAATATTATCTATTTAAGGCTCAATGGAAAGGTAAGGGTCAGTTTAATAAAGGTAGTTTTGTGTAAACATACTAGCCAGGAAATGTTTACTTAATTGGCTTAATTTCGTAAATTAAACGCAAATTAAACATTTTACTACATAGAGTAACAAACTGCTATGGGCACTGTTATAGGATAATTAAATTAAACTCGTCATTAACCTTGATTTATGTAGTGATGTAAAAAATTAGAATCTTCACTAATCCTTTAGCTCCACCAACTACGTAAAAGATAACCAAGGGCCTTAAAACAGTATCACTGTACAAGAAGGAAAACTCGAAATAAACGCAAAAGCAATCTATTTAGCTATGCTTTTATCATAATTATTAGAAAATACATACACTAATTTATAAACTGCTAGCTTTTGCCCGCGGCTTCACCCGCGTGAAAATTAACTTTTCCAAATCGAACTATTATTTTAAGGGAACGGGTTATCGGGATAACAAGTATTCTATGTATGAATCTAGAAAATAGGGTAACATTTAAACAACTTCACAAACTTTCAGATTCATAACATTAATTCCCTTCGGCGTAAGTCAGTTTCTCATTGAAATACAGTGAAAAATATAACATTTCTTAAATATGTCGCTAAAAATTTAGTATCAGTGAAAGAATTTTTAAAATTGATCAAATTCCTGCGGTTTCCCCCGCAAAGGTCCCGGTTGCTCTAGGATATCGGGATAAAATTTAGCTTAGGTTCCTCGCTGATAACCTAGCTTTCCGTTGGTAAAAGAATGTTTAAAATCGGTCTATATCCTACCGTTACGCCCGCATAATTCGCGTTCCCGTAGTAATACCGAGATAAAATGTAATCTATATAACTCATCGAGTTTTCCATTGGTTATTTTTTTATTCGGTTTAGTGGCTTAAACGTGAAAATATAACAAACCAACAACTTATTTTCACATTTATAACATTAGTTACGATCGTGAGCTTTCCATTGTTTTTTTTTTTTATTTAGTGGCTTAAACGTGAAAATATCACAAACAAATAAACTTACTTTGGCATTTATAACATTAGTTAGGAAGTTAGGAGTTTGCCACGAAGGGCTTTGCAAATATATAATTAACGGACATAAATCACACCGGAACTCAGAACAAACACACACAAATTACATATCGACCCAGAATAATCAATTCTGTATAAAAGAAGGAATTGCATAGGCATAAGGGAATAGGCCTATGACTTTATGCATATCTGTCAGTACAGTATGTGGAGCTTTCAACTTTAGCTCGTTGCTATCGCCATAGAATACAGCTTCTTTTTAAATGATGGAAATCAAGTTTAGTTGGGTATTACTGTTAGTAATGATTCAGGATCTAAAAAAAATTCTTAAGTCTTATATTATTCTAAAATAAAAACGATGTTTACTTTCTAAAATAAACTTTAAGGATGAACTTCATAATAAAATTGTAAATTTTTGGCAGCGTTTTACATCGTTTGTCAAATCTTACTCAACTCATTTCATATTCACTTTGGCTCGGTAACCCTAGTAACAAAAAATGCAAGTCCGATAGTGAAGCCGATAGGCAAATACCCACCCCAAATCATGACCTAATATTCGGCAATTTATCACCGACAGACCTTTGTGTCTATGCCATCAATCTTGAGCTTCCTCCGCACTCAACACTCCAACTAATTATTGTCGGTCGTGTCTTGACAGTTTGCTTGTGGATTTCAACATTTTTTTAATGTTTGACGTACGATTTATAGCAAATCAAACGTTTCCTTAAGGATATTTTGCCTTTTTTCCTAAAGTGCAGTCTTAAAATGTAAACATCAGCAATTTATCATGAGAATGGTTTTTAATAGACGAATGTTGAAGCAGAGATAACTTAGAAAGGGGAAGGAAATGAAATCATTTATTACAGGCTTATACGGACTATTTCAAGTTAAGCTATTTACAGTAGCGGTAGAAGAATTTGAGATGTTTAAATAGCATTCGATACAAAAGAATGATCTTTTCCATGATGCTTATGCCAGAATACTTAAAACACTCAAAATGTTTTATAGAAGTTAATTTGTTTTCTTTGCGGTGAATTCACATTTTTTTTAAATACAGTTTCAAAGAGTGTAAGTCAGTGTTCTGACAATTTTCTACCCGTGGCCATAAATAGTCAGACTTGTTTGGAGTAACACCGCATTCTTGCAAAAAAGCGACGTGATTTGCTACTGCGTTTCATGCGGCAAACGAGAGAGGTAAGGCCGAAACCCTATGACTTGATTTACGAGTTTTTTTTAAAGACTCACCTAACTAATCCTTGTTTACGGGAGACTTTACAAATATATAATTTAACGGACACAAATTACACCCATATTCTATGATTATTACACCTATATTCCGTGTGGTGACGGAATAAGAATACAATTCACCACCCCCTCTCTTGCCCATGGGTGTTATAAACGACGACTAAGGAAAAAATATGCATATGAAATCTATGCAAGAGAAAGAAAACTCGAAATTAAACCTTATACCAACACGTCTGACCGGCGTGGATTAATATTCCTCCTTTTGTGGAGGAGGATTGAGCCCAATATGGGCTGAAGTGATGTGATGAAATTATACCCAGACTCAGAATAATAATTTGTGGATCGCACAAAGTATTGTCCTGTATGGGAATCGAATCCACGATACTGGCATGATAAATCGACACTTTAAACACTAAACCATCTGTGCAATCGATTACCTCTAAAGTTCAGACCCATTAGCCCACCACCCATATCATCCTATAGACGCCTGACGCAAGACTTATGTTGCTTCCATAAACATTGCCAGTCGACTTTGTGCATAGCGAATTAAAAACTATCCAATTATTTTTGTAATGGAAGCAATAAACTATGATAGCGATGCACAAATCTGTGATTACGAATACACCCATCGGTAATTTGTAAAGTAATTCGAGGCAGTAATTTCCAACTGATAATGACACAGCATATTTTGATCAACAATACCATAATACTTTCAATATATGTATAAGCATTTCTTATTGTTGTGTTACAGTGAAGTTATTGTATAAAATACAAATTTCAAAACCTTTTACTTAAATAATATCTGATAAGAGTATAATAAGTTTAACATAATAATTTCAGCTTCAAATATTGTTGTTTCTATGGCATAAAAATATGGCACCAGGTAAATTTATTTATATGCCGGTACAGCAACATTAAGTTAATAAAGCATAAAAATATTTTACAGCGAGTCATGGAGTGGCATCCATACACGCGAGTGGCAAAGAAGGGCCATTTGCTTTATTACATTTACATCATACGCCCGTTAAAGCAGTCAACTGTACAAAATGTTGCATGAAAATTCCTTCTCGTGTTGCGATTGATCTTTTTACGTCCCTTCAAATAATATTTTTCTTAGGGTACTGTGGAATCATGTTAACATTTTTGTTATACTTACATACCTAACAATTCACGCATTCTTGAAATTACTGAAAGTATTTTCCTTTATATAACCTCTTGGGTAAATGCTTGGCCATAAAATGTTTTCATATATATTTTACAAATTTTATAAGATGTTCGTGTTTAATAAACGTACCAATTATTCGGATGACAATATAAAGTCATTTTAAGAATATTTTATGTGAAATAACATATTAATATTTTTTATACTGCGTCTGTTTCGCTTTTTCTTTTTCTTCTTCTTTGCACGGTCGTAGCCTAGAGTCTAATAGGCTGGTTTGATTGAAAGGGCAGTCTATGAGGGGTGGTTTATATTTACGATAAAATAATTTGTACAGTATTACTACCTCACTAACTCTTCGATGCTACTTGCTGTTGTAAATCATTTGCCTGCAGCATTTACTATTAATACAAATATCATGTGGTATTTTTCGTGCAATTCTAGATGTTGCGAAAATTTACTGAACTAGCGCTTCGAAGTTATATGGTCCATTTTTCCTGTCTTAAATATTTTTAAACTATAAAATTTTAGGATAAAGCCTTGCAATTGAAGAGTAAAGCACAATTTCTTAGCTGATGCCAATGCAATGAATATAAGCGGACCCAGCGCTACGTCCTGACGGCTGTATGCACCAGTGGTCTGGTTCATGGCTCTGAGGGTTCTCTTGTGGCGACCATAAGTCACGTGGGCCAGAGGGTCATGGCAGTCAGCACCATACACGGATACCATACGGTGACAACGGAGGCAGCGTGCCTTTTGACCGGCACTCACCCGTGGAACCTGCAGGCAGAGAGGCTCGCTAGATTTTACCGGCGGGTATCGGAGACGTGGGCGAGAGGTGGCTCGGTCTCACTCAGCGAGATGGCCGCCTGGCAACGTGACGTCCGTTGTAAGGTCAGTGCAAGTTGCCGATGCCTCGGTACGATGTTCGGACCATCGAAGCCTTCCGGCTGGTGCTGATGGATTGATTGGGTCGGCAGCATGGGGTGCTTTCCTTCTGACACGTACAGATATTGACGGAGCACGGTTACTTCGCCAAGTACTTGCACAAGGTTGTGAGGAGGGAAAACACATCGTCCTGCCACCACTGCGATTACGACAAGGACACAGCGCAGCACACGCTCGAGTTGTGGGTAGAGCGGTATATGCATTCATCGATGACAAGGATCGAATATATACGTCACTTTTTGCTTTGTAATACGGGCCTCCTTCACATGAGAGAAATACCCGCTGGTCAAATTGATTTGTATAGCTATGGCTATTTTAAAATTTTTTCCCCTAACGGATATATCAATATATATATCCGTGTGGTGACGGAATAAGAATACAATTCATCACTCCCTATCTTGCCCATGAATCTCGTAAAAAACGACTACGAGATATAATAATCATATAACATCTTTGCAAGAGAAGGAAAACTCGACACAAAACCCTATACCAACCTGTCTGACTAGCATGTTACAGTAAGGTCAATTTACCTCCTATTGTGGAGGAAGCTCGAGTCCTACAGTGGGACGTATATCAGCTGAAATGATGATGATTGATATGATTAAATGATTTTTAGAATACTGAGAGGAAAAAAAATTACTGACCAAGTAGTCTGTTATAATAAGGAGAATGGATTTATTAATGTTACAGTTTATTTTAAGCTTTAATGTTTTTAAAATACAATCTTATTATAACGTCCATATATTAGTATATTAGTCCATACATTTTTGTTACAAATTTGAACAATAACGTTGGTAAAATAGCTAGTTAATAAATTTATGCATAACTTCCATCGATATATATGTACTAAGTACTAGATTTCGCGATCCGAACATTTGTTTTGTTCGACTGAACTGTACTGCAATCTGTACACCTTACTTTAGTATATCTACGACCTTCATGTAGTGTGGATGCATACAGAGCAGCGGTATTAATACGAAAACTCGGATGATTCGAGTCAAAACGTGAACCTGGATGTGAATAAAAATTCTTTACTCATTTAAGTAAAATGTTTTGTTGTTAAAGCGAATAAATAGGTAATTATATCGATATAACACAATAAAAACAAAATATTCAAATGTATTACACATTTAAATGTCACACCATCTTCAATCATAGACTAAAACACGCAGATGTTCAATGCCACAACTCGTTGGGGTAAAAATATATATGTCTAAAAACAGACTTAACATGATGTTTCACCAAACTATTTTGATTGCTTATATTCTTTTTTCTATAGTATATATTATCAATTAATACTTATTTGTCAAAGGTCAGAAAATACGACAACGTGCTCCATTGGAATAGAGTATGTGTTTTATTTATGAATGTAGGTACAAAAATTGTCACGTCTGTAGTGTAAAATCGTTGTGTAACATGTGGTTACTATAGCAACCACACGTTACACAACTTTAAAGCGATCTAGCGCTGTGTGCCTCAATGTTTGGGTTAGACTACTATTTATTGTTTCAGCGCTGCAGCGAACTTTAGTGTAATTAATAACTGTTATCAAAATGGAACAAAATATTTATTCGGGATAGCTTCTCTGTATATATAACTCTATGATAACTTCAAACTGCAGACTTCATTATGGCCAAATGCTATATATCTCTTAGCTTCCATTTTCTCTCCTTTCTTGTAGTAAGTAACATAGATCTAATATTTATAGAATAAATGATTACCTTTGTGATTGGTTCTCAACCATATAATCTAGCTGTCTCCGTGTAATTGAGTAACATGTTTGTAATATTAGAAGGAGCTTACGTGACTGTAATATTAGAAATATGTATTATTGCTTTATCTCAAATACGTATATAAGTACAGAACCGTCTATAAGCGAACTCAAAGACACTTTTTACGACAGAGATCTAAGAAGAAAATTATGTTTGTCTGATGATACGCACGTAATAATGGCATTCTTTATTTTGTCTTCTAACATAATTTTTTGTTACTGGTAGTAGAACTCCATTTTACTTATTTATAGTATCTAATTTATTTATATGAGGGAACATAATATTTAATATATTATTAGGTATATAGTAGATATTTATGTAATACTAGCAACCCGCCTTGCGCTTCGCTTCGGTTTCAGTCGCCTTACCCGCGTAGTTCCCGTTCCCGTGAGAACACCGGGATAAAATATAGCCTATGTTACTCCCTGATATTATAGTTTTCCATTGGTGAAAGAATTTTTGAAATCTGTTCGGTGGTTTAAGCGTGAAAGCATAACAAACAAACAAACAAATAAAAAAACAAAATTACTTTCGCATATATAATATTAGTAAGGAGTAAGGATTTATGTAATACTAGCAACCCACCCTCGCTTCGCTTCGGTTTCAGTCGCCTTACCCGCGTAGTTCCCTTTCCCGTGAGAATACCGGGATAAAATATAGCCTATGTTACTCCGTGATATTATAGCGTTTCATTGGTGAAAGAATTTTTGAAATCTGTTTGGTGGTTTACCTAAGCGTGAAAGCGTAACAAACAAACGAACAAACTGTGATATTACTAAGGATAAGTGCCTGCGGATATCGTAAAAGACGACTAAGGAATATATGCAGGATACATTGTTGCAAGGGAAGAAAAACTTGATATAAAACTCTATTCTAACATATTTGACCAGCGTGGAAGGACTGGGCGAATTCCCCTACCACTATTGAGGAGGTCTAAGCCCAAAAGTTGGAGTTATATAAGCAAAATCTGACAGATTGACTTATTTTATAAGTCAAATCTGTTTTTGGACACAAAGTCAAAATATATACCAAAACTTACGTAGATGGTATTTATAAAGGCATACTTCACATAGCTCTACATTTTGTACTTGGGTGTCGAAGAGACGACTAGGGGATATGATATACATATACATACATTACATCTGTGTAAAAGGAGGAATACTACCAATCCGTACTGGCTTTATAATGATTTCTGATGTTTACACGAGTATTACACATTTAAAATAAAACTACTTTACGGATCACGGTCGGACTTCTACTAGTTCGCCCGTAACCATGAACACTGCAAAGTGTTCGAAACGTCGGGCAATCAAAAATCAAATACACACGCGATAAAATCCGTTAAGTAGTTTTATTTAAAAAAGCTGTCAATACGTTTCGAAACGTAAAAAAAGGCAATCCGTTTTACCTCAAGTTTCACATCAAATTTCTTTCTAATATGAAAGAGATTTGAGAAGTAGAATATATATGACAACTTCTTGAGATGAACCATAACTCTTCGTGTTCGACTTTGCCATATTTTCACATACTTATGGTGGAAGTATAAAATAATATGTCACCACTCCTTTTTAGCCTAGTATATTGTTTGCTACTTGCAATCAAGAACATCACTGTAAAATAATGTAAATTGGAAAAGTAAAATTAATAGAGTTATACTAGTCATTGTAAATAAAATTATTTTTACGGATTTTGTAGCGATTGTATATGTAAAAAAATATATATTGTTTATGATTAGTAATTATGCAACGTTAAAATTTTAATGTTGAATAATTACTAATCATAAACAATATATTTTTTTTTCATATAGAATCACTTTCTTCCTGTACTGGCAATAAATTCGTACCAAAAATGTGGGCCAAAACTTAATAACTAATTTTCTGTAGCGGGTAGATAATTATAAAAATCTGTAATAACGTTGACTTGTTTGGATGTCAGACATCTTAGTTCCAGCCCGTGACCATGAATGCTGCAAAGTATTTGAAACGTCGGGCAATCATAAATTAAATACAAACGCGATAAAATCCGTAAAAGTAGTTTTATTTAAAACTAGCAACCCGCCCTCGCTTCGCTTCGGTTATAGGTTATAGTCGTTTTACCCGCGTAGTTCCCGTTCCCGTGGGAATACCGGGATAAAATATAGCCTAGTTTACGCCCTGATATTATAGCTTTCCATTGGTAAAAGAATTTTTGAAATCGGTCCGGCCGTTTTGAAGATTACCCGGAACAAACAGACAGACAGACAGACAAAAATTTTTAATTGCTATTTTAGGCATAGGTGTCGTGCAAATACCCGTGTGAGCATGAAAAAAGCCTATTATTTTGACATTACAAACAGACACTCCAATTTTATTTATTGATATAGATGTGTATTGCTCGCGTAAACATCAGATATCATTATACTAGTCAGTTCAGTTGTTCAGTATAGCATAGTATGGTAGTTCAAATTCATACTGAATGGAGAAAGCATGTATCTTATGTTAGGACACTGGACCTAGGCGCTAATGGTAATTGCAATCTTGTGTGAGTTATAAAAACCAATTGACGGATTACAAGGGAATGAGCATCAGAACCCTTTTGAGAAATTTATTACACCTACTGCGATCCTCATCAGCGATTTTGTATGGTGATAGAGTAAGAATACAATTTAACATCCCCTCATTTGGGTATTATAAAAGACAACTGAAGCATTAAATATGCATGTAACATCGATGCAAGACAAGAAAAACTCGAAATGAAACCTTATACCAATACGTCTCCTAGCCGAGGCCGAGGGGGACCGGACCAAGGACTTTAGTCCGGAACCCGCAGAGAGGCTGACCGCGCGACGGCGACAGACGTCCCGGGACAGGGACGTCGAGAGATGAGGGTACCCGAAAGGGTATTCAGTCGGGCCGACCACTGAGGACAAGGAACTCGGCACTGGTGGTCGGCCCAGTGACGAGGGCCACGTGGGTACGGGTGGATTACGAGCCTGCGCGCCGTACTTTCGTCGCCCCAGACGGAATGGACGGCGTGTGCGCTTACCATAGCCCACCTACAAAAAAAAGTACCAACACGTCTGACCAGCGTGGTATAGTAGATCAATTTCCCTCCCATTATATATGAGGCTCGAGCCCAACATTGGAACATATAGAAGTTGAAATGATGATGATGACTGACTGTGATCATCAACCCGGTTACCAGGCATAATGGCAATCAGTTAAGCCTATGCTCAGCAAAAGCTATTGACAGGTTAATGATAACGATGATAAAACTAGTCCCATCTTCAAATTTAATTACATAAACCGATAGTTGATCATAAATTCGAAATAAAAAAAATTAAAGTAATAAATTTTTATTGCGAACTCAATGATGGAAACTATAAAGGCAAAATTAAAAGCGAAGTGACTGAGCTTTATTGGTCGTACAGTGAACAGCCGTAGGACGTGACTGGTACCTAAAACGACAGTGCGTTGCACTGGGATTTTTGAAAACCAATTCGCGAAATTCAGGCACGTGTAAACACGCATTCTGACATTGGTTTGCTGTGTATATTTACCGAAAACTAGTGTCAATCGTGAATGTTTTCACTGTTCACACGATCGCGATCTCTAATAACGTGCTAGTACTTACAAGTGCAAATAAAAATTGAAAAATCCATGGTCGCAAATCCCTTGAGGGTTGTAACTCGCACGTACCTCACCCACCACTGCCGCTATCCCCCACATATAAATGAATAGCAACATTATTTATTTAATTATTTATTTATTAAATCCCACCAAAAAGCTTTCGAAAGATTTCGATGATTCGAATACGGATGTAAAAAAAAATATAACTTTGTCATCAAGTAATTGAAATCAGTTAATGAACTTTTCTTCGCGAACTTCCGTGTGGTGACGGAGTAAGAATACAATTCACCACCCCCTATCTTACTCGTGGGTGATCGTACGAGACGACTAAGGGATATAAAACGCATATAACATCTATGCGAGAGAAGGAAAATTCGAAATAAAACCCTATACCAACACGTCTGACCAGCGTGGTATAGTAGGTCAATTGCCCTTCCATTATGGAGGAGGCCCGAACCCAACAGTGGGACGTATATGGGCTGATATGATGATGATGATGAATGAACTTTTAAATTTTCTGTTTTTATTGCGTTTTGTGACAAAGAATACTAAAATTTAAATGCCACGTTTCGACATATTATGATATAGAATATCCATATTTTGTAACTCCTTTTAATAAAGAAGCACAGGAAGAGATTCTTTTCAGCTCTTTGTTGAAATTATTCCTTAATTTTTATGAGACTAAATTTTTATTATTTTACTAGCAACCCGCCCTCGCTTCGCTTCGGTTTCAGTCGCCTTAACCGCGGCGTAGTTCCTGTTCCCGTGGGAATATTGGGATAAAATGTAGCCTATGTTACTCCCTGATATTATAGCTTTTCATTGGTGAAAGAATTTTTGAAATCGGTTCGGTGGTTTAAGCGTGAAAGCGTAACAAACAAACAAACATCCTTACTTTCGCATTTATAATATTAGTAAGGATTTATCCTTAGCGAAAAGAACTTGAGAAAAGTAGGGGCTAAAATTATTATGCTAACCTTGTAAATAGGTTGATAAAATGTTGTAGATACGTTAATAGAAGATATAGAATACTCAATAGAATCTACATATAAGGCGACTTGACTCTATAGCCAAGTCGCCTTTTCTCGCCCTGGACAGTTGAACCAAAAGTGACCGGACCAAAAAAGGAGAAGACGGAGACAAAAGAGCCACATTCACGGTGAACTAACATTATAACCGCTTATTAATTAATAAACAAGACCTAAATTTTTATTTATTTATCTAGGTCTAGTTATTTTCCGCGTGGTAACAGAGTAAGAATACAATTCACCACCACCTATCTTGCCGTGGGTGTATAAAAAGACTAAGCGATGTAATATGTATATTACATCTATCATATTGAAGATAACTCGATATTAAACCCTATGCCAGCCAGTCTGACCAGCGTGGTATAGTAGGTTAATTTTTTCTTCATTTGTGGAGGAGGCTCGATCCCAGCAGTGGGACGTATATGAGCTGTAATGATGATGATGACTACAGTGATATAAAAATAATATTAGTAATAATCGAAACATAAATATATGTATCTTTTTTTGCAGCCCATACACATCCCAGTTTTGGATACGAGCCAGAGAAAGGAAATTAACCTAGTACCACATTTTGGTCAAGCGGCGGTTTGATGATTCTGGTACTTTCTTTAATACCTGCGATCCTCTCGTCTATGTTCAGGAGTGAACGAGTCCGATAAGCTGATAAATAGATGAAAAAAATATGATAGGTATCTCTAAAGTTCCAAATAAAACATAAATAATCATAAAAACCATTTAACTATTCAGAGATTAACATGTACAAACAGTATGATATACTTTAATAAACAAAGATGATATTATATTTTAAGCAACGAGTGTCACTTATTTATTATGACTAGTGGTCGCCGTTTGGTCGAAATTCGGTCATAATTCATTTTAATTAATTTTCTGCCACACAATTTTCTTTTAATTTTATTTATATATAATTGTAAATTGAGCAAGCTGTATTTCACTAATAACTAATATATTAGCACTAATCTCTACTTGACATTGTCATCATAATTATGATTGTTTGACATTCAGTTCGACCAGAGATTTTAACCGTAAACAAAAGTGTATAAGCGTTGCTACGCAACACAATTACACAAATTTGTGTGTGTGTGTGTGTGTATGTGTGTGTGTGTGTGTGTGTGTGTGTGTGTGTGTGTGTGTGTGTGTGTGTGTGTGTGTGTGTGTAGCGATAGAGTTGTAGTGTGCGTAATGCCTTTTTTAATGAATTTAATGCATTTCTAATCCATTATTAAATTAAATTTCATTTTTATGCACTTCTTCTCATTATATACATCAACTGTGCCAAATTTCATACTTGTCCATCCACGTAATTTTCGTAAAAATGGGTACGAAGTTTTTGCTTCACGTATTAATATATAGATACTAGCCTTTTAATATCATATATTTTTATATATAAGAAACATCTGCTCTCAGTTATATAAGAATCATCGCCTGAAATTATACTTCCATAAATATCTTTTCATGAAATCCACATGTTGTAACGCTATAATGATAGTATAAATACTAACAATAATAACGGCAATATAAGTGAACAATATTGCGGTAATATTTAACCTTCCACTGAAATATATCCTGCTTATTTTGGTAAGGCGTTTGCCAAATAACTTTTTATGGCTAATGTGTGACCGTTTGCAAATCAATTAACATAATATCTCAGTTGTATAGCGGCAATTTTTGTGTTCTAAAAAAATCTTACAATCTATATACTAATATTATAAAGCTGAAGAGTTTGTTTGTTTGTTTGTTTGAACGCGCTAATCTCAGAAACCGCTGGTCCGATTTAAAACATTCTTTCAGTATTGGATAGTCCATTTATCGAGGAAGGCTATATTATATTTTCAAAAAAATTAGGGATCCGTACTAAAAGACCAATAATGTAACCCAAGGTGTAAAAAGATGACCCGAAAAAATCCTTACATCGCGTGTGCTGCGAAAACTATTGATTATAGGACAAAATAATGTACTACAACTTTGCAGAGCATATAATTTTCTACAAAAATTATGGCAGCACCATATGTCTATTGTAGTTATCTCACAATAAGTGTTTTTCTTTTATTTTTTTAAATAATTAAAATGCCGAAATGTCTTTATTTTGTACCTTGGTATTAATCCTTATCCAAATAAATACTTCATATTTAAGACGGATTTAATACCTTTCTAGAACTTTTTGGATCATTAAATTAGGACATTTCATTCAAAAGATATCGCGATATTAAAAATGTAGGGGATATGTAGGCAATCAGAATCAGTAGGCAATGGTGATCACTTCAAAATAACAGAAACCGAACATAATCAACCGGCACCGATATGATTATACGCTAGCTTCATATCATTCTCATGCGCTACCGCTCGCTCACTCAATTTGCACGATGCGCTGAAGAGAAATGGGTGCTTTAAGATTTCGTACCATTTTGATCTAATTTTACGAGCTCATAAAACCAAAGGTAAGTCTTGAATGACTAAATATTTGTTTCTGTACCTATTTGTGATATGTAGTAACTGTAACACGTTAAATCGATAATTAAAACCCAGATTGAAAATATATTATCAATTTTTTCGTTAGGATTAATTTTCTCATTTTCGCCTATATGTATAGGCAATTGGGATCAAAAAAATATTGTAACTGAATTTCATCTAGATTCCTGAAGATCTTAAGAAAAGACAAGGATAACTTAACAGAATGCAATTATTTTGACATCTGCAGCGATCAGAGATGCTCTGGTTGATAAAGAAAACTAGAAGAAGTCTAAAACTCGCTAAAGTACCTAAGGGAAAAAAATGGTAAAAAAAAGTAAGCCACAGGAGGATGTAGTTAAAAGGAAAATTCTGTAGGAATTAATGATTCTTCAGCGTTAGACGTGGACATGAATGAGTTAAGCCAGGATGATGGAAACGACGATCCAGAAGGTCGTAACGTGTGTCTTGTATGTGGAGAATTTGGTCGAGATAACGAAGTATGGTGTCGGTGCACGTCTTGAGGGCTTTGGGCTCATACTGACTGTGCTGGGTGGACCTCGGCTAGCAATTATGTATGAGATATGTGTTGATCACCAATGTCCACATGCTGATCACCATTGCCAACCGATGCCATAAGTAAAGTTTATTATAAGAGTTTAATAATAAAGAGTTGATTAATAGATTTTATTTTATTTCAATTCTTGCTTAAGTGATCCCCATTACCTACATCTCCCCTAAGTATTAGTGTTGTAGCCAAATAAGTATTTAAGTATTTGCCGTGTGGTGACGGAGTAAGAATACAATTCACCACTGCCCGTGGATGTCGTAAAAGATGACTAAGGGATATGATATACATATAACATCTATGCAAGAGAAGGAAAACTCGAAATAAAACCCTATACCAAACTGTCTGATCAGCATGGTATAGTAAGCCCAACAATGGGACGTATATGAGCTGAAATGATGATGAATGATGATTGCGCGCACATGTACCTATGATGTGGCGGTCGGTCATGAGGGACGAGGAGGCGGTAGCCTGTGCGAGATACTATGCCGCGCGGCTCATTTTAGCGATGGGCAATCTTTCTGAAAAAGATCGATTTGAATCGTCATCCAAAGAATCGTTTCACAAAAAAATCGAGGTCTGAAGGATCGATTTCCGATTAATAAATGGATCTGCGAAATGCATGTATGCGCATAACTTCAGAATGGCTGGTCCGATTTCGCTAATTCTTTTTTTAGAATACTCCTTCAAGTATAAGGATGGTTCTTACGCAGGAAAAAAAATCAAAAACTGCCTACAAAGGTCTAAAAGCAACACGATTGTAATAATACTTAAAAGTGAATTTGAACTTTAATACAATATAATAAAGTTCAAGTGTTAGTGGAAAGGTTCCGCTTCCGAGAAGGCAAAACAATTGAGTGACATTAGTATCTTCCATATATTGATGTCAAACACAAATTATATATATATATATATATATATATTATTTTTTGACATAATGTACTTGGTGACTTATTAACTCTCTTTTTCCTGTTCTTATCTTGCTAGCTGACCCGGCGTCCCGAATAACAGAATAAGTATTAAAAAACTAAAAAAATTAAAGAAGTTGTTGTTGTTAGTCGGTACAAATTGGCAGGGGGATGTACCGGGGATTAGTCAGCCACCCGCAGAGAGCCCGACCGCATGAGATTGACGCCCTGGTCGGCAACACTGCAATGTTGCCGGAGCGTCAAAGGGGACGGTACCCGAAAGGATAAACTACCGGGCCGGCCACGGATGTCAAGGTCCGCCACGCACCGATGGTCGGCCCAATGGCGATGCTCTCCCCATCGCCAATACGATGTGTTATGGGATCGCGCGTCGCTCATCAGTAGGGAGGACTTAGAGGGGGAAAAATCGATTAATAAATAATCGATTTTTCTTTCTTTAAAATAAACCGTTTTGCAAAAAACCGATTAATTGTTTATAATTAATCGATTATTTTTATAATCAATTTTTTTTACTATTCTTTTTTAAAGTTTTTCTCCCGCCAGGATTGTGATCACCTTTTTTTAGGAAATCTGAGAGTGATATTTACTTTCAATACAGTATGAAACACTGACATTCGATCGAGCACTTTTCCTGGCAGATTTGTGGTGGCCTTTTTTTTAGGAAATCTGATTAATGTTTATTTTCTATATAATAGAAAACTTTAAATTTAAACAAATAAGCAAATACTAAAAAAATTTATTAATTTTAATATAATAAAAAATCGATTTCTTTTAAATCGGGTTTTATTATTTAGATAATAGATTATAAAAATCAATTATTTTTCACATTCCTACTCATCAGTCACCCCGGACCGTTAGGGCGGGGTGTGTCTAGACCATAGCTTACAAAAAAAAAAAAGGCGATACGGAGTTCGCCGGGTCGGCTAGTTAACCTTATAAAAATCTGAAATATCTGTTAATTAAAAGGAAACACTTAAAAAAGTCTCATCGTTATCATCAGCCCATTGCGTCATCAATTGGTACCTTACAACAAGACCAATTATAGTACAAGTTACAGGACAAGTTATGGTCAAGACACATCCCATCTAACCTCATCAGGACAACGAAAGGTCGGCGTGTGGTCCTAAAACCCACCGTATTCCATCTCCATCGCCATTGAGTTGATTACTGGTAGTGATTCTTTGATAATCGTGGTCGGCCCGGTGAACTATGACACGTAAGCGTCCGTACGAAAGGCTAACATCACAATTACTACGCTTGACAGACGGGTTGATGATCGCTGTTCACAGATCGTAGTGTTATGCATTTTTCAAGCGGTAGGACAGTTGTCTGTCCACAGCCGCGGGCCGGTCCGTCCGTAATAATATCACACTGTTGCAAAAAATCGACGTCTGAGTAGTAGCAATTTGTTGCTGCGCCCATCTTTTTGAGGGTGTTTGTGTGTGGTGTGTTTTAGTGATGCCTTTATTTTCACCGAATCACATTGCACTGTTTCACACTCCTTTCACTTTCTTCACGAAACGCAACGGCCTAGTAAAGGTCCATGAACAGCAACAACACTTACCATCAGATATACTGTCTGTTAGTTTGCCACCGTTTGCAATAAAAAAAATAAAAAAGATTCTGGAACAAACTACCTGCTACAGTACTTTCTATCATGAAACGAGGTTTAAGATGGTATAGCTAAGTTCTTGGCAGTCACCACTTACCATCAAGTGGGCTGCTTACTCGTCTGCTACCAAAATTATTAAAAAAAAAATATTTTCTTAATCCATCAATACACGGGATCATAATCATAAATAAAAACTTCGTGACACGTTCTCTTACAAATCTTTCAGCCTATGCTTAGTATCTTATTCCTATCTAATACGCTCAGTTTAACAATCCCACTATATAAATAAATTTACAAACTCCTCATTTGCGTTCCCCATAAGTATTGTTTTGCTTCGTACACAATTTTATTCACTACATGCGAAATTAAAACTAATGGCGCAGAAAACACAATGTATATTACTTAAGCTTACAGTATTACTTACTGACCTGTTTATATTACCTACTATATGTTTTCTTTCGCATAACTTCTTATTCTTCGTAGTAAACAGCTTTCTTACATACGTTAGTTTATTTATTCCTATACTAAGTAAAAGAAAATCAGGAAATAGTTTGTCGCATATGAGACTTTACAACTCTGTAATCTACTTTATGTGAGGTACAGTACCCAGAGTTACTACAGCCATCCCGAGTTAGGAAAGTCGTAATCCTGCTGAAAGCAAGACGCGCTTAAACATATAAATATATTTATTTCTACAGTTTTCTCATACGACTAAGCTATTTCTAAAGAAATTTATGTATATTATTTATATTGGACTATTATAAAACCAAACGTTTCTTAATTGTTGACTGTCTTGATTTTTATAGAGCTTATCACGAATCGCGTTTTAAAAATAAATAAATGCCACACAGGTCGTGTGATAATAAAGAGAGAAAACATTTATAATAAAAATATTAGACAAAACATATAAATATTTGATATCATCATCATCATCTCAGCCCACATAAGTCCCACTTTTGGGATTGGACCTCCTCCAAAATAGGAAGTAAATTGACTTATTATATCGCGCTGATCGGCATAGGTTTTTATGTGAAGTTTTCCTTTTCTTATATAGATATTATCTGCATATTATATCTTGTATCGTCTTTTCAGACACCCATGAACAAGAGATGGGGTGGTGAATTGTATTCTTACTATCACCACACATAGATATTTGATATAATAGTATAATAATATTTCATCTATGATAGCGATCACAAATACTACCACTATATTCATCATCGTCATCCTCGCAGCCCACATACGTCCCACTGTTGGGCTCGGGCCTTCTCCACAGTGGGAGGGAATTTGAGCTACTATACCATGCTGGTCAGACATGTCGGTATAGGGTTTCATTTCGAGACTTCCTTCTCTTGCACAGATGTTATATGTATATTATATCCCTTAGTCGTCTTTTACGACATCCACAGGCAAGATAGGGAGTGGTGAATTGTATTCTTACTCCGTCACCACAAGGTTACCACTATATTACTCCACCTTTTTTTTAGGGAGTGGGCCATGGTCAGCTCACTTGCCGCCCGTCTCCGTTCGAGACGAAAGAAGGGTGCCACGCGGCTCCATGACCCACCTGTGGCACGTCACCTTCGTCGATGGGCTGACTACCGGTGCAGAGTTCCTTGTCTTCAGTGGTCGGCTCGACGGAATACCTCGGTCGCGGGGTACCCTCACTATATTACTTTACCTACGTTATTATTACTCTTACAATTCTCATGGGTGTCGTAAAAAACTAAAACTACTTAAACCTGGCCCAACTCTATCTAATGTCAAAACTTTTGCAATATGTACGATGTAAGAAAAGTGCATATTGGGTCATCCTCAAACGTTGGACCTAAAAACAAATTGGTGTTAATAATGATATGTATATAGGTATGGCTGATGTATGGATGATGGATATTTCATCCATCATCCATACATCTGCCTATAGACAGCTACTGCTGGACATGGGCCGCCTCACAAAAATGCCACTCGGCACGACCCTGTGCCATTTGCATCCAACGGTTCCCTGTGACTTTCAAGATGTCGTCAGTCCACTTAGTGGGGGGTCATCCTACGTTGTGTCGTCCGATTCGTGGTCGCCACTCGAGATCCTTTCTTCCCCAACGGCCTCTTTATGGATATTTAATATTATACATTAATCATCTATATCTATACCAATAAATAAAATTGGAATGTCTGTTTGTAATGTCAAAATAATAGGCGTTTTTCATGCTCACACGGTTATTTGCTCGACACCTGTGCCTAAAATAGCAATTAAAAAATTTTTGTCTGTCTGTCTGTTCCGGGTAATCTTCAAAACGGCTGGACCGATTAGAAAAATTCTTTCACCAATGGAAAGCTATAATATCAGGGCGTAAACTAGGCTATATTTTATCCCGGTATTCCCACGGGAACGGGAACTACGCGGGTAAAACGACTATAACCGTAGCGAAGCGAGGGCGGGTTGCTAGTACCTAATATAACAGGTGTGATAACGGAGTAAGAATACAATTCACTTCTCCCACCTTACCCGTGGATGTCGTAAAGGATGACTAAAGGATATAATACGCATATAACATCTATGCAAGAGAAGAAAAACTCAAAACAAAACCCTATAGCAACCTGTCTGACCAGCATGGTATAATACGGTCAATGTCCCTCCTATTATGGAGGAGGCTCGAGCCCAACAGTGGGACGTGTACGAGCTGAAATAATCAGCATCAGATGATAACAGGTGTTAAAAATATTGACAAGATGTATTGTTTTTGGAATTTATGCTGTGTTTGTGATTACGAATACTGCCTACTCTTACAGTGTATGTAGATGTCGTAAAAGACGACTAAGAACTTAACATCGACCTGGGCCAACTCCATATGATGTTTTCTGATCAAAAATTATATTCCCAACTAGGCTTGATGTCAGGCAGACGGACAAACATTAAAACTATTGCAATACGATGTTAAGTGTAGTAAGTATAGTGATTGCATATTTAGTGGACGCTAAGTAATTGTGATAACATAAGATGATGATGATGATTGTTTGGTATTATGCAAATAAAATGCATTGCGGTATCGCTGGCCAATGGGCGTGCGCTAAAATGACGGCATGCTGCACCGGCCAATCACCTACATAGGGTCATAGATCATATTTTGTATTCCACGTCAAATTTTATTATATTACACGCTATTGAATCAAAACGTTGTGTACTCATTTTTCATGATATACCGGGGCCCAGGAAGCCCATAGATTACGCACAAACATTTATTGGACCTTCAGAGCCATATATATCAATAATACATCAAGAATATTGAACTATTTACAATATTTACAATACAAATTCATCGAGACGAGCGACCTTTGGATGACTTTTGCTGCATTATAACGGCGATACATAAAAAGAAGCTATTAAGTTCTGGTGGATTGAAGTGAGGGTGGTGAAGATTGCCCACTGTGCAGTGTAATTCAACAGGTAATCGTACCCACGTTAACATCAGTACAATTGTTAGTGTTTTCACGTAAGTACACCACTTTTACTAGCCGCCGGGATGTCGTTAACTAAGGATAGTGAGCTTTCATCAAAAAAACGCGACAGATCCCCTTATAAAGACATCGGTGACCCCAAAACTGAACAGATCCTACGCGATTTGATTAGGAAGCGCGGTATATTAAAAGGCCGGTTAACTAAATTAGCCAATTATATAAGTAATATTAGCATATCCACGAGTGAATCGAAAATTGATCTTAAATTTCAGGTGAAGGGTGCCGAAATCTTATTTAACGAATTTAATGAAATACAGTCGAAAGTTGAGGAGTTGGTATTAGACTGTGATATCGATGAGCAGTTAGATCAGCGCCAATTGTTCGAGGATAGCTATTACACCACTCTAGCCCGAGCCGAGTCCATTCTTAGTGCCGGTGAGGAGGTCGCTAACTGTTCAAATGTGTGTCAACGTTCAAATAAACCATCAGTTAAGTTACCTATTATTTCACTACCTACATTCGACGGCTTATATGAATACTGGCTAGAATATAGGGATACATATTTGTCATTAGTGCATACGTCCACTGATATAAGTGATATCCAAAAATTTCACTATCTCAAGTCATCTCTTAAAGGAAATGCCGAGTTAGTCATAAGCGCGTTAGAAATATCGGCTACTAACTATGCTGTTGCGTGGGAGTTACTCTTAAATAGATATGACAATGATAGGTTGTTAGTACATAGTCACGTTAAGGCAATATTTTCGATACAGCCCCTTTCAAAGGAATCTCCTTCGCTAATTAGGAAGCTCATAGACACTATAATAAATAATTTACGCGCACTAAAAACCCTTGGTGAACCGACGGACACTTGGGATACCCTCATTATTTATATCATATCTTCCAAATTAGATAAAACCACTGAAAGAGAATGGGAAGAACATAAGGGGTTATTATTATCGAATACGGATTCTAAAACAAAATTAAAAATTGATTCGTTAATTAACTTTTTAAAAATTAGGGCTGATCTGTTGGAAACATTAGCATTATCGCATAATAAGTTACAACTAAATAATGTTGAAACAAAACGAATTAACCCAGTCGTAAGGAGTAACGTTTCCTGAAAATCGTCACAGCATTCAGCAGGCACGGCCTCAGAGCGTAAAATACGTAGATTATGCATAGTATGCAACGCTAAACACCCAATCTACTCCTGCACTCAATTTATTAATATGGATTTCCAATCTAAATTAAAGATCGTTAAAAATAATAACTTATGTGAAAATTGTTTGCGTGCAGGACACTCTGTGGACAGTTGTTTGTGGGGACCTTGCAAACATTGTAATTCGAAACATAATTCCTTATTACATCCTAATGAAGTGAACAATATTTGTAGTATCGGGCACAATGCAGCGATAGCTGCGACGAGCGCACTGAACGCGCGCACGCGCACCCCGCTGCCGGCATTACGATTCACTGAGGCACTAAGCGAGTGGGGTGACGGTATACAATTCATTCAGTCTAGCAGCGGTCACATTGATAGAGAATGCTTAGATGTGCAACCCATTCTGTTATCCACTGCGTTAGTGGACGTTCGCGATAAATATAATAAGTATCATGTCGCTTGCGTGTTACTCGACAGTGGTAGTCAGAGTTGCTTTATTACACAATCGTTTTGTAAATTATTAGATATTTCACTAATACAGTCCACTCACGAAATACGGGGAGTAGGCAATTCAATGACGCAGTGTACACAAACGTGTGAGATTGAAATTAAATCCCGAATTAATTCCTACTCCACACACATTAAATGTTTTGTTCTGCCAAAAATTACCGCAATATTGCCTGCTATGCAGGCACAACGCGAGCAATTTAATATTCCTGCACACTTGCAGCTGGCTAATTCACAATTTTTAGGCCCGCAAAAAATAGATGTTTTAATAGGTGCGGATCGATTTTGGGACTTGCTTATCGATGGCAAGATGCGCTTATCCAATGGTCCGTTCTTGCAAAACACGAAGTTGGGTTGGATAATTTCGGGCTCTATTAATAATATTACGCACAAGGGGTCAGTCCAACGTAACTTTACTTATTCCATGGACAACCAGCTACGTAAATTCTGGGAACTGGAGGAGTTACCTAGGCGTCGGGATACACAGACAAACGAAGAGCGGTCCTGTGAACAGTCTTTCATGTCCACCACTACACGCAATCAGGATGGAAGATTTTGCGTTCGCATACCCCTCAAGGAGTCACCAGACGTTTTGGGCGAATCATTCTCACAGGCGAAGCGTCGCTTTTTGTCCTTAGAAAAGAGGTTAACACATGCACCGACCAGTTACAAGAAATTGTATACGGAATTCATTCACGAATATATTAATCTAGGCCATATGAGTCGGATTGATAGCTTCACAAATCCCCATTACTTTATGCCACATCATGGTGTTTTTCGAGAGCACAGCACGACGACAAAACTTCGTGTTGTGTTCGACGCTAGTGCTGCGACCAGTAATGGTAAATCCTTTAATAACATTCAACTCGTGGGTCCGCCTATTCAAGGGGACTTATTAGGTATATTATTACGCTTTAGACAATTTAAATACACAGCAATTGCAGATTGTGAGAAGATGTACCGTCAAGTGCTTGTTGACCCTTCCCAACGAGACCTACAGCTTATCATATGGCGTGACGATCCGCTGAAGTCGCTCGAATTTTATCGACTAAATACGGTGACGTACGGTACGGCATCGGCACCTTTTCTTAGTGTCAAATGTCTAAAGCAACTAGCAGCTGAATGTCCTGACCTCGAGGTCAAAAGGGTCATAAATGATGATTTTTATGTCGATGACCTTTTGACCTCGTGTGAGGATAAGGTCAAATTAATTCACATTTGTAAAAGTACCGTAGATATACTGCAATCCGGGTGCTTTCCACTTAGGAAGTGGTCATTCAACTTTGAACTAGATAGTACATTCCCTCTGCCTACGTCATCAAATATAAATAATACGGTCATAGGTTTAAATTTAGGTGACAATAGTCAATGTAAGACATTAGGCTTAGGTTGGTGTAATACCGCAGATGAGTTTAATTTTAACACACAATTCTATAATGGTAACGAACCTGTAACTAAACGAATAATTTTATCAATGGTTTCTCAGATATTCGATCCACTGGGATTACTTAGTCCTACCGTAATTATCGGCAAAGTATTATTACAGAGGCTTTGGCTATTAAAAGTGGACTGGGATGATCCACTTCCCACTGATATCGTACGTACGTGGAACCAATTTGTCAGCAGTTTGTCTTATCTTAGTACAATAAAGGTCAAACGCCACGCTTTCCTAAGTAATGTTCTTCGCACTGAGCTACACATATTTACAGACGCTTCACAGACTGCATACGGCGCGTGCGCTTATGTGCGTACCACAAACAGCAGTGGGGTAGCGGTGAGACTACTTATTTCAAAATGTAAAGTAGCTCCCTTGAAACCTGTTAGTATACCACGGCTGGAGCTATGTGGCGCTTTGTTGGGTGCTAGGCTGTTCGAGAAGATCCGTAGTACACTAACACGTAAATTTGATGACGTCACGTTCTGGACTGACTCGACAATCGTATTGGGTTGGCTACGCATGGCACCTAACTTACTTAAAACCTTCGTGCAAAACCGAGTCGCGGATATACACGAAATTACAGGTGAGCTTGCTTGGCGCCATGTAAGTGGCAAGGAGAATCCAGCGGACCTAGTTTCCCGTGGGGTTAGCCTGGAGGACCTGTCATCGTCTATGTTATGGTGGGAAGGCCCGAAGTTTTTAAACAATATTGATTTTAATAGTAAATTAAATTCTCAAACAATTATAAATAATATATACACCTCTTCCAGCGAATTACCTGATCTGAAATCTAGCTTCATAAATTCATTAATCGCAAAATGTAAAAGTAATGAATTTGCATCTCTTTTTCCATACAATCGGTTCTCGAATTTTAAACGTATGAGTCATGTCGTTGCCTATATACTTCGTTTCATTCATAATAGTGCGCGCAAAACAAAGCCACTAACTAATGCTATCTCTGTCACTGAACTGCAATGTGCCATTAATACGCTCGCTAAATGGTCACAAATGGAATCATTTCCAATAGAATACAATTTATTAAAAAAGGGACAGAGTGTGAAGTCAAGCGATAGACTTGCGAGTTTGAATTTGTTTTTAGATCACGATAATCTTATTAGAGTAGGTGGGAGGTTAAAGAATTCGCCAGAATTTAGTTACAATAAAAAACATCCCATTCTTCTGTCATCTGAACATTATTTTACACTGTTGTTGTTTCGGCATGAACACAATCAATCCATGCACTGCGGAATGCATGCTTTACTGTATCGTTTGCGCGAGTGTTGGTGGCCGCTGGCAGGTAAGAAGTTAGCTAGGCAAGTAACTAAGCAATGCGTCATATGCAGACGTGTTAAAGGGAAAACGTTAACCCCGCTTATGGGTAATTTACCTAAAGAACGTATTACTACTAGCTTTCCATTTTTTCACACAGGAGTTGACTATGCAGGGCCAGTGTTCATTCTAAACCGAAAGGGCCGCGGCGCGAAATTAGTAAAATCTTATATATGTTTATTTATCTGTTTCGCTACGCGCGCGATCCACTTGGAGCTAGTTAGCGACCTCTCCACAGACGCGTATCTACTCGCTTTCAAGCGTTTTATTTCACGGCGTGGTAAGCCGTCAGAAATGTTTTCTGACAACGGTCGTAACTTTGTTGGCCTATGTAATGATTTTGTTCAGTTTTTGTCTAAATGTAAAAAAGAAATTATTGATTACGCAAGAGATCAACAAATTAAATTTTCATTTATCCCTCCTTATTCTCCGCATTTCGGTGGCCTGTGGGAAGCTGGGGTAAAATCTTGTAAATACCACCTTCGCCGCATAGTGGGCAATTCAAACCTAACTTTCGAAGAACTTACCACCGTGCTATCTCAAATTGAAGCCATATTAAATTCACGTCCGCTGTTACCACTGTCATCGGACCCTCAAGATTATCTTCCTCTCAGCCCTGGACACTTCTTGATTGGACGACCACTTACTGCACCAGTTCTCGACAATGATTTGAGAGATTCACCAGTTCATCGATTAAATCGCTACCAGCGACTGGAACAAATCCGGCAGCAGTTTTGGTCACGCTGGGCTAATGAATACATCTCCGAGTTGCAGACTAGGACTAAATGGAGGCAAAATACTATCACCTTGAAACCTGACACGCTTGTCGTAATAAAGGATGTCAACCTTCCACCATTGAAATGGCAATTAGGACGAATTGTCAAGACGATTCCTGGCAGCGACGGCATTTCGCGGGTTGCTGACATCCGCACAACATCGGGCATCGTGAGGCGATCGTACACAAAAATATGTCCTCTCGTAGAGGATTAAGTTGGTTGAATGCTGGTGCCTTCAAGGCCGCGGGCATGTTTGGTATTATGCAAATAAAATGCATTGCGGTATCGCTGGCCAATGGGCGTGCGCTAAAATGACGGCATGCTGCACCGGCCAATCACCTACATAGGGTCATAGATCATATTTTGTATTCCACGTCAAATTTTATTATATTACACGCTATTGAATCAAAACGTTGTGTACTCATTTTTCATAATATACCGGGGCCCAGGAAGCCCATAGATTACGCACAAACAATGATGTTTATCTGTCTTTCTTCCATCTATCTTAAACTTATTTCCGAATCATGTGTTTTTATATAAGAGATTTTTGATAAAATTTTATAATAAGTATAAATTCCACAGTAGCGTTATTTTAATTATGAATTGCATTAAAAAAATAGTGCGCAGCTAATATTTAAATAATTACCTCTTAGTTGTAATAAAATTTATTCCGTGTGATGACATATTAATAATACAATTTACCACTCTCTTTCTTACCTGTGGGAAAAAGATGACTTAGGAATATTATGCAGATACCACCTATGCAAGAGATAGAAAACTCGAAAACAACTATATACCAATCCGTCTGACCAGCTTGGGACGTGGTATAGTAGATCAATTTCCCTCCCATTGTGGAGGAGGCTCGAGCCCAGCAATGGGACGCATATGAGCTGTGATGATGTTGATAATGAGTTGTTTTCTTACTCCGTCACCACACGAGGGTTTCTACTGATGTAAATACGAACATTATTCAAAAAATATTTTAAAGAATTTCCTTCTCTCTAGAACCATCTTATCTACTATACCACGCAGGTCCGATGCGTTGGTATAGGATTTTATTTCAAGTTTTCTTTTTCTTGCATACACTAATATAGAAATAATAGAAAGAAAAAAGAAAAAACATTTATTCTGTTCTCCTTAAAACTGATAAAAAACAGAAACAACTAAACAAAAGAGCTTCTTACTTAAAATAATTCAATTTTAACGACAAACAAAAAAGGCTATTGGCTCAGCTCGTACTACTTCTACTTAAAGAAATAACGCTGGTATTCTGCCAAGACCTGGTATATACGTTAAAAGTAACAGTTAACCAGCGCATCTCTTACCTGTGGGTGTCATAAAAGACGACTTTGCGATATGGTATGCAGGTATTCGTAATGTACGAAAAGGAAAACTCGAAATAAAACCCTTTTCCAACACATCGCGCGGTATAATAAGTCAATTTCCCTTTTAATGTGAAGGAAGTTCGAGCGCGACAGTGGGACTCAAATGGGTTGAGATGGTGATCATAATATGCGCATTATATGAGCATCGTCTTAATATTAGCAAATAAAACATTAATAATAATAATTTATTCATAACCAAAGTAACATTTGGTCACAAAGTTTGTATAATTCGCCTTCATTATCATCGTCGCGGCTCGTATGAGTGTATACGTACTGCTGCTGGTCTTGCGCCTCCCCTACAGAAGGGGCAAAATTAACTTACTTATGTTATTATAGGTTATTACTATAACAATTTTATGGATTTATTTGCGTTTGTTTTCCCGACGTTTCGAACGCTTTTCAGCGTTATGGGCGGGCCGGTTAGTATACGATTCTATGTATTTCCAGTTTGTCTACTCTTGCACACATATTATATACATATTATATCACTTAGTCACCTTTTATAAAACCCACGGGCAAGATACCACCACTCCCGGTGAATGGCAAATATTCTTATTGCGCTATCACACTAAAAATAATTAAAACTATGATAATATAAAAAATAGGTCAATACATTGCATTCCTTTAGTTTAAATAATAGTTCTTTAACTGAGATTTTATGATAATTGTTATTTTAAAGTTAAAGTTGATATTAAATTACAATAATAAACAGAGTAAAATGTTATTATTACATCAACATTTCACCGTTATCTATAACATAAATACAACCCGTGATACTGCGAGCGCGATTGCTTGATAGATAAAGAATTAGGTCGGCGATCTCTTCGCTTTGTGCCATTTTACGGAGTGGGTACCATTCTTTACGACTATTGTACAGCTCCGAAATTTCATCCTTACTAAAACCAGCTGCTTCTGCAAATGGCGTCTCAGTACCACCCGGATTGATGGAGTTTACACGGACTCCAGAGCGACCCAATTCCAGAGCCAGGCACTTTGTAAATTGATCTAAAGCTGCTTTTGATATGCAGTATGGTAGATAATCTACGTCTTTTATTGGTCTCAACGCTGCCACACTTGACACATTAACGATATTACCTTTCGTTTTAATAATATGAGGTGTAACCAAACTCGTAAGAAGATAAGCGGCACGCACATTAACAGCCATGGAACGGTCAAACGGTTCCACTCCGTCAAGAATGCTTCCACGAATACCAACTCCAGCATTATTCACTAGCACATCTATTTGTCCAAACACTTCTAGTATTTGAACAACTATATTTTTCACGTCTTCGTCGTTGGACAACTCCGCTTTGATGACCAAAGGTTTCATACCTTTTGCGTCTTCACATTGTTTAGCAACTTTATTCAAAGATTCTTCATTTCTCCCAACTAAAACAACTTTAGCAGACTGCTTGGCGTACAATAGAGCGGTAGCTGCTCCAATTCCGGAACTAGCGCCAGTAATCACAATAACTTTGTTATTGAAGTCCATCGTCGTTCGCGTCGCTATTTACACTAACCGGTTTAAATGTTTGTTGCATACTTTTAAGTAGGTATCAACGGATAGATAAATGAATGACCTTCTTTCAAAGCAAACAGTACTACGTCGGAATGATAGCTAGTTATATAACATTTAATTTAAAGCTTTTTAATGTATTTTATTGCAGTTGTAATGTCATTGAATTTATGTTATTATGTCACTGGGTTTTTACGACTTCTAGTAGTCAGGCAAATCAAATAATTAAAATAATAAATAAAAAAAATAATAAATAAAAAAAATAATTAAATACTGTTCTATCACTCTCATTTAATTTGAACAGATAATCTGAGAAATATGCAACATCAGCATCCATATTTATATAAATATAAATCAGCATCCATATTTATATAAATATAAATATGGATGCTGATATTGTAAAAATAAAAACTGATTAAATTTGACTGCACAGATGGCGTAATGGTTAAGATTATGTGTTATGCCAGTGTCGCGGGTTCGAATTCCACTCGGGACAGTACTTTTTGCAATCCGCAAATTGTTGTTCTGAGTCTGGATGTAATTTATGTCGATTAGTTGTAGTTGTTATGTTTGTGAGGTCCCCTGCAACACAAGGATTATTTCCTTAGAGCAGAGTGTTCTCTTTAAAAAAAAAATTAGATTACACCATGCCGATCCTTCCCCGTTTCTGCAATGTAACATTTTTTAAGTTTATTATGTAGTGAATATGGCTCATTTCAAGCTTGGTAATATTAGGTCTTTATCTATGAAATTGCTGTTGTATGAAAAATATTAAACGATTTTTTTTCATGTATTTTTTATTTGTCTTAATCGAAGTAATCACCCATGCAATCAATGCATCTTTGCCAACGCAGCGGCAGTTTATTGATGCCCTTCTTAAAGAAATCAGCTGGACGGGAGGCAACAAATTCTTCAAAAGCATTTTGTACTGCCTCTCGGGTATTTAATTTCTTCCCCGCCAAGAAATTATCCAAATTCTAGAAAAAGAAGTAGTCTGTAGGCGCAAGGTCTGGTGAGTATGGCGGATGACGAAGAGCTTAAAACCCCAGTTCTTGCAACTTGGAGACCGTCTGCTGTGCAGTATGAGGTCACACATTGTCGTGCAGGAGCAGCGGAGACGAGCCATTGACCAATGCTGGTTGGAGATGTGCCAGCTTCTCCATCATTATGTTCAGTTCTTCACAATACACGTTTGCAGTAATGCTCACCCCGTTTGGTAAGCAGCCGTGATGAATCACACCGGCGCTAGACCACCAAACAGTGACCATCACTTTTCTAGGGATAAGTTTTCGTTTAGGGCATTGTTTAGGTGCTGAATCAGGATCCAACCAACTTGCTGAGCGCTCGCGGTTATCAAACAGAATCCATTTTTCATCGCAAGTAACAATGCGTTTCAAAATTCCTTCATTTGTGTGTCTGTTGAGCAATGCAAGGCATGTCTCGACGCGTACTTCGCGCTGGCGATCATTGAGTTCGTGGGGCACCCATTTGTCAAGCTTTCTTACCGTGCCAATTTGACGCAAATGGACCAATATTGTTTTGACGCTAACGTCGGAAGCTGCTGCTAATTCAGCCGTTGATAGTGTATCATTGACTTCCACAATCGCCTTTAATTCATCATTGTCGACCAAAGACTTCGGACGACCGTAAGGTTCATTTATCAGGTCGAAATTTCCAGAACGGAAGCGAGCAAACCAATAACAGGCGGTGCGTTGGTTTGTAGCGTTAGTTCCGTAAACGTCGTTGATGTTGCGTGCCGCTTGTGCCGCGTTGCTGCCACGACGTTACTCATATTCTATAATTACTCAAATTTTTAACGTATCTATGATGACGAAAAAGATTGAAATGCGATGAAAACGTAACACTAATCAATAAACAAATTACTACTTTTGGAAAATGAATTCCATGTTTTAAAATAAAATTAATTTGAAATTAGAATTCTTAGCCAAACAAAAATTATTTTGATTTGAAATGGCCAGTACTGCAGAACGGCAATTACATAGGTAAAGACCTATTATTTACCAAAATGTAAATGAAACTACATTTCCTTATCTATATTTGTCATGTGAATGATTTTAATATAATGGTAATGAATTTGGTAAAACGTGTCATCCACAGCTGAAGAATATAAGGCAGTAAGGTTAGCAAATAAATACATTATACCTTTGACTCGAGTATCTAGATAAGTATATTAGAAAAGCGTCATTTCATTATTCACACTATCAGGACAACTTGTACATTTACTATAACATCACGCCAGAAAGGTAATTAGGGCACTAAAGGGTAAGGAAAGATGTAAACACATAAATATTTCGTCTCGCAAATATTAACCACACATATTGGGTGAGGTAGCTATTGAACGATCCTAAACTCCGAGCATACTACCCAGAATTTCCAATAAATTTGTCTGTAAGAAAATGCCTAGAATATTTCATCATCATCACCGCTTAAATACGACCCGCTGTTGGGCTCAAGGCTCCTCTGCAATAAGAGGGAAATTGACCATATCCCATTCATCAGACTTGTTGTTATAGGGTTTCAATTCAAGTTTTCTTTCTCTTGCATAGATAATATATGCATATTATATCCCTTAGTTGTCTTTTGCAGCACCCACGGGCAAGAACGTGGGTGAATTCTTTGTCCGTCACCACACGGAAAAAACTTGTGGATTCTCCATGCATTCAATATTTTTCCGGTAGCATTGCCGAAGGCTCGCTCCACGGCTCGTCGGCACGGCGTCCGCCCTATCGTGGTTTATGCCAAACGGCGCTACGTGCCGACGGGTCATCCGGTCGATGGCCCTGTACGGCGCACCGGTGTGGGCGGGGTCCATGACCGTCCAACTCAGGGCTCTTCTGTGGCGACCACAGAGGGCCATGGCGGTCAGGGCCATCCGCGGATACCGCACGGTGGTGACGGAGGCAGCATGCTTATTGGCCGGGACTCCCCCGTGGGACCTGGAGGCGGAAATGCTCGCTGGATTGTATGGACGGGTGACGGAGGCGCGAGCGGAGGGCGGTGTGGTCTCGTTGAGGGAGCTCATCGCCTGGCGCATCGACGCCCGCCGAGGCGTCATTGCCCGTTAGGCAGTCCGGCTGGAGAGGCCTTGCTTTGGGGTGCGAACCGTGGAGGTCTTCCCGCCGGTGCTGATGCAATGGTTGGAAAGACGGCACGGGGTGCTCCCCTTCCGACTAGTGCAGGTGTTGACGGGGCATGAGTGCTTCGCCAAATACCTGCACAAGGTCGTTAGGAGGGAGAGTACACCATCCTGCTACCACTGCGATTGCGACGAGGACACGGCGCAGCATTCGCTCGAGACCTGCGCCACTTGGGCAGCGCAGTGCCGTGAACTCGTCGCAATCATCGGTGCCGACCTGATGCTGCCGACTATCGCTAGGGCGATGGTCGGTAGTGTCAGGAATTGGGACGCAGTCGCAGCCTTCTGCGAGGCAGTGATCTCGCAGAAGGAGGCGGCGGATCGCCTGCGCGAGGAGCGCAGCCTCGATGAGGCGATCCGCCGCCGGCGACGGGGCGGATTAGTCCGTCACCCGCCAAGAGGCCGACCGCGTGAGGAAAGACCGACGTCCTCCCTGAGAGGGGGACGTCGGTCGATGGGAGGGTACCCCAAGTAGGGGGTATTCCGTCGGGCCGACCACTGATGACAAATAACTCTGCTCCTGTGGTCGGCCCAACGACGAAGGCGACGTGCATCGTGAGTGGGTTGCGGGTGTGCGTGCTTACGCCCCTCTGTCGCCCCGAACGGAGTGATGCGAGGAGCATGCCAACCGCAACCCACCCAAAAAAAAAATGCATTCGATATTTACTTCATTAATATCTTCGCACATATATATCTCACTGCTAGGCTCGAGCCTCCTCCACTAAAGAAGGGAAATTCACCTGCAGTGCCATACTGGTCAGAGGGGTTGGTATAAGGTTTATATACTATATCCCTATATACTGTACTTTTACGGCAGCCACGAGCAAGAAATGGAGTGGTGAACTCTATTCTTACTTCGTCACTACACCGAAAAATATGTTTACATATTTTGACCAAATTCAGTCCCTGATTCTTATAATTGCTCTAGCAAATATATACTACCAGACCAACGAGGGAGTTATATGTTATGCGATTCGCTTTTATTTTTATTAAAATTTACCTACCTTGTTCATATAAAATGAAATTTTCATACTGAAAGTAAAATAATTTACTTTTATAATATTACAAAATCCATTTCGTTAATGATTCTGTTACTGAACGCATAGCTATGCGTCGATAACATCATGTTATTATGATATTAAAATATAAGTTTTTAATACGCTATTATCATTACATCATTCGGTTTATTCATTTACTGACTTGCCTCTCACATCGAACGCAAACTGTGTAACGTAGATATCGAGGCGTCCAATTTACATGAATGATTATTCGGGTGTAGAAATGGTCACGTTCAATTTCCACCTTTAAATTTTAGCAGTTTAAGATTACTTTTGTGTAATATGATCCTAGGGACCACAGTTAAGTTTATCTGTGCATGCCGTGCGGAAACCATTGTCCAAGACCGTTAGCCTATGTTAACACGTTTCCCTGTCGGTATGTCCCATACTGAGAGTAAACAAGGGTTTGTCACAAATAATATTAATTTGAGTATATATTTTGTCGGAAAATTACATGGTAGATATTTTCTTACAGGGTCTTGGCTACGTCTAGTGTTGGAGTTAGGCAATGGGGAGCAATTTCGATTACAATCCGCTTTTACCATGAAAAATGATAAGAATCAAATCAAATCTCTATCTGTAAAAACATGTGAATACTAAAAAAGTTTAATTTCTTAATCATGATTACCGTCAAAGTAATTCTAGATTTGAATCGTGTATATGACCAAAATAATTTTTCATGTGAAATAAATTCTCAATCTTATTAAATGTTCTCACGAGATTGTCAATAGCAAACTCGAAGTTTAATTAGGACTGTGCTTAAGAATGACAATAGGCGCAATAATAAAACTCCCCCCTGCTAGATAAAATTAAGAATTAC
The DNA here is from genome assembly GCA_032191425.1 of Lymantria dispar. Classification (NCBI taxonomy): domain Eukaryota; kingdom Metazoa; phylum Arthropoda; class Insecta; order Lepidoptera; family Erebidae; genus Lymantria; species Lymantria dispar. The sequence goes on along the minus strand of CM063454.1, from coordinate 18,577,406 downwards.
GTGCCAAAATATGCGTGATTCACTTTTCTGCGCTTCTTTTCGGACATAAATCAAGGACAAAAATTTATTTTAGTACAATAATATATCATGTTCTGTTTATTGCGTATCGTACATATATTTCAATATAGGTATATATGACTATAGAGTTTATTTAATTGAAAGAAAATAATATATAATAATAGTTCGTGTACTTTTGGCTAAACTACGTCGGATTTAGCAATTCTGTGTGTTTGCATCAATACATATTGACACCGCTTAGAATGAAAATCTGTATTATATAAATAACAGAATGCGTCCAATTTTTTTACAATTTTATTTTCGTTTATAACTACAAATAGAATACAAACACATAAATAAATACAAACGCAGTAATATCCGTAAAGTAGTTTTATTTACAATGTGTAATACTTGCGTAATCATCAGATATCATTATACAAATTATCGTCAACATTGATACTATACGAAGATCATCCGGCTTAGTTTACATTTTTTTTTAAATACACATCTCGTACTAAGGGAATAATCCTTGAATTACAGGGGACTTTACAAATACACAATCAGCGGACACAAATTAGAACGTGTGGAAGTTGATCCCACGGCAATGGTAGGTCGTTTAACTTACCATACCAGTGAAATGGTTGCATGAGTTAGTACAGTGTTTTATTTCGAGTTTTTCATCTCTTGCATTTGCATATCATATCCCTTAGTCGTCTTTTACGACACCTACGGGCAGGATAGGATGTGGTGAATTGTACTTATATTCCATCACCACCTAAAAAGTATTATTAATTACTACAATAAACATTAATGAATGATACTGCGGAACCTGTTAAAATAAAGGTAACAATGTTTTATTCTACAAATACTTTGGTAAATGAGTTTTTAACCTGTAATTAATGCAGAATTTAATACGGCACATTACAGCTGGTGCTGCCTCACTAATTTGTACTGATTACTTGTTAATCCACCGTTGAATGTTAACATCGATCGATTCATGTAACGTTTTGTAAGTAAAATTGAGTGAGTGTATCTACATTATCTATTTATCCTTTTATTTTCTCCTGACCTCAATGAAAGTGAACTATGTCTTTTCTTTTCTAAAGGTCACATTGAAACGAAATTATACGTCGTTTTGCCTACTATTGTGGAGAAAGATGTGACGTAATACCATATGACCTACTATATCCGTTGGTCAGACGGGTTGTAGGGTTTTATTTTGAGTTTTTTGAGTTTTATTTCTCTTGCATAAATGTTATCTACATATTCCTTAATCACCTATTACGAAACACACAGGTAAGGAATGGGGTGGTAAATTGTCTTATTCATTTATTACCACACGGAGACCCAACTATGGAATGTGTATTGGCTGAAAATAGTAAGTATACTGCTACCTTCTTTCCTTGTGATCCTTCAATCCTTTTTATGACTTACTCAAAAAAAGAAATCAGTTACAACACGGAAACTTAACAACATAAATGCGAAAAAATAAAAATATAATGACAGGACACATTATACTGATAATTCACAGGATGTGTTAGTGACTTAATAAAATACGATGGAGGGCTACATTCGTGTTCAGTTCGAAATTATACATCTTTTCATGTATAACATACATGAATGTATAACATACATCAATGCTCTTCCTGATTAAATAAAAGTTTGTTATCTCTTCAAAATACTCTAATAAAACAATGTTACAATTTATATCGGTACTACGTCTTCATTTCGGAAATAAGTTCTTTTCATATAAACTCATTTGCAAAAAAAACGGGCGGTTTTGATTTTCATTCATATTTAAAAAGATACAATACCAAAAAGGTTTCAATCGTTTGTACACGTTACTGGCCGGTTTTAAAAATGCTGTGGTATTTAAAAAAGTACGTTCTAAATTCAATTTTTCATTTGATGTTCATTTTTACAGAAAACCCCTTTTTATCCTACATTTTTGGCGCGAAGTTCCAGAAGTTAATATCGACTTTCATAACTTTTATTCAATTTTTATCGATTAATTTCATATCCTTGACTGTCAAAGCTTTATTTAATGCTGTTTGGCTGTATCAAAAATGGTAGATAAAGTGGTAAAAGCTACCAAAATTATCGCGCTGCTTGAAGAGGATTGCAGCCAATGTTTCGTGGCTAGGAGGCTAAATGTTAGTCGCTCGACAGTCCAAAGGACCTGGCAGCGATATCAGGAGACTGGTTCCGTCGAGAGAAGGCCTGGTTCTGGAAGAAAACCATGTACCCAACCACGGGATGATCGTTTTCTTGTGAGTCGCGCATTGAGAAATCGCAAATCTTCGTATGTGGATCTTAAGAACAACCTCCAAGAAGTAAGAAATGTGCATATTAGTCTATGGACGGTCAGGAGGAGGCTTCTCGCTGCCAATATACGCAGTCACCGCCCGGCCCGCGGCCCCAAATTACTCCGTGAGCACAGAGTTCACAGGCTTAGGTTCGCTAGAAATTGTGAATCATGGACTCAAGACGATTGGAATAGGGTTTTGTTCTCTGATGAAGCCAGGATATCTCTGTTCGGTGAAGATCGACGTCGGCGAGTGCTAAGAAGACAAGGAGAACGCTTTGCAGAGGCATGTTTCGAAGAAATCACACCTTATGGTGGGGGCTCTGTTATGTTTTGGGCAGGAATAAATTCAATGGATCGTACAGAGTTAGTCTTCATTGAAAACGGCTCACTGACTGGGCATCGATACATAACGGAAGTTCTAATTTCTCATGCACAACCCGCATTGGCCGCTCTAGGTGAAGACTCGATTTTTATGGACGACAATGCTCGCGCCCACCGATCCCGCGATGTTAATGCGTATGTGCAAGAGGTCGGCATTCGTCGTTTGGATTGGCCAGCTCGAAGTCCCGACCTCAATCCCATAGAGCATGTCTGGGACGTTCTGAAACTGCGTGTGAGATCAGTACACCCGGCTCCGCAGACCATCAGAGAGCTGAAGAATGTGATTACTGCGGAGTGGGAACGTATTCCGCAAGCAAGTATCCGGGATATACTCGCAAGCATGCCCAGACGAATTCAAGCTGTGATTTTAGCTAGAGGGGGTCACACTCGATACTAAACATTTATCTGCTTTTACTTTATTAAAGAAAAACAAACAAAAAAACTTTTTTATTTTTACTTCATGAGCATATGCACTACTAGCGAATATACACTACTAGCGAGGTTTAGCATTATTTCCCATAAATTGTATCTAAATTTTATGAAATACTGATGAAAACGATTATTTTCTTATTAATTTAGCAAATTGTGTGGATAAAACTACCTATAATTATCAAACAAAGAAATATTAACATTTGAAATGGTTCATTGCTTAGGTGCCCGTTTTTTTTGCAAATGAGTTTATTTTATTTTAGAAAGAATCTCACTGTAAGCAATAAATTTTTACATTGCCAGAGAGTTATATAAAACGATATCATTTTACAATCACAACCGCTATTTTATCGATGTCAATTCAAAAATTGAAAAAATATAAACCTTTTTCAAACGTTAGTAGGAGTTTTAGTAAGCTTCTTGGCATTATATTTAAAAAAAAACATAATAACAATTTTTGAACTTTATTCTATTATAACAATAAAAGTATCTTACGATTACATTCAACGATTTGCTGCTTCATCCAGGTTGATTACCGACACTTGGTCCTACCAATGCAACGGTCGGCAACTATAGATTCACACCTATTACAGTTGCAAATTTACGACAGTAGGTATACTTCTCCGAAGCAACAGTTCTTCTTAAGCGATAGTTTCAAACTATTATTTGTGGTAGTTTAAAGTGATAGTTTAAAAACTATAATGTTGAGATGATTACGTATTGTGTAAAATTACCTTTTACAAATTCAAAAATTCAGATTTACACGAAGAATAAGTAAACCAAAATATGGTAAATATAATATTCCTTGAACTACACAAATAACCCATAACTAATGTAAAAACTGTACTACAAGATTGGGTTTGGATTCAAAAAATCTGTAGTTAGATGTAGGTAATGGTTAAGGTTATAATAAAATCTTTGAGTATCTAAACCGTCCTAGATCTCGAAGGTTCGTCGGCGTTAGCGAGACTCCTTCTTGACAAGCCGAACAATGAGATCACATCAGCACAGATTACTGTTTATACGACTCACGAGGTCATAACAAATAAAAAAACACGTTTCCGTCCTAATCGTCGAAGTGTGAAACCGTGTCGCGTAATAATAAATATCTGGTTGACCGAGCTTCGTTCGCAATATTTTTGTTGTATTTTTGCCGAATTTATTTAGATATATATGTCGCAGCGTCACTACCTCGGGCACCATATCTTAAGGGTTACGAGTTTACAGATTGTCTCTCCAAGCGCCGTGCCTGTAGGCAACCGGACGAGCGTTCGAGTTCACAACCTAACAACTACTCGAAGGTGATGTCATCGACATCACCTGCACCGAAACCTGCAACCACCTGCTTCCGCTGTCGAGGCCAGGGTCACTGCGCATCCAACTGCCCGAAACGAAGCAACCGTGATGGGAGCAATAGTAGAGGTGCAGTGAAAGAGTAACGAGTTGACTTGTGCATCGTGAATTTGCCTAGAGGAACACTACGCCATAACGGTGAGCAGTTCTCATTTCATTGGGGTTCTGATGTCACGTACTCTTGATTCGGAATCGGTTGCTGCAAAGCTTAGTGGCAAAAGGTTTAACAACCATATAGCTTGTGGTTGGAATAGGTCGGACTTCTATGCATTCTACTATACAGATTTTTAGCAAATCATTGACATTGATGATGTTAATTTAGACATTATTATTCACGTTTTAACTGACCTTCTATTATGATAGTTTGTGAGGTTCTTAAACAAGGCTTAGCGATTTAAATGTTTGCTAACTAGTTGGTTTCTTTTGAAAATCTCATGTTATCTACTAAAGTGAGCTTTAATCTGATGATGGTAACACCATTGACATTGACACCATTAATACTGACCAGACCAAAAGATAATGAAGGGGTTAGACCTTTGGAAGCGAGTGTAGTATACAAATAGCTCAGTATCCGTGCGCCCTCGCGCTGGCCGTGGGTGCAGATCTTTGGTCTGACCCGCGTCTAGTGTGGAGACGCAAATGTGTTGTATGATTTGAAGTGGGTACTGGATGGAAGTCCCACTTGCGTGCCGGATGGAGGCAATAGATAGTGGTGTCGAGTATTGCATACTGGACTCGATTTCTGATGAAAAATTTATGTTATAATCTGATTAAAATGAGCGTTGCGAATTAAATATTGCTGCCTTAAGCTCGAGGGTTTTAATTGCCTGATTTCTGAGACCCCGGACAGTGAGTTGACATTACAGAGACCTTTTTTGATATCTCTCTAGCAGCACTTCATAGTTTTTAAAATTAAATAGCGATTGCGCAGAGAGTGCGTAAAATTTGATAAATTCACGAAAGAACTTGTTAAGGTATCAGACGCCGCAAGGTTGTCATGTGTTGATAGACTATCAGACGCCACGGATTGGTTGTCTGGAGTCTGAAAATGAGATTGACTATCGGACGCCGGATGGAGGTTGTCCTGAGTCTTGATTAGATGCCATATGATGGTTGTCTTGGTAGCCTTACTAGTTGTGAATGCATGTCTGTTTTGATTGGAATAATATCTAGTGCTGTTTGACGGATAGGATCACTTAGTGTGGTTAAACTGTAATTTCGAGATAGAAGCTATGAACAGCTGTTAATTGTGACAATGCCGTTATAAGTGATGAAGATTACTTCTTGAAAAGTAAAATTGAGTTTTGTACAATCGGTCAGGTTGGCCGAGCGTGTAAAAGCATTTACTGTGCGAGTATTTCTCTTGTTTCAGGTCCATCATACGAGGACGTGTGATTTGTCAGGATGGCCGTGTCGCAGCGTCATTACCTCTGGCACCATATCTTAATAGTTTTTAGGAACCAATCGATTACGGAAACGTCAAGTATTATACTTGGGTGTTTTTGATACAACGTTGGCAATGATTTTTGATGTTTGTCGTTTGACCGTTAACGTTTGAAATAATGCCAAGCTTTCTTTATTGAGAGCGATCCGTTGAATACTCAGTTGAGTGCGAGACACGAGAGCGATCGGTCGTTGTTGCTGCCGTGTTATATCAAATTCACCGCGTTTCCCTAACTTGTAATTTAGTGGTTATAATAGAAAAGTGTTAACGCTAATTGTTGAATACAGTTTAAAAGTAGCCATCCGAAGTATTATTTTATCCCCTCGCGATGTGTGACCGATGTGATAGTGATACAACACGGCGCCCCCAACCCACCCTCGATATATATTAATAAAAAATAAAAATTAAATAATGAAAAAAATACAAAAAGAGAATAATAATAACACCGAGATTCGATCCGACGCCGTTTGAATGCCAAAACAATACTAAAAGGAAACTGCACTACTTCCCAACTGAGCTATCGTAACTCATGACGTTGACGGCAAAATTTGAATTCATATTCTTTTAAAATTTAATGTCATTATATTGTTTTACTAAAAACACTGACAAAACAACATTTTCTATAAATAAAACCTAGCTAGATCGATTTTTTGGCCTCGAAACCTCTAGTATGCCAAGTTTCATCAAAATCGTTGGTGCCGTTTCCGAGATCCTGAATATATATACATATATATATATATACATATATATATATATATATATATATATATACATATATATATATATATATATATACATATATATATATATATATATATATATATATACAAGAATTGTTCGTTTAAAGATATAAGACTTAAATAACGTGGGATCACCCACATTGACGCCAACAATGCCCCAAGCTGATATTAGTAACCCATAGGAGATGTTCTTAGGTCCACAACATGGAACCAGGAACATTTATTAGATTGAGACTGCGCTCACACTGGTGAGCGCAGTCTCAATGCAGATTAATGAATCATTCTCTGGACTAAAATTTATTAGGCAACCCAAATGCAATATATTTATTGGCATATTAAATTAAATAAAAAATAAGTTTCATCGAATAAACATCTAGGTGAAGGTCGTTGTATAGCGGGATCTTAGACCAATAACAGCCATCGGCGGCTAACATCCAAAGTACAATATAATAAAATTGTTGTTCAACATCTTAAACACTTCTTTTTGGGGCGGGCTATGGTCACCGCACACGCCCTCCGCTCCGTCCGGGGGACGAAAGGTCGGAGTACAGCCCCATAACCCACCGTATTCTCTCCCCTTCGCCATGGAGCCAACCACCGGTACTGAGATCCTTGTCGTCCGTGGGCGGCCCGGCAAAACATCTTAACCACTGAGAGTATATTGCAATATAAATAAAATATCTTATACAATTATTATATTGTTATTCGTGATTTATGCGTAGTGCGCAGGTAACTGCTTCAGCTAAGCGTCAATAAATTTGTAACCAATCAACTTTTTATTGGATGACATTCAATGAAATGAAATATACAAATAGAAAAAACAGTAGGAAGGTCCTTCAAAACAGATTGCTTTGTGTAAAAACTAAATGATTTGTTCTTCCTTATGGTGATGGAGTAAGAATACAATTCACCACTCCTTGTCTTGCCTGTGGTTGCCGAAAAAGACGACTAAGGGCTATTAAATGATTATAACAGAAGAAAGAGGACTCAAAATAAAATGTTTTTTTTTTTTTTTTTGTGGGTGGGTCGCGGTCGGCGCGCCTCCGCACCACTCCGTCCGGGGCGACAGAGGGGCTTAAGCACGCAACTTGGGCCTTTGGCCGATCTTTGGGCCGACCACTGGAGCAGCGTTAACTTGTCGTCAGTGGTCGGCCTGACGGAATACCCCTATCAGGGTACCCTCCCATCGACCGACGTTGTCGGTGAGATCCCTTAACGAGACCACACCGCCCCCCGCTCGCACCCCCTTCACCCGCCGATATAGTCCGGCGAGCATCTCCACCTCCAGGTCCCACGGTGGAGTCCCGGCCAAAAATAAAATGCTATACCAAGCCATCTGACCAATGTGGTGGAGTAGGTATAATTTCCCTCTTATTTTGATTTGAGCCTAACACTAGGGCGTGTATGAGTTGTAATGATGGCGTAGTGGTTAAGTTACCGATCTACAGTGCCAGTGTCAGGGGTTCGAATGCCATGCAAATAACACTTTGTGCGATCCACAAATGTTGTTCTGAGTCTGGATGTAATTTGTATCTGTTAGTTATATGTTTGTAAAGTCTTCTGCAATACAAGGGTTATTTCTGGAGTGTAGGTAGGTAAGTGATGATGTAATATTTTGTATTATACTTAAATACTCCCGTTACTACATAGATTGCAATCTGTTTTGAGTTGATCCTATTAATCGTGAATTCAGCCTTTGAATTTGGAGGATTTTACAAGAGCTACTTAAGTTATAATGAATTGTAATCATCAGAAATCTATTTTTTTTTTTTGACATTTATATTGTGTCTATTTTTTATTAATATGATTTATACAAACTGCTCTAAAATAAGGATTAAAAGATTCTGTCATATTGGTACATATTAATATAATAGCTTCTGCCCCCGGCTTCGCTCTCGTAAAAATCCTAGGGAACATATTACCGGGACAAAAAATATTTCATGTGTTAATCTATCGATGTGCCACTATTCATCCAAATCAGGTCAACGGCTCACGCATGATTGAGTAACAAACATTCAAATCTTCACAAACATTTTTACTTTATTATTTTTACTTTCACCCGTTCATATTTTCCATGGAAATACTATGACATATAGACTTTCTAAGTCACTGCTAATGTAGTTTATTATTGGTGAACGTTTTTTTACATTAGTAAAATGCCCGCTGTTTCACTCGCGTAGATCCCGTTCTCATGCGAATACCGAGATAAAGTACAGCCTATATCACTCACTGATAATGTAGTTTACCCACTGGTGAAATGATGTTTAAAATCAGTTAAAGACCTGCCGTATCTCTCACGTTGCTTCCGGACTCACAGGTATGCAAAATATAATAAGCCTATGTTACTTGATAATGTAGGTTTCAATTAGTAAATATTTATGAAATCGGTCAATATCAAGCGGTTATACTCGCGTAGTCACCGTTCCAGTAAAAATACCAAGATAAAAATAGCCTCCATATGTTCATCATCGTCATTCAGCCTATCGCCGCCCACTGCTGGACGAAGGCCTGCCTCATGTTACGCCACAAAATGCGGTCCTGTGCCGCCTGCATCCAACGACGCCCAGCAACTTTCACCAGGTCGTCGGTCCACCTAGTGGGAGGGTGTCCTACACTGCGTCATCCGATACGTGGTCGCCACTTGAGAACCTTTCTTCCCCAGCGGTTGTCGGTTCGTCTAGCGATGTGGCCTTCCCATTGCCACTTCAGTGTGCTAATTTTTCGTGCTATGTCGGTTACACCCGTTCTTCTGCGGATCTCCGTATTCCGGATACTATCCCGCAGAGAAATCTCGAGCATAGCCCACTCCATAGCACGCTGAGCGACTTTGAGCCTTGTTATGAGGCCTACATTTAGGGACCACGTTTCGGTGCCGTAAGTCATCACTGGTCAAACACACTGATCGTAGACCTGTATTTTCAGACACTGAGGTATGTTGGACGAGAAGATCCTCTTAAGTTGCCCGAACATACATATGTTACTCCCTGATAATCGTTTATCATTGAAGTAACATTTTTAAAATCGGTCAATACCCACATAGTTTTTGTTGCCGTAGGAATCTATACATATAATAAATCTGTTGAGGTCGAAAATCTGTACATTGAAAAAATCGCTAAAAACCGAGTCAGGAGGATGTTAGAAGTGTAATAGAACACATTCAGATTGTTTTCAATTTTTTTGTTTCTCTGTATGTTTGTCTGTTTGTCTGTTTATCTGTTTGTACGGGCTAATCTCCGAAGTTATTCGACCGATTTAAATGAAATTTGGCATGGTGATACCTTACATCTCCGGTCAACATTTAGGTTACATTTAATCCCTGAAAATTAAAAAGTTCCCGTGGGATCGTTAAAATAGTTATACAGCTTTGTACACAACCTACTTAATTGAACATTGATTACAAAGACTCATTATAAACTTATTCTGATATATATTCGAAAATTATTCTGAAAATCAACCCCACCAGAGTTTATATTACAATTTTTCTTTGTTATACTGCATGCATTCATAGTGTAAACATGTATAATATTAATATTTCTAATACGTACACTGTCACTATCACACTCACAAAATGTACTCACAAAAGACTACACATAAAATCAACAATAGTACACACCTTTTCACAATCTCACTTCAACATACTACTAAGTTATACATCAAAGAAATTAGGTCTACACAGATATCTACTAACATATTATAAGTTACTAAAAAGTATGCTTTGTCAATTTCCCTGTCAAGTAATTATAATTACGAAAAACATTCATAAGCATTCTTATAATATATATTATAATAAGAATATCTTGAAGTCCCTCATATTTGGTTATGTTAAGATACATTTGTGTGATATAATGGGCGATACCTTAAATAGTACCTTATCTAAAAACAATTACACTGATAAATATTGGTACGATTTAAATAAACGTAATTTAAATAGTATATTATTTGTAAGTAATTTTAGGCAATACTTTCTCTACAGCTTATATAAACTTAAATTACATAATAATTTCACTAAAATTAGTCACATTTATTTGGGTATAAGTAGTAAAACTTGCTCATCACAACAAAACATCATCATGCACAACAAACTATCAATGGAATTTTGTATTATAATGGTAGTTTACAATAATCATATTTTATGTAATGAAGAATGGTTGAGCAGTGGTCACATCGACATGCATTCGCGCGGTTTATATGCTAATAACATAAACAATACATTATATTCAACTATTCATCTTAATTTAACATTAATCAAAATATTTAATTCATACAAACATAATAGCAGCATTCCAATTACACTGTCCATAATCTACTACAGTAATACTACGATCCATAAAAGTTGTATATCTATGCATAACTTTCTGCGTATACGATATAATACCGCACGTCCAGTAGATAAGAACACGTATTCTATATAAAAATAAAATTCGATAATATAGATTTAAACTATGATTTAGATAGTTTTTCTGTGGCGGATAGCTCTCTTTGCAATATAGATGATTGCAACGGAGTTATTTATAGCGATATATCTGCTCTGAATGTCATATTACAGAATATAAGAAGCCTAAAACGCAATATTGATAATTTTCATACTATATTAAGCCGCGCGAATGTTGATTGGGATATAATTATATTTACAGAATGTTGGTTGCCTAGCAACCAAATAATTCCTGTTTTTGAAGGTTACAGTTACTTCTTTACTCGAAAGAATAGAACACAAAACGAGGGAGTAGTTATTTATTACAAATCAACACACAACTTTTTAATTTCGGAATCGCATACTATTTTAGACGCCAACTGTTTGATAATTAAAGTTGATATAAATACCACCATAATTGCAATATATCGGCCACCAGGTAATAGAAACATAAATATATTTTTGGAATCTTTAAATGATTTATTAACATCACTAAAGTCAATTAAAAATGTAATCTTGACAGGTGACTTGAATATCGATATATCCCCATCATCGCATGATACTAGAACCGAAGTTTATCTTAACTTATTGGCCTCACATGGTATGCTTCCAGCCTTTAATATGCCTACCCACTCTCTAACTTGTTTGGATCACATCTTTGTCAAAACCAGATTCCCAACACGGTGTTTTGTATCTCCAACTACTGTTACCGATCACTATAGCATAATTTTAAGTCTAAGGGTAAATAGTCAACCTAGGAACTCTTATAAAATAGTCAACCAGCTGGATCATGCATCGTTTGAGAGGAATTTATCAATATTTAACTTTGAACACATTTATAGTCTAAGGGATGTGAATCAGGCCACAGAATTTCTTGTAACAGCCATAAGTGGTATGCAAACCGCCTCCACCTGCCAAAAGAAGGTATCTAGACGTAAACGGCTTCTGAAACCATGGATTACAATCGGTCTTCTGCGTTGCATTAAAAATAGAGATAGACTTCACGCTAAAATGAAAAAATATCCAAATAGTAATACAGACAAAATAATTTATTTGCGGTATCGAAACTTTTGTAACTCCCTTCTGAAGAAAATAAAACTTGAGTATGAAAGAAAAGCATTAACAAACAGTCAAGGTAATAATAAAAAATTATGGAACGTCATCAAAACCATAACTAATACCAAAAAAACATCACAATCTGGAGTTAAACTTATTCTAAATAATAATCCCATTTTATCTGTGAATAATATTAACCGTTACTTTGCAGGTATTGGTAGAAATTTGGCTGAATCTATCAAAATTAACTCGTGTACTATTCCTTCCTTAGTACAGCCCGCATTTAC